>CM022536.1:7892518-10661684 GCA_012273795.1 Dendrolimus punctatus
CCAAAGTTCTTTTGTTTCTAAATGACATTGTATATGCCGCATCTCCTCGCTTGACCACCTTTCCACTAACTGTGGATTTCTGGGTGGCGGGGAGAGGGCTCTCGAACTACTTGGTGCTCCGGCAGAACCAGCCTCTGACGTCGAGGACACGTCCACGGGCGAGTCGCGTTCATATTCCGCGAGAGGTGGAGAAGGTGATCCTGATGCTGATGCTGTGGCGTCAACAAATTTTTCTGAAATAATAGAATATATTTCTAGGTTTTTTTTATATCTTAATAGCTGTTTCGAATCAAAACAACTAATGTTTAAAAAAATGCGTAATTGGCAGACGGCTCAGCTCATGGAAGTGGTTTGCAACACCAAGTGTGGAGCCAACGCATTGCCAAACTTCAGGATGGGATAAAGAGATTGAATAGAATAGGGGGGTGAGATGGAGGGATCAGACAGAAGGGATGGCATATGGGATTGGAATAGGGGGATGCGAGAAGGCAGACTGAACCAGGGGAGGTTGCAATGGGGCATCGGAGTTTTCACTCATCACACCTATCACCGAAACACAATTAGACCAAGGTTAACCGTTTCACGCTCATCCCTGTGAGCGCGTGGTATCAAACCGATCGAGTCGATCCTAAGAACTGTGATTCCAGATAAATGATAAAATAGTAAAGTAAAATAAGTAAATTTGATGCGAAAACTTTTCTGTTCATGGTAAACAAAACACAGAATATAAACTACCTATAGTCACCTCGATCATCAAAGGTGTTAAACAATATGTATACTCATAGATATCAGATTACTGTTAAACAATTATTTCCAAAGTCATTTATTGAACACAAATAAAAAACCAAGAAGTGCGTGGCAGTCTCGCACAATGAAGCGTTCTGCGGAAGGAGCAGATGTCCGCTGCTTGTGTCATGTTGCTCCAGAAGCAAAAAAATACTAAATTAAACAAGAATACAAGCGGTATTCTTGATTAATTTAATATTTTTTATTATCTCAAAATCTGTTTAACGGACTAGTTTACATAGTATTTATTATCTTTAATTTTCGCAACTAGCACACATATTTAAAATTAAGTTTTAACAGTTTTAGCGCGGCATTATATTTGATTTTTATTATGACGTTTTGTCCACTTTCTTCATCTCTTCAAGCCACAACATGTTGTGAGGCGGTTGTAAATTAAACTAGACTTCCATGGAGTAAATAATAACCGTAAACAAGAGATTAAATTTAATCATTTAAGGCCGACTATTCAATCATCATATAAAAGTTATCAGTAAAATAAATTATAACCTAAGTGAATTCAAAAGTCTAACCATTGAACTGTTTTATTCATACAACTAGCATTTTTAATTTGTCCATGTTATACTTTATTCTATGAACCACTTTTTCAGGTGACCAAAACTCCAACATTGCTTACTCGATCACGGCTACTGAAGTGGCCGAAACTTGGAAATAAAAATCAAATAAAATGCCACACTTAAAACCGTTAAAACGTAATTAAAATTATGGACCTAGTTTATATTAATTTTCCTTTAAATGGTATGTAATTTAATTCAAAGGTTTTTGAGAATTTGCTTGCCAAAAATTACAAAATATTCAAAATTAATGTATCCCCGACTTTTAGTAATATTTAATATAAGTTTTTTATATTTAGTTATTTACTTGAGATGTTTAATACTGTATCTGCTCGCTTTTAGATGCCTATAAAGTTAACATTATGTTAGAATATAAATTGTTATATCTCTAATTAATAGACCTGTATGGCTTGTACCTAATGTTGTTTTCAAAATAAACTTCTTTAAACTGAAGTGGCAAAAACCTAAACATTTGCCGCCATTACATCTTCGACACACTTAGCTGGTTTTTAAATTTGGGTTTTATGTGTATGTGAAAAATCAGTTGATTATTTATTCTATATTTTTTATAAAAACATAAACATCATGGTCACGTTACGGTGAGCTGACGTCTTTACCACCTTCCAAATTAAGAAAGATTTGTTACATGATTCCGATGCGAATAAGAATTAAAAAAATAAAATCAGACAAAAAGTTATTTTTGATTTTTACATAAATATAAGTTACACCTAATAGTCCCTGCTCCTTTTTTGTTGTTCTTTTTATTTGTTGTTTGTATTGTCTGGTTTAACTCTAATTATTATCTAGGTATATTTTCCCACTTTATTTATTTTGCAATAATTGTTTTATTTGTAAATTTTATATGTATCTATCTACTTGTCTACTTAACAAAATTTGAGTAAAGCCAGAACATAATGATTTTAATAGCTAAATTAAGAGACCCTTTGAAAACAAATGATACACAAGGTACATTTATATTTAAATAATAGCCACACCACAATAATGATGAATGATTTTAATCTATCTGTTATGTATTAAAACAAAAAGCCTTTGTAAATATCTAGTTTTAGCGATGAGTCAGTTTATCGCGGAAATTTGTATTAAGCAACTGTTTTCTCACTCAGCAAAAAAATATCAGGGATTTTAGTATCAGTAAAATTGTACCTATTGATGATAGATAAGGTAGTTAATTTATTTAATATTATACCTAATAATAATACCTAGGTATATAGAGGATAAATATTTTGCGTCATGTACTCCATTTAAAAATCATAATACGTCAGTTATATACTCCACATACAGCAGTACAAAGTGGTCTACAACATTTTCGCAATTCATATAAATGTTAACTAGTTAAGTATACACTATCATTTATATCATAGTCTACATAGGTAGGTACTAAAAAATCATGATCTATGAATCCGGTCATAAACACTGATGATTTAATAACATTAATTAATTAATTTTTTAAACTTTTATTCATAAGTTCTAAAGTTATATTTAAAATTGTAGTGTTAACCAGATCTGTGGATTTATAAATAATTTACTAATATGCCTTCCACTTTATAAGTTGGCATTTTCAAAGTTATTTCACTTTGTTGTTTTAAATTAGTTCTTATTTCACTGACCTACTACTATAAAAGATAACTTCTTAATTTAACTATCTATAGGTATAGACTGCATTTAAGATGTACTTATTGTTTTGAATCGAGTTCTAGTCAGTATGCATTAGGAAGTTTTGTACGTGTAGTTATAAATTCAGCTTAAATAGTAAGATAATTCAAACATTGATGATAATATGTATTTAAATTAGTAAATATATATTATAAAGTATCTATTATAATATTTAACGAAGTTAGGGCTACATTTATAATGACCAAATAAAAATAAATATGAAAATCTTTAACCTTACGGTTACATTAAACAGTAGAATACCGTAGGGGACCGTTTGACAGTAAAATCAGTTGAGGTAATTTTTATTACATTACAAAATCTAGTCATATTTTTTGTATAATCATACAAAATTATGGCATCATAATTTGGACTAGCATCTAGGCAAAAGAAGTCGAATAGCGCTTTAATGAGGTAGGTATTGTTTTTACAAACTTTAACTTTTTTTTTCTATCATACTATATTAAAAGTAATATGATAAGATGTGTCTGTTTTAAATGTAAATTATGTTGAAATGTATTAATTGTCATTTGTCATATTATCATATCATTGTACCCAATTGTTTGACTTTTACATTCAGTCAAATTATACCTGATTTAGTAAAATATTGTTGATAGATAATATTTAACTGATGACTGATAAACCATTCTATTTAATACTAAATAGCCGGTTTGAATTAGTTTAGAGTTCTCACCTAGTGGCGTGAGGGTATCCTCCCTGGGGTCCCTGTGGCGCCTCCTTTCCCGGCGCTCCTGGCGGTCGCGCGCCATGATGGCGGCTATGGAGAAATCAGTGGCGCAGGGCCTCGCGGAGCAGTCCTCGTCCATGGGGGGCGCCGGCCGCTCCCGGCCCTCGCCTTGCAGCAGCATCAAGTTGACCGCCTCCGACCCCAGCCTGCCACCTCCTGACCACACGCCGTCACCGTCCGAACATCCCATCGATGATACAGAGCATATTCTTTGTAGCCTCAAATTGGATAATTCCCGCTTCACCGATATGGTTGCTGTTATAAAGACCTAAACTGAAGGATACCCTTCCTTTGCTATTATTTTTACTATTCAAAACTTGTAATATCTTATCAAGTAATTCCTGATAATAAGAAGTTTTTTCTTATCGAGGTGTAAAAATCACAGTGTTCAAAGTAAATTTACTGCACTGATATATACGCCCTTTGCAACAGTATGTTAGAATGGTAGAACAGTGATGAGATTGCGTCAGTTATCACTGTTCGAAGTTTCGGAGTGCGAGTGAAAACTTTTTACGCGCGGCGTTTGTCGCTGCTAGAGCGGACCGGTGCGACTTGGCGCGATGAGGACTCGACTGAGGCGGCGTAAGGCGCGAGGCGGCGCGCCAAGGGAGGGGCCTGCATCGCCGCCCTACGCCACCACACTCCGGCCACGCACACACGACCACTTTTTTATTAGTTCTTTCTTATTAAGTCCGTCCCGCTCGCGCCGGCGACGCCGTTAGCAGCCGTCCCTTTCAACCGGCGAGTTTTTCTCCGCGTGATAACTATTGAAATTCGCTAAACGGTTCACCGCGGCGCGGAAAAGGCTCTCTCGTTAAACGGTGAATTGATCGTATCGCCGTATTTATTCGCATTACTTGCTCTGCCGACAGTTCCCATCACTGTTTATGCTTCTCAAGCGCTCATTGCACCAATGAGGCTGCATTCTCTGTGTTTTCAAAGAACTCAACAATTGTGGTTTAAAACGTAAAATATTTTTTGTTAAATAATATTCACTTATCTAGATCAAAGTCTCTAATGTGTAGATATATATTTCTAATTATCACGCGCGGACGGTGAACAAAAACATCGCGATGAAACCCGGAAATTGTGATTACCAATACCTAAATTCTAATTAACGTGGATCAGCGTGACAAACCCCAGACAGATAGATTTGAACCCAGCAGTGGGGCGCGTATGGGCTGGTAATTATATTTAGAATGACATTAAAGTTCAATAATTGATTAAATTCTAATAACAACAGTTACTTAATTAAAGCCTCATTGCCGATTCCCAGTCATTTACTTGCGTTAGGTATGGAGTTGACTCTAAATTTCGACTGATAGTGAGGCAAATGAACGGTTAATAAAATATAGGAAACTGCCATAAGTAGGTAGGTATATCATCTATCTATGTAAAGATTTTTTTATCAAAAATTAAGATAACAGAAAACTTTTCAGCGTAAATTTGTAGTTAATACATATCTAAGTTTTAATTGTAATACTATAACTTAGTTTGTATGTTGTTTTGTTCCTTTATCATTCTGAAAATTAAGCAATTATCAAAATCTTTTGCTAAATAATATGTAAATTATGTAAGAGAATAATTGTAGGACATTACCTAAATATCATCCCCAAATGTGGAAACAACAGAAACTATAGGTACCTACTTCTATAGAAAATCGTAAGAGATAAGAACTAAAATGTAGTTGAAAATTAACTATCTATGATAAATAAATAAATAAATCATTCAAGCGGCGCAAATATGCAACTCTTAGAGAGATATGTTTGTGCCGTTTATTCTTGAAACGCTTGAGCCCTGGGCTCCTGCGGCCTTCAGTCTCTACAAGGACATTTGAAAACGACTTATTGACTCTTCGGGAGATCAGAGGGCTGATTCTTACCTCGGACAACGAATCAATATGGTGAACCAGCAACGTAACGTAGCCAGCCTTCTAGGAATCTTACCCGTTGAATTCTTGGCTTGGCTCGGTATTCTACTTATAGTCTCAATATAATTTAAGTTTCCTTCACTTTACTAGTTTATAGATATATTTAGGGTCGTTTGCATAACGATCGCCTTTAAATAAAATTAGCTAATCATATTAAAATGCCTAAATACATTTTACCCAAATAGGTATATTGACAGTTCTTTAAACATATTTAGCGACAAATTATGCGTTGTGCAAGACGCTAATCGTATTTAAGGGTGTTAAATGCGTTTAGTGTTTCTTAATTAAATTTAAGGAACGCTATGCAAGCGGCCCTTAATGTATTACCATCATAGTCGTTGATAAAAATTTTGGAATAGAATTAATGAGAATAGAATATAGAAACAAATCTTACCATTGCTTTTAGTGGTGAATATTACCCGGTCCGTTGAGAAGGCTTTGTAAACTTGATTCAATAAGGGTACAGGCAGAACAATAACTGCGCAAGAGTAATCAACGCTCAGTCGACTCCTAGATTACACGTTTATAACGCCAAATCAAATTTGCGGAAAATTAAACCTGTAGACTTTCACCTATTCGAGTTTAGTAACAACTTTAACATAATTTCCCCGTGGATTCGTTTTGTAAAGGATAATGTTTGATTGATTTCTAAGGAGTTTAGTAGTAGGAGTAGTATTTGAAACATTGGCAGGCAAGGGAATCTTAGTCTATACAGACAATTTTGATGTATTAAAGTTATTCGTATTGCTCAGCTGAATATTAGGTATTTTACTGACACCCTTCAACGGAGCTCGTGTGAAACCTCAAAAGGCTAGTTTTGACTATACATATACAATTCATATTTCTCATAAAAGCACAATTGCTACTCAAAACATATCAATTTCCTACAACTATTGTTCATTTTAGAGTAATTTTAGAAAAGGAAACTGCACAGTATAACGTCCCCTTTCAGTTCCCGCCAAAAACTCCTCAGCAGAGTTTAAATAAGTGCAGCCTTTCTATGCTTATTATTTTATTTATTTTTACATATCTAATATATATAATTCTCGTGTCACAGTTTTCGTTGCCATACTCCTCCGAAACGGCTTGACCGATTATCATGAAATTTTGTGTGCATATTGGGTAGGTCTGAGAATCGGACAACATCTATTTTTCATCCCCCTAAATGTTAAGGGTAGTCCACCCCTAAATTTTGTTTTTTAATTTTTAGATATTTTTTTTATTATTATTTTGTTATGATACAGCATTAAAAGATACATACAACCCTAAATTTTCAACCCTCTACGATCAACCCCTATTTTTTACCGGGCAGGACGACGTCTGCCGGGACAGCTAGTTATATATATATATATATATATATATGTCGCAGAACGGCCTCATTCTCACGACATCATTTTTAGTTATTGCAGGTTTAGTGGGCGTCATCAGGATAAAATGCGAGCATAAAACACAATAGCCACGGTTTATACACTTTTAATTTAGATTTGATCAACATTATGACATAGTTTAGACCGAGCAGCGGGTTCAGGGCACCCGCTCATACTTCTAACTTAAAACACTTTCTTTAAAAATACTCTAAGGTCCAACTCGACCTGCTGCCATCAACCCAATGATGTCACAAAAACTCCTCCGTCTACCGAAGTAGATACTACCAAAGTATAGAGGGCGCTGACCCCGCTCCGCCATATGCTCTGCTCTGATCGGTCGTTTATTAAATTACAATATTCATAACTTTTATTAGGTTAGAACGATCTTCAAGTTATAGAAACATTTAACAAATCTAATTAAATTACATTAAGAATTTTAGAAGTAATTAAAATGTAAACAAATGATATTCTGCGTTGTACATCCTGTCAACAATACATCCAATAATTATAGCTTCCCTCCGACATATATTATTTATTATATTATTTTTTATTTTCTATTCTTATTAGTATTAGCTTCAACGCCTTAAGGATTGATTTTGCCAGGTTTCAGCCTACTAACAAAGAAATGTGTCACGTATCAGCATTCTCGTAAACTTTCCTACGAAATAAAGATTTAATAATTTTGATTATATGGAAATATATTTAATCTAATTGCTATTTAATAATAATCTTAACCTTACTTAACTCAGTGAACAATGAAATATGTTTAATTTGTTTTCATCTTAATTATTATAAATTTATTTTGTTATTAACCTTTATACCTACATTTAATTAAATAAATTCTATTTAAAATAATCGATTATACAATTTAATCGAATAAGTGGTTGTTTTTGTTTACGTTAGATACATCTCTAGCAAAGACAATTTAATTTGTAAAGTATGTTCTCTAGTTCGCGCTAACTTCAGACGGGCCACGACTGATCTGCCGTACCATACCTCCAGCAAATTTATCCTCGCAGGGTCGGAGACTGAACACAAATTCCCATAGCCGGACTGCCTGTTGCAAGAGGCGATAAAACAACCGTCAGCCAGGTATTTACCATGTCTAAAGTATATTTCCATAACAATCTTGAGCCGTGTTTCGACATTAGTGACCAGATAGCAGTCGCCCGTTCAAAACCAGCAGCCATTTGTAGCGCCTTTGGTATTTTCATAAATTTTCACGACTAGGTGCATATAAATAAATCTAAATTTCAACGGTTTTAAACGGGGCATTTTACATCTTTGTCTTTCCTGATCACCGGTACAGAAAAGTGGCCGAAACGTAAAAATAAATAGAAATCAAATAAATCCTGCGATTAAAACCGTTAAAACGTAATTTTAATAAGAATATTTTTTAATGCAAATGTCCATAGGTAACTCTAACCATTTTCCGTTGCGTGAGCCGTCAGCCTACTTTAGCAAACAAAAGATTCACTCTTCAAGTTTTCCCCTAAAAACTCATATTAAACGAAGTAACTTCTTATCGTAGATACAGACAGAAAAAGTCAATTTCTGTGTATAATACTGAGGAATTACAATAATTTATTAAGTGCGAGAAGGTTAAACTAACCATGTCGTATCGCAATAAACCTTATCGACGGTAGGCCGGTAATGGCCGTACAAATGGTCGTCGATACACGAATTGTGACGAATCGCATTAATTATTTAAATAGACTTCCACATGAGCAATACGATAATAACTGTTATTATCCAGTCATATTAATATGGAATACAATTAGGTATTTTACCTTACATTCCAAGCGTAATAGGAGAGTTTTATGCGTGTATTCAAGAATGGTTAGGTTGCCTGTCTCATCTAATCTTTTCAAATCGTTAATTATTCAAAAGAACTTTGCCTAAATAATTAGTTTTGTATGATGGAACGATCGAAATAATAATTACTCTCTTTCTTTTTAGGGTTTCGTAGCCATTTTAGCAAACACAAAACTGAAATGAATCATCTACATTCTCGCAAAAAACTTCATAAGAACGCGAGAAACGAAATTGTAAAACAGATTCTCTGGTATACGAGAGGTTCTCGCAACGTTCTTGCGAAGTTCTCATGAGAATATGGGGCGCTTTTTCGTTTCTCGTCTAGTGTGTATGACACAGTCATATTTCTTGAATACTAAGTACTTGGTATATAAGGGTGAAATTTGACAAGAGGGCAAATATGTAATGCTACATTACGGTGCAGTAAAATTGACAGAGCAGGCTGCTATATATGTAACCGTGAAGAATTATATTACAATTAATATATAGATTTTTTTTTTAATTAAATCAATAGGGTGGGACATAGTAGCTTCTAAAGTCGTAAGTATTGTGTCCCCACTCAAATTTTATTTTGTTTTTATCATTCTGTAATAAGTGGGAAAAATACAACAAAAATTTGTTTGAATAAGATTGGTTGAGTAGATTTTGAGATAGGAAATATTATGGATCGAAAGCTAATTTATGTCTTCATAGACAAATGTCGACAATAGTGGACGTTGTTACCTCTACAAAACTCTTCATAGTTTATGGAATACCACGAACGTGAATTTTATTAAATTTAGTAACTGGTGAGATTCACTTCCAAAATAGGAAAGTGTGTCTCTCTTATTTTTGAATTACAATTGTGAAGAAATTAGCAACGACAACACTTAAAATATTTAAAAAAAAAATTGTATATACAAGATCAGTTCAATAAGCAGATACATTTTTCAAATTAACAGATTTTATAAAATACTTACTTATGTCGAGTTTCAAAAGCATAGTACCCAGACCCATTGTTTCAGCTTAAATTTGTTAAAAAATTTACTTTACTGACTCGCATGGATCTGATTTATGTTAAATTTTAACCAACAACACAAAAATTAAATGGTTACTAGGAAATACAAACCCGGCATTTATAGCCGGTTTCTGTATTTTACTTACTTTACTAATAATGTATTAGTTAATTAAATACATGAATTATCTTACACTAACGCGAAGTGCATTTCAAACTCTGACAAAACACGTTCCATTTTTACTTTTTGTCAAAATAAACGGTCAAGTTGTGATTAAAATTTAAAAGCGGCAACTCGTGTGAACGCACTCGTGGCCGACAGAGGGGGATTTACGCCCCTTGTAGGCGGGACGAACGAAACATAAAAGAAAACCAACTTTATTCTAATGATATAGAGTATAAAATACCTTGGCAAATAATAGTGCATTCTGTGCAATTCATGTGGGGAGTGAGGCATTCGTCGCTAAGTATCGTCCAAGCACATTTAGTACTTAATGTTTTTTCGCAGTAATCACTAATCGTGATAGTCAGTTAACATGTTTTAATCGATATGAATTACTGTCTCCACAGATACTCCCCATTTAAGTATAAAAATTGCGAAAAACAATTATTGAAAATTATATTTAAAAAAAGTTTTGAATTACTTTTTGCTTAGGATTTGTACTATAGGACAAAAAACATTTGATTATCATTTTGTATCTTGTTTTAGGAGGAGGTACCTATAAACAGTTTGGAAAACTGTATACAGTATCTTAATGTTTTATTATTGGAGTCTAAACCCAGATTGATAAAAACTTGCTAAATTAAGACTTACTAAAATCATCATGTTCCATTAATAGAGAGCCTTTTAAAAACATTATTTCTTACATAAAATCAAAAAGCCTGTAGTAGAATTGAGACGGCTTTATGGTTGAACGCGCTAAGCCTTTCCCGGCGTACCTTAAAGCAATGCAGATGCTCCGAGTTCGATTCCTGGTATGGTAAATTTCGGAAACGAATTCTCTCTGCTATTTACTATGGTCTGGGTGTCTGGAACGGCTTCAGACAAGTCCGTTGTATTTTTCCCATGACACAAGCGTAACTTGCTTAATATGGGATATAAATGTTTGTTTGTCTAATTTTATGAACATAGATTAGCCGTACACATTACCTGTAGGTAAATCTCTGATTTCTTTATCACTATTTTGTATCATATCACCAAATAAAGTATAGAAAATTTTAGTCATCTGTAAAGCTTATCAAAGACTTACACATTCTTACTTTCTTCCGTTTATTATGTTGTAGTTAAGTGTAGATATAGCCCCATATATTCTCCCCCAGGCCCTAAAAAAAAATCTATATATATGAAAATCAATTGCTCTCAATCTTCGTAAGTCTCGCTAAAACTCGAGAATGGCTAGACTGGTTTGGCTAATTTTGTTTTTGAATTATTTGTGCAAGTACAGGGAAGGTTAAAAAGGTGAGTAAATTATGAAAAAAATGCTTGGAATATATTAAAAACAACAATTTCACTTTCCTTTAGAAACTATTCCTACCTGTCAAACGTTTGGTGTTCGTCCCGTTGTTCAGGAATCAACGTTTTTTATTTATTAATTTTGAGGAGGTACGAAGTTTGCCGAGTCAGCTAGTATTAAATAAAATTAACTAGTTACCGACTTAAATAACGAAAAGTTAATATACCCACCTATATTAAAATAGATCTAAATGCTATAGTAACAGGTAGGTAGTATTACTAAAGCATATTATATACATACATACATACATAACTTCACGCCAGGTCCCTTACGGGGTAGGCACGAACAACAGAGCGCCATTTAGGCTTAGGTATTCTTACACACCTCACTTGCTTCTTTGACATTCTTAGCTCTTGTTATGCACGTTCGTCGGTTCTTAAGGCTCCTGACATCACCTTCTGCTAGTACATGATCAATTTCATCATGGAAGGTGTGTCGTGGCCTTCCGCGACTTCTGCATCCATCCAGTTTTGCATTGTATATCTGTTTAGTCATTCTTCCATCATTCATTCTTTCCACATGCCCGAGCCACCGGAGCATTCCTTTCCTTACCTTCACCCCGACACTATCTTTCAGGCCAACTCTCTTTCTTACTTCGGTATTACAAACGCGGTCCGCGAGCGTCACTCCACAGATTTTGCGCAGTACTCGCATCTCGACCGCGTTTACTCTACTTTCATGCTCTCTATTCCATACCCAACTCTCGCTTACATACGTGAGCGTAGGAACCAGCACCAAGTTGTGTATGGCTAGCTGGGCCTTCTGACTGAGGTTGAGCATATTATATCTACTATTAAAATCATTTTACTACCAATATTTACCATCATTAAATAATACAATACGCTCGTCTTATAAATATATGCATATACGTACTATTTCAGGTAGACTAGTACGTACCTGCCGCTTTCAGTGGAACATAAAGTTTTAGCACCGTCGTGATATTAGAACAACTAAATCATAAGTGCAATGTGCCAGAATTGTTCCAATGCCAGAGATACCCATACCGTTTGCATTGATATTACCTATCTAAAAATTTCTTATACCAATAATATGATAAAATAAATTTCATATATTTTAATATATGTAAATGTAAGTAGTTCGTACTATATGTTACGTATACCACCATCGCCATTATCATCTCAATTCATTCCTGGGGTTGTCTGGAAGAGATCGCTTTTTAGCGATAAGACCGCCCTTTGTACGTACATAAGTAGATATAATTTTAGTCTTTAAGTTCATGTTTGTATTGGTGTACAATAAAGTGTTATCTATCTATAGAAGAAAAATCTTGATAGATGGAGTACATGCAGCAGACAGGTTTTTTGTATTACATTAGGTATCTAAAGGTTCGCGTTTGACCATTATCTCACGCGATTTCGAGCGGAGATGTGGTCGAAGATGGAGCGCGCGTAGCTAGAAGAGACGGAAAGGGAGTTCACGCGGGAATTGAAGACACCTAGGTTTTTTCGGGTAAAACAAACACCGGCAGTGAGGTTTACTCCTTTGCGGTGCGTATAATGAAGATTGATGGCCTACCTGATGGAAAGTAAATTTTCTGGTACGTTTAAAAAAAAATCCGTATCATAATACTGTAGGTAAACCTCAGCTATAAACTCATTCCAAATGCCCACAGTGCACAATATAATTTTTTTAAAGAATTGTTGGGTACATGAACGAAACGGCTCATGGAAGTGAGTATGAACACTCAGCTGATGGCGAGCGGTGCAGTGGTAGAAGGAAGACTGAAAGTGCCATTCTGATCAAGTCCTCAAAACACACACCATACAGACAATAGAATACGCAGAGGGACGCGAAGTCTTTCCGAAATAAAAGGGTATCTAGAATGTCAGTGAATAAGGGTTAATAGTATATATAATAGTGTATTAATCCCAGTTCTATTAACGTGTTGATTTGATTGTTTATTTCCACTAATTATGAGTTACGTACCTTCGTAACAATTATACGATACGTTGTGATATAATAGAAAATATGTTTTAATGACTAAATAAAACGTTTGGGTTTAAAGAACTTTATTCTCAAAAGAACATTACAGTTCACTTATATGAGATACAATAATTTATATTCTAACATAAGTCCTATAAATCTAAGAGCGAGTGGACATTGATAAAATAACAATAATAATATAGCCGAATAAAGAAACATAACGATTGGATTTCCTGAATAGCCTCCTGTAGATAATATTGATTTTTTATATTAAATTTTTGAAATATATTTTTTAATTTCCTTTTTTATACATTTATATTTTTACACTCCTTTACTTCTTTTGGTAGTTTATTGTAAAAATTGGCTCCTTCGCATAAAATATTTCTTTTGTCATATTTTTCTGTTCTAGGTGCTCGAATAATAATTTTATTAGTATGTCTTAAATTGTATTTAAATTTTTTATGACTGAACTGAATGTTTGTTTGCATGATATTTTCCATGATTTTTTTTACTAAAATGCACGTATTATATATATATAGTTGATGTAGATTAAAGATTTTAGTTTCTTTGTATATAGTTTTTGTTGGTGTCAAGAAATTGTAGTTATACCTATAGGTTTTTGATTAATTTGTTTTATGTTGTTTGTAAGGTTTTTAAATTCTTTCTTGAAGCTGCTCCCCAAATGTCGATAAGATATTTTAATTGTGGCTTCGCTAATGCATTGTATATTGTATTTCTAATTTTATGTGGTATACAGTTTCTTGTTTTGTGTAGTGCTCCAGATAATGAGGATAACTTAGATCTAACGTGTTCAATATAAGATGCCCACGTTAATTTATCGTCTAGTAACAATCCGAGGTATCTTTCTTGATTTGACTTTTGAATTTAGAAGTTTAAAAAAAGCAAGAGAAAAATGATGACATGTGGGGCATTTAAGACACAGGGCTTCCTAGATTATAGTTTTTATAGGGCAATTGTCATGTCTGGTAAGTATTCTTCCTCTACGCTAACCATAAGTAGGTTTGGCTTCACAGTCTGTGGAAATTAAGGTTTACAAAATCTTGGCATATCAGTAGGGTTTTGTCAAATCATAAAAGAATAGAGATTCATTATCTCTACGGAACCATTCAACGTACAAGATCCGATACGCAGTTTTTAAATATATATTTTTTATTGCATAAGTTCAGCAGACGGCCCACCTGATAGAATAATAAGAAGCGGTTACCATCTCCTATGGATTATTTGCATTACAAGTACTGGGTTATTTTAAAGTAAAACGGCACAGCATAAATCCTCCTTCAAGTTTCCGCTAAGGGCTACACTTAATACATATAGTAGGTATAGCTGACCTGGCGAATTTCGTACCGCCATATTTTCTGAATTCCTAAAAGTCTTTGTTTCATGACACCAAAACAAAATCACCAAAATCGCTCCCGGTGATTAGGAGGATTCTAGAACCCGATCTCAGCGCCATCTACCGGTTCCAATTATGTATCTAAACCATCCACTCAAACACACACACACAAAATTTCATCAGAATCGGTAAAGTCGTTCTCAAGTTATAAAATTACAACGAAAAGTGGCATTGATTTTTATATATATAGATTCTATAGCTAATACTACGTACGAACGCAAACGAGACATGGCATGTTTTATTTTACCCGAATCCAGTTGGGTTCGGACTAGTATCGAAAATGCAAACTTTGTTTAGCAAAAAATCATATCAAAAATCGCCACTATACCAATTCTTGGTAATTTTAATATTTTATATTGAAAAGAAAATCCTAATAAGTAGTAACTAGACAAGAAGCAGCTTCGACGTGTGATAAAGCACACAAGGAAAGCGGCACAACAAAACATTGTAGCAACGGCACAACGGTTGTGTCACATGAATAAATTAGAATGGTCCGAACTTAATTAATGTGCGACATCCATGGCTACTGCTTTAATTGTGATTGAGAGCTTTTCTTCCGATATACCTAGGCATAGGTATATTGATTTCAGATACTTACTGCGTTTAAATTTATTTAAAGTAGTTGCATAAGCGAGTATTATATCCGTCTATAATATAAGTATGTAGGTATAAAAGTGGATTTATGTTTGTTGGTTCTCTGCTCACAACGTTAGGTAGATGGGATGGAATTAATGTATTGGAAATGAGAAAAATTGCACCAAGATTTTTAGACCAATTTCTATCTCATAAACATATTTGAGATGAAAAGCCTTCACCTCTGTCTTACAATACTTAGCCTGACTAATCATTATTGATTAGAAATAGATTGTAATAATATTTAAATAAATTATAAAACAAACAATGGATTTAAAAACTCATAGAAATACACAGAAACATTTTTATAAGAAAAAACACAACATTGTTTAAGAAAAAACATTCAAAATGTTTTAAAAAAGTATAAAATTATATGACGCGCCGGTGATGGGACCCTAAAGTCCTTACCGTTGGTTAGGACTTTAGAAGCAGGAAATATATATATATATATATATATATGCAGATAAATAAAATTGAAGCGTATGTTTGTAATGTCAAGATAATAGATTTCTACTAAATGAAAGTTTATATCAAGAAATCATTTTTTACATTTATGTCTGTCTGTTACAGCTAATCTCCGAAACGGTTCGACCGTTTTGACGAGACTTTCTCTGGCAAATAGTTGATGTTACAAGAAGTAACCCCTGCTTTTAAAATTAGGGTGCTGCGAAAAAAAACCCCGTGGACAAAGTCACAGGCACAACTTGTATAAAATATTTATTACTGTTAAAATAAAACTAGACAATATCATATCACATACAACTAGATGTTGTCCTATTCAAATTAGTAAAAATAAAATAGCGCAATAAAACAACATCACTGTTCAAGTTTCCACGAAAAATTCTACGGATATCAGTGGAGTTTCCTCTGATTTAACAATAGTATTACTTTACGGATAAGTAAGTATGCAGGGCAGTGTATCTTCTCACGTAGCGTGACAATACGGTCCCGATAGAGCCGACAGGGTTCGATGCGGACTTTCCTCCCGGGACTCGCTAAATCGCATCGGTTTCCGTGCTCCTTTGTTTACTTAGCAGCTTTATTTTTATACAAATCTGTTTGTTGAATTTTATACAATACTAGGATATCCCCGCCACTTCATCTACGCTTAATTTGAGATTCCGGCAGGACACAAAGTAACGGAGCATTTAAAAAAGAATGTAATCTATCGTTTTTGTGAAAACTGTGTCGGAATAAGTAATCTGATTTTTATGCACACGAACAAATGCAAACCACTCCCGGAATACCCGGCATAAAAAATACTACACATTTTATTACAGAAAATTTACTATCGATCAGTGAAATAATCACATTCTAATTCGATTTTATTTTAATCTGGCCGTTTTAAATCATTCCCAGACTAGATCAGTTGTTTTTTTATATTTTCGAAATATTAGCAGCTCCATGACCCCGAAGTGTCTAAACCCAAACAACATAAATGAAATATCAATTTAAACAGTAAGAATAAATAAAATTCAAAACTCAATTCAACATGTTTCGACGATCTCGCTTTTTTAAGGTTCTTACAAAATAATACGACTATATGAATATATGCATCATGTACCACATAGTCTTCATCCGCATAGTCATAATGTGCAAACGCCAAGCTCTCTACATTGCATTTGGCTGACAGTGTTCCAAACGGATAGCAAGGGTATTGACTCAAAGAAAGCGATTGAAAAACGGTTGCTCTGTTGTTATAACTAAAACTGTCTAAGAAGAAACGAAGTTTCCAGAAATTATCTTCAGGCTGAAGCTCTTAGCTAACACTAGAAAATAAAATGAAGTTTACATACTTATATTAGATTTACATATTTTTATTATGTTTCATGGATTTTATATCATTGTATTTGAACTATATGGTTCAATTTTTATTTACAAGAAAGGTAACAGCACTGTCAGTAAATTAGAAACTAATTTTCTCTTGACTATTTTGAAACATTACTAAACATGTAAAAACTTTAATTGTATTTATAATTTAGAATAGAAATATTTTTTATTCATTGTAATTGTAGATATAGGTATATTAATTATACACCTAAAATCGATGTGCACATTTTCTTAGAAAGTGCACGCTTCTTTGTTTTTATTGATTTATTATGTATTTTGCGTTTTAGGAAAATTCATTCTCCCAATTTGGAGATTGTCAGATAGAAAATCGACGTTCTATACCTAACACCATGGAAAAATATGTTACAAATACTAACTTAGGGAGCCATACGTCCAACAGTAGACTGCGATTAGCTGACGATTATAGTGCTTATCCTCATTTCATCCTCCAGTCTTAATTTGACTTTAGTTCTATGGGTTTATGTAAAATGTCTATTAAAAGTAAGAATGAAAAGTATAAACAGGTTATTGAAAATGGTCATTGTTATTCTGTAGATATACGCTGATACTGGAACCACGCTCGAAGGCAGCGAGGCGAACGAGGCGCGAGCTTGCTTTATCTGAGCTGGCTGTGCTCGAAACAAAATATTTATTGGACAGTGGCGCGCTGCGCGGGACCGATCCTGCGGATGATCTATTCACTATTCCTTCTAAGTTGCCACTTGGCCAGTACACTGAAATGCTACTGCAGTTAGTATACCATCACTGATTTCATCGAATGCTGACGTTCTTTTTCATTTGCTTGGCCAACTTTCTGTATCTGTAGTAATAAATATCTAGTCTACAGGTTTGATAAAAAAACGCTACAGGTACTATTATTTACTTGCTGTGGGCTATATCTGTCTTTTCGTTCGCGCAGGACTTGTACCCACCCTACCTAATTTATATTCATATGATCTTCTGGACCCTGAAAAATAATGTCACGAATCTAAAACCGACCATACACGTTAATTTAAAATAAAATAAACCCTGTTTTAATTATTAAACTTTTCTTTCAAACTCATTAAGTCGTTTCACAGCTTATGCGAGACCTAATATTTATTAACTCCCAGGCAAAAATTCTAAAGATGATAATTAAGAACGGTCCCGCCAAGGTTTTCTCTCTACGCTATGACATAGGGTTATTTAAGAGAAGGGCGTTATAACATTTCTTAGAGGCGGCAACGCATTGGCATCGTCCCTGGTTTTGCAAACGTCCATAGGCGACGTTAACTACCTTCCATCAAGGGGGTTGACATCTTGTTTGCCTGCCACAGGCAATAAAAACAAACAAAAAAGAATACGTATCGTATATCTAAATAGCGTTCACTTAAATTTGCCATTTATGACAAAATCCCACACAAACTTAAGATCTAAGATATATAGATATTAAACATACCTACTATAAAAAGTTGCAACGTAATTGTCCTATCTATAAAACCGTCCTGTTAAAATTGAATTAGATTTAGTGCACGACTCACGAGTAGCCGTGCTAGCCAGTATCGTGTGCAGCGAGGCGGAAGCCGTTCCTCATTTAAGAGAGGTCACAGTTTGTACTGTTTGCCGGCGAGAGACGCGCCCCGTGTCCCCGAAGTTGCGTTGCTCCTATTTTACGATACACCACCAGTTTTGTTCGAAGATTAAGCCAAACTATATTGCCGGCATTTACTACTCATTTCCCCCGTCTTTTATTTATCGGTTGAACGGATAACAAAAGAGATTTATTTTTCAGTGCGACGGCAAGAAAAACATCTGAAACCTTGTTACGTACAAATAAACCACAGGGACGTCTCAATCACAGCTTTATTTGTTCAGGAACTGGTCTCCGGAGAGGCGAACAAGATGGATCGCGGTGTCAACACGAATTTGCATCCCTTGTTTGTCTCCGCGGAGCGTCGGCGGAAAAAACACCGCAATCTCATTGGGTTCGGTGCACCGAGTGGTTCGCATCAGTTATTCGGGCGCGCCGGTTGCGGCCGCCTAACACGATTATCTGTCGCTTCCAACGACTACCTCTTTTTTCCGTTCCCTTGTTTTCTAACTCCACGTCTGCTCCGTGTTTTTCTGAATAGGAAATGGGATATGTCAGACGAAAAATTGACAAATATATGGGCGACGCCGATGAAAATAGTGGGTTATGCGATAGAATCTGTCGGGTTTCGCGTTCGCTGTATTGAATTTTTGATTCTTCTATATAACTTTCTTTTTATTTATCATTGTTTAGTTTAGCCCTTCCGCGACAGCTTTTAAACATTTCACCTATTTGAATTGTCTTCAACGTTATTATTAATATGTTACTATATTGTTCCACATAGCTTCGCTTACTAGATCTTTGAAACCTTATCACTCGGGAGCTATTAATCATGATAATAAGTGTCACTAGATTAGGAAGGTGAAATACCGGGAGGAGTAGTGCCGACTTGGGGAGGCCTATGTCCAGCAGTGGACTGTGTTTTCCTGACGATGAACAACCAAATAAACATATTTTCAATTTTATATGTTAATGTGGATATTGAAACAATTTATAATAGCTCATTGGGAAGTAGTAAGCAAAGATAAGTAGGTATGTATTTTCATATCTCACCAACCAGTTACAACACAAAATATGTTATTACAATTATTTTCAAATCTAAAAATTATAAATGCTGAATTACAATCAAACATGCATAATAATCCTATCATGTTTTTAATCTCGAATTAGATTTAAACCTACCTTCTGGTAGTTGCTTATTAACTATTAAAATTTGATATAAACTCCATTTCCGTCTAATGGAAATAAAATAATAGTTAGTAAGATATAGAAAATCAGCTTCAAGCTGGATGTATGCCCTTACCTTTTACCCAACTACATTTAATAAAATCTGAACCATTTATTATATTTACTAGATATTGTTTTCTAACGTTTATCTTTTTACCTTCTCATTAGCGAACCCGGTAGCCAGGAAACAAACAAAAAATACAGACAAAAACATACTCACGAGATGACAGAAACGATTTAAAATATTTCAGCAATGCGCTATTTCTCCGAAACAAGGTACAACTGTGATATATGACTTACAATGTTACAAATTGTTTTATTTTCATTAGGGAAGTGAGAAGTTTGTAACGATATGTGACTTTTATTCACCAGGCCTGATCTCATTTACTTTGCGGTCTTTTTATTTGATTAAGGGCCGATTATTCAAACATCAAATAAAAGTTGTTAGTCGAATAAATTATAACTTGCCTAAATTAAAAATATAAAACATTCAAGTGTTTTATTCATGCAACTGATATCTTTAATTTTTCCATACTATACTGTATTCTATAAATAACTTTTATCCGGTGATTGAATAATCAGTCTTAACTCATGGCACTTTCTCATTATTGTCTTATATAATTTTCTCACATTCTTTTACGATATTCATACCAGCCACTTCGTTCGTAGATTATACGTAGGTTTGTAAATATGCATAGTTTTTGAACCCTGCGAGATAAAAAAAATACTGTTTTGATAACTGAAATTTAAATATAACTCCATTGGACGTTTTTAACTTGCAGATAGATTCTAAAAAAATGGTCATCTATAAGACGTCGTATAAATAACAGTTTTAGCTTAAATTTGGCATTTTCGGAATCAAAGATAGATTCTTCAATTTTATGTATTGGTACGTAAATAAATGTTTTTTCTTTTTCTTGTATCGTTCATACTTTTCTATCCAATATCTCTTTGTACGTAGTCTAGATATGTTTGTAGTGACTATTTATTGTAGTATAAATTTAACTTGAAACTATGTTACCGTTAACATATACAATTGGTACCATACCAAGTCGTAAAAATCTCACTGGTTTCTTTTATATTGGCAGGATACACACACCGATAATCTCAATGTGTTTCTTTCCTTGCAATATTTATATAATTATTGTGATCATTTAA
Source organism: Dendrolimus punctatus (assembly GCA_012273795.1). Taxonomy (NCBI): domain Eukaryota; kingdom Metazoa; phylum Arthropoda; class Insecta; order Lepidoptera; family Lasiocampidae; genus Dendrolimus; species Dendrolimus punctatus. The sequence continues at coordinate 7,913,692 of CM022536.1, forward strand.
GACAAAAAATATACTTAAGTAGTTCATGCTCCTCAGCCAGGATTCAATCCCACATTATTATCAAAAATTTTCTTTAAGTGAGTCAGGTTGCTGGAAGCGATCGCTTGTAGCGATAAAGACGCATTTTGTATTACCAAACTATAGTACGTGCCTATGCATTTTTTGTAGTTTTTCTTCTTAATGACCAATAAAGTGTCTATGTACGAGAACGGGTGCCTTGGCGACTATGCTGCCATGACTTCATTAACTTTGACTAAACAAAAAAAAAGCTAATACGTAATCATGATTCGCTAGCGGTAACAAAACGATGCCTACACGTAAATTGCGCTGCCGTGAGAATTGTGATTGTACCATGAATTACAATCGGAACCACACGCAGCGAGCCATAAAGATCTCTCTAATGTCTTTATACGACTCTCAAAAACACTTCAACACGAAACTATAGTTCGAATAAGAACCACCAAACTAATAATTTCTCCAAAGCGAGCCAAGTCCGCTCGAGTAGCTCACACGCTGGGGCCAAACCGCTGATTACAGACTTGATTATACTCCACAAAAACTTTCATAACCCGGAACTTCCATTGCCATTAGTGGCTAAAAAAACAATTATTGACGCCTCATGTTAGCAATTAACACCCATCCGTTATTATATCCAAATCTTTGCTTTCGGTAGACCTACTATCATGTTTAATGAGTTGCTTTACCCGGTAGTTAATTGAAAAAGGTAACATAAGAAATTTATCAATTTATTGAAATATATACCTTTTAATGATAGTGGTAAGATGTATTTGGTATTAGAGGATAGTTCAAGTAGAAATGTGGTTCGTAGATGTGTGAAGGTAACGCCTCCAGCAGGCGACGCGCGCGCAGACCACCCGCACTCGACCACCGGTCATAGAGCATATCCACCGGTTGCTTTAGGGCGTGTGTGCTGCGCACATGTTGAACTCGCTTTGTGTAATGAATCAAATCAAATCATTTATTTGCTCAAAAAGATTAGATGACAATATGTTATTTTATGTTTCACATGTAATTAAAACACTTACACTTACTCACTCACGTCACTTATAATGTAAATACAAAATAATTAATTTAAGCCTTTAATTGTCTTATTAATGGACTCGAGTACCATTTGTGGTGAACGGTCAGTAAAGTCACTACTATTATCCAAAGCCATAGTCGTGCAGGTTTTCTGACGTTATTGTCCACACTACTAGTCTGTTTTAACCTCTGTCAGGAACCTCAGAGCAATGGAAAAGATACAGGTACCATAACCACTGAACTACAAAGACGTGGTAGCAACTATTTATTTAAAAAATAAAAACTTGTTTACTGTTTTTGTTGCAATTATGATTCTAAGGCATCTCAAATAATGTTAGCATGGGAAACTGATGCTTGTTTTTCTACTTAGCTTAGTAGATGCTGGTGTTTTATCTTGAGATAAGAATCAGTATGACAATCTCATACGTCAACAAGGCTGGTCCGAGACGAGGCATGCCAGTCTACGTGGAGCACGAGTGTTTCAGTGTGGTCCATGCCACGGCGCTGTCGGCGCATGGGCCCCGGCACGCGCGCTATGCGCCAACCCGAGCGCACCTCGGATTCATAGCCACGTAATAAATGACCGGTGTGCATTATTAGGCGGATCGCATATATCATTTATGTAAATTGTGACGAAGACGTATCGGACTCTGCCGGTCGCTGGCTTCACTCCGCACGACATGCATTCCGTCATAGTATGTTAAGATTACATGGCTAAATAAATTCACGTATGAAATGACTTTTTATTTTGCTAGGGCTTCATCTGCGTCAGTGTTAAAGATTTAAGCTGCGGCCGAGTGCGTCTTATTTAAAGCGTTAAACTTAACGCATAGTCATATTAGTGTATATTACATACATTATCTCTCAATATTTAATAATATTTACCGTCATTAACAAATTGGCATCTCCAATAACACAATAAACCCATAGCCATGTATGCGATTACTTAAGACTAGTAATCAATATTGCTGAGAGTTTAATTATAAGTGTAATAAAAATTTAACAATAGAATAATTAAATCGTAACTACTGTGATTAAAAAAAGAATACCTACTCTAATTCAGTCCATGGAGAATCATGCACGGTCTCAAGAGAGACTATTGAACCATGTCATATGATTTTCAGTAATCATTGCTTTCACTTCGTTCTATCTAGCACTCTAGCTATTGCACTTGCACAATAACTATTATGTCTTTGACAATCTCATCCACTTGCAACATACCGCTTGCTTAGCTGTGCAATTGTATCGCCTTGCTCTCAGTCTTGTGCTAGATGCAAGTTAATACCGCATGTACTGCAGCATCTTTTCTCTAAATCATCACGTACACTTGGGCAATAGAGATCATAAGGCGTGCTGATGAAAACTTTCAGCGGTTGAATCGGTAGGCTGTGGCGTATTAGAAATGGAGCAAATAACTTTCCGTCATGCTCTTTCTTCTCTTTCTCAATCTGGATTAAATGGACCAAAATAGTATAATTTTTGTTTTGTTTCAATCAGAAAAAAAATTGCGTGATATTTGCCGAGACCCCCCCCCTCTCCAACGTAAGATTAGATGAGATTTGACTCGACCCCCTCCCCCCCTTAAACACCTCACGTAATTTATGGACGCCCCCTAACCGGTGGTTAAAATAAAATAATTGTTGTTTATGCATACATTTTTAGCGATTAATTTATTTTAACCATCGGTAAAAAGTCATTGCACACCAGCCTTAGTCAACATCGAACTAGTTGAATATTAGTGTTTGAAATTTAAATATGATTTTCGTAAAAAGATTCTTCGTTATATTACGCCCACTTCTACGACAGAAAGCAGGTTAGTGATAAGAGGGAAATGACCAGTTAATATGCTATGAATAACATGCTCATGTCATTCAATGTCACTCTTTTTGCCATAAACTGGTATAAGGTATATGTAATAAAAATAAATAAATTATAAATTCTGTTACCAGAAAAATAAAAAAATATATATAAAGACAACAACAGTCTATATAAAACTTAAATTTACCAAAATGAACCAATATACAAAGATGTTTTAAAACATAAATCAAGTAGAACCAATGAAGGCATTAAAGGTATTATATAATATCAAACCAAGTTCACGTGTGTCAGGAACTGTTCCAACCGCAACTTGGAGCACCCAACATCTGCCGGCGTCATCCGTCGCTCGTTAGCTCCCACTGTGTCCCATTCATCACAGCCACTGACTCGCAACTCACTAGCGATACTATTAAGACGTTTTCAGTCTGGTCTATTGTACTCGTGAATTATGGTAGGCGTCTTCTAGTATAAATTTAATATTGGTTACCCACAATATAGCCATACTTGTGGTTGCATGCAGTGTGGCCTTCTAAAGGACTGATGCAATCTTGTTTTTTATTGTTAGTCTTGTACTATGAAAAAAGTTAGCTGAAGCAGGCAATAAAATAGCCCATCTAAAAGAGAATGGTTACTGTCGCCAACCGTCGTTTGTAACAACTCCTTGTAGTTGCAAACGTTGCCGACCTTTAAGAATTTTATAAGGCCCTTCTTAAATAACCCTATGTTATTGCACACATCGAAAGCCGTGAACGTTATTAGTATACAATAATAGTATTTTTATGATATATATTAGCTAAACTCGGCTACGTTCCGCTGTGGTTCAATGTGATATTAATTATTAGCGAAATAAATTCATCGACTACTTTTAGAGTTTTGGGGACACAAACATATGGAATCCGAATATTTGTATATCTAAGTATAACGTGCGATTTGTATATAAAAAGTCTTCTATTAATATGAAAAAAAAATTAAATCAATTTATCGACTACTTTCGAGTTTTACGGACATAAATATAAGGAAGCTGAATTTTGTATAAATATGACGGGGCTGGCATGATGACTTCGTCACTAAAAGCCTTTAAATAAATCAAATATCTAAATGTATAAAGATATCTGTAGCCATTTAATTGCATTAAAATCAATCGAAATCTTGACAAGAATATCCATATGTCCATATGTGTCATATATTTAATTGAATTTAGCCCATATAGTCACAAATGATTGTAAAGATAACATGGACGTCGATGGAGGTCCGTGTTTGGACATTCCTGCCACAACGCGTGGCACCCCTGCGGCTTCGCAAAACTGTTTTTTCTTCCCGTATCTTGGTTTGTCAACTGGCACATTAGCCAAGGTGTTTTCTACTGCGGTGGTCCAGTTTTTTTGCCCTCCCACGCCCTGTTAATTGGTGACAATTGTGATCACCAACCGTTTTCCTGAAGAGAGATGTTTCCGTTACACAGATGTGTCAATGTTGTTGTTGACTTAAATACGTTTTAAATTTTAAGGACCTATTTAACTGCAGACGAATTTAAAAAAAGTCTCGAGTTTGCTAGTCGTATTTAACTTTAGCATTTTTTGTAACCAATTCCATTTGATATATTACTAATAATAAAACTTTATTATTAATTAAAGTATATTATGTGTAGACACAGACAGCTTGGCTTGATAATCATCAATAAATTAAGTTACAAAATATATGTTCTTTTTCTTACAATTTGTAAAAAAAGTAGCGTCATGAGTCGCATGTATTATCTATGGCTCGTATAGCTTTCTATTTTTTTGACAGAAGGGAAAAATCGACAAAAAGTGCTATTTTCATCCTTGTGATTAGGCAACTCCAAGCTTACTTTCCGAATATGAAAAATACCTTAATACATTTTACCTTTGATACAAGTGCAAATATGGAACCATAATTCTGTTAGAACTATAAATCTATGTATTAAACTTATCTGGTATATGACTTATATAATTAATCAGCAAAAACGAAATAGTGAAAAATATCAGAGAGCAGGCATTGACATATCTTTTGCAGGACAAAATCTAATTCCTTGACTTTCATCAAAATCCGTACAGGCGTTTAGTCGTAAAAAGGTAACAAACAGATTTCCTTTTATATTCTGTATATTAATACGACTGAATAACAAAATTAATCATCAATATTAAACGTTTGACTTCAATGTATTGTAAGTATTTATGTAGAGCTTTCGAAACAACTTTGCTTTCATGCTCTGGTTAAAAGCAATCAGTATGAAGCGTATAAAAAGGTTAGCTCATCAAACAAGTACTCACGTACCGGCGTAGATAGCTGGGCCATATGCAGTTTTTCTACAGGTCTATTTCTGGTGCATCCACGCTCAAGAGTGTTGGACTCGGCGGCTTCCTTATGAGATTAACCAAGTATACTTTCTCGCTACCGACTCCTTTTAAAAGATCTGGCGCCAGTCATTTGATACGGCGATATTGCTTTGAGAGCTCTTTGTGAATTGTTAAAAAAGTTTAGTACCAATGTATGGACGTAAGAGGAACTGATCACAAGTGTTTACACTCTATTAGGACATTGATATTATCATGCTTTTTGTTAACTGCACTTTATTTAAAAAAAATGATTCATAAACCTTCCAATTGATAACGACAAAGTTCTACTTTTTATGTTAATGTGTTTTTATATAAGAATCGTTTTTATATATTTCATGAATATAATTAGAAAAATAAAAAAAACTTAAAAACATAATAATAAGTATTGACTGTCATCTCGAAAGGCTCTCGCTGGAGATCTGGGTGAAGGGTTGAATGCAGAAGGCAGTAGGCTGTTGGACACGGTCCGTATTGTGCGGAGATTAGTACGTCTGGAGCCTTAACCACAAGTAGCCCGGACCCTGGGTCTCACTGCTGGAGGAGATCAGTTTTTTTAATGAATAAGTGTGTTTTATAAGATATTTATAAGAAAAATTTAAAGATTTTGACAATGAAAGAAATATGAGATAATAAGTAATAATAATTTCACTAAAGTTGAGAGTATGAAATAATGAAAATTCAAAAAAGGTTTAGTTACTTTTCACGTGAAAACTACTGGACCGATTTCGATGTGGTTTTCATTGATCGATTGTAAATTCTCCTGCATTAAAATCTACGTTACTTTATATCCTGACAATCTTACGGATTTTTCTTGGGGTTCAAAGTGGCCAAGTCGAAAAAAAATTAATTCCGATGCGAAATTTTCACTGAGTGATAAAATCTTTAGTAAAACAATTGTAATTGTATAGGTATGTCTTTAACTTATTACAATTACTTATCTCGGTTTTGTACGGGAATTTCTGGGAATCATGTATTTTCATACCAAAAAAACCATTAGGTACCCTACTAAAAATAACTTTTGATTATAAATTTAGCAAAATAACTCTAGCCTTTGTAACCTGTATTGTTTTCAAATGATTTCGTGGAACGCCTCGAAAAACAATCGAAAACAGAATTGTATCGGGTCGCGAGCTGAACACATGGTTATAAAAGTCTCTTCGTTGATAATATAAACTATACATTTCCTGAATCCAGTCTCTTATTCAAGATCCCGGTCAGCTCGTTAACAGCGTTATAAGAGACAGAATGCGTTTTTAGATCGATTTCTCAACAGTGTTTACAGTAGTTATACACACTTTATTGCGGTGAAAAAAATATATGTCAATCTTGATCATATTTCTGAAGTAAACTTTGTACTCGGAACGCATTTGCGATAAATTTTCTCGATAGAAAATAATTGCAAAGTAACCTCTAAACGAGTTATTCAATCTTCGTTATTGTTATTACTGTTAATCGTACATCGCTAAAATAAATAACAGTAACATATCATATTATAACAAATACAATTATAGAGTTTTATTCGGTTACTTAACTTAATTTGGAAGTAATTAATTATTTTATTAAAAATGACTGCAAAAATCCCGCCTGCCGGTCCCAATGTATGGAATTTATCATTCCGCAGGACGGCTTCGTGCTTAACGGTCATGTCGCTTTTTGTAGCTCCGCTGCTAAAAAGTAATTTTAAATAAATGAAGGAGCAATAATAACCAGAATTTTGACGCGGTCGCGCTGTACTTATTTGGCGTATACGGTAGAATTCTGTTCTAAATCACAGGATGTGTGGGTTCGAACCCTATTAGTTTCACTTCATCTAGAAGATTTTTTTATTTTTATATGAAAGTTGATAAAATGCTCTGTTTCTCTTCCTAAATAATTTTATAAAATGCAAGAAAATACTTTTCTAAATTTTTATATTTCATTTCATCTCTACTTTTATACTATTGACAATAAAACGTATTTAAATCAATTTTACAGGTAAAATAAAAATTCGAAAGCGCCATCTATGTTTCTCAATAGAAAATTACGTTGACAAGTTGAGTGCTCGCTCCATTTTCCTTTTCTAACTATTTTTTTTATTTAGCCCTATTATGTTTTTAACACGCTTTTATTAGCTTCACCTGTATGTATGTTTGTAACCGACCCCTTTGAGCTCGATTTTGTCCTACTTCGAACGATCAGATTTAATTCAAACTTTGCACACCTGTCAAAGGTCGATGACAATGCAATAATATGGTACCATGGAGCTGATCTGATGATGGAGTCGGAAGGTGGCCATAGGAGCTCCTGTACTAAACAAGATAAACCCTTCGTGTTTGGGCTCATATGTTTATATCGCGTAACAATGCAATAATATGGTACTATGAAGCTGATCTTATCATGGAGTCGGAAGGTGGCTATAGGAACTCATGTACTAAACAAGATAGACCCGTCGTGTGTGAGCTCGTTTTACTTATCTTGGCTAGCCCTCTGCTGCTACATGATATGCAGGATCTCAAAAGATTGTTTTAAAAACATTAAAAAAACAACTAAAAAATGAAAAATAAATAATAGTTAAAAAAAAGCGCTTTGAATACACCCCTCGCTTTTTTTTAAGACTCCATTCATCAGAAACCAAATGTATTAAATTTTATTATCTGTTTTTTAGTTGGATTTTTTATGAAAGCGTGTTTTTTTTAGTTTTTTTGAAACTATTATTATTTACTTTATAGTTCTTATCTATACAGATAAATAAAAGTGAAGTGCCTGTTTGAAATCCCAAAATAAAATCTAAAATAATCGGACTAGGCGATTCCGAAAATGCTATTTATAGAATTTTTGCCTGTCCGTCTGTGTGTCTGGATGTTCCGGCTAATCTCTGACACAGTTGGATCGATTATGACGTAATTTTCATTGGCAGATAGCTGATGTTATAATAAGTAACTAAGGCTACGTTTTTAGGGTTCCACGAAAAAAAATCCACAAGTATATTTGTCTCACTGTTTGTTATCCTTTTATGGAAAGACTATTGAACCGATTTGGCTGAAACTGGGTACATATGTTATGTTAATACCGAGGGTGGCCAAGAACTACTTTTTATCCCGAAAAATGAGATAGTTTCCGAGATGAAAATATATTTGGCCGAACGGGTCTAAATGATCAAACGGCTGAATAGCCCAAATGGTCGAATTGATCGAAATGACTGAAATGGCTGAAATGACTGAAATGGCTGGAATGGCCCAAATCACCGAAATGGCTGAAATGCCCCAAATTTCTGAAATGATTGAAATGGTCGAAATGGCTGAAATAACCCAAATGGCCAATAGGTCGAAACGACCGAAATGGCTCAAATGGTCGAAATGGCTGAAACGAAAAAAAAAATGATATGGCTGAAATGGCTGATATGGCCAAAATGACTAAAATGAGTGTAATGGCCGCAATGACCGAAATGGCTGAAATGACTGAAATGGTTGATATGGCCCAGATGGCCGAAATAACCGAAATGGCTGAAATGACTGAAATGACCGAACGGGTCTAAATGATCAAACGGCTGAATGGCCCAAATGGTTGACTTGACCGAAATTGCTGAAATGACTGAAATAGCCGAAATGGTCGGAATAGCTGAAATGGTCGAAATTGCTGAAATGGTCGAAATGGCTGAAATGACCCAAATGGCCAAATGGTCGAAATGACCGAAATGGCTGAAATGAATAATATTTTTGATATGGCTGAAATGGCTGATATGGCCAAAATGAGTGAAATGGTTCAAATGGCCGAAATGACCGAAATGGCTGAAATGCCCCAAAACACCGAAATGCCTGAAACGACTGAAATCGCTGAAATGGTCGAAATGGCTGAAATGAATGCAATGGCTGATATGGCCCAAATGGCCGTAATGACTGAAATGGGTGAAATGGGTAAAATGACTGAAATGGCCCAAATGTCCGAAATGGCTGAAATGGCCCAAATGGCCGAAATAGCTGAATTGAGTGAATTCGCCCAAATGACTGTAATGGCCAAAAACACTAAAATGGTTGAATTGACTAAAATGACTGATATGGCCCAAATGGCTGAAATGATTGAAATGGCCCACATGGCCGAAATGACCGAAATGGTCGAAATAGTTGAAATTACTGATATAGCCCAAATGACCCTATTGGCCGAAATGGCCGAAATGGTCGAAATGGCCAAAAACACTAAAATGGTTGAATGACTGAAATGGCTGAAATGGCTGAAATGACTGCAAAGGCCCTAATGGCCGAAATGGTCGAAATGACTGAAATGGCTGAAATAACTGAAATAGCCCAAATAGCCGAAATGGCTGAAATGGCCGAAATGGCCGAAATGGTCGAAATAGTTGAAATTACTGATATAGCCCAAATGACCCTATTGGCCGAAATGGCCGAAATGGTCGAAATGGTTGAAATGACTGATATAGCCCAAATGGCCCTAATGGCCGAAATGGCCGAAATGACTGAAATGACTGAAATGGCCCAAATGACTGAAATAGCCGAAATGTCCAAAAACACTAAAATGGTTGAAATGACTGAAATGGCTGAAATGGCCGAAATGGCTGAAGTGGCTGAAATGGCCCTAATGGCCGAAATTACTGAAATGGCTGAAATTACTGAAATAGCCCAAATGGCCGAAATGGCTGAAATGGCCGATATGGTAGAAATGGTTGAAATGACTGATATAGCCCAAATGGCCCTAATGGCCGAAATGGTCGAAATGACTGAAATGGCTAAAATGGCCCAAATGGTCCTAATGGCCGAAATTACTGAAATGGCTGAAATGGCTGAAATGGTCGAAATGGTTGAAATGACTGATATAGCCCAAATGGCCCTCCTAATGGCCGAAATGGTCGAAATGGTTGAAATGACTGATATAGCCAAAATGGCTCTAATGGCCGAAATGGTCGAAAGGTTGAAATGACTGATATAGCCCTAATGGCCGAAATGGCCGAAATGACTGAAATGGCTGAAATGGCCGAAATGACTGAAATGGCTGAAATGACTGAAATGGCTGAAATGGCCCAAATGACTGAAATGACTAAAATGGTTGAAATGGCCAAAATGGCCGAAATGGCTGAAATGGCTTTAATGGTCCAAATGGCTGAAATGGCTAAAATGATTGAAATGGCCTAAATTTCAGCAAATCGTTCCAGTAGTTGTTCCGTGAAAACGGAACAAACAGACAGACAGTTTCTTTCGCATTTATAATATTAATAGGGAAGAGCTAATATGAATTCATTGTTATTCCATAATACAATGAAATAATTTCAATAAAATTTACCTACCTAAAAACTAATATCATTAAAATATTTTATACTGCATCAAATTTAGTTAGAAAAAGTGAAAAAAATAATGAATTTTTTGGGGATCGAGTCCTATACCTCCTCACCACCAGAGTATTAGAATACCATTAGACTAAATATGTTTAATATTAAACGTCGAATTTTCAATAGGTATTATCCATGTGATCTCTCACTCTAGGATTTAGGAAATTTAGGATGTTTTGTCTCGCTTCCTCTTGTTCTCAACCGCATGAATAGTGTGATATCGGTGCCGTGGACGTTAGCTACGTTCCTACTTATCAGAGAGTACTTTATATACTGCTTATGTTATGTAGCGCATGTTCGGTGATATACAATATTTTACCACACGCACGCACGCCTTAAACTGCCGCTGTTCCATCGAAGTAAACATTGGTTGCGCGGGGGTAAACTATGTGAAACACCGATTTGAATTAGGAATATACAGGCTCAACTCATTGTTGTTCCGTAATACAATTAAATAATTTTAATAAAATTTACCTATCTAAAAAGTTTTTGGAATAAAAACGTAAAGCCTGAGGGGAGGGTTCGAACCCTGTACCTCCTAGTTACTGTTGAGCATGGTAAGCCGTTGGGCTAAAGACGCTTAGGAAGATGTGTCAAAATTTCAATAGGAATTACGCATACAAACGGTCTATCTCACTTTAGGACAGTTTGTCTCGCTCTCGTGGGCCTTAGAATCAAATAAATTGAATCAAGTCGTCATGATCGCCGAGCGCGTCGGTATGATCAATTGCAATATTTCGCCACGGTCGAAGTTTTATTTGGCGCTGTTCCATCGAAGTAAATATCGGACGTGCGGGGTTGATTTTATGAAATGCCGATTTGAATTAGGCGTACATAGCCTCTTAACCGCCGGCCACTACAGTACCTACCTATATATTAAATGTAAATATACAATAAAATACACCAAATAAATGACAACATTCAACGTTTTTTTATAAACCTATTTCTCAGTTTCAGCTGATGACTGAAAAGGTACCGCGTTCATAAATAGTAAAAAAATAACATCTGAAGTATTTCCCATAAACTAGCAAAAAGCTTATTGTGTGCAGCAAGTGGTTGTACCATGTGTAGTGTTCAACATTAAGGTTGCTTGCTTATGTTGTATGAAGATTTAACCTGTTTCCATAATGTTTTATCGCGATATAAGTACCTGCTTCTTGCCGCTTCTTTGTTGTATGCCCGCTTGCGAAAGTACAGTAGCGTCTGGAAAAAAATATAATTGTAAATCTGAATTGCTTATTGATTTTTAGGGTTCTGTAGTAGGCAAAAATAGCAAAATACAGCTGTTTTTTCACATGATATTAAGGCATCAAATTAAAAATTAATAGTTTTTATTCAAAATAAAAGTCAAAATTTAAATGAAAGAAAGAATTATTTTATTTAGGAAAAATAAACATTTTAACAATATTAAGTAAAGTAAAAGATAAATGCATCAATATAAGTCCTAAAATTGGACCCAGACTCAGCGTATAGATAGGTACGTGAGAGAGAGACACGTGAATAAAAAATACAAGCAAATAAAATAAACAGATTATTGTTAATGTTATCATAGGTATTAGTAAAATGGTCGTAGAGCACTTCTTCCTACTATAACTTCCTATTCTATTATACTCCGCTTCTCAATGTGTTATCGTTGTTCAAAGGAAGAAAAAGCGGCAAGAAATTCCTCAATAACACGTCTAGCAAAAACATTTTTTCATCATAATTTAATTATTTATATATTATCTCAAACTCTTTTTTAAAATACATATAGAAGATGTATTACAATTACTTTTCAAAAAAGGCGCAATGTCGGTCTAACTCGAACCTATTAAATTTTTAAAAACAGAATAACTTTTATTATGATATGAGTGATCATATTTTGTCCCATATATCAAAATAATCATATCAATCTTTTTAGGGGCCCGTAACGGAATGACAAAAACGAATAGTTTACATTTATCATCGCTACGGAACACATCACTGTGCATAGACTACCAGGCACTTCACGAGGTTTTAGTAGGTACTTGTGAAGATGGAAAATATTGAGTTTTAAATCGATATTGGTTAATTATATTTTTAGAAAACAAATCCGTGAGGTAGTTTTGAAAAGCAATTTAAAAGTTACAATATTGATTGAATTGATATTTTAACATAAAAATTTATAAAGGAACTGTTAATTTCTGAAAATAATTACAGTGTTAAAAAAAAATAAGTGGTTGGAAATTGACATAACGTATAACTCGTTTACTGACCTTACCAAACCAAATTCGTGTCAAGACCCATTTTTTTGCATATTCGACTTCACGCTCGGTTTCACCTATAACAGGCACTTTAAACGGGCTATCGATATTATTTTATTACCACAAAAAGCGATTCGCAGAACCGAATCATGTTCTTGAATTAAAAAGACCCGTGAGCATGTTTATAGAATCGTGTTAATGAATATTGTTTCTGGCGTTTTTTTTTCATTATTAGATAAATCCGGCCACGTTTCGCTATTAGCTGTATCTCAAGGAACTAAAGATAATAAATGCGAACGAAGTTGCGAGTAACGTCACTCTCTCTTCCTCTTTCCTATCTTTCACTATTTCCCAATTATTTCGTATATTACATAGCAAAAAATAAATATTTCACCGCCTTCTTTCTACAACATTGTGAACTCGGCGCTCAGTAAAAATATTTCAAAAAACTTTGCTTTTTAGTTTGAACTCGGTTTTGTTTTTGTTACAACCTAAAAATTAGTTAATTTACTTTTTAGTTGCGAAAATATTTGAATAGCTTTAGAAATAATGTATTAAACACCTGTATAAATTTTACTACTGGTACGCAGATACACGATGCTCTAGCTCACTTCTCGGTGTAGGCGCTTGTCACCAAGGGTTGCTCTCAATTTCTCTGGTATCCACTCATCAGATCGTGACTTAGTGGGTATGGGACCACCTCGGGAGTATACACTTGCGAATAAAGAAAAAAAATCCGTTCACAATTGCCGGGAATATCGTGTAACAACAAGATGGTTAACATTTTGAGGGTATCTCTCGAATTCCGTGGGATTCATTCGTCATATCCTGACATCCTGACTATGGGACCAATTCAGTACCATTGAGAACCTCCTCCTTTTGGAAGTCGGTTAAAAATATAACGTCATGTAAAAGTCTGAAATCAATCCATCACCATTTTTCGAGTTTTGCCACCGTAAACATACATAATAAGTATTACATGTCTATGTCCGTTTACTAAGATTCATATGACGAACATGACAAGCATCAACATACAGTGGAACTATCAACTGCCAGTATATCTAGACATGTCTCAATTCCACTAAGCGATTCTCCAAAGGTGACCGCAGAGGGCCTGAACTAAATTTCACACTCTTCAATTACCATTAACCTTGCCAAAAATCTTATTATTTCTTACATGTGACTTTTTAACACCACAAACGAGTCCGACGACAACATGGAGACGTCTTCCAAGTTGTAAGGGGAAATTGGAGGAAGAGAGATCTACATACATACTATTCTTCAAAAAATGATCTAAGTGACTTTGGTGATCTAAGTTTAAAAAAATAATACAAACAATACAATATTACTCGAATTATTAGCTAATGGAACGATCCTAAAGAGGTTTCATTTCAAAAATAGAAGGAATATGTATGTATAAAGAATGTGAATTGAGGTTTGAACAAGAGATGGCGTACCATGAGTACAGAAAATAATAAACAATAGTTTATAATTTTTATTTACAGTATAATCTTTTCAAAAACTGCTCTACGTACTGAAGTAACTGAAAGATGCCTATTGGGAGCATTGTGGATATAAGATCGTGATCAGTAAAATTGTGTTAACAAAGATGACCAGTTTAATACCTAGTGCATCTCATAATTTTATCTCATATTTTAAACCATAGGTACTATAAGGGTGTACGATAATAATAGGTCTCTATTGGCGTTGATCACCAGTAATTTTGCTCAACCTTCGTGGTAACTGAGCACGTTATTAGTAAACTATTTATATTTAAAAAAGCTAGAGATCGGTTTGTAATTCATACAATTAATTTGATTGAATTGAAATTAATTGAAAATGGTTTCAAATTAAATCACTTCTAGCTTCTTTTACCTATTTCTCGCTGGTCAAGTCAGACAAATAAGAATATGTAGCGCAAGAAATTTCCCAGCAAGACACTGAACTAGGATTATTTACTTTTCATTTTTAACTTACGAAGAGAAGCATCACTCTTACTACCAAAAGACAAGTGCTTTGTTTTAAGCTAAAGTATTACGAATATTTTAAAGCTACTATTAAATATAACTTGCTCGCTTCGATTTCATTTCAAATAACTAGTGCCTCGTCAGAGCGCCTGCCAAAGTAGCCGTTTTCGTAGAACATGACAAGTATGAAAATGTAGTAGATTTTTTGTTGTGTTACGAGTATCAGTGCACATGACACACGTATCAATTGCTCGCGATTCTCGAAAGTCGACTTCAGGTCCTTAGATCTTATTGCGTTTTCAGATGAATGTTTTACCAACAGATGATTTTTTTTAGTGAAAATAAGTAGATAAATCTCCTTGGTACTGGTTACTTACATAGTAGTTTAGCGATCGGGCACTGTCGATGAGTGAGTCTGGCAGAGTGGCAGTAAAACGTGCCAGCGCTCGTAAACTGGCAATCGAACCCGTCGCTACTGTTTGCGTCCGCGCAACGATCAAAGAGATGCACCGACAAAGGCACCGACCGACGCTCTCCCTCCCGCCTTGTCAACGCAGTCACGGTCCATGCTTAATGTTTGCCCCTGGCTAAAATTATGGACGATGAGCGTTACCGACAATTGAATATTAATATTGCTCATCTACATAAAACGCCCATGAAAATCAGATGATGCCAATGCCGCGAATCTTGCCTTGTGAATTTCACTCCACATCCGAGCCAATAGCCATTTATAATGTTGTAACTTAAAACCTAAACTAAAAACATAAAGGTAAGCAGACAGGCTATAATGATATAATTTTCCACAACTAATAATTCCTTCCTATGTATCAGCGTAATAAACTAATTTCAGGAGCGGGGGAACTTCGTTCTCTTCATTGATGTAGCAATGTTAGATCAATGGTTCTCGTATTACGAATCGTGTATAATACGGCCGGCGTAACTTGGCAAATGTGAACATAGGCTCTGCGAACTTTCTGGCCGTGAGAACCATACGGGAGTATCGTACAGTGTCTTGGACGGCGGCGACACTTTTGGCAGGCGAGCTGCCCTGGCCTCTCCAGGCAGAAGTCCTGTCCAGGGTTCGTCGTACCCAGCAGGATGCCCTAGCTAGAGGACTGACCTTCTGTCAAGTCGAGATAGAGACGGTCAGGAAGCGGGAAACCGCTTGCTGCCTCGTCGACTGGTCTCGTGACCTCGAACACCCTGCGGCCGGCGGCTTTACGGTGGATGCAATCAGGCCACAGCTGGAGGAATGAGTCAACCGCACCAGCGGAACCCTGACCTTCAGGACGACACAGATACTGACCGGACACGGTTGTTTCGATCAGTATATATTTCGCATTGTGGGCTGCTTGCCTTCTCCGGATTGCCGACAGTGTGGCGCACCCGATACGGCGTTTCATACGCTTATCGAGTGCGCTGCCTGGGCACCGCAGCGGTTCGAACTCGAGACACACGTAGGAGCCGTCAGATCGCTCGGCGACTTGGTAACGGCCATGTTGCAGGGCGACGACCGCTGGGATGCTGCGGTTACTTTTTGTGAGGCAGTAATGTCTCTCAAAGAGGCCGCAGAAAGGGATAGGGAGCGAAGTCCTTCGGCGCGTACAACGGTCTCTTCTCGAGGTCGCCGGCCTTCAGCCGGCACCCGGAGAGGCAGGTACGCGCATTACTTCCCTCCCTGAGTTAGGTTCCGGAACGAGGGGGCCCTTAGCTACTAGGTAAAGCAAGGGATTTAACAACTACCCCCGTCTCGAAGTGGAGTGTTCTCCCCGGGCACACTTCAAGCACTTTATTGCGCTGGATCGACTGTTGCGTAACTATGTTCTATATCTCAGTCTTTCCAACACACAAAAGCGCAGGGTCGTCAGGGAGGAGGGGGTTTTTAGTGGGTATTGAGGTTGCTCGCCCGTGCGGC
The DNA here is from genome assembly GCA_012273795.1 of Dendrolimus punctatus. Classification (NCBI taxonomy): domain Eukaryota; kingdom Metazoa; phylum Arthropoda; class Insecta; order Lepidoptera; family Lasiocampidae; genus Dendrolimus; species Dendrolimus punctatus. The sequence goes on from CM022536.1 coordinate 7,930,329, forward strand.
ATCACTCGGAGTCTCCACACTCCTCTGTGTAGTCCATAGCGGACGGAACGCAAAATAAAGCATACAATTGCTAGCGTTACCGCCCCCCGTGGATTCGTGCCGTTTCCTAGTGACGGCCCAGAGAGTGCGTAAATCGGTTAGTCATTTTCCCTCGCCTCAAAAAAAAAAAAAAAAAGCTCTGCGAACTTTAGAGCATGTACGCTCGTGTGATGAGTGGGCATACGACTCGTCAGTGAATACAATTGGTCGCCCTTCAACCCTGTATTTTTCATTGCTTTGTACTAGTTGGTCACTGTATTTTCTTCACGAGTTTACATGCGCTAAAGTTCGCAGAGCCTATGTTCACATTCGCCAAGTTACGCCGGCCGTATTATAAATGGAACAGAGCTAAAAATGTATAGCAAGCAACACTACCATTTTAGCTTGTGATTAAAGTTCAATATAGATTATTTTACATGTCGCAAAGGTTTTCTTTCTCTGCACTTTTCTTCGCAAACGAAAACTGTCAATCGGAATTAAAATTAGTCTAAAGCTGTAAGTATATTGTCAACTATTGATTTTTATGAATTGATCTTGAATCTCTGTTCTGAGGGTGGCAAGGGAACAATAAAAATAGATAGATCTTACAGTATTCTCATGTGTGATTCGAAATACTTACGATTAGTCAAATCCGTGGGTGGGATACTGAGTACAACAATTATTTGGGTAGTCATCATCGGAGCGTTAAATCCTGGTTGCGTTCGGAGCGATCGCTTCGACGCTCACAGTCCGCTTTCCTACTTTGTCTTCTCTACGTCGCGCAATTTTCGGCATCCCTTGTATTGAGACGCATGTCATCCCTCAGAATGTTAAGCCAGCATTTCTTGGGCCTACCCCTTCGACCTTTGGCGAAGACGGTATGGCTAGACATTTGTGCCCCAAATAACTAGCCGGTTTCCGTTAACCATGGCCGTACCAGCGTCAGCGATTGTTAGCTTCAGTTTGTTCTTTAAATTCATTGACGCTGTTCACTAGTATCAGTAGTGAGCGATACTGTGATATTTATTAGGGACGAAACATATTTAAAAACTTATTTGTATTACTGAAGAATTGAGAAAAAAACATGCGTATTGGGGTGAGGGCACATGTTACAATAAATTCAAATATTTTTTACATATAAAAACAGGTTACTTAATATTACAATACAATAATACTTAGATATAATTTAAATTAGTTTTCAAAGAGTAATTGATGCGCTATTTGGCTGCTTGTACTTTTACCTCTTTATGACGTCATAAATAAGAATACTCGTACAAAATCTGTCAGACTGCGACCTTTTGTAAGTTTATAAAATATATCTCAGTTGATTTAGCTGTCCACTCCCCTACACAATTCAAATTTAATTTAATTTGAACTGATCTAGTTCAAAAACATTTTTTCAATTATAAAATATCGAACAAGAGAATCGAACAGAGGTGCTGCTGTTTAATCAATTAGGATTTGGGAATATGTCAGAGTTACGATTTTCGTTGGGCAATTGTCAGTCTTAGCATTCAATATTAAATATTGTTTTAGAATTTGTTGTACCTAAAATGTATCACTTCTCCCAGTACAAAGAGCCCAACGTATTCATATCACAAGCATATTCGCAATTACTCCGTACAACATTTAAATACGTTTAGAGAGGAATTTACCACCTCACTTAATATTCCCTAAGTGGCGAAAATGTTCCAACTACCCGTTCTTAGCCTACACGACTTTTACCTGTTTTTCAAGTTCTTAAACGGAAACTTTGCTATAATTATGATTGTTAATGGAGAGTACTAACAGCAAGAGGCGTATTATTCGTATTATTTTCTTGTCTGTTTTGAGTGAAAATTCATCATAATTATCATTAATTTACTAGATCGTACCAATACGTTGCATACTGTTGCTCTCAGAGTTGGACAATGGTCATTTGATATCTAAAGAGGTTTACACTTTTACTTAAGTTTTTATCTATTATCTAATAACAATGTAAATTATACTTACTTACAATCATTGAGATGAATAGCAATAGCAGCTTTAATATAATTTAAATAATCTTTTATACTAATATTATAATTGCGAAAGTTTGAGCGGTTGTTTATAGTTCAATCACACCAAAACAGCTGGACGGATCTGGATGAAATCTGGCACACAGATAGATCATAGCTGGAATAGTACTACTACTTCTTATCCCAGAAAAATGTACAATCCCCGTGAGACAACATTAACGCGAAGCCGCGGACAAAAGCTGGTAATTTATATACCTATATAATGAGAAGTAAAAATCAAATTTTTCAAGCGACATTTCGTGTCAACTTAAGAAAATATAAAGAACCTGGTTTACATTTATAATCTATAAATATTCTTCTTTGTCTAAAATGGTACGTCATTAATTAATTATGTGTTTCTTTTTTTGGGACATTTGAAACTATAAACTCTTTTCCTGACCCATTCTCAAAATGTTGCTTAAAACAAATAGATAGATACGTGAACGGTGAGCAATCTTATCACTTAAAGCAATTTTCTAGACAAATCGTTATTTTGGAAGCTTTGTACAAATCTGGTAGTTTGAAACTGAAAATTAATGTAAATAATTTATTTCTAAATAAATGCATAAATGATACTAACTATACAATTTTCAAATATTAGTCGTTAACTACTCGTTTGTATTTAGGTAACAAATCAGCATGTGTTGTCAGCTTAGACGATAAGGGAGTTGTAAGAAAATAGAGAGTAAGTACATTACGTTTACTTACTTATCTATTACTAGGGTCTATTTTCAACTCATACATGTTTTCATGATATTAATATAATGTGATAAGTTATACATATTACTGTCATACATTGTGACTCTTTACATTTCGTTCGTAATCTGGTTCTCTGGTAGAAATCGTTTAAAAGCGACCCGCCCACCCATTATCTATTTCATGAGACGTATTGTAGATAATTTCAAATATAAATCAACTCGTCCTTAAGTGCGTAATTTAACTTTAATCATGTCGCAATGTCACTGTCGAAAGAGAGAAAAAAAACACCAAAACTTAAAAAACTCCATATGAAAAACCAATTACATGTAACAACCAATTATATTTAATTTTATGTAAATAAGTGTTAAAGAAACAGAGTCTTATATGTATGTTTTGTAAGGAAAGCAGTAAGTTTTGCAAAGAGATACTAATCCGGCTGGAGCGGGCCCAAAAACTGTGGCCGCCTTAAGATGGCATTCGCCATTTTAATTACTCGTATTAAAGTTAAACCCTTTATTAATAGGTCGGTTGGTAGCGGCTGACTGCGGCATGCATGGCGTTGCTGCTGCCGGCTGGACGAGCCCGACTCTGCATTTCAGATCTCGACTTATCTTATAACTAGGGTTAAGCAAGCATTACAGCTGCAAAGTTGTATAAGTTGGCAAGCTTCAAGGAGATTCACGTTAAGACAAAATTTAATTTTAAAAAAACTGTCAGATTCGTTCCGGCCAACTTAGTGTGTAGGGTTGCGTAAAGGGGCATACGTTCACTGGTTTTCTTTATTCATAGTGCTACAGAACTTTCAAAACATTTTATTGATAATATGTATGATACCCACCCGTATGTCAAAAAACCATCCAAAGGATCTTGTGTAGTCGCCTATAAATATATTTTTTTAGAATTTTCATTCTCGAAAATTTTAAGGTAAGAAACAGTTATTATGAGTTACATAATTACATACACATAATTATTGTATTTTATATTAAGTATATTTAACTATTTAATATATAAAATTTCTGCATATATATACATACATATACCATTAATATATTTATTATTAAAAATAAAGTAGTTCGTACTATATTTTACGTATACGTAACTACTTTATTTTTTTTAACCGACGGACATAACGAAATTACAGCGGGTTCTATTTCCATGTTTTGCCATTTACGTATATGCATAAAATACCTAATTGTGAATCACGAATTTCACTATAAATGTGAGACGTACCTCTTGAACGAATATCAAAGAATCGTGTTATTTCAATCACTAAAGTGGCACGTGTTTACACAAAGTATAAATAGAAATATGATGAAGTAACCGTTTGTACTGAATCACTATAAACGATTCCATTTCGCGAACTTAATATATCATAATTCATACAACAAATACTAATTGCAATACATTTACCGGTGGTTCAATGATTCAGTTTCACTTTGCAAAGTACTTTAGCGCGTCGGAAGTTAATAGCATCGAAAATATCATTATTGTCTGGAAATATCCGTGATATCTTCACAACACTAATAAATCTGTAAGGTGTCGGCTGCTACAGGCCGCTCACTCTCTGCCTGATGGTTTGTATCATCTGTAAAACGGCTTAGGATATATTCTGAGGAGCTGTTGGATTTCTCAGTGAAATCAATAATCACAAATGTACACATTTAATATAATATTTTTAGCGACCAGAAGTGGAAAATAATAAAAGAAGGTATATCGTAAACAATTTATTTGATATTACAACAAATTTATCGATTTAGTTAGACAAACAACCGTTAACAACGTAATAAGCAGTAATAAAGTAATCGTAGTTAGCGGGACGGTCTCTTTAGGGCTGTACTGGCTGTTAGATACAGCGTTCCACACACCTACCGCAATTCAGACAGTACTGACTGTCAGGGACAGCTGACTGTCAGGGACAGTGTTCCACGTCTGTTCGTAGTTAGTTACGCGAGCGGGGCGGTCTCTTTAGGGCTGTACTGGCTGTTACATACAGCGTTCCACACACCTACCGCAATTCAGACAGTACTGACTGTCAGGGACAGTGTTCCACGTCTGTTATTTAGATAGTACTTAGCCGTCAAAGACGGTGTTCCACATCTATAGAGCAGTACTGATTGGTAGCCAATGGTCCTTGCTCCTTGACGCATTCGTTGGAAATGCGTCCCGATACAACGGAGCGGTCTCCTTTTATACTCTAAGCGTAGTGAAAGGTGGGCGGGGCGACGAGGCTGCGCACGTGCACAGGCACGTGCGGCTGGCGAACGCTGCTGCCGTACTTCAAAAAAAAGTCAACTACCGCCATTATGGTTAATACGGCCTCTCCTGATAGTGCGCCGTCCTCGGCTGCACCAGGAACTGAAAGCTCACCAGGATCGTCAGGGTTGTCATCGTTGCTACCTGAGTAATGAAACAAGTAGGTTAATTATACATGACGACATACACCTTTGCCTATTCTGTCACTCATTCCACATACAAGGCCCTCATACAAAAATACACTTTCGTAACTCAGATTAAAGACATTTCACTTAGAAATGTGTGCATACATCTTCACACGCTATATCTCACTCATACTCGAACTTGTACGTACAAGTTCACACGTCAAAAACGTGTTACCAGGACTGCGCCTGCCAGGAAAACTCCTGATACGTGTTCAAAGAACACCCGGGACAACCGCCCGACGCGCATAAACATGCGACTTCCGGGACAACGCCCGACCGGGACAAAGCCCACCGGGACAAAGCCCATCGGGACAAAGCCCACCGGGACAAAGCCCACCGGGACAAAGCCCACCGGGACAAAGCCCACCGGGACAAAGCCCACCACGCATACATATGCGACTTCCGGAACCACTGCCACACCGGAACGCGCTGCACGCGGGCTGCTCCCGAACGCGCTGCACGCGGGCTGCTCCCGAACGCGCTGCACGCGGGCTGCTCCCGAACGCGCTGCACGCGGGCTGCTCCCGAACGCGCTGCACGCGGACTGCTGCCGAACGCGCTGCACACGGACCGCACAGGAACGCGGTGCACGCAGGCCGCACAGGAACGCGCTGCGCGCTGGCCGCATAGGGACGCACTGCACGTTGGCTGCAACAGTCAACCGTTCCAACCACAAGACAAACACTTGTGTTGCACTCAGACGCACGCATACACTACATACGTGGTACTGGAACATAAAAAAATCATAAAAAGGTTCGGTTCACTTTCCAAAAAAATGCAATACATCTCTCAGGATACCATTTGCCTTTTTAGAATACCATGTGCTGAATGTACTGCGGCCTGGGTCGTTTTGCCTTTAGCTCCACTTAATAATTCCAGCTCGTTACGACCGCTCGGTAATACTTTATGTACGGTTCAACGTACAGCGTTTTGCTGACGCTGCGGCCGACTTTAAGCTACACTAATATAAATAACAGTAGTATAAATAACGCTCACAAATATATTGTGGGTGAGTTGTTACTGAGTCGCTACTAAGTCGCTACCGAGTCGCTATTGAGCTGCGACCAGGGATCAGCATCCAAGCCAAACTACTACAAGAATAAATCCCTGAAAGTGACAAGGTGTATTTTCTTTACCCTACTACAAGAAAGCACCAGCAGTCCACCAACAATTGCCAGTATTCACCACCACAAGCAAGAACAAATGTACAAACTGTACACATGCGGTATGAGCGCCTCATGCCAGTTTCCAGCTTCCCAGCATACTGAGAATACTTTATTACGAATACTTTATCGTCAACCTGAAAATATCTTAGGTGCCTTTATCAAATTACCCGATTGTCTTGACCATCTTGATTTTTGTCAAGAGATGCTTTAGCAGAATTCCTGCCGAGTTATGAGGGATCATGGCTTCTCGATTTGGACTGGAGCCTTCAATGACAACGTCACGAATCAGTGCCCGAATCACAAGACTGGTCGCGTTAGTACCAATTAACAAGTGCAACAACAAGTTGCTTTGTCATATTTAAAACTAAATGAATTTTACATAAACGATCAAACCAGGCGGAATATTTTTTATTATTACTCTCGATGCGAATCATATTAAGGACGGTTCCTATATAACACCCGACTTGTCCATTAGAGTGATGCATTTCTGGTGTTATGTAGCGGATTTCACATCGCATTTCAGATACCCATGACGCCCCAAACATGCGGCCACGGTCACAAACTATCAATTTGGGAACCCCGAATAAAGATACAACGCTATTAAGAACACATTTTATTTCGCTTGCATCTTGTCTATACATAGGATAGACTAAACAAAATTTTGTAGAAGAGTCGATCAAAACAAATACAAATTTATACCCGTTGCATTCGGGTAAAGGACCCAATACATCGACATGAATTGTATTAAAGAGGATGTCTGATTTCTCCCATGACGTAATAAGCTGACGAGGTGATCTGAGGACACGTTTTTTTTTGGAAATGCAAATAAGGCAATGGGAGGTATACTTTCGTACAAATACTTTAAGGCCAGAGAACCAGAAATGTTTTAAGATTAGATCATAAGTTTTGTCAGCCCCGATGTGCTCGTGCTCGTCATGAAAGACACGTAATAAACTGAGTCGGTGTCCTTTAGGGATGTAACATAGTAAGCACGACTCTTCGCCAACAGGTGAATAGCGATAATAGAGTACATCGTTATGACAAACGTACCTCTTGGAGTCCAAGAGGCCATCTCTTAGTTTTTGGATGAGATCGCTTGTCTCGGAATCAGCCGACTGAGCTATTTGTGCCCAATTCAATGGTCTATGAATTGTTATTGACTTGCAATACTGGCGGGTTTCTGCTCAGATAATCTGCGTGACCCATCATCACGCCCTTTCGATATTCAATTGCAAAATCGAAATTCTGAAGATATATCCACCAGCGTGGAAGTAGATCTCTTTTACGTTCGGTAGCCTTCAATGCATTGCAATCGGTTATAATTTTAAAAGTTATCCTGATCAAATAGTAACGAAAGTATTGCAACGCTTTGACGACCGCCAAGGTTTCCAGTTCATACGAATGCCATTTTGCCTCCGCGCCCTGAGTGACTTTACTAAAATAGGCTATTACTCGTTTACCACCATCTGCTAATACCTGCATAAGTACCGCACCGTATCCTACACTGCTAGCATCAGTGTGCAGTTCTGTAGGAAGGTTCGGGTCAAAAAATCGCAAGTATGCGTTCACTAGTTAAACGTTTGATAACATCTTGCCGAACTTGATCTTGATCAGGTCCCCATTGAAATTTTACGTCTTTCTTTGTGAGACGCGAGATACTTGCGGTTTTCATCGCGTAACCTTCGATGTAACGCCGAAAGTAACCCGCAAGGCCTAAAAAACTGGCGCACTTGACGTTACTAGGAATAGGAGCGTTAACTAGTGCCTTGATTTTGTGGGGGCTCGGCCTAACCTGACCATGACTAATAACCCGACCGAGATACTCTATTTCGATAGTAAGGAAGAAACACTTGCGTACATTAATCGAGAAACCGGCTTCTGTCAATGTCCTCAGGACATTGTTTAATAAGGTAACGCCATCATCGACCGTTGAACTTAAGATCAGTACATCGTCAATGTATACTAGGACATTCCCTGCTTCTACAAATTTACGCAAGGTATTGTTGATGATACGTTGGTACACAGTGGGGGAATTGCATAACCCATACGGCATTTTTAAATACCCATAATGAGCTTCGGTAGTTACAAAGCCCGTCTTATATCGAGTCCTCACCAATAGGGATTTGATGCAAACCTGACGCCATGTCTAAAGATATGAAGAATTTCGACCTCCAAACCGATCAACGTGATTATCAATCAGGGGTAGGGGGGTACCTATCCCTGACGGTAATAGGATTTAGAGCTCGAAAGTCGACACACATTTTATCCTAACCGTCTGTTTTCTTTACTAAAATGACCGGTTTTCCGTATTCGGAATCCGAACTTCACCTGGTACGACAAACGATACGGATGGTATGACACAGGGACGTCACTTGTCCAGTTGATGTACGTTTTACCAGTATTCACGGTGTGGTTGCTGTACCGGATATCAAAAACAGAATTCATCTACCAGTGCCATCAACTTTACTGGTAACACTTAAACGATACGCTGTTTGACGTATGAGTTAAGTACCGTCTGTAATTCGTGCGAATAAACGTGACGCCATCGCGATTCAGTACGTCACTGAATGTGATAATTCATGCACGAAGCGGGTACTATGACAAAATTAACTTCAATGCGCAATATTATTAAATTCGACAGTTAAAGTGATATACTCGCGAACAAAAATCTTAATCGCTTATTCCTTTCAAATAACATTTAATTTCTTACGCGAACCGGAGAAATAAGTTACTACCGTTGAACTGGTATACCTACCCTGTATCACGGCTGTACTCATATCGTTTAGCCATATTAGCCGAGGATACAAATTTAAACTAGGCTTTAGATAAGTAGTAACATACTCTGCGTATGACGGAGACTTCTCGGACGTGGTGTTTATGACTTCATGCAGAATTTGAGCGAAGTTAATGTTTTGCGGAGACAAGGACTTAAATTCCTTTAGAAAATCGGACCACGAGCGATCATTTGTAGTCCATTCATTTAACTAGGTTTTTGAGTCACCTTTCAAATAATGAGCCACACGAGAGAAACACTGTTCACGTGCCTAGCCCTGTCCACTTCGCCACACCACACCTCAAAATTATTTATAGCTGTTTGTACTCCTAACGCATCAACAAGCGCTTGGGTTACGGAAATATTTTTATTTAATGGAGGTGTGCTGCTGCGAACTGATGCGTAATATGTGAACCACTATTAGTATTTTTTTTCAATTGCAGTCAGTCGTGACATAATAGTGTCTAGTACGTTTTTCGCGGAAATGCCATGATAGGACCGAGATTTACTACGGCGTTGATGTGAGTTGGCCGTTCGTGACCCAGGCCTTTCACGCGGAACATGATTGTCACCGCTACGCGAGCGACTACGACGAGAACGTGATCGTGATGAGCGACCGCGACGAGATCGTGAAGAGCGACCACGACGAGATCGTGAACGAGTTCTATCATTACGCGAGTGAATCTTGTCACTACGTAAATTTGAACGGGACCGTGAGCGAGTTTTATAACAGCGCGAACGCATTCGAACGTGAGGCGATCGTGAATCATGCCTATGGTCTAGTCGCGATTCACTGCGACGGCTACATCTAGACTCAGACCGAGGTGGCGTCCTAACTGACCTATCACGTGGTCTTGACGAACGTGACTTGACACGCCTAGACTCAGAGCGAGGCGGTGTCCTAACCGACCTATCACGTGGTCTTGACGAATGTGGCATTGTTAATTAATACTAACGGTTGTTTGTGTATCAAGTTTAATATTTGTGAGCAAATAAGTTCTATCCCACTTCTGATTTTAGCGACCAGAAGTGGAAAATAATAAAAGAAGGTATATCGTAAACAATTTATTTGATATTACAACAAATTTATCGATTTAGTTAGACAAACAACCGTTAACAACGTAATAAGCAGTAATAAAGTAATCGTAGTTAGCGGGACGGTCTCTTTAGGGCTGTACTGGCTGTTAGATACAGCGTTCCACACACCTACCGCAATTCAGACAGTACTGACTGTCAGGGACAGCTGACTGTCAGGGACAGTGTTCCACGTCTGTTCGTAGTTAGTTACGCGAGCGGGGCGGTCTCTTTAGGGCTGTACTGGCTGTTACATACAGCGTTCCACACACCTACCGCAATTCAGACAGTACTGACTGTCAGGGACAGTGTTCCACGTCTGTTATTTAGATAGTACTTAGCCGTCAAAGACGGTGTTCCACATCTATAGAGCAGTACTGATTGGTAGCCAATGGTCCTTGCTCCTTGACGCATTCGTTGGAAATGCGTCCCGATACAACGGAGCGGTCTCCTTTTATACTCTAAGCGTAGTGAAAGGTGGGCGGGGCGACGAGGCTGCGCACGTGCACAGGCACGTGCGGCTGGCGAACGCTGCTGCCGTACTTCAAAAAAAAGTCAACTACCGCCATTATGGTTAATAATATAATATTATTTCAGGGCAGGACAATATCTGCCGGGCTCTGGAGCATAATTACAGAACTCACTAGAGGAGTTCTGTAATTATGTAGCCATATTTGAATTAATTACGTTAAATCATGTAACAAAAGTGGCTAAAAGAGACTCAGTGATACTTTGATTGATAAAAAGAACTACTCGAAATCGAACCCAACGTTTTTAAGAATTAATGGCAATGACAAATTTAAAGGTAAGGAATTAAAAAAACTTAGTTGCAAAAGCCTCCGGTTGAGCGGGCTAAGTCTTTGCCGGCCTACCTCACTGCAACACAGAAGCTTTGGGTTCGATTCCTAGTAGGTATAGTAAATTTTGGAAACGTATTCTCTCCGTTATTCACTATGGTCTGTTTTGGGTTCGGCTCCAGAGCAGTACTTTGCATATTACCCATTACACAAGCGTGACTAGCTTAATTTGGGGATATACAATATGTGTGTTTGTCTGTTGTTTTTTTTTATTTTATTACTTATATTTTATATAAAGTGGAACTTAGTCTACTAGTAATAAATAATAATCGTCCAGGAAATCCTTAGCTCTGAAAAGAAATTAAATCTTATATAACTAGTACTGCCACAGGTTATACTTTTAGACTTTACGATATGTTTTGAAAATTTTTAATAAATTTCTTTACAATTTTTTACTGTTTTTTATAAAACATGTTTAAAATATCGAAAAGTAAAAGAAGAACCTTCAGATTTACGTTTGTACTGGGCGAGTGTCGTTCCTAATATTCTTTACCCATGATCTGAAATTTATATGCATTATAATCACATATAGGTAAAGGGACTTATGTAGCATCTTCTATATAAAATAAACAAATAATGATTATGTCGGTATCGAGTCATTGATAGCCGATAAGGCGTAACGCAGTGCTACCGGGCAGCACGTGGTGTTTGACTCAGCGAGGTAAGTGCTGGCTGCAATTAAGATTGTGCCGATGAAGACATACTCTGGAGTGTTTTCTAATTACGTACACCATCAATCACGGCTCAGCCAGAGCAGGCCAGAACAGGCCAGAACACCGCCAATCAAGTAATTGCATCGCGTGCATCAGCTTTTCGGCCCTCGATAATAATAGGCATTTTATTGCCCGTAATGGAGTCTCTAGGGCCGCCCGGTTAATGCTCGGCATTTGGTATCCGCTCCTACTCTTAATTTGGATTAATACATGCAAGAACTCAGCAAATGCATACGGGACCCTCTTTACGTGCCACCACATTGTTTTTGTAATCAATTAAGTCGTCGATTGTTAGACTATTGATATTACACGATACACGGTAATCGAAATTTGATATCGTTGAGTGCTGACTATCATGTTGATTGGTTTTGGGAACACGCAAGTGGTAGTTATAAAAAATAGGAATGTGAAGTGTACCGCGCTATTAGTCACCTACTAATCCAGCGGCATTTCTCTGCGTCAGCTAGGTTCTTTGACGCGGCATAACGAAACAGATTTCAATTTGTAGCGCGGTACGCCGTCAGTGAGTGACCCGTATAAAGAAGTTGATGCTAATCGGACAGGTGAGCTGACGTGGGCCCCGCGGCTCGCACGCTGCTCAAAAACCTCCACACTAAATAAAAAGTACCCAGTGATCGATCGAGATTGAACATTTTAGTTTGTTCACATTTTTTAAAATAGCTCGTATCAGGTTAAAGGGCATATAGGTTGCCTGGAAGACACTTCTTTAAAGCTTAAACAATAAGACCAACCTTTTTATCTATTATACTGATATATGATAAAGAGTAACTAACTATTGTATTGTATAGTTTTTAGACTGAAGTTTTGGTGGGACCTTAGGGAATTCCAATTTGCAGTCCGCTTTTATTTAAAAAAGACGTATATATTTTGTTAAAAATCACAGCAGTTGTAAGATATCGATGGTTTTTATACAAAAGTACTGTATTTATATCGAAAATCTCAATTAAATTTAACTTTTCAAATTGCTACAAAAACTAAGTAGATAGGTGCTAAGTCCTCCAATGTTGTAGAGGCTCAATTGACACTGTACAAGTCCAATTTTCGCCTGGTTCCTGTTTAAAAATGAACATAACTTGAATATTTATAAATATTTGATATTGGATATGTAGTCACTTTAAGTCATATTTAAAAAAGGAGAAGTAATCTGAAGTTTTTATGAATCAAACAGTAGCTGCTGTTGGTTTCGCCACCAAATATATCACTCTTTTATCACGTGGGTAATAGACTAAAGAAATAGAAACTTTTATACTTTTGTATATATAATTCGCACAAAATAAAAATAACATCTATAATATTATATAACTAAAATTATAAAACATCACGTGTTTGTATATTGAAGATATTAATAAAAACAACTGAGATAGACAATATAAACGATGGAAGACACATACATACATACATACATAACTTCACGCCAGGTCCCTTGCGGGGTAGGCACGAACAACAGAGATGGAAGACACGATGCAATTTTTTTTAATTTCTTGTCCGTTAGTTCGGAATTCACGTAAAAACTACTGGGCAAATTTCGATGCGGTTTTCGCTGATCCACAGCAAGTTCTTATTATTTAAAATATGCGCTACTTTTTATCCTGGGAATTTTCCCGGGAGGTGTGAGTAGTTGATTCCGACGCAGTTTTCACTAAAAAGCTCACATTATTTTTTAAACACTAAGTCCCGAGAATATTGTGGGAATTCCAAATCAAGCGTGGACGAAGTCGCGGGCATATTCTAGTTATAGCTTAAGAGCCAGTGAACGGCTACCTGTATGTATTTGACCAGACCTGAGGTTTTGTATATTGATGTAAAACAGCGAACGGAAAACATATACTCTGACTACCCAGTAGGTAAGATTTTATTATTTATTGTTGTGTACACGCAAAGAAAATAAATAAAATGTATCAATGGCAGTCAACTTTCAATTTTTTTTAGTATATTCAAAATTGTCTGCCATAAAGTAAAACCGCGCGATAATGGTTTGCCATTTTTATTTTTCGATAATAATAAGCCTATATTTTCAAATTCCAAAACTGCAGACGTGGTCAAATGGTTTTAAAATTCGTCAAAAATCGAAACCTGTCTTACCTCAGCGTTCGTGACGTCCACCACTTTGAGCTTAGTGAGTCCCCGTACCATGCAAGGTAGGTATAGGGGCCTCAATGTACAAAACCTCAGGTCTGGTCAAATACATACAGGTTCACTGGCTCTTAAACTATTAGTTATATTAATGAATGAATGAATTCACTTTATTGTTTACCAAAAATTAAATCTAAGTTCTTAAATCAAAGAACAATACATGTTGAACAAAGAGCGGTCTTGTTTATCGCTTAAATCGATCTCTTCCAGGCAACCCACAGGTTATATATTTATTGATAGACTATTGACTACATCATTGCAACTTTAAAGTGACATTAAAGGTTATGCCGACCTACATACCAAATATGAAATAGGTAACTCTATTCTGCAGACCCATAAATCACAATTCGTTAAAGCTTCAGAAGCCGTTTGACCTTTTGCAAAGTGAACTAGTTTAAAAAAACAAATGAACTGAACAAATCGATAGTGTACGAATAATAGACCATACTTTAACAGTTAATGTTACTGTTTACTGTACTTTATATTTTTGTCTTACTATCAGTCATGTCTACAAGTATATATTACATACTAGTTCCTATTATAACTTCAAGAGTTTAAACTTTACATCTAAGCCTGATACAACTCTGCAGAACGAATACTAATCAAGCAACAACTTCTTTAAATTTTTCCGTACTAACCTACAATTATTAGCAATGGAATCGTGTAATCGATTTGAACAAGAATAGTCCAAATAATAATAACAATGTGAACAGTCTTTTGATGTAGGAGCAATGCTACTAAGAATGCGTTGATGAATTACGGTCTTATTCGTATTTTAAGAACCTCAAAGAAGAAGAATGCATAGATGTTTTAAATCTTATTTAGTTAGCCATATTTACTATATTACATAAATAAGTATTTTACTTTATATTATAGGACGACCTCTTCGGTTAAGCGGGCTAAGCCTTAGCCCGACGAACTCCTTGGAACGCAGAGGCTTCGGGTACGATTCCTGACATAGTAAATTTCGGAATAGAACTTTCTGTTCTTAACTATGGTCTGGGTGTCTGAAACATCATATGTATATCACCTATAACACAAGCGTAACTTGCTTAGCTTGGGGATACAATGAGTGTTTGCCTGCCGATTATGTATTATATTTGACATAAATAGGTATTTTACTATATTTGTAACACTATTTTGTAATTTTGGTATTATCTATCTTACGCTACTAGTTTTTGATATATTTACAATATTAAAAAAGTAAGTAAGTACTCGCCAGAAAGATAGTTATTCGCATTCAAACTACGATGTACCGCGGCGCTCCATAATGTGTTGGTATCCAAGCTTCTTAGCCGTAAGACATACATACGCATATATTATAAAACTGTTATACGCCCAATATTGATGTACGGATGTGAGCCTTGGACTCTAACACTTAAGAGGCAGAACAAGCTGTTGGTGGCTGAAAGGTCCCAAAAAAGAATCTGGGTCCACAAGAAGAAACGATGGCTGATCGGAAAAAATACCGAAATCGAAGAACTGGTGGATGAGCTCAATATCATAGACGAGAGCAAGGCACATCGCTTGCGCTGGTTTGGCCACCTATATAAAATGGGAGAGGATCGCGCGGTGAAAAGAGCCTATCTAGATCTAGGTAGACCAAGGGCAGGGCGGCCAGTTGGTCGGCCCAGGTATCGCTGTAGTGCGGAGCGGAGGCTGATCAGCGCGAGCTTCAAGCCTATGACTGGCAGGAGACAGCGCTGACCACAAAGAAGTGAAGTATTATCATTTAGTTCGGTTAGTTACAATATTAAAGAAATTGATGTTGTTAAGCTAGGTCAAGTTGAACAAACGAGATTCAATTGTGAGAGGGCAGATTAGCTATCACCGTTCAATGTGTTCGTAAATCATGATCAGCCGATGATTGGGCGTGATGCGATGTCAGATTGGGACGCTGCTAGCTTTTTGTTTGTAATTTGTGATCGCCGCCCGGATGCCTCGATGACTTGCATCCCACTTGACAGCAATCGAGTTAAGGATTAAAACTAATTTACATATGTATTACATAATGCTATGTATTCAAGGTATTGTTGGTAGCAGAGCTAGAATTAACAATCAAGGTATATTGCAGTAGGGTTGTTACACGCCTAAAAATTGGAAAAATCATGTAAATTTTATATATAATATCTAGTACTTATATATTAAACAAGCAAGTACTTACTTATTTACTCTGTTGGCTCAGCGACCCAAAGTAGGTATCGGTCTCGTAAACGAGAGCATTCCATTTTTCTCTGTCCTGAACAGAATCATGCCATTATTGGCTCGTAGCTCCGACAGGTCATCTTATACTCTGTTTTTTTAAACGATATTTAGGACGGTGGACCGGACGGCTAGTTACCAGCCGTCCCAAAAATGCTTTCCATACGCTGCGATCCTCTCCAATCCGTTCTACGCGACGAAAGGCGGTGAGCTTTTATTTCTCCTATTATGTTAGGCTTGGCCACGAGATTCTCAATTTCAAGGTTGGTTTGGAACCTCCAGCTACCATTCTCTCTCTTTGTTGGACCCAGAATCTTACATTTCTTTCTGCTACTAAAAGCTGGTTCTCCTCCTTGAGGTTGGGTAGGCGTCCAAGCTTCGCACCCGTACATCAGGATGGGCTATATGACGTTTCCTGATTATGGTTTTTCTGTTCAGAAACCTGGTGGTATGTGGAGATATTCTGTTTTCACGTGATTAAACACCGAAAATCATCCATATTAAGATTCGCAGTAAATCTAGCGGGTATTTAATCTTTCTAAAGATATCGTAACACTAAGAAGTCTTGTAAGAAGTATGAAACTGTCTAAGCGGCGCATATTCCCTGGACAAGATTTGCAACATAAAAATAAGCCACGGGTTCTTTTGCAACTAAGCTACTACGATTTCAAATAGGTATAGTCAATATAGACTCGCCTATTTCGTCTCTCGATGAAGACTGGAAAGGTTCCAGTGTCCTGGAAACAGGCAAATGTACAGCCGGTACCCAAAAGGGCAGTCGTGCCGACCCTGCCAATTATAGACCAATTTCGGTTACGTCGATACTCTGTAAGAGTATGGAACGTATCCTAAATGCTAGGCTACTGACTCACCTAGATCAAATGATCTCCTCAGTGATCGGCAATACGGTTTTCGCCAAAACCGATCGACTGGGGATATTCTAGCGTACGTCACACACATTTGTAGCGAGGCTGTCGAGAGATATGGTGAAGCGCTCGCGGTCTCTCTCGACATCTCAAAAGCATTGATAGGGTCTGGCAGACAGTCTCATTGCCAAACTTCCAGCATATGGTTTGTGTGTGCCTGGATATCGGATTTCCTGAGGGAAAGGTCAACTCAAGTGGTCGTTGATGGTTGTTCCTCCGATCGCTTGATGATTAACGCCGGTGTCCCTCAGGGGTCTGTGCTCTCTGCAACGCTTTTTGTGCTGAATATAAATTATTTGCTCCTTAAGCCCGGTATCTTTGGGTATGCAGATGACAGCACAGTTGTAGAGAGGTATGTGTCTCATCCACGGGCAGGCAAAGCCGAAATCCAATCTTTGAGGACGGACATGGTTGAAAGATTGAATCTGACCCTGAAAGCAGTATCCGATTGGGGCGATGCTAATCTGGTCAAATTCAACACAGCAAAAACCCAGGCATGTCTGTTTACGGCGAAAAAAAGTCAGTTTGAGCTAAGTCCCACTTTTCGAGGAATGCCCATTCCGATAACCGACCAACTTCAACTTCTTGGCATTTCTTTAACATCCAGTCTCAATTTCGGCTCCTATATTGAAAGTGTAGCTCAGCTGGCTGCCAAAAAGCTGAGTATACTTTCAAAGGTGAGACGGTACTTCACTGCAGAGCAACTGCTCAATCTTTACTGTGCTCAAGTAAGATCTTGCATGGAGTACTGTTATCACCTTTGGGATGGCTCTGCCAAATACCAGCTCGAGGCGCTAGAGTCGATTGAGAGAAGAGCCAAGAGGTTGATAGGTAGCGACCAGCTTGTTGATTCAAGGCTTCAAAGCCTAGAGCATCGACGCCGGGTTGCTAGTTTATCGGTTTTTTACAAGATTCATTTCGGAGAGTGTGCGGCTGAACTGTTCGACCTGATTCCCCCTACACCATTTTATCTTCGGACTACAAGGCGCTCTGGTCTACGCCATCGCTTCACAGTGGAAACGCTGCCGGTGCGTACTAAACGTTTCGCCTCCACGTTCCTTGTGCGTACCGCAGAATTGTGGAATGCACTACCAGAGTCCGTGTTTCCCGAAAAATACAATCCGGGTATCTTCAAGTCTCGTGTAAATAGGTACTATCTAGGTAAGCGTGCTCCATCTTCGACCGCATCATCGTCCGGCATCGGGCGTGATCGTGGTCAAACGCGAACCTATTTAAGATAAAAAAAAAAATATATACCTATATTTTCTTGAAACAGTTTTATGACGCATTTTGAGTTGTTTGGTGAAACGCACTCTGTCACTACTAGTGAATGGGCAGCACTAACAAACATACTTGGGGATAAGTTAGGGATTGCCGAGGATAGCGACGAAGCCGCAATTACTGGCGGCTTTGCGTTCCGGAGCTAACCGCTTCCGACTCGAACTACTAATCGCAAGGGTCATTGCAATACACCCCTAATCTGCGCTTAAATGATACGTGACTTCGTTTACTGCGCATGTACTTTGAATTAAATTAATGTCACTTAAGTCGAAATTTTAAATTTATTAATGTTACCTCTATCTATACTAATGGATAAATTTCAAAGAGTTTTTTTTGTATGATTGCATGTTTGTTTGTTTTATTTGTTTCTTCTTTCCAGCCTCGAAAGCAAATCGATTATTTTGCATTTTGGTACTTATATTTTTTCCAATAACCAGGATGAATATCAAAGCAGCATCATTTTTCAATAAAAAGGTAATTTAGGTAAATTAATCAATTATAATCATAATTCTATTCTTAAATTAACAATCACTAGATAGTTAAAGCTCAAATATTAGGTTTATTTGAGCTCATCATCATCTTACAAAACATTACTTTTCTTGATTTAACCTAGCGCAGCAACGAAGTTTGTAATTGTTCAAACAGAATTTTCTATTGGTATTCAATAATAAAAGTTAAGTACTATGTACCTCCACAGCAGATCTAAATATCAAATAAACTCATTTTCACAATTACTTCGAATTGTAATTCTACATTTATTTTTACAGGGGTTTAGTAAATTCCCACCATGCTTTAGCTTTGTCAACACCAAACTACAAACTACACAAAATATTTTGCCTTAATACATCGATCAACATGAAATAAAATACGATATAAGATGTAACATAATATGATATATCATTTAAGGCCAAATTTTATGAATATAGTACGTCGGTTACATTTAAAGAAGGTTCCACAAAAGCTACGTTATCAATAAGCGGCTAAAGAGCTTGGTAATCCGTCACTAAGCGATGCGACATGCGGCATGCTCGACATCAGCACAATGGGACCTTACCGCTAACTTCGCCTCCCCTATCGAAATAATGAATAATGTACACAATATCCTAAAAAAAATTCGATTTCGTGGCAGGCCATGAACATTTTTGAGAAGATATCTATGACTGCATGTCATACCTCTGACGACACAGATGGACATAACTTTTTACAGGGATTCGGATTTTGTCAAAATTGCTACAGTGGAATTCAAAAATGTCCTAAACTACTAACTTTCTACGACAATTAAGTCTTTTACATAAAGCGGCCACCTTTGAAGAATCGCTTAGGAAAATCAATACGGATCTATATTGATAGTTGTAAGACGTAGCATAAAGTGTTATCACTTTATTTGATGTTTGTCATGTACGTCATACAAATCCATGACAACGACCACCTTAAGCTATCTGAGTATAATATTAACTTCCAAATTATCCAAAAGGTTCAAGCTCTTTAGACACCGAAATAGACCTTCAATCCCTTTCGACATTTGAAAATCAAGAATCGACTGTGATTGACATGAAATGTATGGCAAAGACTGTTGCTTAACTTTTTCCTTCAAACCGACTGTCAGTCCAATTTATCGAGTATCGATCAAATCCGTTACCTCACCTGCTGCCACTGTCTGTCGATGGCACCTTACAAAAAAATGAATGATAAATCAGTGTGAAAAAATAAGTTCAGTATTCGAGATTTCTACATCAAAATGATCAGTATCGTTAAACTGACACGTTTCAAATGATTTTTTTAAATTGCTGGAGTACAGCAGACGGGCTAACAGCTCGCTTGATGGAAAGTGATGTTTTTATTGCGAAGTTGGCTAACAGGAAGACAGCCCAGTTAATGGAAAGAAGTTACCGTTGCCTATAGATGCTTGGAGCATGAAGAGCGAAGCTAAGGCGTTACCAGCAAGAGATAGGAGGAATGGAATAAAGATGGGATAGAGTGCTCAAATAGGAGGAATAGAATAAAGGAGAAAGGGAGGGATAGTATAAAGGGAAGAGGAAGTGGTCCATCAGTAATCTCACTCATCGCACGAAGCACGACTAGCTCAAGGCTAACTAACAGTTTCACGGCGATATTTTGTGAGAGCTAAGAGCTGTTCTCCGTAATGTACATGAAATCATTTGTTGCTTTATCAAGGTTAAAACGATTTCTGTATTTATAAAGTTATAGTTTTAAGTTTAATGATAAATAAATTAATAATAATAATAATAATCGGCAGACAAACATAAATATTGTATATCCCCAAACTAAGAAAGTTAACGCTTGTGTTATTCGTAATATACAACGGACTACTCTGGGGGCGATCCCAGACACCCAGACTATGGCAAATAACGGAGAAAATACGGTTCCGAAATTTAATATATCAGAAATCGAACCCGGAGCCTTTGCGTTGCAGTGAGTTAGGCCGGCAAAGGCTTAGCCCGCTCAACCACAGAGGCCGTCAAAGCCTCAATTCAATTCAATTAAGCAACAATTACATCTAGAGTACAACACCCGCCGTCTTTTATTGGACCCCTCCCTCAAGCAGATCAAAGTTTGCTACCAATGTACCAACGGCCTCAAAAGGGAACTAGAACCTGGCACTAATAATGAATTCGTAAGTGGGATTAAGTATAGTTTGTTTCTAGTACAGTCAAATATAGCAAACCATATAGCATCGTTACATATATGTATGTATCAACAGTATCAGTTTGGTCAAATCATAGGTCAGGCAGTCACAGACCTTCATTATTTGGCATCGGTACGTCGTGTGGTTCACAATTTTGGCCTTACCTTCTATAAAGAACTTGAAGACAAAATAATAATAATAATAATCGGCAGACAAACACACATTGTATATCCCAAATTAAGCAAGTTACGCTTGTGTTATGGTAATATACAACGGACCACTCTGGGCCGATCCCAGACACCCAGACCATGGTAAATAACGGAGAAAATACGTTTCCGAAATTTACTATACCGGAATCGAACCCGGAGCCTCTGGGTTGCAGTGAGTAGGCCGCAAAGGCGTAGCCGCTCACACAGAGGCCGTCAAATATTTGTTTCATACTGTTGCATTCGACACGAACACGAAATGATGAATTTTGTTTTCTTCCACTTCACACCTTTGACGATTTTCATTGAATTTGGTAAATGAACTTCAGAGACTTGAAGATGAAACAAAATAATACCGACGAGACACAAACCCGAAATATAGGCAAGCGAAGCGGAATGGAAAGCCCTAGTGATAAATAAAAAATTACACACAATGTGTTTTTGGACAAACACTGTTGTTAAATTGTAACGAAAATAAAGGAAACTTGTCGCCCATTTTAACTTTATGTCAGTTGTCAGTTACGGACAATTCTTATTGAAAGCAAATGTCGCTCAAATGTCAAAACATCACCACGCTATTTGAATTTAGAAAGAATGTTGTTTTTTTTATTAGAGCTGTTCAATTTTTTTTTACTATTCACCAATTTAGCAAAACGAAATAAATATTTTTCACATCTATCCCTGATAGAACGATTGCTTTAAGCAAGCAACAGGAGGTAAAATATCCAACAACTGAAAGATATTGATTGTTTTTAATGCTGCGGTTTTATCTACATTAGTGTTAAAGATTTTGGTTGTTGCCAAATGCGTCTTATTCAAAGCGTTAAAAATAACTCTGTTAGGTATAGCCAAATTAGCATATATACTCGTACGTTATCTCTCAGTATTCAACGTCATTAACAATGTCGCATCTCAAATAACGCGTTACACCTGTGCCCATATCTATCCCAGATGAGTCCCACCAAAAGAAAAAGTATTAAAATTGCCTTTTACTTTAGGTACTTTGATTTGTGTGGAAAATATGACTTTTCAAGTTGCTCTCGGCTTAAACGTTATTGCTACTAAAGGATTTTTAAATGTGTAAAGTTGGAACCAGGTGTCTTATTCAATATAATATTTATTGGTTTTAATAGCAATGTTTATTTGTTTTATACGCCACACATGTTACATGTTATAAAGTAGTACTTACCTATTGTTTTCCGAATGATACTGTAGATATATTAGAAAGCTACTGTCTAAATAAAATAACAAAGGAATCGAAAATGATTCAGCTGTTGTAATAGGATTTTTGTAAGGTAGTGGCAGTGACCCGCCGGCACACGGTGCGCGCCCGTTTTACGTCCGTGTGGCGGACATGCGGCATCGAGCAAATTATAGACAAGACACAAATCTCAGGGAGGTATTATTTTTTCAACGCGCTCGGGTGAGAAATGCGTGATTGGGGGCCGGCGCGAGATTACAGGCCGCAGACGACACGCCACCGGCCGAGGTCTTTCACTCACTTACCTATAATCATTATTTAGCTATAATAAAGTGTTAGAGTAACTAATTATTACCACACAACACTGAATAATGCCTTAGAATCCTCTTACAGACTGTACTTTTTATATTGAAATATCTAATGACTCTTTTGTAGTGTGCCGTTTTTTACCTCCATTTCGTAACTAATTTGCGTGCGGCCTTTTATAAAGAGGCATCCTAATAGCATTTATATTAACTTTTTAGCTTCGAGCGAGCGAATGTTTAAGTCAAATTATGTACTCGAACCCAAATTAATACGAAGTCGGTGATAATGTGGTCCATAATAAAACCGGCATAGGAAGACGCCAATTTTGACACGTTGAATATTGCGTTAACTGTCATTAACAATTTTATGCAAATCCTAATTTGGATCACAGCTTTAAAATGAGGAAATTAGGGTGGAAATTACAGGGCTGGCGCGCCGATGATGGCACGTTTATGATGCGTTGCCACGGGCTGACGGCCGCGCTGTCTGTTCTCGCCGACACTGCCCGCCAGTGGCGGCTCGAGCAGTTGCGGATTCAAAATTATGCCTGGGCAACTCAGCATTTTTTTGCGTTAACTCAGTGATTAAAGCGTAGTATACTGAGTTAATTCAAAATTGCGCTATGGCGTAGTAAAATAATAGGCACCGAGAAAGGCGCAACGCGCGAGACGTTCAGACTTTGGGCCTTATGGATTTAGCGCAGGGTGCGCAGAAGACAACAGCAAGTTTTGGGTCAACGACTTTGACTCAACTGTAACTAATGACATTTTATGTTTAGATGCGTGGAAGTTACAACTAAAAAAATAAAAACAGAACCTGTACTTTTTTATTATCTTAAATAATTTCAATTTGTTAAATGCAAGATGCTGTCAACCATAATATTAATTAATATAAGCTTTTGAGGTTTCCAATACTGTGTATAAATCTATCAATCATATAGTATTCTTTTTCTGTTGTATGATAAATAAAATTAATTTGTAATACAAAATATAATAAAAGCACACCAGCGCCGCAGAAAAATGAGTTAGCGCAATTGCAGTCTAGCGTAGTGTACCTATATCCAGGTCTATTCTAAATTTGAATATGCGCTCACGTGTCAAATAATGATTATGATAGAAACCATCCATGATGCTCGGGATTCTTCTCGGATAATATTATAGTTATTATGTGTTTCACGCAGGGATGGCGATGGGTCAACGCGTATTTTAGATGCGCTCTTATTAATTGTTAATGACGTTAAATATTAACAATAACGTATTTATATGCAATAAATGTAGCTATTTGATAACAGTGTTTAAGCTATAACTAAGACACATTTGGCCAAATTCAATAAATATGTAATTAATAATTACAACCTTCTGGTGGTTAATAAAAAAATCAATTACAGTCGTAAATGATATGACACTTAGAATTAGTTAATAAATTCAAATGTATAATAGATGTGCTCAGAATGTGTTGGCACGCGGAGCGGTCTGCAAGGCTCTGATTATAAGGCGGCTTGTAATAGGCCCGTCGCGTCTCACCCTATACTCAACTTAATGCTCTCGCAATTTCACTGAAAATAATGAACACAATAAAAAACACGTTTTCGGCGTATCCCTAAATGCGTGCTTGACGACGTGAGCCTGACTCCCTGTGCCATGGTGCCTCTTGTATTGATCCTCTGCGAAGATGAGCCCAAATCATGTTTTGATCTGACGAAATTGTTCTACGAACCTCCAAATTGCTTTTTGCGTTATTGAAAGCTTATGAAATTGAAAAGTTTGATTAAAAGGCTTCCAATAAAGCCACCCGTTGTTTATTGAAGGTTATATCAAAGTTTATTAAAGTAACCGCATTCATAAAACTAAAATCTGAGCTGTGTTATACTGCTAACACTTGTATGTTGCCAACACTGGCCATCATGATTGTATTTTCAGACTTAGAAACCGACATTAAATTAATATAGAATATTGTCTCTTTAAGAATATAAGAATATGATTTATTGTACACCAAGAAAAATATACAAATATAGTACAACAGACGGCCTTATCGATCAAAAACGATCTATTCCAAGCAACCCTAGTTAGATTTTTTAATACTAACAGTGGTGCAGTTTATAAATAATGGTAAGTATAGGTACACGATACGAGTCCATTAAAGTACAAGTTTATAAGAACTAGTGGTCGCCTAGTGGTCGAAATTCGACCATCATTAATTTAAATTATGTTTGAACATCACTAAAGTTCTTTTGTCAAAGAATACTTCTGTGATCACAGATTTCGCCAAGGCCACACTGTTAATTTAACTTTAATAATAAACAAAAGATTATGCGTGTGTGTGTGAAATACAGGCAGCGTGTATAATGTTTTTTTTTATTTAAGGCATTTTTATACATAATAAAAATAGCATTCTGCACTCCTTCTCTATATAAACGTTTAAGTGTACGAAATTTCATACTCCTCTGTCCGCGCAATTTTCGTAAAAAGGGACACAAAGTTTTTGCTTCACGTATTAATATTGTTACGAGTTGCAGGACTGGAATTAAAATGCCTTTGAAATTACTATAAAATTTATTGGAACTATACAAACACGTATAACACAGGTACAAATATAACTGAACACAACCAGTCCAAACGTAATGCACGATTCAATAACACGCGCGAAGTCCGTCACTATATAGATTACCGAATGTACACACGTCATGCCTCGCTTGTGGTTATTGCTTGACTGCCGATCTCTCCATTGGGGCATTGCTCTATACTGCACCAATGCAATATGTCTACCCGGCTGAATTTCTTAGAATCACATCTGGGTAATGAGTACCATAAAATATTACAATACACAATGGGCTTTTTTTCTAATCACAATTTTTAAACACAAAGTAAACAAAAAGATAAAGAGAAGAAAAATATTTTGAAACAATTATAAAAAGGTTTTATCGTCCTAAACAATTACCATAGTTGATAATTTACTAAGCTCTTGGTCATCAAAATATAAGCGTGTTCTATTTGCGAAGGAGTTGTTATGTCGGGAGAGCGGTTAGGCTCGCAGATAGCGCCGTCCCCTGGGAGCCGATCTGATAGCGCTGGAATATGACGACAGTTCGCAGGCACACGGCTTCCGAGACCGCTACGCTATGTGATAAAGATAAACAAACTCTTTTATAGAGTAGGTATTATTAGAATATCACCCTTTGCCTCCAACTTACATACATTACACTGTTTCACTTTCAAAATTACTTCCATAATAACCGCAGATGCAATAATTGGAACTATCGAAGGTTTTTATTAGTATTTTGTAGTGAAATGTCAAACTACTTATCTCAAGGCGATAGTAGACAGTTCATTTCTACCTTTCAATTTGGATAACTGAAGATCAATGATTAGTAAGTTTTCGATACAAATAAAAATATTCTGAAGCTGTCGCTTTCTATATATAGTTTTTACTATAGAAAAACTGCTAAAATTACACCGACTAGTAAAAATCGTTATTTTGAAAGGTTTGTAAAACCTCGATGCTTCATAAGGACGTACATACATACTATCGCGCTCGTTTCCCATAGGGTAGGCAGAGTAAGTTAGATAAAAATAACATAGGGACGCAGGAAGCAACACACGGAATTGTAGTATTTAAAATATATAAAAATGATTTAAATTTAAAGACTACACAGGTCCGAAAAAATCAGATGAATTACAAATAAATAAATTAAAATTAGATCGAGTTACAGATTCTATCAGATCATTCCACTAGATCTGATTATGTAATAACATATTTTTTTACGGTAAATCTATTTGAATCTAAAGGAAACTAATTCAATTTGGTCTACAAAGTAGAAGGTATGCTAGTAACAATAAACAGTGATGAGATAAAAGTAGAATTAAATGAACAACAAAATGAGAGTAAACGCGATCTAAACAGAGGGTGGTTGGTTGTTTAAGGGTGGTGCAGATAGCACGGCTCCACTGCCAGGCGCCCATCTGATACCGGCTAATATGACGACACTTCGCAACCTCCCGCTTACCCTGTATGCCGTTGAGTGGTAATTTTGTACTATTCCATTTTGCCTTTGTGCCCTTTGAAACAGTAATTAAAGACTTACTTCCACATAGTTAACGTAACATTTAACTATTAATGGCCTTTGAATTGTTACAAATAAATGGTACGTAATACCTGAACTTGCCGAAAGATAATAATAGTGTTATTATTTTTTTATTAAAACGAAAAGTCCCAAGTGTAGTGAGACGCCACTTGTCTCGGAACTCCCTATTACAGGGAAACGAACGATATACTTGCCATGCTTGTCAAAGGCAGGTTGGCAGCTTTCATAGATGGGTTATCTTGATGTTCAAGTTCCTTTACAATGTTTTCCTACACCGTTAACATTTAAGAATTCTAACAATATGGTGAAAGTCCCGTGGTTTAAGTCGCACTGAAGTTTAGCCACAGATCCACATCAATTTAAAACGCAATAATAAAACGACAACTTATTTCCAATATTTCTGATAACTTCAAATAACATTATTAGAAATAAGTAATACTTATGTATAACATACAAAGAATAATGCCGAAAATGTGTTAATGTTAAACAATTTCCGAAATTTACGTGTAGCACATCAAACAATAATTTTGGGAAAAAGCAATTATCATTATCTGAATAGGAGGGTCGATACGAAGGCGATCGCATTAACATCATAAAAGGGGCGAAGTTAGTGTATGCGCCCCCGGGACACCCGTCGGAGCCCAGACAGTTACACATTGCGCAATAAAGAGCTGTTCTCGCGAAAGGAAGTGTGAAAATGAACAACATCAAGGGGTTATCTTGAATTACTCACTAAAAACTTATTGCCGGCGGGTCGGCTCGGCGAGCATCGCGGAGGCGGGAGGCGGGAGGGGGTGGATTTGCCGCGAACAGATAAGGGCGCGCTATTGGGATCGCGCCGTTCTCATCCAATTACACGGTCGAGCGAGCTCGCCGAGGAGCGTGCAGATAAAAAGCGAGGCTGCCTCGACGCTGTCTCCGCGGGGATTGTCGCTCAGCTATCGTTTTCACCTTCCACCCGTCCTTTGTACATGCCCACGCTATTTGAGTCTTGACAAGGCGACAGATATCTGTTTGTGTCTAAGGGCACGTTGGATAGCGAAAACAAAATTTACATAAAAACATTTTTTTTTAATATTCACGTTAATTTTATTAATATACGGTTTATTAATAGACGGTTCTGATCTGTTATCGGCATTCCTGAAACAAACCGATAAGTAATAAAAATAAACCGTAAAACAACATTTTATTATATAAATACGACTACGCATAGATATGTATAATTATGTACGGGACACGTACGAGTGGCGACGACTTAGGGTGGCCTACATCCAGCAGTGGACTGCGAATGGCTGACAGCGACCATACTATCAGGAAACACTCTAGGCCGACATCTTATGGGTATTGCCGGTCTCAATGTACCTATATTATATCGGTTACATAGTAAAATCTTAATTCAATTGTGTATTATGAAACATAAAAAAGAATTCCAACAACGACGTCCCCATTAGTGCTCAAAACCCTCCTTTTGTTGACCACGTTTACTTTTTATGTATACATAATTTGTAAACGCACTTGTGTGTTCCTATAATGCACCTGTGATTTTTTTTCTTAGTGGTTATCCTTCTATCCCGAGGTTACCCATAATTCCTGTCTTAAGCTTAATAGCGGCGTAACCTAATAAATAACAGTGACATTTGTTTTTGGTACTAAGCTCCACCCTCTGTCACAAGCAGAACCCAATCCGACAGCGCGGCCACCGCCGTATGTAAATAGTTTACCGAAAGTCGCCGCTCGTCCATCACGCGTTGTCACATAAATTATGCCGCGGCGAATCCGCGGTCGAATCATTGTTTGACTTTTATCTTATTACGTACATCTCCCGATTTTGTTCGCGTCATATTTCTTCTGACTTATCGGCTTTTATCTATCGTTTTGTGGCGAGCGGCTCGCGCTATCGATCACCCGATCCCTGGTGCGGGCCGACAAATGTCTCCGAATGTTTTGAGTGGATTAGGTGAACCTTCGGTGCAGACCGGTCACCTCGATGACTAATGTATCCCTCGGCTTATTTGGGGCGCATATCGCCTTATTGTCGCTTATCTGATGATGCGTCGCGTCGATGCAGACGCGCAACGCAAACGCTCAGGAGCGAAGTCGAGAGCTCCCGCCGAGCGCCCTGCGCATCACTGCTGACCGCTCTGCATTGTGACTGATTACTACGATTCTGAAATGTCTAAAATTTATTTTCTTTTGATCACAGTAATAAATTGAGTCACGCACTTGACACTTGAAGAATGTTTGATTTAGTATGTAAATAACTTTACCATGACTTGATCGCAGATTGTACTTCTTCATATTGGAGATAGGCATCAATAAGTACTGAGAGAGGCCTTGCAAACATGTCAGATATGATTAAAGCGTTTCCACATTAAATAAATTAATTCCACAGAAAATCAAATCAATCAACCAGAACAAGACTTAACAGACTTACTACAAGGTGTCAAATGTTCGATGGATATGAGCAGTAGCAACAGCACGAGCCCTACTATCTGGTGATCTGCTGTCCATATGACACCTGACACCTCGGTGGCATCCTCCATATCCGCGTTAAATTAATGAAAACATCCATCCATAAAGACGCAAACGCCTCTGCTTTCTGAATGAAATTCCAACCTGCGCGGGTTCGAATCCTTTTTTATGATCATCATAAATTAAACGACCAATTTCCAACGAGTGTCACAGCTCGGATAAAGGAATCATTTTTATAATATCCTCAGCGCTTAACAAGGGTACAAATAATGCCCACGCATATTCACGCGACTATAAGTCGGGATCGAGACGCTGGCCACTGACTGCTAAACTGTTAATATAAATAATGAACTGTGTTATGGGCCTGTGTGGTAGGTAGCACTCTGTTGACTAACGACCTTTTTGTACTCCGAGTCATATCTCGCCGTGGTTGTTCGTATGTTCATTGCACCGGTGTCCGCTTGTCGATTTTCGCTTGTTCTGACACCATTCTGACTCACGGCCCGTTCATATCGATGCACTCAATCAAGTTATTGAATTCGACATACGTTTTATGAAAATAATATAATACTCGAGGAACACTTTAATTTTTACTAACGGATGCTTAATCATATTACCTAATTAGACACAAGACATTGTATTCAACGTGGATATTCTCGAGTAAGATTTTTCGCGGTTGAATTATTAGTAACACAGAGTAAAAGACTAATTGATTTCCATAACATTCAAACAGAAGCTGAAAGTTGTTCAAAAATTGTCATACTATAAAGAAAAATCTGGAATTTCTACACATTTGTACTAAACGAAGCGGTCGACGTTTGAATACATCGATCTTTGTTTCGTAACCGTCATATTAATTTCAACTTGTGATAGTTTTTACACTCTTTTCGGTACAGCCAATGATATAGTAATTTCTATGTTTTACTTGGCACCAAATCGTTGTAAATAATATTTCTTTGTCTTTTTCGTTATTTCCTTTTAAGTTTTTGAAATCCATTTCCTATGTCATAAAATCGGTTGATACTTACAAAGAAGTTATATAGATTTAAAACAAAATAATTATCTTATTTTGTTACTATACGAATTCAGAATATCCACCTCTTTTAAGGTCGGCTAAAAAGACGATTAGCGTACTAGAAGATTAACATATAAATTACTTTGCTGCAGCAATTGATTTTGGAGCTTTGAATCACTTACGAGGTCCCATGATAGTATTTAAACACATGTTAGAAGCACATATTACATAGTAAATAATTTATATGTTACCTGACTCATGGTTCTTAAAACGTGATGCATTATTTGCAAGGTGTAACACAATACCAGTGAAGCAGAAAAGTCTATATTCCGCTACTGTCAGCCCACGCAACGCCAGAACGTGATACACAATACGGGAGGCAGGGCCCACTAATTTATTGTGTCACCTCAGTCAACTGCTTGACTTATGACATCTGCTGCGGTCTCCGACCTTATACGTGCACACAATTTCTTACCACTTGGGATTGTCACATTCTTCAGGTTCAGCGGATGTTCGAAAAACGCATATATACTTTTAATCTGAAAATAATAAATAGATTATCTTATAGGTTTTAACGTATTTATTGCATAAGCTGTTTAGCATAGTATAAGGTACCTACAATTAAGGGTATTTAGATGTAATTAACGAAACCATTTTAGAACATTTAATTTTAGAACACTTTCAAGTTGAATTCTTTAACTCTAATAATTTATCATCTTAAGAGGCTATGTAGACCTAATTCAAATCGGCATTTCATAAAATCAACCCCGCACGTTCGATATTTACTTCGATGGAACAGCGCCAAATAAAACTTCGACCGTGGCGAAATATTGCAATTGATCATACCGATGCGCACCGCGACCTTGCGACTTGATTCAATTTATTTCCTTCTACGGCCCACGAGAGCGAGACAAACTGTCCTAAAGTGAGATAGACCGTTTGTATGCGTAATTCCTATTGAAATTTTGACATAACTTCCTAAGCGTCTTTAGCCCAACCGCTTACCATGCTCAACAGTAACTAGGAGGTACAGGGTTCAAATCCTCCTCTCAGGGTTTACGTTTTTTTTCCAAGAACTTTTTAGATAGGTAAATTTTATTAAAATTATTTCATTGTATTATGGAACAACAATGAGTTGAGCCTGTATATTCCTAATTCAAATCGGTGTTTCACATAGTTTACCCCCGCGCAACCAATGTTTACTTCGATGGAACAGCTCCAGTTTAAGGCGTGCGTGCGTGTGGTAAATTATTGTATATCACCGAACATGCGCTACATAACATAAGTAGTATATAAAGTACTCTGTGATAAGTAGGTACGTAGCTAACGTCCACGGCACCGATATCACACTATTCATGCGGCTGAGAACAAGAGGAAGCGAGACAAAACATCCTAAAGTGAGAGGAGTTCACATGGATAATACGTATTGAAAATTCGACATATAATATGAAACATGTTTAGCCTAATGGTATTCTAATACTCTGGTGGTGAGGAGGTATAGGACTCGATCCCGTAAAATTTGTTCTTTTTTTCACTTTTTCTAACTAAATTTGATACAGTAAAAAATATTTTAATGATATTAGTTTTTAGATAGGTAAATTTTATTGAAATTATTTCATTGTATTATGGAATAACAATGAATTCATATTAGCTCTTCCCTATTAATATTATAAATGCGAAAGAAACTGTCTGTCTGTTTGTTCCGTTTTCACGGAACAACTACTGGAACGATTTGCTGAAATTTGGGCCATTTCAGTCATTTTAGCCATTTCAGCCATTTGGACCATTAAAGCCATTTCAGCCATTTCAGTCATTTCGGCCATTTCGGCCATTAGGGCCATTTGGGCTATATCAGTCATTTCAACCATTTCGACCATTTCGGCCATTTCAGCCATTTCAGTCATTTCAGCCATTTCAGTCATTTCGACCATTTCGGCCATTTCAGCCATTTCAGTCATTTCAAACATTTTAGTGTTTTTGGCCATTTCGGCCATTTCGGTCATTACGGCCATTTGGGCCATTTCAATCATTTCGGCCATTTGGGCCATTTCAGCCATTTCGGTCATTTCGGCTATTCGGGCCATTTCAGCCATTTCGGCCATTTCAGTCATTTGGGCCAATTCACTCAATTCAGCTATTTCGGCCATTTCAGCCATTTCGGACATTTGGGCCATTTCAGTCATTTTACCCATTTCGGTCATTTCGGCCATTTGGGCCATTTGGGCCATATCAGCCATTTCATTCATTTCAGCCATTTCGGCCATTTCAGCCATTTCAGTCATTTCAGGCATTTCGGTCATTTGGGTCATTTCAGCCATTTCGGTCATTTCGGCCATTTGAGCCATTTCACTCATTTTAGCCATTTTGGCCATATCAGCCATTTGAGCCATTTCAGCCATATCAAAAATATTAGTCCTTTTAGCCATTTCGGTCATTTCGACCATTTGGCCATTTGGGTCATTTCAGCCATTTCGACCATTTCATCCATTTCGATCATTTCAGCTATTCCGACCATTTCGGCTATTTCAGTCATTTCAGCCATTTCGGTCAATTCAACCATTTGGGCCATTCAGCCGTTTGATCATTTAGACCCGTTCGGCCATTTCAGTCATTTCAGCCATTTCGGTCATTTCGGCTATTCGGGCCATTTCAGCCATTTGGGCCATTTCAGTCATTTGGGCCAATTCTCTCAATTCAGCTATTTTGGCCATTTCAGCCATTTCGGACATTTGGGCCATTTCAGTCATTTTACCCATTTCGGTCATTTCGGCCATTTGGGCCATTTGGGCCATATCAGCCATTGCAGCCATTTCGGCCATTTCAGCCATTTCAGTCATTTCAGGCATTTCGGTCATTTGGGGCATTTCAGCCATTTCGGTCATTTCGGCCATTTGAGCCATTTCACTCATTTTAGCCATTTTGGCCATATCAGTAATTTCAGACATTTCAGCCATATCAAAAATATTAGTCATTTCAGCCATTTCGGTCATTTCGACCATTTGGCCATTTGGGTCATTTCAGCCATTTCGACCATTTCAGGTATTCCGACCATTTCGGCTATTTCAGTCATTTCAGCCATTTCGGTCAATTCAACCATTTGGGCCATGCAGCCGTTTGATCATTTAGACCCGTTCGGCCATTTCAGTCATTTCAGCCATTTCGGTCATTTCGGCTATTCGGGCCATTTCAGTCATTTTACCCATTTCGGTCATTTCGGCCATTTGGGCCATTTGGGCCATATCAGCCATTTCATTCATTTCAGCCATTTCGGCCATTTCAGCCATTTCAGTCATTTCAGGCATTTCGGTCATTTGGGTCATTTCAGCCATTTCGGTCATTTCGGCCATTTGAGCCATTTCACTCATTTTAGCCATTTTGGCCATATCAGTAATTTCAGACATTTCAGCCATATCAAAAATATTAGTCATTTCAGCCATTTCGGTCATTTCGACCATTTGGCCATTTGGGTCATTTCAGCCATTTCGACCATTTCAGGTATTCCGACCATTTCGGCTATTTCAGTCATTTCAGCCATTTCGGTCAATTCAACCATTTGGGCCATGCAGCCGTTTGATCATTTAGACCCGTTCGGCCATTTCAGTCATTTCAGCCGTTTCGGTCATTTCGGCTATTCGGGCCATTTCAGTCATTTCGGACATTTGGGCCATTTCAGTCATTTTACCCATTTCGGCCATTTGGGCCATTTGGGCAATATCAGCCATTTCATTCATTTCAGCCATTTCGGCCATATCAACCATTTGAGCCATTTCAGCCATATCAAAAATATTAGTCATTTCAGCCATTTCGGTCATTTCGACCATTTGGCCATTTGGGGTCATTTCAGCTATTTCGACCATTTCAGCCATTTCGACCATTTCAGCTATTCTGACCATTTCGGCTATTTCAGTCATTACAGTCTTTTCAGAAATTTGGGTCATTTTAGTCATTTCAGTCAATTCGACCATTTGGGCCATTCGGCCGTTTGATCATTTAGACCCATTCGGCCATTTCAGTCATTTCAGCCATTTCGGTCATTCCAGCCATTTCAGTCATTTCGACCATTTCAGTCATTTCAGAAATTTGGGGCATTTCAGCCATTTCGGTGATTTAGGCCATTCCAGCCATTTCAGTCATTTCAGCCATTTCGGACATTTCATCCATTTCAGTCATTTCGATCAATTCGACCATTTGGGCCATTCAGCCGTTTGATCATTTAGACCCGTTCGGCCAAATATATTTTCATCTCGGAAACTATCTCATTTTTCGGGATAAAAAGTAGTTCTTGGCCACCCTCGGTATTAACATAACATATGTACCCAGTTTCAGCCAAATCGGTTCAATAGTCTTTCCATAAAAGGATAACAAACAGTGAGACAAATATACTTGTGGATTTTTTTCGTGGAACCCTAAAAACGTAGCCTAAGTTACTTCTTATAACATCAGCTATCTGCCAATGAAAATTACGTCAAAATCGATCCAGCTGTGTCAGAAATTAGCCGGAACATCCAGACACACAGACAGACAGGCAAAAATTCTATAAATAGCATTTTCGGAATCGCCTGGTCCGATTTTTTAGATTTTATTTTGGGATTTCAAACAGGCACTTCACTTTTATTTATCTGTATAGATAAGAACTATAAAGTAAATAATAATAGATATAAATAATAGTTTCAAAAAACTAAAAAAAACACGCTTTCATAAAAAATCCAACTAAAAACAGATAATAAAATTTAATACATTTGGTTTCTGATGAACGGAGTCTTAAAAAAAAGCGAGGGGTGTATTCAAAGCGCTTTTTTTTAAACTATTATTTATTTTTCATTTTTTAGTTGTTTTTTAAAAAATGTTTTTAAAACAATCTTTTGAGATCCTGCATATCATGTAGCAGCAGAGTGCTAGCCAAGATAAGTAAAACGAGCTCAAACACGACGGGTCTATCTTGTTTAGTACAGGAGTTCCTATAACCACCTTCCGACTCCATAATCAGATCAGCTCCGTGGTATCATATTATTGCACTGTCACGCGATATAAGTATACGAGCCCAAACACGAAGAGTCTATCTTGTTTAGTACAGGAGTTCCTATGGCCACCTTCCGACTCCATCATCAGATCAGCTTCATGGTACCATATTATTGCATTGTCACGCGATATAAACATACGAGCCCAAACACGACGGGTCTATCTTGTTTAGTACAGGAGTTCCTATGGCCTGCTTCCGACTCCATCATCAGATCAGCTCCATGGTACCATATTATTGCATTGTCACGCGATATAAACATATGAGTCCAAACACGACGGGTCTATCTTGTTTAGTACAGGAGTTCCTATGGCCACCTTCCGACTCCATCATCAGATCAGCTCCATGGTATTATATATTTGCATTGTCATCGACCTTTGACAGGTGTGCAAAGTTTGAATTAAATCTGATCGTTCAAAGTAGGACAAAATCGAGCTCAAAGGGGTCGGTTACAAACATACATACAGGTGAAGCTAATAAAAACATAATAGGGCTAAATAAAAAAAATAGTTAGAAAAGGAAAATGGAGCGAGCACTCAACTTGAACAATGAATCTTTGAAGAATGAATATTATTCCTAACTATCCACGTGTCAACGTAATTTTCTATTGAGAAACATAGATGGCGCTTTCGAATTTTTATTTTACCAGTAAGATTGATTTAAATACGTTTTATTGTCAATAGTATAAAAGTCCAGATGAAATGAAATATAAAAATTTAGAAAAGTATTTTCTTGCATTTTATAAAATTATTTAGGAAGAGAAAAAGAGCATTTTATCAACTTTCATATAAAAATAAAAAAATCTTCTAAATCAAGTGAAACTAGTAGGGTTTGAACCCACACATCCTGTGATTTAGACCAGACCTCTAGCATGTACGCCAAATAAGTACAACGCGACCGCGTCAAAATTCTCGTTATTATTGCTCCTTCATTTATTTAAAATTACTTTTTAGCAGCGGAGCTACAAAAAGCGACATGACCGTTAAGCACGAAGCCGTCCTGCGGAATGATAAATTCCATACATTGGGACCGGCAGGCGGGATTTTTGCGGTCATTTTTAATAAAATAATTAATTACTTCCAAATTAAGTTAAGTAACCGAATAAAACTCTATAATTGTATTTGTTATAATATGATATGTTACTGTTATTTATTTTAGCGATGTACGATTAACAGTAATAACAATAACGAAGATTGAATAACTCGTTTAGAGGTTACTTTGCAATTATTTTCTATCGAGAAAATTTATCGCAAATGCGTTCCGAGTACAAAGTTTACGTCAGAAATATGATCAAGATTGACATATATTTTTTTCACCGCAATAAAGTGTGTATAACTACTGTAAACACTGTTGAGAAATCGATCTAAAAACGCATTCTGTCAGTTATCACTCTGTTAAGTGCCAATTTCAATATGTATACTATCAGAACAATACTCGCGCCAAAAACAATTTTATAATAATGCCTGTATTCTGTAGGTACTAATACGGGACTTATAATGCAAGGTTCATTATATAAACAATTAGTATGCAACTGTATGCAGACATGCAACATATAACACGTTGTATGTTGCATGTCTGCATACAGTTCTTCCATATAACACATAGAATACTGAGTCTGGTTTCAGTTTCATCTAAATATTTAAATAGCACAGGAATTCAGAAGTCTGGCGACGTAATCTTATTACATTGCTGAATCAGTTTGTTGTTAGAGACGGACACTATCTCTCTAATAAACTTTTTTCAAAACCGGATCAAGTATCCCAACGAGGCAGCTATCCGGGTTTTACCTTACGCTTGCTCGTATAAATTATATTGAAGAGTGAAGCGCAATTTGAAATGATTACAATTAGTAAGTATATATAAATATGTAGAGCATATCCTTATATATGTATATGGTGTCTTGTCGAGAACATTTCAAAAAAATGGGTTCCATGTCTTTATATACTGGTTGCCCTCACTTATCTAAGCAAAAAATATTACCCAGTTTGAGACAAAGAAAGAACTATTTCTTCCTATAGAGAAATTAGAGAAGCAATAAGAAGGAAAGATTTAAAAAATAAAATAATGCCATCTTTAAATGTTGTAAAGCACAGTATCACGTATCAGGCTATTAAAATTTTCAACAAATTACCTACTGACCTAAAGCTAAATATATATAAAATGCAATCTTTCGTTGACAATTATTTTTGTGCTTAAATAGTAATAATATAATAATATGATTATAAAATACCTTTCGAATGACATATTTTTGTAAAGTTAAGAATGTTTATTGTAAATTAGAATTTTTTATAATTGTAATTATGGCTATGTATGTATATTTCAGACACAAATGTTTTTTGTTAATGAATTAATATAAATAAATAAAATAAATATAATAAGCTGGTATGTGTGTATAAACATATTATAATTATGTAGCATAGCTTATAGCAGTGGACATTACGTGGGTAAATGAAGGCGAGTGGCACCCAACCTACCCTAAGCCTGTATTATACTATAAAATGTCCGTTCATATGATTAAGTGTTAAGTTACGATGTTCGCAGGCGCACAGCTCAGCATGGCTTCACTTCCATTCATTGCCTAACATATAATATTACCTTAACGCCGAAAATATCAAATCGACAGGAAGATGTTATCGCTATGGAATGTTATAAAATTGAATATTTTCATATATTAAGTGGGTAAGCAGGCTTTACCCCTGCGGTGCGCCTCTTCCGGAACTCGAAAATCTCGAAATCACCGCCCGCTCTCCTCGTTCGTTTGTCCAACCAGCCACCATTCACTGTCAATACTTTTACACTTTTTATGACAGTTTTGTTGAGAATAGAGATGTTATTTAATATCGCTGTTAGCGTCTTCTCGAACATCAAATGTCTATTTTACAACTTTTCCTGCTGGCCGTGACGGTTGTTACCGTCGTGATTTATTACTTTGACATTGATATTATTAAAAAAATGTAACATATATTTACTTTATAGGCACGTAACTAAATGAAGCAAAAAAAATCTTGACACAATTTATTGTATTGTGGCACCTAAGTTGAACCAGCCTACGTCGTACATATTGTTATGCTACCCTAAATTTGCTGTTCAAAATATCGTCCTCTGCTATCTTCAAATAGCTATCATCGGCGACCTTGACCTGGTTGACAGTGCACTAGGCTTGAGGGCATTCAACACTACGTTTCTCGAACTTGTTGTCCTCCGTTCGCCTTATGCTAGGGCTACAAAAAAGCGGAAATGAGACGTACTTCGAATGCTCTGACAGGACCGAGATATTGCTGCTTCAATTTAATTAATGATAGAAACTGTTAATTCACGCGAAATAGTAACTTTTTCATTCTTTATCGTATATTGTAAACAATACAGTTACCTAATAAACTATGCTATTTGAATACCCCCTGGCATTCAGTACGGTTCAAATGTATTTTAAAATTTAAACGTTTCAATTGTTTTTTCATAGCTTAACTGCCCACATACAGCTACGATAATAAACAAAGAAACGTATCGCACGTAAAGACCAGCGTGACAATCATGCTCCTGGTCGACACTGTTTAAACATAAAATTGAAACAAATCTATAAAAATTCTACTTTAAATATATACACTATTAAAAAGACATAAAACGGCTCTCAGAAAGTTCAAATTGACCACTTTATAAGCTCTCAGGTTTGCGTTAGATTCATAGGCTATTTGCCGGGGATCGTTGATAGCAACAAACCGGTTGATTTCACGCCCGTGTACATGAGAAGGTGGGCGCTAAAAGAATTACAAGACTCATTAACGCGCCGGGGGCCTGCCTCATTACCATGCTAAATTGATTTCACCGCCTACGGATTAAAAGATTCGTAGAAAAATTCATAATTTTAACATTCGAATCGATACATGGCTTTAATTAGTAGCACAACACTAATAAAGTTATTAAAAGACAGCCAATCTTTTTGGCATATTCTAATCAAATTAGAAACAGATGCAAATCACACCTGCAACACAGATATTTAATTGGTTAATTTAAGACGCAATTTTCTTTCATAGACCGATTGATAGTTTTCACGCTGAGAGGACGAACAGTTTAGATTTTTTAAATATGTTTTTCCTAAGAGAATCTTAACAAGATTATGAAGTTATCCGGTAAAGCAACTTCTTTAAGATTATATCTAATATAAGTCTAATTGAATATAGTTAAGTAGCAATATAGGTTGTTAGCTTCACACGAAACTGGTTATGAAACGAGTTAATAAAATAATATGTGTTGAAAAACATTTTTATTTGACTTTATATTCCACTCACTATTCAAAATATCTCAACATAAGTGTGAGTAGTATGTCTTAAATCATATTCTTAGTTCTTCAGCTGGAACTACTTTCTTCTGAACGTAATAATTTTTTTTTTTTTATTGCAGGAGATCAGCAGACAGGCAGACGGCCACTTGATGGACAGCGGTTACCATCGCCTATGGACATTGCAACACCAAAGTGCTACGAATGCGCTGCTGCTCTCTTTAGGGAGCCTGGAACCTGGTCACTAATGCCGGAACACAACACAAGGTTGTTATGGCGACATACTCTAGACCAGGGGTGGTAGCCATCCAGTCGGCAAATGCCCTACCACCTGGCTGTGGTTGTTTGTCGCCTCTTATGACAGGCCGCCGGCCGCAGGAAATTGTATTCTTTCTCCGTTCCTGCACGGATGAAAAAATTTAAGGAAACTACAATTATTTATTCATTAATGATTTTTCTATGATTGCGTATTATCTTTATCTTTTATATATACAAATCAAAGTATTGAAAAACCCATGTGTTATACATTTTTTTCTAATCCATCTCAAGGTTGTCTGAAGAAATTGCTTTTAATGATAAGACCGCCAACTGTCTTCTGTGCTTAAACTTCTTGAATTGTGTCTTAATATTAAGTCTATTCTATTTACATTTAAAACTGTAACATATAAGTTCTAGAACCACCTACATTGCTAGATCAGCTAAGAATATCTAATAGAAGACAAGGGCAACATTAGTGTGAATGGCTAAGGGGTGTAGAGAGGTTCACCAAAGCTACTTCTGACGTGATGCCATTTATCATTTCCACCCTTGGAGATTGAGTCTTATCTCTAACGACGTCCACTCTGTGCCGACTGGCTAAGGCAGGCATGGAGGTGAGGCCTTGCCTTGGCCCCTGGAGTCGTTTCCGAGGTATCGCTACTCACCTAAGGCCTCGCCACAAAGCCCCCCTGCGGGTTTTACCTCAAATATTATTGATGTAAATTTTTGTAGTTCTTTGTTTTGGTAAATAGTAAAATGTTATTTATACATTTAGCTGTTAATTACTGCGACAATTAATTAATATAAGATAAAAAGTAGAACACTCGTCGTGGCTTTAATCGTGTAAACTTCGACACTTTATTAATTCATTTATCTTTACTCAAGTGAACTTTAAATCATAGAAATCTATCTTATTTTCTGGCATGAAAACTATATTATGTTCATTCGCATAATTGAAAGGACTCATTACCTACAGGGCCGTCTTAACCATATTTAGCGCCGGGGCGCAAAAATTAGGACGGGCCCTTCTTGAACAATAAAAAATAGATTTATTTAAATCTATTTTCTAAATATTTATTTAGTTCCTAGTAGGAGTTGCCTGCGATTCATTCCCGCTTGACAGATACCGTAAATTGCAGTTATTTTACTACTCCTTATTTGAAATTAAAGCGTATTTTCATCAGGTTAATGGATTTTTTATATGAATATTCATGAATTCCGAAGATTCTCGTAAAAACCCGGAGTAGGTAATGTTACTGAAGGCATACATAAATATCTAAATCTACTAAAGACGTCAATAAACTTAGAAACACTCATATCAAGCAAGTACTAATATCACGTGGTTTTGAAGTCAGAAATCCTGCGGAATTTAAAAGTTCCAGATTATATTGTTTTATTATCAGTCGGATCCGAATCAGCTAATTTTTATGTATAATACCCCCTTTAAAACACTCCCGGGAAAATTCCCGCAGGATCCCCGAAACACAAGGTATCGCAGCATTTAAAGAACAATATAAGCTATCGTTTAAGTGGAAATAGTGTCAGATTAAGCTAATTATATGCACCCGAACAACTTCAAACCGCTCCCGGGAAAGTTCCCGCGGGATTAATTAAGTAGCATAGCTACTTAATCACGCGGGATTTGACTGAGGACTAGGACTGAGGACTGAGGACTGAGCTGTCGATCAGTGGGTTCGAATCGCATCGAAATAGGCTCAGTAGGTTTTACGTGAATCCCGAACGAATAGAAAAACCGACAAACAGAAAAGGAAGTTAAAAAATTTGCACTGTGTTCGCTGTCGTTTGTATAGTGTAGTTCAGTTATTTTTTTTAATAAGTATAATGTAGACGTGTTGAGAATTTTTAATATTATAGATTTTTAGGGTTCTGTAATCATTTGGCCAAAAACGACCCGCTATGAAATTTTATGTCCGTCCGTCCGCCTACCGTCGCATGATATAAGTTGATTGACCTTGGCTTGTTTGACCCAAGGGCCCTGTGCTGGGGTGCTATGCACCCATGCACCCCCTTGTGAATACGGCCCTGGATACCCCCCATCAAACACAAAATTTATCAATACACAAACATGTATACAAAATCCAAAATGATCAATTCTACTCAATAATGTATGACTGTCCAATAAATTCATAATACTTTTTGAATAAAAATTAAAACCATTGATAT
Organism: Dendrolimus punctatus; assembly: GCA_012273795.1. Taxonomy (NCBI): domain Eukaryota; kingdom Metazoa; phylum Arthropoda; class Insecta; order Lepidoptera; family Lasiocampidae; genus Dendrolimus; species Dendrolimus punctatus. The sequence continues at coordinate 7,972,329 of CM022536.1, forward strand.
TTATCTTCAATTTGAAGAATTATTCAAGACAAACAGTAAAATTACTGGATGCCAATATTTTAACAATGGTGAAATAAAGTAGGAGAAAAAACTTTGGCAGTGGCACCGTGAAAAGCGTACTGGTCGATGGGAGGGGCGCATACACGGCCTAGCGCACTATACAACACATGGCACGTGAAAATTATTGCCACACGGATTTTTCGAGAGCATTAATGCAAATTTATCGAGCCGCGCAGCGCTAATTGCGAACGACGCGCGCTCGCTGATTGTTTTCTCGACCGATTTATGGCAACACCTATTGCCGATTTAAAGCTTTAATTGTAAACGATTCACGTGTTTTATTGGATAGTCGGGGCGTATTTATTCGAATGCTCTCTGTGTGGTTTCGATTATTGATTTTGCCGCGACACTGTTTTTACTGACACATGCAGTTTTAAAGTTCGGTACACGTAGTTTTTAGCTCACGTGACTCGATCGTTGTGATTTATTTCATGTTCCGTTTAGAAAGGTTAAACCTGTACATTCTGTTGACCAAGACACAGTTGAATATGTTTTAGGATTCGCTAGTGACAGCTTGAATCAACTTTGTGCCCTTTTATAATATAGATCTGTATGACTAGATCTGTTACCAGGTTAATATAGAGTACATACCTACTGATCCCGCGGACTTCTCCCCTGTTGCTGAAGATGGTACCCTCTCGCGACGGTGACCTATGTGAGATATCCAGATGTGGGGATGTCACAGAAGTAGTACCTATTGTCTAGTGCTTGTGGCATCTCATAAATAGGAGGAGAGGAGAGTAGCGCAGGGTAGGTTTAGTGGTTAGTTTGACGACTGACCATCCCCCTTCCCTCCGCTCGGAGGCCACAGTGGGTATACGGCCGAGAGCTCCACACATCCTCCGGTGTAAAGCCTTCCCCCAGACCCAAATATGGTGTCCCAAGAAAAGACATTCCCCCTGCTTCATAAAAAAAGGGTGCGTACCTACTGTTTAACAGGAGATTAAAGTTTCTTGCTAGATATTGCCAAATTTACTTTTCTGTTAAATATTTGTATATTTTTCAGCAGAGCAAATAATAGTCTTGTTAGTTTTGATAATGTCGTACCCCCGCCGTTATGCCGTCGAGATGGGGGCAAGTTGAGTTCCGGACGCGCTCACCTGTACTCTCGTGAAGCGTGTTTGAAAACGCCGGGGCCTAAAAGTAGTTCCCCGGCAGGGCCCGCAGAGGGGTTAGGCCATGTACCCGTGGCCCTAGCATAAAGACCGAGGGATGGAACACTAAGGGCTTTTAGTGGGTATCCCTGACCACGGTATAGCAATAACACTTCACACGTGAGGTGTTAGTACCACCCAAAACGCGATTTACTTCTCGCACGGCTTATAATCCTCAATAAGATTTCCCCTGGTAGGTAATGTCGTACCGGTAAAATCAATTTTTTTTGGCAGAAGCTTTGAGTGTGATATTTTGCTGCGCACTTCAAACATATACGTTCCGATGTCTTACTAGCGCTTCATTTGCCTTCACTGTTAGGTTAAAATTTGACAAAAAATGGAAATAAATAATATCAAAATTCAATGGATGCGATGGGAAGGCAAGTGAATGAATAGTAATAAATAGAAACCGGCCATAAGTCATTAAATTTTATTTCTAACTTACAACTAAGACTACTTGGTAAAACTGTTATAATTTCTCAGTATTTATAGTTTTGAGGGTAGGGTAGAATAGAATACAATATATATAAGTTAAGTTGTCTTTTATTGAATTATTTTATAAAGTTATTGTTTTATTTGATAATAAATTGTATCTACTTAAAACTAACTTAGTTTTAATTTTTAAAGTCGTAACATATTTTCTTAGTATAAAATATTTGTTGCAAAGCCACCAGCTGTAACATTTTGAATTACCACGAGTAATTCATAGCTTATCATCAGTCGATGACCAATTTGACTACAGACGATCTTTAGTAAAGTTATGATTGTACAGATAAATCAGTTCAACGTTTTTACGTTTCTAGTAGTGTACTGTCAGCACATAAATACCTAATTGTATTAATAGATACTTTTTACATATTTTTATTCGCAGGTACTTAATATCAAATTAATAATATTAAAGTAATAAATATGAAACCCGTAACTTATAAATAATGTTCGATGTTACTATCAGTGTCAGAGTCAAAGTCATTAAAAATTGAAAGTCAAATGATGAATATTAAACATAATTTCCAATACTAAATATCAAGAAAATTAAAATTTTAAGTTTGGAATTCCTGTAAATATACAAATAATACTACAAAGACAAAAACGTTTCGAAGCTTTATCAGTATTGTAATCAGCCAATAGAGTTGTGTCTAACTAAGTAAATAAGATAAATAATTGTAATAAAAGGTATAATAATATCGATAGTCCAAGTAATTAGATTATAATCTGGAAGATTACACGTAAGAACTTATTAAGAAGATTCCATAGACGTAATAACTAAACAAAGTCTTAAATAACATATATAAAACTAACCTAGACATAAGGTGGGTCTGAGAAATTGTAGCACGTTGAGTGAGAAGTGGAAAAGTGTCGTAAAAACCAACGAAATTACTTTTCGCTGGAGGTAGGGATGTGTTAATAAATTAAGTGACGTCACATCCGAGCGGTTAACAAAGTTAGCGGCGACGGCCGGAGGCGTTTCCCGCCTTTTTCGCTTAAGTTTTCCGCGCCGCCGGCACCGGAAGTTCGGCCATTATTATTTTACGCGGGCAACAAGCGGTGCGATAATATCCTGCGCTTCAGCCTTACCGGTTGCTTTAGCCTGCCTTTAATGGCGGACGTGTCTTCTTACTTTGCGCTTAATAGGTGTAATAACTTAAACAAAAAAGCAAGATTTATTAATATTAAGGCCAATTTTACCAATGGATCGGGCATATTTTAAATATGCCCCATCGTTTCATGCGGTGCAGCAACGGGATAATTTGGATATAAAAATAAATTGAAAGGTTATGAGGCAGACATTGTTAGTGCTCAGAGCGATACCTTAATATTCCTATCTTAATATTCCTAACGTTGAATTCAGGATGCGGCCAAAACTACTGCTTTAACAAACGTAAGATGTGCCTGTATACTTTCACACCATGTAAAGCCAACATTTTTAGGTCTTATAGACAGATAAACCCTAGACGGCCTCTAGGGTTGAGCGGGATAAGCCTTTGCCGGCCGACCTCACTGCAACACAGAGACTCCGGGTTCGATTCCTGGTATGGTAAATTTCGGAAACGATTTTCTGCATTATTTAGTATAGTCTGGGTGGGATCAGCCCCAGAGTAGTCCATTGTATACAACCCATAACACAAGCGTAACTTGTTCAATTTGGAGATATACAACATGTGTGTTTGTCTGCCGATTACTTTATTTATGATAAAAATCCAACTTCAAACTTTCTACCTTTGTCCCCCGCGTTGAACATCAGTTGCACACATAGCTTAAAAAATTTCTTCTTCTATGATTTAGATAAGATGTAGATGATATAGATAAGTAACTCTTTATCCAATAATTCCATTAATTATCATATATTCTGCACTTACGCACATATTATGTAGGTCGACAATTTTTGATTTTGTTGTTTTGATAAAGGCTGGAACTGAAAATCAGCACCAAGTCATCTTAATCGCATTAAAATGCTGAATTATAATTCAGTATTACATTGCGACAACAGATTACGTAGTGCGGATTTTCAGTACCGTCATTGTGCCTTCTCTATAATAATGCTTTATTTGTACAATATTTTCTTATTTAATCACATTTTCTTTTCGGTGTGTATATACATTGCGACTTTAAATATATTTTCTTTCTTTTTTGTATTGCTGGAGTACCGCAGACAGGCTGACAGCCCAACTGTGACGGAAAGTGGTTATAAACAATTGCAACACTAAAGGTGCACCAATGTGCTGCCAGACTCGTATTTGAGGCTAGAACCTGGCCACTGATGCCGGAACGCAACTGAAGGTTGTTATGCCGGCATGCTGTAGACCAGGGGTTGTAACCAACCAGATGGGAAAATGCCCTACCAGCTGTGGGTTATCTTATCACCTCTTACTACAGGCCGCCTGGCCGCAGGAGTTTGTATTCTTTCTCCGTTCCTGCACGGATATTTATTTTCGCTAATATTAATTAAACAATAAAGCATATAGTTTAGGTACTGACGAAGTAAAGGCAATTAATGGATTCAAGTCAATCGTACTTGCACACCACAGAGTCCAACGGGGCCCGTTCTATCCGTATTGGGTTTGTTCTCAATTCGGCACACGTCAGGCGATGTGTGGCGTGTGTTTTGCGTAATCCCCGTATAAAGCTTAGTTAGGTGTAAGCCGAGGTCGGGTCGGGCATCTCACTTCGTCCCGTAAATCAATCCGAGACGTCTCAGGCGACGCGACGCGGCAAAAATAAGCGGTCGCCGGGGCTTCCTACCGTATTGTGTTTACTGGAGAAATCCGCTTAAGCAAGCAGCTGTCGTGATTTCAAGGAAAATCCCAAAAAAGTTGTTTACTCCTTTATCTTAATCCGTTCTGGTTGTAGTTATTAACTTTGAAAACCATTTTCGTTGTGTTTTAATAGCAGTCGACAAACTACATATACCATATAAGAATAAAGAAAATTTCATCATTTCATCAAATCAAAACGACTCATCGACTCTTCAGGTGATCAGAGGGCTGATGCCTACCTCGGCCAACGGATCAATATGGCGATCCAGCGAGGAAACGTAGCCAGCCTTCTGGGCACCTCACCCATAGAAGACAGTGATCCGGGCTCAGTATTCTACTTATAGTCTTGAGGGACTATGGGTAGAATACAATACAAATAAATTAAGTTTTCTTACATTGTATTCAATAGTATGTAATTTAAAGAATAAAGAATATTATACTTTTACTTTAAATAAAAATTCCACATGACTTCGCTAGTGTATATTATAGATTCATATCAAGCGAAAATTAGCTAATTTTCTCGGACAAACAGTATTCTAATTTCATACCTGTCATCACAAGTATTTATGTATCAATGATATTATATGTATGTATTCATGATATAGGAACACACTTTATTCCGTGAAATGCGGCGGTAAAAAAGGTAACATATAGGAAATATCGAAACAAAGTCACTTACGTAGATATAGGCAGATCCATCTCGATTTTATACTAAGTAGTGTTATGTACTTCTTTTTTCGACATAGGTACTCGTATATCAATTTGTCTGAGAGCCAGTGATAGAAAGCGTATATTATTTGGGATGGAGTCTACAATGTGTAGTTTGTCTTCTGATTTATTATTAAGAATACATGTTTTCATTTGGATAGGTTCTGTTTTAAACTACAGTACCTTGAACCAGACTTGGTACACACCCCCTGTAAAAGTTCCATAAGTAAAACCTTATGCCAAAATGTTTTTTGGTACAAGTACAAAAACAATGTTCATTGATTTCCTTTGTTAAACCATTGGCTGGCTTACGTAAACATATTTAAAAGTTATTACTGCCCAAATGCCACTTTCTCGTGACAAAAAACACGACAATACCGAAATAATAGAATAAAAGAGTTGACAGTCCATTGTCTGTTAAATTATTCACCAAAACCATTCGTCGCTTTACTCTAGATGTTGGGCGAGATTGTGCCGATATGGTGAATTACATGCGTTTCCATATTTCATGCCTTCGTCTCGTAGCCCGTGAAGCCACCCTGATGACAGTCGTGACAACATTATATCAATTTTTTGTTCAACTTGTATAGTTAATGATGTCGCTCTATATGGAACACGATGAAATTTATGCCGCTTACTAATTACACAATTTATAAATCAATAAGTTATTAGACACCATAGCAGTGCTTTCAGTGTTACGTAATTTTTAAAAATTAGGACTTCGCTCAATCTTAGCTATAAGTTTAAAGTTGATATAAAATTGTCTATGTAAATTTTTGTTAACGAAGATATGAAGAAGAAACAGACAAATATGCAAACGAAATCTTTAAGTAGATATCTTAATTTATATTGATGCAAAATTATTATTGAACTATTCAAAACAAGATATTCTTATCACTTATAGGTCACTTTTAAACAAAGGATAAAGTTACCAATATGTCAGGATAACGTTACCAAATGTTACTAGCAACAAATTTGCGCGTTACAAAGATTTTGAACTGTGTTTGAAATATCGCTCTAGTAATACTGTCCACACACACAAACACATACACGAGGCTATATAATACATCGGCTTCATATTCCGCGAGAACTATTTATATAATTTAGAACAAAATCCTATATGAAAAACTAATTAATTATTGCGTCCTCTCGATTTGTCAAAGAATATTAATTAAGTCGACAATTTTCATATGAAAAAAACGCCTTGATTCCAAATTCAAATTCTATTACCTAATAGTTCGAACTAAGTATTGGTATGCTGAGTATGAATAACTACAAAACCATTTTAACATTCAAATGTCTCAAAAACTACACTATATCAAAAATTTCTCATAATGTGCCAGTTTTTCTTCAATGTTTTGTAAACAATAGGGATGGCTACGCTGTTTACCTAATGTTACTACGTTTCAATTCACGCATCTTCGGGATTTCACCTCGTTCGATAATTACACAGCACTATCATTAAGCCGCGTGCACAACAAAACGTAATAACCTTACAATTAGTCGGTGGCTGTCATTAGAATGTAATAGAGTTTCGTACAACAATTTGTGAGTAAAATCGTCAAGCGTGTCACATTACCAGAGTCCATTAGGGCGTTTACACAACACGGAATTGAAATGAGCAGTCCACAGATTATCGTGATAGACAAACAGACCGCATTGTCTCAATAATAATGATTTCTACAGGATGATCCAACCGTAATCAAACATATTTTAAAATGAACAAAAGGTAAAATATGCTATTGCTTGCACCCCAATATCTACAATGATTTGCACTCTATCATTTTATTCAAAACATTAAGAAATCTTATTTTTAAATATTATTATTACCATTGTACCTACAGGATAGGAAATATTGTTTTGAATTTACTGGAAGCCGATCATTATGTAGGGGTGCTAACAATGGCATAGTTTACCCTGTGTGTTATTGTAGTTATAGTAAGGCATAAACTGATACTTGACTTTGTATCCAAAACAGAACATTAATATAATCTAATGTTCATTACCTTAAGATACTTCTGTGGAAAGAGAGAAGAGTTCGTCGGTCTATAAACTATCACTTATATATTATATTATTTTGTGCCGAGAAACTTCAGTCGCGTTGCCATGAGGATGACGTATTTGTTAGTCGATTACAACGGCTGTACAAAAAAAAACGTGACTGCAAGCTGCGCAACATACTGGAAACTTTATATTATGTAACACCTATTCATGTACCTATGTTTTTGCAAATAAAGACTGATTGATTGATTGATTGACAACAATATTTCGCTTTATTCGTCTAGCCCACGGAAACGACGTCATTTATCGCGATAAAAAATATCCTAAGTGGTTTCGAGTCGAGTTTCATTTAAATCCGTTGAGTAGTTTTCAGGTGATGAAAAATTCTGGAAATGGCATTTTGAGTATCTGCTTGTCCGAATTAGTTCCTGAGTTTTTCTCTTTTTTATTTCATTTCTACAAACTGAAGCCCTCTTCTACTTGTCATATTATAGATAGATTTACTATATTATACATCAAGTACGACAACTTACAGAAACGAAGATTGTCGAGCCATTAGTATGCGTACTCATATGCTCGCTCGTCTATTACCAGCTTATTTAATGAAACTTGTTAATATTCAAGGGCATAGAAAGGGACTACAAAATATGCAATCCCCAAAACAAACTCATTTTTATAATTGTATTACTGGTATGTATAAATGTTTTGTTGTCCACGACTTTTACCTTAATCTTTAATAACTACATTTTTAAGCTGTAATAAAAACATAATTATTAGAATATTATAGAAATTAATAAAAACAAACGATTATTAAATTGGTTTACGCAATACAACATCGTAAGGCTTTACTAATCGTCACAAACATATGATAATTACTAATTACCTCTATTTGTCAGATATGACAGCCATATTATTATATGGCAACCAAAAAACTTTATATAATACTAATTTAGTTATTCTTTTAATTGCTTTAATAAAATGTCGGAAAGACACTCGTTTTCTTTCAACTAAATGTGTAATCGTTATGTTATTATGAATAAATTATAAAATTTAAATATTCATAACGAAAGCTGTATTAAATTTGAAATCAATGAAAGTAATTATAGGGTTATATCATTCATATTATCATTTCAACGAATGTTTTTGTATGACATTAATTCAGTATTAATGATTTGGAATAGTGATGTTTTATGACAGCCTGTATAACATCGAAAGTGCGGCCATGTGTCGAATATTCGTAATATATCCGGGCGATTTCGGCAGGTACTACGATAATATCCACACGTCGGATATTAGGGATTGGAGGCGATAAGATCATATCGTTTCAACGTTAAATAACACGTTTCCTGCAATCGTCGTGGTAATTTTAATAATATAATTACGATATTCGGGTGGAGCTTTCAGGCCTGTAATGACGCGGCCCCAACACAAACAGGCTGTCGATTAAACAACAAAATGTGTAATGACCACCTCACAGACCGTCCAATGTTATGTTTAAATGTTAGCAAGTAAACGTATATACGCTTTATGTATGTAAATGCCGCTGTATTTATTACTTATGGCGGGTTTTTGTACGGTACTACCCTTTCTTTTACCTTACCACTGACAGAAAATCGATATTGCTTTTTAAGCGACTTTCAAAAGGACGAAGTTCTGAAAATACTTCTGAGGTGATCCTATTGTCATCAAAACAGGATCTGATGAAGTCGATCCCAAGGAAATCGAGATCCCCCGTTGAAGAACGCCGAACGCCTTCACTCTTTGAAAGGCAAAACTTGTATACGCGTGCCAGTAGTATACAATTTCTACAGGCGCTTAATATATTATTTCTAAAGCTATTAAAGCAGTTAAAATATTTTTGTTTTTAAATAAAACAAGGTTAGTCCAAAGTAATACAATAAAATTGCTTAATGCACTGACTTCAAGATCTTGTAGAAAATATTATTTTTTTGCATTTTAGTCCATAAAAGTCCCACTGCTGGGCTCGGCTCTCCCTTTTATGGTGTAAGAGACAGTATACCCGACACGCTAGTTCAAGGCTGGGTGACGGGTGTGACACATTGGTTATCTCGTACAGGTTTTTTCACGATGTTTGCCTACACCATTAGCAGCATGTGATAATTATAAAAATATGCACATGTAATATTTTATCAAGATTTCGCGACTCTCTTTTTTCTTTCACCATATCCCAATTACTTGGGGTCGGCACAATATGTTTTTCCTTCCACACTCCTCTACTCTGACATACATCTTCTGTCACACCACATATCATCCATCCTTCACACAATCCATCCATCTTTTTTGGTCTATCTCTACAGTCTTTTCGCGACTAGTATACATAATAAAACTACGTTTAAACGGTTTAGGCGCAGTAATTTATTTGATTTTTAATATCCCGACATTTCGGCCAATTTTCAGTATGTATCAATGGGTATTGTTACAGTCTTATTTAGCCTACCGCCAACTCGTTCCTTTTAATTACTTGTTTTAATTTTGTTTATGGTTATTATCTATTCTATGGCCGAAACGTCGGAATAATAAAAATCAAATAAATTACAGCGCTTAAAACTGTTACAACTTAGTTTTATTAAATATGCACATAGATCAGCAAACTGCCTAAGTGATGCATGCTTTTCGGCCAGGGTGCGAACCCGCGTCATTTGAGTTTTGGATGCGAATACGCTAACCACTAAGCTACCACGGCTTGCACGGATCTTGTACGGAATTTAGCTGAAGTTTTAATCAATAGTAAGGCAGATGTAATGTAATAAAGTATAGATTTAAGTATGTAGTAGTAATTCTTAGAAATAGGTACACGTAGTTAATATTATACTTTAAATGTTCAATGTTTATAATAAATGGTTACAAAATTGAAAAGGACGGAAAATAAATAATCGTCACATTACGAAGGTGCGGTCGGCAATCAGCCCGGTGGGGTTGCTAATCACGGGGTAGGCTTATTGTTTTAGATCATCGCCGCCCTCTAATTCAGTGCATCGCCTCTAATTAAGGCTCGACTTGCCGAAAAAACATAACAAATTTTTACCCTTTTCAAACAGCTGTGGTTGTGCATGTACTTCAACTTTTCCTATTAATAATGCATTAAAAATAAGATATAACAAATTGTAATTTAATAAGACATTGAAAATTAAACGTAACTGTAATGCCTATTACATTAATATTGAGTCTTTAAGGTATCGTTTGAAACCGTTATTTTCAATGGTTAAATATGGAAATCAGAATTCTGAAAATTTTATATCGTTGGATCGCTAATACTAATCTGTTTTTCCGGGTAAAAACTTCAACCTTTTGATCACCTAAAGATTTCTTTATAGTAGCTTAAGTTTTAAGACTTCACGGCCCAAGTTAAAATAGCAACAGCACAAAAAATTATTCTCATTAAGGATTTCAAACAGCGCTGTTGGGGTTTTCTTGTGCATGAGCGACGAAAACCAGACTGATATAAGGAAGACTGCGTTTTACGGAGATGAATGCGAAACTGCTTTACATTTCTGGAGTAACACAGAAGGACCATAATAAGAACTTTCGCATACGTTGCAGTCTTCATATCCGTGACATGCAGACAAACTGCTAGAGAATAGCCTACGTTAGTACAGATACGTTTTCAGAAACATTGTCTAGTTATGTGGAGAACCAATGTCTACACATTTGTTCTCCATGCCGTCTCCACCTGATCCTGATGAATGTGTAGGGTCAGAGCGTAACAAAGTGAAAATAGTTGTGGCTATGGTCTAACAAGAAGAAATACTGAAGGACGCGTGAAGTGTAAGTGCAAAACATAAACCCCGGACTCCGATGCAGATGTTCCAAACATAAGCGCGATATAACTCGAGGATGATGATCAGTGTCTGAAAGAAATGAATTTAACCTAAAACGAATCTACTTACGCTTAGCCTCGCAACAAATGTTTGAAACAAGAAAAAGTGTAACGGCCATCCAATTAGTTTAAGAATCCGCACAGAAGCGTTTCGCCGACCCTAAATTTTTCCCAATTAAATGCAAAACTCACCCCGGCACCGGCGGCTATATAAAATTTAAAGTCCATACAATTCGCGCAACACAAATTTTTATTACCTTCGCCGGGCAAGTAAGTAAACAAAAAGAACAAATTATCCAGCCTCAGTGGAAGAAGTCGCAGCCGCCGTCCTCGCGCCACATCCCACTCTCGGGACACAAGGGTGTAAAAAGTAAAACAATAAGGATCCCGCGCAACGCTGCAAGGGGATATTTATTGTTAATGGAAATGGCAGGATTTGAACTAACGTCTTGTGACTAAATACCGTCTCACGTTTAAAGCGGGCACTAATTTGGTTTTTATAGCGCGTCCTTAATTTGATTTGGCGGCATCGCGGCCACGCCACTATTGCCTGTAGGAGCAATTAATTCGGTCGGATTATATATTTTTTCTGCGCGCACCCTTTGCGAGTGGTCTCTCCCCGTTGCCGCTGCTGGCCTCGGAAGTTGCTTACGCGCCCGCAACACGATCCACCGACAAGGAAAAAGTAAAATAAAACTTAAGCTCCGTTTAATTTGAAGGGTGGTTCTGGGCTATTAAAGTAACACGCTTATGTATTGCAAATTATATTGAAATTTGTCTTCCATTACAGGGTTTCTTCCTCACACAAATGTTGCCCGCATTACGAGCGGGAGATTTTATTTCTCGCTACGCCCACCCTTGTCTCCCGGTTTTTTACGTCGGAAGTTTTGTGGTGCTTTTTTTCTCGCTAATTAAAACTCTTCCGCGCTGTTTCCTCTGAGAAACGAGATTCGATCAATTAATTTTTAGGCGGCGTAAGCCCTTTCGAAATTTACCAAACGACATAAAAAATACAATCTTCTTTCCAAAAGGGTATCAAAAAGTAATTGATCAAAAAAGTTTTACGTTTTTGCGATTTTTTTACCTAAATTACAAGATCTATTTATTTCGTTCAAGTTTTCAATTTTATAGACAGCGGGAAACTATATAAGCAATCGTATCTTTGATCATTTATTAGAATGCTATTGTTTATTGGTAATTTCATGTAATCAGCGGCGAGATGTCGGCACAGAGCGTAAGTGGCAGAGCGCAACCAGATGAAGTCACGCGCGCCATTGTCTCGAAGACGGGGGACAGGAGATTTCATCTAATACAATGGCTTCGTACACGTATATTTACAATTATTACTTACTACCGAATCGACTACTAGGTGATTTTAGTTCATTTTCTCTGGCCCACCTGCGATTTGCTACCGCCAAGTTGAATTGTCGTTGAATAGAATTTAAATTTTATTCCTATCTGATTGTGTATCCTATCACTTCATCTTCTCATCGTCATCATCATCCGAGCGTTAAATCCCGGTTGCGTTCGAAGCTTTCACTCCGACGCCCAGGGTCCGCTTTCCCACTTTTTCTACTCCACGGTCTACAGCATCCCCCGTTTTGAGACCATTGGTACGCATGTCAATCTGCCCATAAATGGTACAGCGAATTATGGTTTTAAGTGTAGCAACTGCCGCCCAACCTACACAACCCGCGTAGGGAAACCAGGAAGAGATAATGGTATGTAAGAAGGAGTAAAGATGAAGGATACTAGATAAGGAGAAGGGGGGCACTACTGTCACGGAGCAAAGGGAAAGTAACAGACGGCGCGTGGAGGACCTCGGGCTTGCGTACCCGCGTGCACTATAAAATGCCGGACAAGTATTGTCCGGCATATAAGGTAATATCTTCATTTTCTATACTATGATAAATCTATAAATGGTTCGAGTGTGTACAATGCATTTAGAAATATAAAAAATCAAGGGGGATAATTCGGACCAGGAGATTCCGAAAGTGAAATTCTTGAATTTTTGACTGTCTGACTGTCTATTAGAGTACCACGTGAAAACTACTGAATGAATTTAAATAAAACTTGATATACAGCTAGCTGATATCCCGGGGTGTAACCTAGGATACTTTTAATCCCGATAAATGACGTCGTTTCTGTGGGATAGACGAAAATTGCAAAACAGATAGCGCTGCGATCGCATCTTTTTTGGAAACTACTGAACGCACATGAACAAAATTCTACATAGTGCTGGCTTATAACCCGATTTAACACTTAGTATATATTTTATCTCGATAAACGAAGTCGTTTCCTTATAATAGATGGATTAACAAAATTGATGGCGCTGCAATCATATTTTTCGATTCACAACAAATACCTAAGTTGTCATGTCATTCGTTGTATTGCTTTTGTTGTATGTATGTTAGACTATATGAACTTAGTTCCTTTGTTGTTATTATATGTAAAAAAACGGAATTAAGTTCTTGTGTAAGTAAAATAAAGCTACCGCCCAGGGGCCCCGCGGGTAAAACTCACTGTACTAATAAATAGGTTTCTCAAAATATAAAGTAAATAATTTTAATGTCTTCAAAAATTATTATTTTTCAAACATTAATGACTAATATTGATTATTATGAATGATTCTTATTATGTGAAATAGTTTATATATGATATATCCAAAGAGAGTAAAATTAAGTGCTCAAAAATTAATTTAAGGTTTATTTTTTGTTATTAAATAACATAAAATAAATAAACTGAAGAAGTATTTACTTTTATTTTATTAATTACCGACCTATAAAACCACTAATGTAACGCACACACAGTAGGTAGGTACTACTTAAATGCCGAGCGATTTCCTTCAAAACAACAGCTCTTTTCAATCATCAGAAATGAAGGTAGAAAAGCAATTGGGTTTTGATACGGACAGCTCCTTCGTGAGCTTGGCACAGTAGGCACCAGTTCATGGGAGCACGCGCCGAATTAAATGGAAATCAATAGCAATCCGCGCACGTGACTGAAGACCCTCACATCTCGCCGACAAGCCAATGGACACTGGTTGCCTTCATTAGAACTAACCTATCTGTCATTATGTTGAATGTCGCTTAACCTTACTACACTTCTGTATGTTCAATAGAGAGGAGATTTTCCTCATTGAAATAAATAAATACATAAATTGTTTGGTAGTCCGTTCACAGCGTAGGGTCCCGTAGTGGTGAAAAAGTCTTCTGGTCGTTAATTGACTGCTAAACTATATTTATAAAAGCATTTAAAAAATACTTCATATTTCAAAAACTATCTAACGGATCTGATTGAAACAACTTTTCTTCGAAAGTATTTCTTGGTTAAATTTACGTGTTAACGGTTTTAAACGCAATTATTTATTTAATGTTTATTAAAATAAATTAGTAAACTAATTTTAATTAGTTATTTTAGTTATGTGTACTAGAAATACTAGTTGTTTTTAAGCTCAACTACTTTGATATTTTAGAATTTTTCTCTTCATAGTTTAAATTGCCAATTTTCACGACTTGGGAGCAAACGCAACAATCGATTTCATCAAAAGTGTCAATAAAGCAGATCATTATGTCTTTTAGAGATATTGACGATACTATAAATCGAATAAAAAAAATCTCTCTCATTTAAAAGTATTGCAGCTATCCTGCCTGATATTAACACTTTTCGCGGTTTTACTAGAGAAAGTCATATTGTTATAGACTACTCCTTCCTGTAGAATTTTATCTATGTAGAGCCAGTAGTTTCCGGAAACATGTGACATAGATGGACAGACTGACCGGATTTGATGGTTACCTCAACAATCCGTTTTTGCCAATGTTTGCGGCACGCTATAGAACAAATTACTTTTAAACAATTCAAATTAAGGGTAGAGTAAAGTATTTTTATGAAAATGGATTCAGTAAAATATATATAATTTTTCTGAACACAATTTCGTAAAAAAGTTACAAATAGTATATCGGTCCCACATCGCCATTGGTTGGGAACGTGTGCCCGCCTGCAACGCTGGATGGCATTGGCAACATTGATGCGTTGCCCCAAGTACATGCCTCTTGGTCACGTGAGACCTCTATCAAGCGAAATAATAGGTCTCGATGAAATTAAGATTAAATAAATAAAAAAAAACATTCATACAGGTGGTGACACAGTATAACAATGAAATCCAGGCTTTAAAAATTGACTAAACTAAATGTAAAATTAGATATTCATAACTAGACATTACGAGCATGAGCATGCATCCGCATGAGAGAAAAATACTCAAAATGACAATAGCCAAATAAAAAAGGTAACTCTGAAAACCTGTTTAAATATTATATAGTGTGTAGACAATACTTCTCTCTTGCCGGTTTAATATTTAAAACATATCTTAACACCAAAAATGATACACCAGTCAAAAATGAAAGAATAAAAAAAAATAGAAAAAAAAAATACTTAAGGTCCCTGTTGCCGCAAACAGTCGAAAGTGGGATGCAAATTAAACAACTTCTCATTGGAATTTACTGATCACTAATTTACCAAAATCAAATCATAAATCTTCACGATATGGGACGTGTATGTTCTATAGTCATGTTAAATTAAGAAAAAAAATACCTATTCATCTCCAAGTAAGTGACACGAAGCTATTTTAGTCCCTCAATTTTTATCGAAACACAAAAAAAACTACTCCTTTAATAAATAAATCTTTAATAATAAGATTTATTTGTTAAAGGAGTAGTTTTTATAAAACTTTTAACTTTTAACTAAAAATTTTCCTTTATAAAAACCATTATAATTTTATTATTATTTTAAATACTACATTATTTTATTCTGCGTCTACGTCTATGTACTTCCTACTTTGCCCGAAAAATCAGTACCTAAACATGCGACGGGATGCGGACGTTGGCGATGCTACGTACCTAATAGTAGATAGATTTAACTAAATATGTATGTATACACATATTATATAGGTAGTATGTCGCATTTCACCTTTGCTAGCATTTCGTTGCTCGAATTTGAGTCAGTAAATCTTACTCTGCTATAACAACACAACTCCTGCAGAATGACGAGATTGGTTGAAATGGTTTACAGCTTTTTCAAAGAATCGAAAAAGTGCAGAACGCTTACAAATACGATAAAGAAGAAACGCTATAGGATGCCATTTTTTGTCAACTTTCAAAGAGTATTGTATGGCTAATTTTATAAAAAAATATGTCAATCAGCGACATTAAGTAAAAGTTACATGTTCCAGTCTATATGGTGTTTATACCGTTTAAAAATGAAAACGGCTGAATATAAATGCAAACATCTTAATATAATTATATAAATCTCGTGTCACGATTTTTTCGGATTTTGTCCGCTATGGACTCCTAAACTACTCAACCGATTTTAATCAAATTTGCACACCGTGTGCAGTTTGATCCAACTTGAAAGATAGGATAGTTTTTATACCGTTGGAACCGGTAGGTGGCGCTGAGATCGGGTTCTAGAATCCTCTTAACAACGGGGAGCGTTTTTGTTTTTGTGTGTTTGAGTGGGTCCCCGGATGGTTTAAATCCACAATTGGAACCGGTAGGTGGCGCTGGGATCGGGTCATAGATTTTTATTTTTTCAGAGCAGGACAACGTCTGCCGGGGCCGCTAGTATTTTATAGTTCTCTACCTGGTGGCTAGTGTCGACACTTTATATATTACATATTATTATCGAATGAAATATAAGACCTGTTCCATTACAATTTTAAATCAATCAAATTGTCAACAAACAGACAAAACGTGCTTACGGTTGATAAAGTTATTCCCAATTCCTTTTAAATATAATGTTTCAGTGGCACATACGGTTGCAGCTACGTACTCTGCTTCGGCTGTAGATAACGCAACAACATGCTGCTTTTTCGATCCCCATGAAATGAGGTTATGACCATGAAAAATAGCCATGCCACTTGTGCTTTTGCGATCTCTTTGATCACCAGCCCAATCTGCATCTGTATAGGCCTAAATGGGTGGACTTGTTTCTTCACTCTTTATGTAAGTTAATTTTAATGACTTTGGTCGCTTTCAGGTATCTAATCACTCTTTTAGCAGCTTTCCAAAGTTGTTCAGTTGGTTGATCTAAATATCTGCTAAGAAACGAAGTTGCATAATTAATATCAGGCCGCGTTATAATCGCTAGGTAAGTAAGACATCCCAGTAACTCTCTATATGGTACTTTTTCTAACTCTTCTTTTTGTTCACAGGTGAATCCGGCTACCATGGGAGTAGAAGTTGGCTTGCAATCATTCATTTTAAATTTTTGTATAATATTATCAATAAATTTTTCTTGTGACAATTCTATTTTATTAACTTTCCTTTTAATTTCAATGCCTAAATATTGTGACAGAACACCCAAATCTTTAGCGTTAAATTTTTGCTTTAATTGGTATACAGTTTCCTCAATATTATTTTTCTCACCAAATAACAATATGTCGTCCACAAACAACACGAGCCATATATTATTACCAACATATAGACAGACATCATGAGAAGATCTTTTCATTTTTAAGGAAATACAGAAGTTGTTGATTGTTTCATTCCAACATCTGGGTGATTCTTTGAGTCCATAGAGAGCTTTCGTAAGTTTTAATACTTGTGTTTCTTTACTTACTTGCACACCTTTTGGTATCTTTATATAAACTTCACTTTCTAAATGACCGTTCAAAAAAGCTGTTGGAATATCTAATTGTCTGCACTCCCAATCACCATTAATTAACTGTGATAGTGCCATTCTTACAGTCGAGATTTTGGCTACCGGTGCATAAACTTGTTCTTCAACTTGTTGTTGAAACCCACGGGCTACTAATCTCGCTTTTTTGGTTCCATCCGATTTTGTCCTAAAAATCCATTTTGTATCTATAGCTTTAGCTCCCTTTGGTAAAGAAGATTCAACCCATGTATTCAATCTTTCTAAAGACTTTATTTCTTTATCTACTGCATGTTTCCACTCATCGTCTCGTTCTATAGCTTCTTCATAAGTCATTGGATCTATTTCTGTCATCATTGCATGTGCTAAATATGTTTCGTAATCATCATATCTTACTGGTGGTCTTCTTAATCTTTGAGGATGCTGAGAGCACTCACCAGTTGCATCTTGGTTTTCGTCTCCTTTTTCTTCAACAATTGTATATTCGGGTAAATCAGGTATGTTGTTTTCAACACATTCATATCTTAAATCAGTTTCATCAAATCTTACGTCTCTTGTTTTTAAAATTTTATTTGTTTTTGGGTCCCATACTTTGTACCCATTTTCTAAATATCCAACCATTCTTACCGGTATTGCTCTTTCTTGTAATTTGTTCGTTTTAGGTATGATCGTCATCCATCCTTTGGCTCCAAAAACACGTAACTTATCCATTTTTAAATCTGTTTTGAAAATTTCAGCTGGTAATCTATAGTTGATAGCTTTAGATGGACTTCTGTTTATTAAATATACTGCACACAAGACCGTTTCTCCCCACAACTCCTTGGGCAGGTTCGTTTCACATAACATTGATCTCACTTTATTAAATATGGTTCTGTTCATTCTTTCTGCTGTTCCATTTTGTTGTGGAGAATGTGGCAGAGTGTATTCAATTTTTATGCCTTTATTGCTACAAAATGTCTTAAATAAATTTGATGTATACTCGCCACCGTTGTCACATCTAATTCTTCTTACTGATGTTCCTTTCTGATTCTCAAAAATTCTTATATAGTCTATTATTTTTTGAGTGGCATCCGACTTGTTTTTCAAAAGAAAAACAGTTGTATAGTGGGAATAATCGTCTATAAAGGAAATAAAATATTTGTACCCTTCCGAAGTAACAATATTCAAAGGTCCAGCGATATCCGTATGGATAAGATCACCTATCCGATACGATTTTGCTCGAATGACATGTCTGAAAGGCAATCTTGTGGCTTTTCCTCTCATACATGCATCACATACTTTATCTGAAACCGGTAAATTCAATAATTTTAAACATCTTCTATTCATGTGTCCCAGTCTTTTATGCCAAATATCAGCGTCATCCTCAATGTTAGCTGCCAATGTGTCTTCAATTTTGTTATTTTGTATTTCTCCATCTAATATGAACAGTTGGCCTTGTCTTTCTAATTTCAGTATTTCATTATTTTGAATTAATTTTACTTCATCTTTATCAAAGACTACTTTAAAACCTTTTTTACACATTTTACTTACAGATAGTAAATTTTGACATACCTTCTGTACAATCAAACATTCAATGGTCATAGTTTTTCCTTTAATAGCAATATTTATAAAGCCTCTCCTTTCGGCTTTTATAATTTCACCATTGGCAATTTTTATGTTTATAACATTATCTAGTTTTATTATATTAAACATAAACTTCTCAAAAAATTCACCGATTAAATGATCAGTTGCTCCAGAATCTATTATAAACTTTATATATCTTTCCTCATTAATATACATAGCATTTTCATCAATAGCTCCTAACTGAAAATTACTTTTATTTTCAGTCTCTGTCAAATGACCTTGTTGATTTCCTGTTCTTCCTCTTCTAGTTCGACCTCTAAAGTTACCTCTACCTCTATATCCTCTAGTTCTGTACACACATTGGCTGGCGATGTGACCATTTTTATGGCATCGATAACACAAAATGTTGTGTGTACTCGATAGTACGACTTCCTCTTCAATTTGTGTCGATTTTATTTTAAGTTCTCCATCAAGTAACCTTGACTTCACAAAATTCATTGATAGGTCTTTAATGTTCATGGTTTCCAGTGCTGTAATGATACTTTCATATTCTTTTGGGAGTGTAATTAGTAAATGACATACCTGGTCCTCTTCATCGAGTTTGCAACCAATTGCAAGCAACTCATTCATAACAGTATCAAATTTGATAAAATAATCTTGTAAACTTTCATTAGTCGTATATTTCATTGATAATAATTTTCTTTTTAAGTGGAGCTTATTGAAAACGCTTTTCCTTTAAAAATTGGCCTGTAGCGCCTCTAGCATTTCTTGTGCTGTTGTACATTTTGATATTATTTCTATGTATTTATCACTTATGCATTGCACAATAAGTGATTTAGCTTTTGCTTGTATCTTTTTATCTTTCTCTTCTATATTTTCTATATCAATACCTTTTTCTTCCAATATCAGTTTTACTCTATATATCCAATGATTATAATTCGTTTTTTCGCTTAAAATTGGGAATTTTACATCAGTCGTCATTTTTACTAATCTTCTTTTGTTTTTTATTTTTGTGGTTATTATTAAATCGATAAATTTTACTTTTTACACTTTACTTTTCACTGGGCCCATAACCTGATAAAGTTATGGGCACGCAGCGGAAGCAAACAACAGCACCGATTGAATTATATATATATTTACTTATTTAAGTGGAGTACATTTCTATGGCCGTTACTATTCAATAATCAATCACAATTGACAAGAACCATAATAGACAATATTCATAGACAAATCTAACAACGGTTTATTCGTAATCATATAACGCTTTCAAAATGTTTTGATACAGGCCACCTACTTTTGGGTAGCTAAAAGTCAAAAAAGAAGTCACTTTCCATTGGGCTAGATGACACATTAAAATTTTATAATAATTCTAAAACAATGTTACTTTTTACTAGTACAAAAGTTTTGTATATTCATACACAATCGATGAGTTCACGACGTTTTATAAAACGATAAAAAGTGTCTCAATTAATTTTGCTCTCTCTACCCTACGCTACCCTCTATAATTGCTAGTTTTCTAGATACATATATCTTACTTGCTGTTTGTTCATTTGCCTTGGTACTGATTAAAATTGGACATAAACTCCGTACAGTAATGTCAATTTTCTCTCTCTTACATGATATCTCGAATAATTGGGGTCGGCACAATGTTTTTCCCGTCCGTGGTAATAACAATTTTATACCAATAATAAGGTAAAAGAATAGATAGAACCTGGCAAAAATCCATAAAACTAAACCGCTCTGTTACTTGTGTACTCTTTGTTAAGGTTGGTTAAGCACGTCCTCGAGCAATGCGCCCTACGGGTAGAGCAGCTCTTTCTTCAATTGTTGGTGTTCGATGATTGATCAATCAATGTATTAGAAATGCCAGCTTAATTGAGGTAATTTCGTCGGTTTATTTGTACTGCAACCGCACGAAGCTCGTAGGTCCCACTAAATTGCTTGAAGGTATTCTTTATACTGTCGTATACAAAGTAAATAGAATGAATAAATGTCATTTAAAGTATGTACATAAAGTACTTAAGTATAAGTCGAACTTATTATAAAGTGTATTGTTTTTTATAAATTCGGCGAAATTTAGATGATATTTAATCTAATGTTACATTACTATACATGTAGGTATTTAGGTTTTTAATCGGATTATTAATATTTTAACCTCTAGTGCGTGTCTCTTGTAGCAAGCGCTACAGATTATATTATAATATTAATTTTTTATGTATGTGCCCACGGAAGATTCACGTAATTTTTTTTATATCGCTAATTATACCACCCCCGTCTATCTGTAAAAAAGTATCCTATGGGCATCGAAAACATATATATACTGAGTTTCAACTAAATCGGTCCACTAGTTTTTACGTGATAACGGAACAGACAGACAGAGTTACTTTCGCATTTATAATATTAATAGGTTTAGTACCGGGCTCGAGCGCCTTGCGAAGGCGCTCGCCCCAAAAACCCCGGTAAAGTTGTGAGGTCTTCGGACCAACAACATAAAGTCAAGTCAAATAAAATAAAAAAAGGATTAATAGGGATAGAACATGTCCCCGGTTATCCTTTTTAATAGGAGGTTTCATGTTATTTCTCAACTATTCGTGTTCATAGAATACAGTGTGAGTTTAAATTGCTATTTAAACGCGGCACGCGGTTAGTATGTACATTAATGAGTACATACATACATATACATAACTTCACGCCAGGTCCCTTGCGGGGTAGGCATGAACAACAGAGCGCCATATAGGCTTATTCTTACACATGCACCTCACTTGCTTCTTTGATATTCATAGCTCTTGTCATGCACGCTCGTCTGTTCTTAAGGCTCCTGTCATCACCTTCTGCTAATACACGATTAATGAGTAGCTATAATAAATAATTCTAACAACTTTAAAAAATAACGCTTATAGGCTTATAAGTTGTGCAGCGGTCGCATGCTGTTATAAAACCAGCGTTTTCTTCATATTGTCATCATCGTCTGATTTTTTATAATATTCGCAATTTCTTGTTCCTGCCAATCACAAGTCAGAAATGGCATCAATAAAATCTTATCATAAATAATAGTAGGTATTTTGTTAAGTTATATTATAGCATTGTAATATAGAACCTACCCCCAGAAATGTTGGTTTAACGTTGTATGTGTGTCTTATATTAAGTAATGCAGAAAACTGCGAAGTGGACAAGAAAAAACAAACTTCAGACTCCGAAGCAGACTGCACCGGTATTTAACACATGGTTTACAATTTTATTTCGCTAAAATGTTCATCTTATTATACCTTTACAATACCCTTGGTGCTAACCTTAAGTTAGCATTCATCCACAACAAAATAAGTAAGCAGGTAAATTAACCGTTCGTAACAAAGACATCTATTTAAGTGATTAAGTAATTATTGCTATTGTTAGGTAGTTCAAAGAATTACAGTAATTCAATCGTGAAGATTGATTTAATCAATGGATCTCCTGAATTTTTAAATGACACTTACGTTAATCTGCATTAAGTAGGCGTACGCCATAAAATAATAGTATTTACTTAAGAACACTTCAACTAACTCAAACAAATAGGTACTTAACAAAAGGTTCCCATGTATCTACTAACTCCCAACCAAAGTTTATACGTATAGTAAAGCAATATCCGCAAAAGGACAAAATATCACTGCAAATAAACGTTTAAGTTTATGGACTTGAAAGATATTACCGATTCGTGATCTCCTTTTTCTTTGGTTTCGCGTTTCGCCCGGTCGGCCATCTTGGCGACATGTGGCGGGAGATTTAGGCGGGAAACGTGCCTCGCTATATTAGATTATGTCGAAATGAATTGAGCGCTACTATTGGATATGTTATTGACGTAGATTTGCGATCGGAGGAACGAACTGATATTTCGTATTGTTATTAAAGGCGCAGCGCTCCCCACGGACGTGCGCGGGGTCCCAAGTGCCCGCTCGCCCGATATGCCGCCCTTGTGGACCTATCGTTTAGGCCTCTTTATATTTTTCTTATGTAAATACAGTTTCATATCCGATGAGCTTTATTTATGTGGGAATCGTTTTAGCAAGATAAGTCTCTCTTCTGTACCACTGTTCACCTTTTGCGATGAATGTAAATTTTGTTTGTTCCGGAATACTGATTTATTGCATTACCCGAGATTTACCTGTTTCGTATTTGCGATCTGTCATTTTATTGGCTATGTTAGGAAAAAACTACCTAATTTGCATGCGAACTCACTTGAGTAGTTTATCAGAGCGTCTTTTTATGTTGGGCCCTGTTTATATCTTGTCTTTTAAGTCTTCAATAATTAGTAAGAAATTTTGTTCAATAATTATTTTAGGAACATCTTAAGTGTCGCTAAAGATCAAAGTATAATATGTGCCAGACCTAGAGTGTTGTTAAAACGTCTTCAAGGGTTTCGGGCGGTAAACAGTAGCTAAGGGTTTGGTACAAGTTATGACATCAAAGCGTGTGTTAAGATAATACTGAAATTCTATCACAGTTGTCAGTTAGCTCTATAATACTGGATTTAGCTCCTGTAAATTACGGTTAAATAATCATCGAGACCGTTGATAATAAAAATCATAATTACTAACATATGCTTTACCGCAGCTTTTGTTGAATTCCTTAACCTTTGGAAGGAACTTTACATTTTTGAAATAAATTTTATCTTCTGCTGATTTTTACTTTCCAAAATATATATTAACAAGATAATTAAAAAGGTCTGTTGTTTAAGTACGCACTTTAGTGATAAAAGAACAAAGAAACCTACAAAAAATAAAATTACTTTCAAATAGGTATATATGCATTCATAATATTTAATTAGTAGTTCACGATATTTATTTATTAGTAATTTACGACAAAAATGGCATTTCCAAATTAGTTGTTATGCTGTGCAATAATACGCACAATAACTGCGTAGCTATCTACTGCTAAACGCGAATGCAGGTACGTCATTTGTGACTCAGACCATGTATCGCAGGCAGCGCTCGCCAGCGGCCGGTGTTCTTTGATGTCGCAAGGGTAGTTATGAAAATTAATAAAGTGAACAACTTGTAATTACTTCCGATAAGTTACCACGACTGCGCCGGGACTGTGGAGCGCTCTACTTTTTGTCCACATATTATTATAATATTGGTAGCATTAATTAGTAATCCAAATTATAATTAACATACTAAATAGGGTACTTTAACGAACATATGTACCTTTTCAGGAGTTTAAAAGGCATTAAGAAAATTATCTAAAAATAAAATCAAGAGAGATGATATAATTGTTATTTTATCATTTCTCTTCCCTGATTTAACACAACGAGGGCGAAATTCACCTGTGAATTTTATTAACAGTTAAAATAAACGATCCAACGATAAAAGAAATGATTGTAAAGAACAATAAAAAATGCCCTACTAAAACTGGAACGTAAAACATAAGTACACGACTAGTCGTAGTATTTGTTAACCAACTTTGATAAACTAAAAAGATACATACATCAGTTATGTCAGCCTTTTAATAGACGTTACACACTAGGAATCTGATTAACAGCAGCTCAATTAAAATTTATCAGTCTTTTCTTATTAACAGAAGTGTAAATTGCGGTGATAATTAGGAATTAATTTGGTATTACATTAGGCACCCATATAGTAAATTACAACCATAAATAAAAATTTAAACGAAATAATTAAAATAAACAAGTTGGAGGTGGGTTAATAAACACTTGTCTTCCGTGATCACGGCTACTGAAAAGTGACGGAAACGTCGGAATAAAAAAATATAGCGCTTAAAAGCGTTAACCCGTATTTTTATTATATAAATCAGTTCCAGTAGCAGCAGTTCAGTAGCACATATAAACATGACTGTTGTTTATATGTGCTAAAAATATCGAAACTATTTAATTGCTATTCATCATCAATACATAGTATTTTGTATGAAGGTCTTATTTATCACGATACTGCTATCCTGTTCGGGTTTGCATAACAGTAATTAGTAATAGTCGGTGGTACCCGATTATTCATAGGTATAATACGGCTGGCCTAACTTGGCAAATGTGAACATAGGCTCTGCGAACTTTAGAGCATGTACACTCGTGTGATGAGTGGGCATACGACTCGTCAGTGAATACAATTGGTCGCCCTTCATCCCTGTATTTTTTCATTGCTTTGTACTAGTAGGTCACTGTATTTTCTTCACGACTTTACATGCGCTAAAGTTCGCAGAGCCTATGTTCACATTCGCCAAGATACGCCGGCCGTATTATACGTACATCACAAAGACGATTTATGCAATCAATTACACTATTTAATTATGTTCAAATGACTTAGTCAACTTAAGGAACATCTAAATAATATAATTTATGTATTTATTATTAAAATGTTAGTAGTTTGTACTACTTATATGTTACTTATACCACCATCCCCATTTTTATCATCAAGGTTGTCTGGAAGAGATCTCTTTTTAGCGATAAAACCGGCCTTTGTACGTAACTAGATGTAATTTTAGTCTTTAAGTACATGTTTATATTGGTGTACAATAAAGAGTTATCGATCTATCTATCTAAACTTAGATATTAAATTAAGAAAAAAATTAAATAATTCATCTTAACACACAATTTAACTCAAATTTCATTCAATAATTTATCTTATAAAAAACAAGTTATTGTGCAGTTGCATGCGACTGTTTTTACTAGATTGAAATCGAGCCGCAAAACATTTCAAGCAAGCAGAGATGGCAACCAATCGCCGAGTGTGCAATAACCGATAGCGACTTATTATACATTAAGGCACCTGTCTGTCTAATGAGCAGTGGCACTGTGAAATGCATACGTTGCCGGCGGCGACATGAAAAACAAACCGCACTATCGGTTACTTTGTTGAATATTAACCATTGACACACAGTAGCACTCACTTTAGACGTCTGGCGCCTGCCTCACACTTCACTTTTATCACGACTCATTTCGTAAGGCCGAGAGTTTGGTAAAAATCAGGCCAACCGTAAGTGCTACTACTTATTCTATGAATATCAGGGCATCAACACTGTCAGTTAGGACTATTTTTTAGACTTTAGAATCTAGCCTTAGACATATTGTTACGAGTGGCGAGACTCGAATTAAAAACGCCGTTGGGATTATTATAGAGTTTATTAGAAATATACAAACACGTATAACACAGGTACAAATATAACCGAAAACAACAAATCCTAACGTAATGCAGATGGTCGTAATTCAATCAAACGCGCAAAGTCCGTCACTATTAGATTCCCGAATGGACACACGTCACGCCCGTATTGTAGCTGTAAGTTGACTGCCCCCTCTCTCCATCAGGCCTTCGTTTTATACTCCACAAATGCAAAAGAATCCGCAACACCTGGCAAATGATGCTAATGAGCGAGTACAATAGGACAATAGGCTATTCTCCACAATAATTAGAAGCGTATGCTAATAAATAAGTGAACAAAAGAAGACTATCATAAAAGGATTAAAATTAGTTCAAATGCTGACGGGTAATAAAATGTGCTTTTACGGTCTGTACATGGAATTTGTCTTTGTCGGCGCCTAGGTTGTAACAATATAAATCAAGCAGGCGTCGAAACCGAGTTCATACTGATTGCATTCGGTATTTAGATAATCACGTAGTTAAGGCGCAATGCCCATGCTAAATACGTTTGCTTAGCATATATAAGATAAGCAAACCTGCATGAGCAGTGCATGGTCTCCAGCCAGGATTCAATCCCCGTCACTGAATAGAGATGCGGTTGCCTACTCGCTAAGCTACTACAACTTTCAACTATAACAAGGAATAATTACTACTACGGCTAGGTGCATTCCCAAGTTTCTAGAAATTTTAAAATCTTGAAGTTTAGATTCATATCTGTTGCCGGAGAAACTATACAATCGCATGATTCTTCGATGTAAAATGTACTGTATTTATCCTTCTATCCCATTATCTCAGTACTACATATGTATATAAATAATGATATGCACCAAGTTTAATAAAGATAAGTTCATTCCCACGGCTGTTAAAATGGAAACAAATATTAAAAATACCCAAATATAAGCCACTTAGAAGATGTATGCAATAATTTTAAGAATGTTTGTATTATTATTTTAATAACAATGTTTTATGAGTTGATTAAAATACCTAGTAAAATGTTAAATAATAAATATTAAAAGAAACCTATCAATAAAACCAAATTTAACGTCTTACAAAATAAAACACTTTGTTATTAAGTTGACAAGCAACCGTAAAAATGCTCCTTTAAAATGTAAAATAAACAGATCAATCATGTTAAAGTGATCCCACCGGACTCGCGCCGATCCCCGAAAAGAAGCCTACGTAAGCGTCTATTATACGGCACAGATGTTACCACAACAAGACCGATTTTTAAACTATCCTTTTTACACGGCCCTCGTATTTGCTGGCCAGAGCGAGATAAAACATAACAGTGATACCCATTTTTTATTCTTTTTCAAAATAAGAATTGTTCTACATTCGGAGAGTGATTGACATGCGGTCGCCGGCGGCGGGCGCCCCCCGACGCGCGGCATTAAAGCGTTTCACAAGATGGCCCTCGTATTATTATCATTTCATAATTTATTACGCTAATTATGAAAGGACCGTATTTAAAAATGAAACAAAGGTATTACGAATGCCATATTTCGTGGTAAACGCTTCGCGGACGTGTGGCGTGTTACTTTTTTAAGCGAATAAATCTAGAAAAGCACATCAATCACGTTGTCGGATGGACGGGAAGTCCCGTTCCACATTATTATGTAGATCCGTGATTAAAACGTTTAAAAAATAACGAATTCTCAACATGCAACAAACAGGCTTTTTAATGTCACGTGTTTTTATTAGGGATCATTCCAAAAGGGTTTATGAAGTGCCGTGGCGATCATTATCGATTTGTTTTTAGGGCTCCGTGGCAAATGGCAAAAGCGGAACAATTATAATATCGTCTTACCGGTCCGTCCGTCTGTCTGTGTAATTCACACGTTGTTTTCAAAACCTAAAAATGTTAGATACAATTGAAAATTTGGAAAGTTGTAGGTATTCTATGCATAGAAATCTATACGTATAATAAAACTGTAGAATTTCTGTACAATGAAAAAAAATGCTAAAAACCGAGCCAGGCGGATGCAAGAAGTAAAATAGAACTAATTTTGATTTTTTCAAATTTTATTGTTTCTCTGTTTGTACGGGCTAATCTCCGAAACAACTGACCCGATTTAAATGAAATTTTGTATGGTGGTAGCTTATATCCCAGGTCAATACATTAGATAGATCCCGAAAACTTAGAGTTCCCGTGGAACAGTTGAAATAACTTTAATTACTTAAACAGCTCATTATACAACTTATTTGCCTAATAAAGTATTGATATTGCCGGTATCATCATACAATAAAACAATAATAGGCTATATATCATCACGCTAAGACCAACAGAAGCGGAGCACCAATGAAGAATGTTTCAAAATCGGGGGTTTTTTCAACTTACTTTTTTTTACTATTCCGCACGAACGAAGTCGCAGTCACAGCTAGTGCATAACAATATTATGCGTACTGAGACACAATAAATATTTATGGGCGTGTATAATAAACCAATAACGTCACTGGGTGGGTTCGGTCGGCCGCGGCGGGTCGCACTAATTGAAACCCCCGGCCGGCCACGACGTGAGAAGACTAGCCATCGGCTAATCCACAGAACCTCCGACCTGCCTGCCCATTGCCAATTACGTATACATTTAATTAGAGATTTCACGAGATAACACTAGTACCCCTTGGTGAAATACGGCGGGCACGTAGTTCAAATACCTGGGAACAATATTCCACGCAGTATAATTGTAAAATACTGTTTAAACGAATTTCGAAAATGTTTTAAAATAATTCTTAATCTACTTCAAGGTCAACCTGCGATGAATACATTACATCTTATATTGGTAAATAAAAAGTTAGCCAAGTGTCTGTTTGTCCCCACACAAAATTACTATTTCAATAACTACTCTGCATATATTGTCCAACTCCATTGATTAATTAATTAAAAGACTTTTTAAACTCATCTCCTCGCATTGTTTAGAAATTATCATATTTATTATATGCATATATATCATATAAAACAGGTTTATTTCAATCATTGCAACGTAGCAACGTATTATATAGTAGAAAACTTCAACATTACAACCTTCGAGAAAATATGTACCTTATCTCGATTATTACAACGTTCTTTCGGCCCTCACCGATAAAATTAATCGACTGAGTAATTTAATAAAACAATCTCAGTTAACCCTAGCTATAAGATATTATACTTACCTAATTTAAGTGAATATTTCTCAAACCTATTTAGATGTATCGAGCATGTAATTGACCGAATATAGCAGACAGTCACGACCAACCCACGCACCACCTCAGCACAATCGCGAATCGGACAATGTATTAGAAAACCAGTCGTAACGCAATAAAATAAATTGAAAGTAGATATTTATCTCAAAGTGCACTTAGCTACTCAAATTGGAGTGGAGTGGCAACTTTAAGAGGAGGCTTCGAATAGGCCGAAAATAGCTTCAGATCGGGATAAGTGGAATGGGGGTTTGACGCGCATTTCGCCGCTTCTCCGCGTCTGGGGTGAGCCCATAAGCCGCGGGCGCAATTGCGATTGAAACATCGCCGCCGCGCCTAGCCCGAAACAACCGTGGCTTAGCGCATCTCCTGACAAACTTGATACCCGTCTTCTAACTTGTGATTCGGGACTTAAGCGCCGAAGTAAGGCAAATTCGCGATCCTAATACGTTTTACATGTGAAGTCTGTGAATTTAACCGACAAAATACGTGAAATTGCTGGCAAATTGGTCTAATAAGTTGTATAATGTGAGAGACTTCAAAGCGTTTGCGTTTGACACGAGTCTCGACTATTTAGAACCGTCAAGGCACCGCCGTGGTACGTCCTCCCCGCAAGACTGCGTGGTCACTAACGTAATCCTTATTTATGGCAAGATGCTCTACGACGCCTCCGATAGACCAACTATTTGTCAAGGACCGCCGTCCGAGCGGTATCAATCTCTACTGCTGGCTTAGAGCAACCTCACCGATGCTGCCCAATACATATCAATCCGCATGTGTCGCCCCTAAGTAACCTAACAGAATATAATGGCCCACTTTTGTGACATTATAAAAGTTAACAATATTTTCTAGTGCCAACAATAAATTGAAGGTACATAAAGTGATCAGTAAAGTGAAATCGAATCACCCCCGGGCCGTTAGCACAACAAGAGGCGCCCACTGGACAAACAGCTACAAAACGAGCCCCTCGCGATCGTTAGGAAGTGGCACTAAATTACGCACAACTTACGCGGGTCATCTTTCATTATTACGACTCAATTTTGGCAAGTCACAACAGAGCGGGCGTGGCGGGCGGTCACCGGTGACCATTATCCCTCTATTACTTGGCTGCAACTTTTTTCGCTGGCCACACTGACCGCTGCCCCTATATGGGGTGCCGTACGGCCGTACGAGATAAAATCGTAAATTATAACCCAATTCCATGGCTGTTAAAACTTGACAGATGAAAAGGCTTAATGCTGAGCGAGAGTTTTGGTGCTATATCGATAACATATCAAATGAAATGAGGGTACTGGACCATAGAGACATTTTGAGATGATTAACATCCTGAAGCTTTATTCGTGGTCACTTTTATAAACTCACAAAACAGGGGGACTGCACATTTATTTAATTGACTGAATATAATAAATAATGTTTGTCTGCTTACTACTGAAGAAAAACATTGTATCTATTTATTACTTACGTTCAAAAGTACTTTTATTATATAAAATATAGTGTATTACATAGGTAAATATTATGTACCCACTTTTCAATTCCAACTCTATCATTTTTATTGGGATATATTTTGAAACAAATATGCGCACGTATATTATCTAATACCTAAGTACGAAGGAAAAACTTTTTAAACTATTTTTAACTTGCGACACAAAACATCATGTACACAGCTTCACAATCGAAAATAGTTTATAACTTTACGTTGTATGTATGTAGGTATATTACCAATTTTGGACATACTATGTTAAGTACAAAACACATGGTAAATTACCCATTATTTATACAGTTGAAAAGATTCAAATGAGATTATACAAAAAGTAACTCTAGTAATAAATCTTGAGTTTAATTAAACCATCAAAGTATTTACAAAACTCAGCAGATAAATAATATTGTTTTCTCAAACAGATAAAATAACTTATAATGAATATGTATAAAAAAAGAACTTAATGTGCCAAATCTAGAAGAAATTCCAAGTGATATATTAAAAGTACCTACATACGTATTCGACAATCTATCGTATTTAATAAAAGTTTGAAGAATCATATTTTGTTAAAGTATATTAAATTTGATACAGGATAAATTGAATTTAAAATATGTCGAAACTGAGCTTCTGGACCCCTGCCGTCCGAGCCATTCTCTGCACCCAAAAAATATGCTCCACTCAACTTTTGTGTGAGGACAGTAATGCACTCTTGATAGTTTATGTTTGAAATATAAAAAAATGATGGATTGGTGGTAAGCCAATTAAATTCTGTTTATGACCACAATGATTTCATACATCTATTGAAATTGAAATATTTTTCAAAAACTTTGTACTTTAGGTGGGTATGCAACGTAAGTTGTTCTTCTTATTATGGAATTGAAAACTAGGATTTTATTAAATTTTGCGACTAGTAAATATAAGTAAAACTACATTTTAACGGTTTTAAATGCGGCATTTTATTTGATTCGACATTTGAAAAGTAGCCGAAACGTCGAAATAAAACTAAAATAAATTGACGCGCTGAAAACCATTAAAACGTAGATGTAATTAGGAATACTAGGAATTCTAATCAGCCAGGTAACGATGTAACTTTGAAAAGCTGCTAAATTTTACATCATTAAAAGGCGCCACAGGTCAGTAAGAAATTAGAAAACAGGCAAATATTACAAACTTTAAGACTTTACATTTTTGATTATTTGGTCTAGAAAAATATCTTGAGTAATAAAAGTTTTCATCTCATCATTCTCATATTCGCATTCAGAATACGATTATAAAAATCACTTTTATTATAAAAAAAAAAACACTATTTTTCAAAGATTAAATAAAAACTCGCGTGTCTATCGTGAATATTTTTTTTATGTAGACATCCAGGACAGTAGTTTATCCTTTTACACAATAGCTTACTTACATACTAAAGACCTTCAATTTTCAAGAAACAAAAAAGTCTCGAAGTATACCTATGTATGAAGCTAAAGGAGCAATGACTCAGATTATACTTTTTGGCTTAAATATTAATGATATTACTTTGGATAGCATTCCTTATTGCAACTAAAAGAAAATCTTGCGTAGAAACGTGTCATATAACATAATTAAATATATATATTGCTATTTTACTTTTCAATGTGACCATCAAAGGAACAACATGTATGCGGGACAGATGGACAATGGCGCGCGTCCATATTGATTAATTGTCATTAAAGATTTAATGAGGTTCCTAAAAGTAGACACGACGTAGTATTGATAACCTATTGTTAAAATCAATGGGTTTTAAATATATGACCGTAAAACTTTTGATTTCTGTTACAAACTTCGGTAGAAGGTTTCACCGTATATAAAATAAACAAATGTTACTTTTACGAGCTATGACAAATCTGAATTACAATCATAACCTTTGTCCAGCGCATTCGGGGCAATAAAATAACTCATGTCCAATTTATGTTAATACAATAAATAGTGACATAAATAATTCTGAGTGAAGGCATAGAAGACAATTTGAATGTATCTAGTTGAGAATGTCCACTGTCTTTGTAACGCAGTCGGGCATTAAAATTTGATGATTTGTATGAACTCCAGAAAATGGTGTCTGACATTACGTATGCTAACACAAGTCAATTTATCGATTACGTCGTCAAAAACCTTTTGTTGTTATAATCTATAAGCTAGTATGAATAACTGAAAAATACACAGTTTCTTTCTACTTCTTGTCTTTTATGTTTATTTAAAATAAAAGATAGATAGATAACACTTTATTGCTCACCAAATATACAATTTCAAAATACACAATTACAATATTGTCATGGTAGAAACAAAAGGCGGCCTTATCGCTGAAAGCATTCTCTTCCAGGCAACCTAACTTAAGGAATAATTTAATCTAATCTGGCGTTGTAGGTGGCGCAGATCATTAAATATATCATAAATAAGCATACTTAAACTACTTTATAAATTAAATACATACATACATATCGCGGGCTTCAAGCCAGAGGGGCCGGCTATACAAAAAAAACAGTTTTTTTTTATTTCGTCTATCATTTATATTTTTATCGATACACCACCTGTTTTTTTCTTAATAGTAGGTTAACTAAAAAAAGAGCATTTCCGTAATCAAGGAAGTACTTTCATAGACACATGCAAATTTTCAGTTATAGAGATTCATTGAAAAATGTTTTTGTTTCTCCTGAAAAGTTGGCTTATACGCCCCTCTGGCTTGAAGCCCGCGATATATATTAAATAGTCTATAATATAAAAATTAGGCATAATTATTTAAGGAAAAGTAGTGTTTGTTTGTTAGTAAAAGTATGAAAATGAAAGATGAATACACATTTATCTTAATAAATCTGGTAAACGTGTTCCTTGAAAGTGTCTTGCCTTTTCATAGAATAGAGATAAAACAATGCTCAGGGACGCGCTATCCACATGGGCAAGGTCGTGCGGCGCAGAATGACGCCAAAGCCAGTTACTGAGAATGTTAATCATTATGCATTACATTAGAAGTGAAATCAGTTTTAATTTAAGACCAAAAGTGGTCTTCTTCAGAAGATAAAAAATATATACT
Source organism: Dendrolimus punctatus (assembly GCA_012273795.1). NCBI lineage: Eukaryota > Metazoa > Arthropoda > Insecta > Lepidoptera > Lasiocampidae > Dendrolimus > Dendrolimus punctatus. The sequence continues at coordinate 8,006,385 of CM022536.1, forward strand.
ACAATATGAATATAAATGTTAAAAGCCCTTTTTACAATTACGGCAGTGCCAACCGTAACTTTGTAAATTACATACATCTACCTCTATAGGCCAGAAATCCACGAAGTGTAAGGATTTCAATGAAAAACAATTTTGGTCTTTACAAACATGAGTCAACAGTCAATTGTGGTAAAAATGAAAATAATTGTTATCAGAAGTATGGTAATTTAAACAGAAAGAGCGACAAACCGACAGATGCTCGCGGCAATCTTGTGGCTACGACGAAAGTATCGCCGGCCGCATTCGTGACTTTGTGGTCACAATGTCTCCGTTTAAAATCAAATTTCGGTAATATAATGCCGATGTAATTACCTGGCAACGACTGAAAGCTGTACGTATTATGTAAACGAATTCACAAACAACTTATTAAAGTTAATAAAGTGAAATATTCTCCAGAAACATATTTTTATATGCTTTATTTAACAGAAAGTAGATGAAGTCATTTATTTGTCTTACATTATATCGTCCTTATTTCTGTTAACTGTTAACAGTAGTCAACTATCAAATTTTAACTTTTGTTATTTGATATTTAATTTCCTAGTTTTATTAAGATTTGCCACAAAATATGTAGTAGATCGAAAAATATGAATAAATATAGGTAATTATATACAGATTTAATCTGTGTAGACAACATTTCTCTTTATATTTTTCCTGTCCAATTTCATCACGAGGCTGCTATAAAAATCTAAACCGCAACGAGGGTTGTTTTACCAAGACTTTATTAATCAACTGAAGCGACACCTCCGAGCCCAGTGGCATTTTTCTCCAGGGATGTCGTGTTCATTATTTCCCAAGAAGGCGGGATTGTGATGAGAAATTAATCCGAGGGTGGGCAGGTGTCCTTTGTCGCAGGTGCGTTGTGCGGCCAATTTGCTACAATAATAAGCTCCCGGTAGCTCAAGCGTCTTCTTGAGTTAACGGCTAATCCACAATACTACTTCTACACGACTTCAGCGCAAAAAATAAAAAAATATGCATAAATAAAAAACGTTTTTTTATATTAGAATTGAAGTCGCGAAGAAACTTTACCAATAAAAATCAAAATAATAAAAACTTTGCTTTTTTTTAAATGCAACTCGCAAAATTGAGTCTAAGTGTTTTAGTGGTAACTATATTGCTTAAGTCGAATATAGTCACTGTAAAGTGGTTCAGCTGCAAAACATCGAAGAAAAGCAGTGGATGTGAAGGAAAGCGCACGGAGCTGCGGCGCGCCGTAATCCGGACATATCTCGGTACATTGCTCAACGCGACACAGCGGGACTTAGAGAAAAGCCTCGCTGCGCAGATGCTTATCTCAATAACAGTTTTATTTATTTTTGCGAGTGGCTGATCCACTCCCAGTGGATCCAACTAATGAAAACAGAAAGAGACGTAACCGACCCGCAAACGATTCCTATGCGGGAAAAGATACACGTATCTGAGATAAATGTGCCTCAGAGTGACACCATCTCGCGGATTGCGAAACGCATTGATTTATACCCCGCAAAACTACTATTTGTACACTTTGTCATGGGTATCAAACAGAATGAAAACTAATAAAAAATACTGGATGTTGAAATATTTTCTTTTTAACTTAATATTATATTTTATTTTGTCTTTGTTTATTTATTACACTAAATTTGAAGAATTTTAATTATTAAGTAGCTCGTATTACATTTTGAAAAATATGATTAACATCCTACTAATCCTACTAATAATGTAGACGCTAAAGTTTGTAAGAATGTATGGATGAATGTTTGTTACTCTTTCACGCAAAAACTACTGAATGGATTTTGATTAAACTTTACACTAATACAGCTTACACATCAGAATAACTCATAGGCTATAATTTATAAAGATATAATGTGAATTATCCACCAATAACGATTTTCCATCACTACGCGGGTGACACGCCGGGGCGCAGCTAGTTTATAATATTTTATACTTCAGAAACACCTTTTAATGATTTATTTAATATTATAATGTATGTTTTCAAGACCACGGGCCATAAAAATGGCCCGGACTTTTGGAGGGCTTGCGTGGGGCCATGGGGAGGCCAACACGTAGAGGCCCCTTGACAAATTTAATCTAAATCTGGCGTGACACTGACCGGCGATTATCCCTGTCTACACCATACAATAATGCACCCAAGGACAAGCCCCGGCCAGTGTAGGACTATTGTGGGAAATGAGAAGAGAAAGTACCAGGCTATTGGGGTGAACTGTTAGTGGTACTAGCGGTCTGGGAATATGGGCACTATGGCGTCTGCCCGTTGCAATGTTCAGGGAACATGGAAAAATGGGCAGACGGTGCCTCGCCACTCCCTGGAGCTTGAGTCTTAGCTCTAGCGATCTCCACTCCGTGCCGGCTGGTTAAGGCAAGCACGGAGGCAGGGGTCTTGGCCCCCGGAGTCAGGTACGAGGTGCTGCTACTTACCAAAGGCTTCGCCACAAAGCCCCCCTGCGGGATTATTATTTATATTACTATTATTAATAATAATATTTAATATTATTATTAGTTATTTCAATTATGTATACAGTTATACTAACCCTTTAAGCTAAAGGCACTTATTTTCATAATTCAAACTTTCGCTCAAACTTTAAAAGCCTAATTTACATTAACTATTCTCTGTTTAATTCTATAATAGTAGGTGCTTAATGAAATAACTATTTGAAATAAAACCGCTCGTTGTACACAAACACCGCAAACTAAGAAAATGTGAAAAATCCCGAGATGTTGAGTAAGATCGCAAGCTCACCGACACCGTCTAATTAGGTCATTTGCCATAATTGCCAAGTCCAGATTGGTTTTTTCGCGTCTCCATCCCAAGGGGAGTTGTAGTTCTAATGAACCTATCCCATTATTGAGATTTAACTACCGGCACAGCTTTACTCTACGATTACTTTTAAAAATATACAAAACACGAAATGTTTTACCTATAGGTAAACAATCTTATAGCCCGTAGCTACCTACTGCTGCACATACACCGCCAAGATAGTTTACTGGCAAAGACATACGTCTCAGTCCATTAGCATGGGGTTCGGATCATATCCGCGCAGCCTGTATCGCTTAGGCACTTTCACTGACCTATTATTGATGATGTTGTAATAATTATCACGTAAGTACTTACTATAAACGAAAATATTTTATAAATCCTGTAATTTTGTAATTTGATTGCAGAATTATTCCTAGATATAAATTCACCGATCTGCCTTGAAGAAACGTGGCGAATGTTCCGCTTGTTCTCCTAAAAGCTAGGTATACTATACAGTACCTATTTTAATCTTCAAATTTTTCTTGCATCTTAAACATACCTAAAACAAATATTGCGCGTGAATTAAAAAGGAAATTGTTCTTTTTATCAACTTACACATAATAATAATTTAGCATAATATACGCTGACCAAGCAAAGATTTGTGTGTCTCTACCAATACTGTCCATCCCTTATCTTTTTTGTTACCTCCAATGATAACTAAATCACACCTCATACTGTCTCCTATTCGATTTCACACTAATGTCCAACTGTAAGGTCTTGTAGCTCTGCTAGACTCTTCTTAAGGAAAATCAAAAGTTATGATCAAATTCGAAAATGTAATAAAGAAAATTATAATAATACAAAAAGCGATTTTGATCTGAGAACTACTTAGGTGAATTAACAACGAAAATATTGGTGCCACAAGAACATTTTAAAAGCTTGAAGCACTTGGTTCTATAGCTGGCGGCTGCTGGTGTTTCACTTTATCCCTTTTGCGGAGTTCATCTCTTAACAGTACCAAATGTTCGTAATGTTCTGTAGATGCGTCAAGCAGATCCAAACACGCCCTCATTGCACCTGTTTGGCGCTCCCGTTCCACTTCCATCGTAGTGTCTGTTGCTTGACTTACTGTCAATACCTTTTCCACCATGTCGTCTAATCTGAAATTTGAACTGCATATAGTTTCTATGGAGACATAGACTCCTTAACCCAATTTATAATATAGTTTAAATTTCCAAATAAAAATAAGACCAAATAATATAAACTAGAATAGAGAAAATAGATACAAACCACTTAGGTATTTATTGGACTAGACGAGAAAGCAGAGTGATTTAACTATCTAGGACTGCCACATATTGGGCCAAAGACGTTCAAAGGATATACGATAACATCAAAAAAAATTTTGCGGGATTCCCAGGAGAAAAATATCACACATTTTATTACATTAATTAATTACCATAAAAATCCCGTGGGATTCCCCTAATAAAAAGTAGCGTAGAGTGTAAGTCTAAGACTTAGCTGTCGATCAGCGAAAACCGCATCGAAATCGGCTCGTTAGTTTTTACGTAAATCCCGAACAAACAGACAAGAAATCATCTAAGACAACATGCTCTCCATCGTTTATATAGTTTATTTTTAATAGCCTCAATGTGTAGACACAGCATGTTTAGAATTTTATAATATTATAGACAAACTATATAGATACCCATAACGTAAATAAAGAGCTTTAACTCTGTTAATAAAGGTCTAAGTAAAATTCTCTACTCAATCTATAGCTTATACATTTTCAATATTTGTTTTATCTTAGAATTCTAATCAAAAACCTACCTTAAGAATTACGCCAAGACAAACTTACTTTCGTTTCTGAATCTCCAGGTATAAACAGAAGAAAAGTGAGAGGAGCACCACAATAGCTGCATTTATCTGGGGCCAAGTCAGGTCTTGGGTTATTATGTGGCAACGACTGACACGTAATTTGGGAATCACATCCCATACAGAGAAATTGGGTATAAACAAAGTTAGAGGCAGACCGAATACAAATACCAAACCTACCACCACTATTGCATCTATATCTTTACCATTATTGTTGTCAGACATTATGGGTAGAAATCTGGCGGTATTAGTATAATTTTAATCCATGAAGACGCCTTGACGACATTTTTTTTCTTTTACAATGTCAAAAAATAGTCTTAAAAATAATAGATGAATTTAACCAACCTCAGAACAATAACGCTGGATTGACATCTTTCAGGAGATTGACATGTATAAACGAGAAAGATAGTGAAAAAGCATACATGATACACAGTGGTAGTTTTCCAATTACAGAGCATAATGCGACTCAGTGGCGCACAATGCCGAATTATGCTGATGCTTAATTGGAACGCGAATTAGTTTTCAAATGCACCAGCAGAGTGCGACTCATAACCGTAATTATGAACAAATAAGATTGAGTTGTCTTCTTCATCTTGATAAATATGTTCTTTTCCACGAAAACATTGATGATTGCCTGCTTCATTAAACGATTCGATCAAGCCATTGCAATGTTTACAAAAGTATATTCCTGTAAACAAATTTGTTTGTAGATTCGAATTCTAAAATGAAATTGTATTCACATTTTAAATGTGAAATATAAAAAACAAGTCAATGTTTGTACCTTCATCCATACTTATATTTATTTTTTTAACACAATTTGATTATTTCGAAAAAACTACAATGAAACGAAAGCTTTAAAAATTTTTCCAACAATTAATAATATTACTAACGATAATATATAAACAAAACATTTCGATCAATGCCAACTTAAAGGGGAAAACACTTGTTAATTTTCTGTCACTGAGTTGGCATCGATTGCACGCATCACGCGACATTACTTTTAAGAGTGCTCGATTGTGCGAAGCGTTGCTGTAGTTGAAACATTCAACGTTAAGCATTATGCCGCATAATGCGCTCTAGTGCTGTAATTGGAAAACTACCTATATGTGAAAAAGTATAAAAAATGTAAGTCGTCGAGACTTCGCATAATAGATCAATAAATGCACATATCGTAGCCACAGAAACAAGAGAATAAATAACTCTATTCAATCATTTGATAGTAACACATTTAAATATATCACCAAGATGACATAAAGAATTGGCCCGACCTGGCCCTGTGACACCCAACCACCTCTATCGTTACCCCATGTATCGCAATGATTAAATAATTACTATTTTAAATGTCTTTAAGACAAAAAATTTAAAGAAAACGCAAATTCTACTCCGTTTTCACTGACACAACAACTGTGTGTGTCTCGCGTCAAGCATGAGTTAAATATGATAAAATACTCGAAAGTACCGTCAATTACATGTCCGAAGGCTAAAACGTCTAGCAACTTGTAAATACCTATCTGTTACAAATACCACCAAAACGTTTAGTAAATATAATGGTATCAAATTCGTTAACCAATTCTTGTTATCCACTGCAACAAGTCAATAAATATAACTATAGTTTAGTGATACCTAACATAATCAATTAAATTATGACATTATAATACGAGTAATTACTACAACTGTAGCTCCATAACATCTCCTATAAATATATATTTAGGATTCCAGTAAAAATAATATATAATAACGAATAGTAAGATATAGGAAACGACTAACAATCGAAAGCAAACTATTCTTTACGACGAAAGAAAATGGATGTATGTACACCTTTTCAAATTTCCAAGTAAACAAATGCGAAGTCCAATACTGGCACTGATGTGGAACTTGTGTCCATCATATGTAACGAGCCGACGAGCGCGTTGCCTGGGCGGCATATCAATTTCTACTAGGTACACACAATAAAATTGGACGGTCTCCGGAGAGGGCTTAAACGATTCGCCGTTTTGTCTCGGGGCCCAGCTGCGTAATGACCGGAGCAGGAAAAAATTGTCAGCAAGAAAACGCGAGGGTAGTTGGGTTTATGTGCATGCGGCAGCTGGCGGCAGCGAGCGGCGACGCGCTCCTAACGGCCTCTGCTTACCTCGCAAAACCCGCGCCAATTTTATTTATCGAAAATATAAACCGATTTGCGGAGGGTCCTCGTAAATTCTGAATGGCTGATTTATGGCGGTTACAGGGCGCGCTTAAGACAAAGTTACTTCTTAAGGTCTCTTTACGCACTACTCTCCACCCTTATGTAGAAAAAATCGGCGCTGTTCTAAATGGAACTACCATTTTATCGTTGTCCCACTTGTTCGAATACCAGAATAGATTTAGATTTGCCCGTCATTTTTTTATAATGTGCTAATTGATTTTAATAAGCAAATTCATCAAAATAACGAGTAGGTAAATCAAATTAATATAATACAAGAATACCTACCTATATCAGTAGGTAATAAAAAATCAACCATATTGCGTGCAAGGTAAAAATTCCACAAAGAATTAACAAGCTTGGGGCTGACTGGATCGCAAAAGGGTCCCCGTGGATTGGTAGCAATTGCTGTCTAAGGATGGAGGCCACGCGAATCAATTAGGTGATTTGAGGGTTGAGGCAGTTGCGGCTTACCGTGACGCCAGACCGTCCAGTCAACTGTAATGTTCTGTCACGAATAACCTGCTTTCACGATATTTACAGTGAGCGATAGGCAGATAGTAAACTTGAACAGAATACCTAAAATAAGCTTTGTTGTAATACAAGTTGATCGAGAGTTATTTATTTCTTTTCAACAATCACCCAATCAGTATCAGCTTTAAGGTGGTGAACATACACAGAGAGTTCTCAAGATAAAAACAAGAGGAACTAAAACACAGAGTAATTTTTATAAATTTAATTACTAGCTTTGTTTTGGAGAAGTTCGGATCTTTAATCCACGAAATTTCATCTTGCGGGATACCAAGTATAATATGTAGGTACTACACCTTATTCAAATCAGAAATACAGCAATGTCCAATATTAAGAAAGAAGAATAAATTTTTTATGACATTGGCACGCATAGAATCATACGCAGAAATACTGTATTGAAGTGATTATAAAATCACAATTAAAATAGTACCTACATAGGTACAGTGCAGTAGGCAACGATGTACCCACCTATATATCCACGTTGAATAATTTAGATCGATTCAGTGACCTTTATCAAAGGGGAATTTCTGTTGTAGAATCCCAAATCAATTTACTACTTACTAAATTGTTCAATGATTGTGGAATTACCAGTTGCTGCGACGTTACCATGTGGTTTCGTAAGGCCGCTTTCTGATTTATCCGGTGCAGGAGCGGTACGGAATCGGTAGACTCGGCACCGAAAGTTTACCGAGTGCCTTGACACTTCTCCTTGTTAGCGGGCGATTGTCCACCGCGCAACCAGGTTTTTTAAAAGTAGTGCTAGATCGTTCATGTTTAACTACAATTAACTGATTGGCACTCATTATTATTATCAACATAGCATTTGAAACGTAAAGATTCTTAAATAGCTATATTTTTAAAACCTGATGGCCTCCAGAATCACCCGCCTGCCATATTTTTATACGCCTTTCGTGATTCCCCTGTATCGATGCGGGAGCAACACACGCCGAGTAAATCAGGAATCACTCATCGAAATATAGGCGCTCAGTAAGCTTCGGTATCGCGTATAACTAGCATTCCGCATCAACAAATCAAGAAGCGACTAACTAAAGGAAAAGGTTTATAGTTCAATGACTGGTTTATAGCTAACCTGATTAGAGTGTAGGTAAAATATTATGTTAGCTAAAATTTCTATTCCATGAAGTGAATGTACCAGGGCGATAATATAATAAAATCAGGGAAGTGCGTGTCAGTCTACGCACAGTGAAGGACTCCGTATAGGTGACTAATGGTACTGCTACTGTTCTGTTCTTTATTGGTGATAAGTGTAACGTGCCGGGTTGACTGTATAGTCCATCCTTTCCCAAAATGGTAAGAAATGGGGCGGTAAGAGACCCAGAAAAAGCAGGCAGGTGTATCCCGTGAGAGTTTACTTGAGACCTTAGCGCCGTTGTGTACTACCTACTGCACTTAAGTCTCAAGTTAACTCTTGCGGGCTATAGTAAGTATCGTTTAGAATGAATGTTTAAACTCCGCTAATATATTTCACAATAATCAGTTAATTTAATTTGACGTTATATTGGTTTTAAAGTAGGTGAAAAAATGGGCGGCGCTAAAAAATATTTATTCTCCAAGTGGACAGTATACAAAATAAGTTTGGGAACCACTGGTATAGTCAATGAAGTATCGTTACACTTCACTCTAAGGTTGCCTCTGATACTCATTACAACAGTTGACACCATATCTTATTGTATCACGCAGTGAACTGCTGAACAGAGCGGCAATTGAAAGAAGTCCCCAGATCCGGCGCTGCAACCGCCATACATTATATTGATAGAGTAGGCATCTGTTAATTCTTAAATCCATGTAACGTAATGTAATTACTGGCTACATTACGAACAAAATTCAAGCAAATTACGAATCTGTCACTTTCTTTACCGCGAGACTTGTTTTACAGCGAAAAACTCGTAACTAAAGCACCACAGTGCTACCTTTCGTTGCACATTTCATACAATGACCGCCATTTTATCGTGAGCGACTTTTGTACTTACTTTTTGTTGCATGATATTTTTAACTATTATTTCATTTTATGAATTTCAATTTTTGATTCAGTAGGTTAAATCTAAGTAAAATTGAAAGTCTTAAAACTGAATCATTGAGTTATAGACGTTTATATGATCTAAGAGTTTAATATACCTTTTGCAACAAAAAATATATTTGGTACATTGCCGCTTACGATAAATCGTATTACGATTGGTCGATACGATAATGGCTCGATTTATTGAAGCTAGTTTTGTTTTTGTCGTCAAAGAATATCAGAAGTTGCGGTTATCAAATTGTGGTTCAAATTAAACTTGGATTTGTGTCTTTTTTAGCACTACTATTTTAGAATAAAACACCGCTTAATATGTATAAATAATAATTTTATTCTCTAAACGGCTATAAATGTATAAAATATCAGTCACATTATGTTTAGGGATTAAATAATATCTTAAAAACTATATATATTAAATTGACTATGACAATTACATGATTGAAATTACGTTTTTTAGCTATTCTAAGCAATAGGTAGTCTCCGTTAATATTTATGGCTTTTAGGAAATGGTGGCATCGCAATAAACTGTTTTTTAAGCGAAATCAATTAATGCGTAGCCTTCTGTAGCTAAACAAGCCATTAATATAGACGGACTATGTTTATTAGTAATTACTGATTAATCATATCTAATCATACACTATTATTATTTTGTTGTAATAATGCTTTACCTGCGATATATTCTTATATTTTCCAATGTATTGGATATATGTATGATTCAATGCATTCCTAATAAAAGTATTTTAAAATACATCTTAAAATACTTTATAACTAATTAAAAAGTGTGTGTGTACTTATGTGCACGCGTTAGAAGTTATACTTACTTCTTTGGCGTAACAAGATAAAAATATTTTCAAAAATTTTATAACTATACAAAAAACGACACTAACAATATAAAAACTAAAATGTTGACTATAGCTTACTTCAGGGTGTCGTTTTTCGTGACGGTGTGCGCGCGCATCGTAAAAATTTACTCTCATCATTTTTCCCTAACGCGCCAAAAGAAATATAACTTCAAAAATATACTTTTATGTTATAATTTTTCTATTAAACATCCTCATACTACGCTTCCTGTTTTATCCACAAAACTTGTGTTAATATTATGTGATGAAAACAATGTAAATAATTCTTTATATTACTGATAGGACTAGAAATAATCATTGCCTGTATAAAAAAAACGGAAATCAAAATATAGTAGTAAAATTCATTCTAATTTAATTCAATAGACGAATACAGTTTAAAGTGTACTGTGACACATTTCACTGATCACCGGTAAAATAAAATAAATCACTTTTCACTCTAGTGTTAAATGTAAGGCGATTGAATGTGAACACCTAACGCAAGTTTTTTCGATTTTTTGACATTTTCTATTTAGACTTATCATTTGAAATGGAGATAACAATAAACGTGTTAATTATCAGATTATTATGAAAATGGCGTTCAATCAAATGCATATGTCACTTGTTTTTTTGTCATTTGATGTCAATGTGTACAATGCAAAATCGTGGAAAATTCGAGCAAACGGTTGTAGAAGATGAGAAAAGTCATGCTCGTACAGCTCGTATGCAGAAATATTGCTGTTCGCGATAGTGTGCTGAAGAGCGTCACCTCAACTCGTCGTGCCCAACAATTGCACCTCTCACGCTCGTCGTTGATGAACATTATGCATAAAGACTTGCATTTACACGCTTACAAGGTGCAATTGGCTCAAGAACTAAAGCCTCTTGACCATTCCAAACGTCGTGAATGGGCAGAATGGTGGCAAGAAATGGCAACAGTGGATGATCAATTTTCGAAGAAAATCATCTTCAGTGATGAGGCACATTTTCACCTCAGTGGATTCGTCAATAAACAGAATTGCCGCATTTGGGCGAATGAGAATCCAAGAGTGATTGTCGAAAAACCAATGCACCCACAAAGAGTGACTGTTTGGTGCGGTTTATGGGCTGGCGGCATCATCGGGCCGTATTTTTTCCAAACTGAGGCCGGTCAGGCAGTTACTGTGAATGGTGTTCGCTATCGTGAGATGATAACGAACTTTTTATGGCCCGAATTGGAAGATATGGATGTAAACGATATGTGGTTTCAGCAGGACGGTGCCACTTGCCACACAGCTAACGAAACAATGGCCTTTGCGCACAATTCATGCGTTATCACGTAATGCGATGTCAATGGCCAAGATCATGTGATTGAACGTATTTTTCTTGTTATTAAAAAAAGTGTACGTCGATAAGCAGAACAATTCAAGCTAAAGATGAGATAATTCGCACATTAACGCATAGAACTCCATTATGCTCATGGTCATCGAAAATTTGACATCGATGAGGTGGCCGTTCGGCGCCATTTGCGATATTTATTCATAATAATGAGTAACAAATATCATAATAAATAAATTAAATAATTTCTAATAGTTTGTATTTATTCAAAATCAAATCGCCTTGAAATTAACCACCGTTAGTTATAAGAATAGGGAAAGCCGTTAAATTTCACCAAAGCGTAATTGACATGATTAACACCGTTAAAGCGCCAATTAGTACAAAATAGCTAAAGTAAACTGTCAAAACGAAAACCGAGCGAGGTTATTTGCGTAAAATCTTTAAAAGTTCAATTCATTTGCTTTTAAAGATTTTACGCCATTTATAACGCCGTGATGTTAAGATTACAACGTATTCATTTCACAATTCCAATTATTACTTGCTATACGTTATGTGCTATTTTTATCGTCACTTCTAAAATACCGGTTAGTGATTTTCTACCGATGAAATAGCAGTGACAAAATCAAATAACTTCACGGTAGTGATCGTTATGTTAAAAAAGCTGTAATTTCGTATAAAGTGCCTAAAAATAAAAAATACAACAATATTAACCTTTCTTATATAAATTTAGAATAACTTTATTTTACTTTTGCCACGGGGACTCAGTGTTGCCAGATGTGGGGGATTCCTTGCAAATTCGGGATTTTTTGACGTCTGGGGGGGAAGATTCGGGGGGAAAATATTTTGTTTTGAGAAATTTTGGAGTTTGTAGATGAAGTATCAATAATTCATATACAAACACAATTCTCATCTCTACAATTATTATATGTAAGTCACAATACGGTATTATTACTTTATCTTATAATTATACTCTACTAGTGAATCATACTTCAATTCAATAGTTCATTTTAATAATCCAATTCATTCGTTCGTTCATGTACGTTATTTATTTATTATGCGGTCTCTACTCGTATGCGTCGTATCCCATAGGCTACTTTCTGTTGGAGATTGACAATGATCACGTTGACAACTGCGGTTTTTCCCGTTTCACTTATTTGCTGGCGTCACAATCGTAAACTCAAGTGGAATGGTTATTTATCGCACCTATTGACACGGGTCGTTGAGAGCGCCCCGTGAGGGAAAATGATGACGTCATTAGTGACGTTTTCGCTACGACGGTGATTTTGCTTTTTTCTTTCTCCTTTAAAATAAGTAAAAACTATTTTGGGGATTTTTTCTCAAAAAGCTTATTTTTGGGAATTTTTGAAAAAAAATGGGGGTTTATTGACATGGTCATCTGGCAACGCTGGGGGACTACTGTTGTAGTACTAAAGACAATTCCAGTATTTTTTTTGTACTTTATTCTTTTGATTGTTCTTCTTTGAGCATTAGATGTCACTTGTATCGACTTATTGTTATTTTACATTTATGAGTCAAAATCTAGGAAAACTTATTGATTTGTCGCTAAAAAGTAGGTACCTACTCTATTTACATACGAAACTATTAATTCTTATTTTTTATCGATATGGTTTTATGTTCATTTTGTAGTTATGTATTTACTAACCGGATGTCATTCTTAGTATTCTTCCATAGTAATAATATTTCAAAAATCAGTAATCTTTTTTTCTTGTTTTCATATAGATATTCTGTGGTAAATATATGGTGCATTGAATATTCTATGCTATTAAAGTGGTAAGATGTTAAATCAATATAATAACATTTAGGAAAATATATTAACGTCTTTATATAATTTATATATTTTTCGCAAATGATAATTGTTTATTAAGTTAAATAAAGCAAATTTCGTCACCTACAATTAATATTAGTTACTTACGTTCCTTTAAAGCTGCTAAGGAAGTTTATAGTTTGCCCTAAAATAAAATTAATGCCTTCATACAAATATCTTGCAAAGGAAAAATATGTTTTACATTAAGTTATATTATATGGAAATAAAACTTATTCAAAAGGAAATCATTTTTGTGACCTTCCAAACATATGACATGCTATGCTGGTAGACAGAGCCCCGAGCTCTAAGAGTGAAGGCGGCTGAAGATAGCCGATTGTAGAATAGGGAACCGATTTGTATTGAAAACTCGAAATAGTATGGACAAAGGCGGAAGAATTTCCAATATCTTACTTTTCCGTTTTATTTATATATATTTTATTTCCCTTACTATCAACCACACGCAAACCATGTGGTTGAACTACATAAGTTTACGCACACGAGTTTAAAAAATGCTTTCAAAGTAAGAAAACGCATTCACACTTTTGTTAAAGTTGACCTCTGAATATTATATACCTTGATTCGTTCATTTGAGACAGTTTAAAATTACAATACACACATGAAATCGAGTTTGTATACGTAAAGCACGTTATTCATTCATATTTATTTTATAATTTATGCCAGCAATGCAACGTAATAATAGCCTTCTATGTAGATTAGCCAGGAGCATTTTCAGCTCCTATACATAAAGGTTAAAAAAACCTTTTTATGAGTGAATCGCTTACTTGTTTGCTAATATTTCCAAATATGATTATTATAAAATAAAGCTGTTATCGTATTTTTAAATAATACTCTAAAATTTAAATACCATAATTTAACGCGATAAATCCCAAAACTTTGCTTACAATCTAATGAGATAATAATTTCAATAATTAACAAAAATATATGAGATTATTATAAAAATACACCAATTGTAATTAATAAATAGTGATACTTCAAGGCAAAATAAAAAATAATAAATAGACATCTTTAATATCACAATTTTATAAGCTAACTAGGATATGACCGCGAATTCGTCCACGCTTGACTTAAAATTCCCGCGGGAGTCCTACGACACAAAGTATCACAGCATTTAAAAAATAATTTAAGCTATCGTTTAAATGAAAACTGTGTCGGGAAAAGCTAATTTTTAACAACATTAAACCGCTGTCGGGAAAATTTCCGCGAGATTCCCAGAACAAAAAAATCGCACTTTTATTACATAAAATTTGCTATCGACTAGTGAAAAAATCGCATCGGAATTCGATTTATTTTCTAATCTGGCTATTTTATATAATTCCCAGAAACATTCCCGCGGGATTCCCAGGATAAACAGAAGCGCAGTGTTTCAAGTCTAAGAAATTGAATCGAAAACCGTATGGAAATAGGCCCAGTATTTTTCTATGATAATCCCACACAACAAACAGACAAGAAATGTAAAAAAAAGTTCTCCATCGTTCATAGTCTATTCCATTTGTTGTTTTAACAGCTTTAATGTACAGACACGGCTTGTTTAGAATTTATAATATTATAGATAAAAGTAATAACTTCCCTTTAGCGAGAAAATCTATATGAATAAATTAATGAATTTGGTATTTAGCTTCGAATACTCACGTATAAGCTGATAGGGAAACAATTTAAACTTAGTGTAGTGGTATGATATCATATGATTTATCTGAACATACTGTCATAGTGTCAACGTTGCAAAAACCAATAGAGTTGAAGCCGCATCGTATAAACTACAGAGAAGAGAGATCTTTAAAATGCACTGATTTATTTTTGGAATATTTTATACTGGCTACAAGGCCTTTTGACCCAGTCTAATCCATATTTTAGTAAAGAGTTATTCATATTTATTATTTTTCATGCCCACGGTAAAACCGTTTAATATGATAGTCACGTTAACAAACTCCTCCTCTCTAAAGATTATACAATATCGCTTTTTAGCGTGGATAGAGAATTACAGATAGATTCCCGTTACATTGAGAATTAATTAAAATTATATTAATGTTATATTTTAATACTAGATCTAAATTGCCATTCACTGTGAACTTAGCTGTCTACGAATCTGTAACAGATTTCTAAAACTGTACAGATATAAAATAAAGCTGTTATCTTTGGTTGGAAATTAAAGCAGTTATACAGTTGTGAGTAGACTGTCAACGGCTTCCATAAGGCTAGGCACCGAATCCACTTTCATACCTTTCTTACGAAGGTCATTTAATTCATTGACGAGCTGCGATTTATCTCTGCCCAGGGACTCCCTGAAAATATAGAATAGAAAACACTTTATTATTCACCACAAACACATAAAATAAACAATTTACAGTAGACACATTAAACGGTAAAATTAGGAGCAATAGCTCTAAAGCAATAAGGCCTCCCTTATTGCTTTAGAGCGATCTCTCCAGACAACCCGGACTATGGATTCTATGAAGGGGAATTTCGCAAGTGTATGAGAGTATATACCTAAAATGAATAAAAAATAGTGAAGAAACAATAACAATAAAATAAGTTGAATTTCACATTAAATATTAGGAATAAGATAACAGTTTCTTAATATTAACCATTTATTTTGATGAGAAAATAACTATGTCTAATCTTAATCTTAGCTATACTAATATTATAAAGAGGTAAAGTTTGTGAGTTTTTGACATTGTAGGAGGTAATCTCTGGATTCAATAAATTGATTTTGAAAATTCTTTTACTAGTGGAAAGCTAAATTATTCCTGAGTAACACAGGGTATATTTGATTGTGATTTTTTTTCTGATGCCCAAGGAAGTGGGCTCGGATCAGCTAGTTGTAAATAAAGCTTTCAAAATCTTTGGTTTTGTATTATGCACTTTAAGTGCTTTTCAGATATTAAGTTTGTTTAATATTCTTAGTGTATTTAGGAGTATGCAAGCTGTTTTATTTCTATCTGTTAGTTATATTGCAAAACCCACAGGTTTCATAAACTTTTCTAATCCACCCTAAATTTTGTAACATTGTTCTGTTTCAGTCCTCCAAATACACATTTAAAAGTAATATTACTAACTAGGATTCACCCTTGACTTCGTCCACGTTGGAAGAAATAAGCTAATTTTTACATGTCCTAACAACTTGAAACTGCTCTCGGGAAAATTTCGCATGATTCCCAGGGTAAGAAGTATCACAAAATTTATAACAGAGAATTTGTTACTGATCAGTAAAAATATTATATCAGCATCCAATTTTTTTCAAAAGGCAAACCATTCCAAGAATATTCCAGGGATATAAAGTAGCGCAGAATTAAGTCCCGGACTTAATTCTGCTAAATTCTAAATTCTTGACTTAATTCTATTTGCTATCGATCATCAAAAACTTCATCGAAATTGGCCCAGTAGTTTGTACCTGAATTTCGAACAAACACGAACATCTAAAAACAATAGACTATACTTTCACTATTTATAATATTATAGATGACTTGCAGAATTTTCCATAACACAAGTTGATTTTAAAGTTATTTTAAACTAGAGTTTACCCTGCGGCTATGGCGCGGGTCAACCTCTAGTGCGTGCGTCTTCTTTAAAGAGCAAGTGTTAATACAGGTTACATTGTACAAAAAAATAATGTTAGTATACTATTTGCACCCAGGAAATTAATTTCATTTTATATCGCAAACTCTCCTAGCTCCCAGCATGAAAAGAGTTTAAGCCAATTTTCGGCTTTCGGCTTAACAGATAGCTTATGAAATCGAATTACTATGGCATTTTATACAGACGATGAATTTCATCCTCCATTCAAACCTAATTTTATATATCTATCTCACGCCTATGAAAACTACATAAATGACCAACATGACGAAAATGGCAAATCACAAAAAACCTATCCAACCTTCTGGGATAACCTTTACACAAATCTATCCATCAGGCGGGATGAAAACTATCCCTTCTCCACCCTTGGTATTCAAATTTCATATATCCCAATTTCAGTCGATTTGGATACGGTTATTCGCTGGTCAACACCAAATTCTTAAGACTTAAAATCTGCTTCTTTTATCCTGCGAATCCCGCGCGAAGTTTTCTGAGAAGTATTTCAAATGGCCAGATTAAAAAAAATAGAATTGCAATGCGATTTTTTCACAGATCGATAGCAAATTATATGTATGATATTTCTATCCCGGGAGTGGTTTGTAGTTTGTGCATAAAAATTAGCTTATTCCATCACCGTTTACACTAAAATAATAGCTAACATTATTTTCTAAATGCTGTGATACTTTGTCTCCCAGGAATTTTTATATCCTAGACAATAAAAATGGAGTATTACTTACCATATAGAAATACATGTATATAACAAAGGCACATAGATCATTAACAAATCAGAATCACTGACTGCTTCATATCTTCTTAAAGCTAATTGTGCCCACTTTTCCACTGGACCAGCTAAATCACCCCCACTGGCCTGGGCACATGCTACTATTCTGCATAGTGCACTAAGCACTACTCGTGATCTGTCTGTGTAAACCTGAAAGTTTTAAGATAACAAAAGCTAAGTTAGCCATAGTAACATGAGCATACATATATTATCAACATTTACAGACTATATCATCATCATCATCCGAGCATCAATTCTAGGTTGCGTTTGGAGAGTTTGCTACCAAGTCCAAAGTCCACTTTCATACTTTTTCTTCTCCACTTTGAGTGGTCTTCACTTCATCAGTGGAGTGTGCTATGGAATTTCACGAATTTCCCCCATCCCATGACTATGATCGGAGAATCAGACGCACCGGTTTGTACCATCCATCATTACATGATGGACATACCATTGGTTAGAACTAAGTGTTTTGGATTTTTTATGGATGATGAATTTTTATATCTATAAACTTGATAAATGATTGGTCTCCAATACAAACTTAGATCCTCTATTTTAACCTGTTCTAGTTTTATGTTTACAATAAAAAGTAGAAGCCTGAGTTAAGTCTCATCTGCAAACTACAAAAATATATATACAATATAATATACAAATAATGACCAAAATGACCATAACAACCAAAATGTTGAAAACGGCATGACACAAAACAAAACCTATCTTACTTTCTAGGATAACCTTGTCTGTCTATCCTGTCTATCCCAAAATCAATTTATTTTCCGGGATGAGTCCTATAACCATTCTAGATATTAAACTTATATATAACTAAGTATCAGTCAAATTGTTTTTCAATGAAAGCAGATAATCAGGAAAATATACTTTTCTGCTGAAAGCTATCACATTTCCATATCCAATGTCATACTCAGCATTAAAAATAAACAAATACCGAGTTTCAGCTAAATCGGTCCAGTAGTTTTTCCATGAAAGTCTAACAGACAGACAGAGTTACTTTCGCATTTATATTATTAATAGGGATATATATGTTTCGTAAGATAAGTAGGTAATTCATAAATATGTTTTCAATATAAAATATGTACAATTGCACAATATCACCTCTGACATTACCTACTTTTTATTATTTTAATACCAACTGCCAGCTGTATTCAAATTAATTAATAGGGTGTTAACCTCAAGCATCATAATTATTATTTATTATTGTATTCCATCCTTATCAGTTTTCATTATGAGTTAGTATGAAAGTAAACAGTAGATTTAAAGGAGACTGACTGACTTCTTGGAGCCAGGAGCCACGGGACTGGTTACTTACACACTTAATTATGATATTGGTTTTACCAACAAAATTTACAAGGACAAAACTGTTGCATTGATTTGTTCTAAATACTAAAGTTATCACATGATAACAGCAAAGTTACCTTATTCAGTAATTTAAAACTAGTTTCCAACACTGATAATGCTTGGTCATATTTTTTGTCATTGATAAGCCTTTTTGCTTCATTCAATTCAATGTCCTGAAAAAAGGAAATAACCGCAGGGGAGTCCCTCAGACGTGACTCACTTGCTATGAGGCCAAGCAATGACTCAAAAGCTGCACATCTGGTTGATATTAAATTAGGATCAAAATTACCAACCATCATCTGAAAATGAATTAGGAAAACCTTTTAGTATGTCAACATTTGCAATCTAATGGTTCAACTACCATAATGTTAAAGATATTACTGTGCCAAAATATGTCTTATTTATAAAGCTAAAAATGATCCCGTTAACATAAATGTCACATTAGAATGTATCTACATGTTATCAGACAATTTCAATCATCATTAACAATTAAAAACAATATTGCATCACAAATAATACATTACACTTAATCACCATATGTCTGAAATGGCCTATATCTGTAATATTATCCCAGATAAGGCCCCACCATAAACTAACATTTTAATCATTTACAATAGTCAACTTTCTAGCCACATACTAATTATTATTTCTAGTGATCCATTGGTACAAGATCTACTACTCATTCTACACTCCTTTGAATGACACCTAATGATTTCTGTTATCATTGTACTGCTTGTCATATCAATATCTTGCTACACAATAAATAGTTAAATCAGCAAACAAACACATACATTGTATATTCACAAGCTAAAGAAGTAACAGTTGTGGGTCATATCAGTGAATATACCAATCTGAGTCACCCAGACTATATATAGTAAACAATGGAAACTTTGTTTACAAAATTTAAATATAGAGATTAACTAGAAAATCCATGATGAATAGAATGTAAAATGTATTGTTTTTGATTTGATGATTATTTTTTCAATTTGTTTAAGAAAACCAAGGAAGGTATTTTGGACATTACAAAACCTGTGTAGCAAGCAATCACACAAAATATTTATTATCTACCATGTGAACAACAAAAACAAAGAGAGAGATGACTTAATATTGTATAAAAAAAGTATTTCACTGTAGCAAATCTTTATAATTTTTGTTTGGATGGGTGTGAAAAATATAGTGATAATTTACTTTATTCAGAATGAATCACCATTGTTTGTCCAATTCATTAGTACCATTAGATCATGATGTCGTACTTAAAAATGATATATCTCTTCAAAAAACTTGGTTTCTTTATTAAAAAAATTAAGATTTTTCTGAACAAAAGTGGACATAGGTAAATGGAGTTTGTATCATATAAAATGTTCCTAAGTGACTCATTTCCATCACGTGACTATATTTTCATTTGTTCAATCATACTTCAAATTACATACCTTTCTGGGAAATGACAAGTTACTCAGCATAATTGGATTTTCTTTCTTCAAACCATTGTAAAGGTCCAAGAAATGGGTGTATCGTCTCTCTACATTCGCTGGATCAGGATCAGAAACTACATATGGGATACTTTCGGGATCAAAACTCGTAGATTCTGTCGAGTCTTGCCTAACTTGCAACATGTAAGCAACGAACTTTTTTTCACTTTCAAATCCCTCGACAGTTCGAGAAGACACAATTTCGAATTTTAACATAGCTGGATTCATAGAATTTGATAATAAATAAAGCTGTGAACAATTTTTATGAGTATTATGATTTATTATAACCAGTATCACCACAGCATAGACTCATACAAATATAACACAATCATTACAATGTATTACTGTATTAGTGTCAATTTGACACTGCTTATCACCAGTGTTGCCAGCCCCAATAAACTAAAAAAACAGCAGTTCGCCAATAAAAAAACAGGAGAAAACAGTAGGTAAAGTAAAAAAGGCAGATTTTATACTTTCGTCATATAAAATTAAAGCAATATACAATATTAATAACAATAACCGCCTTCTTAGTTACCAGGACTCACATACATTGTTATATTAATAATCACAACATAATAATATGCAATAAAAAAAACACAGTAAAATTATTTTCCACTTTCATTCTCAATCTTCAGTATTTTCATACTCATTTTGTTTTTTGCATAGTCTAATAGGTGGCACTGAACGCTAATTGCAAAACAGTAAAAATTAAGAATGAAACAGAAAACAGGGACATCAACGTGAAAACAGAAAATCTACTTTGAAAAAAAGTAGGGTTGGTAACACTGCTTATCACTATAAAATAGATTTTATTTAGGTTTATGGCTTTACAGCTAGGCCTTTAAGCCAAATCTTAGATTACAATACACTTTCTTCATTTTCTTATGCCTATTAATGGCTAGCTCAGCTGAACTATAGGTAAGCAGCTGACACCATTCAACAAAGTTCTTGTGACAACTCAAAAGGCCACATTTGACTATATACTTTACATTTCTCACAAAAACACATAATAATTACTCAAAAACTATCAATATCCTACAACTATTACTCATCTA
This sequence comes from Dendrolimus punctatus, assembly GCA_012273795.1. Classification (NCBI taxonomy): domain Eukaryota; kingdom Metazoa; phylum Arthropoda; class Insecta; order Lepidoptera; family Lasiocampidae; genus Dendrolimus; species Dendrolimus punctatus. The sequence continues at coordinate 8,028,002 of CM022536.1, forward strand.
AAGTGATTTTACACATTTTTAGAGAATATAACTGCACAGCATAACATCTCCTTTAAATTCCCGCCAAAAACTCCCTCTATAATACTATTGATTTAGGTTTATGGCTTGGAAGCTCGGCCTTTAAGCCAGGATGCTTGTTGAACGAAGTTCATAGCGATGTTAAGGAGTCTTGTGTAGGTCGTGACAGATCAGACATGTACTATTTAAGAACCGGTTCAATACATACATACATAGCTTCACGCCAGGTCCCTTTCGGGGTAGGCACGGTTCAATACACTATCCTAAAAGAAAGTTTCATGTTACCAAACGATAATCGGTCTATTAGTACACTCGGTCACTTCGTATAACGCTCGGCGCTAAGCGGTCACAGCGGGTGAGTGGTTTTTGAAGTTAGACTTCTTTAGATTCTTTAAACTTCTTTAAATTTTTACGATACGCGCGCACACCGTCACAAAAAAAAGCTACACCATGAAGTTAGCTATAGTCAACCAACACCCTGAAGTTAGCTATAGTCAACATTTTAGTTTTTCAGGATGGCCGAGTGTAGTATGGTGGTTGCATAGCAACGAGTTGTTGATAGATAGATTGTGAATTTGTGAGACGAGCATTGTAATATTTCTTTAATCGACCGTGGTAGGGGCTTTATTTATTTAACCAATTTAAAGAAGTATTGTATAACTTCTAACGCGTGTACATAAGTACACACACTTTTTTTTGATGCACAGGGGAATACATTTCGTACCATACTCAGTACCTCTCGGCTGTGGGGTGGGACCGGACAGCAGCGATATGCACCGCGCAGCATGTGCGAAGACTGGGCGAAACCAACTACTCCTCTAAACTTAAATCTGCGTCCCATACCTGGTACTTGTGTGGAAGAACATGAGATGACGAGCGAAGTTACACCCATTGTTCAACCGTGCAACAAGCTTAGGTCGCCCCGGGATGCAGAGTGACCCAGTTCACCAACAAAAATTCTTTCACTGTTGGCAAGCTACACTTTTCCCGGGTGACATAGGCTATTTTATATTTACAAAAAAATTAGGGATCCTTACTAAAACTCCAAGAATGTAACCCAAGGTGTAAAAAAATACCTAAAATCGCGTGCGCTGTAAAACCTATTGATGATAGAATAAAACTTCGTTTAAAAAAATAAACAGTTATTTTATACATTTTAGTTTTTGAAGTCGGTTTTTTTAAACGAAGTTTTTATCTTTATTTGTTACTTTTCAGTGTCTAGAGCTATGTATGGGCGGACATACGAATGGTGCCGCGCTTCTTAATAAATATTGGTCCCAAGAAACGGGAAAAAAATGATCGTAAAATGAAAACTACTGGGCTAAACATGTCAAATTTTTAGAGGACCACATGGCAGTTATTCCGCGTCAAACAAAAAAGAGTCACTTAAATCGGATCATAAATCACGGAGTAATTAGTGAACATACATAAAAAAAGATCCCGATGAATTGCGAACCTCCTCCTTTTTCGAAGTCGGTTAAAAATAACGTACTACGACTTTGCAGAACACAACATTATTTACAAAAAATGTCGCGGCAGTATATGTCTAACTTTATAGTTATGTCACAATTAAGTGTTCTTTTATTATTTTATAAAACTTTTAATTAAAATACTGCCGCTAGAAAAGGCTCTTTATTAGTAACTCGGTATTTATCCTTATCAAAATAAATTACTTCATATTCAAGACTACTTCAATACCTTTATATAATTTTTTGAATTATTCAATTCGGACATTCCATTCCAAAGATATCACGTGTTTAAAAATGTAAGTATTAGCCCACGCAGCCGTGACGCTTTTTCGTGAACGAAAAATCGTAAGACCCCGTCTATATAGAAGTTTCAGTTCAAAAACACTGTGACCAATCTAAATAACATAATCTTTTTTATGCATGACAATTATACACGTTGAGAATTTTTAAAAGTTTTATTTGCAATAACAATACCTGCAAGTATTAGATACTAGTTAAATTAAAGCCGAATGTATGGTCATGGTGGCGAAGTCCGTCAGTGGCAGAACCCCATACACATCTCATTATTTCCGCTTTTGAATTGTTACGACGAAAACAAATCAGTCAGTGAAGCTTAGACACTTAGATAGTTTCTATCTTTGAATTCTATTTGGCGTTAAATTCTGTTTAAACAACGAGCGGTGTATGAACTTACCCCATTGACTGACTTTGACACCATGACAATAAAGAATTTAAAAACTTAACGATCAACGTCTCCAAAAACTATATCTATTGTTGCAATAATCACAGCGATATCTGAAAGCATTAAGCCTTTCCCAATATGAGCAATTCCCAATATATGTGTATAAGAGCACGATCGGATATGAACCCGATATGGTTTTGAAGTCCCATCAGCCACCATGTATAATCCTAACTCACCTTTAGGGCACTCTACTGCGGTATATGTAACTCCTGGCGGGACGGGATAGCCTTCACTACACAATTTAAAGTGATGAATTAAAGATTCCATAGACGTCTTCATTTCCTTTCTGGAGGGCAGACAAACTTTCGAGTCGTCAGTTTTGTATTCTCCCTCAGGCATCGTATTAATAACTTGGTTAATAATTCTTAACGACTGACGCATCTCCTCTAAACGGAGCAAATGTCTATCGTAACTGTCTCCGAAGGTTCCCAGTGGGACGTCAAAATCATACATTTCATAACCGTCGTAAGGAAAAGCTATTCGTAGATCCCATTTAACACCTGTACATCGTAACATCGGCCCAGTGAATCCCATATTAATAGCATCGTGAGCAGTAACTACACCGATACCAGCAGTTCTTGCATAATACAATCGATTCCCTGTTACAAGGTCCTCAGTTTCGTCAAAACGTTCGCCTAATTTCATACAGAATTCATGCACATCATCCAAAAAACCTATGGGAATATCCTGTGCCACTCCACCAGGCCGAACATAAGCACAATGTACACGAGCTCCGCAGAGGTGCTCAAATAATTCATACAACTTTTCCCTCTCTTCACACATCCAAAAGAATGGTGTTATTCCACCTGCATCTAATATAGTGCCTGACACATTAAGCATATGATTTGCAAGTCTAACGAGTTCACTGCACAAAACACGAATTGCTTTAGCTCTAGGTGGTACTTGGATATTCAATAGTGTTTCAACTGCTAATGCAAAACCTTGCTCGTTTGCGAGAGTTGAGACATAGTCGAGTCGGTCCATAAAAGGTAGGCTCTGATTATAGTGTTTGTTTTCCATAAGTTTTTCAGTAGCCCTATGCAGAAAACCGATATGAGCGTCAGCTCTAACAACTGTTTCTCCGTCTAGTTCTAGAATGAGCCGCAGTACGCCGTGAGCAGCCGGATGTTGGGGTCCGAAGTTGATCCACATATTTTGTAGTTTACGTTCTACCGGTCTTACTTTTGAATGATATATCAGTTTATAATACTTTTCTGTTTCTGGTGTTGGATAATACACCACGCCGGCACTTTGCTCAAGATACTCGGCGTCAGGATACCATCTGTGGGCCATTGCTGCAGCGGAATTTGTTATCTTTCTCACTTGGTTGTAGTATTTCATCGAAAAAGAAGTATAATTCAAATATTTTATCATCGTTGATGATTGTATGCTACAAGTTAAAGTCAAACAATTTTTTGTAATAATTCAAAAGCATATACCCAGTCAATACCATAGATAAAATGTCAAATGTACTTTGTGAATGTCAATGCATGACTTGGAAAATAATACGGTACTTTATGGAAACGCTTAAGTAAAGTCAAAAATAAATAGACTTATTGTATTCTATAGGTATATGAACTCAGTGGAATAGTCCACGGCAGCAAGCAAGAAAGTTGCAAGGGAACTTATTTAATCAAATGATATTAGCAATTTGCAATACAAACTTACCACGATACTAGTGGTATATTTTAGATACTTACTTTCTTACATTTACCCTTACAAATAAGTACCCTAGTTCAAAACATAGTTCCCAAAAAAAAATATCTTTATAATTATGCACTATCATCTTATTACGCCTCGTTTTTTTCGTAATTTGTAAATTGTGAACTAGGAGATGACGTGTTTATGACTGCCGTAACCTAACGCGAATATGACATTGTTTCATAATGAAAAATATAATTATTAGTGTAGGTTGAATACTTATTCTACCTACAGTAAAAAATATATTTTTCATTATGAATATATTGCACACAAAAGAAATCTTAAATTATTCTATTTCTATTACTTAATAGAAATAAGATAATTTAAGATTTTTTTATGTGCAATATGACTTCATATGAATAATTAGGAACATTTAGGCATCAAATACGATTTTTACATTTCTGAAAAAAAAGAATCTGGTGCTTTTGCCACCCTTCCGATACCTGCCGCCCTAGGCTTCAGCCTAGTTCGCATATTGGTTAGTTCTCTGCTTCACGACACTTGTCTGTCTGTGCTGGTCCTTCTAAACAACTTCATTCATACACTACACAGAAAAAATCTGGTTGTGTTGATTTAAAACAGGGCATTCTAATTACCTTACAAAGGTATAATTACTATGTGCCTATGGGTAATATTATGGGTTTGTCGACCTATCCTTTTATTCTAGTTTTTAAAGGTTTGGGAAATAAAAAAGTTAAAGCAGTTCTCAATTATTTATAATCACATTTGTCATGTAAGTCATAGCAATCACAATTTTATTATATGTATGTATATTTAGAATTAATACCCGATTTTGATATACTTTTTATTTTAACATTGAATGTGAATATATTTATAAGCCAATATCGTTTAATACATTTCAAGCTCACAGCATACACCTATGTATGTATATCCATATTATATTAGAATAGTATGTAATGTACATATATATTGTACCATTTAATATTCCAAACATACACGGTGTACTTTTTAAAATATTCTTTAAAAATGAATCAGTTTATCAAATATAAGAGCAGTGTACAAAAATATTATCGTGTAAATATTTTCTTAGACATAGTAACCTTCGTCTAATATTTAAAAATTGTCAAAAATCTAACTTAGATACGATAAATGAAATATGGTACTTATATCTATATACACGTATAGAGCCTGGTGATAGGAATGTTTGATTCACATTACTTAAAAATTAAAGTCTAAACCCATTTAAAATAAATACTTAAAGTATGCAGAGAGCAATTACCGTAGTTATCATTTCATATGAGTTTCGGCAACAATATTTAACAAACAAAAGTAATAATAATTAAAGTATTATAATCGACTTTGTTGTTGTAGTGCATACTCATAAACATAGCAATAAATATCACACGTATTTCACTGATGATAATAAATAATATTGTTTTTTTACTAAAATAACATTAGGATTAACTTATAATCGAGTAGTTTCATTACTCCGATAAGCTTTGAGTACCTCAAAATCTTTATGACTTCACACATTTTGTCAGTTATACAGCATTTATTGATCGTTCATAAATTATTTTCATTATAACAGAGCCTAAGCTTGATTCTAACAATATGTAACGATTATAAGCGTAATATTGGTCCTCTACTATGCCATACATTCGTACTATAAACTCTCTCAAAATCATTTCAGTATATTAATTTATAACACAAAATAAGTTGTAGAACCGCTTGTAATGCCAGTTTTTTGTTGGAATTCAGACAACTTTTACAACTGTGTGTCTATAGGTAGCAATTAATATACCAATGTATTTTTTAAACGTGTATGTATATGGTTTTTTTGACTTTGAACATGAACTGATTTACATAAAATCTTATGATATACTCTCTTTTTATCAGTGCAGGAACGGAGAAAGAATACAATTTCGGGCGGCCAGTCGTAAGAGGCGACAAAATAGCCCACAGCCAGGTCTTAGAATATTTTCCCGACTGGATAGCTACCACCTCTGGTCTAGAGTGTGCCAATATAATAACCTTGAGTTGGGTTCCGGCGTTAATGGCCAGGTTTCAGCCCTATATACATCGGCAGCACATTGGTACCGCCCTTTAGTGTTTCTATAGTCGACAGTAACCGCTTTTCAACAGGTGGGCGGTCTGTCAGTCTGTTAACTTACGCAATGGAACTAATATGTACCTTGATGAGAAACTACTTTGAATGTACCAATACAGATAGAGCAAGACTGAGGACGGGAGTGGATGGGGGACAGAAGACGCACCTTATCCTTTCCTAAAGAGACAGCGGAAAGAAACAGTAGGCATAAATAAAATAAAAATATTACACTACCCTATATGTAAGACCTGATATAGAGGAGGGTGAGCATGACCTAGCTAGATAGAGTCCAACTCTATTTTACTTGTTACACCACCTCGATTACAGAAAAGCTTCCTGTATATGTATGCAAGGTGTAATAACCGTATTACTCTTAAGCACCTTTCGCCATTCATTTTCATTAAGTCTATCCGAATATGATAAAATTTGAAGAAAACAAATGAGAAAAGTTGTTTAGAAGTAAGACCTCTAACACTGTACTCGCCGGGTGTTCTAGCGAAAGCAGGTCATATTATCAAAGTTTTTAGAAAAGTAAGTATTTAATTAAACGGGATAGGTATTTTTTAATAAATTCAATCTTAACGATTTCAATAAATATAATTTATAACTTTACCTATATACGAAATTATGAGATGTATATTTTTTCTTATACACAAATGCAATGAAGGAATTTGAAAATTTCATTTAATTTCGTCTCAGTGACGGTCCTATATAATCCTAATCAAATATACGATTAGAGAAACGCCATAATTACAGGTTATTTAGATCTTTAACACTTCGCCAGCACGGCGTACCCGAAAGAAATTATGCGAAATATATACCACCCGCTCTCAAATATGCCCCATACAATTTTACACTTACGACTGGTGACGACCATTACATACTAAATATTTCCGAAATCCACGTAAATGAAAACTCGTGCGGAAATTCCCATATCCAATACTGCGACCCCATAGCACACGAGAGCAAAGGCATATACAAACGACAATACAATGCGTCACCTACTTAATAAATAAAAATGTTACACATGTTATTTTAGATCATGTATTTTTAATAATACATACTTAATTCGAAAGCTTGTCAGCCGATTCAACGTAAATGCATGAGAATATTTTTTGTAGGAACCTTAAGATGCAGCCTGAAAATTTGTTGTACTTTTCCGGCTTGTTTTTCCATTTAACGCAAACATAGTACACTGGTATACCTGAGAGCAGTATGGCAAGGCCGATGGCAGTTTCCGTGGGTTGAGTTACGGCTGGGATTATAACTAAACAGCCTATAGCCACGAGGAAAATGTATGGTATGATGAGATTCACTTTAATCGGTCGCGGAATGTCAGGGTTCTTCCGGCGAAGCCAGAGCATGCCAACGACGGAGACGCCCACGGACAACCAGAGCGTTTGGGAGAAATAGTTGATGAGCTTGAACACGTCACTCGTCGTTAACATTAGTAATGAGAAGAAGCACTGTAAATAAAAAAGACATGTTTTATACTCAGTAATAATAACATACAAAAATGATTTGAAGTGAAACTTCTTTATCGGCGTTAGAAAAAAAAATGCCGTCACATTTTTCGAGCATTGTAATATTTCTTTACTTTATTGCGTTTTAATTAATATACGAGTTTGATGATTTATAAATCATTTACTTAGTATCCTACATGTATATATATATATATATGCATGTGTGTGTGCGTGTGCGTGTGCGTGTGTGTGTGTGTGTGTATGGTGATCAGCAAAATCATAATTTAACTTTATTTAACCAATTTCTGTAAATAATATTTTCTTAAGTTTTCGCGACTTGTACACATAATAAAACTACGTTTTAACGGTTTCAAGCGTGACCACGGCCACTGAAAAGCGGCCGAAACGTCATAAAACGTTAAAACGTTAAACGTTACAATTTCTGTAAAATTGCATATAGTAGACCATTTTTCGAAAAATAAGGTGTGTCGATAAGTTAGCGGCTTCCCATCTTCCAAATACAGCCGCCACTGCCGAAGGAACTTCGACATCCAAGAAATCCTGAAACGCCGCAAATATGCATCTATCGGTAACGGACACATATGTGGCTTTCGGGGTTGAGACTTTGGTGTCATGGGGACGTGAGGCTTGTCAACTTTATCGAGCCTTTCAAGGCGATTGAAAGAAGTCTCACGTGACCAAAGGACTGGCCTATATTTAGGGCAAAGGATTAGCGTTGCCATACAAGTGGGAATGCAGCCCGCATTTTGGGAACGATCCCCACCAACAGCAATCTGGATTACATCTTTACTTTCTAAGTTTTTTTTGTAGTGTAATTTATTTATAATTTAGTTTATTTTTAAGTATTTAGTTTAATTTATAATTTATTTTCTTTCAAAATAAAATAATCTCTATAAATAAATCCGTTGAAAACTAGATTAAAATCCGGTTTGTCTCGAACCGGAATGGCAAAACTCACACAAGAGAGGGCCCAGTGAGAGTTTTTTACTACTCGATCCGTTTTAATAGACACAGTTTTCCATGGGGATGTTTAGCGCCATCTTGTGTCGCGTGAAGGGGAACCTATATCGTAACCGAGTAGTAAAAAAACTCACACTAAGCACACTGTTTATTTTATCCCGTGTTTACTGAATGATTACCTTTAATTTTACGAATAGTACTATGCCAAAATATCTAAAATAAATTAAAAGTGTACTTTCTACTATGTTAAATAATTCCCAATTATCAAATACGGACGGTACTATTTATTTCACACGTTATTAATAAAGTCCAGAGGTCTCCAAAACTATCTATAAATTTAACAATTGCAAATGGTCTTCTCCTACTTGTGATTAAAAAACATCAGTCGTAGAACAGTTCTTCGGAGGTGAAAATTTTGTATCTGAGCGTAACGGCCATGAGAGTTCAGTGCTTTTTCCCCGTCGAAACACTGACAAATAAAGTTATTCACTTCAAAAAACTACGCTCTTCGCATCCTTGCTCTTATACACGTCGAATCCGTAATACCACAATCTATTTATTCGGAAAGTCGTGAATTTAAAAAAAAAATTCAATGAATTCATAGTCTTATTTAAATAAATGACCTAAATGACATTCTAAAACTCAAATAATTAACATTGTAACCCACTTACTGTAAATATAAGCGATGGTATCGGCGTTTCCTTCTCGACGTGAAACAGAGAGAAGAAAGCGGGCATATGCCCTTCTTGGGCACCAGTGGCGAACAGTCTTGCCGATGTGAACAACACTCCGTTCACTCCACCAAAGGTCGACAAAGCAACGAACAATGGAATAACCCAACTCCAGCTTCCGAAAAGGTGGTCACCGAATACCTAAAAATTATAAAATGTACATCTATGTTATTGATTCCATTAATCTCATATTGTTTTATGAGCTAAATTTAAGGTTTCTAGCAGTGCCAACATCCTTGTGAATTTTTGGACGATAGCGATTATTGCGCAGACGCTGTCGTTTTTCAGATGCATTATTACTTTTATTGTGAACTAGATATGCAACTTCATAAACGCTTGACTTGATATTCCCGCGGGATTCCCGGGATACAAAGTACCATGGGATTAGAAAATAATGTAAGATATCCTTTTAGTGAAAACTGTATGGGAAAAAGGCTATGCACCCGAACAACTTCAAACCCCGCTCCCGGGAAGATACCCGAGTTTTCCGGGATAAAAAGTATCACACATTTTTTAAATAAAATTTGCTATCAATCGGTGCAAAAATTGCATTGGTATGTATTTTTTTGCAATCTGGTTATTCTAAATCATTCGTAGAAAAGTTGCCGCGGAATTTCCAGGATAAAAAGTAGCGCAGACTTTAAGTGTAATGAATTGCTGTCGCTCAGCCAAAACCGCATCGAAAAGTAGTTTTTACGTGACTCCAAACCAAACAGACAAGATCTAAAAAAAAATGCATCGTATTCTCCATAGTAAAATATATAATCTATTCCAGTTGTTTTTTTAAATAGCTTCAATGGACGTACAAATGCATGCATGCATGTAAATTATTATTATTAATACTTATTATAAACAAAACAAAAAGAAATTATTTATTTCTCTTTTATAAATTTCTGGATATATTTATCCTGTTTTGATAAAAAAATATAAGTAAAAGGTCAATAATAATTTAATAATAATATTAGGTATAATTAGGTATTTGGATGTTTGCTCATTCTTTTTTTCCGACCTTGGGAAGTAATAAATTTTCATAAAATTTGATATGCCTACCTAGGTGCACTTTCGGAAAAAGTTATGAATATAAGATACATTCATACGGAAAAATGAGTCAAGGTATATATACTTATATAGTTTTACAAGTCATTTTTTAAGGATGACCGCCTTAATGCTGTGCGGAAGTAAAACTAAATTAGTCACTGTTCCGTTAGATATCTTGAAACTGGTAATAATTTTTATATAAGTCAACATGTCAAGCGCTCCTCTTGCAAATGTCTATCAAGGCCACTCATAGTCGTTGACGAAGGAAAACACTGATAAGATTAAACCATGATTAAACGTAGTAGATAGTACAGTGCGCTCTCAAGGCTATTTCTGCAGGATTACAAATCGAATAAACTGAAGAGTAAGTGGTGTGCATATGATGTAATAGCTAATTAATATCAAGTCAATATTTGTTGGCAATTAAATATGAAAAATGACAGGTGTTTCAACTATATTTAAAAAACAAATAAAATGATTGCTTTTTAATCATCTTCAGTATTAAAACAGACTACAAATCATAATTTCACTGTGATCAAGCCCTAATTGCTTTGAGACTAGATTAAAGACTATCTTATCAAACACATAGCACTGTAATCTACGGAGCAATAAAGTAAATTGCAGTGTCTGTCTGGGTCTATAATAAATATTAAAAATGTAACTGAAAACTGCTATTTATACGATGTCTAGTAATAAATGATCGTTTATAGAATCTTTGTCTGTCTGCTCGTCTTAAATTTGTGTCTATCAGACTCCGAGACGATTTATATTAAGTACTACATTACAATAAAAAAAACAATATTTAAAGATATTAAATCCCTATTAATATTATAATGCGAAAGTAACTTGTCTCTCAGTCTGTTCCGTTATCACGGAAAGACTACGGGACCGATATGGCTGAAATTCAGTGTGAGATAACAGGGTACACATCTTCCACAATATGCAGTATGTCCTTCAATAGCTTATATGAACGAGACACTAATAAAAACTCACATGTTGCAATTTGATTATTATAAAGCTTTTTACACATCGCGGCGCAATAGATTAATTTTGAGGTCTTATTTGAGTAAAAAGTTTTTAGTTCCTATGCATGCATAGCGGTCAAGTTTTACAATGACCTTTTTTGGAACGGAAGCTTGTAGAGGGAGGAAATTTTGAGTACGGAACAGGAAAGAGTAGATCGCTCTAAAGTCTAAAATGAATCGCGGGCACACTCAGTATATATATTCTTTTGATGCCGAGGATAAACATAGGATACTGTTTATCCCAATAAATGGGATAGTTTCCGGGATAAAAATATCTTTGTCTCACTGTTTGTTATCTGGCCGAAATTCGGTACATATCTAATTTTAATACCGAGGGTGGCCAAGGAATACTTTTCAACTCTGATAATGAGAGATTTATGTATATTCGTTTATTACATAAATATATACTATTTCATTTATGTCGTCCACCTCGTTCATTTCGTCCAATTCGTTCATTTCATACATTTCGTCCATGTTATCCATTTTGTCTTTTTTGACAAGTTTTGTATTTTACAGATTGACGGGGGATAGGATAGTTTGCAATATAAAATGGAGTAAATCTTCTGGAGGCAAATACATACAAAATTAATACAATGTAACATATACCGCCTGGTCTTCAAACAAGAGGTGCGCACTAGAGGTCGGCCCGTAGCGGGGACCGCGGGGCAATCTAGTTATCGTATCGTATACATTCAATTTCGATCTTTTGCAGGGTTCAAAGATATGAATATACTTAGATATTTTTAATGAGTCCAAGTCTCGCGCAAATATAGTCGTGAGCATAACTAGAATTAAACAAAGTATTTCTTGTTTTAAAAATAAATTAGATAAACTGAGACAAACTTCGTCTAAGAAAAAGGAATGCCAATAAAGTGCCTTTTCATTCGTTTTTAGATCAATCTTATACAAGAGTTGTTGACATACGTCAATGAACTCTGGGAATTAAATATGCAAACTAGATTAAATTGTGTGTAAATATTATGATTATTATACTTACAACTCCCACCGCGTCGCTAGCATTCATTTCAGACCTGGAAACCACCGCAAAGTAGGCCAAGTTTGCCATCACGTAGATGATAGACACCATGGGCAATGCGATCCATATAGCTCGGGGTAAATTCCTGAAATACCAACAATGGAAATGCGTTACCATTTATGACCCTCATAAAATTTTACGAGCATTCCTCAGTCGAGCTTTATTATTCAACGTCTTATTTTGTTTAATAATTATCTGTTAATTATTAGTAAAGCGATATTTTTATACATATTGAAATCTCGATGTAAAATTGATAGGCCAGTGAATAACGGTCTGTTACAACCCTATTCGGTAAGCACTTATCGCTGAGTCGAACAGTTCATTGACATCGGTTTCCAAAATGTCGATCAGCAGTAAGTGCCTATAAATACCAAATCTTTTTCCAAATTCACAGAGTTCTCTTGGTTATTAGCCACAGCTCTACAGCTACCAGGTTCGGTATATTGAGACTCCAAGTCACCTATTATTTGTAATAGTGAAATAAAAAGGGTCACTAGCCAAAAGTGTTTTTTTTTAAACATGTAAGTAGTCGGGACTAACAGGTCTTATTCATATTAAATTAGAGTAAGTTCTTTAAGGTTCTTAAAAAAAGCCTACAAACTTACTCTAATTCAATATGAGTAATACTTTAAGTATTCGTGCTATTTTTATGAGTTTGCAACATTTTTAATAAGTTGATGCATTTATATATCTTAATAATTAGAATTCGGCCTGGTTAGGTCCAAATGGAACATCTAAAGAGATCGAGCAAAATTAAATTCAAAAATCCTTTTTTATATCGCATGTAAACCACATTGTTACGTGTGTCATGGTCAAATCTGCTTACTCAAACTTTCAAAAAAACAGTTCGTGCAAAAAACATTTACGGATATTGGCGAAAAGCCAACAGCAATAAAATCTATTAATGAGATACGTCTGTATAAATCTATTGAGTTCTTCACGCTATGTTGTGTGAAAATGAGTTTTTCCTCGGGTTCTCTCATCACTATTTATTGCGAGCCGAGATAAGAGTCGTCATGAATAAAACATGTAATAGCAAGTGGTTGAACTAGAGCAATGTAGGTTGTGATATAAGAACAGCGTATAAATCAGAATCACTTTCCTTAACTGTCTGTTTAGGGACCATCTCCAAATTACGTCACTTTTTATATTTTTTATTCCGTGAGTTTTGCAGACAGGCAGACCGCCCACTTGATGGAAAGTGGTTACCATCGCCTATGAACATTTGCATCACCAAAGGTTCTGTAAGTGCGCCGCTGCTCTCTTAAGTGAGACTAGAACGTGGTAACTAATGCCGGAACACAACTCGAGGCTGCTATGGTGACACACTTCAGACCAGGGGTGGTAGGCACCCAGTCGGGTAAATGCCCTACCACCTGGCTGTGGTTGTTTTGTCGCCTTTTACGACAGACCGCCCGGCCGCGGGAAATTGTACTTTTTTCCGTTCCTGCACGGATAAAACGGTCACACGAATTGCATAATTGTTTGACCCTCTCCCTTCCTTCTCAAAGCTAGTCACATTTGTAAGACTCCTCGCTCCCTAGTGTGATGACATCACATTTTTAATTTTACATCAAGAAATTATTAAATTAAAACAGCAGTTCATAATTAGTTTTATTTCCATTTAAATTATTATTTAATAATTTAAACATTATGCTCATATGGATAGAGTTGGAAACATTTTGAAGTTTTTTGTTAGTAGTTCAAATTTCGTGTTGTAAAGTTAAATATATAAAATTAAATGTGACGTCACGAAATTTAGGACTTCTCCCGCCCCTTGTCACACTTCGTTGACCCCCCCTCTCCCCTTTATGTGTGACGTAGTTTATAATGGACCCTATGTGTATGTTATACCCCCAATATGGATAACTATATAAAGCCTGCACTACACTCGCATAGAATTCTCACGATCTCGCGTAGTTCTCACGAGAATGTGGCGAAACCTTAAAATTTACCAGAAACGTGCAGTCTATATGCTACTATACAATTATGTAGTGAAATGATATCACATCAAGACATCACGAAAATATTAAGAAAGAATGGCGACGGCGGCAAACCTTGATCGAAAATAGTCTCAAAATCTACTTCACATATTGTGTGCATATTTTTTTTATTCCTCAAACGATGACAATTCTAGTACCTACTTTAATGTGTGGTTAGTTCCACTTCGTTCCTTGGATGCCACTACAAGGACAGTCAAATCAATTGAGGTACCTATCAACTTACAGAACGTCGCAGCAGCCTCATAAAATTTATACAACGGTACTTATGACCTTCCAAGTAGGTACATGTAAAATAAATAAATAGCGCATTAATTATTGTTTGAAAAGTAAATAAAATAAATTATAATTTATAAGTCAAATGATAAGATTTTAACTCCTGTTCTTTTAAATATTTTTTTTAGAATTCATTGATAACATGTTTTCGCATCCCAATTGGGTAGGTGACCCCTCCTACAATGTGTTCTGACAGAATATTCGTATAAAGCAGCAGTCATTAAAGTATTTTATTTCAGCTTAATTTTACTACATCAAGATAAAAAATAAATCTAATTTTTCTTTAATCAACAATAAATATTTGAGTTGTTAATATGCGACGCTCGTACGTTCGTCGTAGAAGACTATCCTTTCGGACATACAATACAATTTGTAATAGTGCATGGCCATGAAATCACTATTGAGACCCGGTTGCTATATCTTACCGATCGTTCATTTGCCTGACTGTCGGTTAAAATGTGACATAAGATCCATACAAATGTCAAATTCAACCGATGTTAAGCTAAATGAATTAATAGAAATATATAGGAACCGGCAAGCAATACGTCATCTAATTAAATACATAATATACAATTACATGAGTTCCGTTTTGCCAATTGTCTACAGAATCCTAAAAATCAATAAGATATGTTATGACTAAACCCCATTTGAAGTATTACGTCACACCAACATAACTTAGAGCGATTGTTTGTCCACCATCTTAAGGCCCTCAACCTTTCTACATCAGAGACTTTCACAAATAAAGGAATCCGTAGAGTAAACTTTCGCTCAGAAATGTTTAACCTTCTCTCATCGCTGGTACTCAGAGATTCTGTAGTCAATTTAATAAGTAACATTACTCCATTAAAATGCCTAATCGTTAGACTTGGCCTCAATGCGTATATTTGGTCGACATCGAAATATGATGCAATGGCGCGGCTAATTTACATGTTGAATCTACAAGGAAAGCATTAGAACTTACTATCTAACGTTACGTGTTGCAGTAAACAAAAACCTAAACGATATAAACTGACCTCGTAGATTGGGTAGAAAGATAAAAATTAATTTACAATTCATATCTGTACGCTGTTTTTCTTACAAGATAAATTTTGTGAATATGACTAATTGATTTGCATGTTCAGGCAGTTTCTATGTAAGAACTAATTTAGATGGTCTATAAGTTGATAATGGCTGGTTGCTCTATCTTAATGACCGTTCATTTGTTCATTGTACCAAAATGATCTTAGAAAAAAATGTACACACATTGAAATTGACGGTATGTAAATATTATGTTCTTTCATCGTCGCCTTGGGGATAAAACAATTAATACTTAAATTAATCAAGATGACCATAGGATACTGTTCATTCTGAAACATTATCCGTGGAATAATGAAATAAAGATTTTAAAAAATCATATCCTGCGTATATACAGCATATTATATGAATCGTAAAACATTTCCGCAAAATCAACAGGAAAAGATAGCGTCAACTTTTATCCCTGTAATGTCGGCAAAAACGTGTTTAGAAAGAATTTTGCTAATTATACTCAGGATCAAGAATAAAGCGCTCTCATGTTTTATCACTTAGTAAAAACTGTCTTATTCAGCTTGTTACTTTTCACTGAAAGATATTAGAATTTATTATTACATGTTAGAAATAAAGACTGTGATACACTCTGCTAGTATTGTATTATAACAGGACAGTTGTATTGCTGTATTCCTTGCAGAAAAACTTTTAAAACCGAATTTGGTTTCGCTAGCCACCTGCGCTCGCACAGCCGAACTTGACAAGGTTCGCAGTTGAGGGATATGTCAAAGAGGACTGTATATAGTATTGTAGGTTTATTAATTTAGCATTGAATGTTTCCCATATAACAAAAGCATGGTACTCCTTTTTTCTATTGACTTGCAGGCAAACGGTCTGACATTTCACCTGATAAAGAGTCGTTACCTTCACCTACCAATAACTATAACACTGGAGCTGCTGCTTTGCGTCTCGTCAAGACTTCTAAAATCTGTTTACGCTTTTGCACAATTATTTACTCCAGTATAATTTAAAATTGTATAGTGCAGTGTAATTATAATTAGGCAAATGTATAAATTGCCTATTTGTTCTGTTTATTCTAGTACTTTAGTCGCTGTGGTGATAAGCATTACTGAATACTTTCTCGGAGCGAAAGTCCAAGCAATAAAATAAGAAGCAAATAAAATTCAAAAACATTATGGTTGTGTAACTGATATAAGTAACTATTACTTTAATAACCTTTTTTTTTAAATTAAGCCGCTTTAATATTTAACAAGTTGATGTCAGTAAAATTATACGATATTGCACTCACTTGTAAGGGTCTTGTAATTCTTCGGTGACGAAGTTGAGATAGTTCCATCCACCAAATGCAAACAACCCCGAATAGAATGCAAGAGCTATATTTTCTGCACTATAGTTCCCTTCGAAGGCATTCTCAAAATTTTCAGTATGACCTGTAAAAGACCTTAATTTATGATCACAGAAATTAAAAATAAACAAAACACTTTCTGATTTATAAGTGCAGCAGCAGTTCGAAATCGGTATTTCGGTATACCGCACGTCTATATTTCTAGGAGCGTTTCCTGATTCGCTCGGTATCGGTACACACCAAGTAAATCAGAAAACGCTTAGAGAAACAGAGGTGGAGTAAAGCATAAGCGACGTGGGTCACCTACGGTCTCGCACTCCTAGGTGCTTCGCACACTTCGGAGACGGGTAAATAAGTCGCATTTAAAATGTCGAATAACTTTATTCGTTGAAAAATAAATACTCCTTACTCATACCCAACTCCTTTTTTATTTCGGGTGGCAATTGTTTTAAAATTACATCTTTTTGTGTTGGCCAGAGGGCCTTGCAAAATGTATGTTGCCCACATGAAATTTAGGGCTAGCTGTGCCACTGCACAGAAATATAGGTACTTGGTAAGATTTCAGTACAGTTTCGGTACCGAGCATACTGGTACCGCCATGTAACCTTCTTTCGACCTATACGATCGAAAGAAGGTTGTTCACAATATTTAAATTCTCTATTTAAACTTGACGGCGTGTTCCTTTCTTCGCACGCACGTCAAATCATTCATGTTATCAAGACAATAAATTACGTAGCCCCGAACGTTTAAATATATAAAATTAAATAAATTAACATAAATTGAATATATTAAACTAACATATTATAAATCGTATATAATGTATATATAATTGCTAGGCTTTGAATAAATAATGGCATCAATATAAATAATTTAAACCCTGTGTTCGCCGCTTTTTTAAATATTAAATAAACTATAGTATAAATTGACAAAGGTGAAAGTATGAAGTGCAGTGAGAAGTCGAGTAGTCGCTGATATCTATTGCTTTGTGAAATTGATACGTGCGTGCTCGTTCTCCCCACTACCCTTCGAAACTGACCCATTCTTTTAAAGCGGCTTAAGTTAAATTTAAATCATAAATTCGAGTGCTGGAAACTGTTGGTTCGCTGTGAATAGGGAACGATCCGAAAAAAGGGCCCATTTCCTCGTTGAATGACATTGACAATACTGCATTGCCCACGGTATATAGACTAGCTTTTTGTACATATGAGACATCTGCCAGATGTCATCATCAATAACCATACAACAAAGATCTAGACTGTATTTTAAAACATCAAAATGTAAAATTGATTTGATGAAAACTGTACATTTCACTACGTTGGTGCTGAGAAGGCGTTGATTTATTACGTGTATGCATTCAAAATATCTCAATGTGAATCCGTTTAAACAAGCTTTCATTTCTCAAAACATTTTGCGAAGTTATGGAAGAACTTAGTTAAAATTACTTTGAAAGTACCCACAGGTGATTACTATTAACATTATCAGGCTGGTGTCAATGCCATTCGAGTCGCACGCTCACAAATTGATTCTCAGAGTTTACTTATCACGTAACCTAACAGTGCTATGCGGTGTACGTTTTATGCTAGTCTCTATATCTTACTATACATCGATGTACTTATTTTGACCATACAAGCAATATCATTTTACAAGTAGTAAGGCAAATATATTGGTAGTAAGATATAAGAACCGGCAATTAACTGGATCTACGTAGAACTTTAACACACTCGATATAATTCAAATTACGGTTTTTATATGTGCTAAAATCTTTAATATTTCATATCTAAGTATATTAAAAAAATGAAGTATCCGTCTGTGATTTCAAATAAGTGCCAAAATTTAAATTACGATTGCTTATTTAATTATAAATGACCATTTCTTGTTATTTTTTACTGTCAGTCTATCTGAAAATTTATCGGAATGATCTAAATAGGTTTGGGATTTCAATGAAAATTATAATAGTTTTTTTCATGTATATTTTTCATTTAGAAATACCTAAATACCTCTTGCCGGGTTCAAAAGACATAAAGTCAAAGTCCCACGCGAACAAAGCAGCGGATACAGCCAGTAGTAAATAGTTTATTTACTACATACGCGGTTAACAATGTAGCGTTTTCTATATTATTTATTAGATACTCAATGCTTAGTCTGGCGGCCATTAATCACTGGCAGATACGAGAAATGTTTTATTAATGTGTTATTATCTGTATAACACATTAATAAAACATTATTAAATGTGTTATACAAATATAATGGGAGTCCCGTACGAAAATAATTGCTAAGATCTTGTTAGATTTTAATTAATGTAAGTGCGTGTATGAGTTAGGACTGATTTTAATAACCTGACTAAATGTAAAAGTGGCACAATTCAGCTGTTTTATTCACGGAACTGTAATTGTAAACATGTTCATAAAGTAATTTATCATTAATTTTTTTAGTGATGATTAAATATCAGCATCGAATGTTCTCTAGAAATACTCTGTGCGAATGATTCATTCTTCATTGTTCTTTTGTTGAAAAGAAAATAAATAAATGAATAAACGAAAAATCATTTCAAAAGTAACAAAAAGGCAAAAACATATATTATCCGACATCTTGAAGTCACTGCGAAGTAAAACATACAAATATATATACTAACGGACTCATAAACTGCATCAAAGTTCAGGATTACTTTGAAATGATTTTTTTGAATAATATGCAAACTTTTTAGATTAAATTATATAAATATGGAGAGACTGGCTCTTAATCTCAAAAAAAAAGAAAATTTAAAAATAGAACTGCAGTAAAACAAATGAATATAGCCGGGAAAAGAAAATTTACTCGTAGTATCAGATTTGCGTATTATTTATAGCAAAGTTTTAAATTGATTCTCATTGATTTTTTATTCTTTTGTCAATTAAATTATTGTTACCAGCAGAATTGTTGGGTTAGTTTTTTAACTCATCGAGAGTTTTTGAACCATAATATGGATACTTCGTCCGAACAAGCCGCTCAAATTGTAGCATTGGTGCGGGAGGTCTTGGATCAACGAACGATTGGTAGAAATTTAAACCAGTCTACGGTTTCTAGAATATACAGAAGGTTTTTGGAGACAGGTTCTTACAGAAGGAGACGTGGTACAGGCAGGACTCGAGCAACCACCGGTCGTGATGACCGATTTATTGTTACAACTTCCCTGCGAAATCGTTTCCTCACGTCTGTTAACATCAAAACAGAGCTTATTGAAGTGCGTGGAGTAAAAGTGAGTGCACGAAAAATAAGAAGAAGGTTAAAGGAAGCGGATATCACCCCTTTTAGACCAGCAAATGGTCCAAAGTTGTCTGTAGCTCACAGACAAGCTCGCTTAAGATTTGCGCGTGATCACCTCAATTGGACAGACGAGCAATGGACCTCCGTATTGTTCACGGACGAGTGTAGGACATGTTTATATGGTGCAGATGGTCGCAGAAGAGTCTATCGTCGACGTGGGGAGCGATACGCTCAAAGTTGCATTGAGGAGCGTGTTCCTTTTGGAGGCGGTTCGTGTATGGTCTTGGGGGGCATATCGATGAACGGGCGAACAGAACTTGTGTTCATAGACATGGTCCGTCAAAACGGTAATAGAGAGGGTTTGACTGCACATCGCTACATAACAGAGATCTTAGAAGATCGCGTGGTGCCTTACATGGGATTCATAGGCGAAAATTTTACTTTAATGCAGGATAATGCCCGGCCGCACGCTGCTGCACAATACGTACGTATACGTACGTACGTACGATACGTACAATGAATTGGCCAGCACGCAGCCCGGATCTTAATCCCATTGAGCATGTTTGGGACAATTAAAAAAAAGCTGTATATGCGAGAAACCCTTTGCCCACGACAGTGGCAGCACTAAGAACAGCACTTTCAGAAGAATGGGACAATATTCCGAAAGATCTTTTAATAACCCTAATAAAATCTATGCGGAACCGATTAGAATCCGTAATAAGGGCACGTGAAGGTAATACACCTTACTAAAACATAAATAAACCCTTGTATAAAGTTTGTGTCTATTGTTAAAACCACTTTTTTTAATTAAACCAATTTTCCTTAAATTTCTGTTTTTTCTTCAAAAAAAGTCTTAAGGTCCTTTCCAGTACACAAACTTAAACTTAAGGATATGACCCTACGCTGTTTTAAAGTTCACGAACCAATCTAGAGGTTTCAATTTAAATCTATGTAAAAAGTTTGCAATACTTGGTTAAAATATTTATTTCAAAGTCGTCTATTACTTTGATGCAGTTTATGAGTCCGTCAGTGTAGTATTTAGCAAAATTGTTATTGTTTTTGTTATGTTTTACTTGGCACCGACTTTAAGATGTTATAGAAAATTGACGGAGAAATCGCGTAACAAACATACAAAAAAACAATCGAATTGAGAACCTCCTATTTTATAGTCCGTCAATAAGTTTACTGTCTTGCACTAGTATAATTAAATGGAAACATTTAAGTCAATAAACGGTAAATAAGATAAATTAATATTACTTTAATAAAATTTACATCTTTCTTATGATAACAAATACCGCATTATGAATGCAATTTACAAAGATATTATATTTATGGCTAGATGAATGATTCATTGATATAGCTCCATTGCCCCGCTGTTTTACCTACAGTACAAGACATAAAATATTAAAACACTAGCTTCTGCCCGCGACGTCCTCCGCGTGGTGCGGTTTTTTACTATCCCACGGGAACTCTTTAATTTTTTGAGATCAAAAGTATCATATAATAACATATAGATGTTGACCAGGGATAAAAGCTACCACCATACAACATTTTAGTTTAATCGGTACAATCGTTTCGGAAATTAGGCGGTACCAACAGACCGACAAAAGATAAACAAAAAAATTGAAAAAATCTAAATTAAATGTATTTCTCTTCTAACATCCCCCTGACTCGGTTATTAGCATATGTTTTCATTGTACAGAAATTCGACCTCTACAGTTTTATTATATGTATAGATAAGGTTGACTGCATCAGTGACATATATTTTCCACGTGTGCAGGGGAGTAACTGCCGCCGTATCAGCCTTATCAATGATACGGGGCCCCCCAAGCTTAAGGGGCCCTGAAAGTGTGTAAGCAAAAAAACCCTAAAATGTTATCCACAATATTTTATAGATTAACATTTTTGAAAATTACTGGTGGGCCAACAGAAACGGCTATCAGACTTGTCATTATTGTCTATAGAAGAAGAAAATCTAGAAAAACTGAAGTCGTTTTCAGCTATGGATGATTTGATAAGTAAACTTTCCAAAAAAAGGCGCGAAAAGTGTACGAGTATTTGATTTGAATTGTTTGTCTAATCCACTTCTAGGAGCATTAAGTAATAACTTATAATCGATATATAATTATTTCAATTAATTCGAGCACTTTTTGTTTCATTTATGAAAAAAAACCTTACCCTTTCTTAGGGCCCATTTTGGAACGCAGTTCCTTATCGCGCGTTGCGAAACGGGGTTAGACGGAAAAAATTAAGACCAAAAGTTGTAACGACACTTTTTGCTATAGTTGTAAGCGGTGCGGCGTGCGCGTGTTTCTCTGTCTGTCTCTCTCTCTCCCATTATTACTAAAATTGAGCCTACTGATTAAGTTTATATTACATTATATTTATTATGAATAAAAAAATTATTATAACTTAAAAAATTACAATTCCTTCACTCAATCAATCGAAAGGAACTTCGTTCCATCCGGGTGTCCCTTGACACCTCTCAAGTTTTTTTTTAGCCAGGGAAAATCCGCTTGAGGGCTATAAGCCGCGACAAGAACAGAACCTTGGGGGATAATTCGCGACCCGTGTGTGGGATTCGCCAGATCGAGGGTGGCACCAGCATGCCCAGTCAGAACTGGTGCCATGCTGTTGCCACCCCCGGTAAGGGATACCCACTAAAAGCCCGGGGTGTTCCATCCTTCGCCTTATGCCAGGGCTACGGGTATATGATCTAGCCCCTCCGTAGCCCTGGCAGGCGTGGACCCCCCTTTCCTTTAAGCCCAACAACAACAAACACAATTTGATACAGGGTCCGTCTAAGGCAAGCTACGCCACTGCACGTGTGACAACATATTGCAATAAACATAATATAATCACTTCCCGTAATCACATTACATTTTTACGCCTATAAAACCACTCAAATCTATTTTATTTTTATTAAAGAACACTTTAAATTATCCTAATGTTTCTTGAGCCGGTCCTTCTATCTTACTGTATATGAATTTGCAAAATGTTTAAAATGTAACAAATCCATACAAGTAATGTCAATTTTCTACCAATAGTAAAATAAATTAAAAAAGGATAGTAAAACATTATGTCCGCTAGCCGCTAAGCGAAAAAGGGAGCAATAACTTGATTATTATCAGAATTTTTACTTAAGGCTTGTAGCAACGCCAATGTCCTTAGGATTTTTCGGGCAATAGAGGGGATTCCATAGATGCTATCGTTTTTCAAATTCATTTTATTGTGAATAAAATAAAGTAGTATTAAAAATATATATATTCATTTCACTTTTAATATTTTTTATCCTGTTTTCATAAAAAATGAAAGAGTAAAATGGTGTCATGTTTATAATTTGCAGGCGACTTGGTGATTTTTTTCTAAACTTAAAATAACTATTACATATCGTGAAGATTTAAGAACATTTTTTGGTAAATACCAACGAGAAGCTATTTCGTTTTCACGACACTGTCGACCTTTTGCAACAATGGGAGCCTTAATAATTTACAAGTTAGAGGGTTTCTTGACTTTGGACGTTAAAATTTCCTCAACTATTGACTTAAATAAAAACATCATTAAGGAACACGGTTCTGATTTTTTTAAATCTGACATTGAAAAAATATTTCCAGTTCTCAGTAATACGATCACCCCTAAGCTTCATTTCTTCACGCTGTTACTACAGCAGAAAAATAACAATGATACACATGTACGGACATGTCGATATTACAAGGTTTTCCTTGTTTTTTTTTTCAAAAAAGAAAATGATATTGTATAACGGTAGAATTATTAGATACATCAACAACACCTATATATCTTTACGAGCCTAGAGCAGAGACGCAAGGTCACAGGGCTAACTGGCTTCTATCGGATATATTTCGAGGAGTATTCCTTAGAACTGCACGAGCTGATTCCTCCATCCCCATTTTACCATCGAACAACCAGACGCACCGGTTTGCACCACCGTGACATGGTGGAAACATCACCAGTCAGAATCAAGCGTTTCGCTTCATCTTTCCTGGTGCGCGCTGCCGAAGAATGGTATTTTTTATTTTATTGCGGGATTTCAGCAGACAGGCAGACGGCCCACTTGATGGACAGCAGTTACCATCGCCTATAGACATTTGCAACACCAAAGGTGCTACGAATGCGCTGCTGCTCTCTTGGAACCTAGTCACTAATGCCGGAACACAACACAAGGTTGTTATGGCAGCATACTTTACACCAGGAGTGGTCGCCATCCAGGCGGGCAAATGCCCTACCACCTGGCTGTGGGTTGTTTTTGTCCGCAGGAAATTGTATTATTTCTCCGTTCCTGCACGGATAAAATAATTTGCCAGAGTCTGTTTTTCCTGACAAATATAATCTTGAAGTCTTCAAGTCACAATTGAATAGGTATCTTCTAGGAAAGCGTGCTCCATCCTAGACTGCGTCATCACTCAACATCAGGTGAGACAGTGGTCAAAGGCAAACCTACACATCCATAAAAAAAATGTAAGAAGAACACTTACCAAGGCATATATAGCAGAACCCTGAGATGATTACGACTACGAGCGCCAGTAATTTGGATGTTGTGAACACATCTTGAATGCGCATCGATCCACGTACACTGATGCAATTGATAGCTGTCAAGGAACCTGTAAAGATGCAAAAGTATATTTGAGTTAAATACGGGATTAAAAAAATATAAGTACTGAGTACCTAGCAATACACGAATCGGGATATTTTTGTTTTATGCCTCGATACTACCACAATTCAAAAAAATATCAACCCATAAACGTCCCGCTGCTCACTAAATGGAAAGTATAAGCGTCAGCATTGTCCAAGTCAGATTATCAGGTTTCACACATCTGTTAGTACGACGGGCCGGTCGTTTTGCGTCCCGAACAGTATGCGTGGTATCGGATGTAGTAATAGGTACCAAATTTCATAACCATCGGTTCACTTTTAATAAAGTCAAGAGGGAACAAACAAATATACAAACAACAAATACACGTCACTTCGGAATTGATAGCCTTAAATATAAATAAAAGTTAAATACTGCTTTCATAGTCTAAGTCAGAAAATAATAAAATTAAACACAGTTGTAGAATTCATTCGATTAACTTCTTCGCTCATACTGAACCTAAAGCAAAACAAATGGACTATAAAATCATCCTAAATTCAATGTTGACCGTATTTCCTTTCTTTACTTTAATAATAATTCGATTTTCGGTACGAACTGTCGCTTCTAGCTAGTTTACACGTATTAGATACTTATAAATAAAAAAGCGTCTTAATGTTTGTAAACTATGATTTTATCAAATCAGTTGTGCTTATTTAAAATTTAGTTAGAACTTACTTATCTACGTGATACGTGTAAACAATTCATTGTATACCGTTTATCTAGCGGTCTAGCCATTGTTTCACTTTAAAGTAACTCTGCCGCCGGTGTAATTAGGTTAAGTGAAGACATCCTCTTTCGAATCCAAAGGGAAATGCAAAGCAAACGATAAAGAGGATTCATTCTATATACCGATTACTAGTTGGCTACAATTTCTTTACATTATAAAGATTTTCTATTGATATGATTAGACGAATTGATAAAAATGTTTTATGTTAAAGTTACTTTGTATTTTTGTGGTTCTTTCTTATTTCTGGCGTTAGAAATAAACCATTTACCTATTAAGGTATAAACATATGCGTTTGTATGTTTGTGTATGTGTATGCTTTTGACCATTACCTGCCCGCGAAACTTTGTTCGCGTTTCCATGAAGACGGTATTTATTAGTGATTTGCAACGGTTAAGGAGCTTTATTGAACTAAAATAACATTAATTTAGTAAACATGAAACTCAAAGATCCATACAATGTTATCGAGTATAAAATAATCTAAACGAAAGTATGACTAACCTAAGTGTAAATTAACTGGTAATTCAAGAATAATGCGGCCGGCGGCCTGTCGTAAGAGGCGACAAAACAACCCACAGCCAGGTGGTAGGCCATTTGCCCCAATTGGATGGCTACCACCCCTGGTCTAAAATATGTGGCCAGAACAACCTTGAGTTGTGTTCCGGCATTAGTGACCAGGTTCCAGTATCCCTTAAGAGAGCAGTAGCGTATTTGTAGCACCTTTGGTGTTACAAATGTCCATAGGCGATGGTAACCGCTTTCCATCGAGTGGGCCCGTCGCCCTGTCTGCTAAGCTCCTGCAATAAAAAAGTTCCTATGTCTTACTAACCGGTAACCGCTCATTTGCCTTAAAATTTACTGGTTAAAATTTGTCACAAGCTCTATAGAACTAACTAATGTCAACAATAAGCTGGAATATATACCTAATTTTTCAAGTTATAATAGTTTCCATGTATTGAATTCTATCAGAAGTTACTGCAGTAAAGCCTATTGTTACTTCGATATGTTTTTATAAACCCGCATTACAAAAGAGGACTTTTGAAATTATAAAATAATTGCCTGCAGGATTTTGGAGTCCGATACCTGGAACTTTTAACATGCTTGTTTTCAAATTATAATTAGTCCCTGCCTATTTTCAAATTATATATACATAGTTACTGAAGTAGGGAGACATATCCTATGAATATCTGCGATAAAGCTTTCGCTGCACAATGAACAGTTAACGAGATAAGCAATTAAGATATCATCATAACACAGTTCAAAGAAGAGATTCTCATTGAATCATAATAAAACAATGTAGGCATTTAATCTGCTGTAATCTAATGAGGCGTATATGATGTTTATTTTTAGAATTCCGTAGCCATCTTGGGAAAAGCTGGAAGCCTTATGGAATCGTCTTGTTTGTCTGTCCGTGTACATCGTAGTCATTTTTATCGGAAACTATTAGTTACGTGGATGAAACTTGACATGGAATGTGTGGAGGTATAGTCTCTGTGACGCTACAAAATTATATAGTGAAATCGCAATAAAGAATAATTTTAAACAAAAAAAAAATTTGAATACTCAAAAACAATAATATTTTTAAGTTTCGGACTTGTACACATAATAAAACTACGTTTAACGGTTTAAGCGGTAATTTATTTATTTAGTTATCGACGTTCGGAGATGGTTGCAGTACACTGTTGGATCAATCATCAAAATATTAAGACCAAACAAAAACTAACTGCAGACTCAAGACACTGTGAGCTTTTCTGCAACGAAAACAACATGATGATAATTTTTTATTTTTCCTTCATCATTTTATTATATAAATTTTTAAACTAGCATGTTGCTGAGAGTTTTGCGCCTTCTTCTTCAGCCAACATGTGTGAGCGGTAAATTAATAGCTCCATAGAGTAAATAAATCATAAAAAAAAAAAAAAAAAAAAAAAGTACTGAATAAAAATTGACAATACACGACAAATCATTTGTCTTGACACGAATGAAAACGCAAACGGATAAACTAAATAAAATAAATTACCGCTTAAACGTAAAAGTAGTTTATTACTCAAAAACAAGTTATGATTTTTTATTGGCAGGGACTAATTATAATTATATTTGAAAACAAGTATGTTAAAAGTTCCATGTGTCGGACTCCAAAAACCTGTAGGCAATCATTTTATAAATTCAGACGTCCTCTTTAGTGATGCGGGTTTTTAAAAAAGATATTGTTTTAAAAATAGGCTTTACCGCAGAAACTTCTGATAGAATTCAATGCAAGGAAACTATTATAACCGGAAAGTTAGGTATAATTATTCCAGCTTATTGTTGAGCATTTTAAAATCGTTTTTACTTTTTATAATAATCATTAATAGTTAAACTGATAACATGAAACCGTCTAAAATGATGAAGTCTGAATGGAAATACCACTTATTATTAAATTTCCTGTTATTCACACATTCCTATTATTCTTTAGAGACCAATTATTCCTTAGATATTATTATCAGACATAGGATATAGTATGCCATTTACCGGGATACCTAAACATTTATGTAGTGCTGATCGTCTCTAAATGCCTAAAGTATTTTAATACGCACTAGTATGATTATGGATGTTAAGGAATAACATTTTCGTCTTCTAGGTGTAAGTCCACCCAAGTGAGTTCCATTATTTAATATTATTATAGCTGAAATAGGCTTACAGTTTTATTAATGTGAAGTAATTACCATCGCTTATGATTATGTTATTGAACGTGCTGCACGCCTCGAAAGAAACAACACTGTTTTTGGAAAACCCCATATCCTAATACTGAGCAAATCCTTTAGTAGAAGCTCATTCAAAATCTTTTAGAGCGCACAAGAATAACGTTCTTTGGCACTGTTAGACATATGAACGAAGCGGTTGCTCAAGAAACTAAGGATCAACCTTCAGGCGACATCGAACGAAGGCGTAATTTTATCTCGAATTTTACACCATATACGCTACTAAGGCATAATATAACACAAGAACAACTATGCGTGACGAAATTGAAGAAGTCAAGAAGTAATTCATCAGCATGTAGTTGAAGAAACTGAAGCTCTAGGATTTCTACAACTTCAGCAAATCTGAGACTAATGATGCCAATACATTGTACGCAATTTGCCAGAAATCTTTTACTGTGCAGACTGTGGAATGCATTAAATCATGAAAATATGCGTCAAAATGTAAAGTCACATTTTTTAATAAACTCCTTATTAAAGATGAACTCTAAATTTATTAATGGGTACAATTTAAATGCTCACCAAAAATATTTTTTGTCTCTTGACTAAGCACCAAATAAAATACATTACTTCATATAAATTTAATCCACTCTATACCGAGGTGCCTAAAATACAACGTTTTACGATCCAAAATAAATATACACTCATCAGAACAATTGTATGTTTTGTATTTAAATTTTTTTTGCTTATCAAAATGGATAAATGCCCACCAAATATTGTTTTACTAAAACACTAACATTCAAACCGAAAATTGCAGTTTTATGTGTTTAGGAATATATTTAAGACTTATTTATAACAACTGAAATTGGTTTTGAGTGGAAAAAATACATATTCAATCAATTAATAAGTTTGAAATTCACGACAATGATCTGGTAATTTTGTCACCGAGACGTTTTTTACGTTTTTTGATGGGATTTATCGAAATAGGAGAGAGAGAGACTGTATGTATCCGATAATTTAAATATGTGGAGTTTTAAACAGTCGGTTAGGTTAGGTTTTGTGTAGACCAAAGCGCCAGAACCGACTGGTAACCATTCACTATTTATCTTATATATTAGTGAAAAACAGAAGTGAGGTTAGATTGACAAAAACGTTAATAACTCGGGAACTATACATTTCCCGCACATAGGAGTTGCAGAAGGGGTGAGTTTTCCTCCCCCCCCCCTCCCCCCTCCCCGCTCATTACTTATGATTTCGGAGACATATATGTAAACCTTTTCAATTGGACAGTTTTTTTTTTTTTTTTTTTTTTTTTTTTTTTTTTTTTTTTTTTTTTTTTTTTTCGTACATTTAATTAACTTTTCAAATTGGAAGAGTACATTAACAATCTGCCCGTAACACTTCAAGTTGAAATTTTGTTGCGATTCATTTTGTCACTTATCAGTTGAAGATTTCCATTTTACTTTGCGATTCGTTTTTCCACTTGTCCGTTCCGATTTATTTTTCCACTTATCTGTTGCCATTCGTTTTTCCACTTTTCCGTTGCGATTCATTTTTCCACTTGTCCGTTGCGATTCGTTTTTCCACTTGTCCGTTGCGATTCGTTTTTCCACTTGTCCGTTGAAGTTTTTTTTTAGATTTCTTGGTTTGTCTGTTAGTTCGGGATTCACGAAAACTACTGGGCCGATTTTCATGTGGTTTTCACTGATCGACAGCAAATTCTTAGACATAAAATCTCTATCCCGGGAGTCCCACGGGAATTTCCCGGGAGCGATACCGATAGCTGCGGTACTTTGTATACCAGGAATCCCACGGAAGTTAAAAAGTCAAGCGTGGACAAGTCGCGAGCATATTCTTAACTATGTGCACTGAATACTGACCCTAGACTACTATTGGATATGTAAAATTATCTCCAGAACAAATTGCTATTGCTAATAGCAGACCGCTAAGACCGCCGATGGTACTAGTTGAAATATTATTAATTCTGATGATGTATACCTACTTTTTTTTATGTGCAATAAAAATATTGTAGTCTATTTTAACTGTAGAACCTCATATTTCTACAAACACTGACATAAATGAAAATGTATTAATAAATATTGCTACTCGCAGACCTCTGTATGCAGTGCTTTGTAGCCTGTGGTGTTCTTTCTAACTCTCATTTCTTGGGTAAAGAGCTAATAAATAGTCTTCAGGAATTACAACACGGACGTACATAAACAAAGGTACCGATGCTCGGACAGACAATGTGAAATTATAAGGGTACTGCTTTTGGTATTTGGCTATAAAACCCTAAGATGTTCAATTACTTCAAAGCAAGGAATTCGTGAGTAAAATCCAAGATGCAGTAATGTTTCGAAACAAAAAATATTCGTTCCTTTGCATTCAACGTTCTACAAAGTAAGTACAGGCAATGTTTTACTTTCTTGTGTTTACTTTTAGTTCAAACAATGGTATTTTAGACTCGCAAACAACTATCTAACGTTTCATTGACATTCTGAAATTGTAAACAAGTTAATTACATCGACAATTACCAATGACCGCCAAAGGAGCATTGATAGATATTTGGTATACCTACGCCTTGAATCTCAATTCTGCTATTTCTACCTCGTCAAAATCATCGGACACTATCATCTCTAACGTAGATTTGCCAGTTTTCGGTTTGTTAATTCCAATGGCAGGCACGCCACTCTATCTTTATAAATAAATATTCATAAGCGAAAACTTGCGAAATTACTGTCAAAAGTTTTGGTAGCTTTTTAATAATCATTTCTATGGAACTAGATTTTATGGTTTAATTTATATATGATTTTTTTTTTTTTTTTTTTATATTCTAGATTTAGTTAAATACGAATTTCTGACCCTACCGTAATAGAATCGTACTTTGAATATCATCGCATCTCTAAGATATTGAAGTAGCAGTTGGGCCTGACGCCGCAATTCGTTGCTGGCTGCGAAGTCAAAAGTCAATTTATAATAACCATTAATAATCACTCACTTCGTATGTACATGAATTATAACGCCATAGTAGTCAACAATTATGTAGGGTCTTTGCAACATACATATTTTATAACAAGCTGTCTATTCTGTAAAAAAAAAAAAAAAAAAAAAAAAAAAAAAAAAAAAAGTTATGTAAAACATATTAAAAAATGTAAATAACAGATAGTTCTATATACATAAGCTGTTAGTATAAGTAGTACAGGTTAAAAGAAATTAAGAACTGCTATGTTACCCGCGATTTTAATCATATTTATTATTTTATACTAAATACTAATGTTTGCTTGAACACACGAATCTCAGGAACTATTGATTTCTTGAGTCCGATTTGAAATTTTTTTTCAGTGTTAGATAACCCTTCATCGAGGAAGGTTATAGGCTATAAATATCACCACGCTAATACCAACAGGAGCGGAGCACGAATGATGAATGTTTCAAAATGTGGGGGGGGGGCTTAACTTACTTTTTTTTTAACTATTTTGACGCGGATGAAGTCGCGAGCAGAATCTAATACTAAATAAAGAATGTATCAAATAACATCTAATAATTTAAATTTTCACTTTTCTAATCCCGTATTTTATATTGTTTCTCTTTTGCAATTTCGTATTGCTTTCTTTCTTTCTGATCTAAAGGTTCATTTTCCAATCCCTAACTTGATGAACTATCTTTTCCACATACAAAATTTAATCCCATATTACCATTTCACTCCTTCTTTTTTGTTTTCTAAACACAGGCATGTTCTTTTAGGGATACTATCGATCTCTTTGTCAAAGTTTAAGCTTCGTTTAGTCAGTTAATCGTGAATAAATAGGTAACAACTGACAGACTTATGTATGTACTTTAGCATTTGTAATATTAGTATGGATTGCAATGAAATGACTGCAACGAGAAAATAAAATGTACCTAGTATACAAACAAGTTTAAAACTCGCGGCCAGGTCTCAAACTTGATCTTGGGCAGGTCAACAACTTTTCGATTTTGTCACTGTATGGGGACGGACGCACACGCGTATTTTAAACACATATTCTGTAATTTTCGTCTGTCAATGTTATTTTGCAAGCAAATAAATTCTTGTGTTGTAATAGTTATTATTTTAATTTTGTACATTTTTTAAAAATATATGCATGCATTTGGTGATTGTATTATGAATTTTACTTTTGAAAATGATAATAGTCGTTCTGAATCCGATTTCTTTTTATCAATTATTATTTTTATATAGCGCATATATATATATATATACATTTTTTCCATGATTACTTTTTCATTCAGAATTATATAGGTAAGTAGTATACACTTTCTATCCAAAATATATTGCAAAACCTCCATGTTGCACCATTATTTCTAATCCATCTTAAGGTTATCTGGAAGATTTCATAGGGTTATCCGTCCTCCTCAATTTTCGTAAAAAGGAGTGCAAAGTTTTTGCTTCACGTATTAATATAATGATTCTATTCTATTCTTATAAAGTTAAGTCATACTATCACAATTGCACAACTGTAGATATTATAATTAAAGGAAAACATGACATGGTATCCGTAAAACATTTTCCAAATGGACACTTGTTTAGGTTAAAAATATTATAAAAATTCTAACAAAAAATAAATCAACTTCAAAGTAATTAAAAGCAAAAAATAAACTTTCTACATCTCAAATTCGGTGCCGAGCAAATCATAAAAAATAACATACATGGTTACATCAACAAAATATTGCAATATAATATTTTTATGTTTTACTTAGCGCCGACCTCAAGATATTGTAGAGAATTTTATACTAATTTTGCTTTTCAGTTTCTTTTGAAGTCGGTTTCTTTTTGTTGGAATTTTTTATTTTATATGTACCAGATAGTTAATTAAAAATTATAATATAAGGAAAATATACTTACATAAACACACCGCAGCTAACAGCCTAATCGCGTTTTGCGGTGGCTCACATTCCGGAAAAAATGGTTGGACGACATATTTACCAAAAGTCAATGCTACAATGGCTTGCGTGGTAGGCCTGATGATAAGCAACGCTATCCACATCCGCAGAAAAGCTGGAAGAGGCCCAAAGGCCGCATATATGTAGGCATAGTCACCGCCAGACCGTGTGATGGAGGTTCCCAATTCTGCATAACATAGAGCCCCCAAAGTTGATAGGAGACCACATACAAGCCATATTATAAGTGACGCTGCTACAGACCTGTAACAAAAGGGAAACGATGTCAACTGGCGTTTACTATTTTGATCTGAGTTTTTACTTTAAGATAAATGTTAACTAACAATTATACGTGACACTTTGTTCAGTACTTTAATGACTAGGTACTTGTTTAAAATAATACTTGCTACGTCCACACCTATACCATTTGATCGATCCGATATTAATCTATGGACGAAAGAACCATATCCAAGTCCATGAAAATGATCAGGAGTGAACATTTGTCTTCGAAACTAGCACGTCGTGTGTGAGGATGATACGGAAGTAAACGAAACTTTAAAAAGTTATGGTCAAAAACGGAATTTAAGTATTATCTAGAGTTATTAGGTGTCCGCCCTAACACCTAGTTATTTGGGTAAGACATAAAATTTTATTAATTAATTACACTCTTGGATATGTTCTAATTGTTGAGCGAAGAATGATTGCCCAGGAATTCTCGCGATAAAAACTGATAAAAATGGGATTCATCCAAAACTATATATTCTACTGATATTATAAACGTGACAGTTTGTTTGTATGGATGTATGTTTGTTTCTCTTTCACCCCAAAAACTAATGAATGGATTTTGATGAAACTACAATGATATAGCTTACAAATCAGAATAACACATATATACTTTATAAAGATAGTGTGAATTATCCAAAATATAACTATTTTCCATCAAGATCCATCTGTTCCATCGATGAATAGTATAACATAGTCGTATCACGATTGCCTCTTTTACATAACTTCTAAACTAAAAGAGTTTTATTGAATATTTTGCAGCAAGAGGATATAATGATACGGTTATTGTATAGTAGGTAAGACCGTCTTTACCCGGGGGTGTAAGGGATGCGTGGCAGCCGGGCGCACGGACCTAGGGTGCGCAGGCTGATCCCCTTATACAGATACTATGCGTAATTTACTACTTTTGAAAATTACTTAATGATAAACAAACATTCATAAAAATATAGGCAACAGCAGGCCAATACAAATGCCTACTATTATTGCAATTTCTTTTAAAAATTATATTTTTCTTCTTTAATATATTACTGAATTTGAATATTTAAAAAAACTTTAACGCCCTGTGAAATGCTATATTATTTATTACATGAGCGCTTGAAAATAATATATTTGCCACTAGATATGCTATAAATTAACTCGTTACCCTACTTTGCTGAGCAAACCGTCTGATGGCCCACCTGATGGAAAGCGGTTCCCGTCTCCTATGCACGTTTACAATAAAAAAGATGTTCCGAAAACACTGCCAGACTCGAAGGAATATAATGATACCTTTATTGAAAAACCCCATATCTTACGCTGTGGAAAAAGATCAGCTCATTTGAAATCCCCACGATGTGCAAGAGAAACGTAAATGTAATGTAATATGTAGAAAAAAATGTAACTAAATCATGTAATGTGAATATTATTATTATGTATGTATATAGGTATTTATTAGAGAGCAAAAAAACCCCAACGCTTCTGTCACCGCAAGACCGGCGCAGCGAACTTCCTTGATTTGTGGTTTTTACTATCGGAATATGTAGGAACATTTACTTAATACTATATGAATAAATGTAATAAGTTCTATTTAAATCGTAAAACTAGCATACACTATACTCCATCTTATTTCTTCTGTCTAGCTATCACCAATATAATTAAAATTGCGTTACCGTTTTACAATAAAGCTAAGAAAAACGCCTCATTAATCAAATGTTTCAACTTTGAAAGGATAGAGAATGTAACAGAATTCAATCACTTTTCTTTATTGCCAAGCTGGCAAACCGTCAGATAGCACACTTGATGGAAAGTATTTAACGACGCAGGCTTAAAGGCGAGATAGAGGAGATGGTACAGGAGGGAATGAGATAGAAGGATAGATAGGTGACTGGATAAAGGGGTTGGGATGAGGAATTAAGTGGGCTATCAAAACTTACGTTCATCGTATGAAACACAACTAGCTAAAGGCTAACCGTTTCACGCCGACGTTCTGTTAGAACGTGGTATCACACCAATCGCCCCAAGAGCTGTAATCAAGTCAAGTCAAATCAAATAAATTTATTGCGAACTAAGTGTTACATAGGTCTTATTAAATATAACAGAAGTTATTACTTAGCTGGCCTTTCATAGCATCGCAATATACATCGATCAATATAGTGATCGATGACAATATAAGATGATTTCAGCATGACTCTACAACGTCTGTTTGCTGTTTTTTGTTTAGTTGTAATAAGTACCATAGTTAAAGAAACCTACGCGATTGGTTTTAAGGAATTTAAGGAGACGGTTAATTAAAATAGCAACTACTCACAAACGATTCGTCTTCACAATTTAATAAGAATCCTACACAAGACATACGGCATTCTGGAACATAAATCATTCGTAAAACGAAATTAATCTTTTTTATTTAAAACGATTTCGATCATCAATATGAAGCCTCGTGTATCAAAAAATAATTAATTGTGCGAATTATCATCTACAACTTTTAAAATATGGCTTTGCAGGGTTCGTGAATCTAGCCAGTGGCATTGATGAATATTCAAGTTAACAACAATAGGGCACTAGGCGGATTCCGGACCTATATAATCACTTTATCCTCAAAATCCTCCAGTATCAGCCAAATTGTAGATCCATGTCAAATGCACAATCAACGGAGTAGAAATATCCTCCGAATGAAATATGAGTCAAATAACATAAAGCCTATTTATGTTATTTGACTCATATCAATAGATCTATAATTTCTGAGAACGGAAACGGACAAGCAAAGATGATGATGTAACAGGGGTTCCGTTTTTACCAAAATAGCAACGGTACTCAAAGCAGGAAGACTGGCAACAAGTGCAAATAACTCTATCAAGTAGAAAGACAACTACATAGTAGCTTTTAAAACTTTCCTGAAACTCTATTCCACTTTATAAGTTTGCATACCTAAAATACTTTCCTCTTTAATTTATTAATAGAAATAAATAATAAATTGTACATTGTCATCCTCATCAGCGCGGCAAGGGATTCCCACATAATTAAAATCGACTTTGACAATCCTGACGCATTTTGTTGTTTTGAACAGTTGAATATAACATTTAGGTACTATAGAGCATCAAACGCTGCTTAGCGTGCGTAAGTCTCATATATAAATTCCACAAAAACTATACAATTTCACAAGATAAAAAATATCCTCTTTATCTCTATTTAAACCTGCACGACGTATACCTAATATCTTAAACGTCGGTTCATCGCTAAAACTGTGTAGATCAACCAAACAAACATCCAGTCACTTTTAGTCGGTATAAGTGCTAAGTTAATATTATTTAAAAAATTGCCAGAAAGACAAGTGAAATCTGGCGATCTGTAATTATAGTTTATTCGCGAATAGCTACTTAAAACAGGTTATTAGACAGCGGTTACCATCGCTTATAGATATTTGCAACACCAAAGATGCTACAATGCGCTCCTGTTCTCTATAAAGAGACTGGAACCTGGCCACTAATACCGGAAGACAATTCAAGGTTGTTATGGGCAGACCAGGAGCGGTAGCTATCCAGGAGGGCAAATACTATCTACCACCTGACTGTGGGGTGTTTTTGTCGCCTCTTACGACAGGCCGCCCGGCCGCAGATAAAAATAGGTGGTTGGTTCGTTGTTTTTAAATTATACGAGTTTTAAATTACAAGGATAAGAACTGTTATTTTTTCATTGCCTAAAATTGGTGAACAGGCAGGCGGCTCGCCTAAGGGCAAGTTATTACCTTCACCTACAGACGTTTGTAGCACAACGTGCGGTGCCATCGCGTTGCTTGCCTATAGGATGGGGTAGAGGGGATGGGTCAACAAATGACATGGGTAGCGGAAGGAGATAATGGTTAATCAGTTGAAGGCTATCCATTTGACGCCGATTTTCTATAAGAGCTTACGCGAGGTAACGCACATCAACCAAGCCGGCCCAACGAGCTATTGAGACGAGACGACTGACTACATTGCAACATTTATATGAAAAAACAGGCAAGATCTAGGAAATTACTTTGTAGTAGACAATAATAGAGCTAAGCCGATACTTGACCGAGTTTAGGCAAGTAACTTTAGGATAAAAACCGTTTACTGATAAAAATAATGTCGACAAAATATATATTCAATATCGTGTTATTACAAAGTGAATATATTATTAATTAAAAAAAAAAAAAAAAAAAAAAAAAAAAAAAAAAAAAAAAAAAAAAAAAAAAAAAAAAAAAAAAAGTGAAACAAAGTGAAATATATTAATATAATTAAATATCCAGTTAGTCCATGTGGTTTAACGCAACCTTGGGCCCCTTAAGTTTGTGCATTCGACGCTTCACTCTCCTGTACTTAACACACTAGTTAAGTTATTTATATATATTAAATAATAATACTCAGTAATATAATTTTTGAATATGTTTGTTTAAAAAAAATTTAATTGTACTTGCAAAAATATGTGCATAGTAATTATTTATAAACAGTAACATCTGCGCTAAACCTTTGTATGGGAAGGGCTTTGACACCTAAAACTAGGTATAAACCTGTAGTATACTAGGTATCTGTGATCGTCGTGATGAAATATTAGGTATTTACTTATTTAAAGTTTCAATATAAAATGTACATCCTTTATAATATATAGATTCCTTTATTTTCATCCTTAATATTAAATATAATCTATAAATATAATATTATAACATTTTAAACATCCCGTGTCTGTACATTGAAGCTATTTAAAAAAACCAAGTCGACTTTATAAACGATGGAGAATATTTGAAGATGTATTTTTTGTGTTTATTCGGGATTCAAGTAAAAACTGTGCCGATTTCGATGCGGTTTTTGCTAATCGACAGCAAATTCTTAGACTAAACGTCTTCGCTACTTTTTATCCTAAGAAACCCGCAGGAATCTTTCTGGGAATGATATAAAATGGCCAGATTTAAAAAAAAAATAGAATTCCAATGTGACTATCACTATACCTATAGCAAATTTAATCTAATAAAATATGTGACATTTTTATCTCGCGAATCCCGCAGAAATTTTCCGAGGAGCGGTTCGTAGTTGTGCAGGTGCATAAAAATTTGCTTATTCTGAGACAGTTTTCAGTAAAACGATAGCTTACATTATTTTTCAAATGCTGGGATACTTTCTGTGCCGAGAATCCCACGAGAATTTCAAGTCAAGCGTGGACGAAGTCGCGGACATATTCTAGTATTAAATATAATCGAAGTATTAAATCAAAATTGCCAAGTTTGAAGTTCTGATGCCAAAAATCCGTTTATTTTCTTTTCCCAGCCCCATAAGATATTTAACAGGAAGATCTCTATGTTCACTGTCACTGTTATGTAGAGGTCCCGTGTTCGATTACCGGTCTAACTATCACGAGGTATATTACTCATATCAAACACTTGTATAATTTTGTAGTATACAATGGTTTGTGTTTGAATGCCTATATAAAAAAATATTTATGAGAATAATATAAAAATGAAGATCATTATGAAAATATTATAACAATATAATAATATTACAAAGAATCTAAGATGTTGATGGAAACAGACACCATTTATCTCCAACCTTCAAGCATGATTTATTATTCCGGATAATAGTATTATTAATAATATTCACAATTAATATTCATCTATAGGTACCAATAAACATAAAGATGTTGATTGAAGAGTTTGTTTATTTGTGACAGTATCTTAAGTAATTTTATCTCG
This sequence comes from Dendrolimus punctatus, assembly GCA_012273795.1. Lineage (NCBI taxonomy): Eukaryota > Metazoa > Arthropoda > Insecta > Lepidoptera > Lasiocampidae > Dendrolimus > Dendrolimus punctatus. The sequence continues at coordinate 8,067,090 of CM022536.1, forward strand.
AGACGGTCCTATTCATCAATAAAAAATTTCTATAAAAATACTAATTAACACACACACGACCTTAGTTTATTATAATATTTATTATGTTTTATTTTATAACGCTAGAAATGGCTAAACTTATCCATTTAGATCAAAGTTACATTTGTAATATGAAATAGACACTTAAAATACATAAATAAATATTTAAACAATTTCTAAGAGTTATGCGTATATCATTTCAAAATTACACTTTGGGCGCGAAAATCAAGCATTACTTACTGAGTGTGTTTAAAAACTCCAGTCGGTGATATAAAAATGCCGGAACCAATTATAGTCCCGATAATGATGCCCACTCCATTGAACAATGTTATTTTACGCTTTAGAACCACTTTCCCATCTGCAGTTTGACATTCTTCACCCATTCCGTAAGTCCCCAGACCCACGTGGGCAGATGTGACGGTATAAACACGGTAACGTAATTGAACACGCCGCCACGGAATATCTTACACGACTGACTCGACCGAATCACTTTCTGATTCTGATACCATTATTATTATGACCTGCTGAACTAGAATAAGTGAACAGATGGTGACGTCAAGTACAGTGAACTACGCTAGCATTCGGTATGGTCGCCAGCGCGCATGTGGGGACTCGGCTGGGGACTGCGCGGTATTCACGGAGCTGCAATCGACATGCGTACCTCCAAACACCTGTATACATTGAACAGAGACAACTAAATAACAACCTAAAACTGATGACAAGGACAACAAATCAGAAGCCGGAATATAATATTGCTGCCGGCAAGTTCAGAAAATAACAAAAAACTGATAAACTATTACTGTTATAAAAAATCTGTTAAACGAATGCACTACTACTATGGCCAATATTATGGTACTGGTGGGATTATTAACATGTTAAGGAGTTGGATTAGTAAAAGAAACAATATAAAGTGATGCCACCTTCAATAAAAGTTGCGTCATGTAAACACAGACATTTTTCTGCAAGGGAAAGTAATTTAGAGCAGGCGTAGGCTGAGTCGCCTATAGCCTTGAATTTTTTTTTGCATAAATAATCTTATTGTTCTAGCTGCAAAAAAAATGTGTTTATAGATGAAAATTCTCTGAGACCTAAACTTGTCTTTTAATCAAAGCAGCTACAAAGTTAGTGGAATCTTTAATTGTTTTCATCCTATGCAATCTAAGAGATAATTTCATTTTTAGTCTGCAAGATTGTTTGAAGTTTCATCATACACATTATTTTCGTGTATACATGATACTAACATGTCATCATCCTATACTTTGTTTTCAAAAGAATATGATGACCTTGTTGAAATATTCTGTAAGGAAATGGTACACTCACAGATATGGATAAACATTTTATCTGTAGATACAGTTTACAATAATAATCAGGAGGGGATTGAAACAGAACGGTTGAAGACTAGCCATGCCCGTTACTTATATCCCGGGACACTTGGTTTTTATAGTTTTTGAAGCTTACGAGCATAAAGGTACATAGACATTTATATAATCTAAGCTTACAAGATATTTAAATGAAATATAGGTACCTACACAAGTATACGAAACCCTTATTGGCATAAAAAAGAAATATTAATAATAAAATATTCCGGATGTTTAGTATCATTCATTCATTAATAAAAAAATATTATCATTCGAGTATTTTATAAACAATTGATTACAGAGGCTATTAAAGTTTGACGACAATAGGTATTAATGCTTATACAAACTACTGTTACTGTTGTTTTTTTCTAATTTGCTTTATCAAGCCTCTATAACCAAACATTTTATTCTCCTAAAGATAGATTAAAATTCAATTAAAATCCGTCCACGTCATATAAGGGTGGGATTATTTTGCGCACTTTGTGGTACGCAGTTTTTTATTCTTCGAGGAACTGCGTACGTACCACTTAATAAGATGAAGGCTTGGAGCTATAATTATGTTATTTATTATTTATAAAGATTCTTTTGATATAATTAACCACATAATCTACAAACCTAATGATTGTTTATCCTTAGAAAACCATTTTGGTAAAACCTAACACGAGTTTTGTTGTACTCTATTGAGCGAAAAAATGTGTTCGTGAATTACCAAAATGAAGTAAGGAGAACCATAACTACACTTCCAAACCATCCTATAGCGCTAAATAGAAACTGCGTACACATACAAACAATCACAGATCATAGAAACACACAAACAATCGATCGGTGCGAATCACAGAGTTTCTATGATCTGTGGTGCGAATTGAACTCGCAAATAGGGTTCCGATTTATATTCAGATATGAATACTCGGGCCAGCCTTTATATCAAATTTATGACATACTAGGATATGCCCACGACTTTTTCCACGCTTGACTTGTAATTCCCGCGGGATTCCCGTCACACAAAATGCTGCAGCATAAAAAAAATAAGCTATGGTTTTAGTGAAAACTGTGTCGGAATAAGTTAATCTTTATGCACCCGAACTACACCAAACCGCTCCTGGGAAAATTCCCTGGGATAAAAATATCACATATTTTATTACGTAAAATTTGCTATCGATTAGTCAACTATCACATTGAAATTCAAAAAAAATATTCGGCCATTTATATATACCAGAAAAAAACTAAGGAAAAAGTAGCGCAGATGTTAAGTTTACGAATTTGCGGTGGACCCGCGAAAACCGCATTGAATCCGGCCTAGTAGTTTCTACGTGAATCCCTAACAAACCGACAAACCAACAACCATACTAGAAATTTAAAAAAGTGCATCGTGTTTTTCATCGATTATATAGTCTATTCAAGTTGTTTTTTTTAAATAGCTTCAATGTACAGTCACGGCATGTTTAGAATTTTATAATAGTACAGATAGACGACTTGAAAATGTTCCCAGTCTAATATACTACATATAACCTGACATCCTACTGCAATGACTTTCAACTATGTGGATAATATAGCTATCGTTTGACAAGGAGATAAGATATTAGGAAATCAAAATAATTATTTTTGATGACGTTAAAAATCTAAAAGTATACCCACAAGTTTCTGTGGGTGTAAGATCAGATAAAAATGGCTTAATGACCCGCAACTCATTGCAATGAGAAGTGTTCTAATCCTGTCCGTACAATATGCACTGCTCATCTAGCATACTGTGTATATTGTTGGAATTATTATAGAGTTTATTGGAGCGATACAAACACGTATACCAAAGCTACAAATATAACCGAACACAACAAATCCAAACGTAATGCAAAAGGTCGTTATACAATAAAACACGCACCGTCACTAATAGATTCCGATTGTAGTACACACGTTTCGCTTTGATCGTGGTTCTCGCTCAACTACCCCCCTCCCTCAATCAGGCCATCGTTTTATAATGCACAAATGCATCGTGCCCGTATCGTAGTCGACCTAATCCGCCACACCTGGCTAATGACTCGGCCGCAAGCGGGCATAAAAGAGTACACCAACACAATGGGCAGTTTACCAGATTGATTGATTTTTAGATATGCAGGTGGATTTTGTTTTAGTCGGGCTCGGGACCTGAGTTGTAACAAATGTCATGATTACCACTTACTTGGCGATGAAGGCACATACACAACCTAACATCGAGACAGCCGATGTGCGAACCCTCTGCATCCATCCTGGGAAGGGTGGTTAACGTCCGTTCTCTAAAGAACGGGTAGAAATAGGTTTCTCGAGTCCAGGCACTGCAGGGCGCGATCGAACCCATTTATCGTTTATGACTTGTATAAAAACATTAGAACCCCGGAAGGGGGAGGAAGGTTAGGAAGGGGATACTTTTAACGGTGCCTAAAGCTGAATTAACCGAGTATCATGAAAGTCATAATAAAACTACGTTTTAACGATTTTAGGCGCGGTAATTTATTTGATTTTGGTTTATCCGACGTTTCCGAAACGTAGTTTTATTATGTATACAAGACGCGAAAACTTAAGAAAATATTATCATGAAAGTCAATTGAATATAGAAAACTAATTGTTATCTACAAAAATTGAATAGCTTCCGTGGGCATACGGACCCGAAATATGCGAGCAAAACGTCCTTTAATAAGTTATATATTATGTTATGGACCTAGAAATTAACTTAGTCATAGAAGCAGAGAACCCTCAATTCGGAATGAATTTCGTGATAATCTTAAAACCTCCTTTTCCTATTTCCTATTAGCTTCTAATTTACCCCCACAGCCCTTTCCTAGTAACTCTAGATATGCTTATTATCATATTAGATAGCACAGAAAGAAAATTGCTAATATTTTTTATACATATTTTTCTATGCTCTTTCTTATAATAATCTTCTAAGCTTAATCGTATGATAATCTTTTAAGGTAATGGCAATTTTTGAATGGAAATAAGCTTATTACCTGGGACTTCGTAAGCAATGCCTCAGTATAGTTAGCAATTGGCAAGTCAGTTTACAGTTTGTACTTATAACTTATTGTAAGATGCAAAGAAATTAATTATAAGTAGTCTGTGCTACTTTTATTCATTCTACGATACGTAGATGACAAGTTACTGAAAACTAAAATGAAGAAACAAACATGTAGATGATACATGTTTTCCGCATACGTATATAAAAGCATATATGTACTTTCAAATATTTCTATCGACACAAAAAAATAACCTTGACCAACTCTAAAACAAAATGTTCAAAATAAGTAGACAGTTAATCACGGTGCATGTCTCCGTCTGGATATACTTCACATATAAGATGTAGTGAGAATTTTACTGCACAAATTTGAAACAATTGAGCCAAAGGAATTTATGGTGATAAGTTAATGCACTTACCTTTAAGTAGATATCTGTCTGAATCATGTTCTTGAAGACATCGCGGGAGACATCCTGAAAATAACACCATTTTGCAATGAGTATCAATGCGCCCGCGCCGCGGCGCTGATGTCGTCTTTATCCGACGCCATTTTCACACAGTCCCAGCTTTCCCGCAAACAGGTACGTACCATTGGAATATTAGTATTTAAACAAATGTTCACTAATTAACATATGATTCACGTAAGTAGCTCAAAACAAATCAATAAGAACGTAAAAATTGCAACTTGCACGCTAAAAGTAATACCGCTATTCAAAAACAAGAACATTGACCCTCGAGAGCACACGTAATAGTTAACATGTTTTTTGTTCATAATGATGAATACTGAATATAATAACCCAAAATAATGTCCTCATTAAATATTTAAACAATCACGCTAACTATATTACATTTAAAACTTAGATTAGTGCGATTGATACGTTCCGCGGAATAATAACATCTAATTGTGAACTAAAGAATGTGACCGTCATGTTTCGGTTACATCAACGCAAAGCCGTGGACAGAACGTATTACCTATTTAACCAATGGTAGTAATTAGACTGCGTGCTATACTGCTTGAAAGACAATCTATTTATGTCAATATGCCCTTATTTTTTTAATAGATCACTAAGCATCCCCCGCAGCGGCAGCGTTGCAAGACACGACTCGTGTCACAAGTCGTAGTCGCCCTGCACGTGCTGACAAGACCTCGTATCGCCTGTCGAAAAGATCGCTGTGTTGTGCATTTACTCCTTTACTGAACAACGATTTACTTGTCCGATGACTATAATCGGCAGGGATATTAAACCGCAAGCGGCAAATATGGCTGAAATCATCACGAAACAGGAGAGCGAGAAACCTTCCCGACCAGTCAGGAACAGGCGATACACACGGTTAGTTATTGTTTGCATGACTCATTACTTTCAGTCATGTAAGTAATCATTTCTTTGTGAGTCACATAAAATTGCGAAGTGCATTCCTTTATTTTAAAAGTACGAAAAATAATTTGTCGTCAGGTTATTGCGAAGTTAAATCTAAATCCCAAATATTATTTTTATTTCATGTTTTCAGAAGAAGTTTTGTCGCGGGACAACGTCCACAGAAAAGGTTATTTACACCAGAAATTAAGCGCTATTTAAAAGATTGGCTCGTTAGGCGAAGAGAAAACCCGTACCCAAATAGGGAAGAAAAGAAATACCTATCGCGTGAAACTGGATTGACTTATATTCAGGTATGTAAATCACAAGTGTTTATGTTTAAAAGTTAAATTTTCCACTGTTTTAAAATGTAACAAGATATCATGTTTGTACCTACAAGCAACCTAATTGGATCGGTGCCAGATTGCTATTTGTACATAAATAGGCACTATTTTTGTCTTCGCTTTGTTAACGACAGTGTTTGCAGTTTATAATTCAATCAAGTGTCATCTCAAGATACTAACTTACTCTGCAACTGAGCTCTGACTTATTCGTAACTTAAAATTTTTGAATCCCTTGTGGATACCTCGACGAATGTTTGGTATAAAAACACTACAAATTGTAGTTTCTATATTAATTATTATTTAAAACTACGTTTTAACGGTTTTAGGCGCGACATTTTGTATTATTTTTAATTTGATATTCAAATATTATCGTTATTTCAGATTTGCAACTGGTTTGCTAACTGGCGTAGAAAATTAAAAAACGTAAATATTGAAAGAAATCAACAAACATGGGGACACTTGATTCGTACATATAACGACCGAGCTCAAGGTAACGTTGAACAATTCAGCATATGCTCTGATGACAGCATATGGAGCGAGCCTGAGCCCGTAAGCCCTGAATACGAACACCTGGATATTGATATGGAACACACAAGTAATTCAGAAATGTTTATAGAACAAAACGACACTCCACATACACAAAATTTGAAAGAAAACTGCCAAAACTTTAATAACAACACATATCATGTTGAACATAATATTCATACAAGTTCGCATGAGGGTAACAAAAGCGTTACAAGTCCAATGCTTCTCAGTAAATGGCTGGAAAGCGCAGCACGTTTCCAGCCTAGTGAAAGCAACTATGCTTGGTGGTCTGATGAAAAAAAGCGGAAGCCCGAAGCAAGAGTACAGAGGAATGTAACAAACACAATAGTTCGCCACGATAGGGATGAGGTGGAAGCAGCTGTAGCTCTTACTGCATTGGCAACCGCAACTAGACTCACCGCACCGTAATGGCTACTTGTACCAGTAAATGTATGTAAAGTACACACTGTACAGCTTGGTTGTAATGACTATCAAGACGTCTCTAAGAATACTATTAATAACTTCAAATTACGAGTTTCTACTTACTACCTTGTATAGAAGATCTGTTCTATAGATTAGAGAATAGACTGAGCGCTCCCTAACCAGCTGAGAAGTAATTGGTGAAGCGAGAGAGATAAAGATATCGTTCGGCCACTAGTTTTTTTTTGTAGTGCGTTGCAAAGGCTAGAAGTAATTTTTTTCTAGTTTTTTTGGACAGTTTGAGCTTTGGGTTTCTGCGCCTCACAAATCTACAGAAAACTTGCTATTGGCCGCTCAGTCAGTTTGTCTCTCTATTTAGCTACCGTAATAAATATTAACCAAAATTGGAATCAAATCGATTATCTATAGTTGTTTAACATCAATTTCGCAATTGATTAATATGTTTTTAGGATACAAGTTTTCCAAATTTGTTTTAATTTAGTAATATCATGTTCTTTATGTTTGTGTACTTACTCAATTATGTATACTACATACTTTCAATTTCATTTCACTATTAATGTTGCTCAAGTATTATTAAGTTTTAAGTATGTAATGTTTAACCATAGCATAGTCATTATATTTTTGATCTCTATTCAAATGTAAGTTGTGATTACTGCCAAAGATTGTGTATTAAGTTTTAATAAATATTTGATAAAAAAAAACTATAATAAAATTTTATTTATCAATATTTAAGCGAGTACATGTAGCATGTAACACATTAAATTAAATAATAAAAATATGGACAGACTCCACACGATCTGCAATTCCAGACATCGGCACATGAAAAAGCAAATTGGGCAGGACTAGGGGAGTGGAACTAACCACCATGAGACCGCAGGCCAGAGTCCTCTCATCGTTCCTGTGGCGCAGAGGCCTTGGCGAAGGGCACAAGACTGGTCCCTCAGAAAATCATGGCGGGCCAGTCGCAGCTCTGCAATTTTGTCATGATTTATAGGAGGAACGCCTATGACACACCAGCGCGGGTCTCGCCACTATCGAGGCGGTGAGACCCGTCCTGCTATCCTGAATAAGACTTGGACACGGCACCTTGATATTCCGGCTGACACAGGTCCTCAGCTGCTTCGGGAGGTACCTGTGTCGCATAGGGTGTGAGCCAAGGTCAGGGTGACATCATTGTGACACAGGAAACAAGGAGACAGCGTTGCACACCTCTCCGTGTGCCCCGCTTGGACAGAAACGGACTACCAGACATGGCTTCCCGCTGCCGGCCGTGGTTCGCACCATGTTCGAGAGCCCTACCGGATGGAACGCCGTCTCCATTTTTGCGAGCGTGTCACGCTTGCAAAGGAGGATGTGAAGCCGGAGCGTGAGTGAACGTCTTTGCTCCACTGCTGCCGCCAGAGGACGCGTCGTCACTGGAGTGCCAGTTTGGACCTTCCGCCACCGTAAGTTTCCCTTAGGGATCAGGTTTTTGTCCGCCATTATGGCCTCGAGATGGGAGCGCGACGTATTCCGCGCGTGCTCACCTCTCCATCCGTGGGGCGCGTTTAAGAGTTTGAAGTCGCCGGGGGACGAAAGAAGTTTCCTGGCATTGGATGAGGCCGTTGGGCCACCGCATGCCAGGGCCAGCGGAGCTGCTAGGCCATATGCCCGTGGCCCTGACATTGCGGGCGAGGGACGGAATAGAGAAGGGGTTTTAGTGCCTATCCTAACTGTGGTGTGGCAATAGCACTTCTAGTTTTGGCTAGAGGTGCAAGTGCCACCCCAACCTGGCGAACCCCACACGCCGGCCACGACTTTGTTCGTTTGAGTGGAACTAAATGGTTACGGAAATCATAAACAATGCAGAAGTAGATGCCATTTTCAGTGTTTTGATGTTCTATAGCCCTTAGTTAGTAGCATCATGTTACTTACATAACATAACTTAATTGTTTAACTGTTTTTTTTTATATTTTCTTAAGTTTTCGCGAATTGTATACATAATAAAATTACGTTTTAACGGTTTTAAGAGTGGTAGTACATTGATTTTTGTTATTCCGATGTTTACGGAATTACAAAAATCAAATAAATTACCGTGCTTAAAACCGTTAAAACGTAGTTTAATTAACTGCTTCTTCTTAAATTTAATATAATAACAAAGAAATTAAACCCAACATGGTCTACACAACTGCCCAGAAAAACATAAGAGGCGAGTCGAAGCCAACCTGATTTCAAGTAACAATAAATGAATGGACATGTTGTTTATAAAAACATAGGTACCTATTCATATTGGGATATAACATGTCGGTATTTGTTAGTGTAGTTATTAAAACGCGATTGATGCGCCATCTATTTTGCTAATCCGTTTATTTTAGGGAAACTACGTCTTTTATCGGGATAAAATGAATTTGCTAAGTTTTCACTCAGGTTATAAACCAGCACTGTCGAGTTTCATTCAAAAAATGTTCAATAGTTTCCAAAAAGATGTGATCGCACTTCGCAGCCCCATTGTTTTCGGTATTTTCATCTATCCCAAGGAAACAACGCCATTTATTGGGATAAAAAGTATCGTAAGTTACGCTCCAGAATATGAGCTTGCTCTAGATCAACTTTCATTTAAACCCGTTCAGATCGTTTTTACGTGATGCTCTAACGGACAGACAGAAAGATAAACAGGCAGACTAAAATTCTAAAAACTTCATTTTGGAATAGCCTGGCCCAATCAGCCCCCCTGATGTTTTACATTTTCAAACACACTATACAAACTCAAACCATTTACAGAATTTATAAATCTGTAAATTAAGTATTGATAAAACATATTTTCTTCATTTCTTTTCTATTTCACTTAGTCATATCAAATGTATGTGCTTTAGAACTATGGGGTGGCAAATTAAAAAATAGAATAAAATGCTTTAACCAACATGTTCTACAATCAAGAAAATATTATTCCAGTACCCAGATTTAAAAAATAAAAATATCTATAAAATGACTTATTAAATTTACATATGCCACTGTAAATAACAACCACAGAGTACTTTATATATACTGGTATAGAGTCAACAGTTATAATATATATAGTAACGCCCTCTATCGGTATATAGCATTATTCAACGGCAAAAACCATCCAGGGGGTCTAGTGTTATTTTGATTTTTATATTAGACTTTTGGAAATTGCGGGAGTTATAATTTAACTCCTGCAATTCCCAAAAGCCTTTCCAAAAAATGTTTATTTGTTAGTAAATAAAACAACTATTTAGCGGTAGCGTGATTTATTATGTTTCCTTTTATTAAAATATTCAAAGGCATACATTTTCATAACATTATTTGTATCCACATCTAATCTGGTGCCGTTAAGATGATGTACTTACAAGTTTTACCATATCTGGGCACACAACAATCTCTTTCAGAAGAAGCCATAATCCAAGTCATCAGAAAACAAATCGTTAGGCAAATTGGTGTTCAGGGTACATGATTAAGTCCGACGTGATCACAGAACACTAGTAAACGTGATAAGCGAAGTCTTTGGAGTCCAGGAATCAAAAAAGTTATCGAAATAATCAAAACACAAAAGTACAACGTTACTTGTATCAGTCGAATTATTTGGTTTTGACATATTGACATTTTGAATAAGTTTTTGGTAATCGACAATTCATCAAAAATTATTAATTAAAGTTAAAAGACTTATAATTGAAAAGTAATAGAATTACACACTTTAAATATATTTATTAGCTGATATGCTTGCAAAACGTAAAAACATATCAAATATTCTTAAACAAGTATTAAAAAACTGCGTATAAAAAACATATTATATTCAAATTAATTAGAACATAATCTACTCAATATAAAAAAAAAAAATCTTAAAAAAATAATTGTACTGATTAAACTGATAAAACTATGACAGAAGTTTTACCAATTGGTTTATGTCTGATATTAAACATAGTAATTACTATGTATTAACATTAGAAATAAATTTACTTGGAGAGTAATTGGGTGCATCATTGCAATGTGCCTTATACATGTAATGCAATGTGCGAACATGTGTTTATTGACACATATTCCTGGAATTAAGAATTGCAAGAAATCTTACTCCTATTTAATAAAATAAAATATTCTGTAACTAATTTAGTATATAATATACTAACACAAATGATACATTATAACTATTTTAGCTTTTTGCATCTTCTTCTTTTTTTGGTGTATTTTGCAGTTCTACATGTTTGTCTAAATAAGACACAAGGGTTTGTTGACACAAATTCAGTTGTCCAACAAGACTTGATCCTGCACTGTCAAGTACCACACAAAGCTGGCTCCTGGCTGCCTCAAGACTTGGCATTTGGCTAAATTCCACAAATTCATTCTTTGACATTAATCTATCTTGAATAATCCCAGCTGAAAAGAAAAAGTACTTACAAATACACATTTAAGAAACTTTTATTCTTCCTTACAATAAACATGAAGATTATAATTAATATTGGTCGATTCACAATCCATAAAACCTTTGTATGTATATTTTATTAAAAGTAATTATAGAAGAAATATAATTCATTTACATAAGTGAAAAAGGGACCGTGATTAAAAGCATCTTATTAATATGCAATACTAACCCATTATAACCAGCTGTGGTGTTTTCTTCAGTATTTTGATCAATTTGCCTGCATTCTCAGGTTGGCCAAATATAATATTTTGATGTGATGTGAACAGTTGATTTACTGCTTCATAGCGAGTGCCTTTGGTTGCCATACTTACAATTTTCTTTCCATATGTTCTCAGGTGCATGTTATTTTTCACCAAAGCAGCAAATACCGGAGTTTTATCTTCCATATTTATAGAATTTACATGAAGGAAAACAACCATTTTGGATGTGTTGAACCAATTCAAACATTCCCTAGCAAGTATATGTTCAAAGGGGTTATCTATTTCAATTTTTTTCCTCTTTTCGCCCCTATCACACAGGACGTAATCAGGAAGCAAATGTTTAGGGGTACCGTATACTGGTTTCGAAAGATCAATAAGAAGTTGTCTTTCAAAATGTGGCTTTCTAGGCCTTTGAATATTAATCTTTCCTCGGTATCGCACAGCTATAAATAAGGGGTTCTGGGTCCGCAACATTACTGAAATCACATATAAAGTAAAAGTTTTTAACTATAATAACGTTTATTACCCAAAGACATTATAAAACACTAAATAAGAAAATTACCTTTATTTATTGATGTCATTACTATACGTAAGTAACAAATGAAATAAACACTATAAATTATTATTGTTAAAATAAAATAATAAAATAAAATATTTATAAGTAATAAATTATTTCATTCGATATCTCCACTTCACTGCCAGAAACTGGTTTTTTTATGTTCTACTCTGTCAGTCTCTGTCGGAGATCGGAGATAACACCGCTTTCTATTTTGATATTTTCTAATTCTAAAATACTCTTCAATTTGATCCTAACCTATTTACCAGTGTCTTAACAGTCAGTACAGTTATTTTTTCTTATCTATCTATTAGAGATTTTTTCCGTTCTATTAGTAGGTACGTATTGCAGTAGATGTCACTGTTCTCAAAGTGAACACTAAATGAAAGAAAATAGTATGTTTCGTTATACGCAGTTGTTTTAATACTTGTTTAAGAAATATTTATTATCTTTTTATTTTTTTGCAAGCCATGTTAGCTAATAAATATATTTTAAAGTGTGTAAATTATATTCCTCACCTTTTTCAAATTATAAAGCTCTTTTTAACTTTAATTACTGGATTTTTGATGAATTGTCGATTTACCTAAAACTTATTTCAAAGATGTCAATTATGTCAAAATCAAAAAGACATTCCGATCGATACGAGTTACACTCGTGAATGTATGTACTTTGTTTGTGTTTTGATTATTTTTCGATAACTTTGTTTGATTCCTGGACTCCGAAGACTTCGCTTATCACGTTTACTAGTATTCTGTGATCACGTTGGACTTACGCACGAACACCGATTTGCCTAAAGATTTGTTTTCTGATGACTTGGAGTATGGCTTCTTCTGAAAGAAGTTGTTGTGTGCCCAGATGTGGTAAAACTTGTTAGTAATCATCCTAACAGCACCAGATTAAATGTGGATACAAATGATGTTATGAAAATGTATGCCTTTGAATATTTTAATAAAAGGAAACATAATAAATCACGCTACCGCTAAATTGTTGTTTTATTTACTAACAATTAACATTTTTTGGAAAGGCTTTTGGGAATTGCAGGAGTTGAATTATAACTCCCGCAATTTCCAAAAGTCTAATATAAAAATCAAAATAATACTAGACCTCCTGGACGGTTTTTGCCGTTGAATAGTGTCGTATACCGATAGAGTGCGATAGTATATACATTGTGACTGTTGACTCTATACCAGTATATACAAAGTACTCTGTGTTATTTACTATCTCGTCTCGCTAACAACATCCTGCATTACGCGGCGCACTGCCAGGCGGACTGCTGTGCATGATGGTGAATGGGCCCTAAAGTTGTTAATGTCATCGTCAAATTGTAAATACCGTTGGACTATAATCTATCTCGCGAGATTGTAATCTGTCAAATAGATATTAAATTCATTTATTGTAAATAACCAAATAAAGCTTTAATTTTAGTTGTATATATATTCTAATTATTCTGATACATGTTTTCAAAATTTTCGCTACAATATTGTGTTTTTCGTGATTTGTTTCCTTCGTTTTATGATAGTCAAATAAACATTTACTACGTGACTCTGGCCGAATGCACAAACCGTGCCTAGCCATATAAAGAAAAAAAAAACTGACTTTGACAATTAATTGATATTAATATTATAAATAATGAAACGTGCTGCTTACTAATTAAGAATTTTTGATCATACGAAATTTAATAGTATATATGGTTAATATTTATAACACAAAATAATACAGTTACTTCCATGTGATAGATGTAATGATATTACAATATTAAAACTCTCATTTTGGTAAGAGGTTAGTTTATTAACTTGTTATGCCTTAGTACGGTTGTAAGTACAGAGCAAGTGTCGTTTACTTATACTGAGGTTATAGTTATAGGTTTAAGTAATATAAATATGACACGACACAAAGGTATTCATTTTTCAATTCAATAATTATTCTATTGTACAGAAAATGCATGGGCAGCAAAGGGATACACCACCATCTTCGGTAAATGGAGATGAAATTTCTAATATGGATGAAGAAGGAGTTATGTATTTAGGCGAACTGGAAGAGATTCAACTTGATGATGAATATATGGATGAAGAAACTGAGCAAGATGAAGATGAAGATATGGAACCACCTGAAGACCATGCTGTTTTGGCATTTTCAAAACATGTTGGATCTGTATATTGTTGTGATTTGCACCCTGACGGTAAATTGGCTGTGACAGGGGGAGAAGATGACAAAGCTTACATATGGTCAGTTGAGACAGGTGAGATTGTTATGGATTGCACAGGACATAAGGATTCGGTTATATTTGTTGGCTTCAGTTTTGATGGTGCCTACTTAGCCACAGCTGATATGTCTGGTGTTATCAAAGCATGGAAATTAATACAGATAATCAACAGCCCTGGCATGTAGCTTTTGAAAATGAAGCAGATGATTTATCTTGGGGCTTATGGCATTTTGGAGCTAGAGTTCTGATATGCGGTGCTATGACAGGAGATATATATGTTTACAAAATACCATCAGGAGATACAAAAGTTTTGCAAGGGCATAATGTCAATGTGGAATGTGGAAAGGTTGGTTTTTATTGTTTAAATTCATAAAGCTGGTTTCCCAGCCCTAAAGAAGAAAGGCCAGTCTCCCATATTAAGTTACAAATTGGTTAACACAGCCATAGTTACACAAGTTCTAACATGAACCTAATTTAAATAGATTAAAGATTACTCAGTGCATTCTTAGTGATATCAATTATTCATATTGATCCATAAATTAGTCAATTGTCTCCCCCTAGGCAGGGGCATTCATCTCATCTCAATCTTGAAAAATATCATTATTCAGAAATAAGTATCTTTTATTTATTTGTATAATATCTTAATAAAATGAGGTTATATAATATATGATTCTCAATAAATATAAGAAGTTCAAATGCTTGTTATTTGTATAACTCTAAAATCTGTTTTCAGAATAAAAAGAATGATCTTAAAATTTCAGATGTTCCGGGATGGCTTACGGCTAGCTGCTGGTTATCAAGATGGAGCTGTTAAAATTTGGGATTTGAAAACATCACAGTTCTTCATACAGTGCCTGCGAGTGTGCACCAATCAAGAGTGACAGCAATTGATACACACCCTGAAATAACCTGCTGGCATCCATATCTACTGATGGTAAGACAGTATAGTCATAAAGTATATAACAATTTCTGCCTGTCAATTATTGCTGTGGGTGGATGGAGTTCTGTTTTAACACTCAATCTGTGCCACTATGCATTATCTTCAATATCCTTATATATCAGTCCATTTGCTATCATGTCCTGTCACACAATATACAACTTATTTGCCTGATTTCAGCTTACTTACTATATAAAAGCATCTTCTATGAATATAATTCTCAGATTTGCTTTTAATGTGTCTAAACCGTGTAAGGAAACACTACAACACCTTAATGTGGGATCAAGCCTGTTTTTACAAGATATCTATGTTGCAATGTTAGTTAATTTATTATTTGTTTGTTTTGGTCAAATCTGGGAGGCTGAATTAGCTTTAGATGTACAACTTGCAATTTCTTGACACACAAAATTGCAAGAGATTGCTTGTTCAGTCCTGATGACAATACAGGAGCATGACAGTAAATTAACAAGCAAAAATGTTTTAAAAGTATCTCATTAAGCTTTGATTATGTATAAAATTGTATAATTTAACAAAATTTTCAATTAATTCAAAAGTTATTTTCATTAATTTCTTGCTTCCTATGATCAGTTAACATTTTAAGCATAAGACGTGATCTCAGAAGATTGATTGTGGAGATTGATCCTTACATTAAAGACCTCTCATAAGAAATACACTTCCTATGTCCAGTCTTAAAGCTTTCAAATGTAGTATCATTTCAACTGTTTCACAATCTACATAGTGTCAGTGTGGAATACCGATTGTCAGTTATTTTACTAAAAACAATCAAATTGTTCCAGTTATCAATTGCAATAAAGAAACATTTGGTGTTCTTTGACGGGTTGTCAATTGTTATTAATATGTTACTACTTTAATTGATTATCATTACTAATTCGCAATGCTGCAGTTGAAGGTTGTGTAGAAGAACGATAGAATATATTTTACTACTATAAATTTAAACACGCCAAAAGCAATAATTTATTTTTTATTTAATAATAATAATAAGATGTTAATATAAAATTAATATTTGAAATAAAATGTGTTACAAAAAACCTATTCTGCATGTATATCTCCTTATATATGTTGAACCCCAATTGACTGAGACAGAGTGAGAGCTACTAAAACAATCAAATAATCGACCCCAACCGCAGCTACAAAGCTACAGTTATACTACTTCCTAACTTCAAAGTATAATTTTCCTTTTTAAAAATTTTTAATAAATGCTTACCTTCAAACAATATTTATTTTATGATTAATTTTTAATAAAGAAATCTATATTATATTTACAGGTAAAGTCATCCTCACCACATCAAATAATGGCAAAGTGGTAGGACAGCTAGAAACAGAAAATGATTTAGAAACTGTTGCATTTGGAGATGACCCACTACTTGGATATTTAGCATTAGGTAAGTAATTTTTAAACAATTTATGTGCATTTTGTTCATTGATAAATTAATATAATCTTACTGTCAGTCAATCAAAATCTCTACAACTTCTAGAATTTTTGTTTGTCTGTTAGAATATCGCATCATCATCATCATCATCATCTTTGTGGCTATATTTTTCTATCCATCAGAAACAGCATTTTTTCTGGATACCTTATCTGAATGGTATACAATACACCTAGACATGTATGAAAATTTTTATGATGGTCTGTTGTGTAGTTAAGGAGTGAAAGTGTCACAAACAAATTCACCTTTATAAATTTTGTTAGGATTATGTTAAAGATTGTTTGTTGACTAGACTATCTGCAACTTATGTGATTATTTTTTTCCTCCTATAATGAATTAATTTGAATAAAACGTAGATCTTAGTGAAGTATGACCTGGTTTAGTTAGACTCAGATATCTTTTAGAGCTCTTTAAAACTCCAAAACCAAATAAATATACCTTTGTATATTACATGTACATTGCAAAATAGCAATGCCACATAATATTTTTTTTGTAAATACTCCTTTTTGGACCAGGAATCTTTGGGGCATCTTAAGAACGAACACCCTACCAAATTTTCATCACAATCTGATTAATGAATGTATAGAGAACAAACGTTTATTTTGATTTATGTATACTATGGATATTTACAGGCACGCTAATGGGTGACGTAACAATATGGGATGTAGCAAGGCAGATGATCCGCCACCATTGTGCCAAATCTGAGGATGAATCAAGTGGTGGCGGAGTGACCAAGATGATATGGGTCAATAACCACTTGGTCACTGGATGCCTGGATGGTTCAATCCGTGCCTACGAAGGCAGGTCCGGCGAATGTACCCTGACCCTTACTGGTCACAGGTCAGAAGTTCTAGACTTCTGCTATAACCCAAAGGAGAAACTAATCCTGACAACATCAGACGATGGATCCGCAAGAATATTTAAGTATGATGTGAATAAGGAAAAAGATTAACACTTAAATTATGAAGCGTTTTTATTTTTCACCCCTACTCAAGTTTTATATTATTTAGATGGAATCTAGGGCCTAAAGCGGTCGCTTGTAGGAAATAATTATGGCCAGTTCTTATACGTTAAAAGTAGTTATTGAGTTGCACTGCGAGCATATAAAATTTATGCTCCATACTAGTAATGCCAATGGTAAGACAAGTAAATAACTCGTAAGTTATAGGAACCAGCCATTGTTAAATTATTGATGCGTTGCACGAAAGCAAAATATTACACTTTATTTGATACTTATCACATTCACAACACGAATCAACAGAAACGGCGGCTTTAGGGTCTCTCGTACGTAGTTTGAAACTCTCGGGTCACCTTAAAGCATAACTTCAAAAGTATGTTCATATCCTAGAACAATTACATTGATAAACTAAGTAGTTTGAATTGGTTAGTTGACACATATTATAACCGATCCTAAAGTCTTTTCTATATAATAACTAGCTGTCCCGGCAGACGTCGTCCTGCCCTGAAAAGCTTCAATCGATATGCCGACAGCAGCGCCACTTACCTGCTCCAATTGTGAACCAACTCTGAAACCTTTGCACAACAACTTTGCTAAAGATCATCACATTATCAAATAGATTACGATTCTATAAAGGACATACAGTCAAACATTCATTTTTATATGTAAGGTATATGTTAAATCTAAACGGCATATTTGTCTTTTGTACAACGAATAGACTACAAACGATGGAGAACACAATGCATTTTTGTTTAATCTTCTTGTCTGTTCGGGATTCACGTAAAACTATTGGGCTAATTCACTGAACGATAGTTTTGTGTAATAAAATCTGTAATACATTTTTATCCCGGCAAGTTTCCTGGGAGCGGTTTTAAGTTTTGCGGGTGCTTGAAATTTCCCTTATTTCGGTATGGTTTTTATTAATACGATAGCTTACATTCTATTTAAACCATGCGATATTTTATATTCCAGGAATCACACGATAATTTTCCTCGGAGTGGTTTAAAGTGGTTAGGGGCTGTAAAGATTGGCTGAATACGACACGATTCTTAGTATACATTATTATTCCTGGAAATCCCGGATTTCTCCTGAGAATCGATCCCACAGCTAAAAATAGCATGCAAATCAACCGCGTTGCTCTCATTAAGGCATAGTTACTATATAAAGTAGACTAGACCGGGAATATTTTATTTCCCGGTATTTCATCATTTCGAAGTCACGTGATTTTAGGCCTTGTTTGCAATGACAGTTTCTATATTTATTAGACATCTTTAGTAGCACAGATGTAGTCGTGTATGACTTTAGTAACATTGCTTATTCAGGGGGTTTAAAGGAATTTCTGGGAACCATGTATTTTAATAATGAAAAAATCATTACCCTGCTGTTAATAAATACCCTTTTATTTTAAATATTGGCAATATAACTGTAGTACTTGTTATCTGTATAGTGTAGACAACGTCGTTGGCTATTCCTAGTAGTATTTAAATAAAAGAGCAGGCGTTAAATATGAGAGGATCTGTAATAAGATCTGTTAGTCTGTATAAATAGGTGACATTAAAATTAGCTAGTAGCTCTTCAAAGATAGAGAAGAAATTTACTCTAAGGGAGTGGCTATAAAACACACTGAGAATTACACGGTTACGACCTAAAATTGCTTCAATAAATAGAAGAAATTGTATTCTTTTCCCAAAATTTATTTAAAACGGGCAATACATTATTCAATTGGTAGAGCAACTACGTGAGCTAGCGTGCTGAAATTGGTTGGTCAAAGAGGTCATTCATTAAATATGTAAGTGACCTGAGGGGAGGGAGGGTTAGAAAAATCTACACATGGCTTCATCTTGGGGCAAAAACCCATTCTTACGTAATATTCTACAAGTCTATATTTAATATTAGAAATCTAGTTTTCTATTTCGGATGCCGAATGGTATTCTTCATTCTATAATATGATATGAATTCACTTCGATTTACATCTTATTTTACAAATTTTTAATGTTTATTAATTATTAATTTTTTTAATTGCTTTTCATGTATGTAACATGAATGTGTTCGGACCAGAGACGGCAGGAAGGGGCTGGTGGATGCTTTGGCAATACATCTGATGGACGTGGGTGTTTTCTAGAGCATTTTGTCGCAGCCACAGTCTGCTGCGGCTCTTTTAATTTATAAAATTGTTAAAACATTTATATGATTTTTGGAATTGTATGATTAGGATAAGATGGGGGTGACATTATCACTAAAAGCCCCCCAAATAAATTAGATATTAAAAAAAATGAAACATGAGGGTAGGGGGTGTCAAAAATCGTCAAAATCATACTTACGTTAATAATGCATGAATGGCCCCCCTAAAGACAATTAGTTAACCAATCTAGTGTTATGGGCTCTGCCGCGCTCACTTATCTTATATCACCAGATTTCGCGCTCTGTAATTTGTATAATGTAATGTCCGCTTTACACTGTCGGCGCTTTTTCATGAAATAATATTGGAGTATAAATTATTTTTTTATTAGCTCTAGATTGCTTGAAGGTACATAAAAAAACGTATGCGTCTCGGGACACCCGACAGTAGCGATAAACTAATCTAAGTTGAACTATTTAATGTTGAAATTTGTTTATTTAACTTGAGAAAAGCTTAGGTTAATACTTAAATTTTATTTATATCGCGCATGGATTAGAGTGAGAGAGGAGGAGCCTGCCTACCGCTACCGTATGCTTGAGAGAAAGCCAGACAGACTGGCGCCGCAACGTGTTACGTAACGAAGCGGTTTACCCTCCCATAAGAAGTTATCACTTCAATATATGTTATATGAATTCTTTATGAAAACTTTTTCCAATGGTATCAGTGTTCAATCATTTACAAAATCAAAGAGGCGCATTTGTTTACTTTCGCACAGTACTTGTTTCATGTATTGATAATCGCGATATGCAGTTTTTCATTCGTTTCCTCCACTGTTTATAATAAACCTGCAATTTCAAGATTAAGATGTATATAATCCTCTCAAAATGTTTTGGACAAACGGGTATACCCACTATCTCGGAAAAAGAAGAAAGAAGCTCCATAAACACCGATCCGTTGACTTTCTTTACTTATGGCCAGTTCCTTCCAGATGTTACTATTCATTCATTTGCCCTTCTATCGGTTGAATTTTGACATTACTATGGAGCTATGTCAAATTTTATCCAAAAGTAAGGCAGATGCGTTCATCTGCCTTACATCATCATCTGCATTGAAAAGATATGGGAACCGGCTATCAATGTTTAGTAGTAAACATATATATATAGTAGTATACATACATTCATGTTTTTTTTAAAATATGTATTTTAAGGTAGCGCTATCTAGTTATTCAGCTGGAAATTCACTCATACGCTGCCATACGTTTTTCAACTTGTCCATTGCGATTCGTTTTTCCACTTGTCCGTTGTAGTTCACTTCTAATATGTGTCCCAGCACACATTTTTTTTCAGTTTAAGAATTGATACATATAACTGCATCAATTCGCATTTGGTATATCTATTCTAAGGTATATCTACGTATTACTATGGAGGAAAAACATTTGAGGCCTTGTGGATTGCGAAAAATCATAATAATAAACATTGATGTAACAATATGATAATATATAAATTAATCTAATAATTATTTTAACAGTCACAGTAAGAAATAATATAATGTTTACACAAGTGTTTGGCCAAACAAAAAATTTTAACAATAGAGATCGTTATGTTGTATTGTTCTTATAATATTTTCGCGATTGATACACATAAGGAAAACAATATTTTGACGGTTTTAGGCGCGGCATTTTATTTAAGTTTTATTTCGAAGATTAGGCCACTTTTCAATAGTCGTGATCACGGAAGACAATTAAGATGCCAAGCATCAATGAGTGTGTTAAAGTTATTTACTATCTAGTTTACCCAAAATATGTTCATTTTAATTTTTGTCTAGGATTATTGTTTCTTTTCTGGGAGTCGAGTCTAATTTACCACCGTTTCGCAACTTGTTGTGGCTTGAAGAGAACAAGCAATGCTAGAAACTTGAGCAATACGCCTAGCTCTAATAAGTTTATTTTTAAATTAATTTATATTTATATAATTGTTTCAAACATTTGTTCTTATTATAACATGTCAATGTGATATGAGGATTATGACAAGAGTGGAAGATATAAAATACTGTCAATGACCCTTATGCAGTGAACGTTATACAATCTATAAATGAATTGCTCATATCCTGTCTCAATGGTGGCAATATCCATCTTAAAAGACGGTCAATGTACCGCACACCTCATAGTGATACTTTATCAGTGTCACTTGTTCGATTTATATGTATTTTAAAATGTGTGCCAAATACACATTACACACGTGGTTTCCTCATGGCGAGAGAGAGACGGCTAAACCCAGTCGTTCGATCTTGGCAGTGAATTCACACAGTCGTGTTAAAAAAACAGAAATGTGCGTTATAATTGTAAAGTAAAGGTCGAGCTTTGTTTAACCGTCTTTTCACACATGCCGTTTTAAGCTTGAGCCACTCTTATGGCGGTAGACGGTAGAGCTCGTGGTTAACTTGCAAAGTGGTCCAAGTCAACTGTGAACAGAATAGTGAAGTAGGCGCATACAACAGCGAACGTGTTCTTGCCGCGCGGTGGTCCCGACGAGCGTATTTTATTAGCGACTGGGACATGAGAAAAAAATCAAACATCAATGAAAACTAATGTCTGGTGTAGGAATTAAGTGTAAAATATTGTTATCGAGTCTGCTGTAACAAAACCGGTTTCAAAAGTAAAATATGGTGACTTTTCATGTGCTGCATATATTAACCTTAACTAAACTAGTAGTAATAATGAAAAGTTTTGCGTTGATCACAATATACTATAAATAAACTGTTATCAGCCATCGGTAGCCAGTTTACTAGTGGCAGCCGCCTTATCAGCCAGTACATGGGAATCTAATGGTAAGCCGCGACACACGTGGTGTTTTTCCCGTCGTAGCTCAGTCCGCAGTGTGATGCAATGTTTGCATGACGGCGCCTCATCACATCGGCAGTTAACGTTGCGATCTTTTTACCGCAAAACATGTGTAAAAGTCTTTGGCTAGATCTGATAGCTTAATGTGTGTGTTAAAACTATAATTTAATTGTTTTATTTATTAGACGCACGAAATGGCAAAAGTATCGGACGTGGTGGGGCTCTCCCCTAAACCGATGGATATGGGGTCAGGGAGCAGTGACTCTGATGATAAACAATCTAGTGATCGGGTTCGATTGAAGAAAGAGTTAGGATTGATGAACGGTGTAGGTATAATCGTCGGAGTGATTGTTGGATCGGGGATTTTCGTGTCACCAGTCCTGGTTCTCGAACGTGCTGGATCAAAAGGAATGGCTCTCATCGTGTGGGTGCTATCGGGGATGCTGTCGATGGTGGGTGCTCTCTGCTATGGAGAATTAGGTAAGCAAATTTCATAATAACGTATGTTAGGTAAGTTTTAATTTAATATTTGTAAATGCTGGAAATGCTTATTGTCCTGTCAAGAAACTTATTATTTATAAACCAATTGTTGGCTCTATTTGATAAGCGAATAAGTGATAATAATGGTATTACAGATATTTTTGTTTCTTACTTCCACATGTGTTTATTTTATTTAAGTAATGGGTATAGTTAATGTTTAACTTTAAATACAGAATAATGATGTGTTTCGAGCTATAAGGAACCTATTAACATAAATATTGTTTTTA
Organism: Dendrolimus punctatus; assembly: GCA_012273795.1. Lineage (NCBI taxonomy): Eukaryota > Metazoa > Arthropoda > Insecta > Lepidoptera > Lasiocampidae > Dendrolimus > Dendrolimus punctatus. The sequence goes on from CM022536.1 coordinate 8,090,555, forward strand.
ATTTTTGGTATTTAAACACAGGAACATATTTAATTCGGAATAGTTATGTAAATATTCCCGCGAGATACGGAGGGGAATTTACGCAAGCAAAGTCATAGGAAGGGACCTCGTCGTACATGTACAATGTAACTACATGCATTTATTGAAAGTTATAATAGATTAATTGCCTATAAGGAAAATTAATTTATAAGTAAATACACGTTATTATAGCAGTAGAGAACCGAGTTAGAATATGTTAAAAACGTGTAAAAATTTTAAAACCAATTTCAGCATTATATAAGATTGAAAGTTAAAGAGTATTTTTGGAACTTATTACTAACTATAGACAAACATGACCATGATCGCACATATAATCGATCCGCACGAGTCGTTTTCAATGAAATAATTAAATTACTGCCTGACATAATTATCTTATGATACGGACTACTGCGATCACAATAAAATGTGGCCTATTTTTAATTAGATACAAATAATTTCAAAACATAAAAAAACATGTGGTCGATACAAGTCGAGACGGGAAGCCTCCGTATCATGATGCTGGCTCCCTCCCGCGCATTTTCTACCCCGCGAAAAAAGATGATGCAATATGCACGTTCTATTGCGCCACCCTGTATTAGTCTTTTGTTAATACAAATTCCATTCAATTCAATATATTTGTTTTTAAAAACATGGTACATTTAAGATGACAACAACAAAACTGAGTAAGTTTTGGGCTAAATGTATATACCAAATTAAAACCATAATTTAATATTTATCCACATTATAAGCATTAAGTGTGAAAGTGAGTTGTTTAATGTTTCAAGCTAAAGCAGTAAAGCCAATTAAGAGCCATGTATACGTAAAAATAATTATTATTCGTGTCGCTTTAAGAATTATAACCAAATTATAACGGTCGCGGAAACTTTGCCCGCGGTACCTTGAAACCCGTATCTCGCACCAATTCTTGCACTTTCCTATCTATCTGTCATAGCTAGTACCCTATGTTCGTTTTCTGATTTCTTGAAAGTCAGTTAATATTATCATGTCAAAGACTGAACATAGAAAAAACACATTAATATTTGTTCTATGTTCTCAATCTTTGACATGGTAATATAAAAGAAGGGATTACTTTTGGTTATGAATTAAATGTAATTTCATTTTATAATACACTGTAGTAACGAGTAAAGTTATTGTAATAGAGCGAATGACACATGACATGGAACCACCTTTGTTTTACGAGGGGAAATCCGATTGAAGTCAGATCAGCCGCGTATAGGGGGACAGAACCCCCTAGAGGAAAATCGTGATCGGTGTCTGGGCTCCAGGTCGAGATGGCACTAGCACCTCTAGCCAGAACTAAAGATGCTATTGTTACACCACGGTTAGGCCGAGGGGATTTAGTTGCCACCCACTAAAACCCCTCGATATTCTGTTCTTCGTCTTTAATGCCAGGACTACAGGTAAACAGCCTAGCCTCTCCGCGGGCCTGCTGGCCTCATCCACTACCGGCGAACTACTTTTGTCCCCCGGCGACATCATGCCCTCATTTCGTGGGGCGGTCTGTAAGAGGTCAGCGTGCGCAGAATACATTGCACCCCTATGTCGACGGCATGCTGCGGGTGCGGAGCCCTTTACCCAGGGGAGATCACGGTGGTTGAAGGTCCAAGCTGGCCCTTCAGCGCCGAGGTTTCCTCCTTTTTCATAACAATAATAATAAACCCGCGGGGAAGCTTTGTGGCGAAGCCTTAGGTGAGTAGTGTCACCTTGGACCTGACTCCGGGGGCTAAAGCAAGGTCCTCGTTTCCGTGCTTGCGTTACCCAGCCGGCACGGAGTGGAGCTAGAGCTAAGACCCAAGTTCCAGGGGTGGAAGTGATAAGTTGCATAACGTTGGAAGTAGCTTCGGCGAACCTGCAGCCCTGCAGGACCTTTCAACACCCCTTAGCCACTCACACCCGTGTTGCCTCTGACTTTTATGGCATTTTTTTGGGGCCCGTGCAGGGAATGGCGAGTTATCATCTGCCCATTTTTCGATGTCCCCCGAACATTGCGACAGGCAGACGCCATAGTCCCCATATTCCCAGACCCTTAGTACCACTAGCTGTGCACCCCAATAGCCCGATATTATTTGTTCTCAATTCCCACAATAGTCCTACACTGGACGGAGCTTGTCCTTGGGTGCATTATTATATAGTGTAGACAAGGATAATCGCCGGTTAGTGTCACGCGACATTTACATTAAATTTGTCAAGACGCCTCTTAATAATAATAAGTCTTTTATTTCAGACAATAAAATACCCATATAAAATTACAATACAATTAAAACCTTTAAATTAAAAACTATTAAATAAAATTAAAATAATATTCATGTCATTTCAATTCACATGTGTATTATGCATTTGCGTTACTGTGCACAGAATGCCAGCTCTAAATAATAGGGTTGTCATGGCCATCTGAAAAAGAAAAGACTTTTGACGGGAGCAGAGCAGGATGGCCGCTCGCGCTCCCGTTATGCCTCTTTTACAAGCATGACGCGCTCGCAACAGGAGAGGGACCACCTTACACCTGCTAACTCCAAACGGGCCAAAACATTTTAGGGGTTTAAGAGGATATTATTAAGTAATTAATTATATTTCCTAATCCTAATCGTGAATTAAGCACACTATTGTGAAAACAGCTGCTAAAAAAAACTGCAATATCCCATACCAAAATTTAAAATTACGTTAATACAGAATCAGATCTAATTAGAGAATATTAATAAAAAACTATTTCAATTACTGTAAAAGTTGTGTGTAAAATTTTCAAATTCCAAGTATTTAGTATAAGTTCAATTTCCTCGTTTATAACTGCAATAACTCATTGTGAATTATGGCATATGGATATTAATTCTTATCGGAACTAATATAGCTGATTAGTAATCGGTATAATACTTATATTCTAAATTAAATAGGTGTTTAACGTACATACGTGATCTATCATATAATACATTTTTAGAGACTCGTTGTTTCGATTGCATCAAAACTCAAAACAATTTGTTACTTCTTCCGCGCTTCACACACATCGCATAGATTACAGTAATTTGCCAGTATTTAAAATCAATGGGTATTTTCATAAAAATACATGAACTTCAAAGATTCCCGTAAAACTACTTGTAACGGGTGTAAGTAATGTTCGTAAAGGCATACATAACTAAATTTGTTCGACTAAAGATGTCTAATAGACACAGAAACTGTCATATCAATGGTATTACTAGGAATAGATAAGGTTAGAAATGAGTACATAAGGGGATCTTTGCCGGTTGCACCAGTCACTGGAAAATTGAAAGGACGAAGACTAAGGTGGTATGGAAATGTAATGAGGAGTCACGTGACAAAGATACCGTTAAATTGCAAGATCGATGGATACAAAGGCACACCAAATTGAGACGGATTGACTGTGTGAAGGATGATATCCGGAAAATTCCCTCGAGATTTTGCGGGACCCAAAGTATCGCAGCATTTTAAAAAGAATGTAAGCAATAATTTTAATGAAAACTGCTCTCGGAAAAATTTCCGCGGGATTCCCGGGAAAAAAGTAGCACAAATTTTATTATATACAATTTGTTATCGATCAGTGAAAGAAACCGCATTAGAATTAGATTTTTTTGCAATATGGCAATGTCAAACAATTCCCAGGAATATTCCGTGGATAAAAAGTAGCGCAGACTTAGGTGTAAAATTTAGCAGTCGATCAGCGAAAACCGCATCGAAATTGACCCAGTAGTTTTAGGTGAATCCCGAACAAACAAACAAACCGACAAACATACAAGAATTTTTAAAAATGCATCGTTTTCCCCGTCATTTATATAATCTACTAGGATATGCCCGCGCAGTGGCGGATTTGCCCTAAGGCCCAGGAGTCCCGGACCTAGGGCTGCCAGATATTAGGGGCGGCCAATCGTGACAAAAAATTCACTGATGATAGATAACAAGAAATAACTTAAAAGTACGTAAATATTCTAAAGGCTCGTGCACATTATGGTGAGCCGTACTGCACGGCATCGTATAACAATAATCTTTCTTAATCACTTTTATACTTTTTTATAAATAAATAAATATAGATATGATAGATGTAATGTCAAGTAATTATTTCGTTCAAGTAAATTCATATGTAGGAGCGGCAAAATTTGAATAGCCTACGGGCGGCAAATATTCAAATCCGCCCCTGACGAGTATATACTTACTTCGGTATCGAGACTACAAATTATATGTATGTAGTCTCGATTCCAAGAATGGACACAAGACACTTTTAACCCGGGAAATGGGTTAGTTTTTTTTCGCAAGCCGGATCGCAATTTTCCGGGGGCGAATATCACTTAGGTAAAAATTTATTGCAATGTAACTTCATGCTCTGAAAATAAAGTACGATTTTCATTAATGTTCGATCCGCGGCGAAAACCCTACTTATTTACACTTACTCTCATCATAAATAAAGTTCACATTATTAATACTTCATGTTTTTGTTCCAAAAACTGAAAGTCTATTCCTAAAAGAAAACAAAATTTCCTTCGGTGAAGTATTCCTATTATACTTCATTAAAAAAACAACCAAGTTTTTAAACCAATATGTGCCGTTTTTCATCTGTCAGCAGAAGGGTTTAAAATAACATTTATTTCTTTAATATTTATTTGCATAGTTGTTTATGATTTATAATTGTCTTACAGGCACGATGATCCCAAAATCTGGTGGTGACTACGCATATATCGGAGAGGCGTTTGGGTCACTACCATCCTTTCTCTACTTATGGGTGGCATTGTTCGTCCTCGTACCAACGGGAAATGCCATCACTGCGTTAACATTCGCTGAGAACATTCTTCAGCCAATAACACCATATTGTGAACCACCAAAAACAGCGATCAGACTTATAGCTGCCTTAATAACGTGTAAGTAATCAAAATATTCATACTGAAGCTTTTATTCTAGAACAATGCTACGTCCTACATATACATTTAGGTGAATATTACACAATATGTGAACGTGACCTTTCCAGTTACGACAACTCCAGTTTTTGGTGTCAGTCAAAAATCTAGTTGGGGCCACAATGGGAAGTGATTATAAAACTATAGGCGTTTACCTATTACCTGTTTTCCTTAAAGTTTGTTATAAGCGCGTATCACTAAATATTCGACCCTGGATAGGTACATGAAATTACGAAACCATATTTAAACAGACTTTTTGTTGAAACGGTTTTAACCCTAAAACGATTATATCTCGTACATATATTATTAAATAAGTGATTGATGCAAGTAGGTATTTTATCAGTTCCTTTCATTGCATGTTGTCATTAAATTCTTAGTTTTGTTAAACTTCTCCGGAGCCGTATATAATATATCGTATAATTTATGGATAATGAACTAAAGTGGACCGCACTTATAATTTTTATTTTTATAAATAATGTGTCAACATTATTTATAAAAATAAAAATTATAACACTATCAAGTGTCAACTACTTTGAAATCATATTTGGCCAAGACGGCTGAGACAAAATGCTTGAAATCAAAAATAATACTTACGGGCTGTCTGCTAGGGATCCAAAGCATATACGTGCATTGACAGACTTGACCCTACGAAATATCGCTTGTTTCTTTTTCGAAGAAAAGTAGACGGCAAAATGCAAACACTTCCCTATTCTATCCTATACCTTACCTAAGAAAGAAAGAATTATTTTATTTAGGACAAATAAACATTTTAACAACACTGAGTAAAATAAAAGATAACTGTATCAATATAGGCAAGTCCTAAAATTGGACCCAGACTCAGCGTAATGCTAGCTGCTAAGGCCAGCGCTGTTCTTCCGCCTGGGAGCAGCTGGTGGAGTTTACAACGGACGTTTTAAAAATTATATAGAAAACGCATCCAATCCCTTAAAATAGTTTTAATAATAATTAATGGTCATAAAATAATATAAATAACACATTGGAACTTCTTTAAGAACATTTTATGCCCAGTAAAAATAAACAAAGCATTTTGTATTATCTTATTTGAATGGTTGTGTGTACATTGTGAATACCCCATGCAGTGAACCGGTTATCAAGAAACATGTCCAGTAATTTATTGTTAACTCCCAAAAAAATATCCGTTCCCAGAATCAGCTTGAAGACTGGTGTAGTATGTTTTGCTCGTTTCCAATACGATTTACAATTCGCGGAAGATATCAACACTGAGAAGTCGGTTTGCGCGCGCATTTTTGCACACATAAAATACATTATATCATTTTGGTTTCTAACAATGTAGCATTGTTTTGGCAAGTTTTAGCTGGCATATGAAAGATAATGTTTACAGTTTTATTTTTAAAGAACAAGATGATTAGGATCAAAAAGGTGAACACACCCAACTGTTTGAAATGACCTTTTGATTTGCCTCAAAAATTCTGTTGTTTTGCTAATGTTGGGGCAGGAGGTTATTAGGAGTCCGTCCGAACCGTCCTTACTCCGGCTTCTTGTAAATTACCTACCTATAACAAAATTTTACAAGAATAGGACACTAGCCAAATCCCCAGTCGATGCGAAACGTGAAATTACCTTGTGCTAAAGATGAATATTTTTATTATTTAGAAAAGTGGTCACCCTTTTGATTATAAGCTGTCCATTAGTATCAAATTTAAAAAATAGGTTAATCGATTTTAAGTACCTTTTCTCATTTGCCTCGTAAATGTTTTTATGACAGAAGTTCATTTACCTCTGTTAAATAAATAGCAAGGAGCAAAGTAGTATTAAAATCGCATTTTCTTGTGTATTTATATTACTTTACAGATGATCTTTGGTGTGTCAATTTTAACCGATAGTAGGGCATTTGACCGGTCCGTAAATATAGGATCATCTCGTTGACTTCAGGAATAAATATAATGATCCTATTATCATGCAAAAGTATTCTTCTTCCATGCTATGTAATTATATTACTGCAAGGCGGCGGCCAGCATTTTGGGAACTTTCCCGACAAGTGACAGTGGTTTGGGACAATATTTCCAATATAATTATTTCCTTTTTTATTTACTTAATTCTAGTTCTCAATATAGCTTAGTTAGTCGTTCATTTTTAAGTTTATATTGTATTTTTTTTAATTTTAATTACTCGATTGTCTTATTTTAATCACATTTAAGCCACGGATCATAATATAGTATTTTGTTGCACTTGAACTTTGAGTACAACAGGCTCGTGGTGCTGTGCAAACACGTGGCTCGCTGTCTTTTTATTATCAGTATGATGTCAGCCAGAGCAACCGCGTACCATACGATAGGCGACCAATATCCATTCAGGCCCTTCCCACTGGCGGAAGAACGGACAATCATGTCACAATCTTGTTACTAGCTATCATTGTAACGTAAATGGCGGGTAATTGTGTTTGAGGCCTCAAGCTGTCGTAGTAAGGCAACATGTCCGCATCTTTATAAACGTGTGGTAGGTATATCGGGATTCTGTGGCGCGGTCGCCTGATTGCGCCTGACAGGATAATGAGGGCTTCCTCCCGCATCGCACTGACATACACTGTTATGCAAAATTAGTTGACACATACACTAGTAAACTAAGGGCACTTGATAACAAGGCAGCATTTTATAAGCCTACTTTTACTAATAAAGATATAATGAGATAGATATGTTTGTATCGTATTCTATATATATATATATATATATGAGACACTAAACTTATCAAGAGATGTATTTAGAAATGGATGCGTCATCATCATTTTACAACACTCCAAATACTTTGACTGAAAGTATTGAAAAAAGTTACAGGTTCTTGTTTATTCAGAATAAGGTGGCTTCCCACGCGTTAGTTGGCTGCCTACCCATTATCATTCCTTAAATTAAGGAATTTGTAGAATTACGAGTCACCCATGCTGCTTCTCACCAGCTCAGGATGTTTTTTATAAATTATAGTTATAGTCATTGTCTTTCCCAAAAATATAATCTCTATTTTTGTACAACTGTTGGGATATCTAGTACATTAGTTAGTTATTCATCTGAACCCTATTAGTACAGTAATTTAGTAATTGTTGAGAATTTCAAAATTTTGCAATATTTACTTTATAGCCTTTGTTGTATTTTGTATTCCGATGTAACCGAAAGTTGCCAAAGTCAACTGTAATTTACAGGTTGAATCCTAGTTCGGGGATTTTGATAGCTGACGGACTGCTCAAAATTATTATTGCCATCGTTATCTATTGTGACTATGAATAAATGAATTTTGTATTTTTATAATCTATCTCCTTATTAACAATAAGATCCGTTCGGCGATCCGTGAAAATGATATACTTTCGCATTTATATGAATGTATTCGTATGGATTATTACGTAATGGAGATTCAAATTGCAGTGGCTTAATATTAGAGTAATTATAGATAATTAATTTTGAATCTGGAGTAAAGGAATAAACACTGCTAATTCTGAATGACAGAAAGACGAAATAGAGACAATATTCTATTAGATATTCTACCTATACCAATAAAGAAAATAAAATTTCGCTCAATGGCTTATTGAAATCAAATTATAATGTGCCTATTCATAAATTATTGATTTTAGAATTCTTGCGTTTGTTTATCAATGTCTTTCATTGAAAATTGTAGGGATTGAATTAAAAATTTCACCTTTTTTCGTTTATTTCTCTGTTCGATATCTTGTTTAGTTCAGAAAATTTTAATTTCTCGCTGACGAAATCAGAAGCTGAGATCATTAAAAATATGTTTATGTTTTTTTCCAGGCTTTTTAACAGTAATCAACTGCTACGACGTGAAATGGGTAACACGAATACAAGACTCGTTCACAGCCGCAAAGATCTTGGCTCTTGTTATCACGTTCATCGCCAGCTTGTGTTACTTATTCTCGGGCAATACTGAGAACCTCGAATACATGATGCAAGGGACAATTACGGAACCCGGAAGCATTGCTATAGCATTCTACAATGGACTATTTTCGTACTCGGGGTGGAACTACCTAAACTTCGTCACGGAAGAATTAAAAGACCCGTACAAGTGAGTAAATAGTTGTATCCTAGTGGCTAAGACTCTTACTTGCATTTCGTTTGATGAAAATGAGTTTGGATCTTAGCTTTTTGTTCATCAGGCTGGTTTGTTTACAACCACCGCGTGCTAACGGTGAAGGAAAATAAACGATTTAAATATGTAGAAAACCTAGAATTCTGTCTTGGACAAAGTTATTAAAATGATTTGGATGATCTATTCGAAATTTTAAATTATTCTTTAAAAGCGCCGGTGGCAGTTGTGTGTCCCTTTTCGGTATAAAAATACATTTAAACAAAATTACAGCAAAACCAATTAAGTAGTAGTAGTTTTTACGTGAAAGCATAATAGACATGCTTATTATCGCATTTTTTTATAGATGTTTTTATATATCTATAAACTTGAGAGATGATTGGTCTCCCACATAAACTTTAATCCTCTATTTAAAACCCTTCGAGTTGTATTTATCTATACCCCGTCTATTTATACGTACTACATAAATGACAATAATTACCAAAATTACCACAATTAGCAAAATGACAAATCACAAAAGAAACAAACCTATCCTACTTTCTGAGATAACCTTTACATAAATCTATCCTATTACCCGGAATGAAACGTATCCCTTGTCCATCTTCGATATTAATCCCGGAAACTATTCCATTTTTCGTGATAAAAAGTATCCATGTTCATCCTCGGCATCGAAAATCGGTCCCATAGTTTCTCCGTGTAAGCGTAATAGACAGACAGACAGAGTTACTTTTGCATTAATAATATTAATAAGTGCAGGCGTTATTGCAGGAGTTCAGCAGACAGGCAGACGGCCCACTTGATGGAAAGCGGTTACCATCGCCTATGGACATTTGTAATTGTACAATTGACAATTGTAGCACAGAAGGTGCTACAATTGCGCTACTCCTCTTAAGGGAGACTGGAACCTGGTCTCTACTGCCAGAACATAGCTCAAGGTTGTTATGGCGACATTCTTAAGACCAGGGATGGTAGCCAGCCAGTCGGGCAATTACCCTACTAGCTGGCTGCAGGTTGTTTTGTTGCCTCTTACGACAGGCCGCCCGGCTACAGAAATTAATATTCTTTCTTCGTTCCTGCACGGGTAAATGTCTGACCCTGGCTGGCGGTGGTCCAACGTCCTTATCCACTGCCGGGGAACTTCTTTATAATCTCCTGTAAGCTATTAGGCTTGTGTTAAGTTAACTGGGCAGCATATACGACAGACTATGACTGATCCCAGTCACACCTAGACAACAGTAAAGTGTAGAAATTTCGTTCATAAATTTACCCTACGGAAATGTAATGCAGATCCTAACTGTACTCATGTAACTAAATTCATAGATATTGATATTGAAACATACGTACGTTTACGTATATGAAAATTTCTAGAATATAAAATCACGTGAATGTTCCTTAATTTTAACCCATAAGTAGGTTAAATCTCGAAGACCGTGCCTATATGATCTTAGTTAGCAACTCTGTCCATTACTTTATCAATCAAAATCAAGTATTATTATTATATAGCATTTCCTAGCTGAACCGACGATGTCAAAACTCTACCGCTGACTATTACACGATTACACGCCTTCCTGTAATGAAAATGACAATTATTTTGTTATTGTTCTGGTATATACAGTTTCACGATTAACACTGCTTTACTTTGTACAATGAAATGTGTATGCTCCTTGATGGAGTACACTTAGTACTTAGAATATGGTATAAGTAGCTAGCACCGAGCCAGATTATCTATTCACACGATACTTGGAGACACCGAGTTTGTAGGCATCGGCAATAATTACAATATCATAAATGACATATTGTTTAATATCATATGTTATTATATTCCAGAAATTTACCACGAGCGATTTACATATCAATGCCCGTCGTAACATTAATTTACGCGCTGACTAACGTGGCTTTCTTTGCTGTACTATCAAATGTCGAAATAATTTCTTCGCGCACTGTTGCGGTGACATTCAGTGCAAAAATGCTGGGGACAATGGCTTGGATCATGCCACTGTTTGTTGCATTATGTACATTTGGATCTCTTAATGGTGCCATATACACATCCTCGAGGCTCTTCTTTGTTGGTGCTCGAAATGGACATCTTCCGCTGGCGATATCATTGATAGACATAAGGAGGATGACACCTGTACCTTCACTTATATTCATGGTAAGACCAACAATTCATATTATTTTAAGCCGTATTAAGGGTTAAAAACTATTTGGTTTCCGTGACATTATGTGAGATATATACATAGGTTACATAAAGTTCCTTTATCCTCAAAACGTACAAACATGGGTACATACATAATAATATAAAGAATTTTTAAGGGAAGCTCTACAGGTTTAATTACTTATATATATGAATTATTAGCTATTGTTTGAATTAGAAAATTATCTATATTTTTTTCTTATTAACATAATGATACGACCCATACATTATAGGTAGTTACTCATAAAAAGTATTTTCGTTAACAGCTAAGCTACCACAACATTATATTAGCAGTGCTAAGGAAGATTTTTCCATGGCAGTACATAACATTATTAATAATAGTTTCTGGTATAATGACCACGTGTTGAATATGAAGGAATATATTTTGGGGAAAGCTAACTAGCTAAAACATCCTGTATAAGGACTTAAAAAAAGAGCAATTGATAGTCGTCACTGATTATACTAATTACACAGGCATTAAAATATTAACGCCTATTTATTTGTTAATCACTACATTCTACGCTTTGATTTCATTGCTATTAAGTTGTATTACTCAACTGATAAAGAAGTTCTTTTTGATACGGTTATTAGAAAATGTAAATAAACATGAAATGGCACAGCGTTTAAAAAATGTCGTAACGAAGTATGAATAATATCCATATTCACTGAGGTTAACACGTATATATATCTCTCTGAATTTAAATGAACTTACTTTAGCATCTATTAAACAGCCAGATGATCATTTTAGCCTATAGAATCTTCTATTTTTTTCACTATTTCCAAAATTCTTTGGAAACAATACGATACGGAAAAGATATACATACTTTATGTATTCTCTATTTTGGTAATCGTCTTTCATTAATCCATAACTCATCTTTTCGGCCTACTTGTTCTATCAGATCTATCAATCTTGTAATATACCCATTGAGTTATAGACATTTATATGATCTAAGAATATATCATAGAGAGCTATATATAAATAATATATATATATATATATAGTATTAGTAATTTACATAACATCACTTTGCGGTTTACTGACGACTGGCGAACTGGCGAACGGGCCAACAGTACCTATTTAGTAACAGATTACAATGCAAATATATTTTTTCGTAAATTGATATAATTAAGTAGTTCCAATTATTCACTGTCGTTATCGTCTCGAGTTTATTATACAACATGCGATCCGCCACTTCCCCGTGCAGAATTACTTTAATTGCTTTTTTATGACATTCAACATGCCTGGTTTACGATAAATAACTTACTTTGCTGTTTATTTTATTAAACACTGAAAATAAAAGTTTACTTAGCCGTATGAAAAGAATGGCAGTACGCATAGGTTTCAAACAAATTTATTTATCTATACAATTTTACAATCCGCAAAGGAGTTTAAATATTTGTTCAAATTTGTACAATAAGACTATCAATTTCATAAAATCGAAATAATACTTAAAATTTAAAATCATGTCTATAAGTATAGGATATATATAGGATATAACATGAAGTAAGAGGCGTTGGTTATATTGTTTGGTGTCATCTCTGTTTGTTCTGTAGTTACAATTCAATTCCGATATAAATTATCAGGTTCAGGAAAACTGCAACAAGCTATTAAATATTTCAGATATATCATTAATTCAGGATTCAGAATACATTTTCTGTAATAGTGGGAATTAATTTATAGAAAAGTTGGCAACACTAAAGTTTTTAAGTTAAAAAATTAAAATATATAATTGTTATTTTGGTGCTTTTTTAACGATGAATTTAGGTCTAGAGTACGTTATACACAATATATGAACATTATAAAATGTTTTAACTCCATTGAGATCTTACAATTTAAGTGCCGAGTATTGCATTTGTTAGAGGACGCGATGTGTAGGGGGTCAATAGAAGCTTAACCTCAAGTTTGTGGGGTCGCCACCCTTATCCCCCGGCCGCCATCTTGGAAAAAGGGGTAAACACTTTTTTCGCGATATCTCGGAAACTATGAGTCTTACAAAAAAATTGTGAAGTCATAATTTGTAGCAAATTATTTTGCCTACAAATATGTTTATATAACTTTTGCCCTAAATTACAAATTAAAGAAGTAATAAGCATAAAAGTGAGAAATTTTTTATTCATTCCGAACTCTTTTTTACCATTTACCATAGAACTTACCAAATTTAACTTATCGAATGTTAAGCAGGTAGAAAAGGTCCCCCGTTTTCCCCGCCACATATGAGGTAGAGTCCGTAGGCGCGTTTTTTTATGTATGTTCTAGCGAAACCTGCAGCAACATTATGGAGATATCCAAGTTAATGGAAGAAAATGAATTTGAAGATGAACTTCCAACTATGGTTCCAATTTTAACTCCTGTCATTCCTCAAACTTTCACATTTGATGTTGATTTAGATTCTGAGCCACGGCCTGGACCATAGAAGAAAAGTCGTTTAGGGTAGCTAGCTAATAGGTGATTAAAAATATTATGATGTCGAGGATTACCTTATAAGCAAGATGTTCGTGGAATAGGCCTACTGGGGATACCACGTAAAAAAACGCGCCTACGGACTGTAACTCATAGGTGGCGGGGAAAACGGGGGATCTTTTATACCTGCTTAACATTCGATAAGTTAAATTTGGTAAGTTCTATGGTAAAAAAAGAGTTAGGAATGAATAAAAAAATCACTTTTTTGCTTATAACTTCTTTAATTTTTATTTTAGGGCAAAAAGTTACATATTTGTAGGCAAAACAATTTGCTACAAATTATGACTTTACAAATTTATTGTAAGATGCATAGTTTCCGAGATATCGTGAAAAAAGGGTTTTCTCCCCTTTTTCCAAGATGGCGGCCGGGGACAAGGGTGGCGACCACACAAACTTGAGGTTAAGCTTCTATTGACCTCCACGTGTCCCAAAAATAAAATTGCGTCCTCTAACAAATGCAAAGCTCATGTAACATTTCAATGGAGTATATTGAATGCATAGTAAGTAGTAACTGATAGACAGTAGTATACTTACGAATGAAATGACAATCCTGGCATTTTCGTTGCGCTATGGCTTCTGCGCACTTTAACGCTACACCGCACCATGTGTTTTTAAAGTTTGAAATAGTACCTAAATCTAAATTGTTCAAAACCAAATATAATATGAATTACTTAACATAAAGCTTGTAAAACTGTATTTTATAGGAAGCCGATAGCTAGCTGCACTTGAGCTGTCAAAACCGTGGCACGCTCCGTGAATCAAAAAATAGCATCTGGCTTTATACGACATCGGTATAAGTTACTCTTTTACTTATGTGAATGCAACATAAGATGTCAATACGTACAGTATAGGTTTCTCCGTCTACGCATTTTGACTACTTTAGTCATTTTAACATTTTGGTCAATCTGGTAATTTTGGTCAATTTGGTCACTTTAGTCAATTTGGTTATTTTGGTCAATTTGGTAATCTTGGTAATTTTGGTTATTTGGTAATTTTGGCCATTTTGGTCATTTTGATCAATTTTCTCATGTTAGTCATTTTGATTATTTTTTCATTTTGTGGTGGTCATCTTGCGAATCCCAAATTTCTTTTATCCAACCAATTGCTACAATTGGATTCGTAGGAAATTCAAAACGTAATATAAACTGGTTTAAGAAAACCGGACGGACCCACAAACATTACATGTCCGTTTTCTATAAATTTTTCAAATTATTCATATTTCACAATAAAAAAAATCGTAACAAAACTCCGCAAATTTTGGAAAATAAGTTCCACTTCTCCCTGTTCCCTGACAACATTAGTAAATTCGATGATCATGGAAATATCGAAAGTAATTTCATGTTTTTACTAAGAAATCATGACAAAAGTGTTAAGTTTTTCATTAAAATAACATCTTATCCTTATCCTTTCCTCTTTTTAAATAGTTCCGACACATTTTAATATTAATAGCGCAAGACTGTATACCTAATGATTTTTTCGTGAGAGCTCTAGCCAATAAAGTAGTCAAAACGACACTAACAGGCGTGAGGAGCGAGTGCACAAATTTCGTGCACTTTTTTTGGGCCGTTTTTGTGCAATTGATGCGGTATCTAGACGTTTGTATGATTTAAGGGTTTATGCATGGTAATAAAAAGCATCAACTGGTCGCTATGCTTATAATCAGAGAACCTTACTGTTTTAAAAACATTTCGTACACTGACTCTACGCAAATATTTTTAGAACACCTCGCCATCCCTCCAACAATTTCATGATATGTGAAACTTAACGAATTGGCACAACCGATAGCGGACTAAAGTCATTAATAAACTATTTTAATTAAAAGGTTTATGAATGACAAGAATTTAATACAATATTAAATGGAAAATTTAGATAATATTTATATATAAGATCTTATATAAGTCACGAAAACTTAAGAAAGTATTATCAGTAATCAGACAGATAAATATTGTCACATAAAATTATGGTAAATTATAGAGAACTACTGTATACAAAACAGGAACTAATTTCAGAATAAATAAAAACATAACATTATTATTCAATTAAGAAAATGGCCGATTGTATCGTTTAGTTTAGAAATAAGACGGTATATGACAAAATTAATTATTAATCTTAAAAAAATATGTCAAGAACAACTAAAAAACTAAAATGTTGACTATAGCTAACTTCAAGGTGTCGGTTGACTATAGCTAAAGAAGGAAGGACGAAAAATTTACTCTCATTATTTGTCTAACGCGCCTAAAGAAGTATAACTTCAATAAATGTAACACTATGCTCCACCGTTGTATACAGCGATGATCTATAGATCATAATTATATTTTGTTTCTTTCAGTGTTTGGTGACACTTCTGCTTCTCTTCAGCGACGTAGACTCTCTTATCGTGTACGTGTCAGCAGTGGAAATCTTGTTCACTCTAGCGTCAGTTGCTGGGCTTCTTTGGATGAGGCATTCTCGACCTCAACTCCTACGACCAATTAAGATAAACTTAATACTTCCAATAACATTCCTAATTGTCTGTACATTAATTTTCATATGCTCCTGCTTTATGCGACCTCTACAAGTAGGTGGCGGTATCGCCTTCATTGCTTTAGGCGTGCCGGTCTACTATATATGTCAACGCCGACCAAAATGGATGCACGCGGCCTGCAATTGGTTAAACCTAACTTGTTCCAAATTATTTTTATGTCTGCCTGAGGACTCTAAAGAATTATGATCTTAAAATTTAATCTCTTACCTTTCCACACGATCTGATAAGTACTTTTTATATTTTGGTTTAAGTATTTTTGCAGTTTATTGTTGTAGCGGTTTTTTAATGTAATAGCAGTTGAGAACGTGTGAGAAGTAATCATTCTTTCATTGTTATTTATATTCATGATACTAAAAGCATTGCGTGGTATTTCTGCTTAAAGCTGTTACAAACAACTTTAACCGCTTGTGTAGGTTTTATACAACGCATATAATTTATTTTTACAAGTCATTTAATGACTTAAGATAGTTTAAAATACATTTACGTTGCCTTTTAGATTGTACGTACGTTAACGCACGTTACATTGCATTCAATATTTATACAAGTGCTATTTGCTCCCGGAAGATTCAATTCGTTCTATATCGCAAACTATCTCATTTCCCGGTATGAAAAGTATTATAGTACTATTTTAGTATTCAATTAAATTACGTTTTAACAAAATAACAGCAAAGCCGATCTAATAGTCGTAGTCGTTTAGTCGTTTTCGGTGAAAGCTTAACAGACAGACAGATCGAGTTAATATCGCATTCTTTTATAGACGATAAATGGCCAAAATGACCAAATACATAAACAATACCATTTTTTAGGGATGTTCATTCTCGGCATCTAAAATATAAACTGAATTTCAGCCGAATCGGTCCAGTAGTTTTTCCGTGAAAGCATAACAGACAGACAGACTCCTACTTTCACAATTATAGTATTAATAGGGATTATAATAGTTAATAAACCCAGTGTTATTCCCGCAAATTGCTAATGCGCCTGGCCGCCATTTTGATGACGTAACCGTAGCCGAACACAGTACCGTAAGCACCACTGGCCGGCGAGTACGCGTATATATATCGAGTTGCGGATGACGTCACGTGAATGTTTTCGACAAGGTTCCAGCGCATTCGCAATTTGCGGGGATAATATACGATATTTTCTCTGAGTAGCGCTTGAAGATCACTTAATTTGAGCAGCTTCTATTTTTAACGGACACTTAAAATTGTCTTTAATATGAATTTGGAGTTTAGGAGCTGCTCAAATGAGAAGCATGTTTTAAGAAGTCCTCAAATGTTTGAGGGATATTTCAGTATTCGAGTGTAAAAATATCAATTTCCTCCCTTGGTACGATCATTCCTAAAGTTTTAGTTCATTCTTTAAAAAAGTATATTATTGTGTCTGGTCAGAAAACGTATATAACACAGTAACATAAACTATATATCGAGGGCTTCGTAACAAATGGGCGTATAAGAAAAATGCTATTTTGGTGTTGTTTACCTAAATCTATGAAGGCCCACTTGAAAAATTCACCTAAACACAGTTTACAAGTAAGTACATCGAGGGCTTCATAACATATAGGCCTATACGCAAAAATGCCATTTTTTGATTGTTTACTAAAAACTATGCATGATTCAATCTAGAAAGTCTTACCAGTATGCAAGTGTACCTAAATAGACGGATATTCCAAATTTCAGCCTTATATGATCAACTAGTTTTGTATTATTCATAATTGTGTCCCTTGTGTAAAACTGCACTTTTGTCTGTACGCCCATTTCTTATGAAGCCCTCGATATACACCTTGCTTTCTCTTACAAGCGATTTTTCGTTAAATTGTTTCTTTAGATGATTAATATAAAACATTTTGTACTGTAATAGCGAATTATACATATGACTAAGGTCTTTTAAGACATTTAAACATCATTAAATTGTGAAATCCATTCCAAAAATCCTGTTTGTAGTGAACGAAAATAAAACAATGTTAAAGACATGATTCCTATGTTATAATTTAAGTAACTAATATAACAATAGAAGCTAAGATATGATTTATAACTTTCTTATTGAACAAAATAAAAATTGAATTTCAATAGTCGTTTGTAATTTTTCTTATATATTTTTATTAAGCACTTTTGTTATAAATATTAATTATAATAATAAATGTAAGTGAGCCTCAAAACATAACGGTAAAATAAAACAGAATTCTAGGTGGACAAATAAAAGAATTTGGCAATTATCAACTAAAACATGTCTTCTAAAATAAGCACATATAGTATTGTCGTTACGGCATATAGTGATTTTATTCTGTAACGAAATTTTTGGTGTTCTGCCAACGTTAAATGTTTAATAAAAACATTCACACAACTCTTCCTACATTCCATGTTTTATAGGTAGAAATAATCTCACTTTGTCTCATAATATTATGTATTATATAAGAGTCTAAGTACCTACCTATGACAGTTATGTGTTTAAAGGTCGACTCAACGCTACAACAAGTTGTATGTGTGCCCGATCATATGTGACCCTTTTTAAAATTGTTGTCTTTCAGTCTAACCGAAATATTGAGTCAAACAAGCTCTGAAACGGTTCAATGGAGATCTATGAAAATTTTAGGGATGAAACAAGTATTCAATCTTAAATTTTGTGTTTCATTTCGATGTCTTACAGGTATCAGGGATATGAATACCAAGTACCTACCACGTGATCGCACCTGCGTACTGGCGAGCACATCTAGTTTATAATAAACCTCGATTACTTTTTGCTGTTTCAATAGAAATCCTTTAGGTGTCTGACGGTCACGTCAATATAGCTCTTTACTTCCTTGCCATTGTAATTTTAAGTAATAGATTTCCAGGGTACAGAACCTGCGACTTTTCCACAATAGTCACTGACTGGCGGACATTGAAAATTTATATTACGTGAACAGTTCAATGACTACTTCCTGCAAGAAATTAATTGATTGGCTGTTATAACCATTTTTAAGGTTCCTCAGCGGATTTACAAGAGCGGAATGCTTATAATTTCGGTACGTCTGCCAGTCTATCTGTGTATATAGGAAAAAAGAAAATGAAATTATTCTGGACAAAAATATAAGGATAAAATAAAAAGTAATACCGTAGAAACCAATTAAGTCCTCAGTTGAATCCAATCTCGGCATAATGCTAGCCAATAAGGTCCAGCGCCGTTCTTACGCCTAGGACCAGAAAGTTAAATCACTGCGGTATATATAACAAATTATAATTAAATCACAACTATTTGCCCGCTGATCATTGGCATTGGAATTTTATATTGCTAAAGTCATAGAAGGGTACTTTATCAAAACTAAAAAAAATATGGGGTAGAACTTTATAAATACTTTCAACGTATGGTCTGAAGAAGACATGTCGAATAGTTTTCGAAATATAGGTACCTTCACTACAACAGTTTATGGAAGAACCCTTTGCGGTGCGTAGTTGACTGGCACTTGGCCAGTTCCACGTGTAATAATTCATCTGGTTTCAATAGCCGAACACATGTACATAGATCTGGGTTCAGCGGTGCATGACGGGCCGTGTTGTTCTGAAATCACGTACAGGTACCGCTTGGCTGGCTGTTTATGATCTAACCGTCACGTCTATTGTACGCTTGCCGTGAAAATTGACCAAATTGAAGTTTCGCAACCGCTGCTGAAGCTACCAAATATAGGCTAAATATATATATAATATATTTCGCGAGGAATTTGCTTAGGTACGTATAAGGTTAAGTATTACGCACGGGAGATACATATTTATAATCACCATCATTATGTGGCGTTTATTAATGAGTAAATCTAAGATATATACGTTATAATATTTACGCTTTATATTCCGGTTACCATTTTAAAGTAAACACACACCCATCGTGGTGTTATACTTATGAAGTCGTCCCACAATCTTTTGACTTCATAAACGTCTTTTATAGGCTTTTTAGTTTTTTAGGCTTTGCTGCAAGAAGTTATTGATGTAAGTACTCGTACATATCATATTGATATTCATGTTTCACATCTGCTATCTACAAGCGTAGTACGTATACTTCGCTCCATTCCTCCAAGCTTATTATATAGGTGGTATGAGTTCTTAAATGCATTTCGGATTAACCATTCCTTAAAAGACGAATCCTCCGAGTTTGTTATCACGTCCGGGTCACCACTTTTGCGGGTTTCAGTAGTGTAGTATTTCGGTGTTGCATGACGCCTGTTGTATGTTGGCGAACCACCACGAGGCGAGAGCCCATGGCTCCATCGCCACGGGAGCTATTATAGGCTTAACCGGTTGAGAGGGGAGTACAAAATAATACAATAAGTATTTTACTCTAGATGTAATCATTGCTTGATTAATTTAACAATAAACTTAAAATTATATATACAGAAATCTTAACTACTACCACTGCTATTGTAAATATGTAAAACCTACACATTTTCGTAGATGCATCTCGGAAGGTTTTCTGTGTTGATAGATTTTCGCACGTACATGGACTACACAGTTTTAATCTCGCTAATTATGTAGCAATAAATTATTCCATATACGTGACGTATATATTGCCATCGTGCTTAACTCCTTCATCACTTTCTACTTATAAAACCAAGCTCAATAATCATATTTTAACATTTATAATGGTTTTTATGCACATGACATTTTCATTCCTTCATATCTCTTTCATCCATAAATGTCCTCCTCCTCAACCTCCGAGGTTGAAACTTGGCGGAAACGGGGGCATAGCTAGATATTTGTAACAGTAACTTTATATGCATATGGCAATATCCTAAGAGGATGCTTTTCCTCTGCCAGTAACTAAGTATGAGACACAAGTTCCTTGGCCAATGAGCTTCTATCTTATTTTTGAGGAAATAAACATAAAATAACAAAGTCGTTCAGTCTTGTTAGAAGTTGAAGGTATATACTTCAGCGATGAATTTTTCAGTAATTCTATGATTCTTGAGTACCTACCTACTATTGAATTACTTAACTTTCTTATTTACAAGTGCTTTGATCAAGTGCTCTTAACACTGAAGTCATTGAATATTTTCCAAACAAAGGCAAACCAAGGTTATCTTTAATAATAAAAAATATTAAATATTTAATGTCCATAAAACGCCACTTCTGTGAGTTCCATATGCTATGTTAATGATAATACAAGAAAATAAAATGATGACATTGAAATTTTTAATACTTCACATGTATTTTTTAAATAATTTTAACAATTCTTTTTTACTTATTTGATATTTACAATTATTAAAATTAATTTGGAGATATTATTGTAGGGTTATAACTTCAAGAAATTTAGTGAATGTAAGTATTTGCACGTCATGTAAATGACCAAACATACAGGAGACTTTATATTATGTAATTTAAAGTCACACCTATTCATGTTATTACAAACAAAGATTAATTGATTGATTGATAATTGTAGGTATGTGTACCTATAAAATTACTTATATGTATGTCAAAAATATTATTTATTAGTCTTCGGTTTTGTTCACATGTCTACAATTAGTATATCACACAAGTAGGAGGTAAACACTTAAAATAATTTTCTCAGAAAAGTTCTACTTAGTTCCCACCGTAGTTGCTATGATCAATAAAAGAGTAAAATTAGTACCTAATTAGAACTACAAATAAAAGCATTAATACCATTCATAACAGTGTAAAACGTAATTGCATCGATTTAATAACAAACATATTGACACATGCTATCTGTTTCCATTGGGAATGTTTGTTTTGGGAGCAGTTAACAAATATACAAACATTAGTATCACGATATTCACACATTAACCGTAATATTGTATATCGCCGCTGTTCGAGTATGGGATAGTTTATTTATTTGAATAAACACGTAGTTACGACACCTAAACGTGATCAAATTGGACTAAACAAACAATAACCACTGAATTTTGAATGATCATATTATATAACGTTATATGATCGTCAGGACATCTAAGAAATAGTTTGTCAGTATCATGGAAGAACTAATAAGTATCATAATCACGCAGTCAAGAACGTAATATGTTACTTTTATATCACGTACAAATTCATTGTTATCTTGTTTTTTTTACATTTAATTATAATTATAAACCGTATAGACTCTTCTGGTGATCAAAAGGCCTGGCTTCTTCGGCCAACGGATCAGTATGGCGATCCAGCGAGGAAATGTAGCCAGCCTTCTGGGCACCTCACCCATAGAAGACACTGATCCGGGCTCAGTATTCTACTTATAGTCTTGAGGGACTATGGGTAGAATACAATACAAATAAGTTAAGTTTTCTTGCATTGTATTCGATTATATGAAATTTAATAATTGTTCTCTCCTGTATTATATTAATATAAAAAATACCGTATTTATTCCGAAGAATTGTCAAAATTCGAAATCCTTCGAGTCCAGCTCGACTAAAGATAGACATTATGAATTACTCCAATTGTTGTAATCGCCATCTTTTGATCATGGTGATCATAAGACTTAAGTTATCGTGTATCTAATTATTTTTATTGTAACTTAAAATGTACATAATAAAATCTTAACCTAATGCTGGTGTGCACCGACTTTTAACCGATGATTAAAATAAAATAATCGCTAAAAATGTATGCATAAACGCTGATTAATTTATTTTAAACCGGTGATTAAATGTTGGTGCACACCAGCATGAGTATTCTACTGGGTAAATAATAAATCATTTAAGGACTATATGATCAAAACTGATCTACTAGTCGAAATAGGACATAATAGTAAAACGTTCTTTTAAAATTAACTTCCGTCGTCTAGAGTAACTAACTAGCTCATATTTATTATTTAAAACTTGCCAGAATATTCTTTAGAAAACATATTTTGATTCTATTTACGAGAATTGGCCGCTAGATTGGTATTTATATTGAATAACAAACGCGTTCAACATAATAATGAAGATAAAAAAGGTACGTATTTAATAATTAAGCCTATATATAATACCTATTATTGATAGTTGCGATAACAATAAGGACGACATTACATATGTTTAATAGATAGTAATTATAATACGAAGTAAAACAGAATGTGCCTATCTTATTAACTAATGCCCATGTCTATTGATAAATTAAAATAATTTCTTGGAAATTCATAACTATTTTAAAGCGGCTCTTCAAATTAATTTCCTGGTTAATAACAAAGTACTGAAAATGCAGTTGATTGTTGTAATTAATTATTGATTGGAATGAACCACCCTCCATATATTACCAATCAACCAATGTAACAATATTTGACAATGCTGATGTATAGGAATCTTTGATAAAGTCATGGGTGGCACTTGGGATACTTGTTTCATCAGAGATTGAAAAAATCTGCAGCAGGATGGATCCGTGAATGCACGGCGCATAGACTTGCAGGACTAGTCTGAATCTTAGAATGAAGAGAAAACAGTATTGGCAATTAAAATCAAAGTACAAATGACAACTTGTGTTTTTATGTACAATTTTAACCCTTGAATGTCTTACTGTTGGGTTTAATCTTCCTATTTTTAACAGACTCAAAAAAGGAGGAGGTTTGTCAATTCGTCCGAATCTTTTTTTTATCTATGTTCACCGATTACTCCGAGATTTATGATCCGATTGACATGATTATTTTTTTGTTCGACGCGGAATAGCGTCCATTTGGTCCCCTAAAAATTTAACACAGATTGGCCCAGTAGTTTTCATTTTATGAAAAAAATTCCAATCCCCGCGGCACCTTTTGTAGGCATACCCATAGCTAGACACCAAAAAGTAAGAAATAAAAAAAACTTATAATAATAACTTTAGAAATAAGTTATTTTATACTTTTTAGTTTTTGAAGTCGTTTTTTAAACGAAGTTGTTTTTAAGGAGAACTGATGAGAAGCCGATTGTTCCACACATCGTTTGTTTCGAAGTTCAGTTGAATTTTTTCATGATCTTTTTTATCCACCGTCAATATTTGGAATTTGTAATTATGCCATCCGTGTACTGCCTGTGCTGGTGTAAATACCTCTGACTTCACTTCGGAATGTAAACTCAAGACATTGAGACGTGGATGAATTACTTAGGCTTCTTAAGTGTAAACAGCCTTGCAGAGATTCGGGTAACACAGTACCGTATATACCAAATATTAACTCTTTGGGCAGGGTTTCCCCTTTATTGTTCAGCCTTTGGTGTGACTATTCACACCGCACAGTAAGCAATGAACCCGGCCACACCGCCCTTTTATACGAAAATACTACGAAACTACCCTACAAAATAATAATTTTACAACATTGTTAAAAATACCAATTATATCATAGTGTTGCCAGGATCATATTTATCTATGACGATTGTCTATGTTATATTAATATACTCTATGGTTCTCATAACTGCTGTGATGAACATCGCGTAACATTCGGCCATCCTACCGCAGCCGTGGTCCCCCGCGGCGTGCCAACTATTGAGTGCGTTTGCCTTCTGTCACCCGAGAATTAGTTCTCGTCGCCAGTCTGCGAACAAAAAGCAAAACACAGTAGGGGAAAGCAGGTAGGATTCGTACACAGGGAGCATTCGTACAGTGGAGATATCTCCGCCATTATGCAAAATTGAAATGTTTGCATTTATGTGCGTGATGGCCGTTTGTAGGATACGGGTACCTGCGGGATGGGGCCACAATACGGCCATTGGCTTCGATGATGTAAGTCGATACGTGAATTCGCTCTGCGTAAGTATTTTTCGTTGTCATCTTTTAATTTGCTTGGCTGGTATAAGTAATGCTCAAATTATAAAAGTGATTTATTATAGTTTATGCCTTAAAATATTACTTTAATATTTAAATAGATATTTTAGCTCAACTATAACGGTTATGTTTATTTCAAATTAATGTGTTGAATTATCTGGATGGGGTACCTTCGTGCAGTTACATGTGGGGTAGATTCGTACTGTAAGAATCCTCCTCTAGTATAATAGGTACCGGTAGATATTGTACCTATGGGCAATTTTGTTCTAATTTCACGATAAATACAACTCGAATTTATGTTTTAAGTCTCTGCAAAAAAAAAAATTTAGTTGTTAGCACTTTGCTTTATGCGGATGATGCCCTACTTTTAGCCTAATCGCCATCAGAACTGCAAACACTAGTTACAATGATGAAAGATGACTGTCATGCGAGAGGCTTATATTTGAATGCGAAGAAAACAATGGTTATGGTGTTTGAAAGAGAAGAAACCAGAACGAATGCAAGGATAATGGTCGATGATGTTATGCTGGAACAAGTGAATGAGTTTGTATATCTTGGATGTGCTTTAAGCAGGGATGGAAGGTACAGCGCTGACATAGAAAGAAGAGTAAATTTGAGGAATAGTATGAATGGAGCTTTAGGTAAACTTCTAGGCGCTAAGAAACTCAGCCAGAAAGCCCAGCTTGCCATACACAACGCAGTGCTGGTACCATGTATGACAAGAGCTATGAATGCCAAAGAAGCAAATGAGGTGTGTAGGAATAAGCCTAAATGGCGCTCTGTTGTTCGTGCCTATCCTGCAAGGAAACTGGCGTGAAGTTATGTATTTATGTATGTTGAGACATGTGATAAAATTTATAATGTTGATTTTTAGTTCTTTTATTAATGGAAAAAATATTATGTTATATAAATATTTTCAGGACTTATTTTTTAAGTATTAAAGTACTTAAAACAATATTTTTGATCATTACTAAATGCAGATCATTAGTTTCATAATTATTAGAGAAGAAAAAAATACATTTGTGTTCTTTTCGTTACATAGGTACTCTGAATACAATAATTACTAGTTTACTATATGACGGCTGACGCTGTTTTAACTTTGACCTCATTAAAGGACTTTACTACATTGAATAAATGGCATTTTCTTTGATTGTACGGAGGTTCCCCACTATGTACGAATGTGCCCCACGCTATGCACGAAGCTACCCCATGCATGGGGTGCTTTCGTGCGTTTTCCATTTTTTAGGAAAACGGTCGTAACTTCTCCATGTTGCTTTATATGAAAACTGCACTTCCATAATATTAAAGCCAGATAAATGGGTAATATACCGCTATTAAAATAATTTTGTAATAGCTAGTAGTTTCTTTTTTATAAGGCTCAGAACAAAAAACGTACGAATCCTACCTGCTTTCCCCTACTTGTTCACACTACCACTCGGCTACTCCTGACCAATAATGATTCTATTTTAAACAATGAACTTTAATTTTTTAACGATTATTGTTTCAAGAATAATAGTCACAATTTCAACATCTCTAAGTACCAACTCAATTAAGTACCAAAACTTGTAAAATAACCAAGAACACTAGAACTTATTCTTCACAGTTACAAAAATTCCAACATTAATTAACCACAGTTAAAAAAACCCCAGAGACTAGAAATAAGTCTATTCTAAACCTTTAGCATTATGGACCTCTGAACTTATAAAACACGTGCTACAAAAATTAACTGCATTTACTACGTTTAATAATAACTGAACTTGGGTTAACCTAACTTCCAACACAAAAACCGGGCGAAACTTGCGTTATTTGAACTTTAAATAAAAACTGGGTGAAACTTGCGTTATTCTAACTTGAAACAAAAGACATTAATTTACATCATCATCGTTTCATAGCAATTATCGCCAGTATAGGTATTTCTTTGATATAGAAAACCCCTTGAGCTCGAAGATACTGGTCTGAATCGAAATCCAGTAAAGTAGGCGAGATTCCTGCAGCGCAAAACAGTTCCAGTTCATCTCTTACAATTCAAACATTTCTGGTTTGAATCGTCACCCATTAAACAGGTGAGATTCCTGCAGCGCATCACATCAACTGAATCTAACGCTCGCAACTTTCTTTTTCAAAAGAAAAATACCAACGGAAAACATCGCACACGAACAATGTATCAAAACCAACTTTACACTAAACATATGGTAATATCAGTCAAATCGTAGACTCGATTGTCATGTAAATTCCAATGAAAAAGAAACCATGACTTGTGATTAGATCGTCTATACAAACACATTTCTTGCTAGATATGCAACTCAAAATAACTATGCAAAATAAACTACGCTATTCTTCGTAATATTCCATGTTCGAAACATACTCTAATATTATCGTACATGAAAAAAATATGAGGGTAGTACAATTGCCTACCACGACCGATGAACCATATTATTATTTGTAGAATTACCTCACTTTATTTTGCACAATTCACACAAAAGTAATAAAAATCATACCTTCTGTGCCAGGTAAAATGGACACGTAGTGTTACCTTAGATGTTGCTTACCCTTCACGATTCACAAAATTCCACTTTCTCTCTCAGTACCAACTGAATTTGAACTCTGCCAGCAATGGTTTTGCAGTGGGCCAAAGTTCCTAACGGTGTCCCGACCACGCATAGGCCATTGCTAAAAATACCAATTATATCATAGTGTTGCCAGGATCATATTATTATCTATGACGATTGTCTATATTATATTAATATACTCTATGGTTCTCATAACTGCTGTGATGAACATCGCGTAACATAAGTTACTACAATAGAATAATTAAGATCCAGACATTACAACAGTCCACTGTCAGATAGAAGCGTATCCAGAAGAAGGCTGGGCAAGCTTCCCTCTGGCAATAAAGAATTAAATCAATTTTAATTATATTCATGCGAAAATTAAATCCACATTCTTATAAAAATTTAATACGAATTCATTTAAAACAACATAAGCAAGTACAGTTATAAATAATAATTATGTCTCATACCATCAGTACCTATTTACCTACAGTACCTACCATAAAGACTAATGCGCAACATTTTGAAGTAGGAAGTGCGATTACAATGCTACCGTTTGTTTCAGTATGATTATAGTGGCGCTTTGGCCATCGTTTCAAGTGTTATTGATACCAACAGTCCGACAGCACCATCAGGTGGCGCTCCAGTAATATATAAGTCAAACAGGTTATTTCTCCCCATGATAGATAAAATTTTGCTATGTCATTTATTACTATCTGTCCCCTGTAAATAAAATTATAGTAAACATTCGATATCCGGTCGGATAGTGAAATCAAGTAAATTGAACAAACATGTAATGACTGATTACGCCTCGTTCAAACGGGAGGTGAAGAAATCGTCGCGTCAAAGAGTAATCGTATGTATAAAGTGTTAACTTGTTATATTTTTTTTATTGCAAGAGTTCAGCAAACAGGCAGACAACCCACCTGATGGAAAGCGGTTAACATCGCTTATGGACATTGGTTACACCAAAGGTACTACCGATGTGCTGCTGGTCTCTAAAGGAAGACTGCATGAAATGGATCCTGGTCACTAACACCGGAACAAAACTCAAGGTTGTTATAGCGGCATACTCCAGAGTATGCCGCTATAACAACCAGGCAATTATTCTACCACCTGGCTGTGGGTAGTTTTGTCGGCTTATACGACAGGCCGCCTGTCCGCAGAAGATTACATTACAGTAGTCAGCATGTTTCACTTTATTAAACCTATATTAGTCGATTCATTTCTGCCTTTCATCTAAAGTGATCCAAATAAACAAACTCGATTCAGTCAATGTCATTGAATACCGTCGTACCCTTTGAGTTCTGTGCTTTTCAATCAAATTAAATCAATTTGGGTTGATCCGTCTATATGAACATTAAATTTGGTTCTGCATTGCACGATTTTTATATTTAGACAGGGTCAGGTATTCACAATTATTGAATTTTAAAATATTACCAAATAAAAAAGTTATTTATGACAGATTCTACTCGTGCTGTAATCTAAGCTATTACTTGTGGATTCGTCACCATCTATTTTTTAATTACCGTTGAATGATGAAATAACGCAAATATACTATTGAAGCACAAATTTCTTTATTTTGTCTTTCTATATGCCTCACTTGAAGAATTTCGAAAGTCGCCCGTCGTCCTATTTAAATCAGGATTTCAGGCATATTTTATGGCCCTTCCATGTATTTGCGCCACGCCTCGCTCATACACTTTTTGGCATTGTTCATAACAGTAGGTAATCAAAAGTTGTTGAAACTGAAATTCTTTAAAGCCTTTTATTGTATGTGTATTCAAGTAGATAGATTAAGCACTCAGAGATTTCAATCATGGTGAAGACGATTTTTATGAACTTCAGCGCAATTTATAATTATGCTAGGAATAGTTCAGGCATATAAATCAGATATGAACAATTTTCTGGTTGTACTGCCATAATATTTAATATATAAATATCTTGTGTCACGGTTTTTGTGGTCGAACTCCTCCAAAACGGCTTAACCGATTTTATTGTTTTTTTTGTATATTTGGTAATTATTATAATAAATAGGTCTAAACTCTAAAGTATTTGTCATCCTCCTTTGGTTTTTTATGGCCGATCAACGTTTACCGGATCAGCTAGTATCTACAAGTATTCTAGGATATAGCAAACATATCACTACCATGTAACCAAGCAGAGTAGTGATTGCGGTAGAAATTAGTAATTTTTCAACACTAAATTGCACTATGACTGGATGAAATCTAATGTTATTTCGGCAAACTGAGTCGGAAAACGGTCATTTTTTAAACTAAAATCGGTAAACAAACAAGCATATTGTACATCCCCAAGCTAAGCAAGTTACGCTCGTGTTATGGGTAACTTGCTTCTGCCCGGGACTTCGTCCGCGTGGGATAGTTTAAAAAAAGGTAAGTTAAAATATCCCCCCGATTTTGAAACATTCTTCATTGGCACAGCGGATCCTTTTAGTCTAAGCGGGATGATATATATATCCTATAGCCTTCCTCGATATATGGACTACCTAACGCTGAAATAATTTTTCAAATCCAGTAGTTCCTGAGATTAGCGTGTTCAAGCAAACAAACAAACAAATTCTTCAGCTTTATATATTAATATAAGATAAGATATACAATGGACCATTCCAGGGCCGATCCCAGACAATAGATAATTAAGCAACCAATCCACTTCTTTGTCGTCTATTTATTCATGTTTTAAACCAATTAGTAGAAAGCAAAATGAACATTACTTACAGTAATTTTTAGTTAGGAAATTATTAGTTTCTCTGATAACAATTTGTTAATTGACTATTAATTAATATTTCTTTATCGACTCTCAGTGCAGTGGAAAAAAACTATACAGTGTGAGTCTTCATAATGTGCACATATCGAAATTAGGGAATCTATAATTAATTTTATCGAAGGAAAAGATATTTAAAAAATTCTAAAAATTTTGTTTTATTTTTTATGGAATTTTTAAAAATTTTGTTCGCTACTGTGACTCCAGTGTAAACAAAACGGTGTAACTTTTAAACTAAATGATCTATCACAATGAAACAACTCCATCATGATTGGAAGTAATTAGGCGGCCTAATAAAATGAAAGTTGTGGAAAAAAACTAGCCTCAATTGAAAATAAACATGTTCTTTTAGCAAATATCTGATTTTTTTTCATCAATTTTCTCAATAATCGTTAAATTTCTCAATAAGACGCCCCCATTACCTACCCTTTTTATTATTTTAATTTATCTGCATCGTATTTGCTACCTAACAGTAAAAATTGCATGATTATAACTCAAACAGAACATTTTTTTATCAAGTGTTAAAAGATGGCACTCCGAACGCGCAATTTATTTTCTTAGGGATGACTTATTTGGGACGATAATTAATACAAAATTTTCAATTGCGGCTAGTTTTTTTCCACAATTTTCATTTTATTAGGCCGCCTAATTAGGCGAACAAACTAACAAACTCCATCATGATTGGAAGTAATTACGTCCAATCATGATGGAGTTTGTTTCATTGTGATAGATCATTTAGTTTAAAAGTTACACCGTTTTGTTTACACTGGAGTCACAGTATCGAACAACATTTTTAAAAATTCCATAAACAATAAAACAAAATTTTTAGATTTTTTTAAAATATCTTTTCCTTCGACTAAATTAAGTATAGATTCCCTGATTTCGATATGTGCACATTATAAAGACTCACACTGTATAAATATGTTTTACCAATCTCTAAACGTATAATTATAAGTATAGCTAAATAGGTATGCGAATTGACGATGTGCACTTCCAAGCGACTCGGAAGCGATGGTGCTGGCATGTCGGCGGGTACATTTGCGGGGCATAGGTGGGTCCGAGCGAGCCAATATTCATGGTTGTATACTAGGTATGTTCATTCCTTCGCCTTATGCCAGGGCTACAGGGAATCGCTCCCGGCCGTGGTTCGCACCATGGTCGGGAGCAAAGCCGGACGGGACGCCGTCTCCTCCTTCTGCGAGCGCGCCATGCTTGCAAAGGAGGAGGCGGAACGGGAGCGTGAGCGGGCCTCCTTGCTCCGCTCCTTCGGCCGCCGTAAGCGGGCGGCGCGGTTCTCACTAACCCGCATATGCTGTCGAGATGAGAGCGCGAGTGTTCCGCGCGCGCTTATCTTTCCTCCCGTGGGGTGCGTTACAAACCGCCCCACGCCGGACCAGACCATGACGTCGCCGGGGGCTTAATCCCCCGGCATTGGAAGAGGCCTCGTGAGGGTGGCCCAAGCCTGCCAGGGCACGCAGAGTCGGGTAGCCCAATTGCCCGTACCCTGACATAAAGCGCAGGGCGGTAAACCCAGGGGTTTTAGTGGGTATCCCTAACTGGGGGGTGGCAATAGCGTGGCACCAGTTCTGACTGGGCACGCTAGTGCTACCCGCGATCTGGAGAATCCCACACTTATACGGGTCGCGAACATCCTCCCAGGCTTCTGTGCCTGTCGCGGCCTAGTCCTGGACTATTTAGCACTGAAATAATTTTTCAAATCAGACCAGTGGTTTCTAAGATCAGCGCGTTCAAACAAACTCTTCAGCATTATATATTAGTATAAGATTTGAATTACATTAATTTATAAGACTGACATATTTGGTGCTTTATAACTATATACGTCTATATTATATAAATGTATAAACACTAGATTTATAATGTATATAGTCTCCATTAATACTTATATTGATTTATTTATTGATGAGCTTCTTATAGAAAACCGGAACTAATATTGATAATAAAGTAGATATCGTCTAATAAATTATTTTGCTATTCATTATGTCTCGTATATGAATAGGCAACACGTGGACAGCTTACAATTCATACGATGTGGCATACTCATGAATAATAAACAATAAAAACACGTGTTTTGACTGACAATATTTTTATAAAAGACCAAAATGTTAACCACTGCTTAAAAACAATCACAAAACTTCCTTCATTCTGCACACATGTCATTGTGCGAATACGTTTATAGGAATGTATAGTATCTTTGAATTAATGATTTTATTATGTAACTTTTTAACCACAATGGCTGCTTAATTCTATCCACTATGATCCCATATCTTCTATCCTGAATGCTGGCAGTGCGTTTTCTTTGACCCTGCCGTAGTATTGCAAGCGTTTGTGAGCAACAGTAACCGCTTTTCATTGAGTAGGCTGTATATCTGATTGCCAGCTTCACAATAAAAAAAATAACATTACCTACTTTTCTGATTTTCATCATAAGAATTTACAATACTGTTAAGAGTCACGAGACTCGAATTAAAAATGCCGATAGAATTACTATAGAGTTATTAGAACTATACAAACACGTATAACACAGGTACAAATATAAACGAACACAACAAGTCCAAACGTAATGCAGAAGGTCGTAATTCAATAAAACGCGCAACGTCCGTCACTTATTAGATTCCCGATTGTAGTACACACGCTTGCTTCGCTTGTGGTTATCGCTTAACTGATTGCCCCCCTCCATCATGTCATCGTTTTATAGTGCGCAACTGCAATTTCCTCGTATCTAAGTAAACTTAATCCGACACACCTGGCTAATGAGTGCCATAAAAGATAACAATACAACAATTGGTTGTTTTCTAATCACAAATTATAAACACAAAGTAAACAAAAGAAGACGACCATAAAAGAATTAAAATGTTATTAGTTCAAATGCCGACGGGGAGTAAATATTCTTTGTTTCAGATTTTGTTTTTGTCGGAACCAGATTGGTAACAACCATACAAGACCTGACATAAAATTCAAAAATATGCTAAATTGGCACAGATATTTTTTGCACATTATATCACATATTTATTTATTTTCAAATTATTTACATTTTTCTTTATACATACATAAAAAAAAATATTTAAAAAAAAAAGCACATTATATTATTATTGATGTAATTGAGACACATAATTATATGAAAACATTATACTAATATTATTGTGATTAACTTCATAACGATAATTACAGTATAGACATGCTCACAGTTGTTATAAACTAGAAGAATATATTTTATTTCATTTTAATTAATCTACTACAAGTTTGAATGGAATAGATTTAAACGCGCTCATTTGTTATTATCAACTGATTATTCTAATACAGTTTATGATAACTGGTCAAATGCTATAAATTATGGCATAATTTTATACATGTCAACATCGGAATGTAATCTTTGTGCAAACGAGTTGACGAATTGTAATCTAAGTAAATTTAGTATGACGTGTCATCATTAAGCCACCTTGATTTCTTAAACTATTAAAATGTGCATTATTCTGCAATTGTAATCGTCTGAGTTTCTCCTATTACTAATCATGTACCGTGAAGTCCCATGACCCTCACAGCTTTTCAATCAAACACAAACTTTTTACTTGTCGGTCTCTTTGCGAATACAGCTATTATCAGTACCGGTGTTACTACTGGCCTCGGGGCTCTACCGAGCGTCAGGTGAAAGTCACAGCTCAGACGTACACTTCACTCCAAGTAAATAGCACGCTTGTACACAGATAGCGGTCATTTTAGCATCAGTAACGCGAAATCATTAATGATAATCCGAAATAAACAAACAATACGTCGTGGTACTATTGTAATGAATTAGAGACGTCTGGTACAGGCGCGTGTAACGTCATTATCACGGGGCAAGGAGCCACTCTCGCGTCCGTCCGACTGATAGTGTGTGGCGGTCCGCCGCCGGCGCACCGCCGCCGACTCAGTCGCGAACATGTTGACAGCGTGCGCCATCGTAGTGCTGGCGGCGTCCCGCGCTGCGGCGCTCTCCGGCGCCCACAACCTGGACGTCAACAACACCCTCCCCGCAGAACAATATTTTATTGACCAGATATTCGACAAATACGGCGACAAAGGAATTATTACGTTTGAGGTGAGTTCGTATTTGAATATATTTTTGTAGACTTTCTCTTCATACTAAACGGATTAGATTAGAAGATAATATTAATAAGATATATAGTAATTTATCAATTTGCTTCTTTCGTTTCATTTAAATGTCACTGTGATGTAGTGTTTCCGTAGTCTGACGATATTATCATTCAGATGTTACGAAAATTATTCAAGTTATTACCAGGCCTTTTTTTGACACTTTTTTGGAAGGCACGCTAATTATCGAAAGTAGTAAGTCTATATTTTTTGTTTGTAGCTCAACTCCAAAAAGCCTATTAAAAAAATCAATTTTTGGTTTTCTTTTCATTTTTCAGTCTATATGGCAATTTTTCGATATTTTCCAAGTTTCCTTTAAGGGTGGCGTGCCCCCACAAAAAAAGCCCTGATTATAATTAAATCAATGAAACTACTTACATTATCACCGATATCTTAAGATTAAATCCCGGTTGCTTCCGCTTCGAAACCAGGAATTCGCAAAACTAATTTATTCTCATTTAGCGTGCTCTTTGACATCCCTTGTTGTGAGTATACAAATATTATTATACACGGCATCAAGCCACTATTTTGTTTAACTGATTCTTTTGCCAAGACCTTAAATGCAATAAGTCTTTTGGTTTAATATTTTCAGTGTCCATTTCCTATCAGTTGTTTCCATTAGTTTCATAACGCACCTTTCCCAACTTCAAGAACGGAGGTTCACAGAACTCATAAATTGTTTTATTATTTATTTATTTAGATACATTTTTTAAGGTTTCTTGTCAATTTACATAAGGACCACCTGTTTATCTTTATTTTAAATCCACTGATCTAAATATATGACATCAATTTCACTTGAAATGTCTGTTTCGAAATAAAATTAGTTTAATAAACACACACATGTATCAAAACAACTTTACATATATGTCTATCATCTACAAGTAATATTTCACGTGAGTCTCTACATTGTTCTTTGTATGAATAGTTATTTTGTTTTGTTATAAGTGCTAAAACGTATCTCTCAATGGTATTTATATATTATAAGTATATTATCGATTATATTTTACATATTATAAGTATATCAGTACACAAATATATGTGTTATACATAATACGCCATATACTGACATACATGTATCTTAATCTTGGAACATAATTGCGGAAGAGGAAGTGGCGTATTCAAATCCCAGCTGGTTCAAGCCGGCCATCATTATCTCATGACTAACAACTGGAGTACATCATGCCAATTGGGTTTTCTTTTCACTTTATATTGTCCTGATGCACACAACATGTCGAAATCGCTTAATTAATTAGAATCTGAGACACCTATCTAGATCTAGCATGTGCGGGACAGTTCACGATCTATGAAGAGTTCTGTAGAAGTGACAATCATCCAATGCTTCGAAGAGCATATCTTATTAATTATGCACATTAAATAAAAAAAATCATAGGCTTAGACCTTTTTTTACCCGATTGAGGACTAAGGCACGACAAGGACAGAACCTTGGGGGGATAATTCACGACCTAGTGTGGGATTCGCCAGTTCGGGGGTGGCACTAGCATGCCCAATCAGAACTGGTGCCATGCTATTGCCACTCCCTACTAAAACCTTTGGGTGTTCCGTCCTTCGCCTTATATCAGGGCTATGGGTATATGACCTAGCCTCTCCGCAGCCATGGCAAGCGTGGCCCTCGAGTGGCCTCTTCCAATGCCAGGGGACTACTTTTATCCCCCAACATCTTCAAGCTCTCTACGCGTGCGGCGATCTGTGACGCGCCCCA
The DNA here is from genome assembly GCA_012273795.1 of Dendrolimus punctatus. Lineage (NCBI taxonomy): Eukaryota > Metazoa > Arthropoda > Insecta > Lepidoptera > Lasiocampidae > Dendrolimus > Dendrolimus punctatus. The sequence continues at coordinate 8,126,607 of CM022536.1, forward strand.
CGGGAGGAGTAGGCTTAGACCTAGCGGAGGCGGTATGGCTAAACATTCACGATCTTATTCATATTGAGGTAGAGTAATTTTGTGGGTGACTTTAAGGTTCCTAAAGCAGCCGACAAACTTACTCAATATGAATAAGACCGTTAATATCCAGACGTCTTGTAATTATTATTAATTATACGGGGAGCAAAACTTGTTCCATACGTAGATGGAACCAAAATGCCAAGAGTATAAAGCAAAATGACTGAAACACAGAAAAGTGACATAACAAAATTTCTAAGTTTTTGCTGGTTGGCTACAGAACCCAAAAGTTCGTATGGAAAACCAATAGGATTAATAGAAGTTGCGATATAAATGGAAATTTAACTCATGAGTTTGTGTTCCCGTCTGCGCCAAACTTTATGGTTGCTCTTCCTTAGTAACTAATTATTGCGCCACATATATACTTTTTAATATTACTCAACTATTGTGCAGTCTTGTGCAGCTAACCTGGAGAGAGCATAATGTATAGAAAAAAGTATATAAAGACATAAAAATAACATGTCGTTAAAAAAGAGGTACACAACATCTCTTCTTTTAAATATTTTCTAATGGTAGATACACTGATAACAACTTCAAAGAATTGTTATAGTGTAGTTCCTAACTCTTCTTTTATTCCTACTTCAAGCCCAAACCGATAAAAATTACGCGTCCACAGGTATTGTTCTCATGCGGAAAAAATAAACATATAGCATGAATGCTAACAGATGTTTCTGAACTATTAAATACTTACAAACAGAATTCGTCGCCGATTCAAAATTAAAATCCAATTTAATTTATAATTGAGGACTCTGAACTTTCAAAATTATAATTTTGTGAAAACGTTTCACTGCTGTAAGGCTTAAAATTATTTTTATGCTGAGCCTTCTAAAATTCTAAACGTCTCTTCAGGTGATCAGATGGTTCTATTATTAATTATTACTGTAGCGTGGCGCTTCATTATGATGTGGAGGGACTCTCGGTTAAGTAGGTAGTCGGGTTGGTGCTTGCAACTCCTTCTATTATTAGAAGCCTGTGTGTAGCGTCGGCAGTCGGGAGAGTACTACATACATACTACTACATACCTCTCGGTGACCTCCCCTGGTCCCGACGGTATGTCCAAATGCATCGCCCCTAGCGTTAACAGAAAAAAAGGTGACCAGATGGTTGGTGTCTATCTTAGACAATGGATCAGTATGGTTGTAACTAGTGTAACAGCCTTGCATAGATTTCGGTAAGAAAGTACCAAATATTAACTATTTGGGCAGAGTTTCCCTTTATTGTTCAGTCTATGATGTGACTATCCATACCGCACAGTAAGCAATGAACACCGTCTACACGCCACACCGCCTTTATATACGAAAATACTAGTAAAACTACCCTACAAAACAATAATATTACATCATTGCTAAAAATAGCAATTACTTCATAGTGTTGCCAGGATCATAAAACAATTAAAATAATTGATAATAATACTGACGCACTAAATTATCTAGACGATAATTTAGTGGGCTTATAAAATTCACTAGCCGGTAGAAATAGTAATTTCATTATAAATTGAAGTATCTGATAAATCGTCTCAAAATATTATTATCTATGACGATTGTCTATGTGATATTAACATACTCTATGGTTCTGACTGCTGTGATGGACATCGCGTAACACTAGTCTTCTGGGCACCTTACCTGTAAATGACGATAATCTAGGCTCAGTATTCTACTTGTAAAATATTATAGGATCATAGGTAGAATTGAATATAAACAATATTTACGGATTACGATTTCTTAAATTAATACTCGTTAGTACTTAATAAATACTAGTAGACTAATATTTACTACTTCTAACCGTGAAATAGTTTCTATGCAATACCAACCTAAAGTTTACGCGATTAAAGCCTCATGGAAAAATTAATTATTTTTTCTAATAAAACAATTCCATACATAGACATAGCCCTAAACTCATTTGAAAAAATTACAACACGTTTATTATTATTAATAATTAAAATATAAGATATTTTTTTATAAAATATAGATACGTAGATATAAATAACATACTTTCCTTCATAAAATAATGTCAATATTTATTAAACATTTATTAAATTGATTGATAAAAATAGGCTAAAGTTAAAAATATGTAAATCTGTATACACATACATGTTTTAAATTATATGAGTACTATTACTAATATTAATTAAACGTTAATACTGAGAATTATTATATCAAAATTTACGCTTAGTAATAAATTACATACGGACTCGACAATAATGGCGGCTAATAGGTTCTGTGTCATGCAACATTTTCAAATAACATAAATATTTTATTGTTACGGGTTTTATAATGCAACAAAGGAAATTTAAATAAATTTGATGTATCCATGAAACGTTGTTATTGTTAATACACAAATCATTACGGTTATAATTTGTGAGTGTTAAGCGTAAAACAACACTAAAGAATGGCTGTTGTGGAAATAATAACAAACTGGACTTAATAGTTGTAAAATGAATAATAATAAAAATATAAACTGTATTATTCATTCCATCATCCACAATAATTCGCCAAGGGCTGTAAAAAATCTACATAGGTATAATCTGAAGAATCGTCATCGTTGGAATCAGTCTATTGCCAGTTTGCGTTAACACGTAAATTCCTGTATTTATGTATTGTACACTAGTTCATTAAAAAGACTAATGTTATGGTGCTTAATCATCTTGATTTCAATTAAATTAAAGTTTTGAAATGTAAACCCCTAGATTCCTTACAGCCCAACATTTATAAATTTTACTGTTTGTAATTTAAATTACTGTCACCTACAAACATTTGTAATACCAGGAAGAAATTTCATAATACCTTTTAGCAAATCTCCTGATTACAGAAATGTGAATAATTCTTAACTGGGAGCACATTTCTTAAGGGGCACAAAATAAAGAGATTTCCTTGACAAACGTTACAGACATTGATGTGGCAATAAAAGATTTATTTATTGTTACAAAAATGAGTGTAGAAGCTTAAGAAAGTGAGGATAAATGAATTCATAACCAATGGTATGTGGTGTAGTAACAGAAAGAGAAATAAGGCACCATTATGCATAGTACTAAATATGATGTCCAAAGTTTATGCATGATCACTTGAAAATATTCAGCAAAATTTAAAAGCGAATTATCGACAGGCGAAACAAAGACAATGGCTGCATGTCCGCATATCAGCATTTATGACTGTTACCATTGTTGAGCCTTCCTCGTGAGAGTTGTTGATGCGTTACCAAGGTCGGATCTAGCGAGGACACACATTACTCTCTCATAGTGCACCATACAAATAAACGGCAATCATGACCTCTTGTTAATTACTTTATTCAAGGTTAATTGCAACGCAGTGTGAGTGATACTTTCAACATTAAGCCATAGAAGTATTAAAGTTGGTCTAAAGTATTCGCACAGATATAAACAGCGATTTCATACTCTGAGGTAAGAATACTACACAGGTAGCAAGGTACTCTTGCATTCTGGCATTTATTATAACACGTGACCACATCACTAAGTAACTAAGTATCTGATACGATGAATACAGTGTGTTCATTAAATTTATTATATATACCCTAGAGCAGGAGTGGTAGCCAACTAGACGGGCAAATACTCTACCATTTGAATGCTGATTGTTTTGTCGCATCTTTCTGCATGGATAATGTATAATTTAAGTCGTTTAAATAGATTTCGATGTAAAAGAGCGAGAGAGATATTTAAATGATGTCTACACTGACAAATTAAATTAAATGTTTTTTTTTTATTTTAAATGAAATTTCTTTAAAAATATGACGTTTTGGATGGACTTATTCATTTACATATCGATTTCCATAATAAGACATAGGAAACTGAAAGGCTAAAAGTGACTTTGTTTACTATTAATGCACCCAAGGACAAGCCCCGGCCAGTGTAGGACTATTTTGGGAAATGAGAACGAAAAGTTCCGGGCTATTGGGGTCTGGGAATATGGGGACTATGGCATCTGCCCGTGACAATGTTCGGAGAACATGGAAAAATGTGCAAATAGTGACAAGCCACTCTCTGCATGGGCCCCAAAAAAACCTCGTCTATTATTATTATTTTGGATACTTTTCATGGAAATCGAAGTTTTTTCTTTATATTGAATAGGTTCGCGTTTAACTGACAATGCGCCTGATGATACCTAGATTGTATTTTTCAGGAAAAACAGCCGACGGTAAAGAGTTTCACTCTTCAGCGGTCCGTATGATAAAAGTGGAAGCAGAGCGTTTCGTCCGCGTTGTTGATATTTCCTCCATATATCGTACATCTCCTTGTCTGATGGTAAAGTGTAGGCAACTGAAGCCCAGTGAAAAGTTCTACCGAATTTCATAACATTCCGTAACCGATAACAATTACTTAGTCGTTTGTAAAATCTATATACGAGTATAGTAAAGTCTACATTAGAGCCGCGGCTTTTCTTGGTTTTGATAATTAATCAATATCTTAGATTAGAAATACTAATACTTCCCGGAGATTAGTTACATAATATCAGCAAATAGCCATGTGCTAGTCGTACTATTGCTTGCAGATTTTATAAGATACAATACAGTTATCAAAGTTCGAAAATCGGCTAATGGCCGGTTCTTATATCTAACTGATCGTTCATTGCCTTAGATACTATCGGTTAAAATTTGACATCAGCTCCATTCAACAAGTAATGTCAAAATTCAACCTGTTTTTTTTTTTTTTTACATGGGTAAATGCGTTGCCGCACCGTCAGCCGCGCGGGGATCATGCGCGGCCGGTGTGTGGGGCTCCCGACGCCGGTTCAATACGACCGGCTGCCGGTATACCCACTAAACCCATGGAGCCTTCCTTCCGCTAGCGCCGGGGTCGCGGTACATGCGTGAGCTAACCCGCAACCCCGGCAACGCCGGCCGCCTCGTAACAGAGCGGCCTCTCCTGTGGCGGCCGGGGAGATGGTGTCCCGGCCTGAGAGGACGCGCGGCTACCTCTCGCCCTCTCGCATTAGTCGGCGAGGTCTATGTTGATCCCCCAGACCTCGACGCCCGCTGCCGCCGGGAGGGGGAGGCTGCAAGGAATACTCCTGCGCCATCACCCCTCCCTCTCCTTCCTCCTCCCCCCGCCGCCTCGCGCACTCAGCAGCGTCAGCGGCGGGGGGGAGTGTCTTCGCGATGGGGGGGAGGGGGAGGCTGCGGAGGATTTCTCCTGCGCCATCACCCCTCCCTCTCCTTTCTCCCCCTCCGCCACCTCGCGCTCGTAGCAGCGTCAGCGGCGGGGGGGGGCTTCGCGGCGGGGGAGGGGGAGGCTGCGAAGGATGGCTCCTGCGCCAACACCCCTCCCCCCTCTTCTTCCACCCCGCTCCCCCACCGCCTCGCGCAATCGGCAGCGTCAGCGGCGGGGGGGGCCTCGCGATAGGAGGGAGGGGGAGGCCGCGAAGGATTTCTCCTGCGCCATCACCCCTCCGTCTCCTTTCTCCCCCTCCGCCGCCTCGCGCTCTAAGCAGCGTCAGCGGCGGGGGGAGCTTCGCGATGGGGAGGGGAGGCTGCGAAGATTGCTCCTGCGCCAACCCTCCCTCTCTTCCTCCCTTTCCGTCGCCTCGCCAACAGCAGCGTGGCAGACGGGTCGGGAGGATAGGTCACTGTCAGGAGGCGGTGTGGGGGACATCACACGCGTCCTTGAAGCCAGGAGAAACTCGAGCTGGCGGTCGCATCGGAAGAGGGCGTGGGAGAGGTTGGTAAGGAAGGAGCATTGGATTGGAGGCGGAAAGGGGACACACGTACGGAGGAAGGGGGAATGTGACAGTGGCCGGGCCCGGGACGCATCCCTGTACCTACTGGTCGGAGAAGAGACCAGGCGCACCCTGGGGGGTCAAAATTCAACCTGTAAACTAACCGATGATAAGTCGAGTTAATGAATGCTAAGATTTAAGGAACTAGCTATAAGTGCTGTCTGTTCATTCACATAAAATAGAAAAAAAAAAAACAAAATATGAGTAGGAGAAAATATAAGAACGTCCACCCATCGTTATTGTAATTTGACAAAAAGTCGGTTCGTTTTTACAAAATGTTAATCAAGTACGCCAAACAATGAGACAAAATCTAAAAACAAATTATATGTTCTCCATCGTTCATATAATTTATTCATATATTTAGTTGGTTTTTTTTAAGCCTATACGACTATTTCATAATATTATAGATTATACAGTAAATGTGTTTTATACATATAAAAGTCAGCCAGACGAATCTTCATTGCGACTACACAATTATTTGCATTCACGGCATTACTGGTAGCCTATAATTACGATAAACGATAACAGCAATCTACATGCGAGATACCGTTTGGAACATTAACCGATAAATTTCAAATTGATTTTTATGCCTATTTACAGGGTTTCGAACATTTACTAGCAAGCTTGGGTCTCGGCGGGCGCGTATTCAATTCGCCACATGATATTGCTGTGCACCGCATCAATGGCACCTTTCTACAACTTCACGATTTACAACATCGACATAAACGGTCGCCACAGACGGCTGAAAGTAAGTATATTATAATATTTGACAAAATTCAATGCCTATGACAATTTTTAAAAATATCCACATTTCTTGAAGTCACTACTTTAGTGTAGAATTAAAATTCAAGAAAACTGATTTAGACCAGGACCTCTTTTTTAAATCATTTATTTAGTATATAGATTTTTAGGAAACGTAGCCTGCTGTCTGGGCACCTTATCCATAGAAGACAGTGATCTGGACTCAGTATTCTACTTATAGTCTTGAGGGTCTATAGGTAGAATACAATACAAATAAGTTTTCTTACATTGTATTCAATAGTATGTAATTTTGATAATACTTACATACATAACTTTACGCCAGATCCCTTGCGGGGTAGGCACGAACAAAAGAGCGCCATACAGGCTTATTCTTACACACCTCTCTTGCTTCTTTGACATTCATAGCTCTTGTCATTCACGCTCGTCTATTCTTAAGGCTCCCAACATCACCTTCTGCTAATACATGATCGATATGATCATGGAAGGTGTGTCGTGGCTTTCCGCGACTTCTGCATCCATCCACTTTTGCATTGTATATATGTTTAGTCATTCTTTCATCATACATTCTTTCCACATTCCCGAACCACCGGAGCATTCCTTTCCTTACCTTCACCCCAACACTCTCTTTCAGACCAACTCTCTTTCTTGCTTCGGTATTACGAACGCGGTCCGCGAGCGTCACTCCGCATATTTGCCCAATTTTAATAATGTGTATAGAATATATATAAAATCATATCGTACCAAAAAAAAATTAGTTGTTAAATTATAAAAAATAACGCCATTCATTGTTACTTTGTATAATAAAATGTATTTATCAGAAGATGAAAAAAGAGAGAAATTAAATTTCAATTTTTGTTAAAAAAAATTATCGATGCGCAATATATACTGTCTAATAAATATGCTTGGTTATACTCGTATATAGATAGAGACAACCCGTACAGTCAAGATAAAAGGGTTTAGCGACTGCAATTTTATGCCTCCTTCACAATCGGCCATGATCGTTACTCGTTGATTGTCTGTCATCGGCAAGGTAATCGTCATGATCAACGTACAAGCATCCACACGATCGTCCGTGTGCGCACGTGCACGCAACTACACGCGAATTCTCTTTGATGCATGCTAGTAAAACCGACAAGTCACCGATCGCCGCGATCACGATGCGATTAAAGACGGTGATGGGCGACTACAGACGAGTAGCCCTCTACACCATCGTACTCGCGTGTAATCGTCTATAATCGCCGATTGTAAAGAGAGGCATTACATAAAAGCCTAGGTGAAACAAGGTATGAAAATCAAGATCATACGATCTATAAATGTATATAGAACACTTATCATTTGCATGAGTACATATTTATGTTGTTTTATAACCATGTTTGCGTTTCAATTGCTGCCACACGCATAACGCAATATGTTCTTTACACCCGTGAGCGTAGGGAAATATAGTTCTTTTGGCAAATAACTTAATTAAGGACCTTTTATAAAATGTATTACCAAGAGGCATTATGATATTACTTTTTAGCACTTAAAAACCTGAATAATAAATGAAATAGTGTGAGCCGTTTGCCCTTGCAAAATTAGAATGGAATATAATTGAATGGTTGAGAACTGAAAGGAGGAAATTAATTTAATAGCGTTTAATTCAGTGACAATAGTTAAATTATGTTTTGCCTTTAATAGAAATTTGTACTTCTAAACTCAGGTTTAAAATCAAGTATATAATTGAACATCGATTACCGATAGAAACCTTTTGATTATTGGGATAAGTTTCGCGTTCTACTAAATAAAATGGTGGCATAGAGCGTTGCAAATGTCAGTTTTTGCAGACTACCCCTAACATTTAGGGGGATGAAAAATAGACGTTGGCCGATTCTCATAGATACCGGATAAGCACAAAAAATTTCATCAAAATCGGTCAAGCCGTTTCGGAGGAGTATGGCAACGAAAACTGTGACACGAGAATTTTATATATTAGATGTGAGCAAAGATGTTGTATGGTTAGCATGCCAACGGAAATTAAAGTAGTGTGCACGAATCCAGTTAAAACTCTTTTGCCAAGAGAAACCATAAACAAAAAATTAACACGGAGTTAAATAGAAACCTATGTGATATGAACCTTTTATGAAACTTTGTTCATAGAAAAGATATTTTATTTCGTAATAATAAGACATTTTATCATTACGTAAACTTTAATTCCATATAGTGAGGGTTGTATGGAATACGTACTACTATGTTCATCCCTGATTTCCTGAAAAAGTATTCATCACATAACTTTGAATAATGAACAAACATAACAAAAACATCCGGAGAAGCAGATCTTCTCGTTTATATTTCTTTTAATGAATTACGTACACACCTGCAAATTCTTATTGACGATTATATTATGTATAGATTCAACTTTTTGATAAGTTTTTTAAATTATTCACCTCAAACTTAATTGAACAAGATTACGAACGTTAAATCATTTTCTATTTTTACGTAAACTCTTTTCCGCGCCATTATACCTACTACGAGTAGAATTCGTTTTTCTCTGGCTTGTTATAAAAAAATCTCATTGCTATTACCGTTGCTTAGTAAGTATTTCTGTAAAATGTTGGTCACGATTTTGATTTCTTTATTTTTTGTTGATAAAATATAAATTATTCTCTACCAGAAGATATTTTTTGTTATTACAGCTATGACAATATCTACTACTATAAAACTTTTTTTTGGTTGTAATATAAAACTCCAAACATGCAGTGTCTGTACATTGAAGCTATTTGAAAATACAACTGGAATAGACTATATAAACGATGGAGAACACATTACATTCTTTTTTAAATGCTGCGATGCTTGGTGTCCCGGAAATCCCACGGGAATTTATTTCTAATAAATTTATATAAATCAATGTTACTGATACTCGCATAGCTAATAACTCTGAGGAAGTGGTATACTGAAACGCGCTAATATTTTTAATAATATTAATTATTATTATAATAAGCTGAGGTGAAAATAGCCTGCTAAATCTGTCGCAGGACCGATGGAATTGGCGAATTTTAGAGACCTTGTTTCGGCAAATTAAGTGTAGGAGGCTTCTAGCCAGTTGAACCTACAACCTCCGCAAGGTTGCAGTAGATGTTCTCAGTGCTACATGAGGAGAACTTAAGACCAAGTTACACATTAGGGTAAACCTATAGAAACTAGTGGACATTGATTGACTAAAGAAGACGAAAACGCGAATGTTGAAAAGTATCTAATAAACGAACGCACGGGGTTACACTTATATTAATTGTAAAGTGGCTTAAACTATAAGTAGCACATACCTATCTTGGACATAGCTAGCTGAGAAATAATTCTATCCATGCAGGAACGGAGAAATAATACAGTTTCCTGTGGCCGGACGGCCTTTCGTAAGAGACGACATAACAACCCACAGCCACGTGGTAGAGCATTTGCTCAACTGGATGGCTACCACCCCTGGTCTAGAGTATGCCAACCTTGAGTTGTTTTCTGGCATTTGCAGGACCTTTAGTGATGCAAATGTCCATAGGCGATGATGACCGCTTGACATCGGGTGGACCACACGGTCCACCCTCTCTGGTGAACTCAAGCTACAAAAAAAACTGCACGAAGTATTCTGAAAAGCGCCAGATAAGTCTATATCCGAGGTAGAGCAAACTAATAGTTATTTCAACATATAAAAAAGATAATATTTTCTTAAGTTTTCGCGACTTGTACACATAATAAAACTACGTTTTAACGGTTTTAAGCGCGGTAATTTATTTTATTTAGGTTTATCCGACGTTTCGGCCGCTTTTCAGTTGCCGTGGTCACGGAAGACAAAGATGACATTTGTCGAACGTGTATTGTCAAAGTTTTTATTCAGCCTACCGCCAACTTGTTCATTTTAATTATTTAGTTTTAATTTTGTTTATGGATATTATTTACTCTATGGGAGCCTAATCTAATTTACCACCGCTTCACAACATGTTGTGGCTTGAAGAGAAGAAGCGGCGCAAGAAACTCTTCAGCAAACATGCCTAGTTCTAAAAAAATTTATATAATATTAAAATGAGTGGAAGGAAAAAATCAAAGAAATTATCAGTCAAGTTGGTTTGTTTCGTTGTTGTTGTTGTTTATTATTTATTATATAAAAAAGACATAAGTAATTATCTATTGTTCACCTATCAACCCATCATCGATTGCCCATATAAATAACGGTTCATTAACCTTATATTTGGATTTTGACGATGACTGTTTTAGAAAACTAAGATTCTTTATATCCGGTGTAACTTGTCCCTGTTTGATAGAAAGCGATGAAGATATATATGTTCCGCCACTTTCACGACTATAACACGACTGTAAACTTACAACTAATAATTGATACCTCCCTTCGTAGCCCTGGTTATTATATTTTTTTAATTATGTCAAATCTCAGATCAAGACAACTGCCTATCTCCCTACCTACCTACCTCTCCCTACGCATCTTGAAGGCTCCTCCCCACTTTATATAAAAAAAATTTGTGGCCTCCCGTTGTTTGTCTTTTAGGTTGCGAAACTCAAAATCTGAAAATGGATCACTCAATAACGGCATTATCGTAAAAAAATGTAGTACTTTATATGGCCTTGCAATAGTAAAATAAGGATTATTACCAAATAACCTGTACTATAGAATGAATGAATAGTACGGCAAAACTTGCTATGTATATGTTTGTAACATTAGGCCCGTGGGGTCCGTCGGCCAAGAGTTTGTTTCAAGACATATGTAAGAAACTCTTTGACACTACCCGTGATCAGAAGGCTGGCTCATATTTTGCACAACAAATAAGTATTGCCAAACAGCGTTGTAATGCAGCCAGCCTTCTGGGCACGCTCCCCGTGGGCAGTGATCTGCTACATAATATATTTTAGTTTCAATGTCTTTGTATAACTCAATAGCGAAATTATTCTATAATATTTAAATAACAAATTTAATTTCCTTATAACAGCAAGCAAAATTGTTTTGGTAATACACGCTTTAGATAATAAAAAATAAACTAATCTAATCCATTTAATTCCGTTTTAAAAGAAATGTGACTCAAATATTTAAAATCCAATACAAACGAAAAACAAGACAGTAGATTTCGTTACATAAAAACAAAAATTGAATGTCTGCATGACGCACAGGAGGCGAAGGAATTGTCAGTCATAAAGCTACCATTATCCTATTAGAGTGAGGGTCGCTACTCCCAGTTATAAACTTCGCTATATTAACCCATACGCAAGGACCCTGGATTTAGTACCGTCATTTGTATCATGCGATTTGGATATTCAAATTATACTAAACAGCTTTCTCCTGATCATATCTTTTATAGCGCCCAATCAAGAGTTTCGTAGAAGTAAAAAATGTCCTATGTTCTCGTTATTTAGCTACGGAATTATGATAAATCATTTAATCGAAAATATTTCACAACTTATTGACTTCCGTTGCAGGTATTTCTGCAGTTCCTGACCTTTTTTTTAGAACATTTCACTTCATAGTTTTTTCATTATTTGAGGCATAGGTGAAATAATATTTGCCACCTTGACTTCATTAAAAAATTGATTAAGAAATATTTTTTCTTGCAAAATAAGACTAACAATACCCCAGACGACTATATGGACAGAAAACTTGTCTAGTGTACATATACAGAAAAAAAAATAACCCACGGATACTGATAGAACACCCGCCACGCTTGTCTAGGGGAGATTGGCGAGTTTGACACATAGGTTACCCCGATATCCAGGTTTCACCACAAAGTTTTCATTCATTGTTATTATGGAAATCCAACTACAATAAATCTGTAAATGGTTCGAGATTGTACAATGCGTTTAAAAATGTGAAAAAAATCAGGGGGAATTATTCGGACTAGGAGATTCCGAATGCGCTAACTTTAAGATTTTTGAAGTGAAACATCTTTAGAATCGTTGTGATTTGAAAATGATGAAAGGAAAAAGTGACACTAATAAGTGATAAACTCATACAATTCAACCTTATTTCATGCGAAATAAGACACATTTCTTTATCGGGTAGTATTAATTTTCAATTTAAATAAAAAATATGAATTTTAGCTCTATCGGCATTTAAGACAGATGTTCTTTTATACGTAGATTAAAGGAAATTGTAAAACAGTGCATTGAATTTTTAACTTTATGCTAGTGATATAACATGTAATTTGGGTTGAATTTCTTGAATATGTTAATAATATGTTGACGGTTGTAGGCTAAAAGAGTATATTGATTTTATATTAATAAAAATCAGAGAGGTAGTAGATTTTCTTTCACTTCTACTGCGTGTGTGCAGTTCACACACACAATTATTTGTCTATCTTTCTGTCTTTTTGTGTGTTAGCAGTGTACATGGACTTATAACAATATGCATATTAGGTCAGAAAAGTGACAAGTCGAGCATACTTTTTCAACCAGGAATCGAACTAGAGCGGTCTTGACGCCTACGATAACCACTAAGCTACCACGGCTTATAATGCCATTATAATGCGAACAAATAAATAACGAAAATTCTAGGAATAAAATATACCAGAATAATGATTTTTGCGTTATTACATTACACTATATCTATATATATTATTATTGTTAAATTGTTGTAAAGTAACAAAATTCGTATACTTATTAGGTACCAACCTAATATACGATTTTTGTTACAATACCACTTAATGTTAATCCATAATCTGTTTTTCAGCTCAACCAATTTTGCAAAAGTCATGCCTCTCACCTAAAGAAATTCTGGAGGTATACGGAATGGAAAACGAGCCGCGTATAATCACGATAAAGCCTCAAACCTTTTTAGAGATGTGCCCCGCACTGGTTTATCAATTGGATCAGCGTTCTTGCTACAAGACCGAAGCACCTGCACCCAAATTGGACAGACTTTGGAGTAAGTAAATATCATACTCAATTTACTGAAAAATACACATATATACTCCAGGAAAAGTCGCGTTCGTGCTGTAAGCTCAAACACATAAATAGTTTTATGAAATAAATTAACAATCAGAAATTTTACAAAAACACATAGGGATCTTGCTAGTCGTCCGCTAAACGGACGAGTAATATTCTTCAGGTTACCGGACGACTAGATTCTTCGAGTACATAATTGAGAAATATATAAGTTGTTATCATACATACATTTGACGTTAGATTTCTATATTGTATGTCTGCTTTACGACCTGGATAATTAACCGATTATCGTGAAATTTGATATACATATTTTAAACGTTGATAACAGGGATCAAAAGATAATTTTTATCCCTAGTTATAAATACATATAAAACATAGTCCATGGTATCTTCTAGATAAGCGTGCTCCATTTTAAACTGCATTTCCACATGATATCAGGCGCAATGTCGGCCAAACGCAAACCTATTCAATATAAAAAATGTGTTTACTTATTGATTTAATTTCTAATTTCAGCATGGATCTATGCAAGTGTGAGCATTTTGGTGATAAGTGCGACAGGATTACTTGGTGTAGCCATAGTACCTTTACTCAAATCTGCTATATTCAGCTATGTACTTCACTTCCTGGTTGCGATAGCAGTGGGTACATTATGCGGTGATGCACTTCTCCATCTTTTACCACATGCACTCAAATCACATGGTCCATCTTCTGCGCCTCAAGAAGAATCAGAAGTCGTACTCAAGTGTAGCGTAACATTTCTTACAATTCTTATTTTTTACACCGTTGAAGCCATAATGCAAACACTCCACGGAGGGCACTCTCATTCACATGACATTTCGCAAGAAAAATCAATGGATGACTTAAAGATAGACTCGGCGAAAACTATAGAGCCAATAGAACTTGGAGCAATGATGCCTGGCTCCCCTCCACCGCCACTAGAACGACCGATGACCTCAACTGCCCTTATGGTGATCGTTGGAGACGGACTTCACAATTTAACCGATGGACTTGCCATCGGCGCTGCGTTCAGTGGAGATCCAGTCACTGGATTCGCCACAGCCTTGGCCGTATTTTGCCACGAACTTCCACACGAATTGGGTGATTTTGCAGTCCTATTAAGGTCAGGCATGACTATAAAGCGTGCCCTCTATTACAATCTTCTTTCATCGGTACTCAGTTTTATGGGTATGGCAGGTGGTATTTGGCTCGCGGAGGACCACGAGTCCGCGTCGCAGTGGATATATGCAGCAACAGCGGGCACATTCTTTTACATTGCTCTAGCTGACTTAGTGCCAGAAATTAATGAAAACAACCACGGTAAAAGTATAAATCTGCTGCTTGCTGTTATTGGTATTCTTATGGGTGGAATAATAATGTTGATGATTGCTCTTCACGAAGACTCTATACAGTACCTATTTAGAAATTCTGAACAATAGCAACATTTGTAGGTTAAGCGTCTGCGCCGATTTTCATACTCAATCACATGGATTAATGAAGTACAGATTTTCATAGCTATTACTAGTCTACACACAATTTACACAACTTGTAAATGCATAATTATAACTATACTGGCTTCTGCCCGCGACTTCGTTCGCGTGGAATAGTTGAAAAGAAAAGTAAGCTAATAAACACTCGCGATTTTGAAAGATACTTCATTGGTGCTCCGCTCCTATTGCTCTTAGCGTGATGGTTTATAGCCTATAACCTTCCTCAATAAATGGGCTATCAAACACTGAAAAAACCAGTAGTTCCTGAGATTAGCACGTTCAAGCAAACAAACAAAGAAACAAACTTAACATCTTTATATATTGTATGTATAAGATAACTTAATAGATGGAAATTTTCTTAAGAAATGTTTGAGTTCCGTAATTAAATCCAAAAAGTTATTTAGTACGAAAATCGACTGTCGATAATATTTTCTTAAGTTTTCGCGACTTGTATACATAATAAAACTACGTTTTAACGGTTTTAAGCGCGGTAATTTAAAAGCGGCGCATAAACCAAAATCAAATAAATTACCGCGCTTAAAACCGTTAAAACGTAGTTTTATTATCGACTGACGATATTATATAATGTGTTATGTTGTAAATAATTTGAATATTAGTTAAATATTGTCAAAGTTGTTGTAGTCGAATGTTAAGGTAAGTCGTTTGTATATAAGTGATAGATAAAACTGAGAAATAAAATGCCTGCCTATATAACTTTTAGTGCAATTATATTGATGACTTGAAATAAGTATCATAATTTGTGGGTAGTGCAATAATGAACATGTACGTAATGTAGGTATTTATTTCCTATTTAGTCGTTAAATAATTTATAATTAATTTTTTTACAGTTTCATGCCTATAGTTAAGGTTCAAAGCTTAGCTGGCCGGTTCCTATACCTTACTATTCATTCACTTGCCCCACCATCGTTTGAATTTAGGCTATACTTGTATGGAGCTTATGTCAAATTTTACCCGAACCTATGCGATAGTAATGCAAATGAACGATCGGTAAGATTAGAAAACGGCCTTAAAATAACAATATACCTTTTGGCTATTGGTAAACTTCAGTCGGATATTTTGAAAATACAACGTATGAAGTCGCCTTTATTAAATTAGTATATTTTATTACTTAGAAAATATTGACTAGAATATTAATTATAATCTATTTAGAAATATTTAAAAACGAATACACATAAAGACAATGATTTCGATCTAAATAAGATCAAAATGTTTTATTTCGTAATACTTTCCGACCCTTTATAAAAAAAATACATGTGCGTCTCGGGACGCCCGACAGAAGTGATAACTTAGCCTGCCTACTGCTTACGGCAGCAGAAAGAGAAACTTCTGGTCTCAAGAGCTGGAAAATCCTGCGGCCAGCGGCTACACGGTGGAGGCAATCAGACCACAGCTGATGGAATGGGTCACCCGCGCAAGCGGAACCCTGACCTTCAGAACGATGCAGATAACTCACCGGACACAGGTGTTTCGATAAGTATCGGTATCGCATTGTGGGCTGCTTGACATCGCCGGAATGCCGCCAGTGGGGCGCACCCGACACGGCGTTTCATACGCTAGTCGAGTGCGCTGCATGGGCGCCGCAACTCGAGACCCAAGTAGGAGCGATCGACTCGCTCTGCAATTCGGTGAAAGCCTTGTTGCATAGCAGCGATACCTGGGGGGCTGCGGTTACTTTTTGTGAGACAGTAATGGCTCTCAAAGAGGCCGCCGAACGAGATAGGGAGAGGAGTGCTACTGCGCGTACTAATGCGTCTTTACGAGGTCGCCGGCCTTCAGCTGGCCCCCGGAGACGCAGGTATGCGCATGACTTCCCACCCTGAAATAATACCGCTGCGGGGGGCCTTTAGCTAGCTAGGGAGCAAAGGATTCATCACCCCCGTATGACGAAGTGGATGTGTTCTGATTCCCGGGGCACATTCAGGCACTTTTTGCGCTGGATCTGGTTGGGCGTAACTACGTTCTAAGACTCAGCCTTTCCTACGCAAAAGCGCGGGGCACATGGGAGCAGGGTGGTTATAGTGGATATTGGGTGCTGCCTGTGCAGCATCTCGGAGTCTCCACACAAGCTGATCGATTGCGAGTGGGTTATGCGATAGGGTTACTGCATGATTTGCATGCAGTAACCCTATCGCATGCGATGTTGGTCTGATCCCTTGCCAGGACCCAGTATTGTGCGTAAACAGCATTTCCCCCGCCAGAAAAAAAATGCGTAAGAGAAAGGAAAGCTAGACAGACTGACGCCGTAACGCGTTACGTAACGAAGCGGTTTACCCTCCCATAAAAAGTTATCACTTGAAAAAACACTACTATTATACTAGTCTGAAAGTTTAATATTTGACTAACCTAGACTCCATGACTATCTGTTACTACATTTTCTTTGGAGGTATCACAAAAAGGAAATAACCCATTATCTTTGTAATATGTTAGTTTCGCGTGCTCCTTAGTGAATATTACGCGCTCGCAAAAGGAGGAAACGGCATCCGGGGTTATCCCAATATCCTGGCTTAAAGCAAGTAAATGTCCATGCCTAAGGTGATATAAAACACTGGGTTACCGTTATTCTCCCTGAGTAAGATCTTTATGAAGCGGGGCATATGTGTGGTGTCGTTAGTTAATTTTAAAAATCATACCACTATTTGTCAGTACCTTTTTTTCTATTAAGCCCCTAATAATGTCGAGATTTTAGCTGCCGATCTCGAAAACTATGTGCACTCTAACTTTTAAACTACATAGCGGAAAATT
Source organism: Dendrolimus punctatus (assembly GCA_012273795.1). NCBI lineage: Eukaryota > Metazoa > Arthropoda > Insecta > Lepidoptera > Lasiocampidae > Dendrolimus > Dendrolimus punctatus. The sequence goes on from CM022536.1 coordinate 8,144,332, forward strand.
CTAAAAAAATATGATGGTAGACTGTTAGTGAAAGCAATCGAGTTGATTCGATATTTGTGTTACAGTTCACATCACTATTATAAATGGACATCACTATTCCCTCTCACAAAAAATGGCTTACAGGATTGTGCGTTGTGATCTCTAAACACCTGGAATCCCAATGTCCTGAACGACATAATTAATTATAATAAACTTAATTAATATAAGAATATATTTAAGTGATCCATAATCAAAGGACCTTTATTAGTAATTTTAGTAAAGCTGTGTGTGTTTGTGTAGCTTTGTGAGATCGCGATTTGTCTTTGTATATGTCATATTTCAGTCAGTTTTAACAAATTATAAAAATAATCCAACTTGCTCAACTCTAAGAAACTCTGCAATGTCCGTGGTCCGATACATAGGTACTAGTCTAAATTTTCGCCAAATGAGATATTTGGGGAAGTTTCTAAAATAGTATAATTCGCGGTTATTGTCACAAACTACTACGGATACTACGTAGGTATGTCGTTATAAGTCCCTAATGGAACGTCTTCAGTATATAAAAGTACTCTGTGATGGAACGTAACCTATGTCTTCTGTTTTTCGCGATAAGGAGATATTTTTTTAAATTGAATCTGGAGACCTGCTTATGTTATTGTCGTCAGCACTGTCGCTGTTACTGTCACTGTCAATATGGCAGATTACAGATTAAAGTCCCGAAATTTAAATAAAAAGTACAAAATACCAAAATAAAATTGGTGAAAATTGCTGAATATCTATCTGTTCAAATTGCAACATACCACTTATTTCACTTTTAAAAATGTGGAAAGGATTGGTAAGTAAGATCATCATCATATAATCATAATTTCATGATTCGGTAGGTTATATTTTAAGATTGAAAATTGCCAAGATGCAACGATTCTATAACTCTAATCAATTAATTATAGAAAGTAAATAAGGTGACTTGTAATTATCACTTTTATTATAAAGTACTATTATTATTCAAAAGCAATTCATATTCTTATGATATCTAACTTCTATAACTCTAAAGGAAAATATATTAAGGCACTTGATGAGTTCATTTTATAAGTTTTCACATATAAATTAATTGAATCCGTAAATTTTACTAGGTGTAGGCTTTTGGTGTTTTGTAATTTTTATCACATCTATGACATTCTTTAACCAGTTATACACCTAAAGCTAATAAAATTGTACTTAATATAAGCCTTATTTACTGTGATAAACTTTAAAAAATGTTTATTGACTTTTCTCACAAGTTGCAATTGAAATTAGAATTGTCAATATGACAGTGTAAAATTTAAAGTTTGATAAATGTGAAATCATGAGAATGCTATGCAAATAATGGTGTAAAAATGTGTCACAAGCTTGAAAATTCATAATTGATATAAAAACATTCTGTTAATCCATAATGGGTTGTTTCACATCTCTTTTGAAAACTAGTGTAAGTTATGATCTTACCATAGAATTGCTGAACTGTTTCTGTACTACTTATTAGGCTACAAAGGGCAAGAGCGAAGCGAAGTGGAGCTCCCGCCTTAGCCTTGTAGTCTATATTAAAAAGTTCAGATGTGTTCATAATAAATAAATAAATGTGCCCTATAATTATATCCCACCTGAATCAATTTAATTAAATGGCACAGAGCTGAAGGGATACTACAATATTCAATGACATTGAATGATTTTAGATTGTTATGTGGATCACTGGCAGATTCAGGCAAATTGAAAGATCTAAATGAACCATCTATTATTGGCTTTATTTAACCATTACATTACACCAACCAAAATATCACTGAAAATTTATTTGTTTACAGATAATTTTTGGAGCTGGAATATATACAGGTGTTTATGTTGCACAAAATTACCAGGTATAGCTGTAACTGTATTTTAAAACTGCATGTCTCCATCATAATGTTGACACAATGTTTAATGTTCACAAAGGAGGCCATGCTTTCATCTACATTTATATATTCATACTTGCTTTTAACATTACAATTACATTGAGTGCATGATATTCCTGGTTCAATTAAACAAAGCTCCCATAGACATTTATATTGTATGGCCTCTTTTGTATTGTCACATTTCTGCTAATTCATTTATTGAATATATTTTATATAAATTCAATTATCATTTTTTGAATGCAGGATGCAGTTGATGTAGTTTGTAAGAGAACTACTCAGGAATGTGATAAGGCTTTGGGAAAGAAATGGTTTGTTTTATTTATTTTGAGCTTTGTATTTATATTTGAACCAGGAAAACTACTCAATATTGCTTCTAGTAATTTAAGAACTTTTATAAACTATGTGTTTTGTCTACAGATAGACAAGGTGGAGGAACCAAGGGTTTTATTTGAAAAGGCACAAGCTTATATAAAAAGCAAAATAGATGAATTCAATGGAGGAAAAAGCAAATGATATAGTTGGTTTTGATAACAAATTCATGAAATAAAAACTATAGTATTAATTGTAAATACCATTTATTAGTTATTTACATTGATAAAAATCAAAATATAATTAGCAATAAATTATGTGATCTCTGCGTTTATTTTTTCTAGATAAGTGAAATTCCACCACCAATATGCTCCACCCTTGTTTGAGGCTCTTCAAATGCTAACCAATCGCTGGAATGTGTAGGCAGTAGTCCCATACTTTGACATTTATAAAGTGCTAAGAGTATGTTAACTACATTCCCAATGAAATATACAAACTTTTGTCCGGCGGCTTGCGTTCCTTCTACCATTTTAAAAGTACTCTGCGTTGAGAAAAGTGCCTTCACTGGCCGAACAATTAACATGCCCACCATCATTATGGGAAAAATGGAAATTGAGTTACCCGCCATGTACATAATGAACAGATTCATAGGAACCTGTTTTAGCGGGCCAAGAGCCACATCCCATAATTTCTTTATCAAAAGCAAATTTGAATCTGTATCCTTAGATGATTCTGTATAACTTGCATTAGATGACTGGCTGTAACCAGGTGGAGAAGGCAGCTCAGTTGATATTACCTTATTCCTGCAAAATAATAGTTATTAATACTGTGAAGATTACTATAAAATCTTATGATATCATGAAATCACCTAAATAATCAAGCAATGAAAAGATGTGTATTTCTATGTAGAAGTAAAGTTATGTCACTATGTTATTATTACTATCATGTCTGTCAAATTTACTCGATTATTTGCCCAGTTTAGTACATATATGTCCATCTGGGACAGTTGCAGTCACATTCTCACGACATAACAATGTGTTTGGCAAAACTGTCAATGTTAAATAATATTTGTCCTCCAATTTTCCACAGCTGGTTTCCTGTTTTTAAGAAAACATACATACATCCACCAAACTCATACAAAATGAATTAGCAAATTTCAGACGTACAAATTAAATGCAGGCTTACTAAATCTATAGTCTTTTTGGTTATTTGGTTGTTGAATATTAAGTGTGACAGTGGTAAACAATACACAAAGCTATATATCTATTAAACACCATAATGGACATATCAAAGGTTATTTGCTAGTCATCAGCTTTACTTGTATGTCATACCTAACTAAATAAAATACTTGTAGTGGAATTTAGTTAAATTTAATAAATTGTTAAGATTAATTGGTTGCTCTTGAACTAGATAAACTTAAAACCTACTTATATAGGTAAAAAACCAAAATAATTCTAAACCACAGAGTACATTAATATAATAGGAGATTATAAACTTACTTTTGATTAAAATCTAAAGCCCACTTGAACTTTTTACTGGATTTAACTTGCGAGGACATTTTGTAGTCTACTAAATATTTAAGCTATTGATCTTTATATTCTTATAAATCCTTTTATATTTTAATATGTCAGCCCAAAACACAATAAAAATTTGAGAATATAACTTTCATCCCACACAAAATTATGGCAAATTGCGAGATTGCAATCACAGAGTACTTTATATATACCAGTGTCTAGAGATGGTCGTTTTTGTAAAAACGTTTTTGAGCAACGATGCCAGTAGACGATGCCGGCATCCGATGCCGATATATTGAAAAACGGATGCCCGCAATATCCGATGCGAACTTCACCGAATGCGAGCGAGCGAGAGGCACCGTAACCACGCCACGGAAAACGCAACGATGACAAACCGAAGACTCGACGTATCGCTCGCTCGCTATCTCTCGGGTGCTCTCGGTACGATCGGTGGTTGTGCAAGGCAAACAATCAACGTAATACAACACTAGGAGCGTGCGTAACTGTTAGAAATTTTTGTAATAATATAGGTACTTATTTATTTTTTAAAGTATCTCATGTATTTTATAACAATCCCACTGAATGGTGGCTTCGTCATTCCAAAATATACTCGACGTTGGCAGAAATATACCGTTCGAGGTGCAGTATTATTATAACTTCTGTACCATGCGAACAGATATTCTCCAAAGCCATATTTTGAATGAACGAAGAACTCGTCTTACAAGTTCCAAATTTGTTCAAAATTGGTTTTTCTTAATGTAAACTCTAATTTTGTTAAAAATAACGACTAATATTAATTAACTTATGTTTATTTTTAACTTCCACACTTTTAAAACAATATTCCAGTAGAAGTCGTAATGTTGAATATCGTATCTAAATAATTTACATAACAACTAGACAACTAAGACAACAGGCATCCAATGTTATACGCAGAGTTGCAGATACTTTAGCCGGCAACTAATTTTGGCAAATGGCATCGGTGCCAGAAATAACGATGCCGGCATCGGATGCCGTTTACAATTAACGATGCGCATCGGATGACAAAATTTTACGAAAACGCCCATCGCTACCAGTGTCATAACAGTCAGTACAATTATTTTTTCTTAGAGATTTTTTGCGTTCTAATCGTAGGTACGTATTGCAGTAGATGTCACTGTTCTCAAATTAAACACCAAAATTAAATGAAAGAATATATGTTTCGTTATACGCAGTTGTTTTAATATTTGTTTAAAAAATATTTGATGTTATTATGTTTGTTGTGGATCGAGAGGATGTCTTTGAGCAATAAATTATGGCGATTATTTTGGATTACTTTTATTTTATTACACGACATTTAAATTTGCACATACACAGCACTTATATTTTACAAGGGGGAAGAGAGAAGAGAAAGGGGGGACGTGAAACGTCATGAACCGCTGTCGCGTCGTATGACAGTGACATTACTCTTATTCTAATAGGCAAAGGGTGCTGATGCCAGGGATACTCCAACACTCCTCCTCGCTGGTTTCGGCACCATAACCCTTATGATTGGAGGCCGATACACCTGGAGAGCTCCCTTAACCTTGGTGCTGGAACACCTTTTGTCAGGATGTCAGCTTCCATCTTCAATCCTTCGATGAAGCCAATTTTTATATTTTCTTGCTGCACACATTCTCTTATAAAATGATATTTCATCTCAATATGTTTTGATCTTCCGCTGATTATAGGGTTTTTGGTTAATCCTTGTGCAGCCTGGTTGTCACTGTAGATAAGAACAGAAGTTTGGTTAACGCCTAAATCATTTATCAAATTTTTCAGATGTAAAGCTTCTTTAGCAGCTTCGGTGAGGGCCACATATTCAGCTTCCGCTGTGGAGAGAGCCACACATCTTTGTTTTTTAGATTCCCAGCTGACACATGCATTTGCATATTTGAAACAATATCCAGAATATGACTTTCTGTCAATCATACAGCCAGCCCAGTCGGCGTCTGCCATGCCATACAGTTCTTCTCCAGACTTTTGATATTGTAAGCATAAGTCTTTTGTTCCCTTTAAGTACCTTAATATGCGCTTAGCACATTTAAAGTGTTCTTCTGCAAAACAATTATTGAATTGAGATAAGTAGCTCACAGAATAAGCTATATCTGGTCTTGTAGCCACCGCCAAGTACATTAGAGTACCAATTAAATTTTGATATGGTAAACTTGTATCACATTTTTCATTCTTTTTTAATTTTAAGTATGGCTCTATAGGTGTACTGATTGGTTTACAATTTTCTAAATTGAACTTTTTTAACGCTTTTTCGATATACTTTTGTTGGCTAATTTTTAATACATTTCTTTCTTGTTTTATTTCCAGACCAATACAATATTTTAATTTGCCCATGTCTTTTATCTCAAAACATTGTTTTAATTTTTCTTTAGTTTCCATTAATAATTTTTCACTTGTATAAGCTACAATTAAATCATCTACAAATATTGCTATTATTATTTTTTCTGTGCCTTTTTTCAGTATATATATACATGGATCTGCTTGTGAAGATTTAAAATTTAATTTCTTCAATTGTTCATCTAATTTCAGAAACCATTGTCTTCCAGATTGTTTCAATCCATAAAGTGCCTTTTTCAACAGGCAAACTTTTTCATTTTTGCCTTTCATTAGACTTTGTAACATATTTTTAGCTTTATAAAATGTTTCTAAGTTTTCATTTTCGCTTTCATCAAGCATGATCTCATTTATATATTTTTCCAGATATATGGGTTTTTTCATAATAATTTTTTCTTCCAAATCCCCATTTAAGTATGCAGTTGTGACATCCAACTGACATAATTTTAAATTCTGCTCTACGGCAATTGCTAATAATAGTCTTATTGAACTTAACTTTGCCACTGGTGCATAAGTTTCACTGTAGTCGATTCCAGGTCTTTGTGTGAAACCTCTGGCTACTAATCTTGCCTTTTTAATTGTACTGTTGTTTGAGTTACATTTTTCTTTTAAAATCATCTTATAATCCACTATATTTTTCATATTCTCCTCCTTTTGTACTATTTGCCATGTACCATTTTTTATATGTGCTTTTATTTCACTTTTTATGGCATCGTGCCATTCTTCTTTATTTATGTCATCATTCGAGTCACTTAGGTGGGCAAATTCACAGTGTTCTTCTGTGTCAAAATCTTCTAACCATATAGGAGGTTTTGTTTCTCGTCGTGGACGCTGATTAGAACTTTCCATTTGAGGATTTTGGTGTATTTCATCTGTTGTCATTTGAGGATCCATAGTTTCTATTTCAGGTGCGTCAATTTCATCCTCGTATTCACTGAATGATTTAATTTCATCACTTTGACTATCATCATCCTGAAAGTGCTGAAAAGAAGAAAGCTGAAATGGTAAATTATTATTATTGTTTTCTTTCTTATAAAATTCATTTTCTTTTATTTCAGATATAGAGTCTTCATGTTCCCATAATGTTTCATTAATTTTGTTCTCATTTTTGGTGTGATAATACATTTTATCATCAATAATTTTCACATCTCTACTTGTTTTTATAATCTCTTTTTGTGGTAAGTAAACTCTGTATGCTTTACTATGTAGTGAATATCCCATAAAAACACCTTCATTTGCTTTTGTTTGGAATTTTCCACGCCTTTTATTTTTATTTAAAACAAATGTTTTTGAACCAAAAACATGTAAATGCTTTACAGATGGTTTTCGACCGACCCATTTCATATATGGAGTTTCTCCTCCTAGCGCTTTTGCTGGACATCTATTTATCAAGTAGTTAGCAGTGTGAATGGCTTCAGCCCATAGTTTTTCTGGTACATTTGATTCTATCATCATACACCTCGCCTTTTCTGTTAATGTTCTATTTTTTCTTTCAGCAAGACCGTTTTGCTGAGGCGTGTATGGTGCTGTAAGTCTTCTTTGAATACCAAATTTCTTCAGGTAAGTATCGAAATTTTTATTTACATATTCTTTACCATTGTCTGTTTGTATACATTTTATCCTTTTATTTGTGATGTTTTCTACTTCATTTTTAAATTCTTTAAATTTTTCTAGCGCTTCTGATTTATTTTTCATACAATATAAGAAGCAGTATTTGCTGAAGTCATCTATAAATGTTATAAAGTAACGGGAACCTGCCATTGTCTCTTCTTTCATAGGACCACAAATGTCACTATGAACTATTTCTAAGAAGTCAGATGTTCTATCTTTACAGCCTTCTGGGAAAGGTAAACGACTCATTTTGCCTTTTATACATGTTTCACAATTTTGTAGGTTATCATTTTTATTAAAGTTTAATCCGTTTACTAAATCATTTTTCATCATACTTTTTAAATCATGTTCATTTAAATGTGCTAATTTTTTGTGCCATTGCATAATTTCAGATTGCTGGGTGAGATTGGCCTTTTCATTTTTAGTGTTTATTTTTATATAATATAAACCATTAATTTTTTCTGCTTGAAGCACTGTTTTTTGATTTTCATCTTTAATATAAGCTTTATTTTTTGTAAATAGCACTGTATGATCATTTTCAGTTATGCGTGAAACTGACATTAAATTTGTTGATAGCTCCGGAACATATAGAACATTATTTAATATTAAACTTTTTGATTTCATTTTTATTTGTCCTGTTCCTTTTATTTGTGCTGTGTGTTCATTTGAAGCTAGTTTTAATAAACCATTATGATTTTCAATATTATGAAATTTTTCTTTTGTATTACTTATATGTGATGTGCACCCACTATCAAGACACCATAAATTAGATTCATTTTGATTAATTGTGCTGAGACAGACATTATAACCTTTAGGTTTTATGGTAGAAACTTTTTTCTTATTTGACCAACATTTTGAAGCGATGTGCCCTTTTTTCTGGCATATATTACAATATATAGTTTTCTTCTTTTTGGTGAAAAATGCTTCATTTTCTGTATAATCTGTAGTATGTTCATTTCGTCTTGCCTCACTTTCCTCAATTATTTTTGTTTTCAATTCCTCGGGTGTCGGGAGCTTGTCCCTACTCTCAATAGCTATTCTGAAGTTTTCAAAACTGGTGGGTAGACTATAAAGCAGCATTATGCTTAGTAGTTCATTATTTATAGTTACATCCATATTTTGTAGTTTGTCCACAATGTCGAAGATTGTGGTTAAATGTTCTCGAACATCTTGTCGTTCTGTCATTCTTTTTAATATTAGCTTCTTTAGTAATGTCGCCTTCCTCGCGGGTCCTTGACTTTCATAAGCATTTTTTAACTTATTCCAGATCTCTGATGCACTATGACAGTTTTTTACTTGCCGCAGTTCAGGTGGTGAGATGAGGAGTAACAATTCAGAACGCGCGAGCAGTTCCATTTCTTGTCGTTTTTGCTTGTCTTTTGGATCGTCATCATTCGATATATTTTCGCCAGATACATATTTCCACAAGTTATTTTTGATTAACACGGCTTGTGCTTGAATGCACCAAGTATCGTAATTAGTTTTGTTCAAAGATTCAATATGAAATTGTGCCGACATTTTGAAACGTGTCCGGTTTCATATTTTTACGAAATATTAATTTATTTTTATTTAACCAAACTCTGCTACCATTTGTTGTGGATCGAGAGGATGTCTTTGAGCAATAAATTATGGCGATTATTTTGGATTACTTTTATTTTATTACACGACATTTAAATTTGCACATACACAGCACTTATATTTTACAAGGGGGAAGAGAGAAGAGAAAGGGGGGACGTGAAACGTCATGAACCGCTGTCGCGTCGTATGACAGTGACATTACTCTTATTCTAATAGGCAAAGGGTGCTGATGCCAGGGATACTCCAACAATGTTTTTGCAAGCCATATCAGTTAATAAATATATTTTAAAGTGTGTAAATTCTATTCCTCACCTTTTTCAAATTATAAAGCTCTTTTTAACTTTAATTCCTAGATTTTTGATGAATTGTCGATTTACCAAAAACTTATTTCAAAGATGTCAATTATGTCAAAACCAAAAAGACATTCCGATCGATACGAGTTACATTCGTGAACGTATATACTTTGTGTGTGTTTTGATTATTTTTCGATAACTTTGTTTGATTCCTGGACTCCGAAGACTTCGTTTATCACGTTTACTAGTGTTCTGTGATCACGTTGTACTTACGCATGTACCCTGGACACCGATTTGCCTAAAGATTTGTTTTCTGATGACTTGGAGTATGGCTTCTTCTGAAAGAGGTTGTTGTGTGCCCAGATGTGGTAAAACTTGTTAGTAAATCATCCTAACAGCACCAGATTAAATGTGGATACAAATGATGTTATGAAAATGTATGCCTTTGAATATTTTAATAAAAGGAAACATAATAAATCACGCTACCGCTAAATTGTTGTTTTATTTACTAACAATTAACATTTTTTGGAAAGGCTTTTGGGAATTGCAGGAGTTGAATTATAACTCCCGCAATTTCCAAAAGTCTAATATAAATACCAAAATATACTAGACCCCCTGGACGGTTATTGCCGTTGAATAGTGACGTATACCGATAGAGTGCGTTTGTGTATGTATTATGACTGTTGACTCCATACCAGTATATATAAAGTACTCTGTGATATATACTGGATTGCAATGTTCTATAATAAATAGTAAATTGAAGTAAATTCTATCAACGTCAGCCGTTATGTCAAATAAGTGATGTTTGTTTTTTCGAAGACATTTGTACCGGGTAAACCGGACCTTTAAGGCAGACTATTCTAACAGACGATAATTGTGTTATGTACATTAAAAAAATACACTATTATTATGATTACGCATCAAACAACATTTTTTATTTGGTTGATATGTTTCCACAGAAAATGTGACTGACCTAGAGGTTTGGCGGGAACCTGAAGAGTGATGTTATACCGTGCTACTTTTACTAAAAAGAACATTGAAATTAAGGTACTTTCACATTTATTCTCTGTATATTAGTATGTGTATATTTTTAGCACACCCACACACATTGGCATGGAGAAAACACCATTACCACCTCAGCTGAACGATTCCCACGTTATATTCATTGATTTGAAAATCCCACACTCGTTCGCTGTGTTTCCCCTTTCGGTGGGCAGTCCGTAAGAGGTTTTCACTTCGATCAAAAAAATATATACAGGCTATTTACCATAAAATAATTACACAGTGTTTTTGATAATATTTATATTAATTAACACTACAACAATATACAATTTACCTATTGTTCTAAAACAAATTATAGAGATTTTCAAATTTTAATTTGAAAATCTTAATTATGACCATCGGCAACTATTATATATAATATCGATAAAATATTATGTATGTATCTATTAGCTCTCGGTACCACAGTTCACAGATATCTGATGAAAAATAATTCACAAATATTTATATCTAAAACAGATGTCTGATATAAAAATAAAAGAATTGTCTCTATTAGTTAGAATTTCCTGGGCGTGCTCACAAATATGAGAATTTAAATTAAACAAAAATAAAATTGGCAAATTTTAAAAATGACAGTGTTTCACTTCGCGTCTATTTCATGTAAAGAATAATAGTCACCATCATCAGGTTATAAGTACAATGGTTTTATTTTGTTTGGTCCACCAATACCAATGACTATTAAATCATGCTAAAATAAAATTGCATCTAGAAACCAGCCCGCAAAACTTATAATTCCTTCTACATATAAACTGCATACTTATATAGGCACCTATTACAATGTTTTTAAAATAGGTTGCGTAAAACAAACGTCGAGTCGCTGGAATAATTCTATCAGCAGCTATGAGAAATTAAAACACTAGGTTTTGAATATTACGAAAAACGATTGTTATAATTTTGTGAAAAATCAAAACCTAACAAGTTGTTCAGAAAATATTTTACATATCTCACTAATTTTAACAACATATCATTTCTAAGGCTGCGCGCAAAGGGGCCACCGACCACAGCCATTGATCGGTGGCAGCCACGTGCCACAATACTGGCTTCGAATAAAAGTGGTGGTCGGTGGCCCGTTTGCACCTAGCCTAAACTATATATGGGTAGTTCCTCTTTTTTTATAAAGTTTTGTATACATTATACTAAAAACTTATAAACTACAATACAATATTTTGAGATTTCAGAGCTCATTTTGAGAATTATGTTTTGTTAAGCATAATACGTCGGCAAATGCTTAGTAAGATTATGAAGGTCACGAACACTGCTTTTAAGGCACCGTATCCATTTTAGAAAGATATCCTTATGAATAATATTTTAATTTTTTTAAATTTGTAAATAAACGTGTGTGTGTATACATGTACTTTTACTTTGCAATATTTTCTTGTAGTAACAATGTTTATGGTAAATTTTATATTTTGCTTGGCACCGACTTCAAGATGTACGAAATCACCAAAATCGGTCTTAGTGGATTCTAGAACCCGGTCTCAGCGCCAGCTACCGATTCTAATTGTGAATCAAAAACCAGCCGGGAACCCACTTAAACACACAAAATTTCATCAAAATCCGATTTATAGTTTACAATTCTATAAAGGACATAAAGACAGACATTCATTTTTATATACCACAAGATGTATAGTCTGCAGACTACAGGCCATAAAAATAGCCCGGACTTTTGGAGGGCTTGCCACGAGAAGGCCAACATGTAGAGGCCCCTTGACAATTTTAATCTAAATTTGGTGTGACGTTATGCCATTTATCACTTCCACCCCTGGAACTTGAGTCTTAGCTCTAGCGATCTCTACTCCGTACGGTACCGGCATGCGATGGCAATCACGGAGTTAGGTCCGAGGTGTCGCTACTCACCTAAGGCTTCGCCACAAAGGTCATACATATAGGTTAAAATTTAATTTTACTTCCTAGTCTATGTACACCGCTTCGCAACGTTATTGCTGTTAAGGAGAAGAAGCGGCAAGAAACTCCCCAGCAACACGTCTAGCTAAAAATTGTTTTTCTTTATATTAGTTGTTCTATTTATATTTAAGTTCTTTTTTTAAAGTTTTATACAGAATTATGTAACAGAATGACTTTTGAAGAATTAATGGGTTGTAGCAAACAGTGCATATTGAATAAGACAGAACGCAATAAAAGGATAGAAAATATTATTATAGTTTTAAATATAAAGACATAACGTACTATTATTTCTTTTGCAACATATCTCCATATATTTCTTACAAATACGGCAAGACAAAAACGTTACACTCGTACAAAACACAGTATAAGAGGTTGGAGCGAGCTGCTATGTAAATGAAGTTTTGTCATTTAAATATTCTTCAATAGTGTAGTATCCCTTTTTAAGCAAGATACTTTTTAATTTGGTTTTGAATTTAGTGAAGGGCAGATGTAACATTTCACATGGAATCTTATTGAAGAAGCGTATACCAGCCCCCAAGAAAGAAGACAATACTTTTTGTATCATAAATTACTATTATTTATTAGGTGACGAAATATTATAAAACTTTTCAACTGCGAGGTGGAAAATTCTGATAAAACCAAGGATAGTACGCACTTGCCGAATGCTTAAAATTATTTATTATATAAATATATATATTAAGTACAACTTGAAGCCCACAAAGAGGTACCTGAAGTGACTTAAAAAGTCAATTCACGACCGAGATTATTCTATATTATAGAATGCGGTATATCAAGTATCAGTCCGCGCTAAACTTTGAAACCGCTTTTTGTTACCAAAATACTGCTGCGCATTCATTACATAAACGCTTCTCCATTCATAATTAGGTATTGTTTCCACACCCTTCTTAAGCTTGTCTAGACAAAGGTTGGTCTGGTTAAAAACAAAAAACCAAAACAACGCTTCTCATGCTTGTGTAAAATTGAGGTTATTAAGTCTTAGCTCCTTTCTAATAACTACCAGACTTAAAATTAAACTTTTATTTATTATTAGCTACTTAGCAATAAGGCTATTTATTTCAACTGTAATATTTGAAGTATCTCAGACGAAGCTTACATTATTCCGAAAAAAAGATTTTCCACCGCAATGGAACCACATACTTATATAGAACTAGCTTCTGCCCGCGACTTCGTCTGCGTGGCGCGATTTTTTAACTATTCCACGGGAACTCTTTAATTTTCGGGATCAAAAGTATCCTATATGTTGACCAGGGATATAAGTTACCACCATACAACATTTCATTTAAATCGGTCCAGTCGTTTCGGAGATTAGCCGGTACAAACAGAGAAACAAAAATTTGAAAAAAAATCGAAATTAGTTCTATTTCACTTCTTATATCCCCCTGACTCGGTTTTTATTATTTTTTTCATTGTACAGAAATTCGACCTCTACGTTTTTATTATATGTATAGATATGTACTTTGTACAATTGCAACGTGATAAATATATTCTTGTATGCAGTCAAATTCAGTGGTATCCTATAGAAGGCTAATGCCGGATGCATAGTGAGCAAACGAACACCAAAGTGGGGAGTTCATTGTTCTTCTTTAGCTGAATGTATATGTTTTGTCGCAAAACTTAGGGCCGATTCTTAAATTTTACTATTGTTTCACTTGCCTTAACGTCCGCATTTTTTTAATATTTTACATGTATAGAGCTCAAATTTTAATCGATATTAGGACAAATAAACCTTTGAAGTTACCGTGCTTCTGGTTTAAGTTTGTTGGGCTTTCTTTTGTCCAGTCTGTACTCAGTATAAGAAGATAGCACAAATCATTAGATAAAATAACGGCAACGACATAAGAATAAACTATAAAACATAATTATCATACCAATTTCGAGTTCAACATCATTACAATAGAGCTTATATTAATTATGTTTGGATTACACAATTTTCATGAATAACTTGATCAGGAAGAACGGTGGCGTCGTTTTCGATATCCACTAACTTTTCTCGCCTTATAATGTGTTCATTACAGAAGACTATTATTCTGTTACACGCTTCTCTCAATATTGCTTCAGGCACAGTTAGCACAATGCGCATGAAATTCGGATACCCAAAGCACTGTAAAACAAAATGGATCATAATCATAATAAATCAATCTTACAATACAATGATGTTATTCTTGAATGTAAGATCATAAGTAACAAAAATGGTCATCATATATCATCATCATCAAAAAATAAAAAAATCAATCAATAAATCAAATGTTTAAAGAAAACAAGTAAAAAATTTCTAGCTAATCTGTAAGAAGAAAATAAATACCTGTCCTGGTAAGCAAAATACCGATTGTTCTGAAACCAGAAGCTCTACGAATTTTAATTCGTTCTTAAATTTCGGGAACATGGACATTTTTATTTCAATCATCATATACATTGCCCCCTGTGGCATAATAGGGCGCAATCCTGGCGCCCTGCGTAACTCTTCGTAAGCTAGTTTTGCTTGATTCTGAAAAAAATCAAAACTATATACATTAATTTATTCCTTTAAAAGACGTTTGTAATACAGACAAGACCTTAACCTAGACATCTTGCGATGAAGGCAATTTAACAGAATAAATTATTAATATTTTATAATGTAAAGATATAAATAAATTGTATTGTAAATTAAAGCTAATAATTCATTCATGCATACTGTTACAATTACTGCGTGCTACCAACGGTGAAGGAAAACCTCGTGATGCAACCTGCACATCGAGATAACCAATGTGTCAAACCTGCCAAACCGCTTTAGACAAGCGTGTCGGGTATACTGTCCGAACCCCCACCGTGGGAGGTCCGAGCCCAGCAGTGGGACAGTTCTGGATTTTAATATTATAATCATTCATTCAAAAGATTTCTAAAGTTTTACACCCCACACCCATGACGAAAAAAAATTGCTTTAACATCTTTATTATTACTTTAACATCAGTCTATACAGCCTTGTGTAGCATTAGAAAATTATATTTCCTACTTTAAAAAAACTTTCTTTTATCTGTGATAGTTTTGCAGATATAGGCCGTATCTAAATTTTAGACATAAAATTTAGGCTACTTTTTGACTGGAAATCGCACGGGAATTTTTCTGGGAATGATATAAACTGATCAGACTAAAAAACGTTTTTTTTACTGATCTATAAAAAAAGTTATGTAATAAAATGTGTGATATTTTTTATATCGGGAATCCCACGGAAATTTTCTAGGAAACGGTTTGTAGTTTTTTAGATGCGTTAAAATTGGCTTATTCCGACACAGTTTTCACTAAAACAATAGCTTACATTCTTCTTCAAATGCTGCGGTATTTTGTGTCCCGGGAATCCCGCGGGAATTTCAAGACAAGTGTAGACGAAGTCATAGGGATGTCCTAGTTATAATCATAGTGTCATTCATTTGTTTGATTTATTTCATTCAGTAATAACTTTTTCTTACCTCTATAAACAAAAGTACATCGTCAAAGAAACTTTGCGGCGTATTTTTTAGAATAGTCGGCAACGCTCGCTGAATTAATGTACTCGGGCCCAGAATTCGATTCGACAAATTTGACAAACCCTTACGAACTTCTTTTTCTAATATATTTTGCCTATCATGAATTATAAGCCAGCCCATTCGCCAACCGGGCACTAAAAATCTTTTAGTGAGGCCTCCGCACGTCAAAATAGGAACATCTTTGGATAGCGACGATATAGAATGGAACTCATTATTAGAGAACACGAAATGTTCATATATTTCATCAGCTATAATAGGCACATGATTTCTAGATGCTATCTCTAATATTTCACATAAATGTTCTTTATTGAAAACTGAACCGCATGGATTTGATGGGTTAATTATTACTATAGCTGCTGTGTCATCGTCTATTTGACTTTCTAGATCCTCAAGATCTACCTTCCATTGTTGATCTGGCTGCAACAAAAAACAATTAAATTCCTTAGAATAACTATAACCTTTAATCAAGGTTTTTATGATATAAAGAAAATAAAGCGGCGTAAATAAGTAGTATGCTAATTCAGTCGACAACATAAACTGGAAACTTGTTGTTTCTAGAAACTTGTTGATACAGTGTCGCCACATTCATATCATGCTAAGTCTGAGACGCAATCATTCTCCGTTCTATTTATTATTTTTTCCATTATTACATTTATGAAAAACAAATCAATAAAACACAAAATTTTAAGTGATGATCACTATTGCGCCGCGCCTACTTTTAGAATTATTACGGTTTTAACAAATACTGTAAACTTACCAATAAATTATAGAATTTTATTTTAATACCAAGCCCTTCCCCGAGCGTCTTGTATATCATAAAACCAGGTCGAGGCATGAGAACATTTTGCCCAGAATCAGCAAGAACCGTTATGGCAAGTTCGATAGCATGAGAACAGCCACTGCAAAGGATAACGTCATCTGGACATACTTCTCCCTGGTGGGCACAGTATTCTGCTACTGCAATCCTCGCTTCCTGGTGACCCTTAGCTGGGCCATAGCCCCTACTCGTGTGCCACTCTAGGCTTTCCCGGACAGCTTGTAAAACTTGCTCAGGTGGATTTAAATTACCAAAAGTTGTTGGATCACCTAATAAATAGAGGTTTTGTTAGAATAGGCCATGATAAAAACAAAATTGAGTAGTGATATCGAAAATAAGTGCGCAGTTTTGATTATATAATGTGTAGAAGATCTATTAATAACTTTATTAAACTACTTAAAAATATTGTGAAATCAATATCCTGTTGACCTTGATTTAATAAATAGGTTACCATTCTAAATGATTTTATTTTTATCAGGGATTTTATTGCCATAATTCAGATCTGATTCTCAAAATTTAGTTAACAAAAATTAATTTAGCTAGCATAATTATAGTTTTTAAACAATATTAGCCTGGAAACATTAAATATATTCCAGGAGTAAATTTTAATTGTATTATTAGTCTAAATAAGCCATCGTTTATGCTCATGAAATGAACTAATCTTTGACAAAACTTTCAGTTTATAGTCTCGAAACAATTAAAATCAAAGAAAACTTAAATACGTCATAATATAATCAATTAATTGCGATAATCATAGTTATTTATATTCATTGTTAATGTCACTTACCGACAGACAAAGCTATCATCTGTTTGTTAGGGTTGGGTTCAACCTGAAGGTTCTCGACGATGTCCCTGATCAGGTTATGAGTGTTGCGAGCGAGCGCTGACGCGCGCACGTCCCATGTCTGGATGCTGCGTGACCCTTGCGACATCGGCACTAAGCTTACAGGTTGTTGAATGCTCTAGCGACACTTAAATATCAATGAAGAGTATTGCTCGCATTTCAATACAACTCAGTTTTGTATCGATTCTGAGGCGTTTGACGAGCTGGCTCGAGTCGTGAAACTGGTTTTCAAAATGTAGATGTGATGACGGCAATAGAGCGGGGTTGCTTATATATTCCGCAAATTCCACCAACTACTATGGAAATCGAATTTGCGGTAAATAAGGGTCCAACCGTTGTAACATTTATCTCCCGCCATAAAATAAGCGGACGGAGAATACAAAATTTTGAAATCTTTTATTTCTCTTCAATTTCATATCATGTTACACTTAATATTACTAACAGTAACATAATATTGTAATAAAGTCAACAGTATATCAGTTTAGATTTGATAAAGCGCTTCAAAAGAAAAATTGTCTAACTCCAATTGTTATTGTTACAGATAAATTTTCTTTTAAACTTAGGAAAAATGTGTATGGATTGCATAATATATACGATTAGCTGATAGGTACCTACAGTTCGCCAAACCACGCATATTCTGAGAATAAGAAATACGCAGCAACTTTAATTTGTAAACAAAAACAAATTATGATTGCTTTGTGTATATTTAAAAACAAGAATCTGTTGTGCATTAGAAGAAAAATGTTTATGATTTCATTGAAATCGGACAAGAATTTTGACGTAAACTTGAGGCACGTTCTTGCTTTAATAAGTTTTAGTTTTAAAATTTCATATTTAAAAATATACCTTTTAATAAAAATTACCTATAAAACTGGCTACAATATAGTATTGAGTAGTAGACGCTTCGCGCATGAAAATACAAAAACAGTTTCCATGCATGGATTTTATTTTGGTAAAAAGGTTTCAAATTTTATATAAATAATCAAAAATCGGCCAAATTCGTGGCAATCCACGAGGTATATAGGGTACCGTGACACACGTGCAGTGATTAATATCAAAAACCACTCAATGGATATTGTTTAAACCAATTTTCGTTGAAAATGTCTTTTGAGCTCTGCCTCCTTCATTGTGTCCAGATTTTCTACTTGATATCGCATAGATTGAGGGGGGCACACCATTTTCACGTCTTTGGAAGTAAATCGGTAAAAATCTTAGGTGCATTAGTGGCCGCAATCAGGTTTTTGTGAAATCCTATATCTTCTGGTTGCGGACTGATGAATGATTAATGCGCACTGTAGATTCGCCCAAAATATCTCACTACTAAGATGTCGGAAAACGGTACAAATTCAGAGAACCGGGATTTCCCAGTGTTTTCGGTACTAGCTGGTTTTACGTTTAGTTAAAAAAAGAATTTATTTAACATTTTTATTCAGAACAGCTTAGCTTTTGAACTAATAACTTATAGTAAAATATAATGTTTGTAAAGGAAATATATAAAAAAGAACATTTTAATATTTAAAATCATGCACAATCAAGGCTCATTTTATTTTTTGCTTAACTTTTCTTTTACTTACGAGAATTAACAAAAAGCAAAACTTTTATGCGCAGCATTTCGCTTACATACTCTCCCTTCGCCGGCATCAATCTGTCGTTCATATTTAAACAACCACCAAAAAGCATCGAGTTTTTATTATTTTTATGCTCTCGATATCAATTCCCGAAAGAACGGGGATCCAATTTAGAATCGCCGTTGCTAATAGGAAGTCAAAAAACCTGAGAATTCTCAGTTTTTTAAAGACTGGGATTTCCCTGTTCTGAACCCTATTCGCTACCGATAGAAGAACGTTACACATTAGAAAAATCATTAAAAACATCGTTGATGTTTTTATTAAAGTCTGACTATAGACACTTCACGAATATATACACTGATAGAAAGATTAACCGGTCTTATTCGTTTTGAGTTATAGTAAGTTTGTAGGCTTCTTTAAGAACTTTAAACAACTGTAGATATGAATAAGACCGTTAAACCTTCAATTATGTGTATGGCGGCCACCCCATACTTATCTTTATTTTTTAAGCAATCACACTTTTGTTTGTTTAGCTTCTTTAGCTTTAACAACACATTTTATAGATTCTTTAATTTTACTAATATTCATCTGTTTCGATCAAGTAGTTTCCGAGAAAAATGGTCGTGACGTGACACACAAAGATAAACGGATGGATATAATAATTGTATAGAAATTTCTTTTGATTTTGATTTTAGTTTTCTTATTGCAGGAGTTCAGCAGACGGTCCACTTGATGGAAAGCGGTTACCATCGCCTACGGACATTTGCAACACCAAATGTGCTACAAATACGCTGCTGCTCTCTTAAGACTGAGACTGGAAGAGACTGGAACCTGGTCACTAATGCCGGAACATAACTCAAGGTTGCTATGGTGACATACTTTAGACAAGGGGTGGTAGCCATCCAACCGGGAAAAGGCCCTACCACCTGGTTGTTTTGGCGCCTCTTACGACAGGCCGCCCGGCCGCAGGAAATTGTATTCTTTCTCCGTTCTTGCACGGATAAAAAATGTTAAAATCATTACGAAACTTTAAAACTAAGAGTTTTATGGTAATATCAATAACCCGCTACATTTTCATGTTATTTTTAATTTTATTATCAATTATATTCACAACTGAGAAAATTCCAGCTTTTTGCGGAATAAAAGCAAGGGTAGGTACGAGCTTTAGGTGAAGCTAGCACAGGCCTAACCAACGTCGATATTAGAAGATTCATTTCGGTCTTTCAATTTGGATGAACCAACCAAAGTGATCTATATAAAGATAAACTTGATTCATTCAATGTCATTTAAAACCGCCGTGTCTTTCAGTTTTGCGCATTTCAGCCAGATTGATTCAATTTGTTTATTTCGTCTCATATCGTCTTTAGATATCTTTTTTATTTTAGCAAGGACTTGGCCCCATCTTACCACAGAAAGCAGCAAGATAACTTTATGTATACTGTATAGAATTTAAAAATGAACGCCTGATATTTTGATAAGCAATACGTGTAAAAAACATACAACAATTATCAGACATAGACATATAAATTAAAAGCAGGCGCATCTATTTTCTAATAGATAAGCTACTGGGAAAATGTATGCGTGTTGCGTGAGACGTTCGTTTTCTTTATTAGGTATATATCGGAATGTGAAAGTTTGTTTGTTCGTTCTCTATAGGTATCGGCATAAACCCGAGTTTTATGAAATTTATTATATTAAACCTATCTTCTTCTTCTTTTATAGTTCTTCAGACCCGGAGGCAGGGCCGTACTGACCATATTGGGCGCCGGGTGCGATAGGCAATTCATTATGTTTTGATCTGAGGTGATCGAGTTGAGATGATGCTAGGTAATTTTCAAAAGTAGCTGGTTATGGTGATGATTATTATCATATTTGGATTGCGAAAATATGACCATGTTTCCGAATATCATTTTCGCCGGAATACTCACAATATCACTCTCCTTTATAACATTTTATTCATTCCTAATAGTCCCCAGTACGTTTAGGAACGTTTTACATTATTTCGCCTATTCACTGCCCAAAATTTGCACTCTGATACATGTCGAAAACTTATGACACCTCCACACATTTCATCGTATTATGATAATTCTTTTACGCTGTAGGATGTCAAACTTTGGAATACTGCCTCTTACTGTCAAAGATCCCAAATCCTTACCAACATCTAAAATTTAATCACAAAACACTATTTGTGCACAAATAGCCTACGTCTGAATAACACAATATAAACATGCTAATACTATATATATATATATATATTACTATATATTAAGGTGAAAAGGTATTATTATTATAGTATTTTACATACTATAATAATAATACCTTTGTTATGATAACTTATGTATATTGAAATATATTATTGTATATGTGTAGATAGATAGATAACACTTTATTATATGACTATGTATTTATGTACGTATTTGTATATTTAATTCTTAAATTAGTTTGAGTATTTATGTATCTATTGCCTTTTTCCTGCATCATCTACATCGCCTTATGCAAATTTCTTTGATTTAGGTGAGCGATATGGCTACCTATTGAATTGCCTAAAAATATTGTAAATATGGTGTTTTTGTAATGTAATATTTTGGTGTGCAATTAAGTGTTATCTCTCACTCTCTGATTGTATATGGTGTGTAGGTAGAGATATAAGGTGTGGCTTGCGCCCCCTAGGTCTCTGCGCCCGAGTGCCCCGCACCATTTGCCTCCGAGTAAAGATGGCCCACTCTGCAATCAAATATTTTTAACTTCTTATATTGAAATCGTTATGTATGTATTTACAGTATCTTAAATAAAATACTTGTTAAATCTTTGAGCTATATTTAAGTACAGTTACAATGATTACACTACAATTTACAAACACAACAAATTACATACATACCTACATGCATAATTTCACACCAGGTCCCTTGCGGGGTAGGCACGAACAGAGCGCCATTCAGGCTTATTCTTATACACCTCACTTGCGCCTTTGACATTCATAGTTCTTTTCATGCACGCTCGTCTGTTCTTAAGGCTCCTGACATCACCTTCTGCTAGTACACGATCGATTTGATCATGGAAGGTGTGTCGTGGCTTTCCGCGACTACAAATTAAAAATGCACAAAACCGAAGAATTAAATAAGTCACCTTAGTAACTGCCTTAGCTTGCTGCTGCAACTTCCTTTCTTAAATATACTAGTATTTCTTGGAAAATAGAGCCGAAGATAATGATAACAAGGTTTAAGCTGAAGAGAAAGCCTAAAATAAGTCATAACTAATATTAGCAAATGGCCACGTAGAAGTCGGAGACGGAGTCGTTGATAGTTTCTGCTTAAAATAGAATATTAAACTTCACTTCTATTTAATCCAACTTATAAAACGAACAATTATATTACACATGTTATACCTACAATTTTAAATATTGTTGATCACACACACGCTTATGTCAGCCCATTATCACTCTGTGAAAATGTTTCCACTACATTTGAGTTTGTCGAAATTTCATAAGCAACGAAATTTATTTATTGTGTAAGTACTCGTATAGCCGGGTTTCGAAGAGAAATATACCCTCGCTGCGTCTTCTATTTATACTACGGGGATTGTGTCATCAAATAAAAACATTTTTCCAATATATCAGCTTTTTATTTTAATTAATTATATTTATTATTGTAATAAAAAACTTTTTTTTACTTATTTTTTTTCAATAGCAACAATACAAATTAATACATGGCCCTTCTTTACCAATGGCATGGAATTTCTTTACCAATGCCTGGAAGTAAAAGGCATGACACAAAAAATATAACTCCAGAATCAAAATCCGACTTAAATTTTTAAATAGTATGTCATTTACACTTCTTCCTTCTCATTATTTTTAAAATAATTTTTTGAAATGATGGGACAGTATGAAAAAATTAAAACTTTTTTTTCATAACCTTGTGTTTTGTATGGTTTTCCTACACTTCTCCGTATAAACTTTAAATATACCTAATCTCAGATCTCCATACGTGTAAACCCATATTTACTTTCGCGTAATTATATAGGTATAGATTGTTCATTAGATAAAACCTATTCAAGATGAATTTATATTTATCTATGGAAGTGCATTTTGTTCTTTATAAAATCAAAAATCTTTATTTTAATAATATAGATTGTAAGCATTTGTTAAAACGTTTCACAATTCGTTGGATTTTTGGTTATAACTCGCACTTTAAAACAATTTTAAAAAATCTAGACACAAATTAGTGAGAGGCTATAAGTTTTAGTTTTAGATTTAGAAACACATAAGAAAAAAAAAACAAAATGTTGCTTTCATTCCAACCCCGCTTACTTGTCATGTCTTAATTAATATTTATGTAATAAGAGATGCTTGCGTATGAATTCCTCCTTTCATATATAAGTTAGTACTATCGTAGATGACATGTTCCGCAGTATGACCATTCACATCTTTCAATTTTAAGACGCTATGTTCTTTACAAAACTCTATTATCCTGGCGCAGGCCTCGTGCAGTATTTCCTCGGGAACTGTAAGGACAATCCTCATGAAGTTTGGATAGTTGAAGCACTGTAAAAAACAATTAATTATAATATCTTACTAGGATCAATATCCTGGTAGCTTAGAGGCTCACGTATCCGATTAATTCAAATTTCGTGACAAATGTGCATAGTAATAGGGTAGATGACAATAAAGTTATTTAAGATACTTTTTAATAATATCTTACAAATATCTTGTATAGTCTCATAGATTTTGTAGGACTGCCCAAAATTATGAAGTCTTGAAATGAAATATTTCAGTCATGCTCTTTTAAAAATAATAATATGATATGAGAAAATGGGATTTATTGTGGCATATATCGTCTACACCAGTGCTTTTCAATATTTTTGAATACGTGACCCCTTTACAGGTAGAATATTAATCTGCTTTTTCTCTTATGCCGGCGATCCCCGAGCAAGGCTCAGCGACGCCCTAGGGTCGCGACCCACAGGTTAAAAAACACTGGTCTACACAATTACCACGTGGTAACGATGAGATAAATTAATGTGAAGAAACTTGCACCTTGAGATGGTCGATGTGTGAAACCCGTCAGTCCAGATAGGACAGACGGGACGAGGATAGGACGAGGAATACTGTCCATTTTCTCAGGATGATTTGCATTAATGTCAACCCTCAAACGGCCCCTGATAGTCTTGGTCCTTCTTATTTTTAGGTGAACGGACAGTGTTAGATGATTAGGATATAACTATACTTAGAGAATGTATACATTCAAACTAGTACTTATCAAGCAAATCTCCCACGACTTGTTACAATGTGCATAAACTAATTAAATAAAAATACTTACAGTTCCGGGTATACAGAGGATAGATTGTTCAGCGAGCAAAGATTTGATAAAGTCCAGCTCATTTGTAAATTTAGGAAAATGCGATATTTTAATTTCTATCATCATATACATTGATCCTTGAGGCATAATTGGACGTAAGCTTGGAGCTTTTGATAATTCTTGATATGCATATTTTGCTTGACTCTGAAATAATAAATAAGTTTCTTTGTCAACAATGTAAGAATTTATTTACAACTTCCTCCACGTACGTTGGATGCCATCGTTGTAATTAGCCAATTACAGTCCACCCCTGAACGTAGTAGACTCCTCGAGTTTGTGCCACATATCGAGGTTGGACGCGATGTAACTAATGCTAAATTTCATAAGTCGTAAAATATTTTCGGTAAAGTGTGATATTGTTACTATTCATATTATTTTTATATATTTGATTTCTCGTGATAAAAATATCTTCCGTAATATAGAGAACCGACTACTATTTAACGTAGGTGATGGACAAGCCCGGAAATACTCAGACTTGCTGGCTTGGCGATGTTTTCCGCTCTTTAGACGCCGTAAGTACGTGAATCTTCAGAAAGGAAGAAACTCATGAAGCCATAAGCAGTAAGCGTACTTGCTACCATGTATATCACCCGCTTAGGAAGACTGTATAAAAATTTCGAGTAACAAAGCTGGTAATCTTTGGCAATATCCTAATATGAAAAATGACAATTCCTATGAGAAATCAGCTGACTATTATAAGAATTTTACCGTAAAAAACAAACTTGACTTTATTTTAAGTAAAAAAACTGATTGATTGAAAATAGTACCTCAACAAATGCCATCATATCGTCAAAGTAACATAGCGGCGTTGATTTTAATATAATTGGAAGAATCCGTTGAATCAATGTGTTAGGGCCAAGCAGCCGACTTGAAATGTTATACAATCCTTTACGGAATTCCTTTCCAAGTACATTCTGTCTGTCATGTATAATTACCCAGCCCATACGCCATCCTGGCACCAAGAATCTCTTTGTGATACCACTACACGTCAATATAGGAACATCCTTGGATAACAAAGATATAGGTGTGAATTTGTGATTGGAGAAAACGAAATGTTCATAAATCTCGTCGGCAATTATGGGCACGCAATATTTCGAGGCAATTACTAAAATCTCGCATAAATGTTCTTCAGTGTACACAGATCCGCATGGATTTGAAGGATTGTTGACCACAATAGCAGCAGTATTAATGTCAATAAGATTCTCCAAAGAACGTAGGTCAACTTTCCAGTTTTCGTCTGGCTGTAAATAATAAAAAAATTGGTAAGTGATACAATTTGGTAACAAACCACGCACAACAAAAAGTTTAAAGAAGTTAGTCGGCAATTTCTCTTATCTCAAAATAAGGATATTTAATAAAACTACGTTTTAACTGTTTTAAACGCGGTAATTTATTTGATTTTTATTATTCCCACTTTTCGGCCACTTTTCAGTAGCCGTCATCACGAAACGGTAAAACGTAGTTTTACAATACAATTACAATTATGTACACTGATAAAAAAATATCACCCTTAGTTACATGTATGATAATTACATTTAGTCCACATTCACTGCATAGCTTTGTACTGCTAATAGACTATCTTTTTGTCAAATTTCATGCGCCTAGACTTTCGATCAAAAATATTCTTGATCGAAGATTCTTTCTGGCATACACAGAAAGACGGACGGACAGCCGGACATGACAATTACATAATGGTTCCGTTTCGCCAAAATAGCTACGGATTCTAAAGACCTTTGAATAATAATTATACAGTTACTTATGTTTTAGGCGGGGCCATCATTATCTGGGAATGCAAGGGGTGCATACCAACCAGAGCGCCTAGCGGACGCAAGCCTTTCCTATACATAGCATGCTAATCTGCTAGCTATCAAATTATTTTACTAAAATCTAGTTAAATATTGTTCAACAATATGTCTCATGCAGCTTTTAAACATTCGTCTCGCCTTTATATCTTATATGTACAAGAATTAATATTGATGTTGCAAAAAGTGTGATAGAAACAATTTTTATTGTTAGTAAGGGGTAATAAGGGGGCTTAGGCTTATTTTCGCACCCAGGCACCCAACACGGTTAAGACGGCTTTATTGTTAGGGTTGGCTACAGAGCCAAATGACAAAAATGAACCTTATAATCACATCATATTCATCCATCTGTTTGTCTGCATATATATGACACGTGTGCTATAAAAACATAATCATCATCATCATACGAGCATTAATTCTCAGTTACGATCGGAGCGTACGCTTCGCCACCCACAATCCGCTTTCCTACTTTTTTTTCTCCTCTTAGCACGGTTTTCGGCACCCCCCGTTTTGAATCCTTCTTTTCTTTTTTCTTCATCCTTCAGAACGTCTGTAATAAGCGGAAAAATGAATTGCAACGGACAAGTAGAAAAACGAATCGCAACGGACAAGTGGAAAATCTTCAACTGAAAAGTAACAAAATGAATTGCAACAAAATTTTAACTTGACGTTTTACGGGCAGGTTTTCAAATTGGACAAGTTCATTAACAATCTGCCCGGAACACTTCATTTTAAAATTTTGTTGCAATTAGTTTTGTCATTTGTCAGTTGAATATTTTCCACTTATCCGTTGCGATTCGTTATCCACTTGTCTGTTGCGATTTATTTTCCACTTATCCGTTGCCATTCGTTTTTTCACTTATCCATTGCGATTCATTTTTTCACTTAACCGTTGCCATTCGTTTTCCCACTTGTCCGTTGCGATTCGTTTTTCCACTTGTCCGTTGAAGTTTCACTTCTACTGTCCCAGCATACATTTCGATTTTTTATTGGTTTATTGTATTTTTTAGGCATATTTTTAAAAATATATTGGCATTCTACACTCCTTCTCCATATAAACTAAAAGTGTGCGAAATGTCATACTCCTTTTCCGTCCGTATTAATTTTCGTAAAAAGGGGTGCAAAGTTATTGCTGTGTTTTTTGTTCACGTAGTTTATCACAAAAATTGTCTCTATTACTTGAAACGACCTAAATCGACAGAAACATTATTATCTAAATAATTGTTACCAGTAAATCGTAATATTTGATTGTGATTCCCATCCCTTCTCCAATAGTAGTATGAATCATGTAACCGGGCCTTGGGACAATAATGTTGCGCCCAGCTTCAGCTATTACCGAAATGACCATCTCAATTGCATGGGAGCAGCCGCTACAGAGGATGACGTCATCCGCTGTCACCGGCCCTTGATGTGAGCTATACTCAGCGACGGCTCTGCGAGCATCAATGTGACCGATTGTGGGACCATAGCTTCGACTCTCGTTCAACTTTACCGAGTCACAGATAGCTTGTAAAACATTGTCGGGTGTTTGCAAATTTCCAAAGGCTGTAGGGTCACCTGAAAAATATAAAAGTCATTCGTTGATAAAGCATTTATTTATCTATATTCTGATAATTCTGATTTGGATTCACAAATGGTGGGATTAAAAATGATAAGTAAATAAATTTTATATAATTTATTGTATATGTTACGGCTAATACCCGAAGTACGGCTACATCTAGTTCTAGCCGACTAAAACTAGGTATAGCCGCACTTCGGGTATTAGCCGTGACATATACACATAATGTGGGCCAACTAGATGTGCAGATACGTATCATTTTGATGTCTCGGGCTGCGATTGAGCAAAATGACAAATAAATATTTAACATAAAAATACTTTAATTACTTTCATCAGAAAGTAACTCCTGGAATGCTCCAGGTGGTCCTTTGTACGGAGAGGTATACGCCAGCTTTACTTTTTGCAATATCCTTTGCGGTGGATGTACATTATAGATTTATAGGAATAAAATATCTAAACCGAAACTCATACTGTGTCAGCAAATTTTCAGTAGGTACCTAAAGCTAAATATGAAATATTTTCATTATACAAAGATTTTTAAATTGCAAATACTTAAATAAGGATTATTCTTTGTAGCAGTCATTTCATATTTTAATGAGACAACATTATAAAATAATTCAGCGAATGACATTCTAAACGTGTAAAACAAAATTTATCTAACTTTGACCTTCGTTAACGAATATTAAGGTAGCGAAGATTTTCGTTACCAACGTCGTTGTTGATAATAAGATATCAAATATTCATCTGCGCACGGTACAACGGCCATGCGATATACTATA
The DNA here is from genome assembly GCA_012273795.1 of Dendrolimus punctatus. Classification (NCBI taxonomy): domain Eukaryota; kingdom Metazoa; phylum Arthropoda; class Insecta; order Lepidoptera; family Lasiocampidae; genus Dendrolimus; species Dendrolimus punctatus. Next base: position 8,173,106 of record CM022536.1, read on the forward strand.
ATATATCGGCTTCTCCTGTGTAGAATAAAAATAATTCTATCAAATAATCCAGAATAGAATGTAATTTAGAAACATGATATCTTTTGAAAAACACTGAAATGGCGTCCCATTTCAGGCTAAGGCGGGTGGTCCGCTTCGCTTCGCACCCGAAGCCTTAGCCTTCTAACCTACATTAAAAAAGTTCGGATTTTTGCATAATAAATAAATGTGCCGTGTACTATACCCGAACCATAATTTTATAATCTTTACCTATACCAGACTATACCTACTTGTTTTATTACATTATCCAAGGCTTCGAAGATATTATATAAAATTGCTACTTAATGTGATTAATTCTGTGTCAATTATCACTTTATCTAAATTGAGTAGACATTATAAATAATGGTTAGATAATATATATAATATCCGGATTTATTACTTTGTCTGTAACATATATAATTCGGTCCAGTAGGTTTTCCGTGAAATCGTCGCAGACAGACCGATGGACAGACATTAGGACGGACAGACAAACAGAGTTACTTTCGCATTTATACCAATAATGGGGATAGGGATGTTTGCGAATATCGTTATCTATTCCTCTCATGTAAAGGAAGTCGCTGTCAAAGCCTAGTAATTATAATATGCAAATGACATGTTATGAACCGCCATAGGGGCCCAATTGTGCTATTTCAATTCCTTGGCCTTGTGACGAGAATTAAAGTGCCTTTGTGATAGTGTCAACAATTCGTATTCCGGTTATTAGTCATTTTTGGGCATTTTGCACTTTTTTATCATTTATTTAGTTTGCAGATAGATGGCACGGGGGATCGATAAATAAAACTAGAACGAGTTGAAATAGGGTATGAATGTTTGTGAAAGACCAATCATTTCTCAAGTTTAAAAGATATGATAATTCATCATCTATAAAAAATGCTATAATAACTCGATTAGCCGTTGGATTAAAAATCAGCAAAACCAAAACCGAATACCTGTTTTGTGATTTTAGTAAGGCCTCTAGTGCTGTGCCTCTTAAACTAAAATCAGCCACACTACCATGTAAGCCCGAATTCAGATAACTTGGTTCACTACTGCAGAGTAATTGTGATATAAGGAAGGATGAATCGAGATGAATAAGCATAGCTAAAGTGGAGACAGGTAACCGGTGTGATGTGCGATATAATAATGCCATCGACCTTTTATCTAATACATCAATCGGTCATACGACCAGTCATGCTGATGACCGGGCAGAATGTTGAGCCACTAAAGTGATAAAACACACAAACGTCCCCTTAGCTGAGATGAGAATGTTGAGATAGATGTGTATGTGTGTGTTACAAGAATGGATAAGGTGAGAAATTAGTACATAAGGGGATCTTTGAAAGTTGCAGCCATGACTAAAAAATTTAGAGGAAGAAGATTAAGGTGGTATGGGCTTATAATGAGGAGGGATGAAAGTCACGTGAGAAAAAGAATGTTAAATTACAAAATGCATGGGTACAGATGTAAAGGTAGACCAAAAAAAAGATGGATGGACTGCGTGAAAGATAAATATGATGATTTGTGGTGTGACAGAAGATGTATGTCAGAAAAGAAGAGTGTGGAAGGAAAAGACATATTGTGCCGACGCCAATTATTTGGGATATGGGGAAAGAAAAGAGAGAGGGGGATGGAATAGTCTGCGATATAAAATAAAGTGAATCTTCAAAGACCAAATAGCAATAACCTAAAATTTAATACGCACTAGAGGTTGACCCGTGGCACAACCGCGGTGTAAACTCACACTCTAAATAGGATAATTTTTAGCATGTCATTTTGATATATTTGGATATTTTTGTCTTTGTCATTTTTTCACTTTTATCTTTTTTATATTTTTTGTCATTTTTGTAATTTATGTAGTTTACAGATAGAGACAAGAGGGATAGATAAATAAAAGTGTAACGGGTTGAAATAGGGGATGAAAGTTTGTATGAGTTCTGTGTTGTTTGTATGTATTCCTCGGGAATATCAAGGCAACCATGGACGAAGTCTTGGGTATATCCTAGTGTGTCTGTAGTGTTAAAACGATAAAACGGGAAAACACGATGCAATTGTTTTTAGATTTCTTATCTGTTTGTTTCGGAATCACATAAAAATTACTAGGCTGATTACAATGCGATTTTCGCTGAACGATAGCAAAATTCTAAAACCTAAAATTTGCGGAAATCTTTTTATCACGAGAATCTCGTGGAATATTTCCTGGGAAATTTTAAAGTGGCCAGACATAAAAACAAATCGAATCCCAGTGCGGGTTTCTATTAATCGATATCAAATTATGTGTAATAAAAAGTGGGTTGTACACACAAAAATTTTCTCATAGTTTTAGATCGGAGGGCACTATGGCAGCCCCCTTCTCCCCGCCAGGAGCTCCCGTGTAGATCAGCTTTAACTTTAGTAATTAAATGGTATGATTTTTTCTTTACTGTAAAAAAACCAATTCACAACCAAACTTCAGAGGTGATTCGATTTTTTTGATGCGAAGTGTGGATAAAAGGGTCCGTCTTGTATCCCGAAAAATAATTTTGATACTCCCCGGAATAAGGACTCAAAATTTGAGCGAGCGAATGTAAATGACTCGGTTTACTCAAATTGAATATACACCTTAACAGATCTTAACAAATCGCAAAGGAATAAAATATGGAATAGCAAAAAAAGCAAAACAAAGAATTAGGCGGTGAGCTTCTACCAAAATTTATCGAAACGGCTCATTGACTCTTCAGGTCTTCCGGTGATCAGAAGGCTGGTGCTTACCTCGGTCAACGGATCAGTATGACGATCCAGCGAGGCAACGTAGTCAGCCTTCTGGGCACCCATAAAAGACGGTGATCTAGGCTCAGTATTCCACTTATAGTCTTGAGGGATTACAATACATATATTTTTTCTTGCATTGTATTCCATTATATATGTAATTTAATCATTGTTTTGTCAATAAAATTGGCTCCCTATATATACACACATATTCTAATAGGAACAAAGGGCGGTCTGATTGCTAAAAAGCGATCCTTCCAGACAACCTGTGGCAAGAATATTCTGATTAGGAGTGGGGATGGTGGTATACATAATTATTGCACGACTACTTACATTTTAATAATAAATATATAACAACTATACTATTCATAATTATACAAATATACACAAATAATATACAAGATAAGTTCATAATACACAACTATTTAAACATAATAAACATAATATAACTATATGCAATATAATATCTACTAATTATATAAAATTACATATTGCAGATAAAATAAAGTTAAGTTAAAGTAAGAAATAAAGTTTTTCGCACTAACGGCACTTTATAAAACGTGGCGACTTTGAGAATTACATATTTTTTTCGGTTTTTTAGCAGGTAATCTTTTTAATTTATAATTTCCTTAGAATATAACAATTACAATACTTGTATATGGTGTTTAAATTCAAAATAATTAATAAAGACGGTATATATATACTAAATTGTTATTTAAAGTTTTACTTGTGTAGTTCCTTAGTTTTCAAATTAATATTTTTACAAAATTTAAAGTAACCATGAAAAATAAAATATTTTTATGGTTTCTTTACAACGTGTGTAAGTAGTTGTAGTATTCCGTGAATACCTTATAGTTGCTTATAATCTAAAATTCGAATTTAATAAATATCCTTGCAGAGTTATTCTCTTGCTTAATACTTACCAATTGACAATGGTATAAACTTTTTGCTAGGATTGGGTTTCACTTGAAGGTTCTCTACAATGCTCCTTATAGGGTTGCAAGTTTTAAGAGACAGTCTTGAGGGTCTCACGTCCCATTTCCGCTCACAACCTACCTCTGTACTACGCGACATATTCTCGCGCTTGTTTAATCAATAATATTAGTTCTTTTTGCTACCTCTTACTTTTGTATCTAAATGGCTGTGACGCAGTGCCAGCATTCCGAGACAAGATTCTGATACAAGACAGACAAGATAAGTTTACTATTCACAAACATAGAACACGTGTATCTATATATAAATAGTTAGGCATAAATTAGCTTATACATCCCCTGAACACGTGAAGTGGCCAAAATTAGGGTTCCATCCAAATCAAAATAATATTTTTTAAACTATTGTTTTCTTATAGATATAATTTTATCAAGCTCGTATATTAAATTAGAACCAAAGTATATGACAATAAGGAATACAAATTTATAACTAATAATTTACATGGCGAAACCCATAATAAGATCATAAAATAGGGAAATGGACAGTCAAATCAATTAAGATATTTTTTATAAACTTACAGAATGTTTCAGCGTCATAGGTTTTGTACGAGCTACTTATGGCTACTTAAGTAGATACATGTAAATGAAATCTAATAATGATTACTTATTTGAAAAGTAATTTAAATTGTATATATTATGATATATTAAAAGTTAGATAATAGTTGTAATTTTAACACTATTATTTTAAATGTAAAAATATTAGTATTAAAATATTTATTGTAACATGTGTTTTGTTAAAAATGCTTGTGAATCCACGTATAGTGAATGGTTCCTTAAAGTTGATGACAATCGACTGTTTTGTGTTTTGGCTACGGAACTCTATCGAAATGTTATCCCATAAATGTATACAATCTCAACAACAACAACTGTTCAGCGGGACGTATTCAACATAATTTACATAAAAAATTAAGCTTCATTTTTCCCGTAAATACGTATCCAGTTCAAACACAATAATGAAGGTGATACATATCATGTGCGCCTCCTTTTTTATTTTAATTCAATAAATAAAAACATTGTTAACTAGCTTCTGCCCGCGACTTCGTCCGCGTGGTGCGGTTTTTAACTATCCCACGGGAACTCTTTAATTTTTCGGGATCAAAGGGATATATATAAGCTACCACCATACAAATACAAATTTCATTTAAATCAGTCGAGTCGTTTCGGAGATTAGCCGGTACAAACATACAACATACAGACCAACAGAAATACAAAACTTTTGAAAAAAAACTAAATTAAGTAGTCCTATTTCACTTCTGACATCCCTAACCCGATTTTTAGCACTTTTTTCATTGTACAGAAATTTGACCTCTACAATTTTATTATATGTATTTAAGATATGTACTTATTAGGGTCTTTTCTTTTGACAACTAACTCGACGATGTCGATGATATTGCGCAATTGTTAAATTTCAAGGTTTTCTTTTTGGTCTTTTCTCGGTGTTATAAAAATGTTTTCGCAAGTTTGATACTGCATACTTATAGACACGAGAATATACATATATAGACGATATAGGTAAAAGTTAAAAAAAACATTAAGTATAATAGACAAGGATCGGCCCCGCCGGCGGATTCGATAACGAGTCCCAATTGTATAGACACTTCAGCCTGTTGGCATAGCTCGTTCAGCCTTCACTTAATCCTATAGAGTAAAATGGAACGCCTATAGTCCGGTCAATTTAGACATAAAAATAGTGATCAAATAAAGAAAATTCCGACAGAGTCAAATTTTCGTAGAGACCTAAGTTTAACATAATAAATAAAGTGTCAAAAGTCCCTATCGGTCCCATGTGTGCTACGGGACTTATTCGGGGCCCAAGGTCAAAATTTTAGGTTTTTTGGATTTTTCTCGAAAACGGTAAGTTTTATCGAATAAGTACTTCAGAGCAAAATTGTAGATCTCAAAATTTCTAGAAAAATGGGTCCGTATAATTTTTTCTCTAAGACCCACCATTTCCCAGACATTGCGCTTGTAAGAATCACGTTCTACATAATATGCACACATTTCCACACCACCTGTGAGGTAGTGTACTCGGCGCGGTTTTTTTAACGTGGTTTGGTAGGCCTATTCCACGAACCTTTATGACGTTATTTTCAGAAACAATACTTATTTAATAGTATGAAGATTATTGATATTGGTTATTGAGTTTAACTATCGTTCTATTTTTTTTTGTTAATTTAATCTGACTCATACTCTTCATACTCAACTTCAACAACCATGTTTTCTTCTTCTTCTTCTTATTTTCTTCTTCCTGTTGCTGAATGTTCAGAAATTGTTCAAATGAAGATGAATCAGTTGTGTCTTCATCAAAATCATATGAATCTTCCTCTCTTGTATTTAATTGAACATTCGAGCAAGATAGACCTTGGCAATTGGTACACGCTGGAGAACACTAACCCTACTTTTCTAGAGCCACATTTGGCACTACAACCGTTCTTGCAATTGCAAAAAATAGTGTTAAGCAGTTTTTCTGGAGCAGTAAAGTTTGAAATCGGTTGCAAAGTAGGTATTATTTATCAATTTCCAACCCCAATCTTTAGGGTTCAGTTGATTTCCTTGCCATGTCTGAACTTGATAGTATACTCGATACAAATGTTGGATTGTAGATGCCGATGTTGGAGGAAGGCAAGATAGTTAGTACTTGCTTTTTGTTTCGTGTATTTTTCACAAATTTTTCATAAATACGTATATTCACTTGAACTACCCGTTTAACACTAAAAGAAGCAGGTATATGAACGACACCACGTGGACAAAAGAATAGCCAGATGTTATTCAAGGCCATACAAGTAGAGGGGATTCTGTAAGGGACTGGCGGTCTTTAGAGAGTATATTTTCTTAGAATAGTATAATGTATACATAAAAGAGACACAAGTAGGCATTATTGCTTGCTTGAGTACCTGAATATGTATATACCTATATACGTGGCATATGTGTGCATATTATGTAGAACGTGATTCTTACAAGCGCAATATCTGGGAAACGGTAGGTCTTAGAGAAAAATCATGCGGACCATTTTATAGAGAATTTTGAGATCTACAAATTTGCTCTGAAGTACTTATTCGATAGAACTTACCGTTTTCGAGAAAAATCCAAAAAACCTAAAATTTTGACCTTGGTCCCCGAATAAGTCCCGTAGCACACATGAGACCGATGGGGACTTTTGACACTTTATTTATTATGGTAAACCTAAGGTCTCTACGAAAATTTGGCTCTGTCGGAATTTTCTTTATTTCAATTGTCTAAATTAACCGGACTACTAAAGTTATGTTTGACTATCTGTCTTTTTGCCAAAACTACTCAGGTCTATATAAATGAAATTTCCTGAAAAGATGTAGGTAATCTATTTAATACGAAAACGTTACGTAGTGAAATTCTGAAAAATAAAGACCAAGGATAAATGCAAATAAACTCGAAAAAATAATACGATGTATATTGTCGTATGCGTTATCCTTTGTTAGATCTTAAAAAGCATAAAGTTGTTTCATAAAGACTTTTTAAGTTCTAAGACGATATATCAATTCCCAAAGTCCCGCATGACTTTGTCTATATAGTGGAAAAATCTGAAAAAATCAAGAAGCTAGAGGTTAAAATATTTCTGAACAATTTTTGATCAATTTGTGGGGGAGGACTTTGTTTGGCGCGGACTGTGAAGCATTTACCCATATATTTTTTTCAGTTGGCCTTAGAATCCACAAAGTATATTGTATATATTAAGATCAGAAACCAAACGAACTATTTAGCCGAGAATACCCATAACTCAAAACTACCTGACGGATCTCGCCAAAATTAAATATTTTTTTATAAAAAAAATTTACTCTACGTCTAGATCCTAACGGTCTTATTCATATTGTGTTAGAGTAAGGTATAAGCCTAGGCCGTACCTGACCGCGTAAGATAGCGGATAGAAAACAACAGAGATATAGTATTAGATATTTTCATAAGTCTTTAAAGGTCTTGTTTTGATGCGAAGTTTAAAATACCTATTTAAATCTGGTTATAAATCAATAACAACACTTGAAAAAAAAAATGTTTTTAAGCAAGGATAATGTTTGATTAATGTATACCTACTTATCTGAGCTTTTGAACTTAAGTTAATGGGCCTTATTTATATTGAGTTAACCTTATGAATCCTCATACCCGTCTGTCCGTCTGATCATACAAGCAGGTATGAAGTAATGGGCTAACGTGCCTAAGCGTGACCTAAGTCCATTGACTTATATGATCTAAGCCTAAGTCACTGTGCCTAGGTGCCACGTGATACGCCACTTTGCACCCTCGAATAAAAACGACCCTAGTAAGTACTCATTCACTTTTAAGCGCCTTACAAAACTTTTTGAACTTTCATCAAAGAAATTTTCGTCCTAAAAATTATTGATGGCTGAATGTTTCGTTTCCAATAGGTGACCAAATATATTTTATTTATAGCCTTAAAATAACCCCGTTAACGACTAGATACATCTAATTCGATTATGTTCGTGTTTGTACATTGCTTCTGAAAGTGTGAAACAATCACAATAAAATCATATTTGTTTGCCTTTCTCTCTGTCTGTCTATTAGAGTAGGTATCACGTAAAGACTAATGAACAGATTTAAATCGAAATAGATCTATCTTATATCCCGGGTTGTAACTTAGGATACTTATTATCCCGGTAAATGACACCGTTTCCACGGAATAGCGAAAAATATGGCAGTCCTGTCGCATCTTCTTTGGAAACTATTGAAAATATACGAATGAAATTCGACATAAAGCTTACTTATAATCCGAGTCGATACTTAAGATACTTTTATCCCGATAAATTACATCGTTCCCCTGGTATAGACGGAGTAGTAAGTAATAAATATAAAGATTTAATTGCGGCGTAGACAACCATCGTTGTAATTCAATAACAAATACGTTATCAGGTTGCCCACATGTCATTCATTACGTATTAGCTACTTCAAATCAAGGCTTGAAGAAGTGGGATATGGAGCTAATACAAAAGGATATAAAGTATGGTTTGAAGATGAAGGTATAGTAAACATTTTCAGAGATGTAGTATTTGTACGAAGAATGAAAAGTAATAATAATGCTCATTTGAAGGAATATACAGAATTATTTGAAAAGGAAAATAAAATTGTAGAAAAGCATGAAAAATAGACAATAATGAAGAGGACATAGTGGAGACATTAGAAAATGAAGAAAGTACAGATTATGAAAAGTAAAAGTGAAAATCCGGATTCTAACGTAGAGTATGATGAAGAATATCTTGAAGAAGAGTGGTTTGACACGGATGAAACAAATTTGGAAGAAGTTAGGAGAAGAAGCAGGAGAGCAGTGAATAAACCAAAATGGGTAGATGATTATGAAGTTGGAAGTTAGCAAAAGGAACAGAGGAGTTAAGTTTTGAAGAAGCAGTAAATGGATGTAACCGCAAAGAGTGGACAAAAGCAATAAATCAAAAATTATAAGCATTGTAAATAAAGGATACATGGGTAGAGACTGAATTACCAAAAGGAAAGAAAACAATTTAGTCTAAGTGGGTTTTTAAAATAAAGAAAAAAGGTGAGAAAGAGAGTAATAAAGCAAAACTTTTAGTAAGAGGTTTTAAACGAGAAGTCAAGTTTGATTATTCAGAAGTATATACTCCTGTAGCAAAGTTACCAACATTAAGAGTTTTACTGGCTATAGCGTGTAAATATAATCTAGACATACAACAAATGGATGTAAGCAGTGCGTTTGTGGCCTTCCGCCACATTAAATAATATTTAATAAGATGCGCGAGCGCAGCCCGCCTCGGGATGCGCCCGCGGTCCGCGCGTTGCGATGGGTATTTTTTTTTTTTTTTATTGCAGGAGATCAGCAGACAGGCAGACGGCCACTTGATGGACAGCGTTACCATCGCCTATGGACATTTGCACACCAAGGTGCTAAATGCGCTGCTGCTCTCTTAGGGAGCCTGGAACCTGGTCACTAATGCGGAACACACAAGGTGTTATGGCGACATCCTCTAGACCAGGGTGGTAGCCATCCAGTCGGCAATGCCTACCACCTGGCTGTGGGTTGTTTATCGCCTCTTACGACAGGCGCCGGCCGCAGGAATTGTATTCTTTCTCCGTTCCTGCACGGATGAAGGGTATCGCCCGTGGACACGCACCCGGATTGATTCGATCGGCAGTGCGGCTCATGACCTTGTTCGGTGACACGCATACCGTCTTGTGAATTGAATAATTGTATATTTGTCGTGTGTTTTGTTGTTATTAACATTATATAACATAATTATAAAACTTGTTTGCTGACTTGTTATTCGTGAATAAATTATCAACTCCTTCAATTTTTTGTGAGTGTTATTTGGGGTCGGAACTTTGGAAGATAACGCCGTACCAACATTAACCACCGCACCACCAACCCTACACGTTCTTAAACGGAAAAATTAATGAAGAAGTTCATCTTCAAGAAAAAGTATTGGAATGTATTGAAACTGAAGAAACCATAATATGGTTTGAGGAAATCTCCTAGATATTGGAATGATAAATTTGATAACCTTATGATACAGGAAGGGTTTGTTAGAAGCAAAAATGACTACTGCTTATATTACAAAGACGGTTTGAAATTCTATGTATTGTTGTATGTCGATGATATTATTTTGATTTCAGATAATAGTGAACAAATTAATAATTTAAAAGAGATTTTGAATGATATGAAGGATATGAAAAGAGTATCTAAGTATTTAGGTATTAATATAGTGAAGAAAGAGAAATGTGTAGAAATAGACCAGAACGAATATTTGAGACAGATATTAAAGAAGAATAAAATGGAAAATTGCTAGTCGGTTTCAACACCGATGGAAACTGGGTTCAAAATAGAGACAAGTCACCAAGAAGATAAAGAGTTAACCAGAAAATGTAGAAAATTGATTGGAAGCATAATGTATGTTGTATATAACGATGTTAGGTACAAGGCTTGATAATTAGGTTGGGGAAAAAGTCTTTTCGCATATAGTATGTATGAACTTATAATAAGATCTCTTTGGCTATACTATTTGTATCTGGCTGGTTTTGATATAATTAAAAAGTTCTAATTTTAAAGAAGACAATTCCAAACTCAAATTAGGAAAAGATGTGATTTTAATTTGTTTTTCTTATTGTTAAAATGAGTGAATCTAATGAAAATTTTTGATGTTTATGTATCCGTGAGTAGCGCAAATTTGGTTCAAGCGTTTTCAATCCGGAAATGTTGATATCAAAGATGCACGTCACTCTGGTCGCCCTGTTACGGATAAAATTGATGACATTTAAAAAAGTGGAGCAAGATCAGCATATTAGTAGCTACGATGTAGCTCGAGAACTGGGAATTGGCCACAAAACGGTTTTGGCGCATTTGAAAAAAGCTGGGTACACAAAAAAGCTTGATATTTGGGTGCCTCATGAGCTCACTGAAAGAAACCTAATGAACCGTGTACTCATTTATGATTCTTTATTACAACGTAATGAAACCGAACCATTTTTGAAGAAGCTGATAATTGCTGATGAAAAGTGGATCACGTACTACAAGAAAAGTGTGTGAAAAAGATCGTGGTCAAAGGCCGGTCAGGCTCAGACTGTGATGCTATGTGTATGGTGGGATTGGAAGGGCATTATTCATTATGAGCTGTTACCGCCAGGCCAGACCATCGATTCTGAACTGTACTGCGAATAACTAATGAGATTAAAGCAAAATGTTGAGAGAAAGCGGTCAGAATTAATCGACAGCAGGGTTGTGCTTTTTACCATGATAACGACCACACCAGACCACACATCTTTAGCCATTCAACAAAAATTACGAGAGTTTGACTGAGAGGTGTTAATGCATCCGCCGTATAGTCCTAACCTTGCACCTTTAGATTTTCACCTGTTTCGGTCTCTGCAGAATTCCTTAGACAGTGTCAGGTTAACATCACGAGAGGACTGCCAAAACCACTTGTCGCAGTTTTTTGATCAGAAGCCCCAAATTTTTATAGCAATGCGATCACGTCCCTACCTACAAGATGGCAAAAAGTTATCCAACAAAATGCCACCTACATACCTGAGTCAAATGTAAATTTTATAAAAAAACCTTTGGAGTTTTTATATAAAATGCGAATAAACTTTTTCCCCAAGATAATATGTTATGCTTTAAGTTATTTAAGTCGTTTTCAGTGAAGAAGAATGGATGGGTTTATAGAGAGTTCTTAGATATATTAAAGGTACATTAGATTATAAATTAGTAAATAAAAGGGGAATAGAAAAGCCTTTGGTTGAATACACTGATGCAGATTGGGGTGGACACCAAACTGGAAGGAAGTCTACATCAGGGTTAGTAATGCAAGTGTATGGGTGCGCAGTTTCTTGGTCATCCAGTAAGCAACAATGTGCAGCGTCATCTACTGAGGCTGAGTATGTAGCATTGGCTAAGGGTATTTCAGAGGGTCGTTAAAAAAACTTGTTGTTAGAATTAAATTTAAATTGTGAACATGTCATTATGTATGAGGATAATCAGTCAGCAATTCATATAGGTAAAAATCCAGAGAATTATAAAAGGTTAAAACATATTGATTTGAGGTATCATTTTGTCAGAGAGAAAGTTAATAGTAAAGTATGTTAAAAGCGAGGATCAAATTGCAGATATATGTACTTACTAAAGCTTTGTGTAAAGTTAAACTTGAAAACTGTAGAAATAACTTAATGCTTGATGTTTAATTTGTAATGAGTAATTATAAAATAGTAGTGATGTGACATTGAGGAAGGGTGTTGGAGAAAGAATGGCACATCACTATAGCTTGTCTACGGACATACTTTAAGGTCAAGGTGATTTTTGAAAATAACAGACACTTTATTTCGGCCAATACTTTTAATTTCGTCGACACCTGATATCTTGCTATTGTAAATTATTTGAGCAATCTTAAAATCTGTTATTTAACTAAGAGGTTCCATCGTTACCCAAACGAGCAACATGCACAATGAAGGGACTAGAGTCTTGCTCAGAATATATAATTCTAGTGTTGGGTTCGTAACCTGGGCGAACAAACGTGTGCTGAGTTGAGGCAGCAACAAGAGGGAGTGACGCGGGTTTTTTTAATTTGAGTATTACTGGACTATTATACTGGAATCGGCATGACGTTTATTTGATAATTTTTCGAATGGTTGTCAAACCGTTGGGGTCAAGTCCATATCAGAATCAAAAAATGATTTGCCCCTGTCCGGAGGAACAGCCTCGCCAACAGAGGACATTTTGGAAAAAAAATATATTAATAAAAAATACTTATCTACACCTCTGAAACAGATAAAGAAGAACAGAAAAATAAGATAAGCAGAGATATGTAGGAAAAAACTGAAAGAAAATTTTCCAATGCGTCGTCTACAGTTTATCTGACACCTGACAATTCTCCCGATATAACTTGTATGTCTAATGTTGAATTTGTTTTTTATTATAAATTATTATACGTTATTCCCATCTCGTTCATTGCAATTTTACATGAGCTATGCATTTGTTAGAGGACGCAATTTTATTTTTGCAACATATGGGGTCGCCACCCTTGTCCCCCGGCCGTCATGTTGGAAAAAGGGGTGAAAACACTATTTTCGCGATATCTCGGAAACTATCCACCTTACAAAAAATTTATGAAGCCATAATTTGTAGCAAATTGTTTTGCCTACAAATTTGTTTATGTAACTTTTGCCCTAACTTAAAAATTAAAGAAGTTATAAGCAAAAAAGTGAGAATTTTTTATTCATTCCTAACTCTTTTCTTTACCATAGAACTTACCAAATTTAACTTATCGAATGTTAAGCAGGTAGAAAAGGTCCCCCGTTTTCCCCGCCACCTCTAAGGTAGAGTCCGTAGGCGCGTTTTTTTTACGTGGTATCCCCAGTAGGCTTCTCCAAGGACATCTTATAAGGTGATCCTAGACATAATAATATTTTTAATCACTTATTCGCTAGCTACTCTAATCGACTTTCGATGGACCAGGCTGTGGCTCAGAATCTAAATCAACGTCAAATGTGAAAGTTTGAGGAAAGACAGGAGTTAAAATTGGAGTCATAGTTGGAAGTTCATCTTCAAGTTCATTTTCTTCCATTACCTTTGATATCTCCATAACGTTGCTGCATGTTTCGCCAGAACATTAGCGATGCGCAAACTAAATCACCAATGAGATCAGTGATTTATTAGTCTTTTTCCTTAAAAGATGCAAATCACTCTTTTAAATCTTTAACTCTTTTAAATCTTTGGTTTCGAATGATATAATTTATTCAGTTGACCGGTTTTAAGCTTTACAGAGTTTAATTTACTGTGTATCATCATTGTATTTCTTAGAGTGTGCATGTTATCTCTTTTCAATTCACAATATCCTGTATCTATTGTCTCATACTACATCTAAGTATCTGATTTGTTATTTTTCATCATTCCATGTGACTAAAATCAATCTTAACGTAGTGAGTTAAAGATGTATTTTCCAAACCAAAGATTTAAAGAGTGATTTCGAATTTTGAAAGATTATACATCTTTTAAATCAATCACTCCTGAGGTACACATCTTTACAGAACATACATAAAAAAAATGCGCCTACTGACTCTACCTCATAGGTGGCGTGGAAAACGGGGGACTTTTGCTACCTTTTTTTTACATGAGGAAATGCGTTGTCGCATCGTCAGCCGCGCGGGGGGCCCATGCGCGGCCGGTATGTGGGGCTCCCCGACGCCGATTAATCAATACGACCGGCGCCGGTATACCCACTAAAACCTCATGGGAGCCTTCTTCCGCCTAGCGCCGGGGTCACGGTACATGCGCGAGCTAAACCCGTAACCCCAGCAGCGGCTGGCCGCCTCGTAGAGGCGGCCTCTCCTGACTTTTTCTACCTGCTTAACATTCGATAAGTTCTATGGTAAAGAAAAGAGTTAGGAATGAATAAAAATATTCTCACTTTTTTGCTTATAAATTCTTTAATTTTTAATTTAGGGCAAAAGTTGTATTTGTAGGCAAAACAAATTCCAACAAATTATTATTTTACAAATTTTTTGTAAGACGCATGAATGCATGGATGGGTTGGAAGTTTAACGTGTCTTATGTGAATGTTTTGCAAAACAAATGCAGAGTTATTACGCTATATATTCTTTGTTTTTACAATAGCGCTATGTTCGGGCCGACGGAAAACGTATTATGTGGCTCATTGCTATGAGCTGAATTACTTTATAGTTTCTCATGAACAGGTAGGTTTTTTGCTATTTTCTAATAGCCTAGAATATGTTCGATCGGAATCCATATCAATCTTCATAATATTGCTGGTTTTTTTTTTTTTTTTTTTTTTACTCCGAAATACAATAAATTTGTATTTCGATTCGAAATAATAATGCGCGTTTTAGTGCGTTTCATTTATGTGTATTATAAATATCGTATATATATATATATAACAACAAAACATATTTATATAATGCCCGATCTGTCTACTTTCCAAATTGAGTTTTTGAAAATGACAAACTTGCTTAAAATTACGTAAAAACGGTAAAAACAAAATACCACACCGCGGTATTTTGCTATTGGTAATTTGTCCGGTCGGGCCGCGATCTAAGGTCAAGATTGCGCATCACGCTCCCGCTTGAAGGGCTACTGAACCGATTTGAAAAATTCTTTCACTGTTGGCAAGCTACACTATGGGTGACATGGGCTATATTATGTATACAAAAAAATTAGGTAACGGTCGAATCGACCGTGGTAGGGGCTTTATTTATTTAACCGACCGTATTGAAAAATACAATAAAAAACTGAGGTTAACTCTAAAGAATGTGTGCGTGTGCGTGTATTTTGCTAATTTTTCGTTATTAATATATAACAAGATAAACAAAAAGTTTTATTTGGGTGAATTTTACCGTATGTCTTGGTAACCCGAACGATAAAGCGAGTGAGATGGAAGACATAGCAAAGGTCAATGGAGTTCATATTTTTGGTCTTCAAAAAAATGTTACCATTGCAATCTCCAGACTCCATTGTTAGGGCGTTCCACCAGTAACGCACAACGCCCAAAATTCTCAGTTAGCCGTTCCACAAGGCGACCGCGATCGTCGTTGTCGTAGCGAAAACGTCATTAATGACGTCATCATTTTCGATCACACAACGCCCGCAACAACCCATGTCAAAAGGTTTTTTTTAAGACGATGGAAAATGCTACCGATTTACGCAGAATACTAGGTTCTGGCTAGGGTGAGAATCACGTCGGTCGGGGGCGGCATCACTGCGTGCAATAGTATGCTTTTTAGCAGTAATCCACCCGCGATCGACTCCAACTTGTGTGGCGACTCAGAGACACTGTGTGCGGACAGTGACCCTATTACCCACTAAAAACCCCCTCCTTCCATGTGCCCCGCGCTTTTGTGTAGGAAAGGCTGAGACTTAGAACAGAGTTACGCCCAGTCCGATCCAGCGCAAAAAGTGCCTGAATGCGTCCCGGAAGCAGGACATATCCACTTCGTCATACGGGGGGCGTGAATCCTTTGCTCCCTAGCATGCTAAAGGTCGCAGCGATATTATTCAGGGAGGGAAGTAATGCGCGTAGCTGCTCTCCGGGTGCCAGCTGAAGGCCGGCGACCTCGTGTAGACGCATACGCACGCGCAGTAGCACTTCTCTCCCTATCTCGTTCAGCGGCCTCTTTGAGAGCCATTACTGTCTCACAAAAAGTAACCGCAGCCCCGCAGGCGTCGCTGCTATGCAACATAGCTTTCACCAAGTTGCAGAGCGAGTCGACCGCTCCTACGTGTGTCTCGAGTTCGAAACGCTGAGGCGCCCATGCGGCGCATTCGACAAGCGTATGAAACGCCATGTCGGGCGCGCCGCACTGGCGACAGTCCGGGGAAGGCAAGCAGCCCACAATATTGCGATACAGATACTTATCGAAACACCCGTGTCCGGTAAGCATCTGCGTTGTTCTGAAGGTTAGGGTACCGCTGGTACAGTTGACCCCTTCCGTCAGCTGTGGCCTGATTGCATCCACCGTGTAGCCGCCGGCCACAGGATTTTCGAGCTCTTGAGACCAAGTGGCGATCATAGCTGCGGTTTCCCGCTTCCTGATTGCCTCGATTTCGACCTGACAGAAGGTCAGGCCTCGAGATAGGGCATCCTGTCGGGAACGACGCACCTTCGTCAGTACGCCTGGAGAGGCCAGGACGGATCGTCTGCTAGAGGGGTTGCCACCGTCCACGACACGGTATGGTACCCCCGGATGGTCCTCACCTCCAGAACCCGCTGCGCCCGGTGCAGCAGAGTTCTGTTGTGGCGGTGAAGTGCAATGGACCATACGGGTGGCCCGTAAAGTGCCATGCTCCTAAAGTTGCCAGAGTAGAGTTTCCGAGTCGCGCCCCCTAGGCCCCCCACGTTGGGAAGCAGCCGAGAGAGAGCGCCTGCGGACCTCACAAGTTTGGGAACTAGCTGCTCAAAGTGCGCTTTGAACAGCCATTTCCCATCAAGAACTAGCCCCAGATATTTGATCTGACTTATATAATTAATAATAAATTCATTGTTTGTAGACATAGCTTTTGCTGCAGAATTATACGAAAGAGTTATAACTCAGGATTCAGAATTATAGATAGATAGATAATAGATAATTCTAATGTATTTCTTGAAAGTCTTAACGTAGTCTTAAGTCTTAACTTAACGTCCACTCTTTATCTGAGCTAGGTGAATTGCTTTCTCCTGAATTATTACCACGATGAAGTAGCCGATACCTAATTGACCCCATTAAGAACATTTTGTATAAATAGCTATATTTCTGTTAACATATATTAGTCAACCCTACACATTGAAAAGGGCGCGATTTTCATATCAACCAATGACAATTTGTATATGACATTAATGTCATCAACGCTCTACAACCCGTTCCACCAGCGTTTTTGATTATAACGTCCGCAAGCAGGTGGAACGGGAAAAATCGCGGTCGTGAACGTGATCGTTGTGAGTCCCAGATGGAACGCCCTGTGTGTGTAAGCTTCTTGGAGGTGGATCGCATAGCAATTCCACTTGGTTTTACGATTGCAATGCTTGCGTGCAAGTGGAACGGGAAAAATCCCGGTGGTGATCATGGTCATTGTGAGTCCCTGGTGGAACGTAGCCTTTGTATGTCTTGTCAATGTCAATTGATGATTGATCTCATCAGGAAAATAGTCAATATTAATTCCCATTATTTAATAAATAATAAGGTAATTTTAATGTGCTATTAAAATATGATAAAGTTATCAATGTTTCAAAATTCTCATGCAAAATGCAAAGCGGTTCGTTTGGTGACAAGATCGTTTACAAAAACAGTTACATCAAGTGAAGATTCAATTAATTATTGTGCTAACATCGTCAGGTAACACCACAACAAATGAATTAAAAGCATGCTCTTGTAGCTTTAATACCAATTTAAAATATTCTGATACTCCTTTCTTTATTTTACAGATAGACAGCATGACTATGAAAATTTCTTGGCAACCCTTCTTATGACAAAAGCTTTAAGGTCTCCAGCGCTCGTTATAAGAGCGTTTAATGTTGAAGTTGCCCGAATACAAGATCAAACATCTGACCCGCAAACAGCTGCTTTTAGGCTACAGTTTTGGCAAGATTCAGTCAGAGATATGTACAAAAACGAACAGACCCTACAAAATGTACCTGCTAATCCTATAGTACAGGAGCTCTTTAAGGTATATTTCTTACATAGAAATCATAAATAGCAGTGACCATCTCAACTTATAATTACAGAACTATCATGTCAATGATATTAAATGATACATCCAACAATCGTATCTTTTTTTTTCTCTGTGTATCATTATATATATATATATATATATATATATATATATATATATATATATATATATATATATATATATATATATATATATATGTACATATATATATATATATATATATATATATATATATATATATATATATATATATATATATGTGTATATATATGTATATATATATATATGTATATATATATCATACTCGTCATGGTTTCATCATCATTAAATTACATACAATTTAAATAAATGGTTATCGTTTTTGAACTGTAAATTGACTTTAAATCATTTTAATGTGATCAAATGAGAGCTATAATTATTTTATTCACACATTTTCTCATATAATATCAGATTTTCGCTTATTGTTTTTTCCCAATAATATTATTTCTCAACTTAGTTCCTATTAAGATAATTAGCCATTATGTAAAACTAGCTGCACCCCACGATCTCACCTGTGTGATGATGGAAAATAATTATATTTTGGATAATTCACACTGTATCTTTATATTCTAGCATATGTGTTATTATAGTGTTAGTTATATTATTACAAAGTTTTATCAAAATCCATTTAGTAGTTTTTGTAAGAAAGACTTACATACATACATCAATACATTATTACAAGTGTGTTCATGTTTATAATATTAGTACATTTTCATTGTATAAAATGTTACATTTATTTCTCACAGAACTGTGCCCCACTAAAGTTTTATTTTTCATGTTTGTTAGATAACTTATTTTCAGAACTTCCAGTACACATATTTAATCGTCTTATACACCAAATCGTTTATCATTGACACCCAAAGCAATGAAAAAATAATAAATAATTTCTAAATGAAATAACTTTTTATAATAATAATATGGATTAATAATGATAATTTATGATTTTAGATTTGTAGCTGCTATAAAGTGAATAGAAGACACTTGGAAAAACTTATAGTATCAAGAAGTCAATTGTTGAAAACCAAACATTTTAAAAATTTAGACGATTTGGAAAAATATCTGGAAGACTCTGTATCATCTATTTATTACATGATATTGAGTGTTGCTAGTGTCACTAATGTGCATGCTGACCATGCTGCATCGCATTTAGGGAAAGCCCAAGGGATCACCAATATATTAAGGCAGGTGTTAAAATCTTCAAATATTTAAAATTTATGGCTGTAGCAAACTCCATCTTGTAATAAATTACTAGAGTGATACTAAAGGAATTATGAAAACGTTATTCAAAATTTTTAAAGCTGTATTTTTTCAGTTTTATACTTTTACATATTGAATAATAATATATGAAACTAAAAAGCAAAGTAAAGTACCATGAGAGTTTGTTATGAGTTCATTATTGTTCTATGGTGTAATCTATTTGTGTGTGTGAATTTCTCGTCGTCTCATGTCTGTACACATAGTCTCCAAAGTGGCTAATTTTGCCCCAAAAATAGTTGTTTAAAATAAAAAGAAATTAAGGTACAAAGGCTATAAAATTTTGTGTGTGCAATGTAAAATCAGAGCCAAGTACTAAAATGTATCTAATAATAACAACAATCTGAATGCAATGTATCTGGAATAATTCATCAAAGTATTGAAATTTTCAAAACTCAATCTAAAAACTGTCCATGGGCACTAATACAAAAGTATTGTCAAGCATACTTATTGTAAATTTGGTTATCATTTTCACAATTCAGAAATTATCATTAACTTTTTGAACAAATTTCAATGTTCCAGGTCAGTTTTTGTGTCCAACTATCATAAAACAGTTGCTCTTCCAATGGATATTTTGATGAAGTATCAAATCAGTCAAGAAAGTATACTCAGGGGCATAGACAGTGAAAACATGAGAAATGTAGTTTTTGATGTAGCCAGCAGAGCAAACAGTCATTTACAAAAGGTAATCAAATTCTCAATATGGTATGGCAGGCTTTCCCTTTATGTGTAATCTTTCATTCAGTATTTTTGCAAAACATGTACAAAATCAAAGCTTTGCTTGTAGAAGCTGTCTATTTTTTGGGATAAAAATCTCAAGTTCATTCTTATCATAAAAAATCATATACGCACGCACCCAAGCTGAATTTTTCAAGTGTACCCTTTAGGGCCAAATTTTAAACTATATGAAATAGAGAAAACATTTGATGAAGTCACAAGCCCAATTTTTATGAAGACTAAAGTGGTATCATTAGTTTTGAAAAATCAATCCTTATCATTTTGAAAAATTAAACACCTGTATTATTATACCAATTCATAGTATAGTTTGTAAGGTTCAATTTATGTGAAGAAATGGCAAACTAAGCAAAAGGGTTGATAGATAAATTACATATTTATTTATAAGCAGAAATTCTTATTTTAAATAACTCCAACACTGTTTTCAAGTATTACTGTAAGAGATGATTCATAATATTATTTTCAGGCAAGAAGTATTGAAGTACCAAAAATAGCAAATCAAGTATTCTTACCAGCGATTGCTGTGAGCACATACCTGGCGAGACTGCAAAAGTGCAACTTCAACATCTTCGACAAGTCATTGCAACTGAGGAGCCCCTTGCTACCATTTAACTTTTATTACAATAGGATATGTAATAAATACTGAAGCTCTATTTTACTTTTACTTAATGTCATAGAATTGTAGTGAATTTTCTATTTATTTAATTAGATTAATATATATTATAATCCTTTTTACATTCTTTCAGTGACAATTCTTTTTAGTATGCATGCAACTTCACATGTAATTTTGAACTTACATCAATTTTTGTCTATTCTTTGAATTCAAATCTATTCCTGAACAGTCATGATCTTAGCTGCAATGTTGATTAAATTTTTGCCCCTGGTGGCTAACCCCTTTTTGCAGGAAACAAAACCAAAGTTTAAACAGACTAATGGGTTATTCCTATATTTTGCTGACCATTCATTTACTATCAGTTGAAATTTGACATAAGCTCCACAAGTAATATTCAAATTCCACCGATGGCAAGTAAATGACTAGTAATATATAGGTATCGACCATATGCCACAAGTAAAGTACTAGTGAATACAACAACTGAAATGCACAAAGCAACATGTAAAATAATTATACTTATTCTTCACTCATTCAAAAAGGTAATATTCTTTTATTCACACAATAGAAGTTGTGCTCAAGTAGCAACACCAACAGCCTGTATTTATATTTTCTTTTTAGGTGGTATCAAAATAATGGACCCATATTTCAAGAATCCACTAAAATGAGGTGACCTCAGTACAGCAGAGTATGAAGAAAAACTCACTTACATTATTATGGGTTATGAAAAAAAAACGAAGTTTTTTTAAATTGTATTTATAGAAATAATTGCACTATTTTCATGTACTTAATGCAAATAAATAAATAGTCCATAACAATGAGATTCAAGCAAAGTTTTGGCAACTCGAGTACCTTGTTGTAGCTGCTAATAACACTACAGGGTTATATATTATAATTATAAAATATAAATATTAACTCATGCGGTAGAGTTCAAAGATTTATTGCATGTCTCAGTTAACCCAAGCAAATAGTCGAAAAATAATATTTTCTTAATTTTTGTGAACCTTATTCATAAACATAGTTCAAAATTGTATTTATCAAAAATAGTATTGTAGTTACAATACAAAATTTTATCTTAGCTTTGGTAATGTAAACATCAAAAGGTCTTTGGTTATGCTTAATTTCATAGCAATGGTGTGATGTATTTAGTTTAACTTAATGTATCTAGATAAGTACTTAATACAAAAACACGCTGAACATTAACATTCTGCAAGGAGTCTTAAAACAAAGCTTTACACCAAATAATAAAATAATTGTTGCATAGATATTAATACTTGTGTGGTGTTCATTTTTAATTATTATAACTGAAAAATAAAGAATGACTAATACAAAATAAAAATTAAAACCCTGTTAAGCACAGCTGCATTTGGAAATGTTTAATATAAAAAAGTTTATTGGCTCTGAGTCCTTAAGAAAATCAACTAACATATTACATGTTATTTTATCCAATTACAATGTTGAGTATCAGTAATGTTCTATAGGTTTTAAAAATTAGTTAACAACTCACATTCATTCATCATTCAGCTTCAAATTCTAGATACACATTAATAATGTATACTTTGATGGATTGTTGTTTTTTTTTGTTGAACATAGAGTACACCATAAATGAAAGTTGCAAATTTATGGCCACTCTACATTAGTATCAAATAATTGTATAATACATAATTATTTGCTGCACTATCTTCAGTTACTAGGTTATTACTTAGTAACTGAAGATAGTGATAGGTAATAGTTGACCATTCAATTTGACACAAACTTATGAAATGCAACAAACCATAGTAAAAAATTTCATATATAATCAAGAAATATTATCTGATAGATAAATATTTTTAAAGTATTTACATTTTTACTGCAACATCCACTACATTTTTATTTCTGTTAAACAAATAAATACAGATGTTTACTGTAACATTAAATTAAAATAACCATGGATACAACACTTATTCATATTAGACTAGATACAAGTTTAAATTAACAGAAAGGCCAATAACTTCAAATTCTTATATGTAGGGAGTATATACATATGTATAATTTTTTATTGATTACTTTTGTTCCAATAGTGTTAAATACATAAGTAGTCAGTCAGTCGAGTAGAAAAAAGCCTCTATAAGAACTTAAACTTGTTAGACATTCAATCTGATAATTATGCTGATACTTAGTTACTGAGACTCAACTTCATAAACAACAGCAGACACAGCCAATAAATATAACCCTAATTGGAATGCAAATGTTTCTTATTCAAAGTACTTGAAAATATCACTTAAGCCTAAAATAGAAAAGCTAAATTGTAAGTACTACCATTTTCATCACAATGAGCTTGCTGCACATTAAAAAGCTTATATATTAAGTTTATTAGATATGAGATATTTTATTCAGATGGTGTTAAATCCTTTTCAGGTTCACCCTCAGATAATATCTGTTGTAATAGGTCATGGACAGGCTCAAATGCTTTTCGGCAAGCTGCATTTGTTAGAATTAAATAGTCATGCATATCATGATGACTAATAGTACCATCAGCTTGAACAAACCCCTTATCTATGAAAACCATTTCAACTTTTTTCATGTTAGCCACTTTTTCTTTTAATAGTTGGTTTATTTTGGCATTTTTCTCTCTTAACATATTGGGATGTTGACCACGAGGAAGAAGACTCTGAAAAATAGGGATTCTTTAATGAATGCTTAACACAAATAACAGGACTAGTACACTTACTGTTTACACAAACTATTTAGCTAATGTATGTATATGTACTAACATTCTACAAGATATCTACTTACAGGTAACACAATATAAACACTTGGGTGTTTATCCTTGATTGTTCTAATAATTTCTAAAATACCCTCACAAACTTGTTCTGGAGTATGCTCCACATTATTGGTACCAACATGCACAACTATAACCTAAAATTTACAAAACATTTTAATTTTAAATCAAATTAAATCTACAAATAAATAACATGATAAGCTTCAATGAACAGCTAGGTACTCACTTTTGGATCAACATGATCCAGTTCTCCATTTTTAATACGCCAGAGAACATTTTGAGTTTGATCTCTGTGGATACTAAAGTTAAGGCAGTGAAGAGGTGCAAACCACTGATTCCACAATTCGGTATGTTCCAAGGCTTGTAATATAGAATCACCTATGAAAATCACGTCAGCATCTTTTCCTTTGGCATCAGACAGAAATCTGTTGTGCTGAAAGAGAACAAAAATATATAAGACTATTAATTTATGTCCATAAATTAAACTTATTCAAATTTATAAAACTAACATAACTTTGACATAGTTAATAAGTTATTAATTTGAAAACTTACAATACTGTTCCATCTTCCATCGCCCTCGGTATCAAGTTGAGGTGCGGCAACCGAGCAAGGGTTCATTATTTTAATCAAATTATAAGATACCAGAAAGATTGATAAGTATTTGTATAAACGAGAATAATAAATTTCTTCTATGAACTACAAAGATTAACCTGTACTTAGGTAAATTTTGCTTTTGCGGTTTTGTTCCTTCCTATTCATTAGCTTTCAATTATAAAAGTCTATGTCAGCTGTTACTATCATTTAAGTTTTTTTTAATGCGCAGGCAGAGTACCTTTCGTACCATGCTGACTCCCTCTCGGCTGGGGGGGTGGGACCGGACCGCGCGATCAGCGGCGCGCGGCGCGCAGTGTGTGCGAAGACTGAGCGGAATCAACTACTCCGCTAAACCTAAACCTGCAAACCTGCATAACACACCCTGTGCTTGTGAGGAAGAACATGAGATGACGAGCGAAGCTGCACTTATTGTTCAACCGGGCAACAAGCTTAGGTTACGCCGGAATGCAGTGTGACACACTTCGCCTACAGAAGCTAGATGTGTCGGATCCCCACGATTTGCAAACCACTGCGATGGAATCATGGGAGGAGATTTTGCGTATATCGGAGTCTCCAGAGGCCAGTCCGATGACGGCGTCCGAGGATCGCGTGCGCAGCTCTCTCTCCTCTCAATGGATTCCTTGTGGGACATTAGTGCCTCGTAAAATAAGTAATCGTCGCTGTGGGGCATGTCCTCAACCAGCCTCCTCAGTGAATCGATCGGCCCTATGATGGCCTTGAGCTCGAACCTCTGAGGTTGCCATATGCGCATTCGACCAGCGTGTGAAACGCAGTGTCTAGCGCACTGTACTCACAGCACTTAGGGGAAGCCTGAGACCACAGAATCTGATGTAGATCGTTATCGAAGCACCCGTACCCGGTAAGTATCTGCGTCATCCTAAAAGTCATCGTCCAGCGTTTCCGCGCGACCCATCACAGTAAGTAAGGACGAACCGCGTCTATTGTGTATGCCTTGCATTAAGAGATTCTAAACTGTCTACCAATATTAGATCATGGTCGCGGTATCCCGCGTCATGCACAAAAAATAAATCGTAGTTTTATTATATTAAAAGCCTTGTTGCCAAGCTATAAATAAAAAAAACAACAAATTTGACACTTGACAGTTTAATGATTAAGTGCAAAATTGCAAATCAATTTATCAATTAACTCAAATCCAACCAGTGATGCCAACTTGGGGGTTTTTCTCCCTAAATTTAGGGAAATAAATCTCGACAGGGAGTTTTTTAGGGCAATAAGTTTTTGGGGGTATTTTTAGGGATAAAATTTTAATTGATTTTTTTTAATTGCACTACTCTCCATACTCCATACTTCTATTCTATCCAAGTTTATAAAAAAATTTGAATGGATCAAATGACACTACTGTCATTGATGGTTACCATATGGTGCTGATGCATATGTCTACATACTAGTCGTAACAGCTGGCAGCTAAATTTATAATTATTATTGTTAGTTTAAAATAATTGATTGTTTTAAATAATGTAAACCTTAAACCAGTAAAACTATACTCGTTGATTGATTGATAGTTCTACGTATAATTAAAATGCCAAAGGGAGAAAAATTTTCAGGTTATTCTCAAAAATATACCACTAAATGGGAAAGAGATGATGAGCTTAAAGGTATGTATGAGTAAACGTTTCTGTAATTACAACATACTTACCCTAATGAGTAATTGCCTATCTCTTTGAAATAATGAAAATGAATATAATTTCAGAATAAAATATATTTCTAATTTGTTAGACATTTTTTCGACACAATAAAGAAAAAGGCAATCTTGAGGTTAAGAATTTAAATTAAATATATTTCTATAATAAAAAACTTCAATTGTCCAGGATTTTCGACATGGCTCAAAGGAAAGCTGTACCGAAATTATTTCGTAAATATCAATTTAGATAATTTATATGTCATGTGTACAATGCATTAAAAGTTTTAAGCATGAAATAAAAAGGGTGTCGGTTTGTTGATAATCTTACAATTTATCATTCTTTTCTTTCAAATATACACTATTCTGTCGATAGGGATTTATTTCTTTTCATACGACATAAAGATACATTACAGCTATTATATTATGTCTTCTTAGAAAATCATCTAGATTTTATAAGTTAATTTTTTTAAGTTGCAAAGTTTTTTGTTTGTCATTTAATGATAAATACCAAAAAAAATGTAAACTAAATTAAATATTTTTTTCTACAGACTGGATAGGGCCGGATCCTTCTGGACTCAAGTGGAATGGCTATTTATCGCACCTATTGATTGACACGGGTCGTTGTGAGCGCCCCGTGAGGGAAAATGATGACGTCATTAATGACGTTTTCGCTACGATGGTGTTTTTGCTTTTTTCTCTCTCCTTTAAAATAAGTAAAAAGTATTTTGGGGTTTTTTTTCTCAAAAAGCTTATTTTTGGGGTTTTTTAAAAAAAAAATTGGGGTTAATTGACATGGTCATCTGGCAACGCTGAATCCAACCACAGAGTACTTTATATATACTGGTAAATCCAACTTTCTAAGTGTATTGGAGCCACTACCTATTTAAAATAATTTAATTTAAAAATAATAATGGAAGAGGATTTAAATGATATCTGTAAAATAGAAAGTAGACATCGGAAAGAAAAAAAGGAATTGCAAGCACACATAACTGCTTTAAAAAAGACAGCGAAAAACGACAAATCTAAGAAAAAAGAGCTTACAGCAGAGGTTGCAAGGTTAGAATCAGAGCAAGAAATTAGACATAAACAAGAATTAGAAGAGGCCCAAAAAGAAGAGCAATCCAATAAGATTACCCCTTTAGAGTGTGATTCAACTGCAGAAAATGAAATATCAAAGACAAAAGTTTCCAAAGCTCAAAAACGCAGAGATAAAAAATCACAACTTGAAAGGGAACGTGAAGATAGTATAAAATTACAGGAGAAAGAAAATCTCAATGGGCCACGAAACATAGAGAATCAAGCAATAGTTTCAAAATTAAAAGAAAGAAATCTACAAATATTCTCCATTCCCTCTAATGGCGATTGTTTATATCAGGCCATTTTGCACCAACTTGAAATAACAAGGCAGCAAAAGTTGACTGTTGAAGAGCTGAGGAAGAATGTTGCGAACTATATCAAAGAACATAAGGATGACTTTGTCCCATTCATGAGTAATCCAGACACTTTTGAAATGCTTACAGATGCAGAGTTTGAAGATTATTGTGATAAAATAAGAGATACTAAGGTCTGGGGCGGCCAATTAGAAATCAAAGCATTATCAAACTGTCTAAGGTGTCCTATTAATGTTATCCAAGCAACAGGTCCAGATTCAATTGAGCAAGGCAATGAATTTGAAGGTGCTCCATTAATCATTACTTATCATAGGCACATGTACAGTCTAGGAGAGCATTATAATTCAACTGTGCAAAAGGAGCCAGAAAACATAGAAACATAATATAAATAAAGTGGGCCTGACAGATATTGTTCTGCTTTTAAAACAAATATGGAACTTGGTTGTAGTGCCACCTACTAGGCTCAATTCTTCAAACCATTCTCAAAGCTAAGTAGCTTCATCAATTCATACATAACATTTCATCAAAATGTGTTAAACCTTTCAGGAGTTCAGTGACACAAATAGAAAAATTAAATATATATTTAAGATGAATTCTATTTCTTTGAAGAGTTGATAAATATTTAATCTGTTAAATAAATGTATAAATGAACACTGGCTTCCATGACCATAGCACAACATAAGCAACAGCAGGACATTTGCTAAAATTTAATATCTCCTTGGTCATAAATGTTATTTATTAAATAATAATACGGTTTGGTATTAGTTTTGTAATACAAACAATTCACATTAGATAATAAACTGGGAATAAATATGTTATTATAATAAAATGTAAATAAGTTAAGCCCCATTTTGGCCAGCTGACTCTGACGAGATATTCTCATCTTCAGTATGTTTGTTGGGATCATCAGGCTTCATAGCAGGGAACAGCAACACTTCCTAAAAAAAATCAAATGTTTCAATTTTTTAAATTATACTTATTTGAATTGTCATGTAAAAATCGGAGGCTGTTTATGTATCATCATAAGTATATGTGTAATCATAAGGACTACAAATGGCTTGTTACCAAAATTACAAAAATGTTGAATGCTAAGGCAAAATGTGTACTATCTTATATGACTTATGATACCATCTGCAAGTGTCTATGTTTCAAACAAATAAATTATGAAATTTAACAAATTGAAAGTGAGACCATTAGATAAGGATATTTTAATTATCTTACAAAACACCAAAGCCTCCTAAATTTATAATAGCCAGTTATAACAGATCTTAAGCAAGTCAAAAAAGTATATATTGTTTAAACAGTTATCAAAATTGTTTTTATCATATTTTAAAAGTAAGACAACAATGGACACCTTAGAACAGTAATAGAAAATATGTCATTGACGTGCGAAAACTGCCCATTTGCAGAATATAGCATGGAAGAAGAAGACTAAGAAATGATTATCAACCAGTAAAAAGCCCAGTAACTGCAATCACTGTTGATGCCACCGGTCCATATCCATTTTTGTTTTTATAGAAAATCTTAATTAACACTTGGTAACAAAGTTTTATTACTTGAAACATATTTTTTAAACTTAAATTAGTAATAATAAGCTCCTTTTAATGAAATTGAATTTAAGAATCAAAAGCTTACAAAATTTTCTAAACCTAAATTTCCTAAAATTACCTTGATATTGTTAGAATCTGTAAGGAACATAGTAAGACGGTCGACTCCTAGGCCCCATCCAGCTGTAGGTGGAAGGCCATATTCGAGGGCAGTACAGAAAGCTTCATCGGTTGGAGGTGTCTCATCATCGCCAGCAGCGCGGTCCTTTGCTTGCTGTTCAAACCTTTCTCTTTGAGTGGCAGGGTCATTCAACTCGGTATAAGCATTGCATATTTCTTTTTTCATAACAAATAGCTCAAATCTGGAAAGTAAAAGTGTGAGGTAGTGCATATCTTATTATATAATATATCAGCATATTAGAATGAATGAATGAAAACTCTATAGTTCACCATAATCTTAAATAAATTAATCTAATTATTAAAATTAAAATAATTCAATATTATATCAAAGCCACAAGGAAGGAAGGAACATTTGCTTACACGCATAAATTTGTATAGATGTATAATAATCAAACTGTGTACATATTGTATATACAACTTTAGAGTACATCAATGTGAATGAAATGATTCAAACAATGTTTTATAGGTATGTTACATTATCCTAACCTTTCTGTCAGTCCTGGAATACTTCTATGATATTTTGATAGTGGACTCATAATTTGTGGATGATCCAAAATAAATGTAGGATTAATACATTTGTCCTCTAGAAACTCTCCTACCAATTTATCAAGCAATCTTGCTGTTGTTCTTGGTGGTGGACATTCAACCTGTACACAATTGGAAAGAAGATAACAACTATAGACTAAAAAAAAACTAACTATAGACTAAACTATTTTTATAATATTTAAAAACAATTCTTGTTTTCACTGTTAATAAAAGTTACATTTGTGTAGTACAAATAAATTAATTGCTTACTGGATAGGCTTCAAAAATTTCCTAAAAATAGACCTACCCCACTTGTCCAAGGCGGATTGGTGATTTTTAATTGCAGAAAGAAAGAAAGGAAATAATTTTATTCAGGCCAAATTACATTGGTGTAACATAGTTACAATTGTTTACAAAAATTAATTAAAACTACAATATACATATACAACATAATCTTGTCCTGAAAGGGGCATCAGACTCAGCATAATGCTGGTCTTTTAAAACCAGCGCTGATCTTCCGCTGAGCCCATAAAGTACTGTCACGGCAGACATTACATCATTGCAAAGCATTGCATCTTGAATAATATACACACATCATACGTAGTATATTCAAAAAATAGAGAAATAAATATATAAGTGTTGTATATACGAGTATTGCAAAAATTAAATAAAAGAATCGACATAACAATTAAATTAATTACCATTTGTGTCATGTTTTAGATCTTGTGAACTTGGTGCTCTTTACAAAAATATCTTTAATTTAGTTCTAAACTCATTGAGATGTTGCAGATTTCTAATGGGTGGTGGAATATTATTCCAGCACCTTGATGCTGCGTATCGAAAGCTCCCGCGAAAGCCGGCTGTAAAATGGCGTTGCGAAGCAAGTTGTATTTCACATGTTCTAGAACTGACCATTCTACGGCTTGATACCCAGGAGAGCTTCTCATATAAATAACGTGGAGTTTTGTGTTTAATGACCCCGAAGAGAAGACACGCTAGGTGAAGCTTGCGACGGTGGAGCATTTTCATATTTGAATGCTTATTCAAACATGGTGTTACATGACCTCTTAATGGAATATTGATGTACGATCGAGCACAAGCATTCTGAAATCGCTGAATGAGCCTCTTAGTTTTAGCGAGCAAGCGTGGACCAATAACAACATCTGCGTAATTTAGTCGAGCTAAAACCAGGGATTCCACTAACTGAATACACAATTGTTCAAACTAGTAAGGCCTCATCTTGTACAGAACTTTAAGTTTGTAAAAGCAATTCTTTACTGAATTAGCCACATGTTTTTCAAATCTCAGCTCACTATCTATTTCCAAGCCCAAATTTCGTGCACTATAAACTCGTTCAATTGGCTTATCCATTAGTGAGATTTTTATTGTTGGCATAAGAGCTGAAAGTTGAAACTTCGTACCAAATAAGATATATTTAGTTTTATTTGGGTTTAATAATAAAGAATTATTTTCAGACCAAGTGGCTGTCCGACTAAGATCTTCATTTAGTTTATACATCGCAATGTCAATATCAGATGGCTTGCAAGATATATATACTTGTGTATCATCGGCATAAAAGTGATATTTGCAATTTTTATATGGTCTTGAATATCAGCTGAGTATAAAATAAAAAAATTGGGCCCAATATAGATCCTTGAGGTACTCCTCTATACACCTGCGACTTTTCAGACGATTGACATAAACCATTGCTACTATTTAATTTTACATACTGACAACGATGACTAAGATAGCCAAATATAAAATTATTTTCTTTCTTTCTTTAATTGCAAGTTTCCAAATATATTTTTTCACCATTCTTACGGCAATTATAACAATAAGCCAGAAAAGTAGTGCTTAAGCACTAGAACTTATTGGCAATTAACTCTGGCCTGGTAGTAGAGAAAACTTGTCTAGGATATACAAACCTCATGTTTCTCACACAACTGACTAAGGAGAGCATTGGCCTCAGCTGTCTCGAGCTTATCTGCTGGTGGTAACTTCACATTAAGAACTTTTTCCAATGTTGCAATCATTGGCACCCGAGCAAATGGTGGTGTAAAGTCAATTTCCACTTCCTCTCCTTCTAAGCCATCAGGATGGTATTTGACCTTTAAATGTTAAGTACATGAAACAGTAGTAATAAACTAGTTAAATCACCCAGACAAGACTATATAAGGAATTTACATGGAAGTGGATAAAATTCACTTAGGACCTTGCATTCCAATGAATTAGATGAGCCACAAAAATAATTTAAATATGATATAAAGTCAAGAGCTTAAAATGTTTTTACCATTCCATTAAAATGAGACATATCAGCATTTGATCCATCAAATGACTATCTTCTAAATCTACATTTTTTAAAGGTACTTATCATCTGGAATAAGAATAAATTGATGAAATAGTGCTTGTTTGAGCCAGTACATTTGTACTTATACAGCTCAAAATTAGAGTGTATGACTTTAATTTTATTAAAATTTTATTGTGGAACTACACACTCCTCAAACATAAGTGGAAGGATGGAACAAGGCTTATGATACAACAGTACAATAATGCCTGTATGGATACTCACATGACATGTCATAGTACAACTGCTAGTAAAATTATGTGACCAAGACCTATTTATTACATACATTCTTAACAAACATTTCTGAACTAGACATTTTGAACAGGACAAATGAGAGACTTCAAATGTACTGCCACCACCAGGTACAAAGCGAACAACACTACTTGCCTCATTTGAAATGACATATTGTACTGGTTCAGTACAAAATGGCATCTCACTCTTACTAACTTGTTATAATCATGTCCTAACCAACACTATTTGAATACATATATACAAACAATTAATACTTACTTTGTAAGTGCCATGAATACTTTTAACCATACCAGAGAGCATTGTTTCAGTGATAGTTATCAGATCGTTGTAATCAGCATAAGCCATATAGAACTCACAGGTTGTAAATTCAGGGTTGTGTGTCAAATCAATGCCTTCATTACGAAACTGTCTGCCAATTTCATAGACCCTGTCCAAGCCCCCTACAACCAGCATTTTGTGGTATAACTCTGGGGCTATTCTCATATATAAGTCCATATTTAGATCATTGTGATGTGTTATGAATGGTTTGGCTGTGGCTCCACCAGGTATCATGTTCATCATTGGTGTTTCTATTTCAAGGAAACCCATATTGTCTAAGAAGCGTCTCACATATGCTATTATTTTAGCCCTTGTGTAAAATGTTTGTCTGACCTAAATTAAATACATAATGGAAAAAGTTAATTAAATTCAAAAAACCTGAATTATATGAACATTTAACAACCTGTTAAATACATGTATCAAATTAATATTTAAAAATATATGTATTTGTATACAAATGTGTAAGAATATACTATACATAAATGTGTAAGAATTTTTTGAAATATTCTCAGACATTTTAATATAATCTTTATTTCAGATTTATGTATAATCTTATAAGAAGTATAATGGGAGGCCGGTGCTCAGCAGTGGGACATTTATGGGCTGATACTTATTTTTTTAAGAACTGCATGTGTGAAGTAAATTATTAAGGAGAAGGTAGTTACCTTATCATTTAATATTAAATCTAGATATCTTTTTCTAAACCTAGTCTCTTTATCTTTCAACCCAAAGTGTAAATGTGGGAGCATATGGAGACATGGGGAAAGTAACTTAATACTTTTTGGTATGATTGATAGTTCACCCTTTTTGTTTTACCAGGGTGGCCAATACACCCTATTATATCACCTCTTCTTAACTTATCAGTGTCATTTGCAAATTTGTCCTCAGATTCATACATTTTTGCATTAGCCATAACCTGTAATTATTACAAACTATAATTATTTCATAAACATTAGTTTCAAATGTGAAGAAGTTTAAACTTCATATGACCAAATTACTGAAAATGACAATAATGTACCTGAAGCTTAACACCTTCACCTCTCAAATCATAGAATATAAGTTTTGCTCCAGACTCTCTAATAGAATGAATTCTGCCAGCTAACGAAAGGGTAACATTCTCTAGTACATCACCACTATTTAAGTTATTGTATTTCTCAATGAAATCCTCTAAAGATGTGGTAACATTGAATTTATGTGGATAAGGGTGGTCATCTTTTAAGCCATTCTTAAGAGCAGCAACAGCAGCAGTTCGTAATTTGTAGTATTCATTAGGACTTATTTCTTCGTCTACTTTAGCCACCTTTTGTTCATTAGCTAGAATTGCTGGTTGTTGTGCGACTTTTTCTGCCTTTTCTTTCAACTTCTGTTCAGCTTTCAACCGCCTTTTCAACTCACTAAAAGCAAAAGCAAAAATGAAGTATGAATAAACAATTTTTATAAAAATAGAATAAAGATAACCAACCCTTTGCTAAATGTAGAAGAAAGCCTGTCATTTCTTACAGGTATTTTGGCGAGGAGGCGTAAAACATTCATGATTGCTAATTGCAATACTCACTTCTTGGATAATTTTTCGCCTGTATATTCTGCCATTTTTCGTATTATACTTTATAATAGTTTTATTTCTAAATTCTAACCTATATAATCAATCCAGAGGACACGTTCATGAACGCGTTTTGGCAGTTTTGATTTTGACTTTTTTGACAGAACTACTATGCGTCGAAAAATTAGTGACAAAAAAAGGAAGCCAACATAATATCAAAGTATAAAATAGCTCTCGATCTATGATACTATACAGTTAAGCCATTAAAATTTTTGGACCACTACAAGTAATTTTGTGTTCTCAAGGATCTGCCTTAACTAATCGCTATGTTTTGAAGTAATTGCTGATTTCTTTTCGGATCTGTGACTGCCAACTTATATAGAGTTTGTTGAAATTTGATTAAAAGTTCATGATTGTCACAAAATCTTATTCTACATCCCTATATGATTAAATTTAGAGGTATTTGGTATCACCTTACTAAAACGTCGAGATCATGAACTAATTTATTTGCTTTTAGGTTGCTAGAGTTTGGACTAATTTGCAAATGTGGAGCCCCTATTATTTTCAACTTTAATTTGCCGCACAGTAGTTAGTCAGTAGTCACTGGGGATCGTACGCGTTAGAGGGTCGAGAATGTCACCTAAATATTTTTTTGTGACAGTGAATTTTATGCAATGGCAATATTTGTATTGACATCACAGCTGTTCGTTTCGCTGATCTATCTTGCTAGGGAAAATTGTTTTAATAATCAGAAAGTGAGTCAATTTTACTATTATTTATGGGTTTATAGACATATTAAGTATATTATAATAGATATTTAAAGTTTCATAGTGTTCAGTGACTAGACGCCAGGTTGGCAAACGTTTTATATATTTGTCAAATTTCATTTCTATCAAATTTTCGTAAAATGTCTCTCAAATGATATGGATAATGTCTTTTTGTTTTACAAACGCGCGTCTTTCTTCGTTGATTACAGGCATAATCTTATGTAGACAATATTACTCGGATCATCTGTTTACTAGCAAAGTACTATGCCTCTTTTTGGTAAATCTCAGAAGAGCCCAGCGGAGCTTGTGAGATCTTTGAAAGATGCCGTTACTGCTTTAGAAAGAGGTGATAAGAAAGCCGAAAAAGCTCAGGAAGATGTGAGCAAAAATTTGGTAAGGTGCATTGTTAATTTTTATATATAAAATGCATTTATTTGAACTACTAAAAGATCATATTGATTACTCATAGGTTCTGATAAAAAACATGCTATATGGCACATCGGATGCAGAGCCCCAGACTGACATCATTGTTGCACAGCTAGCTCAAGAGCTTTATAACACCAACTTGCTTCTACTTCTGATACAGGTAGGTCACAATCAAAATAACTATGTGCATTAGTGCAAAATAACTTCATGGGTTGTACCATTATTAATGCAATACATTGTCTGAAATTTATATTCATTTTATTTTGATTAATTTCACTTTTTATGTATACTTATTGTATAAAAAAAATATGAAACTGTTAGGTACATAAGGCTTATCATACTTGAAACCTATATCTAGCTACAGTATTTAAATCAGGTAAATAATTAATTCCGTGGTGGGCACACTTGTATGGAGATACATATGTTAAAATTTTTGCAGAAAGATGACACACCTCAATAGTTTTATTGTACCTATGGCCTAAGTTAGCTGCCACCGTGAATTTTTAATGAAAATAAATTCTACCTTCTACTCATGTCTTCAATTATAATTTGAAATATAGTAAATTTTTAACCTGACATTACATGTAATATTCACAAAATGTATGTTCAAATGCATCCTTCTTGACTTTGAAATGAGTCTTCATTGACTTGATTGAGTATGCCTCTAATTAATTATCTCACCAAGTTTACAGATGTTTTAGTTGTAAGTAGTAGAAAGCAACATTTTCAATCAAGAATAACTTTATGGGGCTGGTACAAATGAGTATTTATTTAAAATCATTTTCAAATAACATAATAATATAAGAAAAAAATATGTTGATACCCAAGTACATTGCATGACAGCTAAAGCTACCTGTTGTAAAAACAGTAGCAATCCTTTAAAATTATGTGTAATGCCTTATCCAGATTAGACCAACAAAGAGTTTGCTGGCTCAGTGTAGATGTTTCGGTGGAAGCCAATGAATGTTGGAATGTATGGATTTTTAAAATTTTACAATATGTCTATTAAACATTCCTTGGCCCAATGTATAGGTTAATTAGTCCTATTTTTTTAGCTCATTGATTAGATAATGTGAGTACTAATTCTATTTTTGTTTTATGTCACTAATCTATATTCAATAATTCTATTTTATTTTTCCTAGAACTTGAACCGAATTGATTTTGAGGGCAAGAAGGATGTAGCGCAGGTGTTCAACAATGTGCTTCGGCGTCAGATTGGCACTAGGTCACCCACAGTTGAATACATATGCACCAAACCTGAGATACTATTCACTTTGATGTCTGGGTAAATTATATATTTTATATAAAAATGTTTTAAGATATCAAATAGGTGTACTATTTATTATCTTCTCATTAATTTATAATTTTTTCATTTGTTATTGATAACATTTTTTGTGCTTATAACTCGGTAGTTGACAGTTTGAAAGATATAGGCTGATTTTAATATATATCCTAGATTACGATCTAAATAGCACAAAAATATATTGTTTTAACTAAAATATAAATATTAATTTATATTTTTGAGAAATAAAATTGTTATATTGCAGCCATTAGCCACGTGACAATGAACGCCGATCAGAGCGCGTGACGTCATACGGTGCAAAAAACAAAAAGTTATCAATGACTTTTCAGATAACGCTTCAACGAAACAGATGTTTGTTTTGCACACTGTGACGTCATGCGAGACGCCATGACAGCTTGACGCTTTTTTGTGACGAAATGTCAATCTGAAATATTAATATTTTATTTTTTTAATATTTTATTTTATTTTAAGGCTCAAAATAAACCCGTTTCTCAAAATTTGTCAACTACCGAATTGTACACCAACATTAAAGATAACACATTTTATTGTTTTGAATACTATAATGTAAAATGGGCAGTCTTATTGCTTAAATCTTAGACCAATTTCTTAACAATTGCTTAGGCATCCCTTTTTTACTAGTTATTATTACATAAGTACATATAAAGCTTTTGATGGTAACTGTTGTGTGATTTCTTGACTCTAAAGAAAACACCTGCTAGCTCTTCCTATAACCAGTATGTATATGTAACCAGTAGTTTCAGTTTAAAGATGAAGGTAAGAGTTATTTTGAATTTTTATAGGTATGAGCACCAAGAGATAGCATCCAATTGTGGAACTATGCTCCGAGAATGTGCCAGATATGAGGCTTTGGCTAAAATAATGTTATATTCAGATGATTTTTACAATTTCTTCCGTTATGTAGAAGTATCCACTTTTGATATTGCCTCAGATGCCTTTTCTACTTTTAAGGTAAGTAAATCAAATAATTAATTATATTAATGTCTACCTAATATCTAACAGATATCCTTAACTATAGTAGAATTATTTTGTCCGTGCAGTTTGGGTCATAAATCAAACTCGGCCTCATCCCGGCTAAGGAGGTGAGCCTGCGCGGGCGCAACACCATTATCGATAAAAACTCATTCTTATCAAAGAAAGATTATCTTATATATTATAAAAAATATATTATAAATATCATTATATTATAAAAATCATTATTATCTTTTTTGCTGTTAATTTTAAACTTAGATATAAGTATTTATATTTATTTTTAATATAACTTGTTACATTCTAAACTTTTGTACTTATAGTATTTTAATACATAGATACCTAATTGATAATTTATTATAAATCATTATTATTCTTATTTTAATAAATATGTTGTTGTATTTATACTTTTTGTTTGTTTTGACTAAATACACTATCGATAACGCTTATCGACAACAATAATGCGCATCACTATACCCGCCCATAAGGCCCGTGAGTGGAAGAGAGAGCAAAATACTCGCTTCAACGCTCGATTATTTTATGACCCAAACTGCACGGACATAATAATTCTACTATAGCTAGTCATAAGTCAGTTTTAAGAGTCACTAAAAGGTGCTTATTCATTGTTTTGTAATTTGTAGGAATGAGTACACAAATAAACTGTGTGATTTTTTTAGTACCACACTTGTTTTATAGGAGATTAAAACTAGTTTTGTATGTGATGGAATTTCAGTATATTATTGACTTTAATTTTACATTTATCAGAGTATACACAAGCAATTAGAGATCCTTCTCCATTAAAATGTTTCAGTTTGTCATTGGTACTCTAATCACATATTTATATTTTAACATTCTTAACTATTTAATAGGCCTTAGGTGTTCAGCCATAATTTTGTGAACGAACTTTGTACTACATAAATAAATAGAAGTTTAGTAAATAAAATGCTATATCCCAGAAATAAATCATAAAGGGATCATTTTCATTCAAAGCCTATGTGAGAAACCAAAAATGTCCAGTTAATATACATATATATGTTACGGGAAATTTGATTAATTGGGCAGTATTGATATGGACCGATCATTATGAATTGCTTAATTTGATAAACTTATTATGTTGGCCAACCTACATATATTAATAATGCACAAGGACCTATTGTCGATTTAAAAAATCATGGTTTGACATTGAATTTATCACTTGGACCGGGTTGTATGAATAGTTCCCTACTTATAGACGGACAATGTGATAAATTTAGATACCTTTCTGTAAGAATTGTTTAATTTATTTATGGGTGGGATATAATAACTATGGCACTTTTATTTATTATGAACTGATCCAAATTTTTTAATATAGGTTCGAAGGCTAAGGGAGCCAAGTGCACCGGAGCTCCCTTAGCCCTCCTTAGAATTTGTGGTTATTTTTTTTATAACCCCTAGAAATTCACTTTACATCTCAAATAATTAATAAAAGTTCATCTGTGTGTTATTATATTGCCCACTTGATATTGACGTTATGTATACAGACCCGTCATTATGTGTAGTGACTAGATTTAACAAATTGCTCGTAACATACATATATTATATGTCACAGTTTAATTTAAAAACTGATACATGTTGTTTTTCCAGGAATTGCTTACACGGCACAAAATGTTGTGTGCTGAGTTTCTAGAAGCTAATTACGATAAGGTGTTTAGCCATTATCAGCGATTGTTGAACTCTGAGAACTATGTAACACGACGGCAGAGTCTGAAACTGTTGGGGGAACTCCTGCTCGATCGGCATAACTTCTCTATCATGACCCGCTACATCACCAATCCTGACAATCTCAAGTTGATGATGAACATGTTAAAAGAGAAATCACGTAACATACAATTTGAGGCTTTCCATGTTTTTAAGGTGTGTATTTACAGTGTTCATTTCTAATGTGTTTGATTATTATAGACTAGCTGACCCGTGCCCACTTCCCTGGGCATAAAAAAAAACTTATTATTAGTTACAATCAAATATACCCTAAGTATGTCACTTAGGAATAATGTTGCTTTACACTGGTGAAAGAATTTTCAAAATCAGTTTAGTAGATCCAGAGTTGGTTGAGTTTAATTAGCTAAGTGAATTCAAAATATTTCCCCTCTCGTAATACTCGTACCCCATTGAAGTCTACACCTCATAAGCCTATCTAGCCGATTAGGGTGCTCGTCGACCACGCAACTTTTTTATAATACCTACACTTTAAACTCGTAATATCTTTCAAATGGAATGACCAAATTTAATAATTCAAAAAGT
The DNA here is from genome assembly GCA_012273795.1 of Dendrolimus punctatus. Lineage (NCBI taxonomy): Eukaryota > Metazoa > Arthropoda > Insecta > Lepidoptera > Lasiocampidae > Dendrolimus > Dendrolimus punctatus. The sequence continues at coordinate 8,213,039 of CM022536.1, forward strand.
TATATAAAGGTATTGAAGCAGCCTTGAATATGAAGTAATTTATTGTGATAAGGATAACAGTCCTAATGCGTACAGTATTTTCCCGATGACACATTTATTTTAGCTATTAGCGATCCAAATGAAATAATACTAACTGCCTATAGGTAGTAAGAGACCTAAAAAAGATTGGGTAATAGGAACTAATGCTACTATTACTATACTACCTTCGCTTTCTCTTAATTTTTGTAACATTCTCAATATCCTTAGGTAAAGGAATGCCTCAAAACTACATGTAAAAAAAATGTTTAAAATGAAATTTCGACATTCCAATTATTATGTCCTGGAATTCTACGGCCATAAAAATGGCCCAGACTATTGGAGGGATTATGTGGGGCTATGGGAAGACCAGAGAGAGGCCCCTTGGATTTGATGTAAATGTGGCGTGACACTGGCGATTATGCGTGTGCACCATGTAGTACTGCACCCGAGGACAAGCCTGTGTCACTGACAAGTCAGTGTAGGACTATTATAGGAAATGATAGTAATAGTAGAAAATACGATTATTATTATTAATATTTTTATCTTACTAAAACTTTCCATGCAGTATTTCTTATTAAGACTTATCTTCCATAGATCCGACACTATTTCCTGAATAAAATAAAATTTGAATTTGGTAATAATTAATTATAAGTCGTGGTAGAGTAATGGCTAGCGTGCGCGCCCCTAAATCAAAGGGCGCGGGTTCGATCCTGGCCGGAACGCATGCACCTCTTAGTCAGTTTTCTGATCTAATTTGCATATTGTGACAATTACCACGTGCTAACAACGGTGAAGGAAAACAACGTGATGCAACCTGCACAGCGAGATAAACGATGTGTCAAACCTGCCAAGCCGCCTTGCACAAGCGTGGCGGGTATACTGTCCGTTTCCCCTATAATGGGAGGCCCGAGCCCAGCAGTGGGACATTTATGGGCTGATATTATAATACATTTTATAATACTTAATTAACAGCTATTATTACATAAAATGAGGTAATATGATGGCCTTACATGAATTAATCTTTAGATTTAGTTTTAGTTACTTATAAGCATTTTCACTAAAACACCTGGGTAAAAAAAGGACCAGTGTTGATTTAGTAATAATTTATTAAGTAAATTTTGTTGTAGGTATTTGTAGCTAATCCAAATAAACCGAAACCAATCTTGGACATTTTGCTGAGAAATCAAGACAAACTTGTAGACTTCCTCACCAAGTTCCATACGGACCGTTCGGAGGATGAGCAGTTCAACGATGAGAAGGCTTACCTCATAAAGCAAATCAAAGAGCTCAAACCACTGGAACACTAACACTCGATGCATTTCACTAAATCGCCACTTCCTCGTAACTCGTATTAAGTTGCCTTGATACAAAGTTGTTTTGTTTACGTAACGGGTTAGTGTGACCACATTAAAATTAGAATGTCTATTCTACTATTCTGTGTAAAATTCTGGTTGCGACATAAATTTCTACTTAGAAATGCAGGGCGTCCTGTTTGCAATACAACTGATATTTTTAATGATTGAATACTAGAAACGTTCTATAGTTCATTCGCGTTAAGAATGCAGTGAGTCATTAGTACAACTGTAGGGTAAAGGTGTATTCACAGTGGTGTTGAAATTTAAACAAATTATATTTTTAAAGATTAAGTTTCATGAATTGAAATTAATTTAAAAATCAAAATTAATTCATTAATATTTTAATCACTAACACTAGTATCTTTGTTAGTATTTATAATAAAATAATTTTCTGCAGCGAGTTCCATGACATCATTTATATCCCACATGGTACACTTCCTGGCCCCTTTTTTTTCACTGGCGATTTCAATGTTCCTTTTTTCCTTTCTTTCACTAAGAATACTGTAAACTGTTCTCTCGAGCACACCGCATGCATTTGCCGTTTTTTGTACTATGCTGTCCATAGTCATATTTAAATCAGACTGTTTAAAATACTTAAAAACATTGTAAATTACTTTTCTCTCTCCACTATGAATTACCGAACCACTTATTTTTACTAACTGGTGAGGTATTATTTTTTTAAATATAAATCAGTTAACCCAATTACAGGTCGTAACCGTCGCATTCGAAGCTATGCCTTCAACTGGTCACTGTGAACTTGACCTTGTAATTTGAAAAGATTTGATTGGTTAGGGGGCGTTCTTAACGCGAATGAACTATAATAGAGTTTATGAAATCAAAAATAGCATAAGTATAAAGGTCTCAATAAAGTCTTAAGATTCTGCAAAAGTTGGTCACACTGGCGTTGTTAGGTTATCAAATAAACTCGTATCGAAACTCCTTTAGTTTTAGATGCTATTATATTTAAATGCTTTTAAGTCACCGAAGGTTAAGCACGAGCAGTCACATTGAAGTCGTAATGGATTTCGCAATGGTCTGTGATCAGTCAAAAAAAGTATATTTGTGCTACGAGCAAAAATAACATTTTATAATAAACATTTGTAGGGATTAGTGTTACTCATGGTTTGACTTATATCATTTGTAAGTTGTTAAAACCATTTAGTTTTATGACGTGTTTAGTGACAGTTCAGGGAGTCACAATCGAAATAATATTTTGTCCCAATAGCATTGAAGTTTCACAGTTTTATTGTAGCTTATTGATGTGTAAAATGACAAAATATAACAGGTTATTGAGATCTAAAGAGATTTGTATATTTGACATTTGATTGGATTGTTCTAGTTTTTTGGTATTCCATTAGCAAAAATATAAATTGTTGAGAGTAAAGGAAAGTATATTTTATATTGTACATTTATATTTTTATCAGTATTGATTTAGTATCAATAAAATAATATTGCAAGTGATGTGTACCAACCAGTTTTACAGCCAACTGCACGGCGTTAACATCCTATTTGTATTTTTTTATACTAAGTATTCAATAGACACCGTCTTGCAAAATGTTCTGATTTTTATTATAGGTATTTATAGAGACATAAGTTATTTAAATTGCTGTTTTATAATTTCTTTTGTCAGCATCATTGCAATTACATTCTATAGAAACAGAATAAATACAATATTTATATCATTTCTTTGTTTATTTTTTAATATTACCTATTAAAATAAAAGAAGCGCGCGACAGAGTACGCACAAGATGAGTTCCGTTGACATTAAAATTTGACAAAGGTATACTCTGAAAAAGTACTTAATCGAAAATATACCTTATGTTTAGGCTTTATTAATATAACAGACAAAACAAAGTCGGCTAACTACCTATTAGACTAGAAGGGCTTAGAAAAAGCGACGAACATTATTTTTGTCATTTGGCAACAAAACCAAAAAAACCTTACAAACACAAACATCTTTTCACGTCAATGTCCCAAAAACCAATCAACGAATATGATTTTAACGTGTCGCATGGTAACCCTTACTGATGTCATGAAAATTATGTTCCCTTTAAAATTACCCTAATTTATTTCCTGAAAACTTTACCAAATAAAGCAATATAAATATGTCGAATATGTACCGAACCACACGCAATTAATAAACGGCCACTGTTTTTATAATTAGGCTATGAAAGCCAAATATATTTTTCATTGAGTTTTCTAGAAAAATGACTGTTACATACGAATGCAGGCAGCATTAATAACGGTTTAATTAATTTCATAACGGTTCCATAGTTACGGAGATGTATACAGAACCCTAAAAAGAATTACGGAAATTCATCATTCCGGTCGAGACTTGTTTATATATGAGTCTTAACTACTAAAACATAGATATAATTAGTTAAACTCTTCTTTTACGGTTCAAAAGAACAAAATGGTAGACCGACAAGCACTTGGTAAAATTATTAACTGCTGTATAGGAAAGAATTACGGAAATTCATAATTCCGGTCAAGAGCTGTTTATATGGGTCTTAACTGCTAAAACATGGATATAATTTGTTAAACTCTTCTTTTACGGTTCAAAAGAACAAAAAAGTAGACCGAGAAGCACTTGATAAAATTATTAACTGCTGTATAGGATGTTTAAAATAAAACAACAAAGTACTTATTTAGTTTGATAATAATGCTCTTTAAAAAGAATCTTAACACAATAAAACAAGATAATGTAATTTTTGTTAACTTAATCACTAATTATAGTTACTTTGATAAAAATGGAAGAACAAAAATTCAAAGATGCAAACCATAAACTTTTAAACGCAAATAAATCGTGTTTCCAAATAATAAATAGCTCGTTACATCGTACTACAAAAGAAGGAACTAAGAGACGATGAAGTAGTGCTCTAACAACTTGGGAGCTAGCAGGACAGTATATTTTGTCTCTTACAATATTGATGCTACACTACAGACAGATTCACTAATAGCGTCAAATTTAAATTAGCGCTTCTGACTATTTTACGTGTAATAAATATTTTTAAAGATACCTAATTTACATTTAATTTAACAATAATAAATAAGGTCAAACGACACTATAGCTTACTGCATTCAATAGAGGTAATAAGCGATGCTCCTATACAATGAAATCCATCTTTGTTCAAAGTGAAACGCAAAAAATCATTTCGAAGCCCTATTACTATTATTACAATATAGCTAACAAAATGACGTTTGACACGGTTTCTTGGTTGACACGTGTTTTACCTGGGACTAGAATAGTCGGCTTTAGCAACAGATGCGTAGTAGTTTCTAATACGCAATCAGTGCTTCGCACCCTTTAGCAAATAATCTACAAAGGCTATTTAGTTTGGCGTCGACAATACTTGAATTTCTACTAATGAAAATATTCTGGAATCAACCAATCGCCTTCTTGCAGCTTTGTAATGCAGTTTGACCTTAATTTCAATCCATTGGCGAGTAACTGCTATTAGATTTCTCTACTGACTGACTGACAGATTCGATACGGTTTGCATAAAGTGTGCAAATTTGCCTTAGAAGTTTATATTTTACACAGCACTGGTTCAGGTATAAAGACGTCCCTTTTGAATATAGCACATGAATCAGAGACCATTTCTAATATACTTTAACCAAATACGTTACATATTTTATTTGACAGCAAACATCCCCTTCGAAAAGTATTGTGGTTTTTTAAAATTTCAGGAATGTTAAGGTGGTTTGGGCATGTAGAGAGGATGGATGAAAATAGAATTACAAAACAAGTGTATGACAGTATTGTGAATGGTAGAGTTGGTAACGGTAGACCACGACGGACACACCATGATCAAATAAAAGAAGTGCTAAAACGAGGTCAGGTAAAAAGCATAACAAATAAACGTGCATGTATGAAGAGGTTAATGAAAGTTGATGAAGCGAAAGTTGTTTGTCAAGATCGTCGCAAGTGGAGATCTATAGTCTCTGCCTACCCCCATGGGAAAAAGGCGTGATAATATGTATGTATGTAAAATTTCATTGAATTCAGCTTCTAGTTAATATAAACAACTAGCAAAAATAATGACACAAAACTGAATGCAGATACTCGCTAATGGAACTTGCGCTTAAACTATACAATCACAAATATAGTCGAAGAAATATTGTTACACTATAACATACATTATTTTAATACGGCAACTCTTCAAAAATCAAAAGCATTTACTTCTATTATATTGCGAATGGGTATCGCTTCTCGAAAAGTCAATCATCTATAATAAACATACTTAAATCTATAATGGTTATTGAATACATCACATTTGCACATTCATCTCCCACCATGTTTAAAGAGATCAATATAATATACATCGAACTATTAACTACATAATTAGGTCGGATTAGTTTTGTAAAGTAAAAGGTCAGTTCTGTGCGGTCAAAATTTAAAATTTTCAAATGCAGCTATCTCAGTCATCCACAACAAGAAACATATACATACATAGATTTAAAAACATTATCTACGCGATGGATTTACTCTAATGAAGATGATCTGATAGAAAATAGAAACATGCGCACTTTAAACCTCACAAATTTATTTGAAACTGTACAAAAATCACCAATGATGTAGTTGACGCGGCAGTGACGAACTCCAAAGTCGTTTGTATTAACAACTGATCTGTTTTAAACTTTTAACTTATCAAATAGTATTAGTATTTTTAGTTAAATATAGCTACGAATGATTTGTGTATCTAGCCAGTGTCAAGTATTCATAAATATTTAAGGATAATCTTCAAACTAAAATTTATGACAAGAAGGACCTCGCCATCCATGTTTTATAAATTTAACTTTTATGACTGAAGCTAAAACAACGGATTTCTTTATTCTAGTAACTAGTTGAACGTCCCGTTTCACGAAATAGATGAGATTTACTACACAAACTTAGTTGTTGCCTATAACAACTAATAACCTATAATTGGCAATTTACAACCCCATTAAATTCTCGCCAGAAATCTGATGTACTTTATTAAAAGGAAGGTGATTCCTGTGCCATTTGTTCATTGACATAGCGCCTATAATTCTTTATCATGTGACTAGAATTTAGTTACTCAGTATATTTGTTTACTACTGGCAGTGAAGGATTAGAGAAATGTAACGGGCAATCGGAGGCTATCATGTTTGTAAATACAATAAACCGATAAATGCAACTACCTCAGATCACGTTTATCTGAACTAATGGTCTTAACAGTCAACAAAAATTAGTTGTTAATATTCAGAACTTACGAAATGACTTTTAATACGATTATAGTTATGACGATTACTTCGACAATGCAGAAATGTAAATGAGTAAGGAAACTCGAAAGTATTTAAAACACAAATTAGCAGATTGAAATATTAATAACATTTAAAATAATTGATAATAATGGTCCGATTCATAAACTTCGGACTAAGCGCTTGTGTAGATGGCACCGCCGCCATGCCGCCACCGCGCTGCTATGCTGTGGCTTTGTATATATTATATACGTGCAGGTTATATGCAATTCGTCTTTTCAAAATAAGTTGTAACATATTTATGGCCATTTTATTAAAAATGACAATCTGAATGAATGAATATGCTTTATTGTATTTTAAAGATATAGTTAACAGAAACAAAATTTATAATACAATAGGCGGTCTTATGGATGGTCAAAAATTTGATAAGAACAGAGGTATGTGGCATTATTCTCACTACTGAATCAGTATCTTATAGATACATGCATGATACACATATATTAATAAAACTATTATACTAATATGATACATGCAAATAAAATATTATAAAATACACTTACATAATAAATAAATAATAAACTAGAAAAATATGACAATAACTGCATAATTTGTCAAAGTTTTAAATACTTTTAAGTTTAACGTCATTTAAACTCACTGCGATCAGTAATTTTAGGAGTATAACTTAATCATGCGCAATAAACGAATTTAGGCGAAAATTTATTGCGAAAGCAACGAGAATGAGGGTTGCGGCATCTAAGAAAAGACGGTTGCCCATTTATTCCAATTATACACCCCTTATTACACACACTACGTATACAAATATAAGCTTTTTCTAGCACATCTGAAAATACTCATTCCTTTCACAATTTAAACATTCGTCCTTCATACACGATAACTTGACGCGCAGGAGTAACTACCAAATATTTATTTATTTAGCTTATAGATAAGGAAAAAAGTCAATTATTGCTTTTTTTTTATAGGCGTTAGCAGTAAATGTGCCGATTCTAGTGGGTTTTTCACTTTCGATTTAAGGTATTTTTCTTGGGAGTTGGTAGCCCTGTGCGTCTGATTATCATAGTCCCACATATATAGTCGAAATATTTTGACCACGAAAACAATGACATTCTACTATACCTAAATTTTCGTGACTGTGTATTCTAACTTCTTACAGACGGAGAGTTTGGAATAATAATAAAATTAGGGATATATAATAAAAAACATTAAACAAATCCAAAGCATGAGCAATTGATAAACCGGGTTGCTCTGTTATTGGTCCAATAGATGAATTGAATAAAATTTTACAAAGATGTTCATGAATATCTAAAAACAGAATTATCGCATTATTACGCCTTGAGGTTAACTAAAATGTAAAAAAGTGTTGTAATAATAATTATGAATAAACTTTTTTCTAGACACAAAACGCGGTTTAGGGTCAATAATATGCTATTACCGTACTCGCACATTTGTTACACAGGTCCAATTAAGATGGTACGTTACGTCATGAATTATGACCATCTGCATTCGGACCCTGGACTGAAGGTCAGCAGAGGTTCATTGTTGTCAGAACCGAAGCCGTGGGAAGAGTGACCTCGAAACTCGAAGCAGCAGAAGTGATGGCTACTGATGATGAAAGTTGACGAGACTTAGCTCATGATGATGAGTTGGCCCGTGTTGTTGGCGTAGACGAGCCCCTGGCCGGGCTGCGGCGCCCAGCGCAGGCAGTTCAGGCTGGTGAAGCCCTGCTCCCAGTTCTGTTCCAGTTCCCTGATAGGCGACAACCCTGTGCGGCTCAAGCTCTCTGAAATTTACATAGCAAGGAAACTCATATAATTACCAAAAAGTTGTCAGACCAATGTAAACTCACAGCAGCAGGTCGTCATTACTCAGGGGTGAATTGGATAAAAGTCAACAAAGAACATTATGAGTTTTTAAGATTTGATTAACAATACTAAAATATACTAAATAATAAGGGTCTTATTCATGGACAGTTATAGGACTTTTGATTCTTTAAGCAAAATAAAGAAGCATTCAAACTGAATCTTACTCTCTAAGAACAAGATCATAAATGTATAGTGGCCTTTTAATCATCTTTTTAATTCACCCATATAAACCAAATATTTTCTAAGAAAATGACTGATATACTAAAACAGATACATAAGGATATAATTTTTTCCAATATGGCTAAATCTTAAAATTGAAACAAAAATTAAATTTCTTGAATGAATGAAAACACTTTATTGTTCACCAAAAATTAAAACTACGTTCTTAAAACCAAGTACAGTACATGTTGAACAAAGGGCGCCCTTATCGATTAATGCGATCTCTTCCAGTCAACCCCTTAAACTAAGGAAAAAATTAAGACAAATTAATTAACAGTGGCGGTGAAAACAATAAATAATAAGAAACATTCCAAGAGTAAGTAAAAAATAGTAATATACTTTATATACTATACAGAAATAAAATAAAATTTCTTATTGTTGGTAAGAAGACGCAGGCTGATTTTCACACCCCAGGTCCGGTGCCCAATATTCTGAAGACAGCCTTAACTCAAAGGCTTATTTGAGTGCTTTGAGCAGGCACTTTAATGTCCCAGTAACAAGTTAAGAAACAGAAGTCATGAATAAGATATTATTTTGCTGTTTTTTGTTGGAGTACATCCATGAAGGCTGGGTCCAACACGGGGAACCGATGGCAACTGGTAAACGCAGAAAACGAAGAGCTGGTGGATGAGCTCAATGTCATAGGCGAGAGCAAGGCACATCGCTGCAGTGACCTAGTAGACGCTGATCTACGCGAACTTCAAGTCTATGACTGGCCGAATACAGCACTGAACAGAAAGGAGTACAGTATTCTCATTTTGGAGGCCAGAACTCATTTTGGGTCGTTGAGCCGCAGCAGTTAGTTTTATCAGCATGTTTGGATGCAAATATAGTTCTAACCTTTCATATACTGTATTAATGATGAATTATTATTATTTGTTATATGTTGTGTTGTCCAAATACCTACTAATATTATAAATGTGAAGTAAGTTTGTTACGCGTAAATACTCAACCGATCATTATGAAGTTTTGTACACATATTCTTGGAGGTATTAGAAGTAACATAAGATACTTTTGATCCCGAAAAATAAAAGAGTTCCCGTGGGATAGTTAAAAGAACTTTCCACGCTTATGAAGTCGCGGGCAGAGGCTAGTAAATAAATAAAACCAAACAATAGTAGTCCACATTGAGAATGAATAAGGTCTCACCGCGCGGGTCGAGCCTGTAGAGCAGCGCGAACACGCTGGTCCTGGGGTGCGCGGCGGCGGCGGGCGGCGCGGTGGCGAAGCGGCGCGCGCCCAGCCCCACCGCCAGGTGGCGCGCCGTCGGCGACAGCGCCACCGACACGGCGCTCTGCTCCAGGACCGCCGTGTGCAGGCACTGTCCCAGCCGCGACCACTCCAACGAGTACACGCCTAACGACACGTGCAATAAAGGTAGGAACATACTGAGCCCACGTACACTACGTATGCCACGCATTATGATATCTAGACTCTTGAATTTGTATGAAAACCGTTCAATTAGAAACATACTTGTCATACGCAACGCTATCACGGGATGGTGGAGGGGATAACCATTTCAGGGGGTGGCGATCAGAGTAGGGCCCAAGATGAAATATCTTGGGCTAGTCTTAGACGGGAAATGGCTGTTCAAAGCGCACTTTGAGCAGCTAGTTCCCAAACTGGTGAATTCCGCGGGCGCACTCTCAAGGCTTCTTCCCAACGTGGGGGGGCCGGGGGGTGCGACGCGGAAACTTTATTCTGGCATCCTGAGGAGTATGGCCCTTTACGGTGCCCCCATCTTGTTCGATGCGCTTCACCGCCACAACCGAACCCTGCTGCACCGGGCGCAGCGGGTTCTGGCCGTGAGAACCATACGGGGGTATCGTACAGTGTCTTGGACGGCGGCGATACTCTTGGCAGGCGAGCTGCCCTGGCCTCTCCAGGCAGACGTCCTGTCCAGGGTTCGTCGTACCCGGCAGGATGCCCTAGCTAGAGGACTGACCTTCTGTCAAGTCGAGATAGAGACGGTCAGGAAGCGGGAAACCGCTTGCTGCCTCGTCGACTGGTCTCGTGACCTCGAACACCCTGCGGCCGGCGGCTTTACGGTGGATGCAATCAGGCCACAGCTGGAGGAATGGGTCAACCGCACCAGCGGAACCCTGACCTTCAGGACGACACAGATACTGACCGGACACGGTTGTTTCGATCAGTATCTGTTTCGCATTGTGGGCTGCTTGCCTTCTCCGGATTGCCGACAGTGTGGTGCACCCGATGCGGCGTTTCATACGCTTGTCGAACTCGAGACACACGTAGGAGCCGTCAGATCGCTCGGCGACTTGGTAACGGCCATGTTGCAGGGCGACGACCGCTGGGATGCTGCGGTTTCTTTTTGTGAGGCAGTAATGTCTCTGAAAGAGGCCGCAGAAAGGGATAGGGAGCGAAGTCCTTCGGCGCGTACTACGGTCTCTTCTCGAGGTCGCCGGCCATCAGCCGGCACCCGGAGAGGCTGGTACGCGCATTACTTCCCTCCCTGAGTTAGGATCCGGAACGATGGGGGCCCTTAGCTACTAGGTAAAGCAAGGGATTTAACAACTACCCCCGTTTCGTAGTGGAGTGTGTTCTCCCAGGGCACACTTCAAGCACTTTATTGCGCTGGATCGACTGTTGCGTAACTATGTTCTATATCTCAGTCTTTCCAACACACAAAAGCGCAGGGCCGTCAGGGAGGAGGGGGTTTTTAGTGGGTATTGAGGTTGCTCGCCCGTGCGGCATCACTCGGAGTCTCCACACTCCTCTGTGTAGTCCATAGCGGACGGAACGCAAAATAAAGCATACAATTGCTAGCGTTACCGCCCCCCGTGGATTCGTGCCGTTTCCTAGTGACGGCCCAGAGAGTGCGTAAATCGGTTAGTCATTTTCCCTCGCCTCAAAAAAAAAAAAAGGGGATAACCATAAGCGATCCCACGCGTAAGACCAGTGCGTTTCTAGAACTTACGTTCGCAGCACGTCAGTCTTGAATAGACGTTGGTTGGTACGCATTCCGAAAATGGGAGACGAAAAATCGATTGATTTGGTTAGGCGATATGAAGCCATTTATAATATTAAATGCATTGAACCATTTAATCGATACCTAAATATTCATTTATAAATAACAAACGTAATAAATCGTCATCAAATTCACTCTCAGAATCGGAAAACATAGTACACAACAGCACCTGAAGGAATGACTTACGAGCCTGACGTCAATTTGCGTTGTGTACGCGGGACAAGTGTGCACACCAACTCTCCCACATTGCATCGCATTCGTAGCGTACGTGGGATCAGTTTGTTTTTACCTTAAACATTTCGAATTACGAATCTATGGAGATGGAGAGGGCTCGTTCAGACACGGCGGAAGCTGTCATAACAGTCAGTACAATTATTTTCTCTTAGAGATTTTTTGCGTTCTATTAGTAGGTACGTATTGCAGTAGATGTCACTGTTCTCAAATTTAATATGTTTCGTTACACGCAGTTGTTTTAATACTTGTTTAAGAAATATTTAATATGTTTTTATGTTTTTGCAAGCCATGTTAGCTAATAAATATATTTTAAAGGGTGTAAATTCTATTCCTCACCTTTTTCAAATTATAAAGCTCTTTTTAACTTTAATTACTGGATTTTTGATGAATTGTCGACTTACCAAAAACTTATTTCAAAGATGTCAATGATGTCAAAACCAAAAAGACATTCCGAACGATACGAGTTACACTCGTGTATGTATGTAAGTACTTTGTTTGTGTTTTTATTATTTTTCGATAACTTTGTTTGATTCCTGGACTCCGAAGACTTCGCTTATCACGTTTACTAGTGTTCTGTGATCACGTTGGACTTACGCATGTACCCTGAACACCGATTTGCCTAACGGTTTGTTCTCTGATGACTTTGATTATGGCTTCTTCTGAAAGAGGTTGTCGTGTGCCCAGATGCGGTAAAACTTGTAAGTAAATCATCGTAACGGCACCAGATTAGATGTGGATACAAATGATGTTATGAAAATGTATGCATTGGATATTTTAATAAAAGGAAACATAATAAATCAAGCTACCGCTAAATTGTTGTTTTATTTACTAACAAATAAACATTTTTTGGAAAGGTTTTTGGGAATTGCAGGAGTTAAATTATTAACTCCCGCAATTTCCACAAGTCTAATATAAAAATCAAAATAATACTAGACCCCCTGGACGGTTTTGGTCGTTGAATAGTGTCGTATACCGATAGAGTGCATTAGTATATACATTATGATTGTTGACTCTATACCAGTATATATAAAGTACTCTGTGCTTATTATAATGGCATCGTATAGGTCCCGCCACGTAAATAGAACGCTGAGCGGTAGTGGAGGGGATGTGTCTGCGCAGGTGTAGTCGTATCCTGAAGTATCACTCGCCTCGCCCCCTTCGTACCACCAATTTGATCGATAAAACGCTCACTGCGCAGGTTCAGAGCCAGCGTTCTTTTTACGTGGCGCAAACTATACCAGAATGTTCAAATTACAACCGCGCGGATCATGCATCCGTGCGGCCGGCCGATCTGGCGTTCCTTTGACGTAAGAGCGTTGGTTGGTCGTTTAACGAACCAGTTGTCTCGACTTTGGTCACCAAACGTTGCAGAGTCGACTTTGAAGGGCCACCGCGTCTGCAGTAAAATGGACGCATTTGACAGATGCCGCCAAAACAACATGGCCGCCACAAACTGTCAACACCAACCCGCCCTATTTGAAAGACCCTTTATATGGATATGTGTAAAAGATACACTTGCTGCACAGTATGTAAGTATGACAGATTTTTCACTATTAAATTTTAATGATAGTGTAACCCACGTGCAATTGCACAAATACACGTGGCCATTGTTATTTCGCTCACCTAGCCAATGATTGGTGTTCCTTAGCCTCGGCACAGGCAAAAGCGCGACCAGAAGACGTCCGTCCTTTGAAATGTCAATGCTGGCATCGTTATGGATTCTGCATCGTTGGACCACTACGTTTTTGGTATCTGTGGAAATCAAAATTAATTTTGTAAAGTAACCTTTGAGGGACAAAAGGACAACTGAAGTGAAAAAGAATGTTGAAAGGAGAAATAAGATGTTAAACTAACCATATATTATGCAATATAACTTGAAGATTAATCATCACAGACAATCTATATATACTGCTGAAAGAAAACTATATAAATCTTGAATTGGGTTTAATCAGCTATATTTATTTCGTGCTATGATAATACAAAACTGATTTTTTTAATGAACAATTAAAATTTCTTTCGTTATTTACCAAGAGAGACTAGATTATGTTACGCACATGACTGAACACACGTCGCTCTGCATTGTCATTGGACAGGAACAACCGCTGCCCGCACCTTGCCTTCACTCTGGCCAAGCGGTAAGAGTTTGTTTACGCTTCTTTGTGATCTAAATACGTTTGAATAATTATGGTCTCACTGTCCGCAATGTCGGGCGTGGCCCAGGTGGTGAAGTCCCACGCCTGCACGCGGTGCGAAGGCGCTGGCAACGTCTCGGAGATAATGCCAGAGTCGAGCAGCCCTGCCATGCCGCCCAACCGCCGCACGCCACCCCCCGCGCCGCCACCCCCGCCCCCAGCGCCACCACCCCCGCCCCCACCGCCCTCCGGGCCCCCGGGGCCTATCTCCTCCTCTACCACCATGGCATTCTAAACAACAAATTCATCATATTGCGACAGTCGAACCTTTGTAAAAAATCGTTATATATTAGGTATAAAACAGAGTCGTTTTCCGCATTTGTCTGTATGCCTGTGTATCGACTAACTCCTCCTAAACCACGAAACGGATTTTTAAGCGGCTTTCACCATCAGTTATATAATTTTTCACGGAAGGTTAAGGGTACGGGAGAAAAACCCAATAACATTTACGTCGTAAAAACACAATATACCTGCATAGTTGTTGAGTATTATGTAGAGAAATAAATTGTAAGTAAAAAACCCAAAAAATATAAAAGTAATACGAGTACAATTAAGTCTAGAGATTGCATGTATAAAGAAAATAATGTTGCATTAGTGTAAATTACCACTGTAGCACTCAGAAGGTCTCTGACATCCAATGAGAGGCCATTTCAAAGTTATAAATCTTACTATCTATGTCCATCGTATGCGTTTCTTTCGGGTGTAAGAGAAATAAAATAAATGGAACTTATTAAATTATATTACATTAAGTTCTACTCAGTTTATAAACTACAAACTCATAATATATCACGTTAACGCTGTTTCAGGGCGTGGAATATTGGTTGATTCTCGTACAAATCGGATTGTCGAAATTTACAAGAAAATAGAAAGGACAGAAAAAGAAAATCAAAAAAAATGCCTTGAGTTTTTACAATGCAGATTGCATTGTAAAAAAGTTGGAGATGGTGGAGGAAGGAAATAAAATATAAACCAAAATTAAATAGTGATCAAACTATGAAAAATATTTACCTGGGCTAAAATGATTGGTTGAAGATATTCATGAATCCTGGGCAGCCGTTGAGATGGACTGGCCTGTGCGTCCGAATTGTTAGCCGGGTTCGCCGTTCCTGGCGAGGTGCTGGCGTTGCTGTTGTTCGAAGTGTTGTTCGACTCTTCCGACTGATTATTCCACTCACTGCGTGGCGTTAATATATGAGGTCGATACATAGCAAATGATCGACGATTAAAAACGTCAACATTAAATGGTAGCGGACGACTGTTCCAAATTTCGGCAGGAATTGGTAATGGTAACCTATTTTCTGGTAGGTTTTCGGGACTGGAAGATTGAAACGCAAACATTTCCCGTACGGAAGATGGTGTATAGAGTCGAATTGTTTGCAAACGCCTAAATCTATTCCTTGCTGCATTCCTCAAACGAATTGCTTGCGTTTGTGCTATCCTAATAAAATTAACTCTATGGTCGAATTCACTCATGTCATTATGTGGTGATTCCCGATTTGAACTTTCACGTGCATTATTTGGACAAACCGGAGTAGGTGGTGGCCCTACATTTATAATGCGCATTTTCGGGGGAGTAAGTCTTGTGACACTAGATAGATTCCTTAATGCTGGTATCCTATATGTTGACACTGGTGGTAGAACTCTCTTTCTAATTAAAGGATGAGCAATTGGATTAGTTCTGTGCAAAGCTTTCATTCGTTTACTCTCAAGATAAAGTTCTCGTCTAGATCTAGCTGTTGCAGAGTTATTTCTGTTAGCAGCAGCAATTTGCACAGCTAAACGATTACTCCAACGCTGAGAAGCATAGTTTGGTGAAGATGAGTCGCCCGGTGCGTTCGCTTCGACATTCGAACTTTGTGATGTTGAAGGTCTTTCATTGTCGAATACTATTGAATTTTTTACGGGTTCCTTTGGAGGCTGTTCACTAGAATGGGTAATGCTAGGTGAGACTGGATCATCTGGGCCATCAACATTAACTGGGCCAGTGTGATCTACATTCTGTATTCGAACCACATCCAATGAATCCACACGTTGACTTGAAGGATTGGAACTTGTTCCACTACGCGAATTATTTCTGTTAGTCATAAGCATGAAGCAAGTCAAAGCCAGCGCTTTTTTAAGTGTTCGTAACATTGTAATGATCAGTTGACTCAGACCTCGCTCTTCGAGACACATCATCATCATGTCAAACATCACTGATAAAACTTGCATAGCCCTCGTTCGTATTTCATGTCTGGTGGCATTTATTTCGATAGCCCGAGCAAAATCTCTACGGGATCTAGTGTGTCTAGGCGCCATGCGATTGGTTGTAATATTGCGGGCACGTCGTCTCTGTTCATCCTCTGGACGCCATCTATAACTGGACTGGACTCTTCGTCGAACCGTGGGTCTGTTACCACTGGATAATCTCTGTTGCGAGGATCTTGCCGAATGTAAACGTCTTTCTTCACTCACATTTTCCAAAGTATTTACGTCTGTCTCTGTAATATCTGAATTTCGGGTATTAGCATTACCACTACTCGTTGTTTCACCACGCCGTCTGTCTGTATATCTGTGTTCTTCATTTCTTATATTACTTCTAACATTTCTGGCGGTAGTCCGCGAGACATTATCTGACATCTCTGACAATATCATACAACGTTCTAAAAGAGATCTTGTGTAATAACTAGAAGGATCTTGTCTTCCAGTTTGCCGATGCAGTATCATTATACGTCTGCGTAAATTTTCCCACATATTTCGCAATTCTCTCATGGTAGTACGAGTTCCACGTATCCAAAGATTTGCTAACTGTGTAGTGTGTTTTTGTAAAGCTGTAACGCCACTTTTAACTTTTCTAAAAGCTTCGTCAGAAGGGATTTCAGTATCCCTAGTCCAAAAGTTTTCTCTGCTCGTTGAAGGTAGACCCAGGCCCAAATCTGTAGACGGCGATGTTTCTGACGTTTGATCTTCCACGCCAGTATCACCGTCATCTCCAGGTGGTATGTCGGCATCTGGATCACCCTGTGTTCTAACTCGAAATCTATTGGGAAGCGACACGTTTATGCCTCTAGGCTGTCGTGATGGCCCCGCATTTTCATTCATGCTTCTAGGGTCACGTGATGGCCCTGCATTTTCATTTAATTCGAATACCATTCTATCGGTGACATCTGATGGACTTTCACTCGTCCCTGCCATGGAAGTAGACGCCTCAGGTGCTGGCCGATCGATATCTCTCCTTACGTTTTTTATAGTCCTGAAAACATTAACTTCATGTGATCGATCACTGTCAGAGTCTGAACTGGAAGACAGTAAATCTCGTCTCCAACCAGAGCTAAATAATCTAACACGTGGTCGAGAGCCTCGCCTGGCACCAGGGCTGCGAACGGCGCGCGCCCTCCCTCCACCCTCGCTATCTTCGGAATGGGCGCGAGGCCTGTTTGCGCGTCGAGTGGCACCGCGCTCGGACCCTGACAGCATTGACAATGACATGTTTGTTATTAAATTTAACAACCTATTGCCAGAATCTCTTAAGATATCTCGGATTAAATCAAGACTCTCATTGAGAGTTTGAGCATCTAGTGGAGATGCGACGGGGCTCATTTGAGTCGACGAGTTGGTCATTGCTGGTCTTCGTGCAGAAAGACCTGAGGTGGACGGTGTTGCGTCGGGTGGAGATCTAGATCGTAACGGTACATGGCTTGGCGATGAGTTAGTTGCGTTATCTGTAGAAGTAGACGGGATTCCATCAGAATTGTGCTGGGGCGGCGGAAAATTTCTTCTACGAACTAAGAAATCACGTCTCGTTGGAGTCCCGGATCTAGTCGGCGTGAATATGCTTGTACGCGACGTGTAAGTTGGATTATTGGAGGATTGCTGTGTGCTCTCCGAAAACGACACCCTTGGAGGCCTTGGTGTCCCGTTCGATGATGAAAATGGATTTGGTAGTAACCTAGTGGTCTGTTCATTTTGATCCACAGTCCGGAATGATCGACCAGATTCGTTCAAAGGATGAATGCTGAAGAACGGGAACCAAATAATATACGTTCAAGATTTGGAGCTCTTTGCCTCCTGGAAAAAGTTAAATAATAGTTACTTTATTTCAGATTAGAGTCCATATCTATAGAATAGTGTTTGACACTTGTTACTAATACTTAAAAAAATACTATTGTTATATGTAGTATACATTTTAATCTTCAACAACGTACATTATGCTCATGGGTACACCTTATTGGAAATGGGTAGTTGAAACTTGGTGCAATAGCTTTCGAAACCCTGTTGGTGTTGCCACGTTGACGCGAATGCACGATATTTAATATGTATAATAATTTATTTTAAAAAAGTCACCATATTAATTTATTTATATCAAAAATATGACATGCGTTTAATGCACTTGATAGGAAATCAAATCGTGTACAAAGTGCCTGCCTCTGGAGGATTGTTTTCAGACGAAAATGACCCATTGGCTTAAGCCAATCTGTGCCAGCCTAAAGATCTCAGAGACGCCACAATGCCGCGACAGAGCAACAGTATTCCGATACCATGATGCATATTTAAAACAGTTTTAATATAAAAATAGTCATGCACACACCTTGACGGACTATCAATTGACAATACATCTAAATTGAGAAGGCGACTACTAGTTCCTTCACCGTCCGCGCTGCTCTCGCCATCTTGTCTACGAGATGTACTGGGCGTAGGGTTATCTGTCAAATGGTATTATTGCAATATTACAATGGGATATTTGAAAACTGATGTTCTAATAGATAAACAAAATTTCATTAAATATCTAGTATTAATATAGGATACGTTTAAACGTATAATAAAGAAAACTACTGTTACTGTTATCGTTTTCTATGTTCGATGAGGTAGACCGCGTTGAACGGGTCCGGCTCGAAGTGGTGGATAACAGGTCTGTCTCCATTGGGTCCGTGCCTCGATCAATCTGCGTGTAAGGGCAGCCATCAAGATGAATATAGCTAACAGTTATTAGTAAATAACCACTACATTTATATTATACCCAATTTTATAAAAGAATAAAGGTGTTGTAAAAATAAGTGGTTGACAGTTTTATATTACTTATGTGTTTATCTATAACATTATAAAATACTAAACATGCAGTGTCTGTACATTGAAGCTATTTAAAAAACAACAACTGGAATAGACTATATAAAAGACGGAGAGAACGATGCATTTTTTAAATTATTTGTCTGTTTGTCGATTTGTTCGGGATTCACGAAAAAACTACTAAGCCGATTTCAATTGGTTTTCGCTGGTCGACAGTTAATTCTTAGACTTCAAATCTGCGCTACTCTTCATCTATGATATTCCACAGGTTGTTTTTGAGAATAATTTAAAATGGCCATATTGAAAAAAAAAATCCAATGCGATTTTTTCTATCGATTAATCCCGCCGAAATTTTCCCGGAAGCGTTTAAGTTGTTCGGATGCATAAAATTAGCAATTAGCTTATTCCGACACAGTTTACACTAAAACGGTAGCTTATATTATTTTTTAAATGCTGCGATACTTGCAATTTTATGATTCCGATGCAAGTTTTAGACGGATCGATAGCAAATTATCGGAAATAAATCATGTGATTTTTTATCCCTGGAATTCCGCGAGAATTATCCCGAGAGCGGTTTAAAGTTGTTGTTAGAACGGGATAGAGGGATTAAGACAGGAGGAGTAGAATAAAATGAATGGGATATGGGATTGGAGTATAGTGATGAGATAGGGGGAAGTCGGCAATCTGAATTATCGGTTCCGGAAGTCCTGCGGAAATTTTCCTGCTAGCGATTGTGGTGCATAAAAGTTGGTGTAAAAAGGCCTGATTCCGTTATGACTTTTACCAGAACATTAACTTACGCACAGAAGAGTATCCTGGGAATTCCAGATGTTTTTCTGATAATCGATCACATGTTTAAAATAGCATGAAAATTTCCATGTTACACTTATTACAGCATAGCATTATATTACATAATTATTTGCATATCAGACTAATCTGGAACTTTTACATTTCACCAGGTTTTTCTGAGATCGAAACTACGTGACTTTAGGACTTGATTGATGTCACAGAACCGTACACTTTGTCGGTCGTGCCGGTTTGTACACTTCCAAAGATGCTAGGTTTAATCGTCGTTAAAGATGAACCCCAGTTTGAAGGGTGTTGCCAAGCCGTATGATGACCGTACCGTATGTGATAGTGATGTTAATGCGTCTGTTTTAGTATATTGTTTGTTGCTTATTTATATGTAATATACGAGCAGTATTGGTCCGAACATATTAGACGTCTTTAGTAGAACTGTTGTTGTTATGTATGCTTCTACTAGTAACATTACTTATCTACTAAATAGTCCCTTGTTTTGATGGGAATAACTTTTGATTTAAGTATTGGCCAAACTTTAATTTGTCACCCGAAAACGTGTACGAAGTCGCGGGCAAATACTAGTAAATTATATAGGCCGGTCGACGTCAGCCAACGGCAATCTACTACTACTGGAAGTAGCAGATCACCGACTAACCTCGTCTACCGACCGCCTATCGAAAGGGAATAAGTGGACTCAAAACAATTGAGAACATCTAGATTTTTCGTTTAGTCAAGGAACATGTTGATTGTTGTTCACTCGATTGGTAGTTTGGGTTGATCACAATACAGTCGATTATTTACCCTACAATCACCCATAGATATCCCGAACCGGAATCTAGACTTTTAATTATCTTGTAAGTATGAAAATGATGAAATAAATAATAATGAAACTTGCTCACAAATGCATTATGGAAACTTGCCTTTAGGTCCAAAACAAAGCAAAATTGGTATGTTGGATTAAAGAAGGAACCGAATAAGCCAGGGACTTGATGGTCACTGGTCTATTGTCTTTTTATTATATAAATTACATGTCTAACTACTATAATTCTCTTAAAAAAAAGTGCTTGTCATGGCAGCCATTAGCACAGGCATTTTAATTTCAAATGTCAACACATTTACCTGCAATGCCTGTCCAAAACGACGAGCAAGACCTCTTAAAATGGAGAAAATCTACCCATGCAGATTCTCTCAAGTTTGTTCACTCTCAGCATATGGTCAGTTTTATAATAATATACACATTAGTGAGAAAAACTACATAAATGGTATAATGTTCTTGTCAAGATTTGAACCCAACATTTAAATGAGCTATAAGTCTCAGCCAGTGAATCACCATTGTATTACGATGTATGTAATTAACAATACTTCTGAATAATAAGTGCATACCGTATTTGGTGGTGGTGGTGTATTTGTTAGCCGGTGTCGAACCATAAACAGGCGCTGATAGTTTCTAACTAAACTATCATATCTTTGTACCAAGTTTTGATAGGAGTTGACGATCATATCTTGCGCCGTCCCCGGGTTTTCCTGTGGCCGATTTGTGCTACTCTCATCTGGATCATCCCTTCGATTAATGTTGTTCAGATTGCTGTTTGGCGCAATCAAGGGGATTTGTTGTAACAATGAATTATTAGCCCCACCAGGACAAGCCCAAAGAGATATTCCCGTGATGAGCTTATATCCCAAAGCATCAAATGCCACATATCTGAAAATCGTAAAACTAAAAAAATACCAAATGCATGAAGATCCTGTTAATTTGTGTGTATTTCATTAATATTTCAGCAAAAGACCAGTTATATCAATCCATCTGCTTATGTATATACAGCATAGCTTTTATCAGGCCTATATGACATTTTATTTTGCAGAAGTTTCTTATTTAATATATAGTGGTGTAGCGAAATAAATTATGGGTGGCCACCAGACATATCTGGTATTTCAGCAGTGTGTTACATATAACAGAGGGCTACTCATAAAATAAATTCAGTGTACACAAGTAGTGTAGATGTCATTAGACACTTCAATGATAACAATGTGTCTGTTTAATCAATAAGTGGTGAGATATTCCCTTTTAAAATCATTAATTTTATGTACTTATAATCCTATCTTATTATTGCTGTACTAATAAAATTGATTAAGTCATTGACACCTTCAAAGGTTCTTTTTTCATGTTTTCTTTTTTTATATACTAAAAAAATAGAACATTTTTGCCTCAGTGACTCAAAATATGTCGTGGGCTCTGAAACATGGCAAAGCCATTTTTCTCTGTCCTGCAGTTTCTTTACAATTGCAGGCTTTAGGTTCACCCAGGTTAGTCAGCTTCCACTCTATTCCTCAATTTTAGTATGGCCTACTCGTCTACCTAGATATGCTCTCAATTTACCAATAATTTCGAATCTTTACAAGAAGACCAAGCCAGTGGAAGCTCGAGTTCTCTAATTATGATGGACACAAAAATGAAAAAGTTGTAAGCATAATTTAAATTCAGTTTAACTAAGGTGATTCTAGTATAATACATTTTTATTATTTTAAAGTAAATATTTCTTTATATTATGTTTATGTATTGTATTTCTATTACCATACTATACATATCTTATTGTCTTTGTGTAGGATACAATGAGCTTACTTATAAGATTCTTTTTTAACTAGTTGTAAAACAATATAAACTATATTGTTTAACTCTGGAATCAACAGGTTTTAATATTTTAGATAACATACCTGACTTTTTCATTGACGTTGTTTGTTGAAACTTTAGTGAATGGCGCTGGTTGGCTCCAATCCCAAAAATACAATTCATTGTAGGTTGCTATAGCTAACATTTGTTCACGAGGATGGAAAGCTATGGAAGCAATCACTGTCTCACATCTTACATTCCAAACCTCACTTCCTCCCTACAATTTTAAACTTTTTTTATCAGCATCCTTTATTTAGAACATGATAACTATTATAAAGAGACCTATATTGAACTAACATTAAAAATCAAATATAGTTGGTTTTTTATTTGCAGGTCTTATTAGCTTAGCTTTGAATTTGAGTGATCCTACAAATCCCATACAAATTGCAAAACACAATCATGTTATACCTATATATTCTCAAAAATAAGTCTCAATCAAAAGCCATAAGTAGGCAAACTTAATTAAGCGGGTATGGTTTGCTTTATACATAGGCTACAATGGTTCTCACTAACTCAATGGAGTTAGTGAAAACATTACAAAAATTACAATTCCAATATATCAAATATAGATACATAAAAAATTGTTACCTTTTGCTAGACTGCTGTATAATACAGATAATGATAATGCCTAATTATATATACAATTGTACATTCCATATGACATTTTTAATGGAATTATAAACAAATTTCTTTCTGTCTATAGGTGGTTTACATTCATCTCTAATATTACCAAATTCTAAACATGTTGTATGTGTATGTTGGCACTATTTAAAAAAGAAATCAACTGAAATACACTGTCTGTTCGTTCGGGATTCACACAAAAACTACTGGGCTGATTTTGATGCGGTATTGGCTGAATGACAGTCACAGGCATGTCTTAGTATAATATACAATGCTGCAATAGATCCCATGCATCCAAACCTGAGTAAATATTGGAAAGTTGGATGGAATTATAATATTTATAACTTACACTAGTAATGTCCCATACTCTGACTTGACCTCCGAGACACCCAGATCCTATTAACTGGGGATGTGAGGGATGAAATGCGATACACCAAGGTGTCCGTGGGTGGCCTTTCAGTATCCGCACGTGCTTACCACTGGCCAATTCAGAAACATATACATTATGGTTTCCATGTGTGGATGCAACCTTAGTCCTGAAAATAAATATAATGTTTTGTATAAAATATATATTAAAGCATGGTATTATTTTTTAGTGAAATGTTCTCAGATTAGTAAGGTCTTACCCATCTGGACTAAAAACCATCAAAAATGTTGATCTGGGATAACCTGGCAAGTCACAGCACTGAAAAAATTAGATCATTATAGAATGGATTCAATCAAAATTAGTGGGCTTTAACACTTTATAGAACAGGGCTCATTGATTTGATATTTAATTGCAATAATGCGATTGATGACAACAATTATAGAAAAGGACAAAGAAAAGATGCTATTTTTATAGAGAACAATGTTTAATACACAATATCCAAGATAAGTATCAAATATTAGATAAACTGATGGAATGAACTGTATCACATATTATTAGGTATTAAAGACATGTTTTAATTGGAAGGCCACTCTGCAAAGAGTAGAATTTTGTTTAAAGTAATTGGAGAAGGTCAATATTCACATTAGAATATCCAACTTATTTTATCATGGTATAGGTTTGCATTTACCCACATTCTCACCTAATCTTAAGATATTATGTTCTAGCATGAAGCACATTTACCATGAATGTATCTATTTACATAGGACTTGTAAGACTATTGGTATGATAGTGAAAATTACATAACACAAAATAATGTTTTATACATTTAAACTACATGTTGAGAAGCTGTGCTAAATTCGATTAGGGTACTATAAAGTGAATAATAATCCTAACCAAAAATTTAAATGAACATTTTGGGGGTAGGCTAAATAATAACTTTTACATTAGTCATTGACACTACATCTTTGTCTTCCATGATCATATCTAATGAAAAATGGCCCAAATGTCGAAATAAAAAGAAATGCTGTGCTTAACAGTTTTAATTATAACACAAAATAGATTCTTACTCGTATTTTGAGTGGGTTCTGTACAAGAATGTCCTCGGCAACATTTTCAAGAACAGTTTTATTGGGTGGGTAGTTTGGAGGGTTGATGCCTCTTTCTCTCCATTGCCAACTGCGTGCTATGTTACCCAAAACTGGAGGTTCTTCAAATGGTTCATTCTTCAGCCATTCATTATCAATGACAGGATCCATTGCACTAGATAAAGAGTAAACAATATTGCTGATTGTTATAGTACATATTGATTCTTAAATACTTAACATCAACTTTGATTAAATATATTTTAGTACAGTTTTCATCAGCAAATCACAGTCCACTGCTGTACATAAGCCTCCCCACCACATATCCTGGTCCTCTGCTGTCTATATCAGCAACTTGTAAAAAGCAAGTAATGCCCGTTACTTTATGCATATCACATGTTCA
This sequence comes from Dendrolimus punctatus, assembly GCA_012273795.1. Classification (NCBI taxonomy): domain Eukaryota; kingdom Metazoa; phylum Arthropoda; class Insecta; order Lepidoptera; family Lasiocampidae; genus Dendrolimus; species Dendrolimus punctatus. The sequence goes on from CM022536.1 coordinate 8,238,134, forward strand.
GCAAGCTGGACTTGTATCTTTGCAGAGACAAAGTCTCCACTCCAGGACTCATCTGCTCCATCCACCATTGGTCCTGCGACATACATGACCAGCCCATTGCCACTTCAGCTTACATACATTAGTAAACATGATTCTATTAACAAAAACACAGTCTTTTATATTATTACTGTTAGCTGTAATTCCCAATAAATAGTTATTAGCCATTAAGGAACATACTTATGAGACTTTCAAGATCTATTAATATCCCACACCTGATTTTCAACCCTCAGTTGTATATGATGGCCAGCCCCAATTTTAACTTGTGCAATTTTACTAAATAATTGTGTAAAGGCATGTGGATTACATATTCCTACTAAATTGCATCCCTATAGAACCAGTAGTTTCTGAGAAAGTTTATTGTAATATACAAAATAGATGTACTGTGCAACGATAGATGATAATTCCTGTTTTGTCAAAATGACTATAGAAGACTAAAAATTAACAAGTGACTAGAATTACATAAATAGTTAATAAACATAATGAATAGCATTGATTAAATTGAATACAAACAAGTACCTACTATTAGGAATTAGCATCAGATTACTAGTGGGAAACTAATAAACTAAATAAGAAATAGTATACAAATATCTTTGAATAAAGGTTATATTTGACATCATTTGAAATTTTAAATGTAAATTAGTGATTGAAAGAATATCTATGACTTACCTTACTGTGTGGTGATGTTTTTATAGTGTAAAAAATAAATCTGAAAAATACTGACATAATTTAATAAGTGTATGAGGGATCACTTTCTAATAACTAAGATAATAATAATATAACCCTCAAATTTGAATAATTAAATTTTCTTATGAAAGAAGCACCTTATATAACCAACAGCTAAAAAGTGTACAATATTTAAGCAATACGAAGGTGAAAACTCAACAATGGTATTCTTATAACTACACACTATTTCTGTTTATAGGTAACAAAAGTACCTACTTATTACACTGATCCTAAAAGGGCGAGCCATATTGGAAAATGGCATGTTATTCAACAACCAATAATATTTGGAAAATAATTTGAAATGTTTGAATTTTTCTAAAGAACATTATAAATTTATATTATTTATAGTGTACGATGAAAAAAGGGGATAAAATTAGTTATTATGTTCACATCTTGATGGTGTCACAAACAAACAATTATATTTACCTTTAACATATTGTCAAAATATCATTTTCTAACAATAGGTAAAGAAGTTATTTAGTGTCAATACTAAAGTTGTTAATTTTGGCTAACTTGATGTGTAATTTTAGTTTTTGCGACTCAAAAAGCCATAACAGAAACAATCCAACAGCGCCAGCTGCGAAACGTCAAAAAAGCATGAAGAAAAAAATATGAGGGTATTTTTATTTTATGTCTTAGATACAAAGCCGTTTTAGCCAAAGTGAATTTGAAATCTTCATCTCTCTGTTTTGACGTAGGGTCTAATAGCCTAATAGCAATTTGACTGAAACCAGACAAACAAGAATTCTTTCGCCAGCTCAAGATTTTCATCTCGAACTTCCATGTTTGTCATCTGTGGTAATGGTAATGCCTCATTTATATGCATGTGTACTTCCACAGTAATAAATAAAAAGTGTTATTACGAGTATAATAACTTATTGTATTTTTGGTTCGATCAGTCTCTATTCCTTGTATAAGGGTTATGTTTAAGGGGTAAAAACTCAACATTAAATTATATGTTTTCAATATAAGCTTATTGTATGTATACAAACCTGTCTCCGTGAACAATGTACTAAATATTTTTATTATATACTAGGATATGCCTACGAGTTCGTCCACATTTGACTAGAAATTCAAATCTGGCCATTTCAAAATAATTCCTAGAAAAATTCTCGCGGATTTCCCACGATAAAAATAGCGCAAGTCTAAGAATTTGCTGTCGATCAGCGAAAACCGCATCGAAATCGGCCTAGTAGTTTTTGCATGAATCCCATACAAACAGACAAACGACAAACAGATAAGGAAAAAACTCTTGTGGCACTCGGGGACTGCCGCGGTAAAGCTATTGCATAGTATTTTTTATCAACTTATGCAGTTATAATTATTTATTTATTTTTATTTATGCAGTATTTGTTCTTCTTTGATATTAATTCAAGATACACTTTTTGAGCGTGGTGACGGATAAGAAAACAAATCACCTATGTATACATATATACCTACACGTATACTTGTATACTTTCTCACAAACCGCTGTTTACCTATTCGTCCGATTTCGGAGCAGCTCGTCTCGATCCGTGCGAGCTTCGTACAGTCGTACCATAATTAATAAAGGGCACCTGAATAATTCTCGCTTTCCTACTATGAAATTTATGGTAAAGCAATTAATATTTTCCTAGTTAAATAAGAATGAGTGTATTTTGAAGTAGCTACTAATGCGGTTATCATATCACATTTCAGGGAATCTTTCCCTAAATCAGAAAAATGTATTAAGAACAAGGGAGGAAGAATCGCGACCGGGTATAACCGACGTATTGCTTGCTAATCTCATAATATAACAATGTAAAAAGATATATATTTGAAATAATTTTAGACAAATAGAAATAAATATGCATTGTAAAAGAGGCATAATGCATTAAAGTAGATTTTTTTTAAATGAAGTTTTAATGAATGAAGTTGTTTTTTTTAATGAAATCAAAAACAAAATATGTACCTAAAAGAATAATTCACAAAATCTTTAGTCAAGGTTAGTTGATCATCGTCCGGCTCTGAGTACGAATATTTAATAGCTTTTGCTCGCTAATACCGTGACTGAAAAAACAACGAGTGTACACAATACACACCAGTGTACAATTTCTGCCAGATCAAACAGCATATTTACGTAAATAGTAATGTGATTACATTCGGTTACGCGAGGCGGTGGAGAAAATTACTCTTTCATTCCCACATCATATGCGCATAAATCTCTATCTATACGATGTGCTCGCGTTATGTGCCTTAGCGGCGACGTAACGAGATTTTTCACAAAATTTGATTCGCGGCAATTTCCTTCGAAATGGATTATTTTTCGGATTCTTGATACTGCATGAAATGTTATTTCGGATATATTTTATTATGTTTCAAATGCCAATATGAATGACATTAATTTAAAATAAGTGGTTACAAAAGAATATTAAGGTTATTAATAACCAGGTACCTGTTAATTTGGTTTAAAAATTACAACCATTACAAGTAGTACGACTTCAAATTTTCTGTTTACTCCTATATTTGTATTATATTTTATGATATAATAAAACACTGGCATTAAAGTTGCGATATAGGGTATGATTGAGAGCGATGGCGCGTGAAATGGCATCCTCGATCAATTTCAAGCACGTGGATAATCTAAGGATATTCATACGTTATCTAGTCTTTTTACTCTTTGTCATATTTTAATCTACTTCTTAAGTTATGTATATTTTAATTTGCCTGTACTTATTACTGGTCTTGCCGCGTCTTCTCCTTAACAGCAATAACATGTGGCGAAGCGGTGTACATAGACTATAGTAAAATTATTTTGTCCGTGCAGTTTGTGTCATAAAATAATCGGAGCGGTGAAGCGAGTATTTCGCTCTCTCTTCCACTCACGGGCCTTATGGGCGGGCATAGTGATGCGCATTATTGTTGTCGATAAGCGTTATCGATAGTGTATTTATAGTTTTGTCATTTTGTGGGTTAGCGATATAAATGAAAGAAAATAATAGATAAAACAACGTATATATTAAAATAAGAATAATAATGATTTATAATAAATTATTAATTAGGTATCTATGTATTAAAAAACTATAAGTACAAAAGTTTAGAATGTAACAAGTTATATTAAAAATAAATATAAATACTTATATCTAAGTTTAAAATTAACAGCAAAAAGATAATAATGATTTTTATAAGAATGATAATCTTTGTTTGATAAGAATGAGTTTTTATCGATAATGGCGTTGCGCCCGCGCAATATGCTCACCGCCCTAGCCGGGCTGAGACCGGCTATGATCTATGACTCTGATTTATGAACTGCACGGACAAAATAATTCTACTACAGGAAGTAAAATTAAATTTTAACCATGTACATGACCTTCAAAAAGTAATCTCCAGGGAACTTATTTTGGAAAAAACTATTGAATTGGAATGTAGTAATAATTAGCATTATTTAATTTTAAGATTTTCAGTTACTCTCTTTGAATTAATCTCTATTGTAATTGCTTGTACTGATTTGCTTCATTGGCTTTTAAAATTCTCAATCAATACAGCCCGATCTCTTTCCATCTATATAAATAGAAAATCGATGCAGACTTCCTTCCTATTACAAAAATAGTATTTCCCTCAAGACGACTGAACATCGTTTCTATCCAATTATATGCAGGTTACAAGTTTCTAAAGTGCCCGATTTAGCCGCAGGCCTCTCACAGAGGCGGCTCTAGGCATTAAGCGCCCGTGTGCAGTCTATTACCCTGGCATCCTCTATCACACGGTCAAATTTGAATACTTTGTTATATTTTCATCAATGAACGGAAACTTGGGTTCAAATCTTGCAATTTTAAATGATATCGGAAATAATTGGTACACGTTAAGAATAATAACTCACATAGAAACCGTGCTGAAATAGCAACAAGATAGATACTGTTGTTTTATTTGCACTTATGACACAATTTGTGTATGGAAGTGTATGGAGACAGATATCCAATATTTTATTGCATTTACTCCCAAGTTGGCCTATACTGATAAATTAAATAAAATATTATGGTAATGAAGCATTCTTTTTTGTCGCTGACGCCATTCGGCGCCCCTAAGACCTGGTGCCAGTGTGCGCTGCTACACCCTGCACAATAGGTAATGCCGGAACTGCTTTCTTAACTATTAGTCCACACCTGTTATAGTTTGGAAGTCGAATACCTTTTTAGAGAAAAAAACAATATATCAAAAGTTTTCATTAACCCTTAAATGGGTTTTTTTTACCAAATAGAAATTAATGATTGCTTATATATTTTTTTTAGATTCATTGCATAGGAAAAGTACTAACTATCCTTGTTAACAGTTAGTAGAACAAAAACATACACAATATAATGTTGAGCATCTATAATTTCAGATTGAACTTTTCAAAGCTTATTTGGAAATAGTGACGTGGTCTGAAGCCTGATTAAAATGTATGGCCAACAATAGACATTGTTGGTGGATCAAACATTTTTGTACTTTGTCTTTTAAACCGAACGACAATGGAAGGGGACTTTCAATTTGCGATACTCTTTGTTCGTCGGTTACTTTAAATAGTTAATTAAAGACAAAGGAATACGCGGAGATTCCCCAAGGAGATTTTTGTGTAGTCATTACCATGTCTGAATTTCTTGAAAAAATATTTGTCGGATTTTCGTTTACCTTTTTGTTCGTTAAAACCTTTTTGCAAGTAGGTTGTGCTATTATTTAATGTGAATGAAAGCGACAGTTCTGAAACGTTTAGTTTCATTCCTGAACAGCTAGCGTACCGGCGTAGCACCGTCTAGAGGTGTTCACAGTGCACTAATTGTCACCCCCTTACCCATTTCTCTCCATTTTAATGTTTCAGGTTAACTTCGAGCTGTTTCGCTTACCTATATCTCAGTACGTAATTTCGCATAAAAGGAACTTAAGTTTTATATTATAATGTTGTGTAATCATACTATGCTTTTTAAAAAAACAGAACTAATGAAATTAACAGTTTTTTCCGGAAATATCAATACGAATTTGTTACAGAGGTACAAAAAATTAAAATTAAATATATCCTACATGGATGCAGTTAGATAGATTGTGCTCTTAGATAAATAGATTCTAGTAGACTGATAAAGATGCTTCTTTCGTCCAGGGTCTTCTTCCTCGGTTTGAAATGAGGAGCTTGGGGCCTCGAGATATACCTCTTTACCCCGGCTGCAACTCAGTGGGCAACTACCTTAGGAGCTGCTGGAGTCTTCTCCGCATGGCGATGGCTTCTCAGCAGCTCTCGTTGGCCAACCTGTCGCGTTCGGTGGCCTCGCGGGCTTTCCGCTGGCTACTTCCGCGACTTAGATTTAAGCGCGGAAGGCCACTGAAAAGTAGCCGAGACGTCGGAATAACCAAAATCAAATAAATTACCGCGCTCAAAACCGTTAAAACGTAGTTTTATTACTATTTTATGCATAAGTGGCGTTCTAGACATATTATTATATACATACAATTGAACTATAGGAAAAATATTTGTAAAAATAATATTATATAATATACGATTTACAACTTTCTAACTTAAATAGGTATATTAAATAATACTTATTGATTTTAATAATATAAGCAAATCCTTATCTCACTGCCGACCTCAGTTTCATGATTTAGCAATTATGCTAACGGACATTACATCCATCACATAATATGTCTAAGGTGAATTGGTGGATTTCATACATTGGTATATACACATTATTCAGACAGTTTTGAAACTACGTCATTAATTTATTGCTTTGCTCTGGTAAAATTCAATGATGATGTCTTAATAAATGTGGTTATTTTAAACACTGCATAGATGATTAGTTTGGGTAGAGTTAGGTCTTTAAAATTGATTAATCTGTATTGTCTAATGGTTGTTATGCGATGAGAAACCAAGTAAACTCTATGTGGTGTAGACAGTAATAGCGATCAACTATTGGGCACACTTACTGCAGCGAAACTTCTAATGGATTTACAGGTCTCTCAAGAGATATTTAACTAAGTGAAATATATTTGTTTTAGCAATGCCTAAATTTACTATCGGCATTAACGAACACTAAGTTGAATGAACACATAAAAAATATTTATTGTTCACTATAAACTTAACCTAGAGGTACTCTATTTTCAAGTAACGATAAAAAATATTTTATTTTCTGACTTTGAATTAAAATAATTTGCAGCGAGTTAATTGCTTTCAATAGTAGTTTATTAAATAAAGCGGCAGTTTTCAAATTACGAACAGTACTATAGAGTATGCTCTACGCGGTAGAGCAGCGTTGGTGGTTGGTCTGCTCTATAAGGTCTACGTTTTTTATTATGTTATTTATTTAATTCCGGATACCCAACACTTTTTAAAACAATTTAAATACACTGCTAAGGTTACTATTAAGATTTAACACTGCAGTGCAAATTTTAAGGTGAAATATATATTACTACAATCGTTTCAGTTTGCAATAAAATAATAGTAGTAGCTTAGATCATATAAATGTCTATATCTCAGTGAGTAGTATTTAGTATTGTTTTAGTAAAAATACATAAATAATCAAAGGTTTTTCAAAAACTATTACAACCTTTTGGTAGCAACACTAGAATTAATAATAAAACGCCTTAGAACGTTACTGTTTTTGGGACTTCGCCATAGATTGATACGACTTTACAGAATTAATAAAAGTTTAATGTTATTTCGCTATTTGGAGTAAAATAATAATTGAAATATGTTATATATGTACCGTTATACAATGCACCAGTAAATATATATATATTATGAACTAAATAATTTAATTGGCTTCCAGTTTTGTTGATATTATGTAAAGTTACGTTCTCTTGACTTCCGTAAGTAAAGTGTCAAAGCGGGCTTCTTATTTTGTGATTATTATAATATATATAATAGTAGGGCAGAACTTTAGCAATCTTTCCTCCACTTACTAACTAGAATAAGAAATTAAAAAGTATGTGAAAAGTACTTTGTTTTTTGCATGAGATGCCCACAAAGTTTGACAGGCTCAAATACACTACATCATAGTGTAATGACATAAAGACTATTTTCTGTAATATTTCATATTCGAGCCATACCGCTATTTTTTCTTAAGCGACATTTGCACTTAAGGATTTTTTGTTGCAGAAGGTATTTTAAAACATTATTTATTCTAATACTGACAGTTTATAATTTAGTAGGGACTAATCTAACTAATACTGAAAGTCTTTTAACTAAATTACTATATTTTAGTTTATAATACCTTTTAGGTACAACAATATCTAATTATAATTATGTCCAACTGTCGCTTACGATAAAATGGCGATAAAGGCTCGATAGACCCAGTAGTTTACAGAAAAATGGCTGTAACGTAATATTATAGACATATGGACGGATATAACAATTGTATTAAGATTTCCTTTTACCCAAAATTAGTACGAGCCCCTAAAACCTAGCCTTAAGTCATGTAAAAATGGATATAGTTCATAAATACAAACAGACAGGTCGTGAGCTGCTCGGATTCATCCTGCTTCACGTCTGGAATTTAAGTAAGCTTTTAGGGATTATATTAAGAAAACAGGAACGCAAAGATATTATGAAGCTCATTCATTTTTTAAATATCTAAAAGCGTTTCGTGGAGTAAATAAGGCGAAACATAGTAGAACATCACATAATAAAATCATTAATCGTCTTTTTAAAAACATATTTTTCTTGGTTAGCGTAAACTACTCCAATTAGCACCCAGTCACTTTATTCAAGACATTAAGAAATCTCAATATTTTCTAGCCCGACAATAATGTTATTATTATCATTATATGGCTACGAAATGAAAAGAATATTGTTACAACTTAGGCTCCGACAAAGACAAATTCCACGTACAGATCTGTAAAAGCACATTTTATTACCTGTCGGAATTTAAACTAATTTATACCGAATTTCCACCCAATCCGTCCAATAGTTTTTTTCGTAAAAGCATAACATAAAAAGAGACAGATATATTTTTATTTCGAAAATTATCCCATTTTTCGGGATAAAAATTATCCTATGTTCATCCTTGACATTGAACACACACACACACATATATATATATATATATATATATATATATATATATATATATATATATATATATATATATATATTGAATTTCAGCCAAATCAGTCCAATAGTTTTCCATTAAAGCGGAACAGACACACGGACGGACGGACGGACGGACAGATTTACTTTCCAATTTATAATATTATAATAGGGATTTAAGCTTTAAACGTGGAATTGGAAGTATTACCGAAAAACTTCAATGCATTTCCAACTCTATCTGTAATCACTATTATGTTTAAATTATTAAATATAATGAATTTTATCTCATTCTTTCGCAGGATTGATCTTATAGATTTATGTGTTTTACTCTTTTAGTTGTCGCTTTTTGATTCATCGCATTTCAAATAACACGATTCTAAAGAAGTTTCACTTCGAAAATCGAATTCCAATTATATTTTCACTGTTGATAAGAAATTTTATGAAATAAAATGGTTGATTTTTATGTGAATATAACTTAGATTGCATAAATATTATCTGATTTTAATACTATTTAACTAAAGCGATAGTCTAAGTCTGTTTCAAATGATGCGATACAAGTTTACATTTGAAATCACTCGAAAAGCACCTAAATTTTCTTTTTTAGTTTTAAAATATTGTATTTAATTTGAATTTCAATTGTAAAGTCTTGGAATTAAAATATATATAGATTATATATAAAATATAGGCAGTAAGACATTGAAAAAAATGTACCACTATTAAATATTAACAGTCATGAAAAAAGGATAATAACAATTTATTACAAGTTGATTTTTCGCTTCGTATCGGAGCGATGAACGTAGTTAAGTGTTTTAATTGAAATACAGGGCTTGGAAATATTGTTCAATTTTAGTCGAGTAACATTCAATGATTTAAGTACTCTTAATCTATTCGAGAAGCTGATTCACTGTTGAATATCTAGTCCATCAATCTCGTCGTAGTGCTGCTTGGTAAATGGATTTAATACGGAGTAGCGGCAAGTATTAGTATTGCTTTTAGCTATTATAATATTTTTTTACTATTTACATCATGGCAATCACCAAATAATATATCAGACTTTTTATTTTCCGTGTCTTTTGATGAATGTATAAACATGTAACCATACAAAATGCTTGAAGAATCGTGTGTTAAGGGGAATGGGTATTATAAAAATTGTGTCATGATAGGTATAGGTATGTACTTAGGTACCCATTGAAGAAACGTTAACTATTATAATTCGCACCGCATCTCTAGTAAAATTCAAGTTTCTTTTTTATGTGTATTGAGTCTACAACAATTGAAAATTTGTAAAAAAATTTACTTCCTATAATTTTTAATTTCGGCTAAATTTAAAAAAGGCCGTCGTACATTTTTGATGAGTCAGTGATGAATGCGTAAAGTGGTATCATGAAACTGTCGTATATTTTTGGCGAAGGGTCAAATTGAGGGATAATGCGTCGACAGGGTCGGATCTGACACAAATAGCTCCAAAAGCCGATCATTTTGCACCCGCGTCATCATGGAGATTGTAATCAAGCCCTGAACGAAAATAGTCAAAAATGGTCTAGAAATTCAGGTTATAAACTTTTATAATTTCCTCGGTAAAAAATCTATGTACAAAAATGATTAAAGTCAGAATTCAATAGAAAATCGGAATTGTTCTTTGTTCGTCTATCTGAAATATGAGTATGAACTTCGTTCGATTCGATAAATTTCAATAAAAACTTTAGGTATTAAAACAGGATTGAAATATTATAATTTTGTATATTTTCTGTTCCTATATTATTTTACCTGGTTCCGAATATTTGTAATCCCGCTGTTACACACACAGCTAGTGTTCAAATAAATGTGATTTTTTGTTATCCGCACAAGCACTACGTAACTGTTCTACGTGTGTATAATTTAAATTATGATTGGTAAATCATAACATTTAGAGTAATATTTAATAAAAGAACATTTATTTAAAGCTTAAGTATTATAGCAGCGAGAGGTAGAGGTTAAATTATACTTCAGATGGCAGAGAGTAAGTAGTAATCACTGTCGACTGCTGATTTCAACCGAAGTGAACAGACATTTTTTTGAGCAGGATTCAAGTAAAGCCAGCTGAAGCCGCAGATGGCTGTTTAAGCAATACCGGACTTTGGAGGCTTCCACGTCGGCCTCCTAGTCCCACGACTCCGTGGGAGCGGAGGCGTTCAGCTCGGAAGCAGCGCGATCGAAGAGGCTCCTCCTGTGAGGCTAGACCACGGCTCGCCGCTGATATTTTGGAAACTGTAATCTTAAGTACATATATTGAGAAGTCGTACAGCTACACAAGCATACCCTATATAAACATGCTTTCGCTCGATCATGACATACGCGAGTGTGGTATTCGGCAATGCTAAGCCTACCCTTTTAGACAAACTGCAAATCGTGCAGAAGAAATTCATGCGTAGAGCCGTATATGCTCCCCTCTATATGTGATCTGGAGCTTCCATCCATTAAAAATACAGTACGTCGCTCTCGCGTAAGTATTTCTATCTCTTGCCGCACCATCGTAATCCGCTCGTCGTGTCTGCGTCCGATTACAAGCCTCGACGAAAGGCTCTCGTGCGACGACCGCATATCGTCCTCACGGACAAGTTCGAAGTGGTTACAAAACAGTTGGCCTGGATTAGTGAGCCCGCGGTTAGGACGGCAGGCTGGCAGGCACCCCCAGATAGACACAGCCGGCGGCCTTTCAGACGCCACCAATCACGATCTCTCCATGTCCCTGCGAGGGACGCCAGGAGACATATCCTCCCCATAGGGTAGACTACGCGTGTAACTGAGAGGTTTTTTTTTGCAGTTTCTTCTCTTCTAGCTATAACATATTACCCGTTACCTCCAAAACCCCCAGTCAATATGTGAGAGGTCTTCAAACCAACATAATAAAGTCAAGTGCAATAAAAAAAGCGCTAGCCAGTAGTTCGTTGTTTGCTGCGATGGCTAGAATTATGTAGCTCCCATAGTATATTATAGGGAAAAGATGAGTAAGAAAAAAATCAAGCATCACAAATAAACTAGCCCCCATTTATACCGCGCGATAAGGAACTACGTTCCAATAATCATTGGTAACTATGATTTTTTTAAATAAAAAGTCATAAGTCATTGTCAGGGCAGTAAAAAGGAGGTTTGCACTGAAAATCAGCGTTATGTCGGATAAAACTCCGGTACAGCAATAAGTTGAGTGCAAACCTCATTTGCTGAAAATGTGGCGTGTATATGTTATCACAACTTGTCTCCTTCTTTTTACTCTGTTTCATAATTCGATTTTAATTACTAGATTAAATGAAATATTTTTCTTTTTTCTTCATACAAAAAATTTGCAATTGTGTCTTATATAAAATACAATTTATTTTCATATTGTCTCAACAATATTATTATTGTTTTTGTTTACTTTGATTATAACAAAACCAGCATTGTAGAATTTTACTGGCCCTGGTTTTAGTGTTTATTTTCAATTAACTATAGCAAAAGAGCACAAAACGGTCGAAAGCGACCTTTTTGCTGAATTTACAGGAATTCCTATCGTCAGTCCAATCTGCTCGACAAACTGGACGCCGGCAATCGAGTAATTTAATTAACACTTCACTAATCGAGTGATGAATTCGAGCTGTCTTTATAAAAAAGCACTAAAAATCAACTGCAAATTATGTGAGAACTAGAATTTTCGTAGGTTTTCTAACAATTGAACGACGTTTGTGATGTAGTCGTTTTTACATTGTCCTTCTTAGTGGTATATCAGGTAAATTTCTTTAATAATTTACCGTACTTAATTTTGGTCTGTGGGTTACTGTTGGAATCAACCTTTTTAAATACTTTTGTTTACTTTTTATGTGTTGACAATTCTCGTACTTCTTTTCTTTTTTCTACACTCTATATTTATCCTTACATTGTACCGTATCGTTGTGATTATTATTAAATATTAATATAATATGAAAATTCTCGTGTTATTTAAATTCCAGTTACTGCGATCAGACTCGGAGTTTTCCATTATATATTTTACTTACACACAACACAAAGTAATTTGTGTACTTTAAGAATATGACTAATTCAATAGAATAAGACTAACACCTAAAAAACAGGCTCGGCCTAATTTAGGTGTTAGTTAACGATATAACTTATTATTAATAGACACGAAAATATATATTTTTCATCTTAATGTAAAACAAGTTTCATCGCGATGTTCTCCTCCACCGTCAGCACGTAGAGATAGTAACTATATACATATTATGTCAGGAAACTGGTTTAGTGGTGTATGCTTTCTAGCTAGGATACTTTTTCAAACTTGCGCCCTTTGAATATACAACGTATGCGTTAACCATTAGGTTACCACGTCTTATTGATCTGTAGGTTATTATTAGATCGTTTTTATAGTAAAATGTGTATATGTGTTAGTTAGATTGTCATACTCGATTTGAATGATAGATATTGTTTGAATCCAGTAGGAAATCAAATAATATGTATATGCATATAGTAATATACATATACAATAGTAATAATAATAGAGCTAAAATTCATTTGAAATATTTCTGTGGTTTTATTTAAATTGAAAATAATAATTTAGGTGAATTTTATGTGTTTATTTTATATAGTATTTTAGTGTCATTTTTCGTTTCATCGACTTTTAAATCACAATCTGAAGAAGTTTCACTTCTAAAACACCTTAACCATACATAAGTACTCCCACCTATAAAAGGTAACAGTGATACATTTTATAAATGCCACTTGTAAAATGTATATTGTAAAATTATGTAACTAAAACACATTTGTAAATAAAATATATTTTTTTATTACATTTTTACATTGTCACGTTGGACGTTGTCACCGTCAACATAAAATTCAGTAAAATAATTTAAAAATTCTCCAAAATAGAAATTATAAGGAAATTTTCAACACTCTGGAGCAAATTATTACATTATTGTAAGTTGGAAATTAAAGCTGTAATTGAAACTAAAAGCCGATACAGGAATACAATTATTTCATCCATGGTTACCTACGCTGCCATATCCATTGTTCGGATGCACCCAGATTTATCCTAAATACTTTAGATTCCTGCATAAATATTCTGCCAACAGCCGCATGACTAGTTAGAAGAGTACAGAGAGATTTACATTATATTAAAGTTTTGCAGTCAAAAGATTTAAAAAGCCAAGAGAAACAAATAACCTAGATAAGAAGAGAATGTGACGATTTTGAGGAAGTTGAAAACACGAACGGAACAAAATATCCCCTCATATCGTTTTTCTGAATTTTGAACTAATTTTCTTTTTTGTATGTATATATTATTATGAAAAATGATTTGCTAGTTGAAATATCGGACACAAACGAATATCTATTATTAATTTACATTATAGCTTAGTTTTTTTTTATGAATGTAAATATTTATCATGACTTTTTTACGTGTTATTTAAGTTTTTAATTTTTCAATTTGCATGTTACAGCCACAACCTGATACATCATCTGATAATTTAATCCAATGTAATAAATGCTCCCAGGTACGCTTTTTTAAAGGCATACGAGGATTGAGGATCCATCTTGGTAAAGCACATAAAGATCAAGATGACCCCTCAAACACTTTACCTTTACCGCAATCCAACGACAACACAAACCCTACACCTTTTTGGAAAAAAATATCAACATGTAAACAAACATTGCCAATTTTAAAAAGAATTCCCCGTGCAGCCAGAATTACAGTATGCGAAACCTTTTCTCAAACAATAAGAAAAGTAATAAATGAAAATTCTTTATGTACCTGGGAGAATTTATTATTGCTCCCTTACCAAGTTTTAAATATAACACAGAATGATAGAAGTACTGCAACCTCCAAAATTAAGAAAAACTGTAAACAACTAAAAATTTTAGATTTCACTGATAACCCAAGCAGTTCCGGTAAGCGTAAGGAATCCACAAGACGTTTAACGCGGCTTGTGGAATCCAAGCTATCCGACGGTGATATTAAGGGAGCCGCACGAATTTTATTTTCAGATGATGATATAGCTCCTTGCAATGAGATTACACTCCGTGCTTTGGCTGACAAACATCCACCTTCAGGATCGAGTCCCCAGTTCCCGGACGAGGGAAATGATATAGATTGTTTGCGCGCAACCTCAGATGAAGTACTTGCAGCTGTCATGTCCTTCAAATGTGGTTCTGCCGGAGGGCTAGACGGCCTCACTCCGCAACATTTAAAAGATTTGTTGAGTGGGGACACTGGTAGCGCCGGCGAGAAACTTTTGAAGGACATGACAGATTTGGTTAATTTGATGCTTTCTGGTACAGTAACTAAAGAAATACTGCCAATCCTTTATGGTGCCAACTTATGCGCGCTAACTAAAAAAGACAAAAGTATCCGCCCTATAGCAGTCGGTATGACGTACCGGCGTCTCGCAGCAAAAATATGCTGTCGAGCGATAAAAGATTTAAGCTCCAGCTATTTTTTACCACACCAATTAGGATTCGGTACAAAGGGTGGCTGCGAGGCGGCGGTACATTCTCTTAGAGCTTTCACTGCCAGCAATAGTTGTGAAGCGATCCTTAAGGTGGATGTGAAAAACGCTTTTAATTCGGTAAACCGATCTGCCCTGCTCAACCAAATCAAAAGACATTTTCCCAAAATTTACAAAATCGTTTGGCAGTGTTACGGTGAAAATTCATTTCTATTATACAAAAACCATTTAATTTATTCGGCTACTGGTTGTCAGCAGGGAGACCCACTCGGGCCTGCAATTTTTTCACTAGCCATTCACCCAGTCATAAAAAAGCTAAATTCAAAATTCAACGTTTGGTATTTAGATGACGGTACCCTAGGAGGCGACTTAGGTACACTGAAAAATGATCTGGCCATACTAACTGAAGAATTTGGCAAAATAGATCTGGAACTAAATTTTTCAAAATGTGAACTTTTCATAAATGAAAATTGTGATTACCCCGTTTCTGAACTTATAAATCTGGCCCCAAATTTAAAAATTGTAAGTAAAAAAATTTGACCCTCCTGGGGGCACCTGTCTTCGAAGAATCTTTTAACTCTTTCTTTGACGACAAAATTCAAAATTTTACACACAAAGTAGACAACCTAAAAATAATAAGTAAACACAGTGCATTTTTTATTATTCGACATTGCCTATTTGTTCCAAATTTTACGTACGTCCTACGATGCTCTCCCCTGTGGAGGCACCCGAATATCCTAAATGTTTTGGATTCTACCATTAGACAATCGCTCACTTCCATCTTAAATTTACCATTCGATTTTGAAGACCGCACGTGGACCCAAGCTACTCTGCCAATTAGGCTAGGCGGCTTGGGAATACGCAAAATCTCAGACGTAGCTTTACCTGCTTTTCTGTCCTCAGTTTATAGTACTGTGGACCTCATTGGCAAACTGATAAATCCGTCACTAAGTGACTTTGAGGTCCCATACTTGGCTGAGGCCAGAAACGCATGGTCACTAGCATGCCCGAGTCAAAATTATCCAGTAGAGCCCAAATCACAAAAGCTTTGGGACGGGCCGCTCAGCAAGTTGGTGTATGAAAATCTCTTATCCTCTAGTATCAACGAAACTGAGCGAGCCCGTCTCTTAGCAGTCTCAACATGGGAGTCAGGCTTGTGGCTTCAGGCGCTGCCCTCATCAAATTTAGGCACATTCCTAGATGACACTACAACTAGGATTGCTGGCTCTATTCGACTGGGGACACCGGCTGTAGTCCCTCATCACTGTCAATGCGGAGATAAAGTCGGTGGTTTAGGTCACCATGGCTTGTCGTGCTTCAGAAGCGCCGGCAGAATACCACGCCATGCTGCACTAAATGACATTATCCGCCGAGCTCTTGTCACCGCCGGGACCCCAGCCATTTTAGAGCCAAATGGACTGTGTCGCGACGATGGCAGGAGACCGGATGGGATGTCTTTGGTGCCATGGAAGATGGGACGACCAATAGTTTGGGACGCAACGTGCGTTGACACTTTGGCAGCGTCCCATCTTCCCGATACGGCTGTGGTAGCTGGTGCAGCTGCCGCCCGACAAGAGGACCTAAAACGCCGCAAATATGCATCCATTGGTAGTGGATACATCTTTGCGGCTTTTGGTGTCGAAACTCTCGGGCCATGGGGTCCAGAAGCCCACCGCCTTTATCGAGACCTATCAAAACGGTTGATAGATGTCTCACGAAACCAAAACGCTGGTTTATATTTTGGGCAACGCATAAGCGTTGCTATACAACGCGGTAACGCGGCCAGCGTTTTGGGAACGTTCCCAGCTGACGGTGATTTGGGACCTATTTATTATTTGTAGTTTTTATCTTTTATAAATTAAGCTGTACATATATTTTTAGAATAGGTATATATATATAGCGTGTAAAATTGTATAATTTTGTAAAAACGGTACATTAAATTGTTTTACATTTTTATTTTATTTATTTTTTATGTGTATTTCTCTACCACGTTTACCTATTACAAAACCGTGCTCGTAAATTACTCGTACAATATTTAGTATTATGAACGCCAAACTTTACTTTTTGATTCATTTTCTTGATTAAGTAGGTATCTAAGCAGATAGTAATGAAATTAGGTATAAATATTGAAGAAGAAGACGAGTATAAGAAAAAATCTTTTCAAAAAATTGCAAGATTTCCCGATAAATGTGGTCTTAAGTTTAAGCCAACAAATTCTGAGGATTTCCTACCCCTGTCATTTCAATGAATTTTCTATAGTAATGTAGCAATAAATAAAATATATGTATTGAGTATAATAATAATACACCATTTCGCTAAGCATATGCCAGAAGAAATCGAAAGCCATATCGTATTCGTAAGCGGGTCAAAAGAACGATTTATCATTTGGAAGATGACGCTCACATCGAATAACAACTGATTTGTAGCAGATCAAATGCGAAACCGATATTTGCGCAACGTTGCTAATTCATGGGGTTTGCGGATATAAATATTTACTGATACCATGGTAGTGATGTCTAACTATATTATATTTAAATTCAATGGGATCCAAAACTTATTTCTTTCACAAAGGGCAAGTTGAGATGTGCGTGTAATGGGGGTTATTTAATGATACGACTGATTGCTTCGACGCTCCGTTTATTACTACTAAAAATTACATACTTACACACCACACTTTTTTAGATAAATAAAAATATATAATGTTAACAAATTATTTATAATAATAACTTTATTTATATTTCTCATCACAACAACTACAAAAAAACCTGGTGTATGAGGCTAGCCTATAATAGATTTATAAAAAAAATCTGTATGACAGAAAAAAGAAAAACATGCATTGTTGTTTAAAAGTAATCACAGGGTTATATGTGATATGTGTTGAGTATATATACATATACAACTATATTAACATCATAATCATCTATGTTTACGTCTATCTACTTTTGGTGGTTATATGGTCTTTTATATGTAACGATATTAATACATAAAAAACTTTTTTTTTCAAATCTTATCTATACAGACTCAATAATATTATTAGCCTTTGAAAAAATGACATTAAAATTATATAGGTTCTTCCATTTAGCTACGGATTCCTAAAAATTAATGATTCTATCTATAACAATAAATGTAACTAATAAATGAAACTGATATTTTTTATAAATACAGAATACCTTGAAATTTTCAGCGTGGGCGATAGGCTTTTTGAAGATAAATCTAAATTGTATAGCTCCGTTTTATAAGATGTATATAGGTAATTAGAAATAAAACTATTCGTAGGTCTTAACATATACAATACAATATACCCTAAACAAAAGATAGGTATCGAAGAGATTGAGGCGTGTCAGGTTATTCGACGGCAACCACCCCGCTCGCACCGCTGCTCGGCTCTGTTAACACTGCCTGTGTTAGATAAGCTGGTTTCCTCCCTGTATTGTCTATAATCTACTTGCTTTGTTTCACACTCGCGACCTGGTTAGCATAGTTTAGATCTCGTTTTAACTATAACAAATAGCTAAATGCTATTTTAAGAATCTACTAAATTCATTATGTTCCTCAATTATGAGACTTCGTACATGTTGTATCGTATTTCCAGCTCTTATGACTGACTCAATGGTGTGATACCACGCTCTCATAGAACCTCGGCGTGAAACTGTTAGCCTTGAGCTAATAGTGTTCCGTGTGGTCAGTGGGAGTTTCGATGACACACTTCCCCTTCCAGTTTCTTATCTTTTTAATTTTTTTATTGCTTCAGTTCAGTAGACAGGCAGAATGCCCACCTGATGGAAAGCTATTACCGTCACCTATGGACCTTTGCAATACCAAAGGCGCTACAAATGCGCTGCCGCTCGGAACCCGGCCACCAACGTCGGAACACTACTCAAGGTTGTTATAGCGGCATACTCTAAACCAGGGTTGGTATCCATTCAGACAGGCAAATACCCTACCGCTTGGCTGTGAGTTGTTTTGTCGGTTCTTACGATAGGCTGCCCGGTCGCAGGAAATTGTATTTTTTCTCCGTTCCTGCACGGATAAAAATCTCATATCTCATTCCCCCATATCCCACCCTCTTTATCCCATGCTGTAGGCTGGCAACGCGTTGGTTTCTCTCTTGCTGTTGCAAACGTCTATAGGAGACAACAACCGCTTAGCCTGTTTCAGAATATAAACAATTAAACAAATGCTATTTGTATAGAACAATATATATTTATTTCCTACTGCTTGTTTTTAACCCACAACGATAAAAGAGGAGTGGTACTTAGAAGTTTAAAATGTTAGTATCAGTGTCGTATGCTGCATAGTAGCTTTGATTGATACGGTTTTTTAATTCGATAGGTAGTATGAAGGCGTATTTAAAAAAAATCTCCAGCCTGATATTTAAAACTGTGCTTAGTATTAAGGTATGGCATTATTTCCTTTAGTAAGAATAAAATGTTCTAACGTTCCCAAAAAGCAATTCAAAGCATAGGCACGAATTAAAAGTTGAAAGTTTTGAAAACTGTAAAAGCTAAACGGACCGCTTGCAAAGCTGTGTACGCCTGGTTGCTACAAATCAAATATGCAAGTATACAAGCGTTCTTCGACTCACTGACGCGAATCAGGTACCCACATAGCTCAGTTTCATCCAACGAAGCATTAACTTTTTTCTATATGCAACATCGATACTTTATTCCGCTCTGTGTACTTTTCGATTATTTAGGTTAACAGAAAATGAATTCCATATTTCATTTATTTGCGTGAAAAGCAATACGTTGTTTCACTCCTTCAGTAACTCGTTGACAAATCCAGCTTAGCTAAATTGTTTGTAGTTTCAGTGAACGTACGCAAAATATTTCTTCTTCGAATACTTATCCTAGATTTTCAGAACAAATATATCTATTATTAATATATAAGGTTACTTAATCAGTGGTTTTTGTATTTACTTTAACGCTGGTATTAAGCCGACATTCATATTTGAAATGTATGTACTTTTATTGCAGAATATGGTATAATATTCTCAGGATAGGGATTAGAAACTTTTGTCCCCTAAGTTGAATGGCCTTTTCGATAACTTGAATAAATAAATACGTATAATAATTAAACTTTATTACAAACCGGGGTCCATATGTAGTTAGTGTGTTGATTACAAATGTCTTACAAATTAAGATTAGTACTGTTAGTAATTAATTATATTTAACACAAATTGTTTATCTATAATAATTTAATTTATGCCAATGACTATCCCTATCATATGTTATTGGAAGGGGTAGTCAAATCTAACCGCAATAACTTTCAAAAGGCTATTGATGCTGCCGCGCAGTAAGGCGCTGCTCAGGGAAGCGCGGATTTCTTGCGGACAATCGATTTAATGCCATCTGTAAATATAGAATACTTTTTCCTTTTTCCTGGGAACATAAATTCGAAATTTATTCGAGCAAAGACACGTAGAATACTTTTGTGTTCCAATAATATTTTATTAAATTGCAGCTGTGGAAACGAATACTAAAGTCAACGTAGGCAACTACATTTAAGATTGAATGAATCGGATACACGAAGAATGTCGTTTTACTCGTATACCGGTAAAAGCATACGTTCATGAGATCGTAACACGAATGTAAGCACATCAGTATGCCGCCGAATCGTCTCGCGTCACCCCCAGCCTTTTATTGTAGCGAGCTTTCCAATTACATCGGGGATGGATATTCGTGCGCTCCGATGACGCCCCCGCGCCGCGCCTGTCTCCGACTCTACAACTCGCGACTTGATATCATTGAAACGCGCACAAGGGTTCTTCAAATAAAACTCAAGTTTATATTGAACATTAATTTATAAAAATGTTTGAGACGAGTGACACGTTTTACGAGTAATGTCTCAAAAATATAGCAAGTCCGTATTAGTACACGCACAGTAAAGGGGTCTGTAGACATGACGAACACCTACTGTTTTAGTCAATATTAGCCCAAAGCCAAATATTTAATTGAGATTTCATCACCACGCTTAACTACGCAACATTCTCCAGAACTTTTATTCCGCGTACAATGACTTGGAGTGCACTTCGCTCTGAGGTCTTCCCTGTGCACTACGTCATAGGGCCGCTTAAGAAGGGTATTATAATATTTCTCCGAGGCTGGCAATGCGTTGGCAGGACCCTTGAATACGTCTATAGGCGGCGGTGACCATTTTGGAGCCATATACCTCATACGAATTTCATTATTTTTTACCCCTCCCCGTTCTTGTCACAGCTGGTCACATTCGTGAGGCTCGTCGCTTACTAATGTGACATCACATAAGTTGCAATTTTACATGAAGAAATTACTAAATTAACAGATCCGTAATTACTTTTATTTCCATACAAATTATTTTTTAATACTTTAAACACTATAGTCATAGCGATAGAGTGGAATTATTTTGAAAGATTTCGTTAATAGTTCAAGTTTCGTGTTTTATTTAAAGCTTAAATTAATTAAAATTTGAAATGTGACGTCCTGACAATAAAAAAAATCTCATTAGATTTTTAACATACTAATTCTCGTTGAAAGTAATTTATAAGCTCTGTCACCTTAATTGATTTCATATACTTCTACAACATAATTCAAAAGTGGAGGCTAATTTTTGTTTTAAGTAAATTAATCTCTCTCCCTCTAACTTGTTAATTAACGACGACTGGAAATTTCTGAAAATATCCCAGGTCCAAAAGAACAAGATATGCTGCGTAGTTTTTGCTAAAATCTGATATTTTCGATAATCCCGTTTTAGGCTTCCATAGAAATAGAGTACGTTCATCACCTCCACAGACCCCTTATATTCCATTACCTAAAATACATTTCATAGTTTTTTTTTGTATGCTTTGGTCTACAATAATCTATCATTTAAATAGTTGTACAGTTTACGTCGATCTTAATATTGATGCAGATGCTTCTATTAATAGCCAGTAAACCGGAACTTCTCATTCACTGTTGTGAAGGCAGTTTGAACAGTTTCCAACAAGCTGCCTTTTAGTTGCTAACTTTGAAAGGCAACTTCTGATCACTGAGCAAAGCTTGTAAAAATGACAGATGGTTGTTTGATCATATTGTAAGATTAAACATACTGCAAAATGAAACATTCGTCATTATATTAGAATAATATTATAAAACTAGGATTCAGGCTAGGCTTATTCGTTGGACAGAATAAGCTAATTTAAACATGTCCTATCAACTTGAAACCACTCCCAGGAAAAATCTCGCAGGAGTCCCGATATAAAAACTACCGTAGATTTTAAATCTGAGAATTCGATATCGATCAGCAAAAACCGCATTAAAATCGGCCCAGTAGTTCTACGAGTTATTTACTACTTAGGATAAGTATTAGGGTGGTGGTCGTTAAAAATTATATTTCTTGCGACGCCCCTAAAAAGCTTTTTAATGAAAAACACTGGGATTTTTTTTTAATTTTTCAAGTCAAACATCACGTGCCTCAAGACGATTCAAGTTAAAACTAAAAATATAAAAAATGAAAGATAAGCTTGAATCACGAAGAATTTTAAACTTTTTCTGAAACTATAATTGAAATTCATCACTGAGAATGATAATACGGAAGGTGTTTCATTGTTAAAACTTTCCAATCTTAAATAATTATTACTTCTAAGTATAAAGAAGTTTCCTGAAAAACATGATATTACCCAAAATTAACTTGAATCGTCTTGAGCACGTGTTGTCTTGACTTGAAAAATTAAAAAAAAAACCCAGTGTTTTTCATTAAAGGAAGCTTTTTAGGGGCGTCGCAAGAAATTTAATTTTAACGACCATCCTAATAAGTATTAGGAACTATAATGGAAATAAGAATACTATTAGTATTCTTCTTCCATGGTACTTGTTTAGGATATTAAAACCGTGTGAGGTAACTGTGTTTAAATCTTGCGAGTGAATGATTCATTGGCAATATTTGTATTGTATCAATGAACTTGTTATTGTCTTTAAAGAGAAAGTTTTGGATAACTTTATAATGGATATGACTTAAAATAAATCATGTATCAGATCACTTACAGAGGGTAGCGCAGTCAGAAGTCTGGCCTCATAGCATTTCAGGATGACAAGAGTTAGTTTGTTAAGCGAAGTTAACTAGCTTGATGATTATGAAAAAAAATTTAGAAATATTATGAACACTGAAAATGGACCCCACAGACTTATCTACCGGTTTAAATACAAAAACCAGTAATAATATTTTTTCTTAAAAAACAACTGCTAAAGTGACGGTAGGTTACTGGCGAACCCGATAGCGTAGCAGGCGTATCACCAGTTTCACCGAAATGGAAGGCTCGTGCCCAGTAGCGAAATATTTTATAAACAATTTTTACTTAGTCTTATACAAAGTCGCTCTCTGCATTTGTTTATACACCTCCAACTCCTAAGCCATCTAACAACGGTTTTCGCCATCATTAGATAATTTTTCACTGAAGTTTACAAGTAACAAACCTTAAATTAGATTAATTAAGTAAAATAAAGCTACCTGAACTATTAATTTAGGACGATTAATTTTATAAAGGAGGAAGGACTATTAATTTTATAAACACGTTCTTTCTAGAAAACCTGTCGAACGTTTGTTATTTATTTATGTTATATATTAAATTGAAAAGCTAGATAGGGCTACAAAGACATTTAACAGAATGAAATGTGTACACGGCTACGCTATATTCATGATGGATCACAATTCGCGAACAACGTTGTGCCTACTGAATTATAGAACACGCCAACTCGTCGCTAGTGATAGATCGACCGTACAAAAATACCATCCTATATTTTGCATTACTTTACTTTTGTAAAGATATTCCCTTCTCATAGGTAGGTAAACATAAAGGAAAAGTTTACGTGGGTTGTTCCCTTTTCATTTAGAAAATGGCATCAGTAGTTTATGAAAGAGAATGTCCATAAATGTATTCTTTCAGAAATATAAAACTTGATCCTTAGCAAAATTAAGTATATTCAATTTGTTTTTTTTTTATAGTTACGCTAAAATGAAAAAATAATAATTGTAAATTACTATAACGTGTGAAGTAGTTAGGAATATTATTGTCTTTTTTTATTGCGAAGCTGGCACTCAGGCAGAGAAGGCTGACCTGATAAAAACTGTACTGTAATATCAATGGGAAAGTGGTTAGTGGTAATACTGCGGCATTCTATCGAAGATTTGCTTGGTGATAGCTTTTGTTTAATCATATGACATTGTATGAATCCGGAAAAGTCCAATAGTAACTTATTTCAAAATACGTACAAGGCTGAAGTATTGTAGTATGGAACGTTGTTGTGAAATTAGTAAACTAACTTAGAAATATCATTACAGCTGTATACGTAATTTGTAGTGTTGTATACATAATTTGGTGAAAAATGTGAAACTACGCATGTTTTTATTTTATTTCATATAATTTGCATTTCACATTTACTGTTTTTGGAGGAAATCTATCATGTATTCCATTTTTAATATAGGTTACTTTTAACTGGACGGTATGTGGTCAACATTCATTAGTACCCCTTTATACACGTTACGTGCTCTCAGGCAATTTAGATTTTAAATTAAGAAAAAATTCTTGATGAAGAAAATATAAAATATGGTAACGGAAACCTTACTACCAAGTTTAAACTGATTTAAAGTTTTCTAAAGTAAGATCAGAGGATATCAGTAACGAATGATGAAATTGGAACACAGTTCGCTGGAGTTATTCTAAGAAAACTTCGAAAGAGCCGACTCTTCGTCGTCTTTTGCTGCATGAAAGTTTTATGTATCGGATGAGATAAATTGGTTAACGGAATGCATTATTGCCTCTTCGAGATCGTGTCATCAAAGGAGTTTGAAATATTGTAATGTTTACATTTTTATCGCGTGTGATTTAAATATAAAATATTAATTATAAACCATAAATGTATAAAAATATGACGATTTTACGTTCGGTGATATTCGTGTTTAGAATAGTAGTGCAATGGGACTTGTACCTTGAGCAACACAAGGACAAGTTGCGTGTCACGGAGATGAATACGTCGCGACGCATGTGTGGAATCACACGGAAGTGCCATGCTACTTGCCCACATTCGTGACAGTTTTTAGATCACTATCACATAATTATTCATAATGATATGATTACACTAACGTACTATAATAGATGATATTTAAATGAAGTGAGTTTCTTTTTATCATATTACCAATGTCACGGCCTCATAGATTTTTTATGAGTGTACAAAATTATAAAGTCATAATTTTATAATAACTAATGGTCGCCCGTGGTCGAAATTCGACCATAATAATTAATGTCAAAAACTATATAATTCTACAATCACAGACTTCGCCAAGGCTACGCTGTTAATTTGACTTGAACAATAAAGAAAAGCGTATATATACACTACGTGTGTAATGGTTTTTTATTGATGTGTTTTAGGTATAATAAAAAAATAGCATTCGTCGCTTCTTCTCTATATTTTATCTCAGGAACTATAATGTGACTTTAAAAATTGTTTCTGTGTTAGATAGCCCATTAATCGAGGAAGGCTATATACTCGTATCAACACGCTAAGACCAATAGGAGCGGAGCACCAATGAAGAATGTTTAAAAACGATAAAAAAGCTATAAGTGTGCGAAATTTCATACTCTTCAATCCGCGCAATTTTCGTAAAAAGGGGTACAAAGTTTTTGCTTCACGTATTAATATATAGATCAATATAATGTCAAAATGGTATTTTGATGCCCGGTTTTATTATGTAAATAACGTTAATGTCTATTTATAGTAAGTAACATGTGTCTTGTACTAAATTTGTGGAAGGTTACATTTTGTTGCAGAGTTACTTGCTATCAGCTTGCAGACACTACTGAGCTACCTACTAAGTCTGAGCCAAGTAGGGTAACTTTGTCAAAACGCCTCTCTAATCCTTATGGTGCAGCCTGTTTATACTCAAACTGCGAGATTGGAATTATTAAGATTGAGCTCCGATTGTGCTCAACTTGTCGGAAGAGTTGAGCTGGGCTCCTATTCAAATGCAGATTTAGGTCAAATGTCAATTCGCTTCGAACAGTGTAATTAAATGGAACTTTACAAGTTAAATTGGACAAATTTCATACCAAGTAACATTTAAACACATTTTGATTAACTAATATTGTATTTTTACTTAATCATACAAACCTAAATAGCCCTAACTTTATAAATATTGTCTGGTTCCTAGTAGATACGATATAAAAGAGAACGTAATCTCATTACTTTTTATGGGTATTTCTCTTTCGCAATGTTGCCCATGAACTTACTTCATTATTTCACCCTATCGTTGGTAGAAAATTAACATTACTTGTATGGAGTTTGTGATCAATTATGTTACAGGATCAGGATATAGAGATCTGTCTAGGACCAACTGTGCCACTGCTGGTAAGAATTGAACCCCTGACGGTTCGAATCTTAACAGGGGAACAAGCATCGCTTAGAAAATATTTCTAGCCTAATGAGCATGTTACAATTACCACGAGGAAAACTCCATGAGTTAACTTGCATCGAGGCTGCAGATGTGTGCAGCTTTGGATAAGCGTGGCGGGAATATACCGCCTTTAACCAAAAAATTGGGTCACCCGCGCATAGAAAAAGTTCGCCTATAAGCATGGAAGATTATCCATGCCTATAAGTAATAACGTATATAACATTATAAAGTACGCATCTGTATTGAAGTGTTATCAATTAAAATTTGCTGATATTAACACTTTTATTAATACCTATACCTAATAGACGGTGTTGTGCTTCTCAGAAATCAAAAACATGTGAAGTATGGCCGCAAGCGTTTTATAGTTTGGTGTCTGTTTCAAAATTATGTTGAAAGGCTGTAAAAGACATTATCAGGAACCATTTACTTGGATCAATATTTCATATATTTCCTTCATTTCAACAAGAATATCGCATAATCCCAAAGAGCTTAAGCTAAGTTAGACTAACAACAGGTAGCACAAGCGTTCGAGTAAATGTAAATTGGTGGTTATTAATCGTAAATTTTCTGATAAAACAATAAAAAGTTTAATGTGTTCGATTCTCGTTGAGTGACGTTGGTTTGATAAAAGGCAAAGTTGAAAGTGGGCCTGCTTCCAAGATCGACATGCTCGTATTTATCGCAATGCCTGCTAGGGGCGGTGCGACGGCTGATTGCACAGATGTCAATCAATTTACTGTTGGCTTGTTTGCCAGGGACGGGTTGTTAACGATAAAGTTTATACTGTTATCTACTTACTGTTGTTACATGATCAAAGTGACAGCTGTCCAAAAATTAGCTAAGAACCGTAAACTTACTTATAATAATAAAATACTTATTCAACGGGTGCAGACAATATTGATAGACATGACTTTAATTTCTTTATAATGTATTTCTCAGATGAATAAAATAAAAAGAGCAAGCCATAAGCGCTCAGAGTGACGCCGGCTAAATGAAGCCGACTTTGAACGAGGAAGCCGATCGCGGCCCAGTGTATTACGAGAACTTATTATTAGTACAGATAAAGGTGGAATAGTTTCCGGTAGAAACAATATTATTTGCTGACACAATACTACATAAGTCTACGCACACAATTTTGTAAAAAATACTTTAATTCAATTGACACTTTTATTCATAGGCTCGATGGAGGATACTTTGATTCGTCTGAGGATGTATTATAGTTTTCTTTTGTGTGTTTATAGGCTATCCGTGCAAGAACGGAGAAAGAATAAAATTTCCTGCTGCCGGGCGGCCTGTTGTAAGAGGCGACCAAATAACAAACAGTCAGGTGGTAGGGTATTTGACCGTTTGGATGGCTACCACCCCTGGTCTACAGAGAATGCCACTATAACAACGTTGAGTTGTGTTCCGGAATTAGTGATCAGGTTCCAGTCTCCCTTTAGAGAGCAGCCGATGGTATCCGCTTTCCACAGGCAGGCCCTCTGCCTGTCTGGTGAAATCATGGCATACAGGCCCTCTAGACAAGTAGTGTTTAGCGTCGTTTAGCGCTAATGCCACTTATCTACAGGGCGTTAACCCTTATATAGTTCTCATTGTCCAGCTGGCCGTCCGTCCGTCTGTCTGAATTTTTATTCGGTCTATTTCGTCTTTTCACTGTTATACACAAACACCACTTGTAGTTAGTTACACACCTATATACAGATATCTCGTACGATAAGGCATAAATCCCTTACCCTTCTTAGGCTTGTACAAAAATAAAGTTCCGCTAAGTTATGTCGTTCATATGGGAATCGCCATATAGTAGCCGGAAATGTTTCCCTTTTATTTAATCTCCCTCCGATGGATAATACACGTAAAATACATCGTTAGTTATCATAGATCGTGCTTAATAATGTAAGATCTGCGAAGGCGCTAAAGGCGGTGTAGACGGTGGGCTCCCCACCCTAGGCAGGCCCGTCGTATATTCAAGACATGAAGCTGAGATGCGAAAATTATCTTGCGCCCATCTTACCAATAATATTGTATCTTTCTGTTATAATACTGTTTCTGCATCCTTGTATTGTCGCTTTCCTAGCAAATAAATTATTTATTTCTTTTTTTGTATAATTATAATATTATAAAGCACGTGGGGTCGAATTGGTACATTAATTTTAAGAAATAAATAAATATAAGAATCATAATTCAGAGGTGCATATTTGAAAAATGCAACTTTAATTAGGTTGATTGAGGCTGTTTGGTTGTGCAGATTTATTTTAATTGTGATGGTGTAATATTGGTCAAAATGATCAATAGTTGTAATAGAATTATTCTTTTAAACAAGATTTCTGTATCTGTATGGAAAATGTGAATTGTTTAGTTAATTCGTGTAGCCGAACTTCGTTCTCTTTAAGGTTTCTGTGAGAAACACAGGGATGGATTTAAAACTAAGGTAAGTCTAATATTTATAATATTTCAAATTTACTAAATTCAATAACCTATATAATACGCAACGGTTCTTACAATGTTGGTTGTGCGTACAACAATGATTTGGATGAAAGTTCCTGCTAAGGTTTCCCTCTGCGGTAGTGGGTAGGATAGTATAATTTTTTTTAGAGGCTGGCAATGCGTCTATTGGTCTATAGGTAACGGTAACCTTCCGTCAAGTGGGTGGCCCACCCGTTTGCCTGCTTCAGGCAATAAAAAACTATATATTATCAAAGAACATGACAACCGTTCTTACCTAAGAATATTTTTCTTTAAATCTGCGGAGCTTCTTTGTTGAAACATCAATATAATTTATAATTTTTGGAGAAATAAGACATCTTTGATGGCATGTCGGATAAAGGCGAATAATGCGGTAAGTTGTATGACGCCTATATGTAAATAATATTACTGTATATATTATTATGATATAAACAAAATGTAGAGTAGTATTAAAAACTACCAGATTACGTGTGGTTTGACAATCGGTTTGCGCCTCCTATATCCCCGCGCTTGGATACCACGGAACACTTTGTTCGCACTGGTAAAGACGGCCCTGTTGCGGGGTCATTGATCCTCGGTACTTCGCTCCCCCATCCCATATTTTTCTTTCGGACACTACGTTGCTGCCGGGGCGGCGTGCCCCATGCTTCTCGCGAAATGTTCTATGTTGTCCTCTTCCTTAATATGCTACTATTGTCCTCTTTTCTAATCTCGTACGTTGTAATTTCGCCTTGGATTTCAATTTCACCTGTGTAACAATTTTAAATCTTGGGTAAAAGAGATTTTTATATTTTTCCTGTACAGATAAAAGAACAACGTAAACACAAAACTAAACAGTTATAAAAACTAGAATTAAATCAGATTCTAATAAGAACTAACAAATATACTAATAACTAAAATTGAATTGTCTGTCCGTGGCAATACGCATTTTAGAGACTAAAAGGAATTATATAAGAACCATTTTAATTTTTGGTATAAAGATTAGCTTAATATCTTGAAGGGTTCGAATTTATTAATGCAAAGTTTCGTGCAAATGAAATAGCGGCCACAGCTTGTTTGATAATATATTGCAATTACTTAAATATGAATAGAATCTACATGAATAAAATAAATTTTCTTTCACGACCACGGTGGTCACGACAGTCAGTAATCCTCCAAGATTAGAGAATGAAAAAGTCTGAATTAGTTTCTATTCAGGATCTAACGATCTCGGCTGTGTCAAAGAAACTACCACTTACCATTTAACTTATATGTCGTTTCAGTAACCAAGTTAAATATGAAAAGTAAGGATATTCTTCACATATATGCTACAAAATAAATTGGTTAAAAAATAGAAAACACTTTAATGTACTACATCTTACTGACTAAAACTATATTTATTTTTGGCTTGCATATTATATAATTTATTATATTTGTATAATGTTACAAGTAACACTTGGCTGTTTGGACAAAACGACATTCTTCTAAAGTCGTTTTGCCTGTCTGTATGTTTAATTTTTTTCTTGAAAAACGGTTCTATATGAATTAGAATTAAATTAAAAGAAAGAAAAATATCTATTTAGAACAGCATACAGTGTAAAAATATTAATTATCAAAAAAAGTATGAAGATGAATTTCTAAATTGGCTCTCTAACACCAGCAGATAGCCGGTTGTCAATCAGCGCTGATCTTTCGTTAATGACTTAATGAGGCAAAATTGAATAATAATAAAAGTATAAACGGAGGAAAGACACACATTAGCAAAAATTGTAACAACAAATGAAAAAGAGATAAACTTACATAATACTAAAAACTTAAGCTAAGTAGAAGTGCACTGTAGTATGTTAAACACTATATGCACTTATGAGGTATGTATTACGTAAATTTAAGATGGCTATAATCTTAAAAATATTGTCTGTCTAAAATATAAGGTTCGCAAGAAGAGAGACGTACGAGAATACGACAAATGAAATCATGCTATGATTTTTCTGTATTTAACCACTTTAGCCAGCCCGTTACATTGACGACCGCCATCAGTGTCCTAACAGTCAGTACAATTATTTTTTCTTAGAGATTTTTTTGCGTTCTATTAGTGGGTAGGTATTGCAGTAGATGTCACTGTTCTCAAATTAATCACCAATTGAATGAATATAATATGTTTCTTTATACGCAGTTGTTTTAATACTTGTTTAAGAAATATTTCATATGTTTTTATGTTTTTGCAAGCCATATCAGCTAATAAATATATTTTAAAGTGTGTAAATTCTAGTCCTCACCTTTTTCAAATTATAAAGCTCTTTTTAACTTTAATTAATAGATTTTTGATGAATTGTCGATTTACCAAAAACTTATTTCAAAGATGTCAATTATGTCAAAACCAAAATGACATTCCGACTGATACAAGTTACATTCGTGAACGTATGTACTTTGTTTGTGTTTTGATTATTTTTCGATAACTTTGTTTGATTCCTGGACTCCAAAGACTTCGCTTATCACGTTTACTTGTGTTCTGTGATCACGTCGGACTTAATCATGTACCCTGAACACCAATTTGCCTAACGATTTGTTTTCTGATGACTTGGATTATGGCTTCTTCTGAAAGAGGTTGTTGTGTGCCCAGATATGGTAAAACTTGTAAGTACATCATCTTAACGGCACCAGATTAGATGTGGATACAAATAATGTTATGAAAATGTATGCCTTTGAATATTTTAATAAAAGGAAACATAATAAATCACGCTACCGCTAAATTGTTGTTTTATTTACTAACAAATAAACATTTTTTGGAAAGGCTTTTGGGAATTGCAGGAGTTAAATTATAACTCCCGCAATTTCCAAAAGTCTAATATAAAAATCAAAATAAGACTAGACCCCTGGATGGTTTTTGCCGTTGAATAATGCCGTATACCGATAGAGTGCGTTAGTATATATATTATGACTGTTGACTCTATACCAGTATATATAAAGTACTCTGTGACCGCCATTTTGCCAAAAACTTTTATCCTTACTTGACAACTAATAAAGTACGATTGTGATATTGAATAAATACGTTTTTCATTTATTTGCTTTTTTTAACAATGTAATCTAAATTCTAAACTGAGATATCCTTTATTTATTTGGTTTTATTAAAACCAAATAATAATATCCGTGCAGGAACGGAGAAAGAATACAACTTCTTCGGTCTGTCTTCCATTTGCCCGACTGGATGGCTACCCCCCTGGTCTAAAGTATGTCGCCATAACAACCATGAGATGTGTTCCGGCATTAGTGACCAGGTTCCAGTCTCCCTTAATAGAGCAGCAGAGCATTTTACACCTTTGGTGTTGGAAATGTCCATAGGCGATGGTAACCGCTTTCCATCAAGTGGGCTGTCTGCCTATCTGCTGAACTCCTGCAATGTTCAAAAACAGCTTTGAAATTCATAAACAAACGAGTGTATGTTTTTATAACAATCCAGTCTTAACCAATAGGGTTACATAACACTAAAAATGGAAAATTATATTCAACAGACGCAAACCTATGTAAAATTAGAATACTCAATTTATTTAAATAATAACGGTTTGATTCATATTGAGTTAGAGTAAGATGAAGGCCTGTTTATGTGTCTTAAATAAGCCTTTATACTAACTCTAATTCAATATCAAAAGACCGTTAGTAAGTAGTAAAAACGATTTAACGTTACAAAAATTCGCTTTACTTGTCAAAAAGAAATTCATGTGTGCATTTTGCACAATGCTCCCTTTCAGGGTTATTCATTATTCATTCAAGCCCCTTTTCAGAATGTTGGGCATCGGGGATAAAAGTTTTCGTACATCATACGTATATCTATTTACATGTTAAAACTTTTTTCCATTTTTGAACGCCTATATTAGAGTGCAAGCTTTAGTTTATATTTCTCTACCCGTTGAATATTTATACGGAAGTTTATTAAAACGAAAATAGTAAAGGTTTTATTAAAGACGGCATTTTAGAACAGGAAATCAGAGAATTGTTTTAACAATAAATAATGTTAATATAACAGCTTGTGCATATTATGTAATAATAATTTAATTTCTATCTTTCTTTTTGACATTAGACAAATGACATTATTATCAAAAACAGTTGTTCTGAAAAATTATATGTTGGGGGCTTAGAAGGCTTGATCAAAGAATACGAGACATGTTCGTTGCTACAACATATATTTTCGAGTGGAACTTCAACGGTGGCAGAAACAAAACATAAATCAGCCACACGTTCCAATATTAAATTGAAATTTAATATATATACAAAAAGTTTGTATATACATCATAATATATAATCACAAATATTTTTCTATGCAAGTATGCCAGAATAAAGTGATAAAATAAATTGATATACTGATGTCGTACTTTATTTAACCTATACAAAAAATAAAATACTCAATTAAAAAAATAAACGCGCTTGTTTTTGTGTTTAATAATAAATTCAAAATTCAATTAAAATAATATGTTCACTTTGGTAAGAGAGATTCTCATCCGCATCACATTTATTGATGTTCATAATATTCCTACGTGTAGAAGTAGGAAAGAAGACAAACAAAATGTAGTGTTCTTGTATTTTATAACCTAACCATGGGAGGGTCGCAATAAAATTCTTCAATTGATTAGGGTACGTTGATGGGGCTACTATACAAAGCTCAGGCCACGAGAGCCCGAACACCGAAATTATAAAAAGGACTAGCTTTGATTGCGGGTACGAATAATCGATACTTGCGACATCTAGCAAACAATATAAAGCTAAATATCAAGTCATAGATTTAGAGTTTTGGGAATGTCATTCGTAGTATTCTTCTTCGATGGCTGTAGTACTTTATGAAAATAAACATTTAAAAAGAAAGACAAAACATTATGTGCGAGTTTATTGAGAGGAAATAAGCGGTTAATAGAATTTTCCCTAAATATCCCCACGGAATTAAAGGGACACCACATTAAGTACCTGAAAAGTGGTGATAAGTTGACCCGGAAATGAAACAAACTATGAAGATAAGTTGTTATTGTTGTATATATTTTACTTTCGGTTTAGGCGGCGTCAGCCACGAGGGGAATTATGAGGGTGGACTGTAAATGTCTGGGAGTTATAGCCAGCAGGAGTTGCCGTCCTTAAACTGATAAACTGTCACTTATAGAATACCTTGTTAAATAATTCCTATTCCATATGGGCCAAATTTTAGCTCACGTTTTCTTTTATAGCTATCTCTTAAAATATTGTTTTGCATAGAGAACGTTTATGTATTATATCATATCTTTTTGTATTTGTAAACAGCATAAAATCTGACAACGATGTTTATTTTACTAAACTCAAATTAATAATTATTTGTGAAATTATTCAAATATTATTGAAATATTTCCTTGTGTTAGTTTTAAATATTTATGTCCGTGTTGAAATATAGTTATTACTTTTGATTGCGTGTACACATAACCTCTATAAATAGGTTATATTATAGGTTATAATAAGACTAAGGCATAAGCCTTACTCTTATTGTATATATGTCAGTGTCAAATTGTAAATACCCATAGATTATAATCAATCTCGCGAGATAGTAACCGGTCAAGGTATTGGAACTTACTTACTTGCTGATAATTTAAGGCGTTATTTTTCGGTAGATTATAATTTATCTACTTGAAATCGTCAAATTGTAAAATGACATGCAATGGAACGCACCTCGCGCTCTGACTGGTTAAACGTTATGTTTAAACTATTTGGTAGGTCGTTCTGTGTCCAGACTAACACTTATTTATCATTTAAACTGCACTTCTTTGGTTAATCACAAATTTATTTTACTTCCACAAGACTTTCATATAACTAATGCTAAAGCTGTGAGTTATTTATTGCCAACACGAAAACAATCAGCAAGGCACTGTTTTGCTTACATTCGACAACCAACGAATTGACAAACCAAATATGGCGGCGCAGGGCACATAACGTTTAACCAGTCAGAGCGCGAGATGCTTTTCATCGCATGCCATGTCACAATTTGACGATTTCACGTCGATAGATCATCTACTGAAAAATAATAGGTGAAATAGTAAGCAGTGCATTACGGTTCACAATATATCGACAATTTACATTCTCGCGAGATAGATTATAGTCTAACAGTATATACATACATACATACATACATAACTTCACGCCAGGTCCCTTGCGGGGTAGGCACGAACAACAGAGCGCCATTTAGGCTTATTCTTACACACCTCACTTGCTTCTTTGACATTCATAGTTCTTGTCATGCAAGCTCGTCTGTTCTTAAGGCTCCTGACATCACCTTCTGCTAGTACACGATCAGTATATTTTTCACTTTTGTTCACTTGTTTCTAATTATTGTGGAGAAGAGCCCATTGTCCTATTGTAGTCGCTCATTAGCGTCATTGGCCATAGATGTTGCGGATTGTTTTGCATTTGTGAAGTATAAAACGATGGCCTGATGGAGAGAGTGGGCAGTTAAAGAAAGAAAGACACAGGTTTATTTTTATTTTTTGTTTATTTTAGGAAATGAAGCACAATAAAATAAAAGACAATACAACCACAAAGTAACTGAGGATATACATAAATTAAGTCCTAAAAATTGGATCAAGCTCAGCAAAAATGTTGATCTTTCAGACCAACGCTGATCTTCCGCTTGACCCTAGAGCGACGCCACGGCAAACTACACATTATATTATTAATAAATAATCATATAATTGTTGCAATAAAGAGAATATTAGCACTGAGTTCAATAAAATTACAAATATTTATAGCATAAAATTCATATACAACACATATACATATAATAAATTTAACGATATTATATACAACATATTATATGGTAAACAAGGTAAATAAATAACATAAAAAACAGCCTTAAAACAATACCAGAATTATATAATGCTGGTGTCGTGTGGCCCGGCCCGCCTGTGATTTTTGATGGTCAATAAGAAACTTCTTGAGTTTAACCCTAAACCTTTGAACTGACTGCAGGTTCCTTAGTGGCGGGGAAATGTTGTTCCAACATTTTGAAGCAGCATATTTAAAGCTACCTTTAAAAGAGGCTGAGGAGTGCCGCTGCATCATGAGCTGTACTGCACACGTCCTTGTCCCAATCGACCTACGACTTGACATCTAAGTTAATTTGTCGTACAGGTATGAAGGCAACCTGTGCTTGATTACTCCAAAAAGGAGACAAGCTAGGTGTAACTTACGACGATGCGTCATCTTTAAAATTGAATGCTAATTAAGATATGGTGTAACATGACCTCTCAATGGAATAGCGAAGCAGAATCTGGCACAAGCATTTTGAACACGCTGAATTAGTATCTTAGTACTAGATAGAAGATGAGGGCCAAAAACAATGTCGGAATAATTCAAACGCGATAGTACTAAGGATTCTGCTAACTGAATACGTAGAGACTCGTTTAGGTATGGACGCATTTTATACAGAACTTTGAGTTTATAAAAACAATTTTGAACAGCGCTGGTCACATGTGTTTGAAATCTTAAGTCACAATCAACGTGTAAACCCAGGTTTCGAGCCTCGTAAACTCGCTCAATTGGTTTGTCCATGAGCGAAACTGTCACTGAGGGATTTAGTTTTAAACGTTGAAATTTTCTGCCGAATATCATAAATTTCGTTTTTGTAGAATTTAATAAGAGTGAATTATTTTTGGACCACCTTGATATGTTAGCCGGATCATCATTCAGCTTAACTATATCTGAATCGATATCCGCTGGTTTACAAACTTACAGTTCTTAATTTGTGCTACTACATCAGCAGAATATAAAATAAATAAGATGGGTCCTAAAAAAAGTTGAGCGACGATTACGATTACGATATGGTGACGTGTACATTCGGGAATCTAATAGTGACGGACTTTGCGCGTTTTATTGAATTACGACCTTCTGCATTACGTTTGGATTTTTTGTGTTCAGTTATCGGTTTGGTATAAATTGTACCTGTGTTATACGTGTTTGTATAGTTCTAATAAACTCTATAATCATTCTAACGGCATTTTGATTCGAGTCCTGCTAAGTCGTAACAATATCAATGTACGCTGATGAAATATTTAATAGATTTGTTCTCAAGCACCACATGTATTTACAATAAAAATATTGACTTACACCATTCTTAATAGCTATTTTCTACTTTTAATTCGTAGGTACTATTTATTACTTTTCCGCGTTCCATGGACAAATGACAAACACGGCGGACATTTGTTGCCGCTGAGGAACTCTTTCTCCTTATACGTAACAATTTACGCTATCTGTGATAACTAATTAGTCGAATAATATAAATTACATTATTTTTTAAACCGCGATATAGCGTTGTAAAGGAACTATTTGTGTATGTATATGACGAACAAGTGGAGAAATAAAACACTAGCAACACTCCTAACTCATTTATGCAATTTCATGATAAATATGTTATAAATTTTACGAAAACACAATATTACACGTGTGAGATTACAATTTGCTGCATTTTGTAATATTTATGTTAGGCCCATTGTACGACTGACCATATATGATAACTACGTAACGTTAGGATCACGAAATGGCCTAGTTACAGCCGGTACTGCACAATTTCATTTAATTGCGAGTCCTAGATTAAAACTTCATAGTATATCTAAAGTGGCTTACATCTACTGTAAAAGTATCGCTCCTTATCCCTGGTAAATTGTCGAACATAAAGTAACTTATTAGATTAGATTTATTGTCAAAGAAGTCTTTGGGTTTATAAATTAACTTTGTGTTAGTATCATACATATAGTCTTACATATAAATAACC
This sequence comes from Dendrolimus punctatus, assembly GCA_012273795.1. NCBI lineage: Eukaryota > Metazoa > Arthropoda > Insecta > Lepidoptera > Lasiocampidae > Dendrolimus > Dendrolimus punctatus. The sequence goes on from CM022536.1 coordinate 8,275,968, forward strand.
GTTTTGTTATTTTATTTTATAGGTTTGAGATATTTATTTTTCAAAAGAATTTACAATTCACTTACAGAGAAATAACTTACATTTAATTCACATTTACCCCTATTAGCGCATCTGTCCATTTATTATTGTAATATTTAAAATATTTTGTTTTCGAGTAAATTTAGTTAATTATTTACGATATAGAAGGTAGTCTTGAGAAAAAAGACGGAACAGTGGCAAGCCATAATAAACAACTTTGTTTATTATGGCAACGGGCTTATTAAAACGCGTAAAGCGATTTGAAAGTAAAGTTACGTGTTTGTCAGTCAGTCTGTCTGTTAGTTACTAAATAGCTTTAAAATAAGTTGGTTGGTTGGTTTGGGGTTTATTCATTTTTATATACTTACATGCAGGGCTCTTTTGTGGGGGCATGTTGGGGCACGCAGTGCCCTTAAAGGGAATTTCTAAAATATTGAAACATTGCCATAATAACTGAAAAAAATTAAACGTCAAAAAAATATGTACTTACAATTTTCGAGAATCAGCGTGCCTCCAAAAAAGAAGTGACGAAAAAAGCCCTGCTTACATGTATTTTACATACTTCGCAAATACGTAAAGCTATCTAGCGGCATAGTTACGTATAAAATACAATGATCTAAAGTACCAGCTAGAGGCGACAGCTATTTTAGTTTGAAATTGAGTAATACATGACGAATAACCTTACTATAACAATTATTTCGGTTCAAAATTAATTAGAGCTCGCATCATTGTAATGGTACATAAAGTTTAAGTCATTGGAGCACCACAATTTCAGTCCAGCCGAGTCCAGTCCAGCAGAGTCCAGCCTTGCATAATAAGTCAAAATTATAAATCATAGCACATAAAATTCGGTTTATTGAATGTCTGACTGATTAGATTTTGAATTTCTATAAATATGACAGCCCATTGTCTAGCGGGTGTGATTGTCGATCCGCAAGTACCATCATCGACGTTGTTGAAAACCCTACCTATATATACCTAAATATAAAATAAATATTTTTCACTACTACAGTAGCACAGTAGGTACTCTATATAGCGCTCTTAAGTCATAAACTCGTGTTTCAAAATAGAAAGTGGGTTCTAGTTCTGGAGAGAAACCATGCATCACTTAAGAAGCTTTCTGACCTAACGTGCATATTGCTATAAATACTGCATGCGGAAGGTAACGGAAAACACTATGATGAAACCTTCAGATCGTGGTAGCCGGTAGGTCAAACCTGATAATCCGCCTTAGATAAATGTACTGGGTATACTTTTTTCTGTCCGTTTCGACAAAAACAGGAAGAACTGGGCCCAGAAGTTGGGTGTTATGGGCTTCTATTATTATGTATGTATGATAATCAAAAATGTTTGAAGTGTTAAATTTTAATAAGAGAGATAAAACATTACTTATTCTTACTGTGCGATGTTGATGCTAACTAGATTTTAGAATTTTTCAGGGTATTCATTCACAATATAAAATTACTTAGAAGAAAAAAATCATTTTATTGATATAGAATAGTTATTAGGCTCCTAATAAACGATACCGCGTTATTGTTAGGAAAGTGTTGTGTTTTGATCGAAAGCTAAAAACGGATAAAGGACAGGTAATATTAAAACCATGTTCGCGTGTAAGCGTAATAGTTATGTGCGGTTCGCAAATTATTGATTTGATATATTGGGCCTACATTTGGAGATATACACCGTCTGAATCGCGTCTGAACAGGAAATGACTCGTAGATGAGTTGCTTCGTCACCATTCGGGCTCTGGTATCCGACAGCGTTTGTATTATAAGATATTATATGTTCATAAGACTAGTGGAAACACAAATTTATATTGATTTATTTATCAAATCATTAAGCATAATTATTAATATTCTGAAATGTTTTTCATGAAAGTCAATTTGTGAATGCTGCATAATATTTTTAAAGTAGTTGGATTAAAATACTTTCTTTCTTTGGGCTCTGTTTATGTGGATAAAAAAATATTCCTTCAATTTTAATTTTAGTTTATTCAATGTTAAGTCTAGGCCTGAGCTAAAGCACAAAATTCTAGCTGGTAAATAACAAAATATATAGTATAGTAATTATAAAGACCCTCCAGGTCACAGTAATATAAGGGAAAGAAATGATGGCTTTGCATAATGAGTGATACTATGCCTGCCAATGGTTTTATAATAAGAGATGCATATATTAGAGAAGAAAATTAGCAACGCAGACTCCGGGTTCCTCAACAGATACTTTGAATGCAAAGATAATTTATCGCTAGGATGATGACGATGAGTAAGTTAAAAAAAAGCGAGCGCCTTCGAGAGTCGAAGACGCTCGTCTCGAAGACTGAGGCAAAATTGTGAGGTCTTTGGACCAACAACATTAAGTCAAGTCCTATAAATAACAAATGTCACTGGCGAAGCATACGAAAACAATAAGACATTAGAAGAGCTATCTTTTTAAAATATTTAATTTTGAGCACGCAATAACTTTTATGTTAACCTTAGTTTGTTTGCGGTGCCCCGGTGTACTTGTCCCTATCTTGGATCCAATACCGTTTCTAGGAGAAGCTGCAGCGCCCCGTAGGGGGCGGTACCGCCCCGGTTGGGAAGCTATGGTCTAGCCCGTTCTAGGCTCTTATTAGGGAACGTAACATTTATTATATAACTAGCTTCTACCCGCGACTTCGTTCGTATTTTCGTTTTTAACTATCCCACGGGAACTCTTTAATTTTTCGGGATCAAAAGTATCCTATATGTTGACCAGGGATATAAGCTAGCACCATACAAAATTTCATTTAAATCAGTCCAGTCGTCTCGGAGATTAGCCGGTAAAAACAGGCAGACAAACAGAGAAACAAAATTGGAAAAAAAAGCTAAATTAGTTCTATTTCAGTTCTTACACCGCGCTGACTCGGTTTTTAGCATTTTTTCATTGTACAAAAATTCGACCTCTATAGTTTTATTATATGTTATCTATATGTATGAATATCTATATATTACTGAAGTGATGTGGATTATTTTTGTCTTTAGGAAAATGAAAAACAATAAGAGTAAATTTTAATGCTTATTGCGGTTTGCACCTTTAAGTGTTTACCAAATTATGACTATTCTATAATTGTTGTGTTTTACTATATAAGTAGGTACTTGAACACCCGAGGAATGGACTGCGGAGTTTGAGGATCTATTGGTACATCTGAGACATTAATTTATTATATTTATTTCTATAAATCTACGATCTTATTCATATTGAGTTAGAAAAAGTTTGTTTTATACCGCTAATGTCTAGAACAAAAAATATAACTTGAAAAACCGAACATCATAAGCTTCATCCGCAAAATTCATCGGAGCTTGGCAATATTTAGTAACAGAAATATTTAGGATGTTGTGTTTTGTGGATAGGCGCGCGCACTCGACGGCAGGTCTCCTCGCAGCGGCGTTAAACGGCGGCGGAGCGCGGGGCTCCGGCCTCGGCACTCGGCCCGCGGCGCCCTCGCGGCTCACTCAGTTAGTGTCTGGCTGTGGTGAGATTAACGTCGGTTCTCAGCTGTTGTTACGTCAATTGGTTCGTTATTCTGGCAAAACGCATCTCATTTTTATGACATGCTATTTATAACTTACATGACAATATTCCCAATAATAACAAACTTTTCGTAAATTTCAGTACTACATTAATTGTATTTAATAAAAACCGGTTCCGAACTTGACCTGTGATTGTTTGCCCGAACTGTCAGTGCGCGTGTTTTGCTTTATCGATAACATAACCTGTACGTTTCAAGGGCACAACACTTGACTATTTCTTGTGGAAGATGTGTTTTTAGGATGTCGGAACGGGGCTAGGTGTTTTTTAAAATGTAAGTGGGCGTACCTATTCGAAAGTTTGAAAATCGATCGGGTGACGTGCGTGCGTGGGATTGCGTTTACGTAATCTTTGTTTACCTTGGGAATATGCACTGTGTTGACAGCCCACAGTGATAATTGATATATCGTATCTATCAGTCTATTGACACCTCGCCTGGCAACATAATAGGGGTAAGTTCACAAGTTACTTTTTTTTAATTTTACGTTGCTGTACTTGTTGTTTTACTCCTTAGATTAGATATTGTTCTCCAAATCCATGTTTCTTTTTTAGTTTCTTGGGGAAGTGTATGTTTTTGTTTTTGTTTATTTACAAAAACAAACCATTTGATATAGGTATGTATCTCAAGAGCATTTCATTTTTAGAATTCCGTAGCAAAAAACGGGACGCTTATAAATTTGTCATTTTGGTTTATTGCCCCTATATGGATGACTTGTATACAATATTTTATGTAATAAAATCGCGAAATATATCAAAATTGGGGTTTGCCGTTATGCATGTACCTGAGGGATGAAAACCATTTTTTCAGCGCACATCGGCATGGCTTATATGGGATATCCTTGGATATCATGAAACTATGTAAAAATTATTCCAAAAATTGGTTTTTACAAACATTCATTAACTTATCTCTAAATCAGAATATTATAATAATATTCTGATTTACAGAAAGAAATTAGGAAGAAAGAATTCCCTTTAGGAATAAGGGCTTACGCCAAATCCCATACAGACCAGATCATTTTGAACGCAAATAGGTTTGTTAGTGTGTCTTATCTCCACGGAAGTCTCTTTCTTTTCTTTCAACCAAATCCCAATTAATTGGGATCGGCACAATATGTCTTTTTCTCTACCCGGAAGTAAAACGATAAAAACGTTTTTAAAAATATGTTAGTAAGTACTTCTCTAGTTTATTACAATGGAGAAACCTTATTTTTTTGAGTATATAAATAACATCATAATAAAATATTCAGACATTTTTAATACTAATTATAAAAACATTCTTAGCACTTAGCATTAAATAGTTGATTTTTTCTAGATTTTCACCACCAATTTACGTGAAACTATTAAGACGTCAGACAGAGTAACTTAGAATTTCTTTGATCTACCCCATTTACGGAATAACGGAGGTAGTAGGGCTAGACAATTGCTCCCCCTTAACTTGAGCATAACTTCGGACTATAATGACTTATAATTTTTCCTGCGACTTATTTGCGATGTTACGAACGAAACCTGCCTTCTGCAACCGTTCTCATATCTAAGCACACTTTGCTGATATATACAAGAACAGAAGAACAACTTTAATGACGAATATAAAAGCGGCCCTAGTTAAAATACTTGTACTTAAAAAAACGTGTTTCGTTTGTTATTAAAATAAATAAAAATTATAATAAAAATAGGTACAAGTTTAGTTATTTATCAACCCTTCTTTACTACGTAACGGCAATTAACAATGAAAAGAACAGGTATTATAGAATAATATGAGACTGTATAAATGGAGGTAAAAACCGTTAAAGCCGTTTCGCATCATTCTTGTTGCTGCATTTTTAAATCACGCGCTTACGTCTGTGGCCTGTTTTCTAGGGTTCTGTTGTTTGTCGTATAAATTCGGCATTTCCGTCCTTCTGATTGTTTATATATTATAACACAGTAATTATTTTTTAAAGCTTCAGTAAGTTTAGATGGGTAAAATTTGAATGGAATATAAGTATTATCCTTAATATGCATTTACTAAGGTTGCATTAAAAAGCGAAAAAATAAGTCATAGAGGTTGCTGGCTGCCATACATACTCGTATAACTAGGGCATGAAAAAAATAGTCTACGTGGGGTGTACTGGCGTGTAAGAAATTGTTTGTCAAATTTTGGAAAATCATTACAATGCTTAATAAACAGTTATATAATATAATAATATACCGATTATTTAAATTTACGAAAATTTCATAAGCAACTTGAAGACAGATTCTAGGTAGGTAGGTAGATCAGGAAACAGTATATGGTAATGTATTTCCCTTTACAGCAGATGTTACTTCTAGGTGTACCTACTTTTCAAAAAAGTAAAAAAATGCGAAAATGTACGTACAGACTTTTTTTCAACTTAATTGCACACTAGGCGATTTTTTATAGACAATCGGTTATTACGCGGCCTTTTGCTGTTATTCCATAGAGGTCATTAAATTTGTTGCGGACTTTACCAATTCCGTTAAAACTGTATTTTCATTACTTGTCAGTAGTACTTGGCTGATTAGTCGGGTTCGGGTCGGTATTAGCTACGGTTGCCAAAATGTCACGACTAAAAACATTTATTTTTGATCAAAATATTTAGACATCTAATACACTTATCGATTCCAATGGTTAAGAGTAAAACAGAACCCAAATGATTTCACTACAGTGGCTGTCTATTTATGTGTACAGATAATCGCAGCTAGCTGATGATAAGAAATTTATGGGTTAGAGAAATGGTATATAAACATTTACGTATTACATACATACATACATACATAACTTCACGCCAGGTCCCTTGCGGGGTAGGCACGAACAACAGAGCGCCATTTAGGCTTATTCTTACACACCTCACTTGCTTCTTTGACATTCATAGTTCTTGTCATGCACACTCGTCTGTTCTTAAGGCTCCTGACATCACCTTCTGCTAGTACACGATCAATTTGATCATGGAAGATGTGTCGTGGCCTTCCGCGACTTCTGCATCCATCCACTTTTGCATTGTATATCTGTTTAGTCATTCTTTCATCATACATTCTTTCCACATGCCCGAACCACCGGAGCATTCCTTTCCTTACCTTCACCCCGACACTCTCTTTCAGACCAACTCTCTTTCTTACTTCGGTATTACGAACACGGTCCGCGAGCGTCACTCCGCAGATTTTGCGCAGTGCTCGCATCTCGACCGCGTTTACTCTACTTTCGTGCTCTCTATTCCATACCCAACTCTCGCTTCCATACGTGAGCGTAGGTACCAGCGCCGCGTTGTATATGGCAAGCTGGGCCTTCTGGGTGAGGTTCTTAGCGCCTAGAAGTTTACCTAACGCTCCATTCACACTATTCCCCAAATTCACTCTTCTTTCTATATCAGCGGTGTACCTTCCATCCCTGCTAAAAGCACATCCGAGATATACAAACTCATTCACTTGTTCCAGCATAACATCATCGACCATTATCCTTGCATTCGTTCTGGTTGTTTCTCTTTCAAACACCATCACTTTTGTTTTCTTCGCATTCAAACGTAAGCCTCTCACCTGACAGTCATCTTTCATCATTGTGACTAGTGTTTGCAGTTCTGATGGCGATTCGGCTAAAAGCACGGCATCATCCGCATAAAGCAAGCTGCTAACAACTAGATCACCCATCCGCACCCCAACATCCATCAATCTTAATCTCTGGAGACAATTGTCCAGATATAGGACAAACAGCAAAGCCGACAGCACGCAGCCCTGCCGGACGCCAATATTGACGTCAAACCAGGGCGACAGGCTGCCGTCCACCCGCACGCATGCCATACAGTCCTCGTAAGTGGACTGTACAGCACGCAGCAAATGGCCATCAATCCCATATCCGGGCAATATGTCCCAGAGGTCCTTCCGCACAACCCCGTCAAATGCTTTCTCTAGATCCACAAAACCGCAGAAAACCTTCCGGCCCGTAGCCAGCTGCTTCTCCACGATATTGCGGAGCGAGAAAACTTGATCCATACATCCCCTTCCATTTCTGAAGCCTCCTTGTGCATCCCACAGTAATCCATCGGATAACACTCTCATTCTCCTTTCAACAATTTTCGCATACACTTTAGATGCTGTGCTGATCAAACTGATGGCCCTGTAGCTGGCGCACTCCATACGTGACCCCTTGCTTTTATACAAGGGCACGATGACAGCGCGCCTCCAGTCGTTGGGAACCTTTTCTGTCCTCCAGCACAAGTTGCATAAGGACAGGAAAGCGTCCCGGACGCAGGTGCCACCATATTTGATCATCTCAGCAGACACACTATCGATTCCTGCTGCCTTTCCATTTTTCAGGCTTCTTATCGACCATTCGATCTCTTCCAAAGTGATCTCGGATGCTGACTCCTCGAAGTCAGTCACAGACTCAGTCGTGGTGCCAGTATCCGGGATAGTATCATACATTTCTCTAAAATATTCACTCCATCGCGCTAAAACCTCTTGTGGGTTAGCAAGAATGTCCCCTGCTTTAGATTTAATTCTTTCCATTCTGGAAGCTGACGAACATCCCCGAGACTTCTTAACCTCTCTCCAAAAGAGTTTGGTATTTGCCTCGAAGTTCTCCGTCAGCTTCTCTTTTTCTTTCAATTTTATTCTTTCACGCTTCTCTTTCACTAAAGCTTTGGTTTCATTCTTGCAGAGGCGATACATTTCTTTCTTCATCTCTTTCATGCTGTCATTCTGATGCAAAGATGCAATATAATCCAGCCAGGCTTTTCTCTTTCTATCTACGCTAGATTTAACATCCGCGTCCCACCATTCGTCACCTTTCGTTGTTATATGCCTCTTTGCGCATCCACATGCTTCTTTTGCGCTTTCCACTATACTTTCTTTCATACTATCCCAGTCATTATCCACATCTAATTCGGAGAAGTCCGCTTTTGCAAGCCTTTCTTCGACTAGGCGCGCATACATACTCCTTACACTAACATCTTCCAATTTTTCACATCTTATTCTTTCAAGCTCCCCGAAATTGGTACGCTCTCGCCAGTGCCTCCACTTCTTGAAAAAACCCACAAACCGGCTTATCACCAGGTAGTGGTCCGTTCCAAGAGTGGGGCCTCTGTAGGCTCTTGTATCCATTATTGTGTTTCGGAGGCGACTATCTATTAAAATCAGATCAATCATACTTTTCTGTTCATTCATTCTCCATGTATACGTGTGGATATCCTTATGATGGAATAAGGTGTTCGACACAAGCAAGTTTCTTTCCATGCATACGTCTATGATTGGCTTACCAGCATCGTTCGCTCTCTTGTCGCCATAGGGTCCAAGGACAGCCTCAAAGCCATCTCGTTTGGTCCCCACCCAGCCATTAAGATCACCACACATAATTAGTCTTTCGTTCCCTTCAGCCAGATCCAGAATTTCTCTTACAGATTCCCTAAACTTCTCGAGGTCTTGGGGATCCGCTGAGCTTACGGGAGCATAAGCTGCGACCAGAAAAACTCGCGTGATCCCCAGTTTTAGATGGACGCAAAGAAGTCTCGGGTTCACCAGACAATAGTCTTTCACTCCAGACACAAAGCGGGATGAGAGTACGACGCCTACCCCCCCACTTGCACGCTTGTCCAGGTCCACGCCGGACCACAGAGCAAGCATGCCATTGGGGAGGTCATCGACGTCACACCCCTTCCGCTTTGTCTCTGTCATACATAAGGCATCCAGGCTTCTCTCATTCATTATATCAATCATTTCGTCCATCTTATCTTTCATTCCACCTCTCACATTCCACGTGCCTATACGGCACTCTGCTCCTCTCGACCCGCCAGGTTTGGCGCTGTGGGAAAGGTGGCGGCCCCCTTCGCCGCATGCGCATTTACGTATTATCTTTAATTTTACGAATATTATTATGTTTCAATGTTCATATTTTTCACATTATAATTATTTTGAAAGAATAAATATCATGCTATTCTAATATACAATTTTAGAAATAAAAAATGCACGTACCAATAATGCCGCAAATAATGTTTTGTTTTATAACGAGGAGCAACAACCAATTGCGGAGTAAAAATTAAAAATAATCTCTGCACAAACAACTGAACGTGGACTCTTATCAAGACGTTCCCAAATATATCGCTCAACCTTAACCTGCGCCCGTTAGCACGCATGGACTGGGATGACACAGGATCTAGTTAATATACGTGGTTACTAGCCGCAGATAATACTTTTTTTACGACGCAGAGGGAATACATTTCGTACAATACCGGGCTCTTTCTGGGAGGGTTAAACCTTACGCGGGGAGATTTAGCGCCGTACGGCTTGTGTGGGGCTCTTATACAGATGTTCTCAACTATTCCACTAAACCTGAACCTGCCTCCGATTTGCATATGCGCTTGTGTTAGGAAGAGCATGAGACTTAGAACGTAGTTACGCCCATGTTCATCCGCGCATCAAGGCCTGAGAGTACACCGGAGCAGAGCAAACTCTTTAAATGTTGCAAAGCACAGTACCACGTATCAGGCTATTGAAATTTTCAACAAATTACCTACTGACCAAAAGCTAAATATATATAAAATGCAATCTTTTAAGCGTAATATTAAAGCATTCCTCCTTAAACAAGCTTTCTATTCAGTTGACGATTATTTTTGTGCTTAAATAATAATAATATAATAATCTTAATATATATAAATCTCCTGTCACGATGTTTGTCCGCGATGGACTCCTAAACTACTCAACCGATTTTAATCAAATTTGCACACCGTGTGCAGTTTGATCCAACTTGAAAGATAGGATAGTTTTTATACCGTTGGAACCGGTAGGTGGCGCTGAGATCGGGTTCTAGAATCCTCTTAACAACGGGGAGCGATTTTGTTTTTGTGTGTTTGAGTGGGTCCCCGGATGGTTTAAATCCACAATTGGAACCGGTAGGTGGCGCTGGGATCGGGTCATATTTTTTCAGAGCAGGACAACGTCTGCCGGGGCCGCTAGTATGATTATAAAATACCTTTCGAGTGACATATTTTTGTAAGTTAAGAATGTTTATTGTAAATTAGTTTTTATTTTATTTTATAATTGTAATTATGACTATGTATGTATATTTCAGACACAAATGTTTTTTGTTAATGATTTAATATAAATAAATAAATAAATAAAACTCACTTCAACAACAGAGATTTAGTTCCACTGCGTCCCTAGATGCAGGTGGACCCCTGTGACGGAACCACGGGAGGAAGTTTTGCGCATATCTGCGCTTCCAGAGCCCCGACTGACATGCATGCATACATGCGCACCTTTCTCCCTATCTCGTTCAGCGGCCTCCTTTTGAGACATGACTGCCTTGCAGAATTTGGACGCTCCCTCCTAATGATCCATTGAACCTACGACGGCCTCAAGCTCAAATCTCTGCCGTGCCTATGCTGCGCATTTGATCAGCGTATGGAACGCAGTCTTCGCGCCACATAGGCGTCGTGAAGAGGAAGGCAGACATCCCACATTCTGATGCTGATACTTATCGAAGCAACCGTGCCCAGTAAGTATTTGTGTCGTCCTGAAGGTCAGGGTCCCGCGTTTCCGCGCAGCCCATCACTTCAGGTGTGGACTCACGGCCTCCACTGTGTCAATACCAGCTGCAGGGGTTTACAACTCTCTCGACCAAATTTGGATCATGGACGCGGTTTCCCGCGCCAGGACTGGCTCCCAAAGGATCTAGTCATAACCGACATTCGAAAGAAGCGGCTCGAAAACCGACGCCTGTGGGACGCCGTTCGCGACGCGTCGCCGATATATCGCTCGATAGGACTGACCGCCATCCCAAAGGATGTATCTGTCCTGGAGGTACGCGCCTGACAGTCTCCTGATCCCGCAGATAATGCTCTGCCAACTGCCGGTGAGAGTGGAATCTTTAATAATAAATACTTAAAATTTTATACAACTAAAGCGATTTTTTTTTGTAATAAGCGAGCATTACATTATCCAATTTACAGAGCGCTAAATCTGGTGCGCTAGCTAGTGCACTAGGCGAGCAAGCGTGGCAGAGCCCATACGATCTCACTAGATTGGACCACTAGTTGCCTAATTGCCTTTACATTTACACCATCCAATTTTAGCACGCTAGGTCACGTAGCGCTCTGCAAATTGGATAATGCAATGCCCGTTTTAGTTTTATTTTTATTTCTAGAAACAGTTATTACAATGCTTATTATTACCTACCCACCTAGGGTTGTCTATGGAAATATACTCTTGTATTTATAGTATGGCTAGAAGCCGTTCTTTCAGGGCGGTCTGCGCTTACATATTACATGAGAGCGACGGTCGCGACTACAATGACGACGCGATGAGTTCGTCTGGCGGACTTTGCTTACCTTCGGATTTTTCATTATATCTCCGTGTATTATGAATCTATTATGATTTTAAAAGGTTTACGCTATTTTGACACAACGATGTGATAAATTGAAATTTCTAAGATGGTATTCATTATATCCTTAATGCAAAAACATTAATATCAGCAATGAAAACATAATTTGCTTACGTAATGGTGCATACGAATTCGTATAGTTAAATTTTTGGGTTTGTATGTGTCATGTTTATAGGTGTATATGTGAGCGTATACCGTGATGAGCTCAGGGTAACAAAATTTAATTTTCACAAGTCGATGTAAGGAAATTCCACGAAAGGGTCTTGTCGCAAATGAAAATAAAATCGAATTAATGCTTTAAATACCAATTTGAAACGCGCGAGATACGCAGTAGGCAAAGTATGCAGGAACCGAAGTAGCTTTTAAGGATATCATTAGTCCCCGGGGAAATTAGAATGAATTACACAGAGTAACTGCCTCGTTACACTTTGCAGTCCTCCATACATCAAACAGGCATGTATATGTAAAAGTGGATCTTAATGAACCTACATGTATAATATTAGGATATGCCCGCGATTTCATCGATATTCGACTAGAAATTCCTGCGGGATTACCGAAACACAAAGTACCTATCGCATTTAAAAAAGAATGTAAGCTATTGCTTAGTGAAAACTGTCGGAATAACCTAATTTTTGTGCACCCGATCAACTACGAACCACTCCCAGAAAAATTTCCCTATAATCCCCAGCATTAAAAGTGGCGCAGATTAGGAGACTTAAGTCTTAAGAATTTTCTGTCGATCAGCAAAAATCGCATCGAAATCGGCCAAGTAGTTTTTACGTGAATCCTGAACAAACAGACAAGAAATCTAAATAAAATTCCATTGTCATATTCCAGTTGCTTTTTAAATAGCTTCATTGTATTTGTACATGTACATAGAATGTTTAGAATTTTATAATATTAAAATTACATTTTCTGATGATGAAAAATGTGTTAGTTCTCTGCATAGTTTATTTAAATTGAACATGATTCTACTTAATACAAAACTTCCATTTTTAGGTTTCATGCTTCTAATATTAAAAATTTCACTATACCTACTTTCAAAAGTATCCTTGATTATTCCTAAATGTTATTTGTAAATATGCGTGAAGTACGCACGGCAAAGGGTGGTGGTGGTGACAAACGTCCGCTGCTTTTGTAAATCGGGCAGAGAACCCTAAAAATATTTAGTAGCAAATACCCCATATCTCAAAGTTTATTTAATGGATTTTTCTTAACAGTTTTATTCTTATTTCTGTTATCTTATTCTCAATATTATTTGAGAAAAAATGACTTTGACATATATCGGCATAATCGTTCCATCATAATCGATTGATAAATCGACGGCAATTACGATTTTATAAGAGATTAGTTTATAAAATAGATCAATCTTAATGATTACGAATTGTTTTGATAAGGATTGTAAAACAGTATTGGGAATTTCGTTTTATTTCGAAATGATCTTCACAATACACACTTCAATGGGAAACAAGGTATGTTTGTAAACAAACTAGTGGCAGTAGACTGCAGACGGAGCGAGCGGGGAGGGAATGAGTACATCGAGTTTATGACTCAGAAATGATGCCATCAGTTAGTCCGTGGGCACAGGCAGCGTCGTAATTGTGGCACATGAAATTCAAAAACTACGCAGTTGTATTAATTTACTTCGAAATGACCTTTCTTTGATCAAAAGGTCGAATGCCAGTGATTTTAACAATCCCATTTAGTGTTTATAATAACGCTTTCGCCACGTTCCTCTTTTGTAATCATGTCCTGGATAATGTGTTGGATTAACGCTGGTGGAGCCAACTTCGACATTAATGTTCTCGTGGGACTGAATGTGACCTACGCATTTCCGCCTACTTACGCTTCGGACAAGTACAGCTCCGGGAAACGTTATTTCTAAGTAAAATAGAATATTATAACGTTTAGCCTTGGTATTATGGCAAATAAGTCATAAATTGCGAAATTTATTTGCTAATTATGTTTGCGTGCATATCATTCTGTTCGATACATATCCAGAAATACACGTTGCATTCTATGAAGTAAACTAGCGTAAACACGTAACAGTGTTGTAATTGCATGTAATTTGCCTATTACGTAAAAACTATTTTATACTAATAATTATATATATCGACGTTGTCAGCTGATTTCCACTGGTGGACATACACATAACACATGCTCAAGTTTACACAATATGTCCCGGTCCCATTCCCTGTGCAATAATTATTATATTTACAACTAGCACCAAGTCCACTTTTCTTGTAATTTTTATAAGATCACTATGGTTTAAAGAAAAAAATAAAGGCTCGTGTAATAATATCCATCATAATAATATACCTGTTTTTATTTGAAAACATTATGACGAAATAAATGCTTGCAATGCAGACGCCATAAAGTTACCGAGGATAAAAGATGACCCCTCGCCGGTTATATCTCATTATTTATGGCTCAAACCTTCCTTTTCAAATCTTCCATAAAGACGGTCCTTTTACCTTTTTCTTTCAGCTATTTTCTGGTTTAAAAACTATAAAAGGTATATTATTGCGGGTGAAGTCAAGATTCTAAATGCTTCTGCTATCAATGAGTGGCCAGATCAAAGTTTAATTAGTTTTCACGCGACTTGATTTTCATAGCGAATCAGGAACGAGGTCAGAAATATTAATCCTATTAATCCACGTATATGTAGCAATCTATATATGTATTAAATCTGAGCAACTGATAAATAATACAAACATACATTTCTTATGTGTAGGTATCAGGATAAACTAGGGTTGCCAACTTCAGATTTTAAAAACTAGGATTTGAACTTGAAAGCACCGGGGCAATTCAGTTTGAAAATAGAACGCAGTAATAGATTTGCAATAGTTAAATTAATATGTAGTGAAAATTGGTTAAATGAAATTCAAGTAATGATAATAATCATATTTTGTATTAATAAAAGTATTTGAATAAAATTACACGAATTGAAAACGAGTTATTAAAATACAAAACGAGCTCTCGCGAGCCGTGAGGTGGCTGCCTGTAACGTAAGATTTGTAGAAGTGGCACGCGATTTTAAAACACAAGGCGCTGCCGAAATACTAGCCAGCACATCCCAGGACACTACAAATACTAGGACATATCCTGGGAAAACAGGACGGTTGGCAACTCTAGGATAGACTGATATAATGATTATATTATGTATCATTTAAATGTCTCACCAAATATTTTAAATTTCAAAACGCTGTTTAGACTGTTTTTTTAAATAAATCCATACTAATGTTTAATGTTTAATAAGCTATTTCTTATACATGATAAATTCATGTTTTCAAAAGAAATAGCTAAAAATACTCATCAAGGGAATGTTGGGGTTTATTTTGATGACAAAATGATATCATTAGATTTAAAAAAAACATTTTCTTATCCAGGAATCTTAAAAATATATCGGTTTAGTAAAAAAATAACACTAGTCTACCGCTTGACATTCCTTTGCAGAAATTCATCCTTATAAGGTACACACTGAGGGCTAGAGTAATATATACAGGTGTGCTTTTTTCCTTTTGATATCTTTAAAACCTTAAGATACCTTGAGTTAAGATGCCTTAATTTCATCAAAATCAGCGAAATCAAAGCGAAGCGAAGCCTTAGCGTTGGTGGCAATTTTTTTAATAGCCATCCAAAATTCACTTTATATCTCAAATAATAAATACAAGTGTTTCAAGTCAAGTCTCAAGTAATAAATAGTTTCATATCTATGCCGCACCCGATCATAGATCCTCTTTTTTATTTTCACAGCTTATTAAAACTCTTTGTTTATATGCATGTTTCAAAACAAGTAAATAATTAACTATTTGTTCTTAACGTTTGCGTTTTGATGCATCAGTCGGAATTGAACGTCGTACTCTTCACTTTCTATTTTAGAAATTGCAAAAGTGCTTTATAATGGTTTAGGTAATTGGTATTAACACATCTGCTGTAATGTTTTAAGAGAGGGAGAGAGACAGAGCGGAACTGGCATGTGCAGCCGACCAAGCATACCTCAAGGTCGGACCGACTGCGTTTAAATAATCTAACTAAATTAATCACAAAGAGCACATACCTAATGTGCATAATTGTCATCATAAAAAGTAATTATTTTGATGTAAGTTTAAATAAAAAATGTGCAGTTTTTGGCGGAAACTTGAGAGTTATTGTTTTGATATATAGTTTTTGTTTAAACATGTATTTGTGTAAAATAAGACCAGCCTAAATATGTTTTCTGCTGGTGGTGAAGTCCCCGGCACAGCTGAGCAGTCGCCGGAATCCCAGATTCGCTTTGCGTATTGAGCGTAACCAATGTGATACGATTTATCGAAATACGGAAACCATCACTGTCTCTCTCTTTGTCTTTACTCAAAAGGGATAGAAATCATACTTTGAAAAAAAGGAAACTTCGTTTGTGCGTAGGCTAAGGTAACCTCTCAGGGCGCTTTAGATGTTCACTGTGCAGTAGACACTGTGCACTGTGTACTAGATTCGGTGGCGTCCACAGCGAAGGTAAGCATGGGGCGCAGGTTAGGTTTAGTGTTGTAGTCGGGAACGACTAGCCCAGAGTTCCACATTCCACACATTTCTCTTGCAGCGCTGCTCGCCTCATTTGGCCTTTCCCCGAATGGGCCATACAGGTACGAAGTGTATTCCCCCTGCGTTATAAAAAAGGTAAGCGGTCATCAATCGTGCCAACTATAAGAACTCCATTGATCAAACGCATACAATTTGCTCGCAGCCGCGGCGACATGGGTTCAACAGCCTTTTGGTATCTGTTTGCTTGAAGACTATTCTAAAAATTGAATAATCATTGCTTGATACTGGCAAGATACACAAACAGTTCAAAGTTAAAACAGAAGAAAAATCAACAACTTGAATACCAATGTATAATATCTATAATATTATAAAGTTTTAAACATGCCGTGTCTGTATATTGAAGCTATAAAAAAACTGGAATAGACTATAAGTATAAACTACGGAGAACAAGATGCATTTTTTTTTAGTTTCTTGTCTGTTTGTTCGGGTTTCCGTAAAAACATCTGGGCCCATTTCGATTTTCGCTGATCGACAGCTAAATACTTAAATTCTGCGCTATTTTTTGTCTTGGGAATCCCGCGGGAAGATTTCTGGGAATGATCTAAAATGACCAGATTTAAAAATCGAATTCCAATGTGATTTTCACTAGCCGATAGTAAATTTTATGTAATAAAATATGTTATATTTTTTATCTCGGAATCCCGTGGGAATTTTCTCGGGAGTGGTTTGCGATTGTTCGTTGCATAAAAATTTCCTTATTTCGACACAGTCTTCACTAAAACGATGGTTAGAGAATGTATTCTTTTTAAATGGTGCGGTACTTTGTGTCCCGGGAGACCAGCATTATTTTCAAGTCAAACGATGAAGTCGCGGCTCGCGGGAATATTACATAAGACAAGTATTAACTAGTGTATGTACATTTTTTGTGTATAAACTCAAGAACCTAGATAGATAAGAAAGAAGTGAGATTCGTAATGCATTAGGAAATAATGGAACAGTTAATTTATGAAGCAATACCACTACTGTAATAAATATATCATCGTTCTAATTTGATATCGAATTTCCTAAGTGAACTTAGTGACTCTTTCATGAAATAAAATTGCTTAATCACATTGGTTTTTAAAAGTTGATAGCAAGTTACGTTAAAAACACGTTCCACAAACATATCAGTTTACTGAATTCGCCTACTATATCAGCCTCTAAACTACTATTTCTGGTCCAGGTCAACCCTTATTTTACAGTGAATGGAGAGTATACCCGCAATGCTGGTTCCAAGGTTTGTGAGTTCATATGTCGGTTATCTCGATCTAAACGTGTTTTCTTTCTTTATCAGCACGTGGAAATTGTAACAATACGCACATTAGGATAATGTGGTGCATGCTTCCCAGCCAGAATTCGAACCCACACGTTTTAAAACGCGGGTAACCATAAAGTTACAACGGTTTCCCTTCAATCCATATTATATTTATATGCATACTAGCTTTTACCCGTGGCTTCACTCCCATCAATGTTATCTCACGGGAAACTTATATTTCCGGGATAAAAATTAGCCTATGTACTCTTCTAGACTATATAAATATATGTTTGCCGAATTTCATCAGATCCGTTAAGGCGCTCTGGTATGATTGAGCAACAAACATCTAGTCCAACTTTTGCGTTTATAATATTACTTTACTCTGATTTTTCATTACCTGGACAGCTGCGATCGACTTTTTTTGATTCATTAGTGAGTTGTCTGAGTTGAATTTACAACTCACCACTGTGAGTTGAATCCAACAGAATTTGTATATAGGATTCAACTCACAGTGGTGGGTTGTTTCAAGCTTGCAACATAAAAAAGGTCGATCACAGCTGTCATTTTAGTTCGGGTAATTAAAAATCAGAGCATAGAGTTGCTACGCTGCGGGTCAAGTCCTAATAAGTATCGTAGCGCTATTCTACTTACATAAAAACTTAATTAGGTATCTGTATATCGTGAGCGAAGCCACAGGCAAAAGGCACTTTGTATATAAACCTTCCTCGATTTTTTTTACTCTTAACAGATGGTAAAAACCGATTAATTAACCGGTTTAGGAGGATATAGCGGATATACAGAGACAGACGCGGTAAGCAACTTTGCTTTATACGATGTAAAGACATAGATGAAATTATAGAAAACGGACACTATTTACAACCGCTGGTCGAAATTGTGGTACGAACCGTGACGGATAACGGAGTCTATTGGATCTTCAATGCAACTATTTATTATGGAAAACAGCCGCTGGCTAGCTGTCATGGCCCATCAGCCACAATTTACTAAGTGGCCAATCTGTACCGTGATCAAAAGTTGCTACATCTCATGTCTGACGTTAATTAACTTGCTTTATTACATACCATGACTGTTTATTACAGCTGGAGTCTTGTTTATAAATATCCTACTTTTTCTTCAAGAACACATTTCTTTTTAAAAGCATGAAGACGACGCGGGTAGGACGATTTAAATTAACTCAGGAAAGCAGGTTTTTTTCTTTATTTGTTTTATTGTATATTTTTCTATAACTAGGATATCTCCGCGACTTCGTCCACACTTGACTTGAAATTCCTGGGACACTAAGTACCACAGCATTTGAAAAATTACGTAAACTATTGTTCTAGCGTAAGTGAACATAATCGGCTAATTTTTATGCATCCTAACCACTTAAAAAAAACCGCGTACTCCCAGGATAACCAAGATTTTATGTCTAAGAATTTGTTATCAATCAACGAAAACTACGTCGAAATCGGCTCAGTGGTTTATATGTGAATCCCAAAGAAACAGATAAACCGACAAGCGGGCAAGAAATCCATCGTTTATGTGGCCGATTCCAGTTTTAATAACTTCAAAGTACATACACGGCATTTTTAGACTTTTGTAATATTGTAGATAATATAAATGTATTGTATTTTATAAAAGAATCGTAAATGGTCTGTCTATGCGTGGGTCAATCGCACACAACCATTACATGTGTTTTTGGGAGTCTGTAGCAATTTTGGTAAAAACAGAACACTTATCTAACTGTCATGTCCGTCTGTCCGTATTTATCACAATAATTTTTCTCGATGTCTAATATTCCATCAAATTTTATCCATTGATCTTCTTCACTTATTTCATATGGAGCAAAATTTGAGGGAAAGCCTCTATTTAACGCTACAAAGTTACAGAGTGAAATTGTGAAAAAAGTAAAGAGAAGAGATAGTCGCCATACATGTTTATATGGGTTGAATTTTTTTCACCGTATAAGTCGTATGGGGTAGTCAGAATTTAATAAAACTGCTTAATTACTTTTAAATAAGTGAATAGGTAGCGGTATATCAGCAAAAGTCACCATTTTCCATATTCGTTACAATTGTGCCCGCTTCTAACTTTTTACTATGAAGTGAAAAATTTAAAGAAATAGTTTAGATTAATTTATTTCGAAAATAACCAATTTTTAATTGAATGCTTATTGGTGGTTCCGTAGCTAAATAACGAAAACAAGGAACCTTTGTCACCTCTACGAAACTTTATTGTGCGCGGACTTCACCCATTTGTTTTCTTCGCTTATCCGTGCAATTTTGTCATGTTTAGTACTCTGAATATTTCTAAAGAAAATATATTCGAAAGTCGTATTTAATCACTGAAAAATAAAATATCATGATGACCTATGAATTTCTCTAAATGGTGTAAGATTGCATTGATGGTTGCATGACTTAAGCAAATTCAAGTGTCGTGCTCAAGTGAAAGTTTCCTTAACCGACTCTGGTCGTTTCTAGTTATCCAGTGTAGATTTAGATTTATCGTCTCACATAAGAAACCAGATCACGTCAAGCCCGGTCTGCTTGTCACCAGTGATAAACTAACCTTGATCTTCCGTATTTGTAGCTAACAATTTAGACACTGGCATTTTTTATCCGTTTATGTATATGATAATTATTCTCAGAATCATAGGTAAACTAATATATCATCCATTAAAATAGAATACTCTAAATATCTAATTTTAGCTGTACTAATTGCTAAGGCCTCCGCACTTCATTACAATAATAATTCATGTTTAGTTGAACTGTATAAAGGTCGCTGTACTGCTGTGCCATCTATTGGCGATATAAAGTAAAAATGATACCAAAAAAGTTACCTACGACTCGCTCAAATAAACCAACATAATTTATTAGATAGTACATTTATACTGTTTAAGGACTATTTGAATGCTCGAATTTTACGCGAGTAAAGTTCTAGTTCCAGTTCCAGGTCTCCACTGTAATGGGAGGCCCGAGAGCAGCGGGACATTTATGGGCTGTTGTTATATATTATTATAAAGGATAAGCGTCAGTAACATGAGGGGGTAATAGAGGAACATGTAGTTTGACGAACACTTTCTTTTTAACACTTACACTTTTTCAAGGGAAATGCTATAACTTTTCCTGGGTGTCGAATCATTAAATCCGGTCACGAAGACATTCAAAGCGCGGTGTGCGTATCAAGTATCGATCTGGTGAATGGCTCAGCTGCGTCGCCCCACATTTCACGCTCGTTGCCAATCGCAACGAATACGCTCGCTTTGGGTAGTTAGTATACTCCGTGTTCTTGCCGTCGTCCCGCAATGTTATGTTGTACTATTTGTAGATCAAAACAACGGCTTCAACGGAACAAAGCCTTCGGTGTGTTCTCTAATAAACCTCAAATTTTCACGATTTTATTGCGATCGAAAAATCTCGAAATACAGAGTACTATTTCACTTATTAAGCACCCGATTGCGAATCAATTCCATTAAAATTTTCATTAAAAGCCGGTTACAAATCGCGTCAAAAATAAACTTGCCAGATGAAAGGCCATCGGCTTAAACGGTTTCCTTTGATAATACTAAGAGCCATTGTTTTGCATCTTGAATTCTGTAGCCTTCTCTAAAGAAGGTACCTACTGTCCGAATCTTTCGCTTCGAATGTGCGCAAGTAATACCTATTCTTGCATAATACCAGATGTGCGCTGAGTCATACCACTAATGCGAGTAGGTGTCAGCCTTTGCCATGATTTAATTCTATGAGCTCTCTCTATTGTCGGTAATAAGCACACCGTGTTGCCTTAATTGATTCCGCAATACATTACTGCATATAATGTGAACCGGATTTGGAACTTAATCTGCCACAAAACCATACGGTACAAAATTATACTTCACATGTTATTATAGTTATCACTAGTAAGTGTAAATCCTGTTATCAGATAAAATTCTATAACAGCGTCGCTTTGGGTTTTAAATTGTGTCATCTTCTATTTTCGTGTGAATAACGAATTTAAAAATACCATAACTGGAGAATTTGATTGAATAGTGAAGTATAATATACTAATAGAATAGTGAACGACTTAGGCTGGTGCGCACCGACAGTTAACCGGTGGTTAAAATAAATTAATCAATGTTTAGCCATATATTTTCAGCGATTATTTCATTTTAACCATTGGTTAAATGTCGATGCACACCAGACTAACAAGAGTGATTGACTGTTTTGCTACACATCTTTATTGTCAAAAGACAGAAAGATATGATATATAATTTTTGTTGCACATAAAAATATTACTGGTTTTTAAGCAAGAATTATATATTTGTGAGATAAAAATAAATTGTAAAAGTAAAATGTGACTGCGCGTTGCCACATATACTCCGTGTTTGGCCTTCAGTCAGATAGCTACAATATAGCTTTGGCTGGGGTGGTTATATGGGTCCGGATTTTGTCTAGTGCTGTTTGCTTGAACATTATTATTATACTTGATTAGTTAAGAACATTTGACAGAATACTTTTCGATAGATTTGTGTTGTCACGTGAAAGGCTGGAATTCCCGCATCCGCGTCAGTCTTTCATGTCCGTGACATAGTAAACAAACTGCAAGAGAGTAACTTACGCTGGTAAGGCGTAATGGGGAAAAAATATCTAGCCATATAGCCTCCGCCAGATCCCGGCTGAAGGGGAAGGTCCAAGAGTTATTGGCTTGACGGCGTGAACAATAACATGCATACCAATAGTCTCAGAACGATGGCTGCTGAAGGCCGCGCGAAGTGGAGTAGAAAAAGTAGGAAAGCGAACCTCGGGCGTCGGAGCCAACGCTCTGAACGCAACCGGGACTTAACGCTCGGATGATGAGATGAGTTAAGAACATTTGACACTTGCTAGAAACATAAATCGTTCCAAGCCGTGTTAGATAAAAAAAGAGCAATGTCTCAGAATAATGTGCGCTCAATATGATCGTACTAAATAATAACTACAAAATATTTTGTGCCTATAACGTTTAATTTTCACAGTATAAGAAAGCATATTATTACAACGTATTCGTAAGCATACCAAAACAGTCTTATCGATTAGCATTAAAAGTTTCACAAACGCAGTTGTTATGATGCTACCTATTTGGGTCGTTGAACTAACGGGTTCTAGTTGATTGAGTGAATGCGGCATTGACTTATTCATTTGTTATTATGCTTATCTTTTTTCCATATCCCTATTATCTAGATATCTGTACAAAAAGATAACGTGAATACATTCAATTGTCCTGCACGAATCAATTAACGTACACGCAAAGTTAATGAATTAGTGTGAACCAGTGTACAGGTTATTAAGCCGATATGGAGTTTTATATTTTCCCAATCAGTTCTATATTTTTATCTGTGCAAGTGAGGAGGAAGAATACAATTTCCTGTGACCGGGTGGCTTGTTGTTAGAGGCGACAAAACCACCCACAGCCAGGCTAAAGGGTAATTGCCCGTCTGAATGGCTACCATGCTTGGTTTAGAGTACGCCTCCATAACAACCTTGAGTTGCGTTCTGGCATTAGTGGCCAGGATCCAGTCGCTCTTTAGAGAGCGACAGCACATTGGTAGTACCTTTGATGTTACAAATGTCCATAGGCGATGGTAACCGCTTCCCATCTGGGTCGTCTGCCTATCTCCTGAACTCATGCAATAAAAAAACTGCGATAACGAAAAAATATAAAAGAGCCAAATTTACAGATAGGGATAGAGTGGGAGTGATGAGTGCGAGGATAGCTGAGACAATCGGCCCTCGTGGCAGCTTTGGCAAAGCGAATAATAGCAGCATTGTTTGGTCGCCTTTAATTAAAATCGATCGTACTATGACATACGATAGCTTCATTGTACGAATTAGGAATGACCTATTTGTAGCACAGCACAAAGAGGATTATGTACCCAGTTCTTATCAAGCACTTTTTAATACGTGGCAACTCGCTCGATAAAGCATTCTGTGTTTGTTTTTAGGTGATGTAGATTCAAATATTGACAGAGACCGTACACAGCTTAAGTGTATCAACTATTCTGATCATTGCCTGATTAATTGATTACACATGGGCTTTTGCTTATATACAAGTAATTTGTAATCAAAAAGTCGTAAGGCATAGTATTGTAAGACGGTAATATATTACATGGGGAACTTCGAGAGTTTGTTCACCCTGATCTTCAACAAAAGAGGTTCCAAAGACCTGCGAAATTCTGTATGTTAGAATTATTGGAGGATGAAAAAGTTTATTTATTAATGAGAGAGAAAGAAGAAGAATAGAAGATTTAGACAATATGAAAGATAATTAAGATGTTTTTGGTTGTTAAATAGATATGTTTCTTGTTGTTTGATTTATATATTGGAAAAATTTAGTTGATATTTATTTTAAATGCTAAATGTAAAGTAAACATGGCAGATATGTGTTATTATCGCAGTCACCTTGTAAAATCTCTACAAATAATGTTTCATTAGTACTTGTGAATGTTCTTGAAGGATAATTGATATAATGATATCATAATGACGTAAGCGACGATTGTAACTCAATCGAGCATAAATTTAAAAATCATCCACGCCAATAGATATGTCATGTGTATAAACGTGTAATGAATGTAATTGAACATTGCACCTGACTTTTATGTACTGTATCATATACATCTACCAATAAAGCTATGTAAAGTGTAATTCGAAGCTATCTAATCTATATATAAGGGTAATTTCAATCTTAGGTACTATAATCTTTTAGCAAACATACAAAACGGCAGTTCACACCTATCTTCATATGAGGAATGCTTTTTGTGTCTGAAAATCAAATATAATTTGGTGTATGTATATAATTACTATGTGTGTATGGGAACCTATATGTATGTATAATATTTTAGTTTTTAAAATCTTAAATGATTTTTCCTAGTTTCTTTTTTATTTAGGTTAATAAATGATGAGATATGACTTTAGATAAAAGTTAGAAATTAACGGAAATTGATTTCGATATTGCAACGAATTTGTTGTGATATACTCGTGCAGTATTTGTTGGTATAATTATGCTCTTTTAGTAGTATGTTTTCATAGCCAAATGATAAAAACAGTGGATGTTCGTAGCAGCTATGGAACCCTCTTCTTTTTGATATGTATTTAATAATTTATGAGTCTAAAAATAACTTTTATTCAACTTTAATTTAATTGAATACACTGATAATTATCGTGTTACACTCCACAGAATTATATATATGCACAGTATATATACACAAGTCTATTAAATTATATTATGTTAAAGTATAATTTTAATCATTACATGAATAAAATAATACGTACAAGCTGTAATGTATTGTTGCGTTACGCAAACATTTTGACGTGGAAGAATAAGATTTGTTACAAAATGCAATCGTGCCACTCGTAAATAAGTTTCTGAGGTTTCTGCACTATTATCTTAATGATTCATAATTGGTAACATTGCAACGATAAGTTTTCATTGGGCATACATCT
Organism: Dendrolimus punctatus; assembly: GCA_012273795.1. Lineage (NCBI taxonomy): Eukaryota > Metazoa > Arthropoda > Insecta > Lepidoptera > Lasiocampidae > Dendrolimus > Dendrolimus punctatus. Next base: position 8,301,172 of record CM022536.1, read on the forward strand.
CCGAATTGCCGAACTCATACTTAAACATATTATTACCCCCGTGTAACGACTCTGCCGCCACCACTTTGTGGACTAGATAGCTATGGTACCTAGCTATTGTAAAAGCCAGCTAAATAGTGGTTGTTCATAAAATAGCGGGTAAATTGTCAGCTTCTTCGCCGATTGGCTAATAGTTGTAAAAAACCGACAACTGATAACTTTACCGTCTAGCCGTCCATTCGCCAGCTGGCTAATGTATTTCGAATAAAACCAAAAAATTTCAACTAATAAGTTTATGGCTTAGGCGTCATCCCGTCGGCAGCACTTTTATACAATCCGTGCAGGAACGGAGAGAGAATATAATTTCCTGCAGGTGAGCGACTTCCCGTAAGAGGCGACAAAAGCACCCTACAGCCAGTTGTTGGATGGCTACCATGCCTAGTCTGGAGTATGCCGCCATTACAAACAACCTTGAGTTGTGTTCCGGCTTAGTGACCACGTTCTGGTCAAACTTTTGAGAGCGGCAGCACATTGGTAGCACCTTTGGTCTTGCAAATGTCCATAAGCTATGATAAACGCTTTCCATCAGGTAGCTGCATCCCTGTCTGCGACCTCATGAAAAAAATACTCAAAAAGCCATCAATTGGTTTTTAGTCGGCTAATGAACTACCATTAGCTAAGTTGTTAACCGAATTAAAAAAGGAGGAGGTTCTCAATTCGTCCGTATGTTTTTTGTATTTTCCTTACTCGATTTCTCCGTCAATTGTGGACCGATTTAAAAAATCTTTAATCGAAAGGTTATACTCCCAAGTTGGCCCCATTGTTACCAGGATCAGGATCTGATGAATGATATTCAAGGAATTAGAGAAGCTGACGAATGTTGTTAAGCACGATATCTCCGTCAATTGTAAACCGATTTTCAAATTGTTTTCTTTACTCGTAAGTTTATATTCCCGAGGTAATTCGATGGTCACCAAGTAAAAATCTGATGAGTGGATGGAATCCCATCGAACAAAAGCCTTATTAAAGAACGGCGTGCACCTGAATTCTTTATTCCGGAAAAGTGATATTTCTAAAGCAGTGTTGCCAGATGACCATGTCAATTAATCCCTAATTTTTTATCAAAAATCCCAAAATAAGCTTTTTGAATAAAACCCCCAAAACAGTTTTTACTTATTTTACAGGAGAAATAAAAAAGCAAAACCACCGTCTTGGCGAAAACTTCACTAATAACGCCATCATTTTCGCTCACGGAGCGCTCACAACGACCCGTGTTAATAAGTGGGTTAAATAACCGTTCCACTTGAGTTTACGATTGTGTTGCCAGCCGGTGGAATGGGAAAAACCGCGGTTGTGAACGTGGTCGTTGTGAGTCTAACCGAAAGTAGCCTATAGGTTACGTGACGTATACGAGTAGAGACGGCATAATAAATAAATAACTTAAATGAACGAACGAATGATATGAATAATTAAAATGAACTATTGAATTGAGGTATGATTCACTAGTAGAATATATTCTAAGATAAAGTAATAATACTGTATTAAAACTTAAATATAATAATTATAGTGATGAGAATTGTCTTTGTAGATGAATTATTGTTATTGATACCTAAAAATCTCCAAAATTTCTCTCGACAACATTTTCCCGCCGAATGTTCCCCCAAAGAATCTTAACCGCCGAATCTCCCCCCCAACGTCGAAAAAACTCCGAATTGGAGGAATCCCCCTCATCTGGCAACACTGTTCTAAAGTGATACCGATTTGACACTTACGCGAACGAAACTGGATGATAGAATAGAATAGAAAACACTTTATTGTTCACCCAAATAAACAATTACGGAACAAATAATTATAATAATTAAACAAATAATTAGTGGATGATGTGATATATATAAAATGTTCTATATGTACTTTCGATAACAGCGATAAATATACAAGACTTTTGATCTCGAATAATACAATTATTATCAGATCCGAAATTAATGCGATCAAACCCACGAGAGTATCTCTGGTCTTCTATTTCTATATAGGTGTAACTCAATTAATAATCTAAAATAATTTCTCCAGTTATCCTTGTTTATTAACTCGTGACTCTTTGCTTTCTATCGAATACTTTATTGCGATTATAGCATTGCCAAATGCCAATACATGCAAATGACTGTATTTATTATCTTTTGCTATTTTATATGCTTAAAATATTGATGACCATGTTCGCAAAGAGCCAAGGGGAGGCGTTTATTGAAAAGCTTTATAAAGCGCATTCACGTGGTGATTGACAAATTGCCTCTGATCCCTAGGGTGATGGAGCACGTTTGCATGAGGACAATGATTAACTTACCCCCACCCACCCAGCCGTGTTCATATTTTTATTTCAATAACAAAAAGTTGACGATTTATGACCTAAAATTTTGTTATTTCAGTATTGGTTTGACATTTAACCTTCGTTAACAGTATTTATTTATAATACTAGTCTCAAAGATACAGTTGATATTAGTTTTGAGAGTATTAGAATTACAAAAGTCGTGTATATACAGGTGCTTCAAAAAAATGTATACACACTTTGAACTTCCATAGAAAATTTATTTACCGTTCTACAAAGTTAAATTTCAGGAAAATAGAAAGCTGAAAGTCCAATGTAAATGAAACATAAATAACAAATGTTAATACTGTTCAAATTGGTGACCTGCAGCATCAATACAATTCTGAGTACGAGTCACCACAGATTCTGTACATCGTATCAAAACGTCCAATGAGATTTCTCTACACACTGCTTGAATCTCATTCAAAGAATGTCTAGTTACGTGGTTTACGTTGTACACCTCATCTTTACTGTGCCCCACAAGAAGAAATCCAGTGGTGTAAGGTCTGGAGAGCGTGCTGGAAACTCGATTGGCCCCCTGCGTCCTGTAAACACGATACTTGCCCCTCTTCAGAATGCGTAGCACGCTGCTAGCACTTACATCACTTTCACGTGCCCCTTGCCTTGAAGATTTGTTAGGAGAGCGTTGAAACAGTTCCAAGACTGCCGTTGATGACTCATCACTTGTAGCTGTTCGAGGCCGACCTGAATGAATAAAGGTCATTCATCACCTCATATCACACACTGTTCCATGAACTTCGAATTTGTCTCGTATGCGTGTAATTGTTAATCTTGAAGGTGGTTTTGTATCATACTCCCTTCTCCACTGTCTTTGAACTTCATTTACATTCTCAAACTTCCAGTACTACTTAATAACCTGCTTACGTTCTTCAAAACTCAAACGTACATACGTCCCCCATGTTGATATTATAAATTCCAACTGATAATATAACATAGAGGGACGATTATGCTGGCACCTGGCGAAGAAATATAACATTAGCCTTGTAGAGCGGGAAAACTACAATAGTTTCAAGTGTGTATACATTTTTTTGAAGCATCCTGTATATATATATCTTTCTTAGAATTTTAATATTGTCTACTTATCCTGGAAACAAATTATTTTATTCTTTATCATATTACAGGTATGTGGACAAATGTTATCTCTCTTTTATTTGTATGTTACAGAATATTGACAGTTTATGTAATACTTTCTTACAATTAATCTTTAGTTTAATGGTCATCTAACAGTAACATACTTTGTTTTACTAACATAAAGATTTATGATATATTAAAAAAATACGATATTGTAATATTTTTATGGTTTCATAACTATCACACTTGCGTGATATTATTTACAAAAAATAAACATACAATTATGAAACATCGAGACACTTTCACTTTTATATATAAGTATAGATTTATAGCCGTCATAGACTATTGAAGTCTGTCTTAGTTCACTGCACTGCAGAATATAATTTGCTCATAATGCACACCAATATGAGTCCGTATGAGTCCGAGCATCGGTTTGTTGTATTCAATGACAACCAAATTGCTCTCGCTGTTCTTACTCTACTAAATTCTATGTATAGCGTCCGGGTAGCTCTAATAGGTTATGGAGGTTTAGCAAAACGATATACAATGTAGTTGGCTAATAATTATGCAAATTCAATATTGGTTCAGATGTATTATTTTGTTATAAATTATTTATTATTTAAAAAAAACGTATAAGCGAAAGCTGAGTATTGTGTTACGTAACATGATAGGTTATAATTAATAAATAATATATACTAATATTATGAATGCGAAAGTTTGATGCATGTTTGTTGCTCAATCACACCAGAACGCTGAAAGGATTTAAATGAAATTTGGCACAAAAATATAACGTCTGGAGTACAACATAGGCTACTTTTAATCCCGGAAAAATGTACGGGGTCCGTGGCATTGCACGAGAAACCCGCGGGCACTAGGTAGTAATTTATATATTTAATACTAATCCAAAGCGCACAGATAATCTCATTGCGTATTTTAATGGGTCTATAATGTCTCGTCACGCTTTGCACGAAAAGTTAGAGAGATCTTGGATGGAGAAACGATTCCATGACTGAAAAAAGCTTAAACTTTCTCCGGTTTACGGCGCGCGTCGCATCGTCGGTCAGTACACGGAGATCGTTATTATTATATCACGCTATTTATAGTCGCTCATCAATGGTAAGGCGTATGATCGACGTCGTGTTGTGCAAGACGAAACGAATCATATCTGACAACAGTACTATTGTTGGACACAAATGCCATTACACACTGTGTTATAAAAACAGACGTGCACCTTTTGTTAGCCCCATAGTAGTTATTTGGAGATTAGTTCTTTTTACTTTAGTTGAACCCAATCGTCTTACGTTGCAGTCAAAAGACATATTAATAACGCAACATTATAGCCATTTACAATTTAAATATTAAAATAGATTCAAATTGCTAATCGAAACTATGAAAACAATGATTTGAATGAGTTAGCTATATAAAAATACACACAAAATTATGTTAGAAGCCTTTGCATATAAAGAACATGTAAAAGTTTGATTGTTGATGTGCGGTCCTTCACCGGTCAATATATTCAGGAACATTGAGTATAAAAGGAACAGTCAGAGAGCTAAACGAGCATATCATGGTACTATATCATGCGAACTGCCGACCACTGCTCAGTCGTATTAGCGTTTCAGTTCGATGGACTTGCTACTTTATTACTACTTATTAACATTAATATTCAAAACAGGAAATAGTTCCTTAATTAATCAGGTAGAGTTTAAAGAGAAAGTCTCTAACTAATTACAAGTTAAAACATTCACAAGAAAAACCATTTATAAATATTCAATGCATTAGCTACTTAGTAATTCTTGTAGGTAATGTATGCAAAAAATGGATTGCATTCAAACAGCCACTTAGTATTTTTCTTATCTAATTTAGGTACTATGTCATGTCTTAAGTATTAAACCATTTGGAGTTGGATTTAAAAAAAAACGTATTACGTTAATATTTTGATGTATTTTGTTTTAAGTTGCTTGTCTCAAATAACCAAATTGAAGAGAATAAACTTCTTGTGGTTATTATAACATTACCTGCGGTTTCAGTAACATTAAATTAGTGCTCGGCTCCTTAGGGTTGTAGCATAATGTTATAGTTGTACCACAGCTACAGTGATGGTCATAATAATAAACGAGCTATTCCAGTAGTATTTTCTTCAGTTTTCACGACTAGTGCACATACTTAAAATTACGTTTTAATGACATTATTTAAAGAAGACGTCTTTGTCTTCCGTGATCAAAAGTACTCAAATAAAAGTAAAAATAATAAAATGTTGCACTTAAAACCGTTAAAAAGTAGTTTATAAGTTGTTCCAACCTAAATGAATTCTAACTCCTTTGCTTAATTTAGTTCATATATTTTTTTCCGATGGACTCTTAACACTGGAACACAAATAAATGGTAAGGAACTAATATAAAAGTTCATAAGTTATTTTGTGGTTGCTAATTGATTTAATGTAAAATCTTGGTTCAGGTGCAAGTAATTCGTTACTTCCCACGAGACTTTTTGTCTTGCTATCGTCCTCGTCTTGGCAGCTCATAGTACAAAAAGAAAAAGTAATTATCTTGTTGCGTGGAAGGGTCTTCGATGGTTTATTGCCTCCTCTACCGGATATTCCCGCTCTATTTATACCCATTGTTTCTTTGAGTATCGGTTAAATAGTGTCTCACATTTCCACAGAATATCAATTAATGATTAGAAGTACTAGACTTGAAATCAAATCATTTATTTGCTCAAAAACATGGCGAGTATATACCTGGTATGATGAAGAATCAGGCGACAATATGTTATTTTATATTTCACATGTTTTGCCCTTTTAGGTATGCAAATGATAAGTAAAAACACCCTAAAATCAACAAAGCAAAGTACAACCATTATTTTTCTATTTATCTATGACTAAATTGTTTTGGTTTAGGGCAGATTTCGTATTATTGTGGTTTGTCATGCTATATCAAAAATCGCTCTCGGATTTATTGACTTAAATGAAAACATCCATTAAAATGTATCCGTAAACTTCAAGTAAAATCTGATAGTTCAGAGATAATGTCAGAATAAGTCGACTGTAACTCGCTAATTTTCGTTCCGTGATAACTTATATAAATATGTATTTTGTCCAAAGTAATTTTAAGATTATTATTTCCTAACTAATCAACTATGCAAGAAAGTTATTTATTTAACATTCCAGTTCATTGTTATTATTGTTCGCAAAAATAATAGAACTGTCATCAGCAAAGAGGACCACGGGGTGATTTACCTTAGGAAGATCGTTCATGTAAATTAGAAACCATAATAGTCCTATTATAGTACCTTGAGGCCCTCTGAATTTAACATGTCTAAGTTCAGATTTATACTTTTTTTCAATTTGAGTAATACCCTCTAGTCTTGTTATTTCTGCATATTAATTTCTGACAAAAATATACGTTTTTATTAATTCTAGGACATTTCCTCTTACACCATATGGTGGTATATGTAGGTATGTAGGTATATGTGTGTATGTAGGTATATTTCAAATTTATCTCGCAATGTGCCATGGTGGTTATGATCAAAAGCTTTTGTCATATCTATAAAAAGACCAACGGCGTATTTTTATTTTCTAAAGCTGTTGGATAATTTGAGCAAAAGTTTAAAATAGCCCTATCTGATGATTTTTCTTTTTGAAACCCTTCTACTTGTAACTATCATTGTACGTTGTACTTAATTGTTGTACTAAAACTATCAAAATAGTTAAAACTTATAATAAATACTAGACAATGTTAATAAACATAATAGTATGTTGGAAAGCGTTTACACTTCTCTTTGTTGAAACCATTTAAGCGCTCGCCTTTGCTGTTATGGAAGCTTTCTAATGCAATCCCCTAGTAGATACTGCGGCTGAACAACTCCATCCGTTATCTGTAGCCCCGCAATGATATGTCCAGTCCAACCTACCAACACCGACTATATTTTCAATTCCATTAATAGTTTGTTTTCAAGGTATAACAACTACTACAATACGATAACCGGTATTGTACATGTTTTATGAGTCATGATTTTGTCTTTATGAACTTTTTACAACCAGAAAACCTTGGTTCCAAAGGTAATAAATAATAAGTATTCATAAATATGTTTAAGGCACTTTTTTTTGCCAATACCTGGCAAGCTCTCAGACATATGATGAATGAAATTATCGGGATGTCACGTAATAACGTACGACCAGATAATGTTGGTATATCGATGCCCTGGCACGACTGCGTGGCGCCTGTATAGGTCGCTGCCATATTCATATTGTTTTGCGCCTAAGACATCATTATTATTTAAAACGCATTTGATTTATATTTGGTAATCTGTGGCATTATTTTATAAGTGTTATATCCTTTATAATATATAAAAGTAAAAGTGAATATCGTTAAACTTATGTGTGTACATATGTCTTTTTTAATAAAACGCTTAATCATAATTTATTTCATTTCATATGTCATTTTGATAATTAACTACGTAGAATAATAGCATATGAATAATTACAACTATAGTTAAGTGGCATGCACAGTGTACAATTCATTTTTAATTTTGTTATAAGTATAGAATTTATATGTTTTTATATTTCTTTTTCACGGCCTTAGAAATGAACTGATATTTTTATATTGAGTATAATACATAGGTACTACATATCAGTACATTTGTACCTTATTGGGGAAATAAATTGATAGATCGGCTAAATATCAGGAATGAACGTGGTTACATTTTATTCCGGAAATAAAATAGTTTTAACGCTACACGAATTTAAAGGTTTCGATCGAGCCGATGTGAAGTTTCCTAACTGTAAAAACTATAAAAGTGCGACATATTTAAAAAAATCCAAGAAATATTCTCAGGACTCTACGTTTAAACTATGCCACTGGCCGCCGCGCCCGGTGTGTTCTAAAAACACAACCCAAGACTTATTTGGAGGCGCTGTTTGCTCTTGGATACGGCTGACACATTCGAAAATGGTTTTATCTTTTAATATAAATAAGTCGTTAAAGGCCGGTGAACTCGGATGGGAAAGCAGAAATTCGATCCGTCTGTTGGTTTCGGTATAGTTATCGAAAGTGTATCACTTCAAATCGAGTCATCATTCGATTGTCATTGTAACGATAGTATTCAACTGGGAAGCGGTACTGGTTCATGTATGTAGGCATTTTTGTTATACGCACGCAACAATTTAAAATCATTATCTTATCTACATAATACTTAATTATTACTTATAATAGTAAAAAAATATTTATCGTTATTTGTAATTTTAAAAGTAATTTATGGTAAATTTTGCGACGTGCACTTGGGAATTTATACTTAATTGTCATAACCTTGACGTTGAAACAGTCGCGTCCGAAGTTCTGTTTATTATTTCACGCATTAGGATTAGTTAATTTGTTACACCATATAGCTAGAAAACCGACATTCGTTCCATCAATTCAAGGCAAATATCGACACGACTTTGACATTTTTAGATCAACTCTATAGCTAACGTGTTGCGCCACTTTTGAAACTTTGCTGTTGTGTTTTGTTATTTAAATCAAAGTTAAATAGAATCGGGAATTTTATTGTTATCTCTAATAGTTCAGTATGGTGATCTAGCGAGGAAAACTAGCCAGCCTTTTGTCACCTTACCCATCGAAGACGGTGATCTGGGCTCAGTATTCTACTTATTATAGTCTTGACGGACTATGAGTAGAATACAATACAAATAGGTTAAGTTTTCATGCATTGTGTTAAAATGCGGTCGTGTAACTTGGCACTGGCACCACAGAAGTCTATGTTATATTGGAATATTTTGTTACACCATGTGTTTTGATATATTCTTCTGTCCTCTTATGTCACTATTTTTTCATTCGTGTCTTACCAATACATTATAGTATATTAATATCCTTGTTTGCTTTTTTTCAATAATGACTACTACTGACTACTGCCGTTCCCAATTTATCTACACATTGTATTAGATTATATGTAATCTATACATACATATAATGAAATTGTAGAGGTCGAATTTCCGTACAATGAAAAAAAATGCTAAAAACCGAGTCAGGGGGATGTAAGAAGTGAAATAGAACTAATTTAGTTTTTTTTTCGAATTTTTTGTTTCTCTGTTTGTCTGCTTGTCTGTTTGTCTGTCTGTTTGTACCGGCTAATCTCCGAAACGACTGGACCGATTTACATGAAATTTTGTATGGTGATAGCTTATATCCCTGGTCAATATATAGGATACTTTTGATCCCGAAAAATTAAATCGTTCCCGTGGGATAGTTAAAAAGCTTTAATTACTTAAACAGCTTATAACAGACTAAAAGTAATTTTTCTGCAACGTAACATAATAGAAGTGGATAATTTGACAGGGTGTGGTGTCAGTGAGAGAGTTTTATCTTATATATATAATATATAAAGCAGATAAGTTTGTTTCTTTGTTCGTTTGCTTGAACGCGCTAATCTCAGGAACTGCTGGTCTGATTAGAATTTTTTTTTCAGTGCTAGATAGCCCATTTATTGATGAAGGTTACAGGCTATAAACCATCACGCTAAGAGCAATAGGAGCGGAGCACCAATGAAGAATGTTTCAAAATCGCGGGTGTTTTTTAACTTCCTTTCCACGCGTACCAAGTCGCGGGCAAAAGCTAATCTTGTACATAAAAACAAATCGCAAAATGTGTTGGTAAGCACATAACTGGAGAACGACTACCGATTTTGATGAAATATTGTGTGTGTTTGAGTGGGTGGTGAAACGGTAGATGGCGCTGGGATCGGGTTCTAGAATCCTATTCACCTGGACCGATTCTGGTGATTTTGTTTTTGAGTCATGAAACAAGTCTTTTGGGAATTCAGAAAATATGGCGGTATGAAGTTCGCCGGGTCAGCTAGTAGATTGTAATATTAAAATAATGAAGTGACTCATAGTTCAATTTGCTTACTTGTTTCAAAATTAAATTATATGATAAGCTATGTCAGTGTTATTTAAAATGTGAGATTCTCTTATAATGTACATGAAATTATAAACTAGTACGTCAGTAGCTGACACATTCTTAAAGCGTAACTAGAAATGTTATCGTAAACTTTACTACGCAATAAATATTAATTTTAATTATTAAAAAATATGTTTACACTCAATCTTATACTAAGAATCACGATGCTTATTTTTCTGTATTTACGTAATTTTTCCCATACCGTTCCATTTGAAACACACTTTAACGAGACTATGGCCTAGATTATATTAAAAAAGTAAATTTATAAAGGATACCTTTTTTTTTTTTTTTTTTTTTTTTTTAGCCAGGGAAATCCGTTTGAGACTAGGACGCGACAGGCGCAGAAGCCTGGGGATGCTCGCGACTTGTGAACAGTGGGATCGCCAGATCGGGGTGCACTAGGTGCCGGTCAGAACCGGTGCCACGCTATTGCCACTCCCCAGTTAGGGATACCCACTAAAACCCCTGGGTGTTCCGTCCTGCGCCTTTTGCCAGGGCTACGGGAATAGGCTACCCGGCTCCGCAATCCCTGGCAGGCGTGGGCCCCGCTCACTGGGCCTCTTCCAATGCCGGGGGAGCTACTCCCCCGGCGACGTCTTGGTCTATTCCGGGCGTGGGGCGGTCTGTAACGCGCCCCACGGGAAGAGAGATGAGCGCGCGCGGAACACTCGCGCTCTCATCTCGACGGCATGTGCGGGTGAGTGAGAACCTCTATGCCCCTAGAGGCCCCACCCGCGCCGCCCGCTTACGGTGGCCGAAGGTCTAGGTCAGACCTCCGGCGTCGGCGCGTCCTCCTTTGTCGGGAGCGGAGTAGAGAAGTGCGCTCACGCTCCCGTTCCGCCTCCTCCTTTGCAAACATGACGTGCTCGCAGAAGGAGGAGACGGCGTCCCATCCGGTGCGACTCCCGACCATGGTGCGAACCACGGCCGGGAGCGAAAGGTCCAGTCCGGTGAAGGCGACGAGCTCTCGGCGCTGCTCCGTCCATGCAGGACATTCCTGTAGGGTATGCAGCGCCGTATCCTCGTCGCCTGTGTCGCAATGGTGGCACCCTGACGTGGCCTCGCGGCCAAGGCGACACAGGTACCTCCCGAAGCAGCCGTGCCCCGAGAGGACCTGCGTCAGTCGGAACGTCAGGGTGCCGTGGTCTCGTCCAATCCATTCTTGCAGGACGGGCCTCACCGCTTCGATGGTGGCGGGGCCCGCGCTGGGGCGTCTGAGGCGATCTTCCCAGACTCCCACGGCGACCTGGTGGAGCTCCGACCCGCACGCCTCGATTTCGCGAGGCGCGGGTCTGGTGCCCCTTGCCAGGGCTTCTTTGCGCCATACATATAGTGACGCCAGCACCCTGGCCTCCAGGTCCCATGGGAGGGATCCGGCGAGTAGAGAGGCCGCTTCGAAGGACACCGTACGGTATCCTCTTATCGCCCTGACGGCCATTATGCGCTGAACCTGACGCAACAGCGGAGCGGTTTTGGCCGTCAGGCGGTCTGCCCATACTGGGGCCCATAGAGGGCCATCGACCGTACGATGCCTTCGAAGAGTTTCCGGCACGAGGCGTTCGGCCCCCGACGTTGGGGAGCAAGCGCGACAGCGCACCCGCTGCCCCTTGAGTCTGGGGAGCAGCTGCCGAAAGTGTGCCGAAAAATCCCACCGGCCATCGAGGACCAATCCGAGATGTTTCATGGTCTCCCCGATGCCGATGCGGATGCCTCCTACTATTATAGCGGTGTCTGGAGGTGGACGTTTCCGAGGATAAAAGGATACCTAACCTAACCCTTGTAGAACATATGTATATATTTTGTTTCTCTTTGTGCTTATCTTTATACACTCACATATACAGTAAGTTTTCAAATCGCTGCTTTAGTTATATCGCGGCAATTTATGGTGTGCAGTGTTTTTTTATAGCTGATCTGATGTAACTATGTGGGGCCAATAATCATAAAAGCCGGTCCCCTTGGCGAACTGTCCGCACGGCGATAAAGGGAAAATGCATTGCTTCCCCTGCGAGGGCGGAAGAGAGGCTTTCCTTAAAACGGCCCTTCAAAATGGCAGCGTGGGTCATTAACGTTCTGTTCAGAGCTGCCCAAATTTAAAAGTCCACTTCAAAACTTAGTTATTACCTTCTATGTTGGCTGAACGTAATATAAAGTAAAGCTATAAAGATGTACTTTCCTTCTGCTGTAGTAATTACTAAAATACTTAATTTATCTTATTACTCGTAAAGGCACAAGTACCGGGTAATAGGTATTTGCTATTTTGGTAACTTCATGTTGTTGTTTTTTTTAAAAATACGTGTGGTACTTTCTTCTATACCAAGTGTTATAATTTTTCTTAGTTACTTTGATAGTTACACATAATTAAAACTACGATAAACCGGTTATTAAGCGCCATTTTTATTTGTTTTTTCATATTATTCTGACTTCTATTGTAATCTAAAGTTCAATAAACTCTAACAATGATCATTATCATTAGCTATTTGGTTAATAACTGTTAGATTTACATATAGCTGAATAATATTATGACATTACTTAGCTACGTAAACGGACCTTGGAAGGCGCTTAATATGTTTAGTATAAATGTCTTGGAGAAAGCAATTTCGTAAGAAAGCAAAACAATAAATTGTACGCGATCTGTCCCGGCTGTTTCGTAAAGTTGCTGGTCATATATTCCCCCAGAGAGCGTCATATATTCAGGTTTAGATGTGATTCTCTAGCACGTCGTATTCACCTGCCGGTTCTGCTTTATCTCTTAGTTTTTCACGAATACATTATATCTATATTGATTTGAATTACTGATTGTCTCCTTAATACCTAATATATAGCTTGCCTTACTCGGCGTCCTTTGTTGTGTAATACACAACAAAGTAGTTTTACAAAATGAATGCTGTAAAAAATTTACAAACGTTTATTGTTTTTTTATATTATCGTGTTAAGCGAATTCGACTTGACTTCTGGACCTATCCCAGTAACGTTCAAGTCATAGAATATACAACAGAACAAATATTGATGGTCTATTCTGACATTAGATTTACCATAATTAGACCCTAATGCTAGTGTGTTCTAAAAAGCCACGTTGTAGGCACTTTTTATAGACCTTTACAGTCACACAGAGCTTTACATATTGTTAGTTAAAATTTTATTTTGTAAGGCTATTTTAGTGAATATACACAAACTTTCAAGGACTCGAAATAAGGTCCTTTTGATAGGTACAAATCTGTCTAAAGACGTCTGTCCTCACCCCAATGTGCTTGTAAGCAGAAATTCGCTTTATCGGGGAGGTTTCGCAGGTGGGGCCGAACCCTGCCGCGGACGTGACCAGCTTTTATGATGAACATAATCAGGACCTGTAGATGCCACGTTCCATCCACGTGACTATTTAGTGGCTAGTTTGAATATATATTCTTATGTCCCTGCTCCATCTGGAATAATGTTAGTGTTAGTGAATGTGGCTAGTTCCATCTTATTTATAGCGTTAAAAATAACATCATTAATGATTAGCTACACTAGTGGATATACTTGCGTTATCTGTCAATGTTTACCGTCATCAATATTCAATAACAACGTCGCACCACAAATAACGCATTAAGTCCATCGCTACATCTACGTCAAACAGTCACTAAAAATAACACTATCCCAGGTGTTAGTTACATTGTACTAAGAACCTATGTCTGCTAAGGATGAGCTAATAGTACAAGCAGCTGCTGTTATTTGTTTACTATTAATAGTTTGGATCGAATTAAGTTTTTATTTTTCCCTGGCAGTAGTTAATATCGGCGTTTGCTAAGTTTGCCTTCATACTCTCATCTACTCTTTACACGACCTTTAAATGTATGACCTTCGAAAAGTGTTCTCCATTGGAACTGATTTTGAATAAAAACTTTTGAATTTTGAATTTGAATGGTTCATTTAAAACATTTTCTATTTTAATATTTGATTTCAGATGTTCCTTAAGTTGACTAAAACATCATTAAATAGTGTAATTGATTAAAAACGTGTATCTGATGTAGGAAACTCATCTTCTAAAGAAAAACAATGTATACGTGTACAATATTTAAACAACATAAATTAGTGTGTGTGTCTGCTATTTTATTTTAAAAATTATTTTGTAAATAAAATAGCAGTCACACACATTGTATATTCCCAAGTAACTTACGGCAATGAACAACTGTAAAGGTGATCCCAGAGCAGAATAAGTCACGAACTGAGTTCGTTTACGACACGCCTACCGGGAATCAAACCCAGGTCCTATGCGTTTCAGTGAATTAGACGATTCATTTAAATACAGGAGCTGATATATTAGTTCCTATGTTTTGCTTCACGACGTTCATTCGGCGCCAGTGATTCGCCCCAGGTGGATGATATTATGAAAGCAATTCAGGCGACGCTTTCGGGGGCAGGTTAAGAAGTGTTGTTGTTTCAATGTTAAAGGAAGTATTTCAAGTTGTTTATTCTCCTTTAATAAGTGTATCCAATTACAAATTTAATTTAGGGTCGTTTATAGTTAAATCATTTTACAGTCAGTGCATATTTAAAGTAGCCGTAGTGTGCTGTTTTCATACCGAGCGAAAGTGATTAACGGTACCGTGAAATTTGAGTTTATTGACCTGCCCTTACCTTACTATGCATCGACATGTGCTCATTTCGTTATCAATATATATAAAATGAAGTCGAGTTAGTTACACCATTTATAACTCAAGAACGGTTGGACTTATTTTTATAATCGTTGATTGGTTGCATTTGCCTCCACGCCAAATAAATAGCAAAATAACAAAAAATAATGTATGTATGTGTCACTGAACTATTTTTAGTGGAATGATTTTGATTAAATTTTTTGTGTAGATTTGAGTGGGTCTCGAGATGTTTTAGATTCACGATTGGACCCGGTATCCAATCAATCGAGTGCAAATCTGCAATCGAGTTCAAAACTTATATATTTTTTCAGTGCAGGACAAGGTCTGCCGGGTCCGCTAGTTCAATAATAAAACAAAACAAGGAAGTATTATGCTATAAAAATGTCCATATTTTAAATGGAATCAGGTCGCTGCTGCTTAATGAAAATAATTTCCTCTGCCTCTAGTTAAATAATGCAAAAAGTTTAAACGAATGGGCGTTTATTTTAATGCTGTCTAAATAATAGGTATTTATGTCCTTATTTTCTTTTTTGTTCCTTTCCGCCGAAGAAGTGTCTAATTATCATAGTGAAAATGAAAAAGAGGGTTGTTTTACGAAAACCGTGTTGAAAACTGACATCCTAATTTATGTTGTTTAAATATCGTACATAGTTGTTTTCAAAATTATTTCTAAACCTATTGTAGTATTTGCGTAACCAAAAAGTGTTTTTTTAACACAACAAAATCGACTTCAAACTATGAACCAAAAAATAAATATTTAACCCACTTATTCTACAACATTTCGAAGTAGGTGCCAAGTAAAATATAAAAGGATAAAAACAAATTTACAAAGTATAGTAATTTTTTAAAACATTTTGTCATAATTATTCAATAGAATATGAAATGGTTTTAATGCTCTATTATATTTGAAAATAAATAATTTTTTTGTTGACTAAAATTCATAGCAATACTTTGCCAAGTATTATGTTAGGGCTCCACCAGCGATAATGTTATAATTATTGACTGTTGCCAAATGAGTTTTATATAGCAATAACAATATTGCATCACAAATAACAGATTAAAGCCATCGCTACATCTACGTGAAACAGTCAATAAATATAACATTAACCAAGATGAAGCAGTATCATCAAAGTTTGTTCGAATGTTTGAACCCGGTATTTGTCTTTTGTCCTTTCTCACTGGCAATGGTTCGATTGATCACATTCTTTATGCCGAAGTGAAATGCAGTTTACGCATACTCTACTGCTTGGGGACCATAAGTGAGGTAGTGTGAACCTCTCCAGTTAGGCAGATATATCCACCAAAACTCTTCTTTGTTGAAAGAATTCGAAGGCATTCGAATAAAAGCATATCGATGCCGCGAGACTTCTAGCTGAAGTGCTCCTACCCACAGCGGGGGACGGGTTTCTCCTAGTGCTTGTAGATGACAGGGCCTCCCTGTGTCTCATCCAGATAAAAGAGGTACAAATCGTGGTTGATAGCGTTCTTGAGGACCGCTACCATTCACAATGGTATTATGGAATTATAAACGATAATAATTCTTAGGTTGAATATTTGATATACAAAAACTACTGATTGGATTTAGTTGAAACTTTATAGTAGTGCAACTTATACATTAGAGTAACATAACTACTATAATTTAAAAATAAATTGGCTCCGGCCTCCCAATATTGGGGGGAGAAACGGACAGCACACTCGCCCCGCTTGTCCAAGGCGACTTGGCAGGTTGAAGAGATTGTTTAAGGCCCGGTTTCTACATCTTACGCACCGTTCCTTTCCCTTATTATTGGTTAAAATTTGACATATGCTCCATAGATCGAATGTGAAAATTCAACCGGTGATAGGGATATTGAATAAATAGTAAGGTATAGGGACCGGCCATGGCAAAAATATAACGATAAGTGTCAAACAGTAACATCGCGGCTTTGAGATTTGAGTTGGTGTCGGCGACGCGCAGTGAGGAAAACGTCGTTGACGGTCATGTCCGTATCGCGAATTTTCAGAACAATGAAGACAAAGCCACAGTCAGCACTAAGTGTATGCATGTATTTACGTTATTATATATCTAATATCTAACAAAATAGTGATCTCAATATTTCATGATTGTAGATTCTCGTTTCCTTTATAAGGACGACATAAAAATCAATATCGTTCGATGTCTAATTTAAGCTGCAGACCTACTTTCTCTTGTATTAAATCTTCCATACAGTGGCCATGTGCAACAAATGCAACATCAATTTACTGGAATCATGCCAATAGATACCACAAGTTCGAAATTAATTATGATGTATTCTATTATTATTTTACGCAAATTTTGTTTTTGTTCTTGTGGTGAAATTATAATAAATTATATAACACAATCTAACTTTATATAAATGTCAATATGAGCATCTTTTGATGTTTGTGTATTTATTAAAATAATTGATTGTTATAAAATTTCCTATATATGATTATATCATACATATAAATAATCCTGCCTGAACCCATCTTTGAAATCTTATTGCAATCCAAATAAACATCTATTATAACACTCACACATCGGCAATACGTTTTTTTTTCATCTCCTGACAAGCCATCTTATTCAGTAGTGCCCTCTACATTCTATACATCGCCAGAACGCAGCCATAGGAAACTGCTCGCGTATATATTGTAATGTTGTTTTAAAAATCTATCATTACAATGCATACAAGAATTTTGCGTACTCGTCGTGTATAGTTTGTATCGTGGATGCTCGCATCTTCGTTCCTAACTATACTGAATTACTTACGCTTGGCAAGAGTTAAAAGTCTAAGTAGATTTTTGATTCAGTAAAATATGGAATTATATTTGAACTTTATTAGGTAGGATTGAATACATAACAATAACTTTTAATCATAATAATTTGTATTAAAAAGGTACTTTTTAACGAGCATTATTATTTATTAATATTATGCGAGACGTTAAATGCTAGGTCATGTTTTCTTTTTCTATTTTTTTTTGCGGTGTGTGCTAAGGTCGGCCTGCTTGTATCCTATTTCCCATTCCCTTGTTCTTCGTGTCCTTTTTATAAAATTGTTGAAAATAAAATTTTGAGTCTGTTGGTCTTTAGTGACATGTTTTAAAGAATTATTGAAAATATGAATGTCAACAAATTTTAAATTTGATGACGATGGATGTGCTTCTGAAATGAGGGTATAGATACACGGTACATTTATTTATTATGAACAAATCGGAACCTTTTAATATAGGTTAGGCGGTTGCTCCGCTTCGCTTCGCACTAGCCTTCGTGGTTATTTTTTTTATAACCACCCAAAACTAATTTTCCGAAACATACACGATTAGTCCCTATGCGTATTGGCGTTGTACATTATGGAACAACATCTACTTCTATGTCACTACAAAGTATACGCGAGTATTTGCGTACTGCTCTTGTATGGATTGGAAGAACTTCGTAAAAAACGTATTTCCAATCTATACGAGATTAGTTTCATACCCTTGCGTTCTGGCCTTGTACAGAATGGAAAACGCATCGAAGCACCAAAAGAACGAGACCGCAGCGCCATTATTTTGGCTATACTCGTCTAACCTGCAGAAATAACGCCATGTATCGGATTGAAAAATATTTTAATTCTTGACCCGGGATATAAGATAGCTCTGTCTCGAGTTTCATTTAATTAAATCTGTTTTTACGTGCGTGACGTTCTAACAGACTTGCAGCCAGGTAGACAGCCAAAAAACTAAATTGCATTTTAAAATTTTGCAGGGGCTAGATTGGGTGGCCGATTTTTTCTCGTTTATAAATTCTTTGTACAAATCGTTACCCCTAATAACCAGATTTATTATAACTATAGGTATTATAGATATAAGAGTTTGAGAAAGTATGTTTGCAAAGATTGCTCGCCAAAGCTCTCCAATATAAATAAATATGTCTTTAAAATTTATTAATTTGACACTGGACAATGGACATACATCGCAATTGCCGAAGATGTAAATATTAAATAATGTTTATTACGCCTCATGATAATTTAAGCCTTTGTGGCGTATGTTTCCCCGAAATCCCGAGGTTAGGGCTAAGAAGCGTCCATTTATTTGTAACGGGGCCGTGGGCGGGTGTTAGGCGGCGCGGCGCAGAACGGGTGTTAAACGCGCCGTATTCTGAGTTTTCAAAGGAAATTTTCCGCTTATCATCCTTGACACAGTTATTAGCCGCTTAGTCTGCGTCTGGTACAAGCCGAAATGTAGCCGTAAATGATTGTAATCATTTTGTATTTTCAATTGTAGTCTTGAACCTAAATATAAAAAAATATTTGACTAAACTGGATTTTCGAGCTGCTGTAATCATACTCGCATCCTGTCTATCAGTGCGAGAATAACGGTGAAGATGTCTCCGTCTAAAATCTTTCCATCTACCATCTTTTCTCCGTCTTCTTTCTTTGTCATCCAATCTTGGTAATCACGCTATTTACCTATGTAGTAGTAGGCTTTAGAAATCAGCCGACAGCTACAAAGTCGCTAATTCAAAAATAGTAATAGACTATACTAACATATGTCATTTGTATTGTGGGCATTGCATATATATGCAAAGCAGCTTTTTTTAAAGATGTAGGTCGAAATTTAAATCGGCGCATAAGGTTTATAGTATTATAATATGGTGCATACACTACTTCCATCCTTTTTTGTTCCACCTGAAAATTAATAGTGCTATCTAATTCAATCTTTCCAATCAGTATCGATGAGGTGGACTTTTTAGCTTTCAATTTCCTACCGTATTAGGTTTTTGCGTAAAAGTCCTAAAAAAAGGCTTGTTAATATATCATCCGCTTATCACAGAAGGCACGTCGAACATTTTATTTGGCTACCCTGTGACTGATGTCCGATATTGATGGGGGCTGGTTTGAGCCCTTGCAATATTTGTCGGTGATCGTACCCCAATCGACCCGGCCTAATGGGTTGGAGTTTATTACATAGAAGTAAACGTAAACGAACCATTAGACAAAATATTTTATATAACGTTTAACCTAAATTCCAAAGTTAAAGGAAAATATCCAAAATTCACGTGAAATAAATAAGTCTAAGAGTTTTTAACGAGGAAAAAAACAATGGCTCGATTAAGAATATTGTTTCGAGAGGCTAAAAAATTGTTCGTAATTTTATTATTCAGGACACTTGACTGGGCGAAAAAGTGAAGTTGGTTTGAGTACCTTTTGTGGTACGAGTGCGTGCTGTTATACAGCCGGAACTCTCGACCCATGTGTCCGCTGCTCTGCGCAGCACAATGATAATTAGATATCCCTTAGGGGACTCGGAAGTACGTGCCTAGTGGGGATTAAACTCTGCACAGACAACTATCGCTGAGGACACGATAGGTACAGGCGGAATGTAACAACATTCTGCCTGTATCTTTACAACATTGTTTAAAAATATTGCGTACATTTGAAAAACATTTAATGTCAGTTGTTATTTCTGTTTCAGAATACATAATACGACCAGGAAAGCTGAAACAGGTATGTTTAAAAATAAGTATCGTATTGTTAATACTAGTTCTAACCTATGTCTTATGAGCCTCCATTGCCCGGGAACAAGAATAAATGTAGAATGACTAAACTATCCCGCTATATCTCTATTCACCATTAGCTTTGTGGGATTACGCTTTAACCAAGGCTGCAATAGAATTAAAATTAAGGTTGAGCCTACATTTGCATCCCATTCAATTATAAAGGAAAAAATTAAGTTATGTACATGTACGTGCTAGAGTAGAGTAACTTTGTTTTTCTTTCCCATTCAAAATGCCAAACAAGGGTATAGTAAGATAATACTTGACTATTCTGTTTGTTTCTCTCCATTGTTTTCATTTCTGTCGCTCTCGTTTCAGTCTGCGTTTTATTAAAAAAAACTTTATGAAGTAAAATATGTGGAACCAAAATTAATATAGGTTACTGTATTATTTAGAATCAATTGTTTATAAATTCGATTTTTTTAATCGGAAAATCCATAGTAATAATTAACTTTGAGAAAAGATGTTTTTGTAATAAGGTATTCGATACATAGAATATAATAGAATTTACACACTGTGTTACAAAATAAATTATATACATGTAATCGTAATGATAAGTTGTACAATGGGCGGTCTTATCGTTGGGAGCGATTTCTTCCAAACAACCTACATGATACAAAAAATATATAGTAGGATAGGATACCCATTGGAAAAGGAACAGAACATAACAAAAATGAAAGGAAAAATAATTTACGGGCGATCTGAGGTCGGGAAGCGGAAGGGGGGGTTGGTGAGTTTTAAGAGTGAAGAACGGTTTATCTCGATTTCCGGCAAAACTACAAGTTCTATGGAAAAATTTCAATGGCAAAGTTGTAGGTAATAAAAAGATCTAACTACAACTTTGTAACAAATTAATACTTTTTTCACATAACCTCAAAATTTATGTGAAAAATTCAAATAACCAAGTTTTCGGTTTTTTATCTTTCACAAAAAAAATCTAAAGATGTTACTAAAATCGAGCAACGTGAAAACTGTGACCGTTTTTCATCTGATGTTATCTGTAATTTGAAATAGGGCAGTGCTATTTCCGGGAAATCTGACTAAAGAGGATAAAGGAGGAGTTCGTATTAAGAAAAATACTTAGTCGATTATGGACGAGACGCTGGAGGACTTAGGACAGGAATAGATACATACTGTGTTTTAATCGATATTATGCTCTCCGTTGAAATAGTCCAGGATTTATATGTTAAAATGACCTTAATTTAAGTGTTGTGTAACCGGTGCCTTGTCAATATACTCTATTTACTCTGGAAATCTAAAGATTTTCAAAGTATACAGCGCCTTATGCTATACAAGAATACTACTCATTTAACATAATATTTGTACGATAGTAATTAAATAATTTATCAATTTTCAAACTCGTATATTAATTAAAACACAATAAAGTAAAGAAATATTCTCTCCGTGCAGGAACGGAAAAAGAATAGTAATTCCTGCGGCCGGGCGGTCTCTCGTAACAGGCGACAAAACAACTTAAAGTCAGGTTGTAGGGCATTTGCTCGACTGGATGGCTGCCACCCCTGGTCTAGAGTATGCCGCCATAACAACTTTGAGTTGTGTTCTGGCATCAGTGGCCAAGTTCTAGTTTCTTCTTCAAGGCCGGCAGCACCTCTGGTATTGCTAATATCCATAGGCGACGGTAACCATTTTCCATCACAGTTAGGCCGTCAGCCTGTTTGTTGTGCTTCAGCAATAAAAGATATAATACTCGTCTGACAATCCATCTATCAACAACCCATTGCTAACCAACCACCCATCCTATATATATACCTATTAATAATTACAATACTCAACTACTTTACAATTTATTAAAATTATCGTTGTATTATTATTTTAGTGAGTTAATGTAGATTTCGTGTCCAGATATCCGTTTTAAGTAAAATGATAAAATGAAACCGATAAAATGAAACGACGAGATATGTAACTAAAAAGTGAGTAATGGAACTTCTATTTGGACTGATGCACGCAAGGTCCCCAACTAAGTGGAAGTTGGTTTGTTGTCCAGGAATGTTTATTCCACGGCTCGCAAAGACCCCATGCTGACTTCGCTGATTTAAAGAGAAACTTTGCTTGTTTTACATTTCACGGGTGCGCAGGGAAAGTTACCCCTAAGATTTGAATCTTATTAAATGTAACGTAAATTTAGTAAGGAATTTGGTAATTTTAAATATTAGTAATTTTTTATTATAGTATTCCGTTGTGCGTCCGAAAGGACAAACTATACTTTTATAAAGATCTTTTCTTTATATAATTTATGTGACAGTTTATGCAATAAATAATATTATTCACTTGGCTCCGCTCAGACTTCGGTGAAGTATCCGGAGGAAAGTAGTTATTTCAATTAATAATATAAAAGTATCTCATATATAAACTTGAGATTATAGATGGGATTTAACAGGGAGCACAACGCTATCATCTTTGTCGTCAGCCAACCACAGGGTTCTGGTTTCCTTAGCTAGTACTTACCAATAACCTTACATTGGTCAAGGTTTACCGCCTAAGAGTGGTCTCCACATCAGGACTGGTTTGCTCCATCGGCTATTTAAACTGACGTAATCATCCCCAATTCAACTGTAACGTAGGTTTTCTCCTACATATTCTCGTTTCAGATTTAGATTTTATCTATACAAATAATTCGATATAGCTCTCTGCACACCCTACTGGGCGTCTAACACTAAGTACAGGCACAGTACATCATGACGGGAAGACAGACATGTAATCACCTGTGCTTGCAACATATACAATGTACACTTTCCCTGCAACTTGCAAAAGCAACGAAAACTTCATTCATCATTCAATTTCTTTCGGGACAGCTTTGAATCCTAAAAATATTTTATATTTTACCGTCAAAGTTTGCATAATGCCATAATAATACCAAAGCTAAATTTATGCTAATATTTAATATAAATTTATTCCGGAAGTCGTGGACAAGGAAAAAGCTGTATACTTAGTTATTAGGCTGGTGTGCATAACATTAAACCGACGGTTAAAATAAAATAATTCCTGTTTAGGCATATATTTTTAGCAATTATTTTATTTTAACCATAAGCTAAATGTCTATGCACATCAACCTAAGTATACTTAGAACCAAACATTTATTACCTATTATTGTAGATAAATAGTTTTATAATGCAGTTAAAATTACAATACAATTAATCTCAAAGATGTAAGCTTCGTTTAAAGTTCCAAGAGAAAAAACGAATTGATCGGTCATATCTATTTCCCCCACTGTGATAGAATTGGTTTGCGTTGTACATGTGCCACGTTATATCAACGCGGGATGAGTTCTGGTTTTGTCTCGCTGAAACAGGTTAAGTAAACAGCTGGATTCTATTCAAAATGGATAAATGGCATTTTCGCGTTCAATTTAAAGTTTACGTTTATGTGGTTCAGATTTAATTAATGTGAAATACTTAAAATATACTATTTTAGCAAATGGTACTTTTTCCCGTCTGGCAAAGAAGGGTTATGTTTTTGTATTTTGTATGTCGTATATTTTTAAATTTCTTTATTCTTCGTATCTTCTAAAAGGCTTGAGGGATTTCGACAGTTAAGGTATCACTCTACTCGTTTTAAAAACCCAACTGTCCTTAGGTGTTTGAGAAAAAAACAAAAGATTTTTGGCGTGATATAGTAATACGTTAATAAAAAAAAATAACAAACCCCTTAAGTAGGGTACCAAAATAAAATAAATTAAAAGGGGATTACAAAAATATATCTAAGTAATATTTTTTATAATTAATTAGCAATAATAAATTTATATAAAGAGTTTACGCTATTAAGCGTTAAAATGGACCGTTTGTGTTTAACTTCGTGCTATATGAAATCTCTCTCTCTATTTTCTTTCACCATATCCCAAGTATTTGGGGTCGTGCTATATGAAATATAGAATAGTTATAAGTGTGATAGATAGTTCGTGTTTTTGTTTATAAGAGTGTGCTGGGACACGAAATTGTGAAACAAAATAAATTATTAAAACAATCAAAAACCCGACTGCTAAAAGACCATTTAAAAGTGTTGCACTAAAAAGACCGAAACAAGATTGAGAATAGAAAACAAACTAAAACTACTTTACACAAAGTAAACTTTACTTCGGTTTAAAAAACTATGTTATGAGCTAAAATCATAAGTTAAATACCCGTGTAAGTTTAGTAGCAGGAGGGTGTACCAATTGCAAAATATAAACAGAAAGAAAATTAATGGGTAGCGTTCTCCAGAATAAAAAGTTCATTTTCATGATTTTAAACCAATGATTACAAAAGTTTTAAATAATAAATTATTTACTAGAAGATAGTTTGCCTTTGTATAAATGAATATTTGGCATAATACTACTATGAATAAAAATTTCAAGAGTTTTTATTAACGCAAAAAGAAAAAATCAATTGAATACTTGATTATCATTTAACGTAGAAAAAAATGTACCTATATAAATTAAAATCTCATGAAAACAAAATTTAGACTTGTATGCTAGATAATAATATTGTTACGAATTTTGCGGGATGCGAAATTAAATTCTAAAAAAAACTAATTGATGTAGACAAAGTTTATTAGAAGTACACACGCGTATTTCACAGATCTTACAAATATAACCAAAATACAACAAGTCTAAATCGTAAGGCACAACGTCGAAATAAAAACGCTCAAAGTCCTTCGATGTAAGATTCTCGTTCCGCAAAATACACTTAGTAACACCTCGATTGCAGTTGAAATGCGACTAACTCTGTCTCAACGGGCTGGTCTTATACTAAGAATGCGGACAATACCGTGCAGGTACGGAGAAAGAATACCATTTCCGACGACCTGTTGCAGGGGGCGACAAACAACCTACAGCCTGGTGGTAGGGTGTTAGCCCGCCTGGGTGGGTACCGCACATAGTCTAGAGCGCTATAACAACCTTGAGTTATGTTCCAGAATTAGTGGCCAGGATCCAGTCTCCATTTAGAGTAGCATTTGTAGCACTTGGTGTTACAAATGTCCATAGGTAACCGCTGCCCATCAGGTGGGCTGTCCTGCCTCTCTCCTGGACTTGTACAATAAAAAGAAAAGAATCAGCAGCGAAATTGAACCTTAATTTTTTTTAGATAGATTGTTAATGTCCATTAAAACAAAAAGGAATGGCAATAAACAATAGACGGCTACTTATCAATACTTAAACAATTACAATTATAAAAAGTGTTCCCGATAATTTAAATTCCAAGAGGTACTAAACACGCAAAAAAATTTGTCGGTTCGCAACAATATAATGGGTATACCTTTGAGATATATTTTTTTCTGTTTCTCCTCTAATATTACGGTATAATTACTTTCGTATTGGAAGACGAAGAGATATATAAATATACAAAAGAATATTTCATAACAGTTACAATACACAACCCATTCAAATGTAGAAATAATCAAGTCCAAAAACCGCATGAAATATTGTTCTTTATTCCCTCTTACTTGGAATACTGTTCACGATGCCGTTGTAAGCCTCTTGTATAAGCTATAGCTATATAGTTACCTTTGCTTATAGAACCAATATCATATTTTTGCTAACCCACAGGTTTTGTATGGATTCAATTCAATATAGGATGAAATATTCTACGGTTTTCAGTCATTATAAGATTGAAGATCCGTGGAAGATTGATGCTAGAGAATTAAAGTATGTTTATGATATATGTTTTAAACAGCTCTTGCTTTTTTGTTTTGTTTGGCTTCTATAACCTGTCATTATACTAGGAGATAAAATTTTATTTTAATGTTATATTTCAATTTAAATATTTTATAATTTAATACCATACTTTAAATGTTCCTTAAGTTGACTAAAAACACAATTAATTCATGTAATTGATTGCAAAAATCGTGTGCATTTTGTACTAAAATGATCTTTTCTAAGGAAAAAAGAAATGTATGTAAACACTAGCACAGTGTTTTCCAACGAGTGGGTCGCGACGAAGCTTCTATAACGGAGTTGCAAAAGGTTGGGAAAGCTACTGCAGTAAAGTCTGCACTATCCGTAGATTCGTCAAATTGCAAAGACACAAAATTACGTTCTTTTATTTTTTATATGACTTGATCACGAACATCAGTCACCATATCGCTTATCCTGCGTTGAATGACAGATCAGACAGAGGTATACTTTTGAGTTTTTCGACCTCTTATTTTCCAAACAATCTCCGCCATATCTAAAGCCGCTGGTAAAATCAAACTCGGCAATAGTATTAGGTTTTACTGCTTTAGATACACGAAGAGCTAATCGATAGCAACGCTTTCTCATTTATGCGGGGCGACCGGCATCGGACGTGGTCGTACACGTATGCGCGTAAATTGCGTTATCTATTGGCGACGCATTCCATGTAAAAAAAAATGTGTTTTACGTACTTAATTATGTATTTAGTCGAACCCTAATTATGAAAATTAATAAATATATTGATTAAATATTTGTCACAAAATAAAATACATGAAAAATAAATAATATTTAAAAAAAATATACTTTTATAGAAAATCCAACTAAAAAATAGAAAATGAATTTTAATGCGGTGCATGGTATCAATAGTTATAAATATTTTATGAACAGACAGAACAGCCTTCTAAGCATTAGAAGGGTTATTTTGATAATATCCTGAAAAGCACCCCATGCTTTTTTACAATAAAATCATTTTTTCTTACACTATTTTTAATTCAAATTTATTAAAATCATTTTCTAGGTTTTAGTTGGATTTTCTATAAAAGCGTATTTTTAGTTTTTTTAAAACTTTATTTATTTTTCATTTTTTAGTTGATTTTTTTAAAAAGGTTTTTAAATACCAGCTTTTGAGAACCTGCATATCATGTAACAGCAGAGTGCTAGCCAAGACAAGTAAAACGAGCCCAAACACGACGGGTCTATCTTGTTTAGTACAGGAGTTCCTATGGCCACCTTCCGACTACATCATCAGATCAGCTCCATGGTACCATATTATTGCATTTTCATGCGATATACACACACGTGCAAAATTTCAGCTCAATAAAAAACCGGGAAGTCGATCAAATTTAACTTGAAACCTTTCCTTACATACTAACATACGTATGAAGCTAATAAAAGCGTATTAAAAAGCAACGGGTAGGGGGGTCGCGAATATTTCTTCATAATAAAGGGGTCGTGTGATGAAAAAGGTTGAAAAACACTGCACTAGCACATACAGTAATTTTTCTGAACTACATTATACGTACGTACTTGGCAACCTCAATTATGAGAGCTACTGAGCTGAGATACTGAAGCTGTCTTATGCTAGCGTTCAATCAATTTTAATTGATTCACTGAGGTTCAAAAAAAATGTCGACATGACGGGTGCTCCGAATGTTAGCTGACGAAAACATAAAGCGACGTTTGGAAATTTATAGCGTAATCTCAAAATGTCCCAGCATGATTCGGATAATTTTTGCCGTCGTCTATTCACCGCAGATGAAACCAGGGTCCACCATTTCGATCCTGAAACTAAGAGACAAAGTATGTCTTACAAACGACTATTCTCTCCATCCATGAAGACATTTCGAATTGCTCCTACCGCTGGCAGTTATGGTATGGCCTCAGTGTTTTGGGATAGTGAAGGAATCCTTTTTATTGATTACATGCCAAAGGCCAGACGATTACTGGCCCCCCTATTATTCAAATTTAATTCCGAAAGTGCGTGAAGCGATTGAAGAAAAACTTCGTGGAAAACTGTCTTTGGGCGTATTGTTTCTTCACGATAACTCCGGGAGAGTTCATCGATCGGAAGTTGCGCTCAACGCAATCTTCTTTATTATCTTCAATCTCCTTGACCACCCAACATATTCTCCGGTCTTGCATTTTATAATATAGATTCCAAGTACTTTTTGATTCATCCTAGTATAACTATATACATATGATATATATAGTAGTATAATAAATAATAAACATAACGTATAGTTTATTTCCTTCTTAGATACACAATAAACCTACCGAGCAAAATACACAATTTCCAAAACTGTATTCGGAAGCGTACCTAATATTTGTTGTTTGCTTTATGTTTATTGAACATGAATTTAATTTCAGTATGAATCACAATATGCAAGTGTTGCATTTCATTGTTTGTTTGTTGGTTTTCTATCAATTTCCGCTTCAGTGCAACTGGCCTGTAGCTTTTTTATACATTTCATTCGCAACAAGGCTTTTTTGCTTTATTTTCCTATATTCTGCGGTGACTGTTGATATTGGCTGTCGCTACCAATGTTTTTATGTTTTTGTGACTGTCTTTTTAAACCTAGGGTGGGTGTATTTATTTCGATTGCGTCTCAAGTTATTCTAATTAATTTGAACTAATTTAATTTATTTAACACTAACGAAAACTAGTTATGCATATCATACAAATGTCGTTATTGAACCGCTTCTCGATCACGGAGTCATGAGTGAATAAGTTTGTGATTATGTAAATTAATTCGATATTATTATTGTACATGGCGTGTTATAACATTTACACATTTAAATACATAATTTTGTTATGTGTACGTATTTATGTACATTACATTATACATTTTATTAATTTGAGGTAAAAAACAAAGTAGATTTGTCATATTGAAGCTGTTTATATACATTCTTAGTACTATTCGCCCTTCGGCACGTTGCGCCGCGAGCAGCCGCAGTCCCGTCGTCTACCCTACGCCACTAGCCGATAATCCGGTTACGACGACCGCACGCGCCGCCAGCACTGTCCTGATCGAAACATAATTGGGTATGCTCACCTGCCGCACCACAGGCTTATTAAAGTAAGCGGTTTGAGGCATGCGCGTTTTAAACACCAGTTTTCTAGGGTTTAATTATAATATTTAAAATTACCTGCCCGCAACTCAGTCCATATTGAATGAATGAGTCATAAAGATCAAAAATGTCGCGTAGAATCGAACGAACGAGAGTCTCACTTAAGGATATCTTTACATATGTATTTTTATTTAATTATCCATTCAAATGAAAGATCCTCTACCAGAGCCACGCTGGTATCATTATCCTGGTTACAGCTCACCGGGCGGGCTTCATTAGTGTGATACCACGTACTCATACAATATAGATGTAAATGAAACATTTAGTCTTGGGCTAATTTCCTACGATCAGTGAGAGTTCAGGTGACCCACTTTACCCTACCCATCCCATGCCCTCTAATAAATCCCGTTTATTTCATCTCTCGTATCCTATCCTAGAAGGCTGGCAACGCAATGTCATCGCCATTAGTATTATAAACGTCTATTGTTATCACGTACCAATACAAGAGGCTTGTATCTCGTGTTTTCCAACTTTAAGCAGTAAACAATTTTTTTGACAAAAGTTATCTCAATACTTACACTGAAAATCATATCATAATAAAATTGGTTTAACAATTTCGAAGATAAGTTGCATGCGATCGATGGTTAAAGATGGGGTGGGTATATATTTTACAGGTAATTTGATAAATCCGGTCACTATGAATAATGACCGGTCTGTATACATAATGCCCGTATCAAGTGGGCAATATATATAAAATTGCATGAAATCACTTTTCCGAGTCAATATGGATAATGACAACCTTATCTTAGGCAATGTAATAAAACAAAGATGAACTGTAGTTTTTTTATATATTGAAGTTGGTTAGGATATAATAATACGAAACTTTTATTATTCATAACAATCGGTCCATATTATGCCCGATTAATCAAATTGCCCGTAACATATATACAGCACTTGCCGAGTGTACTATTGCCTTATTATATGTCTACGACGGACAATGAGTTTTGCAGATAAAATATTCATCTCAAAAAAAACTATATGGTTAAAGCACAGATTTTATTACCCAAAACTTAATCCGGCTTATACGCACCTAACTCTCAAGAAATTTTAGTTATCTATTACAAAAAAATGTATAGTTATAATTTTATTTGAAAATATTATTGTTTTTACGACAATTAAAATGTTCAATTCCAGCCACCAATTTGCAAATGCCATAAATGTTTAGGGATTAAATTCGTAATTGAAATTTCCATTTGCGTAGTAGAAAATTGTAAGCGCGATCTCGCGCAAGGAGTTTGTTAAATAAATCCGTCATTTAACAACGCTTGCAGAGCACCCTTATTTGTCAAATTACATAGGTATAATATATATTATAATATTTTCATCATATAAATCTTTATAAAAATTACAATTCTACTTTAACAATTCTTTGCTATTTGAGCTGTTTTCTATAATATCATTATATATTCTCATAATATGTATATATGTTTTTCTGTTCGTTTGTATATCACTGAACTCCTAAACGGTTGGACCGACTTTAATGGCATTTTTTTGTGTATGTTTGCATGTGCCCGGGGTGGTTTAAATACAGACATCCAGTAGATACCGCTCGAATCTAGTTTCTAGTTTATCATTTTCTCAAAGCAGGACAGCGTCTGCCTTGCCCGCCAGTTAATTATTTTTTAATTAACATTTAACACCATAGTTCTGAATCTTTGGACGTGGTTTAGGCAGGTAACTGAATAAATAATTTTTAGGCTATATTATAGTCCTACTATCCTTTGCAAGATTAAAAAAAAATCTATTTTCCATATCGTTGGTGTATTTACGTAGCTAAAGTCGTAGTAGCGTTGTGGCTACCGCGCACCCGCGTATAATTCCAATAACGTGAATTCGAACAAAGGCAACTAGCAACCATCCCTTAGGTGGTTGTTCTAATTTAATTTGCGTATTTGTATAATTACAATGTGCAAACCTGCACATCGATCCGCCAATGTGCCTTGGATCAAGGTGCTGAGTATACATACCATCCATTCCGTTTCCTTAGAAATGGAGAGGCGCGAACACTGCAGTGGGGCGCTTAAGATCTTTTTAAAGTATTTTCTTTATTAAGTATCCTTGGTTTTTGTTATTATTATTATTATTATTATTACTTAAAAGTTTTCCCAATTTCCAATATGATTTGGTACTGCGATAACTCTCAAAAACGTAAGTAAACAGTATCTCAAACTTTCAGCGTAGAAAATAGCCATTCTAAATTCAAAACTGACATGCTTGTTACATGTTGAATGTAGAAACTGTCGCTCACATTCCTTTTAAAACTAGCTTACATTTTCCGGAGGCTCTGAGCCGAGCTTAAGTCGAATTGAACGTCAATTCTTCAAATATTTAACTTATGTTGCATATAATACTTCTATTGTTGACTTATGCTAAACTATCCACAAAAAATCAAATTCTGTTAATAAGGGAAATCAATTTGTATAAATATATATTTTTAAACAAAAGTAAATATAAAAATATAATTATTTTGGTTTATAATAAAATACAAATGTATAATTAAAAATCTTACGTAAAGACCAGAAATACCGCGCTGAGAATTATAAGTATCAATTTATCAATTGTCTAAATATAGCTCAGCAGCATTTATCATTTTGGAATATACGGAAGAGTAATAAAGGCGATTTATTTCAATAAATAATTCTTAATTTTAACTGCATTTCTGCTGGTTACCACAATTATTTTTATTATAATGTGAGTCACATAAAAGAAGCATTTCAGAGTTATATAAATGCATTTGATTTAAACAAAACATTGGTTTGTTGTGACACATTCAAAACGAAGTATAAAGTCGTACACTAGCTATCATTGATTTCCGAACGTCCGGTGAGGCTGTTGTATGTCTATGGCCTTGCCCGAGTTATGCCTCTCACAATGTATTCCATATACCACAGGTAGGGCTTAAACTGAAGCTATGCCTATATTCATTATAGACACAGCGCATTTTTGTTCTATAGTTATATATAATTGAAATCTACGTATATAGTGACTCATCACGATATCTCAGGAACCATGGCATGGACCTTCCTTTCGCCAAATAGAGGTCAGCTAAGAACAGATTTTACGGCAAGCGAAGCGGGCGGGTATCAGCTAGTTTATAATAAAATAGGAAGATAGAGTGTATTGTCGTAAATTGTAACGTGCCGTCATCTTTATGAATAGTAAAGTGTATAACATTAAATCTATGGGGTTTATATCAAATTTTAACTGATAAGACAAATAAACGGTCGATAAGATATAGGAACCGGCCTAAGCCACCACTCGAACAACCGACCAATCGATGAAAAATTTGAGATGTTCAACTATTGCGTTCAGGGCGATCCTCTACATATAATTACAATAACTATATACAAGACTGACAAAACCTTGATGTTGCAAACGTTCATAAGCGACAAGAAGGAACTTTGCTATGAATCCTAAAACAATTCGAAATATAAAATCGCAAACATTAAAATACCTTATTTAAAAAAATATCAACATAATAATTTTGATAACTGTTTAGAAAATTATTATTAATAAAATATTTTACACGTTATAATTACGACGTCATACGTACTACACTCATACAAAGTCAAAGAGGCTGTGATGTTTGGTAAGGTGACAAGAAATGTATTAGTTGATTAGGCAGTGTACTTCGTCGTTGTCAGCCAATAACCGTCCACTGCTGGACGTAGGCCTTCCCAAGTCGGCGTCACTCATCACGGTCCTCTGTCTTCCTCATTCAGCGCCTACCGGCCACCTTGCCCAGGTAGTCAGTCTATCGGATAGAGGGCGTCCGACACTACGTTTACCCGAGACGCGGTCTGCTCTCCAGGGCTCGTCTGCTCCAACGGCTATCGGTCAGACGATGAATGTGACCACCCCACTACCACTTCAATTTGCTAGTTTCGCGAGCTGTGTCGGTTACCTTGGTTCTCTCTCAGTGTACTTACCCTATACTAATTAAATTTACAACTCATTTAAACAATGACGTCAAAATACATATTTTGTTTATTTTTTATTTTGCTACATTTAACATCAGAACGTTAATTGAGATTCCTGTTTTTAATATGAAATTGCTTGACATTTTAACTGACTGCTTATTCTCAGTTTTCATTTGAGGACGATTCTTTTACAGTCTTTGAATTATTTGAAAGGATATTGTTTTCCTTATCTGATTGGTCCGACAGTTCTACTATATTTGGTCTGGATGCCGGAGTTGATTCTGAAGGGTTTAACAGTATTAAAATTCGTTTATTTTTTTTATTATAAATCTGTCAATTTTGCGAGTTACATGAATATAACCGCAGATTTTTCCATAATTACAATATTATATAAGTCATCTATTAATTAAATAATACTGACTGAATTGAACAAGGATACCTTGGAAATGTTTTATTCATAAAACACTATATTTTAATTTATTATCGACAAGGTGAAAAATTAGTCTTTACAGTGTAACTTACCCTTAGCTTCCCTATACCTGATGACCTTATTAAAATACTGTGACAAACTTTCCATCGTATTGTCAGTACCTATAAACATGAGGTAATTATTTATAACTATTATTTTAGGCTGTTATATATTAAAAGTAATTTCTTTATTTTTACCTGTATTAACCGGAAATAATTCTAATGCTCGGCGTTCAACTATAAATAATAAAACGATTAGTAAACCTAATTAATAAATTGTATTACGGATTATATAATAAATAAATATATCTTACTTATTTTCTCCACTTCTTCATCTAATACGGTAATTCCAACTGTAAATGCACAAGTGTATTATATAACATTTTATTTAATCTGAGATAAAAAATATTCTATGATCAATCTATTATCAAAATACACTTTTTTATAGCATGAGTTCAGCAGACAGGCAGACGGTTCACCTGATTGAAAGCGATTACCATCGCCCATGGACATTTGCACCAAAGTAAACACTAAAGCGCTGCAGGTCTCATAAGGGTGATTGGAACCTGGCCACTAATGCCGAAACTCAAGGTTGTTATGGTGGCATACTGTAGACCAGGGGTGGTAGCCATCCAAACGGGCAAATACCCTACCACCTGGCTGTGGGTTGTCTTGTCGCCTCCTACGACAGGCCGCCCGGCCTCAGGAAATTGTATTCTTTCTGCGTTCCTGCACGGATGCATATATACATAAGTTCATTCGGTTTCGCTCCCACAAACCTTGAAATTATCCCATTTCTCGGGGTAAAGAAGGTATTATGTTTATCACCGTTCTTAAAAACACATATGATTGAATAAGGCCGCGAGGACGGAGTAAACGATATCACTTTCATATGGGTAAGTTTGAATTTCATAATTACCAGCGTAAATAGACAATTAATTAAAAGTACAAGTAATCTATAAAAACACTTACCCATCCTACGAAAGTGACGCATAGAGTCGTTGTTTTCATTATTTGTGGTTTCGAATCCTTAAATAAGACGTTAAGATTAAGATTTTTCGATGATGTTAAATAAACATTTGTTGTTCACAAATAAGAACATTTTCCATAGTTTAGGGAGTTGCCTAGACTTCGCTTTAAGCGACAAGGACACCCTTTGTTCAAAAATTATTATTATACCTAGTTTTAAAGAACGTATTTTAGTTTTTGAGAACAATGAAGTGTTTTCATTAATTCATTCAAGATTCAGTTTTTGATAAAATACATAAATCCGTGCATATGTTGCAGGGAGAAAGCATATTTCAATGGTTTGTTAGCTACAAAATACTTATTTTAATAATATTATATATTGGCATTTGTTCCAAATTACAAACTAGAATGAACAACTGGCTGCAACAATTTCAATTTCGTAGACGATTATAAGAAAAACATGCATTTTAGTCAATACCATTTTGAGGGGAAGCCAATTTCTCTTCCTTGATACATTGTGTATGTAGCTGACAAGTTTCCAGATCAGAGGGATTCCTACATTCATATTTCCAACGACATCTAGACGTTTTCACATTTAAATCAACTGAAATAAGAAATAAAAATAAGATTATAAGTACGCTACGTATATTCATTTTCTTTAGAATGTGTATTTTTTTCTTTATAAGCGATACATTTTATACAATATTGACATCGAAAATTTCACCAAATATTAAAATACAATAACTATGTATAGGTATTATAAACATTTCTGGCGGTCACTCTGTTTTTTATATTTCACTATAGCTCTATTACAAAATACAATATACAATAGAAGAATACCGTTATATTTTCCTTACTAAATTAAATGTTTCTGGCAAATTGTAATAAAACCTTAAAAAAGAAACAAGTTTCAAGTGGCCAATTCAATTATACGAGAATTAAGTTTTTATTAAAGAGATGTCATAAATTTATGAATTTCAATTAGACTATATATCCATAAACAATTAACTTTCATGTCTAAATAATAACAAAAAAATAACTATAAGACTTAGGAGAGAAAGAAATGAAATACAAACATTTGTTCATGGTTTCTTGATCGTTATTGCTTTTTATAGCTTGTTTGATATTACGAATATAGTCTTCTGGCCTAGGTGGCTTTTTCTTCTTTATTTTTACATCATAACTATTCTTAGACTGTCTTCTACCACCTTTTACAACTAAACGCCGCTTTTTCTTTAATTTTTCAGCTAACTTTATACCTTAATTAAGGAAAAACGGTAAAAACAATATAATTATTATATTATCATCCAGTTCTCTAATTATTATCCAATCTACCATTCTTCTTCTATGTTATACATTTTTATTTCATTTCTTAGTTGCAACTAGCTGGGGTCATTTTGTTCGCGCGAAACTTTGACATTATATAGTCATATTTTTTAATTAAGCAAGAACGAAAGTTACACAAATATTAAAATAAATATTTGTGTTTTAATCCTAAAATAAAAAGAAATAATAGATAAAAATAAGCTGAGATGTTTCGTGTTCGAAATAGACTCAAACAAAACTTCAAAATACTTTCACTTAAAGTTCATATTTTAATTTTATTAGCTATAAATTACCGATTATATTTCTTTACCTCGAAATAATCCTTTTCGTTGGTTCTTACTCTTATATCCAGTTTTGGAGTTCTTTGATAAAACTGTTAAAAATAAAATGATCAAAATTATATTTTTTAAGTTTTCGCGACTTGTATACATAATAAAAAAGATAAATCGCAGCGAGATTTTGATTGTTGATCGACTCAACAATAACTCGCCCGAAGTAACTAAAATTGCGAATTTTGACGTCATTCAATGACACATCTACCTTAGAGCACTAATATCGAACCATGGCGGATGCGCAGAAGAGATCAAACGGCGCATGGCTATCACCAGGTCCGGCATGGATCGGCTTGGGAAGATATGGAGAAACAGAAACATCACAAAGGCCACTAAAATGCGACTTGTCAGGGTGTTTCCCATATTCCTTTATGGTGCCGAAACGTGGACTATAAGAGAAAGTGAGAGAAAGAAGATAGACTTTTAGAGATGTGGTGATGGAGACGAATGCTTCGCATATCCTGGACACAGTTCCGAACCAACGTCTCAATACTTGAAGAACTCAACATAAAAGAACGTCTCTCTTCCATCGTTCAAGGTCGTATTCTCACTTTCTTTGGACATATTACACGATGAGAGGACACGTCAGTGGAGTGACTCGTAGTCCAGGGCAAAATGGAGGGCATGAGGGCGCGCGGTAGATGAACAATGCGCTGGACCGATCAAGTCAAAACCGCACTAAATAGTCCACTCCATGAATGCACGAGGCAAGC
This sequence comes from Dendrolimus punctatus, assembly GCA_012273795.1. Lineage (NCBI taxonomy): Eukaryota > Metazoa > Arthropoda > Insecta > Lepidoptera > Lasiocampidae > Dendrolimus > Dendrolimus punctatus. Next base: position 8,338,244 of record CM022536.1, read on the forward strand.
AACAGTCCGAGAGGAATGGCGACGAATTGTGAAGCTTGCCACCACCCCTGTCATGAGTATCACGACCACTCTGCCAAGAGTGTGACGACGGAGAAAAATACATAATTAAACTACGTTTTAACGGTTTTAAGCGCGGCAATTTATTTGATTTGGTTTATCCGACGTTTCGGCCGTTTTTCAGTGGCCGTGGTCACCACGGACGACAAAGAGGACATTAAAATTTGTCTAACGTGTATTCTCAAAGTTAAAAAGTAGTTTTATTATAGATCAAAATTTTCATATAAATTGCAGTTAATTTTTTGCAGCAAGATTTATTATACTCACGCATGTATCTAGATTTTTTAGGTTGACTCTCTGTACTGATAACTCGACCTGCAATATTATTAAATAGTTTCAATACAGCTAGCTGGGGCATATCTTTTTTAGAAATCCATCATGGACAATTGTCCAAAGCAGTTGCTCGGGCATAGCAGAGGGTCCGGTTAGACTCTCGATGGTAAGCTCAAGCCTACCAACTCGACCGCCTGAGTGTTCCATCACATTGCCATTATTATCTCCTGGAAAACTAAACGACACAATTCAGCGATCTTCTGAACATGTTGTCAATAAAAGGCGTAAGTGACCTAAGTTTAATGTTATTCAGATTTTTATATATATTTAATGCCGTCTTAAACTTCTATAGCAAAATATTACCCACCCTAGTTTCTTTTTTCTTGAGTATAAAATATTCACATAAGTAATATTTTCTGAAAGAAGCACTACGTAACATTTAAGAGCAAAGATCATGTTACTGTTTCTTAAAAAAACATAATACTTTGGAGTATAAATATCATAATACCTTTTAATTTCATGAATTTTATAGGTCTTTTTGTTAATATATTAGATGGTGTCTTCATATCAGCAACTAGAAATATTAAAATAATATTTAAGTGCATAAAATGTAATCTTTCACAATAAAAATATTTACGTGATATGTATTACCTTTTTCACCATTAAGCGCCAAGGCTTGAAGAGCATCGAGACCGGTAATATCGAAGTCTAAAAATAAATATATAGTTACATTTCATCTAAGTATATTGTAGTTCAGAGAACGATAAAAAAGTTTAGATACATTATTCGAAAGTACTACGGCCTTGTATGTGTCGGAGGAAGCCTAGGAAGAGTTCGGTATAAATAATGAACATCCACAATTTTGGTTATTTAACCATGAAACTGAAAAAGCTTAATCAAAATATTCATAACTTAAAAACTTCTAAACAAATTTTGTTTGAAGATATTTTTTAATCTCTGCTACATTCTCTTTATGTCGAATTTTTCATTTCATACCTTAAAAATCAAAGGAGAGAGGGACATGAGGAGGACCTGTTTGTTTGTTAATGCAAGTTTTTTACCTGTCAATATTAAGATTCTTTCATCCGTGAAAACTGTTTGAAAACACAAAAATTAATTGATTAATTAAAAGTATACATAGAGCCTATCTAAGGCTTTTCCCGTGAAAACACCTCCGTGAAAAATAAATTACTTATATATCATGTTCTTATAGTAATGAACTTCGGTTCACATCCGCAGACATTATTAAAAACAAACAAACAAGAACAAGTTACGTTCTTTGGCCGTCGGAGGATGTTTTAAAAAATAAGATATATTTTAATTCATTTATTAATTAATTACAATTAGGTACTTAATTATAACTTAATATTAACGTCTGGACTTCTCCGCGATGGAGCACCAAAAGACCACGCTGGTATGACCCGAGGACCCTTTATTGGTTTGTGTGATGTTACGACATCGTATGATCTTCGTGGAAGATCGATGAGTCGTATCGTGTGAAGCAAACGATGTGAGTTAAGGGTTCGTCCACACGAACACGTAACAAACATCAAAATATTTAGTGACTTCAGTTTCATCTATTATTAATAATATTCCTCTAAATATATCTAAGTTATTCGATAATAAAAATCAGACGAACTAATATACCATTATATTTTCATTTGACTTACAAAAAGCTTTGAATAATTTGTCAGCCATGTCTTGAGGATTTTTTCTGAACTCACGATACCTTTGCCTTCTGAAAATAATCATAAAATCATATTTAATAAGATGCATATTATTTCAGTTATTGTTTGTTATAGTAAGTAAACAAAAAGAACATCGCGTACATTTTGTTTTAATATTAATATTAGCCAAATTAAACAATTATTACGTAATTTTATAAAAATCGCTTTGTTACAAAAACTGCGACACATGAAAGAAAGTCAATTTGTATCACTTTCTGTTTTATATGTATAGTCTTCGTAGCCTCCTAAGCCTAGCTTACTAACCCGTATTACTCTTAAACTTCTTTAATTTATTGGATTCAAAATATTTTATTTTTATTATCGCATGTATCTAAAGAACATCACCAGATTTCATTACAGACATTCCCAACGGTTCATTTGCTTTACTATAGGTTAAAATTTGATATAAACTATAGGTAATGTCGAAATGCAACCGATGGTAAGGCAAGTGAATGAATAATAATAAAGTAAGACATAGGAACCGGCCATAAGTCATGAACTAGGAACAAACATACAGTTACGTTCATATTTATAACTACCATGCCACTTTGGCTTTACAGGCGAAATTGGTCGCTTAAATTCGATTCCGTATCTCGCGGTAATTTTCGAATTTCCTATGGTAAGAAGTAATCAATGTTCATCTCCGGTGTTCGACATAATTTTAATCTGAATATTAAACAAGGTGTATATATAATTTTGAGAAAGTCTATTTATATCCATGGCCAAGGCGGAATAAACAAATAGCCACTTTACATTATTGTTATCATATTTGGACACTAATCAATATAAAACTTTAGAAAATATTTCATTAGCTTTAAGTATCAAAACCATGGTACTAGACACTGTATCCTTAATTTTGCTTATTAAGTTCAAATTCAAAAGTTTTGATTAAAATAAGTTCCACTGGAGAACACTTTTTCAAGGTCATATATATAGGTTAAAATTTAATTTTACTTCCTAGTCCATGTACACCGCTTCGCCACGTGTTATTGCTGCTAAGGAGAAGAACGGCAAGAAACTCCCCAGCAACACGTCTAGCAAAAATTGTTTTTCTTTATATTTGTTGTTCTATTTATATTTAAGTTCTTTTTTTTAAGTTTTGTACAGAATTATGTTACAGAATGACTTTTGAAGAATTAATGGCTGTAGCAAACAGTGCATTTTTAATAAGACAGATTACTGTATTTAAGCCGGAATTTATAATTAAAACTTGTTTGTTAACTTTATAAAATCGAAATGGCTCATCACTTGTTTAAAAAATACCTTGTGTATCTCTTATTTATCCTCTTATTTGAGGGCTACTCGTAGCCTTTTAGAGCTCCCATCGTTTTATAATTAAATAATTGTTGCATTTGGAATATGGAGTGCAGAAAAGGAGTAAAAATATAATTTCCTGCGGCCGGGCGGTCTGTCGTAAGGGTCGGTAAAACAAGCCATAGCCAGGTAAGGTATTTGTCTGTCTGTACGGCTACCACGCATAGGCTAGAAATATGGTGCCATAACAACCTTGAATTGTGTTTCGGCATCAGTGGTTTGTGGCACCAGGTTTCAGTCTCCCGTTAAAGAGCGGCATCACGTTGGCAGAACCTTTGATGTTACAAGTATCTATAGGCAAAAGCTTCCCATCTGCCTGTCTGCTGAACTCAGGCAATAAAAAAAGGTTTCTTAGCCCGGGATTCGCGTTTCTACTTTTCTCCTCCCCTTGGCACGGTCACAGTCACTATCTTCTAGATTGTTTTCTAGAAATCCGTATACTTTCCCTTCTTTATTTTCTCTTCATGGCTCATCTCAATTGAATCTTCACACACAGATACTTTGTAGAATGATGATGATGAATACTTAATTATTACGGATTAAATAACTGAAAATGATGCGGTTTTTGTAATTTTTATTTGTAAAATATGCATGTTAGAAACACTTACTGTTAGGATACATTGTAATTATTATCGGTAACTTGTAATATTATTACTTACTAATTTAAAACGGCCACCTAGTGTACAAATATGGAAGTGAGTTTGTATAGATGTTTGTTTTTCCTTCAGCACTGTTTGGAAAGTTGTATGATATTTGGTATACGTATATAAAAATGTATACAAGAAACCTGATTCTTGACTTCCCGCGAGCTACGAAAGATAATATAGAAAGAGCCAAGTCAAACCTTAAATAAATTATACATTTCGCAATGATGATGTTGAAGTCTTAGATTACAGTAATACGTATAAAAATAATCATAGCACTCAACGTTATTTTACAATCTTGTAGGTAATTTATTTGATATGGAAACGTAGGGCAATGCTTCCTATGAATTCGAATGTTCCTGGGTTACACATTAATTAAACGAATACTTACCACCAGGCCTTTCCACTGCAATATTACATTTCATTACTTAGCAGTTGGCTAGTTATTACACAACATTCCGAATGCGCTGGGGGACCCGTTTGTTTTATAATATTTTATTCATGTATGCTGAAGAGAAATTTAATTTGGAACTTTGTTACGGCAAATGATAAACAAACAAATCTGACTCACGATTTTATAATCATTTTAATAATTGAGAACAATTAAACTAATCGTGAACTGTTTATTGAGTTATAAAAACTGGATAACTGTAATTTGGATAACACTCAGTCGTACTTTTCATTGTGGCGATAAATGTCCACTGTTTTCGCCATTTTACAACGCAATGGGTAATTAACAAATATCACAATAGATTCAGATATAATCTTCATATAAAAGAGCGGGCGTTCGAATGTCATGTCAAAATCATAAATTATTCGACTCATTATAAAAATGACATCATATTTTGCAATGCTCTTACGAAATCTAGGTGGCTTCGGGGTTTTATAGATAATAGCATATCTCAGTTGTCAGATAAAAAGTATCTCATTTGATTTGACTGTAAACTACCGTATTTTATACGGGTTTTTTCAATAACCGAAAATATCTCGTTTCAGACCTATCAACATGTTTTGTTCAACAGATTTCGTGCGGTATCCCACTTCATTTTTTTAATATCATAATTTCACTATAAGACATTTTCCTTCCAAACTTCACAGTGATAATATTTTATAATAGTTATTACGAGATTACAGAAATCAAAAAACTATACTATTATTATTATATTATATTTTAATGAGAAGCGTGCCCATAAAGCTGGCTCCATCGCTACGCTCACACGCTGGAGGGACGTGCTTACTCTCTGTGCGAAGTTGAAGTACAAAACTAAGACGACTATGAAATACAAACCAATCCGAAACCTTATATATTTGGGCCATTATAGTTTGAAGAAACATTCTCAGGTCTGTTAGATATTTTGTCAAAGGAATACGTGTTTGAGTATTTCTATGATCAGACTGCGGCTCGAGTTATTATTTACATATATTGCTTATGATTTGTTTAAATAAATACATACCTATTGCTTATAGAGGTGATATCGAAGTGATTAAATTAATACAAACCTTGTGTGTACAATCTTTGTGTGATGGGTAACATTTCTACTGCCGAAAATAAGTCACCTGAAATCATTTAAGTTCGTTTTAGTATTTATTTCATATCACAAAGGTGAGGAGGTTCCACCTGTCATGAATGCTGAAGCTTAATAGGCACCCAGTCAAAAGTGTTCTAGATTTAAATGAGAGTTAATTACAAAGTTTTTGCTTCGGAGTGCAGGGTTAGTTGTAACGATTATATCACTAGTAATAATTATATGTTTTTAGAGCTGTGCTCAATATATTATATACTAGCTGTGTCCGCGATGTCGTTCGCGTGGAATTCAAATGTTCAAAACCCCCGATTTTGAAACATTTTTCATTGCTGCCCCACTCCTATTAGTCTTAGCGTGATGATATATAGCCTATAGCCTTCCTCCGGCATCAGTGACAGGTTCCAGTCTACCTTAAGAGAGCAGCAGCGCATTTGTAGCACCTTTGGTTTTCAAATGTCCATAGGCGATGGTAACCGCTTTCCATCAAGTGGGCCGTCTGCCTGTCGGCTAAACTCTTGCAATAAAAAAATTTAAAACTTTCTTATTAGTCACTGTGTCATAAGTCAATATATCCATCGTTTTCATCCGATCAGATTCCAGTCCAGTCTTAGTTCCAGTTAAGAGAGCGGCAGCGCATTTGTAGCACCTTTGGTGTTGCAAATGTCCACAGGTGATGCTAACCGCTTTCCATCAAGTGGGCCGTCTGCCTGTCTGCTGAACTCTTACAATATAAATAAAATAATTAAAAACCATGCATGCACATAAATGTATTTATTTGGAAATTGTGCTCTTTTCAAATAACAAATAATAAGAAACTAAAGTAACTGTTAATGAATTAACGATCACGGAAAGTCTGCGAATATGCATAAAATTAATCGATTGCTTCGTTATTCAAAGAAGTTAATGAGTTTAGTCAATTACCAGATACAAGAGGTCTTTTCATTTCATTGCTTGTTTCATCTGAAATAATAGAAGTACCCTTTTCACAAGTGTTCATAGATACAGATACGTAGTTATATATCTGTATCTATGAACATAGATAATATGATCAAGTAGATCGAGATCAGTCCGTTATCGTTGAAGCAATTATTCGCATTGCTTGGAAAATTGTTTTCGCTTCTGAAAACTAGAGTAGTAGGTTAATATGATAAATTTCATTCTGTAGCCTATCATAATTGTGATCAATGTAAGATGCTCATAATATAATATTTGATCAATTTTGTAATAGAAGCGTCTGTACGAGTAAAAATATAACTTTTCAATTGAGTATTTTTACAAGCACCTATAGTGGATCAGTAAGGAGCATATAGTTCACAGATTCTGGTTTGTAAAGTTTGCTTTTCTTTAAAATAGTAGAGAAATGGTTCTGTGCATTTTACCGGCATTTAACGACTCATGTAATGGGTAAATATTGGAATTGAGCTGCCCTTCTTCGTCAGAACTTGAAATCCCCACGTCTATTTGAGAATCGACTTGCCTTAAGATATTTTTCAGACCTTCTGTAATTAATTAATAAAAAGAGTAATTAAGGATCAGGTAAAGACATGCGAGGTTATTATGTTATATTTCTTATTTGTGTAAAAATATACTTAAAACTTATAATTCCATTTAGATTGTATTTTAGAACAATATTCATGCGTAAACAAACGCTTTGAGATTTTAATCCATGTGAATTAAAAAGCATTTTCGAATGCACAATTCGACGTAGGACGGCTCGTCATTTTATATGGATAATAATATGGATGTCAAACTCATTGCATCGTTTATACATGATTTAAGCTATTTCTCTTTCATATATAGAAGTAATGTATATATAGCATTAAAAATAACACTCACTAGTTGTTGTGTGTAAGTACTTCTCTTCCCAAGCATGATTGCCCTTTAAATAAATTAATAAACATGAACAAAAATAATTAAAACTAAGTTTTGACGGTTTTAAGCGCGGCACTTTATTTTATTTTTTATTTCGACATTTTGGCCATTAGTAGTACATAGTAGCCGTGTTCACCGAAGAGCTACTAGCAATGTACTAGTCGCTAAATCTTAAGAATGTGAATAAAATTATTTTCTAAACTCTACACATTACAATATACAAGTAAAAACTTACAAGAAAATTGACTATTATCAGAGCAAACACACGTATTTCAAACATTTCTAATAAGTTAACATAATACATAAGTATAATACAAAAAACAATGAGTTCGGAAAACAATTATGGCCGCTAATGAAAAGTCAGTCAGCGTGTAATCCGAGTAACTCATTAGCTTTGCCTGTAATATCGTTGCGTATATGGATTCCATGGTAACTGCTGAGCAATTCTTTTAGTGGTTGTCATTTAATAATCTTATTCCGTTTAGAAATCATAATCATACAAAGCTACCCATTTGTCCATCCATTTTAAACCAGTCTTCATCCAGCTCCCAAAATACATTGGTGGTTGTTTTTAAAAATAATCGTTTTGTTTAAATAAGGGACTAGCCCGGTTCCTTATAACAGTTCCGTAACTACTTTGGCAAAAACGGACCCCTTGTTGGCCATGTCCGGCTCTCCGTCTGACCGTGTAAGTGAGAGTCATTTTTCACGGAAACTACTGGGTATGAAATTTTACAGGAAGGTGTAACTGTAATGTATATATACTCATTTAGTGCTACAAAGTTGTGTAGTGAAAGGAAAAATGTAAATACTATCCTTAGTTACATGTATGGTGACCAGCAAACATGTAACTAAGGATTGAAAAAAAAATCAGTTGGCATAGTCGTGTGGGATAAAAAAATATGTTTCTCAATAACTTTTTTATTAAAATCAATGAATGGGGAGTTATTAGTTCCCAAATTCGTGAGAAAAGTGTTCCATCTCTATCTAGAAGACTATTAGTGGAAAATTCTATAAAAGTATCAAGGTAGTAGCAGAGCTTATAAAATAAAATCAAGGAAAAACATATCCGATGAAGTCGTTTTTGAGATATAGCCGAATAACGAAAACAGTCGACGTTTGTCACTAGTACGAAATCCTTGTGAAGAGAGTACTAAAGACTTATTTTTTATTATTAATAATGTCATATAAATTGTATTATCTAGCTATCTATATTTATAAAATTAAAATTGGCCAAGAGCAAATCGGAACACGCACATTGAAAGGTTCCGTAGGGGCAAGAAAATGCTGTAGTTTGTGTCATCTAGCTACAACACCCAAAAAAATCATTTCATCAAAAATATACCAGATCTCAAAAACTACTCAACGAATCTAGTTCAAATAACATATTATTGAGTTTATTAATTTTTGCAGATTTTTTAATTTCACATAAAAGAAGGATAAAAACATTTATTTAAAAATACGCTGTAAAAATAAGTACTTAAATACACAAGTAATAAATGAATATGAGTCCTAGCTCAGAAAGTTGTTGATTGAATCGATCAACTTTAATCATTGTATAAAATCTAATGGTTTTTAATTAAGTTAAAGTTAAAGCAATCAAGTTAGGACTAATATAAAAATGACGATAGCACAAGAAAGACGGGCATGACGATATTATAAAGGATCTGGTCTCAAAATAGCTACAGAACCCTAAAAACTGAAAAACTACTTACTAAATATCACGAATTGGCCTGAATAACGTGATAAGATAAATGAATATTATTAAACGTGTATTTTGTTAAATGTAAATGCGTATCGCCACATCATTGAACAAGTTACCACAACCCCTTGAGATGAGAGCTACCGATCTCCAACCCCTATTTACTAAACGTGCTTCAAGCCATTCATACCAATGCGGAGTACTATACAACACAGCCAGCTCTGTCGGTCTACTTAAATCATCACACAGTTCAACCCCAGTAGAAAGTATGGTTTGTAAATTTTGCTAACACTTCATGCATCAATGACGGGTATATCGCTATGAACTTTATTTTTAAATAAAACTCACTGGTTGGCTTGATTAAGGTAAGGTTTAACGTATATGGTTAGACACAAATAGAATACAGTCTGAATAGTAAACAATGTCTAAACACATGAATATAGCTGCAAAAAATGTTATTGATGTTCGTAACTTTACTCGAAACGATTAAAATATTCCCGGTTAAGTGGTCATCTATTTACTGTTCCAAAATACAAACCTCGCCGCTTCATTAAGTCTTTACAAAGGTTGTTGTTTATTTCTGATTTAACTTCTTTGATAATTAAATGAGCGCATAGTGAGATCGGGTCGCCTTTGTTTAACTTAATTTAGGCCAACTCATTTGCATACATTTGTAAACGTTATTAAACTCAATAAGTTTTGTAAGAAAAAATCTGTTGAAATTTCTGAATCAAACTTCTCGAAAGTGCTGACGTCAATGGCTCCGTTTGATAAATTGTTAAAGTTGAATTATGTTTTTCATAGTATTATAATATTAGTTTGACTCATTGACGACTGCAGATCGGATAACGTAGAGAGTGCAGTCGCAACCGCTGGTGAAAGGTGGTGCGCGATGACCTGTGATAGATATATGCCCACGCCGGTAGTAAACGCTTGTTCCATTGTACACCAGACAGTTTCGCCATTTAGCTCAACTCTCACCACAGAGAAAAGTTGCTAATACTCACAAATTACTAAAGAGTTTCGTAAAACGTTCATTGTCCGTTTGATCTAGATCTCTTTGTTATTCGACTCTTACAGTTTATTCTAGTAATGATTTATCTTGAACGACCTCTGCTGTGATGAAACGACCCACGATACATATACGTTGTTGCTTGATACTTGTGTAACTGTACGTGTTACGGTTTAATTTACATTTATTTGTGAAATGTATATGCCAATAAAGTGGAAATTGTATTAAATTGTTACACTAATATGTCGTCTAGCTTGTCACTTAGACAATAAACTTTAGAGACTACAGGATTTTGATCATTGTCGTTGCAATAACTTTACGTTTGTTATATGATCATAAAGTTTACAAGTGATTGATACATGTTCTATATGAAGCGACACCTTTGGTGATTAGCGAGGTGCTTACCTTGGTCAACAGTTCAATATCAGTATGTTGATATAATAGGGTACCTAACGTTAATATGCTTTCTGTGCGATAATATGCAAGTATTTGTACAACGCCATTCAAATCCCCATAAGCTAAATTGAGGATCATAATTTTGCTTGTAGTGATAGATACTACAATCTATAATATTATAAAATTCTAAACATGTCTGTACATAAACCTATTTTTAAAAACTGGAATAGATATATAAACGATACGATGCATTTTTTTTACATTCTAAGCAAAGCAACTGGGCCGATTTTGATGCGTTTTTCGCTGATCGACAGCAAATTCTTAGACTTAAAATTTACATTTTATTATCCCAGGAATTTTTATAGGAATGATTTACAATGGCCAAATAAAACTTATCGTATTCTAATATTTTTTTATTAATATAACCAATAGCAAATTTTATAATAAAAAGGTATAATTTTATCCTGAAAATCCCGCAAAAATTTCGGGGCGGTTGGATTTGGGTGCATAAAAGTTAAATTATTCGGACACAGTTTCACTAAAATGATAGTATAGCTTACATTCATTCACAAAAATAAATAAACATGTTCTAATTTAGCGTTAATCATATTTTCTTCAAGGTGTATACTATGCTAGCTGTGACCGCGACTTGTCCGCGTGGATTTTTTTTCGCGGAGCCCTAAAAAAGACAATATTTTAGTTTACAAAATTTGATAAAATGTTGTCTTAACAGCTGTCCGTTTTTTATTCAATAACATTAGAAATTCTGGTCACAAGTGTCCGCACCGTTATTGGTCATAATAAATAAGTAAGTTTTCTTGATTGTAATTCAATTTAGTTTTATAATAATAAATACATTCAAACACAAATATAACGCAGCTCCAATTGATGGAATTTGCTTTGTTATAAGTAAATAAACGAAAAGAATTGATGACCATTAAAAAGTAAATAGAGATTTTGATTAAAAAGTCGATTATTTATTAATTTATTTATATTATTTTTATATTTAGTTTGTTCTTTTTTAATTGTTTGCGTTAAATCTGAGTAATGTAGTAGGTAATAGTTATTAAGTTGTTTCTCGTCACTGACACGTTTTTATTAAAACGTTTTGGTACTGTAAGTAATAAGATAATAAGAAACCTTATAACCCAGACTCGTTTATCAATCTAAACTGGGCAAGTCCATTCAGCCCCCTTGAAAGACGTGCCCTGACTGTTTATCTAAGTCCACCCTGCGCTATGTATTTATCAAATCGATTTACCCACAAGAAATTCTATTAGCACGCATTCACCAAAACATACCCAATAACATTCTTAAAGTCAGGTTAGAGTGTTCGTGTTTTGTCGTGGGTAGTAAATGTTAACGGCTACAAACTTAACATTTGTACTTTTGAATGCTAAAAAATATAACAAGTGAACACAAGCAAATTCTTGATAATATAACCGGATTTCTAAAATAATGTCTCAAATTGAAAAGCATCTAGAACGCTTTGACTACTTTTATTCAGCATGTCGGATACTACGACAAGTTTGCAATAAATTAAATAAGTGAATAAAGATTGAATTTGGGCGGATATCCAAGAGCGGTACGTCGCCCGCCCACGTCACATAATTTTACGGCAGCCGATAGGGATCCAGCGTGCGCCGTCTAGACGCGACAGAAGCGCTAGACTTGTTTTACAACCATTTCACTATTAGTTGAAAACGACGTTGCGAACAGCCAAACTAATCCACCAACAGATCCGATTCGAGGAATGCGGTCGGAAGTACCTTTAAGATGTGATTTTCGGTGGATCGACCGTTATCATGTGCACTGAACGGAAAACAGGTCTCGCACCTATTCCTTATTCGGAAATATCTTTGTCTTAACAATAAAATTTATTTAGCGAATTAGAATACATTTTCACATATATACAATATTACAGAGTTACAAGTATTATATTCGGAAGATAATGAGACCCATTAGTAATTTTATTTTAATTACATGTTATTAAACAGACACAATTAAACATACATTGTTAATAAACAGATATATGCTAAATTAATATTAAAAAAACAACATAGGATCAAGAAATTAGGGCATGTCATTAACAACAGTCATGGCATATCATACACATTATCTACTATGAAAAACAAATCTGAAAAAAAAATCATCTCGCGTTACTATAACTATTTAAACTGGAACATACTTGATAGATAGAGAAAATACAGAAGATATAATAAAGATTAGAAATATATACAAATAAGAAATAACACAGATACAGTGCCTTCGCTAAATAGCATCAAAAATATTTTTTTCTAAGTCACCCAAGAAGCATGCGAGTGAATAAATAAGGTTTTGAATTTACAACATGTTAACTGTTCGAAATGAGATTCGAATATATTTCAATGAATATCACACTCTGTGTAGGCGATATTTTATCACCCCGTTCACGTTTAAGTATATCCATTAGACCATTCCTTTGCTGATGTAACCTTGGATATATAAAGTTTTACAGTGCGATTTAATCAATTCTAGCTTCTCTTGGCCTTAAAAATATGGTTGCGAAAATGCAATTTTATACATAGTTTTAAAGTACACACAATAAAGAGAAACACTATTCAGAATTAGAAAAGTTACACGAGTACGTATATCATACAAAGTTACGTGTTTAATGTTATATATACATACATATGTGTACAATATAACAAAATGATTACAGCTATTGAGCCATTGTAAAACAAAATGAGCGAATCCATTATTTGGTACTTAGAACAGAGCACTTCCTTTCACTTCTAACATACAAGCATCAATTTGAGTAATCTCAGTCCACTTACCGCAAAACAATGAACCATTACTACTCGTACGCCATCACTTTACACTACTTGAAAAATATTGCATATTCCAACGGCGATTCACCCTTTCTTCAGATACTCGTTCATATATAAGAGTACAAGAGAATACATTTTCATTTCATTGCTATAAAATTAAACAGTAACCGCCCTAATTCATTATATTACGCACAGTGACTGATATCGTAGAAGTGACAAATGTTTGCCACTTTTGCTCGATATTTGGCTATAGAAACATAAAAGCGTTGTACTGAAAATACTATGTATCTCAAAAACTTCTCAACAATTGTTGTTCAGACCAATTTTCTTTATACAGAAATGTTTGAAACTAGAAAATACATTAGGTATAACAAACGACGATCACATGTACATTTATCTGTATCATGTAAAACTTTTCAATTCCATTTTCGACTTCAAAAGACAGAGGGGAGGTAGGGGACAATTGTTAAGACAGAGGCGTATATATTATTTACTAGATTTTACCCCGCGGCCATGCCGCGGGTCAACCTCTAGTGCGTATCTCTTGTTTAAAGAGTAGGCGGTACAGGTTACATTGTATTACATTTTTATTTATTTGCCTACGGAAGATTCACTTCATTTTATATTGCAAAGTATACCATCCCCTGTCTATCTGTAAACTACATAAATGACAAAACTTGGAAAATATAGACCAAGTAGATCAAGTGGACTCAGTAGACCAAGTGATCCAGTGCACCCAGTGGACCCAGTGAACCAAGTGGGCCCAGTGGATCAAGTAGACTAAGTGGACCCAGTGCACCGAGTGGATGAAATAGACAATATCACAAAGCCTATCCTACTTTCTGGGATAACCTTTACATAAATCTATCCTAAAATTTATCCCATTATCCGGGATAAAAAGTATCCTTGGCCACCCTCGGTATTAAATTACATATGTACAAAGTTTCTGCCAAATCGCTCCTATAGTCTTCCCATAAAATGAAAAAAATAGAGTGGTAAATACATTATTATCCCGGACTCTATCCCATTTTTCGGGATAAAAATATCCTACGTTCGTCCTGGGCATCCATCGAAAATATATAATTATAAATACTGAGTTCAGCCAAATCGGTCCAGTAGCTTTCCGTGAAAACGGAACAGACAGGCAGACCGACAAAGTTACTTTAGCATTTATAGCATTAAGTTACTTATATTAAAAAAGTTTAATTTTTAAACCTAGCTAGTGATACCATGGCACTGTATTATTATCCTTATACATTTACGGTGTGCCTAATTGTTATTTATTTGGAGTTTTATAGCAGTTTACAAAAGTCCTTACTTATAAATTGTATCCATGTAGGATGGAATGAAGTGTATAGAAGTGTATCGATGTGCGATTATAAAAAGAAATCGCTTTGAACTTTGACTGAGCTTTATCAAGTATTGTTGATGATATCGCTTGCCACAAGTGCTCTTCACTCTAAACGCATATCTAAGGCTCAGTTTACTTGAACAAAGAAAACTGAAATCCACAGGCTACCTGTTGGTAAATTATCTCAACAGGATACACAGCAATATGTAAAATGTAGCCAAAACTTGAAATTTGCTTCTTAACTGCATTTGATATAAATTTTTTGGAAATTTTTAAGTTCACGACAAGTTAATAAAAATTTCATTTACCTGCGTAATCATGTTTTCGTAATTTTTATTAAAGAACAAAAAATATATTTTATTTCTAATTTGATTTACAGTTATCGAACTTGTCTTACATAATTCTCTCCTATTATGTAGCTCAATTAGTCATTTTACATAGTTAACATAATATACTGTCTTATTTAATAAAAAAAAATATTTTTATTACTTTGTTTTTTATTTTAAATGGGGTTTTGTCGCCTTATGTTAATATGTATTATTATTAAAATGTATTACATTTCTGTATAACATCTAATATATAAAATTCTCGTGTCACAGTTTTCGTTGCCATACTCCTCCGAAACGACTTGACCGATTCTCATGAAATTTTGTATGCATATTGGGTAGGTCTGAGAATCGGCCAACATCTATTTTTCATCCCCCTAAATGTTAGGGGTAGTCCACCCCTAAATTTTTATTTATTTTTTAGACAAAATTTTTAATTTCTATTTTTTATGATACAACATACAAAAATACATACAATCCTCAATTTTCACCCTTCTACGATAAACCCCTATTTTTTACCGGGCAGGACGACGTCTGCCGGGACAGCTAGTATAATATAATACCGGCACTAAAAAATTTTATACTCGAAAAAATTTCGAGCTACTTGTAAAATTTATGTTATTATATTTAAATCGACTAAGCGCCATGTAGATAATATATATACTTACAGTACATAAATAAAACCGTTATTTATAGTTTTCTACATCAATATCTTTAGCAAATTTCATTTTCAACCTATCCTAATAGGTATTCAATGGCATATTGTAACAAAAACATTGTCTATTTTTCAATATTTGCATGAATTTAAGTTTTTACTGTTTATGTTTGTTTTTAAAGGTTAAATTTGATTTCTATTTCTTATGTTATGTAAATTATAGGAATTTTGGAAGGCTTAAAAAGAGGTATTTTTAAGCAATCCTGAATTTGCGCGAAAAAGCGATTTCCGTAAAATAAACCGGACTTGTGGCAACCCTAATTGTAACGAACACAAATATCAATATCCGGAACGCGACTCCAATTGCCTGCAGCTAGAACCACACAATATCGGTACGACGCCAACATATTTGCAACGAATTTCACGCATCCTCATTTCGATATTTTATTATTGTTTGTCCTTTTTTTAGAAGAAACCTTAGTATTTCGATAAGACATTGGTTTTAAATACTCATAAGGTAAAATAAAATTGCTATGAAAAATTGAAGCCATTTCTGACAACATTACAAAACAGTAAAGATGCTATTATTTTCTCTGTGCTTTGAATATTCTACAGCTTACCACGTCGTAGTGGAATAATCGTCGACAACGCTTTGTCACATTAACAAACCCCCACCTCCTCCACCTTTACGCTCCGTCACGAACATTGATGGCATTATAAAAAGGGTCTCGCAAAGGTCGACCTTATTTAGAAAATTTATTTTCTTATTCCTCTATCATTATGATAAAATAATGATTTCATAAATTAAACGGCTTATATTTTCCAGATCTTTCTTTATGTTCTTTTAAATTGAAACTATTGTAAATAACTGTAGAAAGTAATACATAAATGAACTGTATCAGTGTTAAAGATTTACGCTGTAGCCGAATGCGTTTCATTTAAAGCGCTAGAAATATTGTTAACGCATAGCCACATTAGTATTATACATACGTTATTTGTCAATATTTAACGTCATTAAAATTTTCGCATCTCAAGTAACGCAAATGCGAAAGGGCCTTTAATAATAACCCAGTTGAAACCCCACTTTTAGGCTGAATTTTTCATTTGTAACTAGCTGTGTCAGGGAAACTTCGTCCGCGTGTTTATGACGACGTTTATTAGTGAATTGCACTGCTGTACCAAAACAAAATGGGACCGCAGCGTTAGCGTAAAAAGCATCCTAAGTCCCTGGATATAAACTAGCTCTGTGTCGAGATGCTCTGCTAGACAGATTGTCTGTCTATCTAATATCTGTATTTTCAGTGTCTGCTGATCCAATTTAGGCACCTATGACTTTTTCTGTTTTTCAATTAATCGTACAAACTCGACGCCTTACAAATCTATTATGGTAAAGATAAATAATATAATTATAGTGGTCCGCCGTTGCTTGCAACGTCTTCTATCACGCAAGCTTGTAGGCAAGGAATTATTATTTATTCCCCCAGCACTAATAAAAACAAGCATACGCAGTGTTTGTAAAAACATTGTTTACACATGTGACGTGTTCAAAAGTAACATTGCCTGAAACTTCATTTTTAATTTTGAGTAATTTCGTGTAATCATTCAAAGGACATGTTAACGTTCCTAAAGGATTCGTGTCAAGGCTACATGTGGCCATATCAATTTATTTGTTCTGCTAAACAAGATTCCAGTCACGTCCCAATCTCCTCAGCTAATTGAATATTTGTGGTCATTGATTACACTCTGATTCTATCAGAATGATTATTGCTTATTAATTAAATTGGGGTAACAAATACTTGATTTTGTCCTTTTTTGCCATAATTAGAACTATTTCACAAATTGTCTTATTTAAAAGCAAAATACTCGTAGTACTATGTAATGTTAACTAATTTGACGTGATAATTAAGGAAAAATTCATTTTATAAGTAATTTATTGTATCAAAAAATCGTCCGTAATCAATTCATAAACAATGCCGTATTACTGTTATGATGACTCTGCACAATCTTATAAAATGGATAACTGTCGATTTATCACAAGTTCATCCCTTGCATAAGAAGAACAGATATGATTATAAAATTAAATAAATTTATACAACCCAAGAATAACGTAATAAAATGTTAGCAACGATCATTATAGCAACTGACGTCCAATGTCATAGCGTGAGGCGGCGCGGCCGGCGGCGGCTCTATGCACGATCCTTTCCCAGGGAGGGCTCCACATCTCGCGCGAGACAGCTGCGTCCGGAGCCGCTGACGTCACCATTAGTGTCACGATTATTCCAGCATTCATTCAGGGCTTCCGTCATAGTTTTACGCTTATTTATATCAGTACTCCATACATACGAGTACTACATCCTACTTATTTATTTATATATTTATGTTAATCTAAATTATATAAGTATAATAATGTAGCGTATTTTAGGCTAAGTAATTTTTGGCCAACAACGCTAATACTCCTAAGGATAATGACATGTGATATACGTGTGAAGTTGACATCCACGATTGTACCATGCTATTGGCAAATATATATTTATTATTATTATTTATTTATTTAAGTGAATATAGAACTGGATTTCATTATACACAAATGTTCAACATATTAACGTTACGGTACGTTACAATGCCAGTAAACTTTAAGATGTTTTTTCAGGAAAATATAAAAGGTGCCTTAGGCTTGCTTTCACACGACGAAAAGTACGAGACAGACCTATCAGTCACAATAATTTAAAATTTATGTGATTTTCATCCAGTATAATATTTTTTTTAATATGTCAACTGGAATACGGTGCCAGCTATGTGCCAGTTGACGCACAATAAAGATTTCTGTAGAACTGAAGCCTAAAAAAGCAATGTACTCGAAAATACAGTAAATATAGTTTATATTTACTGTATTTTGAATTTGGGAGTGGGGGCACTTTGATGATTTTATAAATGAAATGCATATGTAGTGCACATCCTTATTTTTTATTTTGTTGAAATTTCAGTACGCGCGCTGTCGTGGGTGGCATGTAGTTTTTTTTAAATTTTTTATTACAGGAGTTCAGTAGACAGGCAGACGGCCCACTTGATGGTAAGCGGTTACCATCGCCTATGGACATTTGCAACACCTAAGGTGCTACAAATGTGCTGCTGCTCTCTTAAGGGAGACTGGAACCTGATCACTAATGCCGAAACACAACAAAGGTTGTTATGGCGAAATACTTTAATACTTACTTTTACTTTTGAATATAGGTTTTTGAGATAAATAAGTTTTCAAAAAACGGTTGTGTTTTGAAGAACATTTTGTATTGTTCTTCAAGTAAGAATAAAAAAAAACAAAAAATAAATGTTTTCTAAAATATTTAAAACTTGTTATTTTATATAATACTAAAGGCGGTGCCAAGTCAGATGTAAACTCATTATGCTTGGCACCGACTTCATAACAACAACTAGTTCGTTAGATAGAACTTCCTTTTTTGCCAAATTGGCTACGGAACGCTAAAAGTCTGCTAAAAATTTTATAACTTGTATATTGTAAATGTAGTAAACTGGTTCTTGAACGCGGATTTGTTTAAATTAATGTTATCTCACAGGAACCGTACTTTTTTCCCGGATAAAAAGTAATCTAAAGTAAAGTGACGCTTGCGGACCGCTTTCGTAATACCGAAGTAAGAAAGCCAGTTAGTCTGAAAGAGAGTGTCGGGGTGAAGGTAAGGAAAGGAATGCTCTGGTGGTTCGGGCATGTGGAAAGAATGTATGATGAAAGAATGACTAAACAGATATACAATGCAAAAGTGGATGGATGCAGAAGTCGTGGAAGGCCACGACACACCTTCCATGATCAAATTGATCTTGTACGTTGCCGAAGGTGATGTCAGGAGCCTTAAGAACAGACTAGCGTGCATGACAAGAGCTATGAATCTCAAAGAAGCAAGTGAGGTGTGTAAGAATAAGCCTAAATGGCGCTCTGTTGTTCGTGCCTACCCCGCAAGGGACTTGACGTGAAGTTATGTATGTATGTAAAAAGTAATCTATGTGCTATTCCAGACTAATTTATTTCTGTGCCAAATGTCATCATGATCCATTTACCCGTTCTGGCGTGATTGAGTAAGAAACTACCACCCAAACTCGCTTTAATAATATTAATACGTGAAGCAAAAACTTTGTACCCTTTTTAACGAAAATTGCGCGGACGGAGGTGTATGAAATTTCGCACACTTATACTTTGTATAGAGAAGAAAAAAATTATGCATAAAAAATACATTTTAAAAGAAAACATTACACACCCTACCATGTATTTGACACACATACTATTGTTCATTGTTCAAGTCAAATTATGACGAAATCTATGATTATAGAAGTATAGTCATTAATTATTATGGTTGAATTTCGACCACTGGCGACCACTAGTTAGTATAGATACATTAACATTTTCAAAGAATTGATAGATGAAGCCAACTTTCATTATGCTAATTCCAGCAAAGTTGTGCAAGAGAAAAGACACTTTGATGAAATTTTGTTCTGTCACGTTAGAGAGTATTCGCTTATTTTATATTTGAGCAGACTGCATATTAATGCATGTTGCCTCACACGAAGCGCCAACATCTGTGATGTAGCATGATTCTCACAACACAACATATTCACTTTCATGTGCATAAAGTTGTAGGTTAGTCAATTTGCATTTTATTTACGAACTGTGAATAAAGCTATTAAGTCATGTTTGCACAAGCGAGAATATATGCATAAAAAAATTCAGTATGTTGAAATAACTTGAATGTTTTATATGTTTCAAAAATAGATTTGTGAATACATTGCTAGCTCTTTCTATTGTAATTATTAATAGGAATCTTGCCTATTTTTGATATTAGTCTTTAGACACTTTTTTCAAGCGGAATGTTCGCCCTTTATCTTTTCTGATCTATCTTTTCATCAATCAATGATGCATTACATGATTAGAATATATGCACCTTCATTGATATAATCAAAGATTTTTGTCCTGGTAAATAAGACATTTTCCAGCGCGACAACGATTTTACGTAATCGAAGCTGAATGTACCGGACCTAAATTATCGTAAAATTTTGGTATAAACAATTATTTTCGAAAACGGATATAAAGAAGGAATATTTATTATCCAAGAAGATGAGATAGTTTTCATAGAATACGAAGAAGCGCTACAACAGCTGATTTTTAATCACATCATAATTCATGCTGAAATCTGCGACAATCATTCTGGCTGTTTTTATTATTAACTAATGACTGAAAAATAGATAAACTATTTTATTTAAAACCTGGTACAGCGCAGGTATTTACGGCTGATAATATTTAAACCAACTACCCTTTAGTCTTTTTTATTGCGATTCCGGCATACAGCCAAGGTGGTTACTGTCGCCTACAGGCTTGTGCAACACCAATCGCGAAGCCAAACGTATTGCCAGACACGATAAAGAGCACGGAATAAGGATAGTGAGATAGAGAGATTAGACACGAGTTGGGATAGGAGGGATGTGATATGGGATCGTAGGGGGGATTGGATAGTAGAAGGGGGAGTAGGCCATCAGAACTCTCACTCATTGCATGAAACACGATTAGCTCAAGGTTAGCCGTTCACGCCGATATCCTGTATGAGCTTGGTATCACACCGATCGAGCCGGTCCTAAGAACTGAAACCGTGATAATGATTCCACCATGGCACCAATGTCAAGAATGTAGTTTAATTATTTTTTTTTTTATTGCGGGAGAACAGCAGCCAGGCAGACGGCCCACGTAATGGAAAGTGGTTACCATCGCCTATGGATATTTGCAACACCAAAGGTGCTACAAATGCGCTGCTGCTCTCTTAAGGGAGACTGGAACCTGATCCGTTTCATACGGACTATTAATTGATTTATTTGCCTTTTATTATTTTAAAGAAGACTCGCGGAGTGTACAAAAACACTTCTCTCCCCTTTTTGCTTTATAAATCGGAAAGGGCAAATAAAAACTGACATGTCCGTTTGGCTCATTGCCATTCTAAGTAGCGTTAGGGCATAAACTTTTGCGTACACTGTATTAAGTCAACAATTCCTATTTATTTTGTTTGTTTGCAAGTAAGTTTTTGGTGAATAGCAATAAACTAGCATTCTATTGGTTTAACAAATGATGATCGTATCGGCTAAAAATAATATTGTTTTATTCATTTGCTTGACCTCATGTCGAAATCACAACCCTACTTAAATACAAATAAAAAATAAGTAATAAAAATCATCAAACATTTATAAAAAAAATAGGGTTCGTGCTTTGCATTCCGCACACGTTCAAGTTATTATTTAGCCTACACCCAACTTGTTAATTTTAAGTTTTGTAGTTTTATTTAAGTGTACTAGTCGGGAAAACTTAAAAAAATACGAAATAAAGTGCACTCAAATTAGTGTTAAAAGGTCTAATGTCGTAAATTTATATAAGCTTATCGATCGCATAGCGTCCTATTGTTCCCTATCCGAAATACAAGTATTAAAGTTGAATGACTCTCAACCACTTCCTGTCTTAGCGATGGATCCTGACAATGCAGGATTACAATCTCCCCCAGTAGTGGCGTCGAGGAGGCTCGAGGACCCAAGTGACTTGAGCCTCTATCCCAATAGGCAGCTGGAGGGCTCTGGAGATATCATGTATATTTTGAAATCTCACTTTCATCCCTCAACTGTCTGCTACTTACACTTATCATAAAAACCTAGTTTAAAATACAGTAAAACTTAAAGCATCGCGGTCCTAAAATTTAAGCTCAACAGGTCGTAAAATTTTGTTGAAAATTCCCTAAAAGGCTGCTCAAACACTCGTAACTCCCTAGGCGGATTTTTCGAATATCAGAGGAACAGTATTGCGGCATTTCATTTTTAAATGAACATGTTAGTTTAAAATCTGCAAAGCGTGTATCAGCCCACGTAAAATTAAGGGTTTCATATAGGTAACTAATGTTAAACACCGTTTAATTTGGTTCTCAAAAAGTTAATTTAATTTACTATCCGTGCAGGAACGGAGAAAGAATACAATTTCCAGCGGCCCGGCGGCCTGTCGTATGAGGCGACAAAACAACCTACAGCCAGGTGGTGCCCGACTGGATGGCGACCACTCCTGGTCTACAGCATGCCGCCATAACAACCTTGTGTTGTGTTCCGGCATTAGTGACCAGGTTCCAGGCAAGAGAAAAAAAAGAGAGCAGCAGCGCATTCGTAGCACCTTTGGTGTTGCAAATGTCCATAGGCGATGGTAACCGCTGCCCATCAAGTGGGCCGTCTGCCTGTCTGCTGAACTCCTGCAATAAAATAAAAAATAAAATAAAAATATAAAGTAAAATAAAATAAATATAAAATAAATTCAAGGGAAAGAGAATCATCAACTTTGGCTCAAAAAAAATGTTACAGTCTTTAATCACTACAACGTTTTCTACTTGATTTTAAGGAATTTCTGTTATATCTTTAGAACTCAAAATTCAATACCAATAAAATGTATATGGAACCATTTCGAAGTTTCGTTAGAAAGCAAAAACAATCATCGAATTCGGTTCACAAACAACAAAATTATGGTTGAATATTATACATAGGAAAAAAGTCACAACAAATTAATAACCTCCACTTTTTTTAAAGTCGATTAAAGTTGAAGTGTCAGTCTATGATTTCAAAATAAGTGAACATTGGTAATGCCGTGCCTTTACCATAAATAAGTTTTTAGAACTTTTACCTGTAAATCTGTCTGGCAGTCTCAATTATGTTCCAAAAATCTGAATGATTTTAATGAAATTTTAAGGAATTAAAATGAGTTTTGTGTTTTCATTCGATATCTTTCCGCGCGAAAGTAGTAACGAGTCCAGATACTTTATCATATTTCTAATAAATGGTACCTTGGACACTTTAGCAACAGCTGATGATAAATTATTCGGCGTATAATTTTATTTTGTGGTTTATTCTTATTAACCTTTTTACTTGTCAAAATGCAAATGTAGTTTAAAAATATTTTGTGAATCAATTATTTTCACAAATATTATTATTCATTTTGTCATCATCATTGACAGTAAATGTATATTAAGGCGTTTACTTACCTTTGCAATCTAGTAAGTAAGATCACATCTATTAGCCCCCAAATAAAGTAATACGCCTATATTGCCATTTAAGAGTACAGTTTTGTTATGAAATAACAGTCAAAGAGAAAGTGTAAAATAATCCGGAGGCGATTCTCGAAATGAGTCGCAATTTGTTTTTATGGAGAGGGCAGTTTAACAGCTCCATCGAGCTGAGAGAGACAGATTTAAAACTATAAAATTAAATTTTAAACTCACTAGAAATAAACTTTAGGTAGAAATTTCTAAAATAAATTAAACTTTCTTATGCTAAGACTTTTAAGTGTTCGTAGCTGTTTTGGCTAAAACGTAACCCTTAGAAAATAGTCATATATATGTCCATCCATCTTTCATATGTGTGAAATATGAAGGATGGACGGACATATATATTTTACAATTAAAATTTGAAGGAATATGTAGATAATAATTAATGTATGAGGTACTTGACAGCCTAATTAACTCTGATACTTTTATACATACATACATTACTTCACGCCAGGTCTCTTGCGGGGTAGGCACGAACAACACAGCGCCATTTGGGCTTATTCTTACACACCTCACTTGCTTCTTTGACATTCATAGCTCTTTTCATGCACGCTCGTCTGTTCTTAAGGCTCCTGACATCACCTTCTGGTAGTACACGATCAATTTGATCATGGAAGGTGTGTCGTGGCCTTCCGCGACTTCTGCATCCATCCACATTAGCATTGTATATCTTTTTAGTCATTCTTCTGATACTTTTATCAAGTTATATAATGACAGAGCTTCCTTGTTTTACGTGGATGTACTGTGTTGTGACGTCACAATTCTAACTAGTCAAATAGCCTACTGTTTATATTATCTAAATATCAATTAAAACTATTCATATCATAAAATTTCGAAAGTGAGTTGATAGCAAGATATTAAAATGCACGCTCTCTTTTATGTACATTGTTATAGAATTTATTATATAATGTGTCGAATACCCAATTATATACCTATGTCGCTACATAATGGTGTATTGAAATAATTTTAACTAAATTGATTCCAACAAGATCCGTTGAAAAACTAATTTGTGGTTATATATGCCATATATATATATATATATATGACGGCGAACGTCCAGGTTCGTTTTCCATTTTTAGAATTTCTAATTTAATTTGGTTTAATGGATACAAATAAAAGAATAGTTCTTGATCTCTTCGTATATTTCTTTGATTGCCCCGAGGGGCCCTCCCTCTTCCTTCAAAATCAACTGACATTTCGTAAGTCAAAATCAACTGACATTTTATATGTCAACTAAAATGATATTCTAGTAGTGATAATTAACATGTTAGAACAGGTTAGGTCAACTCATATCAGATATTACGTTAGGGCTTTTACAATTATATCTTCATTATTTAAAATATGCAGCAAACTGCGACACGGCCATCCTGCGTCTTACACGTCCTCGTGTAATTAATCTGAAAATGGAAAATAAATATCCTTGTATTTATTTTGACTCGGCCACCCCTGACCCTAATAGACATCTAATTATAATACAGTAAACAATTATCTCGCTTAGCTAGCGGCATCGCCTAGTCAGCGGCATCGCTTAACCAGCGGCATCACTTAACCAGCGGCATCACTTAACCAGTGGCATCACTTAACCAGTGGCATCGCTTAACCAGCGGCTATGCTAAACTAAACCATTATTTTATGAATGCATATGAACATGAAGCAATTTTTTTCGTAATGTAAATAAATTAATTGTGTCTAATTAGTTTCATTGTCAGGTTCGCTGGTTTCTGTATCAGACACTAGATCAGGTATTTCAGCGAGGGGCATTTTGCGGAGCCTATCATGAGCATATTTGTAAGTTCGTTTGCTGTTAAGAGCTTTGAGGACATACCTATCACCCTCTAAAACTTCCATGATACGAAAGGGACCCTTGAACTTGGGATCAAGCTTGCACTGGTTGCGTTCTTCATTTTGAAGTAAAACAAAATCACCTACATCATACTTTTGGACTTTTGCCTTTGTGCTATCAAATCTAGTTTTATCGTATTGGGAGCTTTTGTTCATATTAACAATAGCTTGATCGCGAAGAACATCAATATCTATCTTAGGTTCATCATCATTACAAAATATAAGCTCTAGGGGTCTAGCTACTTTACCAATCAACAGTTCAAGAGGAGTTGACTTTGTAACTCTGTTAATTGTGCAATTGAGTGCTAGTTGAACCTCTGGGAGAGCATCCTGCCACGATTTCTCTTTATTGGATTCAACCGCAGTGAGCATATTTTTAAGAGTATTCATAACTCGCTCAACTTGCCCGTTAGCACGAGAGCTCCCTGTGGCAATCAGATGTAGATCAATACAATGATACTGACAAAAATCTCTGAATTCAGTGCAAGCAAAACAACGGCCCTGATCAGCAATAATTCGTTTGGGGGCTCCAAACAAGGAAATGCTATTCTTAAGAGCTTGTATACTACTTCTAGAGTCAATGTGTAAGGTGTGGTGTAACAAAACATATTTCGTGAAAGCATCCACTAATACAAAGACATATTCTTTTCTATCATTTTTGCCACTCAATTTACCCGTAACGTCAATATGCAAGGTGTGCCATGGTATGGGGATTTTGGGAATTGGATGCAATTCTGCCTGAACTTTACCAGATTGGGATTTTGATATCTTACATGTTACACAACTATCAACAAACTTACGAATGAATTTAGACATATGGTCGAACCAATACATATCATAAAGTTTTTCTAAAGTTTTCTCCCAGCCTACATGTATTAGAGACTCATGAACAGAGTTTACAATTGACCAACGTAAGGATCGAGGAACAATAGGCAACCAACGAGAGCGATTATTACGCTGTACCATTCGGTACAATACCCCAGACCTGATTTCATAAGTTTTGGCAACATTTTCATCAATACTGTGCTCTTTAAGATTTTCAACTAATTTTGTGATCTCAGGATCACGCTGTTGTTCAGCTTGCAACAATATGGCTCCATAACCAATTGCACTAGCATCAGTATGAAGTTCAATTGGACAATCAGGGTCGAAGATCATTAACACTGGCTTATTAGTTAGTATATTGATGACATGTTGTCTAATGCTTTCATATTCAGGCTTCCATTCAATATTACCCTTGCTTGGGCTAGTGAGAGCATTAAGAGGTGCCATTGTTTGTGCAAAACTAGGTATAAACTTCCTAAAGTAGGAAGCTAGCCCAATGAATTGGCGTAATTGTGTGACACTTCTAGGGGGAGGCAGAGCCACTAAGGCTTCAATCTTTTTAGGATTTGGGCGAATCTCACCATGACTAACTACATAACCAAGATATTCAACCTTTTCTTTCATAAAAGAACATTTTTTTAAATTTAAAGAAAATCCATTATTAGTCAAAGCATAAAAAACTGTACGGATCCTTTCCAGAGATTCATTTATGTCTGAGCTACCTACTATGAGAATGTCATCTATATAGACTATTGCATAAGAATTAACAAGCGGGCCTAATGCTTTAGTGACAGCTCGCTGGAATACTGCGGGTGCATTACGAAGGCCAAAAGGCATGGTTAAGTATTCATAATGGCCTTCCGGTGTTACAAATGCAGTTTTCTCTATTGAATCCTCATGAAGTGGCAGCTGATGGAAGCCACTAGCCATATCTAAGGTGGTAAAATAGTAACCACCATGAAGGCGATCAATTTGATCAGATATAAGTGGCAAAGGAAAACGGTCAGGTACCGTGTTATCATTTAGTTCACGGTAGTCAACACACATACGATCTGTACCATCTTTTTTTTTACTAAGAGAATAGGGCTAGAAAATGGGGATGAACTTGGACGGATAATGTTACATGCAAGTAATTCATTCACTTTTTCACGCACCACACTACATTCTTGGGGGCTGAGGCGATATGGTCGGCGATACACAGTCTTACAGGAGTCTACAAGGCGAATTTTTACAGGGTCAGTATTGGCAGGACGACATGGAGTACCATAAACAAAGTTATTTTTAAACTCATTCAAAATATTTAGTAATTGAGGCTTGTATATTACGGGAATATCTGTGGTAATTTGGTCAAAATTAATACTACTATGAGCAGATTTACATGTGTTTATGAATGTAACTTTAGCAAAAGTCACCTTATTCCCTGTCATACAAATTTCTAATCCAGAACTTAAAACTTCTTGTCCAATCATAATATCATGTAATAAAAATTCATCTGGCAAAACATGAAATAGGATATTGAGGTCAATATTGTTAATGTTAACTGAGGCCATTATTTGACAGGTACTATATACACTAGTCTGTCCAATACCAGTCATTTTAACCAAACTATTGACATGTTTACCTTTAAATTTGAATGATACAGTTTCTTTAATTAATGAGCATTCTGCTCCGGAATCAAAACGAAATGAAAAGAACTCACCGGAATGCTCTAGAGTTCCCATTGGAGTACTGACAGAGCAGGTGTCCACCCGTCTTTCTGGCAACTTAGCAGTTGAATTTGTAGTTGTCATATTAACATCAGTGTTAGAAGCCCGTATACACTTTGAGGCATAATGTCCGACACTCCCACATTTGTAACATGTTATGCCTGCAGAGGCTGGCTTGTGGCTAGTAGTGGATTTACTACTCTCTCCATAAGAAGATCCCGAAAAACGATAATCCTTTTTAAAGCGGCATGCAGAAATGTTATGTCCTGTTCTTCCACAGTGTGCACATTTAGCAATAAAAGGCTGCATAACTTTTCGTTGCTTTAGTTCAGAATGGTCATTGTTGCAATCATTTGAAGTTGATATTTTCCTCTTTATAAAAGACAATGCTTTTAGTTCTTGTTGCATTTTAGTCCTACTATCAATTTCAGTTGTGAAAATAACACGGTTAACCCGAGGTTCTATTTGTGAAAGGTGTGCCATCACCGTAGATATGGCGATTTGTTCTATATTCAAGTTTTTCCAGCGAGACATTAAGGTATTTAGTTGACTCGCAGCATATGTTGCAAGGCACTCGCCTTCCTTAGGCTTGCTTTGATATAGGTTTATTAGTGTCGAAGCAGCTGTTTCTGAGACATCGTAGCGAGCAGTAAACGCTTCTTGAAAGTCGTTCCATGTCATAGCAGGGAAGGACACTTGGGATAACCAAGCCGACGCCTGTCCCTTCAATGCCTTACTTAGCGCTATCATTAGCGGTGTTCCTGATAGTGGCTGGTCAGCCATACACATATCTGCTGTTGTCAGCCATGCACGCGCATCTACGCTCGTTTTGTCTGGGTCAAATGTGGGTAAATACACATTATTACTTGTTGTGGAAGTTTTCATCGCCTGGATTAACGCCATGAAGTTTTTATTTTGTTGTTCTAATAAAATCTTCCACTTGTCATCACTGTTTTGCATCGTAGGTTGCAACAGAAATTGGGCATCACATCCCACTTCTGATGACGGCGAACGTCCAGGTTCGTTTTCCATTTTTAGAATTTCTAATTTAATTTGGTTTAATGGATACAAATAAAAGAATAGTTCTTGATCTCTTCGTATATTTCTTTGATTGCCCCGAGGGGCCCTCCCTCTTCCTTCAAAATCAACTGACATTTCGTAAGTCAAAATCAACTGACATTTTATATGTCAACTAAAATGATATTCTAGTAGTGATAATTAACATGTTAGAACAGGTTAGGTCAACTCATATCAGATATTACGTTAGGGCTTTTACAATTATATCTTCATTATTTAAAATATGCAGCAAACTGCGACATATATATATGGCTATATAGCCAAATAACAAAAACAGTGACAAAAACGTGCGTTGTCCTTACAGATCACTTACTTAATATACCATGCCTAAACTGAGATGCCTGGTCAACTTTTATACCATTCTCTTTGATGTTATTATAAATTGTTCAATGTGTTTAATTTTCGTATTGCACAATCTCGGAGATGCAATTGTAGGCAAAAAACACAATAATATAGACACACTAGCTGTCCCGGCAAACGTCGTCCTGCCCGGTAAAAAATAGGGGTTGATCGTAGAGGGTTGAAAATCTAGGGTTGTATGTATTTTGTATGTTGTATCATAAAAAAATAGAAATTAAAAATTTTGTCTAAAAAATAAAATAAAAATTTAGGGGTGGACTACCCTAACATTTAGGGGATGAAAAATAGATGTTGGCCGATTCTCATAGATACCGGATAAGCACAAAAAATTTCATCAAAATCGGTCAAGCCGTTTCGGAGGAGTATGGCAACGAAAACTGTGACACGAGAATTTTATATATTAGATTGTAAATTCTATTTCCAAATAGAATTAAACTTTACCAACTGGGATTGGATATGACTGAAGCGTTATTTCGAATATACGAGCATTATTTCAATGTAGGTGAACTTACCAAGAGTGAATTCGCAATGTTAATCTGGGGAAACTAATGCATCCACTCTACATTTTGACTAATCAATATAGGTAATATATATAGTACCTCCTCTAATCGCTAAATTTAGGCAGCCTTAGCACACACTTCACACACATCGAGTTGCGTTTACATCTCCCGTAAGCTGTTTAATGACGATGTTCCAGGTTCATTAAGTCGCTGAACGGGGGCATTTCGTAACATGTCTCTGAGATGCTAATTTGTTTCTGCACCCTCGCTCAATACGGGCCTGTCACTGAACCCTTTGGCCGCGTTTTTATCCGACCAACGCTTGGTTTGAAAGTTTACGTTTACTCTTTTGTTTATTCATGTTCCGCTATGAGCGTCACTTTCCTCAAATAATGTCTGGGAAGTTGGTTTGCGATATATTAATGTCTTGATTGTTTTTGAAAAGAAAACTACACACATTTGCTGAGTCTACTGAGATATAATCTGCTCATTTTGATCAAACATTTCGAATATAAAATGAATATACATGAGTGGTAAGTGACGTCTTAATATAAGTGAACAAATTGTAAATTCTATGATATTTTTAAAAAAATTACTTCGTTCCTTTCTACTTCCTTAGTAGTAGTAGATAATAAAGTTATTCAATTTATGCAGATTATACAGTTAAGATATGAGCAACGTATAATAAATAACTCTCAGGTCGATAAAAGCACTCTCAGACCAGAATAAGAGGAAATGGAATGACAGCGCTGCGATGTGGAGTTTCTTAAAAAGGGTGTCATAAAATTTCTTCGAGGCCGGCAGCGCGTTGGTAACATGGTGTTGCAAATGTCCATAGGCGACGGTAACCGCTTTCCGTTAGGTGGGGCCGTCAGCTTGTCTGCTGTATTCCAGCTCATTTTTTTTTTAAATAAATGACAGAAACTTCATTTACGCAATTTACCCTATTGGGGATCGAGGCCCGGGGCCTACATGTTGTAATGAAACACGCAGGGCAACGCGCAAACCCCAAAAGTTGCCGTAAGAAAAATTGATATTTAAAATAATGTTACTTTAACACCGTACGATCGTTTTATTGAAACAATATATACTTACTTACTTATGTTATATGTTCCGGGAAGCTAATAATGGTAAATAGCTTGATACTGTCTCGCAGATATTGCTAGCCTTTATGAAAATATAAATTTTGCACCTGGGTAGGAGTTTTAGCGTGACCATAATCTTTTATAGTATCACAAATTAGCAACGTGTGTTTTACGTAGCTAGTAAAATTATCGTAAAACAGTAAGGCATTTACGTGTCTCATAGCATCACGTTCAAGATATAAAGATGTGCGTTAACACTTGTGTTGTTTGGACGATCCGATCTTGTTATACATATATACATACAAACTTTCTCCTCCATACTTCAAGATACATTATCATCCATTAAATCGATGACTGGACCGATCCTAATATAGAGAGAGTCACTCAGGACTCAGTCTTAAAATCTTTGTATAACTGGGTCTTCCTATGGCATTACACTGAAAACTTGTCCGTCATTATATCGGTACTCTTGTATTTTCCGGTACAAAATTATACACTCTAAAACCTTTAACTTTTCAATGATGCAATGGAAAATGCTAAAATAGCAAATTAGTAGTAGTAGTATTAAGTACCTAGTAGTTTAAAAATATTTCAACTTATAATATTAATTTGTACCAGATTCTTTGATTAGTTGAGATAACCGGTTATAATCATCCGAGCGTCCCCTTCGAAGCCCGGTGTCTGCATTCCTACTTTTTCGTGCAAAATATTGCGCGGTCTTCGGCTTCCCTTTACTTCAGATCATCGGCACGCATGTTACTCTAACGTCACGCTATCAATTCTTGACCCTACCCCTTCTTCCAGTCTCATGAGATGTCAGCTATTTTCATCTAAACATTTCTTAGGGTTTTGTATCAAAATGACATGAACAGCCGACGGTCTTCTCCTCTACGGGATTCATGGAAGACCCGCAAAGACTACCGATTTTTTAATTATTAAAAGCGGCCAAACAAGCAAACCTTTCACATAATGGAAAGCCATTAATATGGCTTAGACGGAATTTTGTCTTAATAAATTATCTCATTTCATGCCGCAAAGGGAGTTCCTTCGAAATCGTTGTTGTACACGGAACAAACGTTATAAGAAGAATTGTGTAGTTGAGCGTGGTAGCTTAAGAAAATGAGGGGAACATCCGCTGATAGCGATTGTGAAAGGTCTCATTTTCACAGCCAGTTCCTCGGAACGGTATTGCTACCAGTTCTTCTTATTTTCACTTTAGTCTGTTACATATAATACATATTTTTAACGTAATGGACGGTATCGATAGGCTTCTAGGATCTGTCCATTGGCATAAACAAGCTTTCATGCTAGGTCACTGGTGCTATAACTGGGTCATGTTGCAGTCTCGGTTTTATTATTCATTCCATATATAAATGTACATTTAAAATGACATAATAGCAGCACACAATGTGGTTTATTTAATCACGAATTCCGTAGATCTATTATGCGATGTTGACAATATGAGTAAATACAGATGAATGGTAATTATTTCAGTTTGACATTGTTATTGTGTTATAAATTTAGTTCTATCGGCAGGTACTGCTATCTACATAAGCTTTCATGCATTTTTACTTATTTTAATTTTTAGATTATGGAAAAAAGTAGAGTTCCGTAGCTATTTTATTGTCGCGTTGGGCCCATAACGATTCTATGAGGACTCAGTTATTGCATAAACTGGTACGGAACCTTAAAATGGTCATATTCAATTCCCAGGTCACTGATCTTTGCTAATATTTCCCAAAGGTCAATCATGCTGAAATATTTGATATCTCCCTCTGTACTATTCAACTTATTTTCTCTGTGCTTCGTGATGTTATTCGATATTAATTGGGTCAATGGGGAAAGAACAATGCGCATTGTTTCTTACGTATCGATTTATTTTACTTTTTGTTTCAGGCCGATTGAATTCAGATATTTTTCTTTAATAGGTTAAATAAATTTATCTGTTTTATAATTTACAATATTATATATATTATGGTGAACAGTAAAGATTTTTCATTAATTCCTTCATATACATAAATATAAAGGAAAATTATGATTTTAATAGAAATTTGTACTTAAACGTGCTTAAATTGCAGTATAAACAAACATGATGTTTATGTATATAGTTATATGTTGTGTGTCGTAATTACGCAAAGTTTTGGACGACAAATTTCAAGGTATAAATAAAAATCTTTGTTGTCCAACTAGTAATACATATTTACTCCGTGATTATATCATTTTTATTTCATTACATTATTAAAATTTTAATATACATAATTTAAAAACATCATCTTAACTAGATTACATGTTCTGGATCATACTCATTTTTGTCAATTATTATTTTTATATAGTTCAATATATACATTTTTGTTTTATTTCCATGTTTATTTTAGTTGTCGTTTCAAAATATAGTTATAAACTTTCTATTCTAGTTATATTGTGAAACTCACATGTTTCACTTTTTTTTTCTATTCTATTCTAAAGTTGTTTGGAAGAAATTGCTTTTAGTGATGAGACCGCCTATTGTTTTTTATACTTAAACTAGTTCAACTGTACCTCAATGTTATGTAATAAAGTAAATTCTATAAAACAAGATATAACCTTAATTGAGAAATTTTCCGATACGTCCATGGGTCTAATGGATCCTTCATGGCCAAAATATAATTTCCATAAACCAGGGGGATTGTTCATTTATTATTCACAATGAATTTACTAGTCTACTATATTTTTTCCCCAACGGAGCTCTCAAGCCCTCTTAATTATTCAACGGGGTTTATTTAAGTCCTGTAATTCGCATATAGAACAACGCAAGTAGCTCGATAAAGTCGCAAGGCTTTCCTTATTATAAATATAAAAAAAAAATCCTAAACAATATAAATATTTAAAGAGCTTGTATATCTTCTTCGCACTGCCATGGAAGTAAAATACTATTGGATAACACATGGTATGTGTCCAATGTCATTTGTATGTTAATAGGATTCAAGAACGTTTAATCTTAAAGGTAATTAAGTAATAAGCTTGCCACTTGTTTGACTTGTATCTGGTTATTTACATATAGTTACAGGGCTTAAATATATTGAGCACCGGGGTATTAAAATCGGTTTGCGACCCTCCCCTTACCAACAACAAAAAAATAAGACTAACCTAGCCGTTTAGCAAGAATGGAAGCCTATGCATTCGTCATGTCTGTCCATTATGACTGTGATATACAGTATCTATATATATAAGAGTAATTTTTCTTCAAAACTACTGGGTTTATTTAGATGAAATTTGACAGGAAGATGTAGTCTATATGGCGCTGCACTTTGGTCTAGGTAGAGTATTAAGTGTCTTTAGACGGATCTTGAACATCATGACGAGCCTTTACTGCCATTTTATAGTAAGTGACATTTGAACCTAATACAATTCAATACTCTTTATTGTACACCAACATTACATAGAAAAAATACACAAAAACTTACTTACTAAAAGGTAGTACAAGGGGCGACCTTATTGCTAAAAGCAATCTCTTCCAACCTTTGGATGGATAAGATCTTATTACATAGATAGCGTTGGCGTGCAGTTGAAATTGATATAAAATAATTATATTACATATATTATATATACTTAAGTATATTTTATGTTGCCAAGCGCATTTTTAAACTGTTATTTTATATTCAGATCATCATTTTTTGATTCAGTAGGGTCTAATCTAACTAAAACTGAAAGTTTTCAAACAAAATGATAGTTTAAAATACCTTTTGCAACAAAAAATATACTCAGGTCTAAATGTCGCTTACGATAAAATGGTCGAGGCTCGATTATATTCTTTAACCACTTTTTTATTAAAGTCAATCGGCTTACGCCCCTTAGGTGTCTGCACCCGGGTGCGACGCATCTCTAATACCTCCGGGTAAAGACGAACCTGTATAGTTATAATCAAGTATTAAATCTGACGAAGCGGTATGTAATAATAATATCTACTAGAAACAAAAATCGACCAATAAAAGGAGGTTATTCTGTACAGTTTTTAAACTCTATCGTTACTGGTTGCGGTTTCGGAGGTATTTTTGAATTTATAATTTACAACCTCAATAATAAAAGAATAATATAAGACAGAGCGCACGTGTACAACAGCATCAAATGAAATCAATGAATGAATCCTTTTTAGAATCTTGTGTGCGTAAACTTATCTATTCTAACTATTCCAGTATTTATTATATTATTCCATTATTAACTATCCATCTTTCTTATTCTTTTCTTCTCTCCTCCGTACAAGTTCTCGTAACGCACTGCGGCGCAATTCGCTTCCTATTGTAAAATCGGCTTCTTTAGTCGGCTTCACTATGTGAGCTCGGGGCTCGGTCTACCTATATTGTTCGTCTGAGTTTAAAACATATTTTATACCCCACTGGCTTAAAGGCCTAACTGCCAAGGCATTAAATGGTGCCTCGGTTACATTATGTCTATTACAACGGCAGCAAGCAGAAAAACAGTGAGGCATGATAATGGGAAATACAAGTATGTAAATACAACATATGCTATGACTGCCCACTTTCTTGCTTGTTGTCGTAGTAGTGGACATAATGTTAACGAGATGTTAGACCAAACTTATCATAGATCAAATCCTAATAAGCTTCTTTAAAATTTTGACAGATTGAAGAATATACTGTAAATAGTACTAAGTTATTAAGGTTCTACTGTAATTAAAACTTGATTTATATTCGCATTACTTAAACAGTCAACTTGCGAATAAGCTTATCATCGTTTGGACAGATATCTACTTAATGACAAATAATTACTTAAGTAGGAAATAGCTGTCCAAATAATGATAAGGCCTTTACTTGCCAGTTTCGCAAGGTAACTAACTACTTGACTAATGCAAATGTAAATCAAGCTTAAGGCTGTTTTATGTGCAATCTACATGATTCAAAATAAATTTTCTTGGTATCATACTCTCTTCACTGCTGACATCAAGACTTCACTTGAATTTATGAACGTGAATAGTTGCCCATATCTTCGGTACCATCGTAAATTCAAAGAACCCTTTGTTAGTGTTCTTAAAAGGTTGTAGTTGCTTAAAAGCCGCGCATAAAGTTCCTACAACTATTCCGCATTTCGTGTCCGATTCGTTAAACTTGTGGTAGTTCAGAATTCTTATACTAAGGGCCGCTTGCATAACGATCGCCTTTAAATTAAATTAGTTAATCATATTAAACTGCCTAAATACGTTTTACACAAAACGTATTGACAGTTCTTTAAACATATTTAGCGGAAAATTTTGTGTTGTGCAAGACGCTAATTGTACTTAAGGGTGTTAAACTCTACTACTCTTGTGTTTCTTAAATAAATTTTAGCAACCTTATGCAAGCGGCCCTTAGTATTGGATAATTTTGCGTGTCTATTGCTGTTAAGAAATTAAACAACACCTAGGAATTTAAATATCTCTATATACCTACATATATTTCAGACAACTTGTTCATTACAAAAATATTGCTTTTATGTACGCTGCTATGTGATTAACGAAGCGTTGATTTTGATGCAGAGAGTTTATCAATAAAGCGTCCAATTAATTTTCATTCCACAAAAATTCTCTCGTTGGTCATTCTGTGATTATGCTTATATGTTATCTATTTATACACATGATAAAATTGTAGAGGTCAAACTTCTGTCTACAATGAAAAAAATGAAAAAAAATCGAGTAAGGGGGATGTAAGAAGTGAAATAGAACTAATTTCGATTTTTTAATTTTTTGTTTCTCTGTTTGTCTGTTTGTACCGCTAATCTCCGAAACGATTTAAATGAAATTTTGTATGCTTATATCGCTGGTCAACATATAGGGTAGTTAAAAACCGCACCGCGCGAACGAAGTCGCGGGCATCAGCTAGTTTGTAATAATAACGTGTCGGTTTAAGTAGGTAAGTAGCGTACTCGTAAATCCTTACGGCGGATTTGTTTACTGTTTGTAGCTGAGACGTGAATGTTATTTTCGGCATGAACATGGCTTCTGTGTAAAATTGGAACTAGCTAATATTACCCCCGATGTATGGGGGCCGCTGACGCGCTTCCCTCTATGCGGCACCACTCGACTTTGATACACGGCTTTTGATGTCTGCTTCCGCGCGACACAATGCCACTGTTTACCTTCGCTACGCAAACAACATTGCTTTTCCGCCAAAATGGACTTTTTAACGAGATGCTTATTTATACAATATTTCAAGGAAAATTAACTCGGGACTTCTTTATTTCTTGCTACTTTTCTTTGAATAATTTTTATACAGCTATTGTTACATTTACTACGTGTTCGTAAAAGTAAAAATAATGAATAACCAAATAAAAACTGGCTTAAAAAGCGTTAAATCTTTTTGATTGGACGAAGGAAACCGTCGTAAAAATATTCGGATTAAAATTACTAATCTCTGAAACCGTAATCGTAAATCGTGGCGGGTATATTGTCTTTACTTGTGATAGCAGGTTTGAGCCCAGCGTTGAAATGCTTGACTGTATTCACATTGAGATGCCATTCACAGCTTACGACAGGTCTGATGTCACTTTTAGGATACGATTTATCCCGATGAATGTCGTCGTTTACATGGAATAGACGGATTAGCAAAATAGATGGCGCAACAATTGCGATATAGACAATCATCACTATAATTTAATAACAGATACGTTTTCCGGTTGCCCACATGTCATTAATTACGTATTAGGTACTTCAAATCAGGTTGGCTGCGCCTTTTCTTTATGTTTTGCTGTGCAGTTGCCTACACAATATTGACTTTGTAAATGTAGTGATTTTTTTGTACGTAACAGAGCTGTAGGATGTTTCACGGGGAAAACTAGTTGGTATTAAAGACATTAAGGGTCGCTTGCATAACGTTCCTTAAATTTATTTAAGAAACACTAAACGCATTTAACATCCTTAAATACGATTAGCGTCTTGCACAACGCAAAATTCTTCGCTAAATACATTTAAAGAACTATCAATACATTTTGTGTAAAAGGTATTTAGGCAGTTTAATATGATTAACTTATTTTATTTAAAGGCGATTGTAATGCAAGTGGCCCTAAATCTCCAATATTAAACGTCACCAATATAAAACTATTTCCATTTTGATATAGCAAGGACGTCACTTATATTTCTGCTTCAGTTGTAATATATTCGACAAAAATGTTATTTCAACATGGAAATAACCGTGGCGACTCGCGACGGTGTTATAAAACTGTGACATCACAATTTTACTGACTTTGTCTCAACCGCGCATAAAATCGGCTGTAATCGGGTAATAAAAAGTTATACTGTTGGATTTTCATGTCGCCTAAACATAAACAACCTACTAACCCAAAGAAATTCAGAAATCTCACTATAAAAAGTATAACTAAGTGTGACTATGCAAAACTTCAATTTATTTTTTGTTACATAAATACATCTTAAATTCGTCCAATATATGTATTCAACATGAAACATATATATTGTTACAACCTAGGCGCCGACAAAGACAAATTCCACGTACAAAGCTGTAGTAGGAGTACATTTATTACCCGTCGACGTTTTAACTAATTGTAATTCTTTTATGATCTCTTCTTTTGTTTACTTATTGATTGGCATACGTTTCTGGAGAATAGCCCGCTGTTTGATTGTACTCGTTTATGACCGCTTGCGGCCGAATCATTACCCGGGTGTTGCGGATTAAGTCGTCTACGATACGGGCACATTTGTATCTGTGAGGTATAAAACGACCGCTAGATGTAGAGATGTAGACGGCAGTCGAGCGTGTATCACTATCAAGGCGAGACGTGTGTACATTCGGGTATTTATTAGTGGCGGACTTTTCGCGTTCTATTGAATTACGACTTTCTGCACTATGTTTGGATTTGTTGAGTTCGGGAGTATTTGTATCTGTGTTACACGTGTTGGTATAGTTCTAATAAACTCTATAATAATTTTAACGACATTTTAATTCGAGTTCCGCAACTCGTAACAATATGTTAATTGTTAAGATTTTAATATTTTTTTCCGTTACAATACATTCTATCGACGAATATGTTGGAAATTAGTTATTTTAGATGTTTGTATATCAATTTATACCATCTTCAATCGTCTTAGATATGTGTGAACGAATTTGTAAGAAGCTTAGAGAAAATTCAATAACTCAGATACAGCATCGAAGTAAGCCCTAATAAAACACACTTAATTGCCCAAAAGTATTACACGAGTGTTGTTTTAAATTATCTTGCCACAAAGTTTGTCAATTTGAAAAAGCTACGATCTTTTCCATCAGATAGGGGTTTGAAAAGTCCATTTCACTTTTCCGACACGAAGTCATCCGTAAAGAAATAATTATGTGGCATTCAATAGAAATATACACATAAAGAGATTACCACCTGGTAAAAAGGTTTAAAATCTATCTATTTTTCTTGCATGAAAAAAATAATTAAAAACATGTAGTACATACAACGTTTATAATTATTGTATTCTTCTCTATTGTATAAATTTTATGGGAACTGATTTGGTACACTAAGTGTGACTTTTTGGTGCTGCATAAATCACTTATGACGGAAGGTAAAAGCTAACGTGTTCTAAAAGTTTACTGAAGCCTTTTTATCTAAGTACTAGGATGTCTGTGACTTGGTCCACGCTTGACTTGATATTCCCGCGGGACTCCCGGAGCACAAAAAATAATGTAAACCCTCGTTTTATCTAAAACTGTGTCGCAATAATCTAATTTTTATGCACCCGAAGGCCGGTTGGCTGGCCTTCGGGTGCATAATAATGTGCTTCCGGGAAAATTCATTTTATTACATAAAATTTGCTATCGATCAGTGAATAAATCGCATTGGAATCCGATTTTTTTTCAATCTGGCCGTTTTAAATTGTTCCCAGAGGAATCGCTTTCACCCCGTCATCCCAAAATCGAAATTCCTGGGGCAAAAAGTAGCACAGATTTTAAGTCTCAAGAATTTGCTGGCGATCAGCATTAAAAACAACTCAGTAGTTTTTACGTGAATCCCAAACCAGAAATCGAATAATAATTGCGTCGAATTTTCCGTTATTTATATAGTCTATTCCAGTTTTTTTTTATAGTTTCAGCCTACAGCCACGGCATATTTAGTTTTATAATATTATAGACATTATACTACTACTTTGACTTAAATCTAAGAAGTTTTAATGTAATGAAATAGATGGAATGGAAATCCTCAAATAAAAACCTAACCTGTATAGCTCATTAATCCAATATATGGAGGGTAGAGGTAAAGATAACCGTCTCTATATATGAAGAAAGTCTTTCGAAATGCATTAAAT
This sequence comes from Dendrolimus punctatus, assembly GCA_012273795.1. NCBI lineage: Eukaryota > Metazoa > Arthropoda > Insecta > Lepidoptera > Lasiocampidae > Dendrolimus > Dendrolimus punctatus. The sequence goes on from CM022536.1 coordinate 8,378,686, forward strand.
TAGAGTGACGCCCATTTGCATCTGGGTGAATTTTATTTTAAAGAAATCGCCAATAGTTATTAGTGTAGTATTATAAAGTATTTTGTATTGTTTATGTGTAATAATTTTCGTTTCAGTTTACATAAGTAAAATTGCATTGTATTCAATAAATTCCACTATACAATAAAACACCACAAAAGTAAATGCATTTAAATGTTGAGCATACTTTTGTAACCTCTTAAATTATTTGCAAGTGGTAGAGCAATAGCTATTTCTGCACTGTTGGCACTAGCCGCAATCAGATTGTGGGAGGCGGGTGAGCCTGCAGCCACTTCCCGATAAGAGGCTCTCTCAGAAATGCCTTTTAAATATGGGACCTGTGTTCCTTTTGATACCTAAGTATTGTATAAATGTATATATTACATATTTAAACCACACTAGGTTTAAATTATGTATAATCATTGTCGTGCTACTAAAGTCAATATATTCATTTACATTCGAATGCACCATTATAGAGGATCGAATGTTAGTCTATAAGCATCAAGATGTTACGATCGGCCAAGGTGCATGATGCGGATTGAAATAATATAGGCTTGATGGATGTTGGTAATTATTACTAACTACAACGCGCACGTACTTATTTGATTCATGTGTTTTATTCATTGCGTCTTATATTATAACATATAACTTCCTCTTGATATTATTATGATCAATTATTAGTTAAAATATATACCGATATATTGTGTGTATTATTATTATCAATTGTCTAACCGTTGACACTGCAAATGATAATGTGATGTTGCTCCCAACATAAATATTATCCATAGAACCATCAAACAAACAAATTTACCTTATTAATTGCATCAATAAAAATTATAATTTCCGCCGTGCCGTATAGCATCATTGTATGTGTAACAAACAGTTGTTGTGCTTGACTATCGAAGTAAAAAAAATATTTTATTAATCCTCGTATACAATCAGTGCCGCGCCCATGTATTCTGTGGCCACACCAACCATGGTCGGCGCTTTTGTGCTAAACCCGCGTGCTCACCTGCGAGCCGTAAGCGTAACGGCAGTTACTGTAACCAAAAAAATTGCGTGTACGTGGGTCGCAAGGAGTCGAAGATCAATGATAGTTTACACATTATAGTAAGTTACTGTGTACGCTTGGTTACAATTACGGCTCGCTGATGAGTACGCGGCTTTATGAAACGCCTCTTCGATTTAGGAAAAAAATATAAAGAAAACTCATGTTATGTTTATGTACCTGTCAGCTATTATAGACTGGTAAACAAGTGCCTTTTGGACCAACTTTTTTCAGCAGTCTCCGAAAATTATAAATGAGGTGTCATTCGATTCGGAATGGCATCCAGATGATTTTTGAAAAAAATGAAGTTCCGCTTGCAAAAATTGAAAAAGTTATTAACAATTAACTAAAAAAAAGGGTGGTTTAGTTTTTTGCAAATATCTCAAAAAGTAATAAAGATTTTTCAAATTTGAATTGCAAACTTGCAATGTTCATGTTCAAGCAAATTTTTTTTATTAATTAACTATTGAATAACTAAATGAAAAATTGTTATAAAAAAAAAATTTTCAAGCAGATTATTGTTCATTCGTCTATTCAGTTAGTGCCTGAATTTTTTCAATTTTTTATTTTCATATTTAGATAGATAGATAGATAGATAGATAGATAGATAACACTTTATTGCACACCAAAATATACAATTACAAAAACAGTCCATGTTTACAATACTTTTAGGCAATACAACAGGCGGCCTTATCGCTCAAAGCGATCTCTTCCAGGCAACCTAAATAACAGAGATTGAATCAGGCGAAATAGGTGGTGCAGGAAAAAGGCAATAGATACACAATACACAAATACCCAAACTAATTTAAGAAATAAATATACAAATACATACATATATACATAGTCATATATATATATATGTATATATATACATACAATATATATATATATATACAATAACACATAAGTTATTATAATAAATAAATGTCTTAGCATGATTATATTCTGTAAATCAGAAATAGCTATTTATGGACAAATAGTGTTTTCTAAGTAAATTTCTAAATATAGGTAAGGATTTGGCCTCTCTGACAGTAAGAGGCAGCATATTCCAAAGTTTGACAGCCTGCACCGTAAAAGAATTATCATAATAGGATGAAGTGTGTGCAGGCGTCATAAGTTTTCGATATGTATCGTGGCGCAAATTGTGGGCAGTGGATAGGCGAAGGAATTTAAAACGTTCCTTAAGGTATTGGGGACTACTAGGAGTATATAATATGTTATAAAGGAGAGTGAGAATGTGAGTATTCCGGCGAAAATGAATAGGAAGCCACTTGAGTCTTTTACGATATTCGGAAACATGGTCATATTTACGCAAACCAAATATGAACCTTATACAAAAATTCTGAAGCCGCTCAAGCTTGTTCAGCTGTTCTAAGGTTAAATCTAGATAGCAGGCGTCAGCGTAATCAAGTATGGGAAGCAAGAGAGACTCAGCAAGCGTAATCTTGGTAGCAGTGGGCAGAAAGTTTCTTAATCTTCTGAGGGATCTAGAAGATAAGAAGACTCTGCGACTTAAATCGGTGATGTGAGGCCGCCAAGACAGCTCTCTATCGATGATTATGCCGAGATTTTTGACAGTATCGCTCAGAGGAATATGTGTCCCGTCAAAAACAACCTGTGGTAAGGAGGACCAGTTAACTTTGGCATTCATCCTAGGGCTACCGACGATTATCAACTGAGTTTTCTGTGGATTTACGGCAAGTCCAAACTTTTTGCTCCATCTTAAAATGTGATTTAGGTCAGTGTTGATTTTATTGATTGCAGTATTTAGTGAATCAGTATCACTTTGTACGTAAATTTGTAAATCGTCAGCATATAGGTGGTAGGAAGAAGACAATTGGTCGGAGATAGAATTTATGAAAACAGCGAATAAAAGAGGAGATAAAACGCCGCCCTGAGGAACACCGGCAGTTAAACCACACCAGGATGAGTACGCCTCATCAATACGAATTCTCTGCCGGCGCCCATGCAGGTAACTGTGAAACCAGTCGATTACTGATGGAGATACGTTAAGAGTGCGAAGAATACCAAGCAATAAGTCGTAATCAACATTATTGAAGGCGCTGCTAAAGTCTAACAGTGATAGTATTGTCAACAGGCCATTCTCCATCCCATGCCGGATGTCATCCGTAATCTTGACCAATGCTGTGACTGTGCTGTGGCCTGGACGAAACCCTGATTGGAAGGGATTCATTAATGAATTTCGAGAAAGGAAAGTGCTAAATTGCTTGTGGACTAGGCGTTCTAAAACTTTTGAAAGATAAGGGAGAATGGAAATTGGACGGAATTCAGAAAAAGACGAAGGATTTGGTTTTTTGGGGAGAGGAATAACATGTGCTTCTTTCCAAGCAACTGGAAAGGTACAAGAAGTGATGGAGGAATTAAGGATGTGGGTTATAATGGGAATTATGACATCAAGAATGGGCACGATCATGCCACGACTAATACCATCACTGCCGACTGCATTTGAAGATATAGATTTTATAGCACTTTTAACGTCACATTCAGATAAAGGACTAAGAATAAAACTTGGATGTAAAGGAGTTGGAATAGAAGAAAGATTTTTCAATGTGTTTGACTTTGTCATTTTGTCAAAATACTTTGTAGATGTGAAATGTTGATTAAGACTATCAATGTCGAAGTTATTTGGAAAAGGATTTTGCACTGATTTTCCAACTCCAAGTGATTTCAAAAATTTCCATACTTTTGAAGGATTATCTTTCTCAACTGATTCATGAATATACCGGCGCTGTGCATCCCTACACACTCTATTGCAGCGATTACGAACTGTTATGAAAGCTTGTTTGTTTTCATCACTGGGTTTAAGCTTGTATTTGGTTTTAGCCACAGATTTTTTATGTATGAGCTTCTTGATATCGTCTGTAAGCCAAGGTGCAGGAAGATGCTTTATTCTGACACGTCGCATAGGTGCATGCAAATCATACAGCCTCAATAAGACTGTATTGAATACATACACCTTTTCATCTACAGTAGCTGCCTTGAAGACCCCAGACCAATCCAATTCTTGGGCGTCCTTGACTAGGGCGTCCAAGTTTACACCACCAAAATTACGCTGCATGATAACTTTAGTTTTGGCTTTTGGTGGACGAATGTTATAAGAAAGAAAAATCAAGTCATGATAAGAAAAAGCGTCCGCCGGGCACTGACCATGAGAAATAACATAAGAGGGTGTAGAAACAATGATTAAGTCTAAGAGAGACGGTGAAGAATTGGGGAAACAATGTGTTGCTTTCAGTGGAAGTATGGTCAGGCCAGAAGCCGTAACTAAAGATTCGAGGGACATACTACGATGATTCTGTTTTAGAAGACAGGTGTTAAAATCACCCATAATAATGGAATGATTATAATTTGGGATTAAGTCTTCTAAAAGTTTTTCAAAGGACGAGAAATAATTGACTTTAAGGGAAGGGCTATAAAAAACACCTACTAAGACCTTTACCGAGCAAAGCTCCACCTCAATAAATAAGTGCTCACCAGTATCAGAAATAGGAGGTTGCGGTGACATGCTCACAATCGTATAAGGAAGATGTGTCCGGAGATAAATAGCAACACCTCCACCGCCACTACCTGTACGATCATTTCTGATAAGGTGGTATCCAGGTAAGTTATATAACGTTGAAGGGAGACATGGCTTTAACCACGACTCAGATACTAGTATAGCATGGATATTACATTGATTAAACGACGCCAACATATCTGTAAAATGAGCCGGAATACTCTGCGCATTTATGTGAACAGCATTGAAATTCGGGGATGCATTTGAAAAACGCGCCTTAAGAAGTTCCTGTAACGATGGGTTATTGTCGTTGTAACTACTGTCAGAGGAACAAGATAAATACTCAGACTCAACATCACTATCACTTGAAAACCTAGCCATTCTATTATATAAATAAACAAATAAATATGCTTCACTTATAAGAAATATATAAATAAACAAATAATTATACTAAGATATATAATTATGAAATATAAAAATTATAAAATAAGTCTTAATAATGCACCTGCCAATTACATAATATAGAAATAAATTAAAGTTATTTTATATACAACACAACGAAAATGATTACAAGTAATGAGTAAATATCAACAATTTAGTTAGAACGCACTGGAACGCGGCACTACAAATTGGATCAAATTTCCGAACGCAACAAAATAAATGGAAAAAAAAAGTCATCAACAATAACATAACCTATACAACAACTGTGAAGTGTGAAATAGATTATTCAATATTACAATTACCTACAATTTGAAATAGAATTAGTATTAAAATAGTAAAGAACTAAAGCTATTGCAACTACTGTACAGCTTTCTTATTAATATTGCCTTTTTGTGGATGCAAGAACAATTCTAGATTTGTAGTGCCAAGTAAAAAGAAAAATGTTTAAAAATACAAACAATTACAAGTGGAAGAATAAAAACTACTTTTTTATAGTGGTTGCAGCTCTACGTTGTTTCGATACCACAGGGACTTCTTTAATTGTCTGATGCTCATCCTTGGTTGGCAGATCTATTTTGTCCAAGTCAGCGAGCTGGTTAATGCGGTGACGAGTGTTATCGGAGCCTAATACATAGATTATACCGTTTTGCGTCCAACTCTTAGATATTCCAAAACGTTGTCTGGCCTTTGTGAAAATATTATGCCTATTCTTCGTCAAGAATTCAGACAATGTGATTCCAGAACCTTTGAGCTTGGTTTTAGCCATCCAGATTTTGTTTCGAAGACTGACATCACACAACTTGAAGAGGATGGGTCTGGGTTTACCAGATGATAATGATGTCTTGCCCAACCTATAACAACGGCGGATACCCTCTAAATTGAAGCCATCTAACTTCAGCTTAGTGAGGACAAGCTTTGAAACTACTGCAGCCACATTCTCCTCTTTATTTTCAACTACTCCATGAAGTAATAGAATTTTTCTTCTGCTGTGCATTTCAATATGGTCAGTGGATTGTTGCAGCAAATCGATCTGCTGTTGTAATACCTTCAAACTGTTGAGGGTTAATGTTTTAAAAGAAGCAAAATCAGCTGACAATGAAGACAGTGTGGTTGAAGAACTTGCTGAAGCTCTCCTTCAAAGTTGTCCATACGTTCTTTAAAAACAGTCCCAAGTTGAGACATTGCCTCTTGCAAGGCCTCCATTGTGAAATAAAATTAGTGTGATATGTAAAAGTTCTATTTCTCAACAAAGTCTTTGTGTTGCACTTGGAAAACACTTTGGCAGGTGGGTAAACTATTCACTATAATTATGCATATACTTTAATTAATAATAAGGTTATTAAATCAATTAAATTTAAATTAAATTTTAAGAGCTCTTTATAAACTGTGTTACTTATTTTAACACCTACCCTCGAAAAAAAAAGTTTTAGTATGTTTAAATAATATTTATTCATTAAAGGGCCGATGTGGGTGTGGCTTGCGTAAGCCAGAGTACCCGTTTTCGGCCGTATTTTCATCCCTGATCTTACAGTTTCGGGAGTCAAGACTTTTTTTAGGAAATTTCCTCTCCTTTTCGAATCTTTTATCAAATTTGAAAAATCTTTATTACTTTTTGAGATATTTGCAAAAAACTAAACCACCCTTTTTTTTAGTTAATTGTTAATAACTTTTTCAATTTTTGCAAGCGGAACTTCATTTTTTTCAAAAATCATCTGGATGCCATTCCGAATCGAATGACACCTCATTTATAATTTTCGGAGACTGCTGAAAAAAGTTGGTCCAAAAGGCACTTGTTTACTAGTCTATTATCATTTCATGAGAAGTAGCGATACTATTATCTTAACCAAAATCTATATCTGGCAGAGACGCATACATTGTACACTGTAGACTCGAACTTTTACACAAATTTTAAGTTATAGTTATTTCGTCGTGTTGTTAATTAGAAATTCCTTATTCATCTATACTGTAAACAACAATTTCGTTTCTTTCTTTCTACTTCAAGGCTTCTATATCCAAGTGATTATCGTGAAATTTGTATATAATAATGTAGTTTAGATTACAAAAATGAAGATAAATTAGTTTTTAACCTTATAATTATATGGTGTTTATGTATGAATACAAAGGCAAAGTTTACGCGAGAAAGACTTTGACCATTGACCACTACGACACTAGTGTGACGACTAATGTGTACGATCAGGACAGTTTATTTAGCACATAATGTACTAATTGTAAAAAAGTAAGTAGTTTAGTATGTAAATAAATATATATCATAAAAATTATTATAAACATAATGCCCGAAAAGTTTCGAAGGTGAGCCGTTACTATATGTAAATATTAAGTTTACAAATTAATACCGCTCTACTATTTAGAAATATTAATTAAAGCAAATAGCAGCAATGTTTTAACGGAATGTAGTTATTTCATTAAAATAAATTTATTAAAGTTATTCACTGTAGCAACTATTATAAATAACTAGAAATGAGAATTTCGTATTCCCTGTAGGCGACGTAACATAAATACCATTTCACTGAAAGAGCTTGTACTACATCGCAAACGGTGGTTGCAGCCGACCCGATTCTCAGTTTCATTTTGTTTTTCAGTCCATTCATCGTTGGTTTAAAAAAAGGCAACTAGAAATAAACTGGTTAACACACATGGCCGAGTCTAATGGCTCTCTCCATTGTCGTTAACTGGGACGCGAGCTGCAGGATGTAGGACGCTGGGGGCTACTAATGCATATAAGACACTTTCCTACGTTTTAATCGCGTTTTTATTGTGACGTAATACTAATAGGTATTGTTTAGATTGAAAAGTTATTGCAAAAGGCCTTGCATGCGAAATACAAGCTTGTCGACCTAGCTACTTCTACCACTTACTGAAATGGGTATGCTGTTTTGTGAAGTATGTGAGTTGAATAAAAGCATTTGTACTCGTTTGTATTAGTGATCTTATTATCGTGGTCGCAGTTTAACATAATTCTTTCCATATTATCTGTTATGTCTAGTAATAGACGTGTCATAAAACTATTAAGATATTTAAAATCCTTGATTGTAGACAGGAATCATTGTTTAAATCTGTTCGTCAGTAAATTTTCTTATTAACTTAAATAAGTATCGAATCTAATCAACATTCCTAGAAAAGCTTTAAATATGTGTATATTACTTTTTGCTTTTAATAAAAAAATCATGATTTTTCAAGACCTACTTACAATATTTAACACGATCCCTGTCTTAAACCTACATATAGCCGCAACCCCTTTCTACTTTTTTCGTGATTTCAGTACACCATTGTATAGCTGCATATAAAATTCAAGGGTGCCAAATTTCATTTATGTAAACTAAGTAGATTTTGAAAAAAAAATTGACTGTAAGATACATAACTTTTTTTTCATTTTATACAGGTGCTACTTTTGACCAAGTAACTACGGTAACTGAGGAGTGCTACTTCCAAAGTAATTATTAAAATTAACTATACCGAATTCCTAAACATTGTGCATTGCATTGCATTGCACGGTGCCGAGACGTGGACACTGACAGCGGGACTGGTCCACAAATTCAAAGTCGCTCAACGGGCTATGGAGCGAACTATGTTAGCTGTTTCTCTTATGGATAAAATCAGAAATGAGGACATCCGTAAGAGAACTAAGGTACCCGACATAGCTCGCAAAATTAGCAAGTTGAAGTGGCAGTGGGCCGGTCACGTCTGCCGCAGGACCGACGGCCGATGGAGCAAACGAGTCCTGGAGTGGAGACCACGTCTCGGTAAACGTAGCGTAAGACGCCCGCCAGCCCGGTGGACTGACGACCTGCGCAAGATCGCCGGCAGGGGCTACGGAAGACAGGAGACCGGGATATGTGGCGCGTACTTGGGGAGGCCTACGTCCAGCAGTGGACTGAATTTAGCTGAAGATGATGATGATGTGCATTGCATTTATTCCAAAACTTTGAAGCATTGAATATTTAAGACGATGTGATTTAATATGGCAACCGATTGTGACTTTTAATCTACTGCTCTTCATATACTTTCGACACACAAAACAGTACGTACAAACACGGTGACATTCATGGGAATGATATATGGCCCATATTTGCAATAACTCGGATTCGATAGCGCTAGATGTAACGTTATACTCGTATAGTTGGTTAATATCGAATGGGGTTATAAGATATGGGTCGCTTGCTATAGATTCCTTTGTTCCGCCTGCCTCTGTAGTTTCTACATTCCATTCTCCTGCATAATTTTGTATCCAAGCAAAAATGTTTCAAAATGAAATGATAAAACTGACCTACCTTTTCGTTTCATGAATGCATTTTATTGAATGCTCTGGATTATTCATAGCAATGTAGCAAGAGTTGTTTTTTGGTTGAATGAAACTTTTCCTATTGTACTGCATTGTGCTGCAGAAAATTTAAACTACTTTCACATGTATGCTTCGGGCTCATTGCATTTTATTTCAGAAGCAATTAGATTTGTGCTGCAAAATATTTAATTTAATAGTTTGAAATTTTATGTTTGGTGTATGAAGTAATTAGACGATTTATAATTTTATTTGAAAATCGCAATTGCGTGTACATACATTCTTTATAATGTATCAACGTATTAAAAATATCCGCTAGTAAAAAGTCACCTAGTGACTCTATTAGAATCCGAGGAGGGTCTTTCACAATGTTATCAGGCACTGTCTGCGGCTATTAAGGCTAAAAAAAAGGCTGTCGTAACGTATATTCTTTGCATTCGAATCGCTCTAATTTGATGTGATGGCATTGCCTTGGCCATTGAATCACGGCGACTTTTGATTAAATTCATTTTCTTTTGTTACAGATATTGGGAATGATTGAAACCAGCAAACTCCAAAATCCACCACCCGATCGAATGTCCAGGTAATTAAAAATATTAATAACTGAAGTCTGGTCTCATTCATAGGGAGTTTATGGTTTGAGTTTATTTATGGTTCTTAAAGAAGCGTTTAAACTTACTCTAACTCGATATGAATTAAACCGTTAGATTCAAATACTGATTGGACTGAATGAATGTATGAAAACTTACAAGAGGAAGCGATGATCAAGAGCTTTGGTTAGTTGACTATATATTCAGTGATAGCCTTCAGATGGAAAATGCTTCAAAATCTTTGTACTGGGTTGTTTTTATCGGTTGCCATGGTTACGGGCTTGATATCTCGAGATAAAAGCTCCGGGCGGCTCACGCCTGTCATGGTGAAACATTTGCATAAGATTTTTGCAATTTTATTCCGCGTTCACAAACCAAATCAGCATTTTACGAGCCACTTGATCCTATTTTTGTAAGTATTTTATATTTATATTGGTATACTTTTGGAGGGGTACTATTTCCAGATTTTTGTTTAAGAAATATTATTAGCAATAATAATATTTTCTTAAACAAAGTTTCTTATATATTAAACATATATTTAAAAGAATTTCATAAACAGCAACAGTCTGTCAAGGCCGAGTCGTCATCAGAGGTTAAAGTTCTCTAAATCAACTGAATGTGTCATCTTGGTCAAAACTTATTTTTTATGGCGTTTACTTGAATTTTCCATGCTGTTGTTTTGAGAGGGGATACGCTTTTTCCATTTTCAAAGCACATATTTAGACTTATGTCCACATATAGACTTCAACAAAAACTCACTTTGAAGCCTTGTTAAGATTTTTCAATACATTTCTAACGATACCCCACACGCCTACATGCACCGAATTTTTTTCATCACACATGTGTGCTACCTACCGCTAGTTAAGTTTTTCCGCAGTTGTGTAGCGACATTATACCACTTTGCTTACAATTTTTATCAATATGCATATACTTAATATTCGTCAACGCATAAGCCCGTGACTTGACATACTTATACAAAGAAATAACGGATAGACATATGGATATTAAAAGGGATCCGTCCCTTTACTTCCAGGCGTCATAATCCTAAAAAGTTACAAGAATTCACATACATACATACATAACTTCACGCCAGGTCCCTTGCGGGGTAGGCACGAACAACAGAGCGCCACACAGGCCCATTCTTACACACCTCACTTGCTTCTTTGACATTCATAGCTCTTGTCATGCACGCTCGTCTGTTCTTAAGGCTTAACATCACCTTCTGCTAACACATGATCAATTTGATCATGGAAGGTATGTCGTGGCCTTCCGCGACTTATGCATCCATCCACTTTTGTATTGTATATCTGTTTAGTCATTCTTTCATCATACATTCTTTCCACATGCCCGAACCACCGGAGCATTCCTTTCGTTACCTTCACCCCGACACTCTCTTTCAGACCAACTCTCTTTCTTACTTCGGTATTACGAACGCGGTCCGCGAGCGCCACTCCGCAGATTTTGCGCAGTGCTCGCATCTCGACCGCGTTTACTCTACTATCATGCTCTCTATTCCATACCCAACTCTCGCTTCCATACGTGAGCGTAGGTACCAGAACCGCGTTTTGTATGGTAAGCTGGGCCTTCTGGCTGAGGTTTTTAGCGCCTAGAAGTTTACCTAACGCTCCATTCAACTATTCCCCAAATTTACTCTTCAATTCTTCAAGAATTCACAATGAGATTAATCTCAATGCTGAGGAAACATAATACAATTACTATGTCAACGAGTGCAAGAAAGATAATGGCAGTATCGCGTGTCAGGGCGAATTAACACTCGTATTTTACGCTATTACATACAAAAGTGAAAGCCAGCGACTAATACAGCTTGTAATCCACTTAAAAGTTCATATTATTACCGTTACATTCGTAATATCAAACACGCGAGCACGTACATGTACATAAATGAGTTATAAATTCACTCGGTTGTATATCCAACTTCCTTAAAGATGTTTGCTTTGTCAAGTGTCTATTTGAATAAATATCAAGATTTAGGAGGCGTTGTTTGGGAAAACTTAACTATTTTCCGCTCCTCGGTCTGTAAAGCGAGACGAATTACCTTTGAGCCGGCTCTCATAAATTTTCGACGTAGCTCATTGTCTACCTATCAGCGTTGATGTCGCAATTTAGTTGTGCGCCTGAAGACGATGAAATGTGCTCGAAGAGTCATCTATCAGATCTCGCCTGATAAATGCTCGGATAAATTGCAAAATAGCTGATTAATTTAAAATATTAGTTCAACAAATCATTTTTTCAGCATTTAAAATGTATGTACACTTAAGTACTTAGTTCCGTACATTTAAGTGATACTAAGTAATATACCTTACTCTAGTTGTGTGTAGAGATCGCTTTAGGGGCAAGCCCGCCTATTGAACTATTTTATATAATTTATCTTTGTATTTTTTGTGTGCTGACGTATCACAAAAGCTAAGTATATATATATATACGTCTACTGTAGACCAAAATAAACAATTACAGAACTCAATATTTACAATACCTACTTTCTTGGTAATATAGCGATGGCGTACACCGATCGCTTACAAATAACTTAAGCTAAACAAAATTGTAAGCTAAAATGAAGGATTTTCCAGAACAATAAGTCCACATTATACTTAAAAATGCGGACTAAAATACGTGAAATATTTATAACGATGACGTATTTTTTGTTTAAGAAAAGTTTCACCAGTTCTTAAGTATTAAGGAGTTATATTTGAATTTAAACGGGCACAGCGTGGGCCCGGATTGCGATAAAAGATAAATGAATTATGCAGGAAAAATCAAGTAGAGAGGAAGAGCGGACAGTATAATTTCGTGTATCATCCGGCTAATAATAATTAGGATGGTGCTGAAGCGTGTTTAGTGAGAATAGAAGCGGAAAAGGCTCGCAAACGTCTCAACGTTAATGGATGGTATCTTTTTTACAGGCCGTGGGCGTGAGATGGCGCGCGCGGGCATGCTGCAAAGGGGTGGAAAAAATGGTGCCGAGTGAGTATCCGGTGATGTTCAGTAAATTGATTGAAAGCAAGTTACGACTGTCTTTTTTTAATCTACTAGCATATTCCCGATTGACACGAAATCCCTGCGGATTCCGGGACACTAAATAGCGCACACATTTGAAAAAGAATGTAAGCTACCGTTTTAGTGAAAACTATCGGAATAAGCAAATTTTTACGTACCCGAACAATTACAAACTGCTCCGGGAAAATTACCGCGGGATTCCCAGTATAAAAAATATCACACATTTTATTAGATAAAATTTTCTATCGATCAGTAAAAATATCTCATTGGTATTTGTTTTTTTTAATCTGGCCAGCTTAAATCATTCCCAGAAAAGTTCCCGCGGGTTTTTCCGTATAAAAAGTAACGCAGATTTTAAGTCTAGGAATTTGCTGTCAACCAGTGAAAGCCGCATCGAAATCGGTCCAGTAGTTTTTCCGTGAATTCCGAGCTCTCTAAGTTATTTTTATCCCGGGTATTACACGGGCTTTTTCCGGGAGCGGTTTGTTGTTCGGCTACATAAAAATTTGCTTGTTCAGACACATTTTTCACTAGAACGATAGCTTACATGCTTTTTCCCGGGAATTGAGCCGGAATTTCAAGTCAAGCGTGAACGAAGTCACGGCCATATCCTAGTTATATGAATAAAAGAACTAAAGGAGATACTCTTCAATTTCGTAAATGTAGTTCGGATAAATGGAATTAAAAGTTAATCTGTACAATTACTACAGATCTAATATATAATTCTAATCAGTCTAATCTAATATATAATTCTCGTGTCGCGGTGTTTGTAGTTAAACTCCTCCGAAACGGCTTGACCGATTTTCATGAAAGTTTGTGTGCATATTGGGTAGGTCTGAAAATCCAAGAAATCTATTTTCATCCCCCTAAATGTTAAGAGTAGTCCAGCCCAATTTTTTTATGATACAGCATTAAAAAAATCGTACAACCCTAAATAAATTTGGAACCCTCTACGGTCAACCTCTAATTTTTATTTGTTAATAATAAAGTTTAATGCTGTCGGCATATAGCTAGAAGCCTCTCCGGGCAGGACGACGTCTGTCGGGACAGTTAGTTGTATATAATAATCTTCTGGGCTTCTCTATACTAATATGATAAATGTGAAAGTTTAAATGGATGTTTGTTGCTCAATTCAGCCAGAACGCCAAAACGGATCTGGAGCAAATTTAGTACAGGCTTAGATCAGTCTTAAATAGCACATAGGTTACTTTTCATCCCGGGAAAATGTAGGGGTCCTGTGGGGTAACATCAACGCGAGCGAAGCCGCAGGGAAAAGCTTGTTGTAATATGAACATAATATAAATGTTTTGTCTCCATCGGTTAACGTTATGTTCTGCAACAGATCATTAAACATCCATTTTTAAGTTCAAGTCCCAAAGGTTATTAAAACACGAATGCTGAATAGGTAGGTTCGTTTTCGGGCTCGTATTGCGAAAATGTATACGCCTGCGTTTTAAAATACTACTCACGTTAGAAATATACTAATTGCTGACTCATTCTACTACCTGTGAATTAACTTTGTGGATGGTATATGCAAAACGCGCATATACTGAATCAAAAATTGTATAATAATATATTTAATAGAATACAAGTCAAAAACAGACAAAAATTAAATTAACAGTCGGGTAAAAATCTTTTAACTAAAGCCATGTGTTTTGTTGGGGAATTTCTTATTTGTTCTTCTCTCTCTCTCTCTCTCAAAACCAGTAACACTTTATGAAGCGGTTTGTATAAGGAAGTAGAGAATTTTAAACTTAAGTAGATAATACTAGATACATACATATATAAATTGCAAAAAGTACTTCAGTGGAACTTAGCTAAACTTATGAATGTGTGTACCACATGTTATGGGTTATAAGACTTGATAAACTAGGAATTATTGGTCTTTAGGAACTATCCTTATTCACATGATAAAAAATAACCTCTATATTTTCTTTATTAATTTTGAAATATTAATTATAATGTACAATACATATTAATAAGTAATTCGGATGATTGCCTTTGGTAGAAACCACCGACCTCAAGGGCGGCGCGGCACGGGCGAATGGGCGCGCCACCGTAGGCGTCAGGTGCAAGCCTGATAGAGCAATTACTTATTTTAATATTTTTAATACCCGGTCTCCCGAGTCAGTGTGTCTTTTCTCTTTCTGATGAAGTTACCTTATTATTCAAGTGTTTTTTAAAGTATGCTTTACGTTTATTGTCATATCGCTACATTACTTTTATTTTCTTACTTTTGTATGTATTTCATGTGAACAAATAATATCAATGTTCAATACTATCTTCCGGTAAATATTTTACCATCAAATATCAGTTGGCTACATGTATCATATGCATATGTACTATTGTACACATATAACGGTTTTAAGTGCGGTGATTTGTTTGATTTGTATTATTCCGACGTTTCGGTCTTTTTCAGTAGCTGTGATCACGGAAGAAAAAGATTTCAAGTGTCAATGAGTATTGTCAAAATTTTATTTAGCCTACCAGCAACTTGTGCATTTAAATTATTAAGTTTTAATTTTGTTATAAATATTTTTTTCCTCTCACCCATTTTAATATTGTATGAAATATATAAGCTAGGCATGTTTGTTAAAGAGTTTCTTGCGTTGCTTCCTCTCTTCCAGCCAGAATATGTCGCAAAGCGGTGTTAAATTAGATAAGGGTCCCATAGAGTAAATAATAACCATAAACAAAATTAAAACGAAATAATTAAACTGAACAAGTTGGTGGTAGGCTAAATTCTATTCTATTCTATTTTGTTTGGCGATGGCTCCAACGCTTTTAATGAAAACTTTAACAATACTCATTGACACTTGACATCTTTGCCTTCCGTAAACACGGCTACTGAAAAGTGACCGAAACGTCAGAATATTAAAAATCAAATAAATTACTGCGCTTAAAACCGTTAAAACGTAGTTTCATTGTGTATACTAGTCGCGAAAACTTAAGAAAAATATTATGTACTCATTACACATATATCAGTCAAACGTAAAATATTAAATCAAACTCAGAATCAAAGAAGAACAAATTCATCACTGACGGTCTGTCTTTGATAGTTTAAACAATAAATTGAGGGAAGTTTATTGTTAATTTGAAATCTTGAGAAACAATGTTAAAGCGAGTTTCTATTGGATGTCGGTGCATCCTATTTGAATCGCCGCTATTTGTCTTGTTTCCTCAAGTCTAACTTCGCAGACGGGTCTCCTGGGTTCTGTTTTGCCCCTTTTAATGAGGTTCACATTAATCAGGCAATTTGCATTATTACATTTAAGAAAACAAATACAAGTCTCGCTGCTTCTTTTAAAATGCGCTAAGTCTTATCTTCTTTCTCAGTCTGTATCGCGATATTACATTACGAGAAGTAAATACATCGTTTGAATTACTATCTGTTGACGTCACTTAAAAGGCATTTCTGTTTACTGCTGGTGCTATGGCAGAAACAGATTTCTTTGGATTTGAGGTGTTGTATAAAGTACATAAAATCTGCGGTGACTGACACCCTGTTACAGATTTCATATTCCTTATAGGTCTGTCAACACGTTCTCGCAAAATTCTATCTTCTATCCTATCTATAAGTACTTTACAGTAGAAGTTTCAAACTGTTCATGTGACTTTGTTGCAGTTTTAAAGTAATTTTAGCACAGATTATCAAGACAGTAGTGGCAAATATGCTGATATTGTAAATGCGATAATACTGTCTGTAAATTACTATTTATATTTGATTTGCAATTAATTATACTTAGTTATAAGATATTACTTGTTCTTAAGTTGTGTGGCAATTTTTGATTATTTACTAAAATGTGAGTCCCATAAGAACTTCAAGATCTAGAACAATGTGGTGGTCACTAGACGTACCGGGAAATGTGGTTGGAAGGTATTGGCATCTCGCTTGGTTACTACTTGCTGTTGGGCGTCGCCTGGATTGCATTCAGGGAGGTGCATCTGCGTCTAAATATTGTACTATTATCTAATATATTCCAGCAGCAACATATAGCATTGAACGTACATTTAGCGGGTTACGAGTCAAGACATGGCGTCGTTAGCGATGGGAGACGCGAGGCTAAGTGGCCTGCGCATGCTCAATTTTCACAGGAATGAGTAGACGAGGATACTGATATTTATTAACTATGTGATGAACAAAAGACAGCAAACTAAACGCCTTCAGTTCTTTTTAAATGTAGGGGCTTCATTTGCGTTAGCGTTAAAGATTTAAACTGTTTCACGCAGATTTGACGATAGGTTTAATGCGTTATTTGAGATGCGGCATTGTTATTGACGTGAAATGTTGACAGATAACGCACGTGCATGCACTAATGTTAGCTATCTATGTGTTACACCTTTTTTTAATGCTTTAATAACACACGTTCAACTACAGCGTTAAACTATAACACTAATGCAGATAAAGCCCCAGCAAACTATTTACAACATTTAATTATCAAAAAAAGTATGTATTTTATTTACTGACAGTGGGGCGCAAATGCCCCCTTTACACTCTGCTGCCGGCTCCCGTGTATTTGCTTAATGTTTATTTTAAATTTTCCTGAATATTCACAAATTCATAAATAGAAAACCTACGAAAACCTATTTAGAAAAGAAGAAGGATACTTTTTAGTCCGAAACGTGAATGTGTTCCTAGTAGATATGCGTAAAACCGCTGGGAATGTTCTAGTAAATGAACAAAATTAGCAAATAAAAAATAATTATGACATTACCTATGGATAATATAGTTACTGTGCGTAGGTAGCATTCGGGGAGTTCTTTGTGCTGTTCAATAGAGATTTACATTGTTAGCGTTTTTATTTGAATATTGTACTAATAAATAAAGCAAAAACCATTACCAAGTGAAATCCGAACAGGAATCTTATTAAATCTAAAAACGCGTTTAAAGATATCAATTTATTACTAATGATTTGGACTTATTATATCTCTAACCTTTTTCTAAGTTCTGTGAATAAGTTACTGTTACTTTTCGTGTTGTAATGGGCATTTGATATAACCTCAATATTCGCAACAATATTATTATTTACCTCCTCCTATAATAGTTATAGGAGGTTTACAAAAATGTTGACGTGTTCTTCATAATAGCATTCTAAATGCGATTATGAATAACACTAACTTGTTTTAATACGCCTATAAACTTCATATTACTTTTATGGATTTACAGAGGTGTGGGTAAAACGGCAATGTAGAATTTAAAAATATAGGTTACAGTCTAGGTAATATTCTCGTTAAGAAAGGATTAGCCATCTCTTAAATAAGACTCTTAAGCCCCTAATCAATGGCTGTTTCAAATAAAACTTGCCATCTTGCATCTTAGCAGTCACTTAAACTACCTCTCGATGTTGGTTATTTTTGACAGTTATTTATTAGTTACTTTATCATCACCTATTATCCTTGAGAGGAGTTTATGGGTAAGATTTTCGTTAACCAGTTGCTGAGCAGTTTCTTAAAATTTAACAAACGATCATAAGTAAGGCCATAGATGCCCAGACATTTGGTTAGGTGCATAATATTCAATTTCAACAACCAACAGTGTTCCATCATGCAGAACACCTCTGCGTACACAGGCCTCATAATCTTATATATAAAAATCAATGCCACTTGTCGTTGTAATTCTATAACTCAAGAACGACTTTACTGATTTTGATGAAATTTTGTGTGTTTGTTTGACTGGGTCCTGGGATAGTTTATATTCACAATTGGAACCGGTAGGTGGCGATCAGATCGGGTTCTACAATGTTCCTAACCACCTGGAGCGATTTTGGTGACTATGTTTTTGTGTCTGAGTGAGTTCCCGGATGGTTTAGATTCGCATTAGAACCGGTAGCTGGCGCTGAGATCGGGTTCTAGAATCCTCTTAGTCACCGGGAGCAATTATGGTGATTTGTTTTTGTGTCATGAAACAAAGTCTTTTAGGAATTCAGAAAACATGGCGGTACGAAGTTCGCCGGGTCAGCTAGTACTATAATAAATCGAGTAGTAGTACTATAATAGTTCGAGTTGCGTTTAAAAGTGTGAAAAAAATCAATGGAGATAACACGAACTAGAAGACTCTGAAAATGAAATGTTTAAAATTTTAGAATTTCTGTCTGTTCGAAGAGCTTCACAAACTACTGAACAAAATTGAAAACTACTGAACGTATATGAATGAAACGCGAAATAGTTCTGACTGGCATATGACCCTAGTTAACATTTAGGATACATTTTATCCCGATAGAGGACGTAATATCCTCAAAATAAACGGTTTAGTAAAATAGATGGCGCTGCAATCACGTTTTCAATTCGCTAACAAATATCTAAAGTTATCATAAACAACATTCATTGTATTACTTCAAATCAGATTGGCTGCGACTCGCCCCTGTGTTTCCCTGCGCAGTTCTGTAGACCATAGGGACTTCGTTTATTTAATAGTCATTGTAGTGAACTTAGTAACAAGAAACGATAAAGTTTTACGTAAAACACCTAATTAAAGTATTTACGTAACATAGAGATACCTTGGATTTTTCACGCAGCGTAGTCACGGGGAAAACTAGTAAAATAATAATATTGCAATAACCGTTTTCTTTGAAAGCGACTATAACCGTAGATTCCTTTATACTTTTATGTTTTTCTTTATGGCCATAATAATATGGGAATCTAAACATCATTCCAACAAGTTTCAGTCAGGTATGTTATAAATTGTTATATTGCCTTTCTCATAAACGCTATAGGTATGTAATGTACATATAGCTGAATGAATTCAATATTGGTATTGTTCTTTTTTATACAACAATAATTCTCAAAAAATAACAAAAACAATGCCATTTATTCAATGTGCTAAAAGAACCTTTTCGTTTGGGACGTCGAGTGATTCGTTAGCTTCCGTTATTGATACCCCTTTCAATATAAAAAAATCGCATATTCGCATATAGTCAACTGTGTCACATTGGCCAAAGTAAAACCATAGGGTTTAATTCCATTACTTATCGGAACCCTAACTATTTAAAATTTCAGGTAAATATACTTGAAATATGGAATATACAAAGTCTTTTACCGATGTTTTAATGCAAATGCCGCTCGATAAAAACACTTTAGTGACCATCCGTAGCCACATTTCACCGTGAAATGTATTGACGAATACCCGTCTGCATGCAATTGTAGAGTTGTAAGAGTTGTTTTATTTACGATTCTGCGGGTCCGTCATAAATCAGTAGGTATCTTTGCTTTTATGGGCCAAGGAAATTGCTCACAACTTTGATTGGCGTCTTCGGCCCGCAAGGTCTCACCTTCGCCTGTCGCCCGATTGTGGGTCAATGTGGTGCTCAAATACTGCGTGTTATATACGTTGCTCATAACACATAGTATACGATATAACCACGATGTAAATATATGTGGTTTATTGGTTTTGAACCGAAGCAAAATTAGTTATTGTTAGTAGCACTTGCCAAGCCTTCAAATTTTGTAACAAAGATTCACATAACTTACTTTAATGAAAAACTTCATTCTTATCTTGGAAAGGGGTTTCTAGGCTAAAGTATCCTACGTTCATACCCATTACAGCAAAAATAATTTCCCCCGCGTGATTCTCGAATCGAAAACGAATACTTATGCTCCGTTTCCACTTATGTATCTACATATGTATGTCTTGCTCGGTTCCATTATTATCGTTGTATTGCATCTTAAAGTATAGACGAAATGGGTCGTTATCTTTATGTCGTTGCAAATGATAGGATAATTTTTGCGTTCAAACCGCAGCAAATATGTTTCGGATGTAGACGAAGATACTTTAATAAAGTAATTAAAATTAATTACACAGTCAATGTACCTCCTTGTACCTTTTACGGAAAAGGTCATTTATTGCGCTCACCAATGAAGGTCCGGTACTCTAATTTTACGAGTCTTTGTTGTGGTGGAACGGTTCATAAAGAATAAAGAAAAGATCGCATTTTGGACAACTTATACTCGTGGTTTAGAAGTGGGTCAGTGTCCCGTAAAAGTTTCCGCGGGTATGGTCTGCGAGCCTCATTACCGCAGCTGATCAAAGCACCGGTCTCCAATGACTGACCCTCTATGAGAGCTCTTAGAATCTCATGAGTTTTTATGAAAGAGGGGTCAAGGAATATTCCTCGTGTGATTATTTATTATCTCGCCTTAATATTTAATTATAATAACCTGCTGCTTATAAGCAGGAACTTTATCATTAATCAATATTTTTAGATTCAAGCACACCCAAGAGTTATATCTTATTAAATTCGTGATAACATTAAGAAATGTCTAGCCTTCTCAGGTCTAAGTATGCATATTAAACATTACATTTAATAGTCGGCCATAGGTAGTAGTGGCAAACTTGATTACATTAATGTAGATAGAAATCTGCCATCCATACATGATGTGGAGGCGTGGTGCCGACAGGAGATGTAAATTTTGTCGTGTCATCCGGAAAGCAATTACCGAGTCTAGCTAGGGAGACCTTCGCTACATTCTTGTAAACTCCTTGAGGGTTATAAATCAATGAAAATATACTTACATATCAAAATCGGTTATAGTAAATACCTACATATACCAGTCATACGTAAAAATTGTCTGCTTTCGCTTACAGAATTTCTTTCATTGTGATCAATAATGTCACAACACACCCGCAATTCTGCGATAAAAGCAAATAATACTCCGTAGGGTCCATTCGGACAATTTATTTAGGATTCAATATTGCTTGCTTGTTTAGTTTATACGTTGTATTATAATACTGTACCCGTACTTAAGGAATTGACCATACGAGATTATTGGTTAGATATTAACCCAGCTAACCTATAAACTATTCTTAAATTGCACTGTATCATGAAACTGAATAAATAAATAATTAAACATTAGTAAACTTTTAGTGTGAGTCAAAACTGTTCAATAAAAAACAATTAATAAATTTGAACTGTGCCTCTGAAATAAAAAATAAGTGAAAACTACTATTTATGCATCGCGTAATCATAAATGATTATAAGTAAAAATTTATTTTGCCACTCAATAAGTTTTTTTGGATAGGCTCTGAAATGGCTTAAGAAAATGCAATGAAAAATTTGGGGGTTATAACAGGAATATTATATTAATTTTAGCGTATGCTCTATATCCAAAATCTTGTATGATTCAGAAGATATGAACGTAAGATCAAGCCCCGTACGATCAAAATCGGTGGCACAGCCATTTGTGCATATGTATATGCCTATAGATATAAGGCGATGATTCGGAGTTGTTAGGTGTGATAAGGTGGAGGGTAAGGGACCAAAGGGACTATCATCAATCTACTGGTCGAACGTGAAATACTCAACAACAGAAGACCTCGTAGTGTGAAAAAGTGCACATAAGCGTACTTCAAGAAGGTGACCCTTAGAATTGAGGCAAATGAACACGACGAGGAATTTTACATATTATTTATGTAGAAACATGTCTAAAATTTAAGAATGATTTTTCATGGTATATAGGTTTGGTATTCTAGCCCAGCTCAGAAGAAGTTATTATTCTAAAGCTGTCTTTATTATTTTTTGGATTGTCTGCTGCCTAAAACGTTTAAAGAAAAAAATGAATAGAGATAAAATCAAACACAAAAATAAGCTACTACTTACATAATAAATGGGAATATGATGTTTGAATTATATTTTTTTTAAATCTAAAACTAACTTTAAAAACAGGTCAAAGGCTATTTAATTTTCTAAATAACAAAGCACTATTACATAGGAAATCGACTATAAATCTTTATCTGACACATTAGCATATGGTAGTGGATATCGTGACTAGGTGAACTAGAAGATTACAAAAATGAAGGCACAAGTCACTATAGCGAAGTGCGTTGTAGGCGTCCCCGTTCCCCACACCTGTCAATTTCCATAATGGAACGATAGCGGCTTTTCGCTGACCAACTGCCATTACATGATATATGCAGTATAAGCCTTTGAAGTCCATATTTACGCAACTATATGCTGCCATTGTTTATTGCGTATGATTCGATACAATTGCGACATAAATGATTATATTTGTGATAAACATTTGTTAAATTTATTATTATTCTTAGTATGTAACTACGTTAATGTATTTCCTCTTTATTAGACATACTCGTATAATACATTTTTTATGAATTTAACGATACAGGGTCTTTAGAACCCAGAGTTAAACATAGGACATTTTATTTTTCAGAATAATTAAGTGATAGCTAGCGTGAAATACGGAAACTACCCGCAGTATTATCCTAAGACAGGATCCGCGTAGTAACCTCCAGAACAATTACATAACTAGAAATATGCTATGTAGGATTATACTAGTCTGAATTTCATTGATTAAATAATACATTGGGTAAGTTCCAAAATTATGTACGAAATTATAAAGAGAATTTATATAATTATTGCATTTTAAATGAGATCACCGTTCAAAACTAGAACATATAAAATACTGTATACAGACATAAAAAATAAAATCATGCCACTAAAATTAATGAAATAATCACTTTAAAGTTTAAATTGAATAATAATATCGCAAGATCTCTCAATCTCCCACGTTTTATAGATTTCTTTTATAATAACAAAGTTACGAAAGGCTTAGTAAACCGATTGGGAAAGTTGTACAGCTGGGAAGGTCGCCGCTGCAGCGCGTGGCGGGCGAAAGTGAAGGCCCTCCCAGCCACCACACACCCTCGGACGCACTCCGCTGGGAGAAGCGGCCGCAGGTATCGGGGAAAGTACCCGCCGGGAAATGCTGACAAACAAAAATACAGACATATGTTCCATGTATGAAAGGGAAACGATTCTTTTCGAATGTTTTGACGAAAGCTTATAGAGTATAATTCCAGTTTTTTCAATCTCTCAAATTAATTAACATAGTCTACTTGATGTACAAGGATAATAAGGGGGGGTTAGAGACTCATCAAGTATTGTTTTGCAATTGTTTAGAATTTGTTTTAGTGTTTTTTTCATTACGTACAAGAATATAAATTAAATTGTACATTCATGGGATGCATTGTATTCTTCCTAATTGACTGGTGTTTTTCTCATGAAGTAGGTATTATTACAAACACAATGAACGGAAATTCATGGAAATTTTTCGACAGCTGTCCGTAAGTTGAGTTTTCGCCGGATTACAAAAATTGACATATTTTCTAAACGCTCCTATATAACAAAATACAAATTATACCAAAATTTGTGTCAAAGTTGCTTACAGTTAATAGGTATTAAACCCTAACAGTTTCATTGAAATCTGTTTTCATTAAACAGATTCGGAGTCTATTCGAGACAAATTTAGAGACAGTCCAGAATTCTAATAACAGTCATTTATGATTGATTAATTACGCATCGTAAAATAGCAATTTTCACTTTCATTGCGGTTTAGTATTCATATAGAGGTACTCTATTTTTTATTGTATTTATTTATTTTGCTTCAAGAGGTGCAGTGAATATTTTATTATCTCTGTAATTAAAATGTCCTAAGGAATACAATGACAATCACTTATGTGACTCTAATATTAAAGCAAGATACGCATGTACAATAACAACCCCATGCAGTTGTGGCATAATTTATCCTCTTCCACTAACGAGCAGACACTCCAGTGAAGCCCCTCACTTACGCAGAATTCCTCTACACTACCTATGTAATATTGTGATTTGCAGGTCTACATTGTTTCAGCTTTGTGAAAACAGCCGCGATGCTTAAGCCAAGAGTGTAAAAGCAATATGACACTGTCGCGCTAGTATTTTAAAATATCCACTATTCAAAAATATAAGCATTTATACAAATTACTTGTTATAGCTTCAAAGCCTTTTTATCATGACTTATCTCGCGTAAAATTTGTCACCTAGGAAAACATCAAAAAAAATCTGTTCAGGCATATCAATATAAGAGAATTAATCAAGCAAATACAAGTGATTTTAACATTTATCTATTAGTACAGATGGAGTAAAAACCAGAATTACTTTAACACTTCTGATAATATTCAATTTTTATCAAGACAAAATTTGGTCTTGGGTTGAATAAAAACCCCAAGATGCCTTTCTATGGTTTTTGAATTTCAGGTACCTCTATAACCTATAATAATTGAAATATTAACTACAAGGAAATAATAAATCTTAAATATCTGATATTAAAGGCTTTCCGTGCATCCACTCACCAGTCACAGTCAATTTATGTAACGCTTTCCGGAAGGTTTTTGGAGGCATAACGTAAGTTTCCATTAACACCTGGCCGTCAAAGTGAGTGTGATTAATCTAATCCATCCCGTTTGATGTTCGCAATTATGTTCTCGAGACAAATGCAGAGGGTGGTGCTGCCCCCACATAGCACCTTATCGCCGACACTGACCTCAATGATTAACGGTTTACAGCACGTTAATTTTAACACCTTGATTGTGAAACAAGTTCATATATGCATGATACGAATATTGTGTATGTTATTATATAAAAGCAAAAGTATTCCAAACATCACGTACGTGATTGATACTTTAGATAAATTCGCTATGGCTGTAATGAAAATTGCTATTTCTGCTGATTATTTTGAATTGAAAATTATATTTTATCATCACTGGCAGCACATGACACAGTAAGACATGGCGAAAATAGCATTCCCTCACGTACTCAAAACAAAATAATCTTATAATAATATGCTAGCTATAGTACTTTATGCTATTAACACAATACTTTCAACAAACAGAAGGGGGGAATTACGCTTTTCCGCACTTTGGTAAAACAAACTTAAGTAAGAAAGTAAAGCGGCCTCTCTTATCGATTAATTTTCAATGGTTTAATTAAAACTAATGACGGGGTCCGTCGTTCAAATAATTTGAATTTTGGCTCCAAACTAGGTATGAGAGAGAAACTGGCATTACGCTTGCGTGTTCCCCTAGTCCCCTCCGAACGCAGATAATTAACTGCAGATAACTACACCCCACAGTATGAGATCAAAATTTCATCCGCAGCTTTTAAACAGCGTTGAGTCGAGTCGGGTTGCTGTGGAGTGCACCGCGGCAACGATGGGGTTGGAACAATTTGTTGGGGTGGCTAGGTAAACGGCTCTGATTATATTGATTTTAATGACATCTCTTTCATCTGTGACCCTAACTGTCAGTGATTTTTCAATTTCATTTTTACCCTAGCGGTATTGATTTTTTCTGTACTAAAATATCATTTGGATTTTAAATTCGTATGATTATTAGTCTATTAACGCAGATAATAAAACTATGAAAACAAGGTACATATCTGTTATTGATAAATTCAGTCATACCCTTAGTTTATTCATATTCAAATCATATGAGGATTATCTCCTTGATGTTTCCCTATTACTTGATTTGCATATTTATAGTGATAATACGTGTTTGGGTGCCAAACGATACTCGACAGGAAAGACTAGAAGTATGTTCACTACAGCATCCCCTATGTATTGTTGATGGAATTAACGGAATACAAGCGGAGCCGCCGCCAGACGTATAAATCACAAGGCTAATGCTGCAGCTTCCGGCGCCTCTCCCCGTATTAGCGGTTCGTGCCGCGACATTTGCTTGTGTTCGGCGCGAGTGGGTTGGCGACTAACGTGGCTACCAATTGTCGTGCAAACCGAAGCGAATGCTCTCAGTCCCCTCGGCAATCGGCCCTTCGGTTGCCGAGCTATGGTAACGACAGCTAGGAAGGGAAACCACGATTTATGAATTCACGGAAATTACTTCGCTTTTCAAAAACTTCCCTTATAATTTTTAAGTAGGTCCAAATTCATTACGAGAAGTGTTACAATTACCGAATACAAAGCAATTTTTATTTAAAAATAATTTTAACTTATTCACTTTTATAAAGTAAATCAAAATTTATCTATTTACTACCTTATTTTATTCAAAATTTAAAAAAACTTGCTGAATATTTACAAAAATTATCATGTAATGAAACTGAATATCTGCTGAGTAAAAATGATTTTTAATTGTATTTACAGTTATCTATAATATACACCCATGAGAACCTGCAACTAACTCCTAAGACGGGTGCAAACCTAGTTTGGGGGTTAGGGAAATGACATGTTAACATATATACATACATTTAAATTAACTTAAAAATTCTTTGTCATTGTATCTGGCTTTTATACAATAAATTATTATTATTATTATACATGTATGTCTTTGAAAACCACGGGTCATAAAATGGCCTGGTTTTGGAGGGCTTGCGTGGGGGGCCATGGGAAGGCCAACACGTAGAAGCCCCTTGACAAATTTTATGTAAATGTGGCGTGACACTTATTACTGCTATTATTATTATATAAATGATAGTACCTAAAATGTATTTTTTTTTATTGTCAGCCCATAAAAGTCGTACTGCCAGCATTGAGTTTCTTTAGGATTGAGTAAGGAATATGCTCTACTTCATAGTGGGATAATCGCTAATTTTATTCAAAGCAAATTGTTGTAATTGACAAATCAGTAATCTTAGGTTGCAGGTTTACTTACGATACTTTTGTTTACGGGCAGAATATTGTAATTTACCATCGACTCTACCCAACATTGCGCGTTCGTTGTATCATCAACGATCCTATACTAACCGGCGTAAGGGCGTTATAAAATTTCTCACAGGTCAGCAACGCGTTAGCCAAACCCCTGGTGTTGCTATACTCCACAGACGATAGTAATCGCTTTTTATCAATCAGGAGTGCCGTTTGCCTATTTGCCTGTATCAAATAATAAAAAAATGTAACCACATACAACTAAAGTCAGAAAGTGCCTAAGTGACACTAAATCTACAGCGACAATTCCAACTCTTTTACTGGAAAAACTCATCTTGGCCAATAAGATACTAGGACCTTTTAATTAGAAGTTACTTCACGAATAAAATAAAATGAAGATTTTAGCGGTACAGAAATCATAACAATCTTTTACATAAGTTGCGAAAACAAAAAACATAGTTTTTCAGTGACGCGTCGTCTGGCCGCAACCTCAGATCAATATTCCAGCTCGGCAACTGCAACTCTCCAGACACAACCTTTCGAGTTCCGTCTCACCTCACCAACTTGTTTCTAAACTTGAAATTCCATCGTTCCAGTAAATGTTTCGTTTGACTTTTGGTTTGGGTTATTTTCGGACTTGAACGGTTTTTAATAGTATATAGAAATGTATTTCCAGATATGTGTAATTAATTTTATTTTGAGGTGCGATTTTTACTTTGTAAGTATTAGATTACAAAATCAAAAAGACAGGAATAAAAGACTTGTGACAGTCATGCACAAGTGTTGTAAAAGATTCCCTAAAAAGATGTATTCTGGCTTTCATATAGCGAAAATGTAAATAAGAGAAAGTTTATATACGGTGTTAAAACGTTCTCGGGGGTTTGCCCTCCCTCGTGATTTACGAGACGATCGTAAAAACAAAATCGCATCAATGTGACTACACAAAGGCTAGACTTCAAGTGATCCAATTTCAAACAACAAAAGTGGAGCAGTAAAAATACGAAATGCTTATTTCTCGATTATTACAAGCCGACACGAAGGTAAAAGTATGAATAACGACTGAAATTAAGTCAAATCTAAGCACAATATTTCGTTCCGTACCATTACGTTTAAAAATATAATCCACCTTTCATTAATGCGAGTCGTAAATAGAATTTGAGCGCTTACCACTGGTGGGCAGTAATCACACATGATTTAAGGCATTAATTAAATGAACGTTTATACGTGGACTTCAGCCATGCATAAATATATGGACATGTGGGTCCGTAGGAAAACTGGTGGCATGTTCTGAACTAACATGCACAACATGACTTAAATAGTTTTTTACTTTATTTGATTTAAAAATAAAGCTTTATTATGTCGGCATGTGACATTTTTTAAACAACAATTTGTTAATCCATAATTTCCCTGAATATTGAAAAATGCGAAGTTAACAGACAAAGAAAACAAAAACGTTATATGACTATATATATATGTCGGAGGGAAGCTTTAATTGAACGTATTGTTGACTGGATGTATAACGCACAATATCATTTGTTTACATTTTAATTACTTCTAAAATTCTTAATGTAATTTAATTAGATTTGTTAAATGTTTCTATAACTTAAAGATCGTTCTAACCTAATAAAAGTTATGAATATTGTAATTTAATAAACTACCAATCAGAGCAGAGCATGTCTTGAGCGGGGTCAGACGCGCCCTCTAAACTTTGAGTAGTATCTACTTCTGTAGACTGAGGAGTTTTTGTGACACATTTGGTTGGTGGCAACAGGTCGAGTTGGACCATGGAATATTTTAAAGAAAGTGTTAAGTTAGAAGTATGAGCGGGTGCCCTGAACCCGCTGCTCGGTCTAAACTATGTTAAAATGTCTTTTAAATCTAAATTAAAAGTGTATAAACCGTGGCTGCCGTTGTTTTATGGTCGCATTTTATCCTGATGACGCCCACTAAACCTGCAATAACTAAAGGAGATGTCGTGAGAACGAGGCCGTTCTGCGACATATATATATATTAGGATGGGTGGAAAAAATTTTTTTTTTACAAGTGACACAGAAAAATGGGTTGCTGACATGACACCTTAAAATTTTTTCGAATATCTCATCAAAAACTTTTAAAATCCGTACACATGAAAGTTTGATGATGAATATCTTTTGAGCGGTTAATTTCATCGCCAAAACATAAGAAACCATTTTTATAGAGCAGTTAATTCCAACAAAAATTTGTATTGTGCATTTTGTAAAAGTCATTTATTGTCGTGTTATAAAATTCATAAACAAAAATGAAGTTTGTCTTAAAATAATCAAAATTAAATCCTTAATATCTTTCAAATGGTGAGGTTTACGGAAAAAATATAAGATACCTTTCCTTGTAGAGCATTAAAATTCCAAAAAAAATTCTCGGGATATTTTTCTGTTCAATCGATAAATGATGAGGTATGAATTTTTTTCTATTGGACTGAGAAAAAAATGCAAAACTGCAATGCGGAGGATCTTCCTATTAAAATTAAGAGCTCGTGCTTGGTGAGAATTTTTTTAAGGTCAACGCATTTTCCGTGTCACTTGTAAAAAAAATTTTTGACCCACCCTAATATATATATATATATATATATATATATATATATATATAATATATATATATATATATATATATATATATATATATATAAACATAAATACAAATTGTAAAAGATTTAAGATTAATGGCCGCTTGCATAAGGTTGCTTAAATTTATTTAAGAAACACAAATCATATTTAACACCCTTAAATACTATTAGCGTCTTGCACAACGCAAACTATGCCGCTAAACATGTTTAAAGAACTGTCAATCCGTTTTGTTTAAAACGTATTTAGATAGTTTAATATGATTAACAAATTTTATTTAAAGGCGATCCTTATGCAAGCGGGCCCAAGTGTATGTCAATATTACACCGTGATCATTTTATTACTCGGAACACATCGCTTCAAGAAGTTGAAAAGTTCAATATTGACTCACAAAATTGTTTAAGGCGGTGCACTCAATAATGGTAGGAGCTTTATGGGGAATGTCAACCTTATAGCAGGTTCTGAAGACTGGAATTGGTTCCGAGGTAGTGTGAGGGTGGCGTTGTCACAGCTCACCGCGCTTATTGGCATGTTCTTAGAGCTTCCTTCCGATAACACAACGAAGATGCCAAGTATTTTCCGGTAAAAATGCGCAATAAATAATGTTTGACCACATCGATACGATACGCCGCTGCCAATGTAGCCTATATAACTCGTTTAAATTATAAGGCCTTTGTTCTAACAATTTATTTTCGAGCTTATTTGAGGTGAGACATATAAACTTGAAATGGATCGTTATGGAAATAAAAGTTACTAAAAAAGATATTTTCTGACTATACTAAAACTTTAGGGTCAAATTATTTTCATCCTATAATATTACATGTACTGTACTTACTAAAATTCGACAGATGATGATTTCTCTATATGCGTAGGGTACATGCGTGCCATTCGAAGCACAATAAATTCTATTTAGCTACGAAACCCTAAATATATCATTTAACTGAAAATACCACATAGCTCAAAACTACCCAACGGATTTTGTGTAAACCAATTTAAGTTGAAAAGAAATTTACTCCTCTAATCAACTTTATTTTTTCAAAATTTTCTAGATTATAGCAGACTTTACGACAGACATGTAGCAGCTTACCTCATTCTAGAACTTCTTATTAGGGCTATATTCGATGTATATTAAAATTAAATTTATACGTCGTATTAATACCGCAAGCTCTGCAACGTGTACGTAACATAATGGCTGTAGTGTTCTATTGAAGTTGTCAGAAAAAGTTTACGTTAGTCTGCCGCAGACAGAAACACATTTTCGCTTTGAGGTAGCCAGTTTATTGCTGTTTTCGGAAGTACTCATGCAGGTATAATTAATGGAATCAAGTTTGATGAAACAACTAATACGAGTAAAAAGTTTGGTACTAACATCATCAGTATCGTAGGGTGTCTCTTATCTTTCGCTATCTCTTATTATATTCCAGTTTCCTTAAACTGATAAAAGATATATTTCCAATATAAGAGACAGTCTATTGGTACGAACAGGCACGATTGTCTTTACTTAGACTACACAATTTGGCTGTAAGCCCGCAGTATATTTTAGTGTGCTACATCTTTATGTTGGCACTAACGACTTTTATATTCATTTCAATAACATTTTGTTGTACTTGCTTTTAAATTTCATTAAACTTATGAAATCAAAAAGTACAACCAAATATTATTAAATAATTATTTATTTACTCCGATAATTACTTACTGGTCAATGCTTGTTATACCTGTTATTTAAGCAATATGTGTTATAAATTCATCTTTAGTGATATGCTTCACTAATTATATTATGACAAAAGATGCGTGGAAACAAAACAGTTTTGGGTCCTATCTCATCTTCTACACCATCAAACCACCAGATGAGCTAAATATATATATGTTTACATCCCCAATCCGAGGAGAGAAGCAACCAACTAAGTTTAGACGAACTAATTGGCTAAGTTCTGTACACTTTAAAAACTAACTAAATTACGACCCAGCTAAATGTTCTAACTAGTTCGAAGTTTTCTATAAGGGAGTATGTTTAAAAAGTATTGCCACCTTTGTAAATATAATCGACAGTGTTGCAATAAATGATTTTGAAAGATTTTTGCTTTTGCATTTACGACCTGGTAAGAAAGACCTAAATCTTATTTTATATTAGTCAATTAATTTATTACAAAATCCAACCTCTGCAAAATTTTAGGTATTCGACTAACTTAAACAGTTAAATTCTTGTCGTATTACAAAAAGTCATATTCCACTATAAGTTAATATTTAATTCTTGCTTGTGATGCCTTGTCTATCCTTGTAGGATAAACACCATAAATAAACATAAAAACTATCGTCCAAGTTCAAAAGAATCTGCAATGTTGTTTCTAAAATCAGGTGACACTTGGTCTTATTCGTTCATCTGTTTTTGCATACTGATCAGCTTTTAAGTGTTGTAGTGAAGCTGAGGTACGGTTAGGCGCCGGTATTGAGTTGTTATTGTGTGTGCCAAGGCAACAGGGTGACTTTCATACGCGGGGTCGACGCCCGGGGGCGGATCGGGCGGGGGAACGCGCCGGCTTGCTTAGCACTTCCGCAACGCTGCACTCATTTCCGCATAAATATGTACTATAGGCCTAGAAAATGGATCTCTGGTAGTAATGGTAGAATCAAATCCCTTCTGTTATAAATATAAATCCACTGTCAAAAAATGTACAAAGCTAACCAGCGCCTAATCAGAGAAAAACTCGCTCCACTTGAAAGGAGAAACGCAATTTTAAGTCCCTCTTAAAAGTTTCGAAAGCGAAGGAGTGTGGGTGAAATAAAACAAAGGCAGGCACGCGCGCGCCGCGGCACTCATGCTGAGTGCTCTGCTTTGTGGCAGGTTGGGCGATACAATGCAATACGCGATATACACACGCACATGTAAATAACTCGCAAGTCTACTGTGAGCAGCGTGAGCAAAGAGAATTTAACACTACGTTACAAGCATGACGGACCAGACTAAGCTCAACGTAGGCTACAAGATTCAAACATGGAAGCAATATTTTGTTGTTGGCATACAGCACACAGTGATAAGTCTAATATTATTTTCATTAAACTATTACAAATCTCGGTTGCTAATTATTAATACACAGAACTTTAGTGCCTTAGGCACAGTTAATGCACTTGTGTCTAATTCAAATGCTTGCGGGGATCATATGCATGCATTATCATTTGTTTGGCTAAGTTGAAAGCGAGATAATCTATATGTTGAAAGGATCCGAGACAAGCATAGCGGGTAAAATGACCGCTTTAAAATAAAGGCCCGAACCCAGTTTTGGGAAGAAAGGTGGCGCTTAAGAACTCAGAATATTATTACAATATTTTTATCCCTATTTCATCAGTTCTCTATAAACTTGAAATATTTTTATTCAGCTATATAGACTAATAAAGTTATAGCTGAATAAATCAGGTGAATTCTTTTTACACTCAGACGAGCACTGAAGATCATTGATAAGGTGAACACTAATGATACTAATGAACCACTTGATCGAAAGCAGAGATCACCCAAAGCGACAAGGCACTGTATCAAAGCAGATCAGGAAAATTGGAACACCTGACGATTTTATTAACAGAAAATAGTCTTCGATTTTTATAAAGAAATCTGTAGTAGACTTTTCACGTACGTAGATTTCGTGGCTTTTCCTCTACCAATCTCATTCCTGTAATTTGCGCTCAAATGAAAATCTTCTGCTAACGATACCTATACACATTACGTCCTTCGTAGGAAAAACTTTTGTTATACAGGCTGTTTGCCTGTGGAACTATCTTCCCTTGAAAATCGAACTTAAAACTACATCCATTTAAACACTTGATCACTCACCATTCCATTCATTAAAATTTGGTGCAGTTAATAGAATTATATTGTTAACATGTCGGTATGTGTAATTTATTTTTTTATAATCTATTTATTTATCTATTATTAATAATGAGATCTAGAGAGGTTTTTTTTTCTTTCTTTAATTGTATTTAATTACAATTGAATTAGTTTTAATGGTTAAACCACTAAATATGATTTAATTTATCTTTTAAAGTCTCCTTAGACACCGGGCTGCAAAAAGAGATCGTTATGGGCAATAAGGCCGCCCATGAAAATGTATTCATATTAAATTGTTTAGGTTAAAGTTATGGTGAACAAAAAGGAGTTTTCGTTCGTTTACCTAGATGAAAAAAATCCTACTTTCATACTTATTATAAAAATTACTGATATACTAAATTTCACGGTACTCGATTCATTCTTAGGATAAGAATTAAGGCTTTTTACATAATTAAACATTTTAGTTATTAGTTATTTTAGTATGAATACACTATTTGAATTACTCAAAATCAAATAGTGATGCCTTTTATTTAAAATATCAGAATTTTATTTATCGTGCGTATTATTCTTTAACTTTGCCATATCAAATTAATCAAGCTGAACATTTCCAGCCATAATCTTATTACGTAAATGTCAAGTTCTGTATATAATTGATAATTTCACTTACATTGTATAGTAATTAATAATTATGATAAGTATTTCCTCTTCTGTCTATCTATGTCTATGCATATATGTCCTACCTTTTTATTTGTCTACAGTTAAAAATAAAGTTTTATTTTATCGTACATTAACTATCGTTTAATTACAACCGTAATTATAAACTAACTGAAATAAAACTAATTATAAATAAATATTAACTAAAATTAAACTAAAATATAAAAATAATAATAATACCAACTATAAGTAAAAAATAGACTCCAGGTCGCTCTCGGCGGGGAGAGTGCCCAAAATGCTGGCCGCATTTCCGCGTTGGATGGCAACGCTGATGCGTTGCCCTAAGTGCAAGCCAGCCTTTTGGTCACGCGAGACCTCAATTAGTCGCTTTGAGAGGTCTCGATAGAGGTGATGAGCTCCAGGCCCCCACGGCCCCAGGGTTTCAACCCCGAAAGCCACAAAAATGTACCCATTACCAATGGACACATATTTGCGGCGTTTCAGGGCCTCCTGGTTGGCGGCGGCGGCCCCGGCAGTCACGGCTGTTACTGGGAGATGGGAAACCGCCAAAGTATCAACACAAGTTGCGTCCCATACTAAGGGGCGTCCCATCTTCCATGGCACCAATGACATCCCATCTGGTCTCTTGCCATCGTCGCGGCATAGCCCATTCGGTTCGAGAACAGCAGGTGCACCGGCGGTGACAAGAGACCGACGGATAATGTCATTAAGTGTCGCGTGCCGTGATATTCTGCCGGCGCTTCTCATGCATGACAAGCCATGGTGGCCTAACTTATCAACTCTATCTCCACACCGACAGCGATGTGGTACTACCACACTTGCCCCCAGACGAATGCAGACAGCTATCCTGAATGTTGTGTCATCCAAGAGAGTTCCTAGATTCGCCGAGGGCAAGGCCTGGAGCCACAAACCCGACTCCCATTTAGAGACAGCTAAGAGACGGGCGCGCTCAGTTTCGCCAATGCAGGAAGTCAACAGGTTTTCATGTACTAGCTTACTGAGCGGCCCGTCCCATAACTTTTGTGACTTCGGTTCCACTGGTAAATTTTGTATTGGGCAAGCCATAGACCAAGCGTTTCTGGCCTCAGTCAGGTATGGGACCTCAAAGCCACTAAGTGACGGGATTAATATTTTTCCAATGAGGTCCACAGTACTATAAACTGAGGACAGAAAGGCAGGTAGTGCTGTGTCGGAAATTTTGCGTATACCCAAGCCTCCTAACCGTATTGGTAAGGATGCTTGGGTCCATGAACGATCTTCCAATGGTATGTTTATAATAGATGTTAAAGTTTGTCGAATAATGTTGTCAAGATTGTATAAAATAGTTGGGTGTCTCCAAAGAGGAGAGCTCCGCAAAACGTACGTAAAATTTGGTGTAAACAGGCAATACCGAATGAGAAAGTAAGCACTATGTGCGCTTATTTCTTTTAAATTTAATATTTTTGAATGGAAATTTTGGATTTTGTCATCAACGAAAGAAGGAAAAGATTCATCGAAGATAGGAGACCCCAGGAGGCTTAAGGTATCTTTCGTTACTAATTTCAAATTAGATGCCAAATCTTGAAAGTCAGAAATAATATTGCTGTCATTTCCGGTAGTATTGGCTATAAAAAGTTCGCATTTTGAATAATTTAAAACAAGACCTATTTTGTTAAACTCACTTATTAAATAATTTAGGTCATTTTTAATGTGTCTATGTCACCTCCTAAAGTCCCATCATCAAGATACCATACGTTAAATTTTGAATTTAGCTTCTGTATGATCGGGTGAATAGCAAGTGAAAAGATGGCTGGCCCAAGAGGGTCACCCTGCTGGCAGCCAGTTGCCGAATGTATAAGATTCTCTTGGTAAACCAGAAAAGAATTTTCACCATAGCATTGCCTAATATAATTGTAAATTTTGGGAAAATGGTTTTTAATTTCGGCCAGCAGGGTGCACCTGTTAACTGAATTAAATGCATTTTTCACGTCCACCTTGAGAATTGCCTCGCAAGACTTACTCGTGACGAATGTTCTTAGTGCATGTACCGCCGCTTCGCAGCCACCTTTAATTCCAAATCCTAATTGGTTGGGAGCAAAGTAGCTGGAGCTAAGATCTCTAATGGCTCGACAGCAAACTTTGGCTGCGAGACGCCGGTAAGTGGTGCCAACTGCTATCGGACGGATACCGCCATCCTTTTTTTTTAAAGCGAAGAGGTTGGCACCGTACAATATGGGTAGTATAATTTTATTTACATTACCAGAGAGCATGAGATTAATCAAATCTGTTATATCACTCAGAAGTGTCCTGCCCGCGATGCCAGTGGCGCCAGTCAACAAATCTTTCAAGTGTTGTGGACTGAGGCCATCTAACCCTCCAGCCGAACCACTTCTAAAGGACATAACTGCTCTGAATATTTCCTCCGTGGTAGCGTGGATGCTACCCACATTGCTATCATCGTCATCCAGTAACTGTGCGTTTTCAGAAGGTGGATGTTTATCCTGTAAGGCATGCAGAGTGGTTTCGTCATTGGGAGCTACATCGTCGTTTGAGAAAAGAATCCGTGCTGCTCCCTTAATATCGCCATCTGATAATTTTGATTCCACAAAGTGTCTCAGACGAGTTTTAGAATTTTGGTACTTTTTTGGTTTGCTATTATCTAATCTATTTCCAATAGTTTGTATTATTTTGCAGTTTTTCTTAATTTTAGAAGCAATATTACCATGATCTTCTTTATTTATGTTGAAGATTTGATAAGGGAGTAATAACAAATCCTCCCAAGTACGTAGATTATTTTCTATCAACACCTTTTTTATGTGTTTTGAGAAAAGTTCACATACAGTGGTTCTTACAGCTCGAGGGATTCTTTTTAAAATTGGTGTCGATTGTTTTAACTTCGAAAGTTTTTGCCAAAGTGGAATTTGGGTGTTATCTGGGGTAGAGTCATCAAAAACAGTTTCAGTGCTAGGTAAAGAGGATGAGTGTTCATCGCGATCCTTATGAACTTTCCCGATATGGATCCTCAAACCTCTTTGCCCTTTGAAATATCGTGCCTGAGAGCATTCATGACACTGAATTAGGTTCTCAAACGACGATTCAGGTTGTGGCTGTGTCATCCAGAACTATACCTAAAACTTAAACAATAATACTATAAAAACTTAAAATGTATCTTAAATATAATATTAATAAAAACTCTTACAAAATATATACAAAAAGTGTTCGCAGTATTATTAAAAACACAAGTAGTCGCCTTTCTTCTTGTCTTAATAGGAATGATTTATTCTTCTTCTTCATGCTCTAGTAAATCTCCCGGGGATAACTGTCTTGTTTACCTTAATTGCCATAGTGTATATGTACATGACAAGAGCACCTCCCTTTCAATGATTTATTCCTTTTTTATAGCTTACAAAACTGTTGCACGTCGGTGGCGTGATATATTTTGGTAATTTACTGAATCCACAGTATGAAAATAAATGAGGAACATTTCTGAGGAAGTCTTGATGGAACCGATCCACTAAAAAAACATGATGCTAAATTCGAGAACTGTACTGCACATAACTGAAAGTTTATATTGTATTGTATAATTCTTATATCCCATCAACGATTAAACTAATTTAAAATTAGTTCAAGGAGCAATTTAAAATTGAATATTTT
The DNA here is from genome assembly GCA_012273795.1 of Dendrolimus punctatus. Lineage (NCBI taxonomy): Eukaryota > Metazoa > Arthropoda > Insecta > Lepidoptera > Lasiocampidae > Dendrolimus > Dendrolimus punctatus. The sequence continues at coordinate 8,416,764 of CM022536.1, forward strand.
AATTTTCAGAATTTTTGCTTTTTTTTTTTTTTTTTTTTTTTTTTTTATTTATTTTATTTCTCTATTTTTTGTCCTACCTTGTTAAGAGTAACTCGAACAAAATTTTTTTTTATAAAACTTTTATATTGAAAGAAATGAAAATTGATGTTGTTTATAAAAGTACCAGTTATAATTGGCATACGGCGTCGATATTACGGACCTTAGCTTTATGGCTCTTATGAAATAAATATAACACTAATTTTAAAGTTCACTTTGATCTCTATTGCGAAAATGTAGAATATGTTCCTCATGTAGGTAACAAATTTTATCGAGCTATGTCGCCAGAGTGCTCTTGTGAGGAAAGCTTACTTTACCTCCGTCGATACCACTTTGAATCTACGGCATACTGTATTGAGAAAATAATAAATTGATGCTTGATAGTGCGGTCTACGCTACCAGGCAAGACGTAATAAAATCTAATATTAATATTCGCATATAATGACGTATTATAACTATAAATAATTTATAATTTCATATACATTTTTTTTTATTAACAATTCTACGGACTCGAGTTCCGTACCCTTTTTAAAACTTGATTAGGTACTATTAGAGTTTTTTTAGTTCATACACGCTTATTGTTAATTTTTGTTATTGTGGACGCCAATGTTTTAAATATTATTGATAAATATATAAATAAAACTTTACTGTTCACCATAATAAACAATTCCAAGTGCATATTTACATTACTTTTTTTCAAAATCAAATTTTTTGTTCAAAATAAGTTCCACTGGAGAACACTTTTTGAAGGTCATAAGTATAGGTTAAAAATTAATTTTACTTCCTAGTCTATGTACACCGCTTCGCAACGTGTTATTGCTATTAAGGAGAAGAACCGGCAAGTAACTCCCCAGCAACACGTCTAGCTAAAGATTTTTATTTGTATTTCTCTTATTCTATTTATTGACTATGTGATTTGTAACATACAGAAGCCAACATTCACATCGGGAGGCACCACCGAACCCCTGATGTTGCAAGCAACTAATTTTGGTCATAGGGACCGTTGGCCATTAGCCTGTCCGCTGTGTTTCAACTGAAATAAAATCGGATTCAACATAAATATAAATTAGCCCATACTCTTTCTACTGCTGGAAGTGTTGGACTTCCCCGTGTTTTAGAGGAACGGACGATAGCTACTTACCACGCTTGCCGAGGGTGGATTGGCAGATTTGTTACATTGGTGACCTCAAAGTGCCGGTTTCTTCACGATGTTCTCTTTCATCGTCAATATGTCATTAGGTCAAAAATACAGCTTAATGGCCACCTTCCTGTATTCGCATCCATTTGAATGAGACATGGGTGCTGTTTTAGCAACTACGACTACAACTTTATATGAATGAGTTTATCTGAACTAAAAGTGCGAAAATGAAGGCATTTTTGTTTAAATCAATGCGTGATATGTTTACGCATAATTTTCAATTGTCTTTGAATATAACTGTTAGTTCAATTTGGATTAGTTTCACTTTGCTACAACTTGACATAATGACACTCTATTTATCCCTATTATTCTGTTGTTAACAGAGTTGTTAAGGAAGCGTTCTTAAGTCTCACCAAGTGGCCCTCGTGAAGGAAATGAGCTCAATTTGCCATTATCTCGGAGAATTGACTGCCTCACTGCTACTTGTTATACTGACTTATTTAGTATGACAATCCAACTAGAAAATCCATTGCGGAAATTGCAGGGTTGCAAATTGGGTACGCTCAAGTGCTGTACCCAGCGAGCGAGCGTTTTACTTACATTTTTTAACTGCATTGGAATCAAATGCATGATATTATGTTTATAACAAAATTAAAAAATATAACAATTGCTATACCTATGTTAGGCAGTTCTTAAAAGAAAATATGTAATGTAGGTTGAAGTAAAAAAGCGCTCATCGGTCTCCGAAACAGAACCTTCAAATGCAACTGGGAATGACAGTATGATGATATTGATGTTAGGCTAATCTTATTCACGCATATTAATTTTAATTTCTAATATTTCATTTAATAAAATTGAAAGCTACCATTTATTAACACAATTATAAAATTACATACTATTGAATACAATGAAAGAAAACTTAACTTATTTGTATTGTATTCTACCCATAGTCCCTCAAGACTATAAGTAGAATACTGAGCCCAGATCACCGTCTTCGATGGGTAAGGTGCCCAGAAGGCTGGCTACGTTTCCTCGCTGGATCGCCATACTGATCCGTTTGCCGAGGTAGGCACCAGCCTTCTGATCACCTGAAGAGTCGATGAGTCGTTTTGATAAATTTTGGTAGAGGCTCATGGCCTCAGGACCCCACGGTCCAAGCGTCTCAACAGCAAACGGCACAAACATATAACTCTCACTGAGGGTTGCATATTTCCGCCGCTTGAGTGATTCCGCTGTTTCCGCCGCCGAACCGGCCGATCTAGACGTGTTTGGTAAATGGGATGCGGCCAACGTGTCTACGAAAGTCGCATCCCACACCAAAGGCTTGCCACGCTGCCACGGAATTCGATTTATTTAAAATTTATTTATTTAAATTCATTTAATTGTTCAAACTGTTATTATGGATCTTTGTATCTGAAATAAATGAATAATGATTATTTGTATGTCTCTCAAGACCAGGGGTCACAAAAATATTATTATTATTTTAAACCTTTTTAACACACTATGCGTTATGTTGCCTCGTAACTGCATAGCACATTAGAAGCGTATCAAACGACAACTAGTTACACAAGTATAGGCCATTAAGTTTGTTACAGATAATTAAAGTTAATCATAATTTACTACACTAATTGCAAGTTATTGATATATTATTTGCTGTCCAGAAAGGAGACCGGGACTTTGGGCTCAAAGAAATGTAACGTTGAGATATGGTTTATATTTTAATTAAATAAAAGGTTTATATTTTTGTATTGCAAAATATAAAGCATCAATCCTATATTCTATCTGTAAGGCGAGATATCTCAAAAATAAGGTCACAAATAAAACATGTTATCGATTACCATAATCGATTTATGTGAATGAACTTCAACATAATATGAAAGCACTTACACCACACGATTAATTCATTCAAAATAACTAAACCTAATACTAACTAACTAAACCTATAAAAAATGACAACATTATAAAAATAAATTTTACATCACTTTGCGACAAAGAATTCAATTAACCGCAATAAAGATAATATTACCCTTTAAAATTAAGCCTTGATTTTTATCTATTTCAGTGGGTGCGACGACGTGCAGCGTTCGCTGGAGCTATTGGACCAGGTGCTGAGCGAGTACGACGAGGGTGAGCCGCGGTCTCTGGAAGCGCGCGCGCCCCCCACGCCGGCGACGCCAGCGACGCCCGCGACGCCGGCCACCGATGACGACTCGCCTCTTGCCGGACACACGTCGGAGGACGATGGATACATGAGCATGAACGGAAGGAGGTAATTCTCGGTCGTCTTCCTTCCAGTATAAGTAAGACGATTGACTCTTCAAGTGGACCTTCAGATGCAAATCCTAAACTAATTATTCATTAATATAAGGGAAAAGAACACCTTGTTCAAAATGAATGCTTTCCTTTGTTCTGCCCTTTGACATTACTTCATAGAAATTGATCCTTACAAACTACAGTATGATTTGATATGACAGTGTAATTTTTTTCAAAATCAGTTGTTTCATTTCTTGACAAAGTTAAAAAAAACAAAAAGTCAAGTCAAAATCGACTTCGAGACCTTTAATTGCTTTTCGCTATTTCCCTTGAAAATTTTACGAAATACCTACATGGCTTAAAATACTAATGCTAGTGTGCACCGACATTTGACCGATGGTTAAAATAAAATAATCGGTGTTTATGCATGCAATTTGATCGATTATTTTATTTTAACAACCAGTTAAATGTCAGTGCACACCAGCCTTAGGCTGGTGTGTATAGACATTTAACCAGTAGTTAAAATAAAATAATCGCTGTTTAGCCATATATTTTAGGCATTTAAAGGATTGCCAAAGCGACTCGTCAACGACTTGTAGGTCATTTAATACCTTCACGCCATCTGTTTTACCGTATCCTCTATCCCAACACTAATATGGATTTAATTATAGCTATCACAGAAAATTGTAACATATTTTAAACTAAAAATCAACCCCAACAATGCACAGCATGGAGAGAGATTTATGATTCCTTTAAGCTCACTATACTCAACCTGCACCCGCTGAGCTTTTAGACATCTTGGTTGGATCACCTCTATAACAACTACAAAGATATTAATATTTATACATTATTTATATTGGTATTTGGTAACACCTCAGTGTTGTAAATATCCATAGACGAAGAAAAACGCTTGAACATAATAATGTTGCGACACCTCATCTAATAGTATCGAGGGGTGAAAGGCTATTTGTTTTAAGCGACATTTTGTGTGATACTCATCACGATGGATTTTTAATCTTAATGTTTCAACTTAAAGAAATATACAGAACCTGATCTCTAGTTTCAGTCTACAGATGTTCTTTTTTTTAAAATATGGGACATAGTTCGTTAGTGATGTGTTTTTCTGGGTCATTAGAAACTTTAAACTTTTCTCCCGACAATTTATAAGTGTCGTTTAAAACAAATAGCCTTTCACCCATCGGTATCTATTTGGAATTGTGGGACCCTCTTACAAAAAAGGTTGAGTTTAGTTGCTCTAATCCGTCTCTTGTCGATTTAGTTCCAAAATATCCCCTAATAAACTAGATCCAGACGATTCTAATGATCGTTGCACTAATTGTTTCAGAGCGAAGTTCGCATTAGGTTTCCGTCCAACAGAGGAGCGCGAGGAGCCTTCACCCCCCGACCCGCCGTCGCCGCACTCGCCGCCTCCACCAGAAGAGGCTGAACGCATCATCTCAACTCTGTTACCGAAGTAAGTTTCTAACACCCTCTTAATAGTTCAACCTATCTCAGTTTGAAAAACACTGTGATTAGTACTTGCCAAGAGGTAATGACAGACGGCAAAACCGCCCATATTTGCACGTATACACTACAATATTCACTTTACATAATACTGACGATAACAGGCTTTAGAACTTTCTGTTATGCATAAGCATATTCGTTTTTTTTTAATAAATAAAACATACTAGAAAATATACATATATAACTTTCAAAAGTAAATAATGAGGTTTTATAAAACTGACATTTTTTATCTAGCAATTGAGAAACGTGCTTCCACTATATGGAATTCGAATTAAAATATGTCAAAGCAAGTCTTGAAGCCAGTCTTATTAGTTATCCTATAACTCGATATTTAAAGAGAAATACTAATATATAATTGTAGCAAGTATTTTTTAATATATTAGGAGTTTTTGCCCTTCCTAGTTTTTGTCACAGTCAGAGTAATAATGCAATGCTGCCTTAAAAAAACATGATTTGTCATATTACTCGTTACTTACGAATTATTTCACAATATCCGATAATTTTATCGTCCTAATCGACTGGTGATTATAATTATATACTAGTCAAAACAAAGTTAGGGCCACCTTGTATTTTTGCTATCATTGGTAAATTAAGTGAGTTTTTTTACAACCCTGTAATTGATAGAATTATCTGGTGACATATATATTATCTAAACCGTACATAACGAGTCTATAAGACATTTTCGTAATGATTTCAGGGTATCGCCAGCAAATTCAGCAAGCAGAACCGCATCAGTCGAGAAGAATGAAACCGAAGAACGATTAGATTCCATAATCAGTGTTAATGGAGTAACTACTGCAACACAGACCACATTTGTAAGCATTTTATTCAATGCACTTTTATCTTTACATATTCTTGGTATTTACAGAACAAATAGTTATGTTCAAAGTTCTTCTTAATCTGGCCATAAACGTTTTACCGAGTTAGTTATGCTTTGATCATGTATCTACCATTACAACTAAATAAGCCTAAAATCAACTATCTTTTCGCTTGCAGTCGAAGTTGCCGTTTTTTAATACGAGGTCCACTTTTCTATACCTCTTCATGAGAAGGGTCCCCAACGTTGTTTCACAAAATCAGAACTGAAAAGAAAGAAACAGAGTTGGGAAAATCTATTTAAATATTACTTTTCAATGTGTAGGTATGTGCAACAGGGGGGGGGGGGAGGGAAGACATAAAACGTTGTATTCTACATAATATATTTCCCGCAAATTATTGGGTACTGCTCAGTAAAAAATATCCAAGTGGCATATTTTATGACACAGCAAACATGACTTTCACATTTAGAAAATTGTCTGTTTCCAACGTTTACGTGTTTTGTAAATGCGAGATAAATTATAACTTTTACGTATTATAATAATTATTTTATTTGCATTTTTATCGTGTATCTACAATATATTAAACATTTAAATATAAACTAAAATACATTATGTAGCAGATCACTGTCAGCGGGGAGTGTGCCCAGAAGGCTAGTAGTAGGTACTAATATTTATTTGTTGTGCGAAATATGAACCAGTCTTCTGATCACGATTCGTATCAGAGTTTCTTTAAAGAAACTCTTTACCGACGAACCCACAGGCCTAATGTTTCAACCCCAAACGGCTCAAAAATGTAATCTTTTTCGAAGGCTCCATAGGCACTGTTTGACTTCTTCAGTGGAAGCGTCTGCGATGCCAGCCCCTGACACAGTCATTGGAAGATGTGATGTGATGGCCAATGTGTCAACTTATGTTTTTGCTTATATTAACTTATGCTGCTTATGTTAACATCCTACACTAGGCCCCATCTTCCAAGGCACGAGTGACATTCCTTTCGGTCTCTCGCTATTGGTTCCAGAATAACCGGTAGCCGACGGTGATAAGTGCGCGGCGGATGATGTTAAGGCTGGCATGACCGAGATCCTCTTCCTGCACTCTTCAAACATGAAAATCCGTAATATTTAAAATTAATTATTAATTTGTTTATATATTTCCAGCCAAAAACCAGGCACCAACGTCCATATGGTTGGGAAAAGGACGGTGAAGCCAAAGTATTCCAGCTACAGCAGCCTCCCGTCCCTCCGTTCAGATTCGCCTCCCTGCAGCACGGCGCACGGCCCCCGCAACCCGAAACAGCACCTACGTGGTTACCCCCCAGACATAACACCCCTCCCACCAACCAGAAGAAGTCACCCAGCTTCGAGAATCCGCCAGTGTTCCCGTTCATGGGTTTTTCCAGCGAATTCAGTGACAAACCGTACAACGAACATCCAGTTACCATATACCCGGGGCCGAATCTGCAATATAATAAGTCCCATTCGCCCACTTACAATGTACCGAAGATGTCACCGTGCAATACGAAAAGTTCAGAAAGAAAGAACAGTTCAAAGCGGGATAGCAGATCGGATGGGGAGATGCTGTCGCCGAAGGGGAAAATACCTCCGCGGACTCTCGCCGGTTCTATGGAACGACATAGAGAAGTGTGTAGGGGCTCTTCGGAGGATGTGATGGACATTTGCAAGAGGAGGAGTTCAAGTAAAAGTAACGACGATGAGCATTTTTCGGACGATTCGTTGGAGGAGTCGTTCCCGCCGCCGCCGCCCGCTGTCACCACGCCATCGAAACGCAACTCCATCGCATGGGAAGTGTCACTTGATGGTGACGATCCTCTGCTAACTCCAGGAAGTACCAAGGTAATTTTTTGGGGTTTTTCATTTTATATTTAATGTAATATTGCTACTTGATGCATAATTCATATTGTTACGTGCAAGCGGGGGTACGCACTTATGGATTGGAAGAAAACACCAATTTTAAATTTAACTCTTTTATTGACTTACACAGCCGCACGTAGTACCTCTCGGCAAGGTTGCCCCTATACGCACGACCAACGATGCACAGTCCAGACGATAAGTTGTCACACCCTCAATACCGTCGCCGATATTGCGTAGACCACCTCCGACATTATTGCATGTAGCTCGCTTATGGTTCCTCTCCCGAACTACGCTACACACATCTTTCACCTATCAGTCCACCAAACTTATCATTAAATTCACCACTTAATTCGTCTCTGTCTTCTATTAACTTTCTCTTCCAACTCTTTAGTATCGCACTTGTCGCTTCACCGTCTTGAATTCTAAACTCTAAACTGCCCGGTAGGTGCGCCTTACGCTGTTTATATACCCGGAAGAATTTTCTAGAACCCATCTATTTATCTCTGTCTTTTCTTTCCCGAACCTTCTGTTCGGGAACTTTCGTTTATACATCTATCCTTTTCTGACATCTATCTATCTCTTTCTTTCTTTCGTCGTCTATCTCTTTCTAACATCTATCTATCTCTTTCTTTCGTTTATCGTCTATCCTTTTCTCAATATATCCGTCCTTGTCTGTTCGTTCTAGATCGTTCTAGATTTTTCCAAAAGTTCTAGAACTAACTAGATGGTTCCACCATCATTCGCCACAATATTTTATGATTACGAGCATTGAGTTTCGAAGCCATTTTAGCAACGTAGCTTGTCAACTTGTCCTGTTCATCTGTCTTTTTATGTCCTAATCATCTTTCTCAGTGCATCATTTAGTCAGACCTTGAAAAAACATAACAATGTTCCTGTTAATGAAGTAAATATGTAGGTAGTGAGATATTAACTCTCAAATTCTTGAAAATTGTCTTCCCTCTCTTAAAGTATGGGGTGAAAAAATCTGAAATAGATTAAATGTTTTTGAAGTTGAAAAAAACTCCAACGAATTTTTTTAAACAGTATTTGTTGAGTAATTTTCGAAATATGGGGTATTTGTTATCAAATTCTCTTCTGTGTTTCTGTCGCCATTTAAAGAAAACAAGAAAAGGTATATTTTACAGAACCCTTCTATGTGCCAAAATGACCAATATTATTTTTGAAATTGTTAAGGGTAATTATAAGTACAGATAAAAAATTTATTTGTAAAAGAACTACGCAATTCATTAAAGAGATTTGAATTCATTTCAGGTTATAGGCAGACGAAGAAGAAAGTCAGGAGACCAATCACACTCGAGTACCAGTTCCATACCACAGCGGTTGGACGACGACTGGGGCGAGGAGTACTGGCCTCCGCCGCCGCCGATCACTCCGTGCGAGAACCTCGCTTCGCCGGTCTCGGACCTCGAGGCCGAAGGTCGACGACCCCAAGATTTCGCTTCCGGAACATACGTCATCAGAAAGGGCAAAAGTCGAAAACAGTTACCTAGTTTTAATAAAACTGCTACAAATAAGTCTTCTAATGTCGGCAATCTAATACATAGTCACAGTCTTAATAGAAGTACCGATACTGATAAGTCCATAGACGGGTCGAGTATCTCGATAAGCGGCTCTGGTTCGGTCGGCTCTTACAATTCCAGACCGAGCTCGGATCTAAGCTTGCCTCAATCGCGATACAGCGTCGACCTGAACTCACGTTTGAGTCGCGAACTGAATACACCTAATTCAAGATATAGTATAGATCTCTGTACACCGAATCCCAGATTGGGCAAAGAAATGACATCGCCAAAATCGCGATTAAGTTTGGATCTCAACAACGGTCAAGACAGGTTCATAGCTCAGGAGTATTTCGGTCACAGTCCAAAGAGCAGAAAAGTACCGGGCGACAAAGGCGTACATTTGTCGAAGAGTAGTGTCGTCCAAAATAAACTGTCTCCACAGAATAGATTTACCGATTTTAAAAAGTATTCTTCCACGTTCGATAATATTCAGTCGTTAATAAAAGAAGGGAAAGTCGAGGAGAATCCTCAAGCGGAATGTAGCGAGACTGTGAACGAATTGACGACGGTGCCTCCTAACATGGTGAGGGTGGTCTCTCTGCCGAGCCTCGGCGGGAGGGCGACGGGGGCGGGGGCGGAGGTCGGCAGCCCCTCATCACCACCGTAGAGGAGGAGGAGGACCAGGAGAGCGCCGGGCCCGGTTCCAGCGGAGACACCTCGCCCCTGCGCAAAATCGAAAACAACATCAGCGCTATACTCAATCAAGGCCGGGACCAAAAACATTTTACACCCTACATGCCAAAAGACTGGAATATTCATAAGGACGAGTACTGTGATGACCTGACTAGGGAGATATCAGAAAACAATTTCCGCCATAGCTCTAGGGAGAGACAGAAGAGACACGACATACAGAAATCGTCGAGTCACAATGAAATTCAAAATCGGTCTATAGACCGACGCGATCGTTCGAGGAGGTCGAGTAGTATGCACAAGTCTGCAAGCGCGAAGGACGTGCCGGTGGGCCTGGTGCGGCAGCCGTCCTCGTCGGACTCGGCCGTCTCCAGCGGCGGAGACTTCCCCTTGAACGTGCAGATTATAGAGCACCCGTACAGGCACCCGCCACTGCCCGCGTCGCCGGGCCTGGGCCACGAGATGGGCCGCTGCCGCAGACGCCCGACTCGCCCAAGTTCCCGCCGCTGCCACCGTCGCCCGTTCAGGAGGTCGAAGACGAAGAATACACCGAAATCATGCAACACCCGTTAGAAAGACGTCACCCTAAAAAATCGGATACACTACCGACACCGACAATAATAGATGCCAAAAGAAGGTAAATAATTTATTCATAATAGTTATCTATAATATTATAAAATTTTAAGTGTAGTCTTTTGTTTTTTAGTATTTCTAGGTTTGTCTGTTTTTTCGGGATTTACGTAAGTAATACTGGCCGATTTCTATGCGGCTTTCGCTCCCAGGAATCGCGCGAAATATTTCTCGAGTGCGGTTTCAAGTTTTTAGGGCATATAAACATGCCAAGCTTATTCTGACATAGTTAAAAGGAAAACATTTTCTAAATTCTTTTTAATCAATACGATACTTTCCACACATAGTACGAATATCGCGGGATTTTTCCGAAGGTGGTTTAAATTTGTCAGGGTGCATAAAACTTGGCTTATTCAAATACGATTTGTTACCAGTCTAACTGGATGAAGTAGCGGCGAATCCTGGTATTAATTGATATATTTAAAAACTTTTTTTACTTATTTTTTAAGTATTTTCTTGATTTTCCGCGACTAGCATCCATAATAAAACTAAACTTTAACGGTTTATATTTTTAGGAGTCGTAATCACGGCTTCAAAGCGGCCAAAACGTTGGAATCATAAGAGTCAAATAAATTACCATGCTTAAAACCGTTACAACGTAGTACTATTATAACTAATGACTTTTTTTAACAAGCCTGTTTTGTGGTTATATGAAATTGAAAAATCTGCTTCGAATTTATACATATAGGTATTTATGGTTTTACAAGTTTTATATGTAGTTTTAGATTTTATAGCAATTAATATTTGTGATGATGTTTAGACGTATGTAAGGCGAGTGACATGAATGGTTTTTAATAATATAGGTAATGTGTTGATGTAATAAGGTTTTATGCAATGAAGTAGTTGCGTTAATCGCAAACAAAGCCTATAGACCCCATATCATTAATTAGTAAACTATGGTGGTAATGGTGGTCAAAAATTTCATAAAAATGGGTGTTTAAATTGTAGTAATTTGGATTAGGAGATACAGGAAGTTGAAGCCTAGGTAGACTGTATAGGCCCTATGCTGAATACTTATATGAACATAGACGTAATTACATGTCGTCGTCGTCGTCAGCCATTCACAGTCCACTGCTGGACGTAGGCCTCCCCAAGACGGCGCCACTCATACCTGTCCGAATGTAATTACATGTATGTCTGTAAAAATGCACAAAAAACATCTGTGCACTTCATGAGACATTTTTGTTGTCGTTTACGTGTGTATATTGGTTTTATAATTCTAGTTTGTTGTAGTAAACGAAAACGCGTATTTTCGCTTGAAATGATTAACGATTGGTGAATATTCCCAGGCCCTCCGAACCACCAGCAGTGCCACCGCATCGTGACAGTACGAATAGTCTCAAAACACGTTCTATGGAAACTAGTTATAACAAAAACAGAAGAAATAGCACCAACTTCAAAACTGGTTCAACGGACAGGCGAACTTTACCTACAGGTAACAACATACTACAATTACTGTAGCGCCTGGTGGGTTAAAATAGCCACTTTCGCAGTTTGTATGACGGATGTGACAATTGTCAACATAATGTGGAATCTTATGCCATATGTTTCACCAGTACATCTAAAACCATGTAAATTATATAAACATAATACGATTCTCCAAAAGCGGCTATTTTTGGTCCCTAATGTCAAGGTGAAACTACAGTAAACGAACTGAGATGAATTATTGTTTGACAACATATATTTCGATTTGCTTAAAGCCTGATTTCGATTTGCATGACTTAAGTAGTTAGTTAACTTGCGACTACGTCTCTTTCGGCTTAGGCAGACATCTACTTCATCCATAACTTGTTACTTATCTGGAAAATTATGTAATTGAAACTAATGCAATTAGTTCGATTCGTGTTTTGCCTAAGCAATAAGCATTGTATGCATATAGCAATCAATCGTGGTAGCACAATGACCTAATGGGCATATTGTTAAAATTACCACCTGCTAGCAACGATGAAGGAAAACATCGTGATGTGACCTGCACATCGAGATACTGATGTGTCAAACCTGCCAAGACGCCTTGGACAAGCGTGGCGGGTATACTGGCCATCCCTATAATAGGAGGCCCGAGCCCAGCAGTGGGATATTGATGGGCCTGTTATTATTATTTTGTTATAATCAGCTATACAGTGTGGCAATGCAGCCAGCGTTCTCGGCATGCTTCCATCTAACAACATATGTTACGTAGTCTATATAACAAATTACTTGTAATGGTTTTAAGCGCGGTCTTTTATTTGTCTTCCGTGATCACAGCCACTGAAAAGTAGCCGAAACGTCGGAATAAAAATCAAATAAAACACCGCGCTTCAAGCCATATTATGTGTACTAGCGGAAACAATATATACTGTATACTACACACTACACAATATACTATAGAATACTAGTCTACATTAACATTAGTATTCAGGCAGATACAAACCATGCTTTAAGGCTTAGTTTCAGTTCTGTAGTATTTTAGGTTTTTTCTATCTTTTTTGTATGCGCATTATTTTCAGAACTCAGATCTATAAAAAAAAAAACTTTCAAAAATGTAACGAGTTATATATGATGCAAAAACGTTAGTTTTCTATTCAAATGAAAATCAGCACAAATTATCTGGGACGATCTAAAACTGACCAAAGTAATTATCCGTAAAATCGATATGTGCATTCATTTCCACAATTAACAATATGAAAAACTTACTAAACATGATTAATTCATTAAAATAACTAAATTCACTAGTTATAAAAAAAATCAACATAATAAAATGAAATCTTAAAATCACTTTCTTTTTACAATCTGGGCCCTAGAATTTATCCGTCTCCTTTTATGAAAATTTTAGTCTGTATGGCGCTACAACATTATGTATTGAAATTTTAAACAAAATAAAGATTAGAGTTAACCCTCAGAGATGTAAGTGAAGATAGAAGAATATTTTTAGTTTAAAATCTGTAGGTACTAGTATATACGCAGTCATTTGAGGTATAGTTAGATGTCGAAAGAAACTAACGATTTTTTTAACGATAACATGAAAATTGTGTAGTCTTCATTATAGCTCAATTTAACTTTTAAATTATAAGTTGGAAACACCTGAAAAAGATCAAGGAGATGAATAAAAAAACTGTAAACGAAAAATAGTTGAAACACTATCCGTTGTATTTTCGATTAAGCGTATTTTTTATGGCTCCATAGCCAAATAACAAAAATAGACGATGTTTGTCATCACCTCTACTCTTCGTTGTATGTGGACTGTCAAGCACATATCCAATTATTCAATTTAGTTTTTCAGTCAGACAAAATCAACTTTACAAAGCTGTTTAGATCCATAAAGTTTAATTTAACATCACCTGTTTGAGACCTGAAATTACATTGTTCGTACTGCAAGCGATAAAAAAACCATAACCTTCATTGCGCAATACTTCAGTGAGAATCTAAGTCATTCTACTGAAATAGGTTGATTATAGCCTTTGGTCTATGTTTAATCAATTTCAACTCTTTAGACGATCGATTTTATTCTTTCTATCTAGCAGTGCTGTGGCCAAGCTATTGCTGTAGTTTGAGGTCATATTGAATGTTGAAGGCATGTCTAAAAAATAAACGATGCCATCCATCTGCCAGATATGAGTGTGAGTGGCGCCCGACGGCGTACGCTGCAGCGGCAGAGCCGTGAGGGCGGCGCGCCGACGCGCGGCCCGTTGCAGACGTCGGCCAGCCTGCCCGAGACGCCTGTCTTCGCGCGGGGCTGCGACGTGCCACGCACTCCGCCCAGGAACTCCACCGGACCACAACGGAACAACACCATTAACTCAATGCAATCCATAGGTGAGTATGATCATTTGATCGATCGAATTCAATTCGTTCGATTGGAACGTGTAAGGTGTTTAATCGTTTGATCGATCGATTTAATTCGTTCGATTGAACGTGTAAGGTTTTAATCGTTTGATCGATCCATTTAAATTCGTTCGATTTGAACGTGTAAGGTTTTAATCGTTTGATCGATCATTTTTCGTTTTTTTTTTTTTTTTTTTTTTTTTTTTTTTTTTTTTTTTTTTTTTTGAACGTGTAAGGTTTTAATCGTTTGATCAATCCATTTCAATTCGTTCGATTTGAACGTGTAAGGCGTTAAATAGATACTCATGCCTACCCCATACATACAATAATTACACTGATCAAACTTTTAAACAGTCTAGTCGAGTTATGTGCTTGCGTCAATTTTGTGACAAATTAACAGTTTGGTCGATGGAAAAAGACAATCAATTCGTTTGCTATCGACTTTTTTAGTTTTATCTATCGATCGTATTGCTGTAGCTTGACAGCATTTTTAAGCGAATGCGCTCTTTCATCATCATCAAGTTTGCTTCGACGCCTTTCCGATTTCCTATTTTTACTTCTTTACGTCTTCGGCATCCCCAATTGTGAGATCATTGGGAAGCATGTCAAATCAGTATTTCTTGGGGTAATCTTTCTAAAAATATTAATTTGAAGCTCTGAAAACTTTAATTAAATAAATTAATAACTAAATTTTATAATGAGCCTATCTTTATTTTAAGAGTTTTATTTACGCTGTCTCAGAGCGAACTAAAAAGGAGACAATAAGTGTAACGTAACATATTTTGCGATGCCTCGTGTACAGATTTTTACGATGTAACATCCCATCGCAATGTGTGTTTTGGCCCTTATCTAAAAGCTATCTAGCTAGCCTAGCTAATGTTCTGGATTATTTTTTTGTACTCTGAAATCGAACTTTAAAAAGACCACCATTGCCGACCAGCCTCCTGGCTCATTTCTCGATTGACTTCAATGCTGTCAACTGGTATTTGGCGGAGCCATCCCAAACTAGAGAACGATACTTCATCTACAACCGAAATTTGCTTGATATAAGTTCAACAATTATACCGTAACGTATTATAGACGTCGATCGGCAACGAAACGGTCTTGCCCTGGGAACTCGGATTCAGTTCAAAAGGACTTCTTTTAGCGGAGAACAGTGATTTTAAAGACGTTGATCGAAGCTGGTTTGAATCGCCGTTACCGGAGACTGCCTGCAGGAATACGTTAAGTCACCGCAACTAGACCTGGTCTCTATTATCACGCGTTGAATATTTATATATCCACAACCGTGCTGTCGTTTGTGTAACTAAAAACTCCGGGCTTATGAAAGTCGTTAATATGCAACACAAAGAGCGTTGGAAAGAGAACTGATCCTTGAGAATTACTTCATCTTTTATTGATACCACCACTTTACTCGATCATTGCGTCAAGAAGTTAGATATCCAAGCACAGAGACTAGCAGGCATTCTGTATGCTGAAAGTTTAGTAATAAAGCTGTCATACCAGACCTCCTCAAGCGTCTTAGAGATATCAAGAGAAATGGCAAGCCCCTCTCTGTTCTTTTTAGGATATAATAGAATACATTTAAGTTCCTTTCAACTCGGACACTAGAAAATGTGGTCACTATATTAAAAATACCTCCATCATCGTCCGCTAATCAATGGCTACCCGCTGTATCTAATATTTAATTTAATTAGTTTTTTTAACATCTTCAAACCCCTGCCGGGAAAATTACCGCAGTAAACCAGGGTTAAAAAATATCCCAGTCTATCTTATTTTTTTCAATTGTCCATTTTAAGTCATTCCCAGAAAAAAACCGCGTCATTCTCAGGATAAAAAGTAGCGCAGAGTTAAGTCTAAGGTTAGCTATAGGGAAAAACGCATCGAAATCGATCTAGTAGCTTTTATGTGAATCCCGAACAAACAGATAAGAAATCTAAAAAAAAAATACGTTCTAAAAATACGTCGTTTATATAGTATATTCCAGCTGTGTTTTTAATAGCTTCAATGTACAGACACCAGGGCATATTTAGAATTTTATAATATTATAGATTTTAAATTGTATTAATAGTTAGTATTTACTTGTAAACTGTGTTTTAATTATGTATTATCATAACAGGATAATATAGTTAAGGAAATAATAACTCTATGAGAACAATATATAAATAACAAATGTTGTTAAGGATGCAGTAAACGGCCTATTATCGGTCATTGCTGCAAACAACACAAGTACAGTAATATCATTTAAATATTTGTCTACGCTACATCCGTTCCTACTTCCATAAATATCGTTTTAATCATGTAAAAGGGTGTTCTATTTTATCTGTTAGTTCCTAATTTCATTCGAGAAGCTACCTTATTAGGAATACTATAGAAATGTAACTTTCGATATGAAGAATAACTAAATAAATAAAAAAATAATTCTACAACATCTTGAAGTTGGTGCCAATCAAACCATATACATTGTTACAACAACAAAATATATTTTTATGTTTAACATGGCACCGACTTCAAAATGTTATATTTTTCTTTTCAGTTCCTCATGACGGTTTTTTGTTCAAATATTTTTCTCACAAATAAATACTATTATTTGAATTACTAACAACCAAAACCATAATAATTAAAATCTTATAACTTTTATTAAAATTGTGACTACTTCTTTTAATGCAGATATTTGATTCATTTCTCAGTATACCAAGCATGAACATTGATATCATTAACGTATATGATTAACGTACACCGTTAGTAAATAAGGTCTAGTAGGCAGTAATAAGTTTGTTAATAGTACACCCACGCAATTCACAGTTCTTATGAACACAGCCAAATATAACAAGTCCAAATCCTAAGACAGAATATCGTTATAACATAAAGAGCGCAAAGTTGTTGATGAGAAACTTCCATTTTGTCTGTACTAATATAATTTCTCGATCGTTATTAAAACTCCGCTAACTGGCATGATTATATTATTATATTTATAGGAATTCTCAATTTTATAAAGCTTTAATGCAAACCGACCTGACTTGTAAGAAATTCCACCGCGTCAAAGTTCGGTCACAAGTACAAAGACATTAATGATTTGAAATATCTAATATATAAAATTCTCGTGTCACAGTTTTCGTTGCCATACTCCTCCGAAACGGCTTGACCGATTTTGATGATTTTTTTTGTGCTTATCCGGTATCTATGAGAATCGGCCAACATCTATTTTTCATCCCCCTAAATGTTAGGGGTAGTCCACCCCTAAATTTTTTTATTTATTTTTTAGACAAAATTTTTAATTTCTATTTTTTTATGATACAGTATTAAAAAATACATACAACCCTAAATTTTCAACCCTCTACGACCAACCCCTATTTTTTACCGGGCAGGACGACGTCTGCCGGGACAGCTAGTAGTAAAATAATGTTACATTTCAATACCTTGAATATTAATACAAAAAAATGACAATGATTAATTAAGACAGCCATTTTAAAAGTATTTTACAGACAATTGAATCTTCAAAGTTAATAAAACAGGTGTTGCTGCGAGACGTATAAGATTATATATCTAGATAGGTTCTTGGAATTAGCAAGTTGTAATATTTCATGATAGTTTTGTAATGATGAGCTTATCCAATCAGCAAGCAATCCGACATACGTTCGTCTAGTAACACAAAACACCTCGAATTGGTTTTTCGGGCCTAAGGGAGGATTTTATAGGGGCGATTTTCAGACACATTATTATTATATTCTGTATAAAATAAAGTTGTATTTAAAGAAAAACAAATTATTTATCTCACTTTTATAAAGGTAGATATAGAAATATATATAAAGAGATTCTATCTTTTATATTTTAAAAATTGAACAAGTAAAATGGTTTTATTTGAAGGTGAATTGCCGAATTTTTTTCTTAACCTAAAATAACTATTAAAAAAATATATAAAAACCATGTTAAAGATCAGAAGACTTGTAAAAAATGTTTAATTATTGATCAGTTGTTTCGTTTGCCTATTTTTGTCATTTTACGGGAATCGGGGTATAACCACTCCAAAGCGCTCCCGGATTTTCTGGAGTATAAAGTACCGCAGATTTTAAACCAGAACATTTATTGACCACCGAAAACGGCGAAATCGGCTGAATAGATTGTCAGTGTGCATAACGTGCACTTTAAAATTTTATAGATTTGTCGCGGAAAAGAACAATAATTATACAAGCGAATCCACCTACTTATAGAATGGTACAATGTATATGTTGGTACATATTATATTGTTTAAAACAATTTTCGTTGAAATTATTTATTAAGCTCTATAACCTTGAATTATTTCACAATTCTCGTCTTCATACTTTAAACGAAGACACAATTTTTAAGAATCTGGTTGCTAATATCTCTCTACTTATTGACTTAATTAAAAAGGTAATTAAGAAACATAATAAATGTTTAAGATCTCAGTAGCGATATCACAACGAATATTTAGACCGAAAAAATTGTATGCAAGCCTTAGTTATATAGTATGGTCGCCAGCCTCACTTTTACTTTTTCGCAATTTTATTACCTGACTTTATAGTGCTAAATAGATTACATTCATTACGCTCAACTACGCAATGGTTCTCCAGAACATTTATTCCGCGTACAACGATCATCTGGAGGGAACTTCCCGGGTTTTCTCTTTTGCGTTATGATATGGGGATTTTTTAAGGGCATTCTAAAATTTGTCGGAAGTCGGCAACGCGCTGAGGACACTCCTGGTGTTGCAAACGTCAATGGGCGACGATAACCACTTTCCTTCTGGTTGGCCATGTGCCTGTTTGCCTACTTCAGGCAATAAAAAAAAATTTCATGTCAAATTTTATCAATATACACACACAGTTTTCGAAAAAACAACTGACATATACAGCCAGACGGACAACCGGAAAGCCAGAGACCAATTAAACAAGACTTCGAACGGTTTCTAGACATGGTTTGTGTCCAACTTATTCATGAATGACTATTCTTGTTTTAGAATAATCTCTAAGCCAATACCCAAATGCTGGACTAAACCATTTAACAGATCCATCATGGATTTAGCCAATTAACAGAGTTCTCCTTATTTAAAAGTCACATTTCACAAACAAAGAGCAGAGAATACTTGCGCACTCCGATGGCAGAAGCCTTGGCAGTAGTGACGGCTAGTATAGATTTTTTTGTTAACGCAGGGGAATGTCTTGTCTTGCGATAGACACTAGGGCCATTACGAGGGAAGACCAAATGCTTGCTGACTGTTGGGGATCCCGCTCTAGGGAGCGAGAGCCCATGACACTACCCACTAAACCTAAACCTTTTATCCTGGGAACCCCGCGGGAATTTTTCTGGGTATTATTATTTAAAATGACTTAGATTAAAAAATATCGAATTGGAATGTAATTTTTTTACTCATCGATTACAAATTTAATGTAATAAAATATGTGATATGTTTTTATCCCGGGAATCCCGCGAGAGTATTTTATTTTAAGTGAAACGAAGTAATCATGTACGATATACTTTTATAAATTTAGTAATGTACAATGTAACGAAATTCTATTATGTGTTATTATAATTCCAACTTATTAACAACAGGGTCAATGTAACAGCAAAACTTGCCGGTTTGGTGTTTCTGAAAAATCTTAATTGCTTTTGGCTGAATAGTACAGTTATCTTCATATAAACCAATTTATGCTCATCGTCAAGTAGGTAATTAGCAACTTTTAATTATCCCAAGCTACAACAGCTATGATGCCAAATTATACTTTGAAATGTCAATGCATCTAGAACGGCCCGGAACGATTTTTAATGGATTAGATGGTTAGATTATAAGTTCAATAAGGGATAATTGTCTCATTGCTGAACTCGTGTCTCCCTATTTCAGGCTACCACATGATATATCTACTCAGGTTTTCTAAGGGGGCAATTTCACGCAGCGGTAATCTCTGTGTTGGGTTTCTCACGATTTTTACCTTCACTGCCCCTTTACTTATATATAGATATTAAAACGAATTACGTGTTTGACAAATGAACAGTAGGTGAGAAATATTATTCTAATTAATTTCATATTTTAGAAACAGGTTTCAGTTATGAATTTTTCACAAATTTACATATATATAAATATAACTATAATAATGTTATTGTTAAGTCCTCATCATACAAACTGACAGGATATGTACAGTCAACATGTTTTATCTGTATTGTGTTTATCGTCATCCGCCCTTATTGTCAGTTTATTTCATCTTATCGCGGTGTTACTCCAAAAAATATCACCCCTGCCCCTAAAGCAAGAAACAAAATATATATAAACAGATAGATAAGGAATATATTTTAATTTGTATTTTTAAAAACTAATCAATTTGATGACGATGTTTCGATGTCCAAGTAACAACAACATAAAACACAATCCTGTTGTATTTGTAATATGTGTTGATATTGTCAATAGGTGGCAGCGCTACATTGGGTGGATACGGAAGGGGTTCTATAATGGGCGCCTCATCTGGTGTGTGCACTGGAGCTGACCTTCTGAGACTGGGAGGACCTCCAAGAGGCTGGTATCCTAGGCAAAGAAACCGGTTAGTAGTTATATACTTAATAAAAAAAATACAGGCTTAGCATTCTGACAAATATATTTATATTATAATCATCAAAAGCAAATTAATAGACCAAACGATAATGTTTTAACGTACTATTTACTAAAAGTAATTCCATGTCTAATTATACTTTACTCAATAAGATTTTTTGTCAGCGATATATCAAAGCGTGGGATGGAGTGAAATTAAATTATTAGATCGTCAGAATAAACACAGTATGAAGCAAAAATCAATTCAATATAAATATTAAACTCATTTTGCTTTTAAAATGAATCTCGAAGAATCCTCTTAAGAATGTAATAATGTAATTTGGATTCAAATTAATAGAATTATAGTATCACTAATGCTGTGTGATCTGAAGGCTGGTTCATATAACAAGTGGTATTGTAATATATTATCTGATACGTAATCTATAAGTTTTGTATAAGATTTTGATAGGTAACATTTTATTAATGTTACATGACTTTCAATAAGTATTCTGTAAGATTCCATTTTGAAATAAATCCATTTTAATATACTAGGTTCTAAATAAATTCACTGTACATTGTACAGTGTACAAGAATTCAATGCCAAAATTAAATACTACGATATAATGCATTATTTTATGTAAGAAAACTCATTTCTAATAATTTTCATATTATTATTCCGATTAAAATGATCGATTTCCAAATGCAACAAATTATCGAATTCGTGAATTACAGATCTAGTTTCTACCTACATAATATACTCGTAATTAAATAACTTTCACGTTATTTTCGGTAACTTGCTTACGAAACAAAATTAATGATACTTTCGATAAGCTAAACAGGATTATAGAATTAATTTATAGTGTTTTTGTAACGATCTTCAGACGTAGCGAATGCTTTTATTTAACCTACTTACATATAAATTATACATTTAATTCTTCCACATAAAAATATATGCAGAACCTGATTATATATATTAATTCGACACAAGATTAAAATTTTCTGTTTAAAATAAGAGCATATACATGTATCCACTCTTTCAAATTTAAAAAAAGACTTGCATATGAAGGTCAGTAGATTTTATTATAATTTCATAATTAAAATAAGCATTGCATAATTATTCATTTTTTATTATTCTAAAATGTAATAAAATACTTTTGAGTAACAAATTTAAATAATTTAAACAACAAATATATTTTAGTCTGATATAACATACAATAGAGTATAATATTAAATTCATTGTAACTGCTTATAAAATACTAATAATTTTTCAATATACTCATGATTTGTAACTATCGTCCCTTGAGTGTCGTTTGCAAAAATAAATTTTAATTGTATAATAAATACACACTGGCCGGAACCTGAAGTTTCCATAAGTATCTTGAGTTCAAATTAATAATAGTGAAATAAAATATGTTTAATGACTTAACTTTCAAACAGATCTTTCTAAAATTGTTGAATAAATTAATATATTAACTATTAATTTGCTTTTAAACGCATATTTTATTACAATATTAAGGTAGTGTTCGTTATCGTCATACTTAGCCGTTATCCAAGTAGGCAACAACTCTCTAACAACCTGATAGGCAAAAAGACTCTTTGAAGACCCTAATAGACAACCATTATACAGTAATATTTAAATCTTAACCATAATATTCCACTACACTAGAATCATGACATACATGTTATACTGATGTACAGTGCTCGCTATGACTAATCTGGTTGGTGGTAGGCCTGCTTCAACTGAACACCTGGACCGCCTGACGGCGTCGTCCAAGTGCGCGCCGGAGCTCCCTGTGCCTTGGGAGGGTGCCGGAGGACGTAAACCGCTCACCCTGCCCCCAAATCTCACACCCAAGTTTTTCCAGAAGTCACCCAGAGAAGCGCTGCGCAGGGTAACCAGCTTATTAATAAGAAAAGGTGAGCGAATTATTTATCAGTTAATTTCACTAATTTGCGTTGCTATTTACGATAATTAATTATTAAAAACTAGGATGGTAACTTGTATTGTAGAGCAAGGAATAAGAACAAATAAATATAACCACTGTCGATACTAATCTGCAGCCGATAGACGAAAACAAGATATATATTCCTCTCGTGAAGGTAACGTTATGGAATAGAATAGAGTATACTTTATTTATTACATAACATTAAATACAGTACAAGAAGTTTAAATACAAAAAAAAAAAATATTTCTTCCAAACAACCTTAAGATCGATCAAAAACATTTGTGAAACATGTGAGTTTTGCAATATAACTAATATTAATCGTATTTAATACAATCAAACACATAAGTGCACATAGTTCACATGAGTTTTCTATATATGTTTATGATATATTTAGTCATTTAAAACAACAAAATTGACATTCTAAGAGTTATATGCATATAAATTAAAAAGCTTAATTAAGCTTATAATTAAAAAATAACTAACTTGACATAAACTTTCCTGTAATTTTTCTTATTCAATCCGCTAAAGATATCATATTGCATTGAATCTGTCCACGCAATTTCACACGGGGAAATTATGGGTCGCTATCCTGTGAACCAAGAAGTCGTGGTAGCCAGTGGCTCGGACGCGTTGAAAGCTCAATTCTAGTTTTTTGACCTAACGTATATTGTTACAATTACTACGTTCTAACAATGATGAAGGAAAACATCGTGATAAAACCTGCATATCGAGATAACCGATGTCAAACCTGTCAAGCCCCTTTGGACAACCGTGGCGGATATACTGTCCGTTCCCTTTTAGTGAGTAGCCCGAGCCGAGCAGTGAGGCGCTTATGGGCTATTATTGTATATCCCGTAAAAACTTTCGAACATTACTAGAAAGTACGTATAATGTGTATTTAATTTTATGATAATCGATTTGCGCCTTAGACCTTAAAAATAAACAAGCAAACTAACTATCTTTACTAATTTATATTAGTGCTCACGAATGATATGATAATCTTCCCAACAAACAAACTGACTTACACATTTTATATTTATATTATAATAGATGCCCACCGTTTATGACTAATGGATGCCTAATCGTTATCCATATTACTATATAGTTAAATTTTAACGATGTTGCCTACAATCATATTGTACTTAGTAAGTGCTACAGATATGAGGTTATTTAGTTTGGAATGTACCAGACATTAAGATAAAGACATTGTTGTCATTCATTTTGCTTTGTGATAATTAAAAAAATAGGAAGGTAGATATTATTTCTGTCATACAAGACAAATAAATAATTCTTATGAATTATTTTAAAATTATTAATATAACCTGTTTGAATGTGCAAGAAATTTTCCTACAGTAAACAGGTAATATTAAAATATTCATATGCAGTTTACGTTTTCAATAAAGTAGTGACATTATTATTACAAAAACCTGTACAAATAAATAGAAAAGACCGCACCTTGCCATGGATTCAAAAATGACATCATTCAACAATTTACTGCAAACTCATTTAATTTACTTGATAAGGTATTATAAAAATATGCATACCTATGTATACGTGACGGTACTAATTGTTTACAATGATGGTATGTAGGTAGTATTCGACTTTAATTTCCTCTTTAAATAATTAGTTTCACATCGCGTGTCGATAGATGTCGCAGCTAGTCTCAAAACTAACTTAGACATACCAATTTACAAATAAACAGCCGGTATATTTGAATTATACATATGGCAAAATACCAGTTTTACAACATAGTAGCAAAAACATGTCAATAGAGAAAAAATATCATACAACTTATACAATTTCTATTGCAATACGTCGATAGTATATACCCACTGTTTCTACAATTGCATACATTTTATACAATGCCTTTCAAGATAGTGTTACAACCGATCTACGTATACTGAGTACGTGCTTAAGGGATAAAGTATTATCAAGTGAAGTAATAATATTTCGTATAGATAATTCCAATTTCACAACTCTTCTTATCAAATGTGATAACTAACAAGCAAGTGTAGGCACCGCCTACCCACTTTCTTTTGTTAAATGAAATGAATTTCCGCAAGTCAAATTAATTTTTAGGGTTTCGAAGCCATTCTGGCGGAAATAGAACCGTTATGAATTCGTCATGTCCATCCATGTTGGTCCCGTCATAATTTTTTTAAGAAATTAACGAAATTATAGTCTGTAATCCGGCTGCAATCAAATCTCAAAAAATAATTAAAGATCAGAGGTGGCTGCCGTACATGTAACTGAGGGTTCAATTTTAATTGGGTAAAGGTTCCTTAATGATATTTTTATTCATGCGAATAAGGCTGGTGTGCACCGAAATTTAATCGACGGTTAAACAAAAATAATCACTTTTTTCCATACATTTTTGGCGACTATTTTTTTAACCATCGGTTAAAAGTCGGTGCGCACCAGCCTAAGTAAGGAAGTATTATTTTAAAATCATGAAGTAGTATTCTCTACTTTTATAATTTTAACCTTTTACAGTATACAGTAAAAAATAGTGTAAAAAAATCAAAGTATATAGCGCTTCAAAATTACTTTCAGAGAAAATTGGTTTCAACAAAATCTCTTTAATATTTTTTGATATATAGGGTATTTTCAATTAAATGACTGTGTTTTAGGGCTACGTAGCCTAACGACAAAAACAATACGCGCTACTAGCATCTACGAAGCCCTTAAATATCAAGTCAAGGTCAAATAGGCACTTAATGCAAACAAAGTAAATTCACATAGAAAGCTCAAAATAGATCAGACACTATAAATTAGTTGTCTTTTTTGTTCCAAGTAATAATCATGTAATAGATACAATTATACGAGTAAATTGGACTTTTTTCAAACTAAAAATTTAACAATGTTGTTGTAATTAAAAATTGTTACACTTAATAGACATGTTACGGTTATTTAAGTAATTAAATATGAATATGAAAAACTTTATCCATTAGCAAATGGCTAATCCCTAGACATACTCAAGTATGAAGCTATGCATTAATATAACTATACACATTATGCGTATTTGACTACTGTACCTGTCACAAATAGAGCCAGGTGCCAATGAGTAATTATTTGGATTTTTTTATTTGATCTATCGTATATCCCATCATTTGAGTCTGTATTTGGTTCATCTCTGAGTACAGCAGTACCTACGTATATTTTGTTTGAGATAATAATAAAGTGATTGTAGTTTAAGAGGTTAGGCACTGGCATCTCAATCCTCGACTTCATTCAGGATTCTAACGTGGGTTCAAATCCGTACCGGGAATCACGTATTCCTGTCGCAGATTTTCTGACCAAATTAGACAAGCGTGGTCGATATACCGTTAATCTCATCCCCTGAAATAGGTAGGACCGAATCCTACTGTAGGACAATTGTGTGATTATATTATTACTAATACTAAAAATAGTTATAGCTGGTTTAACTGCTGAATGAATATATTTTTCTACTTATTTTATCAAAAAGTGATTCAACACCTTTATTAATCATCACATTAATAATTTATTGTTTCACTGGCACACCTAGCCGTATTGTTGAAGGCTTAAAATCCTGTTATTATTCCAACCTAAACAAACGGACACATTGGTGCCGGGCCGTCAATGCTGTATAACAATAAGGCGTTAACAATCGCTCACGGGGACCTAAAAAGTTTGGGTGCACAATAGCGAATAGCATACAATGGCGATTCAGTTACCTGCGACAGCAACGTTATGTGCATAATAGTATGGCATAGCAAGCGGGGTACGCTGCGCCAGCAAGGCACGCGGCGCGGTGCAGTGAATCAGCCTAGCGGGCGCGCACACTGCATGACTGTCGTCGGCCGCGGCCACGCCACCGCCGGGCCGACGTGACTCACCTTCTCGAACCCACCGAGGATGGATGCCGATACACCCATATGCTATGATTAATGGAGACGCGAAAGTACAGATAATGGTTGACTCAATCGTTATTTACTACATGTCATTAATAAATTAATTCGCAGAAAGTCGCCCTCTGTGATTTATGCACATTTGATTACGTCCCGTTAAAAATAAATGGCGCCGTCTTGCAATTATATCTCTCATACTTTGTAACTTGAACGCAAATAATGTGATATGTTAGAGCGTAAACTTTTAGCTACGTAATCTGGTAGAACCGGTCGCTGCCAAAGAAGGCAACTGGCCACGCTTTGAGGCCAAGATCGCAGTACAGCAGGCGAGCCACGATGACGCTGACTGACCGCGCGAGTGCCCTACATACAACCTTGCCACTATCTTTGAACTTTCCAATGATGAAAGTATTTCTGAACTCATTAATATGTTCGAATAATAATTTCACGCAGACCAAACGATATTAAAAATAGGCTTAATCTTATATAAAATTCTCGTGTCACAATGTTCGTTCCCATACTCTTCCAAAATGGCTTGACTCTCATGAAATTTTTTATGTAGGTATATTAAGTAAGTCTGAGAATCGGCTACTATCTATTTTTCAAACCCCTACGTGATAAGGGGTGTCCACCCCAATTTTTATTTTTTAGATTTTTATTTTTTTATTATAGCATTAAAAAATACATACAACCCTAAATTTTCAACCCTCTCTGATCAACCTCTACTTTTTAATAGCGATATAAGTTCTTTAATAATTTTCTACTCTCTTTGTTCAAGTTGATTCGAGCTTAGATTAACATTTGGTCCCGGCAGATGACGCTGTAATCGGGTTCTAGATTTTTATTTTTTTAAAGGCAGGACAATGTCTACCGGGTACAGCTAGTATATTTATAACATTTAGTTATTGTATACAGATATTTGTGTTCTCATACCACAAATATTTACTTTTATTATAACAGAATTAGGTTAACTCGTTGTAAGATACTTAATATATATGTATATACTCTGTTATTGTGATATAGTAAAAGTCATGCCCTTATTATATATGCTGTATATCGTGTTCTTGAACTACTAGTCAGATATTTTCTGCAGCACCATTTGGATGTTTGCCATCTGATGTTCATTCTATGACTCTGTAACCAACTAGCTCTATTAGTATAACATTATTTTAATCCAAGTCAACTATGACGAGTGATTCGTGTGAAGAAGAAAAACCCTTTCATATAAAACTATTGAATGATAAGGTAATCTGATATAAGAGCTCTATCGGTGTGATAACGTGGCATAATCAACAAAATTCACATCTTAATCATTGTTATCTCGGGCGGCCAAACCTATAATATATTTTTTGAATATTACCTACGAGGACTAACGGCGATCCTACCTTGATAATAAGTAGTACTGATAAGTATAATATTAGCTATCGACTTATAAATTAAATACTACATGGAACTAATCATAATTTGAAATAATAATTATAAGTATTTTTTGTTTTCGCGACTAATACAAGTAACAAAACTACGTTTTAACAGTTATAAGCGCGGTATTTTGTTTGATTTTTATTATTCCACCGTTTCAGCCACTTTTCAGTAGCCCTTTTGTTATTATATATAAGATACAATGATGTTGAAGAACATTGTTCTTTTATCTATCACCTGGCTACGAAAAAGTAATGCAACAAAGCATTCACAATATGTAAATTCAATATTAATCTATAAGTTCCTTGCAGCTCTTGTAGTTCAAAAAAGCTAAAGAAGCTTAAGACTACAATACGACTAGTCGAATATAACAAAGTAGTAAACTAGAAAGAATCATTTCATTGTTCTCCGAAACCGGCTTCTATGAGACAGTTTTAATATTCAACTGGTAGAATTCTCTGGCGGTGTAGTGGAATGCATTGTCGACAAGTCTCGCGACATACATGCAAATGAGCCTACATCCGTCCTCAACCAAACAATATAGTCAGCAGCTTATTTCCGGTGTCCACATCATAGTTCAAAGGCTTTTATAAAACACTAGATGTCTTTCTCGGAAATTGTCTTCCAGATTGTGTACCTATGTAATTTAATGTTCAATTTGCTGTCTCCGTCTTATCATGATTTATTTGACCTTTAATTATTCAGAAACTGGGTAAATAATGGTGAACGTGATTACATACAGATTTGTTTATCTAACAAGTAAATTAGTTATCTAAATGTAAATAAAATTAATAAATCCAAAGTCCACCAGAATGACTCAGGGTCCTTCTATTGTTATTATATTTTAACACTTGATCTCACACAGCTTCGCTTGAATCTATCACAAATATTTAAACGTAGACACAATTCATATTTCAGAATTAAAGTATCCTACATTAATTCCCTTCATGCTAATCGATACAATCTACTTCGCTTGCATCATTTATAAACGTATCAAGCAAACACTATCTTAATATCCGGAATAAAAAGGATCCTAAGTTCATCCCCGTTTTTTAATGTAAATAAATATACTATATTTTCAAAAGAAAATCAAGTAATCTTCGTTTTTACTGCAATAGCTCATATCACCTTAAATAATCTAATTCACCTAAGCTAATAATCACTTTAATCTATTTTCAATAGTTTGTTGGCATTGTTTGTATCTAATTTTTAATAACTTAAACAATTTTGGCATAATAAATATGTAACAGTAAATACGTTATTGTTACTACATAATATGACAAATGCAACTTGCAATATATTTACAAGAATCAGAACAATCATGTATATAGTTCGGTATGTAGATCTTATAAATTAAATATATTTACATACTGTATGTACTAGTATGTGCGTAGGAAGAAATCTATTTGCGTATGCCTACCGAGGCTATCGAACGTACTTTAATGAGTAAGCATTGATAGGTGGTTAGTAGTACTTTATGCGTTCTCCACCGCAAGTTACTGGAATATCCGTAGAATCTCAATTGTCAAACGCCTTCGACTTGGCTGACCTTAACCTTGAAGGCCCACGTGTTGCCAGTTTTAATAATATACCAAACTATCGTTATTACATCCGCTAGTTATTACTGGCTGTTACGTCAAATAGATTTCAGTCTTGTTACGTAAGGCTAGAAAACATTCAAACAAGTATTACTTAGCTAACAAACGAGTTTCTGGCTGAGCTTTCTCTATTTCAAGGAACAGAGGTAAACCCGCCACGCTTGTCTATATTTTTCTTCATTAAGAAGACAACTACAAATGGATAGATCGGATTACAGATTACCTAAGGGTTGATTTTTTTTCAGCTAAGCACTTAATCAACTTCTCCATAGCACATTAATTTGTTATCTTTTAAAATTGTGGATTTTTTTTAATACAATTTATTCGATTTTTCGGTAACCATAGTTTTGAAGCTAAGATGTCCAGTATGGATATGAGTGAGCAGAATCAACTCATAGTTTTACCAAACCCGATCCTTTAAACACGTGAGTAGAAAGAGTTATTTTTAAACAGTAATAAACACCACGCAAAGCACAAGTTTATTTATATATAGTGCAGACAGGGCTCTGTGGACCTTCGTGTATTTTTAACATGGACTACTTCGGCTGCGCGATGTATCGAACGTTCTTTTTTGTAATTAAGTCTTCGTGAAAATGACCCCCCAAAAGTCGTATTTGTTGAGGATGCAAATATTATTAAACGACTGACTAATTGAATGCTTGGCCGGTTTATTCATTTACTAATATTAAATCACGTACATACTTGGAAGTGTATGACTGTATAATACATAATAGGAACGTGTGTATGTATCAGATAATTTGTCATATTTAGAAGTATCAAATAACTGTTTCCTTCCTTATGAAAAATCAATGATGTAATAGCGGAGTTAATTGAAAAATATTTACCTTGTTAGTGTAATGTCAACAAAATGCAGAATTTTCCTCGTCCGCGATAACGAGCGAACTATCCATGGTTTAATCAAGAAACTGTAAAATTTAATTTATTAAGTCGAAACTCGCACATATATATTGTAAGTAGTTATTAGTAAAAAATGAACTGAAACTAAATCAATATGTAATATCTAATTGTTAGTAACAGTTGTGGAAGTTTAATGGCAAGTACACACGTTCCAAACTCAAAGTGCGCGGGTTCGAATCCTAGCCGAAACGCATGCACCAGTTAGGCAATTTTCTGACCTAATATGCATATTATTACAACATGTGCTAACAACGGTGACGGAAAACATCGTGATGAAACTGCCCATCGCGATAACCGATGTATCAAAGCCGACTTGAAAAAGCGTCTTCGACTTGTACAAGTGGGGGGTATAATGTCCGTTCCCAGTAGTCGAGTCTAGTAGTAGAACGTTAATGGGCTATTATTATATATATTCATTAGTAAATAAATGTTTTTATTTTTAAAAATAAATTGTAAACGTCATTTTTATACCACACATGAGAAACTACGAAATGTGTTTCTTATTTGAATGGCTTCTGTGGAGAAAAATAAAATCCGCTAACTACGTATCGCACCAAGCATATTGAAGGGTTCCGTAGTGATAATAAACGTGCACTATTTTAACATTTGGTTGTGAAATCATAAAGATATGTCATAGAAATACTTTGTTTCAAAATACTCTAGCCTAGCGGAAACCAATTTTCGTTGAAAATGTATTTTTTAAGCCTTTCCTTGATTTTTTTCAATTCTCATTACGTAGTTTAAAGTTAGAGGGTGACACTTTTTACTTTGGTGGAGAACATCTCTGCATCTATTGACTTAAAAAAGAAGTTATTAAAAGACATCGGAAAGATTTGTCATGACCTGTCGATACACCTCACATAACTATGTATTTACAGTTGAAAAAACTTTTGTCGATCAATTACATGTAAGACCTATTTTTTAAGTTTTGTCGAGGCTATTGTACTTCGTAGTAGCACACTGACTACATCTTCATGCGTTTCACTTAAATATATCTAGTAATGTTCTAGAAAAACTACTATACATACATACATAACTTCACGCCAGGTCCCTTGCGGGGTAGCACGAACAACAGAGCGCCATTTAGGCTTATTCTTACACACCTCACTTGCTTCTTTGACATTCATAGTTCTTGTCATGCACGCTCGTCTGTTCTTAAGGCTCCTGACATCACCTTCTGCTAGTACACGATCAATTTGATCATGGAAGGTGTGTCGTGGCCTTCCGCGACTTCTGTATCCATCCACTTTTGCATTGTATATCTGTTTAGTCATTCTTTCATCATACATTCTTTCCACATGCCCGAAGCACCGGAGCATTCCTTTCCTTACCTTCACCCCGACACTCTCTTTCAGACCAACTCTCTTTCTTACTTCGGTATTACGAACGCGGTCCGCGAGCGTCACTCCGCAGATTTTGCGCAGTGCTCGCATCTCGACCGCGTTTACTCTACTTTCGTGCTCTCTATTCCATACCCAACTCTCGCTTCCATACGTGAGCGTAGGTACCAGCACCGCGGTGTGTATGGCAAGCTGGGCCTTCTGGCTGAGGTTCTTAGCGCCTAGAAGTTTACCTAACGCTCCATTCACACTATTCCCCAAATTTACTCTTTTTTCTATGTCAGCGGTGTACCTTCCATCCCTGCTAAAAGCACATCCGAGATATACAAACTCATTCACTTGTTCCAGCATAACATCATCGACCATTATCCTTGCATTCGTTCTGGTTGTTTCTCTTTCAAACACCATCACCCTTGTTTTCTTCGCATTCAAACGTAAGCCTCTCGCCTGACAGTCACCTTTCATCATTGTGACTAGTGTTTGCAGTTCTGATGGCGATTCGGCTAAAAGTACGGCATCATCTGCATAAAGCAAGCTGCTAACAACTAGATCACCCATCCGCACCCCAACATCCATCAATCTTAATCTCTGGAGACAATTGTCCAGATATAGGACAAACAGCAAAGCCGACAGAACGCAGCCCTGCCGGACGCCAATATTGACGTCAAACTAGGGCGACAGGCTGCCGTCCACCCGCACGCATGCCATACAGTCCTCGTAAGTGGACTGTACAGCACGCAGCAAATGGCCATCAATCCATATCCGGGCAATATGTCCCAGAGGTCCTTCCGCACAACCCTGTCAAATGCTTTCTCTAGATCCACAAAACCGCAGAAAACCTTCCGGCCCGTAGCCAGCTGCTTCTCCACGATATTGTGGAGCGAGAAAACTTGATCCATACATCCCCTTCCATTTCTGAAGCCTCCTTGTGCATCCCACAGTAATCCATCGGATACCACTCTCATTCTCCTTTCAACGATTTTCGCATACACTTTAGATGCTGTGCTGATCAAACTGATGGCCTGTAGCTGGCGCACTCCATACGTGACCCCTTGCCTTTATACAAGGGCACGATGACAGCGCGCCTCCAGTCGTTGGGAACCTTTCCCGTCCTCCAGCACAAGTTGCATAAGGACAGGAAAGCGTCCCGGACGCAGGTGCCACCATATTTGATCATCTCAGCAGACACACTATCGATTCCTGCTGCCTTTCCATTTTTCAGACTTCTTATCGACCATTCGATCTCTTCCAAAGTGATCTCGGATGCTGACTCCTCGAAGTCAGTCACAGACTCAGTCGTGGTGCCAGCATCCGGGATATTATCATACATTTCTCTAAAATATTCACTCCATCGCGCTAAAACCTCTTGTGGGTTAGCAAGAATGTCCCCTGCTTTAGATTTAATTCTTTCCATTCTGGAAGCTGACGAACATCCCCGAGACTTCTTAACCTCTCTCCAAAAGAGTTTGGTATTTGCCTCGAAGTTCTCCGTCAGCTTCTCTTCTTCTTTCAATTTTATTCTTTCACGCTTCTCTTTCACTAAAGCTTTGGTTTCATTCTTGCAGAGGCGATACATTTCTTTCTTCATCTCTTTCATGCTGTCATTCTGATGCAAAGATGCAATATAATCCAGCCAGGCTTTTCTTTTCTCTCTACGCTAGATTTAACATCCGCGTCCCACCATTCGTCACCTTTCGTTGTTATATGCCTCTTGCGCATCCACATGCTTCTTTTGCGCTTTCCACTATACTTTCTTTCATACTATCCCAGTCATTATCCACATCTAAGTCGGAGAAGTCCGCTTTTGCAAGCCTTTCTTCGACCAGGCGCGCATACATACTCTTTACACTAACATCTTCCAATTTTTCACATTTTATTCTTTCAAGCTCCCCGAAATTGATACGCTCTCGCCAGTGCCTCCACTTCTTGAAAAGGCCCACAAACCAGCTTATCACCAGGTAGTGGTCCGTTCCAAGAGTGGGGCCTTTGTAGGCTCTTGTATCCATTATTGTGTTTCGGAGGCGACTATCTATTAAAATCAGATCAATCATACTTTTCTGTTCATTCATTCTCCATGTATACGTGTGGATATCCTTATGATGGAATAAGGTGTTCGACACAAGCAAGTTTCTTTCCATGCATACGTCTATGATTGGCTTACCAGCATCGTTCGCTCTCTTGTCGCCATAGGGTCCAAGGACAGCCTCAAAGCCGTCTCGTTTGGTCCCCACCCAGCCATTAAGATCACCACACATAATTAGTCTTTCGTTCCCTTCAGTCAGATCCAGGATTTCTCTCACAGACTCCCAAAACTTCTCGAGTTCTTGGGGATCCGCTGAGCTTACGGGAGCATAAGCTGCGACCAGAAAAACTCGCGTGATCCCCAGTTTTAGACGGACCCAAAGAAGTCTCGGGTTCACCAGACAATAGTCTTTCACTCCAGACACAAAGCGGGATGAGAGTACGACGCCTACCCCCCCACTTGCACGCTTGTCCAGGTCCACGCCGGACCACAGAGCAAGCATGCCATCGGGGAGGTCATCGACGTCACACGCCTTCCGCTTTGTCTCTGTCAGACATAAGGCATCCAGGCTTCTCTCATTCATTATATCAATCAATTCGTCCATCTTATCTTTCATTCCAAACTACTATGACATAACTATTATATAAGCATTCTATTTTTGTTAAAATATCTAGGAAACCTTAAAAACAGAATAATATTTTTTAATAATTCCTCCGTCTGTGCCAAACCCCAAACCTAAGTGATCGTGTAAGTAAAGTATAAGCATCATAACCCTTTTTATGGATATGACTTTGTCGACAAGCATCCGAGCCATATGGCGTGGTACAGTTTTGTAGAAAAGATATTTATTTATTCACGTTGAAATACTGAATCGCCAGGCAAGTTTTAAATATTTAAGTCGTGACAGATTAGTGTCTAAAGTTTGTTTTGTTCTGACACCTTAATTCGATCCCGACGTAAAATATGAACTGCTTAGACACTTATTCTATCTTTATGTGCATACACCAAACAATTACATAATTACCTACATTACTTTTATCAGCGAAATAACAGTGACCTTATTGCTTCAGTTAAGAGATATCTTCCAGGCAACCTGACTTAAAGGATACTTTTACTTTCTTTTTAACTTTAAGAAGGAAAACGGTTTAATAAGTGAAATACAGAGGCCCTGGAGTAAGAAGAGTAGGGCGTTTATAAGCTAATGTTCTTACAATTACTGCAAGTCACATTTTGCAATTACACAAAATAACATCATTGACTATAATTGGGTATAACGTTCTAAATTACTTTTTCGGTATTCTGTCATAAGAGAAATGAATGCGACAACTTTGCTCTAATCGATAGACATTCAGTGAAAGCGGATTTAGATGGTGAATGGACACGTTTTCTCTTTAATATTTATGCTATCTTAAATTGAGAATATGATAGTCATAAAATTAGGGATCGTATTATTCCGGGCTTTGCTTAGATTGTTATGTTATAAATTTATAATATCTTTATCTACTATTCCCTACATACAAAGCACTTGAAGGACATAATATAATATATATATAGTATATGGATTATAAAGCCAAATTTTCCAAAGCTACATTATTATAGATAATCTAGTAGGAACAAAGTTCGCAATCTATGGTCAAACAATATATTTATATTATTAGCGTTAACATTTCGATGAAATAATTGTTTTGTGATGCTTTTAACGACTGCTGGCGATAGTTCGCTATCTATTCTTACAAACATTAGCTATGTTTAAAATTAGAATGACCAAATAGAATTTATTTTTAGCGGCATATATCTAAAATATAAACCTGTATATTTGTCTGTTACACTTATTTGTTCATCTACTTTTATACCTTTCATAACCGAGATGAATATAATATGTGATAAGTAACTTATTTTACTAGAAATAAAAATTCAAAATGTGACATATTCTATTAAAGTGTTTTTTTTTAATGAGTAAATGTTGTACGCGACTTTACTAAGCATAACCTTAGGGTATCCTTTCGTATCACACGGTCGACTTCGGCCTCGTTGTAATCCTATATGGTGAAGTACCACGCTCGACTTATGGCGTGATTACGCTTTTGTTACAAATCCAAATCACTTACGACAAATACTATACTATTCAATATGTCTTGTCGATGGACCTGCATTTTGGATACTCCACTTGTCAATCCTATAAGGAGAGCGCTGATTTGGAATAGCTTCGTCCTGAATTTGTTTCGATAAAATATCTAAAGGTTCTTTGACATCACCTTAGTATAATAGTAACGATCGACTTCTAGTTGCCGACATTCTGATTTTAAGCATAATTCCAAACCTACAAAGCCATTGCATAAGAGTGGTTGATATATTTAGGTTTATATGTGCTGCTCTAAAAATTATGTGAAATCTACGAATACCTCCAGAATAAATGACAGTTTTCAACGGATTCTAAAAGGTGAAACTCATAGCAAGGCGGCATTTTTATTTTAAGATATAATTTTGCAACAGAGCCAAAAAAGTCGACTTATTGCAGTAATTAATAATCCACAAAACGAAGTAAAATTTATATATGTTTTTGTTGTTTACATATGTTGAAAATTATATATTTTCAATTGTGTACCGACTTTGCGGCGTATCCAGAGTTCTCGTGGTTTTGTTAATCTACAGATAACATTATTTTATACAGATATTATTGATAAATAGGAGTGTTTCACTTTTTATTAAAATAATTTCTCTTTAGACTGTTAGTTACTAAGCGTTATACTTTATTACAAATTATATTTAAAACCTCTCCAAAGGCAAGTCTCGCAAGTGTTCGACCATCACCCACATACCTTTGAAACCACCTGTGCACACAACATCTATGTAATGTGAAGAACAGAACATATAGATATGCAATTTTTTTAAACTTAGATCTAAATATTTATATTCATATTAATTTACTATCTTGGCTCAATGAAATTAAAGTTGCACGTTATTTCTGCAAGGATGAAATTGTTATCATAGGTGCGGGGATCAAGTAGAGCAACATTCCCACCAAGAGCCATTTCGCACCTGTGCTGACTTTTTAACAAATTTACCAACCAATTACCTGTATATTGCACCCTATATCTTCTGGCTCAGTAATCGTTGCTTTTGTCCCTGCCTCCACCAAAGAGAAACAGAAGTAGTCTATTACACTGGTTTTGAACCTTATCCCAGTTTTATTTCCGATTTTCTTCGTTCTTTTCTTATTGACCAAGATATTATTTTATGCTTACCTAATTATTATTATTATTATTAATGTGATTATAAGTTTTTTCTGTTTCCACGGACTGATATGGACGCTAGTCCAAAAGTCCTTAAAAAAATTTTAAAAAAAGAATGTCGGAATACCACCTTCCTGTGGTCTAATACTGAGATTGATATCTCTTAACTTCAGATTTGAAAAGACGTATGTACTACTATTTAGTCGTGTCGGCTATCATATGATGTGTGCAAGTAAGAGTTCAAAATAAGCTAAAATGTTACAATGTTTCAGGTTAGCTGTAAACGGTTAGGGATTAATCAAACCAAAATAAAGTTTTTAACCTAAAAAAACACAAATACACGTTGTTATAACAGTTTTATCTCTATAATTGTACTTGATATAATAAACTAATACGAAATATAATATTATAAGCAAATAGGTTATATCGACTTTATAAATTCAGGTAGCACACACCATAATTTTAGAATATGGTAAGTGGGTATCTATCTGTAGCTAGCAAGTACAGTACACCTTTTTTATCTCTACCCTCCTATCAATTTACACCAATTTGTAAGGATTTTCTAAGTTTTTCTTG
Organism: Dendrolimus punctatus; assembly: GCA_012273795.1. NCBI lineage: Eukaryota > Metazoa > Arthropoda > Insecta > Lepidoptera > Lasiocampidae > Dendrolimus > Dendrolimus punctatus. Next base: position 8,454,505 of record CM022536.1, read on the forward strand.
TGTTCGTTCATCAGCCAGGCCCACCTGATTGAAAGCGGTTACCATCACCTATAAAACCAAAGGTGCTACCAATGTTCTGTCGTTCTCTAAAGAGACTCGAACCTTGCCACTAATAACGGAGCACAACTCAAGGTTTTACGGTGGCATACTCCCGACCAGAGGTGGTAGCCATCCAGACGGGCAATTACACTACCACCTGCCTGTGGGTGGTTTTATCGGCTCTCATGGCAGGCAGGCAGGCTGCGGGAAATTGTATTCTTTCACAATTCCTGTACGGGTAGGTCCTCACGCACGAAGTCCGCAGTTGTCAATCCATTGGCTCATATCCCGCTTCACGATGTCCAGCAATCCTTTCTACAAGGTACGGGAGACCTCACTGAACCACTTCAAACAATGCTCTTAAACTTCTAGATTGCCTGTGGTCAACCTACGGATACGGTTCGTCGGGTCACGCCACATGTCCACCTTTACAGATATCAGATAGAATATTATGCATACATATATACATACATACATATCTTCACGCCAGGTCCCTTGCGGGGTAGGCACGAACAACAGAGAGCCATTTAGGCTTATTCTTACACACCTCACTTGCTTCTTTGTCACTCATAGTATACATATATAGTTTAATAAAAATGGTTTTTATTATATAGTATTTGTATAGTATAAGGAAGGATAGGAGTAGACTACCAACCATGTTATCACCCTGTATTATAAAACCAAATTAAGGTGATTTTCCTCAAACCGAACCCTGTTCAACTACAAGGCAACAAAGGTAAATTACATGATTTGAATTAAATATAAGTAGGTGTAAAATATTCTTTGCTATCGTTAATATCTTTGAATTATACGTGGATTTATTTAAAACTAGAATATGACGTAGGGTGGTGTGCACCGACATTTAACCAATGGTTAAAATGAAATAATCGCCAAAAATATATGGCTAAACATTGATTATTTTATTTTAACCACCTGTTAAATGTCGGTGCACATCAGCCTTAGTCAACGTTTGACTGCGGGAATCTTGGAATACAAAGTATCACAACATTTATATAAAGAATGTAAGCTATCGTTTTAGTGAAAACTATGTCGGAAAAAAGCTTATTTTTATGCAGCTGAACAACTACAAACCGCCCCCGGGTAAATTACCGCGTGATTCCTTGGATAAAAACTATCACACGTTTTATTACATAAAATTTGCTATCGATCAGTGAAATAATATCGATTGGCAGCAAACATTCAGATATTGACTCTAGTCACACTGACATTTTTCTGTGATCGGAGCATATGCCAAGAAATATCTAAAAACAACTAAGAACTATAAATAATTATGGCATCAAGTTTTGGGCTGCCATAATTATTCATTTAAACATGCTATGATAAAACATCTTATGAAAAGCCTTCTTTGTTTTATACATGTCTGAAACAAAGCTGTTTTCAATAACTGTAGGAAATAGGGCTACATATATTATTGGAAAGGGCTAATATAGTCATTTCGAGCTAGTGCCAGAACAGTCATAGGTGTAGGTATACGTATAAAATGAATAATACAAGTATTTAATTAATTAAAGTATGAACAACTCGCGTGTTGCAACTCACTGTGGGTGTTTAATTAATTAACATTGCATTTTGTATAATTAATCGCAATACCTACTAAGTTTATCAAATAATAATGCTTAAAACATGTTATTATGTTTTTATCAATATACATTTCTATACTCTATACTACTATAGTAATTTTGTATGAAGTAAAAAATATGAAATATTTGTTATTTTTTAATTGAATTATACTACAATAGTCACTATATTACGGGAAACACAAGTTTCTTAATCTATTAAAATTACTTCTACCATATTAAAGATTGGTAACATTATCTCGTCGGAACGGCATACTGATATACACAACCGAGATGTGTACACTAATTCTCTGGTCTTTAAGGAATAAAGAGCCCATGGAAATACATTTTTTTAGCTATAACAAGTTTAAGAAAAATTCAATAGTGCTGATGCATGTAATTTTCAGTAGGATGCAAATAAGGTCCCTTTTATTATGTTATTCCCGTTATGATTGCACTACATTCTCACGAAAACCTAGCGGAAACGTCGTGAGAACATCATGAAGTCGCAAAAGAAACAACTCGAGGACCTTTTCTTTCTATTCTCGATTTTCTCGTTTTCTCGAGGGCCCATATTAGACTTGTCGCGACGCGACGCACTGTTAGTTGCGATTTAAGGCCGAACGAGTCAACGCCTCTGCCAAGGCCGGCTCGTTCGCCTCCAAGTCAAACAAACGCAACATAAGGCTCAATCACATATAATTAAATACTTAAATGCACGGGCATTTTATTTCAGGATAATAATAATAATAATAATAATCTCGTGAAAGGCGAGAAAGAAAAACAAATAAAGTATATTGATCTCGCTCACGAGTACTGCCATGTGAACTTGGACTCTACAATCATAGTACCGATAGTTGTGTCAGTGAATGATTAATAGCGAAGAGCTTGACCGACATCTTGAAAGGCTCTCGCTTGTACCTGGTGAAGGTCGGATGCAGAAGCAGCCTGCTGGACACGACCGTATCGTGAGGAGTTCCTATCTCTGAACCTTAACACCGTAGCTTGACCTAGCCTGCTGCCGGACATCGTTTTTTACATTTTTTTTAATATTGTTTTTTTTATGTATGTATAAAGAAAAATGTAAATAATTGAAAACTAATAAATATTATAATAATAATAAAATAATCTTTCTTACCCCAAAATTGCTACTGATTAAAATGCCTTAACTAAAGTCTTTAGAGATAAATATATGCAGTGAGTTCGAACAAAATTATCACAACGATAGCGCGCTTGAAAAGATGATAAGCTATAATAGTCACTGATTATGGCTAACCGATGATTCAACATTTACGCTATGCGTTTATTTTATTATAGTAATAAAATATAATGTTCACACTAACTATTTATTTTATGTAAAGCTTGGTAAATAAATCTTAACTTCCCACCCGCCCTTAATGCCTTCGAGATGAGAGTGCACCGGAGTTGCGCTAAAATAATAATATCAGATTAAACCACTACTATCTACCGTATTGAAACTCAAATATTGTCAGATACAGCTGTGAACAGGGTGGCCTTACCTTAACAAACAGCAAATAGATGTTGTGCCAACGGACATGTTCTTGTTTTTAGCTAGAAAGCAATTTAGGTAGGACTACTGTCACTTATATTGAAAACAAGTTTAAAATTAATTCAAACTGTTTTAATATTCGAATATGAATCTAAAATAGATCAGATTAAAAAGAAAGTGTGTCTATCGTGAAAGATTGATACATGGTAAGCAGACAAAAGTCGGACGATATTTTGCAAGTGATTGTGTTCGGGTGAACGATCGCGTAGAACCGGTCAGACAAGCCGAAGCAAGGATTCTCCCGGGAATAGGGTTGCTAGCTTCAAATATTTTGTCCAACTCTAAGTATTATTAAATATTTTTAAAATATATAAACACCAAATTTATAGAAACTTGCAGGCTGCAGGGCGACAATGTAGTAGTATTTGCAAAGAAGATATAATTTGTATAAACACATGCTTGCATTATTCTTACTTATTTGCTGTGCTAACAGGACTTTACCCGATTTAAAAAAACTTCAAGCATGCACTTGTTGCCACTATTGCACGACTGCTTTCCGACCAGGATTCGAATCCGCGCCCTTTAAGTTTGGGATGCGCACTTACCACTAAGATAAGATACCTCGACTTTAGGTCACATGTATGTGGTCAAAAAACCGACCAAATTCATGTCGTTCTAAGTGCAGGAAATGACGTTGTAGTGTCGACGAATGTGCACTGTTTTTAACCGACTTTGAAAAAAGGAGGAGATTCTTAATTCGTCGGGATCTGTTTTTATGTATGTTCACCGATTACTCTGAGATTTATGATTAGATTTACGTGATTATTTTTTTGTTCGACGCAGAATAGCCCAGTAGTTTTCATTTTACGATCATTATTTTGTTCCCGTTTCGTGGGACCTATATTTCTTAAGAAGCGCGGCACCATTCGTATGTCCACCCATACATAGCTAGACACTAAAAAGTAACAAATAAAAAATAAGAACTTCGTTTAAAAAAACCGACTACAAAAACTAAAAAGTATAAAATAACTTATTTTCTAAAGCTATTATTATTAATTTATATTATCTAATACATCTTTAGTAAAGTGTCAAAAAAGTTGGAAATCGACAGTTTTCACTTATAGGTTTTTCGTTTCTCTATTCGGTCTCGTAGAAAAGTTGACATAATTAAGTATCAGCTAAAAATAGAAAATCAAGAAACAGTTCGCGCATCAACTATGTGAGGAATATCCTTGTATTCTTACTCAATCAATTATTGTTTTATTATAAATGATCCAATATCAAATTAATAATTATCAACCGACGTGAGTGTTCATTGAATTCCATTAAGTGTTGATCCAGATCGCTATCGCTAATTAGTGCAAATTATATCATGATTCCGATGAATAAGTCCAAAGTCATATTCGCCATTTAAAAGGAAATGTGTTCAATGTTCACTTCCAATTATTTCTCAAAAATTTAAAATTTCTTAGTATTAAAAGACTTTCTTTTCTACTATTAGTACATAATATTATACACTATTGTCCCTTAATTGGATATAAACCATACGTTCACTTCACCGTCTATTTAAATTGTAGGTTGATTGACGGCAAAGAAGTAATGATTCGTAACCACTTGACGTGATACATATCAATCACTTATTTAAGATGTTAAACGTATCATTTTTGTACAATAATAAAATTCATATTTTCCATAACAATTATTCACTTTTAACAACCTTTTCAACCAATATATTATTTACTATGAAAAGAAAACCAACTAGATGTTATGGAATAAACTATGACCATATTGATTGTATTGGATAATTGTCATTAACATTTCCATTTGCTTTCGTAGGAAACAATGGGAAGGAGAAGGAAAATTCTCGAAGCAAGGAAGCTACATCACCAGCGGCGCGATCCGCAAACGGTAAGTATTATTTATGTTTTTTCTTATAGCCGGTTCCTATATCTTACTATTCATTCACTTGCCCTCCTATCGACTGAATTTTGACATTACTTGTATAGAGTTTACATCAAATTGTAAGCGGTAGTAAGGAAAAGGAACGGACCATTAAAAGATTTTTTTATACAACTTTTGTTAAATTGTGTGTTTAGATGGTTAATTTAAATATTTTCTACTTGAATGTATATGTTTGGATGTTCTTTCGAGTTAACAAAAGACATTTTAACATTATTAAGTAAATATTTAATTGTAAAAATCGTATATGTGCACGACACACCTTCCATGATCAAATTGATCATGTATTAGCAGAAGGTGATGTTAGGAGCCTTAAGAACTGACGAGCGTGCATGACAAGAGCTATGAATGTCAAAGAAGCAAGTGAGGCGTGTAAGAATGGGCCTGTGTGGCGCTCTGTTGTTCGTGCCTACCCCGCAAGGGACCTGGCGTGAAGTTATGTATGTATGTATGTATATGTGCAGTATGATATATTTTTACTAAATAAAAAAAATAATTCGAAACGAATCGCACGAAATTCCGCACAATTACCGCGACATTTTTTATCCTATTTTAATTAATTTTTGTTGACTATATATAATACATTTTTATTTTTATTTTTTTATTGGAGGATTTCAGCAGACAGGCAGACGGCCCACTTGATGGAAAGCGGTTACCATCGCCTATGGACATTTGCATCACCAAAGGTGCTACAAATGCGCTGCTGCTCTCTTAAGGGAGACTGGAACCTGGTCACCAATGCCGGAACACAACTCAAGGTTGTTATGGCGACATACTCTAGACCAGGGGTGGTAGCCATCCAGTCGAGCAAATGCCCTACCACCTGGCTGTGAGTTGTTTTGTCGCCTATTACGACAGGCCACCCGGCCGCAGGAAATTGCATTCTTTCTCCGTTCCTGCACAGATACATAAACACCTTTTAACAAAGTCTACTTATTAATTCTAAACAGTGAAGAGGGTTAAAAGCAGGGATGTTATGGAGCTTACGGAGCTCCATAACCGTAACCGAATCTGATATACAATTTCAAATAATTGGGATAGGGGCGGAGTTTATTAAGTAAACAAACAACATTTTAATTTAATCAAAATTGTAATAAACTTATTTTTTTTAAGTTGAGCGACTTGTATACACAATAAAACGTAGTTTTATTAAATAATAAACTTTTTTAAGATTTTGTATTTTCAGGCGATAGGTATCGTTTTAATATGAGTAGCTATAATATTATAAAATTCAAAACATGACGTGTCTGTATATTGAAGCTATAAAAAAACAGCTGGAATAGACTATATAAACGATGGAGAACACGATGCAATTCTTTTTTATATCGCCCGTAGATTTTGTAGATTCGTCCCTTTGTCGTTTTGTGTGCATTTGTTCTGGATTGACGTAAAAACTATTGGAACGATTTCGATGCCGTTTTCGTTGATCGACAGAAAATTCTTAAATTTAAAATCTGCGCTACTATTTACCCTGGAGTACCCCAAGATTTTTTTGGGAATGATTTAAAATGACCAAATAAAAACCGAATACCAATGTGATTTTCATGAACGATACCAAATTTTATGTAATAAAATGTGTGATTTTTTTATCCCGGGAGCGGTTTGTAGTGGTTCGAGTGCATAAAAATTTGCTTATTCCGACACTGTTTTCACTAAAACGACAGATTACATTATGTTTTAAATACTGCGATACTTTGTGTCCCGGGAATTTCAAGTAAGGCGCGGATGAAGTCGCGGACGTATCCTAATTACTTATATGACTGCTTGGACTACCCAAAGTTACCCTAAAAATAAAGCCCAGTCCTTAGCTATTTGTATTTTACTTTTACAATTTCTTCAAAATCTAACACCCGTAACGAAAACTATCCAAAACTAACGGTCAATCCAAAATAATTTCATATCCGTAACCGTATCTGAAACCGATATAATCTTAGTGATATATCCGTATCCACATCCAGATCCGAATTTTCATATCCATAACATCCCTGGTTTAAAGTAACTATAACCATATATACAAACAAATCCATTTAATTTTACACATTTTTGGTTCGATGAATTGACAACACGATGGACGCGTACCTACAGTATTTCACGTAATCGCTGAGGGTATAATCTCGTATTAAAGCTTGAATGAGTGCTTAATAATCGCGCCTTGAATCGGGAAGCGGGGCCCCGGCGCGCGGAGTGGCGCTGCGGGCTGCAGGGGTGCGCATGGGGAGGGCTGATGGTGCGCACATGCCGCGTGTCCCCGGGGGCTGCGGCGGCCAGCGCGCAGCCGCCACCCCACGCCCCCCCTCCCCCGCGATGCCTACCCCTCTCTGCAGGGGTAAAAACGACTAGGGACAGGCCCAACGCACAATATTTTCGCGGAAATTGGAATCCTGTCAATATAGTCCCTTTCTAATGTACATACACTGGAAATGATTAGCTTATAACGTATTTAATGGTATTAAAGGAAAAGACCCGCCTACATATTACCATAACCCATGACTATTATAATCACGTTTTCCTTGACTAATATAGTGTATATAAGGCACATGTGTATATATATATATGCAAGCACCTGACGAGCTCGGAATCAGAGCCCAAATCCTCACAATACATAGTGGTAATTTTAACCAAATGCGGTTTTAACAGTATTTATTATATAAAACTAGGAAATATGCGCGACATGTCCACGCTTTACTTAATAAATTCGTTTTTTTAGTATGGCTATTTTAAGGCATTCCCAGGATAAAAAGTAGCGTAGATTTCAAATCTAAGAATTTGCTGTCGATCAGCAAAAACAGATCGAAGTTGGCCCAGTAGTTTTTACGTGAACAAAGAGAAAAAAAACATAAAAAACATTGCATCGGGTTCTTCGTCGTTTATATATCTATTCCAGTATTTGTATAAAACACTAGGTATATTATAAGCACTATATGCCTATAGCCGTAGGGTTTCATCTCCTTTGGAGCAAAAATTAGATTGTGGTCGAATGCGTCGAAAATAACGTCGTAAACACATAGCTCCCTTAGTATGTATACATATAGTATATGTGTATGTTATATGTCAATATTTAATGTCATAAACAATACCGCATCTCAAATAACGCATTAAAATGAAACCTCACCTTTAGCCGATTAGACTGATCACTAATAGAAATAATGATCAATGATGAGACTAAACAATGAACCGGCAAGCAGTTTACATTACATCGTGTTAACACAGCGAGCCGTTGCGGTAATAGTACACCCTAGTTATTAAAGACAATAGTTATGCTTGATTGTAGGTTAGTTATAAGTAGGCACTTATTTCAAACATCATTGCCTTCAACAGAAAAGCAACGCCAACACTAATATGATAATAAAACGTTGAAGCACAATGTATAATATGATATTACTACTGGACGTGACATATCAATAGGACGAACGTGATAATGGTACATCCGTCTTGCACGATTACAACTTGAAATAAATATATGGAATGTTATATTACAATACTTACATAAATCATACAAACAAACAAGATTCAATCACCATGAAAATGTTAACGGATATAAACTGTATACTACTTGGGTGTAGGGAAAATTTAGCGATTATATAGGCAATCTAGTAATTTAAAAAAAAATTTAAATAATACTCTGGGTGTATGTATATGTATTTTTTTAATAATCTCTATTAGCAATGCACTCGTCTACAAACGTTTGGAGATTCATCAATTTCTTTTTATATTAAAAACCAAAAAGTATTTTTCACCTCTTATTCTATTCTCATAGAGGGTGGTCTTTCTTAAATTTTAATTTTCCTTCCTACCAAATTTCATACAAAATGAGTTAATGACTGCCAGAATACTTTAACTATTAAAACTTAAGAGTATAGTTAAAGTAATTGCATTAAAAGCACCGTAGGTGGGTACTCCCAAATTTAACGTGTAATAAATATATCATATCATAATTTGTCATAACATTAAGAACTAATTAAAAAAATATCTAACTAACTGTGAAAACCACTTAAAAATACGTTGCGTGATTTAGGAGCTAGCGGTTATACAGACACGGAAAGAGACAGTTTTTATACTATGCAAAGATGTAGTATAGAGCGTAGACATAAAAGTAAATCAAGTGCCTATTACTCGCTGAGCACAAGGGCTGATAGTTTAATTATTGTTTACACACTTAGCTACCAGAGTCCAATTAGATAATAAAAGTTTCTATAAACAATATAAGTGCAACGATGTCATCGTCACCACCTTTCCAGTGGATAAAGTGAACGACAATTTAATAGTTTTGAGTCTAAACGACTATTACCGAGATTGAGAGAAGTGGTGTGCGTTATGGTAATTGAAGTCCCGACTCTCCTTTATTATCAGTGGCTGAGATAACATTGCATTTTTAACTTATCGAAGAACTGTTTGGCATAACTTTGACCAATACACCACATATTATTAACTTAAAATCAACTCATCTTAGAATGGAATACGTAAAGTGAATAGGGTGCGCAGAACTGCTTGTGAAATATTGCTTTTCTTTGTATAAAATATATTTTACCACACCAATATTATGTAAAATTCAAATATTATTTAGTGTTTGTTTTGAATTTATTTTATAGTTTTATTTATTTTTCAATGTAATTTTAAGCACAACTTCTATATATATAGTCCTTTTCCCTGTAATAAGTATACAAGGATAAGTAAATGAATGACAAATAATAGTGGAATTTAACAGGACAATTCAGTCAGATCATAAATGTTCGCTTCTCGGCAGAGACTGTTTTAGTATACTATTTCATACTGTTTTAAACTTTTATTTTTCAACATAAAAACATCAAGAGTTATTTGAAAAAATTCCGACGCACTTAGACTGTTTACAGTTTAATAAGAAGTTATTTTTGTCGAAAATACCTGTTTTTCTGTTTACAAATTTATGACTATTCTTGGCACCAGAAATTCGGATAAACATGCGATTTTTCACAATTTGAACCATTTCTGGAGCATTTTACCGCTAATGTATGTAGGACCTTCAATGGATATATATTTAACTAATGTTTGGTAATTATAGTTTAAAGCAATCTTATTTTTATTACGTTTCAACCTTCTTATTAAAAGGTATTCAGTTTATCTGATACCGTTAACTGTGATACTTAACACAGCTTATGATATAAAAATACTAGATCACTCCGTCGGTTTCGCTCGCTTTAAGTATTTCTTTGAAAAAGAAACACCAGTGACACATGATTAAATTTATAAAAAAAATATTAAAATAACGGGATTAAAGAACACGTGGCCTTGTGACTAGTAATGCAAAAATAATTGCATTTATTCAGTAGTAATAAATCTGAAACAGTGTAACATAGTGCTAATTTAGCGGCTGGAGCCGGTTGCTGTGTCGACTGTGTCGTGGTTGGTCCCGAGGTTGTTGAACTTGTTCACTGCGAACATACCTACCGTTTGTCTACAATTAATAATTCATGCTGTAATGGCGGCTGACCGCGAACACATTTGGCGAGACTTTTTTTCGCACTTTACCCGATAGATCATTCAACTCATTATCGAGCGGCCTTAAGCTTATGCTCTTAGCTTACAATCCAGATTTAAGTATTAAACTTAGATGTATATACTTGACACTAGGGATTCCCAAACTATTTTGGGCAAGAGACCCCTTTTCCAAAATGAACTGACACCTCAGACCCGCATAACCAAATAACTTTAAAAATATTTGTGGTTAATTAAGTAGGTAATTATTTTTGATAAAAATACATTTGTTCACGGAACTCAAGTTAGTAGCTTGGAAGTTTCAAATAAAAACTTATGTAAATAATAGCGGTCGATTTTTAGACCTCGTTGACCCCCAAAATCAGTGTTCATATTTGTCGACTTCTGGAAACCGATTTCGACCCCAGGGAGTCCATACCGGCCACTTTGGGAATTGCTGCTTTACACAATAGTACAATGTACCAAATTTTTAATTTACATGAGTTTGTACATACTTTAGACTCCAGTTTTGCCCGCCATTTCGTTCGCGCAGGGTATAATTAAAGCATTCATATTTGATGAAAACTGCAAAACATCGAAATGAAACACGTAAATATAATATAAAATTCCTATTAAATTAAATTTTATTGAAGTCCTTCGAGCTATTTTAAGGCCTGTTCGAGATAAACTTTCGGCCCAAAAACAAAGGTAAAATTTCGAAAAAGAATTATTTAATAAAAATCATAGATAAGGAACTCTTTCCACTAGTGAAAAGCGTTCTTCGTTATAAGTACTTTATATTATATATCGAAGCTTTATCGATGTGCCAAGTATGACCTGGTTTTTGCATATTTTTTGAAATACCTTTGCCGATGATCTCGGTCCAAGATTTTTTACTTCAAATGGCATAACTATGTTTGTGACCTCGTCCTAATATTTCATACTTTTTATACATATAATATATTCACGTTCCTTTAATAAACATATAACTAAATGCTAATAAATATATGTAAACGTTGTCACTTCCCAACTTGTCGTATCAATAAGCAAATGCCTAAACAATGTCTGTTGTTCTCTCGAAGGTACGAAAAAGAAAAAAATGATTCCTAATTTTTAAGTTTAAGATGATCATCGACTGACTCATAATTATGATATGAGTAATATCTTTGCATTAACGTGCATAGCTCTGAACTAAATTCATTCCACAACAGATGGTCGGATAATTTTGTTTCGCTCTGTTGCTTTGATTAGCGCTCATTAATTGACGAAAGTTAGCCGATTCAACTTGCAGTATTTTTGATAAGCGCAGCGCCTAAAACACGCGTCACTACACATCGTCTACTCTGGGAGTATAAAATTATCTTGTGTTATTCATATCCATACTAATGTATGTTGAAGTGATTTTGTATATTCGTTTTTGAGAATTAGCCGATTATCATGCAACGGGATGGACATCACCGACCGATTTCAATACTGGCACAAAATTAATTAAACAATTAAGGACCGGCACATAGTTTTCATAGTCGAGCGAGCACACATACATATTTCTTGATTGCATTTTAACGTTTGCTTGAACTTTTTGATTAGAATACCTAGGTAATTCAGAAGACAGACTATTATAAAGTAAGAACATTTTAATTTATGCAATTAATGAAATTAGTAGAATGTGTATTTTAGTTAACGGGGTTTGAGCATTGAACCCTATTCATTTTGAATAAATTGGCTCTTTCCCAGTCCGGGCACAACGAAGAGTTCCGTAGAAGTGACCAATGCCCCTTTTTTCATTATTTGGCTGCGGAATCCTCATAAAAACAGCGTTTTATCTGAAATTTCGTTTATTGCAATTTGAATGAAACGCTATCATAAAAAGCCAATTTGAGTATTGTCGTGCTAATTAATTATCAACTGTTTTATTTATAATTCGAGCCTATAATGGCCTTATATCTTACCGACCGTTCATTTGCCTTATCGGTTAAAATTTGACATTCCAAAGAAGCGAAGTCAAAATTCAAACGATGATAAGGCAAATTAATAAATAATAAGTGAGGAATCGGGTATAAAATTGATTATGTAAAATCTTCAGTGTTTATTGCCACTCTCGAATATTATATAGGTAACAATTCGTACTGTTTAAAAATGAATTTAGCGCTAAAGCGACTTGGAATAAAAATATACGTAATCCGTATATCTAAATATCTAATCTCAAATCATCAGGATTTCTCAATGAATTCTTATTCTTTATTTTATATAATCGAAGTCTCGTTTAGGTATTTTTATAATAATGAACAATAAATACATATAAGTAAAACTTACGTTGTTGTCATCTACAATATTGTTACGCCTATTTCCACTTGGGTCATGTAGAGAACATGGACCTCCACCTGCTACGATCCTGACAAACACTTTTCACTTCATCAACTTTCATTAACCTCTTCATACATACACGCTTATTTAAAGTGCTTTTTACCTGTCATCTCTTCAGAATATCTTTAATTTGATCATGATGATTACGTCGCAGTCTACTCGCACCAACTCTACAACTCACATTGGTTGTATTTTTGTTATCAAATACACTTCCCGTAATAATAAAAAATCTTTACTCATTAGTATCTTATTGCAATTAACTCTTTTTCCATTGAAAAGAGTAATTGCAATAAGATAACAGGTCAAAACTCTAATTTATCAGCGTATTGTTTACAAAATATAATAAAAAATTATGACGAAATATTTATTGAAGTATAATATGTTCTTCATCCCAGTTATCGAAAGGAACAAAAATATCAATTTTGATGATAACTAATTTATCCCAAGTCCAGCAAAGAAGAAACAACAAAAATTTAACCTTTAACATCTATAGGATTTTTGTTTTTTGCCAACAGGCATATGTATCATTTGTAAATTGCTGAATATATCATATTTTATTATAGGTGTATTGACGAATTAATTATTATAATTCAAAGGGAAAATTATACGAAAAACGTATGTATATTTACATACGGTTTAAACACTTTACAATGTTCGTAATTTTATTACAATCAATAGTTTGCGTTAGCTTTCGGATATATTAAACACGGTAGTCAACAATTTCGTTGCGGTATAATCTAAAGTCAACTAAGAGCTGATGAAACTTGCCATACAACTAACAAGCCTATCGAGTGTCTGATATAATAGCCGGCGCCGGTGGCAACCGCGGTTTTTGTGGCCTACCAACTAATATGACTAACTACATACTCCATTTAATAAATACATTTTCTTAAAATAGCGATTTTACAAAATTAATTTGAGTTTTGGCTATTATCTGATTTATTCTTAGTATTAGTAGACTTCACCCGCATACAACTGATATTTATTCCGCAGCGCTTGTTTCCTAAAAGTTCTTCTGTGTACTAAATTTCGTTAAAATTGGATCACGTTCTAGCCCGTGATGGTTAAATATATGAATATGTGTAAATACGCACACTCTATCAGATTTATATTAATTAGTAGGAGTTAGAGACGGTTTTATTGATTAAAAACAAGAAACTGTAAAATACGAACAAGTTCAAGCTACAAGGGATCGATTCATTTGGTCATAAACTTAGGAGATAGAGTAAAGATGTAGCTCGTGTCGATGTGGGAGGCTGTGATGCTGCGATCAATACGTCGGTGGGTCGCCGCTGTCGCCGCCGCCGCCGCGCGCCGTCGCGTCGCGTCGCTCCAATCCGCCCGCCGCGTGCCCACGAAAGCAAACGCACCGACCTCGCTGCCCTTCACGGAAATGTCGTCGACCCCTGGAGTCGGCGCACCCCCGCTTGCCATACCTCGACCCTCACAACGGCAGCCCTTCATCACACTTTTAATGACATCTTCATGACCCGATTTGTTGACTCATTCATTGTCAAAGAATTAATATTAGGCGATGAGACTCAAAGACCAAAACTATAATTTGTTATTTAAATGTTTAATCATTTTTTACGAAATCCAAACTAATACCAACTTTCACAGAACGAAGGGAAATTCGAGTGAACGTATCATAATAATTATTTGATCTAGTCAACCGTTTAAACATCCGCTGTATAAGAGAAAGCATATTCCGAAACATCCGGTATGCGCCAGCTCCTGACATAGTATTGTTAAAAACCGGATTGATTCCTTCATCCTTCTCATTTATATTCTGCTAACGTTATCTACCATTACAACGTCAATCCGGTATGACCACCATTTTTACAAAACAAAACTAGAATATTATAAACCAATAATAACTCGTCTTTGCGGGGAACCAAAATCATAAAAATGGATCGTTGTAAATTTTAGTGGGGGTGTCAGTACACTTAATAATGGTGGTTCTGAATGGGGATGGACAAGTGAAAATATATCTATAATATTATACAATTCTAAACATGTCGTGTTTTACATTAAAGCTATACAGTAGAATAGACTATATAAACGACGGAGAACAGGATGCATTTTTTTTAGATTCTAGTCAGTTCGGGATTCACGTCAAACTTACTGGGTCGATTTCGATGGGGTTTTCGCTGATCGACAGCTAATTTTAGACCTAAAATATGCGCTACCTTTGATCCCGGGATTTCTCTAGGAATGATTTAAAATGGCCTGGCTTATATTAAAAAACTTCAAATTCCAATGTAATTTTATCACATCACAAATTTTATGTAATAAGTGTGATTTTTCATCCCGGGAGCGGTATGAAATTATTTGAATTCATAAAAATTTGCTTATTCCGACAACGATATAAATGCTGCGATATTTGGTGTCCCGAAATTTTCTTGGGGTGGTACAAAATAGTTAAGATTGTAATAAATTAACTTAATTTCGACATGATCTAACTAAAACGCTAGTTTAAGTCCTTTTTCAAGTGATACGATACTTTATATTTCGGAAAACCCGCGGGACTTTTCCCAGGAGTGTTTTAAAGCGGGTATATACATAAAAATTAGTTGATTCGGATTCAATTGATATAATCCGACATTTTTATACAAAATCCCCGGGATTTCCTAACTTCGAAACCACGTGATTCGGACTTGCTTCGATGTGACAGTTTCTATGTTTATTAGATATTTTAATAGATTAAGGCTGGTGTGCACCGAAATTAAACCGACGGATAACCAAAAATAATCACTGTTTTTCATCATCATCGGTTAAAAGTCGGCGCTCACCAGCCTTAGATATCTATGTCTTAACTAACATCACCTATATCGGATTTTTACGGGTATCTTCGGAATTTATATAATTTCATACAAAAAATCTTTTGCCTTCCTGAACATTCACTTTGATTTTAAATACTGGTAAAATAACTAATCTACGTTACCTGTCAAGCGTGGACGAAGTCGCGGGAAAGTCTTAGGTAAGTTTACAATTACGGGCTACATTTATCGATGTAAAATATACGAGTTTTTAATGAATCATGAAATGTATTTATACGTTTTAAAGAGCCGGAGTCAAATGTCGGAAAAATATCACACATGCCACGCTTCACGGTTATTTTAGGCAACGTGCATGGCATTTGGGACGCGTGCTGGAAACTGCCTACTTACCTCAGTTTATTTTCAGTTGCCCTACTAATGGTTACTCTGTTACTTCATTGACGAACTAGTAACCTCGCTTCGTATTTAACTGTGTCAAATATCTGCCATAAAGTGCAAGTGGGATACTTGTTACAAAAGTTATTTAAATTAAAAAAGATTGTTCTGTCGTTTTTACCTATGTACTTATTCCTGATAGAGAACCGGTAAAAGCGAGACCAGTATAACCCCACCACACTACGCAATCTGTATTATCGACCGGTTTCGACAGAGTGTGAGGAACGAAGAACAAACGTACACTTGACATTCGAGTTCCCTTGCACTAAATGCGTTTCATTCAAGATTAACAGACTCATCCCATTAGAAACTGATGTTATTGCGTTTAAACTACTAGTTTAATCAACTCAAGTATTTCAAATGAGTTCAAATCATGTATTTCAGTTTGTCTGACTTATTTGTAATGGCTATACATTATAACTCATATAATTGGAACCGTTCTAAATATTATCTTGTATACGATATTAGATACTGATAACATATCGTTACATTAAAAATAATAAAAAATATTACCAAGGAACCAATCGAAGTGTCGATAATTGCAAAGGAATAGATGACTCACGAGCTCATGGCGCTAAGCGAGAGATATGTAGCTATAAAGATTTTAATAGAATTCTTATGTTCGCAGGTGACGATCATCCAGGTCAGAAACAACGTAAAGGATTCTTTAGAAATCTATGGAAGAAGTCTCGTCACTATTCTTTGGAACATCCTTGAAAAACAAATGAACTATACGAATATTATAATGCAATTGTTTATATGGATCGCTTCTGGGTATTACAGACTGATTGAGAGGCAAAATGTAAACTATTTAATAGTGAATTGACGAATTAAAGTACTAAAGTTCTAGCATTATAGATCTGTTTTGTTTTACTACTCATCAGTTATTACTCATAATCTGTATATACGGTGGTGTACTTTGTATTATGAATAGAATTAAAAACCTACGAAATACTGAAAGCAGCTGGATTGTAACATTATGAAAATTAATCCTAAGTAAATTTTTGTAATTGAAACTGAAAATGACAGATGGATTCGACCACTTTGAAACAACGTGTTACCTAAAGTGCTATTTACAGAAATCTATTTTAAAACCAACAAATTGATTGTGGTGTCCTTTACGATTATAGATTTGTCGTTTCTAACTTATAAAATGATAATGACGTATTGATTATCGATTACAAGTTTACGAGATCTCACGTTGTTTTTGGAAGAGGCGACTAATGGATACACCATATTAAGATCTATTAATTTTTCAATTTATTGTCATCGACGCATAATTAATTTGTAAGCTGATTTTATTAACGTTGAATTACAGACCTTTAATTGAATTAAATAGGACTGTAGAAATGTAGATATCCTGAATTAGCAAATACATACGAATATTTCTTTTATCCTTTAATCTAAGCCATGTTAGCATGATTAGCGGAATATATTTTGGACCATCAAAATAGAATGAATAACAACTAGGTATTTTAATAATACATTAACAAGCTTTGAAATTTTCTACGAGAGAAATCTCCAAAATTGATTTAACTATTGTTAATTAGTGATTCTGCGAGTTGTCGTTTCAAAGAACCAAGATCACTTGATAGGCTATTGCTACAAGTTTAACATTTTATACCAATCCTTGTATTCGAGTGTACTTAACTCTTATTAACTGTAGATTTTGTCAAAAGGAAATAAATTATGTTCATTAGCAATAAAACTTATTGTATTATTTCTAATCCCCAAATGTGTTATTTATGGTGGGGCTTTAATTGCGTTAGTGTTAAAAATTTAGGGCGTTTCATGCCGATAACGCGATGGGTTAACGAGTATTTGAGATGCGTCATTATTAATTACGATACATATTGACAGATAATGTATACCATACTAATGTGGTTATGCGTAATGTTATTTTTTTAACGCTTTAAATAAGAGTCGTCTCAACCTAAATCTTTAATACTAACACAGATGCAGCCCCAACTTAACACAAATGCCCCATACAATTATCATGGATCCCCCCACAGTCCCTACAAAGGTGAAACAACATTGTGAACATATGCTCAATCTAAAACAGACTATGGTTTATAATATTCTAAGGACTGAAATATTAAATCTGATCAAAGTAGCAATATTATAAACTAACTAAATGCAACTATTTACTTAACAAAAAAAAATCATATGTCAATTAATTCTAAGAATATTGTTAATTTGATATAAAACAGATTCAAATTTACTAAGTAAATCAAAATAATGCTAGGAATATTAAAGAAAAAAAAGCCAGTTTTTATAATACAAATCATTTTATTATTAGATAGACACAGTTCCCATCGCTTATCAGAAACAATGTACAAAGCTATAGTAGTAATATCAAATATAAACAATATGCACCCTTCGATTACTGCAAGCCTTGATTGAGGGTATACAGGGTCATTGAGCGCTTCTATTTTTGCAGCTAAGAGATAGAGTGGACCAGAATGCAAATGTTTAATATTCACTACACAATATTATAAATGCGGCACAATAAAAGGAAAGCGTAGCAAAAGTTTGAAATCGCGGGTACGCGGGTCCCGTCCACGCACCGGGCGCAGAGCGGCCTCGCGACGCACTGATCGTCTGTGGTTCGGGTCATACAATTACATATCACTCGCACGATGGTTCCAGTGGGACTAGAGATTTTCAAATTAATTGTAATACTTGGGTTACAGTGTCTTTCAATTTGTAACAAGCCCTTACACAAATGCTTATTTATAATTATATATATGTATTTATTAATATATATGTTGTATAATGTTGTTACAGTAATTTCATTACGTGGTTATAAATTCTCCTCAAGCATCTGTACGAAAGTGAGAAACAAGCTATTATGGCCGGGAGAGCAAAGCGTTCCGACTAAAAAACAGTTTCGTGGTAAAAAATATATAAAGTACCAGGATGCTTGAAAAGAAACCTAAAAAAAATCTCTATACAATCATCATGCTTCGAGACCTGTTGGCAAAGCTAAAAATGCTTCACTATACTGGTCGGTAAAAGCAACGTTTTTCAAATACAATTCGAACCGTACAGTAACAATTACTTTGTGGAAGCGGTGAGCGTATAAAAATGATCCAGAATCCGCAAAGTAATCGCACTTGCAACACAGTTACTAAACGCATCAGACACTGATGACGCCATAATCAAATCAAATGAACGGTTCCTTATCACTTCATAGAATATACAAAATGCAGTTACTTATTTCCCTGTGGAAAAAATATTATCTTATAAGTATTCTTAGATCACGGCGCGCTTCGATCTGGAAAGAAATATTTTCCCTGTTAAAAACTATAAAACTGAGGCAACCTATATTAACAATTACATAGTATGGACAAGTCAAGCTCACCTCTAATAACCACAGGTAATTAAATAGTCTCCTAACTTCTCAACTACAGATGCGGCTTGCTGCGGTTGGATGGGTTCTTCATACAGAGAAATAACGACGGCTGCAAAAATAACATCAAATGTTCTAGTTGTTCTCAAAACCTATAAAGCTCTTTCTCATGCGCCTTAGAATAAAATCACAAATGAATACACGATATTACCATAAACACCGAAACTACCATAAATCCTAAGGTCGACTGTGTCATGTATGTCATTCATCAAATATGAATTTATATTTAATATACACATGGTAAGTGGTATGCCTCATTTACATTATGTCCACTTCTACGGCACCAAGTAGGAAAATGGGTAAGGGAATGGCCAGCTCGAGTATGAAACAGAACAAATATATTGAATGTGACACTGCGCCTTATCCTGGTTGTTGTCTGGCAATGGGTATAATGTAAATGAAGTGTTAGGTTTTATCTTTTAAGGATAAAAATATATCAATAGATCTCATGCCAGTGTGTGTGTATGTGTCAGATTATTGTATCAAGAACTAGTTAGGGAAAAATTACTTGAAGTGTCCATCAAAAAAAACATGTTGAAAGGGAAAGATAAAACCTGTGCAATATTGTGGAATAAGGTATGGAACAATTTTAACAAAAGATATAGGTTCAATACATTGTAAGAACTTGCATGAATGCCTCAAGGTCATTTACTTATATACAGAATTATTGTTTCGGTAATATATGTATACAACTGGACTTTAATATTATTTAAATGCAATGACAGGGTGTGACTATGTTTATACCACATGAAATGAAACAATTATTGTGTAGATAGGGAGGGCTTTTACACACCTTGTTGTGTTTTCATGCAGTGCACGCCGACCTTGCCGAGTTTTGCGCGTATGATGCGGTCTGAGCCACTGAGGTAGATGTACCGCGTGCCTGCTATCGTCACACCGCCGCTTGTTAACAGTGATTCATTTTCAAAACCAGCAACTATTTTTGCCACCTCATCTTTTGATATCTGTTGGCAATGCAATGATACTTTTAAGACAATAGACCTCCACTTCCAGAGTGTGAAACCTTGCTATAACCTTGTTTGCATCAAGTAAAAAATTTGAAATACACACTTTCTATGATGTGACAAAAGACATGTGAATATTGTAAACTAAATGAAGTTAATCATGCCAGATATGACGGAAAAGCATGTATTTGTAAAAACAATTATATAAAATCCTACCTAAAGGTTGGTGGTATAACAGCTGTTTGTTATTAAGCTTTTTATTTTATTACATTACAGTATATTTTAGGCTTTTTTTAGTGGAGTACAATAATAAAGAATTTGTATATTTATACTTTTACTTCTCTATAATATAGTATATTATAGAGGTAAAGTTTGTGAGTTTCTTTGTAGAAACTGAAATGGTTTCGATAATTCTTTCACCAGTAGAAAGCTATAATATTTCTTTAATAATCTTTCTTTAATTTAACATATTTTTTTTAATAACACCCAGTGAAAGAGCATTGGTCAGCAAATATTGCATAATTTATGTCAAAGTAATTACAGATACTTCACTAAACATTATAATTATCAAATTGTAATGTTAGCTATAGGCTTATAAGAAATATAATTTTAATCTAATAATTTAGTTGCAATTTACACATTTATAAGTCTTAGTAGCGTAATGGCTAACACACACGTCTCTAACACAAAAGCACCGGTTTGATCCTGGCTGGAACGCATGCACCAACCATTTAGGCACTTTTCTAACCTAATGTGCATATTGATCCAACTACCATGTGCTAATAACGGTGAAGGAAAACATCGTGATGCAACCTGCATATTGAAATAACCAATGTATAAACCTACCAAGCCGCCTTGTACAAGTGTGGTGAGTATACTGTCCATACCCCTGTAGTAGGAGGCTGGAGCCTAGCAGTGGGACATTTATGTGCTGTTATTATTATATTACATTACATATAATAATTTAGGAAATAAATCATAACTGGGAATGAATTCACTGCATAATATAATTTTCATTTACACCCAATATTCAGACTTCCTATTGGTAGGGTTCAGAGTGACAAAAACAGTACTCTTATAAAATTGTTATGCATGTCATTGCAATTGTTTAAAACTAGGTTAGCACTGTATCAATCAAATTTGGCAGTAGGGTATTTTATTTTCTAACCATGTTCTAATGATGTAGTTGTGAAAAACAGCAAACATTGGGGATGACCAATACATACTCAAGTGATTTTTTTATTTGTTTAAAAAATACATGTCACATAGATCTTTACAATTTTGGATTTATACATTTTTATTTTTTAAGGTTTCCTAACTAAACATTTAACACACGAATCTTTCAGACGGAAGGGGTCATGGCAAAATTAATTAACTGTTACTTTAAAATATCAAGTGTAAGTATTGCATTTTCTTAAAGCTGAAATTGATATCCTATATTTTGGTCTACTTAACATTTATAAATATAATATTAACAGAAATAAAGTCACAAAAATAATATTTTATATGGAAAAAATATTATAAATTGTTAGACATTTAAAACAAAATACATTTTACCTTGAATTGCTACCTTATTTAATTTTGCTATGATGAGGATATATGCTTACAAAGATTTAAAATTCAATATCATACTATATCTTTGGAATTACATTATATATAATTATACATTGAGTTCAAATTTTGGTGTCAATAAAAATATAATTATATACAACACCTGAAGATCCTACTGTCCCAAATGTTTTTCATTGAAACTACACAAATAAAACACAAAGGGGCAAATTTAGAAGAGATTAAATCAGCAATTGCAGTTTAAACGTTAGACAATAGTGAAGAGAACTAATTATTTTTAAGATTACAAAAATAGCAAGTATCATGTTGTGTTTTAATATAAAATCCTTTCTTTTTTTCTTCAAGGTTTTCTGGTAATAATAATATTATATACAGTAAAATCTATTAACTGGCAACTACGGCTTATCTAAATAGAAATTATGGGGTTGGGTATAGATACAGGGTACATTTATAACAAATCTGAACTTTTTAATGTAGGTTAGATGGCTTATGGTTATTTTTTTTAAAACCACCCAAATTTAATTTTATATCATAAGTAATAAATTAATGTGCCATATATTGATATGCACCCATGATATTTTTTTATAATTCTACTGGGTTTAGTTAATTTGAATGAATTGATTGTGTGGTGTGTTTTCATATTATTAATTCTTGACATACATTTACATAAATTCGTTATAATAATCTATAACTTATTTTATTTGTGACTTTATTTTTAAGGTTTCTCGTCTTCTTGATATAACGTAGGGCTGATGTTTTTCATTTGATCATAGAAAAACATAACACTTTTTTATCTCTTTCATATCTCAACTCAATTGGCCCCCCAAAAGTTCTTTATTTATATAAAACAAAACTAGTAAACTACAGAATTTAAATCTGGTGTGGAATTAATTCTGTAGTGCACATGCTTCTGTAGATTTCCATAGGCTTCTACAGAATTTGTAGAAAAAAACTACACCGAAATATTTGTAACCTCATTGTTGATTGGTTCATGATGAAAGTCACCCAGTAAACCGACAAACCGTTTCCATAAATATTATGTTATAGTGGATTTAAAACAAAACTGATTTACATAAAATATCAAAAATTAACCAGTATACTACTGAATCATATAATTAAAAGTGAATAAAATTTTATATAGTTTTCCTGTCTTACAGGAAAACTAAGACAGGAAAACTATATTTAAATCAGGGTCATTTGTTCAAAGCAACAATTCTATAGAATAAAGATAATTTATAAAATATTTATACTTTTTGATTTAACTTATTTATTTAAGTCAGGTATGATATAGGGCCACTTGCATAAGGTTGCTTAAATTGATTTAAGAAACATTAAACATATTTAACACCCTTAAATACAAGTAGCGCCTTGTACAACGCAAAAGTTGCCACTAAATATATTTAAAGAACTGTCAATACATTATATGTAAAACATATTTAGGCAGTTTAATAAAATTAACTAATTTTATTTAATGGTGATTGTTACACAAGCAGTTCTAAAAGGGTGTTATTTCTAAGTAATGTTTTAATCAGAATGACAGGAAATAATCATAACTTTCGATTTCAAAAATTTGAAATAAGAATATTTAATATATTGTGAAATGTCAATATTATGTATACATCAAGTAAAAATGTAATAGTCCCCTACTTGAGGTTATCTAGAAGCCGAGGGTCTGGTACAGTTATATGACACTTTATTTTTTATGAATAGATCTGAATTGTCTTAATTATTTTATATAATAATATAACCCAAAATTCAGTTTATATCACAAATTTCAAATAATAATAAAATCTCCACATATATCCACTGAAACTGAACCATATCTTAGTTTATTTGAAAAGGTGTCCATCATACTGCCATCTGTTTCCAAAATGACTAGGAAGTTTAGAGCCAACTATACTTAGTTTCTAAATATGAAATATTTGTCAATGCATTTTAGTAGTTAAAGATCATCACAAAGTCTATAAATATAATGATACTTTTATTTTAAAAAGAATTTGAATTAATAAATCATAGGTGCAATCTTTGTAAATAGTAAATATTCTTTAAAACATTAGAAATTTAAGTGAAAATTTCATGACTCATCATGAATATTATATTTATAAAATTCAATGATTTAAAAAGTTTAAATTGTTAAATTGGAATAATAACGAAGCCCACATCAAAATTTATAACCCCCTCTAGATTACCTGTAGAAAGTTTGCGCAATACCCGATATTGTGTGAAAAAGCGATTATTGCGCGGCCATCTGTTGCTAAAAAAAACTGCCACAAAATTGGTGTGGATCGATTTCTTAGGGTTTTGGAAAACTTTTGTGAACAGTTTCTAAAATATAATTGCAATTATCAGTTATCTTTATCACCAATTTCTGAGAAATTAATCTTTCTCACATATTGGGTAACAAAATTGAATGAAAAATTACGTGTGTTTAAAATACGGTAAACCTGTTTCAGAAGAGTTAATTCAGTGATGATTGTTAATGTTATACAACTAACATTTACCAAGAATTAAGTTTTATCGCTAAAGTAGGTATATCAAAGTTTGTCTTTTAAAAACAAGTCGAGATTGATCGGCGTTACCTCTAACCAGTGTTACCGGCCGGCAATACAATGTCGTTAAAAAATAATATAAAACCCATTAGGGGTCTGATATCGTAGAAAGATATTGATGTAATAAAATTCCAGTAAGATTTAACAGTTTTCTGTAGCACTAACAAAGAAAATTCATATTTCTGATTAAAAGTGTCTACCACATGTCGCCATCTTGTCAAACTTGCCGGATAAAGAATTCGTCACCTTCTTTGTATGGGCCATCGAAAGAACGAAACACAGTGATTTAGCACTTATACAGCACAGCAAAAAAATCTTGCAATTACACTTATCCACAAAAGCCGAACCTATTGTTAAACTTACTTCGAAGCCTTCCGACTTGGCCCAGACATTTCCATCGTGACCGGCAATTGCAGCCTTTGTGACACATCTGGATGCCATTAATTGTTTATCTACATAATCTTGCCAGCTCATTTTGAATAAGTTCGTTTAAAAATAAAACTACACTTGGCTTAACACAACCTGCTCTACACAACGAGCTAACGCTCCACACGAACAAAAAGCACTGCAGTTTCAAAATGGCAGCGTAGTCATAAACACTACCGGATTATGTCGGTACCAACATGAACAAAGAAATAGTTGTCTGTGGTCATACCAAAAACAGAAATAGGAAACTAGTGATATTCTCGTACACTGACTTATTACTAATTAACAAAGCAAAAACAGTTATATGGTGTCAGTTGTATTAATACGTTATTATTTTTCAATTCAAACAAAATTTATTTTTTTATCAAAAATATACAAATTATAGAAAAAATGTCTAACCACGTAAATAATATTAAAATTAACGATAATTATTTCTCATGATTTGAGATGACATTTAATATAGAAGAGAAGAAAAGAAATTATAACTTCCTAGCTCTCACGGTCCTTAAAAAAGTGCATCAATGATGTAGTGAATCAAGCCCAGCACAAAATATAATTTCGTCACATGAACGCCCAGTGGTCTATTCTAAGTACCCAACTTTAACCATTGCCATAATTTCAAGTTACCACCCTCTTTATAAGATTATGTCTCCGAACGTATCTTCAGGTTTTTGCTTGTGTACGACCAAGCAAAAGTGCCAACAAAAACAAAAAAAAATCTTTAACGCCTCCCTCAAGAGACGATCAGGCCAGGGCTCCGGTCACACAGAGTTTCCTAATACCTCATGAGGCTGTTGGGCACGTACCTCCAGGATAAATTTATCCCTTGGGAGGTTGGCCAGACTGGTCACGCGACAGATTGAAGGCACGTCGCGTGCGGCGTTCCGCAAAAGTTCTGCCAACACCAGACTGGCGACCGTGGTCCAATGTTTTGGTAGACTGGGCTTGAGGGTTCCCCCGCAAAATCAGAGGCTCTCATGTTCCATAGGCGTTTTCGGAATCCACCTGCGGACTTGTGCGTGACAGTCCATGGGGTTTTCATTCTTGTAAAACCTCAAATGCGGTATCTGGGTTTGTTCTAGACGTAAAATGGCAATTCAAAAGATATTTTGAACAGCTTGATCTCATATTGGTTGGGATTGCGCCCTCACCATATTGGCGTGGGGAAAGCGGCAGGGAGAGCGCCCACCCCGTAGCCGGGTCCCGGCGGGACGACTCAGCGGCTATATTCCGGCATCATCGAGATTATAGCACTGTACGGTGCACCCGTGAGGAATCAGCCCTTCATCACCACAACAAGACTCTGCTGAGTAGAAGTCAGCGGACCCTGGCAGTGAGATCCATTTGAGGGTATTATGTCATTGTCATACGGTTTCATGGACGACGATGACATTCTTGTCGGGAGATCCACCCTGGGAATTCTAGGTGGACGTGCTTGCCAAGGCTTAACGCTTTCGACAGGATGATAGAACTGGCAGCTTAGTTCACTGCTGGGCAAATATTGAGGCGATCAGGATGCGGGGAAGGCGTAACTATAATCCAAATTTGGCAGATTTAGAATCTCTAGAGGCTGGCACTGATAGAGTAGAGGCGATTCATACATATCTACTGCGATGGGTTGCGCGGAAACACGGGACTCTGACCTTTTGGACGACGCAGATACTTACCAGGCACAGTTCTTTCGATATTTATCTATATCAGATTTTGGAGCAGTCTCCTTCCCCTCAGTGCCACGAGTGCGGCGCACCAGAACCAGACACTGCGTTTCTCACGCTGGTCGAATGCGCTGCGTGGCAACTTCAGAGGTTCGAGATGGAGGCCATCGTAGGGCCAATCGATTCGCTGAGGGGAATGGTTGATTGAGGCTATGCGACGATCGCTGGTTACCGATTTCTTTCTTTTGCGAAGCAGTATTGTCCCGGAAGGAAGCTGCTGAAAGAGTAAGGGAAAGAGTAATGTATGTCCACTACGTATCAAAAAAAAAATGTGGCCCGACATAAGATTGTATTGCTTCTCTCTATAGGTACTCTATGGTATAGGGTTCTTTAAATTCTATGAATTGTCTTTGACGTACTTCCGTTGTTTTATTTCCCAATAATTTAGTATTATTCATCTTCTTGTATAATACTACATACTTACATTTTAAAATTGATTTGTAAATCATTAAAAAATATAACAAAATTACATTTGTATTAATTGTGCACCGGCGAATACATTTAATTATCCTCATATTAAAAGCTTTTGGTAACATAACTTGACCTTGCTAGGTCTTTTCCGTTCAGCTACCGCGATTGGAACATGTCTTATTCACCCGAAAGAAGGTAAGTTTCTCTGCTTTGTTAATTTATTAATGTTTTAATGTTAGATATGATAGTTTCCTCGAAAATTAGAATCATAAATCAATAGTTTCATATTACTATTACAGTATTTGCTAATTTTAACAAATTGTTTCAACGTTCCTGTCGCCGATTGCCAACATGGCGCTGGCAGGAGCAGTCTTTTGTAAGCTTAAAATGATGCACGTGTTGTTCTCTGAAGTAATGAATAAATGCCTTTCATCTTCCGACTCAGTTAAAATAACATATATCAATATTTTCACTACTATATCCTATTACCGTCGAGAGTTTTGTTAAAAGACAACGAATCTCGATTTGACAGGCGACTGCTCATTTTAATGATTTTTGCTTATTCATTACCTATATACATAGATTTATTTAAGCCCATCTCAAGTACCACACCTATATTGTGCCTTTTAATTAAACGAAAGTTCTAAATTGTTTCATAGGTCAGAAGATTGGCCTGAAGACTCTAAAAATGGGCCCTCAAAGGATCAAGGAAATTACGATGGACCTCCGGGCATGGAGCCCGAGGGTGCACTCGATACTAACTGGCATCAAGTCGTGGAAAGCTTTGATGACATGAATTTGAAAGAAGAATTGTTAAGAGGAATCTACGCTTACGGTTTCGAGAAACCATCTGCAATCCAGCAACGTGCTATTATGCCGTGTATTCAAGGACGAGATGTAATAGCCCAAGCCCAGTCTGGAACTGGAAAAACGGCGACATTCTCAATTTCAATTCTACAACAGATTGATACAAGTATTCGTGAATGCCAAGCTTTGATTCTGGCCCCTACTAGAGAGCTGGCTCAACAAATCCAAAAGGTAGTGTAAAAAGAAGAGATTTCCTTGTGTGATTAGACAAAATTAAGATTTTGTGGTTATTAATGCTTAGTTGTGAGTTTTTGATTGAGTGCTGTTGATAATATTTTAGGTGGTGATAGCTTTGGGTGATCACTTGAATGCTAAATGCCATGCCTGCATTGGCGGCACCAATGTGCGTGAAGACATTCGTCAACTGGAGAGTGGGGTTCATGTGGTGGTGGGCACTCCAGGCAGAGTGTATGACATGATCACTCGCCGGGCACTGCGTGCTAATACCATCAAGCTCTTTGTGCTTGATGAAGCTGATGAAATGTTGTCCAGAGGGTAAGTTGATTTGGAATGCATACTTTAAGCTTTGTTTAAAAATAGTTACTGAGACTCTTTTACTACAAAATCATTTATTTTGTTTGAATGTTCAGTGTTTTGTTTCTATAACATTCTATATACTATATTTTCAGATTTAAAGATCAAATTCACGATGTCTTCAAGATGTTGTCTGCTGATGTCCAGGTCATTTTACTATCTGCTACAATGCCTGATGATGTGTTAGAGGTGTCTCGATGCTTCATGAGAGATCCTGTGCGCATTCTTGTGCAAAAGGAAGAGGTATTTATTATGCCTTTTATTTTATAAACATGTTAGCTTAGTTTTATATATTATTCTCAAGTTTTCTGTTTTGTTGTGTCAAAAGTATGATGTTGACATGCTGTTTGCAATGTAAGAAGAATTAATTCCAATTACTGTAATCGAATTTCTATAAATTCACTCTGATATTTATGTATTAGATTGGACATGAATCATACTTATGTAAATTATTTTATAGCTTGTTCCTCTGTTTTACCATCCATTTACTTGCCTTACAATCTCTAGCAATTTATCATTACTTGTATGGATCAGATGTCAAATTTTAATCAATGGTAAGGCAAATGTATGATTTGTTTCCTGTATCTCACCAATTAACAAATATATAATGTTGAGAAACTTATTTATTTTGATATACCTATTCTTAAACTTAAAGTGGTTAACTTCAACATGTTAATGTTTTTACACAGTAAATTCTGTAGTAAGTTATGAAAAACAGGAAAAAATTGGGAATGAATTATAAGTAGATAATTGATTTATGTTTTGCAAATGGTTTGGGGCATTTTGGCCAATTTATCAATGATGAAAACTTCAAAAATATATTGTAATCCAGTAATGTCTGGAAAGGTAACATAGTTCTTTTATCATTTCAGCTCACACTGGAAGGTATTAAACAATTTTATATTGCTATTGAATTAGAAGAATGGAAATTGGAAACTCTTTGTGATTTGTATGACACCCTTTCCATTGCTCAGGCTGTCATTTTCTGCAACACACGTCGCAAGGTGAGTTTATGTTATACTTTAGTTATATTAATATTTACTTAGGGCAATATTAAAAGACAAATTTTAGGCCATCTATTCAATGTAGAATAATAGAAAACTTATAAATGGTCCCAGTTTTTTACAGTTAAATCTACAACTTACATACCTTAACATTTTCTGTTATTGGATGTCAACATAGAAATTGATCTAGTTTATAACTTACAACAAATGACTTTAGACTTGCTGCAGAAAGCTACTTTGTAAAATATATGTTTTGCATGCAGTCATCTGTTGGAACCTTTTCCAAAAGTCGGGTAGGACTATCAATTCCATTCAAAGTTCTTGTATATTTAATTGTGGATATTACACTAACGGCCAGTACCTATAACTTATTGATCATTCCTTTGCCTTGCTATCGGTTCATAATAATATAAAATAACTTCCATACAAGTAATGTCAAAATTCAACCGATGGTGAGGCAAGTGTATGAATAGTAAGATATAGGAATCGGCCATTATTGTGTATAAAGCAATGTGGAAGTAGTATCTGAAAATTAGTTATTACATTTTTTTATCCTCATGTTTTTACATGTTATGGTAAATACTGGGTACAATTTTATTTAAGCGCAAACAGCAGTCTCTAATGATAATTTGAGATATGGTGCAATTAGAAAATTTATAAACAAATTAACTTAAGAGCAACTAAAAGATGATAAGCATTTTGGTACTCATGTCCAATCAAGATGAGTGAAACTCTTTAAAAATAAATAACTTTCTAAATGAACCTGGAGGAGCGCCTAAATTTTCCTTAATCTACACAAAAATACCTTTCCAATGATATATCATGCATTTAGATTGAGGCTGATGCCAGGTTCTATGCATTGGTGCCCATTATCCTTTTTAATAGAAAACTAGTCATTGCAATTTAAGAATTTTATTAATGTCAAAAGTGTAATCTTCACTTGATTAAAAGACAAAATGCAGACTAAGTTAATAAACCCAGACTTAAAAAAAAAATAGGCTTGTCAGTTAATGACTCTTGATTATGATAGATTGATTCCATCTTTATATAAATGACTATTATGGTTTAAATAGCATAAATATCTAAGGCTTGTGTTTAAACGCCTACCAGAAATGCACCTATTTTACTACCAATAAATTCGAAATACCTACCAGAATGGATAAATGCTCACCAAATTGTGTTTCCAGAAGTATTGTACAAATGAAGCTATTTTCCTTTTAATGCTATGCCATAAAAATATATAAACGCCTTTAAAGCTAATTTCAGACCAAATATTTTACATTGTCGCTAAGTCGATATTACCAATATTTTGTTTCTCCACTTCCAATTAAGTAATTTTTGCTGAGGCA
Source organism: Dendrolimus punctatus (assembly GCA_012273795.1). Taxonomy (NCBI): domain Eukaryota; kingdom Metazoa; phylum Arthropoda; class Insecta; order Lepidoptera; family Lasiocampidae; genus Dendrolimus; species Dendrolimus punctatus. The sequence goes on from CM022536.1 coordinate 8,485,421, forward strand.
ACAAAGCAAACAGTCGAACGTACAATTATTTTTAATACCAAATATAATATTGCGTTGTTTTTCACTAATATTTCACTTATATATAAGATAAATAGTGAATGGTTACAGTCGGTCCTGGCACTCGCCGGCCGCTGCCGCGGCACACTCGCTTCGCTCGCTCGCCTCGTGCGCTTTGGTCTACACATAACCTAACCTAACCGACTGTTTAAAACTCCACATATTTAAATTTTCGGATACATACAGTCTCCTATCTAAATAAATCCCGTCAAAAAACGTAAAAAAACGTCTCGGCGACAAAATTACCAGATCATTGTCGTGAATTTCAAACTTCGATAATTAATTGAATATGTATTTTTTCCACTCTTGGATTCAGGTTGGATAATTTGATTACACTTAAACTATTTAGAATTGTAATTTTCGGTTTCAATGTTAGTGTTTTGGTAAACAATATTTGGTGGTCATTTATCCATTTTGATAAGCAAAAAGAATTTAAATACAAAACGTACAATTATTCTGATGAGTGTATATTTATTTTGGAACGTAGAACGTTGTTTTTTTAGGCACCTCCGTATAGAGTGGATTAAATTTATATGAAGTAATATATTTTATTTGGTGCTTAGTCTAAGGGACAAAAAATATTTTTGGTGAGCATTCAAATTGTACCCATTATCTAATTATTCCGAGGACCAGCTCAGTATTGTTGATTTCTTGTTTATAAAATGTTTTTTGAATACATACATTGCTAGGGCAATAGCATAACTGTGTTTGCTTATGTAAAGTTCAAATTCATTTCTGAATACATTGGTATACTAAAGTTATTTCAACCAATTAAAATTATGTATGTATATCGAATTTGATATATGTGAATAATAAAACTAAAAAAATATTTTTAAAACTGGCTGTATATGTTGTTTTAGGTCGATTGGTTGACTGAGTCCATGCACGAGCGTGACTTCACTGTCTCCGCCATGCATGGAGACATGGACCAACGTGAGCGTGAGGTCATCATGAGACAGTTCCGTACGGGATCGTCTCGTGTACTCATCACCACTGACTTGTTAGCTCGAGGTATCGATGTGCAGCAAGTGTCCTGTGTTATCAACTATGATCTGCCTACCAACCGTGAGAATTACATTCATCGGTGAGTGCAATATATTTTTGTAAACTTTCTCTCCTTTAAATATGACTTGATGACTATATCTAACCAGGGTTAAGCATTGATGAATATTCAAGTTTAATATGAAAACTTGAAGCACTGCACAAAAGTTTAAAGTATGTAAATAATGCCATATCCATCCTAGTCTAGTTTGTATATCTGTGACTGACTGAACAGTAGAGTTGTGGAAATTTGAAATTATATTTTCACTAGACCATTGGGGTTTTCTGTATAAACGACACCATTCTTGCACAAGAATGAATAAATAACCCAACAATTGTTAATTGTTTAATGAAACTTATTTAAACCTATTAAGATTATTAATATTATGCAGTCTGTTTATTTATTGTACACAAAAAAAGATACAATAGTTTTTGGTGTTAATATAATCTTTTAGTCATAAATTAACTGAAAACATGGACCAAATAACTATTTTAGTCCCACCTTATTGAAATCGCGACAAGCCTTTTAACCAAGTGTCTTTCTTAGTCTTATATTAACACAGAATTTGGTGTTCGGCTTTTTTGTGGCCGTAGTGGTTGTATTATAGTGTCAGTATATCAATTGTATTTTGAATGTTGTAACTTTGAATTTGTTTTTCTAAGAAATATTGCTCTTGAAAAATTAAGATTTCTCTTAGCACCTGGAGCAAGGATTTTTATGATAATAAGTTAAATTTTCTACAAACTAGGGAAAGATTATAATGACTCGAACAATTTTATATGAAGACCGACTCTCCTAACAAACATGCTAATGTCCTTTATGTTATCATTTAATAAATCTTTTCTATTGGCTGGTTGATATGATTTGGATGTATGTAGTAAGTAACACAGTTTGTATTAGTTATTTATTTACTAAACTGAAAATAAATACTGTTTCACATTAAGTATCCAAAACTGATATAAAACTTTCGTATAATTATTATATAAAAATAATTGTGATATATGTATATTATGAATATTAAATTTGTTTTTAATGTAATCGTTTTTATGTAAATTTTTGTATTTACATAAAAAAGAGCCACCACTCATTTACTAGTTGTTGGAAACATTATCTTGTAAATATCTGTTTGAAATTCCTGGTATGTAACAGAATTTTTTATAAGAAATGTTTGTTTCATTATGTGACTTACCCAATTTAGTATGAAAATTGGCATGAAGTGTGACATCATCAAATTAACATATACTTTTATGTGTAAGCAGGTTAGGATTATGTCATTCATAGTTATGTTTAAAATTCAGCCTCTAAAGCATAATTATTCCTTAAAATTGAATATGCTACATTTAATCAAGCCTAAATATTGGTGTGTGAAGGATCAGTGTTAATTTTCATCTTCAATTGTGTAGACTTAAATAATTATTCATGTAACTGATTTCCAAATAAATGCAATTCCTTTTGTTTTGCTGCATGAAAGTGGTTTTTTGACATAGACATCTTTAAGTTATGTAATTCTGAGTCATAAATGTATGCTCTTGTCATAATCTATAATTATGTATCTATAGACCGATATACATTTATTACATTACTTTATTAGAATACATTTGAATGGTTATTGTAAACCGGCTGTAACTATTATTTCGTTTGACCAGGATATTAAATTCATGTTCCATGAATGCAAATTAAAAATACACCACAAAAACTTGATAAAATTTTGCTAATTCCTCCATTTTCTTCCATTGAAATTTATTCAGTTGAGACAGCAAGAGATAAAAATTCTGAATTTTATCGAGATTAGGTAGATATAAATAGTAGTTTCCATACGGCGTCTAGTATGGGAGTCTGCTCTGCCGCGATGACTAGAGTAATCGCAGGTGTTGCATTGTGTGCGGTGTTGTTGCAGAATTGGGCGAGGCGGTCGTTTCGGCCGCAAGGGGATCGCCATCAACTTCGTCACGGAAGCGGACCGGAGGGCGCTGAAGGACATCGAGGAATTCTACCACACGAGCATCTCTGAAATGCCCAGTGACGTGGCCAACCTTATCTAAGGCGCCTACATTTTCCCGATTTATACTTTGTGTCCTGCGTTCTATTGCGATATTTATATAAGGTGTGTTTATTGGGAGACGCCTCCCGGTTGCCGCTGTGCCGAGTCTCTGTCGGAACTAATTTTCATTTGGACCGTTATAATCGTTTTAGTTTAATTAATGATTAAAATAAAGTCTAGTAGTGGTTTTGATATAAGTTTAATATACATAGGTAGGAGTAAACCGGCCCGCCGGATGGCCCCCGTTCCGCGCAGGCCTCTGCGCCCGCGCAGAGGTCTCATCGGGCACTGGAGAGGCTATTTCAATCACAAAAGTACCAGAAGGAAACAATGTATTGTATCTCTTTTCCACTTGTACATAATTATGGTAACTGTTTTTGTAATACGCTAAATAAATATAATAAAATATCTCAATTGTATTGTTATTGATATTGGAATTGTAGCGCTCCACTCCCGATCGGAACCTCAATGTCTCCACTGAATTGTATTTGAATCATGTCAATTTTGTTTTGCAGAAGATCTACCACTGAACTGAGCCTGTGAAACGCGCTTTGGACACAACTATGTGGAAATAATAAATCGAAATTTCCTCAATCATGTTCATTACTTTCTTTTGACAGGCCCTTATTGTATCCTGTACCCCAACATTGCTATTGCATTTTTTAAAGTATTGTTTTATACGTCGTCTTATGTTCATTTCGATTTATTTATATTTTTGGAATAAATTTTGTTCAAACTATTAGTGGCTTTTGACCAGATTGATAATTAAGGTTCCTATTTTTACATTAAGTTATAGTATTTAGTAAAAATGGGATTGTAGTATAGTAATACATATAATAACTTGAATATTAACGATATTAATTAAATGTGATAATGTTGATTTATTATAAAATAGCTACACATTTCAACATGAACTACTCAAATACTTATGCAGTTGGTTTTATTATACATTCCTTGTGTCTATAGTATATTCTTTTTACACGTGATTCAGTGTTTCCGACTTCTGTTATATGAAGGACGAAGTAAATTAAATAATTTGTGATAAACCAGAAAATATATTTCATGAACAATTTAATCTAGAAAAAGAGATATCACATATGATTAAAAACTAATAAATTAATATCACATTTCTGGTAATGTTCGTTTTTATAACAATCGCACTTAAAATTACTTTTAACATGTATCATAAAAATGCAAAAAGCAGTACTAGCAAAAGCACTGAAATTGGAAAGATAATATAAACGGACACTCGAGGGCGACATTTAGATATTAAAATCGACATATCCTCCTCGTCATTTTGCAATCCGTCTTTTGTTGGTAGTTCGACTATAACTAGCTCGTCGCTAAAAAAGCCTACATCAAACTCGCATTCCGTCTTATTAACACATACTTTAGATTCTGAAATATTTGCATACTGGAATGTTGGCTTATGAATATCAAATATAGCATGAATATCATTTTTGACGAAATCATTATCACTATAGAAAATATAATAGTAATAACCATCAGCTATAACTTCGTGAACAACTTTTAACGTGGTAGTTGACTCTAAGTAATTTGTACTGTTACACTGGATGGAGTATGGGAAATAATTTGTCATTAACGTGTTATCGTGGTAACATCGTATAAGTTATTCTCAAAGCTGGACACTGAGCTGTCTGGAGGCTTCGCAGTATTGTTTGCGTTCCCACCGTGATGCACCCCTGTGTCTAGTATTGTTTTAGGATTATGCAAATGTGTGGCGTCTCTTCTACGTCTATCATGCTCACCGATCTTTTTTAACCTGCTTTCTGTTCTGTTGCTCCTTGTAAATAATTAATTTTATCGTTATCAAATAATGTGTCTTCTGTATCTTTGTCATGTAATAAAATTTCATTGTCTTTATCGTCACTTATAATCGCTGCATTTTCTTTCTTCTTTGGACTCTGTAACGTTACTAAAACCCTTCCTTGGTTTTCTACTAATGGTGGATCTTTTTTATATTTATATCCTTCTAAAATACCACAAGTGTCTAGTATTCGATTGCCTTTTACGACTAATATTTTAGAACCTTCATACCTCGAACAGGCCTTAAGTTCGACTGTGGCACCTTTCAAAAGATAAAAGCCCCAATATTCTAACGTGTCATCCGGCAGATTCATGGATTTCTTTAATCTGATATGTTTCCTTTTATCTGAAATTTCTGGTACTCCTGACATTTGAAAGGCATTAAATGTAGTATTCATTTTCAAATAATGTTTTTCGCAGAAGATAGATGATTGGCCTTTGTGTATTTGTATTACATCAGAATCTGATATTTGATACATTACATCTGCGTACTTGAAATTTCTTAAATACAAAGGAAGTACAATAAGTATTGTTGGTAGAACTGCTGTTAACAAACAAAATGTTATAACCCGCCGGGAACCGTGCATCTTATCGCCATCTGCAAAGAATGGAAAATCCATTATCACGTTGTAGTATAAATACGTAATAGGTCATATTTATTGTTGAATTTAAACATAGACTACTGTTATGTCAGTAGAAAATAATAATTATAGAATATTATGGGCATTCAAGCGAGAATACGCTGAACGTATTCCGATTAAATTTGACAGTTGCGTACTTTAATATCGACGTTTTTTTGTCGTATTAATGCATAGGTTTGCCCTGAAATCTCTGAGCACTATAAGTGCTTTCAGTCAGAATCCGAATCATGTATAATTTTATAAAATTCTAAACATGCCGTATGTGTACATTGGAGCTTTAAAAAAACAACTGGAATAGACTATACACGATGGAGAAAACGATGCAATTTTTACATGGCTTGTCTGTTCGTTTGGGATTCACGTAAAAAATACTGGGCCTATTTTGATGCAGTTTTCGCTGATCGACAGCAAATTTTTAGACTTAAAATCTGCGCTACCTTATTCCGGGAACCCCGCGGGATTTCTTTTTCCCACCTGCACATCGATATAATAAACGATGTGTCCAAGCAGCCATGGACAAGCGGTGGGTTTACTGTCCGTTCTTCTATAGTGGGAGGCTCGTGCCTAGCTGTGGGACATTTATGGGCCGTTATTATAATATTATGAAAACTTTATCAGACACGGTTTGGGTAATTTTGAAAATGAAGCTCCAATATATATTATAGTAGGGCATAAAAGCGTCGTATGTATAAATAGATCAATGCATGTAGATGTATGTCGAAATCCTAGCAAGTGGAAATCCATTATCTCTGTCTATCTCTTTGGGCAACGTTCATAATAATATTTATATAAAAATATTTTTAACAGAAAATAGATTTGAACCTTCTAGTTCAACCGTGGCATATTTTTTTGTGATATGCTGTATTTCCGATTACATTACTTTTAGGGTTCAATTTAATTTGAAATTATTGTCACAGACGTTCCTCTGTCTGTCTTTGTGTGTCACAATCATTTTTGTCAGAAGCTGTGTCGTGACAAACTTAAGAAGTGAAATTTTGACAAAAATAAAATACACATTAGGGGTGACCGTCATACGTGCCAACTAAGGGTTGATTTTTTTACAATAGTGTAGTGTATCTCTTGAAAAAAGACATAAATGTTCTTATTATAATTACTTTTAATGAAGCCAATAGCCAACGCGACAGTATCTTTATTTTCCTCCATTTTAAATAATGCCGTAAAAAATTATTAAAATATTAAAGAATATTTTTTTAACCCTTAAATGATGATCGTTAAAAGATACGAGACTAAAAAATATTTGTGTTTCTAAAAACTGAGTGCTTTAAAAGACTAGAAGATTATGCATCCAAATAGTAAATTATACACAGTGTTACATTTATAACTAGAAAACATTAAAAAAGAAAAAGTTTCAAAACTTCAAAATATGCTTAACATACATGTACCTGTTGATTGAACTGCCCACATGAAAAATAAATAATTTGGTATTTTATTCGGGACGCACTTAGTTCGTACGATGTATAACTTAACTTGTAACAAAAAAATACACACTTAATAACAGACCGTTTTTACTCTGCTAACCTTGAATACTAATACATTATCTAAAACACTTGCTAATAAAATAATTAATCTTAAAGATTGATTTTGTTTACAAATTTCGTGTCATTTTTGTATACCCTGCTCGACAATACGCCCTGCCCTTCTGTATTTTGTTGTACTTAATTATTTTGCGTCACACTTGGCCTGAGTTCTGTGTCAAACAGTTGCGCGCGCTGCACCCACAGATTCATGTAAATATTGTGTCTGTCTCCAGTCCCAACTTGGTTGTCCCAATCACTGCTAAAATACTTTATTTATATACCTGGTTTATCTAACAATTTTCTGATATTTGCTAAAATAAAATCATTAGATAAATTCGAAGGAGTTAAACGGATATACAGTCTACGTTGACCTGGTTAGCCGTTGAATAATGGTACTTTCCGCTTAGGTACTCTAATTTCGAAGATCGATAAAGTGACGGATTCGTCATAATATTATTATGTATGTAGTAGGTAGTAGAATTATTGTTTAGGCAAATATCATGAAAGATGATTAATTGTATATTTATAACAATTTCGTTATTCATAATAATGAACTGAGAATAAGAAATTAATAAGTATTAAACAACTGAGGCTGATACTAGTTGTTTAACTATAAGTGCTGTACCCATCACTGGATCTAGTCAGAAAGTTCAATGGATTATCCCAAGAAATGACGTCTAACAATGGTAAAACTAATGAGGAGTGCCTTTACGTGACGAGACGAGACAACGAATAATAAGTGCGAAGTAGAGAGGTAAAAAAAAGACTAACTGCAAACCGGAAGGATACAATGTTTTACTTTATGGTTAGGGTGAAGAACAAGAAAGAAAAAGTAAAGACTTTAAGGAGTGAATATACCTATTTCAAACAATCAGCACATTGCTTATGTTTCAATATGACCACTCCTAAGACAGTGGACCTTGATAAGCCGTAGACTTATGACGGTTTCTTATAGTCCCGCAGTCAAATACAACGCCTTGTTACTTACTAATCGTTTTCCCGTAATTTGTGAGCTTAGCTCAAGGCATTTTTTATAAAATACTACCGCTGCTTTTGAGCGGAGAGCACTACGATAAAGGGTTCCGTGGCCAAACGCAAAAACCGCGTACTTTCTTATCGAGGCACCTAATGAATCTTTAACTGCTTGGTGGATATGCTCTTGCTGGTTTTATGGATAGGTCGTACCTACAGCATAGTATTTGCAATTTGCAGGAATATTTTTATCTTGTTTATTAAATCATCTAGTCGTGATTCAAAAATGTAAACAGTTTTGAAGAGTTATGGCGGGTAATACCTTTATGCCTGCCAGGGCTGCGGAGAGGCTAGGTCATATACCCGTAGCCCTGGCATAAGGCGAAGGACGGAACACCCAGGGGTTTTAGTGGGTATCCCTAACCGGGGAGTGGCAATAGCATGGCACCAGTTCTGACTGGGCATGCTAGTGCCACCCCCGATCTGGCGAATCCCACACTAGGTCGCGAATTATCCCCCAAGGTTCTGCCCTTGTTGCGGCTTAGTCCTCAATCGGATTTCCCCTGGTAAAAAAAAAAAAAAAAGGGTAATACCTTTATGCATAGTTGATCTAAGGCGATAATTATGTTATACGTATATAAACTAATAGACAACTGTTTACTTTACACGTCTTGTGATGTTGGAATTTCTTATAATATTATTTGTTTTTTTACATACATACATAACTTCACGCCAGGTCTCTTGCGGGGTAGGCACGAACAACAGAGCGCCACCATTTGTTTTTTTATACTAGATATATTAAATTAACATTGCTCGGTTTATTTATTTATTAAAATAGGGCAGCTGTGAGTCACTCCACGAAATATGGTTCCATAATGGTGGCAATCGTCAGCTGTTTTCATTTGGCTACAGAACTGTAGCCGCAGACGTCCGATCGCCACGGCGGCCGCTCACAAACTGTTGCGGACAGAATCACTCCACTGACGTCACCCCCGTAAAGCCCGTGCGACCACGCCCCGCCTACCGCGGGGACATAGCTCGCTCCGTTAGCTGCTAAGCGTCTGCATTTTTGTAGTACTTTAGTAAGCGCGGAGCGAGCCTACATCATGCATTCCTGAACTGCAATTCAAACACACAACATTGTTTTACTTCTACTTGAAGACCTCAAAAGTGGTGACCCCGCAAGAAAACCACCTTCTGAAGAAAGGATCATCTCGAAACAAAATTCCTGCAGGATAGAAAACTCTGCTCGTCGGTTTAGCCGATCAAGCTCAGACAATATGGAAGATTGCAGTAAAGCAGCAGCAGCCAGCCATGAACTGAAGGAAGTATCCGGCCTCGCTTTGACACCAAGAATTCCACCACTCTGGCGCGACAGATTAAGGCTATGGTTTGTCCAGTTTGAAGCCATCGTCTCGGCACAGAAAAAAGGCGACAAGGCGATGTATGAACTCGTCGTTGGACAACTGGAACGACAGGATATCGACGAAATAAGTGACATTTTACTAAACCCACCCGCTGACAACAAATACGACACCATCAAGAAGAGACTCCTCAACGTATACGAAGAATCTGAACAGAGGCAACTACAGCGACTAATCTCTGAAGTGGAACTTGGAGAATTGAAGCCATCACAATTACTAAGGCGTATGCAACATCTAGCTGGCAACAAAGTGTCTGAAACAGCGCTCCGCCTAATGTGGATCAGTCACCTGCCACCAGCAGCCCGTGCAGTACTGGCCATCAGTGAAAATATTGCCAAGCAGTCTCAACTTAGTGAGCTTGCGTTGGTGGCCGACAAAGTCGTCGAAAACTCCACACCAACAAACCCGATCTTCGCAGTCACTACAAGAGCGACGTCACCGCCACAGCCACAATCACCTACAAATGCATTCAGCGAGCTTCACTCAAAAATCGACTGCCTCACCCAAGAAATAGCTGAGCTGAAGACTAATCAACACCGAACGAGACCTTTCTATCGTAACTCATCAAGATCACGTTCCCGAGAGCGATACAATCAGAACCATCCCAGCCAAACTATCTGCTATTATCATCGTAGATTTGGAAATGCAGCCAGAAAATGCACACATCCCTGCAATTACCAGAAACCGGCGGAAAACTAAGCACAGCGTTGGATGCGGCGGAATCCGACGCCCACATTACTTCTCACCGCCTATTCGTCTATGACCGCAAATCACGGCTATCTTTTCTCATCGATACCGGTGCAAACGTATCGGTACTACCGCGGTTCGGCAACATCAAAGCCAAGCCTACGAACTTTTCACTATATGCCGCCAACAACACAGTCATTCCAACATATGGCGAAAAGACATTGGAGCTGGATTTGAAACTGCGTCGGCCTTACAAGTGGAAATTTATCATCGCAGCAGTGAGCAAGCCCATTATCGGAGCCGATTTTTTGAAGCACCACAAGCTACTCGTTGATGTTGCAAGCCGATGCCTTATTGATAAGGTGACAAACCTCTCAGTACAGGCACCAATAGTCAACGCAACGGAACCCACAATACGCAGCATCGACGTGGAACAAAAATACCATCGCATACTAGCCGCTTTCCCCGACATTACTCGCCCATCGTGCTTCAAAGAAACACCAAAACACAATGTTGAACACTACATAGAAACGAATGGCCCACCACTCCACTGCCGCACTCGTCCACTCGCACCGCACCGCTACATGGCCGTCAAAAAAGAATTTGAAGATATGATGCAGCAAGGCCTATGTCGTCCCAGCAAGAGTCCATGGTCAAGCCCACTACACGTGGTACCTAAGAAAAATGGGGATTTACGTGTATGCGGCGACTACAGACGTCTCAACACAGTTACTATAGACGACCGATACCCCGTACCACGACTTAAAGATTTCACGTACTTATTACACGGGAAGAAAATCTTCAGCACACTCGACCTAAACAGAGCCTACAATCAGCTACCAGTCCAAGAAGCTGACATACAAAAGACTGCCATCACAACACCATTCGGACTTTTCGAATTTCCCAGAATGGTACCAGGGCTCAAAAACGCAGGCCAAACTTTCCAACGATTTATCCACCAAGTTCTCAATGGACTCGATTTTGCATTCCCGTTCATCGATGACGTCATCATTGGATCAGAAAATGAAGAACAACATGAACACCATTTGAAAACAGTCCTACAAAGACTTGACGCCTATGGTATAACCATCAATCCATCAAAATGCGTATTTGGAAAGAAAAATTTGACATTCCTGGGATATGACGTGTCAACCGAAGGTATAAAACCACCACAAGAAAAAGTTCAAGCCATTACTGACTACCCCCGGCCAGCAAACATCGAAGAGCTCCGTCGATTCCTCGGTATGATTAACTTTTACCGTGACTCCATACCGAAGGCCGCAGAACTCCAAATACCACTCAACACTTACCTACATAACTGCAAAAAGCGGGACAAAACGAAGATCGAGTGGACAAAAGAGGCCGAAGAAGCATTTGAAGCGTGTAAGGCCAGCATACAGACCGCAGCCTTACTCGCTCACCCATCACCATCAATGTCAGAACCAATGACGCTCATGTGCGATGCATCCAATACATGTGCCGGCGCCGTCCTTCAACAGAGCACTAACGGCAAGTGGACACCGCTAGGGTATTTTTCGAAGAAACTATCCGACGCCCAACAACGATACAGCACTTTCGATCGCGAACTACTTTCAATCTACATGGCCATTAAACACTTCAGGAAGCTATTCGAAGGACGAACACTCATCATCTACACAGATCACAAACCACTCACATATGCCATTCACAAACCGCCATCCGACAGCGAGACCCAACGACGCGCCCGCCAGCTACTTTTCATTAGCGAGTTCACAACTGACATAAGACACGTAAGCGGCAAAAACAACCCCGTAGCCGACGCACTATCACGCATATTGAAATGTTCGGTAAAGGCGACAAACACCCATCGTTCTGTTATTTTACTAAATAAATCCAAAAATCATTTAATCAAAAATTTATGAAAACAATTTCGTTGAAAGTATTTTTTGAAAAAGAAAAAATCTAAGGTAGGTCTTAGATGTTTTTTAAATTTCCATTTCATAGTATAAAAACAGACGAGTGCAGTACATTTTTTATGACACAGGAATATAATACCTCGCCATCTCTTTAATTAAATTTAAAACTCATTAATGAATACAGGATCATTTTTGTATTTGAGTGGATATTTTCAAATATAATTAACTTTTTTGCTTCGTAGACTAAAATTGTTTGTAGTTTTCAATGACCAATTGCATGCTTGAATTTGTCATCTAATGTTTTCTCTACCATGTTTAAAGCAAATAATGATTTGATTAATTACTTAAACACACAACACTACAAACATTTTCTTTACTCTTTTACGTGTATAGCGCGGCCATCTTGATTTTTAGTTGTTCGCAGTATACATAATTAATTACATTTTATTATTATATATATTACATCAGTTCATCATTGTACAAAACCAATATACTGCGAAACATCAACAGCATACATCCGTCCTTATCTACCTGATGACTATCGTCGCATAGCATTCAACGCGCTGCATAATATTAGTCACCCTGGAATACGAACTACACGCAAGATGATACAACAGCAATACTTTTGGCCATCTATGAACACCGATATCGGAACATGGGCAAAAACATGCGTACCGTGCCAGCGCGCCAAAATACAACGACACACACACAGCGAACCCGCATCGTTCCCGCCAACCGAACGCTTTCAACATCTACACATAGATATAGTTGGACCGCTTACTACAACAGCGCAAGGACACAGATACCTACTCACGATGATCGACCGCGCGACTCGTTGGCCCGAAGCAATACCACTCAGTGAGATAACAGCGGAACAAGTTGCCAAGACGGTTTACGACCAATGGATAGCTCGTTTTGGTTGCCCTACAACTATTACCTCGGACCAGGGTCGACAATTTGAGAGCCAGCTATTTCAATCATTAACTAGACTACTAGGAATAGAGAAAACCAGAACGACCGCTTATCACCCACAAAGCAACGGGATAGTTGAACGATGGCACCGCACGCTTAAAACAGCACTAACCGCCCGTTTGCAAAACGGCGGAAAATGGACGGACGAACTGGCAACGGTGCTACTCGGCCTACGAAACGCTGTGCGTGAAGACACAAAAACGAGCGCCGCGCAGTTAACTTTTGGCACAGCCCTACGTGTTCCCGGAACCTTCATAACGCCTACCCAACCACAAAGTATACCACTACACGAAGATTTCGTTCATAAACTTCAAGCAACTATCAGAAGCCTAACTCCAACCACAGACACTACACACGAGAATAATCTGAAGACATTTGTACATCACGACCTAGCAACATGTGAAAACGTATTCGTCAGAGTCGACGCCGTGAAGAAACCACTTCAGCCTCCCTACGAAGGACCCTACCCAATCCTGGAACGAAATGATAAATTCTTCAAAATTAAGCTGCCTGGAAGAGAAACCAACGTCTCTATCGACCGTCTGAAGCCCGCCTACGTCCTGAAGCTGTGCACTACGCCAACTCACCCTGCAGTTGGAAACCAGAAGGATGCCTTAAAAAAGGCAGTTGGCAGTAAAGATCGTTGCGGAAACATGGTTGCCTTGAAAAAGGCAGTGTGTGACGACCATACGGACGCCTTGAAAAAGGCAGTTGGCAACGAAAATTTTCACACCCGCAGTGGACGTCGAGTCAAACCACCGGTACGCTTCGCTTGAGGGGGAGCCCTGTAGCCGCAGACGTCCGATCGCCACGGCGGCCGCTCACAAACTGTTGCGGACAGAATCACTCCACTGACGTCACCCCCGTAAAGCCCGTGCGACCACGCCCCGCCTACCGCGGGGACATAGCTCGCTCCGTTAGCTGCTAAGCGTCTGCATTTTTGTAGTACTTTAGTAAGCGCGGAGCGAGCCTACATCATGCATTCCTGAACTGCAATTCAAACACACAACATTGTTTTACTTCTACTTGAAGACCTCAAAAGAACTATAAAAAGTATAGTGGAAAATACGTCATATTTTTTTTACAAGAAGCATTGATATATAAAAAAAATTATATATCAATGACAAGAAAGATCTTATTTAAACTGATTTCCGTTAAGAGTTTCTTATGTTGGACTGTCTTCATTTTTTAGAATTTTGTATTTCATACCTTAATATAAAAGGTGTAAAAAAAGTGGGGTGAAGACACACATTTGCGATCTTGGCAAAAAGCAAATATTTTCTATCGACTTAAATGGAAAACTAATTGTTAGATTTATTATACTGTTGTACAGTCAAGTTCATTAATATATATGCATTGACAAGGATTCTAAATATTGTATGCAGTAGAATGTTAAAAAATATCCTTACAATTAAACAAATCAATAATTTGTGGTCAACTTTTAGATTCATTTATATGTGACATACTCCGTTCAATAATATGTATGCATTACGATCATAATTATGTGTGCAGTGATGGATTCATAAATATTTTGAATACGATTTACCTTTAAACTTGTCTAAATTGTCAAACATTAGATTTTATGAAACCTTTCAAACTCTTTAGTCAAAATTTGCGATTGTAACATTAGTTACTGGTCGAAAAGATATATTTGTTTTTTTTTTCAAAGATAAAGTGTTCATGCTTATGAGACATTTACCTAATATTTGTAAAAGATAAATTAAAATATCATCTTCTTTATTTATTATTAAAAATGTATAGAATTAATGAACACACAAAACATAAAATAGTGTGTATGTGTGAGGAAGGTATTTCTAAATTTTCCTAAAGAAAGTATTCCGAAGAATTGAGAATACCAAGAAATACTGTTTCTTAATGGTGGAGAAGGTGGCTAGAAGAGGGTGATGTAAAAATACATTTGTCGTTTGGTCGATCGAGAAAAACAACTTATGAACAACATATGCATTGCATTTTCCACCAATTAAAAATGATCGACAAAATGTCATTGACGTAAATGGAGCGTACACAAGATTTTAAATTAATACTCGCTGGCTTAGCCATATTTCAAAGCGGACAAAAAAGCGCTTAGTGCAGCCACTTGTATTCTTCATACTTATGTACCAAGACTATAAAGGTATCTAGAAGACATAAAATCGATGCCTTTGAATTGTAGTGCTGGAGTCGCATTGCCAGAATTCCATGGACAGCTCACAGAACAAATGTTTCTATACTGGAAGAGCTTGATGTCCGAGATCACCAGATGTTATCAGCAGTGTGCCGACAACGTATACTACTGAAGTACTTTGACCACATATCGCGAAGAAACCCAGACAACATGCAGAGACTCGTGGTCACTGGGAAAGTTTAAAGCAGGAGACATTGTGGTAGATCTCCAAATCGGTGGCTTGACTAGATTGCTGACCAGATAAACATTTCAATAAACTTGGCCAGCCACTATGTACAGAACCGATCTCCGTGGAACAGAGTTAATGTTCTCACTGCTATCAAAGTCATAATCCTCAGCAATGAAGGAACAACTAGAAAGAAGGAGCTATTTTTTTATATATAAAAATGTATCCAAGTTCATTGGAATGTTTTTATTTTGTTGATGTTCCATTCAATTTTTGGTTAATAATTTTAAGAGATTCTTTTTTAGTTTCATAGTTACAGAAAAATAAATAAGTTTTCCAAAATCTTATTTTTTGTTAATTCGTATACTTTATTCTGCAAGTACCGAGTTAAGTAATACAACGAGAACACATTGATATTAATCAGAATCCTAAAAACACTAGCTAGTTACGCGACGTTGCCCGATGGACAGTTGCACGTATTGGCAACGATGCATTATTACTTGCATATAAGGTACTGCAAAGTGAATTCTAGGAAAAAGAAAATTTGAGTGAAATTCCCATATCTATAAGATATTTATGAATATTTGACTAGTCAGATATTTTTGAATCCTATGTTATTGAGTTATATTTGATCATATGGCTGGTCACAAATTATTGTAAAGTGTCCAGGCATATATTATTGAACGAATTACATGATGATGTATTAATGAACTACAGACTGTAAAGATATTTTTTAACATTTTACTGCATACAATATTTTGAATCCTTGTCAATGCATATATATTAATGAACTTGACTGTACCAAGTTTGTTAAACTGACAATAATATAGAGGGTAGTTTGTAAAGATTACCCCAAAACTTATTAAAAAGTCGTGGGCGTGTTAGCGTAATGGCTAGCACACATGTCACAAACTCAAAGGGCCCGGGTTCGAATGCTGGCCGAAACGCATGCATCACTTAGGTAGTTTATCGACCCCAAGTTATGCATTGTTACAATTACCATGTGCTAACTATGGTGAAGGAAATCATCGTGATGAAACCTACCCATCGGGATAACCGATGTGTCAAAACCTGCCTCGCTGCCTTAGATAACTGTGGCGAGTATATTGTCTGTTTCCCTCTAGTGGGAGGCTCGAGCTCAGCAATTATGGGCTATTATTATTATTATTTATTATACAACATTCCGAGTTTGGTCCGATGCACATAGCGCTCTAGGGTGGGGATAGCTAATTATTGTGGGTGGAGTGATACTTAATTAAATCTACTACTATTTTTTCAATCTGATTACGACATGGAAGAATAATAAATATTCTTACGGTATGCTACATATCCATCACTTAGTTACGTATTATTATGAGGACCACTATGCTGCGTTTTTATTTGCTCGTTTTGATATCTTTGTTTATTTTCCTTTTGTTTGTCTGTTTTGGAATATAGTAAAGAGTTATCTATCCTAATTACTCCGGGCTCTGGACGTAACCGGGTTCTAATGGGAGGACGATGATGATTATAGAAATTCATACAGTTCATGTAAGTAAGTCAAATTATATCATAGATCCTGAGTTCCTGAGAAAAATGACTGCGACATGGAGTTGAAGATTCTATAGGGTTTCCATTTCTCCAAAATGGCACCGGAACTAACAATAAATAAGTTTTACGCCGGCAATTAATTGAGGACGATGTGTAAATCTTTGTATGACCAGATAAGCCAAAAGCTTTTGTAAAAAAAAAACAGAACTAATCACAGATATAGAACAAATTGAAAATATTTCGGCCAATAAATCACTCACCATGCTCTTTGTTATTGATGACATGTGTATACTGATAATTCGTGTTGTAGTACGTTGTACTGATTGATCTCTGGAAATTCGTATTCATTTTCTCATTCACATAATAATTCAGTATAAGATAACGATGTTTCCACTTCAACACAACAATAAATACTACCTGCGTAGTCAAAAAAATGATAAGCTTATCAATATAGAGTACTTACTATCTGTCGCCCAATAGTGTGGTTCATATTCATTTATTGAATAAACGTGTTAATGTATAATGTAAATCAGTTACGAACTTGTTTATTCGTTAATCTACATAAACAGATCATGCTTAAAATTGACGTATATTGGAAACGTATCCGCGTGTGGTGGTGGTCTTTGGGACTTAATCACTTGTCACTTGCAAGTCGCAGAGAAGGATTTTAGTGGGTGTCATGTACGCACTTATCTAATGTTAATTAGCGCTTATGTAGATATCCGAACAAAAGAGGTGGCGGCGCTCTTGCACCTAGTTTAGAGAGTTTGGAAGCGCGGTAGCGGTGTATATTGGCGCTTAGACGTTAGACGACATCTTTATTGTTGGTGGCGTTAGTTGGGAATACGACGTCGTCGTTCGTGTTTTTAGGTTCGTCGTGGTGATAGTAAAACCACAAACGAGCTGATATTAATAGACATCTGACAGTCATGACAAATACCTTAAAGTGGAGAACGCAGAAAGTACTCTCATCGCAACAAAAAAAAATGAATCAAGTACCTACATATGTCCGGACAGCCGAATTTTTATCACTTTTATGTTTATGAATAGCGATAACACAGCAGTTTCTCTTGTGTTATGTACACATGTAGAATAAGTAAGAACTGCATGCAGAAAGAAATGGTAAGTGCATAAATATACTATATTAAGAATCTCTCAATAATTTTGTTATAGCTCAGTAGCTGAGACACTATAGTTGCATTCCAGTGATTTGAGTTTAAAATCAAATTCTGGGAAAAATCATCATGTACTGCTTCAATGAATAGTGAAATATAGAAACCGGCCATAAATCAGATTTTCCGGAGTTTTTATCTTAGATCATATATGGTTTTTACTCAATGGTAAATGTCAAATTCATTCATATGCATAAAACATATGAATGAATTTGACATTTATTGTCGATAGGAAGAATAAGGATCTTTTTATAGATAGATGGGACTCGCCACTGCTACGTAAATGGGTGCAACTACACACCCATGTATGAGTGTGTGTTTGTTGTCTGCCGCCGCGCGGCCCAGTGGCGGAGTCCATAATAGTCCATAATTGAAATCATTTGGTATAAATGTCCCTTCGTGCCGTGGAGTAGGAACATTTTTATAATTATTGTGACGCGGGTGTAATGCCGTAGTATTTGTTTAATTAATTAGTAGTATTAATCGTTGTGAACTAATTTGATGTTTGTTTTAAATTGTTAACCATGACTATAATACAAAACTGTACAATATGGAAATAATCAATTTCTGAAATAAATGAATTATTATTATTATTAAGGAAGATCTTATAAAATAGTAAGGAAATGCCATGAAGTAATTTAGAACTAACTGGTATACTCAAAAGCATTCATTTATTAATCTAAAAATGTATTATACCCCGTTCACGATAACTTGAAGCGCAGGGTTACCAAATTGTAAATGCTTAACGTCATTTAAGAAAATGAAGAAACTATATTGTAAACTAAGATCTGGCTTAAAAGCCTAGCTGCCAAGTCATAAACCTAAATAAATAAATAATACTGTTTGATAAGTTGACAGTTGACAGTTCAAAATTTCAAATCAAGTTCAAAATTTGTTTTTCGTCAGGCTACTTTCGGTTTTAATAGTAATTTATAAATTATTTAATAAACAATGACAGAAATTCTAAGGCCAGAAGTAGTATGGATCGAAGGGAGATGTTATAGAGTAAACGACCCAAGCACCGAGATAACAGCTTTCCAGGAACACGACTTGTATGAAAATGGTAGGTTTAATAGTATATATCTTCTAAATCATTATCGTAACTTGTATTAAAAAGACCTCCTATTAAGAGCATTTTTTATTGCTTGCAACCACCTCTTGCTGTAGAATGTTTTGACGCCTTTTACGACAGGCTGCGAGAATTAGTATTCATTTTCTGTTCATACAATATACTTTTACATCTTTTTCTACATTTTTTCATAATTAAATTATATATTTATTTTTAATTATTTTATAGAAGTCAATTACATTGATACTGAGGATGATGAATACAAGGACGACTTTGAAGTAGTAATGGTAGACAATTCTAGATACATGACCAGTCTGCATGTATCAAGGTAAGTTTGTTTAATATTTCATTTTTCACTTTTATTTGATCACTTGGGGTTGGGTTTACATATATGTCCCCGGATGATTTCCTGGGTGATTTTAATGGTTAATGTGTTTAGGAATATATTTAAGACTTATTTATAACAACTGAAATTGGTTTTGAGTGGAAAAATTACATATTCAATTAATTATCGAAGTTTAAAATTCACGACAATGATCTGGTAATTTTGTTTTTTTGACTTTTTTTTTGCACCGGAAAGTGTACATTTTGGAGAGGACGTGATTTATTTAAATAGGAGACTGTATGTATCCGAAAATTTAAATATGTAAAGTTTGAAACAATTGGTTAGGTTAGGTTTTGTGTAGACCAAAGCGCACAAACCGAGCGAGTGAAGCGAGCGTGCCGCGGAAGCGGCCAGCGAGTGCCAGAACCGACTGGTAACCATTCACTATTTGTCTTATATATAAGTGAAATTGACAAAAACATTAATAACTCGGGAACTATACATTTCCTCGCCATAGGAGTTGCAGAAGGGGTAAGTTTTCCTCCTCCCTCCCTCCCCATCCCCCCATTACTTATGATTCCGGGGACATATATGTAAACCACACCCATCACTTGAATCAGCTTATATTTTGCTTTCTTATTTCATATTCCTATGTCCTAATTTATATCCTCTATCACACCTCAAATTTTCTTGTAATCCTTCACACAATTCTTATTAGACCAATATTTCAATTACTTCAAAATTATAGCAAAATAAAAATATTTTGTATCTACCTGCGATTAACAAAATTGTCACACCACTGCAATGTTTTTTATTTCCAAACATTTGATGTACCAACAGTGATTCTATTTATAAAATCAGTATTGAATCTAATGTATTTGTTTGATTTATAAGTCATAATTATATAAAAAATAAAAAATAAAAAGACGAGTGATTAAACATGATAATTACAAAGTAAAGATATGTTACTGGGGAGTTTGTTGCGCCGCTTCTTCTCCTTTAACAGTAACTAAAATTGCCTTGGAAGCGGTGGTAGAGTCATGACTTTCAATAAGTAATCTGTAAGATTCCATTTTGAAATAAATAAATTCATTTTCATTTTCATATGTTTCAGACATTATATTGGTTCAATTATAGGGAAAAAAGGTGCTATTAAAAGTAGAATTGAGAGAGATACTAAAACAGATATTAAGATACCTCGACAAGGCCAAACAGGAGATGTGACTATATTTGGCCCCACCACAGCCGTAAGTTTTTGTTATGTTTTGTAGTTGAATACAAGTTATAAGCATTTGTGTCTCATTAGTTAAGGTATCAACGTCTCACTTAGAATTAAATAGGTTCAAATCATACCTTGTATGTATTAGACAATTTTCCTGATCTAATGAGCATATACAATTATACATATTTGAATACATATGAGCACATCATACAATCACACAAACCTGGGATGGTTTTCCTGTCGGAAAACTGGGTAGTAATTTCGATAGATGATATTAAGTACTAGTTTATGGGATATATTCAAAAAAGTCTGTCACATAAAGTTTTGGCTGTTTTTTGATAAATGTTCTTTATATTAGTTCAAAGTAAGACTAACTGTAAGTATGTGTATTATTGGTAGTGACATTTAAATATTTATCTAAATTCAATGTTAATTGTTTTATGTGGCATCAAGCATATAAAGAAATACATATAGGCCTTTGGTCAATTACTTTTTGTAAATTTTAAGTAATAAAAACAAGAAACTATTTCCTAATGAGTTGTCAGAAATTTGATAGTTTTCCGAGTCACTCTTACAACATGATTGTATGTTCGGAAGTAAGAATATATATTATTTCTGAAGACTAAGAGTACTAAAGATGGAGTACAACATTAAGCATAAAATATTAGACAAAAGAGCAGACATATAAGACTTGAAAGTAAACATAGTAGAGAAAATGCAGGTCAACCACATCAAAATTCTCCCTTTTTCTCACATAAAATTAGGAATTTTGAAGTAATTTGTGAAGGCATTAACTAAAAATATCTCCATTTCAAATATATATGTTTTGAATTTGAGCATTTATGGCATGTGGATATAAAGAAAACTATTTTTATTGGTCTCTGACATTAAGAAGTTAATACAAGACATTGCCTATAAAAAACCATGAAAAAGACTAAAGATCTCGTTTAGAAGTTATTTCAGGAGATCATATATCAATTTTATAAAATAGAAGAAGCCTTGCTTGCAATGCTTAAGTTAACAACAGGCTTAAACATTTCAAAACATTGCTTTGTTTTATGAGTAGAACATCAGCATTATCTGTCTTAACATCAATATATTTCCCAATAGTTTTGGTACTGTAAGAAAAGGGATGAACAGTAATGTTTTTTAGTTAGTTTAGTAATACACTAACATGTTGGCTGACTATTGCTAGTCTTTGTTCCAGAATTTAAATGCTGCTAGGAGAAGAATAAATATAATTGTTATGTCATCCAGAATGAAACAAAGGTCTACACATTTTATATCAATACCACTAAACAGCGCTGAAATTGTAAACAATTTTGAAATATTTAAGGTGAGATTAGCTATTTCATATCTAGATTAAATGCCTATGCGTTAAAATTTTTATAGTAATGTTTAATTTCTTATGAAGTAATATATAAGGAAAATAATTATAAGTTCTTATGTTGTGTATTTCTGTATTTACAGGAGAATGTTCTTAAAGAATGTCAAAGTAGAGGTTTAGAGGAATCTCTTTTTATAAGAGCACAAAAATTGCACTTGACTTTGGGTGTTATGTGTCTAATGGATAATGAAGAAAGAGTGTTTGTATCAAAACTGCTAACTGAAGCTAAAGAAAAAATTGTAATGTAAGCTCTTTTCAGTAGTAAAATTGTCAGCCAGTAACAGTCATTTTTCACAGCCACTCAATAACTAGACTAGAATAGAAACTATTACTTTTCTCATGAAACAATTTACAAGTAGTAAATACTCAATATGTTCTTAAGTTTTTGCGAATTTATACAAAAAAAAAAATCCGTTTTAACGGGTTTTAAGCGCGGTAATTTATTTGATTTTGGTTATTGCGACGCTCCGGTCGCTTTTCAGTGGCCGTGATCACTGAAAAGCACGGCGATACGACACGGCGGACGGAAACGTCGGAGTAACCCAAATCAAATAAATTACCGCGCTTAAAACCGTTAAAACGTAGTTTTATTACTAAATACTTGTTGAGATTGGTGCCTATTACTGCTACCTATTCTAGATCTGTGCAGATCAGTACTACAGGTCACCATTAATCCACTCTATGGCTAAAAAACTAACTACATACATAACTACTGGGTTTATTTGATGGAAAGCCGTAAAAACCTATGCTTGCTACAACACAATCATTTTATTTAATTGATTTTAATAATATAGTAATTTTGGGGAAAGGACAGGTAAACAGTTTATATTGATAATCCATACTAATTTGCACAATATTTATTTCCAGGCCAATGCTCAAAGGTCATACACCATTGAGAATAAGGTTAAAAGGTCTATCTTACATGAATGATGATCCCAAACAAGTGGATGTACTTTATGGTCTGGTCCAAGAAGATGGTGGGGCCCATGGCCTTATACAAAATTTGAGTGATGCATTAATAGAACATTTTTATAAAGCAGGTATATTTTATTCTAATATCAACGTGAAAATATAATCTAAAGGATCTTGCACAATGGTAATACAAGGCCAAGATCACTGAGCGTCTTTTATATGTTAATGCTGAACTGGACTAAGTCACTAAGTGCATTTTGGACAATGAATAGTTTCTAATAACAACTGTGTCTAACAGCTAGTAGTGGACTTAGACTACAAGTGTGCGTGTGTTATAATATCAGGGACATTTCAGGAGCCTTGCAATGATGATTTTGTAAATCTGATGTTGGCATAAAATTCATACTAGTAATGTCAATTTTCTATTAATGATAATGTAAAAGAATATACAGAGTGGAATTTATCAGTGGGGCAGTAAGAGGAAGGATAAATATTTTTTTTGTGATCATCATTCACAGATTTTCAAAAAAATGTATAAATAGCAAAACAATGGAAATCTTATACAAAAAAAATTAGCTCAATTAATCCTGTTTCTAATACCGATCAAAAACTTCTATGGAATTAAACGTCGTTGGACTACTAAAAGAGTCTGAAATCACCATAGTATTTTCCCATACATCGTTTAAGAAGTCTAACTTATCTTTTTTATATATCAAAAACAATAAGACTGAAAAATAAAATCACACAAAGCTTTTCTGATGAAACGATCAATGTTGGTTTTTTTTTGGAAACGAATATACGAAATAACGAATTGGAAATTAGGTTTTTATGTTATTGTTATTCAGAAATAAAAAAAACTACGCTGAACTTCTTAAAAGGTGTATTGGAAAAGATTTTTGCGATTTCTGACTTAGCTAAGCCTAATCGTTACTGTTAAAGTAAGATCGTGTAACTTGGCACTGGCACCTCAGAAGTCATGTTACATTTGAATTGTTTTGACACCATATGTTTGATATATTCTTCTGTCCTCTTATGTCTTATTTTTTCAGTCGTGTATTACTAATACATTATAGTATACTAATAATATCCTTTACTGTGTGTATTTTAATAACACATTCGACCACTGCCGATCCTAACTTATCCACATGGTAGCACGCCGATATTCTGTGCTAGCGTGGTATCAAGCCGCTATCGAGTCGGCACTAAGAGTCGTAATCAAGATTGTTTCCAACATGGCTTTACCTTTCGTATTAAGATATAAAAATCTATCTCTGTCACTTTGATACTTGGTTTCACTGTCACCATGTCCCTCGTCCTTCGCGTGTCGTGAGAATGGAATATACAATATAATATAAAAATTAGAGAGAGAGAGAGAGAGAGAGAGAGAGAGAGAGAGAGAGAGAGAGAGAATACTTTATTGCACACCACAATATACAATTACGAAAACAGCACATGTTTACAATATTTTCTAGGCGACACAATAGGCGGCCTTATCCCTCAAAGCGCTCTCTTCCAGGCAACCTAAATCTTGAATGACGCGATGTAGGTGGTGCAGGAAAAAGGCAATGGATAAAAATAGTTAAACAAATTAATATTATAATTATAATATACTGTTTAAATACATTGTTACAGGATTTATGGATAGAGAATATGGGCGAGACAATGTTAAATTACACGTGACATTAATCAACTCCAAATATAGGAGTAGATCGTCAAGTTCTAAGTTTGAGGAATCCAGTGATGGTCAAAAAAGATTAAGGCATCGAGAAACGTTCGACGGTTCCGAGATCCTAAGTAAATTCACAAATTACGATTTCGGCGTTTCGGAGCTGGCAGAAATTCACTTGTCCCAACGTCATTCCATGGGGCCAGATGGTTATTACCAGCCAACTTGTGTTATATCTTGTAAAGATTTATAATTTAATTAAAGTTTAACGCTTTTTTATTCGTGTTATTTATTGCGCCAACATGTAAAGTAGGGCATAGAAAGTGGGGCATCAGAATTACCTCTTATCTCTTGAAACAGGATTGGCTCAAGGTTAACCGTTTCACGCGATTATTCTGTGAGAGTGTGGTACCACACGGATCTAGCCCCAAGAGCTGTAATCATGTAAAGGTTCCAGCATGGCTTTACTACGTAGACTTAGGTACTTATATTTGTTAGGATTACCTAACATATCAAACTATTATTGTAAAATTATACTTTAGTATTGATTAAAGTATTAATAAATACAAAAGTATAATTTTCATATATTTGTATTTAAAACTAGGAAATGCTCGCGAATTCATCCACTCTTGACTTAAAATTCAGGATTCCGGGGACACAAGGTACCGCATTTGAAAGGAAAAGAATGTAAGTTATCGTTTTAGTGAAGACTGTGTCTTTACACCCGAACAACCAGGGTTCCCGGGATAAAAAGTAGCGCAGATTTTAAGTCTAAGAATTTGCTGTCGATCAGCGAAAATCGACCCAGAGTTTTCACGTAAACACCGAACGTACAGATAAGAAATAAAAAAAATGCCCCGTGCTCCCCATCGTTTATATTGTCTATTCCAGTTGTTTTTTTTAAATAGCTTCAATCTGCAGACACTTATAATTTTATGATAATAAGTATAGTAGATAGAGAACGTCAACGACAACTTATCTATCACATTTTTATTACGTGAGACAGGCAAATTAAATCTTGGCAAGCAAGCCATCGTTTTAAATCTCGGATATGATGATTTGGAATTTTTGCAAATTATTTGCATAAAAAGTATAAATGTAAAAATCTCAAGTTCCGCTGATATAACAAAGAATAAACAATTCGAAATTAGAACGTTACAAGCCAACTTAAAAAACTGTTTAAAATGTTGATATTATGGAATCGTTTTGAGCTTAAATTTTGATAGATATAACACTCAAAAGTACTTATATTACCTAATTGTTGCAATAAATATACATTTTTAATTTATATTTCTTTCTAGCCGCAACATCTTTTGTACTGAGTGAATCACGAACATTAATGTCGTCAAACGTTTGAGATATTCTAGACCTAAAATAATTAAGTATTTTTTTTATTTATTAGAGACTATATTTTAATATAATAAAATAAATACTAAAAGGCTCAAAATCATATACATTTAATTAAATGGTTTTGTTGCCAATTTAAACATGCAAACAAACAATATTTGGTACATACTGCCTCGCTTCTTGTCTATTAGATGATATGATAACCTTACAACGGCTTTAAGTTTTCTTAGTAATCTGATAGGTCATAAGATAAAGTGCACAAACATAAATCCTAATCGCAATACATATTAGGGTTAACATTGGGCTTCAAGTGTTTACCGATACATTACGAGTATTTCCCTGGCCGCGACGGTAGTAAGGAAAAGAAATCACCCGAATATTATTATTGAACGGTTGAAAGAAGTTGACTGTAACCATTAGCAAAACGGGCTACGTTCCGACGAATTACGTCCTTCTTCCATCTGGGATAATGTTATAGTTCGTGATAGTGGCCAAATATGTAGCACAGAAAATAATAATAATCATTATCCTACATAATAGGTAATAAATAATAATAAAAAAAATATAGAAAATAATATATAAGTAAACAGAACTATTATAACTAAATACCAACCAGTACGGTAATAATCTTATTACTATTAATTGAAAGAAAGAAATAAAATAAAAAAAAGAAGCATAATATTTTCTTAAGTTTTCGCGACTTGTCTACATAATAAAGCTAGGTTTTAGCGACTTTAAGCGTGTTAAATTTATTTGATTAAATTATGGTTATTCCGACGTTTCGGTCGCTTTACAGTGGTCGTGGTCACGGACGACAAAGATAACAATTGTCCAACGAGCAGTTTTTTTTGAGAGATTGTTAAAGTTTTATTTAGCCTACCGCCAACTTGTTCAATTTAATTATTTAGTTTTAATTTTGTTTAAGTTATTATTTACTCATGGGAGCCTAATCTAATTTACATGTTGTGGCTTGAAGAGAAGAAGCGGCGCAAGAAACTCTTCAGCAAACATGCCTAGCTCTACATTTTTTATATAATAGTAAACTGGGTGGAAGGAAAAATAAAAGAATTAAATTATTAGTCAATTTGGTTTGTGTTCTGTTGCACGCAGAAAGACCTCACAGTGTCTTAAGGTCTGGCAGTTGTTTTTGCTGGGTTTCAAAAAGAGGCAATCAATTCAATGGAAAAGCTTTTAATCCTTGGGAAGTTTGAGTTGAAAGTTTTAAAAGTGAGTTTTAAATGTTATTACATTTAAAACACAGCTGCAATACTAATGTTTTCTCTTTAAAAAACGATATGGCATGGAGTAGTTGCATCATAAAATTTCTTGTGCCGGCAATGTGTCGACGGCACCCTAGTGTTGCAAAGGTGCCTAAGCAATGATGACCACTTACCATTAGTTAGGAGATATGACTGTTTGCCTGGTTGAGACAATAAATAAAAAGTCTGATACGCATAAATAAAATTACCATCTTATTGTTCAGAGTTACAATAATAGGCGTTAGTACCGTCATCCTTAACGAAGCCAAGGCGAATATTTATAGACTATACATAAAACAAAGGCGTTCTTGTGATTGTAACGATGTTATTATAAGTCTGAATTGGGGGAAATGCGCACCCGGGCACCCCTCTACTGTAAGTCGTAAGTAACGTTGCGGTAAAGTGGGCAAATGTTTCCCAGAACGTAGGGTTGTCTATCATCGAAGTCTCGTTAATTATGATGTTTCTAAAGCAACTATAAGTTTATCATATTATTTTAAAAGAGTTATTTCAAATGTCTCATTGGAAAGAAAGAATTTGGTATCTATACCACTAGAGGGTTCATTTTTAGCTAGGAATTAGAGACGAACTGGAAAATGAATAGTCTTGCGTAAATGGAAATAAAACATGGCAGACAATATAAACAGATTTTTGGAGTCCGTGTTTGTGAGAAAGAATACTATTATTGCCTCTCCAAAACTGATTGGTGACCATCTTCATTAGTAATTATAAATATTCAGGTTTCTTCATGATCAACATCGTCAAAAAGTGGTCATTGTAGTAATATGCATGTATACTAGAATAAATGCAAAGCGTTTTATACTTCCAGATGACTGAGTCCATGTTTAAATGGTATGCGAGTGATATCATGTACTGTACTCTCATACTGTCTGAGTTATCTGAAAACGATAAAGAAAATCAAACGGGCTATTATTTGCTTTACGAAAATGGATTAGGCGAAGGGTTAATGTTTTTGTTTTGCCGTTTTAGCCAGTCCAAGGTTAAGGCATATACAATGGAAATGTTTTAGTCTGTGATTAAGGTTTTTTTATGCTATTGCATAGCTTTTATCGCAGGTTTTGAGCGCGGCGACCGAATCAAGAAATTTCGTAACGAAAATAAAACCTAACACCCCCCACTCTGCCTACCATGTAGCTCGGCCGAGCGTTCGCTTAACGTGTACGTAGGTATATGGTATGACTGTACGAAGCTCGCACGGATTGAGAGGAGCTGCTCCGAAATCGGGCGAATACGTAAGCAGCTGTTTGTGAGAAAGTATATAGGTGTAT
The DNA here is from genome assembly GCA_012273795.1 of Dendrolimus punctatus. Classification (NCBI taxonomy): domain Eukaryota; kingdom Metazoa; phylum Arthropoda; class Insecta; order Lepidoptera; family Lasiocampidae; genus Dendrolimus; species Dendrolimus punctatus. The sequence goes on from CM022536.1 coordinate 8,514,046, forward strand.
AGGTATCTATCATATCTTTATAATGCCACACTCACCGCATGTGCGCCCCGTAAGTATATATGTAGGTATATATGTATACATAGGTGAATTGTTTTCTTATCGGTCACCACGCTCAAAAAGTGTAACTTGAATAAATATCAAAGAAAGAAAATACTGCATAAATAATAAATTATAATTGCATAACTTGATAAAAAATGCTATGCAATAGCTTTACCGCGGCAGTTCCCGAGTGCCACAAGGAGTTTTTATGGTTCAATGGTTCTCTTGTCAAGTTTAATCGACGTCACTGTGCAAATATTTTTTTAATGTCTTTATAAAAATGTGGAAAACATACATTGCACAAGTTATTTTCATAGGGTGGCGCCCAGGGAGAATCGATGTAGGGTGATAAATAGAATCTGGCGCCTTTGTGACTTGCTGCCGTCGAACTTTGCATGACCTTGTACAGCAGACGGCACACGCCTGGTAGCAGCCCTATTCAAGACAATGCTACGATCGCCGTCTTACCCGGAGGCTTTAATCTGACAACGAGCTCATTCCAGATTGCCACATTTACTTCAGATGGTTTTAGTGACTTATTTGAAGTATTAAGAATGATTAAATATATTTTGAAATTTTAGTTGATACTTTAACATCTGCATATATGTTCAGTAATTTATTAACCATTGAAACATAAACTAAATAATTAAAAATAAAGTACATTAAGTAGCAGATAATTGCCAATGGAGGGCGTGCCCAGAGGGCCGGTTGCATTGCCACGCCGTATAGTAATAGATAATAATTGTTGGGCTAAATATGAACTTATTATTTTGAAGCATTATCAGCTATTAAGTTACACTAGACTTAAGAAATACACACATCAGAGCGATACAGTGATTAACACTTATATTATTCCAGATATAGCATGGCCATTAGAATTACAAGAACAGTTCGAACGTTGAGTTAGCTCAATCTCATAGGTATCAATTATATTTATGCTCTTGAATTCTCACTAAATGTCAAATAATTTCCAAGGCTTGAATAAAATTCGCATAACAGTCCATAAACGTACCTTAGGGGAACGGACGGTATGTCCGCGATATTTGTCCAAGGCAGCAATGAAATAACTCGCAAGTACCTAATAAATACAGAGAGCAAGTATTTTAAAGGAATCATATTTATTTATACATATTTATTTATTGACGAACAAATATTTTATAAGAAATACGTGTTAAACATGTTAAAAACCATATATTTTAGTACATAATGTAATAGGTAAAATGCATATTCGTGACTAAAATCATCGAAAATAAATAAATACACGAAATATACAAATCTGGGTATTAAATAAACTGGATATTAACCGCTATTATAAACTCAGCCACATGTCGTAGCACTTTCGTAGCTCTATGACTACGTCGGCTACTAGCAGGCTAGCGAGGAATGAAGGAAGTACCGTCGTAGCCGTGTGCGGGCGGGGGCGGCCGTGTTCGCGTCAGTAGGGGCGCAATGCCTACGTAATGTACCCGCTTTTCTTTCAAACGCGTAGCTAACGCTCTGCTACGAACACGGTGTGAATAATCACGTATTGGGTTCTAACACCAGTAAGGCCCGTAGAAAAATTGTAAGTAACTTTTTAACTGTTCATTTTTATTTATTAGAATGGTGAACATTTTTAACACATTTAAGAGAAAAATCTTCAGTAAGGTATATTAATTGTATTATTAATATCCGTCCTTGTCTTTAACCGTTAATTGCACATTTTTACTAATCGGGGAACCAGTGTTCAAATTATAAATTACTGTACTGTTGTTATATTACACATGTATTTTGTATTAAAATGAATAATAGTTTTTCACATATTTACTGCAAGGTAATATATTAATTGGCTTTAGAGAAAACAAGGGAAGTAAACGTGAATCATAAAACGTAAATGTAAATCGCTCACCCTTACAACGAGACGGAGGTCCTTGGCGCTTGTTTTAACTGAAGTAATATTGGGGATCCTAGGTTAAATTGAACTTCGGAAACGTACAAGCCATAATTCTATTTACTACAGCCGCTCTGAGAAAACGGAACGTTCATGTCGTAAATCTTTTGGATTTAAAGAGTCGTGTCATTTTACCATAACTATTATTCCTTTTTAACCGACTTTAAAAAAGGAGGAGGTTCTCAATTCGTCGGAATCTTTTTTAATTTTTTATTATATATATTAACTGATTACTCCGATATTTATGATCCGATTTACGTGATTCGTATTCGTTCGACGCAGAACAGCTGCCATTTGGTCCCCTAAAAATTTGACATAAATTGGCCCAGTAGTTTTCATTTTATGAACATTTTTTATGAAAAAATTTCCATTCCGTTCCATATGTACACCGATTACTCTGAGATTTATAATCCGATTTACGTGATTCTTTTTTTGGTTCGACGCGGAATAGCTTCCATTTGGTCCCCTAAAAATTTTACATAGTTTGGCCCAGTAGCTTTCCTTTTATGAACATTTTTTATGAAAAAATGTCCATTCCGCGCGACACCTTTCGTAGGCGTACCCATAGCTAGACACTAAAAAGTAGGTAACAAATAAATAAAAAAAACTCCGTTTGAAAAACCGACTTCAATAACTAAAAAGTATAAAATAACTTATTTCTAATTTCTAAAGATATTATTATTAATATAAGTAAAATATTAAAATTACTATATTTTGAAAATTACTAAGTACCGACATTATGATAATATATATTAATAATAATAGCTTTAGAAATAAGTTATTTTATACTTTTTGATTTTTGAAGTCGGTTTTTTATTTTTAGGTATCCATAGCAATTTTGGAAAAACGGAACTCTTCAAGTAATTTTTCCTCATTATTACTTGATTTGTATAATATCTCGAAAGAAAGTATTTCCATGCAATTATATTATGTAAGTTATGGTGAAACTTCACAAATTTCAAAAATGATAACAGTAGTAGTGGTAGTTGCCATGCATTAAATTATAACCTGCTATCTTTAATAACTGTTAGTGTCTGGACAGGGTGGTTAAGTAATACTCTAAAATAGTAGCTGTTGCTAACATAACCAATCACCTACCACTATTTGGTCGAAGCATCTCTTAAACATTGATATAAGGCGAAATTCGAAAAACAACGTGACGTAATGATTAAAATGTATTATTAAAAATATATAATAGTAAAAATATAATTTTCCTTAATTATGTGTAGATTTATTAACATCTTAATAATAAACTAGTACAATGAAGAAAACGTAACCTATTTTGTTTATAATGCTTGTTAGTTTTGTTTCACAAAGGCAGACGTCAAAAAAATAGATAGAGATGACGATTTTATAATTATTCTGTTTTTGTTAAGAGTATGAAAATCTAATATATCCTTATCTTTGTGGTACCAATCTGAAAATCTTGAATGATAAGAAATCGATCAAATTTACATATTATTTGTTATTGACCTAGAGATAGTCGAACAATGTCAAAACATGCTAAACTCTGGCAGTGCCTACGTCTCAAGGTTTTATAAGCCTAATTGTTACGTAATAAAATACAGACATTACTTTGACTCGGTCTATAAGAGAACTATAATAAAATAAAGACAATAAATATTATTACCTAAGAAGCCCTTCGGGATCTGCTCGGTAAATGAACAATATGGTGTGGGTTCAGCTTGACCCAGTTTTAAAGAAATTTTATGACATTAGTACATATATAAATGTACAAAGTTTTAGATGTATACAGCGTGTACATGAGCATGAATATACGAATGAACAAACAATTTACTACTATTGTCAGAACCTAGTGAGCCTACGTATGTCAATATTCTCACATATTATTTTGGAACGTAGCCAAGCAGTGAAAACCTATCAATGAGCAATTTTTTTGTAAATTTTAATAACAAATTTTGTTTGCCGCTTCGATTGTATAGGTAAGCGAACTTAGTACACATTTCTTGGGAATCCTTGAAATTTTTAGAGTAGAAACTATACATTGTCTCATATTCAAATTAAATATATTGATCTTGTTAATAACAAATGTTATTTTTCATAACGTCTCATCGAGTGCTCAGTGCCTATTTTGAAGATCGGTTTAGTATGACAATCCCGTGGGTCGCCAACCTTATAGGAACTTTATCTATAGAAGACTATAAAATAAAGTTTTCTTTATTGTATAAGTTTATAATACTACTAGTATAACGTGTAAGTAATCTCACGTCAGCATATTTATTTATGCAAAATATAGTTAAGTAAGTAGTAGATTAATGCGCCCTGAAGAAAAATTAATCGATTTAAATTGTATATAGTGACGCATTCTTAGGTATCAAATAATGATTATGCATTATATAATACAGGTTAAGAAAATATTTTTATAGGACTGACGTTAATCTAGTCACATGTTTCATAACGGGAAGTTTGACATAATTACAGAAGACAAAATCATGTTTCTTAGGTAGAGTGGCAGGTGTAACTTTATACAAGTTTGTCAATTCACTTTAAACACGCCGTGGGTATTTCAAATTAATGTCTGAAAGAGGGTATTCGGTTCGCATCAGATGATGAATGGGGGACGGCACCCACGGCACGCCATCGATCCGTTCACTGAAGGGGTTACATTCTAAAAGACAAGCGGCCGTATACCGATGTATTTACATTTTAAATACATGTAAACGCATCAAGATACCACAAATATATCAAAATATTTAATTTATATTATACTAGAGTTTAACCTCTAGTGTGTGTCTTTTGTTTATAGAGCAAGTGCTAAAGGTAATATTATATTACATCTTTTATGTATTTGCCCACGGAAGATTCACTTCATTTTATATCGCTAATTATACCATCCCCCGTCTATCTGTCAACAAAATAAATTACAAAACTTGACCAAAAAAGCCAAAATGGTCTAAATGACCAAAAGACCACGGTGACCGACATGGTCAAAATGACGGAGTAGGCAAAAAGGACCAAAATAATCAAAATGACCAAAGAGGCCAAACTGAACGACATTGCCAAAATGACCGAAAAGGCAACAGTGACCAAATAGGCCAAAATGACTAAAAAGGCCAAAATGACCAAATAGGCCAAAATGACCAAAAAGTCCAAAATGACCAAAAAGGCCAAAATGACCAAAAAGGCCAAAATGATCAAAAAGGCCAAAATGACCAAATAGGCCAAAATGACCAAATAGGCCAAGATGACCACATAGGCCAAAATGACCAAATAGGCCAAAATGACCAAATAGGCCAAAATGATCAAATAGGCCAAAATGGCCAAATAGGCCAAAATAACCAAATAGGCCAAAATGGCCAAAATGACCAAATAGGCCAAAATGGCCAAATAGGCCAAAATAGGCCAAAATGGCCAAAATGATCAAATAGGCCAAAATGGCCAAATAGGCCAAAATAACCAAAATGACCAAATAGGCCAAAATGACCAAATAGGCCAAAATGACCAAATAGGCCAAAATGACCAAAAAGGTCAAAATTATCAAAAAGGCCAAAATGACCAAATAGGCCAAAATGACCACATAGGCCAAAATGACCAAATAGGCCAAAATTACCAAATAGGCCAAAATGATCAAAAAGGCCAAAATGACCAAAAAGGTCAAAATGATCATAATGACCAAAATGACCAAATAGGCCAAAATGACCAAATAGGCCAAAATGACCAAATAGGCCAAAATGACCAAATAGGCCAAAATGACCAAAAAGGCCAAAATGACCAAATAGGCCAAAATGACCAAATAGGCCTAAATGACCAAATAGGCCAAAATGACCAAAAAGGTCAAAATTATCAAAAAAGCCAAAATGATCAAATAGGCCAAAATGACCAAAAAGGAAAAATTACCAAATAGCCCAAAATGACCAAAAAGGTCAAAATGACCAAAATGACCAAATAGGCCAAAATTACCAAAAAGGCCAAAATGAAAATTATCCCTTGTCCATCCTCAATATTTAATTTACATACGTACCGAATTTCAGCCAAATCGGTCCAGTAGTTTTTTCCGTAAAAGCATAACAAACAAACAGACAAATATCATTTTATCCCGGAAACTATCCCATTTTTCGGGATAAAAAGTATCCTATGTTCATCCTCGGTATCGAAAATATATATATACTGAGTTTCAGCCAAATCGGTCCAGTAGTTTTTACGTGAAAACGGAACAGACAGACAGACAGACAGACAGACAGACAGACAGACAGACAGACAGACAGACAGAGTTACTTTCGCATTTATAATATTAATAGGGATTAATAGGGATAAAAGCTGTCCCGGCAGACGTTGTCCTGCCCTGAAGAAATAGAATTTAGAATTCGACTGCAGCGCCATCTGCCGGATGTAAGCTATCCTATCTTTTAAGTTGGATCAAAATGCACACGGTGTGCAAATAGCGGCCCCGGCAGACGTTGTCCTGCTCTGAATAAATAAAATTTAGGATCCGATCCTAGCGCCACCTACCGGTTCCAATTGTGGATTTAAATCATCCGGGGACCCACTCAAACACACAAAAACAAAATCGCTCCCCGTTGTTAAGAGGATTCTAGAACCCGATCTCAGCGCCACCTACCGGTTCCTACGGTATAAAAACTATCCTATCTTTCAAGTTGGATCAAACTGGACACGGTGTGCAAATTTGATTAAAATCGGTTGAGTAGTTTAGGAGTCCATCGCGGACAAACATCTTGACACGAGATTTATATATATTAGATAATTAACCACAAATATATATCTAAATATTTAATTTATATAATATATAATTAACGTGCTTCAAAATATTTATTTGAATCGAAATGAGTTCATTAGAAAAAAATAATCTAAAATAGTTTTGCAAGCTCGTGAATATATATAAGACCTATTAACACGAATAACTTGAAATGTGGAATTTTATTTCGGCCTAATTACGTAATTAATTTTAAATATAAGAAAAATTATAAAATTGCTACAACACTATATCGAAATAAATGAAAATAGGAACATTATCTTAGTATTTTGGTGTGCTATATTCTATCCTTTTATTCTAGCAAGAATTAAGAAAAGGACGCGTAAACAATAACTGGATTTTCTTAGAATATTTTATATTACTACGTCATAACTTTATATTAGTCCAGTATATATTTTAATTATTTCCTGTAGCTTCTGCTGTACTTACTTTACTGGGGTTTGATTTTGTTATACACGTTGAAACACAAGCTTAGCAGAAAAGCAGATAGCTTAAATAAATATAATGATATAAGTTTCTTTCATATTTAAAGAATGTTGTCATACTCGAACAGTTCTTGACAGTGTCGGTGAAGAGCAATCCACTTGCACACTATACAACCTATTCAAGCCTACAGTGGAGATCTTATTGTTTGCTTTGAAAACTTTCAGTACACAGCGCTTGAAGCTTCGTCATAGTGTTCTATTATGCTTTTTCCATCATCAAAATTAAACTAGCCCTTCAGTGGAATTATATATTTATTACTAGAATGTAAGTAATTCTAATATCAATTCATTCCTGAGGTTGTCTGGGAAAGAACTGTTTAGCGATAAGACCGCCATTTGTGCATAATTAGACAGTTTTAGTCCAAGTTCTATTTTGTGTTGGTGTGTAATAAAAAGTTATTGATTAATTCATTAAAATTGTACGTTAGAAGGTATGTGAGAGGTTGTTTACTTAAGGTAGCATGGGAGAAGTATAATATTCCTTTTTCGTGATAATAGAGTGTATATATTCTGATAGTAAGATGTTTATGAATAGTGCAGTGCGCCTGTATTCGAAATCTTTTAATTAAATCAGATTGTATTGGCACCAATAAAATCTATGTTTTAATAATCATAGTATTTTTACGAGTTGCAAGACTCAAATTAAAATGCCGTTAGCATTACTATACAGTTTATTAGAACTATACAAACACGTATAACACAGGGACAAATATAAATGAACACAACAAGTTCAAACGTAATGCAGAAGGTCGTAATTCCACAAAACACGCAAAGTCCGTCACTAAAAGATTCCCGACTGTAGTACACACGTCTTGTTTCACTCGTGGTTATCGCTCGACTGACTCCTCCCGCCATCAGGTCATCGTTTTATACTGCGCAACTGCAATGTCCCCGTATCTTAATCCGACTCACTTGGCTAATGACTGCCAAAAAAAGATTACAACACAACAATGGGCTGTTTTCTAATCACAAATTTTAAACACAAAGTAAACAAAAAAGTCCATATGCCGAAAGGTAATAAAATGTGTTTTTATATGTATGCAGGTGTGAGTTTATTTTTGCCGGCATCTAAGACGTAACAGTATTTTGTTAAACACCAGACGTACCATTACAAACAGTTTCTCAATAAATAGCTTACACAGTTCTGTGTTAATAAAATGTTTAAACACATTACTTGCCGTTGCAGTCGCTCTAAAACCTTGACCTATTTATAACATAGAGAGACACTCGTTGTGGCATCTGACAGTGCCTCCGGCTGTTCATCGTTGTGAAAACAAAATGAAGCACAATACTACACTGCATACATTTATACAACATAATTTGCGCATGTCATGTATAATATCCAGTGATATGCTCGAACACAATTTACGATTTCATTCAGACGGAAGGAATAAAATTCGGATGGGAGGTAATGGAAAAGTTGAGAGTACGAAATGAAAATATTCAAGAAACAAGCTTTTTCAAAGTGCTGACAAGGCTTAACCTTTGGAAGTTGCGTTTCGTATCTACTTCGTTTTAAGGTTTTATTTAATTAATAAATTTGCAATTTTAACCGACTTCAAAAAAGGGGAGGTTCTCAATTCGTCTGTATGGCTATTTTTGTATGTTTGTTACTCCATTTCTCCGTCAATTGTGGACTGATTTTCCAAATTCTTATTTTTAATCGAAAGGATATACCTACTCTTGAAAAAGTCCTAACGTCATCCTGTCAAGATCAGATGTGTGGCTCTCAGGGAATTCGAGAGGAAACCCTCGAAAATTGTAAACCGATTTCTTTGTAACACGATATCTGCGTTAATTGTCGAGTGATTTTCAATTATTATTTATATTCGTAATCGTAAGTATACCCCCGAACTGTGGATCACATGGAAATCAAAAGCAACCCTTGGTGACGAGTATCTCAGTTGAAGAGTTAGGTAGCAACCTTGAATACGCATGCTATTAGTACAATTTCTACAGGTACTTAATATATTATTTCTAAAGCTATTCAAGTATTTGCGCAACTAAACCATAAGATATATTTTTATTGACAAAAAAACCAACTTCAAACTAATAAGCAATAAATAAATATTTAACCGACTTCGTAAAACATTAGTACAGCGAACAAGAGTAAAACATAAAAATATTATATTTTACAAATTTGTTGTTGTTTTTTATGTTTTACTTGGCAACGGATTAAGATGTTCTGGATGCTAGATAGATGCTATCATGTATCTATCTACCTATCTATATAGGTAACACTTCTGTAATGGTGTACAGTAAATGTACACCATTACAGAAAACACAGAAAAACTTATAGTCTATCAAAATATTCTAAATGTACACAATGGACAGTCTTATTGCTAAGAAGCGATCTCTTCCAGACAACCCGTGGCAGGAATAAAACATATTATATTAGTCAAAAGTGGTACATACATAAATACTAGAGGATATATAAACATGCAAAATATACTTATATAAAGTAAGAATTATACTTAATAGACATATATAAATACACATATTGATATTATATACATAAATATACGTATAATATCAAACATCACTATGTTGCAGGTAGTAATTTTTGTCATGTTCTTAAATATTGTAAGTGATCATAATATAAATTGTGTCATTGAAACTGATCCCTCGGTTTCCAGTTATTTATTATATTATAATAAATATCTGTGATACAAATATTTGTTAGTAAATATGCTACATTAGTACTTAACAACTAAAAGACATCTAATCCTACAAGAGTTTTCACTCTCGGTGAACATCTGAAGACTGTCGATTTTTGGCTATTATCTTATATTGGACTTTTCTTGTTACTCCAGTTCAGTTTGGCCAACACGGAATTACTTTCATATAGGTAATTGTATGGTTATGATATAAAATAAAACTTCTAATCTCATATTGCATTAAAAATATTAAATGAAAACTTATAAAAATTGTTTATGGGTCGGTTGGGTGCAGAGAATTATAACTTCATCACATTTTTAAGGCATTATTTTACATCATGCTCGGGGGGCGAAGGTCGTAACATTTCGTAGGAAGGCAACTCAGCTTAATATCATTTACACACGAGACGAAGGGACCCTCACTTTAGCTGACTTTGCTGGAAGGTACGAACGTAAACACTTTTGTAACAAATCATCTGTTTTCTTAGAGTTCTATTTGATACGGAAAACACGTTGTGCGAAATATGTGATTTACGTTTTCTTTTTCCTCTTTATGTAACTGTCCTTTTTATTTCAGCAGTACTAGGACACAGTGCATGAAAGTTTCCTTCACATATCACCACGACTTTTCTGTTTTATTCATTTAACTTTTACTTGAGACTTACTACTATGTCTGTTTAGATAGCGAAAGAGGTTACCTACATTATAATTTTAGCGGGTACTGAAAGAGGATATTGTGCTGTGCATCTCTATTAAAAAATGTGTAATATTACTTTAAAGTCGACAATAGTTGTAGGAAGCTGATATTTTTAAGTAGTTTGTGTTGTGTATTTTTATAAGAACTACCTGACCGGCGAACTTCGTACCTACCGCTATGTTTTCTGAATTCCTAAAAAACTTTGTTTCATGACACAAAAACAAAATCAAGAAAATCGGTCCACGTGACTAATCACCTAGATAAGGATTCTAAAACCCGATCTCAACGCCAACTACCGGTTCCACATGCGAATATCCGGGAACCCTATATATATATACGTGCATAACTTGAGTTCTACAATTTGACTGAGCAATACCGAAGACTTAATACATCAGACAAGGGTTTATGGACTACGTTTCTTTGCTTTGTTGTGTTGCTTTGCTATCTCACACACTATGGGAATAAAGAGAGAGAAAGAACACAAAATAGTACATACGTAGGTAATATTCCTTTTACTTTTTTGTCAAGCATACGTTCATACCTAATGTTCATCAGTCCAAAACTTAGACCTAACACATGTTACACGTCGCCAGCTAGCCGTTGTTTATTGCTGGACTTGAGTCTCCCACCAACTTTGTACCATATATACCGGTACTTCGCCTTCCTCTTTCCCCTCGTACCGACGATCTTTCGCTTGTCAAGCAAAATATATAACAAAGTATAAATACATATATTGTGATAATGCCGTTATTGAGATATTTATTATTTTGTTCGTTATTATTCCATGATAATGAAAATACTGTATGATGGGGATAATGAGAAGATCTAGACTAGAAAAGTGTTATAATTACGATTGTGTATCAAAATTTCATTTAGGTACATATTATACATTATGTACATACATATTTATGAAAATAAGGATGCAGAGCGCAGGCTATCTTAAATAAATATAAAAGGTTTATTGTAAACAAAGGAGGGATAAGAAGTCTGGCTGTCGCAACATAAAATAGCGCAAAACGTGCACTGCTGTTACAGTTACATCCCCTTGGACTGAACAATGTTAAGACAAGCAGTGTTTAAAATTATTTTGCAATACCACTATCGATTCCAACGGTAACAGATTAAATACAAAGATCAAGTAAACAAATAGTAATTGTTATAACATCGTATTTTCCTGCATTAATAAGTAGGCAGAGTAATTTATTTTTTACTTTTAAGAACTCAAAAAATGGAACTAATCCCATAGATGAGCCCAGCTACGTTATGTTGTTTTTATCACGTGTTTTAATTTAAATGTTACGTTATATTATTATCGTATTTACTAAAACTATTAAATCAGAATCTTTCTAAACTTATATTATTTTTCTAACATTTAGTTGCCTGACTATAGGCACCCCATCTGCAGAACTTAAACTCTGAGACAAAATCTATATTCAATTAATACCGTTTTTGAATTATGAAAAGGTATAATGTCTGAGAAATTAATAACATTGACAGTTTTAAACCTTTTTTAAACTTCGTGCAAAATAAGTACTCTTTTATTTTTAATTAAAATTTTGACTTACGTGCAGCTCCTTACTAAGTTAAACGACCTTAAATTTACTCCTCATTAATCTTTAATGAAAAACGAGCGTAATCAACTAATTGGGATTAGTATTTCACGGTTTTTATTCCACGAAGGAACAAAATAATTTAATTTCTTATAATGCAAAATATAGTGAAACTACAAATTGCTTTTATCAATTTTAAGTTTTATTTAGAAGAAAGAGAGATGGATCTATTGAGTGAATGATGATATGATGATTTGTGGTGTGACAGAAGATGTATATCAGAATAGAGGAGTGTAGAAGAAAAAGATATTGTGCCGATCCCAAACAGTTGGAAGAAGTTGGAAAAAAGAGAGGCTATTTGTGGATGATTATATCCAGTACCCAGCGATAGTGTATATCACTGAAGACCGTGGCCTATAAGAGTGACCAGGACTTTTGGAATGCTTGCGTGGCGTCATGGGACTGCCAATACGTAAGGCACTTTGACAGTTTAATATAAATGCGACGTGACACTGAGAGGCCATCATTAGCCCCATAAGCATCCAAGGACAAGCACAACTCAGTGTGGGATTTAAAAGAATTAGGACCAAAAAGAACTGGGTTATTGCTATTTACTGCTAATGGAGTTTGGGGACCTGAAATTATGGCACTTGCGTGTCGCAATGATCGAAAATCACAAACAAAATCGGCAGACAGTAACACTCACTATATGGGCCCCTCAGAACGCTTCAATATAACAGAAAGATAAAAAACGTATCTAATTGAATTTCAGATTTGTAATTAGAATTCGTCAATTCACATCACGTCATTCGCCCACATTGTCAAATTTTAAATACATCTGAAGTTCAGTTAAAGTCATTTTTTTTAACATAACATAAATAATTCTTTATGTCCTCCTTAAGCACATAGTGAAACTTAGGCTGATGCCTAAATTAAGTTAAAAAGAAACCTACGGTACAGGTCACCAGTACAACCGTTGGTTATCCTGAAAAGAGCAAAAGACAGGGAGTAGGAAACTGTTCATTGCGTAACTGCGTAGTGATAAACTATGAAATAGCCTTATAATGACGCGTCAATCGCGAAAATCAATACCGCCTAGAATTATGTTTGTTCAAGCTTTACCATCATAATATGGTATCTATTTATAGCTTTAGTGATTTTATGTTGCTAAGATGTTTTGAAGATATATTAAGGCTGGCATGGAAGAAAAATAGGCACAAGATAATACAATAATAATAATTTAGTAAAACACGTAACTCTTAAAACGACATATTAACACCTTAGGTGTTACAATTGTCCAAAGGCGATGTTCACGGCTTTCCATTAGGTGGGCCGTCTACCTTTCAATTAAACTCATGCAATAAAAAAATATTAATATATGTTTTTGGATTAAATCAGTCGAAATTTTTAACCCAACTTAACTTTAAACTTTTCAGTGGTGGGTCTAAAAATTACATTTTTAAATGATAAAACGTCAAAAATAAACAAAACAATGTATAAGTTTTCTGCCATTATATTATTCTGTCACGTCTGTAATCAATGACATCGAACGATTAACCGTTAACCATCAATCAGATAATTTTTCAAGGTAGATATAATAGGTAGAAGGGGCAAAATTGTTAATAAAACAAAACTAATTATATGAGGCTGAAATTTTGAATACCCTTCTTTATAGGTACACTTGCCTAGTTTCTAAATTGTAACATGCATAGTTTTTAGTAAAAATAGTCAAAGCTGTTTTTTTTAATTCTTTTTTTTCTCATTACGGTATAATTTTATAGATCAGTTTTTGGTGATTTTTGAATTCTTAAAATATTTGGAGCGAATTCATAATTTTTTGAGCTGTCCTTTGGAGGTTTGGAGGAGGAGTTCTTAAACATCAAAAACAATTTTTCACACGAGACTCAAAAAATGACGGTTTTTACGCCACCCAAATATATATATATCTCTTATATATAAAATTCTCGTGTCCAGTGTTAGTAACCAAACTCCTCCGAAACGGCTTGACAGATTCTCATGAAATTTTGTATGCATATTGGGTAGGTCTGAGAATCGGCCAATATCTATTTTTCAACCCCCTAAGGTAGGGTAGTCCACCCCTAATTTTTTTTTTTTTGATAATTTGTTTCATTTTTATTTTTTTATCATACAGAATTAAAAAATACATACAAACATAAACTTTCAACCCTCTACGATCAACCCCTATTTTTTAATAGCGATATCAGTATTTTTATAATTTTCTACTGGGTTGATTTAAATTTTAATTTGAACCAGGTAGATGGCACTGCAATCGGGTACCAGAATTTAAGTGTTCTTTTTGTTGTTGTATGTGTTGAATTTTGTCCCGGAATGGTTTAAAATGAACGATTGGACCCAGTAGGTGGGGCCGCGATACTCCTCCTAAACGCTGGGCCTGATTTTGGTGCAATTTTTTGTTTGTTCGAGTTGATTTGAGAATAGTTTAGATTAACATTTAGTCCCGGTAGATGACGCTAGAATCGGATTCTAGATTTTTATTTTTTAAAAGCAGGATAACGTCTGCCGGGTACAGCTAGTATATATATATATATATATATATATATATATATATATATATATATATTGAGAACGAGCAAGAATACAATTCTGCGGCGGCCTGTCGTAAGAGCGACAAAAAAACAGGGTAGGCATTGCCGACTGATGTACCCCTGTCTAGAGTATGTCGCATAAAACTTGATTGTTTCGCATTATGACAGTTCAGCTCCTAAGAGAGCAGCAGCGCATTCGTAGCACATTGTGTTGCAAATGTCATAGCGATGGTAACCGCTGTCATCAGTGGCCGTCTGCCTGTCTGCTGATCTCCTGCAATAAAAAAATAAATATATATATTAGGTGGTCGTTAAAATTAAATTTTGCGACGCCCCTAAAAGCTTCCTTTAATGAAAAGTACTGGATTTTTTAATATTTTTCAAGTCAAGACATCACGTGCTCAAGACGATTCAAGTAAAACTAAAAATAAAAAAATGAAAATAAGCTGAATCACGAAGAATTTAACTTTTCTGAAACTGTAATTGAAATTCATCACTTAGAATATAAACGGAAGTATTCATTGTTAAACTTTCCAATCTAAAATAATTATGATTCTAAGTATGAAAAGTTCTGAAAAAACATATATAAAAATAACTAATGTCTTGAAGCACGTGTTGTCTTGACTTGAAAAATTATAAAAAAAATCCCAGTGTTTTTTCATTAAAAGGAAGCTTTTTAGGGGGCGTCGCAAGAAATTTAATTTTTAACGACCACCCTAATATATATATATTAAGTTACTTATGTTTTTATGTAAGTAAAACAGAGTTACTAGGGCTTAACCCACGGCATACCCGAAGGAAAACATTTAGTAAGTAATAAGATTGAAAACCAATCCCACTTAAATCGTAGCACAATAAACGAAAGTATAAATATTCATGGCACGACGGCCAAAAAGTCACCGTTCGTAGCAACAAAACACTTGGTTAGTTAGCGTTCCCTAATGATACGATAAATAAAGTTGATTACGACATGATAAGAATAAAGTAATTCCCTAAGCGCAACCGTGAAAATGCCACTCTGTTCCCTGAAAATAAAGTTGTACCAAAATCTCTGGTTGGGTTATTATGTAAACGCAGTGGAGTGAGAAGCGGGCACTGGCAAGCACCGGCGGCCACCCTCCGAGATTTCTACGAAGTATCCAACCCTGTTGCCATTCCGAAAATTAGGTATATATATATATATATATCTGTTGCTATGGTAATAAATTACTCGGATAACTCCTTAGAATACATAAATAAAGGTGAAACCTCATATATTAGGAAGAGGCGAAGATTCAGGTCAGTGCTGTGTACGTGGCTACTGGTAATGTCCTTGCATTGCATTACAGACGAACCTAAACGAAATTCTTATTGTCCGCGTGTCTTATTTTCTAAAAAATTAAGTGTTAATTTTTTTGTATAATATTTTAAGACAATTTGTCAACAATTTATTATTATAATAATCAAGCCTGCAAATAATACTTTTTTAGTTCATAACATAACAATTGCGTCAAAAGATCATTTATTTATATTAGCACAACCCCAAATCAATTAACCAAAATTAGCACGTTTGAAAAAAAAACTAGCAATAATAGGCCTGTACAAATTCATGCCCAACGTAGATAATGTGTTTTGAGATTTATACAGCTTTATAATTAACAACGTCGAAAGGAAGGGTTAAAGCTTTAACAGTCTATGTATGTTTGTATCTTATGTACGAGTATGTTCACGATAGCGCCTAAACTATTAATCCGATTTTGATGAAGCGATTTCTCATTACGTTCCGGGTGAGATAAGTTTGTGACATAAGCTATTTAGGAAGACATAAGCTATCTACGGTTCAGGTGACATTGCTATTTTTTTATTACTAGGTTAATTATAAGTTAAATGATACCGTTTATGAACAGATATTTATAATCTGAACCGAATATTCATGTGCACACACACACACACAAACACACGCAGAAAAAAGGTTAAAACGATCATTTCTTTTATTTCACTCTAAACCCTATCAAATGTATATTTCGTGATCTTAACGCTATCTAATTACAATATAATGGCAGCCGGATTTCATTGAAAACCTATATTTAAACAAATAAAGGTTCAAATATGGTTTTCAACGTACTAGCACCCTCTATTGGTTACGCGGTCGAATTATTATACCAGTAACACAACCCTGACTAATACTGTTGCTTTTGCTCGAAGTGACATCTCTGTAACCCTATATATACAGCTAAGCTTTCGGAAAACCCATCGTAGCGGATATTCTGGAAAATATTCGAATGTGGAAACCTTAGAAAGAGATTTGAAACTTTAATCTTACCTATAGGGGGCGTTCTATGCATAATACGATTGTGCGTAATATTAGCTAGTTTTTGATACCCTCGATGCTCGCCTATCGTGAAAGAAACCCTTCAATGTACCTACCGGTATGCTATGACGAGTAGGGTCTGTTTTGTTTGCTTTTATAGGTGTATAAAATTTTATTACTACGCCAAAATCGTCATGAAATCAATTTCATGACCACTTAAAGGTTCACGGAGGCTATTTTCCATCAATTGATTTTTATATGTGAACTTGTTTTTGAAGACTGCAATATAGGTTGGCTTTGTATCGAAAATGAAATATATAACTGGTTTAATTGCATATCGAAAAAGCTTTAGTAGACGTTTGGTAAATATAGACCGCATGTAGGTAAGTAATACATACTGTGGCTATTTTAAAAATAAACTATAAACAACTAAACTGACTTGCGCAGTAGTAACCTAGTCAATACAATGTAGATGCAACCTAGAAAAGAACATGCTCCATGAATCGACTGAACTGTATTAGATGTTTGATGTACATGATATAACTTAGCCTTTTATATAACTAGGCTTCGATATGTGTTGCAAATCTATGATTTTTTACACTTCTTATACAAAATCTATCTTACACTCCGTTGCATAAATATAATAATGAAAATATATCGACAATGTAGTAAAGAGTACCTATACAACCTTAATATACATTTTCGGTACGTAAAATGTAATATGATGTTTGTAGTAAAAGATGATCTTAGCTTTTGTAGTTCAAATAATAATATTTTCTTAAGTTTCGCGACTTGTATACACAATAAAACTATGTTTTAACGATTTTAAGCGGAGTAATTTATTTGCTTTTTTTCAGTTTGTCGGAATAACCAAAATCAAAGAAATTACCGCGCTTAAAACCGTTAAAACCTAGTTTTATTATAGTTTAAATCAGTTTCATACCCGCACTTACATGAAATTGATATTATATGAATGTTTTTTCCCCTTTATCACGGTTATGAAACACGATCCATATGCCTGAGATACCTATAGTTCCATGGGCTAAGGGTTTAATATTTACTGAAAACAAAACTGAATGGACCGGTATCATTAAGTAATCATAGAGACAGGAAAGCGTGTGGAAAATTTTAGTCTTACGTAAAGATTTTCCTAGATAAATTAGTTGCAGTCCATCAGGTCCGGTATCAAATAGCATCATAACGTCGTTTGTAGTGTTTTATTTATATATTTGTTTTATAATTACAAGATTTCTTAAAATATTAAGCCGATATGGACGATTCATTTCTGTCGTTCAATTTGGATGAACGAACCTAAATAATCCATATAAACAGAATATTGAATCATTCGTTGTCATTAAATACCGTCGTGTCTGATCAGATTTTGCCTTTCAATCAATTTGATTCAATTTGTTCAATTAGTCTAATATCAGCATAATACAATCATTATGTACCATGATTACATGGGAAATTCTAGAATCATCGATACTCTGTAGGAGTTTATGACATTTCTAAGGTCGGTGAAACTGATACGTCGCCCTGCCCTTTTAATATTATTAGCCTAATAATATGAGTATTAAGACAAGTTCCGATTCTTGCGTGAGAAACTGAAAATGTCAAATATTTATTGAAGATTGTTGAATGTTTACAATGTGGTTCGCTGCCAGTGGCCCAAGTTTGCATCGAGTGGTGCGGGTCTATTTTACTAAAGCTTCGGGGGTGCGTACGATAGGGCTACCACCCGTGTACGAGTGTTGAGCGCCACATGAACTGAAAAAAGAGATCAAAATAAATAAAGTCGGTAGCTTACGTGTCAAATTTTAAGATATTTTTTAAAAGATAATATTTTGAAAGAATATTTTTTGTACATTTAGATTAAGTTGGTCGCCTTGTAGCATTCAGGATTTTTAGGATAGAAATGAGAAGTCCTCAAAAAACTCATTTAAACTTTACTATTGTATAACAAGAAAATGAACGGCTATTTCATGCGGCTTGGGTCATTTACACGTATTAAAGAACATAATAATTTGTACTTAATTACATGGCCAGTATCATAGAAAACACACTAGATTAAGTGATACATTTGTTTAGTAAAAATGGGAGCTAGGTTACCCTGAAAAACGCTAGATTTAGCCCCGAAAGCGTTAAGTTGGCAACCCTAGGCTGCGGGTTGCGGGCGCCGCCATGCCAGCGCCACGCTGTCACTTTGCAGCGATAGGCGGGCGGGGTGCACGTTAGACTGAGCAAGCCGTCCGCCCGCGACACCCACACCCGTTCCTTATACTATAACCTCGTTAGACTAACAAGTGACGTAAAACGAAACCAGCTAGTGAACGTGTTGTACTGTAGCCTGGAATCGGGGACACCTTGCTTCATTAAAGCTGTTGCGCTGGTGCTTGGACAAATAATATAACCTTGCTCGTTGCATTTATTATTCAGTGACTGCGCTCAATCGTGCTATCAGGATGGCGCCCTATAGAGGTATTGTTCAGTATTTTCTTTCTTGCATCGCTTTTTCCAATTCATTGAGTTGGATAATAAGCTTGAACATCTTTCAATCACAATTTTAATAAACATGTAATAGAATATACAATATCTTTATAGTATAGCACTGCTAAATGTAATGAATGCCATTGCAATATGCATTATATAGAATCCTTATGACGCAGTTACCCTCGATTCTTGAATTGTAGGAAGAAATACTTCTTTATATACGGCCAGATTTAAAAACGTAGAAATTTAATAATAATCAACTATAATAAGTGCGTGTGAGCTCACACAGCGAAAGATTCCGTAGAAGTTGAAAATATTATCTTTCGCGTTTTGCCATATGGTTTTGTAACCATAAATAAATATTAATAGAAAACACACATATCTAAAACTTGATTTCTTTGATAAAGTTTGAACTCCTCTTTAAAATTTGAGTGGAGAAACACTCTTGAGAAACAAAATTCTTTTTAAAAGCGAAATTTCTTCAAAATATTTCCATCTATGATTATAGTCATAGATATATAAAAAACCCTTTTATATATCAATGATTATAGTTTTTGTATTATTAAAAAATAATTTAGATGGAAATAAAACTAATTACGGAACTGCTGTTTTAATTTAATAATTTCGGGGTGTAAAATTGCAAAATATGTGAACACTAAGGATAAAGGAGACTCACGAATATAACCAGCTGTGACAAGACAGAGGAGGGATCAAAAGCATCTGTGGTTGGTCCCTTATGTTGCTATTATCAAAATTACATTTTATTCCTTATATGCCTCTATAAAAACCATTTGTTATACTACGCATCTAGTTTTAAGTTAGTTTTATGCACGTTATGTGAGTAGAAATATGTCAGGACAAAGAAATTGTTCATCTAAGACTTGGAAGAAATCGGTTAGCGATAAGAACGACTACTAGTATTGATGTAACTAATATGTAGCTATGTGAACTATTATATTATGAATTGTGTGCAACAATAACGAATATTGTTTATTCTATTTCGCAAATCTTAAAAATAGGAAAACTCTATACAATAAATATTGGATGGCGTATGTCACTAAAGACTTCTATATTAAGAGTAACGTAGGCAGTTTGTATACATTTATTTGTATTTTATCCTTACCGGGATGAAACGAGATCTTCCCCGGGATCAAGAGCACCCAAGCGAGTCATTATACAGATCTGGATCTTAACAGCGCATCAAAATGTTTGTTATTCTTAGCTGTAAGAAAAATCGGAAATTTTCTTGTTTCAACGTAACAGAATTATTATTTAATTAACAATTCGGTCAATGAAGTGAACTGAGTCGGCTCAGTATCTAGTGAGTATAACCTCTATTTTATTGGAACATTATTACTTTAAACTATTCATCTATACTTAATATTATAAATGCGAAAGTTTGGATGGATATTTGTTGCTCAATCTTGCCAGAGAAGCTGAGTAGATCTGGATGAATTTTGGCACAGAGATAGATTATAGTCTGGAATAACACATCATTGGAAGCACACAAAAGCTAGTTGGTAGGAGGTCTACGACTGTGAAATTTTCATGGGTTTCCCGCGATATAAAGTATATTGTATTTGAAACCTGAAATGGATTGACAGTGTTTTTACCTGATGAAGTAGTTTCTAGTTGACGAAGCGAAAAGTGTTTGTCAGGATCTTAGCAGATGGAGATCCATCGTCTCAGCATGACAATATGTATGTAGTTTTTGCCTGACTACGAACAATATCATACATTAATTAAAGAGAGAATAACCTATTTTGGGTTCCTATTCCGATCTATTTCATTAATTCAGCAAACGATTATTTGAGCCTAACATTCTAGGCCCAGTATTGTATTTAACCTATCACTTTAAGATAAATAATTAAACTAGTCCACAAAAAAAACAAAAAACCAAATCTGGGATCAGTTTGGTCCTTACACCCTTAACATTTTCTGGCTTTATGGACCAAACTGACCCCAGATTCGAATTCAGCGCATCGAAATGCATACGAATAGATGGTCAAAAGTACAGACTAATTTTGTTGTGGGCCGTTGTTATCAAATGCGATCAGTAGGCTACCAATATCATTCTAGGCCACCAGTGTTTTGTGGACCAGTGGCAGTCGTAATCTGCGTTTACGGTTGGAGCGTTTCATTTACTATCGTCGGTCACTTTATTGCTGGCGTTAACTTTATTTAAGACATACGTACGATACGACTCACCACAGTATAAATTCTACTTTAATATATTATATGTTATATAAACATTACCGTGGTATCCTTGATTTAAAGAAATAGAAGTTCAGTAAAAGTCTGCCATGAACGTTTCATTTCAAGTGAAGTAAAGGATTCCGAAGAAGTGTCAGGCGTCTATTATTTCGTCGATTGGCTACATAACTTGAAGAAAAATATGCAATCGTCGTTAACTTGGAATACACCGATTAGCAAAATAGATGGCGCTATAATCACGTTTTTAATTCACCAACAAATACATTAGACATAAACAACACGTCATTCAATATATTACTAGCACTCTCGTTAAATGATACGAAATATTCTGTATAAGACTATCATCATGTACAATGTACATTTATAGATAATTTTAATTATTGTTATGTGTATACCTAACTAGATATGTATAAATAGAGTATAAAAGGAAACGTTTGTACGGATGACATATTTGACTTGAGAACTAGTTGTACCGTTGGGGATAATGAAAACGAAGTCGAATGTAATTCTGTAGTAGTGTAATACCTGGGAAATTGACTACAAAGAATAAAAACTCAATATAGTAACTTTGTTCACTTTATACATCATGACTACGCGTTGTTGACGTCATATCAAAATTTATGTATAAGTACGTAGTAAAAGCGGTGTTCGATTTTATTTCGACTACTGTAATATGTATGTATACACTGTTTACATATATGAGTGAGATTATACAATATCGAATCGATCACAAAAACTACGGAAGACTTCAGTTTATAATTCCGTACATACATTATTTCAGTAGAAAGTAAGGTGCAAAGATGTTTTTATATACTTGTTTTTGCTTATATCAAATAATCTACAATACGCCCTTGAGAAAAAATATTGATTTCAGTGCCCTTGTCGCGATGGCTCCAATTTTAGTTTTTTTTTAAATAAAGAAGTTATAATTTCGTTTTTTAATGTTACTAAATTCAAGTAAAAATACGTAAGATTCAAAATATTTAATATAATACATCAACAGACAAACATAAATGCATTTTATATTCTTAAGCTAAAAAAGTTAAGACTATCATTGACAAAAGTAAAGATAATCTCAGAACTCTCATTTGTTACCTTCATGGTCAATTCCAATTAGTTCGTTGCATGTCACTAGTATTAATTGAAATTTTAAAGTCGTCTCATATAGGTTAGGTATATGTTTGATTAGACTTGCTGATGTACCTCTGCTATCCTGGTATACCCGCTTAAACATGAATTTATAAAGAAACTTATTCATAAACTTTTTCATAAATTGTATCTAAAAATATATTCAATAAAATGCTTAATGTTTTGATCGTCTTTTACTATATCTTGTAGCGGTAGAAAAAATACTATGATCAAGAGGAAGAATGTAAGATATAGAAGCTTCTTATGGCAAGCTTGTTACTACAAGCGACAACTAATCGCAATGCGACGGGTGATAAATTCAAAATGAACCATGACTGTCATGAGTAGTCGCGCTAGATGTCAAACTTCGTTGTGTCTATCGTCGTGTCGCTCCTTGCTCAGCCGAAGGCTGTGTCCGTGCTGTTAGAGTTAGTTATTTTTTGGGTGATGCACATTTATAATATTTTCCTTACATTGTAATGAACGAGGGACATTCCCAAACTAGAATAAATACAAAGTTTGTGAAATTTACTCTGCCGGTTATCGAACCTGGACTCTTCATCGTTCCAGTGAACAAGGCAGGTCAATGAAAAAATTTAAAGGAACAATAATCAATTCCCTAGGAAGTAAGTGAATAGTAAAGAAATACTTGTATTAAAGTTTTGCTTGTATCTATTTTTGTGACGCAGAAAAGCTATTATTGGCATCTGTATACTCATAACTTTAATAGTACATGAGCGTTGGTGTCGGAGCGAGGAACCAGACTTATATTGGCGTCTACTAGGCGGGAACAAAAGCGTTTGTCTGGACGTCGCGACATCTCATTTTCAAAAGCCTACTTAAAGGGTTGCTTAAGGACTTGCATATCTGATTTACTAATTCAGTGTTGTAATTATTAAGATAATATCTAATGACTTTTCAAACATGTTCGGTTAAAGTCGGTAATATAAATTCTGTCAAAAAAGTATAGGGTGTGATTTATAAGTGGTTCCAAATTCATTTTTCGTTTTTTTTGTTGTTGTTAGATTAGCACATAACAATTGTTTTTCATTTTGGCGCAAAGTTTGAATTGTATCGGCAATTTAAATTAAACCGTGCAGGAACGGAGAAAGAATACAATTTCCTGCGGCCCGGCGGCCTGTCGTAAGAGGCGACAAAACAACCCACAGCCAGGTGGTAGGGCATTTGCCCGACTGGATGGCTACCACCCCTGGTCTAGAGTATGTCGCCATAACAACCTTGTGTTGTGTTCCGGCATTAGTGACCAGGTTCCAGGCTCCCTAAAGAGAGCAGCAGCGCATTCGTAGCACCTTTGGTGTTGCAAATGTCCATAGGCGATGGTAACCGCTGTCCATCAAGTGGGCCGTCTGCCTGTCTGCTGATCTCCTGCAATAAAAAAAATACAGTATTCTTTTTAGTTAGATCATATCTATTGTGTATTGCGAATTTTATAATGGACAAAAACATTGAACAAAGAGTTTGTTTTAAATTTTGCATCATCAATGTAAGTTACTGTTAGAAGACACTGAAAATGTTACAGAAGGCTTACGGTGAATCGACTTTATCAGAGACACCTGCTTATGAGTGATCCAAGCGTTCAAAAGCGTTCGAAATATGCTGGAAGACTTGTCTCGCCCTGGTAGGCCATCAACGTCTTCAACTGAAGTTAACATCGCAAAAGTGAAGGAAATAGTGACTGAAAATACTCATTCAAGTTTGAGAGAAATAGCCACTGAACTTTCTGTTTCTCATGAGTCGATCTGTATCATTTTAAATAATCACTTGTGTATGAAACCTCTGGCAGCAACTAGCCCACTAGTGACTAGCCGAGCTGCCCAGCTCGGCTTTACGTTTAAAAAATTTTTTGATGATTGGATTATTCGTTGACGTAAGTGTATCGTACTGAAGGAGCATGCCTTGAAGGTTATAAATGAATTTTAATGAATAACTAACATTTTGGGTATTATCTTTTCTCGGTACTTTTTTTGACAGAGTGGTATAAAGGTATACTTAGACGTATTATTATGTCGCTGAAAATTAAGTTTAGTATAATGTTTTTTTGTTTACCAAAGTAAACGATTATTAATATGGGCAGACATCTACATATATGGGACAAAAACGGTTAGTAACTTGAAAGATGTTTTGAACTTAATGGAAAAATATGTAGTTGTCCTCTCTTACAGATCTCTCTAAATTTACATATTTTTACTTGTTTATGTTAGACTGTTGAAAAAATAATAAGCCCCCAGTCCGAAGTTGGTGTGGTGCTTATGTCACGTGGCACCCAAGCTATCCATCATTTTGGTGGCAATTAAGGCAGAGGTCGAAGGCTGAGGGCGCGGCACAGGTCACGCTACGACGTTGGTTGGCCCTCACCTTTTAAGATAAAATAACAAATGATTTTTGAGTTACTATATGAATAAATATAACTTTAAAAGTGAGATTGGATTTTTTTAAATTAATTTTCGTAATTTCCCTAAAGGATTTCCCTAACTGCAATTGTTTTCATTATTTAGAAATGAAACCAAAATACCCCAATAGAAAAAACTCCATATCTTAAAAACTACCCAATGGATAGATTATGGATTATGTTGAGTAATGTCTCGGTACTGACTTCATAAAAATTTTAAAAAGTATATTTAAAATTTTGTTAAGAAGCGTCAATCAAATTTCATAAAAATGGGTTCTTATGGTTTTTCGCAATTTGCTTATTTATATTTCACGCACACAGACTAAAAAATATTTTTTCCACTCTTAGTTACAGATATAGCGAATACCTCTAGTCATTTATTCTTTCGTGATTTCACATAGTATATTTAAAAAAAACCTGTCTTACTATAGAACGGTAACGTAAATCTCCTGATTCCGACATTTAAAAAACAAAGTCCGCTTTCATAAGCATAGGCTTATCATATAGCATACCTGGATATACAAATGGAAAGTTTACCCGCTATACCTAAGTAAATAACTATAATGTCATTCTTTAGATTCTTTCCAAATTAGGATGTCAAACGATTATTATTTTTCAAGCACTTGCAATGGTTATTGGTTGTAGCTTGGGCTTATTCGTCCATATTACGAACAATCATCCTGATAATGTGAGTACTTGAAAGTCATATAAATTACGAAAACAAATTGTGTATAAGAGGCGTTCCAATATTGCCCTTTATTATAATTTTATATTACATTGCTGAACCTAGTTTCCTCAGAGGTGTATCGATTTTAAGGCTCGCCGTCGTCGTTTGGGGTTGTTGGTGTTCGAAATAATTAAGATTGTAATCTGAAAACTAACTATAACTTTTGTGTTGTATTTTCATTTTTGTTTGGAAGTTTATTTTAGCTGTGACGTTTGCTGTTGATACGCTTGCACTGGCTTGAACTCATAGGTTCTTAGACCTTGACCCTGTTTAAGAACTTCGGTTCTTAAAATAGAGGGCAAGTATCTAATTTAAATAATAGTTTGGAATAACATTCCGACGAGGTAATTTTATCCATCAACTTTCTCGGTACCCAGAATAATAACCAGTAGAAGACTTAGGCTCAGTATTCTAGTATAGTATTGAGGGGTTATAAGTAGTTTATAACACAGACATACAACACTCATACTATTATGACGAGGTGGAGAGGTACCCGAGTGGTTAACGCGTTTTTATCTTATTCTAATCCCATGAGTTCGAAACCTGGTTGTGCAGTATAACACTGCTAAGGTAGTTTTATGACCTCAAATGCATAATGTTACAATTACGCGGTGCTGATGATGAAGGAAATCATCGCGAGAAACTTGCATATCGAAATAAACTATGTAAAATGGTTAGAACCAAGCTCAGCTATGCAACGTGTTACACACTGAAATTATATGAAATTAATATCATCGTAGTATTCTTATCTTCTTTATATATCTCTATAATAAATCTGTAAATGATTCGAGATTGTACAATGCGTTGAAAATTTGAAAAAGCAAGGGGCTAATTCGGACCAGCAGATTCCAAAAATATAATTTGTCGAATTTTTGTCTGTCTGTCTGATAGAGCATCACGTGAAAACTACTGAAGAGATTTAAATGAAACTCGACACAGAGCTAACTTATATCCTTGGGCGTAACTTAGGATACTTTTATCTCGATAAAGGATACAGTTTCCTTAAAATAGACGGATTAGTTGGCGCTGAAATCACATTTTTTCAATTCACTAAAAATACCTACGCTACTACGTTGTCATAAACAAGATGCCATTAAATTACTTCAAATCAGGTTGGCTTCGACTCACCTATATGTTTTGCTGGGCATAGACTATATGGATTTAGTTTCTTTGTTATTATGGTGAAATTAACAAGAAATTAAATTAAGTTTTTACGTAACATAGAGCCACTAACTACAGTTTGTATGTAACACGGCATTGCTGCGGGCAAAACTGATTACTAATATAAACAGATCTATATCTAACTACAGACATGTAAAACATAATTATCTCTGCTTTGGTCCGATAGTTTCGTATTTTATGTAATTGTAGGCGGCTCTATGAAATATTTATAAAGTACCAAAATACAGTCTCCAACTCGAATGAGTTTATCCACCTTAAATTTATTTATCTTAGGAGCTGAATGTTGCTCACTATTAATGACGGTTGCGTACGGAGTGGCGGGAGCATGCGATACGAGCTGTAAGGATGCCTTGTAATAAATATTAGATGTCTGCTTGCAAACTGAACGGGCACGCCGAAAATATAAGAATCGATAGAACACAAAGAACACCTACCGATCTAGTTCTATTAAACAAACGACAGCGGAGCAGTCTGTCGATCCAGCCACGTAACGTACGTAGCCAGCTTCCTGGAGACTATTCATAGATACCTAGGCTTTGTGTTTTACTTATAATTTTAACCTTTGGATGTTCAGTTGTAACGTCGACGTTTAATCCGGTAAGTATTTATGGCTCAACCGTCGTGCCATGGTAAGATTCCTAATTTTGTTATCAGCATGTTTCACGTGATATGTAATGAAGAATTTCTCTGAAAACTGAGTTTTTTTAAAGTATTTTAAGTTTAAGTAATTATTTTTTGGTTATTAATATTGAATTCCATAGTTGGCTGATGAAACTTAATCAATTATTTTATTCAAAACAGTTAAAAGTATTTTAGAATGTGATCATTTACTAGTGTTATTAAAGTGGTTTCTTACGTGGCAACGGTTTCTCCGTGCTCTTTTTAATACCTATCTTTGTTGTTGATGATAGAGTCAATATCGAGCTCAGTTCGAATCAATGAAATTCATTCAAATACAAGTTTACAAGAAGACAAAGCTATAAATAGGTTTTATTCTGCAAAATATCAGTAACGAAAGAATCAGGATTGGAATTCACCACGTCGTCAGTCGCCATAAACAAAATGAAATACCAAAGGTTTAATCCCACGTTCCACATTGCCACCGCAAAAGTTCAGTAATACCGTACTTACATTAGCTGTTAGATCAATAAAGCCTTATACATTCTTCTAAAGATTCGACACAGTATCGTTTTTCAGTATACGAGTGCCTCATCTATTTTGCATGAAGGAAAATTGGAAAATTAAGGTCACTTCGGTTTTTCATATTATAACTAGCCGTACCCGGCAGACGTTGTCCTGCCTATAAAAAAATAAAATCTAGAATCCGATTCCAGCGCCATCTACCGGGGCCAAATGTTAATCTAAACTATTTCCAAACCACTTGAACAAACAAAAAATTCATCAAAATCAGGCCCACCGCTTAGGAGGAGTATCGCGGCGCCTCCTTCTGGACATTTTTAGGGGCCTGTGCAGGGAGTGGCGAGTCACCGTCTGTCCATTTTTCCCTGTTCCCCGAACATTGCAACGGGCAGACGCCATAGTCCCCGTAGCCCAAATCCCTAGTTCCACTAGCTGTTCATCCCAATAGCCCGGTATTTTTTGTTATACTGATTGGGGTTTGTCCTTGGGTGCATGTTTATATGGTGTAGACAGGGATAATCGCCGATCAGGGTCACGCCACATTTATATAAAATTTATCAAGGGGCCTGTACGTGTTGGCCTTCCCATGGTCCCACGCAAGCCCTCCAAAACCGGGTCATTTTAAAGGCCCATGGTCTGCAAGGACATATAACATACTAACATTATAACGAGGAAAGATTCGTATTTAAGTATGTTGTAACGAATGAACTCAAAAATTATTGGACCGCTTTCAAAAAATATTTGTCCCATACGATTAATACTACATTATCCCCGATTGGTACAAGCAATATAAAAAATTGGGATCCATACTACACCTCCAATAATGTAACCCATTAATCAAGTACTTGGCGCTGGAATCCGATTGGTTCTACGATTTTTATGAAATTTTATGTGTTTGAGTGGGTCCTGGGGTGGATTAGATTCACAATTAGACCCGGTAGGTGGCGCTAGAATCGGGTACTAGACTTTTTTTTCAGGGCAGGAGAACGTCTGCCGAGACCCCTAATTAACTAAAATTAGTTATATTGTACTCTACCTATAATCTCTTAAGACTTAAAAGAATATTGCACTCACTTCATCACTAGGTATCTATGGATAAAGTGTCATATTATAAAGTATTCCATATTACTATAATCTATGAATTCTATAATCGTTAAAAATTATAAATAGAATATTGAATTGTAAAAGTCATAGGAAATATAGCTGCTATGAGCTTTTAAATATAGGTACATTTTTAATTTTACAATAACATTTTAAATTGCTAATTACAACTTTAGCTTCATAACAAAAATATTTATTTTTAGAGTGTTATTTTGTGTGAGCGTTATTTAAAGTGTTTCCTGAACAATAACACACAAAACACAGAATTTTATATTATATTTAATACAGGTTTACTAACATTAGCCCACAGTAGTAAGTGGCCACATTGATGGACATATATCTGACCCTTAGGATAAGTGGCATTATCGATAAACGAATATAATAGAAAATGTATGGGAATGACGTATTCTTACCCTAAATTAATATTTAGGGTAATTCCGATACATTCGTTTACCGCTAATGACACCTACAGGTCTCTACCACGTAAAGTGCTCCAATAAGACTTGTCAAAAGACATAAAAAGGACTAAGTATTTCGCAAGACCGCCTTTATCTCTTGCAAAGAAATTTTAAGAAACCATTAAGTGAACCCTTGGGTCTGTTTAATTTAATTACATTTTCTGAATTTAAATAAGGTGTTCTTTTAAAAAGATAAATTGTAAGTTTATGTTATGACCTGTCTTTCTGCTTTTAAGTATGCGCATTAAAATTACGAAGTTTGTTTAATTCTGAAACTTTAATTAATTATTAATTAATTAATCAGATACTAACATATATTTACTTCTAATTATCTATAGTTTTATTAGTCTACTAAGATAATATTTACCCTGTTATAAGCTTTGCTATTATTATAAAATTTTGTTAAGTAGAAAACGCAGAAATATTAGATACTTATTCTGTAGTAGGTACGTACGTTATCTTAATCACTCCGACGATTAGTGAGGTATCCATAACTTTGTCTCCGTGACCGACTTTCAGGATATTAGTTACTTCTAAAAGTAGCATTTACGAAAGTTTTCTATCTCTTGTCGATAAAGTTAATGGATTAAAGTAATAAGGAACATTAAGGTCTATCCCAGACTTAAGCTGTAAGTATAATAATGTCGGCCTATAATTAATGGTATATGGCTTGGGTTAGTTTTTTAGGTAACAGATTTTATATTCCCTTTTGAGAGCGGCAGCACATTGCTAGCAGTTTTCGTGATACATAGGCGATGGTAACCGCTTCCATCAGGTGGGCCATCCGTCCACCTGTTCTACTGAACTCGTGGAATAAAAAAGCTCCACCAAGCTTACTCAAAAGAGGTTGTGGGTTTCATGCGTTTTATTTCAATATTTGTGTTAACATGTGGTGGTTGTGTTTGTTGATTAGGCCAGAATAATTGCCTAGATTGTTGATATACTTGTCCGATATGAAAACCTGCCCGTAAAACTTCAAGTTAAAATTATGTTGCGATTTATTTTGTCACTTGTCAGTTGAAGATTTTCTACTTGTCCGTTACCATTCGTTTTTCCAATAACGTGAATTCCAAACTTGAGAGCGTAGGCAATTATTCTGGCCTAATAAACAATCACAACCACCACATGTTAATACAAATATTGAAATAAAACGCATGAAACCCACAATCTCTTTTGAGTAAGCTTGGTGGGGCTTTTTTTATTGCATAAATGGACAGACGGACGAACATTACGATTTCATGAGAGTTCAATTTTTTTTGAGTTCAAATTTTTTTAAATAGTTATGGTTTGGTTGTTGTTGCTTATTGAAAGCCGTTTCATTTGGTTTTGTTGATAAATATTAATTGATATTTTTTTATTGTTAGAAAATCATGAGGATCAAACAAGGTGCTGACAACGGTAACGTGGCCTCATATGAGAACAGAGAAACAACACACCAAAACCCTGATAGTCGATGGAAACGTACCAGCGAAACAAACACTAACAATTTATATGAAAACAGAACAGACAATTTGCAATTCAATTCAAATTGTAACACTATTTATGAACCGCGCGAGAGTTCAGGAACGTTCGTGAATTACACTACAACAGCAGAAATTAGAAACTACGAAGACGACATTCCTAATGGGGGTTTGGAAGTTTGCAACAAACAATACAGGATAAACACGAGAAACAACATTAATTTAACGCAGACACGAAATAATACGGAACCATTCAATCTGGAGGGTGTCACAGAAACTTTAATTGCTTCTCGAGAAAGCTTTTCGGGTGAGTGAAACCTGAGTTTATTTACTACTGGTTACTTAGTACTAATATTTTTTTTGTGTATCATTTCTTTTATTTAAATAAAATTCACTTTGCACGTTTATTCACTTTTTGTTGAGTACGCCTAAACAGAAATTATAAGTTTGTATTCATTTATAGACAGAACTAATTTATACTCCGACGAAACACCTGTTGATGATGAAAGACCGTTTGAACATTCGGATATTGATGAAATGTCAGAAAACAGCGTTCATCCGGTACCAAGAGGTATCGTGAATCCGAACTACCCAGGATTTCAACATTTAGCTCATACTTTACAGGTAAAAATCGTAACTGTTTCTATGTAAATTTTATCAAAATTATTTGGGTAATACAATAATACGTTTATCATAGTTTAGAACTTTTCTGTGGCATTATATAAGTAATTCACATAGTTATTCTTACAACGAATAAGACCAAACAGATCTTGTTAATTTCTGGTCTTAAATTATATAATTGGTAAATTTTAAGGAGAACGAGATGTATGTGAAGTAATAATAAAACGATTTCATATTTATGACTTATGGTAAGCTATTCTAAGGACTTCTATTATTTTTTTAGGATTATTCATCAAATATCGAGAATTTTTATCATTCAGAAAATGACATGACTGATGATGACGTTGATATAGAAATAACCGAACTATCTTATGAGCCTGAATTCAACCAAAATGATACAAGTCATGTGTATAAAAATATTAATAACAATAATATTAAAAGCGACGAAATAAAATTAAATAAAGTTTTAACAAAAAATGAACAGTATCTGTATCCAAGTAATACTTTAGATAGACAAGTACAAAGTGATATACCAGACCTCTTGAAAAATGTTTCCAAAAATAACAATAACGTGGATACATGTAGTTTCGACTTAAATTATTCGGACACTGATATAGAAAACAACTTTAATACCAAAGATATAATTGGTGATTTTAATAAGGAAATTGAACAGGAAATAAAGCAGTTGTTGAATTATAATATTAATATTGAAGACGACTTAGAAGAACTTAGAAAAGATATCAAAGACACATTCGTAAAACCTATAGAGAATACTATAAATAATATAAGCGAAGTTGTAAATCATGTTATAAAGAAATTAGTGGAAAGTCATTGCGATCCATTCGACAAATATGAAGACAATGTATTGAAAGAGTGTTGTCGCAAACAAAAATTATCGAAGGAAGTAATTGAGATAAACAGAGAGAATGAAAAGAAATCTAGAACAGAAATGAATCTGAGTAGGCCTACATTTTTATTAATAGAAAATAATACAAACGGAAGGATAACAGATGCATTTTTGTCAGATGGTAAAGATGAGATAAATATGAGTGAATATGACACTGAAAAATTAAGTCAGAATGTAGAAAATACTATAAAACAGTTAAGTACTGAATTACGTAAAATTATACCAAAATTAGACGAAATGAAGGAACGCGACAGATTATGGGCTGAATGCAATAAATCAACGGTTTCTGCATTCAAAGATGGCAATTCTAACGATATAGGAAATATGGCAAAAAAATTAACCTATTGTAGGAGTTCTATCGATGATAATGCATGCATAGAAACAAGTAAAAGTAATGGACATAAAAATAATCACATAAACGTTAAACGTCATTTGAAGTCTCCAATGTGCGTATTCATATTTATAAGTATTTTGTTTTCCTATGTTTGATACATATCTACGACTTCATCCTAGCTCTGTCAGTTTCATCATCTGCAATCAGTATCAATGGCTGGTATAAAATAATGCATAAGCATGTTACCTAATAAGTAAAAATGTATGATGTCACCAAAACATGTTATGCTTAATCACCGTGTACAAACACGCGTGATACATTCATCAGTGTAGAACATAGGTTTAAAATAGACTTGACGTAGCCGCTACAACTCTGGTAAATTTGGAAGGAAATGTAACATGTGAAATGTGGCAAACACTGTTTAATTTATCGAATAAGAACGGTGTTAGTGGCATAACTTCTTTCAATGAGGCAACCAAAGAATTTAATAACTGTTTAATTTAAAACATTTGTTAGAAGTGATCATATTTTAATATTTTCGTTATGTACACTTACAGTGAACCTTCAGAAGCTAACGATCGTAGAAAAGAAAGTAGAAACTGTAATCTTAATGCTCAAGGCACCACATCCGTCCGAAATGATAGTGTTAAAGATTCTGGTTTAGGTAAGTTTTTGCTATGTTATATTTTTATTATTTAGATGATTTTTGCTCTCCTTAATACACTTATATAAGAAATTTATTTTTGGATAAGGTAAAATCCGTACTGGTATATAATATATCAAGACGATCTTTGTGTATAAGGGAGACCGAGGAGTGGCATAATGGATGTCTCGTAACCTGTGGCCGTTACTAAACTGACTATAACTCGCACTTGTTGTTTTTGAGAAGCACTATTTAAAGCAGTACCCACCAAAAGCGTACAGGAAGTCGATGTGACTTATAACAACGACATACAAAAAATGGCAAAATATAAGTTTTGCACAATTATCTTGATTGCACACATACTTATTGCTATGTATTATGTTTGCATCTTTATGATTATTTTTGTCATTCATAAATGAACAAAATGTCTTTAGTTTGTCAAGTTTCATAGTATGGCAATGTTTTTTTGGATTGCCATCTTATTTATAGATTACTAGTGGTCTCAGCCGACGTTGTCCTTTACTGAAAAATAAAAGTCTAAAACCTGATTCTCCACTCGAACACACATAAAATTTCATCCAAATCGTAGAACCCGATTCCAGAGCCAAGTATTTTTTTAGATTAATGGTTTACATTATTAAAGTTGTAATAGGGATCCCTAATTTTTATTTAGCTTATATTAATCAGGGATAATGCAGTATTTTAATGGTCAAAGAATTTTTGTAATCGATCTAGTAGTTTTTTAGTTTATTCGTTACAGACATACAAAAATAATTAGTATAGATGAATTATTATTCTGATTTTTACAGAACTCTCCTATTTGACTGACTGCTTTTGTTTATTTTTCTTGCAGTTTTTTTATGGTATGATGTTGCATGCTGCAATGCCGTTCCCTTGTTTCAGGATGCTAAATATATTAAAGACTGTGATAGACTGGCGTTGCTAGGGTTGAAATTTATGAACGGTATCGTCTGAAAAAGTTACGCTATTCTGTCAAAGTCTTAGAAGTACCACATCCTATTCTAATGTCAACTAGGTATATTTCTTTGCACTCTTAAGAATAAAAAGGAATATCAATTATAGTTTAGATATCATACGATGACCGACACATGTACTAGGTATGAAATTGCTACCCTGGATAAAGAAGTTTAAACAAGTAAAAGGAAGACTAATAAGAAAAATAACTTTGATGACGTATAAGATGCAGAAAATAATTGGTTTTGCTTTTGTTACCTTTAACTTTTTAACCCTTTGTTAAGCAAATCAAAATGGTTCAGAGCCTCGAATTCTAAGACTGATCTCCCTTATGTGGGCTTCGATATGTCTATCATTATTGTTTGTCAGATTAATTAGACTATAATTTTTAAACTCATTTATATATACAACAGATTTCAGAAAGATATTATTAATATTTTTATGTTGATGTTACCGGTTATTTTAGTTTTTATACAAGTGTCCCAAGTTACCTTAGTATCCGTTACAAGTTACCTCGGTATTAGACGGATTGTGACACGAGGAGTAGTTTCTGTTATTACATATTTTCTCAGAAACCTTAACATTTTCATTAATTTTGATGATACTTTCTTAAAGAATATGGATTGAGCTACATCAACTTATAGAGCTCATATATGTAGAATATATCTGGACTGAGATATGTTAGTTAAAATAAAAATTGTCACAACTTTCCTTTATCCTCGGTCTCTCCTACGTATGAAAGTGACTGTCCAATTATTTTTTGCACTTTAAACAGTTTTTGGAAATAATATACTCGATAATATGACAAATGGTTATCTATCTATTTTATCCTAGAAAATTGAAGTATCTACTAGTTATCAATTCGAAGTTTAGCCTCCGTCTTTTTATGAAGGGCAATCAGATTGAGTACCATCAGCCGCGTGTGGAATTGCAGTCGGTGTGTGGGATTCACCACATCAGGGTGGAACTAGAACCGCAAGTAATAAGTGCTATTGCCATGCCATGATCAGGGTACATATCCACCAGAATTATGTTTTACCGGTTACGGAACCAATGTTGAGGAAGGGAAACCGCCTGAAAAGTATTTGTTAGGTTTTACTTGTATCCAGTCTGATTTATTCACAAATTTCAAAAGTGAAACTTGAGACAAGATGAATGGGATAGAGTGGATAGATCCCGGACCTAAGAATTGTAATCAAAGATTACAAACTTTATTTTTAATGTATAATATTATTAATAGGCATGCGTAAATGAGACGTCTTGGTGGCTCAGTAACTAAGGCATTCGGTGCCTTGCTACCATAGTGCGTGGGGTCAATTCTGGCCGGAGTACATGCTCCATTTAAACATTGTTTTTCTAATATGTATGTCGGTACAACTACCATGTGCTATGATGTAGAAAAACAGTGTGAGAAGAGAAACCCGACAATCCGCTTTGAACTAGCGTGACGGTTCTACTGTTGCTTCCCCTGAGACTGAGGAGGCCCAACCCAAGCAATGGGAATTTTGGGCAATAAATAATAATACTGACACTCTTGAAATCATCCATTGCGAAGTTGGGGATTTAAGTAATTAGTGGAATAATAAATTAACTGCCGATGTAGGTTTATATCTTTAAAAATTACTTTTATTTTTCAGACAGTTTCGATGTGTACAACATTGAAACAGCATTACCAAAATTAGATTTGGATGCAATAGAGAATCACTTAAAAGCTGCTAAAGAAGCTGAAAGAAGGGTACGTATAACGGTTGACTTCCCTTATTTTAATATACATAAAAAAACATAAACACATAATAATTAATTAACGTATAATAAACATCTTATTCATTTGTGTGGGATGTCCTTCAAGGTGAACAACAATATAACTTAACATACAGACTTAAGTAACAATATCATTGTACTTATTTCTCGGCAGTGTTATATTCGTGTTAATTCGTAAAAAATGTGCTTAACAAACAATAGTACTAGATAAATTATAATAATGTGAAGCATGTCTTGTTTATCAAACAGTCGATGTTAACCCAATATTATGAAAGATTCTAGTGACTTGTACTATTTGATTTGTCTTGGTATATCTCGTTTGCATAGTTTCAAGTAATTATTTTTTATTCTTTATTTAAATTTACGCGGTCTTGAAGTAACGGTAAACGCACATTCGCGTTCGATCCACGTCTGCCGCAGCCATGTGTAACAGTTAATTACCAATAGATACAATACCTTCAACTTTCTACCGTGATTCAACGACTCAACTGACAAGAATATTACAGACTGCCAGTCTCCAACAACATTTTTGTTCTGGGTGATGTGTGTTTGATTGTCGCTTGTATAAAGTGCATTAATAGTTTCATTGTGTGTGCATTATTAAGTAATGGCGTCAATGCCATATTTTAATCCTGAACAAAGACATTACAAGAAGGATACCAGGTTTTTATTGGATTTGTATACAATTACGTATGATAATCACGAGTCCGTTGACAATATTTGTTGCCTCGTAAGTATTTTCTTTTTATTTTAAACTATCCCAGCCTGAGATTTCTGCCATAGATAATAAAAAATAAATAAATAGCACAGAACACGACCTTGTCCTAAATGTCAAATTGACAGGATTGACAGGACACTAGCAATCGAGCACGATGTTGAAATTTTTTGTTTACTAGTTTTTGTACAAAGTTGTATACGTGCCATATTATTGCCAAATACTAGAAGACTGATTAATTAATAATATGTTTGAGAGTTTAGTTTCTATTCTTAGAAGGAAACCTAGCAATACTACAGAGAATAATCACGAAAACAAAGATCTACATGTTAAAACTGGATTTAAGCGTAGTTTGCACCTGCTCAAATTAAAATTTACAAAAACAGATACGGAGAGCCAATATGAAGCTCCCGTTGAAAACTATCATGATTTAGCTTTGAGCCCAAGGGCCACCAGTACAGCTGATTTTGCACTCACTGAAATTGAGTGGCCTGTGCTCCCAGATAATAATCCAAACATACTTGATAGATTTACTAAAATAGTTACAATAGTTGACAATGAGGTCCTTGACAAAAAAGTACGACAACGTGTAGATAACCTTGACAGTGTAGGAAATGTAAAATTATTATTAAATAACATTAAAGGTAACAATATTACTTACAGAAACGCAATGACAGAGAGGAGATTAGAAGGCGTCTTGCGATGGGGGCTGATGCAGAAGATTACTACAGCCTGGGACATATGGACCGTCCAGGGAAAAAGCCCAGTTTACACTCAAGACTTCAAAGTGGTAAAGTTTATTTTTAGTCTATATCTGGTGAGCTGAAAAAATCATTATTGGGAAGTGTTAGTAATTAATTTTGTGCTAAAATATTCATTGTTTCAATTCTTTTAATTTTAGCTTTGGGATTCAAAATTACTTAATCACAATAAATTTCCAGACCCATATATCAAATATATTTTGTATTATATTGCCAACCATTTAATTATATTGCTAAATATAGTCATTAATACAAGATATATCTGAGATATTAAGGGTTTATTTATATCACAAAATCAAATGTTAATAAGGTTGTGGTTGCAAGCATTCTACAAAATAATCATTGGTTATGGATACATATTGAAATTACTCATTTGAATACCATATTATGTGAGCCTACGCAAGATATGTCTGTTAATGTTCTATCTACATTTAATCTTCTAGTCATGGAAGATTGTTAAAATTGAATATTTTTTTATTTTGTCTAAATTTACCTCTGTATAAGTGTTGTCATTATAATCATCAAAATAAAATTGAAATAAATATGAGGTTTAGAGGTAAAAATAATTTAAATTTATTAAAGTGCATTCTGACATTATCACTTTGAAGTCACCTGAAAATGTCTTGTCTAGACTCCATAATATGTTTTGTATGTTATGGTGTGGCTACACAGGGATGAACCTGCAAATATGTTTCATGAATGAAGCTGCCTCTGACAATGAATCACAGGCCTCCGATATGGACAGAAATGTTAATTACAATACAAAAAGTCTTACAAGATCAAGTATATTTAGCAAGGCAAACAATCATCCATATCAAACACGGCCTCTCTCTGTCAATATCACAAAAC
Organism: Dendrolimus punctatus; assembly: GCA_012273795.1. Lineage (NCBI taxonomy): Eukaryota > Metazoa > Arthropoda > Insecta > Lepidoptera > Lasiocampidae > Dendrolimus > Dendrolimus punctatus. The sequence continues at coordinate 8,552,869 of CM022536.1, forward strand.
ATGATAAAATTAGCACAATCCAAAGTGGTGAGTACATCCCATCCATTGTTATCATTAAGGCTTAATGCAGTAATCAATTGCCATTGTGCTGAGTGGGACATTGAATATCTTTTGTTTGGTAATGCTTTATACACTTTTACTTGTGCAATGATTTTGATGGCTTTCAAATTAAATTAGGATTACTTGTAGAATATGAAGCAAAAACTTTTTTTTTATAAGTTGCATAATTTGATTGTTTTAATGTTGTTCGCATATTTAGTAGCAGCATTGTATTTTTCAAAAGTTTAATAAAATACCTTTAGGAAAATCTTTGGAATAATTTATGAAAATTAGGTTACTTATTGCACTATCAAGAGGCAACTAGTCTCATTTCACCTTTAATCAATGTTAGTTCATTCAAACTACATTAATTGTATACAGGTGAATTTTTCAAGTTTGGAGGCCCAGGGCCTATAGGGGTTAATACTCAACAGAGTTTCGAGGCTGAGCTGGATGAAAACAAAACTACAGTTTTGAAAAATAATCATCATCCCTCATCAGGAATTGAATCGTCAGATTTTGAAAAGATGAACTCACCTGTAGTTTTATACCAAATCATAATGCAGCTTGTACAGATGAATTTCTGTGAAGGAAGGTTGAAATACAAACCAAGGGAAAAGAATGTTGTTGAACAATCTTCTTTTTCCCACACATTAATTACACTCCACCTTGTTTTTTCAATATGGAAATTATGAAAATGAAAAATTATTCTATTTTAATAAGCATTTATAAATAAATATTCGAAACACACATTATATTACTCCAATCAATTTAATCACTCAGTTGATTGGGATCAGATTAGGTGCAGTCGAGTAACCCGTGCAATTTGATGTTTAATTAATGTATGCAAATTAGAATATTTTGTTTAAAAACAACTCTTTCCCTTCATTTGCTGTTTGATATTCATAGAAATTGATCCTTGCAAGCTACACTATGATGTGGTATAATAATATGGGTGTGCTTATTTTTTCAAAATCATACAATTTGATTCCTGACAAAGGTAATTAATTTTTATCTACTGATTAAACCATTTACCATTACCACTTTAGGTTTCATCAAAATTCAATCAAATCAATATTTTTCACTATTTGGTATAGCTTAAGATTGAGCCCTGAAGGCCAACTTGAAGAGTTCACTCTGTATAATACTTATTGAATATTAATGCAAGTCATTTTTGCAATTTCGTTACTAAAACTGTTGTTATGTAAAATATTAAGCATTTATGTTAATTCAAAGAATGTAATTAAAAGTAAAGAATTAATATTGTAATATTAATTTGCAGGTGCAAAACTTCGTCCATCATCGTTAACTGTGAAAACCACCAAATCTAGATCTTCACATTCTCTAGGCCACATTGAGTTAAAGGAGTCTGACTTCTATGCTCTGCAAGCTACTCTCCAAACTGAAGCTAGGATTGCACTCGCTCAAGCTAAAGAAATGGCTCGGATACAAATGGAGGTAGGTATATTATGTTAAATAATCTTCAAAATAAATATAAAAAATATTCTTAAGGAGAGATCTTAGTGGATAGCATACCTGCCACACTTGACCATGGTGTATTATTGGTGGGTAATTTGACATATCAGTTATCTGAATATGCTGGTTCATCACAATGTTTTCCTCAACCATACATCAATCAATACATAGTTATTGTGAAAATATACAGTGTCAAAAATTTACTAAGTGGTGTGTGCTTTTTGGCCAGGATTTAAATGCAACTGTTGTTTAAACACTATCATGAATACCATATTCATGTATATTAGTTTAATATCTATATATTCACTTATTTCATAGTTAAAAATTTAACTGTTTTTTATACTATAATATATAATTACAAGAGTAAATTAAAAAGACATACAATTTGACATTTTGATTGAACAATCTTCTTTTTAAGTTGTAATATGATTATGTAATAATAAATTAATGATTGTAATGTTCTTAAAGTGGTAACAGAGTCAAAAGAATCACTATTACTAAGTATGTAATAATAAATTACTCAAACTCAAGCTGCTACAAATAAAGTTCTCAACCTTCACAATAATTGTATAAATATAATCATATAAAAAGTAGACCTTACGTGCTTATATTCCAGTAGAATATTTAATACAATTTTCATATTAAAATTCACATCAAATTTAAATGGGTAGCTACCCATTTAAATTTGAGTGTCATATTAAATAAACTGATATTTACATAATTATAAGTAGGTTTAATTTTACTAATAAGTTCCTGTTATGTTTCTCCATTAAATTTATTATTCTGTTTTACCATCATCTAGGAGCTCCAATGCATTATATAGACTGTCAGTAAATGGAATGAATTTACATAATATGCTTATACCTCGTAAAAATAATCCTTGATACATACTGTAAAAATCGCATAATTATCATGTTTATTAAATTCATTAAATGAATTCCAATGTGTTTGTGTAAACAACCGCTTAAGATTGGACTGAATTACCTCACTCACATCCTATTATGTTTTAATTAGAGATTAGCCAACGTTCTTAATAATTTATAAAAACAATCTTATTATAATCTAATTATATAATATAATTAAACAAAAATTCGAATATTATCCAAAGGCTGTAATAATGGGAGTTAGTGATCTATCTATTCTTTTATGTTACGTTAATACATAGAAAATTGTTAATATTATTATGGGGTTGTAGTATGTCTAATTGTAACCGGTAGTAAAGCAAATGCAAAAGCTGTGTTGAAAATGACGGCTGTGGCATGACAATTTCAGGCTCTTAAAGTTTCTGTATTTAAATCAACTCCAAGTGTGGCGTGCTTTCAAAAATACTCACAACCAAAACTGGCACCTAAAAATATGTGCTGCCAACCGGATAGAATCTAAAGATGCGAGCTCTACTGCTATTCTGTTCAGACTATGATCCACTTTTCTATGGCATGCTAAGAATTTAACTAACGCTATTAGAGAGATCAGTCATTTTTAAATACTTAAAATGCTTATATAATGCTTATACAAATCCCAGCCTTTTGGGAACGTTCCAGGTACATGACAGTGGTTTGGGACCATTAATTAATGTTTAGGCACTTCCCCCCCCCTCCGCTTTTTTATTTAGTTTTAGTTTTTATATATTTGATAGTATAGTTTGTAATTCAATTGTTATAAATTACACTGAAATATGGATGTATAAATGCTTATAAGGACAAAAATGCTATGGAAATTGTTTACAACTCAACCAAGGTGAACCTACTGTAGGCGCCGTGGGCAAGTGGCTGATAATGTTTAATAAGAAAACCAGCATAAATCACGTGCATTGGTCCCATCGAGGATAAATATATATGTGCAAGTTATTGGTTCATTATTGTTATTATTCATCAATGAAATAGATATATTTAATTGATAACAGCGCGAACGCCGTAGCAGGCCAGTTTCCCCTGTGACGGAGATGCTCCGGCGTAGCATGGAGAAAGCCAACGCACCCCTCGCACCCGACAGAAGACGTGTCTCCAGGCAACTGCTCACCGACATGAACATTGCACAACTGCAGGTAAAGATATTAAGAATTCAATTAATATATATGTTATGTGCACGTACCCTTAGTTACTCATCAATTTTTGTGCTAATAAAATTGTTGGTTAATTGATTTTCTAAGCATGCAAGATAGTATTAATTTCTCATCTGTATCGTACTCAGACGCTTTAGATACTAAATGGCTTAACTTTAATAATAATAACCATAGGAACTAATAACATAAGAAGAAAGATTTTTAATTTCAGTCTGTTATAAAATGGTTGTCAAATTAAATAAACACATTTTCAGTCTGAAAATGAAAAGAAAACATTAATGTATCAAGTATAAGAATTATTATTGTATTGTATCAATAATAATTATGAAACTCCGTTTATATATTTAAAATTAACATATTTCTTTATAAGGAAATGTTTATCTATTATTTCAAGTCAACACGATTTAGTATGAAAACTGACCCTGAAATAACATTGTTATTCATACGAGTAAAATAGTTCTCACTATCAAAGTTTCCAAATGACTATTTTTTTTACGAAGATTGTTTAAAAGGACACATTCAGAGAGAACTTAAAATAGCAGAATCACTTCTATTCTTCTCTTTGCTAATTATAATCTTGTACTATAAAAAATCTGTATATGGTTCGAGTTTGTACAATGCGTTTAAAAATGTAAAAAACAGGGGTATAATTCAGACCAGGAGATTCCGAATATGCAATTTTTAGTTTTTTTTTGTCTGTCCATCTCTCTTTCCTGGTAGAGCATCGGGTGAAAACTACTGAACCGATTTAAATGAAACTCGAAACGGAGCTAGCTTATATCCCAGGGCGTAACTTGGATACTTTTCATCCCGATAAATGTCGTCGTTTTCGTGGGATAGACGAAAATAGCTAAAAAGGTGGCGCTGTGATTGTGAGTGATCTTTTTTGGAAACTTCTGAATGTATATGAATAGTGCTGACTTATAACCCGAGTTAACACCAAGAGTAGGTACATTTCATCCCGATAAATGACATTGTTTCTTTAAAATAGTCAGATTAGCAAAACAGATAGTGCGGCAATCACGTTTTTCAAATTCACTTACAAATACATATTTTGTCATAAACAACATGTCATTCATTGTATTACTTCAACAGGTTGGCTTCGACTCGCCTTTTTGGTGAGCATTTGTGTAGACTGTATGGTCTTAGTTTCTTTGTTATTATTATAATATAAAATACCGAAATAAGTTTTATATAAGTAACATAGAGCTACTACTAACTTAGCTAGTGTTTTACACGGCATAGCCTCGGGGAAATCTCTAGTCTGTAAACATAATTCAGTTGTTACCTAGTTAGGTAAGAACTGAATTTATCATGAAGTTCAGTTGAACTTCATGATATATTGTAGAGATGGTCTTGACTATGGAGAAGGATGATATAATCGTCTAGTAACAGCTGGCGCAACCACTCTTTCCGATGGGGCTTTTCTTGTTTTTATAAAATAATCTCAACTACAACTTGTTTTCAATGCCTTATTATTATTATTTAAAACATATTTTTTGAAACTGAAGTCAATCATAAATTGAAAGTTCAATTAATTTTGTATAAATTCTTAAAAATTCCATCAGTTCAGTTTTAATACTTTATCTAATTATTAAATTGATAAATAAGTATTATTATTTTGTTTCTCATGATATACACGCCCGTGCTTTCTTATTTGTAAATACCCAGTTTAAATAACACGACATTTTGTTAATAGGGAACAATTTTGCATTGTAAATTTTATGTGTACAGTATCGCGTGACCTTGCTTCTGATCTTGCTCTTCGCGTGCTGACTCATGTAAATCGTTTTTACTTTTCGACTAAAATGAGTGCTGTGCAACTTTTTGTTTCATTTTTAAAATATTTTTAATATATTTGAATATGTATAAAAATACTTGCTATACAAGCAACGTGATAATTACGAATATATTCCTGTCACTTATTGCGCGGTATATTTGGCCATGTATATCATATCATTTTCTGTTATTCAAGGATGGATAAATGTTTTGACGAATTTTAATGAACAACGTACATTTAACCGATATACTTCTTACTTGTAATTTCGATGTATCAACTAAAGTGATTCCTATAGATAAACACTTGACCAATTCAATGTTATGTATGTTTCAATCAAATTGATTTATGATTGACTCGTCTAATACCAGTATTACTAAAGGATGTATTGATTCTAGATTAAATGGGATCTAGAAAATTAGCTACCTATTAAAATTCTCAACAAGTTTATCTCATTAAATTTTTTGTTTTGTTTCGTAACCAATTTCCCTCATCGTATATGAGATAGTTTGCTTTTCCTGCAATACGTCATTCAATTTAATAACCCCCCTCATTATTTCAGGTGATAGTAAATGAGTTGCACTCACAAATCGAGTCACTGAACGACTCGTTGGTGAAGCTGTTGATGGCCCGTGACGAGCTCCACATGGGACAGGACTCCATGCTCGTCGACATAGAGGACCTTACGCGTTATTTGTAAGTCATTTACTGCACATTATTCCCCGTTCTTACTTAGGATTCAATGGAAGAAAAAGTAACTATGGTCTGTTGGTCATAGTTACGTTTTACTTCCGTTACACATACACAGATACACACACTTGTTAAGTCAATACGAAATTAAAGATTTCTTTTTCTTAAGTTAGCTGTTTACTGTTCACATTGCATTGTTCTTCCTTTTTGTAATTTACTTGTTTTTTATTTAATTATACCCAGGCATAAGTTGTTAAAAGTGTTTGGAAGAAGGTTGCCTGGAAGAGATCGCTTTAAGCGATAAGGCCGCCTTTTATTTTGCCATTAATTATTGTAATTATTTATTCTGTGGTTGTTTATTTTGGTAAACAATAAAGTGTTTTTTATTCTATTCTATAAGATTTCTAAAGCATTTACTATTAAAATGGTTTTGAACATCAACTACATTGATTTTCCTATTATATTATAATGTCGAATAATCATATTTAAAGCTTTCTGATCCTTTGTGGTTTGAATATTTCTACATACATCTTCTATGGTCTTAGTGGTCTGAAAATTAGATGGTTTAGTTCTTTAGAAAGTGGATGTGTGGGTTTCGATTTAGAGAACCGAAAATGTCTATTATTTACTCTGATCTTGGTGTCTGGTAAAAGATTCATTGTTCTTTATGTACTACATATAACACAAGTGTTATTTATACTGGAAATGTACATGTGTGTATTCTGCTGATTATTATTATATTAGGTATGTTTGTCTTTAATTATTTTCATTAGGTGCGCCACCATTATGCGTCCTGAAAAGACTGTTGTGATAAATGGGAGTCTTAACCAAGAAAATATACTGCAAGAGATGCATGAAGTATTGTTGCTTTATTAATATAAATAGACTTAATACATTAGTATTTATGTAACACTAGTAATTTGAAACTTGTATTTAGTAATAATGATTTAACGAAATTGATAGATGAATAAATATAATTATTGCTTAGAGTAGATAGTAACAAACTTAAAAATATTATGATAAAGATGATTACGATGTAATGTTTTGTTGTAGTAGTTACATGTAGGACTTTCGTGTATTCACTCATAGACTCATCTGCCTTTTAAAAGCAGGCAATTTTTATCTTTTATCAATAATAGGGAATTGTCAAATCATTTATTTTCCTTTCCTCTTCTATTCTGTTATACACTATCATACATGCAAATTTTCATACATACATACATACATAACTTCACGCCAGGTCCCTTGCGGGGTAGGCACGAACAACAGAGCGCCATTTAGGCTTATTCTTACACACCTCACTTGCTTCTTTGACATTCATAGTTCTTGTCATGCACGCTCGTCTGTTCTTAAGGCTCCTGACATCACCTTCTGCTAGTACACGATCAATTTGATCATGGAAGGTGTGTCGTGGCCTTCCGCGACTTCTGCATCCATCCACTTTTGCATTGTATATCTGTTTAGTCATTCTTTCATCATACATTCTTTCCACATGCCCGAACCACCGGAGCATTCCTTTCCTTACCTTCACCCCGACACTCTCTTTCAGACCAACTCTCTTTCTTACTTCGGTATTACGAACGCGGTCCGCGAGCGTCACTCCGCAGATTTTGCGCAGTGCTCGCATCTCGACCGCGTTTACTCTACTTTCGTGCTCTCTATTCCATACCCAACTCTCGCTTCCATACGTGAGCGTAGGTACCAGCACCGAGTTGTGTATGGCAAGCTGGGCCTTCTGGCTGAGGTTCTTAGCGCCTAGAAGTTTACCTAACGCTCCATTCACACTATTCCCCAAATTCACTCTTCTTTCTATATCAGCGGTGTACCTTCCATCCCTGCTAAAAGCACATCCGAGATATACAAACTCATTCACTTGTTCCAGCATAACATCATCGACCATTATCCTTGCATTCGTTCTGGTTGTTTCTCTTTCAAACACCATCACCTTTGTTTTCTTCGCATTCAAACGTAAGCCTCTCGCCTGACAGTCATCTTTCATCATTGTGACTAGTGTTTGCAGTTCTGATGGCGATTCGGCTAAAAGCACGGCATCATCCGCATAAAGCAAGCTGCTAACAACTAGATCACCCATCCGCACCCCAACATCCATCAATCTTAATCTCTGGAGACAATTGTCCAGATATAGGACAAACAGCAAAGCCGACAGCACGCAGCCCTGCCGGACGCCAATATTGACGTCAAACCAGGGCGACAGGCTGCCGTCCACCCGCACGCATGCCATACAGTCCTCGTAAGTGGACTGTACAGCACGCAGCAAATGGCCATCAATCCCATATCCGGGCAATATGTCCCAGAGGTCTTTCCGCACAACCCTGTCAAATGCTTTCTCTAGATCCACAAAACCGCAGAAAACCTTCCGGCCCATAGCCAGCTGTTTCTCCACGATATTGCGGAGCGAGAAAACTTGATCCATACATCCCCTTCCATTTCTGAAGCCTCCTTGTGCATCCCACAGTAATCCATCGGATACCACTCTCATTCTCCTTTCAACAATTTTCGCATACACTTTAGATGCTGTGCTGATCAAACTGATGGCCCTGTAGCTGGCGCACTCCATACGTGACCCCTTGCCTTTATGCAAGGGCACGATGACAGCGCGCCTCCAGTCGTTGGGAACCTTTCCCGTCCTCCAGCACAAGTTGCATAAGGACAGGAAAGCGTCCCGGACGCAGGTGCCACCATATTTGATCATCTCAGCAGACACACTATCGATTCCTGCTGCCTTTCCATTTTTCAGACTTCTTATCGACCATTCGATCTCTTCCAAACTGATCTCGGATGCTGACTCCTCGAAGTCAGTCACAGACTCAGTCGTGGTGCCAGCATCCGGGATAGTATCATACATTTCTCTAAAATATTCACTCCATCGCGCTAAAACCTCTTGTGGGTTAGCAAGAATGTCCCCTGCTTTAGATTTAATTCTTTCCATTCTGGAAGCTGACGAAAATCCCCGAGACTTCTTAACCTCTCTCCAAAAGAGTTTGGTATTTGCCTCGAAGTTCTCCGTCAGCTTCTCTTCTTCTTTCAATTTTATTCTTTCACGCTTCTCTTTCACTAAAGCTTTGGTTTCATTCTTGCAGAGGCGATACATTTCTTTCTTCATCTCTTTCATTCTGTCATTCTGATGCAAAGATGCAATATAATCCAGCCAGGCTTTTCTCTTTCTCTCTACGCTAGATTTAACATCCGCGTCCCACCATTCGTCTCCTTTCGTTGTTATATGCCTCTTTGCGCATCCACATGCTTCTTTTGCGCTTTCCACTATACTTTCTTTCATACTATCCCAGTCATTATCCACATCTAAGTCGGAGAAGTCCGCTTTTGCAAGCCTTTCTTCGACTAGGCGCGCATACATACTCCTTACACTAACATCTTCCAATTTTTCACATCTTATTCTTTCAAGCTCCCCGAAATTGGTACGCTCTCGCCAGTGCCTCCACTTCTTGAAAAGACCCACAAACCGGCTTATCACCAGGTAGTGGTCCGTTCCAAGAGTGGGGCCTCTGTAGGCTCTTGTATCCATAATTGTGTTTCGGAGGCGACTATCTATTAAAATCAGATCAATCATACTTTTCTGTTCATTCATTCTCCATGTATACGTATGGATATCCTTATGATGAAATAAGGTGTTCGACACAAGCAAGTTTCTTTCCATGCATACGTCTATGATTGGCTTACCAGCATCGTTCGCTCTCTTGTCGCCATAGGGTCCAAGGACAGCCTCAAAGCCGTCTCGTTTGGTCCCCACCCAGCCATTAAGATCACCACACATAATTAGTCTTTCGTTCCCTTCAGCCAGATCCAGAATTTCTCTCACAGACTCCCAAAACTTCTCGAGTTCTTGGGGATCCGCTGAGCTTACGGGAGCATAAGCTGCGACCAGAAAAACTCGCGTGATCCCCAGTTTTAGACGGACCCAAAGAAGTCTCGGGTTCACCAGACAATAGTCTTTCACTCCAGACACAAAGCGGGATGAGAGTACGACGCCTACCCCCCCACTTGCACGCTTGTCCAGGTCCACGCCGGACCACAGAGCAAGCATGCCATCGGGGAGGTCATCGATGTCACACCCCTTCCGCTTTGTCTCTGTCAGACATAAGGCATCCAGGCTTCTCTCATTCATTATATCAATCATTTCGTCCATCTTATCTTTCATTCCACCTCTCACATTCCACGTGCCTATACGGCACTCTGCTCCTCTCGACCCGCCAGGTTTGGCGCTGCGTGAAGGTGGCGGCCCCTTCGCCGCATGCGCAAGAGTCCACACCGACGGGGGCGCATCGGTGAGCGTCGCCTGCGGGGACGCCCTATCATGCTCTGCAGTCAGGTGAATCTCGGTCAGAATTGTGGCCCTCTGGGCCAGCGGGGATCGCGACGAGCACGCTTCTGACATGACCCCAAATTTTCATGTCTTCTTTTAATTACATCCTTTTTATTTTTTGGCTTGTCTTTAAAATTATATCTATTAATTTTCTTATTTTACATTTTTATTGTTTTATAATTTTCTTTTCAAGTAATCTTAAGGTAAAGGAACTATGAATAGATGAATGAATGAATTCAGCTTTAAATTTAACTACATCGATAAAACCATATTATCCATTTAATATATCATATACTAACATAAATAATATGTGTTATATATTATATAAAATACCTTTTGAAATGTATCCCATATTTCAGGGGTGTAAAGGAGCAGACAAAGAAGACGAAAGGTGTTGTGAAAACTGGAATGAGGAGGCTCACGTCACTGGTTAATAAATAAATACACCAAACAAAATTTAAATACATTCTAGGGCAGCGGACACACAGTCAGATTGAATATAAACTCGCCAATTGAACGAAAGTGGGGTGATTATGAGACATAAAAATAAGGGTAATTAATTTATTTTTCAGCATCAATTATTTATTATAAAAAGTAGTATTTATTAATTAGAAAATCTTTATAAATGCTTACATTGATTATTCCCGAAAACCGTATTAAAATTTGAGAAGATAGAATGTTTTGATAAGGATTTATAACGATTGTGGTACTCTTGAGGAGATTATATTTTTTACAGTCTAATTAAAAATCTGTTCCAACACGAGTCCAAAAAAATAGCTGACTTACAATTTTTTCAACAAATCATTTTGGCGTACATTATGTACCAATTTCTTAATTATTTAGAATCGTTCCATGTACACACGCCCCACATATGAGCTTCGTTGTTCCATGTAGACGGTTCGTTGAACAGTCGAATGCTTCGATGCTGAACTTTATTACCACACAGCAGTACAGCATCGTGGACGAACACATACAAACAATCGTCGACGTTCCGGAGGCCTGTGTGTACACGGCCTTACAACAAGCCTTGATATAAAGTAGTTAGTAAATATTATATCATCAGTTGCAATTAAAATTATTTTTGACAATGCGTTGTTTAGCTTTAATCTAATATTGACTTTGTCTTAAAATTACCTCTTTCCACAAACGGCCGTCTTAACGGGGGTGCAAGAGTGTGTGGCACCCGGGCGCAGGGACCTAGGGGCGCAAGACGATTATCTTCAACAAAATGGTCATGAAAGAACATCATTATTTTTTTTGCAAGATCTGATATAATTGACATAAAACATTGAAAAAAGAAATCAACAATTAAATGTAGTACACCAATTTGTAGCGCCTTATAAACTACATCTTCCTGTCTTTCTACCATACGTTTTAACTATCGGTAAGGCGCAAGTTGATTTTCGCACCTGAGCGCCCAATATGCGTAAGACGGCCCTTTATCCCCACTATATTCAAAAAATTCTGATTGTGTCTGTAATGCTTAAGAATTGTACTTTAGTTTGAGATATTTTTATTAGTATTTACTAGACCAGGTTGTAATGTGTCTGGTACAAAAACAGGATTTTAAAATTTAGGTATGCAAGCATTCTCAGTATTAGGATATATTTGGCAGTATTTAACTTGGGCATGCAATTTGACATTGTTTTTTTATGTTTTTCAATTAATTATGAAATATGACTTCAATTTTTTTTACAAATATTGTTGTCACGTTAGAACATGCTCGTTTGACAAGACAAGACAACTTGATATAAGGCTTATTTTTTTTTCGAAATTAACACCAGTACATATTATATATTGTTAGTTTACGAGTTATTCACAGTGATACTTGTACCATACCCTTCTGACCTAGACTGACTTTGTACCATTACTACAAAATATTCTGCAAAATTTTAAAAACAAGTTTAATTTTATTATTATTAAAATTGCCTGCCCTAGTTCCAATATGATTATTTTTAACAAAATAAAGGACACATATTTAAATTACCTTAAAATAACGATTAAAGATATTGTAACATTTAACATTTCCATCTACAGTGTGTAACAAAAATCGAATTGGTTTCTGCCGAACGTTATTCACTTTTACATCTATATATTTATATGTTTTTATATTAAATATTATTAATAATCTACATATTTAATATAAACATATATAATGATAGAGACATTTAAAAGACAACTATTATTCAGCACGATTGAGTAAACTTTCCAGAAGAGCTATTCAAATTATCAATTTCACATAATAAGTTACCTTAAACACTCATGAAAAGAGTAGTTTTTCTAAACTATTAAAAATTTTGATATTAGGGAATATATTGCTTTTCTTGCTACAAAATTTAGTAATTAATATTCAAGCTCATTTTGATGGTTTTATTTTAGTTTTAATAAGGATACGGTCGTTCTGGAGCGAGACTCGAGATACGGTCGACGCCTGATAATCTATAAAACTGAAAATGTGCACTGCTTTATCTCGCCTCGTATATGAAAAACATCTTGTTTTGAAAGTGTTTCTACTTCTAATCTTTTTAAGGGGTTAAGCTATGAATATTGTTCTGGAATGTGGGATTTACGGTCGCTCAATCATGATAATCAGCCTCGTTAAGTACATAACAGATGTCATCTCGGCAATAATTAAAAAGTTTTTGTTATACATATCAGTGTAAATGTCTAGTGTTGTTAATCTCATTCCTAACAACAACTACGTAAAAGATGGTCGCACTACCTAAAATTTATAATGGATGTTTATACATCATTATCATTTTATTTCTTCACTGTCGGTTAATTACAATTATTAGTAAAAGCATTATTGTCTTTGTTATCTTATTCCATGACAGGTGTATGCATTATTACATATGTGTAAATATTATGGTCTCTTTGGCAATGTAATTCGGCCATTATTTATATGTAAATGTGTAGTGGATTCGTTGTATATTCAATATTATACATGTCCGCTTTAATTATAGATACCCACCTAGTGATATTCGATATTTTATTATGATTCGCAGATTAGATAAAATATTTTTTCATAAATAGTGCTCATTGTTATTAATTATAAGTGTGTATCAGCGATTGACACCTTCGGACGCTCTTTGTTCCTAATGACGACTAATTACTATAAAAGTCGACTTATATTTAAATGTGTCAAACACTACAGATTACTACCATAGGTAATGCTCTTTAATTCTGCTCGTTTAAATTTATTACCCAATATAAAATGTTATGACATTTAAGTCAGGGACAAATTGAGTATACATACGCAATGTATGGAGTGCAAGGTTGTCCTACGTATTCAACTTTAATTGACACCAAACGCTGATCACGTCTCAGATGCTGCACTAGACAATTTTTTTTAATTTTGATAGCGAATTTCACGATACTATATGAAGTTAAGCTATTTTTAAATAAATATTTCCGCGCCACTAATACAAGATGTTAAGAAGATATTGGGAGCATTCACTAAATAAACAGAAAATGATACATTAAGACAGTACAATTGATCCAAAGTTCAATTCGTGTCTGAAGCGCTGCTAAAGTAATTTCTAGAAACTTGCTGATCTTACCCGTGAGATAGCGTACGATACTCCCTTCTGCTTCCTATGTTGATATAGTGACCACTGGTCGGTGTTTTTTTATAGCTCTTCCACTCGAGGAGCAAGATTGTTAGGGTCCTAATAGTGGGTTTTTCTTTTCTTTTGTATAATTTGTCCTTGAACTAAATATGTCTTCATAGAAAGGCTCCGGAAGCCACAATGCGTTGCATTCGTATACACGTTCAGTTTGTTGATAGCTCTAACAGTTCTAAATTCCAATAGGATATGAAAATATTATTATGTTGCTTATTTTGTTTCATGCATTAGTAATAAATACACTATTTTTTTTGTCTGGTGCATTGAAAAAATCGTAGTATTAAAATTCATAATAGTATGATTTCAGTAAAACTAGAAAATCTGATGTACCTGCCTCTTTTAATTTTGACGAACATTGGTAAATTAACGATGACTGCCGAATGAATTCTTATAATATTTACATAAAACAAACTAAAGGATCGTCATTTTTTTGCGTTTCAATTATTAACAATACGTGAATATCCTAAGACACAATTACATGTATTGTAAATATTTGCCAGATTTTTCAATCGTCCCTTTGAAAAATGTTTAATATAAATTGGTGATGGTAATGAGTGCAGGAAAATATTTAGTCCGAGGGTGTTGATATATTTTCTACGATACTATTAGTGTAATCACGTTATAGTTGAATAAGCGTATAGACATGCACACAAGGACGGCCGCGCCGGGTGAGCTATCGGAGGCTTGGTCGTAATTGACGTAGTTTACCGATTATATACAAACGCATTATTAATATATAGAATATCTTTATGATTTACTACCCGACAATCTCTATATTAATGTGCATAATGTATAGTCCGCCAAGAAAGTTCTTTACCACTTTAAGATCGCATATCATTTGCACAATTGGATGGACAAGGTCTATTTTCGCTTGTAGACTCTTTGTGACAGTGAATATTTCGTTAATTACTATTTGTTGTCACAGCTGCTGCTTCAAAAGCAACTTTCTTGGCTGATTTTACATTTTAATAAGTTCCTAATGAAATTGCAAAAGGCTTTGAATATACAGATCTCATATTTGTTTTCTTATCTATCTTTGATACAGAACTAACACTGTTAGCCATTTATAGCAATATAACAATAGTGCTATTGTTGTCTGGACGATCATGTTGATGAAACTTTTGCAGAGGTTGTTGATTTTTTTAATTGACAGTCGCAGTTAACACTCTGTTTCTATATCTTGTGACTATATTGTGGCCGATAAATGCCAAACTTACATAATAGTTTATGGGCTGAAAATGTTTATTGCTGTTTTTGGGTAGCAAATTTATACAACTTTGCTACCTCTTATCTGCTAAGCGACTACGCTCAAGGTTTATAATGGCTAACCGTTATTAACCTGTGTTAGTATACTTCCTCAGTTTTTTTAACCCAATACGTGAGTTCACAGGCTTTTGCTTACATTGCGATAAAATTGGACTTCTTATATTTTTATAAAAGTCAAATTACAAGTTGTAAAGCAAAATAATACATAAGAAGACAAAAACAATTGAAAACATGAGTGGATGAAGGTGATAAGTCGCATAATTCCAATTCTGAGTAAATCGAGATAAAAGTTACTTTTACTTTAAACTGAACTGAACTGAACACCTTTTTCAACTTTTTATTTTTTAAATATGTCTTATATCTATGGTCTAAGGTCTGTAGTCATTTGGTATTGACTTATAATCTTCATCTACGCAAAAAAAAGCAAAAAACCGAATATACGACATATCACCTTCATCCACACTACGTCTTCAATTGTTACTGTGCATATTTAGAATAAATAGATTTTAAAGGCTACATAAACATCTAAATCGGTTTTCACACTAAATAGTGTTAGTATAAATATCAAAACTATTAAAGATTTCTTAATAAAGAAGCTATTTCTATGTCCAGTCCTAACTGTTATGTAAACGGTTTAGAAAAATACATCTAGAATTTTATGTCACGTATGCTATCAATCATCAAAATCATCGGAACCGTAAAAACAGTATAATAAGATTTTGGAAATGTACTGAATTTATTTTGAAAATTAATGTTTTCATATTTACGTTGACTCCATTTCTGAAAATTGGCTGTCACGTTTCGCTTTAAGAACTGAATGACTATTTTCGAATACACATTCAAATTTTTCCTCAATAACTATTTAATTGTAAGGTAGTAAGTTATAAATAATATGCACTTTTGTATAATGCAAAATGTAAACTGATAGTTGTTGAATGGTAAATTGTTGTGTTTCTATATTTAAACATTGTTCAAACAATCAAATACTTAACTGTTAATAATTCTTGCATTGTAATATGAATACTATGAACTCGCTAAGCTCTCTTACTATGCCTTTTTCAGCAATATACCTACTCAATGTTAGTTAAATATACGTGCCTACATGTTTGATATTTTCATATTCACCTAAACGCAAAAAGGAAGTTGACATGTGATGTGTGTTGTCAATCTCTTACCACACATCTTAGTCGCTCCCTTAAATTAGAGTGCATCTCACAAAAAAGTCCCGCGGCAAAGAAGGAATCAATTTTGGCAGATCAACCCAACCACTATGGTATTGTTTTTATCAAGTTTCTTCTATTTATTAATAACATTCATTCTAAAATTTAATTGTACGACCGTGCGACTTTCGTGAGACAGAATCTACCTACTGAGAATCGTAACTTTGATGGTATCAATTAGCTCTCCTTAACCGAGATGTACAGTCTGCGCCACAAAAGAAAATAACGTTACTAAAAGTGGCTGCTCCGTTATTCATAGAATTTTGTTCGTAAAGTAGCCAGGTAATATACAGCTTTATGGAATATTTTGTAATTATTATTTAATATTTAAATTCGATTAGCAAATAATTATTCTGGTAGGATTACGTGCGATTGCAGCGCCGCGTCTGTGGGACTTCTTTCGTGGCGCAGACTCTATTTGGGCTATGGTTATTCTGAAGGCCTTGTTTATGGTTCGATCCGGTCATGCACTCGGTCTTCTTAACTTTTTCGAGTCTCTCTATATAAGCGAACTGGGTAACATACGAATTGGTATAGAAGTCGTCGCTAAGTCGTGGAATTTGATGAGTTTTATCTTAACTAAAGATAGTTCATTAACGGCTTTATTGATTTGAGAGTACATTTTTCAGAAACAACAGTTACAACAAATGTGTAGGCACTCTTATCTAACATTATTTGAATATTTGGAAGTGGTAATTTATATTTTATAGGGTATATCATTAGTTAATTTAGAATCGACTTTAAGTATCTCTAGCAAAACACCAATATTGTCGATTTAATATAAGTAATTGTAAGACGAACATATATTTTGAATCTACTACTTCGTTCCTCGTCCATCCAAATAAGACGAATTTGTTTTAATATTCCAATAATTCTGTACAAGCTAAATTTCTTATATAGATATTTTAAGATAAGCGCATATACTTCATATTTTTTTGTTGTTATGGTTGTTACAGAATCGTTACCATTATTTAAAAATAATCAAGTATAATCTTTGTCATGTTTGGGAGTATACATTTTGGTGTCTATTTAGAAATCCTAACGACTTCACTTTCTATATTGTCTCTGTTAATCTATTTTATTTAAGTAATCTTTAAAATGTTTAAAATATATCGTTGTTTAAAAAGGGTTTTATAAAATTCCTTCAAGGCTGGCCACGCCTTGGAAATGCCCCAGGTGCTGTAAATGTCCATATCTCACCTGCTTTTACTAAGACATCGGTAAAATCAATGCAGAAGGCGTTGGAGCCAGCAAAAATAAAAATAGAAATGTCCATAGGCAAAGGTAACCACATTCCATCAAGCGGGCAATGTGCCTGTTTATCTGCTTAAGTCTATAGAAAATAACGCAAAGGCATTGCATCCTGTAGGTTTTCAAATTTTTTAATTGCTAATCGTTGTTAAAAGGTCAATCGTAATAATATCTTACTTCTTATGACAGTACATAATTTTGTCTCTTCTACTCTCCTTAATGAGTATTAATAACGTTTCAAAGGTGTGACAAGAGCTTTAAACGCAGCTGCAAAACTTATGCGAAATAAGTAATGCATATTTTTTGCAAAGAACTTGATTTTTATGTTATGAAATAGTAGTATGAAAATGTCATCAATAAATAGATACGGAAATTTAGTTGTGAATAACAAGAATGCCTAGTATTTAAAATAAAATACTTTGACAAAGCTTATTAAATTTCGTAGAATGAACATTTTCTTCCGTTTCGTCTGAAATTGCAGATTCTTTCAATATTACCTACATTAAAATAAGCTGTAAGCAAAAGGCACCAAATGCTGGAATGTATTACAAAAAATCCTTTATTGCAATGTACGGTTGAATAAACCTTTTATTTTTCTTGTTATTGATAAGGTTGCATTTTTTAATCATGCCATTAACTCCATCTTCACGGCAGATGTTTTGCAGTAAACTTGAATTTTACATTTCTATGAATACTTATAGGACTTTTTTAAATTACTCTTTATATCTACAATGTTTAATCACTGATGTATACTTTAAATAGTTCTTATTATTGTATTGTATTTAGAATATGAGTGAATGATTGTGTATTGTAATAAACCAAATTATGAGTAACAGCCACGTATTACTCGTACCGCACTTTATGACCTCTCAAGCTTAGCTAAGGAAGAAGCACTTTCTTCATTAATTTATTGTTGAATGTTATACGAAAGAAATTTATTGCTTTTTTAACATTAAAATTAGGTTACTCATGAAATTACATGAATTACATGAAAATTAATTACCGGTTCGGTTTTTATATCGCTATCTTAATACACAGTTTAACTAAATAATCTAAAAAATTATGTTGTAAGAAAAACAAGGTATACGTGTCTGATTACCATATTTATATATTTTGCAACTAGATATGGTGTTGGTCTAGCTGTCGAGCGTAGTTGGTTGTACGTTCGTGTTAGAGTAAGGAGTGCTTGGCGTGCTTATTGATAAATTCTTACCGACATGTGATAATTACCTATTATTGAAATATTATTCTAAATAAAGAGGAAAGTGTTTACATTGGGTTTTTATTTAACTTCCTTTAGTTATGACAAGATTTCATTATATAATAATAGATTTTCATAATTTCCCTAATAAATCAATGCAGTTAGGGCCGCGCCGACCCCCCACAGCGCCTGTGTGCGAAAACTATGAAGCGCCTCTTTATTTCCCGAAACTGCATGTTTCAACTTATTTTTTTATATTATTTGTTAATTTTGACCGAAATAAATGGTTCCAGTTATATATACTTAGATAACATTTTCCTAAATAGGTATAACGAGTTCGATTCCGCTGGCCAATTCCTGCAAAAATCCACTACAAAGAATAATGTTGTGTAAGTGTAACAAAAATAATTTCGACGGCGGCGCCCCTGTTTTGGCGCCTGTGTACGCAGCACACTTCGCACATAGGGGCAGCGCGGCCCATGTAGTAGCCTATAAACGTTTTTTTTAAAGGAAGCTAGTAATTTGGCTGTGTATTAAAAAAAAACTGCCAATCTTAAACACCATGTATGATATGTATATATAACAAGTATATAAACCCCCAAACGTTCTCGGCTGATGACAGATTCTGCAATTTTATTATGTCTCTCTTTCTCGAAGACTAATATGGATGAAGTTATGAAGAAAATGTTTTTTCATATACTGCTGTAAATGAATGATGAATTGAAATCAAGAAGTACTATGCACTAAACTGAGGGATGCATATTTTTTTCAGTGAACATGGAAATATTTAAATAATTAAATTTATATTAATCCAGTCATGTGAAGTATTTAAAACAATGAAACGATTGCGTGGGTCGAGGGATGAGGCGGTTCCCACAATCCGCGCGTGTCGCTTCGGTGTCATAACCGCTGACCCCAAATTGGATGGCTCACCTGCACGCCCAGGTGCGTAAGCGCAATTAATACCATCCTCTAATAATAGACGACTCACAGAAACAATTTATTTGTTTTACAGCTTTTATCATTCGCGATACACATTTCGACACTTTAATCGAGACATACAGAATATATAGTTTCCTCTGTCGCAAATTGTTTTTGAACTTGTATCAATTTATTAATCCATTTTATTTATCTTAATTGAAAATATAGAACGAGATAATGAGCTGCATACAAAGGGCGTATTTATTGTGTGAATAGATGCATTTGCAACTGGCTTATCGTTTTTAATGGCCAATTTATATTCGGGCAAATTGTTTTCCGATGGGAAATATAACATCTTCGAAAATGCCTCTAAGCGAAATTAATTTCAAACACGTCTATTTAATTTATTATCCGATAATATTGTCGTGAAGATTTTAAAAGGCAAAGTATTTAATATAAAATAGAAGTGATATGAATGATTAAATGCAAGTATTTGCTTAACGAATACAATCTATAAATTATAGTCAATGTAGTAGCATTGCTATTCGGTATTAGTTATATTATCGCTTTAGATGTGTTTCTAAGACATATGATTCTAAAACACAAAGTTGAATGCAAATAATAATGCTGCTAACACTCACTTATCTTTAGAAAATTCTGATTTAAAACACAAGGAAATGACTAATATGAATGATGAAAAATTGGATAATTTAATTCATCACTTACTGTCAAAAAAATAAAATATTTAACAAGTAGCAGTATATCGTCTTAATACTCGAAGATTTATAATAAATCTTGAGCTTTTCTCACTGTAATGACCCTTGTTCGTAATAAAATCCGTATCCCGCAGAAACTACTTACTGTCTTACTCTTCGAAACTAAACTTTTATTTAATTTCATAAATCAAAAGTTGTCAGTCATGAAATTTACAAAATTGAAAGAAAAAATTAGTACTTTAAGGGCCGCTTGCATAATGGTCGCCTTTAAATAAAATTAGTTAATCATATTAAACTGCCTAAATACGTTTTACACTAAACGCATTGTATGCAGTTCTTTAAACATATTAAGCGGCAATTTTGCGTTATGCAATACGCTACTCGCATTTAAGGGTTTTTATATGTTGTGTGTTTCTTAAATAAATTTAAGCAACCTTATCCAAGCTCCCCTTAATGTGAAAACAGTTTTAAGTAATAGGACGTTGAAAACATACGTTTAATTGAGATTGCTTACAAAAAAATGAACGGATTTCTGGCGCCAATTGAGGTTAGAACGCGTTCTACCAATAGACAGGTTGTTATTCCGTAATATTATTTTAGAATAAAATGTAGAAACTTATCCCTATCCCTATTAATATTATAAATGCGAAAGTAACTCTGTCTGTCTGTCTGTTCCGTTTTCACGTAAAAACTACTGGACCGATTTGGCTGAAACTCAGTATATATATATATTTTCGATACCGAGGATGAACATAGGATACTTTTTATCCCGAAAAATGGGATAGTTTCCGGGATAACATGATATTTGTCTGTTTGTTTGTTATGCTTTTACGGAAAAACTACTGGACCGATTTGGCTGAAATTCGGTACGTATGTAAATTAAATACTGAGGATGGACAAGGGGTAATTTTGGCCTATTTGGTAATTTTGGCCTTTTTGGTCATTTTGGCCTTTTTGGTCATTTTGGCCTATTTGGTAATTTTTCCTTTTTGGTCATTTTGGCCTATTTGGTCATTTTAGCCATGTCGGTCACTGTGGTCTTTTGGTCATTTAGACCATTTTGGCCTTTTTGGTCAAGTTTTGTAATTTATTTTGTTGACAGATAGACGGGGGATGGTATATATAATTAACGATATAAAATGAAGTGAATCTTCTGTGCGCAAAAATGTAATATAATATAACCTGTAGCACTTGCTCTATAAACAAGAGACACGCACTAGAGGTTAACCTGCGGCGCAGCCGCGGGGTAAACTCTAGTCTATTTAAAATAAATAAAGCTGTGAAACTTATCTTGAGAGATATCTCTGTTGTACGGTAGCTGGAGAAGCATGCAAATCACCGCGTTGGTATACGAACAGCGAGCTGGATGCGGGCGCCACGCGCGGTCGCCTAACCACGTACGTGTTTACTTAAATTTATACGTAAGTATTTAAGGGGCAATAGGGCTAACATGAAAGTAATATAAAATGAAATATATATATATATACATTCCTCCGACCAATTGTCTTCTTCCTACCATCTATATGCTGACGATTTACAAATTTACGTACAAAGTGATACTGATTCACTAAATACTGCAATTAATAAAATCAACACTGACCTAGATCACATTCTAAGATGGAGCAAAAAGTTTGGACTTGACATAAACCCACAGAAAACTCAGTTGATAATCGTCGGTAGCCCTAGGATGAATGCCAAAGTTAACTGGTCCTCCTTACCACAGGTTATTTTTGACGGGACACATATTTCTCCGAGCGGTACTGTCAAAAATCTCGGCATAATCATCGATAGAGAGCTGTCTTGGCGGCCTCACATCACCGATTTAAGTCGCAGAGTCTTCTTATCTTCCAAGATTACGCTTGCTGAGTCTCTCTTGCTTCCCATACTTGATTACGCTGACGCCTGTTATCTATATTTAACCTTAGAACAGCTTAACAAGCTGAGCGGCTTCAAAATTTTTGTATCAGGTTCATATTTGGTTTGCGAAAATATGACCATGTTTCCGAATATCGTAAAAGACTCAAGTGGCTTCCTATTCATTTTCGCCGGAATACTCACATTCTCACTCTCCTTTATAACATATTATATACTCTTAATAGTCCCCAGTACCTTAAGGAACGTTTTAAATTCCTTCGCATATCCACTGCCCACAATTTGCGCCATGATACGTATCAAAAACTCTTGACGCCTGCACACACTTCATCCTATTATGATGCAGGCTATCAAACTTTGGAATATGCTGCCTCTTACTGTCAGAGAGGCCAAATCCTTACCAACATTTAGAAATTTACTCAGAAGACACTATTTGTCCACAAATAGCTATTTCTGATTTACCTAATATAATCATGCTAAGACATTTATTTATTATAATAACACATGTGTTATTGTATATATGTATATGACTATGTATATATGTATGTATTTGTATATTTATTTCTTAAATTAGTTTGTGTATTCTTGTATTGTGTATCTATTGCCTTTTTTCTGCACTACCTATTTCGCCTGATTCAATCTCTGTTGTTTAGGTTGCCTGGAAGAGATCGCTATGAGCGATAAAGCCGCCTGTTGTATTGCCTAGAAAATATTGTAAACATGGTCTATTTTTGTAATTGTATAATTTGGTGTGCAATAAAGTGTTATCTATCTATTTATCAATCTATGCATATTGTCACCACCGATTCGCACAATCCTGACAAATACTTTTCATTTCATCTACTTTAATTAATCTCTTCATAAATACACGATTATCTAAAGTGCTTTTTAAATGACCATTCTTCAAATTATCTTCAAATCCTTTGTTTAAATATCGATGACTGTTTTATGTTCTTAGTTACATTTTTTTTATTGTATGAGTTCAGCAGAGAGGCTGAGGCACCTGTTGGAAAGCGGTTACCATCGCCGATGGACATTTGTACCTCCAAAGGTGGTAACAATGTGCTGCCGCTCTCTACAGGTAGACTGGAACCTGGCCACTAATGCTGGAACTCAATTCAAGGTTGTTATGGTGGCATACTCCAGACCTGGTAGCCATCCAGTCGGGCAAATGCGCAATCACCTGGCAGATCATCCCTCGATTTATTAATCCCAAATCCTTAATTTCCCACACTTAAGTGGAATTAATATGGATATCACTACAGACATAAATATGGATACTAGTAAATGACAAGTAACAAATATTATAAACGTATTAATATAGATGCTTTAGCCGCACTCACTCAAGCTTCAAGCTGTGGAGTTCAATGTCACTGGTGGGGTCACCTGGTGGTTGAGCCATACGGGCGACTACTTTAATATGTAACCGATTTTCTGTAAACCTATACATTGCTGATTCGACCGCGATCAACGGGTCATGCATCAATTAATTTTGGATATAGAAAGTGGAGAAAGATAATTTAGAAAATTTTGCACGCTTGAAATTGGCTATGAATTATAATCCATATAGGGAGACGCATAATGAACCCCATCAACCGAAAAATGATTAACAAGCGATTATACTGACGGATGGGCGGCGCACGCGCACTGGCTTCTCCGACCACAGACGCAATAATCTATTAAGATTATACAATTATATTAAAAGTAAGGCTTACCACGACTAGAGTTTTACAGGAGAAATGTGAATTTATTTATGACGAAAGTTGTTAAGAGAAAAACATGCATTATATTCATAGCTTGTTGTATTCAATTTCTGCCTGCCGTTCTACCTAAACGTTGTTGGCGTTCAATACATTTGTTGAGAAGTGTTTATGAATATGTGTTTTGTATTGTGTGCTTATGAATATTGGTATTTTCTAAAAGGTAAGACTATAATCGATCGAGTGATGATTTATAATGATTAATGACACTCACATCCAAAAACTATAGAACAGATTACAAAAAACAAAAACCAAAATTTATAGGTAGTTTGTGAACTGTGCCTTATAGAACTTCATAACCGAGACCTTGGATTCCATAGATAAATTACGAAGACCATCAAAATGAAAATATAATAGTTATAATTTTTCGAGGCCGGCAGCGCGTTAGTGACATTTCTAGTGTTGCAAACATCTGTAGGTGACGGTAACCGCTCGCCACCGTCTGCCTGACTATACTATACTCCAGATATAAGAAAGTGATTAAAATGTTTTTAAATATATTACTGTCTATTTTTGCTGTATCTATGGCACGTAGTTTCACCGGTGAGCGAGCAGCGTCAGCGACGCGCAGGCGCACGTGCCGCGACATATGGCGATGCGCCATACTGTTTGTTTGCCAATCATAACGGACATATTTCATCAGATAACGGCTCGTCGCGCCGCTTTCGGCATATTGGCTTCATCTAAAACAATATGTAACAATTAGTATACAACGTCCACACATTCACGTGCACATCACGCGAACAAAATTAATCTTGTGTCAAATTCGACACGGCTTTCAGCGGGCTTGCTGATTATGAGGAATTTCGGCCATATGACACATGTTGAGAGTATTAATTACATATCTATTTAGTGATATTGAACAGGGTCTAACCATTTCCTTTATTGTTATCAACTTATCGGTGTACACATGGCGACCTTTTCTTTTATTGATTCTTTAAGTTAATTTTTGATTACTTACTTCCTCTTAGAATTCTGAGCTACTTATAGCCGGTTCCTAAATCTACTACTCATTCATTTTCCCTACTGTCGGTTGAATTTTGAAATTACTTGTATGGAGCTTATAATCGATACTAAGACAAATATGTAAGATATGGGAACCGGGCCTTACTCAATTTGTTACATTAACTTAATACAAAACATGAATTCATGAGGAGGTTACAGATAACATCATTTTATTCCCCATGAAAGATTAAAAAGTTTGTGTTGATAATAATAAGAATTTCCAAATCACACAAATACCAATTTTACCAGCTTTGCGCAATTAAAAAAACCTATGTTTAATCCCATTATCAAAAGTACATAACTTGTCATAATTATTTCATCATTAACCACGAAGAGAAAACGTCCAAACTAAACTCTCTGTATTTAAAATCTTTGCCTCTTGGAATTAGTGTTGTTATATACATACATACATAACTTCATGCTAGGTCCCTTGCGGGGTAGGCACGTACAACAGAGCGCTCTTCAGGCTTATTCTTACACACCTCACTTGCTTCTTCATTGTTATTATAGTACTAATTATATATTTCTTTCTATTCTTTAAAATTTAAAATATGCACTTATGATAATTTATCATTTACTAACATCTAAATATACCTATTTAAATTACTAACTAATACGGTGATGAAATCTTTAGGTATATCGTATTTTACCCATAATCCCTTAACCTTATAAATACTCGTAGAATAATAAGCTTAGGGCATCGAAATCAATAGGAACAAGGCTCCCAGAAGGCTACGTTACCTCGCTGGTTCGCTATACTGATCTGTTCGGAACGAGGCAGCCAGAATTAAGTTAAGCGCGGAGTTTAGTCTGGAGCGATAGGCTTGTGTGCAATATTTAATATTTTCCCCTGCTTCTCAAGAAGCTAGAACCTGTGTACAAGTTTGTGATAAGCTCCTGTCTGTGTGGAACTGATCACGAACATTGTCACATATACTTAGGATTCATATTAATTTAATGTAAGTTATAATAAATTAAAAAAAGGTACGATGGGGCTGACATAACCGAAACGGTTCAAAGCTCCTTTAAAATAAAAGAATAAAAAAATACTGATCTGTTGTCCGAGGTAGGAGTTTTAAGAGCTATTTGTAGAGGCCCCAAGGGTCAAGCGTTTCAACAGCTGATGGCACAGTACATATAACTCTCACTGAGGGTCGCATTTTCTTTATGTTGATATACCAATACAGTTTTATAAATCGCAGAAGTATTCAAAATTAAAAGAGTATTTTACGTTCAGACATCCATATTTTATTAAATGTTACCAAAACAACAAACCTGTAATTTCGACCATGGGCACGAGCTGGAGCGAAGCGGCGCGAGCGCATGCGACCACCGCGCCATATGGCGGCAATACATCGCCACCGAATCAAAGGAATACTGCCAAACCTTATACCACGGATATAAACATCGGGTAGAAAAACATTAAGAATTACGTAAAATTTATTTACATAATTCTTAATCTGTATATAATTCGATTTTATTATATTATATTTCTGTAAGTCTATTATTGAGTACGATTAGATATTATAGTATAATATAAAATGTATTTAAATAGTATATAGTAGAATAGATTTATTTAAATTATATTTTCTAGTTAGTTTAGCAAAGACTTTTGAGCCAGCAACAACAAGCACTGAATTAGTAAGTTTTGTAATATTATCTGAAAGAGGTTGCTTTAAGAAATATGGCTGCCTTTTGTTCAGCCTAATATTTTATAACGGTTTTGTTAATATTAAATTTAAAATCTATTGCGATGTCTGTGTTTTTATTTCGTGATTTCACACGTTTTATATATGGTTTTAGATTTTTATATTATAGTGACCTGTGATTTATAATCATATTATGTAGTAATTAAATGAGGTTGTAATTAATGAAAAGGTTCTGTCGCAGACAATAACTAGTCTTAAAAAAATCTACTTTTATTTTGTGATAAATATTTAAAGTTTTTATTGTATTTGTTGGATCTATGTTATTCCAGTAGATTAATGTTTAACTCTTATAATTGTTATTGTATTTATAATTGTACTTTAAAATTATGTTTACAAATTAAAGCGTAAATTTAATGCCATTTATCACCTGCGATAGCTTAGTATAACATTTTTATGGTCGTTTCTGTAAAACAGATAAACGCAGAAGAACGACCCTATAGCTTCCCTCGGCCAATCATATAATTCTACAAAACGGAAATTTCATTAAATCCTTCAAACACGTCCTGAGAAGCAAACAATTAATTAATATCACATAAAAATAAATACATTATTAAAAAATATTTAAAAACTGACTGTCGACGATTTTACAAGAATTGTAAATTAGCCATATCTAGTTTTTCAATATCTTTATCTTATGGTGTATTTTACCCCAAGATATATTAGAATAACGAAAGTTTTACATTTTTAGGAATATCCATAGGGTGTTTATAAATTTGTCGTGGTTTTGTTTCACACATGCCACTAATAAAACGGCAGGGGTATTTTTTGTATTTAAGTGTGATGTCGCACTCCCGTTGAAGTCTTTTATACTGACGCGTTAAATGAGAGTTAATCATTCTGTAAAATTGTTATTTTTTTATCATATTGTATATATCAATACAATAATTTCTGTGAGGTTAATGATGATGGTTCAAATCTTGGTAGAAATTATGCACAGCTTATAGTTGCTATTACCATGTGCTGTCAGTACAGGAAAGTGTTCACATATTAAAAAAAACTCTTATCGTTTCGAGGTTGAAAGGACCAGCAGCTTATAAAACAGTGTATTATTTAAATGACTTAGTAAATAGATATACATAGTAAGATTTTTTTAAATATAGAAGAACTAGCATTTGCCCACAACTTTGTCCACGTTGGGCTGGTAACGAAAATTACAGTTATTTGCTCAATATAAAATCAAGTTGT
The DNA here is from genome assembly GCA_012273795.1 of Dendrolimus punctatus. NCBI lineage: Eukaryota > Metazoa > Arthropoda > Insecta > Lepidoptera > Lasiocampidae > Dendrolimus > Dendrolimus punctatus. The sequence continues at coordinate 8,580,987 of CM022536.1, forward strand.
TTAAGTAGGGTAACGGATTTTTTTGTGAAATACATTTATATATTTTTATATAAGTAATGTTAAAAGTTAAATGTCTAAAGGTATACACAATTGTTTTACTAATTTTTTATCGATCAATCAATTTTTTCGACGTCGATAAATCTCTCGCAAGGAAATTCCTGTGAGATTCTCGGAATAAAAAAATCAGGGAAAACCGGTTTGAAATCAGCCCAGTAGTTTTTACGTGAATCCCGATCAAAAAGCTTGTCCAAGAAAATCTAATAAACAAAGACTACACTTGTAGAATTTTATAATATTATAAATCTTGGGGTGCCTGGAAGAGATCGCTTTTTAGCGATAACACCGCCCTTTGTACATAACTAGTTATAATTTAGTCTTAAGTTATGTTTGTATTGGTGTACAATAAAGAGTTATCTATCTATCTAAATATATAAGAAAAAAACAGAATGTTACTTCTGATACATTGTGTTCGTATATAAAGTTATTAGGCTATCAGTGATTCCAAAAGGTATATGAACTTAAATGTCTTGTCATTACGTCTAACTATAACAAATATTGTTTTTATTTTAAATTCAAATGTTTTTAATCTACAAAGGCAAGATACAGTGTGTGTGTGAGTGATACTATTATTTATTATTGATGTGAACCTTTTATTTAGAAGACAAAATATTTCCCTTTATTATCAGGATTTTCAAAAAATACAAATTAAACGGTTCTAAAAGTTTGGATTTCATCAAAGTCGCTTCGTACATAAGAAGATAAACAAGACAGTTGGGTAACCTATTTTCTTTTACATATAATTTATAATTAGTAAACACAATGTACATCAAATACTTGCATTAAAAATTACTTTCAAATGACATGAATATATAACACGTTTTTTTATAAAACAAACGCGTTGTGTCGGCGGTTAGCCCGGATCCGAGTGCAACGTCTAATGTTTATGGTCATTAATAGATGCATGTCTTCGGAACTTAAGTGCCTGTTGTTTAAAACTATTGGTATTAAGTGTTTTCTCATGTATTAACACGTGTGTTGAAATTAATTAGCTGAGAACTTGTTTTATGTACTAATATAAGGTACAGTATTACAGCCCATCGTTGTGGGAATTCGACATGTTATTGAAAAAAGGGCGCGGGTTCGATCCTGGCCGGAACGCATGCACCACTATCTAATATCTAATGTGCATATTGTGACAACTACCACGTGCTAACAACGTGGAAGGAAAAAATCGTGATGCAAGCTACAAATCGAGATAACCGATGTGTCAAATCTGCCAAGCCGCCTTGGACAAGCGTGGCGGGTATAATGTCCGTTCCCCCTTATAATGGTAGGCCCGAGCCCAGCAGTGGGACGTTTATGGGCTGTTGTCATTATTGAAAAAAAAGAAATTAGTTTTAACTTCGAAATTGTACATCTACATTACTTGAAGGTTTGATTGGAATTTATTTATTTAATTTTTGGTTATAGTCCATCATCAACAGATACATCATCATACAAATCCGTCTTAAAATTTCAAAACGCTCATGGTAAGTACACTCCCTCCCTATCGATTATGTCGATTACATCTATTGAGGTCTATACCTCAAGAACCTATAGAAGAGAAACAATAAAATATGTCTGAGTTTTGTTAAGGATAGATAGAAGTTTACAAAAAAAGAGTAACAAAGGGAAGAAGAGTGACAATACTTTCCTAATCTCATATGATCGTGGAAAGGTTGATCAAAGAGAGAATAGTAGTAGATAGATTTTTTATCCCACATAGTTATTCATATTTTGGTCATTATGTTATTACCACAATTAAATCGTCACGCTGGTTATATTATTAATATAATATAACCAGCGTGACGATTGTATTGTAAAGGATTAAGGATACTATTAATATAGTATCCTTTTGAACTATAGAGCCTGAGCTCTCTCAAAGATTGAGCTTTAGCTCTCGCTTTAAAATCGTGTATGTTTCGAAATAAGAAGGAAAAAATCATGAAGAAACTTATAGACGTAACATGAAAGCCTGGCTATATACAAATCTTTGTTATTTTTTAAAAGGGAAGGATGAAGTTTTTAGCTATTTTAAAACTTTTAAATCCTTGGTTGAAAACCAAACGGGCAAAACAATTAAGGTTCTAAGGAGCGATAATGGCACTGAATATGTTAATAAACAGTTTCAGAAATTTTTGAAGGAGCATGGGATAAAGCACGAAACTATTATTCCATATTCTCCTGAACAGAATGGGGTCAGTGAAAGAGCTAATAGGACAATTGTTGAAAAGGCCCGATTATGCTGCAGGATGCAGGTTTGGATAACCGTTTTTGGGCGGAGGCTGTCCAACTGCAGTTTACATAAAGAATAGGTTGCCTACAAAAGCAGTGATGGGATCGACACCAGAAGAAAAGTGGTCTAACGAAAATGTTGATGTAAGTCATTTTCGGATGTTTGGTTGTGTGGCCTATGCGTTAGCGCATAACAAAAAGGTTGGATCCCAAATCCAAAAGGTAAATTTTTGTTGGATACTGCAAGGAAAGCAAGGGATATCCCTTATCCATCAACCTATATAGGTTGATGGATCCGAAAAACCTACCTACTTGCATAAAGGCTAGAAATGTAAACATTTTCGAAGATAAATTTATTTCGAAAAATAATGTTACAGATGTGTCAAATACGTCATGTAATAAATTATTGACACCAAATATTATGAACATTATTTCTGATTCGGAAGTAAATAATATCAACGAAAATGAGACTGGGAGTGATCAGGTTGTCGTCAGTTCAGGTGAGCGAGGATATGAGTCGTTTGAGTCTGATGCAACTGTGAGCTCGATCGTAAGTTGCGATGATTCTTCGGATGAATCATACGTTCCAGGGTCGTCTTTTTTTGACGATACGGATTCTTCAAACTTCGTGAGCTTGAATAATAACACTGAATTGGTAAATATGGTGATGGCATTATGCTGTGATAATGACGAGCCATTGACGGTGAAACAAGCACTGAATTGTAAGGATGCTGATCGTTGGCGAGAGGCAATGCAGGAAGAATACGATTCATTTGCAAAAAACAATTGTTGGACGTTGACAGATCTGAAAGATGGACAAAAACCGGTAAGATCCAAATGGGTTTTTAAGATTAAACGTGGTCTTAACGGAAAAATACTAAAATATAAGGCGCGTTTAGTAGCGAAAGGTTTCACGCAGAAATATGGTATCGATTACCAGGAAACTTTTGCTCCGGTTGTACGTCATTCGACAATTAGGATGTTGTTTGTACTTCCAGCCATAAAAGACCTTAACATAGATCAAATGGATGTCAAGACAGCATTCTTGAACGGAGATTTGAAAGAGAATGTTTTTATGATTTGGATTTGTTTTAAAGGAGGAGAATAAACACAAAGTTTATAAGTTAAACAAATCCATTTATGGTCTGAAACAAGCTGCAAAATGTTGGTACGATAAAATTAATACCCTATTGACAGTAAAAATGGATTTTAAAAGGTCTAGTGTGGAGCCTTACGTATACTTTAAAACTCAACAGGGTAGATTATCTATTTTAGCCCTTTATGTTGATGACATCCTTTTATTTACTTCTTCAGATGCTGATAAGCAGGATATAAAGAAGCGTTTAAATGAAGAATTTGAAATAAAAGATTTAGGTCAGGTTTATGAGTTTTTGGGAATGCGAGTTTGCAGGCAGAAGAATAAAACCACACTCGACCAGGCTAGCTTTATAACTAAGATCTTAAACAGATTTAAGATGACTGACTGCAAACCTGTTTGACTCCAATGGAGGTTGGTTTGAAGCTTACCAAAGCTGAAAGAAAGCTTGAAAACTGTGAGTACAGAAATCTTATTGGGTGTTTAATGTATGTCGCTGTGTGTACTAGACCCGACATAGCGCATGCGGTTGATTTCTTAGGTCAATTTAATGACTGTTATTCAGATATCCACTGGAAGGCAGTTAAGCATGTTTTAAGATATTTGAAGGGTACAACCAATTATTGTTTGGTGTACGACAAAGGTAATTTAGAAGTATGTGGCTATGCAGACGTGGACTGGGCGTCATATGAAGTAGACCGGAAGTCATACACTGGCTATGTGTATGAAATCAGGAATTCTGTCATCTAGGAAAATCGTAAGCAAAAAACCGTCGCATTGTCTAGTACTGAGGCCGAATAACTGGCTCTTTCCGATGCATGTAAAAGGGTTTATTTATACGCACTTTTCTTACAGAATGTTTAAGTTTAGATTGTGTCATTAACTTATTTAATGATAACCAGTCTGCACAAAAGCTGAGTAAGAATTCGATGTTGCATTCGCGAACTAAACATATTGATGTCAGGGATCATTTTATTCGTGACATTGCTACTAAAAAAATGTTTAATATTAAGTATATGTCAAATGATAAAATGTTAGTTCATATACTGACAAAGCCTTTACCGAGAGTAAAGTTTTCAATGTTTTTAGGTCAGTTTAATTTGAGAGTTATTATTTACGCGAATGACAGTATTTTTAGGAGGTCTATGTATAGTCTTTATTTGTATATATAGTTATGTAATGCCACATATGTGTTTATTGTTTCTTGTAGGTTATAAATGAACTATGTATAATTAATTATATTTTGATTCGAAGATTAGTTCATACTATGTTGAAATGATTTCAGTTTAAGGGGAAGTGTTGAAATAAACCTCCATCATTTCAACAAGAACCTTTTTAATGGGTCTTCTATATTTAAATATAATATAATGTAGTATTGTCCTAATGTATGATTGTCAAGAGTAAAAGAATGTTGGAATAAAAAACTCTGCTGGTATCCACAATGCCTTCTATATTATTTCCCGGTCCATAACCAACAATAACTATTTAAATTATAATGTCTATTTTTAAATACGCCAATTTACCAAGATAGTAAATAAAATTTTATATTTTAAATAATATAAAGCAACAGACTAGATTTTTTGACACAGGCTAGAAGAAACATAAAATAAGTTATATTCAAAACTAACTCCGTCTGAAAATGTAAGATCTTTGAATCGACAGATGCAGGGATGACATATAGAATAAATTTTAGTTTATATATAAAATATACGAGTATAAGCAAGTATCATCAAGAAGTTATGCTGTCTAAACGTTGTCCTTACCACACGCATATTTTCTATTCTATTTTTATAAACAAAATGTGTCTATTGAAAAAAGGTGTACGGCAGTGTCCAGTGGAAATTCTAGTTCCAGCCACGATGCCCATTGCAGCCGTCAATTAACGGGCGCTCGCCGGCCACTGCGCCGCGGCCTCGCGGCGACCCGCACCGGCTAGATCCCACCACTTACCGGCTAACCCATTTATACAGCGGCGCACCATTGAAAACAGGACTAAATGAATTAATGCAAATTTATACTATAAAAATTGTCGCAGGTGCGCTCGGACGGGTTCCAGCCAGCGTCTGATTCAATTTAACGCGCTTGCGCCGCGCGAAAGTTTTATTTATAAACCACTCAATCGCTCCAAGATTACGCGCCATTTTTAATTGTAATTTGTATGAGGATACTGATTTGATACAGGTTAAATACTACACGATATCTAAATATGTTTACTGTATATCTACATACCTTCTTATATATACATACCTACTAATATTCACACCGACCTAGTGTTTTGAAAGTCCTGTGTTCTTTTTAGGGTTTCATAATAATTTCGTCTTAACCGATACCATATATCTGTTCTTCATATCCGAGCATCCATATTTGTCCATCTGCATTTACCTGCGACGGTAATTTGGAAATTGGGGTTGTAGAGTTTTAAAATGCATTAATATATGTTAAGAACAATTTTCATTGAGCAGTCTTCTTTATATTGCGAAGCTTGTAAGCAGGCAGACCACCCAGGTCATGGAAAGTGGTTACCACCACCTACCGGCGTTCGCAACACCAATGGCGAACCCAATTCGTTACCAGCCTTTAGGATGGATTAAAGAGGATGAGATAGGATAGAGACCTCCTCTTGCGAGTCGCTCATGACCCAGAAGGAGACGGCCGAAAAAGAGAGGGAGGGGAGCGCGTACCTGAACCCCATCCATAGGAGGCGACTTCATGGTCGGAGGTGCCGCTACGCGCAGTATACCAATCATTGTCACCGCCCGCTCCCGTAAATCCATCACAGGGAGCTGCGTAGACCAATGGGGGATCCCGCGAACTTCCTCCGCGCTGTTATTATTAGTTTGATGGTTGATGTCCCATGTCCCCTGTTCGAAGGCCACGGTGGGAATACGGTCGATCAAGAGTTCCAGACATCCCTCGATTTGAAGCCTTCCCCCCAGGCCCAAGGATGGTGTCTCAAGTAAAGACATTCCCCTGCATCATAAAAAAAGGATAGATAGGGGATCAGACATAAGGAATAGGATAGCAGGGATGGGATAGGGAAGGTTGGATAGGGGGAGGGGGAAGCGGCCCCTCACTCATCGCACGAAACAGGATTCGCTCAAAGCCAACCGTTACACGCTGATAGTCTGTGAGAGTGTGGAATCATAGCAATCGAGCCCTAAGAGCTGTAATCAATATAGTGATACCAGAATAACTCTACCACGTTAAGTTTTTGAAATATGGGTCATTCTACTAATATTCCATTAAATATTATTTTATGTTTTCGTTGCCAAATGGTGAAAACAGTGGAATGGAACAGTGGAGTGGAGTAGAATCGAATGGAATGGATTTTAACTGGGGTAACATAAAAATTACGCTGCTATAAAACATAAACAGTAAACCTACAGTTCCTAGAGATTAATAATCTCTATAATGTTGTAATAGTGCAATATCTTTGGAAATTTTGAGATAGCTGGTAGTCTAGTGTAGCCGCTTTTGCAAAATCGTTTAGTGAAATAGATACGTGTCCTAGATATATTGGAGTAAGACATAGCATACGGTTCTATTTTGATACTTGTTATATTGTTAATATGGTGTAGGGACCCAGGTCTTGTCCGAAAGTATAGATCAATGGAATTTTTAAAATTTAAAGGCATTTTTACATTACATATTACCATTTTAAAACACGATAACAACATTTAGACTCTAAAAGTAATGTTTCAATTTTCTGCTCAATATACAGGTGGACAGAACAGTCACGTTCATATGAAAAATTTAGTTAGATTACATGAAGGAGTGAGTACCTGAATACAAACAAATATACAAAAAATACAATACCATGTATGTTTTACCAATGTTTTTAATTTTTGAGTTATTAATTTATTAAAACAAAATTAATTAAAAAATGACTATTTTTCTGCAAGATTATAACTATTTAGTTGAATATCGCCCAAATTTATTCATTTTTTACTAAAATCGTTAGCTTTGAAAATTTCTATTTCATTACGTTTGAAGAACGGTTAAAAGAAAAAATGCCGCATTAAGGATAACTTTCTTTCTTTTCCGATGAAAGCTTAGACTCTTGCGCAGGTCTCAAAACGCTTCGAAAGTGGTGGTGGCCTTTTTAAATCTAAGACTTTTGGATGCTGATTATTTCACTTGTAAAAGTATACATTTCATGAGGACTTAGTTACGAAAAAATCTCCAAATAAACATACCAAAAAGAATATTCAATATTAAGTGTGTAGAAAATTTCCCACAAAATCCAAAAAAAAGGATAACTCGATAATTAAAAATTTTGATAGACATACATGGGGTAATTCGGGTACGCTGTTATGTAACATAACCAAATTTATCTTTTGAAGGTCATTGTTCTGGCCACCATACATACATATGCATTAGAATCTATCTATATGAAACGTAGTGATTTTTTTCATTCAGAAAACGTACATAATTATATAAGTTTATCTGAACACTTAATTTTAATAACTAGTAATGAAATTACCATACGCTTTGCCTAGTATTGATATTCTGGGTGGACTTTAGTAAATCCAAGTCGTAAAACTTTTATACTCAGACCTATGATCAAAGTTATTAGTTTTATTTTTTGCAATTCATTTATATCTTTTTAGGTCTAACGACAGAAATGAAAGGATACGTCTCACACCAATACATGTTTATATGTTTGTTACTTTATTATTTCAGGAACTGCTACGGCTAGAGATAGCAGTTTGGCATACTCAGGTGACTATGTATTACTTTTTAAAGTACAAAGAATATATACCATGTTCCAACTATATAATCGTCGGATCTATGTCTACGAGGAGTGTGAGGCATAAAAACATTCTCGGCAGCAGATCTTTAAGACGGATCTTTCCAAATAATCCAATTGCCAAGTCTCTCTTCCCTGATACACATACGTATGAATTTAGAGTCACTCTTAACCTTTTTTGAAAAACTATCTAACTGGTTCAAGAGGAGTTAGCGGGTATACAGACAGACGTGGAAAGCGACTTTGTTTTATACTATGTGAAGATAAAGAAGGTTAGGTTCTTTCATTGTATTAGATTGGAATTCATGTTATCTTTTCTTATATACTAATATTATTAAATGCGGAAGCATTTCTATATGTTATCCGTTTTGATGGAACTATTGTGAACGGCCTTGACATGGGTCTCAAAATCAAGCGTAAACAATACTTAAATTTCTTAAATAAAAAAAATATACTTATGAAAACTAATATCAAAATAAAAACTTCGTTTAAAAAACCGACTTCAAAAACTAAAAAACTAAAATGTATAAAATAACTTATTTCTAAAGCTATTATTATTAATATATAAATATTATCTAAAACATTTTAAAGTCAGTGCTTAGTAATTTTTAAAATTACATTTTAGTTTTTGAAGTCAGTTTTTTTAAACGAAGTATTTATTTGTTACTTTTTAGTGTCTAGCTATGTATGGGTGGACATACGAATAGTGCCGCGCTTCTTAAAAAATATAGGTTCCAAGAAACGTGAACAAAAAAAGTTTGTAAAATGAAAACTACTGGGTCAAACTATGTCAAATTTTTAGGCGACCACATGGCAGCTATTCTGCGTCGAACAAAAAAGAATCACGTAAATCGGATCATAAATCACGGAGTAATCGGTGAACATACATAAAACAAAACAAACAAAAAAAAAGATCCCGACGAATTGAGAACCTCCTCCTTTTTCGAAGTCGGTTAAAAATATGACTATTAAAGTAAGGGGATCAACATTAGTGGAGATTTAGGTTTTTGTATTTTTTCTTCATTAGGTATAACCACTTTTATAAGACCGAAAATATATAAAATCTTAAAGCAAAGCCGAACTTCTGAAGGGTAGCAACTAAATTAAAATATCCACGATTTAATGTCATTATGTAGATAAATTGATAGCGAGCCCGCGGCACACGGCGTACTGTTCCGCGGGGTAGGCGCTCACGCAAGTCGCGTCGGCGCAATGTGCGCGCGCGACCTTTACGCGTAATTATGAAGGCGCGTGCGACTTAAACTCACGCACACGATTTGATTAACATAATAATATTATGTGTATATTAAGCTATTCCACACACTCGCCCTGATTAGCATTTTGTTACTGATTTTAATCAATTGTGTCATCCTTAGTGATTGTAAATCGTGGTAGCGTAATGGCAAGCGCATGCGTCCCAAACTCAAAGGGCACGGGTTCGATCGGTTAGGCTCTTTTCTGATCTAATGTGCATGTTGTTACAATTATCACGCGCTAATAACGGTGAAGGGAAACATCGCGATGCATGCAACCTGCACATCGAGATAACCAATGTGGCAAACTGCCTTGGACAAGTGTAGCGGGTATACTGTCCGTTCCCCTATAGTGGGAGGCCCAAGTCCAGCAGTGGGACATTTATGGGTTGTTGTTATTTATGTTATTATATTTATAGTGATTGTAAATATGTTGTAGTGTGACTAGAGTATTCTACTTTTGACATCTACTGTTGTGGCGTAAAAGAGCATAGTTAATTTCCAAGGTGTGAATGTGATTCAACGAAAAGGACTTATGTTAAAGAATAAAATATCGAGGTGGTATCTGTCTATTTTTGACTGATATTTTCTGAATATTAAGAATAGTCTGAGGTTCTCTAATTTGATTTTAATTTAAAGTATATCTACTATAAATTTTCATTTGTGATTTCAAGAAATGTTTGCAATAATTATTTCATACAATCTTTTTTTATCACATATAATAATAATATTGTTAAGTACCTAATTATAGCATTCAAATAATATGTAATTAGTATAATCGATGAGATCCATAAAATAATCGCATCAAATACGAAGTACTCGATTAATGAGAGTAATTAAATCGATTTACTTCGGCGACCGTTGGCTCAGAATATACTTTTATAATATGTCAGACTTTATGAGAACTTGTCCTGACCATAATAAGTATCAGTCAGTCAAGTGCAGAAAAATGAGGGCTATCGTGGCTGTTTTGTGTATATTTTGTTTGTAATAAATATGGAAACATTTCAAATTTCATTTACTCATCTATTCTTTTCCTGTACACCCATTGGTTGCTGCTGCTTATACAATTTTTGTTTAATATATTGAAAGGAAATGTAAAATTGTCAAAATTTACACTATTTATTTTAAAATATTCTAATAGGAATATGTAATTAATGAAAAAAACAGGAGATTTCTTTACTAAATTAAACGCTTTTAATTTTTGATGATATTCTCAGTAATCATATTTTTTTCAAACTACAAAATATCAAATTGCCTGTAGTGTGGCCTATAAGTGATTACTGCGTTTGTCATGTCTTTTTTATAAAGCAATGTACATCATTTGTATTAGTGCAGGTAATTGTTGGTAAACCAAATAAATAAATCTTATTTTTCGACAACAATTAAACAAATTCCAATAATTTCATTTTGACAGATAAATCTGAAGCTAGTAATTTGAAATTCCTGAATAGGAATCAACACCGTTATGTTTTATTCGATACATAATTACCTGAGAGCGAGAGTGGTTCTTAGTCGGACGTTAAATTATCGAGAACCGCTTCTCAGATTGGAATCAATTAACTGAAGGCGATGCGCTCCCGGTTCCGATCGGCCTTCGCCTCACCTGCCTAGCCAGCTCCCCACTGGTGCCACTCACTACCGTTACAAGAGCCGTCTTTCCTCCCGCTTCACTTATTAAACGGCGCCGGAGCTGCGACTCTATTACTGATGTAAGGTCAGCTGAAACGGTTGTCATTTATAAGTTTTATCAAAGGAGCGCGTGATTATCATTCATTATCTGCTTGGAAAATCGTGGCACCTTTAGTTTACAGTTATTTGCCGTCACTAAAGTTGGTGCAAGAGACGCAGAACTAAACAATTCTTTCTTCAGGCATCTGTTTTTGAGCTAAATTCAGTTCACTTAATCTAAAGCCAAGAGCCCGAAACATAAATATGAGGCATAAGAATGATTAGCTAGAGCTGTTGCTAGGAAGTTTCTTGATGGTTCTTTTTCTTAAATAGCGATAGTACGTTGCGAAGTAGTGTACATAGAATTAGAAGTAGCCTTGAAAGTTAATTTAAAAAAAATGATTTCCGGTGGATCTTAGTCTGAATAAAAAAAATAGAATTTAAATTTATTGAGTTGCTGTTATGAATGTTTAACCATTGATATTATTAGAGTCGTGGTAGCTTAATGGCTATCGCATCTACAAGTCCTTCAAATAACGTAGGTTCTATTCATAATCGGGAAGCATGCACCGCTTTGGATGTCTCTGAAGTTACGCGATTATTACATATTACGTCACACCTGCTGACAGTGAAGGAAATTTGCATCATAAATGGATAAAGTTATCCACGTGCAAAACTATCAAGCGTGGAAGGTATACCAATCCCGAGTCCTCTAATGAGATGTTTATGGGTTGCTCTTATTATTATATCCAAACGTAGAAATTTATTTATGTACCTATTTAAAGTACGAAACTAAACTATTATAATGTAAAACAAAATAATTATACTACCAACTCAACAAATCTTGTTGCCTATGTATTTGCTGTTCAATATATTTTTCTTAGTTATTATATGTTTGAATAAAATATATAGCATTTTAAGCATATTTAAAAAAGTGGGCGAATAAGACGTCAGTTGTTGGTTGTTAGGCTTTTAAAACTCAAAAACGGTGAAATCGATTTGGAAATTCCTTTTGTTTTGTTCGCTCTAATACGCGTACTGCATATACAGGGGCAGTTTAAAAAAACGTTTTCTAGTTTAATACCAAAAAATCCGCTTTCATAAAATTTCTATATCGGGGGCCTTATATGAAAATCGATTCTAAAGAACTACACTCTAATTCAAGCGTAATACTATAATATAATAAAGAAACATAATAAGTAATTGAAGTCTAACATAACATAACAAGTATACCTAATTATTTATTACTAGAAATGTGACCAATAACAAGTTTCTTACTGTCTATATTCAGGGAATGACACTTTGTTCCTGTATTCTTTGTTAATGTTATACACATGGCATGACACTTTGTATTGTATGTACACTATAATTATATCATATATAAATCTTCATTACAGAAATTTTATATAATAAAAAGTTGTATCTGCATCTGAGGATGCACAAAGTATATTTAATTGTGATTTACCAGTAGTAGTTAATATGCTCATTATACAAACAGGAATTGCGACCACAGCCACCGCCGCGGGGCATAAGTTAACTCGTTCGGACACATCTTTATTGGTCAATTATCTTTCCTGAGCTGAACGATCTGTAGGTTTACAAAATATAAATACGGACAGTATGTATTGAAATTATGGAATTCATTACATTGATTTAAATCATTATTTAAGATAATACATCGGTATTCTAGATTCTTTAATACCCGTTTATAATAGGTACTACATACATAAATTATTATAATATTAAGTAAGTATAAAGTATTATTAAGTTCTATAAAAGTTGTATTGAATTTAATCTTAACCATTGGGGGACCCACTCAAATACGTGAAACATAGCTATAGTACATTTACCATAAAAAAGGAAGGATAGAACAATTTAAAAAAAGTATCAAAACTATATTAACTGTTTACCCATAATATTTAACAATTCTAATAATACATACCCAAAAAATATGTGGGAATGACAGTTATACAAAAAATCAATCATCAATTAGGGTAAATATGCAACGACTACAGTTATGTCGTCGGTGATAGTGCAGGACCTTGTAACTACATATTTTGGTGACATTATTTTTTTCATCAAAATTGTTACATATTACATGTATGTACTTATTCGTCACAGTTTTGAGGAAAGAAAATAATATCAGCTCGTGCACTGACGCCGACGATATGAGTATTTTAAAAATAGATAAAACCACTAGATTCATAATACACAATGCACATAAATCCAAGTATGGACATGCGACATGAAAAAAGCGCGATGGCACTAAATGCACCTTTCCAATCAATTACCAATAAATAGCGTATAAGATAGGCCAGCTCCGCGGATGACCGCGGCGACGAATTCCGCGCTTCACTGCCTGAAGCGTGCGCCTACTTTTTGCAGCGGCAGGTGCACGCACATATGCTATTAAATTGTCAAAGACTGCACATACACACTGCTTATACACATATAATACATAAACACATATAAGCGTACAACGATCAAAATTCCAAAAATGTACATATTATTAGAATTGTATTTGGATAGAGTTTGCTTTTGATCTGTGTGGAAACGCACATGGATAACCCTTCTGAAGGCAGTGTACTGTGGATTGCTTGATTATTGCGTTGACTCTTGGATTTAATAAATGAAATACTGAGAAAAATTAAAAGGCGAATATGTATTGGAATAACTACGAAAGGACAAATAGAAAACAAAAAAAAGAACACAAAATGTTCTCATAATTTAATGCTGGTGCTGCCAACAATCTGTAAGAATCATCGTCAAGCCCAAAGATTATTTAATTATACTGGATAATTAATAAAATATTTTTAATATGAATACCGATATTGTTTAGTTTTGCGAGTACGTATACAAAACCTCATATTACTCAATTATGAATACTAATACACAAACCACAACAGCAGCAGCGTGCGGTCATGGAGAGAGGAACATGTGCCTGCTGAATGTGAAGGCTCGCCCAAGAATGATCGCAATTAGTCGAGAAGAGTGGAGTTACTTGGCGTAATGAGCGGGCGTGGATTGCGGCTACAGCGGCGCACAATGTGCAGCTTTGTGTAAGCACCCTGCATGCATTCGTCCACGAAGCTTTTACGGTTTCTGCGTCAGCCATCTACCATATGACACTGGCGCGCGCCGGCTAACTGTTGTCTTCCAACTGCTAAAACATGCATGATAAAAATAACATGATCCCATCCAAGGCATATGATATTCTAAGCACTTGAAAGGTTGAACCTTCTGTCCAGTAATATGTAAATTTTACAACTTCTGTTTATAAAACAAAAGAGGAAGACCTTTCTGGATAAAGTATAAATATAATGGTTTACTTACAGATTTGTATTGGTTTGAAAGATTTCTACAACTTAACATAACATTCACGATCTTTATATTTGTATGTCATGTACGATGCCTACTATTAAAGACTCGTGAACCAAATTTAATTCTCATACCAGATGAATATGTAATAATTAATCAACGTGACAATTTCTGTACTGAATACACTATTGCGAGACAATTTATTTCATTTTATTCTCTTTACATTATAATAAAACACGTCTATGCTAAATAAAATAACTTTTGAGGCATGACATGAAAAGGCTGGGAGCGGTATAGCGTTGAAAAGCTATACTATGATTGAATAAATAAAAGTCAGTATCAGCTTCAGGAATCAGCTCAGTTTGGTCACGTGAATCTTTAATAAATTCCTTTTGAAGTTTTTGATTTGATAAATCTATCTATAATATTATACAATTCTAAACATGCCGTGTCTGTACGTTAAAGCTATTTTAAAAACAACTGGAATTCACTATATAAACGATGGCGAACATGATACATTTTTTTTTAGATTTCTTGTCTGTTGGTTCGGGATTCACGTAAAACTACTGGGCCAATTTTAACCTAACATCATGTCAGAGGAGATTTACTCATATCAGCCTTTATACTTACAATTTTGCTGGACAATGGACAAACTTTATTAAGAATTACCTAGTACCCTTTTTATGATTATTCTTAGCATCAAAAATTTACATGAGAATCAAAATTTCCTTTTGCCTTATGCCGCGGCGCCAAGTAATTAATAGGGAGCAGGTAAAAGAGAGATTGCGAATTTCCATAAATAAATACCCGTCCGAGCTCGAAGAGTAGAACTTTCTTAATCACAAAAAAATACTGTGAATAGAAATCAAAGCACTGTACATAAGTTGACCTTATGTCAGGTATGTAAGTAGGGTTAATGACGCAAGGCACGAGTGTCTGAATAAATCCGTTAGAGATGCACATGCCAGTCCGCGCCCCGCGAGCCGGGGGCGCGCGCGTGGTGAATCTTGCCGTGATAGGGCTGCCTCTCAACAAATATCGATTGTTGACAGGTTAATAAATAGCAGTGCAACTACAAAATAGAAAAAGTGTCTCAAAAAAATTACAACAAATCACAATGATATGTTACAAACTGTTACACACGCCATTTCAAGGCGTTAATATAGCTTACAGCCACATCATGTTTAGATAGAGTTTTTAAAAGTTTTATCAGGCGCACCTGTTAATATTTAGCAGAACAAGGAATGCACGAACATTCATTTAGACTTTAGAGGAAATATCAGGTACTTATTGTGATAGACTGATAGCATTATTAACGTGGAAGGGAAGGAATTTCGAATTCCAATGAGATTTTTTTTCACTAATCGATAGCAAATTTTATGTAATAAAATATATGATATATCCCGGAATTCCTGCTGGAATTTTCCCGGCAGCGGTTTGAAACTGTTCGGATACATAAAAATTCGGTGATTTGACTGGGGCTTTACTAAAACAATAGTTTATTTTCTCTTTCAAACGCTGCGGTATTTTGTGTCCCGATAATAACGCGGGAAATTTCCAGGAAATTTTAAAGTGCGTATTATACATAAGAACTAGACGATTGAGATGTAATTGAAACTAAAACAATATAATCCGGAACTTTTAATATTACTCGGGATTTCTCAACTTCGAAACTACAGGATATTAGAACTTGATTGATTTGACACTTTGTATATTTATTAAACATCTTTAGTAAAACATATTTAGTCATATATGTTTTTAGTAATATTACTTATCTCGGGTTTTTACGGGAATTAATCGGAATTCATGTATTATTTATCATACAAAAAAAACCCTGCTGAAAATACACTTTATTTAAATACTGACAAAATAATTGTCTACGTTTCCTGTCAAATGTGGACGAAGTAGGAAAATCGTAGTCATTATATATTATTTTAAAAATACTTTATATACGATTCCCGTAAATAAATTACAAATAGTATTTATTATAGTTCCCAAACCCTGTCGTTTTGGGACATGCCCAAAACGCTGTCCGCATTCCCACGCTGGAAGATAATGCCGATGTGTTGGCCCAATGGCAGAAGAGGTGACATGGGATTTCTTTAACGGGGTGATAGTCTCGACAAAGCCGATCGGCTTCTGAACCCTCATAGCCATAGTCTCTAAGTCAGTTTAATTTTATGAGCAAAAAATGTTACTTATACCATATATTATTTGGACTTCTCTTTTTAATAAGTAAATTATTTATTATAACTATGATAGACATACGTGTACTAGATATATGGATTTTAAAAGTATACAAATCCAAGATTTTTATAAATTTGATTGAAACGAAAAGCGCCTTTTGACAGCAACCCTACCGCATAGCCACCTGCAACCCGCACCCCTCGCTATATTTTATTCAACCTAATCGTCCTTTCCGTTATATTACCTGCTTTTTATTCTTACTTAAAGCAAATATTCGATCGTCTCTATAAACGCTAAAGTGCTATCGTCTTATTAACTCTAATAGACACTTTTAATTGAGAATCTATAAAAAGCTTCGCAAACTGGCTGGCCGTATAAGGGATAAGCATTCATCATGGAAGCCGAGGCTCTCATCTGCCCAATTAATAAAAGTCCTGTAAGTGATGGTCAGTATAATGGTTAGTTTACACGTATTATGTAGATAAGTAAATTGAAACTAAATTTTAAGTGCAAGTTATTGCTACTTATACTGAAAATAATCGTTTACAAACATTAAATAATTAGAATTTAGTTAAAATTTACAAATACTTAATACGTGTAAACCCGCCATAAGTGTTGAACGCCGCTTGCGCATACGATGCTGTACCGGTTCCCGCAGCTGAATCTTGAACATGGACACTACACAACTTTTGTACTGTTTTATTTTGATTCACTAATCTAGCAAGAAGGTAAATGCCTGCATATTTTAACAGCACGTCTGACAATTTGACTGGCTTTATATAGATTTTTATCGGCCTGTCTATCTCGAAATACATATAAAGAACCAGTACTTCATCAGATAAACTTTGATTAGTTAAGAATCCTTAACTGAATTCAAAATAAATAGTAAAAAGAAGTGAGAAATGATTGTGGGGAGAAAAAAGCATGTTCATAATTATATAGGCTGGTTTTTTTCATAGAACTCAAATGAAGATATTAGAAACACAGCTACATTTTAAATATGATTTCTCATTTTAATTTAACGTAATAACATGTGTCTGAAATGTGGTCTGACGTATAATAAATTTTACTTATGCTTTAAAAACAATAACAGCCCTACATACTTAGCATAAAATTCCTCAAATCGATTATAAAGTACAATGTTTTTAACTTTTAATAAATTACGCTATATAAATATAGAGGGAATATTTTAAATAATACAATTCGAATCTGGTTTAAATTATATCAAGAGAGAGTTCAACAAAAAATCCCGTTGTGTCTTATTTTTTTATAAATTACATAAAAAAGGCTTTATGGCGTAGTTTGAACAAAGGGAGAAAACAAAAACATAAATGTGAATATAAAAAGCGTCGGTGGCGCGTGCCGGGGCGACATGTGCACGCGCCGAGGATCCGCGCTAACGGGCCGTGACGCCCCGCGCCCGCGCCCCGCAGCGCCACCGCCGCCCGCCCCAACATTGCCGTTACATTTTACACTCTAGTTCTAAATCCCTTAACAGATTTGCCACTCATTGCGTCTTGGTACAAAATGCACTATATGAAACGATGCTAGTTACGGCATTTACTATTGTAAGCTTTAGGTATAACTCTAATCCCTGTGACTATACAAAACCAGCTACACTAAACTATTACTATACTAAACTGAATTTTAAAGAAGATAGGTAGAAAACACTTTATTGCTCATCAAATATACAATTTCAAAAATACACAATTACAATATTGTCATGGTAGAAACATAGGCGGCCTTATCGCTTAAAGCAATCTCTTCCAGGCAACCTAAATTAAGGAATAATTTAACCTAATCTGGCAATGTAGGTGATGCAGATCATTAAATATATCATAAATAAACATACTGAAACTACTTTACAAATTAAATACATACATAACATACATACATTCATACATACATAACTTCACGCCAGGTCCCTTGCGGGGTAGGCACGAACAGCAGAGCGCCATTTAGGCTTATTCTTACACACCTCACTTGCTTCTTTGACATTCATAGTTCTTGTCATGCACGCTCGTCTGTTCTTAAGGCTCCTGACATATACATATATATTAAATATAAGAATTACGCATAATTATTTAAGGAACCTATTTTTATTTAATTATTTTAATTTAATTTATCTTTGCATGAACAGAAAAAGGATACGATTTCCTACGATCGAGCGGTCTGTCGTAAAAAGCGACAAAACAACCCATAGCGCCTGATGGTAGTGTATTTGCCCGTCTGGATAACTACAACCCCTGGTATAGTGTCTGCGACCATAAGAACCTTGAGTTGTATCCGGCATTAGTGGCTAACTTCCAATCGGCTTTTAGAGAGCGGCAGTAGATATTTTACAACATCAAAGCTGCTTCCAACGTGGTCTACATTAGTAGCAGCTTTGATATTACAAAATGTCCATAGGCTATGGCAATCGTTTTGAGTCGTCTGCCTTTCTTTGCGTTGAACTCATGCAATAAAAAAAAATCGTTACGACCAGAGCAGTCGTGATAACAAACAGACTAAAACCGTTATTAAACGTTCCATTTCTGTCTTTCAATACAAATGAATCGACCAAAGTGATCCAAACATACAAACTTAATGATTCAATGTCCCTGAATATCATCGTGTCCTTTCAGTTTCAAGCAAATTGATTCAATTTGGTTAATCCGTTCAATATCATCTTTACACATAATACAAACAAACTTTTGTACTTTACAATAATTTCTAATACTTACTTGAAACTGAACTTGAAAAAAACATGACCAAATTTAAAAATAAACAACAATAATACGCTGTTTGAGGCATCAAAATTGTAACCTACTAATTTAATGCAAATTAAGTAATTTTGTGTTTTGTTTTGCAGTTTTGTACTCTTAGGTAAAAACTGCTTCGGTTGATTTCGCTGTAAACTACCCTAACTGTACTATTTATATTTCCGTTTTTGTTCCTAAGTTGGCTAATTAAATATACTTAATGTAATTTAATATAGTTTTACGGCCTTATTCACAATATTCATACGTGGTATATAGACTCGTTATAAAGAAGTTATCAAAAATTATAAGTACAGACTTAATAAGTAAAGTAGGTAGTTTGTATATTGATACAAATAGAGTGTCTGTCTGCCGATTAAATAAATGTCCCTCCAATTTTCATTAAACATTATACACGCCTCCCTAACTGAAACCATACAGTGCGGTGCGTAACGAAACACGCTCGCAGCAAAGGCAGATTAGCCGCTTAATTAAATTTCCCGAGATTGTTATTACAATGGCCCAATCGAGTGTTAAATATCGTTTATCGAATTTAAAGTTTAAAATACAGCATAGTTCACCCTGCATAATGTGCCTTAAGTGGTATCTAAAATATAGACATTAGCTCCTAAATAATTTAACGGCCTCTGTGGTTGAGTGGGCTAAGCCTTTGCCGACCTACCTCACAGCAAACACAGAGGCTCTGGGTTCGATTTCTGGTTTAGTAAATTTCGGAAACGTATTTTCTCCGTTATTTACTGGGTGTCTGGGATCGGCCTCGGAGTAGTCCGTTGTATATTACCCATAACAGAAGCGCAACTTGCTTAATTTGGGGATATACAATATGGGTGTTTATCTGCCGATTATTAATATTAAATCATCATGTATCTTGCTAAATCTTATAGCTCTATATAAGAACTATCAAAAGTTTACACATATGTATCTTATTAATATTTAACTAAATAACAAGTAACTACACAATATTTTGAATATAACATACAAAAAACTTCATGTGAATATGTTATTATTATAATAAATTGTTTTTCTTAATATATAGGTATACTTAGTAAATACCTAGAGTGCAGTTAAAGGAGTGGAGACAACGTCTCGGCGAACGTAGCGCAGGACGCCCACCAGCCCGGTGGACTGACGACCTGCGCAAGATCGCCGGCAGGGGCTGGATATGGAGACCGAGATATGTGACGCGTACTTGGGAAGGCCTACGTCAAGCAGTGGACTGAAATTGGCTGAAGAAGAAGAAGTGCATTTAGATACAAATGTGATCTAGGATTAATGTAGATGATACATATTCACGTGCTGTTTGAATAAGGCCTTCATAATTATTGACCTTTATAAGTATTCTATCACGCCTAATTCCCAAAGCGATTTCTGCCGAGAAGCGGTGAATTTCTTATTTCTACAATCTTGGCAGACATACTTCGTTCCATTTAATTTCATTAATCTCTTCATGCATGCACATTTACTTAAAGTGCTTAAATATTTATAATTAGTTACAATAATTGTAATACGAGATGAGTTTATCAATAATAGCAACATGTAAGTATATTTGCTATCGAATTGATTTTGTATTGTATACTAGTATATACCTGCGATTTCGTTAACGCTTGACTTGAAATTTCCGTGTGATTCCCGAGACACAAAAGCACAGCATTTAAAAAATTATGTATGCTATCATTTTATTAAAAATGGTGTCTATATAAACCAATATTTATACACCCGAACAACTACAGACCGCTCCCGGATAAATTACCGCGGGATTCCCGGGAAAAAAATCACACATATTATTACATTAAATTTGCTATCGATCAGTAAAAAAATCACATTGGAATTTGGTTATTTTTTAATCTGGCCATTTTAAATCATTCCCAGACAAATTCTCACTTGATTCCCAGGATAAAACGCAGATTTTAAGTATAACAATTAGCTGTCGATCGACAAAATCCGCATCGAAATCGGTCCAGTAGTTTTTACGTGAATCTCGATCAAACAGACAAGAAATCTAAAAAAAATGCAGTGTTTTCTAGCGTTTATATAGTTTATTCCAATAATTGTTTTATTTAATAGCTTCAATGTACGTATCAGTGTGATATGTGTAGAATGTTATAATAATAAGTACTTATTATAGATTTTTGTATTCATATAATAGCAGTGCACTGCAGATTTCGGTAGAAAACAGGGTATTGTATCAACGATACTGTGAAAACTGGGAAGAATACTGCTTTCTAGCCTCGATTTGGACCCAATCTGTATTTTTCAAGAGTGATTTTATAAACTAAGAGAACATTGGGCAGGGTAGTTTTAACAGTATACCTTCTATAATATTATACAGGAGTTCACATTAGTCCTGAGGATTGTTGACTTGTTTGGAAACGAGATCATCACGTGTTAAAAGTATATACTTACATAAATAATTACTAACAAATAACTTCTTTTGTATTACCTTTTTTATTAACACTTCGTATAAAACAATTATTCTGAACATTAAGCTATAAGATTTTCTAACAGTTCTATAAGCCAATTTCCCAACAAGGTCAATTGTAGTTTCAAGATGTTCATAGCAAATCATTAAAATTGCGCGAAATTGTGAATAAACTCAATCGTATTTCGCTTGAAAGGCTTCTAAGTCTGTATCTAAGCAACGCTCCGCCCAGCGCTAGATCGCGGCCAATGGTGCGCGTGGGCGGGGCGCGCGCTGCAACAAATCTAAGCTTCCTATCCGATTTCCCAAGTGCATCCTCAAACAAATCTCAACATATGTTAAAATATTTACAAAGCCCGTACTTAATTCAAAATCATATCATAATACTATCCTAAAGTACTGGTATATCAAGTTACCTTTAACAAGTCAATAATAACGCAAGAGGCTTTAATGCCATCAAACTGCAACCTCTTATTTGCAGACATTAATACATAAAAACCATTTTTCAGCGCATCCTCTTTGCAATCAACGCAAACGTGGCCGACAATTAACCGGTGATCAGGACTAGCTACGACGCGTTGCGAACACTTCTCACCTGTCAAGGGGCTGTTTCATGAAATCATTTGTTTATTGCGCAGCCTCCGTTTCAACTTTTTTGTTAGTAAAGTTTAAAAAATAGGCTTATCATGGGAGAGTAGTCGGGTAGGTCGGGGCGCGCGAGCCTCATTTCAGTCAGGTGCCAGGCGCCAACCGCGACGCATCGGACTGCGTGTCGGGCCCACTCCAATCCCACACAGCCTTCCGATTGTGGCGGACCATACATTTTCCCGCTAATCAATCAGTACGGATTCAATTACACGTATTATCGCTGATTTCTTTAAAATGCCCATTATTCTATTGTGCTATATTTTATCATAAATATTCAAACCCCGGTGAACTGTAGCAGTGAGTGTACCAACTGAGGCTGCGATTTACCAAAAAAAGGTGAGAAATAAATTAATTTTCATTGAGTGTTAAAAGTTTTAATAAAAATTGGAAATATTTAAAATTATAATTTATTCAACATATCAATTATTCGATTTATAATTAGAATACACTTACCATAATTAAAAAGCTTTCCAAAGTATATGCTTTGGAAAGCTTTTTAGGTGAAACCCATATAAATCAAATATCATCCATACTAATCAAACAAATTAATTTGTCATCCCTAAAAGTGGTTTTGTTTGAAAATGTTTTAAATTTCATAAATTTAAGCTTTCTGCTATTTATATATTTATTTAATGTCAGATTTATTAAATTAAAATTGTATAAAAAAAATTAAGTTATTTCATACTTCTACGTCGGTTAAGTGAAGTCTAACATGGTAAAATATAAATATGTGAAACTAGAATATACACGCGACTTCGTCCACGTTTATGAGAGATATAAAGAACTGCAGCTATCGTTTTATTAAAAACTTTACCGGAATAGCCTAATTTTTATGCAACCAAATAACTACAAATCGCTCCCGGGATAATTCCCGCGGGATGCCCAGGATAAAAAATATCACACATTTGATTAAATTAAATTTGCTATCGATAAGAAAAAAAATCACCTTGGAGTTTTTTTTAATCTGGCCATTTTAAATTATTCCCAAAAAAATTGGCACAGTATTCCAGGATAAAAAATAGCGCAGATTTTAAGTATAAGCATTTCTGTCGATCAGTCTGATCACCACATCGAAATCGGCCCAGTATTTTTTAATGTGAATCCCGAATAGACAAGAAATTAAAAAAAACATCGTATTTTCCGTCGTTTATATAGTCTATTCCAGTGTTTTTTTTTCAATAGCTTCAATGTACAGAGCGGCATTGCCAGAATTTTATAATATTATATAGATTGATAGATTATAGGCCGCCATCAGCAAACAGCAGTAATTAGATATACATAGGAAAATAAAAACTTTTTCCATATCTTTGCTTTCAATTGCATCCCACGGTAACTGGGAGCAGTTAGATGTGAAACAAGTATTTTCGGGTTAAACGTATCTTATGATCACTTCTAACATGTAGAGACCAGTAGAGAAACTTCTTAAAAATTGTGCATATTCAAAATCATCAAAAGAACGTAGAAATTTATCAATTCTCATACATCTGAACAAACTCATTTTCACATTCATATTTGCATGGGTTTAATTACAACTTCCATTTTAATAAACAGCGCAATTACTTTTGTAAATAATTTTTTTGTTAAAATGTAAATAATATCACTTGTTTTGAGAATGGCTTTACCCAAGATATATTATTTATTAACTACTTATAATTTTGAAAAGCCTTTATCGCTTAATGGTTAAAGCACTCGCGTTTGAAACTCGCATTTCAAAGGGACGTCGAAATTTGAATTTTGACGGAGGTGTCACCGCTCTTACATTGTAATAATTACACAACAACAAGTTTAAAGTTCGTGTTTTATAGATTTTTTTCAATTAAAAAAGTAATCTTGCAACGCAGCTTTATTATTTATTATTTAAGTGAACGAAAAACCTTAAGGCGCACCAACCTCGTATAGTTTCGTAGAAACAAATAAAAATCAAGCGAATTGTATAGGAATGTATGCAATCCATTGTGTGTATGACCTACATATTTATTGTAAGGTGTAATATAATATTTGCGAATATGACGTTTCGTCTGGGGAGATGCTAGCAATAATCTACAATTCTATATTCTCGTTGTCAAACAAACAAGACAAAACCAAATTTGAACATGTGTTTTAATCATTTAATACCTACATTGATTCCGATGAATATTCCACAAAGTTCACCAGACATATCAAATATAAGAATTGTTCAAATACACTATGATATGCATTTGCACCTCTGAGTACTTGTATAGTTGATTATATATTTTAAAATATGTGTCGTTTTAGACCACGGGCCATAAAATAGCCTTAATATTTTTATATTTGTTTTTATAACGGATGACTTAACAGTTCTTTCAAGTAGCTCAGGCGAGGCCTGATTCAATTTGGGGATATATTAAAGACTTAGTTGATTTATCTTTTAAAGAAGGTTTCTCTGAAGGATATATATAAAAATCAGCCAAGTTCGGGTCAGTCCATCCATAGTGATGGGATCCATGGAGATTACGAAAGTCCACTATTTTCATCCTTTGAGTATGCAACCTCAGATAAATTTACTTACTCATATATACGTCATAACATCTGCAAAATTATACAACGCATTTTGTCCAAACTCATTTTAGCTGAAAGTACTTTTAAGCTTTACCGGATCGTATTGGTTTTTTTAGAATTTTCCATTTTTTAAATAGCTATTAGAGGAGAATATATGAAAAGTATGGATTTTTATGGCTCTAAAAAAGAAAATATCGCCATTGAAAATAAAATAATATCACAAAGCAACAACGATATAAATTTTGAAGATGTTGTTTAACGATACCATACACTCAAACTGTTTTGTCATCGACAAGTTTATTTTTATTTAACTTGCAATGGATGTACCTATATATATATGTATGTATGTAAGTTCGGGTGGAATCTTGCAAGTTAAATTTGACCAACTTCCCGGTTTCCGATTGAGCTGAAATTTTGCACGCATATGTATATCGTGTGACAATGTAATAATATAGTACCATGGAGCTGATCTGATGATGGAGTCGGAAAGGTGGCCATAGGAACTCCTGTACTAAACAACAGACCCGTCGTGTTTGAACTCATTTTACTTGTCTTGGCTAACACTCTGCTGCTACATGATATCCAGGATCTCAAAAACTTGTATTTAAAAACCTGTTTAAAAAAAGCTTATTTACGATTTCATTATACCTGCGCGTAGTGGTAAGAACAGAATATCCATATAGACCCAACATTTTTGAGAAAAACGAATAGACATGACCATTTTATAAAGGTACTCTTTATTTCAAACTGGTTACGGTACCCTTAAAGAAATAAATGCAACTACAGCTATTATAAAGTAATTAGCAGATGAATCAGCATTGTATTTCAGTTAAATTAAATTTACTTATGATTTTTCAACCAATTCGCATTGTCTTCGGTATTCAAAGTATGGAATGATGGCTAGAGGAATTAAATTAATATTAATAAAAATTAGGGAAGAATTATCTGTGTGTATATTTTCTGAAGTTTCACTTCTATTGCGTATGAACACACACAATTATTGTATTTGTGTACACAATAGTGAATAGACCTGAAAAGAATTGTAAGTGATATTTTGTAACTGCAATATGATTTGATACTTATATATCCTAAAAATTCTTAGTCCACAATAATTCACGCTAGTTTTATAGTGAGGTTTGTATGATTTTTGAAATAATTAATTAATTAAATCGGGAGGCAAACATGCGTAATTCATAGTCTGTATCAGCAAAATAAACAACATTCGCTCACAATTCTAGGATACGAGGTAAATAACGGAGAATAACTTTAATTAAATTAACTTTAATTGAATTAATCTTTGAATACCGTGAGACAAGCGGTCAACGGTCAGTACACAATAACTAACTTTATTCTAACTAAAATCTTTTCCGATCTCAGTATTACCATGGAAGAAGTATTCTTTCTCCGTGAAATTTTACATGGATCAATATTTTAACTTTTTAAACAGCTGAACGATAAACAAAACATTACCGCAAAGTAGCTATATTTTTTGTAGATCACTAGCCTTAGTGTTTGCTGAGATAATAAGCTCTGAGACAAAGACACGAAGAAGGACCAAAGGTTCGGCTATCGGAACGTAGAAACAATTGATTTGCTGACATAAATAACAGTTGAACATGGAAATAATTTGCCCTGATTGATTTCTTAGACATTTGTACAAGTTCCCACTAACTAAGGCAACAAACAAGGACGATAGCCGTCGTGCGGTGGATAATTGCCACTCCCGATCCAACAAAGACTCGCTTTATTGGAACAAGAAATTGCGACACATACCTCACCCCCGTAAGTTAAGTCGTTAGGCAATTAATAGTAATAGCAGTACGATCAAATTATTTTATACTTGTCGATATAAATAATTTGTTTTTTGTCTTTATAACTCTTAAGTATTATCTATGTAGAGGTTGGATCTCTATCTAGAGGTTGGTCTGGAAGAAATCGCTATTAGCAATAAGATTGCTAATTATATTATCTATACACGTCGCCTCTTTGCTTCTATAATGTGTTATTGTGAAAATTAACATTTTAGAAAAAAAATGACATTCAAAAAATTATATTTCAAACTAATAACTAAAACTAAACTATTTTCTATCAACATACAATGTATTTTAAAACACAAAGTTGGTTTCGATAAAATTACTTTTTGAAGGTTTAAAAAGACTAAAATTTCAGTTTTCAAGAATTAATTATGTATGTATATAATTAATTACTTGATCTCAGAGATTGACTGATATATCAATCTAATCTACTGGGGTGAGGACCGTGAAAATGTACATGCGAGTTATTTCTACAATGTAGATAGGTACGTACAAGACAAAATTTTGAAAATTAAAACCCTAAGAGGGTGAAATTTGTATGAAAATCCATCATTTTCAAAGTAAGAAGCATGAAATTTTATGTACCTGCTTCTGGTAGAAATAAATGTGTCGGCGTTTTTTATTTATTTTTACTGCTCGAGTTCAGCAGACCAAAAATTCAGCCCCTAATGTTGTGAAAAAGGCAATGAAAGTTTGCTAAAAGTATGACTATTTTTATTCTACGCGAGCGAAGCCACGAGCGACAGTTACTCCTTGCTAAATATAGTGTGCAATAGAACATAATGCATATTACAACCAGAGATTCCATTCGGCAGTAAATTTTCCTCGTACAAATTTTTGAATCATCTCTCATAGAAAGTAATCCATATTCTGCAATGAACGTCCTGTGGTGATGCACTTTTTTGAAAATACAGAAGACATCAAATTTCATACTATACAATGAAAGAAAGTAGCAAACATTCTCCTCAAATCTAGATTACTAGCACAAATTGGATTAAGGTCGATTATTCACGACCTTTAATTAAGTAAGAACTCATACAATTAATACATTCCAGTTATTAAACAATTCAGCAAATCATGGTCTAACTTCATTTGTTATCATTTACTGGATACATCAAAAAGTCCCTTTTGCT
Organism: Dendrolimus punctatus; assembly: GCA_012273795.1. NCBI lineage: Eukaryota > Metazoa > Arthropoda > Insecta > Lepidoptera > Lasiocampidae > Dendrolimus > Dendrolimus punctatus. The sequence continues at coordinate 8,608,829 of CM022536.1, forward strand.
GTCATCCATTTCTAATAATGAATGAATGCCTTCATTTTTCCGTGTAGGCACCTATTTGATTGTGGCGCTTAAGTGAGCGAGTGAACATTAATATGTAATGTGTATTAGTGTAATGAAGATTGTTTTACTCGGCGCGTGAATTATTAAAGCGCGTACGCAACGGCCACCCTGCCGCCGACCACTTTCATTATCCTGATTCTTCATTTGTTTGATTGAGCTTTTAATGCGATTCACTCACAACAAACAAGCGATTGGATTAATCAGCGAACAGTGTAGACAAATATTATATATCGATGTTAATGACGTTGGTCACGTGAAAAGCACTGACACCGCATTTACATGACAGACAAACTGCAATTGGTTTAGTTTCAATTGAAAAAATAATTTTAGTCACAGCTTGAATTTTTCAACTATATTTTGAGCTTTAAGTTTATGTTTTCGTATACAGGTTTTAGGTTTTGTTTAAATACTATTATCTAATTCTATTACATTATTTTGGTTAAACTGTACTAAATTGTTTTTAAATTAGGGCTATGCGCCCATTGCTTACATCATTTAGTCATAAAATTACGGGACATTGCTGCAATTACTTTTCAATTAATGTATTTTTGAAGTACCTACTATAATAACTTTATTATTATTATTTTTATAAGTCTAGTTATATTTATATTTTAGTTTAATTTTAGTTAATATTTATTTATTATTAGTTTTATTTAAGTTAGTTTATTTCTTGTCAAACTATTATAAAAAAATTGTGTTGATTATACAATAACTTTATTTATTTTAAAAATTATATTACAATCCAGGTGGAAAGCTAACGAGCTTAGTTATGCTTCTCCCTACCAGATGCATAATTTTATGATTTTGGAAGCTAATTATCCCTGACTTAATAAAAAAATCATTAAAGAAAATCGACATGATTTTTCAAGTTCTGTCCAACGACAATATGTATTTATATTGTAAAGAAAATGTTTCCCAATCCTACGTTGGCGACCACCCTTAATTTTTAGTTATTTTGCACTTTTCCAAGTCAAGTTTCATCTAAATAGAACCCTAATCTAGGAAAAATTGATAAAACACACAATAAATACAATCACAAAAACATAAGGGTTTCATTAGTACAAAAATGGCGGAACTATAAAAACAAAGTTAGTAATTGTTATGGAATCTTTTGAAAAATATATATAAGTAATTGTAGTCGTAGTACGAACTTTAAAATGTTAAATACTTGTAACTTAAAAAGGAATTAAATACTAAAAATAAACTAAGTGATAAATAAATTGGTACATGCATAATACATTGTAATGTACATTTGGAGTATAGTTGAAATCGTGCTTTAGAATATAATTAGAAACTACTCATGCGCAGTTAAATCCAAAAAATACCATTTAGTTATTATTCAATAGAATATTTATACAACTAACATGTGTAATGTGTTATAACGTAAGCTATTTATTTAACTTATAATATATGACAGCAGTGCATAATCAGACAAACATTAATAAATGCAGTACAAATCTCAGGTGTTTGACATAATATTATAACAGGTGCCACTGACTCGAGATTTTACTGTATTTTTTATTTATAAATAATCCTACAATCTGCATTACATATGTCAAATAAAATACAGAATTATATAATGTTAAGTTATGATAAAATTATTCTGTCGAAGTATTATCAACCGAAGAGAAATGGTTTTGGATTACTAATTACAACCTAAACTACTTGAAATTATGTATTTTCAGATTCATTTTTATGTGATGCACTCACATAACACTCACATATTGACTCTCAGTCAACAATTTAGCTGGAGGCTTTTACACATATAGCTATAATCTCGGTTTCGTTGCTATGTAATAAAACTACGTTTTAAAGGTTTTAAGCGCGGTAATTTATTTGATTTTGGTTTATCCGGCGTTTCGGTCGCTTTTCAGTGGCCGTAGGCACGGACGACAGAGATGACATTTGTCTAACGTGTATTATTAAATTTTTATTTAGCCTACCGCCAACTAGTTCATTTTAATTATTTAGTTTTCATTTTGTTTAGGGATATTATTTACTCTATGGGAGCCTAATCTAATTTACCACCGCTTCGCAACATGTTATGGCTTGAAGATAAGAAGCGGCACAAGAAACTCTTCAGCAAATATGCCTAGTTCTAAAAATTTTATATAATATTAAAATGGTGGAAGGAAAAAATAAAAGAAATTATCAGTCGAGTTGGTTTGTGTTCCGTTGCACGCAGAAAGAGCTCACAGTGTCTTGAGGTCTGGCAGTTGGTTTTTGCTGGGTTTGGGTCTTAATAGTTTTGATGATCGGATCCCAAACAGGTGGTACCTGCCAACCATCTTCTCTATTGAAATTTTGGTGTTTTTTGATTTCAATCTATCCATCAGGTAGGCCATCAGCCTGTTTGAATACATACAATTACAGCTTAGTAATATTCTAGCATAAATTTACCAATCATGCCAATTTGTCATATATATTATTATTTTCTTTTAGTATGTCACGTCACATGCTCCTGTCGCGGCTAGCGGAGCAATTCAAGGCGTCATCACCTCCACCAGCTCATCGCTTCTCATCGCCAGATCGTAGCGTCTCTCCCCATTCAGCAGATTCCCCGCATTCCCCGCCACGGACTCCGGACTCGTTGGTGCATCATCGGTCGGACTTGCTGCCATTTGAGGATATTGAAATAGCTGGAAGGGCCCTCAAACAATATGCTAGAGCTACAGGTGAATTAAAAATCTATATTGGTTCATACTTATTTCAATTTTATTGTAGATTTAATATTGGAATCTATTTACCAGAACTTGGAGCATTGATGTACTGCAGTGGATTGGGTTTAGGAGCTCTTTACAATGGCGCAGGAGTGTGGCCACTACTACTTCCATCAGCATCCCCCCCGTTTGTTCGGCCACCTCTAAACCATGCCAGAAATACGCCACCAAAAGGTAATATTTTTAATAACAGCTCTTCGCAGAACGTACAAAAAATGCTAACACTATAAATAATAATACAAGTTTAGCGCCAATAGTAACAATGCTAAAAGATCTTGATCCTTTGGCTTAGAGTACATTCCAATACTACTACATTCGAATACTTTTTTCCAAGTGCTTTGTTTACATGAAAAGCTGTTTAGAAATAATTATTATTGTACTAAAATGATACTATGTTCACAATTACATGGGCTATGACTTTTTCCTCCTTAAATGTGTGTACATACCTATAGCGTTATAGCAGGTATATAAGAGTGTATTATTCGATCAAATCTTGAGTTTCATATAATTCGCTTTTATAAAACTGAAGGTCTAATTTTTGTACTTATGTAATAGTAGACTTTAGATTGATCAAACATACACTCTAAAATCAAAATAGTGACATCTACATATGATATCAATATTTTATTCATTATATTACAATACTAAGAAAACGTACGAAAAGTTGCTACCTCCATAATGTGAACTGATAACAGCAATCCTTTAAAAAGAAACACTTCATTTCGAAATAATGTACGTAGTTTCACCTCGGCCCGTTTTGTTGACTTACTTCTTCTGAATACCACTCATTAGAATAGCTATCAGTTGTAAGGCACCGATTAATAACTTGCGGCGCTGATATGTAGTCGTTTACATGTCGTTTACCTCCGCGAATGGAGGAAACTTACGTGTTTCCTACGTTCCAAGGAAAATCGTGCATGTATTGTGCGACGTACGACACACAACAGCGTCTCATCGAAGTTTTTTGAATATTCTAATTGGTTGTTATCTGAGCGTACCGGTTACAAGTCAACCTCGTCGATAACGAAACCGCGCTTCTTAACTTCGACTTAGTTCTTGATTTTTAATTTTTATAACCCTGAATAATTAAGATATTGACTTTTAAGCAATCGTTTTAGTTAATTTTATAGTGAAATTAGAACATTTCACGCGGTTTAGCACGTGTAGATTTTGATTGCACAGACCACAGAAATTCTTTAAAGAAACGTAGGCTTTGTTCTTCTTTGGTCATCAGAGTACTTTGGTAGTACGTACAGAAAAAACACCTAAACTACATACAACGTTTGTAATTTAAGTTTATACTAAACGCTTCCATTAAAACGTTCTCCTCAATGTTTTGTTACATTTGTTCTATAATAAGTTCTATTTGATTATAAAGGTATGAAACGTGGTAATAAGCAACCACCGTAAGTAAACATAGAGCAAGTATTCAGATTTCGTAAGTCATAATATTAACAAACGTCCGATTTGACTCGTCCGACTTTTAAAGTTAATTGCGTGAAGAACAGTCAAAACGAGAGAAAACGCCGGGTTGTGTCCCATCTGTACACACATCGTGGCATAATAATACAGTATTCAATATTTCCACACGTAGAGCGTCAAGAGAAATATTAATTTTAAACGTTAACTATCTGCATTACCTTTTCCAATGCAAGTACAATGTTATCTAGGATATAATACTTATTAATAATTATTACAGTTAATGCAATTACTTATATTTATAGATGAGGAAGAAGAGTTACCTTTAAATTTGTCGACGAAGAATAGAAGTATATGGTCACCAGGAAGTGCTTGCGAGCGAGAACACGATGATATGGAATCTGCAATATCTAAGTGGGAAGTTGGAGATGAGATGGACAGTCCGCTAGAGTTGGTGAAAAGGTGCCGCAGCAGCCCGGATGGCTCCGAGCGGCCGCCCAGTGGAGAACCGCCGCGTTGCCCTTCGACGCCGCGCCATCAAACATACCATCTACCTCCACCCACGTCGGGTGATCTCAACTTTTCCTTAATAATGAAGAATGAAAACAGAAATGAAAAATCATTCCAGGTATGTAATTCAAAACGATTTGAAATCTCGCTTGGAACGCACCCGTAGATGGCGACATCCTTTCGCAAGGCCAATATAACTGTACAGTATCCGTTCATAATGCTTTAAAATAGCAAACCAGTACCAGTTTTAGTCTCTTTAACAAATCAAATAGCAAAAACTGCCCCTGTCTTAATAAGTGCTCACGTAGCCGAGTCGCGCGCCCCCCACGCGCCTGGCTGCCCGCTCGCAGATTCTCATGCTCGTCCTTTTATAATTTTTATCTTTATTATCGTACCTAAAGATTACAAAACATTTCATTTCAATATACACTTTCCTGAACATTCATAATCGCATTTCATTTATTATATTAAAAATAAAAACAAGTTCGTCGTTTAGAATTAATTGAACAAGACTTTTACTAATCTATGATTATGATTTTTTTGAAATAATTAAACGATTTGTTTCATGACAGTATTTCATGTAATAATTATCAATTTTAACATAAGTGCGAGAATAGCATAAAATTATTTTTTCAATACGTTCCTTATACATTATATAATATTGTGATCAATATTTATATTTGCAGAAAATTTATGGAAACAAAAGAGTATGAAAATAGTAAAACAGAAATTGTATGAGATCACTATCTATTAATTATTTGTTTGGATGATTTAAAAATAAGTTGATTTGCCTATTGATATAATTATCGACAACAATAACGACAACATCTTATTTTTAACTAAATAGCTTTTTGGATAAACATTTATTTAGGTTTCTTAGTAAAAGAGCAATAACAAACGAATTACTATTAAGATAATATTCAATTGATTAGAAAATGAGTACTTAATAAATAGATGATAAGAGTGTGTTTTTTATTTTTGTATTGTTTAACGCATACTAAGTTTAATTAATATCTTTTTGTATTCAGCTGCCTATTATAAAAAAATCACCTCAAAAAATTACAAAGCGATAACCATATGTGGACAGTCATACCTAGCACCTGTGTTGTTTATAAGAGAGTGCATTGATGTCATAAAAAGACAACCAAAAAAGTAGCGGTTTTTGTGAGGCGCGAGGCGCTGCAGCTGCTTGGCCAACTGTCACAAGCGGCCCGCTACGCGGATTTGTGCCATGGATTACCATACGCATACTCAAAAACTAACCACTCGACTAATAGCCCCACTACTTATTCTTCTTTATTTATTACCCACCAATAAATCATTGTCACAGCGGAGGTATCCTAATGTTTTATATTAGAGTATTTTTTTCTCCACGATATTTATGTCGCGACCCATAAAAAAACCAAAAAATTGAGTAAAGTTTTGCAACCCCTTCAATACGCAATTATAATAATATTTTATTTATACGTTTCATTTGTAAGGAGTGGAGCTTGTCTTTCCCGATACTTATAATCTAGGTGTCTTCAAGTCCCGTGTGACCTTCTAGCTAAGCGTGCTCAAACCTAGCCCACATCTTCGCTCCACATAAGACAAGATTGTAGTCAAACGCGAATCTATACTACAATATAAACAATATATACATCTTATTTTTTTGACAGACTGCTACCCCCTTTTAACTCAAACGCGACCCCAGGTTGAGAAACGATGGTTTAGAGGCTTAATCTAGTAGTGTAGATACCTACCTAGAGCCTAATATGTTATACTAGTGCATAGCATAGCAAAGTAGGCTCGTCCGAGGAGTCAACTCTTAAATAAATCCTTTTTCATTACAGCAAAGTTGTACCGTGTATAATCTGTGTATGGTGTAACCAAACGACCTCAAATAGATCGTTTCAATGCATTCCGAAAACATCTGATTAAATAAATCTAAAGTAGATTCATAGCTAAACAAATAGGTGTTAAAAATCTTTACAACTTCCAAATATGTATACAATATCGTTTACGGATAGTTACTTACGGTACGAGGATAATTAGGTATAATAAATACATATTATGTCCATATTGCAAAAGTAATTGTGAGTTTGTTTGAATACGTAGTTGATGGTACGTTTGCTTGTTGCTTCTTCGTGGCATTGGGGAGAAACCGATTATCATGAAATATATACATATGTATAATAATTTTCATAATGGAGATGTGCAAAGGATGTTTTATTGTTGCACAAGATGGACTAGTTTCCTTAAGATTCGGATCCCAAACCAAACGTATACTTAATGTCTGTGTTTGTTTTACAATGATTTGAAATTAATGAGGATTCGAACCTATTCGTTTTGGTATAAACGGAACCCAAAATCATCATGTCTGTCTGGTCCATCTGTCGCATCCATTTTCCTCAAAACTTTGAAATTTATATTTCAAACTATATTCTATATGCCGCTACCCAACACATCTACCTTACTTAGGTAAAGGATGAAACAAAATCGATATAGTTACTAGTATGAAATTTGGTAAAACAAGTACTGAAATTTTAATAACTTTTTAATTTTAGTTACGAAATAGTGACATATTCGCCCCCAAAGTATTAAAATGTATCCTCCTCAAAGTTTTAATATATGTAGTGCAAAATTCTGACTAAATTCAAAGTGGTAGAACTTAAAATGAAACTTCAACGAAAATTAGTTTAAACAAATCCATTGAGCTCGAGTCCGAAATCCGTGAGATTTTTATAGTTAAATGACAAAAACAAAGACATTCGTCAGTCACTGTTATTATAATATTATATATATATACTTATATAGTATTATTTTATTGTTATTTTATTTATTCTTGCCAGAAATGAAGATCATTCATGTATGATGTAGGCATTTCTAATATTTCTAAACCTAAGAATATTGTATCGTATTATAATGGGTACTTATTAAAATCAGATATTCTGTGTCATTACTTTATTAGTGGTATCGGGAATAAAGCGCTTAATAACCCCGTTGACGCGGACTAATTAGTGGGAAGCAAAAAATCGTACCTATACAATTCTCAAAGGAAATCAAAGAATCGTGTAGAAAGGTGTATTAGTTACCCTGTCATTACTTTATTACTGGTTATCACTGACACGATGACACGACTGAGGGATACACTTCAGTTTCTTTTGTAATTATACGTATGAACAGGTAGCGATTTTTACTTTGCACGGAAAACATACAGATTAAAACTTATGTTTTCCTTAAAATAATATAAAGTATACAGTTGCACCAGGAACACCAATATTCATAAAGGTTTTCCATAGTAATCGAGATACCGCAATGTCATAGCGATGGTAACCTGTCCATCAATGGCGTCTGCCTGTTGCTGATTCCTGCAATAAAAAAAAAAAAAAAACTTAACTTATTATATTTGAATTGTATTCTACCCATAGTCCCTCAAGACGACTATAAGAAGATTAAATTTATATAAATTAAAACATATTGCAGATTAAAATTATATTTAGCATATTGGTCAATGTTTTATGGCGAATAAGTGCAGGGTACTTTTTTTAAATTTTAACATAGTACTTAGTCAAAAGAATAAAATAACATAAACTTTAAAAGGGTTGCTGTTTTAAATTCAAACTTGACGGTCTGACCGTGACAATTTCAGTTTTTTCCCTGTTTCAAAATGATAATATTTTAAATTGAATTATTTGTAGTTATTATATATAGTTATTTTTTTGCAGTGCAAGCAATGTGGCAAATGCTTCAAGCGTTCGAGCACATTATCTACCCATCTCCTGATTCATTCAGACACCAGGCCGTACCCATGTCAATATTGTGGCAAACGATTCCATCAGAAGTCCGACATGAAGAAGCACACGTACATACATACAGGTAAAGAATATTCAAATTATATAAAATCAAAACGTAGCATGTGTAGAGTTGCCAGATGTCGGGGTTTCTTTATGTTTTTCTAGTCTTAAAGCAAATTCGCCATTCAAGGATGCCATCTCTGGCAATACACTAAATTAAAAACAGTAGCATCGAGTACTAAATATATTTAAAAAATGATTGATTCTTAATTTAGAATTTGATGCAAATTTAGTAACTAAAAAGTTACTTTTCAGTAAATTTATATGTTAATAAATAAACTTGTCCGGTTGTTTTTCGAACACATTTGGCAACCCTAAGCATGTGTGATATTTATTTTTATTGTGAACCTGGCAACCAGGCAGATAGACAATGCGTGGATAGTGGTTATAGACGCCTATAGACGTCTGCAAAACCAGGAGCGAAATCACGCGTTGCCAACATTTGGGATGGGAGAAGAGGGATGGAATAGAGATGTAATAACAGTTGACGTTCAGACAGGACCAATGGGATAGGGAGAAGGAGAAGTGGCCATCAGATATAATTAATAATAGACCTCGATATTTTCCACAAAACATCGAGGTCTTCTAATTTAGAGTTTAGTCGGTTGTATGTATTGCACATGCTTGTGTTAGGACTGCTGATGCCTAGGTTGGTTTAACCGGAAATATATAAAAGACTTTCGTAATTGCATGTCGTGGAATCAGACGAGGCACATTTATTTTTGTGTCTTGGATAAGATTTGTACACATTATACTATCTATTTTTAGCGAGTGGTCGTTTGAAGTTCAGTCGTCAACTTGGCTATAAGAATAAATAACATTTTTTCTTTGTAACGTATTTACGGTTCAATTTATCATTGCAATCCTTTGCGATCCGCTTACCTACATTTTGATTCCCACTTCGTGCCGTATTCGGAAACCCTTGTCTAGGCTTTTATCATCACATGTAATCTCAATTACCGTAAGTGACACAGAGACACGATTTGGGCATTTTTCTGTATACTTTGTATGACAAACTAACATATCTGAGGAAAAAACTTACATTCGTTGTTTTGCAATTGTTACCGAATTGTATAGGTGTCACGGGTACCAACTTGTAGAATTGTGTTTTAAATAAAGAAGTTATAACGGTTAACAGAAGCATAAATAGTATTATGTTATTTTGAAAAAAATATGTTACCCCTTATGACAATTAAGATTAAGATATTGATATAAATGATAAATTAAATTTCTTTGGTAGCTGTATGTTTATATATTTTTGTTTTTTCTTCACTGCCTAGAAAGTAACCTGATTCATAATTATAATACAATAAGATACTCTGGAGATAAAGACGAATGTGGGATACTTTTAATCGGGACACTAACGATAGTTTCCGTGGTAGAAACGAAATAGTTCAACTACATTTTTATATTCCGAATCAATGTTAACTAATTCTAAACTATGGCACACCTGTTCCACATAAGGTGGCTTTGACACGTGCTATGTATCAGATACTAATATTTACCCCAGCTTGAATTATCTATTTGTGTGAGTAAATACTTTTAACTGTTTTCTGATATAACACGTTTCAACAAAATTGAACTTGAAAGAGAAAAATATTTTATTTAGGCCAATAACTAAGTTAATATAAATATAAATAGAAGACGTTTGATAGAAATGCCACTACTGAAAGTATACGACGAGATGCAATAACACTAAATGACTTTATTTTATGTTTATCTGGATTACCTAATTTAGTTGCTTCATCCAAATAAAATAAAAGAGAAGTAAACCCATACAACATCGACTTTACATACATTGGATCTGTATCAATAACTAAAATTGAACTGTCTGTCCGTGATTTTATAATTAATGCCAAATTTAGATAAATGAACACTGCTTTACTTATTCATAAGATGTCTAATCATAGATAACTGTTTTTTTTTATCCGACAGTTTGTCTCGAAGAGGTAAACCAAACTCCTAATTTTATCTTAAACTTTCATATAATGTGTCTGAGAAAATAATTGTGGGATTTAAAGATTTGTGGAGATGATTATTTCGGTACATAATGGCAAAACCATTTTGTCTATGGCATTTGAAGTCCTTATGAAGATGGTTGTCCTCTCGGAAGAAAAAGTAAAACCCGATTGCGCCACCTACTGATCCAATTGTTAATCTAAAATATCTCGGGATCAAAAATATTCAAATCGGTTAAGCCGTTTTTGAGTTTTGACTAGACTAACGAACAGCAAGTAGTAGATTTTTATATATAACTAGCTGTAACCGGCAGACGTTGCAATTAGCAAGTCATCGCGGCCAGTTTTTAGGCGAATATTCCCAGCTGACAGTGATTTAGGGCTTATTTATTATTTGTGATTGTTTTTAAAACTAGGTTACATATAATATTATATAAATTTTAATTTTAAGTTCTTCATTTCTCTGTAAATAAAATTTAATACAAGGTTTTATCAATATCAATTAGCAAGTAAATAAAAATTTGTGAACAATGTTTACTGACTTTATAAATTAAACTCGATTGTTTTTTATTTAATACGCTGAACATCTATTACCGTGTCGTTTCTACATTAAATAATTCACGGTTATGACACAGATAACTCTTACGAAACGACTTGGCCACTTATTCAACACTAACAAAGGCTCCCCAATATTCAAACCTGTAATCATCGTTGAAACGTGTGAAAACTATTAATACTATATATTACTACCTACTTTAGAAGCATAGTTTAGGAACTGACAGTGAACAAGTGACAAGTGATCAAAACAATTTTAGGAAAATAGCGTGCTACTAATGTCATTTTTTAGGATTCCGTATCCTTTTAGAGTTTGCCTAAAAAGAATTGGAAACTTTATGAAACTTATATTATTACTTATAACTTTATGTCACAGTATTTTTTTGTAAACTACAGAGTCAACACCTATACGATTACAATTTAGTACTGCTAATGACTACAGCATTAGATTGCGAAAAAATAAAGATTAAGGCTTGCCACTACACATGCGCATAAGTAAACTATATATAAATTGTAATCAAGGGTAAAAAATATTGTAATATACATAGTCGTGTGTGTTCCGTACCGTCAGTCGGGTGTTGAGAAATCATTTCGATGTACATTAAATACTTTTGATTTAAAATTGTAGATGTCAATAAAATGTAGTCATTTTAACCTGTCGATTTGCATAATGTCTATCAATACAGATGCAACAATTATAACTGTTCGTTCAACACATAACTTTACAATGTAATCTTAGAAAATAAAACAACACGCTGAACTTGTAAAGTTAGTTAAATTAACGGCTGGTGCTTTGGAACCGGAATAACAGCTGCCTGTTATACAATTCGGATGGCATTTACTTCATTATTTCATAAACCTTACAACTCAAATCGTAGTACTTATATCCCTATTAATATCATAAATGCGAAGGTAACTCTGTCTCTCTATTCTGATTTCACGGACTACTGAACCGATGTGACTGAAACTCAGCATAAATTTTTTTTAATGCCGAAGATGAACATACAAGTTATGATCACCGCACTCAACTGTAAAAGTATGAAATCTATATTAAAATAATTGTAGTAGGGGCTTAGCCTCAAGTAAAACTTGCTATTTTCACTCATTTGTTTTAAAATAAGTTCAGTTATTTATGATAATCTAATCAAAGGTTGAAAATTCCTTTTTCCTTGTAACTTTGGAATAATGTGCATATAAAAATAGGTCATGTACAAATTTGAGTTACTACCTTATGAATTTTGTGGTCAGAAATATACGCAAACTGAATTCTTATATACAAAGACAGTATATAGCCTAGTAAAGAACAAAGTAAATTCTTATTTTTCAGACATATATTGTTCTGGCTGGGTTCAGCAATCCTATCGAAACGAATTATAGTAGTGAAAAAATGTGACGGACATATTTGTCTCGGCCGGAGACATCTCGTCACGTCTCTGCGCCGTTCAGAATGATTTACAGCAACCTTACATGGTGCTCGTCCCCCCGATAAATGCCTCATCATCAATATTCCAAAATGCGGCTCGGCCTGCAATTAGCCGCACAGCCTTCGCAGGCTTTACGTCTATAGTCTCGGCAAAAACAAAACAATTTAAATCTTGTTCTTTCTTTAAACTTATATTTTCGCTTTACAGCTTTATTGATTTTATTACTTGTTTATTAATACTTTTAATTTATATAATAAATTTAAGCCACACAAAACGTTTTAGATTTTACCGTGGAAGCTACTTGTCGTTATCAAGCAAACAATTATCGTTAAAGCTAATAAATATGGGGTTTATAAGGCGGTGCTGCATTTTAAATCAGTTCGGAAGCCATACTCTAAATAATAAATACTCGATGATATGACACGTATTGGTCCACTTACACAAGTTTTAATTATCTGTCGACGTGATACCCTAGTCTAATACGTTTTACGTATAATTTATGAATTACCTATCCAAATGGAAATAACGTAACTGTCGGGTACGATCCACTCGATTCACCTTTTACGACTTATGACATTATTATTATACAATAAACTTATATTTAAGGTTCCGTATTTTTTCGAGAAAACAGAATGCTTGTTCAATCGTTTAGTCTGTCCATCCGTCAGTCAGTGTAATGTCACAGTCATTTTTCTTAGAAACCACTAAGCATATCATTCATATTACATGTAAGTATATAATGCAATGTTAAGGACGAAAATAAGCTCACCAAAAATTGGTTACAAGTTCTGCACTGACGCCAACGATATATGGATATTTCGCTAAAAGTTGTATTTTATATATCGCTGCCTAAGGGGTAGTAAAGTCATGAAAAATTAGGTGTAAATATTATACTTATAACTAAGGAATATAATCCCTTAAAAAAAGCAGGTTAGTGTTTTTGATGACATTTTAATTTAAGCCATAATAGTATTGCTGAGATTCTTGTAAGTAGTTTTGAGAAATTAAAATGTGCGTCATTTACGCAATGGTTCTTACAAATATGTTCCCTTCCTCTAACTTTACGTGTATGGGGCGGAAACTTCCGTAAACCACGTTTCCCTATGTGCGGGAACCGCTTACCGCACACTTGTCTCATTTTTTACCTGATGTTAATGTAAATTTATATTTTTGTTACAGGTGAAAAACCTCACAAATGTGTAGTATGTTCAAAGGCGTTCAGCCAAAGCTCTAACTTGATCACGCACATGCGCAAACATACCGGCTACAAGCCTTTTTCTTGTGGACTATGTGACAAAGCATTTCAACGCAAGGTGGACCTCCGCCGCCATCGGGACTCGCAGCACTCAGATATAAGTGATGGGCAAGAGGTCACCTCCCTAACTATACCACACCGCTATAAATTCTTTGGTGACGAGCCACCAGCACCTCTCGCGCCGCTAATTACCAACTGATATATGCTATTGAAATACCTAAGGCTTTTCCAGTTACCAATCATATATGCATGTAATCAGGTGAATAAATTCACATGTGTTGCAACGATGTTCCTGCCACCCCTATGGAATGTATCGTTCTGTGGTTTATCTTACGGTTTCTTAAACTTATACTTTTAAGTAATGGCGAACCCCTATATAACGTATTTTAATAAAATAAAATACAATAACATCAAACGATAGAAACTTGTTATTAATAATGTGATAGGCAGGCTTGTTTCTTATCGTAAAGTGTGTCGATGCTGTAATGGCCATGCGTGTTGCACACGAGAATTAGAAGACAGTAATTTATTTTACCCCAAAACCTAGTCGTACCCCTCTAGTAGTTTCTCCCTCTAGTACTTTTAGTTTAGAAACTCTGATATACTATTTATTTTATTTTATTGGAATTGCGTATGTAGAAATGTTACGCCGATATTGCAAAACAACAAAAATTGATAATAGATAGTGGGCCAAAGATTGATAAAAGTAATGTTTACGAGTACCATTATGCAGGCATAAGAAAAAATCTTATGGAAACTTGATAATTACTGTAAGATTGGACTGATTGAAATAGGGTTAAAATATTTGTAAATAAGATACAAAGTATTGTTACCTGTACAGTGCCTTAAGAATTGCACGTATTAAGTATTTTAAACATAAATCGAAATAAGTCTAGGTATTTGTTTTATTAGAAGTATTTTATAAGTAAACAATATTTTGAAATGTTGTAAAATAAATCAATCCGTCCTAAAGTAGTGATATATTGTTATATATGCTTCATTTTACAGTAATAAGTTGTAATTCAAACTGTGACCCAGCGGCAGGTAAACACTACTTAGGTTTATTTTGTAGTCTATATAAACCAAAGTACTTTTATATAGTCGAGTGTGTAACGCTTTATTTATTTATATATAATAAAACAAATAACTGATTTTGGTTTATATAATATTTTGTATGTATTCGTTTTGGAGTATGGTCTAAAGAGCTCATTATTTATAATACCTATAATAATACTGCCTACTACAAAAATGTAGGGGAAGGTGTGCAAGCCGTACCGCGTAAGAGAAAAATGCTGTAATATTTAAAGTGCTTAATTGAAATTAAACAAGAACTTTTGGATCTCCTGACCCTATTGTTATTAAACTATCATAAACTTTTAAGGACAAAACAAAAATCTTTAATATAATTAGTATCTCCAATGTTTTTCAAAAAGTAAGTATTTTCGAGACGATTAAGGCCCGGTTACCCAATTCGTACCACATCCTAAGTTGTACTTAAATAAGACGTCGATAAAAACATTATAAGCTCTTTAGAAAACTTAACTATAACAAAAAATCACAACATATTAACAGGCTAAGATACGGAGTGTCTATGATTAAATCACAGTCTTATTATTGTTTCTTTCTCTTTTTTGTCCTTATTGAAGCGATGTGGTAAATTATATTTTGCTGAAAGTTTGTAGGCAGGCCTCCTTATTTCATTAATAGTCTATCCAAGAAAACCAGACTATATTCACCATACAATGTCATATGGTTCTTTCTTACAAATTGTTTTATATTGTTGTTGTTTATTGAAACCCATCCAATGCGTCTTAGCATAGGCTTCGGTATATTACCTATATTTTCTATATGTCTCATTAAACCCAATCTGTCCATTCCAATGTGTTTTAGTTAAAGCTTCGTTTATATCCTTTTGTTTCCAAGTATTGTACACTTTTTTCATCATGTTGTATATATAACTGGCAAAATAATACGAATTATAAATATTTTTTACCAAAACCTACATAAGTTTTACCGGCACGATTAAAGAATTTCCCACAGGTACGACTTAAGAAAGAACACTTTTAAAGTTAAACCTAAACAACTTGTAACTTGTAACTTATATATTTATACATTAATCGTAAATAAATTAATGGCAGAATAATACCAAGAATAGAAATGAATCACCAGAATAATTTAATTATTGCATTCCTCCCGAAGTAGCCTAGGAATAAACTGTAAATGTTTTATTAGAAACACCAAAGAATATTATTACTATATTTTTCAGTCACGAGAGCCGACTTGGTGCCCACTTGTTTTTAGTTACTTGTACGACTAAATAGTTCATATTTACAGCACCAGAGGACACTTCTTGTAGATATGAGATAAGATATTGCTAGAGAACGACTTAGGCGGTAGTAGGACTTGCACAACCTTACCCTATATTATTATGTTACCAGGAATAAATTGCCTACGTTGGTTAATTACCAATTACGCTTTATTTTATATATCTTACTATATTTTTATCTGCGAAAATACTTATTCTATTCTTTTCAAAATAATATGATGTTATATTTCTTTCACTGGTACATGCTACTGTTCCAAAATATTAATACTTATTTGCTGTTTCCACGTAGAAGATATTACATAGGGTATTTACATAATGTGCATTTAGTTTACTTAATTTTAAGAAACCAACCATAGATAATAGTAGGAAACACTTAAAAAGAGGCTGTACCTATTTTTATGAGGCTGCGCGTCATTTATAATGAAGCTCTCGCAGAAAATAAATTAAGTTTTCAGGAATATATTGAATTTTATCAGTTTTTTTAATCTAATTGTAATTTTATAAAATTGTGAACTCAAGTTCAAATTAAAAACAAATTTTATGCTTTTATAAACTTAAGATAATAAATAAGTGTATATGCTGAGGATCACATGTGAAGATTTGACGGCTAGAACACCAAAGATAGTGCAGCTTTCAGCTAGCAGTGTTTGACCACTACTTATAACGAGTAATAAACATGTATAATCATTAAAATAATTTGGTTTGTGACTGATATACAAGGCGCATAAATTGTGGATTTTCTAGAAATAAGTTGTTTTCATTGTACATCAATATAATTTTTGTTCTTACATCAAAATGTTGAACGGTTTAACCGTTTCATTTATTTTCAATTCTTTCTATATGATTTCAATGAAGGTAGAGGATTGTGATTCAAATGTAAGTTTAGGCCAGTTTTAAAATAAATGATAATGTCTATGTAATTAAGTGTTTTATTCCAAAATGATACCCTTGAAATCATTCTTCTATGGCCTTCGCAATTTAATTCAATTTTTAATATTAATATTTGATAACTTATCACGAGATTCAAAGCTCTAAACGTAGGTAAGAAATTTCGCTGGTACAATTTCGTATTAAAAACAAACTAATAGACTGGTAAACAGGTGCCTTTTGGACCAACTTTTTTCAGCAGTGTCCGAAAATTATAAATGAGGTGTCATTCGATCCGGAATGACATCTAGATTTTTTCAAATTTGAAAAACTTAATTACTTTTTGATATATTTGCAAAAAACTAAACCCCCCCTTTTTTATTTAGTTAATTGTTAATAACTTTTACAATTTTTGCAAGCGGAACTTCATTTTTTTCAAAAATCATCTAGATGCCATTCCGAATCGAATAACACCTCATTTATAATTTTCGGAGACTGTTGAAAAAAGTTGGTCCAAAAGGCACTTGTTTACCAGTCTATAAAATAATGACTAGTTTCCCATCTCGTCCTGTTGTATAAAGAAAACTGACGGTATACTTACTCTGTGAGTTCGATGTGGTTGTCAGTATCCACAGGTAAGTAATCTCGATATTCAAGTTCTTTACAATCAGTATATGCTGTAATTGTAACAATGTGCATATTAGTTGAGAACAATTACTTAGCGATGTCTAGACCCGGCGACTTCGATTAGAAGTCCATTCGATTCGAGTCAACGCGGCTTCATTGTAATATCGTTATTGAGTCTTATCGACGTAAATAACAAAACACATTGTAAAAATAATTTCCTATAGTTTTCCCTTAATATTTGCAAGAAATCCCCGTTATTGCTAATAGCCCATCATCCGCTTTGAGTATAATTTTGAATATAATGACAAAGTACTTACAAATCAATACATATACAATCAAAGAAACAACTCATTACCTACCAAGACGATGAACTGCAAAAATAAGTAATTCAACAAGGAAAATCGCCCTGCGACGTCTATATTAAAAATTGTTTTGTTTTGTACAAGTTCAACCCCTGCTTATGATTTAATAGCAATTGAACGGACAATCAAGGCCTACATACCTACGTTTCAACAAACATCAGACACTATATTACGAGTACCAATAACGCATTTCAAATGAACCATATTTGCTGTGGCATTTCCATTTAATTTCCGAAGGAGTAATGTGTACTAAGCAAATCAAAATAACGACTGTCGCGTGATATTTATCTATTCTGTTGGACATATTTAGAAGCTAAAAGAATTTTGTAATAATAACGTATGATGTAATGTAATAACGTAGAAGGCAATTAAATAGATAACTTTATTAATTCGTCAACTATTATTCTGATGTTTACAAATAAGTATATGTAGCAGGAATGTTCGGTGCTTTGAAGTAATATAAGTACAAATACTTTTATTATTATTTTTCACTTTCAGAATTATGCAAAAAGGTAAATATTATCCTGTATTTATTTATTTCTCACGGAAAGTCTAATTTCCATGAGGAATAATGGGTTACCCATATAAAATCTCCTCTATTTTTATCCGATGTATGTACCTAGATGTTTTTCAAACTTACATATGTAACGTTCTTATAAAGGCCTTATTGTTATTAATCAATCACTTATCATTAATGTTCTATAATTGACCTTATTTAAATACAACCAATATTAATTAAAAATCGTAAAGTTGTCATGTCACATTGTCGACAGGGAGGGAGCATTTCCAAAATAATAATGATATTTCCAGGTTAGATGGCAACGCAACTGTGACTATTTGAAACTATAATCCGTTATTTGCTCCGGTCTGGGTGTCCGGGATCAACTCAAAAGTTGTTCGTTACCCATAAAACATGCGAAACTTGTTTAGTTTGGTAATATACATACCTTATATTGTTACTAATGTGTGTAGACATTTGTCTGTAGAATTACTTATATAAATTGATTTGTTTGACAATACATATTTATACAATATTTTAATTTTAGTAATAACTAATGAACATACTATTATTAAATCGATTTATTTGAAAACTAGCTACGCCCGCGGTTTCGCCCGTGTGGTGATGGGAAATCGTTGTATTTTAGATAACTCACACTATATTTTATAAATTATAGCTTATGTGTTATTTTGATATGTAAACTATATTATTGTAAAGTTTCATCAAAATCCATTCAGTAGTTTTTGCGTGAAAGAGTAACAAACATACATCCATACATCTATTTTTTTAGACTAGACATACAAATTATATATTATATTATTATATACAAATTATAATATCACAAGTCACACATAACACGCACACACACACACACACAACACACACGCACGCATTCATACATATTTCATCCTTTTTTCTTTTAAATGAATGTAACAATGATTTCACAATCAGAATTGTACCACTAGGAAGGAGGTCCCCGAGATACAGGTCGACCTAGTTTAGGGACCAATGAGTCAGAAATTTGTGAATTGTTTTTACTCAATAAATGATTTTTGATTTTGATTGATCTATAGTCTATACTAACAAACTTTCGCGTTTATAATATTAGTAAAGTAATAATATTAGTAGTAACTAAGACTCAAGGGGTGTAAGCGATAAATGGCATCACGTCATAAGTAGCTTCGGCAAACTTGCAGCACACCACTTAGCCACTCACGTTCATGTTGCCCCTGTCTTCTATGACACTTTTTGGGACCCATGCAGGGAGTGACGAGTCACCCTCTGCCCATTTTTCCATGTTCCCCGAACATTGCGACGCCAAAGTCCCTATATTCCCAGACCCCTAATACCGCTAGCAGTTCACCCCAATAGCCTGGTACTGCCTGTTCTCATTTCCCACAATAGTTTTACACTGGCCGGGGCTTGTCCTTGGGTGCATATTTTATGGTGTAGACAGGGATAATCGCCGGTCAGTGTCACGCCACATTTACATTCAATTTGTCAAAGCGCCTCTACGTACGCCTTCCCATGGTCCCACACAAGCCCTCCAAATGTCCGGGCCATTTTTATGGCATGTGGTATTCAAAGAATTAGTAGGATAAATTAAAGAAACTAGGTTAAAGTACTCCTTAATACATAAATATAAAGTTGAAACGTTACAATAGAAGCCTTACTTTTTATTTAGCGCATTAGATACGAACCAAGCTGCACAACCCCTTTACTAGCAACCAATACGATTTATAATACAATTACGTAAGTAGTACACCCCTTAGTAGGCAGTAACGCAGCGGAAAACATAGGAATCCATACAAACACCTTGCCTGCATTGGAGAACACATAATGAGATTTGTTGCTGTGTATCTGAATACAGGGATTGTAGTACTCGTAGAATATTCAATAGACTGTTAAAATCACCTTTACCAAGGATGTCTACTGGAATTTGAAGCAAAAATCTATTCATTATAATTCTACGATATTTACCAAAGAACAGCCGACATGATAGGTTTGTAGTTTCTTTTAATCAAATATTTTTTGTTAATTATCACAAAGTGTTAAAGCCCTTGTTTATAAAATGATAGGCCATCTTGATACAATGCGTGCGTCGTAACTAAAGCAACTAGATACTTGCACGATGTTTGATTTCGTACTGAAAATCACTAGTAAGTATCGATATTACTCTTGATATAATATTGGATACGAGTTGCTAGAGTTCAGACTGTGAAAGTGGCGCCCCTATTATTTTCTACTTTTTTTGCCATCCTGCACCAATCAATACCCAACCAATCAACCCAAGATCAAATCAATAATTAAAGTATTCATACCTAATTTTTTCCTGTTTTTAGGGTTCCGATGTATGACAATGAAACCCTTATAACACAATATAATTTAAAAATATAGTACTGAAATAAGTATGTGACTTTTACAAACACAGCTTAATTTTAAAATAATAAGAACAAACAAATGATACAAAATTAACAGAAGAGATGGTTCATGAAAGTAAAAACTTCATATTAAAGTAATTCAAGTGAATTGAATGTTTCATGAACTAGGTAAATAGATCTGTTGAAGAATATTAAGCATCATTAGAAGTTAGTGATGTCGTGATATTAATATTATAGTAGTTTAAATATATTAAGCTACCACAATTAATTATTAAAGATGTTATAGATAAATTTGGATTCGTTTTACGTTTGCAAAAACGTTTTATACTCGCAGACATAAGCAGTCTCACTTACATGACAGGACACCTATACATATAATAAGACAGTACAGTTCGAATTTCTGTACAATGAAAAAAATGCTAAAAACCGAGTCCGGGAGATGTAAGAAGTGAAATAGAACTAATTTAGATTTTTTTCAAATTTTTGTTTCTCTGTCAGTCTGTTTGTACCGGCTAAGCTCCGAAACGACTGGACAGATTTAAATGAAATTTTGTATGGTGGTAGGTTATATCCCTGGTCAACATACAGGATACTTTTGATCCGGAAAAATTAAAGAGTTCCCGTGGGATAGTTAAAAAATCGCACCACGCGGACGAAGTCGCGGGCAGAAGCTAGTTCTATATATATTCATAAATGTTGGTAGAGGTTGGCACTGAAGACCGAAACCTCCGTGTTACAATATTCTTTATACATACAATTCTTTTGTTTGTTTGTATGTTTCTTCTTCTGCGAGCGGGCGGTTTCCGCAACTCGACAACAAAGCGCCTATTTTGCGTGTTGTTTGTATGTCACTGACCTCCTTATAAATGGTTGGACCGATTTTAATGAAATTATTGTGTATGTTCATATGGGTCCCGGGATGGTACATTATATACACAATTGGAGCCAGTAGGGGTCTATCGAGTTTTTTTAGTTTTTTTTTCAGTATATAGTTATATTGACTTTACAAACTAACACGGATATTCTTCCACAGAATAGATATGGGCAACTTACGAAATAGAGATAGTTCATGCAAAATTCAATATGCATTCGGTAATTAGTGTATAGTGTAATTTGCACAGCAAAAAACAAACTCTTAATGGTTTTATTGTATATTGTGTACTAGTTTTCAAACCCTAGTAGTTCACATAAAACTGAATTAGGTTTTATATATTGCGAGCAAAGCCACTGGCAATAGCTAATATATTTATATAAACCTTCTTTGAAAATTTATCTAACTGCTCGTAAACTCCGTTGTGTTGTTTAGGACAAGTAAGCGGATATATAGACAGTTACAGATGCGGAAAGCGACATTATTTTAAACTATGTAAAGATTTTGGAAAAAATGAACCAAATTGATGTAAAACTTTCTTTCTTTATTTAAATACATTTTCTCTCAATTTTCGAATGAGGCAGACGAGGACAAAAATATTTAGTGATAGTTGTAAAGGAAAGATGTAAATTAGTAGCAGATTGTACTTGTATTGTGCTGATACCATAAATAAATCAGTTGATGTTGAGGTGTGTTGATATAATGTATTAGTATATAATTTTGGATTGTAATTTACAATTAAAGTTGTACACTCAAAACAGTTTATATAACATAACAACCAAATTATATTAATTAATTTATAACAGGTAATTGCTTAATTATAACAAACCCTTCAAATTTTCTGTGTAAAAAAATACAATAAAACTCATAATTTATTATCGACTTCAATAAAAAATATGGTCATTTTATAATTATTTTAAACATTAAAAAAAATTGAATTCTATATCTTTAAAATTTAAAAGATAGTGCAAAAGTTCAATAAAAATTTAAATTCAAGTCATATTACAAAAAATATATTTTGTTTTCTTTATAAAATAGATCAATATTATACACTAAAAAACAAACTAATAATGTCTGGGGAAAAAATATATTTTGCTTGTTTTTGTTCACTGATAGGTCAGGATGCTATCAGTGTTGTAATTTTCTTATCACAAACAAGTACTATAAACAGATAAGTATGTATATGCCATATAATAAGTGATTCAGTACAAATATAATAATAAAATATGATGAAAGTATTTATTACAATTACAATATTACATTCAAGAAAGACAACTTATTTAATTACAATGAGATAACATTTTAGGGAATATTAATAAAAAATATTTTAATCAAATAAACTTGTATTTTATCAGTTTAAAGTGTGTGTGACACTATTATCACAGGATTAATACATTAGCAACTCTAACAAGCTTCAAGATATTCCTGTTTTAGTCATCCCAGTTCACTTGATGACAGTCATGCCATAAGAAAGTTCCCTTTAGAGTCTGTGGTGCTTCTAAAGCTAAATATAAGGGAGCAGAAGCACCTCGCTCTGGTGTAAAGTCCCCCATACCTTTTGTCATATCAGTCATCACAAAACCAGGGTGGACACAGTTCACAGATATATCTTTGCCTTGTTCAGTAAATTGCCTTTGTTGAACAAATGTTAAAGCTGACATTGCCACTTTTGACACTTTATAATCCCCGTAATGTCCAGCAAAAGTGAGAAATGATTGTTTCCCATTCTTGGCAGACTCCAAAAAGTCATTAACAAACTGTAGTATTTCGTCAACAGTCAGATCATCCTTGACCAAGGTGTCCAGCCACATCTGCTTCCTTATGTTTGACAACAGACCCCAATCACTGCTGAGGTTAATGACACGGGAATTATTCTTCAATAGTGGATACAAGATTTTGGAAATAGAAAGTAAACTCATAAAGTTGGTATCGATTAGCTTTTTAGAATCTTCATAGGAAGATACACATTTGTCGAAATCAAGGACACCGGCATTGTTTACTAAAACATCTATGCCCGAATGATTTTTGGAAATATACGCTGCAAATTCTTCAATACTTCGTTCGTCTGTTACATCTAGTATATGAAATAAAGGTTTAAAGCCTAAATCCTGCAGTTTTTTGATGGCATTCAGCCCCCGTTCTTCATTTCTAGCAGTAAGATACACAACACCGTCGAACTTAAGGCAGAATCCTTTCACTATTTCAAATCCTATACCTTTATTGCCGCCGGTCACTATTGCTACTTTGGTATCCATTTTGTACGAAGAAATTTAGAAACTTATTTGTGTACAAACTATTACGATATTAAAATTAAAAATAATTTTAGCATAGAACGTACCTAAAAGTAACATTTTCAATAATTTAGGTTGTTCGTTTGACATAAATGACATATGACATTGGAGAAAATAAAGAAATCAGATGATTACATCATATTTTTTTAATGTTGACTCAGTAACTAGTCTTTGTATCACAATTTCCTTATATTGAAAATGACAAAATCTGTTATTGTTCTAAAAAGATTATAGAAAAGAGAAATTGACAAATAAATGTAGCTGCCATACTGATTGAATTTTATTCAGAGTGCATTGACCGAAGTGAAGCAATTTTTGACCACAGTCAAGGCGTTCCACCAGTAGCTCACAACGCCCAAAATGCTGCGTTAGTCGTTCCACAAGGCGACCGCGGTCGTTGAGGTCGTAGCGAAAACGTCACCAATGACGTCGTCATTTTCGATCACAGAACGCTCACAACGACCCATGTCAAAAGGTGAGTTTAATAGCCGGTCCACTTGGGTTTACGATTGTACCGCCGGCAAGCAAGTGGTACGGGAAAAATCGCTGTTGTTGTGAGCCTTTAATAGAACGAAGCAAGTATGGTTTAAGAGAAATATATAATCTCAAACCTTCTAAGATTGTAAGTATATTATTAAATTTTAGAGTTCCGTAGCAAAATTATGTCTAGGTATGTTGCCCATAGTTAAGAAGCAAAGCCAAAAGGCGGATGACAATGGAAGTGAAATGAGCTAAAATTATTTATCAGCACCTAGATGGCTAAAATAAAAATCATAATCTGGTATCGCATTTATTTGAATAGATAGAACTTGCAAATAAATCTAAATCATATTGTTTTCTGCTGCTTAACATTCAGTTAATAGATAAATCTTAAAACTTATTTCAAATGCAGAAAAACTGGCACGCCAGTTTTTTTTAAATACTATTATGGAAAAATACATATTTCATTCTTTATTTTCAATTATTTTAAAAATAAGTCCACTATTAGGTTTTGTTCGTCATCCTTCACTTATTCTGCATTATAAATACCTACATACCTAAATTCCGAGTGACGATAGATCATTCACACAGAATCCGCGGCGGACGAAATTGACGCCTTTACATATGGCTGACATCATAAGATCTACGTAATCACTCGCGCATTACCACATTTTTGAAGATATAAATTTACGGTTTTTTTTGGTATGTTTTGCGTAATACGGATTTGTCTAAGTAAATCATATCTTCAAAAACGTCGAAATACGCAAGCAGGATAGAGAACTGCATTTAGGTAGGCCCGTAGCAAATGGTGATATTTATTTCGGTGGTTTTATTAACTACCCACTAAATCAAAAGTGGTTATACCTTTTGGTAGGCCTTTGGGTCAAAAGAACTAGATTACAAACAAGAAACTTAATCACATAATTTTTTTTTCAACTATCTTCAAAACGATTAAAATAAAATTTAACTTTAAAAACCAATTTAATAACAAATAATCCTTTAAAATTAAGAGAAAAAATTATTTTATTATTATTTATTTAAAACATTCGAAACAGTCATGATAGTCGTTATATAACCAAAGGCCTATTAAAAGATCTTAAAGTTTGAATTATGATCATTTTCACTATATCTCAGATTCATATAAAGTTTTGATGTAAACAGCAAATATAGTACATGAGCAACTATTTTTGATAAGCATATGAACACAAATCGTAGAGATTTTATGAATAAATTAAGATTAATTTTCACACTCGATGATCTTGTTCCATTTTAAGTCCAGAAAGACAAATTTCTTTTGTGTTTTTGGCACTGGTGCTTGGTCATACACAAGCAAAAACCTCGAACATACGTTCGGAGATATTATATCGACTATGGACGTGTAGTATATCGGTGAATTTTTCAAGCGCGCCTTCAGGGCCAAATCATAAACTATATGAAATAGCGAAATATACCCAATGTAGTCTCTAGGCCGATTTTGGCGAAAACTCACATGGTATCATAACATTTTTTTAAAATCGATTACATTTGTCAAAAACCGAATGGCTGATATTGAAAAGAACCTTTTATTAAGAAAATAATCCATTCCTTTCATTTGTCGTTTACAAAATTTGATCGTTACAAGCTATGATTTGGTAAAATAATACAGAATATGTTTATTTATTCAAAATCAGATGATTCGTTTCCTGACGAGGGTAATTAATTTGATCACGTAAGCTACAACTTACAAGCACGTATATTAACGGTTCTCTACATTCTTGCGAGACCACAAGAAACGAGAATGTAGAATGAGGTCTCTCCCGGGGTTGTATTATTTTCTGGCGTTCTCGTATTATATTCTCGCAAGAATGTCTATTATTTCCTATTGACGCCAATAATTTATTTCGTGCACCATAGATTCGCACGTATTCGCCACCGCTCTTTAGGTCACCTGACCTAAGCTGACTGGAATATAATGTCTTAGTCGATTTTAACGGCAGCGTATATTTTCCTAATAAATGTATATGCAGCAAAGAATCCAATCGTGCCAGTGAGAAGCCAAAATGTTAACACCATTAGACCTGCAAATGTTACAATATGTTTTTTTAAGTATATATATATGGAGGCATACCGGAATCAATATCTTAATATCGACCAGTGTGACACCACCCTCTCACGGAGTTGCTTATATGTTGTCTGTCTATTACGTTTTCACGGAAAAACCACAAGACCGATTTGGTTGAAACTCAGTATATATTTTTTTTCGATGCCGAGGATGAACCTAGGATACTTTTTATCCCCAAAATTTGAATAGTTTCCGGGATAAAAATATATTTGTCTTTTTTGTTATCCTTTTATGGAAAGACTTGAACCGATTTGCCTGAAATTTGGTACATATGTAATTTTAATACCAAGGATGGCCAAGGGATACTCATCCCGGATAATGGGATAGATTTATGTATTTATTTATTACAAAAACTAGGTTTTGTGATTTTTGTCTATTTCGTCCACTTCGTCATTTATGTAGGTTACAGATAGATGGGGAAGGGATAGTTTGCGATATAAAATGAAGTGAATATTTCGGGGGCAAATAGCACTAACATAAAAATGTATTACAATGAAACCTGTAATAACAGCTGCTTTTTAAACAAAAGGCACGCATTATAGGTTGACCTGCGGTTCAGCCGCGGGGTAAACTTTAGTATTAATATAAAATGGTTAACTATGAGCTAATCGGTAATATGGTGTGTGACATTTCCGGTGGCTCATATTCTCCTCGCGCTACCCTATTTCTTGCTTCTTCCCCCATCCCATTCCCTCTCTTCTATTCCTCTTCTCATATATCCTTATTCCAGTTTTTCTATCCTGTCCTACAGGTTGGCAACTCTAAATGTTGCAAGCGTTCTTAACTATAGTAACCACTGTACTGTGTATAGTTCTGAAAAAGTGGGCCGTTTATCTTTTGCCAGCTACAGGCAATAAAAGATACAGATTTCCGAAGGTATATTCGGTAAATCTTAAGTAGCGAAGTGGTGGAGTGCGAAGGGGGAGGCATTTACGATTTACCGCTACTACGACATATTATTATCGACGATATTATTTTTTTGATTAACATGTCATAATTTTTTTTCACTAATATTATTATTATATTTCACGCGGCGCGGCCGCAAGGAAAATTGTTTCACTAATAAATACATATTCATAATCAGGCAACAAGAATGTCAATTTTAAGGTTTTGCTTTCATGGTAAGTTCCAAGTTAGGTTTGACATTTCTAAAAATTATAACATGCCCACATATACAATGTACTCTGTGATTTCCTTCATTATGACATAGATATCGTGTTTTGTATAATGCTGGTGGAATGCTTTTGCACACTATTTCCAGGCCCAAGAGTGTAGGCCACACAATGGCTAGTCCTTCAGTCTATCTATAAAATCCACATTACTGTGAAATAAGTCCCGGGCTAAAACTAGTATTGTATAAAAATATCTTCATCTTCTATCACACATTGATAAATTAATATTTCAATTAAGTGTTCCCCATTTTAGACAAATAAGATCCATGGTAATATATAAAAATAAATAAATGGCACAAAAATATTAAAATATCATTACCAAATCAATTGATTACCTGTATATCCTATATAAAGCAATGTAGGTATAAATTCTGTAATCTCTAATTTCTTGAAGAAGTAAAATATTGAGTAAATTAAAATGTAAACAGCAGATCCCCCAGAAACAATAAAGCTCTTCCACCACCAGTGGTAGTCCTAAAATAAGAAGAAATGTCAGGATCAACTACCCTCAAAAACATTATACTGCAATTTTTTAATTGTGTCATCAATTGATTACCTCGCCACATAGTTGGAAATACACAATAACTATTGATATTTGTGATACAGATACCACCAGGATGCAGAAGACAAGGAACAAAAATCCAAATAAATAATAAAATTGATTTTCCCACAATGCGTTGAATATGAAAAAGAGTTCAATAAAAACTGCCCCAAATGGGAGAATACCAGCCATCAGAATGCTGAAAGAGAATACAATTCGTAATGATCTACACATAATAAAATAATATATATTCGAAGAGTTGACAAACAAAAGGAAACATGACCAAAATTAACGTTTCTTATACCATCCCACTCAAAAAGCATTGTAAAAAAAAGCTTTTATGGCCAGTTATAATCTATTTAAAAAAATATGATTACTTATAACAAAAAATAGGTATTTTTCAATTTCTAAATTTCCCTCAAAATGTTTTGCGGGCTAATTTAAATTATCGCGTCTCATTGAAAAATGGATATGCACCGGGTACATTTACGCGCCATGATCTTTTACGATTTCAAGTATCGCCTGAAACCGGACGAATCGTATGATAGACTTCAAATGGCATTCATGGATGGAGGCTCTTCTAAGGCAACTTTGTATCGTTGGTATAACAAATTCAATCGCGGTCGACTTTGAGGAAGTAAGAAGTGATCGCCCTTTGACGGCTATTATGGAAGAAACGTACTAGCAGTACGAGTTATACATTAAAATATTCTTACACTTGCATCGTCGCAAGAGGAGTATAGTTTCACACTGGGTGCACAACCTCATCGATGCTCAGAAGCAGGCCCGGGTGGAATGGTGCCGTGATATGATAAACAAATTTGAAGCAGGCTCGTCTCCGAGTGTTTACGACATCGGCAGCGTTCGATTAAGCTGTAATCGAGGTGCCTCTGGCGGACTGGAAAATGAATTTCCAAAACTGGTTCATACATATGAAACTTTGTATCGAGGCTGATCGAGAGTACTTTGAAAATATTTAATAAAAACATATTTACCTATAGAACTATTTTTTTATATTCGCAAAATTTTCAGAATGTCCATGTATTTCATTCAGAAAAATACTCACATTTTCAGGTCGTAAAGTAGATAATGCACCAAAGTAGTATTATTTTTTGGAGGGAGTTAGTCAAAAAGTTCCCTGACTTTACTTGATTAAGTCCTAATATTCTTTATATGGAACATTAATTTTCCTTATTTATTTATAATTATCTAATTAGGGAAGGAATCTTTTTTATTCTTTCTGCAATGGCACAAATTCACTTTTGTTTGTCAACGCCTTATTTAATTATCTTACCACACATAGATGTTCATGTACCAAAGTTGTTCAGGTACTTTCCTTGGAATAAAATTGGTACGAACTGGATGCTGAAAAGGCTGTTTTCGGCTCCCAAAATAGTAACCCAAATATACTAAAGGCAGTGATATACAGAACCATAGACACAAAAGAGCCATCATAGTCGAGAAAGGGACTGCACCACTGGAATGTTTGCCCATTATGAAAAAGTTCAAAAAGAAACATGTGCCAAATACAGTAGCCGGATAAATTGTTGCAGTCAAGAATGCAGCCTGTTTCCATTGTTTCCCCTTCATGGTGTTATACAAGCGTGCCGAGTAGTAGCCCGCAATGAGACCCATGAATACATATAAGAATATGGCAGCAGTCATTAGTGCACCACGGCTAGCCGGTGACAACATACCAAGCATAGCAATGACTGAAAACACAAGCAAAACATTTACATGACACATTGTTCTTATAATGAGGTAGATGACACATCACAATAATTTTTTTTTTAAAAAGAGCAGGCATTCAAATTTCATGTCATCATCGTAACTTTAAAATATCATGATAGAAATAATTTTAATCACTGTTAGAACTAATTAATACACTCTTTGAGTCATTATAAAAATGATGTAATCAATTGCAACACTCATACAAAATGTAGGTAGCTTCAGAGTTAAAGTTGATAAAAATATCTCTTTACCTGACTGTCAACTACCCTATTGTCATTTCAATTACATGTGAATCCAATTTAGTTCAACTTACATATTGTTATCAGAGCCATGAAGAAAACTTGTATTCCACTTCCAATAACAGCTGCAAAGAGCATCCTTTTCGGTGGTGGTCTAAATACATCACCATGCACTAATTTCCAACCAGTTTCTTCCATCATATCATCAATACTTTCGTCTGAATTGTAGCGTGCAATGTCTCTTCTCAGAGTTCTCACCATAATCATTGTTAATATTCCTGAGAGAATATTAAATAAACGTAGATATATTTTGTATTACAAAAAATATACCTTATAAAATCACTACAAACAGAAGATAATTTTTCACAATTATTTCTAAGGCAAAGATTTATTAAATGCAGATGCCACAGAAAAATTTTCAAGATAAAAGTATCCTAGGTTTAGTTACATTTTGCTTTATCAGTGAATCTCAACCCACTGATAAACATAGGCCTTTTTAGATTTATACCTCATATCCTAGTCTTTCAGTTTCCTCATCAAACATACACTATGACCTTATAGTTGACAGATTCACTAGCCATAAAGGAGTTGTACATTGTATCTATGACAATGCTGTCTCCATTACAGCATTTACTACTCCTTTAGTCCTACGACAAAGATTGCTGGTTCAGTGTCACTTTGCTTGTATATTTTATAACTGGTGTTGGTAACCTTATTACTTATAAAAATAAAGAAATAATAATGTTATAAAAATATATAATTTTCTTTTCACAAATGAAACAATTCTATTAATTAAACATTGATATTATAATTAGAATTATGTGAAATATAAAAACTTACCTGAAAGAAAAAACAAAACAACAATAGAGTTGACAATAGAGAACCAGTGTATTTGTACATCCTTCATGCCCAGATAAATGTCCCACCGAGATGCCCAGCTTACGTCAGATTCCCCCCATTCTACAGAGTATGTAAAGTATAATTTTGTACCAGTATCCTCATTCACCAACTGAGCCTTAGGGTTGGCAGGGAAATTACAAGCATCTTCTACAAAGGTTAATTCGTCCTTGTCAATTGAAAATGTTTCAACTTCAAAGCCTACAACTCTGTAAGAGTCTCTGAAATTAGAATATATTTCAACATAACAATTTCATTATGAAACTAAAAAATCAGGCAAGTGTTTAAAAATAAACTATGAAAGGTTACATAGGGCTGACAAACATCAAATGTTATCATCATAGTCTTGTAGGTATGATGATTATAGTAGCCATCTTATAACAATGTGTTTGTAAATAGTCCTATATGTATTAACATCATAATTTATATTACCAAAGCATTCCATAATAAGTACAGTAATATAGCAATATATCAAAGGATTCATAATAAATGGGTGTACAGACAAAAGTGCAGTTTTACACAAGGAGCAAAATTGTGATTGTATAAGGCTGAAATTTGGAATACCTATCTATTTAGGTACACTTGAATACTGGTAAGTGTTTCTAAATTGTAAAATTTCATAGATTTTAGTGAACAACAACAAAATGTCATTTTTGTCTACACACACATATTTGTTATGAAGTCCTCGATATATATTTTTTTTTAACAGTAAAACATATTTTTATTCTCTGCTAAAACCCTAAGGAACACTAATTTTACAATTATTAATCCTGACACCTCAGACTTTAAGTTGGTCTTATGTTTGTTGAAATTTAAAACGAATACTAACGAAATATAAAAATGAAGACTTACTGGCTGTGTTTATGATATTTAAGCAATAACTTCAGGTGGTTATTGATATAGGCTTTCCCTTTGGACATGAAACCGAGGCGATATCCTTGTTCTATGCTATGTTCAGATGTATC
The DNA here is from genome assembly GCA_012273795.1 of Dendrolimus punctatus. Classification (NCBI taxonomy): domain Eukaryota; kingdom Metazoa; phylum Arthropoda; class Insecta; order Lepidoptera; family Lasiocampidae; genus Dendrolimus; species Dendrolimus punctatus. Next base: position 8,640,916 of record CM022536.1, read on the forward strand.
AGCACTGATTACTCTAGTAGCAACAGGCAAATTATCTACCAATCTGAAAACAATAAGATTCATGTCAAATAATTGTTTAATACATATAATATTTAATTTAATAACAAGGATTTACTTACAAATGTACAAAGTATTCATGTTCTATACGGCTAGCTACCTTTTCAGAGTCCTCTACATTCCAATTTATGGGATTATTTTTGTGATGACATAGCAACTTACACTTAATATTTTCAGCCATGTGAACCTCATATGGCGTGTTTACAATCCGATCTCCTCGAAGTACTTCACCTAAATTTTCTGACTTATACACAAATGTGCCATTCTTTGGTAAACAGAGAGGCAAAGAATAATATTCATATGGTAGTTGTGTATGTATACTCGTCATTTTAACAGCTTTAACTTCAATTTTTTGGTTTCTTTTAAATTCCACAGGGGCCACTCCAGGGACATAAAATCCATCGCATAGAATAATAAAGTTGATAATTAAGGAAAATGGTAAATAGATCTGCAATAATACAACAATAGTGTAAGACCTTACAGATAACTTACATTGTGGTGTAGAGGGACATAAATAGTAGTTTACCTCTTTCATATTTTGTTCATTAAATAATTAATGAAAATCAAAGAAAACATTTAGTTTATTTTATATACGATAGCAGAAGCAAATACATTCAAAAACAGCAATGCATATTATACATATGATGCAAATTGCAAAACGTCACTGCGAAGCTGATTTTTTGACGTTAAGAACACATTTGAAATTGTCAAACTAGCTTTTTCAACTACAATTTAACTGTCAATGATATTAACTCATACACACAAATTGGCTCATATTATAGCATTTAATGAAGTTATTCTTACATAAGAAAATAAACCATAACCGTCGTTTCGCAGTATTGTTCGAAAATTCAATTTTATATGAAAAATTATGAAAAATTCTTTATTTTGTCATTAAACAAAAGTGTTGTCAATACCTTAGTAAACTGTAAAAACTTGCGAAGCCCTGGTTAAAGACAAGTCTATAAAAAGGATTTAATTTTTGTTTGCTTTGCTTTTGCATCTAGTAATAGTGTGATCGAATTCGACATTGTTTTCTTTAAATTAGGTGTAATGAATACAACCTGTATTAATTTGATCTTATGAATAATCTTTTGTAAACTGTAGTAAAAATTGTTTGTACGTTACTTTGAAGGTACAACCTGACGGCATCATGGTACAGGTAAAAGTTTTACTGTCTAAGCCATGTGATTTTACGTGCCGTTTTCCTCATAGTTCTTTAGAAATTTTAGAATAACAGTCATTATAAAACTTTATCGCCATTATTTGAATAAAAAAATGATTTCCAAGATCTGTTTCAACTAGTTTTCTTCAAAACAAATTTTCCAAGACTGTTCACATCCAGGTTGATTTTAAGGAATGTTTTATAATTCTGTGTATTTACTATTTTCAGGCTATAGATGAAATGCAACAGCCTGATTTACCCCAGGCTGTGAAATTGTTAACCGAAATGAATACAAATGTTCAACAAGTATCACAGCTTGTTGATAATATGCTGGTTCGGGTAAAGAGTGGAGAAATGTCTACAGATAAAGGTTTAAGTTTTTTAGAAATGAAATATCAAATGCTTCTTAGTTATTTGATAAATTTAACCTACATTGTTTTGAGAAAATGTTTTGGTGAAAAAATTGAGTCCGATCCATCAATTGATAGACTTATTGAAATACGTACTGTACTTGAAAAAATTCGTCCTATTGACTCCAAGCTGAAATACCAGATAGACAAGTTAGTCAAAGCAGCTATTGTTGGTGGTGACTCAGCTGATGATCCACAATCTTACCACCCTAACCCAGCAAACTTAATTAGTAAAATCAATGATTCAGATGAAGATTCTAGTGTAGTATCAGATGGTGAAGTTGATAGAAAAGGTAAAATAAATAAATCTAACATTTATGTACCACCAAAATTGGCTGCAGTGCACTTTGATGAAACAGAAACTAAAGTCAACAGTGAGAAAAGAAACAAAGAAAAGTCAAATAAGCTTAACTCTAGTATAATGCGAGAATTGCGTGAAGAGTACTCTGAAGCACCCTTAGAAGTTAGCATTGGAAATCATGTCAAACAATCTATATCTAAATATGAACAAGAGAAGACTGAGTATGAAGAAAACTACCTCACCCGTTTACCTGTTACTAAAGCAGAAAAGAATAGAAAACGAAAGTTAACAACAATCGGAACTATTGCAGATGAAATTACAGGTAGCAGCAGTCATCGGCCATCACGTAAACACAAGATAAAAACCAAGAAGGGTAAAGGTTTTAAAAGAAGGCGTACTCAATAAAATTACAAATCTGTAAATGAAAGATAACTTAATTTTAAGAGTAAAGTTAAATAATTAGATATTCTTCAAGTTAATTTCACTTTGCATGTTTACTAATTTTTACTTTTTATTGTTGTGTTTAAGTACTATATTTATTACTGTTTCATTTACAGTTCATATGTTATCAATTTTAGTTCATAGAGTAACCATGAAGGGTATTTATTTATTTTATCTGTAACAAGTCATAGATAAAATAAATAAATACCCTTGATAGATGCAAGTATCATGGAATAAGACAGCTAGGAATAACAATTACCCATTTAAAAAGGTAGCTCTAACAAAGCCCTTAAATCTCACATTTGCAGTGGCCGAAGGCCCCACAAATCTTTCTTCTATGATTTACCAAAACCCACTAGACTTTAAAACGACATTTTGTTGTTTAAATCATATATATATTTCGATCATCTCAGTAAAAAAGATTCAATAAATTTAATAAAACTATGTTTTGATGGTTTTAAGTGAATTAGATTTTCATGAATTTGGTGTTTTGGCCACTTTAATCACAGAAGAACACAGACATCAAGTGTCAATGAATATTGTTAAAGTTTTGTTTTGCCTTTAGCTAACTTGTTAATTTTAATTATTTAGTTTTAATTTTGTTTATGGTTATTATTTACAATTTACCATGGCTTCGCAATGTATTGTAGCTTAAAGAAGTGATGTGGCGCAAGAAACTCTTCGGCAAAGTAGCTACTGAAAAGTGGCTGTAACATGGGTATAATAAAAATTAAATGTATTGCGGCACATAAAATCATTAAAACAGTTTTATTATGTATATACTAGATGCGAATACTTAATAGATTTATTTTCAATTTACAATGTTATTCATATTGAGTTATATGTAGACTGCTATAAAATAAATTGTGAAGTGTTATTCATAAACATTTATTATCCTCAAAAGCTTTAATACACGTTTAGAAAAAGATATCCAAATAAAAAAAATACTTGATATCCAATCAAATATTCATAGTAGCATATTAACACTAAATTCCTAACACATCTAATTTAAATTTGAAAGTCTAGTGGTGATTTTTTATATCAGAACAGAATAGAAGAAATACTTGGTGCCCTCTACAAAAATAGGACTCATCCAGTATTTTTCTTTCATAAGACAGTATTTAAAGTTACAACGCACATGAAAATAAAATTCTAAGAATTATTTAACAATGATATTCATGATTAATTTTGTGTTAAGTTTTTTTATTGGTAATGAAGCTAAAGTTAACATTATTTACTGCTAACCTTATATGACCTACTTTTTTGCTAATGTAAATGACTAAAAACTTCAGTTTTTAGATCAGTTTCAAGAATAATAATTATGGAAGCTACATAAAAACATTTTTATTGAAAGAACACGTTACTTTAAATATTGTAATAATAATTGTACCAGCACAATTTATCAATTTGTTTTTGCATTTAAATCATTGACTGTGTTTTGTTTTGTATTTTTTTTTAATTTAATTAATAAATTTTGTATGGTTTACAAAAAAACTTTCATTTATTGATATTTTACTTTTTATACCTAATGAAAGAATACCAAGCTGATAGTGTGCGAATTAATTATCTAGTGATTGGGGAGCCTTGGAAAATCTTGAAGGCATGTTGCTGGATCAAAAGATTGGTATCTAAAAAGTCTCATCTGGCGTATGTGACCAATAGGAGTATGGGTATCAAGACATTGATACACTCCTCGCGGAGGTGCCGTGCCGTGGTTATGAGTCAAGTCTGAACGTATGACGCGGTTCATTAACCAAATTGGTGACGACATAGTCAACTGAAACAACAAAAGTAGTTTTAATTTCATTATATATGGCTATTGATGTCTATAGAAAAGTACAGTGTGCAAGGCACAGCAAAGCTCAACCCCTCATTATGAATGCAATTGCTACATCGCATCGGTTCTCATCGTGTTTATTGTAAGACAAAATATCCCTTTTGAAGAGTATCTCAGCCGATGTTAAAGGATGATGTGGTCGAGGATAAAGTACGCTTACCTAGTTTCTTAGAGCGACAGAATATGATAGGATCATTTAGGTACCATCCCCAGTCCTCGATACGCATATATTTTTCTTCTAAGTTTCCGCAGTAGCGAGTAAGCTTAGTAGCTAAGTGTATAGCCTTGTTCGATATTATAATAGACTTAGAAGCTACCGAAGCATCCAAACAAAGGATCAGTTTCCCCAAGATGGATAAATCGGCAGGCAGATTAATATAACTCCCAAATCAATTAAGCTTGTGTTATTTCGTGTATATGTAACGAACAAAACTGGCGCTGATCCCAGACATACAGACCACAGTACATAAGAGAAAGTTTGTTTACAATATGACAATCTGAATCGAATTCGGGATTTTCGAGATCGCGCCTAAGTGTATTTAAGCCACGACTACGCAAGTTGGAGTCACAGCACAAAATATGATGTTGACACAAATGAATATGCGAATGTGAGTTTATTTTTTTTATTAAGACATAACTATTTAAATAGCCGAACATCATGAAATTTTGCATCTAGGGTTGAAAAGGTAGTTAGTTAGTACTACGTTAGTTCAGAAAAAGACAAAGGATATCTCTCAACCAGAAAAAGAAAAGTCCCCGAGAGATAGAAAAATACAGTTAAATAAAAGGCACTGCAGTCGATTGTTTTGACGCCTTCAAGCCTCCGGTGCAATTCATACTTAGATAAATAGGGTGACATAATTTAAACTTGACACGAACGAAGCTTTGCTGGCACCTGGTCTATGTATCTGTATAACAATTTAACAAATCTGTAGAGGATTTAGATTCTACAATGAATTTCAAATAAGAAAAAATCTGGGGGCTTGATTCGGATAAGCAGATACTGATTTTATTTGTCTGTCTGTTAGATGATAACGTGACAACTACTAAATGGATTTAAATGAAATTATGACGTCGTTTCCGTGAGATAGAACAATACCTATACTCCATTCAAATGTTACATGAGCTTTGCATTTGTTAGAGGACGCAATTTTATTTTTGGGACATGAGTGGGGGTCCATAGAAGCTTAACCTCAAGTTTGTGGGGTCGCCACCCTTGTCTCCCGGCCGCCATCTTGGAAAAAGGGGTGAAAACACTTTTTTCACGATATCTCGGAAACTATGCGTCTTACAAAAAATTTGTAAAGTCATAATTTGTAGCAAATTGTTTTGCCTACAAATATGTTTATGTAACATTTTGCCCTAAATTAAAAATTAAAGAAGTTATAAGCAAAAAAGTGAGATTTTTTTGCTCATTCCTAACTCTTTTCTTTACCATAGAACTTACCAAATTTAACTTATCGAATGTTAAGCAGGTAGAAAAGGTCGCCCGTTTTTCCCGCCACCTATAAGGTAGAGTCCGTAGACGCGTTTTTTTACGTGGTATCCCCAGTAGGCCTACTCCACGGACATCTTGCTTATAAGGTAATCCTCGACATCATAATATTTTTAATGACTTATTAGCTAGCTACTCTAATCGACTTTTCTTCGATGATCCAGGGGAGGCTCAGAATCTAAATCAACGTCAAATTTGAAAGTTTGAGGAATGACAGAAGTTAAAATTGGAGTCATAGTTGGAAGTTCATCTTCAAATTCATTTTCTTCCATTAACTTTGATATCTCCATAATGTTGCTGCATATTTCGTCAGAACAGACATAAAAAACGCGCCTACGGACTCTACCTTATAGGTGGCGGGGAAAACGGGAGGGGGGACCTTCTACCTGCTTAACATTCGATAAGTTAAATTTGGTAAGTTCTATGGTAAAAAAAGATTTAGGAATGAATAAAAAATTGCTCACTTTTTTGCTTATAACTTCTTTAATTTTTAATTTAGGGCAAAAAGTTATATAGACATATTTGTGGGCAAAACAATTTACTACAAATTATGACTTCACAAATTTTTTGTAAGACGCATAGTTTCCGAGATATCGCGAAAAAACTGTTTTCACCACTTTTTCCAAGATGGCGGCCGGGGGACAAGGGTGGCGACCCCACAAGCTTGAAGTTAAGCTTCTACTGACCCCCCACACATGTCCCAAAAATAAAATTGCGTCCTCTAACAAATGCAATACTCGGCCCTTAAATTGTAAGATTTCAATGGAGTACTAAGTATATCCAAAAAGATCAATACGCCGATCGGAATTAAGATATGCCGTCAACGTCATGGCAACGCAAACCAAAATGTCGCTGACTCAGCTTATAATAAATAACACTAATAAAAGTAGTTTCAATCGGAGGCAAAGTAAGTACTTGAAAGAAGATGGTGAGCTTTTTAGCTAGTTTTTATTTGATGATGACGGCCCTACCTCCTGCAGACTACAGCAGTATTTCATTTTGTACAATAACTAAACAAGTCATTAGCTTCCAAATATGTAAATGTGAATGAAGCCATAATTTACCGGTTTAGTTACAGACGGATAAGGGTTTCTGTAATCATCTTGCTGAGTAGTAAGATAGTCCATTATACCAAAATCTGGAGGCAATTGTGCCAAATCTGCTTTCTTCATCAGTTTGTTTCTGGCAGGAGTACTAAAAATGAAGTGGAATTACTTTATTTTGCCGGTTACTTACCGACTTCCAAAAGCAGGAATTCAAATGATTTTGTATTACACACCGACACGATTAATCTCAATTGTGGACCGAATTCTAAAAGTCTCTTTACTCGAAAGTATATACTCCTGAGATGGTCCCATTGTCATCAAGTCATGATCTGATGAGTGGATCGAAATCGAGAACAACTCTCGTTGAAGAGCGCTGAGCGCCTACTCTTCAATCAAAACTTGTATACGCGTGCCAGTAGTACAATTTTCGCTGACGCTTAAAATATTATTTCTAAAGCTATTCAAGCAAGTACGAAGTAGATTTTTTTAACAAAAACAAAACCGTCTTTAAATTAAAATGCAAGAAATAAATATTTTCCACACCATCATGCCAAGTCGGTGCCAAGAATGATAGAATATAAAATACAACAACAAAATTGCAAAAAACACCAGAATCAAGATGTTATTTTTTGCTTTTTTAATTTTGAAGTCTGCGAAAGCCTTTCTAAATATGCACTATTTACTTACATTCTCTGGACTGCTACAACTGCGATACGTTAGTCGTTTATGTCATACTTACTCTGTACAGGGATATGAAGTGAAATTAACAAGTGGCTTAAACGGATATATGGGATCGGTTTTAGTAAAAACTTGAGACAGCATATGCCTCGTTTCAGTCATGTTGGTGCCCTGGTCTTCAGTACCCCATCGGGTATAAGTACTCACATGATTACTTAGTTCATCACGATATACATAATTATCTTTTTTCTCGGCATGAATAGAAAAATCCCAATTTTCAACTTTAGTTTTTGGTCCATAGCAGTTTTTAGAAAACAATATTTGTTCAGGCTTTTTCGACATCGGATTTTTGGTTCTCATTTTGTTAAAGAATTGGATGAGGTACCTATTACTTTGGTATAGTATATTTCTGTTAGTTATTATATTCACAAAAAATAGCAGAATAATGACAAATAATACAGAGGTAAGAAAATATATAAAGTATTATATATGTGAGAAAAATAAAATAATTTTGTCAAATTAAACTTCATTGATGTGCGTAATTTACACAGAGTACATTAAGCATGTAATCCAAAGAGTATATTGATGATGTAATCTATAAATATGCGTTCTCTTTAGTTACAGAAAAAGCCACGCTATGCCCATTTTCACGACGACGGCAAACAGAAACGTTACGAGGATAATATGTTCTACATTGTAGGGTTTACATCAAAGAGTACATTCTTTACATACTGACCACACCCTCGCTTGATGCTGCGGGAGTGGGCATAAAGAAGGGTGCGGTATAGATATAGGGCACATTTATTTATTATTTGAGATATAAAATTAACTTAATAAAAAAATAATAACCACGAAGGCGTAAGCCCACCACCACGACCACCTACGTAAGCCTAGGGCTAAGAACGCAACTATGATTTATCATTTGGATAGAATTTAGATTCAGAAATAACATTCCTCATATTGTTTTTGAAGTGAAACTTCTATATAGAGGGGGTCTTACGGTATTTCGCTCACGAAAAGGTGTCACGGTCACGTGGTCTAATTCTTACATTTTTAAACTCGTGATATCTTTCGAATGGAATGTCCAAATTGAATAAATTCAAAAAGTTATATAAAGGTATTGAAGCAGCCTTGAATATGAAGTAATTTATTTTGATAAGGATTAATACCAAGATACAAATAAAGAGCCTTTTCTAGCGGCGGCATTTTAATTAAAATTTGAAAATAAAAGAACACTTATTGTGGCATAACTAATGATGATATATTGTGTCGCGACACTTTTTGTAAATAATGATGTGTTCTGCAAAGTCGTAGTACATTATTTTATTCTATCATCAATAGTTTTCGCAGCGCACGCGATTTTAGGTATTTTTTACATTATTGGATGGGTTACATTATTGGAGTTTTAGTAAGGACCCCTAATTTATTTGTAAATATTATATACCTTATGTCACCCGGGAATAGTGTAGCTTGCCAACAGTGAAAGAATTTTTCAAATCGGTTCAGTAGTTTCGGAGCCTCTTCATCAAAACATGAGCAAACGAAATTTCATTGAGTTACTTTTTTTGGAAATATTTTTCTGTTAATATAATTTGATGTCCGAATGAAGTTGATGACGAAAGATGCGCATTTGGGTGATTCTTTGAAAATGTGCAAATCGCACGGCCCTTAACAAATAACATACCGTAAAACGGGGTGAATAGACACAATATTGAACTTTACTTCATTTTTATATATGTCTTCAGTAGTCAAAAGAACATTATATCGGGCTTATATCATGTCTCTTAGCTGTTTTAATAGTTTTAAGTCATCTAAATTGGCGTTTATTCCTTAATTACAGCACAAAATGCAAAAATATGTTTCGTTTCTATTGACCCGCACATGGGTTCAATAGACACAAGGTATGAGGTGAATAGAAAAAAATGCTAGGGTTGGCAATTTCCAAAGATTAATTAGACACCTGCTTAAGTAGATAGGTAATGTAAGTGTGAAAAATAGGTAGGTAGTTATGTAGTAAATGTTACCTAATGGTAGAAATAAAACAATAGGTAAGTAAAAATATAAAACTTTTTAATCTTTAATTCTTATCGATGAGATCAATTATTTATTCTTATATTCGAGATCAATCAGTTGCATCGTTTATTGATTGCACAAAAAACAAGTTATAATTCTAAGAAACAGTCTCATTATTAGATAGGTACATAGTCACCATTTTCAATAATTAACTTTTCAATAATCAACATTTAAAACTAGGTACTAAATCAAAGAGTTACACTTTTTAACAATAGCACAGATATAGTCACTCGATCATTATGTAATACTATCACGTATTATATATTGTTATCCATTAAATCTTTCAGAATATCATTATCGTTTTTGTAAAATGATGGTCGCCGAGTTTGGATAGTTTGTAAGCTGCTTGGACCAGGACGATCAATTTTATCAATTGTATCCTCTAAAATTTTAAGGCGCGAATTTGGATATATTTTTTTGCACTTATTTAAAGTAACCTTTTCCATCGTAGTAATATCTGAGATCTTTTCATTAGATATAATTTTCAGTTTTCTTTTATTCTTTTCCGTTGCATTTTCTTGTTTATACGTCATTTCTATTCCGGTATCATTCTGCATCTCGTTTATTTGTATGTCATGTATAACAATTTCATTTTCACACAGTAACATGTCTTCCAACATAATAGGCATTGTTTCTATGGAATTGTTTGCTACAAAATCGAAGTCATTTATTGTGTCAAGTAGTATTTTTTCAGTGTCTTGTCCGTTTTCTTGTTTATTTTCCTTTTCAGCAATATTCTGATGTTGTGTTTTAGTTTTTTTCCCTACACCTTTTCCCTTATATTTACTGTTTTCCTTACCATCGCAAGTATTAATTGTAATATTTTCTTTGTTTTGTGTTATTTTGGATGTCAGTTTTGCTTTTTTTGATCTTTGATGGCTTTCCTCTTGTTCTGTTTCTACGTAGTCTTCACTTTCAGTACCAACGCTTCGTCCAGGTATAACTTCCAACTTTTTTTTCCTTTTTGGTTCGGTTATGTTCATGGTTCCATATCTCATCTCCCTGAGCAGATCTAGAACAGATTTTTCTATTTCAGTTTTATTTTCATTGTTTTGCACTTCAGGTAGTCTGCTTAAAACCTCTTCTTCATTAATCGGGTATATTCCTGTTTTCCGGAATCCTGCTATTATATTAGCCTTACTGTTGTTGCGAAGCTCTTCCATTAGTTTATTTAAAAGTCTAGGAAAACATCCCTTTGGAATCGTTGCTTGGGTTTTCCCATCGGTTTTTTTCCACTTCAATACTACGTTTCGCCATGCTATCTTCATAGGCCTGAAGAATGCCACATCAAGAGGTTGTGTGAGATGTGTACTATTCGCCGGTAAAAAAATGAATGATATTTTTTGTTCGTGGCACAGTTTTATTGTCTCCATCGACAAATGCGACGAGAGATTATCGCCTATTAAGCACTTTTTCCCAACTTTATCTTTGAAGTGAGGTATAATGATCGATTTAATCCAATCTTCAAAAATGGTTGCATCAAACCAACCGGATTGCGTACGATTATACCTTGCTCCTGGTGGTCCGTTTTCAGTCCATGTGTTATACAAGTTTTGAGCCTTGTATACCACATACGGCGGCAGTAAAGCGCCGTCAGCTGTAGCGGCTATCATCAATGAAACTGAAGACTTTGAGCTATTCATTACCCTCTCTGGGTACTTTGTTCCTCGTTTAGTAATTATTTTTTTGCGCCCTGGGTCATCGGTCAAATTAGTTTCATCATAGTTAATTACATTGCTCGGATTAATACCTGCCAATGACTCTTCTAACTCTTTGAAGTATTCTTTAATCGAGTCTGGTGAAACTTCTGCCCTTTTTTTCTTAATGTTTTGGCTATATCTTTGGGAAATTTGGTTTTTGTGACGTTTTAGAAAACTCGCGACAAAGTCGGGTCCCGGTAAATTATTTTTAAATTTGAGCACTGTCCGGCCCACTTGGTCGAGATAAGCCTTAACAATGTATCTCAAATCTAATGCATCTAATGGGCATCCCCATTCTGCACATATATTGATATACTTTATCATGCACTCTTCAGTCTCGTCAGTTAAAATAGTTTGCCCTCCTTGTTTTTTCATAGTTTTGACACTGTGTCTATAAAGTACAGATTTATCGATATCATATTTCTCCGCTATGGTCTTTAAAGAGAATTTGCCATTCGCATATGCGGCAACAGCTTCATTTATAATATTTTCATCGTACTTTCTATATCTTTTCCCTCTAGGATCAGGTTTATAAACACGCGGCATAATGATGTTCCTATAACAGAAGAAAATATTTATCTAGGCGATGGAAATATTTATTTACCTACATAATTAGTAACATTGTACATAAAACTAGGATTTAATTCTTGATTTGGAAGTTTGTAAACAATTCCCAAGAATTCTAATTTTTTCTATTCCAAAAGAAAATAAAATTCTAATATGTAGCAGCCCTAACACATATTTTTCTAATCACCTCTTACTCGTTTCTATTGAACCCTTTTACGTGTCAATTGAACCCATACTACGTATCTATTCACCCCATACTACGTATCTACTAGCCCCTTCCCCGTGTCTATTAACCTCAATCACAAGTAAAAAATGACTTTGTTTAACATTTTACAAATATTTCGAAATTTACATCATAAAAGCACTTACCTTTGTATTAATTTAGGTGACAAGGAACCAACGAATACATTAACAAATTGTGATGACACAAAACACTTCCTTCCACAGTAAAAATAATAAATTTTATAGGACCTCGTTTAACCTGTATTCAAGGGACTCACTTCAAGATCTTTTTTTATTATGTTGGACAAACCTCACGTCAATTCAGTGTTGCTATTTCAAAAAAAATAATGGTGCAGTTTAAAAAATAAATAAATTTCGGAACGTTTTTCTTTCAAAATATTTGGCTATAGTCTGTAGAAAAACATTTTTAGTTTTGTATCTATTCACCCCTGCGGTTTTATTCACCCCGTTTTACGGTACTTAACTACCACTATTGGTGAACTTATGCTTGTTAATAGACCGATCTAAATGTTTTCTACAAAGTGCAAAATATATTATATATGTATATTAAATTGAAATACTGAAAATTAGATGATAACTTATCAAAATTTAATTACCATCAGTGTCCCTTTTCCCAGATTTAAACAAGTTATTAGTCCAGTAATCAAAATGCAATTGAAGAACGAAGTTATGGTTACATATTCGTAAAATAGGATATTTTAAGACTGTTTTAAATTCTAAACAATTACACAAAGAACATAATTTAATTAAGTTAGGGTACTCTGAAAAATGTCCTTATGCTTTTCCCTACTTACCGTTCGTGAACATGGCCACTATGATTTCTGTGTTTTTAAATATTATAACAGCGCGATCAGACATAATAAATGTAGAGTCAGTCGTCGCTCACTCGTCGACCGTACGATTTTGTCGAAGATTGTTGCATTCCGACGAAATTGAAGATTATCCTTCGTCGCGAGCGTTTTGGTTCAAAATATTTCTCACTACTGTTTATGAGCTTTTGATGTCGGTAACATGTTTTTTTTTATAAAATGTAGGTCAGTAGATTCCGTTTAAAGGACTATTTTTCAATATTTATTTTAAAAATTGCATAATCTTACTAAATACTGAAATTTTCCAATAATTATTAGAAATTCTAACCACCATTTGTAATGAATTCATTTGAATGGTAATAAGAAATTATTATATTAATTACTATTATATATGGTTCATGAGGGTATGCAACTCAGATTACCTGATCAAATGTTTGTAAGTTCGATTATCGGAAGACAAAAGTATTTGATCCACAAGATTTGTTCCAATTAAATTCTGTTAATGACAATTGTCAACGAGTATTTTCATCTTTTAGGGCGTTCCACTAGTAACGCACAACGCCCAAAATGCTCAGTTAGCCGTTCCACAAGGCGACCGCGAGCGTTGCGGTCGTGGCGAAAACGTCACTAATGATGTCATCATTTTCGATCACACAACGCCCGCAACAACCCATGTCAAAAGGTGGGTCGAAGTGGGCGTTGACCACAGAGCATTAATTCTCGCTTGTGATGTGAAAGATGGCGAATGTAAAAATATCTTTCGTTATTAATTTTGTAAAATTAATTTTAATGTATTTTGAACAGCTATCTATCATTTTCCTTTATTTGTTATTAACATTTATTTACACAATTTATTTCTAATCAGTTTTCATTATTGTTGACTTGAATATAATTATATAATTAATGAGAAAATCATTGTTCGTAGACATAGCTTTTGCTGCAGAATTATACGAAAGAGTTATAACTCAGAATTCAGAACTATAGATAAATAGATAATTCAATGTATTTCTTGAAAGTCTAAAGTGGCTTTTAAATTCTTCATCTGAATAACGATCAACTATATTTTTATATTGTGTAATACGTGGCCTGAGATCACGTTTTTTAGTATTACGTTTTATAAATTTAACGTCCACTCTTCAACTGAGCTAGGCCAATTGCTTTCTTCTAAATTATTACCGCGATGAAGTAGCCGATACCCAATTGACCCATTAAGGACACTTTGTATAAATAGCTATATATTTTTAACATAAATTAGTCAACCCTACACATTGAAAAAGGCGCGATTTTCATATCAACCAATGACATTTGCGTATGACATTAATGACATCAACGCCCCATAACCCGTTCCACCAGCTTTTAGGATTGTAACGTCCGCAAGCAAGTGGAACGGCAAAAATCGCGGTCGTGAACGTGGTCGTTGTGAGTCCCTAGTGGAACGCCCTGTTTGTGTTTCGTCACAGATTAATAAATGTTACTACGTAACAGATACTTCACTCCCATACATTGAGGTATAACGTTTATATGATCTAAGCTTATACCTTATTTAATTGATTATCTACACGTAACGAGATACAGAAGATGTCGGCCTGCATTGACAGACGCTTATTTCTACCCACAGCAAAAATATCTAAGAAATCTAAAATTATCTGACATTGCCCATTGTGTATGTACTATACTAGGTGAGGTAACTACCATAGGAATTACCTATAAAAACAACACTTTATATTACAAAAAAAACTTCTTAATTTACGTATTACCCACTTATATTCAAAGAAATAAATGGTGACAAAATCCATAAAGATCGGTTTAAAATACTACTCAACTTTCTTCGTCTCTAGGCAATGAAAAAGACGACAAATTTTTGATTGTTTTTTGACTTTTACACCCATCTACTGCGCAATAACTACGTGGTTTCTGCAGTTCGAAGAGTAAGCGCGGGAAACGTGCTCAGAAGGGCGTTTGGCGTCCCTCTGTCGGTTGTATCGTCGACGATACGCCGAGCGGTAGACATATAGTGCGTGGCCTTGAGCGAGTGACGGAGGCCTGGTTTCGTGATTACGACCACTGAAAAGTGGCCGAAACGTCGGAATAAATAAAATCAAATAACTTACCGCGCTTAAAACCATTAAAACATAGTTTATTATGTATACAAGTCGCGAAAACTCAAGAAAATATTAAATTTTCTTTTATTTCTAATTACCATTTAAGGGAATATCATTACCATTTTGCCAAAAAAAATATTTTCCTACAATGTCTACATTAACAGCTTTATCGCTGGCCAATTAAATAATATGGAAATACAACCTTAAAAATAAGAAACTACCTTAAAAATCCATAAAGAACAGTTTTTATACACATTTTTGTAGTGTTCTTTGAAATGGCCGAATATGCACATATTCAAATATTCACCCATTTACTAATGTTCCGTTGTATGTATATAATTTTAAAGTAGACTGAATGTTTTTTGGTTCCGGATCGAATTTAGTTTTTTGTTTGATAAAATAAAATGCTTAAATAAAAAATGCATTCATTAAAATGTACCTAACCTAACCAAATCATAATTTGCAGTAAACCTGCGAAAAATCGAAATGTGTGCTGGGACACATATTAGAAGTGAAACTTCAACGGACAAGTTGAAAAACGAATCGCAACGGACAAGTGGAAAAACGAATGGCAACAGATAAGTGGAAAAATGAATCGCAACGGACATGGAAAAACTAATCGCAACGTACAAGTGGAAAAACTTCAACTGACAGGTGACAAAATGAATCGCAACAAAATTTTAACTTCAAGTTTTATGGGCAGATTGTTAATGTACTTGTCCAATTTGAAAACCTGCCCATAAAACTTGAAGTTAAAATTTTGTTGCGATTCATTTTGTCACCTGTCAGTTGAAGTTTTTCCACTTGTACTTTGCGATTAGTTTTTCCATGTCCGTTGCGATTCATTTTTCCACTTATCCGTTGCCATTCGTTTTTCCACTTGTCCGTTGCGATTCGTTTTTCAACTTGTCCGTTGAAGTTTTTTGTATCTTTCACGTAGGTCAAACCTGTGAATGTTTCGTCAATAATTCAAAAGAGTATTAAATTAAACTTTAAATATTATTTATTTAATTAAATGCAAAACATAATATTATTTTAAAAATATCTATTTAGTTTTATGCCCTGGAACTGGGTTAGGTGGAGAAAGTTCATTGCTAACAGAAAACCTCTCTCTCCATTTTAACTCATCTTTTATGCGTATGCTCTCTTCAGCGCAAGATATAAATGCTTCGAAAAATTCAAAGAATGTTATTTCTATGTTCAAGTTCATAATTTTATCATGGTTACTAAGCTCCGGGAATATGCGGGCAAATATTTTTATAACGGCTCTGCTTGACAAGTTTCCAAAATTAAACAACTTGAGTTTTTTGTATTCTTCAGAACAATCGTCGCAACCATTAGTATTTATGTTATCATCTGTAAAAATAAAATATTGCAACTATATAATATAACTAGTGAAAATTTGAGTCATAAGTCTATACTTACCTAAACAAAGAGTGACTTAAACTAAAGTTGTGAAAAATTAAATTTTTTAACCTGTAATAAAAGTTATTTCATCTCCAAAAATATAAACGTTCCGCCCTAAAGGAACTTTGTCATCTGTAAGCTCTACGAGTGGTGGCTGAATGTAATCCAAGTCGTGCGGTGGTCGACGCACAGCACACAAGAAGGTTTGTACAGTGTGTGGCTCTCCGAGACTGCGATATAGTTCATAAGTACCCCTTAATGGGACAAATGAAGCATAACCTTCAGCGAGATGTCCTGTAATATACGAATAACAAATTCGTAATTTATGTCTTTGATATAGAGACTAACGGTCCTATTCATATTGAGTTAAAGTACCTTTGTCGTAGTTTGTAGGGCTTCTTTAAGAATCTTAAAGAAGCCTGCAAATGTATTCTAACTCAATATGAATAAGACTGTGTATGTTAGAATAGTATATCCATATTGCTTCGATTGTAGGAAACTGAAAATTATTTTTTGCGGACAGGATGGATTACTTCGTTTTTAAATAGTATTATTTAAAAACTAAATAGTCCGTCCTGTCCGCATTTGTTTTTAAATAGTATTAAATATTTCGTTTTTAGGTATTCAGTCTACATTTAAGAGAAGCAGTTAGATGGAATGTAAATTTTATTACAAGTGCAATGCGTTTTTATAACCTTTACGTCTACCAGAGTTCGGTAAGACATCTCTCTCCATAAATGTTCTTAACGCATTTGCTAAAATGGTATCCGGTTTTATGCTAGGAATTGTTCTTTTAGCATAAAGCCTACTGGCAACTGAAATAAGGCTATGTAAAAATTGCCAAAAGTATATTTTCTCGAATGGGTTATGAGGTGTTCTCGCAATCCATTCGGGGTTTCTATAAAATATGTTGTCAATCTCAATGAGATACAATCCCTTCTCATGCACATTACAATCGAAATACAACTGCCAAAGATATAGCCGTATCAACACCGGAGTAAAATAAATTTCCTCTGTATTACAAATTGTTGCATATTTGTAATAAATATTCTTTAATTCATTTTCGTAGCATCGCAAAGATTTCCGCAAAGAACTCTGTTCAAAATCAATATCAATAAAGCTTATTGCTTCATCGTAGATGTTTTCTTTACCAATAGATATAAATACATCTAATTCCAAGGAATGATTCTTTTCTAAATAATCATTTATCAAATTTATTCTTATTTCTTCTTCTTTATCAATGTTCTTAATAGCTTGATCAATGTGGTAAAGAAGCCCAAGAGAATTATCACATATATCAAACTTATAAGGCTCCTTATACTGAGTTTTTTTTGTATCTTGTGGCAGACCTGTATTTTCATAGTCTTCTGATTGTAATGAGCCTATATTGTCGTCAATAAATAATTTTTTATCTTCAAGTATCAATCCATTATTAGTGACAAACTTTCCTGCTCCGTGTTTTTTATTATTTTTGAAGTCACCCTTATAGTGTGAGCCTAAACCAAGGCCCAAATTCAGAACACCGTATCCATGGCGTTCACCTTTTTCCCATAGGCCACGATAAGCATTAATAGACGGCAAAGATAGAGAGTTGTTGTAATAGGCATCCCATATGTATATGCCATATCCAGACATCACTCCGTTTTTCCATTCGCCTTTATAAAACTAAAACAAATGTAAAATGTCAACATATCATATTTAACGTTATATTATGAGCAATATAAAATTATTAATGATTCTACAACATGACTTACATCGTGATTAGGCCATATCATTAAACCATTGCCTTCTCTCACATACTTGTCCCATTCGCCTTTATATCCACTATCCTTAGAGTATTCTCTAGACCCAAAACCATGACGCACGTTCTATTAAACAAGAAGCATATTATTTAGCCACCTACCGTTACTGTATAGACAAATCATTAGGTAAGGTACCGTCGTGTTTTTCTTACTTCTGTAGTTTAAGCTTAAGTCTTGATCTCTGAGAGGAGACATCTTATTGATATTTTTCTAAATGACCCTAAACTCTACGTCTACTCATATTGGCATCGGTCTCAATCAATTTATTATTTAATATTTTCGTTAATTATTTGAACCGCAACGAATAATTATTAAATTGTTATTGCTTGTAGAGCAACTTTCTTGCCGTGGCGCATTTTCAGCTAATAGCAGTCCAGTGATGGACATAAAGATGCTGTCTCTACTCCAGGATTCGTCTTCTCCATCGGCCATTAGTCTTGCGACAGACATGGGCGAACCATTGACACTTCAACTGGCTAATTTTGCGAGCTATATCGTAAACTTGGTTCTTTTACGGATGTTCTTATTTCTGATTCTATCCATAAGAGAAACTCATAAAAACATCATAGCCCGTTTAGTGACTTGGATTGTTGAATCAATCCCGCTGTCAGTGTTCACGTCTTGGCCCGTATAGGACACACTGCTCGAAGACTTGAGCTTTCAAACACTGCAGAATGATCGATATGAGACTAGACGAAGCTCACCGAAAGATGTCCAGCCCATTCACCGGGAGCCTCCTGTTTGCTTCCCCCTCGAAACTTGTGCCTGCCTACCTGTATTTTCCGTCCAAGACAGACGTAGTTGTGCACAACTTCAAGAGGGTCGCCATCGACGTTTAGTAGTCTCATTATGACTGTTCTTTGAATACAACTTTCGTCTAGATTTCTAAGATTTTCTAGACCAAATTCATGCCGAGACCGACTGTTGATTCATTTAAACTATCCAAGTAAGGTATCTATAAGGTATCTATCCGGTAAGTTTTCCTCTAGCCTCTGCAAAGAAGCACCTTTCTAAATGTAGTGCATTTTTATTGAAAGTAAAACTCTGCGAAGCATTTATTTTTAATCATGTTAGGTACGGTCGGAAGTTTAACCATCCTTTCTACAATAATATGAAAGCTTACATAAACCCATTCTCCGTCGTAAGAGTTTCTAAAGGTTTCAGAATAGTACACAACTCCCATTCCATGTTTGGTCCCACAATACCAACCCCCTGCATATGATCGTTGCTTACGAGAATCTACATATATGCCTTTTCCATGGCGAAGGTTCCCAGCAAAGTCTCCTTCGTACCACGTGTCGTCTTTCCATTGAATTGCTCCTTTACCAACAATTTCATTGTCTTTGAATTGCCCCTATTAATATTATAAAATAAAGTATTATACTATAATTTAACCGTGAAATTTAGCATTGTGTCGTTTAGAAAGATTACACAAATAAATATTACGGGAGATACTACCACCTGTTCCCAACCCCGAGGGAAATTTCACGCGTCTCTTCCATCAAAGGTTATGCTAAAACACTTTAAGTTGTAACGATTATACTTGTAGAATCGATATTGCGATTTGTGCATTAATAAAAATCCTAATTATTCTGACATGGTATTTATATCTATAAATAAATCCAAATGAAATAACAATCCGTTAAATAAGGATACGACGTTATAAACTCATAACTTGCCTCAACTTGTAACACCGTATTACAAACTTAAGGGAAATGAGGACTAATTAGCGCGGCCATGTCAGCGCCAAGAAGTTAATATTTCAGATATCTTGCCTATTACTAAGTTTTAATTTTAATATTAACAGGCTGCGCTTTAGATACGAGTAGCTAAAATTATTTAGAGCCATTAAATCTGTTAGGGTCAGCAATATATTTATTTATTTACGTGGTATAAATATGTCAGTAATATAGATTTTAAATACGAAATTCGTGTGTGAGGGTACCGCGCTGCACACACTGCAAGAATGTCGTGCCTGGACAGAGCAGCACCGAAATCTCTTCACCGCCACTTAACTAGACCTATCGCTTCCGACCGTGGTATGTCGCACATGCTCATGGTCCCATATGCTGTCGAAATGGTGGCAAGGCGTGTTCCGCGCGCACCCACCTTTCATCCCATGGGGTGAGTAACATACCGCTCCACGCAAAGTGGATTCAACGTGTTAAGGGCATCACACACGGCGAAGATGCTATAATATTTCATCTTAAGATAGAATATCGCTAACTATACAATTTGTATAAACTATCACACA
The DNA here is from genome assembly GCA_012273795.1 of Dendrolimus punctatus. Taxonomy (NCBI): domain Eukaryota; kingdom Metazoa; phylum Arthropoda; class Insecta; order Lepidoptera; family Lasiocampidae; genus Dendrolimus; species Dendrolimus punctatus. The sequence goes on from CM022536.1 coordinate 8,661,303, forward strand.
CGGTTAAGATGATATATATTTTCATATTAAGTATCTTAAGATGCCGAGATATGCGAAATACTGTCTTAATATTTTGCTTGCTATGTATTTTGTATCATAACAGAAAATATATAGCAAGCTCTTTTATACAGCGTGAGCACTTAATATGCAACGCAAAATGGAATGAAATATATTTTATTTATTCAACTACCTTTTCTCTCGAGTTTTTGTTATTACTCGATGTACTTTTGAAGTGAAACTTCTATATAGACGGAGGGCCTTACGATTTTTCGCTCACGAAAAAGTGTCACAGTCACGTCACATTTTTAAACTCGTGATATCTTTCGAATGGAATGTCCGAATTGAATAATTAAAAAAGTTATATAAAGGTATTGAAGCAGTCTTGAATATAAAGTAATTTATTTTGATAAGGATTAATACCAAAATACAAATAAAGAGCCTTTTCTAGCGGCGGCATTTTAATTAAATTTTAAAATAAAAGAACATTTATTGTGGTATAACTATAATAGTTAGACATATGCTGTCGCAACACTTTTTGTAGATAATTATGTGTTCTGCAAAGTCGCAGTACATTATTTCATTCTATCATCAATAGTTTTCGCAGTGCACGCGATTTTAGGTATTTTTTACACCTTGCGTTACATTATTGGAGTTTTAATAAGGACCCCTAATTTTTTTGTAAATTTAATATAGCCTTTGTCACCCGGGGATAGTGTAGCTTGCCAAAGTGAAAGAATTTTTCAAATCGGTTCAGTAGTTTTAGAGCTTCTTCAAACAATCTAATCTTTCCTCTTAATAATATTAGTCCAGATATTCATATATTTACTTTAAATTAATTCGATATGTGCATATTACAAAAAGCGTAAGATTTTGTGCTAGAAGTTGTTTAATAGAATTGGGAGCTGGGTTGCCCTAAAAAGTGCTTTATCTATCTCCGAAAGCGCTATTGAAGCCTCAGTGAGCCGAGCGCCGGGGAAATCCCGTAAACGAGAAAGCGAGTCAGAGAGCCCTATAATACCTAAAATCGCGTTCAGCGTATCGGAATGTGCGATGTTCCGAGCCGAAATTAATGGAGGCAAACTTAAGTTTGCATCGAACTATACCTCTGCTAATATTTTCTTAACTTTTTGCGCCTTGTACTCGTATACATAATAAAACTACGTTTACTACCGCGCTTAAAACCGTTAAAACGTAGTTTTATTATCTATACCTCTGCTCTCCACGTGACTGGGTCACTGCCACTATTTGTAGTCTATGTAAAAAAATAAAAAAATAGAGTTTTTTAAGGAAACAAATTAACAACAAGAAAACTTTACTAACGATTCAGTTTTTCGAAAGTCACAACAAAAGTGAACGACAACGAACAGCAAAACTGTTGACGTAAAAAAGTAGGTCGGTGCATGTGTAGCGTATTACACCATTAAAATGTACCTAACCTAACCAAATCATAATTTGCAGTAAACCTGCGAAAAATCGAAATGTGTGCTGGGACACATATTAGAAGTGAAACTTCAACGGACAAGTGGAAAAACGAATCACAACGGACAAGTGGAAAACCTTCAACTGATAAGTGACAAAATGAATCGCAACAAGTTGTGATTCATTTTTCCACTTGTCCGTTGCGATTCGTTTTCCCACTTATCCGTTGCCATTCGTTTTTCCACTTGTCCGTTGCTATTCGTTTTTCCACTTGTCCGTTGCGATTCGTTTTTCCACTTGTCGGTTGAAGTTTCACTTCTAATATGTGTCCAAGCACACATTTCGATTTTTGTTAATATTATGTTAATATAATGACTTTTTATGTGCGGCAGAAATTTCTAAGTCGTATTCGAAGTCAGAATTATCATCTGATGAGCTATCTAATAAATCTAATAATAAGGCTGTGTTATTCATATTATATCACCCTGTAAATATATTCAGTGGACAATTATACGTGTAACCCCTAGTCAAACTTTTGATAGAATGACTCAAACGGATATATTATAGCATCTTAACCGTGTGTGATACCTTAAGATGCTATAATATTTTATATCCAGGCATCTTAACATGAAATATTATAGCATCTTCGCCGTGTGTGACCCCCTTTAGGGTACGTATAAATTAGCTTATACCCTCCAACGTGAACGAAGTCGAGGGCGAAACATGCTGTGTCTGTACATTGACGCTATTTAAAAAATCCAACTAGAAAATACACTGTATACAAACGATGGAGAATAAGATCATTTTTTTTTAGATTTCTTGTCTGTTTTTTCGGGATTCACGTAATCGACAGAAAATTCTTAGACTAAGACTGGTATGCACCGACTTTTAACCGACGGTTAACTAGAAATAATCACTGTTTTTCCATACATTTTTAGCGATTATTTTATTTTAACTATCGGTTAAAACTCGGTGCACACCAGCCTTAAAACATGTTTTTGTATAGGATAAAGGATAAAAATGTCCTAGGAATCCCGCGCGTATTTTTCTGGGAATGATTTAAATAGACAGATTAAAAAAAACATTTTCTTTCTTTCTTCCTTTCAAATTAAAACAAAAGTATTTTAACGTGATTTTTTTAATGATTGATAGCAAACTTTATGTAATAAAATGTGTGATATTTTTTATCTCAGGAATCTTGCGGAAATTTACCCTGGAGCGGTTTGAAGTTGTTCGGGTGCATACATATCAGCTTATAATAGGTTATGTTACTAAGTTTTCACTAAAACGATAGATTACATTATTTTTTAAATGCTGCGCTACTTTGCGTCCCGGGAATCCCGCGGGAATTTCATGTCAAGCGTGAACGATGTCCTGGGCAACTCCCTATTTCTATTAGAGAAGTTCAGAATTACTTACTAAGTACACTGTGCCGTCGGCCCATTGAAAGCGACCACCGCCCTGCATACACTTCATTGAAGTATTGCCTTCGTAAATGTTACCGTTTCGGAAACGAATTATCGCCCGCTCGTCTGGCGATGACCACCAACTTTGCTGTATAGATTCCTTCACAAACAAGATATAATTGGATTACCTAAAACTATTTTGACAGACTTAATAGCCGTGATACTTTTTTTCTATACCTCCTATTTAACTTCTTGTTATTCCCTCTCCTGGGCCTAGGTGTTTTGTTAAACCTAATTATGAAGACCTATCCACCCTGGGTCTCATTAGGCCCAGCCTGCTAGGTAAAGTAGGAAGGTATCCCTAACCTAACTTCCGAGGAATCGTTGCTTTGACAGGGCTGTAAGCTTACGTGGTCGGGGTATTATCACTGCAACACTGTCACCACCACAAATAATTTCTGGCTCCCGGCTGTGGACCGGAGTTAATTTGTATGAAATGCAGTCATCTCCTTTTACCAAACACTAATATTTGCTTTGGCAGGGCGAGCGATACTGGACAGCTCGGCATATGGCTTGATTGCTGCAGCAGATCGGTGGGCATCTCTGATTCGCGGACTTTAACTATTGCTTCACAAAACTACTTCATAGGAATATTGAAATAATAATGACATATCACGAATCTATTACTTTTTGTACTTATTTTATTTTATATTAATATTTCTTTTTATAATTTACATAAGAGATAAGTAGTATTATAATAAGATAAGAGTATTATACTACTATAATAATTTTTATTATTATTATATTGTATATCTATTACTGTTGCTATAAACATGTTAATAATCAGTATATATTATATAATATTAATTTGTGTTATTGTTTATTTTTTTAATCATTTTAAGTACGTATCGTGTAATATTAATATATTCTATTTGTATATATATTTCATTTGCACCCTCATAATCATCCGTTCACAAAACCATACCCATGGTTGTCTGGATTTCATTTAAGAGCGATCTCTTCCAGACTCTGGAAGTCTCCAAACCGACAGGCCGCCCATTGTTCCTGTCTTTACTGTGACTACTGTAAATCGTTTACTTCAGGTGTATATGAAGTGATTAGTGGTGCACAATAAAGAGTATTATTCTATCTATCTATTTTATAGAGGTAATAGGAGGAGAACTAAGTTAGGTTTATTATGTTTATTACGTTTAGTGAATATCCGGTAGTTGTCGCTAGGCTTACTGTTTTAATTCAGCCATTTAGTTTAAGCATAAAACATTCACACCTCCAAAACGAGTGGCGATCTAATTTCTTTGTGTTCAACTAATCCTGTCATAAGTTCATAACCAAGCATTTACAAAAAATAATTAAAATTAAAATCGAAATAGGGAATATAAATAGATTTTAAGTTTTTCGTCAATCTTGCGGTATCAATAAGGACATATGGTTTTTCCATAGGACCATAATGGATGTTAATAATAAACCGCTAAAGTTATGTAAATAATACAAGATTGAAAGTACCTGGCCCCCATCCGAGAGGTCCATCTTGGATCGGCTTTTTTTAGATGCCTTTGCTGAAATAAAAGCTTGCGGTATAGATATTTGGCTAAATAAAGCTTAACTAAACACAAGTTTTATTATATTATGAAAACAGTCTAGATACATAATTATTTATATGCTTAGTCTTAATTAATTATATATGTTTTGCAATTTAAGTATCGCAAGAATCGCAACGGACAAGTGGAAAAACGAATCGCAACGGAGAAGTGAAGAATGTTCAACTGACAAGTGACAAAATGAATCGCAACAAAATTTTAACTTGAAGTGTTACGAGCAGATTGTTAATGTTTTTGTCCAATTTGAAAACCTATACCTAATATTAGCCTATTGGGTGGGTACACATATTGTGACTTCACAGAAACCATTTTGTCTATTATGGTCTATCCTTCCTGAAGTCTATGCAATTAAAAAGAAAATGGTAAATCTATATCTTTGCGGTACACGAATTTTAATAGCGGGGTGGTGAAATGGGGAGGAGAGGCATACTTACCTTTACTACAAAACCTAAAATCCGGAACTTGATTTTTTTTAATAAACTTAACCTCACTTATTTTTTCGCTAATATTGCACTTCTATCAAAAGTCCAAAGTTGAAAAACCTTTTCAAAGTCCAAAAAAAGCCATTAATCAACATAAAAAGAACCAAAAACCAGCTTCATTGGATAAAAGTGAAGAAAAACACAATAGAGCACATTCGCATACACCACAAGAGTAACCATTCAAAATGGCGACCAATAAAGACGATTTTTGAGTAATCGCATTTTTTTATATTTAACCAATATTAAAGAAAAAATGTTCTGCAATGTTTTAAAAATTTATATCATTAATGTATTGATTTATTGTGATATTAAAAAAGCAATTTGCTGGTTGTCCACTAAATTGATAAATAAAACAGATGTTTCATATTTTTTTATTTTTTTTATTGCAGGAGATCAGCAGACAGGCAGACGGCCCACTTGATGGACAGCGGTTACCATCGCCTATGGACATTTGCAACACCAAAGGTGCTACGAATGCGCTGCTGCTCTCTTTAGGGAGCCTGGAACCTGGTCACTAATGCCGGAACACAACACAAGGTTGTTATGGCGACATACTCTAGACCAGGGGTGGTAGCCATCCAGTCGGGCAAATGCCCTACCACCTAGCTGTGGGTTGTTTTGTCGCCTCTTACGACAGGCCGCCCGGCCGCAGGAAATTGTATTCTTTCTCCGTTCCTGCACGGATAAAGACATCATCATATGACACTTTTTACTTCGTACTGTTTGTGTGTATAAAATAAATAGTAAATGGTACCCAGTCGCTTCTGGCATTCATTGCTTCGCCAGCAATCATCATTTCTACGTAAAAACAGTTTTAATTTTACAAAAAGTATTGGTGGTTATATGTAATTCGTGAGTATATTCATAAACAACAATTCGTGAGTACATTCATAAACTCAAATCACGCTTAGTTATTATCAAAAGTGACACAATTTTACAACAAAAATAAGCGAGGTTATGTTCATAACTTTCAAAAAAATTAAAACCTGCGGACCTAAGGGGTTGTAGTGGGGGTAAGTATACCTCCCCCTACCCATTACGCCCACCCACTACTTAAAATTTGTGTACCGGATTGTTAAGTCGCAGCCAAGAAAATACAGGGCATGCGAGTTCCAGACACACAGTTTATTTTACAATTTAGTTTTTGAAATACAATTGTTATACCAACCAATGGTCTTTCTTTTCTTGCTCGTCATTGTAGTTTCACTGCTACTTTTTCCGATATCTATATTTGGCGTGCTCTCTTCGGGTTTTTGTACAACAATCACTTCCCAGGAATCCACGATACACTCTAACATAGATTCTAGTAGTATTGTAACTAATTCTTTTTGTACAGAACCTTTTGGGCGAGTGTAAAATGATGTTAAGGAGTTACACGGTGGCGGAGCAATCGATTGGCCACGAGCTGTGGATATTATTTCACACTCAGTTTTTTCGTCGCTCAGATTCTTCCTGTAACTCGAAACGAGAGAACTTTCTCTACGTGTCAGAGTTCTTTGAGAATCTATATAATACATGGTTGCTATAGAAGTGATGTGGACTACAGTAATTATTGAAATGAAAATTTTAGTAAATCTTAAATTGAAGTGTGAAATAGTTCGCTTTCAATAAACTACTCGGGTAATCACCGAGTACGTTGTAGGAAACAGGTAATCAAATTAATTTACCTACTCTGATCAAATTGACGTGTCATGTTAACTTGATAAAACAATAAGACAAGACGCTATAAAGAGTTTACATTATTTTTTACAACCATATTGAAGTCAATTGTATGAGTTCAATATATTGAGTTATTTTGGATTTATATATTTAGGTAGTCACTGATAGTTGAATTTTCATGTTAGACAATCGGTTTTATACCTAACTGAATTTATTTTACGATACTCTTGAAATTGTGCTTGCAAAAGGTTTAATTTAATTATTTAAACATAACGGCTGTTGAATAAAACACTCATTAGGTTTCAAATTGTTGTATTTTAAACAGAAGTTTCACTTTATTCTTTAATTTTCTTCTAGGTAGTCCACCTTGATAGTGTTTTCCGGCAGATTCACTTACGTGCTTATCAGGAAGGCGTGTAAATACTTTGTTTAACATAGTATCACTCACTGAAATACAAAAAATAAAAAAATGAATAGTTTGTTTGTTATTGCCTTATAAGAAATTAGAGGATTAGAGTTAGGCTTCACCTTTACAAATTTAAAAAGTTCTTTTTGTCCGCCTACTTTTTGAAGGACGTTATAATTATAATAACAAGCAGTGGTGGATTTACACTAGGGGCAGTCGGGGCTAGTGCCCAGGGCGGCGGCAAAATTTGGAAAGTGAGAAAAAAAATCTATACAATATATAATTAACTAATTCTTTTTTCTTTTACATTTAACATTTTATCTTTCAAGAAATATAATTTAAGTATTATGTATCAAATTAAAATTTTGTATATATATATATATATATATAGGAAATTCAAGTAAAAACTATTCAAATAGTTTAATTTATTTATTTCCACAAAGGTTTGAAAAAATTAAAGTTGGTATTTTTATTTTCTGGAATTGACAAATTTATGTAGTTTTTTTGAAGAATTAAAATATTTTTCATTAATTAATGATTTTTCTAAAATTGGAGAATTATCCAATAATATATAATATATTATTATAAATATAATGTATATTAATAATATATATTTATTTATTATGTAGGTATTATATATATTTTAGAATTCTTGTAGGTGTATTTCAATATGTCTGAATGCTTAACTCGAATAGGCTGCGAAACGGATAAGTGGATTTTAATGAAAATTAGACTTGAAATTCCCGCGGGATTTCCGGGAGATAAAGTACCGTAGCGTTTATAAAAGAATGTTAACTATCGTTTAAGTGAAAACTCTCTCGGATAAAGAAATTTGTTGTACTGTCGAACAACTTCATATCAACTTTGGTATAGATCAGTGAAAATTCAGAAAATTACATTAGAATTTTAAATTCTTTTTTAATTTGGCCATTTTAATTAATTCTCAGAAAATTTCCCGCGGGGTTCCCGACATAAAGTCGTTCAGATTTTAAGTCTGGAAATTTGCTATACTTAGATCAGCAATAACCGCATCGAAATCGGCCCAGTAGCTTTTACGTAAATCCCGAACAACAGACAAACCGACAAGAAATTAAAAAAATGCATTTTGTTTTTCATCATTTATATAGTCTATTCCAGTTGTATTTTTTTTAAATAGCTTCAATGTACACACGCGGTATGTTTGGAATTATTATAATTTTCAGGAATAAAATTTAATTGTATGTATTTGTTCCATTTCGATATCTTACAGGAAGCACTATGCTATCTAAGTGGTGGGAAAAGCCAATACATACTAACAATAAGTTTTACCCTTTAACTTAAAACGGTCGAAACCACAGTACAGCTGGTTACGTAAATGAATAATAATTACCTGTTTTCCAAAACCACCCCAGTCTAGGACTCCAGCTTTGCCATGTCGAAGTATCACGAACAAGATCAGCATCACCGGTTTCCGAGTGACGAGATGTTATGTGATGTGCTTCCGGTATTCTGAGATATTCAGATTTTTTTTCTAATCCATAATCGATTGCCACAAACATTAATGTTACAAACAATACTGGCATCTATTTCAACATAAAAACAATGTAATCATTTATACTGCTATCATAGTAACACAGTAGTTTTGTACAAATAAAAAGTCAATAACTTCTATGATACTGTAGTACAGTAGATAGGTTGATATAGTAAGAGTGCTGATGACCCACCTGATGGAAATTGGTTACCGTCACCAACGGATGTATACATTTATGTTGTGGCACACGGATTTAATGTATGCATAGTATAAATTCCAACAGGAATAATTCTCGAGAAAACAATATAGCTATACAGATATTAAAACACATAACTTTTTAAAATACCTTAAAACTCATTTTACTTCAATTAAATTGATGAGCACAATTATAATTCGTGTGTCGACTGTAATTCTTATACGCGTGAATGGATTCCGCACGCTCTTTTATTTTAGTTTCAAATCTGGGCCGGATATTAGTTGCACTTATTGGGACATACAGAAAACATGAAATTGCTTAATACTTTTTTAAGCATATACCTACAGTTTCTATGCAAAATTCTATAACAAAAAATGATGCTGTAAGTTTGAACACTTCTTTTAGAACCATAGAGAAGATACTTTAAGTTAGTTTAAAGTTACACTGTCTATGAATACGACCGCTTCTGTTCACGATGTCAGTACATAAATGTCCATTGCGGGCATGGGTCTCCCCATTTCTAAGGAATATGTTATATAAACGCTCTATTTAGCACATTAAAGTATAAAAAATACATATGATCTGTGAAGACACTGTATTTTTGTAGACAAGATACTTTTGCTTTTGGAGCTAATTTTCTGGTAACTGTAGTTTTTGAGAAATTCAGTAGTATAACAGCCATCGATAAGACACCATGGGAAAAATGTAGACAAAAAATAGATAAATATTATTTATTAAACTTTAATAAAACAGTGTTTTTACCTTAAACAATAATTAGAATAAACACGCAATAAATTTCTACATTTAGGTTTTCATCGTTAAATTAGTTGTCGTGCCACCAAAGTGAAATCTATGAATACGTGAAATAGGTATTTGTGCAGATAATAGGCAAATTGTAATGAAAATAAAATACACATTTTACAAAGTCTACAATTGATGCATATACCATGCATCAATTGTAGACTTCTATTGATAAAAACTGACATTGATCCATTGAAAACTACGAAAATGAGAAAAATAAATAAGTAAGACTATAGTAAAATATTTTCGTAGTCTGTAATCAATCAATATTATAAAAATATAAAAATCCCGTGTCTCATCATTGAAGCTATTTAAAGAAAAAAAACTGATGTTTATTTTATAAATGAACACCATTCAATTTTTATTTTATTTCTTGTCTGTTTGTTCGGTAGTGGCAGTTCGGGTGCATAAAATCAGCTTATTCCGACACATTTTTCACTAAAACGATAGCTTACATGCTGTTTTGGGAATTTCAAGTCAAGCGTGGACAGAGTCGCAGGCATATACTAGTCTAGAAGAAAATTGCTTACAAACATTGATAGAGACTATGTTGCATTTAGAACGTCGTACGCATACATCAAGTACGTGAACAATTTATGTAGAAACGTTAGATTTCTCTTTTGCTTATAGGCAAAGGGGCAAATGGTCCATCTTAAGGTAGTGGTCATTTTCGCCCGTGAACATCTGCACATTAAGTTCTCTACCTAGATAACTCGCCAGCTCCCTAGCTTCAGCGACCAGCGGCTTTAAACGACGACCTCGTCGAAGCTTTAAATATCTGCTTATTTCCGCAAAAGGGAGTTGATGCCACGGCATGCACAATGCACACTTAACAGGAAGAAGGGCCACTTGCAGCAGACAGTTGCCTAGTGTCAAGAAGATAGATATGATCCCAAGTGCCAGCGAGTGGTTCAGTCGCAGAATGGCGATATAAGCCTCATATAGTTCACCTGAATAATACGTTGTACGAACAGCAGAATACAAGAAAAGACCCCAACTGCTTCTCTAAAATTTTGCTAGACCGTCTGTAAGCTCCAAACCGTCGACAATTCGCACCGCTCGTCGTTGTGAGAAGTCAAAAGGAACTGGTACTAGGGTGCACCGACGCGACGTTAAGATTTGACAGTACTCCATGTAGAGAAGCATTTGGGCTTTATGTAATAAAAGCCTAAGTCAGAATAAACCAATTATAAACCCTAACTAACGGCTACTATAATTTATACTAATACTGGCTGACCTGGCGACATTCGTACCGCCATATTTTCTGAATTCCTAAAAGACTTTGTTTCATGACACAAAAACAAAATCACTAAAATCGTTCCAAGTGATTAAGAGGATTCTAGAATGCGATCTCAGCGCCACCTACCGGTTTTAATTGCGAATCGAAACCATCCCGGCACCCACTCAAACAAACAAACACACACACACACAATTTCATTAAAATCGGTAAAGTCGTTCTCAAGTTATGCGCGTACATACATTTTTATGATTTATTTATGTATATCTATATATAGAAGATTACAAAGAGGAAAGATTTTGTATTTTTGTGCATTTGTAACGAGTATTCAAAAACTACTGGATCGATTTCAAAAATTCCTACACCATTAGAATTCTATAATAATCCAGATTAATATAGGCTATATTTATTACTAGAAAATTCAGGGATCCCTACTAAAATGTCAATGATTTACATCACCCGAGGTGTAAAAAATAGTGATTGAGTAGGTCCGGTGATGGTTTAGAATTAGATCCACGATTAGACCCGGTAGGTGGTGCTGGAATCAGGTTCTAGATTTTTATTTTTCAGTGCAGGACAACTTCTGCCGAAACAGCTAGTGCTATATGTATTGTTCGAGTGATATTTTAAGTCATCATAAACAAACAGTATATTCTAAGTTTTCACAACTCTAGCTATACAGTTTTTTATAGTGTTCATAATTATAACTACGTTTGAATGGTTTTAAGCGCCGAATTTCATTTGATTTTTATTTCGACGTTTCGGATCACAGATGACAAAGACGTCAAGTTTTTTCTTCCGTTGCCACGGCTACTGAAAAGTGTCCGCAACGTCGATATAAAAGAGGTAAAGAACATAGCTTTAATTACATGATAGACAAACCCTAAAAATAAAAAAAGAAACACGAATATTTATGTGAAACAGATTTAAAGATAGCATATACTGTACGTGACAAACTACATTCTATAAAATTCTAAACATGCCGTATACATTAGAGCTATTTAAAAAACAACTGGAATACACTATATAAATGGTGGAGAAGACGATGGCATTTTTTTTTAAAGATATCTTGTCGGTTTGTCTGTTCGACAGCCAATTCTTAGACTTAAAATCAGCGCTACTTTTTATTCTAGGGATTCCGCGGGATTTTTTTCGACAGTGGTTTGAATTTGTTCGGGTGGATAAAAATTAGCTTATTTCGACACATTTTAGTAGAAAAATAATAGCTTAGTCTTTTTTAAATGCTGCGATACTTTATATCACGGGAATACCGCGAGAATTTCAAGTTAAGCGTGGACGAAGTCGCGGACATATCCTAGTAATTAATATAATTTCATATCACAGTTATATTATTTGGCGCTTTTCATTTAAATACATTATCATTTGGGAAGGCTGCTGGTCTTAACACTAAAAATACTGTACGTTTACAACAAATATTACAGTATTATTCCAATACAAAACTTTTGGAAGAAAAATAGTTTTTCAATATCGAGGGTAGAGGTAAGGAGAACCATCTCAGTATATTAAAAAGTGTCCACTGAAGGGCTGCAAATTAAGATGGCGCCATGATAGCAAGTGGAAAGTATTTAAAAATAGCGCCACAAATTGGAATTTTCAGATAATTTAGTTAGTTATCTTAATTAATGAAATAGGTTTCAAAAATTCAATTGGTCAAAAATTTATATACATACATCTCAATAAGAGAAAGTCTCAATACTTTTCCAAATTATAATTTTTAAATTTTTCAACCCAGCACATTTTACTTCGTTTATAACTACTGAATTCATGTCATTTCCTTTTCCTACACTAGTGCTATTTTGACGAGTTTTCGAACCATAGTTTGCTGTTTACAGGTAGAGACTTTTTCAACTGATCCCCCATAATAGATGGTCTCCTTACCTCTACCCTCCATATTTTCAATAAAAAAATATTTCTTTTTTTGTAGGTTAATTACACATCAAAAAAGAAAAACTATAAGCTAATTATATTTTTTTGTTATTTTATTATTGTCTGGATTATTGAATGTGATTTTGCAAGTGAAAAATTACATTCAATTTTAGACATATATGCTCAGTATTCTTAAAATAATTAATTAATATTAGCTATTCTTTAAGCTTGCGCTATTTATTAGCTTTAATTTAATGACTAGCATGCTGAATACATTTTCTAATTCTAGAAAAATATTTACATGTAAGTAGTAGAATGTTTTACATTAATTTTTGTGTGCCATGTGCACTTATGCAAATATTTACAATATTCATCATATTATAATCTAAAAGGCAACTACTTTAGGCTACTGATTACAACCAACAGTAGTACATATCTTGATATATAACATGTCTATATGCCGAGATACTTTATATCGCATAAATACTTTGGCGAAAATATAGTAACATTGAATGCATGTTTAAGTTCCAATGTATGAAATATAAATACAGTTCATGTAGTTTTAATCGGAATAACATTTATAAGTACTGATTGTAACCTTTTTTAAGTACCTATTACGAATAAATTAAAAAAGTTAACTTGAACTGGGCAAACACAATATTTTGGCAATTATTATATTACATTACCAGCCATCATAATAAAATACGCACACACAAAAAGGAATTAATTAAAATGAATAAATAATAGAAACCCCTTTGGCAAAATCAAGGCATAAAAGCAAATATTAAGGCATAAAATCAATTTATGTGCATTGCGTAATCGCATAATAAAACCTTACATATAATTACTGTAAACTATAACTAAAGCTCAACCATGCTAATAATCGTAATACGAGGCTCCGAAACACAGGATTCTACACATATTAAAGTTATAATCTACGTAAAACTTAGTGGCCTCTCTGGCTGCAAAAAGCTGCGAAGGAGTGATTTTCAATTAAAACCATTTATCAGGCAGACGTCTGAAGTTAAATATGGCTCGAGCTATACATTTCTTAAATGATCCAAGCCAATGCGGTTTATATAAATTAAACAAAAGTGATAAGGCATTTGAAGAATATAGGCTACCTTATCCATTATATACATAGAACATAGCTTTGTTTGTACTTTCTTTAAGGCCAAAGGAATACTTATTTATACTTTGTGTCCTATAAATAGGATAATTGCGTACGATACAGACTTAACGTTCACATTAATGTACATGAATGAATGGATTTTGAAGCAATTTTCTTTTCTGAAGTAGGTCATATAATTTTTTTTGGATTATTTCTAACTCGTTTGCAGAACAGCACATAATAGTCGTCTCTCTCCCATCTCTCCCAGTCGATCACTTAATAATGGATTCTCCCATATTCGTTGTATCTGCTTCGATTTCTTTTCTTGAGTCTTCGAAGTACCAAAGCTAAAAGCAATTTTTCCTCGTTACAATCCATTCTGTCATCGTGGCGTGTTCGGCGCGCGTTCAGTGTAAGTCGCTGCAAGCTCGTCCTGCACTCACCAATTGAACTAGTTCGCAAATCGCCAGTGTGATATCAGCTTAAGATGACACGTGGGACCTTACTATTTGTGTGGTCCACTAGACAAAGTACGTCGCGTTGGGCCATCTGCCCAGGCCAGCCACTTAAATTTTCACAGTGGCAACGCAGCACGTGTGTCCGTCATCTTGTGGCTTGAGAGTTACTTCGCCGCACGTAACTCAAACAACAATAATATAATTTGTATTACTGTGGGAATGATGTATCTTGGACGCATGATATGATGAATGTAAGATGATATTACTGAACGAATCCAGTGTGAAAGAGATGACGACTTGACGAGTGAAAGAGAGAAAAGTGTCGAATGGACGACGTACGCACGACACAAGACGCTCTGATAATTTTTAAAATATTGCACGTGGTATTGAAATTATATCAAAATAAACGCACGCACATCGCTTTGACGGAAACTCGTAGTGTTGTTTTACTTGCCAGCCGACCATCCCAGTTTTTCGGGGCTCGTCCGGGATAGATAGATCGATTGGCAAGGCAAGCCATTGCGACGCCATTACGAGATACGTGTGTTCAAAACGAAGTTATTATCAAACGATGCGTCAAGGTGCAAAAGATACAAAATTATTTACGCAACGCAGAGAGCAAGACTAATTTATCTTTTTGTTTTACGACGATTACAAATGATAATTAAGCGAGGATAGCTAGACGAAGAACTAAAAGTCAATCATTTGATGACGATGATGTATGCTCGATCTGCCGACGCGTGTTGGTATGTTTCACCTTACGGAGAACATTGTGAGAAAATGTGATCGGAAGAATAAGGCATATTCTGTCACGAAATGAATCCAAGATATTGAAGACAATGGAGACATTTTTGACTGGACGCAAACACAACGCTTATTGGTTGCGAGGCGATCATTAACAGGCACAGCAGCATTATGGCTTAATTCCGAAAAACCCTTTATATGTTTGGAAACGTTAAAACTAGCCATTTCTAAGGAGTTCCCTGACACCATAGATGCTAAATTAATACATGACATGAAATGATGAGCGCAAGAAATAAAAAGTCAAATGAATCATGCATTGATTACATGTTTGCCACGAAAGAGCTTGGACGCCGAAGCAAAATAGCGGACTACGTTGCTATTAAATATATAATAGATGGGATACAGGATCAAGAAATCAATAAAATAATGTTATAAGATGTCGCGTCATATACAAAGTTAAAAGAAAATTTAATATTTACGAGACGGTAAAAGAAAAAATGATGATGAATGTCTGAGGACAGACGAAGATGCAGGAAGGCCGAATGTGGGAATGATGTATCTTGAACGCATAATAAAATGAATGTAACATGAGATTACTGAACGAATCCATAGTGTGAAAGAGATGACGAGTGAAAGAGAGAAAAAGATTCGAATGGACGACGTACGCACGAGACAAGACGCTCGATAAATTTTAAATATTGTACGTGATATTGAAATTATATGAAAACAAACGCACGCGCATCGCTTTGACGGAAACTCGTAAAGTGTTGTTTTACTTGCCTGCCGACCATCCCAAATTACTTTGGTCAATGTGGCATGCCTTATTCACTATATGTAAAATATAAAAGTTTATATCAACGCGAGTGATTTTCATTTCACATGGTTACCGACCATAACGGAGACCTAGTGCAGAACGCGTTCGAGTTCATAAAAACGTCGAAAAATAGCCTTGCGAGACAAACGGCAGGCTAGCATCCCATCCAACTTCGAGAGGAGCATCGGAGGTCATAAATGTGACCTGTATACAGCCTTCGAAAAGGATACATAGTAAAAGTGCAGTGTATCTAAAATTTAAATTGTGTTAGTGCAAAAATCATTGAACAAAGGCAACGCCTCAAATAAATGAACATGCAGTTCATTTATTTGAGGTTGCATACCGGAAAGTAACCTGACGTACATAAATTTCACATAGATGCCAAAAATGTCATTTTGTTTATCAAGATATTTTTCCTATCTCACATTATACAAACAAAGAAGACATTAATTATAATATTAATTAATTACAATTACTTTGTTAATTTTAAACTTACATTTTATTATTGATTATTTTTTTATTTGTTAGTTATAAAATCCTTCTCTCCTCGTTTTGTACTTTTGTAAACAAAAATGTCTCACGAAGACGTACATAAACAAGTTGTGGACCTGCAAGCTCAACTTGGAGCTTTAAGCAGGGAAACCGGTATAATGGGTGTTTCTGTAAAACTTAGTAGTCTTTGGCCAGAAAAGCCAGCAGTTTGGTTTGCTATGGCAGAGGCACAGTGTGACGTAACAAACATTACACAAGATACTACAAAATACAGACATGTCCTTTCCACCCTGGACGCCAGGCTGGCGGATCAGGTAGAAGACATAATTCAGAACCCACCCACTAAAGACACATACGAATATTTAAAATCAGAATTAATCAAACGATATTCAACTTCCAGAGAGCATCGCATAAAACAACTATTAGATGAAGAAATGTTGGGGGACAGGAAGCCCTCAGCTTTCCTCAGGCACCTACGCTCCCTAGCAGGTAATTCCCTCGGGGATGAGTCTATAACACTCTGGATACGCCATTTGCCTTAGGAAGTGCAAAGAATACTGAAGGTCCAAAGAGACTTGTCTTTGGATAAAGTTGCAGAAATAGCCGATGCCATTGTGGATACCTTATCTACACTCCCACGAGCTATTTATGCTTCTACTTCAGGTAACGTAAACTTTAATAATATAGTAGAAAGGTTAGACGAGTTAACAAAAAAAGTAGATGCCCTCAGTCTCAACCAAAGAATTGAACAACATCGCTGCAGATCCACAGACCGGGTTGCCGTTCGCGAACCCGGTCACGGTCAAAACCAAGACCAGACCTATACTGGTATCACAATAGTTTTCAAGGAAAAGCTACAAAGTGCATTGGCCCATGCAAGTGGAACAATGAGGGAAACGGCTCCAGCAATCATTTGTGGCGGCAGCCGATTTCTTGAAGCCTGACCGCTATTATTCGTCAAAGACCTCAAATCTAAATACTAATTTTTGATCGATACTGGATCGGATTTGTCATGCTACCCACGTATCCTTATTAAAGGCTCGTTACACACTACCAAATTTGAAGCAAAGGCGAGCACAATTCGAACTTACGGCCCACTCGCCTTATTCCTTAACTTAAATTTACGCCGGGAGTATAAATGGGATTTTATTATTGCAAATGTAAGCATCCCCATAATAGAATCCGATTTTCTAGCGCACTACAACCTTCTACCTGGGTGTGCCAATCAGAAATTGATAGATGGTGTTACCAAGTTATCGGCTCATGCACAGGTAGCGGAGGTGACACAAATAAGCATAAAAACCGTAATTTTTGAAGATGACCCGTTCTCGTTGATACTCAAGCAATTTCCCGATATCACCAAACCACCTGGTCTTCCAAGAACTATCAAACACTATACTGTACATTATATTTTAACTACAGAAAACCCACCCATGTCATGCCGTCCCAGGAGACTAACTCTTCAAAAACTCACCATTGCTAAACGTGAATTTGAGAACATGGTTCCATGTGGCAAGACCCTCAAAAAGTCTCTGGGCCTCACCACTGCACCTTGCCAAGAAGGGTGAGAATGGGTGGAGCCATACGGTTATTCCCGACTAAATGCTAAAACCATCCCGGACAAATATCCAGTTAGGCACATAGCCGACTTAGGCCATCATCCCGCTGGTGCTACTCACTCACGTCAACTCACGTCTCACCTTTGCGTGTACACCCAGCTTTTTGGTCGCCACTTGCGCTAAAGATTATGTACGTGCCAAAATTGAATGTTGGAGTCAAATAAATGCCCAGAAGCTGGGGTCTATCAGTCAATGTAATGGACACACCCTTGAAAGTGGGAGTCATATCAAATAGACACCAACACAAATGGACACGCCTGTGTTGGAGGCGTTGAACCAATTTGCATCACCCCATTTGTAGACTGCCTGCAATACATTCAGCCGTTCGACCATCGTCTTTCTGTGCAACTGGATCTGGACTCTGTTATCTGGCGCATTGGACATATATCTGTCCACAACCGTGCTGTCGTCTGCGTAGCGAAAATACTTATTATATAACATAACGTTATTTAATTAGATATTAAAGATGTATGTGTAACCTTAATATTTGATACACTATACAGAATTAAACGTAAGAGTATTCAAGGAAATTCTATCAGCGCTATTCCAAATTAATGCACTATATAGATTTTTTGAAAGGCTACAGACTCTATACCTATTTTACTATATTTTAAAAGTTATATGTATATCCAAGCGGTGGGTCTCAGGTTGTCGACGATACTCGCGCGGCGCCTGTGGTGCGCGCGCGCGTACGGCTCGAACGCCAGCCGGCGCCAGCGTCACGAGTCGTGCAGCAACCGCTGGTAGTGCGGGAACACCTCGTACGGCGGCACGTGCAGCCCGAACTCCAGCGCCACCAACACCGCGAACTCGAAACGCATCAGGTCCTTCCTATTCAACCTGAATGTTGTCTCTATACGCTAAAAAAGCAATATGAATGGATTTACAACCAGTTTTCGACGGGATAAATGTTTGAATCTTTATACATAAAAATGCAGTAAAGAAATGATAGATTGACTTAAATATTCACATAACATTATTTTATAAAAAAAATGATTTTGTTATCTTTAATATGGACACATACAAAATATCATATTATTCTGATTGTTTATAATAATAATTATACTTGATAGAAAAAATAAATTTATTTTAATTTTATGATTCTCCTACTTACCTCTATCAATGCCTTTAATGTTTCCCCTTTTACATCGTTCAATTTAGCAGACAGCAACAAACATGCTCCCGCGCATAGTTTTCTGTTATCTTTATTGATTAAATTCGCTAATATTAATTTTTCAAAATAAACGTATGCTTGAGCAACTGAGAGTAAATCAATTCCACCACTGTCATGTTTTGCTATTTTGCGCATCTCTTTCTTAATACTGAAATTATTGTCCAATATTATAATCTAGTTAAGTAAAAATGGAATAATATAATAAATCTGTAGATGGTTCGAGTTTGTACAATGTGTTAAATAACATGAAAAAAATCAGGGCTAATCCAGCAGATTCCGAAAATTTTATTTTTAGAATTTTTGTCTGTCTTTATGTTAGAGCATCACGTGAACTATTGGACAGATTTAAATGAAACTGGAAACGGAGCTAACATATTAACACAAGATAGTACCTTGGATACTTTTTATCCCCATAAATGATGTCGTTTCCGTGGGATTGAAGAAAATAGCAAAATAGATGGCGCTGCAATCGGGTTTTCAAGTAGCTAACATATATATACGTTGTCATAAACAACGTTTCATTCATTATATTACTTCAAATCAAGTTGGCTGCGACTCGCCTCTATATTTCGCTGCGCATTTGTTTAAACAATATGGATTTCGTTAGTCTAAGAATGTGCAGTCGATCAGCGAAAACCTCATCGAAATCGGCCTAGTAGTTTTTACATGAATCCTGAACAAACAAAAACAAACACAAGATATCTAAAAATATTTCATCGTGTCCTCCATTATTTATATATTCTATTGTTTACATTTCCAGTTGTTTTTTTTAATATCTTTAATGTACAGACACGGCATGTATATAATATTATAGATATAGCTTGAGCCCGTTACTTAGCTTGCTGTGTATAAAAACCTAAGTAAGAGTAATTAATATTTTGTAAGTAAAACAGAGCTACGGAACATGGATCAATCCTTGTATGGACGCGGGGAAATCTATAGTAAATATATATTATAGTAAATGTATGAAATGAAATATTTTTTCTGGCATAAATTTATATATACGGGTGCTCTTAGAAAAACATGGTTCAGTACATTTTACCAGTTTCAATGGTGTGTAAGCAAGCAGGATCTTAACAATTTGTATTTAAGTAATTATATCCTATTTCACGTTAATTCAAGTATAAAACAAAATTGTTGTTAGAATTGTAGCTACCATGATAATTAAATCCGAGTGTCACTCCGGTCTGCGGAGTGACACTCGCGGACCGCGTTCGTAATACCGAAGTAAGAGAGGTGATGTCAGGAGCCTTAAGAACAGACGAGCGTGCATGACAAGAATGTCAAAAAAGCAAGTGAGGAGTGTAAGAATAAAGTTGTATGGCGCTCTGTTGTTCGTGTCTACCCCGCAAGGGACCTGGCGTGAAGTTATGTATGTATGTATTATAATTAAAGTTTATAAATTAAAAACAAAAATTTTGATCTCTGAATTTTGACTTCATTGTGTGTCACTTTTAAATCGGTTGTCGTACATAATGTTTGATTACATGAATTACAACTTTTATAATATTAGAAATCTATGCGATCTGAACGAAGGAATGCGACGACCAAGTCCGTGGATAAACTGAAAACTCAATACTAACCTTCTCAATTTACTAAGAGTAAGTTTAATGTGTGGAAACTTCTCTCTGAACTTGTCATTCAACTCTTTCTTGAGGTCTTGCGGTCGCACATAATCAATAATCGACGTCATATATGACGTAAATGTTAGTAGAGTTCGATGTTTGCCAGCTATTAACTCAGGATCATCCAATACATTGGGACAGTAATGCACCTTCAGAAAAATACATTTATTCCAATTATGTTATGAAAACAAGCATTTTTTATATTGCCTTTATAAAATTGCATTAACTAACCCAATGTCTTACAACATGCTGTTTCTATTTTAGAAATTGGTGTTACAGTATTTGTGATAATTAAATAGACTTAAAAGAGCTTAAATAATAATTAGCATAAAGAGATAAAAATTAGTTAATTAGATTTTTTTTAATTAAATGTTTTGTCAATAATTATTATAATAATAATAAAAAGTATTCACATACATATTTCTGCGAAAGCAATGTGCCTTCATCCCAATCGAAAGTCTTTGCATCAATAGAAGTATGTGGCGGAGATGCAGCTATTGTAGTCCGCTGAGATGATTCATACGAAAAACACCTACAAATATCAAACAATTTAATAACAGATACACCATTCCAAAAGCTTTGCCATGCATCCATACTCTATTATCATGCAATTATTTTGTAAGGAATCTATAAAATTGTTTTTTTTATTCATTTTTATACATTTTAATTTAAAAAGCAGTCAAATTAATGTGCAGCCTAACATGCAATGTGCTAAAATACCTTTAGGCCCTAATTATTCCTTAAATTTTTAAATTATTTAAGATAATTATAGCGAGTTGCTCTAATATTACTCTAGCATTATAACAAAGCTAGTTTAAAACCCATATTAATTTTTACAATTGTAAATTATTAGCATGTTAAATTACTAACTAAATTGTCCACAGCTAATTCTAACTTCATGAGCATGTTAATTAAAGCCAATTAATAATCTATCATCAATAAAATATGCAGTTTGTAGTTAGTAACTGTTATTAATGAAACAATGGGGCTACTAGTATAACTTCTTATGTATAACTTCGTAAGCAGGAGGAATGGGTTAGCATTAGCAAAATTGAAATTTAGTACAGCTTAATGATTTCTTGTTTTATGTTTACCATTTTTTATCCTTGTGTCTCGTCAATAATTTAGTCCTGAAATTTAAATTTGTTAGTAATGAAATGATTGTGATTATTGCTCACAAAATGCAAACTATAAAATGCATTTGACTGTGAAAACATAAAAGAAAATCAAATACAAACAATACAATAAAAATAATTTATTTCATTTTAATAAAAGCATTCAATCAAGTTAATGAACTTTAAATGATTCTGTGAAGTTGATGTATCTAATTTGATGAATGTCTTTGCTAGTATTTATGTGACCAGTGTCTTTAGAGCCAGAAATAAAAATGACAAGACTTTATTTTAAAATAAACAACATGTTTGATGACTAAAACAACACATGCTGAGAGGCATCTTAAATATAAAACATCATCTGTTTATAGAAGAATAAGCTTGACATGATCTATACCTTGCAATAACATGAGGGTGGCGGTTCATTACTTTCCAGCCTGGTTTTTCCATGAAATCTCCATCATACATTTTACGGTATTGTTCCCTAGTGCATACTCTTGATGGAACAAGAAGTTTAGAATAAGATATATCTTGCCCATTCTCTTCTTTTTCCAAGCCTAATAAATCAAATGGGTCCACACCATTGTCAGTTATTGATGAAAGCGGTCTTGGCCCTGAGGTATTCCTTCTACGTACACCATCCTTTCTTAGATCAGACCTACACAAACATGTATTTTACTTGTGAAATTTATATAAATTGTAAAAAGTAATTATTTTTCTATATTTTACATTCCACGAGTTCCTTGCAAAGTTATAAATATTTTTCATATCACTGTTGGACAGTTAAGTAATAACTATTTTAAGTTATCAGCTTAACCTTAAATTACTTTCAAAAACAGAATATGCACCTGTGTACATTGCAATAAAATTATGACTTGCTCACAGAACATGTAAAGTGCAAAGTATATCAACCAGGCTAAGAGGCACAGTCCAAGTAAGCACTGAGTTATATAAGTAGATATTTTATTAAATGTTTAATTAATTTAAATTACAGAAAAATATGCTGTATAGATCTTACCGAGCAGTTCTCACAGTCTTAGAATATGGTATAGTGCTAAACACTACACAGGGGACTCCTTGTGTTGTAGCAAATGCAAGTCTCTCATCCCTGAATGACACACCTTTTGTTTGACGTAACAAGCGTATCTCTTTAGTTAGGCTATGATTCTCAGGTATACAGGTATTACTGGTACGAAAACGTCCTGAAATAACATTGAAAAATTTCACCCTTTTAAGACAATTGTGTCAGAAGACAAAAAGGTTACACTTGCCCTACTAACTATCACAAGAAAACTGTGAAAATAGATTTTAATTGTTATCAGCTTTTTGGTAATACAACTTCCTTTTATATAACTTGATATGTTAACAAAATACAAGCATTTCCTAAGACAGATTAATATGAAACACTTTATTTTGTTTTGTATATTTTTTAATCTATTTCTATGCAGCAAATCTGTTACATCTGAGGATAATTTTTTTGCAAATATCCATACACAGATATAACCATTTCTGCATGTATAATAATTTGTGTTATTTAATGTTTCAGTATTGTTGTAAGAAATATAATTCGACTAACCAAAGTTTAAACTTTCTGAGCTACTTTTGTCATCTGTGTTTATACCAGCAAGGGAAACTAGATGGGTTTTTCGTGGACGGCTTGCATGTTTCTCTTTAAAAGACTCAGTGTTTCCAGAAGAACATCTGAAAGGTGGCAAAAAACTTAAGACAAATTATATTATAATTATATTGTACTCTTAGAGTTCAGAGAGCTTTTATAAACAGTTTGAAATGTAAAAATTCATATATTTGCTGTAAGCAAATATAAATAAATGATAATAAATAATACTGTAAAAGTAAAAGTAAATATTTGTGTGGCTACACACACAAATATTTACTTTTCTCTCAGGTAATTTTTCTGGGCATGACAAATTACATTTTACATGCCTATTGCAAACATTCAGAGTACTAAAGTAGACTCCTTGTTAACAAATTTTATTATAATTGTGCCATTATATCAATAAATAAGTTATGATAATCTAAAAACTTTTTAACTGATTATCTATAAAAAAAATCAGGTAAATCTATAGCTATATGGTGCACAAATTTTAAGAAGCAGGTGAATTGTGAATTGGTGGTGAAAGGGGGAGGCATACTTACCCGTACTACAACCCGTATGGTCTGGAGGTCTTCAGTTTTTTTAATAAACATAACCTCACTTATTTTTTCACTAATATTGCACTTACAAAGTTGAACAATCCTGGAGTTAAAAAGAAAGCCCGTAATCAATAGAGAAAGAATAAAAAAACATGTGTCTCTTAACAAAATGAAGAAAAAACGGTACAGATCATTTTCACATACACCACAAGAGTATTTTGAAAATATTCAAAATACTCTACTACTACTTCAAAATACTATACTCGACTGCCGTGGCACACTCTCTCGGCTCTTGCAATTCTGCTTAATGATAACCTAACCGACTATAAAATAAATAGTAAATGGTTACCAGTCGGTTCTGGCACTCCCCAACCACTACTGCGGCAAGCTGGCTTCGCTCCTTCAACTCATGCATTTTGATCTGAAGCTAACCTAAATCACTATTCTAGTGACTGGTCGCGACCTTTCAACACCCATCACTAATATTAGTGAAAAAATAGGTGAGTTTATGTTTATCAAAAATAAATATTTCATGAACTCCGGACCCTAGGAGTTGCAGAAAGGGTAAGTATACCTTTCCACCTACCCACTACTTAAAATTTGTGCACCAGATATCTGAGTAGCAGCCAAAATTCGTGCACCAGATAGCTATAGATTTACCTTACCTTTCTCTAAAGCTTGAATTTGCAGCTCCTTTCACAGGTGTACCAGTGGTTGCATATTCAGAATCTGAACTAAGCGAGTGATTATCAGCTCCGACTCTTTGCACTGGGCTAGACTGTAATTCTTTATTGCGAGAGCGAATACTGTTACGAACACCATTCTCCTTTCTCTCTTCTTTCGAGATCTCGACAGATTTAGAAACCGAATCCACTTTATCATATTTATATGATTTATCAGCAACCGGTTTAATGTCGGTTTCCTTAAATTTACCATCAAGAGATATATTTGATAAAAATGTTACAGCTGCTAGACGTCGTCTTGCTTTTTCATACTTATTTTTATTCGACATTATAAAATTAAAACCAATAGTCTGATAATTGGCTTTAAGAAATTAAAATTCACAATTTTCTATGTAATTGCTTTTTCTACTTTTTAATATAGTTAGTGTTTTTTGAAACAAATTTCAATAATTGACAGCCTGACAGCTTTGCTGTATCCTTTTGTAAATTAATGTCACTGCTTTGCTTGCAGAAGGCCTGCCCACATAAAGAAAGCAAAAGGCCTCGTGTGACTTCACAAACTCTTTATATTAGACTTGCAGCACAGCACAATCTTTGGACTATGAACAAACTTCTCAATATTTGTAATAAATAGGACTCTTGTTATCCCTGTATCTATTATTATTATTGAAATTTTCTGTAGGGAACATATAAAAAACAAACTTTTATTGTATATGAATTCACTATTACAATTAAAGAAAAAATATATTTGTCAAGTGTCACTGTGTCAGAAACTCAATAATAGTCAAAAAGTTTTGACATTTGAATGGTCGGAGGTGGAGTTAACTTTCTTGTTGTTTCTGTTTTCACACGATAATTTTAATCATATAAATTGCATAAATGGAATCTAATATTCCTGGTTCCTCAACAACATCTAGAGCAACTAGATTTATGATGGAAGGTGTTGGTGCCCGCGTAATACGAGGCCCAGATTGGAAGTGGGGCAAACAGGTATTTCAGTGTTTATTTATTTTATTCTCTGAAACTAAATTCAGCCTTATTTAGTTATTATATTTATTAATTCAGCTCTATTTGTCACTATTTTCCACACAAGATATGATTTAATTTAATGTACTGTTTATTCCTCAGAAAATATTTATTATTTTCAGTTTTGAAATTAATAATAATATGTATTATTTTACTTCAAACAATTCTTATAGGATGGTGGAGAAGGTCATGTTGGCACTGTGAGGAATTTCGAATCTCCTGAAGAAGTAGTTGTTGTTTGGGATAATGGAACAGCTGCAAATTATAGATGTTCTGGAGCATATGACTTACGTATTTTAGATAGCGCTCCTACTGGTGTTAAACATGAAGGGACCATGTGCGATACATGTCGTCAACAACCTATATTTGGTAGGTACTTTATTCAATTTTAAATCAGTTTTTAAGACTAATCAAAAGTGTAAACTTTTATATTATGTGAAATGAAAATGACATGAAATCTCTCCATGCAACTTCATGCATGAAAATCTTGAAGTTGAGCAGAAACACTCTCATTTAAATTATGGAAGGTACAAAACTTGGCTATACTTGTGTAACTTCAAATTCTTAACCTGGGTGGGGTATAGATACATGGCCCATTTATTTATTATGAATTATGAAATCTGAACTTTCTTAATATAGGTTAGAAACCTAAGCTGTTGTGGGTTTTTTTTTATAAACACCCACAGTTAATTTTGTAACTCAAGTAATAAATAACTGTGCCATATGTCTATATGGCACCCCTTAAACCAAATAGGCTATCCCATTTTCTAAGAATAAAATTCAATATTTACTAAACTATTGAATTTCATAACATTTGGTGCATTCCCAAGACCATGAAGAAGGAGAATACTAATATATACATGGTTTCACTTTCACTTTTCTACATATTATTTTAGTTCTAGTAAAAAGTAACATATAACATTTAAAACTGAAAAAAATAAGAATTTTGAATCTATAAATGATGAAGCAAAAAAGTACATTAAACATCATTTTAATCCTTATAAAATATGTTGTTAAAATTTATAATTTATTTTTTCAGGGATAAGATGGAAATGTGCTGAATGTAGTAACTATGATTTGTGTTCTGTTTGTTATCACGGGGATAAACATAACTTGAGACACAGATTCTATCGCATCAGTGCTCCAGGAGCTCAAAGGTGCCTAGTAGAACCAAGACGTAAAAGCAAAAAACAAGCAGTTAGAGGAATTTTTCCTGGTGCAAGAGTAGTCAGAGGGGTATGTAACAATTATCTATATGTCCATTTAAACAAGGAAATATTCCAAAATCAAGTCCTTAACCTTAATTATGGACATTTTTATCCCAAAAACTAGAACAGGTGCTATATAAGACAGAAGTGATATTTAGTAAACATGTTAAAGTATCTGTCAATGGTTATTTAGTGGAATATGTGACTTCATATTTCAAATCAAATTCTGAAATTCCAATCCATCCAGAGCCTGGGTTGTCTGGAAGAAATCACTCTAAAGTGATAAGGCCACCCATTGCTCCTATTTTTACTCTTTAATGTAATTACTGTAAATTGTTTATTTTATGTGTATGTGTACAAAATGTTTTCTATTCTATTCTATTCATACAAAATTTGTTACATACTTCCTTTTGTACCTAATTTCTGAGATTTTATATTTTTAGGTTGACTGGCAATGGGAAGATCAAGATGGTGGCAATGGTCGAAGAGGGAAGGTGAATGAGATTCAAGACTGGTCAGCTGCCAGCCCCCGTTCAGCAGCTTATGTTGTGTGGGATAATGGGGCTAAAAATTTATATAGGGTTGGCTTTGAAGGCATGGCAGACTTGAAGGTATAATTTAGATACAATACTCTTTTTTTTCAGATATGTTTAGAAATTTTCTTCATATAAATTTATTTTAAATATAAACTATTTGAATGAACATATTACAATTGAATAATTGAATCATAATAATTATTTTTCAATGTGTCTCATAATGTGTTGGCAAAATTAAACAGTTGTGTCTTTTTCCTTATATGAAATCTATTTCAGGTTGTGAATGATGTCAAAGGCCAAAATGTATACAAAGAACACTTACCCTTGTTGGGAGAACTCGGTCCCGGGCGCACAGGACCTCATGGACTACAAGTTGGAGACCAAGTAAGTTGAATTTTTTATACTCAATTATATAATGATTATAAACTTTTATTGAAGACTATTCATATGTTTCTTCTATATATGAGCAGTAGATACCCGTTTCTGCAGGATATGATAGATATCGTAAATAAAAAATAGTTTTGTAGGGTTTAGTTGGCATATATTATCTATCAACTGCTTAGCCATCACGTAATTTCTCATTACATATGTCCAATTGTCATAGCTTACATGCCCCTCCACCCTACAGATGTCATGAGTTGAAGCTGATTACATAAGTTGATATGGTTTATTATATAGTTTGTTCACCTATTATTATAGTCCTAAATGTAATATGTGGTGTGGTGTACTTGATCATGAAATAGAGATTGAAGTTTTAAAATGTGTATGTGTTGTGTGTATTGTTTCAAATATGATTAGTTTTTGAGTGGTAGGAACATAGTGATCTCTACACCCACATCATATTCTGTTGATGTGAATTTCAACCCTTCTAAAAAGCATCTTAGACAATTGTTCCTACCAAATTTGCTAATTATTATAAGTAACTACATACTAACAGTAAATGAAATCAATTGTTATGAAACATGCTGAGCAGTGGGATATTTTTATTTCAAACTGGAATTTTACAGATTACTTATAGAAGTCTGTGTCTACCACCGCTTCTAAAAACAATTTTAGGCCCTGTTAATATGAAGAAGCTGCACAACTAACTCCCCCAGTAACATATCCTTACTTTATTATTATTATGTATATAAATTTGTGGTCTCCTAAATATTATGTGTATTAACAAATGTCGCCATATAAAACTTTATTGCCATTAATATACTGTTATTCTTCTTGAGGTATGTATTGATATTCATCTCATTTTTTGTAGGTAAATGTTGATCTTGATTTGGAGATAGTACAGTCCTTACAACATGGTCATGGTGGGTGGACAGACGGCATGTTTGAATGTCTGGGCACAACTGGCACTGTTGTGGGCATTGACGAAGATCACGACATTGTTGTTACATATCCCAGTGGCAATAGATGGACATTTAATCCAGCTGTTTTAACTAAGGTAAGATCTACGTTCTGCAGCTAATGCATATCGCTGCTTGATTCCAGCATGCCTTCAACAATGTAAATTTTGAATTGTTGCTTAGCATATAAGTAATCACACTTATGTATTTGTATGGCTGCCGGCAGCGGATTTGAATCTATATTCTCATGGCGTGATCTCTCTGCTGGTGGTCCTCAGGGCGGCGTCTTGCCTCCCTTATTATTCAATTATTTTATGAACTCAATTTCCAATCATAAGTTTCTATTCCTGACATATGTATGCGGACAATTTAAAAATCTAAATACAATCACCCTTTGTGACAATACAAGATGCAGTCTTAACAATAAAATCTGACTATGATCACATAACACAATGGAGTAAATTATATGGACTTCATGTAAATCCCGAGAAAACTCAGCTAATTATCATAGGTAGTTTTCGGATGCTATGTAGAATTGACTGGACCTGCTTATCAAATTTCATATTTAATGGTACACATATCTCCGTTAGTTAAAAGTAATATATCTTGGAGTCATATTTGTTAGATCGCCAAGATAGCCTATCTTGGCAACTCAACATAACCAAATTGAGCTGATGTCTCTTCTCCTTTTTGAAATCCCTCGGGAGGCTGAAAAACTTCCTGCCCATAGCCAGCCAAATCTATGCTTGCAGAGTCCTTACTACTCTCCATTCTTGATTATGTTGACAGCTATATTGATTTCAATCAAGAGCAACTTAATAAACTTGAGTGCCTCCAAAATTTTTGTATGAGCTTCATATTTGGGTTACAAAAATAAGAAGACCACATCTCTGTATTTCAGAAGAAATCAAGCCGTGAATTCGTTTTCTCCAGAATACTTATATTCTTTCACTGCTTTACTTTTACTACGTTACTATAAGATTTTCAACTTAAAATTCTACTTGCTTTAAAAGTCATGTGTAGGATTAAGTTTTATGAATGAGTCATTCGGATCTGTCTCTTTAAGTTTAATTATAAATAATTTTGCTTCCTAAATTTCTTGTGAGTTCCTGCATGTTTAAAGCAAGTGAAACTGTGTAAAACATTTTTTAGCAGCCTGTTTCTTACATTGAATTTGCAAAGTGATATTTTCGAATGATGACTGACTATTTTTCAAAAGACCATATTGACTGATTCAACTTTAATCGCTACCCATTCACAGGTGATCAATCCTATATCTTTACTACATATTCCTTAGAAAATAATTTTCAGGAGCAGGCATGCTCAAACTTTTCTTTTTATATAGTGTGAAAAGTTTTATACCTATATGGAATTTTATTTATACTTTGAGAGTATTAGCCTGAGATTGTCAGACAACGAGGAATGTCCTTTCAGGTGTGCAGCGGTATTGTGAGCGCGTCGGCGTCGACGGGCAGCGGCGGGTTCGCGGTCGGGGACCTGGTGCAGGTGTGCGCCGACCAGGAGCGCGTCAAAGCGCTGCAGCGCGGCCACGGCGAGTGGGCCGAAGCTATGGCACCGGTGAATAACAAACACATTACACATACTACCGGTTAAATAACAAGACGTAACTCGATTTATCATAATTTTGCTGTAACTATAAAATACCGTTTTATCTTTGCTGTAAATGCAAATATGAGCGACAAAACTTAGTTCTGTTGGTAATTACAAATTTTACATCTAAATTAGCTTCGAACGTTTTTTCTTTTGTAATAAGTAGTATTTGTATATTTACAGGACTTCTAAACTTGAAAGTTAATATTAAAAATTATTAATATTTATTATTTTAATATGGTTTAATATTATTAGTTTCATATTAAGTGCGTGCTAAAAATATATTAAAAGTATTAGTTTGTTAATTTATGTGCTGACAGTACACTACTAGAAACGCAAAAATGTCTCGAAGCTAATTTATCTGTAGATATCTTATAGAAGAATTTATTATGTGAGGTGGAATGTTTATGTAGAGAACCAATAAAAACAGTAATTAATTCAAAAATCTCAGCTGGGAGTTTTTGATAGTTATTCGTTGATATTAAAGTGTTGATGGAATTTCTGAACATTTAGGGCCTTACTACTAATCGTTTCTTAAATTTAAAGAAACTGCTCAACAACTGATTAATGAAAATCTTACTCATAAACTCCTCTTAAGTCGAATATTATGAGTACAACCTACGTTAGTCATTCAAATTTCGTTTATCTGTGCTCCTCTTAGGTAAACAACAGGTATTACACGTTTATAAATGAAAAAAGATATTCGTTGATTTGGGTCTGATACTGATTCTCTTACTTAAGAGATGCCTAATCGTTTCTTAACGATTTTATTATAAATAAGGCCGTTTATGTAAACAAAATGTCTGATAGGAAATATCTTCAAGAGTAACTAAAAAGTATAAAAGAAATATTTTCTAAAACATTTTGAAGTCGGCGCGAAGGAAACATGTATAAGCATTAATCAATAAGCATTTAATATTGTTGTCTATATCTATAACTTTTGTACTCATAGTTTTTCGTTGTGTTCTAGACTTTGGGCAAAATCGGCCGTGTGCAGCAGATTTATCATGACAATGATCTGAAAGTAGAAGTTTGTAACACATCGTGGACGTACAATCCAAACGCCGTCACCAAAGTGGCATCTTCTGATGGCAGTATCCCTGGAAATTCATCAGGTTAAAATACACAATTTTTCACATCTCACAGTCTATATAAGACGCGTGGAAATTATTTACAGCAATTTTCGATTGCAACATATGTTAATAATTGGAGCAATAATTCAACTCTGAGCAATAATTGCTTGTTAAAAATAAAGATATAAAAAAAACTAAGCCAAGTCAAGCGATGTGGAAGCCTTAAATTTTTCAACTTGTTACATTTCTTGTCTGCATATAATTTTTTTTTTAAATAGGTTATTTATGAAAACCTGTCACTGGCTTTCTATTGTTCATTATAATTATGTATTCAAATGTATTTAGCTGTAGGTTGTATTAAATAATTTATAGAACAAAATAGTCGTAACGACATGCAGTGAACATTTTATTAAATAATATACATAATTTTCTGTTCGTGCAGGAACGAAAAAGGAATACAAATTCCTGCGGCCCGTCGTAAGAGGCGACAAAACCACCCACAACCAGGTGGTAAGGCAATTTGCCCGCCTAGATGACTACCTCTGGTCTGGTCCTTTGAGTTGTGTTCCGTTATCAGTGGTCAGGTTCCAGTTTCTCTTTTAAGGCCAGCAGCACATTGGCAGCACCTCTGGTATTGCTGATGTCTATAAGCGACTACTGTGTTTCATTAATAAATAAAATAATAATGGTCAGGTGAGCGACTATCCGCGTTGCTGAAGAAGCTGTTCGAGTCGCACGTAACCGGCGACGCGAACGAGGAGCTCGTGAAGGCGGCCGCCAATGGTGACGCGACGCGCTGCGCGGAGATACTCGCGCGCACCGACGGCGCGCACGCCGACATCAACGGCTTCTACGGCGGCCACACTGCGTTACAGGTGAGCCACCATCTTCCACCCCCCCTCTCTCTCTCTCTCCTCTCTCTCCCTCTCTCCTCTCTCCCCCCTCTTGCCCTCTCTCGCGAACAAATTATCCCTAGTTTACTGTGGTCTGAATGCCTGAGATCTACACTACACTTGTTCATGGTACCTAATATATAAATGCTAATATTATAAATGCGAAAGTTTGAATGGTTGTTTGTTGCTCAATCGCGCCAGAACAGCTCAACACATTTTTTTAGAATCTTTCGTGTTGGAAATAAATTT
The DNA here is from genome assembly GCA_012273795.1 of Dendrolimus punctatus. Lineage (NCBI taxonomy): Eukaryota > Metazoa > Arthropoda > Insecta > Lepidoptera > Lasiocampidae > Dendrolimus > Dendrolimus punctatus. The sequence goes on from CM022536.1 coordinate 8,693,847, forward strand.
TCATTTCCCATATTCTGAAAGTATTCTTGCAGTTGCCTAATCATAGGGATTAAAACAACACTTTTCGTCCCTGGGAAACGATTCTCCCTGCTGTCATAAAGTTTAGAAAACTATGCCAACCATAGATACGATGCGAATCATGTTTCAACTGTTTTTTACAGCCACTGTTAAATCGCGACATAAATTAAAATAAAAAATACAACAATTTTATACTTATAAACAATTTTTCACTAAATTATAATTTAATTTACATAAAGAGTTGAATATTTACTATCATCAGCGACAATATAAAATATTGACTGGTAGAATGCCACAGGAAAAAATAATTACTTGGCGTTTCATAATTGTGACGTAATGACGTTTCATCAGATTTAGATATGGATTGAATGCATGATTTTATTAGAGAAGTAGTTTTTTGTTTAACTACTCCCTTTTTATTTACTTTGCTCATATTCTAAATAAAAAGCAGTGTTAACCTCGTGTGAACGGCCTATTTAGGCACTTGAATTGTTAGTGCCCTCGCTACGCTCGTGCGCCAAACCATCTCATGCATAAATAGGTCACTTCCACCTCACGTGTAACAGTCTACTATTAATTACCGTTTAAACTATAGTAACTTGTTACGCTCGTACAAATCCTAGATGACTTCGGCGTTTTGTAAGATGAATAAAAATATCTTAGTTGAATTGACTCTCCATTACCTTATTATTATAATAAACTAGCGAACTTCGTACAACTTCATACAACGAACTTCGAACCGCAATATTTTCTGAATTCCTAAAAGACTTTGTTTCATGACATAAAAACAAAATCACCATAATCGGTCCAGGTGATTAGGAGGATTCTAGAACCCGATCTCAGCGCCACCTACCGGTTCTAATTGCGAATCTAAACCATCTGGAAATCCACTCAAACACACAAAAACAAAATCACCAAAATCGCTCCCGGTGATTAGAAGTATTCTAGAACCCGATCTCAGTGCCACCTACCGGTTATAATTGTGAATCTAAACCACCCGGGAACCCACTCAAACACACAAAAACAAAATCACCAAAATCGCTCCCGGTGATTAGGAGGATTCTAGAACCCGATCTCAGCGCCACCTACCGGTTTCAATTGTGAATTTAAACCATCCCGAGACCCACTCAAACACACACACAAAATTTCATCAAAATCGGTAAAGTCGTTATGCGCTTACCAACACATTTTGTGATTCATTTTTACATATAAGATTTGTGATTAGAATAGATTAGCGATGTAACGAGTTAGATTTTTTCTGACTCGAGTAACTCGAGGGATTATGGCCATAGACTCGAATCACGACTCGAGTTGACTCGACTCTGTGATTGCCACCGCTGCCGAGTTCCGATCATAGCCGACCCGAACCCGAAATGGCCCGACGAACCGACGAATCCAAATATTACAAAGCGAGTTGAACGACGTGCAGGAGTTACGAGTAACGGATTCAATTCAATCCAAATCGGAGATGCTCGGTGCCGCCCGTCGCAACTAGTGTCCCTCGTGGATGCATCATGCGAATACGACGCGAGCTGCAAGCTAGTTCGCTTCGATACCGTAGACAGAATTCTCTTACTATATTGTAGTGATTCGAGTTACTAATAACTGAACTCGAGTTGACTCGTTTGTGGTTTGATTCGAGCAACTCGAGTCGGACATCGCTAGAATAGATGTGTTTATTCGATATGGTGGTAGGCGGCCGCGCAGAACGGGCACGTGGAGGTGATCCGTTCGCTGGTGAAGGGCGGCGCGGAGGTGGACGGCGAGGACCGCGACGGCGACCGCGCGGCGCACCACGCCGCGTTCGGCGACGAGCCGGCGGCGTTGCGCGCGCTGGCCGCCGCCGGAGCCGACCTCAACGCGCGCAACCGCCGCCGCCAGACGCCGCTGCACATCGCCGTCAACAAGGGCCACCTCGGCGTTGTGCGCACGCTGCTGCAGCTCGGCGTCCACCCCAGCCTCCAGGTCAGACCATTTCTTTTTATAACTGACAGTGGACAGGCAGATGGCTTACTGTCTTACTGGAATATCGGTCATATCGCTCTCATGGAATATCGCCGTAAAATATGTAGCCTTCAGCTAATCGTGCTTCGTGCAATGAGCTAAGTTTCCGATGGTCCACTTCTCCCTCTCCTTATCCAACCATACTTATCCCGTCCCTTGTATCACAATCCTCGTATCTCATCCCCCTATCGTATCATCCTAAAGTCTAGCAACGTGTTGGCTTCACCATTGGTCTTGCAAACGTCTACACTAGTCTACAGGCGCCGGTAACCACTTTCCACGAACTGGACCATCTGTATGTTTGCCAGCTCGCAATAAAAAAAGTATAGTAATGGACGTTTGCAACACTAGAGATGTCACTAACTGCCAACATGAGTTATTTTTTATCATACTTTAAAAAAAACCCAATATCAAAGCACGTAAAACACAGCTGGGAACTTATTCCAAATTCCCACAGTGCGCAAGAGTTTCTAGAGAACTGTTGCGTAGAAGAACAAAGCTGCTCAAGGTGGGAATGAACGTCTGGTTAATGGCGAGTGGTGTGGTGATTACGCTATTTCGCATTATATTGGTAGCAAATAGGGTAACACGTGCAATTCAACACTTATAATTTTCAAGAAGTCTACTAAAACAAAATTATTCATACTAAATAAAGATGCCTACTTTTCCTGCAAGGTTATAATTTTTTTTGTTGAATTTCGCCATTTCCTAGTAGTAGCTAATATAAGAAAAGGCAAAATATCCCAAATGTAATTAATTTTGAACTTGGGCATCTCAGTACGTTTGAAGGCCGGTAAGACAAAAAGTGGCCTATTAAGTGTAATTTAATTGGTATATTATAATGAAGGCTTTGACTCTTGCGCAGTTTTTAAAGACATTCGGAAACGATGGAGTTGCTTTTTTCCATTTTTAAATTACAATTTATAATTCGTGTCTGATTCACTGGAAATTTTTGTTTTCACTTTCAAGTATAATTTTTGAACCATGATGTTAGGGTGTTGATTATTTTACATCTAAAAGTACAATTTAATAAGGACTTAGTTACATAAAAAAATCCAAACAAACTTGCCAAAATATACAATATTTAAAGCTAATGCGAAATTTTCCACAAATATCTCAAAAACTAAAAAAATTGGTAAAACGTTCATGGGGGTAATTTGGGTACACCTTCATGTAAACTATTTTTTTCTATTGAACGTCACTGTTCTGGCCACTGTCTAAATGCCAAGCACGGAGTTTTTGACGGGAACTGAAAGGAGATGTTGTGCCGTGCAGTTTTATTTTCTAAAAATGTGTAAAATTACTCTAAAATGAACAAGTTGTAGTAGTAATAGTTTATGTGTTTTGTGAGAAATGTGAACTGTATAGTCAAATGTGGCCTTTTGAGTTGTCACAAGAACTCCTTTGAATGGCACTAGCTGATTACCTACAGTTCAGCTGTGCTACACATAGGCTTAAGAAAATGAAGAAACTCTATTATAAACTTAGATCTGGCTTAAAGGCTTAGTTGCCAAGCCATAAATATAAATAAATAATAATGCCAAGCACATTTTTGTATCACTGAAGCGCTGCTTGCGACAGTTTGTTGTTAATATTAATACTGACACAAGTCTCGTTCACCGCCTTGACTAGCAGCGTCAGAGTGGCGGCATTAAAACTAAAATAACAAAAAATATGTCAGCAGCCGCTCCAGTGATAATAATGGATATTAATTGGAGTTATCCTACTCCCATAGTAGTTGACAGTTGATTCAAATTGAGATCTTTTGTCTCCCCCACTGTCCCATCTTCTTTCAGAGTACCTGTTTCTTGATTTGAATACGGTGGTAGAATCATGACTTAATAAATTAAATATTCAATTTTGTAATAAATATTTTTATTTTATCGTGCTACAAGACACTGCAGCCTCCTCTATATTTTGTACGAGTAATTATTCCTCTATATTTTTTTCTCATTTTTAAATTAATTGTACAATCTCAACACCCCCAACACATTTATTATAGTATAGATGTATTAGAAAGTCATTCCTTAATTTGTTTTAAGAGTTTCTTTGTTGTATTATGCAAAAGAATATGTTTCTTTTTATGTTGTTTGTGTTAAGGTTGTGTGAAAAGGTACATAAAGTTCGAGTAACGCTTCTACTTGCAGAAAACTTGTCACAACATAACTATATACAAAAGGCACTTGTATTATTGGAGATTTCCTAAAAATAAAATATTGGTATCAATACAGATTCTGAAAGGTGATAAAAATACCTTTCAAACAAGCCCAGATTGAGAAATCTACTATAATTCTATCCGGGTCTATGACGAATTTAATTAAATTGTTCTATGTATATATGGAAAATTTTCTATTTTGAAATTTTGGGGGGCTCCAAATCCGACTTAGAGCTATAGTCTCTTGAGCAAAATTTCTCAGAATCACCTATAGATTACGATTTTGCTATGATACGCTTCATCAAAAAAAATCGTTCCATACAATTTGACCCGCCCTAATATATATATATAAAAATAATTCAGTTCTTATTTACTCTGATAAAATTGGACAAGGACTTGGTTCATTGCTGGGATATGACTTGCCAAATCATCAGGTGTTCAACTTATGTTCACCCGGGGCCAGTTATAACTATTTAATTGACAGTTTAAGCACATCTAATCTAGACAAAAAATCAACAATTGTAATTCATTATGGGGATAGCTTATCTGTCAAAAAGAAAGACATTGTGAACAGCATAAATAGGTTATTGCAGTTAAACAGTAAATATGGATGTAAATTCATCTTATGTGCCCTGCCTTATGCATGTAATCTAACAAATGAACAGAACAGGCACATATATGACTTGAATTTATTAATTTATAATTTGACCCATCGTCATAGTGACATTATTTTTTATTTTGACCTAAATAAATTTACTAATAGTAAATTTAGGCTAAACAAAGATACTATGTGTCTGCCTTTTAAGTTACGAAGACGTATAGCTACTTTGTTCGCATTTAATATACAAAATCATGACAAAGTTATGTATGATATAACTGATATATATGACATAAATTTTAATAATAACATTAATGTTTTTAATATTAACTTTACTGCAAGTCCTAGCACTTTAAACTGCTAGATATGACCAACGCTAAACCTACTTCTAATTTAAATATAGTTCACCAAAATATACAGGGTTTAGCAGGTAAAGATTTAGAAATTGAACTCTTTTTAAAAGAACATAAGGTTCATGTCCTATGTATTACAGAACATTGGCTTAAAACTTTTCAAGTCATAAACTTCACAGAGAATTATACAGTGATAAGTGCATTTGTAAGAAAGTCCGCTATACATGGTGGATCACTTATCTTTGTAGCAAATGATGTAAAATGTAAAGAGCGTAGAGACATTATGTCCCTTTCTGTTGAACGGACTGTGGAGGTTTCCTGTATTGAGCTTGAGCGCTATGTAATTGTCTGCGTCTACCGACCCCCCACAGGAGATTATAATGTATTTGCAAGCACAATGGAGGACTTATTAAGAAAATTAAATAAAACTAATAAATTGCCTATAGTTTGTGGGGATTTTAATGTTAATTTGTTGGAAATGTCATCAACTCGTTCCAAGATCATTAATCTTTTCAAATCGTTCAATCTTATACATGTCTTTAATGAACCTACGCGTATAACTGCTGATTCAGCAACCTGTTTGGACAATATATTTTGTAGTTGCGAAATAATCGACAAATCAGTCTTAGATGTACTACGGTCGGATCACTGTGGCCAGTTTATATCAATACCTTTTGATAGTATTAAAATCAATTCTAAATTAACCTGTAGGCCAGTGAATAATTATCGCTTAAGAACCTTTAAAGATAATTTATCCAAAACAATTCCTACTTTGGATCTCAGCAGCGAAGATCCAAACAACTTGTATAGTAATTTCTTCGACATTATACAAGCTGAATTTGAAAACACATTTAAAACCAAAATAATCAACAAAAGTAATAAACTTAGTTTAGTGATTGGGCTACGAAAGGTATATATAAAAGTCGAATGAAACTGTATGAATTATACAGTGAAAAATAATTTAATCAAAATCCAGACTTCCTTCACTATATTAAAAAGTACTCTAAGACCTTTAAAAGAGTGTGCATCGCTGCCAAATCTCTATATTATAGTAACAGAATTAAAAAATCATCAAATATCATTAAGACAACTTGGAGTGTTATAAATGATGCTTCCGACAAGAGTTCACGTCGAGATGATGCAATTCAACTTGTAATCAACAATAACACCATTAGTAATAACTTTGAAATTGCACAAACATTTAATGAATACTTTAGGGATATACCAACTTTAATAACTAGCTCTTTGTCATCATCACCACTGGAAGCTGAGCTGCTGATGACACAGTGCGTTGATCGATGTAATATCACATTCAAATTTAATCATATAGATACAGATGATATTGTAAAAACGTTTAAATCGTTAAATATTAAAAACACAGCTGACTTTTGGGGTATATCCTTAAAAGTATTAAGTGACTTAATATGCACTATTGCGCTACCACTAGTACAAATATTTAATCGATGTGTAGATAAAGGAGTATTTCCTGACTTAATGAAAGTTAGCAAAGTTATTCCTATATTTAAAAGTGGAAACAAAAACGACCCCTCCAACTTTAGGCCAATTTCTATTTTACCAACCTTAAGCAAGGTGTTCAAAAAAATAATTTTAAATCAACTGCTCTCACATTTTAATATTAATAAATTAATCATACAAAACAGTTCGGGTTCACCAAAGGTCGTTCCACTACCGATGCAGTTGTTGAGCTTCTAAAACACATTTATGGTGCTTGGGAAGGGACACAGAATGCCATTGGTGTATTCTGTGACCTGTCCAAGGCATTCGATTGCGTTGAACACCTGACCCTCCTGAAAAAGCTCAATTATTACGGTATTTATGGAGATTCTCTCAATCTTCTGTCGTCTTACTTAAACAATAAATCCCAAAGCGTTGAAATTAACAATATCAAATCTCGTGAGACTGGCATATCTATGGGTGTGCCCCAGGGCTCTATTCTAGGTCCGTTCTTGTTTTTGATATATATTAATGATTTGCCATATTTTATTAATGATATGTGTGAGGTAGTGTTGTTTGCTGATGACACGTCACTTATATTTAAAGTAGACAGAAATAAACAGAACTTTGACGACGTAAACAACGCCTTAACCCAAATATCTAAGTGGTTTACCGTAAATAACTTATAACTCAATCCGAATAAAACTAAATGTGTTAAGTTTGTTATGCCCAATGTAAAAGAATACGATGTTAATATTTCCCTTAACGACACTAGACTTAACCTAGTAGATTCAACTGTATTCTTAGGCATTAACCTAGATCAGAAACTCCAGTGGGGCGCTCATATATCTAGTCTCTCAGGAAAGCTTAGCTCTGCTGCATATGCGGTCAGAAGAGTTAGGCAGTTCACTGACGAAGAGACTGCTAGACTAGTTTATTTTAGTTATTTTCATAGTGTCATGTCCTATGGTATTTTACTTTGGGGCAACGCTGCTGACTTGGAGACTATATTTGTTTTACAAAAAAGAGCCGTAAGGTCAATTTACAACCTCGGCCCTCGGGTGTCTCTTAGGGAACGCTTTAAGGAAATCGGTATTATGACGGTCGCCTGCCAATATATTTTCAATAATATAATTTATATTCGTAATAATTTGAGTGCCTACAAGCGGTATAAGGATGTTCACGATTTCAACACCAGGCATTGTAATAAACTGATATTGCCATCTTTTAGATTACAAAAAGTATTGTCTTCTTTCTTGGGGGTTGGTATACGCTTCTTCAATAAGATTCCGAGTGAAATGTTAGATCTGCCCTTCACTAAATTCAAAATCAAAATAAAAAGTATCTTGCTTAAAAAGGGATACTACACTATTGAAGAATATTTAAATGACAAAACTTCATTTACATAACAGCTCACTCCAACCTCTTATACTGTGTTTTGTACGAGTATAACGTTTTTATCTTGCCGTACACGTAAGGAATATATGGAGATATGTTGCAAAAAAAATAATTACGTTACGTCTTTATATTTATAACTATAATTATTTTCTATCCTTTTATTGCGCTTTTGTCTTATTGAATATGCACTGTTTGCTACAACTCCATTAATTCTTCAAAACGTATTCTGTAACATAATTCTGTATAAAATCTTAAAAAAAAGTACTTAAATGTAAAAAATAGAACAACAAATATAAAGAAAAACAATTTTTAGCTAGACGTGTTGCTGGGGAGTTTCTTGCCGCTTCTTCTCCTTAACAGCAATAACGTTGCGAAGCGGTGTACATAGACTAGGAAGTAAAATTAAATTTTAACCTATATGTATGACCTTCAAAAGTGTTCTCCAGTGGAACTTATTTTGAATAAAAACTTTTGAATTCGAATTTGAATATATATATAATTATTATTACTACGTATTTCGTGGGGTAAATAATCTGTAACTAGGAGAATTGGTAGATGTAGATTTTAGGAAGGTAAAGGATAGATGGTGAATGGGTAGGCGTTTGGATAGTTTATTTATTTAGTATTACATTATATGAACAGGGTATTGGGTAGCGTGTGTGTTGAGTATGGGCATTAATAGTTTTCAAAGACATTTAAGGACATTAATCCCCATCTTATCTAATGCCGTATGTACCAAGACCCACGTCCCTTTTACTTTTAGTCTAGACGAGTTGAGTTTCAGTCAGTAATGAGTGTAGCGACGCTTTTAGACATGCGGTCGCCATAATTACCAAACTTTACGGTGGGTGTAAGCTCCATGCCTCTCCATTCTACCCGCGACATGATGCGCAAATACTTTGAATCTATTAAAGAAATTGTAGAGAAGGCCAAGATAAAACTGTTTGTTCGAGGTTTTTTTGTGTTTCAAACCACGTTTTATTAATTATTCCTTTGAGATAACAAACGTTCAATGTTTTATATTGTCACGAGACCCTAAAAAACATGTATTTGCAAACATGCTGTATGTCAAAAAGTTATTTGCCTTTATTTACGTTTTAACTATATAGCGTTGGCGTATAAGTATGAAGAGATTAATGAAAATAGATAAACCAAAAGACGTATATCAAGATTGTAACAAGTGGAAATTTATTGTCTCTGCGTACCCCTATCGGAAACAGTTGTGATAATATCTATGTACGTTTACATAGCGTACAGTTTTGAATAATCCAGAATCGTCTAGCTCATATTTCAAAAGTTAATAGGGCTTTGGAAGCGAATTGCCCCCACCTAGTTAATAAAAAGTCACTAAAACACCTAAATGACTTTTCGAGTCCTGTCCTGACCTGTGTATCGAAACTCCACACGGCTATGCACTATATTAAAATGATTATTATCTTTTATTTACATTATTTAGGTCTCGTGTAATTATTTTTTTAATTTCCATATCGCTGCATATTGTTGTGGCGACATATTATGGATACATTTTTATGCTTTTAATACAAATAGGTCGATTACTATCCTGAGGAAAATCGGTCACATATTTACATACAGAGTCTTACATGACGCTTGTATAATAAGGATACCAATTTTAGCCAAAATGCTTACGGAACTTTTAAAACGTACCAGTTGTTTTAACAGTTTGTCTACTAATGCTATGATCTAAATATGGTTGCTGTCAGTGGTTAGCTGTTTCTAAAGCTTGACTTCCTGCAAGTGCAAGTAAACCTTGACGTCATAAAGTGGCATACTACTAAGAACGTTCGAAGATCACTGAAAGGAGATTAAAGTGGTTTAATTCGGAAGGCAAGCAGGTGATGGCCTTTATTAATAGTCGGAAAGGAAAAGAAACTAGAAAAACCCAGCTTTATTGTACTATGTGATTGTATTTATCGTTCATAATTAACAAAAAAATTGTTTAGAGCTCCCTCGCTCATAATAATTATGTCCAATAAAGCAAGGATCCCATTCCTGTAAAATGTTTTCGGGAGTACTTTGAAATCTTTGCTTAATTATATAACTATCAGCAAGGACTTAGCCTTATTGAAGTGTAATTGGGTGTAAAGCTATTTAAATCTGAATAGGGCATTGTGAAGGCGCGTCACCTTAATTCAGCGATGTAGTCTCGTCCTTAACAAAGTTAAGCGTCGTCTCTTGCGGACGTTCGTTCCGTCGGCCGCCCTCAGCTGCCTGGGCATCGCCTTAAATCACCTTGTAGGGGCTTAATGCCTTATTCGATTCTCTTTACGATCCACTACACAGTTCATGTGAAATGGACAAAGGGGTAACATTAAATCAAACTAATTAATACGCTTGCATCTCCAACTTCGTTCAATTAGAAAATCTCAAACCATTTTACGAGGTAGTTACCAAAATACGATTTAGATTAAATGTGGTGTTCGGTATGTATTAGTATATAATTATGGCATTTACCGAAATGGGCACAAGTACATTTTTTTCAATAAATAATCGTAAAGCCTGCGATACAAACAAGTTATATATATCATATATGTAATTGGGTTTACGACGGTCGAAAATGTATAACGTACAGAGTTATTGTATGTACTGTGTACGTATTACAGCGTTTTGTTACGCCTTGGAAGACGGTGTCAGAAGTCAGCAAAGGCGTCTGTTACGTAAATATCGGCTGGGCGTGTAGCGAATAGGACAGAATACACGATGAGGGGTGGAGTGTCTCCCATTTATACAGTATAAGTAAATGTTTTCAACAACGAGTTAAAATAAGTTTATGTTCACTGCCGTACGTGACGCAAAATTTAATAATATTCCAGAAGTTTTAAAGCTCCCATTAATGTTTTATCTCTTGTCGACAATAATAATACATTACCGTATGATAAAAAGTTCACTCATTACAAAGCCCATTTGTGTTGAAACTGCTACGACACGACTGTCAATATTACAGAGATTACCATTAAACTTTTGCTCATCGTCGAAGTTACATATTAAAGTCATTAAATTTAATAGCTTAGTCGATGGTACCTTATATTTTTTCAACTTCAACAAAACAATTTAATATTTTTTTGCCCGCCCCTATGATGTTGGTGACTAGATAGAGAATAAAGCGAATGTGCATTAGTTTAAATATGTTTAAAGGTGAACAGTTCACCACCAAACGGAAATTCACAGCCCTTCCATTTCTGGTTATGCGTCGATTTATATTCTGCTCCCACTCGCCGCCTGAGAAATCTCATGTTGGAGGTGCTCTTTCAATTTGAATCGGAACACTCGGATCGGGGAATAATGTATTTCGGTATCGACCCTACGCTCAGAACGGATCCTCCTGTTTATCGCCGCTCTCATTTATTCGGGCGTCGTCGCGCCTTTATTTTTTCAACACAAACTCAGTGTCGCGCTGTTTATCCGTCGCGCGATACTATTAGCAGGGTCTTTGTTTTGAAAGGCGGCCAGATTGCGTCGCTCTGACTAAAGGATAATTGAATTGTCACTACTACGTCTGTACCCTCAAAATGTTTTTGGTTTTCCCATGTTATGTTCCTTGTTTTGTTACCCTGCACCCGAGGGGACAGTACATGGATATACTTGTGACAATTTTCGTAGGCTTTTAAGACTCCCCGACTGTATCGATAACAATTTTGTTACGTTTTATCATATCTTTCTTGCCTTTCGAACAATGTTTGTTATTTAACTTAAAGTAGTTTATTAACATTAGTTATAACAAATTCATAATATATTAATTGCTTAAAATTGCAATAAACTTTAAAGATTTTTTTATTAGAGTTGTTTTACTCAAGAAAATACTGAGTGAGTTTTTTAAAAGCTTTTATCCTAAATAAACGAATTTTGTAGTTAAGTGGATAGAAATCACTGCTTTGTAATCCCTTTTTATGGTAACGCTAGTATACATTTGGCCAGTTTTTATACTGCCGTGATTATACAAACCGAAATAGGTAAATAATCGAACGGGCCGCTGCCTCATCTGGAATTCGAGACGTGATGCGGATATCCTGCGGACCCTTAACCCGCGCCCTATTTCTCCTATTGGGAGGACTATTTACGTCATTTTGTTTGATAATCTGCTATTGTTTCCTTGCCGGCAGCCCTGTGAGAATTATGCGAGCTATCTATACAGAACGTGTACGGAGTGTGAATATGTAATGAATAAATAAATTGTCACGGCGTACACTAGACTACTTCATACAATTACTGTAGTGCTATCTCTGTAATTACGGTGTACTGATTTTATTCGTTTAGTTCTAGTAATAAATACTTCCAACAAGCTACTGTAATGTAAAGTCCAGCAATGTATCTGGTCCATACAATACAATTCATGAAGCAGTTTCATTTCCGTTTATATGCCTATTTGTATTCTTTCTTCGTGGCTAGAGAAATCTTTATATAGAGATGTTCTTTCAATTTGAATCGAAACTGCCGAATTGGGGGAATAATTTATTTGGAAAGCATTTTTTTATTTGAACGACGCTCTTTTGTTAAGGTTTATTGCCTTTTTAGCCGCTATTTACGATGTCTGTCTGCTACATGTGACATTTTATACACACGGCATTAATATCGTATGTACTACTATACATACTACTATAATCCATATTATTATATCGATTAAATAATAAATTAAGGCCGTCACTTCTTCACTTTGTGCAAAGGCGTAGCTTTTTGTAAAGTACAATCAAAACGAGGCTGAAGCATCTTAATACAAAAGTACTTATATTTCAAAATTTGTCTTGTACGTACCTAATATTATGAAGATTTGTAGGTAGATTGCAAATAGAACTTGAACGCAGACTCCATTACGAGTTGCTGACATTGCATTAAAAGGTTGAGCGTGACCGTCTGTGCATTACCCGGCTTCGATTTAGGTCTGTTCCCTGCAAGCCTCAAGCGTCTTATTGAATTTGAAATCTAATTTTCGTTAATCCGCAAAACGAGTCTAACCGACCAGGCAAACCCATTACTGATAATATTGTTGTTGTTATTGTACTACTATGTTGGCTATTATAAAAAACGCAATGTTACCTGGGTTCTTATAAAATGTACTCAGTGATGTGTATAGGCATAGCATTAATAATAGTGTTTTATAAGTCGAATATTGCTGTCTATATGTTACAATTTGATGAAATACATTCGTTGTAATAATAAAAATCAAATAAATTACCGCGCTTAAATCTGTTAAAACATAGTTTTATTATATAATTTATTTTTTATTGTTTATCTCATTTCATGAAAAAAGTCAAACAAAAGAACATTCCATGGGTTTTAAAACGAACTTGAAACATTTCATTTATTAGATCCGTAAACTGACCGTATATAGGCGGAGAGTGTAATAATGCCTAACAAGCAAGGATAATGTCTGAATAGCTTTATTGACGCGAACATGGCATGTATTAAAGAAGACACTCAACATAATATCTAAAGAATTGTTGAATGTATCTTAGTATATTACTGATGAACAACTGAGTTTGTTGTGTGGCTCGGCGAGGAGAAAGAGGTATGACGGGAGCTTAATTTAGCCGCGGCTCGGCCGCATGCCGCTCGGAGCGGTCTTGCGGCGTAAGGCGCGAGGCGCGCTACCCCCTGATTTATGTTATTTGCACGTAAAGCGGAATTAATGGCTTTATTACTGTTCTCTGTTTGCGGATCTCGAATGCGGCGCTTCGTCCGCGTCCACAACTCCCGTTTGAACAGTGGAAAAGCGCTTTTGAACGAACGGATTTGCAAATATCTGGTCATGCTGGCGTCTGACGGTGCCTTCGAAATATTGTCTCCAGAAGGAATCTTTAATTATTCCTTCAGCTTTGCAAATTCTCATTTTAACTTTGAAATAGCGGAAAACTAATTTAGCTGTGGTAGCTAAGTGACGAACACATCTGCGGTTCATACCGATTACGTGGATTCGAGTCCATGTCGAGAAACATTTAACGCTCTGGCAAATTTTCTAGTCTAATGGGCATATTGTTACAATTACGAAATTCTCTAAAGATAATTATTGTGATTAGTAATGTGTGAAACCTGCCAATCCGCCCTGGTTAAACTGGACTAGTATAGCGTCCGTTCCCCTAAAAACTCGACTCTAATGGGTGTTCCTAACACTACTGGGAACAATTATTGACTAACGCTACGAAAGCAATTCATTACAGCAACACTTAACATACAAAACGAATGTATGTAGTATATAACTAAATTGATATAGCCATATAATTTCATGTTTCATCGAATAAAGTATATACATATATTTAAAAGGAAGTATACGCAAGAGAGCCATAGTAAGGTTGTAAGCTGGCTGGAGTTTCATTATAGGAGGTCATAACTCATGTGTGAGTAATATCCCGTATGGCACACATTCTCTGACGGCTACACACGCGACGGTGCACGGCCCTCAGGTGAAAAATTTGAGCGAGGCCTCATTGTGCCACGAGCTTAGCTTTAGTGTTTTATCTCGGCTTAGCGTTACGAGGATTTGTGGCTCACTAAGTAAGGTTTTATGTCCCTGGAACTGCTGCAAGTTTGTTCCCTTGATAAATATGTATCTTCAATGGTGCAGGTAAGTTGCTTGCTTCAACAACCAGCCATAATAGACTTTGTTTACATTGATTAAGCACAAAATTACTATTATTCATTCAGATCTATGCATGTTTGGCAGTTTAAATTTATCCGTGTTTAATTACTACGCCGCCCCACCTTCCGCCGCACCGCCTCCCGCCGTTCCTAGGGATGATTCTACATAGCTTATAATTTTACGTATTGAACGTCGTACGTAATCCAAAAATAGTTTTAAATGGTAGAATCAAACTAGAAGGAGTTCTTGAGATTAGCGTGTAGGAACCCGCAGACAGTTTCACTTCAATAATAAACGAACATAGATATGTACGTTTATTATTGAAGTACTTTAGAATCGTTGTGACTTAAAACTTGATGAAACAAAAAAGCGACACTAACAAGAGATAAACACATAAATCTATAGGACTAAGCCTGCGAGGAAATGAGATACGAGTTTTACATTGTCTATCACAGATTAGAGCATCAATAAGACCGATGATAAACATATGTCCGATTTGGCCAAAATAAAACTGATCATAATATTTTTTACTCTAAAATAGTGAAAAATTGAAAGTAATACTGAAGTAGTTTTTTTTTTAATTATAATATGTTGACAGCTGTAGGATAAAGGAAGTGTAATTATATTATAATAGTAATTTTGGTACATATTTGAGACAAACATTCAGCTTGAGAGACGACCGTGACTTATGATTAGACATTGTATATATAGTAGATTTCACTTTACATTTGGTATTTATTTTAAATTCTACAGGACAGATTTTAAATTGAAATTTGTAAGGAATTGCGCGAAGAAAGTAACTGAAATTCTAAATACAGCGTGCTTCAGATGGATTTCCTGCGGGTTCTGTGTTGCACCGGATTCACAAGTCGTAAATAACACACCGCTTTCAGAAATCGTCTCTTTACTTACAGCCAAACCACGGATTTGTTGACTGCGATAATAATATTTCTTGAAACTATATTTCTACGGTTGTCATCTTTATTATTACCCTATTTATCACCCTTATTTTTGAGACTCATAGTCACAATTACAAAGTGACTGCGCAGAATTCTCTTCATGTTGGGACTAGCACTTGGAGCGTATTCGTTTTTGTTTATCTAGAATTTTTTCATAAATTTATTATAACGGTTCTATAATCTATACTAGAAATAAATATGTTGGAGGTATCAAGGTAATACAATGACTTTTAAAACAAGACTTTTTACAAAAACAAAAATTATTATATTTTGTAAATTTGTTGTTGTTCTTTTAAGTTTCCGTACTTGACACCGACTTCAAGACGTAGAAAGAAGTCGGTGAAATATTTATATTTTAGTGTGAAGTCGGTATTGCTTTTGTTAAAAAAATATGTTTTACATTTAAGGTCCGAAAATACTTCAATTGCTTAAGAAATAATATATATTAAGCACCTGTAGAAATTGTACAACTGGCACTCGTATACAAGTTTGCCATCTCACACTTCGGTCTATATTCTTTCAATAAGGATTGCTCTCAATTTCGTTGCGATCTACAAATCAGATCCTGACTAGGTGACTATGGGACCATCAGGGTAATTAAAAAAACAATTTGAAAATCGGTCCTCAATTGACGCAGAAGGGGCGTAATATGCCTACAAAAAAAATTAAGCACTTGTGGGAAGTGTAATACAAGCATGCACATACAAACAAGCCTTTTTTTTTAATGAGGGCTACTCTCGATTTGTCTGGGACCCAATCATCAGATCCTGATTTGATGACGAGGGAAGCGCCTCAAGAGAATATAATTACGAAATACTTACGAATAACGAAAAAAGTTTAAATCGACCCACAATTGACGGAGAAATCGCGTTACATGCATATAAAAAATTAAGCGCTTGTAGAAAATATAATACCTATACGCGTATACAAGCTTTTTTATAAGAATGTAGCCGCACGGCCTTCTTTGTTAAGGGTTTTTCTCGATGTCCCTGGTATCCGAACCACTTCTCAGATTCTAACTTATTGACCATGGGGCTGCCTCGGAGTATACACTTATGGATAAAGAAAAAAAAACGATTTAAAATTGACGGAGACATCGCGTTACGAAGAACTTGATAAACAAAAAAATTGTGAGTTTCTCCAATTCTTTGAACTTCACTCATCACATCCTGATGTGATGATAATGTGACCAATTCGGGGGTATATCTTTGGGATTAAAAAAATGAAAATGGGTTTACAATTGACGGAGAAATCGAGTAACGAACATAAAAACAAACAAATAAAACATACAGACTAATCGATAACCTCGTCCTTTTTGAAGTAGGTTACAAACATCAGGGATAATGCAACGTTTAGATATTTTCCTATCTTCCAGTCTGGTGCATGAAAATTACTAAAAGGTATTATAATATATATTGATATCCAGTTTTTTATTATTGCCAGAAAATTAGGTAAAACCGTGAATTAAGTCCAGTAACAAGCATCTCTAATTAAAATTTCCTATTTAATACAACTAGTGTCGGGGACTTTTTTTACAGATTATTACTTACAGGATAAAATACATATTAATAATTGTATTATTGTACAAAGTCGCAATAACGATATAAAAATTTAATAATATAGTAAAAAATAATAACTATAACAATAATTACTACAATATATTATTTTGCAATCGATACGAAGCATTAAATATTGCACAATGTTATTGTAATAGATGGAATGCCGGAGACATGCCGTTTAATGTTGCTTTGGGTTGATCTCGAAAGCGGGAAACCCTTCGTACTTACGCAAGCAAACCTCTGGAATGTTGTGTAGTCGACAATAATGCTTCGAGTAACCAAAATTACTCGCATCTAAACATAAAATTAGTTTCTCGGTTACATCACTTATATAATATAGTATGTACAAATTATTCAATAAACATTTTCGATTGTAAAATATCCTTTATTGTCTTTGTAAGCCTAGTATTATTTATGATTACCAAGTATGTATTTCTATTTTGAATACACGTATAGATTATGACTTATAACTTGCTTTAATACTTTCTGTTTTTAATTAAAGATCTACGGATTTACGGAGTAAATAAATGTTTGAATAAAGCTTTTATCAGTGAAAATTCGCTATACGACACATGTATGTTTGCTTAGATTTTCCGTTGTGATAAAAACAGTTGAACAAAATAATCAAGTTTCATCAGCCTTTTGTGTTGAAGATACTCCGTTAACCCGAGCGTCCGACGCGAATTGTCTTTGTCGACTGTTTACTTCGTTAGCAGACTATATTTTCTCGCACACACAGCTTCGAAGAGCATTGATCGCTCCGTAGCCACTTGATAAAGTAAATATTTTTGTTCGATATGTATCGGAAATTTTGTTCGATATGTTTGGTTATTTTGTTCGATAAAGTATGTAGGAGCTTTGTCGCAGCGTGCTCACGATGGCCATTATTAAGGTAATGTTTCGTGGGTGTATGAATGGGCCCTTTCTCGCAAACCTTGCATCGTGCCACCTGCGTCTTGCACGGCCTCGTCACAATTTATGAATGCTTTCAACGTGTGCCACCTGACCTGGCAAAAGACACTTTGTCACTAAAGTGTTCCCCCGTCACTATCTATATTGATATTTATAAAATGAATTATATATAACGTAACATAATGCTTAGTAATAAAATATAAAAAATATCAAAGTATTTAATTGCATTTCAAAACCTTCAGCGAAGTCTTTAAAAACTTTTTTAATATCGAACGTTCTCTGGGCTGATTTATGATCAGGATCATTTGGAGAACGGAAAGACAAATAATGTTATTTGAATGTGAGGCTTTTCATACAGCTTTGCCTGCGTTCACTTCCATATTTAACTGAAACGATCATGTATATGTGTATTAGTTTCTTTAGTACCCGTGAAAACAAAACCTCATTAAATTGGATCACATGATCGTGAAGAGGCAGCATACAGGCAAATAAAAAGTGCTTTTTCGCATACTACCGCGAATAGGATTGAAGAATATATACATTAGAATTAAAGGGACAATTATGCACCGACGGCAGGAAAATACCGATTATAGATAAGCGTGTAATAGACTTAAACAAAAAAAATACAAAAATATCGTACGTTGAAAACTTGACACATGAATGGTTGCTACTATTAATTTTATTTTTTTCCGTTTTCATTACATTTACATGCTGTAAATAGTACTATAAATCTAATTATATCTACCTACTATATAAACCCTGTAATTTCTGAAAAGTGATTGTGATATACATACTCACTCACTCAGATGGACGGACGAAGAAGACGATTGTATTTCGTCATATCCGGTCGTCTGTTTATAAATGGATTACTTAATGAAAACTTTATAGTTCACTATAGACCTCGGATGGTGCTTAGTAATTAGTGATGGCACATTGCACTGCTCACCGGTTAAATAACAGTGATATAAAATAAATCATTATTCACTCCATTTGCATGAATTGGAAAGTACTGTGAAATTTCACATGGGACCAGAGTTATATTATATCGTCATTTTCTGTTCAAAGTTTCATCTAGGTAGAAACTTGATAGTTAAATGTTTAATTGATTGTTTATCTACTTTGTATATTTGCTATTACATGGCGCTTTAGTCAAAGCGATAAACGAGTGGACATGAGTGAAGTAAAATGGAATCTTATTTTTTAAAAGGCATTAATTTGCTTGAGGATTTGATTTTGGAGGCCTACTTTGTGAAAGTATCGTTGAGACTTGAGATTGTGACAAATTATTTCACTGCACAGTAAATCAAATGTACTTGCAGTTCCAATCATCGAGTAGCACGCCCCGGCTGTTAATTTTGAGTGTATTTATCATATCGTATGCAATTTTTTTTAACAAGTACATGGTGTAATTAAGTAGTGTAACAATAGTGACTCATTAAATTCAGTTATTAATAATTATGTCTCCATTATGGACTCATTACGAAAAAAAAACCAGAATAAAATATATTTTATATAATGTTCATAACTTACCAAATGATGCCATGAAAAACAATAAACTAAAATTATTAATATCAAAAACTGATTTAATGCACTTTTAAATTATTTTCGCCGGTGATTTTACAGTGACAAAAAAATATTTTCACTATTATATAGATATATTTAAGTAGAGATATTTTCCATCACTACTTAGTACAGATACGTTATTAATACTATAATGGTTGTATGCTACATGGTACACGGAGAATATTTACACTATAAAGTACATTCAATTTCGAAAGAAGTTTTTATGTAAACCGCTATCTATACATTGGCATAGTCAAACTGAGAAAAAATATCGCTAACACACCTTGTTCTACACAATTATCATAAAAACTTAGATTCTATAGATTTACTAAATGTTTTAAAGGCATAAAGTCAGTGTATTTTGTAAAAAGTTTATAAGAATCTATTCTGTATTGATGGTCGGTGGCAGCGTGCAGGCGGCGCCAACATCGCGCGGAAAGTATCGGCCAAGTTGCCACAAAAACTTGGACCTCGGTTTATTATTACTACGATGCTAATTAAAATAGCTACGAATAGATTACGGGAGCTTCTGGCAGAGGCGCTTAATGCGCTGGCTTTACGACGTTACGCTTTATGCTCTCTCATTAGCGCCGTCTCTTATCTCATTCCGTTTTTATGGATACATATTTTCTTTTATCTTACGTTTCTCTTTTTTATTTGATAAGTTATATTCCGATTGTAGAGCTGTTGTAATTACAAAGATGAATATTTTATATTACTAGTGCTTTCGTATTTAGGTTTATTCCGTGCATGTAGTATACGTTTAAATTATGCAATATTAAAGAGTCGTCGACATGTGATCCAAATTAGAGAGTGTCAATCACAATAATATTTATGCAAACTGTCACTTGTTCGTTCGCACGTAATAAATTGTTTTGTGCAACGAGTTGCTAAAAACGTAAAATGTTGCATAAAAAGTGAGCTACGTGCGGTGATAAAATATCTCAGTTTGAAAAAAATATCTACCCTCATATTTTTTTCGGACATTCAGCAAACATTAGGGGATGAGGCTATGCCGTATTCTACGGTTGCGTACTGGGTGCCTGAATTTAAAAGAGGTAGACCAAGCTGTAAAGATGACCCTCGTTCTGGACAACTTTCAACCTCCATTACGGAAGAAAATCCTAAAAATATCTTTTGGTAGCGTTCAATCCATTCTAATTGATTTACTGGGGTTCAAAAAAGTGTCGGCGAGATGGGTGCCACGAATGTTAATCGTCTAAAACAAGGCGACGTTTGAAAATTTCTAAGCGTAATCTCGAAATGTTCTAGCGAGATTCAGATATTTTTTGCCGGCGTCTTGTCTCCATGGATGAAACTTAGGTCCACTATTTCAATCCTGAAACTAAGAGATAAAGCATGTTTTTCAAACGACCACTCATCCATTAAGAAATTCGAGTTCCTCCTACCGCTGGTAAAGTTATTGCATACTTTTTTTGGATAGTGAAAGAATCCTTTTTTTTATTACATGCCAAACGGACACACGATTACTGGGCCCTATTATATAGATTAAAGTAAAATGTCGTGAAAAACTGTAAACTGTCGTTGGGCGTGTTGTTTCTTCACGATAACGCTTCCACTTATCGATCTGAAGTTGCGCTCAACGCAATCCGCTGTGCTGATTTCAATCTCCTTGACCACGCACCATATTTTCCGGGCATAGCCTCAAGTGGTTTCATTTATTCCCAAAATGAAAAGAGAAAATCATGGAACAAAATTTCACGATCATGACGCGGTTATGGCTGCCGTAGAGGAGTTTTCCGAGACTCAAGTAAAATATTTTTTTCGCAACGGATAAGAAAGTTAGAAACGCGTTATTCTAAATGTATTTAATTGCAGGGAGGTTATGTAGAAAAACAAAATATTTTTGTTTAAGTTTTTGCATTGTTTAATATTGATTCCATGAACTTATTGATTCACCTAGGTACATATGATTACTTTGTGGGGAAACTAATTTATCGTCCACGTTTTCCTATAATAATATATACTATTAATTTTATTAAACTGTCGGCATACACAATGGTAATAACGTTGATATAATCCAATTTCATAGGCGTGTGATAATGGCGCGAGCTCGTTAGGAACGCGGGATTGCCTACTATAAATAAACTACCCTCCACCAGCCACCATACTTTTTGATTTGTAGTAAATTGTATTCTATTAAGTTTCGTATAAATCGGATAACAGTAACAAGATAAATAAATTCAGAACTGTCACACAGCAGAGCATAAGAAATAGGCAGTCAAATTTTAATAGCAAAATGTCTATCACTGTTTACCAACAGATTTAGAGCTAGGTCTTCTGAAACTGCTTTTTCGCAATTACGAAAAGTAAGTAAGTTTCGAATATATGTCGTTATCCGGAATTTTAATCTGCAAATAGGCGGTTTTATTCTTTCTAAAATTTCTAGTAATATAGTCGAGGTGGCGAAGTCCGTCAATGGGGGAACTATATATGCCTTCATTATTTCCGTGTTCGAATAATTACGACGACAATA
The DNA here is from genome assembly GCA_012273795.1 of Dendrolimus punctatus. Classification (NCBI taxonomy): domain Eukaryota; kingdom Metazoa; phylum Arthropoda; class Insecta; order Lepidoptera; family Lasiocampidae; genus Dendrolimus; species Dendrolimus punctatus. Next base: position 8,715,907 of record CM022536.1, read on the forward strand.
AATAGTCAGTGAAGTTGGCGTTACATTCCGTTTAAAAAAGTTAAAAAACGACGTGTACGAACATACCCCATTGAAGGATTTTCCCACCTTGACTTATATAAGAATTTAAAGTAGGTATTTGTATCATGTTTCTTTTACCTAAGAAAAATGAATATTAAGATTTTTAGGAATTTGATAACAGCCCGCTTCCTGCAGACTGGCATTACCTTCGGTTAAAATTTGACATGAGCTCATACAAATAATATCAATGTAACCGATGATAGGCTAAGTAAATGAATAGCAAGATATAGAAACCGGTCATAACTAAATTCGTATTTTATCTTCAACTTGAGTTTTCTGTATTGTGAGTATACAGTACGATTGCTCTGTCGTCTTATTTAAAAACTAGTATTTTCCCCGCGGCTACACCGCATGAAAGACCCTAGACAGTAGCTCTGTTACTTACATAAAAACTTAATTAGGTGTGTTTATGTAGACATATATATATATATATATATATATATATATATATATATGTGTGTGTGTGTGTGTGTGTGTGTGTGTGTGTGTGTACACTAGCTTCCGCCCGTGATTTCGTCCGTGTGGAATAGTTTTAAAATAATAAGTTAAAACCCCTCGATTTTGAAACATTCTTCATTGGGGCTCCGCTCCTATTGTTCTTAGGGTGATGATATATAGCCTATAGACTTCCTCGATAAATCGGCTATCTAACACTAAAAGATTTAAGCGCCTACAAGCAAACATACAAACTCTTCAGCTTTATATTTTAGATAGATAGATAGATAGATAGATAACTCTTTATTGCACACCAAAACATACAATTACAAAACAGACAATATTTACAATATTTTCTAGGCGATACAATAGGCGGCCTTATCGCTCAAAGCGATCTCTTCCAGGCAACCTAAATGAAAAACAAATTTGAATCAGGCGATGTAGGTGGTGCAGGAAAAAGCAATGGACACATAAATACTCAAACTAATTTAACAAATAAATATATACATACATATACACATAGTTATAAATATAATATACAATAATATGCGTATACAATAATATATTACAAAACACATATGTTATTATAATAAATGTATTAGCATGATTATATTGTCTTAATCAGACATAGCTATTATGGATAAATAGTGTTTTCTGAGTAAATTTCTAAATGTTGGTAAGGATTTGGCCTCTCTGACAGTAAGAGGCAGCATATTCCAAAGTTTGACAGCCTGCACTGTAAAAGAATTATCATAATAGGATGAAGTGTGTGCAGGTGTCATAAGTTTTCGATACGTATCAGAGCGCAAATTGTGAGCAGTGGATAGGCGAAGGAATTTAAAACGTTCCTTAAGGTACTGGGGACTATTAGGAGTAAATAATATATTATACAGGAGAGTGAGAATGTGAGTACTCCGGCGAAAATGAATAGGAAGCCACTTGAGTTTTTTACGATATTCGGAAACATGGTCATATTTTCGCAAGCCAAATATGAACCTGATACAAAAGTTCTGAAGCCGCTCAAGCTTATTCAGCTGTTCTTGGGTTAAATCCAGATAGCAGGCGTCAGCGTAATCAAGTACGGGAAGTAAGAGAGACTCAGCAAGCGTAATCTTGGTAGCAGTAGGCAAGAAGTTTCTTAATCTTCTGAGGGATCTAGAAGATAAGAAGACTCTGCGACTTAAATCAGTGATGTGAGGCCGCCAAGACAGCTCCCTATCGATGATTGTGCCAAGGTTTTTGACAGTGTCGCTAAGAGGTATATGTGTGCCATCAAAAAGAACCTGTGGTAAGGAGGACCAGTTAACTTTAGCATTCATCCTAGGGCTACCGACGATTATCAATTGAGTTTTCTGAGGATTTACGGCAAGACCAAACTTTTTGCTCCATCTTAGTATGTGATCCAGGTCAGAGTTGATTTTGTTAATTGCAATATGTAGTGCATCAGTTTCACTTTGTATGTAAATTTGTAAATCGTCTGCATATAGGTGGTAGGAAGAAGTCAATTTGTCGGAGATAGAATTTATAAAAACAGCAAATAAAAGAGGAGATAAAACGCCGCCCTGAGGAACACCGGCAGTTAAATCACACCAGGATGAGTGTGCCTCATCAATACGAATTCTCTGCCGGCTATATTTTAGTATAAGATAAACTTTCAATGAAAATATATCTAACTAATCGCTTAAAAACTATAGCTCAATGTCACATTTTTGTGTACACGCTTGTTATATATCAACATTTATTGTCGTTATCTATAATAATAACACATCGCAAATAACACATTAAACTGATCGCTACATTTGCGTGAAACAGTCAATAACTATAACATCATCTCAGATGAAAAAGTGGCATAACCTAAAATCCCTTGAATTAAACTGACATTTTTATGATTTCCAATAAGAGTTTATTACTATAAATAACATATCTGATTAAAGGTTATATTCTGTAAATTTTAGATCTACAATTTTACTGTTTCTTGTTAAATTCACTAGAAACTAAATCCATATAGCCTACAGAATTTCCCAGCAAAATTATAAGCCAGAATTATATACGTTAAGTAGTTTCCAAGAAAAATTCGAGCAGCACCTTTTTGCCACTTTCGTCTATCTCACGGAAATGAAGTCGTTTATCGGGATGAAACATATAATACTAATTTACGCCCCGGGATATAAACTAGCTCTATGTCGAATTTCATTTAAATCCGTTCAGTAGTTTTCACTTGATGCTCTAACAGACAGGCAAAAAAAATATTTAAAAATTGTTTTTTCGGAATCTGCTGGTCTGCATTAGCTTCGCTGGGTTTTTTTACATTTTTAAACGTATTGTGCAAACTCGAACTATTTACAGATTTATTTATAGAATATAATGCGAGTACTCAGTCTTCTCGCACAAATACCTGTGTTGAAAAAGTACTAATAAAATACAGAAGAGTGTATTAAACAAGTTTCGTTTGCTAGTTTGCAGAGATGAAATAGTGAATGGGCGCCCATTTCCCAGAACCCTGGCCTTTGTACTTTACTGTCGGTTTGTTTATTTCGGGGGCCTGGCTCGTAAACACTCACAGATCGATACGCTGAATTTAAGTTGGGCTTCTTTAGTTTTTCGAGAAATACCTTTCTACTATATTAGGCTTTTATTACATAATATGATGCTGCCCTGCTATTCGCTCACTATGTTGGAGTAATCAGTTTTAAAAATGATTCTCTACTTATGTACATTTGAATGTGAATTTGGTTTTATTTGTCGTCTTATCACGATCTACGATATGAAATTATTTTCGTACCGTAGTCACCCGAGATGAGTTTAATCTTATATACATAAAAATCTTGTGTCACGATGATGTTGCCAATAAACTTCAAAACTACTGAACCGATTTCAGTCAAATTTGCACACCGTGTGCAATTTGATCCAATTTAAAAGTTAGGATACTTTTTATCCCTTTGGAACCGGTAGGTGGCGCTGGGATCGTGTTCTAGAATCCTCCTAATCACCTGGACCGATCTTGGTGTTTTTTTTGTGTGTTTGATTGGGTCCCCGGATGGTTTAAATCCACAATTGGAACCGGTAGGTGGCGCTGGGATAGGGTCCTAGATTTTGTTATCTATATATATAAAAGAAATTCGTGTTAGTTACACTATTTATGACTCAAGAATGGCTGTATCGGTTTGGCTGAAAATTGTTGGGGAGGTAGCTTAGAACCAGGAGACGGACATAGGATACTTTTTATCCCGTTGGAACCAGTAGGTAGCGATGAGATCGGGTTCTACAATCCTTCTAATCACCGGGAGCGATTTTGGTGATTTTGTTTTTGTGTGTTTGAGTGGGTTCCCGAATGGTTTCGATTGGCAATTAGAACCGGTAGGTGGCGTTGAGATCGGGTTCTAGAATCCTCTTGATCACCTGGAGCGATTTTGGTGATTTTGTTTTTGTGTCATGGAATAGTCTTTTAGGAATTCAGAAAATAGGCGGTACGAAGTTCGCCGGGTCAACTAGTATAATATAATTTTAGGGCTTCGTAGTCATTTTTATGAAATTTAATAGGAATCGGTAGTCTATATGCTGCTACACAATACTGCAGTAAAATCCCTAAAAAATAAACATTAGAGGTAGCTGCCATATAAGTCAGGGTTGGGAGAATTCAATGTACATACGTAGTGGTATTGTATGAGTTATTGTTACTGAATTTGAAAAATCAAGGATATTTTTTTATAGTTGGAGTACAGCAGATAGACTGATGGCCCCCCTAATGGAAAGCGGTTATAGTCGCATATGGAACCTTTGCAACAACAGAGATGTTAGCAACACGCCGCCGGCCTCGAAGAATTTTTTGACACGCTCTTTAAAAACCCCATATTGTAGCGCTGTGGGAAACTGAAGGCACGGGAGCTCATTCCGAATCCCCACGGTGCGTAAGAGAAACGTTCCAGAGAACCGTTGCGTACAAGAGCGAAGCGGCTCAAGGAAGTGGGGATAAATGCCTAGCGGATAGCATGCGGTGCGGTGGTAAAAAGAAATGAAAGCTCTATTCTGAACGCTCCCCATTGTACTGTCGGTAGAATACGCCTCTGCGTATTCTCTCTCTCTTGGGAGAGACGCGAAGTCTCTCCCAAGGCCAAGCGTATCAAAACCGTCTATGAGTATAGGATTGTCGCCAATGCGAACGGCTTGGAGGCAAGTTTTGCCTTACCTTCAAGGTGGCTCCTGGCTACATCGTTTGTCTACACCAGTAGTTCCCAAACTTATTTTGTATACCGCCCACTTTGAGAATAAATTATTTTTTAGCGCCCCCATTTTTTCACCTACTTAAAAACACTATAACGTCAAATTAAATGAACTGATTATTGAGAGCTACATTAGCGGAGAAACATTCATTTTAAACGAGACTTTTACTATAGCCCGCAAGAGTTAACTTGAGACCTAAACGCAGTAGGTAGTACAGAACGGCGCTGAGGTCTCAAGTTAACTCTTATGGCTACACCTGCCAATGCCTTTTTTTTTAGACTCTTACCGCCCCTTTTAGGCCTGCAGCGTCCATAAGGGGGCGTTATCGCCCACTTTGGGAACCACTGGTCTACACCAAGGATCCCAATACTTTAAATGTGGTTTCCTTGGAACTGAAGCGCACATACGTATGAGGTTTTCATATGCATTATTCCTCAGTTACATTTTATTTCAATTTAAGTAACGAGATTTTCCAAAATATGTACTTTGACGTGTAAAAAATTATTACGAGCTAATTCGGAGTCTGTAGATAGTAGTAGTAAATAATCGCAGATGATATAATTCTGCCGGTAAACTGGGCGACACTCCCACGTGTTTAATTTACTGCCATGGAAACGCCACGAACACGCTCCATATCCACCGCGTTATTGCCAACTTGAAAATAAGAATGGCATACACATTTCTCTCATATCTTTTGAATTTAAGTCTGCCCACTGGAAACGTTATAGATATGAGCCTCTACAAATAGCGTTCCTTAAAAGCATTTACTTATGTTTCATTTTATTATATTTATTTACTGGTTTCCTTTCTTATATTTACTCTTTTTATTTAATTATTTCTTCAGATAATGTCCATAAAGTCATGTTAATTACCGCAAATAGTTCGGTTTTATTTCAAGTCTTTAATTGAAAATTCTGATTTATAAAGGCACCTTTAGTATTTTTTGTAAACGAATTTCGAAATTGTCGACTTTATTGTTATTGTAACATTCTCCTTGGTGAACGTTTTGTCACCCTTTCAACGGGAGTTAGTACAACTTAAAAGGATTGAAATTCTTTGTGATTTTTCCACGCGAATGCGTTTTATGTTTTGCTTCAACGAGTTGCTAGACACCGTACCTTTGTGGTTGATTTATATTTAAGTTTTTGAAATTCGTTTTGTATTAGTGTATTTATAAAAATGTGCCAGTGACAAATCACTTCACAATATTTTAATATCCATCTGATTATTAGATATTTTTTGAAACGTAACTTATTAATGTAAATCAAAAACAAATGACAAAATCAAAAACCTGATTTTGTCATAAACCTACGATACTTACATAAGTTGTCCTTTCTATTAATAACTTTTGATAATACAATTTAGAATTCTAAGAATCCATCTCTCTCTTGTCGTTACTTTTTGTGGACTATTTAGGACGGGTTTTAATTTTATATACTAGTGGCTAATAATGGTATTGACCGTAATTCATTAAAATTCATGTACGAAATAAATGCTCTTTTACCGTGTTTTGTTGTTGTTCTGATGACATGTACTCCACAGAGTATTGTAAAAGCAAGGTTTGGAATCACACAAAATCTACGGTTTTTCACTCGTTCAGTCTGTCGATAACAACATGTCGGCAATTATTTATTGGCAACATTTTAAAATTCTTTAGTGCCACATGTATTTGAAATTGAGAAATTATTTATAAAATTTAATTTAGCGTCGATTAAACCAAGCAAGAGTAAATTATAATCTAAGAATAAATCGTGGTTAACTCTAGAGTAAGTCAATTTCACGTTTTCCAACTACTAAACTAAGAATAAGATGGCTATCCGAGCGTAAATCATTGTACCATGAAATGTTACAGAATAACAAATATACTCTAAAAGTAAATTCTATTATTGGGTAATGTTTTGTTATCGGGCAAGGAAGGTTTACATCTATAGGCACGGGTCACGGTGTGTGTAGTTAGTATCGTCCGGATTTGCGGTATTTGATATTTTAGACAATTATTTTATTGCGAAGCTGACAAACAGGCAGACTGGAAAGTGTATACCGTTGCCTATAGACGTTTGCAAAATCAGGGGCGAAGCCAACGCGTTGCCAGCCTTTAGGATAGATAGGATAGGGGGATAGATGACAGGGGAGAGAAGACCTTATATCTACGCACATAAATTCAAGATAATTACGATATTTATAATTATTAGATCAATTAAGTTATTTGATTATATTTTACACATATTTTATATTATATTATATTTATATTTAATTATTATATAATATGTGTTATACACATATTATCTTATATATATAAATCTCCTGTCAAGATATTTGTCCGCGATGGACTCTTAAACTACTCAACCGATTTTAATCAAATTTGGACACCGTGTGCAGTTTGATCCAACTTGAAAGATAGGATAGTTTTTATACCGTTGGAATCGGTAGGTGGCGCTGAGATCGGGTTCTAAATTTTATTTCTTCAGGGCAGGACAACGTCTGCCAGGACAGCTAGTATTATTATATAATATTACATTTCAAAATATAACAGTATAAATAGTTTCATGACTTAATTAGTTTGGAGAGCAAATATAAGTTGGTAATATAAGCAATTAGAAAGTTATTTGAGGCTACCGGCAGCGGCCGCCTGCTCCGCCACGGGGCCTCGGGCACAAGAATCGTGAGCGGGATGAGCCATTACGTGCTATTCCAGAACTTTTCCTTTTAAAAGTCGTCTCTTACTCTTTAAAAACTTTAATATTGGATAATTCAGCCGAAAATATGAATATGATGGCTACAACTTTAGTAATTTTAGCGGAGAGGAAAAAATTCTGTCGATTACGCTATGAAAAATGATCTCCCACGGCGTTTAGGCCGGTTTGGGATTTTATGAGAATCTTGGTTTTATTGTAACGAGGTTGAGATAATTTTTACGACCGAAAATTTCGCTTATCTATAATAAAGTTAACATGTTAGTTCAAATAAATTATAAACTAATATTTATTAAAAGATTTGATTTATCCGCGTCAATAAATAAACATTTTCTTTCTAAATTGTGTGTATAGATTTTTTTCTTTCTAATGAAAGATAAAGCAACTAATATAAGAAGCATAATATTATGACCACTAGGAAAGACAATCTCCTCAGGTATTTAATATATTGTCGTGATTGTTCTACCAGATTCGTTATAACCTGAAGTCATGCTAGTTTTTGTACGTAACGTCTGTAGAAAGTAACAGATTTGAATCTGATACTGTTTAAAACTTTTTTTTATTAAATTGTAACAAAATTTAAACATAATAACACTACGTTTTAACGGTTTCAAGCGCAGTAATTTTGGTTTATCCGACGTTTTGGCCGCCTGAAACGTCGGATAAACCAAAATCAAATAAATTACCGCGCTTAAAACCGTTAAAACGTAGTTTTATTATGTATACAAGTCGCGAAAACGTAAGAAAATATTAAAATTTAAACAGTATATTTTAATAATAACAAAATGTTGGTTGAATTTATTGACAGTGATATTTTTATCAGAATGCGAGATAGCAATAAATCCAAATCCAGGTTTATGTTAAATTTGATGGATTTTGGGGTTGTGAGAATGACGTTTTATACTGAACGTTGGCGTTCCTTGCATTCTATTTCATGTTTGTGGTAAGTGACTGTGCCACAATTAGTTCTTCGAAAGTAAACTGTGTTTAAAATTGCAAAACTACATTTCAATTGAACCTTGTCCAGGGTGGTGGTTTCATTAAGCAATTTTGTAACGTGGCAAGCGACAAGCGTTCTCTACGCCCAGATATGTACTTGTATTACCAATTATGCAAAGCGCCTTCCGCGCTGTGGTACGCAGGCGGAGGCTGGAGCCGGAGCCTCGCGGGGCGCAGGCAGGGCAGCCGCTGTCGCGCTTTTTCCTCACTCGTGGCGAAATAACGACCTCGATTTGCATAACAATGCTCAACGCCCCTTATTCCAGTGATTTTCGCAGGCTGCATGCTACGTTCCCATCGGAGTCATCATCCTCTGTATTCACAGAATCGTTTCAGTAAAAAAAATACTTGGTTGCCTATCTAATTAAACATCTCACTCGTTGTTTTTCATGACAGCCTATTGACTATGTATACAATGTTTGATATTGTTACGAGCTACACAAGTCTCGAATTAAAATGTCGTTGGAATTACTATAGAGTTTATTAGAACCGTACAAACACGTATAAAACAGGCACAAATATGACTGGACACAGCCAGTATACACTGCACGATTCAATAACAGGCGTAAAGTCCGTCACTATATCGCTCATCGTATGTACGTCTTACTCGTATCGTAGTCGTCGCTTGACTGCCCCACCCCTCCGTTCGGGCATTGTTTTATACTAAACTGTACAATACAACAAAGGACCGCGTTCACTGAGTCAATCCGCACAACGGGCAAGTTTCAACGCAATGTAACAACAAGGATTAGTTCGACACTAATGACGGCCATAAAACAATTACAATAGAATGTTTTCTTAATTGCAAATTTTAAACTCGAAGTAAACCAAGGAACTCCGAATGTAGGAAAGGTAATAAACTGCGTTTTACGACAGGCAGGTGTAGGCATTTCTTTGACGGCATGTAACGAAATACTATATCAGTAAGTGTAAGACAACATTGTAGTCTATCTTTAAAAGGTATATTTTGCAGGCTATCGTACACAAGATTTCCTCACTTTAAGTATCAGACCTCTAAAATAACCCGTTTTATTTTAAGACTTACACGTACTTGGTCGATCTTTTTGCTAACATTCATACATAACATAAAACAAAGTCCTTTTCTGACTCGTTACAAAATCATAAATGTGCACTGAAAACTAAAAAAATAATCGCTTTTGTAGATCAGATTCGTCGATGAACTCTTTTGGCCTGACTGATAACTTCTTCGTCCAACTTACTGTTTTAATTGAATCTGAGTTTTCGGCTTTTTGCGGCGAGCGTGCCAGCCACGCACGCTTCTCAAACTTTCTTTATTAAATTATTGGAAGTTCGGAAACGTTCGCCTTTGAAAGGGAATTCTGAAACAAAATTGGGAATAGTCGTATGTAACGAAAAGAATTTATCTTTTTGGGCATTCAAAAAAGTTTAGCTTGAATCAGTCTTCTTATACAAATAATAAATCTGATTAGTACGTGATAGTCGACGTACAATGAAGAGGTTCCGTGGTGGTGATACATGTCCACAGTCTGTCATTTGGCTACGAGATAATAAAAAGAGCATTTAGTATAACATGTAATGTCTCAAAAACAACGGATATCTTTCAAACTAATTTTCGTTGAAATTATTTTTGAAGCTCTACAACCTCGATACATTTCAGGATTTCCCACTCGATAATTCAAAAGTAAGAGGTATATGTACACACAGTGTTTCCGGCGAAATTAATTACCACCATTTTTTTATTTTTTTGGAACACATGGTTATGATTTTTGAAGATCTGACTAGATAACGATACAGCAGGCGATATGAGTATATAAAAGAAAATAAGTTCAATCCCTGGATACGTATACGGCGGGCTAACTCTAATTTTTAGTTGCTCTACAGTTTTAGAGTTACACATCTTTACATACCATTGTATTTTGCCATATATACAACATATCTCCGTTAAATTTATCCATAACTTACATTATTACATACATACTTACAGTCGTTTCCGAGATGATTGTGACGTACAAAGAAAGACGGATAGGCATTGCGAAAACATAAAGATTCCTCTTGTCAAAATGTCTAGGGGGCCCTAAAAACTGATAGGCTGGAAAATAAATATGAATTGCGGCATTGAAGCACTGATAAGAAGCTATGGCCATAATTTGCAGAGCCAATTAAGAATGTGGCGGGTAAACAGCTCATAAAGATGTCGATTTTCTTAACTAACGACTAAGACATTCGTCCAGAGCATTGTTTTGCGGCGTAGCTTTATCTGGCGTGGAACGAGTTGTCGTTCCGGTAATTTATAGAGCTTTCCCCGCCCCGGGCTTGGAGTAACGATTTGGGCCGTGGAGCCCGTCTCCTGGCTGTGCGCCTGCTCTGCTCGCCTCGCGACTGAATACTATTAACGGTCACGTAATGGACTGCTGAATACTCACGTTCTGAATTTCAAATTGTGTAAATATCTCTTCTTCGGCGTTATGTGGTCATTTCCATTATGTTTGCACTTTGACTGCTGCTAGAATTTTTTTATTTCCGTAGGTTATTTATAAATTTTCAACTTTAATTTATTGGTAAACGTCTACAATTGGCAATGTAATTTATTATACCCTGGAATAAGAAAACAAGATTATAGAATTAATAGGTAGATAGACATATAGAAAAGGTATAATCAGAAACAATACAATACAAGGAAAAATAAAATTCCGACACTAACAATCGGAGGGAGTCTAATTTAATTAAAAAAACTAGTTTCTTAGGCTCCATAGCAATTTTAGAAAAAAAAACAAAAGCTTTAAGAATTGCTGTATACGTTTATCAGCTTGTTTATCTATGTTCATATTATGTTACAGTTCAGTTATTTTTATCGAAAACCACAAATGAAGACGTACTACATTAGTTACACAATGGTGTGATAATGTACGTGTTATTATTATCCATTACTCCATTGTGTAGCGGTATATAGAATAATAATAATACATTATCCTGCTTAATTCCATCCAAGCAGTTTCCAAGAAAAATGGATGTAACATATTGTGTGGATAGACAGGCAGATGGACCAATATGACGATTTTATCGTTAGTTGAAAAATAATAATAAAGAGCCTTAATAATTTTTGAAGTGTATCTTCTTTAGAATCGTTGTGATTTGAAACTCAATGTACTGTAAAAGCGACACTGGAAAGAGATAAATACATAAATCTATAGGACTAGGCCTGCGAGAGAATGAGATAGATTTCATTATATTTAATCCTTTAAAAACGATGCTCATACACAGGTTTGGAAATGGTTTTAAGTTTTTCGTTTATACTTCAAATTTCGTATGATTAATATGACGTCACGAAATTTAGAATCCCTCCTACCCTACTGCGTGTCACACAAACACACATTTTTAAAATGTAAAATGACACTTTTCTATTAATAGACTTCATTCTTTTAAAGTAAATAGACATTCGCTTCCAGACTGGCGCTCCCTCCCTTCCCTAGGTGTAAAATTATGTAAAAAAATAAAATTGTAGATTTAAAAGAATACAATATTTTTTTGATAGTTACTACCGTTTAGTAGTTTTTGAGATATTATATACGAATTATATTAATTGAAGATTCTGTAATAATTTGATAAAAACTAAACAATTGACGTAAATCACGCCGATAGAACCCTTTATTGTACGTTGAGAAGACATGCTCTTGGCCAGTTTTCCTCGATACGAGTACTAACTGAGCACTCATTTACCTAAGATTTGGACTTTATGTTCATATCTTCTGAACCCTGCAAGTTATCAAAATGAAAACACACGTATATTGAATAAAAGTTCCTCTTTAATCTCTGAAATTGTCACATTAATCCGTTTAGCCGTTTAATTTATACAAAAGGATATATTTATTTTCACCAAAATAATATTTTAATTACAACATAGAATAATGAAGGCTTTTTATTTAGTTTTATTTTATGTGTGCAAGAAAATTTTATTTAAACTGAAAATGCTACGTCTATAATATGCTCACTTGTGGACAACGCTTAAACGGCACAAGCATAAAACAGCAAAATGACATTTCATTGTAGGATAAGTGTAAGCGGCAGGTATGCTCGCGTGATGACAGTAGTATGGTTCCCGGCGGACCCTTTCTGCGATCCTCGTAAATTGCGAATATTAGATTATAAGTACGGACTGCGGCAAGCGGCCCGGGGGCCATAAGCCAAATATCGAACTCGTGCGCTGGTTAACACTAAGGCGTGACCTGAATTTGCTTTTAACTTACCCTCAACAGTATTGTTCTTCCCTTAACTGATCATCACTGCATTTCTGGAATAGGAATTCCTATCTTCTATTTGTTTTAAATAAAAGGATGTAAGCATTATGCGATTTTGATACATAAAAATAACCCTTTGGGTGTGAAGAATAGCGATTATCGTGAAACCCGTATCTACGCAGGAAGTTACTCTTTTGGGTTTTCGTTGTTTTTCTTGTAGCTGGTTTGGGAATGAACTCAATATGAAATTTGGTATGTATGTTCTTTGGATATGGGGATTAAAATAATATTATTTGCCCTGGATATGAGATAGTTTTCGCGGGATAAGTAACAAAAGTTAATGCGAGCGAAGCCGTGTAGAAACCTAGTGTGACTATCGTTTATTTATTTCTTACATGTGTATAGGGCTCCTATCAACAATGAATCTAGAGAAGGTAAGGTACATCTGTCTAAAACATGCTTGTTTTTTTAAAATCGGTTAAAGTAATATACCTTCTGTATTCATCAGGGTTCGATCGATACCCAGATTGCGTATTGCAAGTTTCTTTGTATGTAACAACTGAAAGTTATCGTCATATCTGAGTTGCAAACTTTCCGAAAGACAAATTGAAGTGGAGGCGGTAAATAAAGTTTTACGATATGCGCGGTTATCAGAATTGCGCGTCGAACCGGGCTTGGCACACGAGGGTGGCGGCATAGCGACCAAAAATAGTGATGGGACTTAAATATGATTTACCCTTTTATTTCTAGTATCCTAAATAAATCCGCTGATTTAGGCCTAATGATATTGATCGTTACAATGTCTGTAGAAGTGTAATATAATACGCTTGTTAAGTTCGCGTGATCGAGAATAAAAGTATATTTTGTCGAATATAGGGGAACTAATCCATAACATTTTATATTTTGTAAATACGGAGTAAATATAGAACCCCTAAAATTGATCAACACAGATAAAAGTACCGTCACATGTTGTGTAGAAATTATCAGAGAATCAGTTATATAGAGAATATTTTACACAAATTTAAAATTATTATTATACTGTTAAGTGTGTTTTTCAGTTAGATTAAATTTTATTATGTTATCGAGTGGTACGAGTAAAATAACACTCGTTCGTGCTACGTCGCACCACTAGTTCTGTATTTATCTAAGACGCGACGTGTGTTATATCTTGCAGTGAGCTTACTTCCTCTTACACCTGTGCGTATTAAATGCCTCTCGTGTCTCCTCGTTATCTTACCACCCTCTCTAAATTAAGAGCTTTGTATATCTTGCCGCATGTAGGAGAGAATACTCATCTGCATTATGTATTCACATGTATTTGATCAGTAAAAAATTCAGCGTACAGCGTTTTACTGAATTTTTTTCGCATGCTCAACGTATACATGCCAGGAGCTTCAGCTTTTACCAACTGTTGATGCAATGTTCACAGTTGTAACATTCCAAGTCTTCAGCATTGTAGTTGTTGGTAAATTGATCTGCCTTTTATATCTACATATATTACTTTATTTGAACGCATACGTCTTTCTCTCGACAATATTGCACATTTCTATATAAATTAAAATAAATGTTTGTGTCTTTGTTCTCTATGCGTTCCTAAACCATTGAATCAGATTGTTGTGACACTGGTAGACTGGTCTTGAGAAGGCCCGCGAGGGTTTCTAGTTCAAAAACAGAATATACAAAATAAAAACCCTTTACGCGGCATTACAACGCACGCCAGGAGCAGCTAGTTATTTATAAATCCCTTTCGATTAGCTTCGCTTATAGAACATTTGACGCTACATCCTTCGAAAGCCATCCCATTTTCCGGCTTAAACACCATCTAATAGTAAAACGAACTTTATAATAATGCCTTCATCGCCAAGGCCGTGACAAAAGACCAAACTAACATTAAAAGTATTTTTTTTAGAATTGGACATGATCACGATAGCGTTAACTCATATATTGCCATTGAATTAACCACACCCTGAAAAACTCCATTTTTGAATAATTTTATATTCATCTCCTATAAGCTTTAGCATAACTACTGTTATTTTTAGTTTTAAAATAAAAACAAGCACGTCTTTGGGTAGCTATCCTCGTCTAGTCGAAAGTTCGTAAGCGTTGTTTGTAAAGTTGCCTTCCGGAGCATCTTTTAAAATTCTTTTTATACACAACAACCTGGGGAAAGTTTCACTTAGTTTCGTCCGCAGCCGCCGTACCGTATCTAAGTAGGAACTATGCGAGTGGTTTGATAGCCCTGGGACGCTTTTAACATTTACTCCCATTACATATACCTATGCATAGCTACTGTTTCTAGTGAACGAGTTATTCAAGGTATATATTTTGAAAGAAACAACTCTAGGTTATAATTTGTCTATTTAACATGTGTATAACTTTCATAATACTATTAGATTTTTTTGAAGTGAAAGTTCTTTAGAATCGTTGTGATTTGACACTCTATGAAACGAAATAGTGACCCTAAAAAGAGATATATACATGAATCTATAGGACTGAACCTGCGACAGAATGAGATAGAAGTTATATATTGTGCAGGACAGATTCGAGAGTCAATAAGATCGATTATGAGCGTAATGAATTTTTCAGGCTTCTACATATATATTGACATGATATTGATAAGTAGAAATTTCAGCTGGCAGTACACTAGTCAACATGTTTTGTATTCATTACTTAATATTGTATCTGTTCATAAACAGATATAGTGTAGAAAGCTTTTAACCCTTGTGCAATGACGACCTACACTAAATTACCGATTAGACTGTTTGTTTGGCTAAACACAAATAAAAAAAGGAGCTGAATAAGGAAACTGGAGGACTGAAATATGTGTCGCAAACTTACTAAAGTTTTATATCTACTACTGGATTACGATTAGCTGACTACGAATTACGAATATCTAATTTAATTTGCATATGAATATCCTTCATTTTCATCGCCCTGCGGGACCTTCTACAAGCAACAGCAATAATCAACAGTCGTCGCTCGTGCCGCCCGACATTGCTCACTGCTTGACACCCTAAACTCGGAATCCGAATTCGCGGGCGTAGAGATAAAACGTATGTTCATTTTATTTCCACATTTGTCAGCGTTCGTTTTGTGCCCACTAACATAAATTGGACGCGGAGGGAAACCTCGCAGGTGAATGTAAAATAGCCGGCTTTTCCCAAGATAATACAGCCGAAATTTTACGACACCATTATACGATTTATTTGGTTGTGTCACATTCATAGAGCGCACATTCATTTATTTTAAAATATTTTCATAAATTACTTAAAACAGTTCGATAGCCTTTTTAAACGTATTTTTAATTAATTTGGCTAAAATCCAATAAAACTGATATCAGCCCTTAAACGTACGACTGGTAAGCCCTTTGCCTTACTATTTCATGGGAACCCGCCACTTTCGTCCTATTTACGCGCATATCGATATATGTACAATAATTACATTTCATGTCAATTTACGCGTAAATATATACATATATTTTTACACATGAATTGATATACCGATAAAAAGTTAACAATTTAATTAAAAACCTTTTTTTCTTAAGAAATTTTTAATAGTTTTCATCCTTACGTTAACGCCTTATACTAAAATCTACGGTGGCGTATAGCGTTAAGCCGCGTACTCACATACGAGTCGTATCCATAACCGTTGCAGTTACTTTAACCAAAGCTCATATCGTGTAGGTGGCTCGCGAGCTCGAGGTGAGCGGCACGTGGCACGCGGTGCACTCGCAACGAGCCGACAAAGCGAAGACCAATTTCGGCGTACACATTAGGGCGCGTAGGGGCTCGGTTACAATTATAGCTCACAGATGAGTACGCGGCTTAAAATTTAACTTCTGAGTAGCAGCTCCATTATTCTGTGCAATTGCGATAAAAAAAAGTAAACAAGAATACTCGTATATCTACGTTGGTAGCACTCATTGCACTGAGTGAGGGTTGTGTAGCAGCGGTTTAACAGACAGCGTAGCACGTAGTCTGCCGTACTGTCCCTTCATGACTACTAACCGTGTCATCTGTTTTCGTACGATTGTACCGCCGACCGGCGGTGACACACCATTAGCTGTTAACCTTTACGCAATTACTAAAACAGGTGTTCAATAAATGTATCAATTAAATTGGAGACACCGTTATCAAATGTTACGTTAAATTTTTATGTTTGACATCGGCTCATTTGGATAACATTGACTTGTTGTTGACATTGTTCTTGTAGTTAAACTATCATTATATAATATTATAATTATATTGTTGACATTGTTCTTGTAATTATACTATCATTATAACTCATCATCATCATCAATTAAACTAGAGTTGTCTTCGTGGCTACGCGCGCCGCGGATCAAACTCTAGTATGTGGGTTTATTTTAATTACCTAAAAACTTAATTAAGTTCTTTATACATCGCGAGTGAAACCACCACAGGCAAAAGCAAGTGTATGTATCTTCTAATATATAAAATTCTCGTGTCACAGTTTTCGTTGCCATACTCCTCCGAAACGGCTTGACCGATTCTCATGAAATTTTGTATGCATATTGGGTAGGTCTGAGAATCGGCCAACATCTATTTTTCATCCCCCTAAATGTTAGGGGTAGTCCACCCCTAATTTTTTATTTTTATTTTAAAGACAAAATTTTTAATTTCTACTTTTTTATGATACAGCATTAAAAGATACATACAACCCTAAATTTTCAACCCTCTACGATCAACCCCTATTTTTTACCGGGCAGGACGACGTCAGCCGGGACAGCTAGTATGTATATATATATATATATATATATATATACAGCCCTTCAAAAAATATCTAAATGATAACGAAAACCGCTTAAAATCCGTTGCATAGTTTAGGAGTTAGCGGATATGCAACCAAACAGACGCAAACAGCGACTTTGTTTTATACTATGTAAAGATATAATTCGAACGAGGAGTGATCTGCTTACAAATGGTACTGATAGATAATTTTATAACGTAAAAGAAATCGAAATATTATAATAAATAGAGAAAGTGCTCTTATAACGTTACAGGAATAATAAGTTAATTAATTAAAGATCTGATATAATAATGTCAATGTAAGCGTATTCTAATAATTAACTAATGAAATTCGCGCTAGGCTCCGTTCTGCCTTATATTTTCCTTATTGCCTGTTACCACGAGCTGTCGATAAATTTATGGAAAGGCCGACGTCACCTGAAATTTTATGGTTTCTTTCTTCCCACTCGGGTTCGTTCTTTATTATTGGGGAATATTTTTACGGAACTTTCAATTGCGTATTATATGAAATTCATGTTTTAGCTGGCTTTCACCTTCTACATATCCTTATATAAGTTTCTACAGAATTTTATTCTATTATAGCGTTAAGACTACAATAATATCTAAATGATTATTATACAAGTAGAAAATTACATCTTAAAGATTTTAATCAAAACAAGTGGCTGTGTTCGAGTCAGAATCACCTATATAGGGTTCCTCTATAAAATACAGTATGGATTCGAGTTTTCCATCAAACATTAAAAAACTATCGAGTTTTTTTAATAAAATAAAATTGTTTTCAATCAACAAGTATAATTATTTGCAAAAAAGTTATAAAAATATTTATAATTTTCAGGATATAATTGTCTGATATTACTTTGATATGAATATGTCCGAAACCAGCTGTTACGTATGTGTTTATCTACTACATTTACAAAATAAACTATAATTTATATTCATTGTATGTACATAAAAAATCTCTCCAAGTGCGTATCGTAATATCATCTTATTGTATGCGTAATATTACCTTGGAATAGACTTAACATATCTGACTTTTCTTGAAGTTGTTTGTTTGAGTTTTATCATTTTGCAATGCTCGGATTTTTTATCTTGTACTTCGAAACTGGAAGTGGTGGAAGAACTGAGAAGAGAATAATAATGCACCGAATTTGGACTTGAAAAAATCACTCTTAAATTGCTCTACTACGGCAGTCAGACTAACCTGATAGAAAGTGACTACCGCCGTCTATAGACATTTGCAGTACCAGGCGTGTTGCCAGCATTGAAGAAGAAAAATGACTCCTCCTAAAAAGAAACCTTAGTGTTCAGGGAAATCTCTTAGAAAGTATTGATGTTTTTGACATTAGCCATGTTTATTTTCGCAATTTCTCTATACATACCATTACTATATGTTGTATTATACTACTGACTTATGCAGACGTGCGCACATAACTATTATAAATAAACTAGTTTTTGCCAAATACGATACGGTAGCAACTAGAAATTTCTTTTCTATTTTGTACAACGATAAAAAATCTAAAGCTCTAAGGTGGTTACGTATCGCTTTAATACGGAATCTCGTCGAATAGAATACATTAACGTTTTCCGATATCTTAAGTAGATGAGGTCTCTATACGACTGTGGTCCTGTCGGATAACAAAGAACAGTATGGTTAGATATCAAAACACTAATGTTTTGCGGGATTTACGCTGTCACTAGTAACAACGCTGGACCAAGGAAAATATTTCACAGTACTGTTGATTTAATATTATGAAATAATACACTTTACCGAATCACTCGTAAGACAACGTACAAATATTGCAGACAAATCCAATATTTCGTGAAAAGTAAAATATGTTAACAAAATATTAAGTTTTTTTTTTCATGTTAACTTGTAAAATTAGCTTAGATATAAAATAACCCAGCTCATGACTATTTATGTCTGTTACAGCTTGAAGAGACTCTTTCACCTTTTCACCACACACATAAAAAAACATTTTAATATTAAAATATCAGAACTAAAACAAAATATTTTTTGAGTTTTATTACGTTAACAAAAAGGACAGTAACAAAAACAAAATACACGGATAATATTTTTGGTCACAGTTGTGGTTTGCTCGAAAATAAAATGCTCAGTAAAACAAAATTCACCCGAGTCTAAATTAACTACTTTGAGTCGCCTACTTTAATAAGTCAGTCTTTACGGTAAATTTTAAATAAACGCTGCGTTAGTTTAATTAATTAACGCCTTTTCCCTGTATAAATGCGTATGAGTTTTTCTTCAAATTCATCTTTTCTGGTAATAAATCCAACGGTTTATAAAGGATTTATAAAACTCATGCAATTTAGAACATTTTTATCATTGAGCACGTAGTTGCACTCACTCTTTAACCAAGAATATAATTTTCTCTATAATAATAGTCGCCGAGATAGGGAAGGCGCGGATGCTGCTATGCCTACGATCTAGGCCCGGGCAAAGCTCAACGGCGGCGGCGCGGCGCGCGGCAACGCGCTCTGTTGCCGCGGTATATGGCCCGTGAATAATCCTGCCATAATACCCGATTTAATGGCTTGGAATTAAACAATTAGTTATTTCCTTTTTGCGTTGTCACTATCGAAAATACAACGCTTGACGTATTATCCATATTAAAATGTGTTTTTCATTTGGTCTATCGATAATACAATACAGCTGATCCTACACCATTTTGTGATTCTATATAATTACTAGCGGCCCCGACAGACGTTGTCCTACTCTGAAAAAATAAAAATCTTACCGGTTACAACTGTGGATTTAAGCCATCCGGAGACCAACTCTAATACACAAAAACAAAATCATCAAAATCGGTCCAGCTGATTAGGAAGACTAGAACTCGATTCGACTCAGCCAAATCGGCAGAGCCGTTCTTGAGTTATAAATAGTGTAACTAACACGACTTTCTTATACACATATATATATATATATATACATATACACAATTACGATTTTATTCATATTGAGTTAGAGTAAGTTTGAAGGCTTCTTTATGGTTCTAAAAGAAGCGTTCTTCACACTTATTAAAAGTTATTATCTATAACTATTTCTTGACTTTCGTTATATTTTACTTACTCATTTTAAGCTTATCTAAATCGAAGGAAAAACTTTCGGTTTTCATAAAAAAAGTCATTTAAAAGTGTTGTATGATAGTGGCCATTAAGTATGTTGGTGGTATATTGCACACGATATTTATGTCATCAACGCTGGCGCGGTCTAGCCGGCTGCAGCTCATGTGCACCTGCGGATATTGCCGCGTAAATCACATTTCTTATTTCGCTTCAACACTTTTCCTACTCATGGCTGGGATTATAAGAAGCCTCTGATATTACATTTTAAGATTGCAAGTAAAATATTCATCACGCATTAGGTTTCTATAAACTATATATTTAATATAAAATAATATTAGATTATTAAAATTATGTACCAGAGTCATGAATTACAGTACAAGCTGTAATGTCCATCTACATGCCAATACAATGAATATTTAATGCTGCTATTCTGCGCGGAATTACCCCGTGTCCGTGGTTGAGCTCGTACTGAATTACTGCCACATGAATGGGTGTCAGATGCTTTGTGATGTCACTTATGTACATTGAGAACAGTGTCCCATATTCACGCGGTTGTTTAAACTTTACTCAAAATTTGCTACGTAATGTATGTGTTACATGAAAAAGTCACTATTCTCGAGTAAATAATAAAGAAACTGATTTTCTTTCTACCTTTACTTACTTTCAAATAGAATGTTTAAAACATTAAGCTTTTTTGGGACTGTTTATAGATTTAAATGTAGCGTTTTCTTTATAGTTTTGACGTATACGCTGAGCGGTAAACAGATTTACTATAAAATTTAAATGGCCTAAAAAGCCAGAGTTTTACGCGGCTCCCTTAAAGTTTAAATATCTAGCCCGCGTAAACATCCCATTGTTCGGGATAAAATTATCCTTTTCCATTCTCGTTAATCCGATAATTATTATTGTCTTATTTTGTTTCGTGTATGTTGTTTTAATCTAGAATTTCTCGTCTCACAAGGTGGTTTGTAAATTAATTGTAAGTATGACGGAGCACAGCGCTCGGCGCTCTTAATGTGCGCTCACAAAGTAGGACGGCTTGGGCGGCACCGCCGTAGCGTCACGCAGAGGCGGGTGATTATGATAATGACACGGTAGCCGCGCTTTTTGCGCCGTTTGTCCTATACGGGGCTCGACACGATTTTGTAATTTCGCTCTAGCGCTGAAAAGAATCCTCCGGTTGCTATGTAAAATATCACTCTATTCGCCTTTCGACGCTTGCGTTAACCGTTCTGAAATGCTTATAAATTATGCAAGCTGCCATAATCCACACCCTAAACGCCTTCTCCGACGCCTCAATTATTAATTCGAGTGGAATGATGTTTTAGAAAATTGTCGCGATATCTGAGGGGCGTATAAAGTAAGGATAAATGCCTTAACATCGGACGTTTCTACTTCAGTTCAACGATTTATTTCGGCTAAACAATTTTGTTGAACGAGTTAGAGTTCACGGAAGCAATGTTAAAAGTTTGCATAACCAAGTTTGATTACTAAATACGACCTGGTAAGTGCGTGGCACTCCACACAGTGAAAAGTTTCTTAAGAGGTGACAAACATACATGTTTGGTTGCGGAACGCTAAAAAGCTAACCAAAACTACCAAATTAGTTTAAAACACTCAACGGATATTGTTGGAATCGATTTTCGTTGAAAGAAGTTTTTAAGTGCTATTCCTTAATAATTTTTAGAAAATCCCATCCAAGAGTTAGGGGCGTTGATGTACTTTTAAAACATTGAAAGCGGAAATGTCCCTATTTATTGATTTTAGAATCAAAGTAATTAAATCATTTTTATAGACATGTAATTTTGTACACGCAGGATTCGGAAGGAGATACACCTTTGCACGATGTCATATCAAAGAAGCGTGATGATATGTTGACGTTGCTGTTGGACCACTGTGCCGACATGACTCTGACAAATAACAACGGGTTCAACGCGCTTCACCATGCGGCACTGCGAGGAAATCCAAGGTAAGTTACTACTCATTTTAAACGAAAAATACGTAGGACACTCAGAAAAGAAAACAAAAATTTCTGTAGGTATTTTTTTTAAATAAAATCTTTTCAAAATAGTCCTCCCACCCAGCCCTGTATACAAAGATTCGGTGTATCTGGAGAACCCAGGTTTTTCCGGAAAGACGTTTTTCCGACTTGTATCACATGCTGGGGTTGTGCCGCTAAAACTTGTTTAATTCAGGTAGAAAGAGCTCAAAGGTCCATACTTAAAGTTATGATGAACAAGCCCTACCGGTACTCAACCACATTGCTCTATAAGGACAGCAAAGTGCTCAGCGTGCGGCAGCTTTTCATTTTGAATACGTCATTGGCAACACATAAGTTAGTACTAGCATCAGACGACTATATCAAGTTGACAACACGAAGAGTTTACCGACTGCCGAGTATCTTGGTGAAAAGCTCATTTGCCCATCACACTGGACTCTTCGTTAGCATTCACGTCTATAACGTAGTGGTTAAATTCTGTGATGTCAAAAAGAAGTCCGTCAAAGAAGCCAAAAAACTGATTCAGGCATGGCTAAGCAGTTTAACTTACGACGCTACTGAAAATGTCCTAAAAATCACCGTCTGAATAGTGTGATACGAAAATGCGTAAACACACACAAACACACACGCACGCACGCACGCACGCACGCCTCCGCTGCAGACACCTCATTTACAGCTTGCTCGAACGCTGACATCGCGTGACGCATCTTCCGGCCACGAAAATTGCATCTCTTTGAGCTGATTTGATAAACGTTAAATCGTTCTGAAACACCCAAACCGTTGACTGGTGCTACGTTTCTGGATCGTATTGATAAATCTCAAGACTCATCACCTGTAATGATGTCATAAACACGCCAAGGACTATCCCGCTTCCAATTTATTATTATCATATAACGACACCATTCCACCCAGGCTTGTTTCTGACCATCTGATCGGTGAGGGTCTGCGGCACCCAGCGTAAAACTATCCTCCTCACGCGAAGATACACGTGTACCAACCACCTTCGAAGCGCTTGTGCTGTTCGAGAGGGGTTTGAAACTTCCTCATTGGACTGCCACGCAGATACCTTAGTTGCTAAGCTATGACAGCTTCCTACGTATCGCCGTGTAATAAAATTGGCAAGTAAAATATATTGAATTCCCAAATACTATCGAATAAATTGTATACCAATATGTGTGGTATCAATTCCTACTTCTCAGAAATATGTGAAATAAGGCACAACAGATAGATAAAGGAATTTCAATACATTGCGTTTCAGCAGAATACCTTGTGTTTAACAGTAAATTTTTCATACTTATATAGAAACCAGTTTACCTTATTACTTATCCTTTTATTATTACTTATCCTGGACATGGAACCAAAATACACCATTTTAATATTGCTTTTGTTTTTCTTTATAATGTGTCTAGATAAAAAATCTTGGCCAAATACATGTAACACATGTACATTAAAGGGTTCCGTAGAACTGATGAACGTGTATTGTTGTTATCTTTGCGCTACAAATCTCAAAAAAGCGTTTGACTGAAAATACCCCAGATTTGACGATCTCTGTGATTGAGCGGCCTAACCTATGCCGGGTACAACGCAGAGGCTCCAGGTCCGATTCCTGGCATAGTAAATTTCGCAAGTGAATTTTCTCCGTTATTTACTATGGTGTGGGTGTCTGGAATCTACCCCAGAGTAGTCTGTTGCATATTAACCATAACATAAGCATATAATTTGAGGATATACAATGGAAGTTTGTCTGCCGATTATGAAAAATAAAAACAAAACTACTTAACGAGCTATGTTCAAATAAATTTTCGTTAAAGTATCCAATTTGATTTGTTAAAAATTTCTTCACTTTCTTATAATTTAGAAGTAAGAGAGGTAGATACTCAATTGTTTGGTAAGCTAATTTTTTCCATTTTTGACCAAATGGTAGCAGAATCCAAAAATTGTATAACCAGAAGAAATCTTTACATAATATAAAACAAAGGTTTTTGGATGATGAGGTGGTGGCACATGGCTGGAGACGGTATCGGGTTACGTGCGAAAAAGGAAATCACGAAACATCTGTACAGTACTGGCGGTTATTTGCGACTGAAGGAGGCTTGCGGGCGCAGCCGCTCGTACACGCAAAGCGTTAATACTGCTGAGCTGACAAATGCTGACAAACTGTTTCCCAACCGTCGCTTTCCGCGTCTGTGTGTCTGTTTATCCGCTAACTTCTCTTAAACCACGCAATGGATTTTTAAGCCATTTTCACCATCAATTAGATATTTTTTCACTGAAGATTTATATACAAGTGGGCCTTCAGGGGCAAATCCTAAACTATGCTAAAAATCTAAAAACACTCAGAGCCTCGAGACCGATTTTGACAATAAACTAAATTGGTATCATTAGATTTTTGAAAAATTCATTACCCTTGACAGGAATCAAATCGGCTGATTTTGTAAAATAAATACACTGTGTATTATTATACAAAATCATAGTGTAGTTTGCAAGGGTCGTTTTCTGTGAAGGAATATTTTGTATTGATTACTTCTTTATTAATTTATATAATTTTATTCGAATAACATTTTTAACTTCGAGCGATTGTAAGCTGTAACGAAATCTCAATTAATCCACCGCGCCGTTCGAATAACAGGTAGCGATATCGCGCTTACGTATCTCAACGGAGCCTAATAACCTCCGGGATCTTGTTAGATGCGTGTGAATACAATACAAACACTATTTTTGCCGACATATACACTATTTAATAATGTTAAAAATTTCTTAGTGAACTTAATGTACATCTAAAGTGAAATATTAAAGCGAAAAGTGTTATAAATTAACCATTTAACTAAAATTTTATTCATGTATTTATATTGTAAGAAAAAGAATGGTATGCCATACCTATGTTACTATGTTAGAGTAATCTTATGGTAATGCTTTTTGATTTTTATTACATAAGTTCAGCAGACAGGCAGATGGTTCAGTTGTTGGAAAGCGATTACATCTGCAGCACTAAAGGTGCTCTCTTAAGGGAGACTGGAACCTGGTCACTAATGCCAGAAAACAACTCAAGGTTGTTATGGTAGCATATTCTAGACCAGGGGCAACCAGTCGGGCAATTGGCCCACCACCTGGCAACTTTACCATTATGTATTAATCACTTTCCACTTTATCACATATCACTGTTGTTTAATATCAGGTATTTAAAATGTTTCAAATTATATAAAAATAATATTTTCTGCAATGGTACCTACTCGTATTTTAAATAACGTCATATTTAATAAACTTATCTCTGAAAAGAACTTACGCCATAGAACAGTATAGTTTGAAATAAACATAACGTCGCTTGTTGTCCGACATTATCCCGAATAGAATGGGCACTTATGAGCAAGCCTGCCGCACTATAAACTGCTTACATTCCTAATACCGCGGCCCGAGAGGACGTGTAGTCTACGCCCCGTGTGATGGCTTTATTGCTTTGCAGAATTCGCTTACTTTCCTGCCAAATGGAAATTTCATGTCGCTATTTAAAGTAGAGTTATACGCGGCTACAGACATACAAATTATTTTCATTCGCAGTTAATTTTATTGTATTTTTCTTGACACTTTTACTAATATCACAGATAGAATTCTAGCAATCGTATTTGACATACATATCCATATTTGAATATCAATAGCATAGTAACCCGTATAGAAGGGAAACCCTTCAATTTTATGTAAGCCTAAAAATAATGTTAAATCTACGCGGGTATCAATAAATATCCGAAAGGGTGGAGCCGTGGTCAAATAAAATTTACGGCATAGTGAAGTTTTGGGAATGTATTATGAATCGGTAAGATTTAGAATAATGAATCTCCGTCGGAAAGTCGTGCGTGAAGCGGTTTATTTGCCGAGGGTCCAAGGAGGCGCTAGAGTCGTGGAGGCCCGCGCATCGACCGCTCCCATTTATTCAAGTCACGTGACACGTCCCTGGGAAATAATACGAAATGTGGGTACGTGACCAGTTCATTATGCGGCGGCGGCGGCAGCGCAGAGCACGGACCTAGCCCTCGCGGTCATCCCAAACCGAAGCCGTTACTTTTCAGACTTTGTCCATATAAAGTGATACATACTTAATAAATAATTTTTAAAGGACGAAAAATATTACTCAGATGCTCAAAAACCGAAAATATTTATTAGTAGTTCCATTTCTAATCTGTGTCATTTTAAAACGGAATACATCCTTTAAAAATGTTTTTGTACATTTATATACATAGTGTGGCGAGTGATTGTGAACAATCTAGTTGGTTTAAGGACTTTCGGAAAAAGTAGAAGATTCCTGATGAAAATAACAAGAACAGATACATTTTAGAAAGGGATATATGATGAACAAAAGAATAACGAAATGAAGATCGAAGTTCTAGAAGGGTCAGGAAGGAAAAGACAGAGAAGGATAGATGTTTAGAAAGAGACAGACAGTAAATAAAAGAATAACGAAAAGAAGCTCGAAATCATGGGTTCCAAAAGAGTATTCGTAGTATATAAGCAGCATAAGGCGTGCCTGCGGAGGAATTCAATTGAATACAGCAAAGCGACAAGTGGGATACGAGAGAGTTAAAAGAAAAGTTAAATAGAAAATAGTGATTTTTTTCAAAATTGGAAGAAGAGTTCATTAGAGGACAGTGACGAGTTTGGTAAAAAGTTTAGTTGGAAGTTCAGTGAGCACCGCAGTGGCAGGAGGTGGTCTACGCAATATTAGCGACGTATTGTGAGTGAGACATCTTATCGTCAGGATGGTGCGTCGTTAGTTTTGCGTGCAGCCCTGCGGAGAAGAATCAGCTGTGTAAGTTAATAAAAGCAATTAGTTAAAAAAAATGGTGTTTCTTTCCAATCCTAAGTACGTACCCCAGCTCGCATGTGACAATATTATAATTATCGCATATGGTTATAGTATTGGTGAAGTGTTTATTAGTTATTGATATGTATTCGTATAAATATTGTATTGTAGAGAAAAGTCCTTGAACGTAAGAAACAATGAGAAAATATTATTTTCATTAGCACTAGCTTACTGAAGACACTTGGAGCCGAACCAATAATAATTTGTTGGGTTTTAAGACTGTTGTTTAACTGTAGATAATCGAAGAGATTATCGTAAAGTGTTACTGATTTTATCGCAGAATGAAAAGTCCCGAGACTTTTCCCATTCGACAAAAACGTTCGTTTCCCCCTAGAGATGTAAAATCGTTTTATTTTATTACTTCCGTTATATCGTTATATTCGAAACGTTCAAGGCAGATTTCATTTGCTCCTGGAAATATTTAAGAGTTAAACTCAAAGATCCGTCCACTTGATATGTCTGCTGCAGTTTCCCAGCAAAACATAGAGATGTTTAAACCATACTTAGACTATATGGACTTAGTTTCTTTGTTATTGTAGTGAATTGAACAAGAAACAGTAAAGTTTTAGGTCTAGTTTAGTTTTTATGCAAGTAACATAAGAGCTCTACCTAGGGCTTTTCACGCGACGGCGCCGCAGGGAAACTCTGGTTCAGAATATAAAGCATGAGCACACCTCTCACCATTTCGGAAGCGAATATTTTGAAGCACCTGCCTAACCATACTCAAATGTATATTAAAAAAAAAACATCCTTTGGTGCCATTTTGACTACTCCTAATTTTTAGTTCTATCACCATTTCATTACGGCATATACACCTTTCTGACATCCATGTGTGCTCATTGCTTTTATAAAAATGTGATTAAAATCATATTTAACAATATATATGTTAAGTTAATATTTACGATTATTCAGATTCTAATTTTAATTAATTACATTACATTATAATATGAAATTGGTACTCTTAATAAGTACGGGAGGACTGAGATGCAGTCCAGCAGTGGACTGTGATTGTCTGACGATGACGATGACGTCGACGACTCATAATAAAATTAGGCAAGCCTTAAGTGCTTCCCTGTATGTACGTGAAACTTTGATAATGAAATTAAACAGTAGGTCTCTTGAAACGAATATTTGAGGCGATCCACACTGTCGCAGGTACTGAAATATGTTTATACGAAACAAGTTGCATACCCATTTACTTACTTTTAAACCTGAAAATCTGATTTACGTTTAGTTAGTTTCGTTAAGTAGTTAGTATAGTTCTAAAATTGGCGAGTTAAGTCCTTATTTGGACAGGACTAAGTTATAAGTTGTCCTTAAAGTAAATCTTTGTCCAAACGACTAAAGACTTATTCACAACTTAACTAATGCTGGTGTAAATCAGACTTTAAACGTTATATTTTTCTAAAACTAAATCAATATACTACGTAACATATTTATTAGTAATCATTTTTTTGTATAAAATTACATTTTTGAGTCGAGAATGACTAGGACGCTTCTTCCGATGGAAGCAGCTGTCCCGGTTGTACTGTGGCTCATTTCGATAAGACTTGTATTCGCCGTAGCATTAATCGTGAGCTTAAATATTTTAACGCGTCGTAACATTGATTTATTCGGAGAGTAATCTCAGCTCGAGGCTTGTTTGTTCTTCGGCTTGAGATGTATAGCTATGATTACACCGAGCACCCTCAAACCGCTTCTTAGTTAGACACTTTTATTTGCCGATTTCCAAGTTTATTTACCGCCATTAATTAACTTCCTTTAGCTTTCTGCTATTCAGTCAACAACTGCCGTGTATCCTATTTACTATCGAGTAAAATTTAAGTAATAAATTGACCTGTTAGTTAGCAACACTGGCTTGTGCAAACGAACCTATACAGCATATTGTACCAACCAGGCTTTCAGAGTAGATTTATATGGTCATTATGCAGCGTTAATTGCACTGAATGGAGCTAGAAACGTGGTATTGCACCATTCGAACTAGAAGGGAACGCTAGCACTACGTTTGAGTAGACGTAGCTATGCAAATACAGTGAAACCCGGATAAGTGGGCCCTTGATATGTGAAAAACCGCAGTTGATAATTACAATAATGTTGCTTACACTGATAATAACAATGAGGTCCCGACACTTTTGCATTGAAATACCTCTATTACTGGGAGTTTTCAAAGCTTTTTGATTGAGCCTTGATTTCTTAAATTTTTTTCGCCGTTTATGTCTATAATTCCGATTTTATAGCTCAGTAGCTCCATATAAGTGAAACAATTTATCAGGTTTAGAAGTTATGACACGTTTGTTCGAAAACAGTCTAAATCCCTTTCATTGTATTAACTTTTCCATATTAACACATCCACCTCTTTATATGGAAAATGGTACATTTCGGCCCCTATAGTGGAACCCTCTATAGATATGACAACGGTCGTGTGAGCTTGCCTATTTGGGAAATTGTTTAAATGCAAAGCCTCTATAAGTGATAAAAAATATAGGTCCCGTCAGATGCCACTTATACGGGTTTCACTGTATTTACTGGCAAATAATAAATTTTTATACAAAATGTTAAATAATTATTATTTGAAAGTAATAAAAAACGTAAAAATGCGTTTAGGCTTTTGTGTAATAACTATTGAACAAATGAAAAAGGTATGAACACTGAAACAATAAACTCTTAAATGGTATTGAGAACCTATTGTCACAAACGTCAACGATAGCCGTCACATGAGTGACCAGTAGCGGAGCACATTTCAGGATTGCAGATTTATGAGTGCCAACCACCCGCGCGAGCTATAGAGAAAAGGGGGAGGCTTATAACCAGGAGGGTTTGTGGGGTCGGCTAGAGGCGGACGCGCGGGAGGTTTTGTTATTGTGCGACGTTTGATTTACGCACGTACCGCTATCACCCTTTTGTAAAACTGGATACAGGCTGCCGTGCCAATTCCATTGTACTTAATGCATCATTTTTGTATTGGTGTACATTTTATTATTTTTTGCTATGGCTATGTGTGATGAACCATGCGGCGGTCAAGCAGTATGTAAGCAAACAAAGCAACAGCAATAACATTTAAGAGAATTATTTGAAATATAATTTCAAAAGAAGGTTAACTCTCCAAGATCATATATACCACAAGGCACTCTGATCAACAGAAACACCACCAGTGCTAACGAAACGTTTTTCCTCAAGTTCTACCAAAATGGATTTTTATACGATATACGGTAGAACCGAAAGCTCTGTTGACACGGCATTCGGTTTCGCTTTTCCGTAAAAAAACTGAATGCGTGCGTGGCCTATACCCGACTTGCCGTACTTGGTTTTTTGCGGCATTCGGTAAAAACCGGATTTGGGCTCGTGTGAACGCATGTATTAAAATTCTATTGGCACTGAGAACCATATTGAGTATTATGCCGTGTAACCGAATCAGATTGCAGTCGCAAAGTCGGGTGTTAAGTTTTGCCCATTTCGGTTATATGCCGGATCTTAAAACTGAATGCACGTGTATACTCATACATATAAAGTATATTGTAACTAAACCGTATCCAGCAAAAATCAGATCTAGCTTAGAAATTGATGTATCCGTGTGAACGTACCGTTAGATTGCACCTAGCATTAATTGACTCAATTTGTGGCGACAAGTATTTTTTTTAATATAAGAAATTTTAAAATAATATTATTCATTTCAAAGAGCGGGCCGTAGGTACTACCTTCCTATCAGCTTATATTTAAAATATCATAACAAAACTGATGTTAATTACATTTTAAATAGTGATTTTGATACGGTATTTCACTCTTCAAACGTTCGACGTAATTTGCTACGCTCATACAAAATCTAGATGGCTGCAACATTTTGTAAGGTGATAAAAAGTAGTATTTTCTTAAGTTTTAGCGACTAGAACACCTAATTAAAGATGTATTTAAACATTTTAAGCGCGATATTTTCTTTTATTTTAACGTATCGGCCACTTTTCAGTAGGCGTGATCAGGGATCACAACGATCTATCAAGTGCCATTGTGTAATGTTGAAGTTATTATTCAGCCTACTGGCTGAAAAGTAGCCGAGACATCGAAATAAAAGTCATAAAATATGGCGCTTAAAACCTTTAAAACGTAGTTTTAATTATGATACAAAGTTTCTCAGTTGATTCGACTATCAACTATCCTATTGTTGAATCTATACTTCCCGGCTTTACGTCTGTTCAGTTGTCCGCAATTAGCGCCTCCACATATGCCGGTGCGGTAAGTGCGGCGCAGCGCCGCCGCTGCTACCGCACGCTCGTAGCACACGATTCCGCTACGTAATCAGCGAATAAATTCATTTGTACGCAAATTGTATCGGCGCTTGCAATTAAAACTTTGTTGGCGCTTCGAGCTAAGATAAATAACACTAATACATTCTGCTTATTGCGGGGAAGTTACAGGATACAGAGGATATATTAATGTTGTTTCTAATTTGTTTTGGCAGATTAACCTCGTTGCCCTCCCAAGTTATAGGTAACAGTGGTCCCTTTGTCCCGTATGGAACATTTAAACTTATCTGTGTTGCTGAAAATACTATTTGCACCTATAACCATGTAGAAGGGTCGCCTCGTGTTTATAATATAATGGTTATATCAATTTTTATTGTATTTGTAGTATTACGCTCTATTTAAATGAATAAATTCATTTTATTAATTCATTACCGAACTTCCAGCTCAAAATCTTAAAAGAAAGCAGTTGTATGAAATTTTTAAAAATTCATTTGCAAGTAAAAAGAACAAACACTCCACCACTAAGAATAATGTTGCACACTTAGAAAGTTTGAAACACATAGTTTTGCTTGCTATCAGAGTATTCCGCCCCTTTCTATTCCTTTCTATTGTTCTGCTTACTAATGTTGTTAGTGCACTTTTTCAGCGTCTACGCTAATTTAAATACCTCTTTTGCCCTTTGTCAAGAGAGCGAGAGAGTTCTTCCGTTTTCCGCGAGTGTCGGGATCCCTTTGCGTTTGAGACACCGCCGTTGGGAGACTGCATTTAAATGAGACACTTAATCACCGTAGATGGCCTCCCGCTACTGAAATCCGTTTGTTCATTGTCGTTCATTATATACTCAGCTACTGTTTATATAAGATATAAAAGTTATTTTAGTAGATATGCCGTAAAATGAACTAAATCAGTAATATATTCGCATGTTCTCTTTGTATAAAGAAAACTTAGGTCTTATACGCGCGAAGACATAACTTCGCCCGTTTATACTTCAGCCCGTATTCTTCGGAATCAAAATCTCACTGTCATCAAGGAAAAGTACTTTACGGATACTGTTCTAACCAATGTCGTTATAAGTCTATTTGAAGGCCTACAACGTTGAGTTTGTTTTAGAACATTCCACCCTGTAGTTGAAGTTAGGAATACACAATTTTCACAACTTTGAGAACTTATATGAAAACTACCTATTTTTACGGTTTTAGTATATAATGTTGTGGCCTCATGCAAACTGCTTCTATTTGTCAAAGAAATCACCCAGATTGCGCTAATTTATAATTATGCCTTCCAACAAATATACTCGTAAACGCATTTTCTTAAATGGAACTCATCATTATACTTTTTTATGACTATACCAAAGTAGTAAGTGAATTATTTTAGATTATACTTGGTTTGAATATTTAGCCCCAAAGTTCCTATCACTCAGCGTAGATGTAGATCAGTTTTGTTTTGTCAAAAGCGGTATAAAAAGTGGTGTAATAGTAGTCAATTGCGTTTTAGTCTTAGATGCATTATAAAAAGGCTCACAGGAAAACAAATACTGCTACCTTTTTCATTCTGACTCACACATTACGAGAAGTATAATAATAATTAAGATAATAATAAGTTTCTATTCTAGAAATATATGTTTTGAGTTTGAATATTATGTCACAGACTTGACTTACAACTTTAGTCTAGTAATAAAAAGTATTTGTACGGTTTAGAACGCCGAATTTGGAAAAGACCAAATGCACAACCACTTACCTTGCTTGCTGTGCTGCGGAAACCCTTTGATTATGGATTGTAACTCCTCACATTCACTGGCACGATTTCTTGATTGGCTAATTGTATGTATTTGAAAACGAAGTATTGAAAATTAACGAAAAGACAGGAAAGTCTGCGGCGCGTGCGGTTTAGCAAGTAGCACTGACTGTCCGCGTGAGGGCAGCATCGGCGTCGATAGCTCACACGGGGTGGCGATGTATTAAATATACCAAAAATTTGGAATTTATAAAATACGCGGAAAAATTGATTATGCTAATACGGAACAGTATTTATTATATAAGTGGCCGGCACTTTTAAAATTAGCCCAAATTTATGGAGCCTTGAGGTTATTGATCTCCTTTCATTCATGTACACAAGTTTATTTCCGAAAAAACGACTGCTACATAAAAGACAAACAAAGAGACGGGCGGTCAGATATGACGATTTCATAACGGTCACGTGTTTACCTAAATGGCTACCTATCCCTAAAGTAGGCGTATTGAAATTCTTTGAGCAACCTCTGATACTGCAAATGTTCATACTACTGTAACTATGGGACCAATTCGGGAGTATTCTTTTGATATAAAAAAATAATCTGAATATTGGTCCACAATTGATGGAGAAATCGAGTAACAAACATACAAATATAAGAAATAGACGAATTGAGTACCTCCATCTTTTGGAAGTCGGTCCAAAAACACCGAAGCAAACTCTCTTCAACAATTCTTTATTCTTAAGATCCCTATTTATGGATGGCCTACAAAAGTATGTATTATTAACAAAACCGTGTCAAAACAGGAACACATATCACTACACAACTTTGTGTTAATTACAACACTAAGCTGAATGGATTAGAGTGTCAACATGGCTCGCCCCACGGAGCCTATGATGCATGGCGCGGCTTCCCAATGCCCACATAATGAAATATTCGCGGCAAAAGTGAAGTAGACATGCCATCAATTTGGTAGTTCTCATGTGCTCGCTACTGGCTAATACCTGTATTAATGACTACGGATTTGATTTGGTTCAGGTGAGATACCATTGGTTTAATAAGTCACCTTTAGAAGCTCTCAAATCCGTCGCAATATATGGTAATGTATCCATGCAGAAGGCAGAAGAATAAGGAGCGTATATAGAGCAGTTAACCATCTCACGCATGTACATTATACTTTTCCACACCAATATGAATGTGAACATGACTGTGTTTGTTTATTTACTTGTACGTTCTTTATGGCCTTAGCGATAAAGTGATTAACATGAAATTTTGAATATCTAGGTATATTTACTTTCAATAAAACGGATGAACGTGGGATTATTTTTTTTACCCTATGAAATGGGATAGTTTCTGTGGTGCACGGAAATTTACCACTTGTAGATACAAAAAATACAAATGTTGTGCCTAATAAACTTCACGATCAATCAATTAGAACGTATTTAGTGTATCCTGACAAACTTTATCATTAGTTGAATTCTTTTGTTTACTTTGTGTTTAGAATTTATAATTAAGAAAATCATTATATTGTTATTGTACTTATTTTATGGCCTTCATTAGGCGGGTGTGTCGAACTAATTCTTGTTGTTATTGCATTGCGTCGAAGCTTGCCAGGTATGTCATCGGTGCATTATAAAGCAATATCCCAATGCGGAGAGGAGCAGTCAAGCGACGATTACGATACTAGCAAGACGTATGTAGTACATTCGATAAGCGATATAGTGACGGACTTTGCGCGTGTTATTGGATCGTGCAGTTTGTACTAGTTGTATCCAGTTATATTTGTACCTGTTTAATACGTGTTTGTATAGTTTTAATAAACTCTATAGTAATTCCAACGGCATTTCAATTCGAGTCCTACGTAACTCGTAACAATATTATTATAACTCGTTTATTTTACAACCCTGATTGATTTTTACACATTTATTTCATTTAAGTAGGACTAGCGATTGCAAGAAACGGCACCCTTTTACAAGTCACGTCCATACCATAAGTTCGTTGCTAACGTTATTACATCAGACGTGAAAACAGTAACTAAACAACGTGACCACAATAGCAACAATCAATTGGCTCATACTGTGTTGCTCACAATAGAACTAAAGTTTTCTCATAAGACAGTGATTTAATATTTGGCCGAATTGTATCCATTTGAACTGAACTTTTAGTTCTCCGTATCCATTTAAGCTAATACGGAAGCCTGTATACAATCTTTATGTCTGTCCATCCGTCTATTTATGGATGTAGTAATAGTAGTAATTATTCAAAGCAACGACTTGGTCTACAAGGGCTATACATACATTTGCAGAAAAACCAATGTATTGTTTTTTCTTACGATATATGTTTAGGAATTATGTTTTTAGTTTGTGTGTTTAGATGGTTAATTTAATACATTTCCTACTTTAATTTTTACCACTTTAGATATTTCTTAATGTGCCTATGATATTTAAAATTCATTAAATAGTGTAATCAATAGCAAAAATCGTGTTCGTAATGTACCAAAATGATCTTCTAAGGAAATTAAAATATAGCTGTTGAAATTCCTTTAGTTCTTTCACAGTCCAGAATAACTAACATAAGAAGAACAATACGCTTTGAATAATCTACAGGGATATTAGAACTTTAAATCGAATCCACCGTACGGTGCACTTGATATGCACAACGGATCATGACTCGAGCATTATCTCACCATTACTCAAGATGACAATCCTGTTTTTCGCGGCTAGCGGCCGACAGAAAGGCGCCGCCCTGCACCATTTATCATCAATGTGGCCATCACGCAACCTTAGTCTTTTGCATGAAGTAATTAAAGTTTTCACCATTTTCCATCCTAGATGATAATATATTAGTTCTGAGCTATGTTTCAAGATCTATTTATACTCTCTGAATATTATCTATTTGTTGTAGGCTTACGAAAACTAAACCAAATTTACTCATTTACACAGATTGCTTTAAAAATTTGACAGTAATAATAGTAATGAAATCTATTGTATGCTTTGAGGTTATATAATCGAAGATTGTATGTAACTAAACTATGCGTTTACTAGAGCCTTTCCCGCGGCCACGCTGCGTGAAAATTCTAAGTAGTAGCTATGTTAGGTATAAAAATTTAATTAAATGTTTTAACTAAAACTTTACAGTTTCTTATTACTAAGATCACTACAATAACAAAGAAACTAAGGACATGTAGTAGTCTACACAATTGCGCAGCAAAATACTGTCAAGTCGCAGCCAACCTGATTTGTAGTAATACAATAATGAGATGCTGTTTACAACGTAGGTATTTGGTAGTGAATTGAAAAAACGCGATTGCTGCGCATTCTATTCTGCTATTCCGTTTATTCTTTGAAAACAACATTATTTATCGGGATAAAAATTATCCTAAGTATTAACTCGGGTTATAAGCTATCACTTTATCGAGTTTTATTCATACACGTTGAGTGGTTTCCAAAAAAGATTCGATCGCAGCGCCGTCTTTTTCGCTATTTTCGTCTATCCCACGGAAACGACGTCATTTATCGGGATAAAAAGTATCCAAGTTACAACCCGGGTCAAAAGGTAGCACTTAAACGAGTTTCATTTAAATCCGTTCAGAGGTTTTCACGTGATGCCCTAACAGAGAGACAGACGGACCTGACAAACAAAAATTTCGAAAATTGGATTTTCGGAATCTCCTGGTCCAATTTCTCCTCTGATTTTTTTCCGATATTTAAACGCTATGTACAAACTCGAATCATTTACAGATTTATTATAATACAAACTAGATAAATATTATAAATGGAAAAGTTTTGATGGATGTTTGTTGCCCAATCATGTCAGAACGGCTGAGCAGATCTTGATACAATCTAGCACAGAAAAATTACTCTGCAATATTACTTATATGCTACTTTTTATTCCGGAAAAATGTTCGGTTCCCGTGGTATAACATTAAAGCGAGCGAATACGCAAGCAAAAGCTAGTAGGTTATATGTTGTGTATCTGTTTGAGAACAATGTTGGAACCAGTACAATGAATCGGATTTATTACAATAGCATGTTCAGTGTACAACTGAGAATAATTTTAAGTCGTTGTCAAGTATCGTCTTATATTGTAGCTGGATTGGCGCGGTTCTGCTTGGTGGCAATTCTGGCGTTGCAAGTAGCACACGGCAGCGTCAGCATTACGTGAGCCCGATCTGGAACGTACTCGTCTCGCTGTTCGTTTATTACGGAGTGATTGCCTCCCCGCGTGATCCGAATTGCAAACCATCTTTGCGATCCAGTATCCAGTTTACTTCGTTGCCATTACTTTTTTTACTCTTAACATCCGTCAAGATGACTGTAGATTTATTATACCTATATAACTTTAACATTTTGAAAACATAATTATGATTGATTTAGCAAGGGAGTAAAATAAGATATGTGTTTAAAAAATTCTTTAATTAAATATCCAGTGGATGGAGATTAAAAAAAAATATCACAAGATCTCAGTTTTGAAATAGTTTTAACTTTATTTTAATATAGCTTCACCTGTTATTGCTTCGAAAACAGTTACGTATTCCCTAGATAACAAAATAAAAGCCATGCCAGCCATCAATAAAAAAGCCATGTATTTTAAAACACTACGCCAAAAAATGAACTCGTGTTAGATGGTAGGAATATGTAATGAGATATTTTTATTATTATTATTTTATTATTACGTATAAAGGCTCCACACTGCAAAAGCGGCCTAATATATATAAGTGAGTACATACGTTGGACAACACAAACACAAATCCTTGACGTGACATGATGACAAACAGTCATTGCGCCTGGAACATACAGAACGTTCTTAATGTATGTGTATAATATTATATTTGTGCATCGAGCATCTCGCTGGCTCGCCGACACTTTGACAGTTAGTAGGGGCAAGTCTGAAATATCGGCGTGCGCGGCTTAATCGCTCAGCGTGCGATATTGGCGTTACATCATGTTGTCAGCGGAGAGAAAAATTGCCGCACTCTGCCCCTCCCTCCCCCATTGCCGATCCGCGAGTTCCGCACGCCCCGCTCTCCGATGTCGACAGCGCGTTTATATTACTTGGGAATTTATTGTAGTTTTACGAACGCACATTTATCTGTTTCTATACATTAATATTTCGTGAGAATCTGTGTGCCTGATATAATTAAATGAGACTGGCCTTTTGTTTACTGTGATCAATGCGCGTGCGGATTTCCGCAAAAATAAAACTCAAATGTGTGTAATAAATACATGGGATTAGCCCGAGAGTACTCGGTTGTATATTGCTCATAACACAAGCGTAATTTGGAGATATACAATGTGTGTGTTTGTCTGCCGATTATTATATTAATACAGTCCAGTATTAGGAACTCACTGACCCGAAGATACCGCTTTTTTATATACATATGTATTTTGTTTCATCATAGGCTTTTGTGTATATCAGTCTTATCTAACTGTTATGAAGTGAAATTTTGGGTTTAAAACAATAAATTCGCTAAATGCTTGGCAGCCAGCGCACAGCGAATAGATCCAAAGGGGGTAACAAACCTCAATTGGAATCGTTATTTAGTTACGGAAATCATAGAAAACAAAACATTAAATCTAAAATACCTTATATCTCAAAGATACTGTTCAAAGCAATTATCGCCGAGAGTATTTTGAAAGCTCTACTACTTAAAACTGTTTCAGAATTTTCTATCTATTATTTTAAAGTTATGAGAGAAACGTAGTCAATAAATAGGTTTTTTCACGACTTTGACATAAAAAAGTTATTAAAGAATATCTTTATAGTTTTTAAGATTTGATTAATGATATTTCACATTATTAGGTATGTATATTGGA
This sequence comes from Dendrolimus punctatus, assembly GCA_012273795.1. Taxonomy (NCBI): domain Eukaryota; kingdom Metazoa; phylum Arthropoda; class Insecta; order Lepidoptera; family Lasiocampidae; genus Dendrolimus; species Dendrolimus punctatus. The sequence goes on from CM022536.1 coordinate 8,755,013, forward strand.
CCTAGTTATGCAAAATGGAACCAACCCACATACTGACTGACTGAGTTTTGAGAAAAAGCCGTTTTTATTAAAATTTTGCATACAAAAAAATGTATCAAACATGTATGTATGTTTTGAAAAAAAATATTTATAATATTTTACATTGGAACATATACAATATTCTAAATATTTTTTTTGCAAAATTTTAATGAAAACGCCTTTTTTTTCAAAACTGCCAGTATGTGGGTTGGTACCATTTTGCATAACTAGGTCCATTTATCCTTTTGCAAACCTCTAGTCCTTTTATACCTTATTTTTTCATATGTCATAAATTTTTGAACAAAATTTTAGTTAAATTATGTTTTAAAATGGTTAATTTAAAACATTTTCTACTTTAATATCTAACTTCAGATGTTCCTTAAGTTGACTAAGACATTTAAATAAAATTTGATTGTAAAAATAATGTGTACCAAAATGACCTGCCAAGGAAAAACAATGTATAGTTACATAATAGAGGCTTTAACGGCTCACACTTCTTGTTAATTAATCATTTTATTCTTAGTTAAACTATTATTATATCATAGTTTTTATAAGTTGCGTAATTTTTTATCTTAATAGCGAAATTAATTATCTCAGTATGATACGCTTCTATTAACTAACGGCTGTAGTTTTTTCAACTGAGATGATGTTCTTAGGTCTGCCAAATCGAAGCTCCAAGGTTTCCATGACCTCCTGTGGTGAAGTGGCACTCATCAGCAAAGAAGATGTCGCTTCCTTTGCATCGCCACGAAGACACTTACATAATCGCCATAAGTTCTCCATGTCACTATAGTTGCAGAGGTGCATGGATTCATAAAATACTTATTTGAACTGTAACCACTCCATGGGATCACCAAAGTACAGGAGCAAGTCCTTGGAGGTGGCTATCCTTGATAGCAGTTCCTGGTGGTTGGCCTTTGAGGTTGATGCGGTGACGGCATCCTGTATAGCGCTAGCCAGCCCCTCAATGATATGCTTGGTACTCTCTGCCGGCTCCGTGAGTGGCTGATCATGAATTTCACCACCAAAGGATGAGCCACACGCAGCAACAGACTTCTCCAACCAGTCATTTACCTTACTTTTGTAAGATACAGATGAGTCTTGTTTCAAGCATCGAGAATTTACTTCTAGGTCAGTCAAGTCAGCAGCCAATTTTTTCTCAAGTTTTTTTTTGCATATGAGCTGTAGCCATTGTCATTGGAGCCTGAGCTTCTTCGAGCTCAATCCTCGTTTTAGCTTGAGCTGCCTCGTATCGCGAACAAAAGCTACTTGAATAAGTAGCTTTTGTTGCGCGGCGAACGATGAACCGCGGTTGCTACTATTTTTCGATCCACCGTCTTTTTCGTACGCGCAGATGGCAAAATTGTATCCAACTTTATTTATCTTGCTTCTATCGCATAATTAAGATTAAACTGAACATCGGATTTCGCTTCTAATAATTCTAACGTCAACAGAGGCCAACTATAATTATTAGATGTTTAGCGATTTCTCAATGTATGCAATGGTATACATTTACTAATTATCATATATACTCAGTCATTTCCGAATAAAATTAATGTGACGTATAAAGACAAAGCGACGAATGAATATGACGATAACATAAGATATCCCTTTTTATTAAAATGGCTACGAAGCTACAAAACGTAAAAGTAAAGTCTCGTAAGTTAATACAATAGAGGTAAATGCGTTGTAGTGCAGCTCGCTATATTTCGGGTACCCTGTGGGCACTAATAGTAGTAGATAGAAGTGGTCGAGTGTTTGGCATGGTCCACGTGGCACAAGATTGCGAAGGCGGCGTTTGCTCTTTGGTGAAGCCCGCAACGGGCTTACGGTTCAGCGAGCCGTGCGGCGGCCGCTCGGCCTCTCGGGGCGCGTCTACGACCAAATTGAAATATCCCCGCTCCCGCTGCTAAGGGTATGTATGGCTACCAACAGTCGCACACAGATCGAAAATGCACCGAGGCATTCACATCCTCACAGATGTCCGCCTCCACAAACATGACAATACCTTGAACAAAACCCCAGTAATAATGTGAAATTTATTTCTCAATATAATTATATTCGTATAATATAATTATATTGAGAAATAAATTTCACATATGAAGTAATATGAAAACAAAGTAAAATCTATATCCATATTACCTTAAATATTATATCTTATGGGTGGTGAATTTCGGTAATAGGTATTACAAAGTAAACCGGCACTGAGTCTCCCCCACATTTTGCAAAAATTATATATTGGTATGGTTCTCGAACGATTCAATTTCCGCCAGCAGACAGTGGTGAAATTTACGCTCGCAGATTTACATGCCAACAGAATTATTTGAAAATGGTACCTCAAGCGGTTCATCTATATTTTATGATTCCCGCCACGTTAGGTCTTTTCACTCACGCCGAATTAAATTGTAACTTATTATATTACAAGGGTCTACATTTATTACGATACAATATCTGCAACGAACAAAATTTACTACTTCATGATTATAATAAAAAGTTTATTTTAAGAAGAGCTAAAGATGTGTATAAAAAAACACAAATACTTAATGTAACACCCGCACAACGTATTTATATCTCGCCTCTTAGATCTAAAATCGACAAGTCGTATATTATGCCCTGATTCAAAATAGAAAGTGTTCCCCTTGAATCAAATAAAGGTAAAGAGAATATAGACAGACAAGTGACGCGTGCACACATAGTTTAAATCGATAACCTTTGTAGAGGTGGTTTCCCGAAGCCCCTTTGCAGGTAATCCTGCCCACTTGGAGTTATTGCCGCCGAGGGAAGGAAAGATTACCTCGGCGGGAGATAAGGAGGTCGACGGGGCTTCGAGTGCGATTGTCCCCGAGTCAGGCGTCGAATTGTGTCAAGTGAAGCGGCAAATTGAACGGCCGAGCCTTCTGCGCGCCCTGCTCACTAATCGTCACATAAACTGCCTCCGCCCGAACGTTTAATTACGCAAAATGCTTTCTGCAACATATAGGTACCTATGTTTTACTAACCGTGTCTAATTTGCACATAATTTTTTACCTCATTATTATTAGAAAAAATCTTTTTAGATCCATCAGAATTATACTCAATGAAACATTTGGTTATCTGACTGTTGTATTTTTGCAAATTCTAAGTCAAAATTTATACTAAAAATAGTTACATTTGATAGAAATCACTTCTAGCGGTAACATCGCTCGTTGTACTTTTGGTAATTATGTATTTATATATAATACAGAAATTGACTATTAAATAATACACAAAAAAACTTAGTACACAAATTTATGTATATGAATCAGTGACGACGTAAGGAGAAAATTGTGAGTGACGCTAATGATAGGGCGTTGAGGCGGCGGCCGTAGCGCCACGTAGCGCCTTTCCAATTAGGCGCCGGCAATGCGCGCTGGCGTGGTGTGGCGTAGCATGGTGCCGGCTGCCAGTAGCGAACTCAGGAGTCACACTGCGCTTCATTCGTTAGCGAAACGTGCCACCAACATCTGGACAAACTCTCCAATAACTTAGATTACTTAAATAACCGTTGTTACTTTGCTAACAACACTCTTCACTTGTGATTTATTTATTCATTTAAATTCCTGATGTACTCATAAAACATACCAAAACAGAATAAGTTATGCATTACAATATATGATAGCAAAAATCATTTTTTTTTATTACACACAGTTCAGCAAGACAGGCAGACGACACACCTGATGGAAAGTGACTGAATGCGCTGCTGCTCTGGATACTGGAAGGTTTTTATGGCGGCATACTAAAATAACTAAAAATGAACTTTCAGACTAAAACTATACTTTATTATGTAGAAAGGGCGGTTTTATGGCTAAAAAGTGATAACTTCCAGACACCCCAGTATTTATTATGACTCATTCAAAATATCGGTTAGAAATTTAAAAATCAGTTCAAAAATATAAAGATGTTATCATATCTCAAATAGCAATGGGTATTTCGAAAAATACATTTAAGGCAATAACCGCCAGTAATATACTGTTATAGCGTAGTGGTCAACGTTAACATGCTACGTAAATGCACTGCGGCCTCTTACGTAATATATACAGGATGCCATTATGATATTGCATCCTAAGTGAATTTGTTTTTCCGTTTGAATACATAAGTAAACCTGATGGCTATTACACGCTTCACATATCTCTTTCAATTTGGATGATGTACTGACCTAAATCATGAAAACATAAAATTAATTTATTTAATGGTTGATGCCGTCGTTTTCTTTCTTTTCTGTGCATTTTAATCAGATCTTCTTCATTTGTTTACCTAAGCGACACAAGCAAGAGCTGCGCATCAAGGATATAAATAAATATACTAAAGTGGATATGTAAAGTAATTCATATCCGTGACATGACAGACGAAAAAAGTCCCTCACGCTGATACTGGTACGTTTTACGGAAACTGACTAATAATCTGGGGAACAAATGTTTAATCGTGGCGCCTCCGCCAGGTCCCAGTAGAAGGGATACGCCCAAGAAACGGTGCCTCGATGTCGTAAAGGACGACACGCGTACCAATGGTGGTCTTCACATGTGATGTCGAAGGTTTTCCGTAACCTTCGGCAAAAGTAAAAGTAGTGAAATGGATTCTATGCCCAGGCTTCGAAGCGAACGCTACGATTGCAACTGGGATTTAACTCTTGGATGATGATATTGAATTCAACTCAGGTGATTATACTACACAAAATTTAATATGATATTGTTGCGAGCCGATACTAATCCTTTGCAGGTATCTTATAAGCCCTTTCAATTTTAGTGATCTGTTGCTCGCGCTAATCTCTTTGTTCACGCCGCCGTAAGGCGTCATAAAACCTTCTTTCCCCTATTGGTATGTCATGCGAATTCTTAGAAGCCGACCAGTTAAAGATTTCAAGAATGTGTCTAATTTACAAATGGATGAATGTCGGTCAGTCGGGAAATGTGCCAGTCGAGTTTTGACAGCGAACGAATCGTTACCTAGTGCATTTTCGGAGCGAGTATCTTACAACGACGAACTTTGCGCAATTAACATGATAATTATTTTCTGTCTTACGGTTTGACTTTGTTGTATTCGGCTATATTTGTAAGGAATTGTGAATTACGTGAAGTACTCCTAATAAACTCTGTGATAATTCCAACGGCATTTTCGAATTTACATCCTACAAATTCGTAACAATGTTATGTTTAATGTTTAAAATGTGTATAGTTATGCCTTTAAATTAGCTTTGAAAATATAATATATAAGTACGGATTTTTCATGAGATTTTAGATGCAACTTAACACTTCATTATTTTCGACTCTGTTAACACTAAACTTGACTCATACTGAAATTAATTGAAACAAATATTATAGTTACTATACATGCCCGCGGTTTCACCCGTGTGGTGGTGGAAAATCGTTATATTTTGGATATTTCACACTATATCTTTAGAAATTATAGTCTGTGTTATTCTGATGTGTAAGGTTCATGAAAATCCATTCAGTAGTTTTTCCGTGAAAAAGTAACAATAGATGTATGTACATCCATACATACTGTCTTATAAACTTCCGCGTTTATAATATTTATAGAGATTCCTTTAAATTGATTTAATCATAAAACGATTCTTTTCAATAGTTGTGGTTTGTAAGTACATTTACTCATACTGAAGCATACTTTCATAAAATATGAATATAGTAAAAAGGGCAGTGCAACTAGAGACAGTTAAGTTGTCAATCAGAGGATAATTGCTGGTGTGGCACTCAGTCCGTCGCAGCGTCATTCACCATGGTAGTTCGCTGACACAGCCGCCTCACTTGACGAGCCGCACGTGCCGATCACGGCCACTCTTACGTGATACAATCACCGTACACGTTACTGATGCTAAGCCCCTCTTATTGTACATATTTACAGTTTTTATGTGACATAAGTGAGACCTGTAAATTTAAGTTAGGTTGAAAATGTACCTTGTTTTTACAAAGTTAAAATTTATTTAATATTGCGTATATTTAGTTTATTTATTAACCGACTTCGAAAAAAGGAGGAGGTTCTCAATTCGTCGGGATCTTTTTTTATGTATGTTCGCCGATTACTCCGTGGTTTATGATCCGATTTACGTGATTCTTTTTTTGTTCGACGCGTAATAGCTTTCAATTGGTCCCCTAAAAATTTTACATATTTGGCCCAGTAGTTTTCATTTTATGAACATTTTTTATGAAGAAAATTTGCTTTTCGTTCCATATGTACACCGATTACTCTGAGATTTATGATTCGATTTACGTGATTCTTTTTTGTTCGACGCGGAATAGCTGCCATGTGGTCCCCTAAAAATTTGACATAGTTTGGCTCAGTAGTTTTCATTTTACGAACATTTTTTTGTTCTCGCTTCTTGGGACCTATATTTTTTAAGAAGCGCGGCATCATTCGTTAGTCCTCCCATACATAGCTAGACACTAAAAAGTAACAAATAAAAAATAAAAACTTCGTTTAAAAAAACCGACTTCAAAAACTAAAAACTAAAATGTATAAAATAACTTATTTCTAAAGCTATTATTATTAGTATATATTATCTAAAACATCTTGAAGTCGGTGCAAAGTAAATCATAAAAATTACTGTAATATTTTGAAAATTACTAAGCAAAAGTGCTGACCCCAATTAATTGAGATATGGTGAAAAAAAGAGAGAGAGATTCAGAATATGTAAAAATGATCCTGACAACTTTTGTTGCATATGTAGCGAATTTTTTCTTAAAAATACAACATTAGTATGAACAACATTTTGGCTCTTCCATTAGAAAACAAGACAAAGCATCTTGTATTTATAAATATGTATAAAACTCCTTAAATATTTCAAAACATAGTAGAGGTCCCAACACTAAAATTAATCAAATTATGAAAGTTTCCACTGACAGAACAACACGCCGACCCTTATTTTGTGAGCTAATTTAGGGGCACGGACCGTGAACTGACGCGGTGCGACAATTATTTTCATATAACATAATTCTGGGGTGTTGCGAGCTGTACGTTCTCTCGGGACGAGTGATTTGGTCAGGCCGGGCGCGAGCGAGCCTGGCCGCAACCAGGCGCCTCACACCTCATAACGAAACATTGGAAATTGTTACAAAAACATATTGCCTCTTTGTTCGCTTATAACAAGTTACGTATAGTATAATTATAATACATTTTCTTTAAGTTATTTGTACGATACCCTTAAGACAGTACTATGTAGCTTTTCGTACTGATTCTATCATTTCCCTGCAACTACCGGACTAGCGCACGCATTCACATGTCGTTATAGTGATATGGTACATATATATACCACACATAGGAACGAAGCATTTTGCTTGTACTTTTATCATTTTATACTCAGCAATAAAGTGAAATTCTTCACAGCCATTAGAGTTCATTATCTAAAACTCATGAGCTACGTGCCTTGACGTGAATGATAACTATATAAAATGTGAACTTAATATCAATTGCAATAACGTATCAACGTGTATGATATAATTTTCATTCGGTTTGGTCTGCGTGTAATAGTAGCAATTGAGTAATTGGACCTTGTTTTGGTGTTGTACTTCATGCATCTCTAACCGTCTTACAATTAATCAATAAACGAGGAATATCCTACAAAATCTGACAAAATTGTACCTAATCGTGCTTTCTTTTCTTACACATTCACATTATATGACACCACATCGAACTATATTAATAAAAGCGACCATATTGTGAATTAAATATACATATATTAATTCAAATACATGTGGCATTGGTACTTATTCCATTCAAATACTTACATCTTCTTGACAGTTATTAAAAGTTCTGTCTGCTATATATCGTAAAGCTTACAAATCGATATACTTGTGGTGTTTGCGCAAACTTGAACCAGATTTGTGAATAAATTTGAAACGTAAATTCTTTTTCTTTCAGATTGATAGATGAGTGGAAATAGTTGTAATTGAAATTGTGTTTTCTTTTACAGGTAAGTTTGTATACATTCTTGTAACGGATTATGATTTGGAGTACACATATTTCATATTCAGGATACAAGGGTGTGCTGCCTCTAACGGTTAGGTAAGTAGTTTGTTTTTAAATAACAGTAAATAGATTTGAAAATAAACAGCATTTAAAATTTTATTTCACCGTTACCCAAAAAAGCAGCTATTACATTATAACTGTCGGGAAAATTCAACATATAAGGTTAAGTTGTACACAAATATTAAAGTAGATTGTGTTACACGAGTGGTGAAAGTGGCCTATTTAGGCAGGAGATGTTTAGGCGAACGAGCGCAGCGAGGGCGCTAATAATTCGTGTGCCTGAACAGGCCTTTCACACGAGGTTTTCATTTCGAATATAAGGAAAGTAAATAAAAACTAATTCCCTAAACATACATTGTTAGAAAGTTAAATATTTTGCACCATACAACAGAATGTACAGAAAATAGGTATTTACATGAAAAAATATATAAAAATTACACCAAGGAGTTTCAGATTACAAGAGTAAATAAGCTGAATAATCGAACTTCTTTGGAAGCGCTTTTGTTCAATACATTCGTCTTACTTTAATACTATAGAGAAAATGAAACGAACTATATAGTTCACCACGCGCATGTGACGCCATTTTCGTGTTATAAACGTCATGGTTTATGGCGATTTTCCGACTGATATTTATATTTGTTTCACTACCTATTGTACTGTTTTCTCGCAAATGTGTTGAGTAACGTTGTATGACACATGTGCGGTTGTTGGTTTTTTAAAACTCGTGACTATGGTAAGCCTCCGTCTATTCGTTTGTAAAAACCAATTAATTACTATTTTGTATCAATTATGTCTAATTGATAATGGACATTCTTAGATAATAACCTGCCAAGCTGCTTTGGACAAGTATGGCGTGTATACTGTCCGTTCCGCTGTAGTAGGAAGCCCGAGCCCAACAGTGAGACTTTATGGGTTTTTATTATTATATTCTAAGACTAGGATGGATATGCCCGAGACTTCGTCCACGTTCGATTTGAATTTTTTTTTTTTTTTTTATTGCAGGTCAGCAGCAGAGGACTGATGGAGAGCGGTTACATCGCTATGGACATTGCAACAAAGATGCTACAATGTGCTGCTCTTAAAGACTGGAACCTGGTCCACTAATGCCACAGCTCAGTTGTTATGGACATATTTAGACATGGTCCATCGGGCAATGCCTACACTGGTGTTTTTTGTCGCTCTTACGACAGGAATTGTATTCTTTCCGTTCTGCACGGAGTAAATCACGGAGTGAAATTCCAGCAAGTTTCCCGGAACATAAAGTACCGCAGCATTTATAAAAAAATGGATATTATCTTTTTTAATAAAAACTCTCGGAATAAGCTAATTTTCTAAACACTCTCGCCAGGATAAAAAAATCCCACATTTTGTTACGTTACATTTAGTATCGATTACGAAAAGCTACATTGGAATACTTTTTTTTTATCCGGGCCACTTTAAAACATTTTCAGGAATTTCCCGCGGAATTCCCAGGATTAAAAGTAGCGTAGATTTTAAGTCTAAAAATTTTCTGTCGATCAACGAAAACCGCATCGAAATCAGTAGTTTTTACGTGAATTCTGAACAAACAGACAATAAATCTTTTAAAAAAATGCATCATTTTCTTCCATCATTTATATAGTCTATTCCAGTTGTTTTTTTTTTTCTAATTTCAAAACAGACACGGCATGCTTAGAATTTTATAATACTATCTATGGTTATATGAAATATCTTTTTTAGAACTTTAGGTTAAAATTATATATTAATCCTTAAAGGCTTGATTATAATTATAATACATTACGTAATTACTATGGTATATTATTTATTATAATTTGTAAGTTAATAGAAATTTTAAAGACTCAAATATTCTATCAGTTTAAAGATAAATAAATCGAAATAGTTTTTAAGAAACTGGCGTTTGCTCCCGTCGCAATTTAGATACGCGCGTGTTCGTTCGAAACTCTAGAGAACGGAGACATTTGATTTTAAGCCTCGCGGACTATAAGTGTTATTTCTTCGGGAGAAGTATTATTCTGGGCGAGGAGCGCAGCTCCGCCGTCTCGAATGCTCCATTTAGTTCCAAAGTTTTTCTCGTTTATCACCGTTGGGCTCTCAGAGGCGGAGATTTTTCCTTTAGATTTGTTGTCACGCCAGACCGTTTTAATGTACCATTCTTATCGTAGTACGATTAAGAAAAGTTGTTTTAGATATGTTTAACGTAAGTATAGTTTAAATTGAAAACCTGTGTAAAAAAATCTCATATTCTGAAAGTACGCTTGGAGTTGCCTAATCACAGGGACAATAACAACACTTTTCGTTTTTTTTAAACGATTCTGAATTTTAAAAAAATTATAAAACTATGCGAACCGTAGATAATAAATACATGCGACTCACGTCCCAACTTTTTACAGCTAGTGTTAAATCGCGGTATAAAATGTAATAAAAAATATCATCAATTTTGTAACAACATACCTTTCAGCTCAATATTTTCTATCATCAGTACCTAAAAAAAATATTGACTGGGAGGATACTACAGAAAAAAATTGACACATTAAATGTGTTCATCAGATTTAGATTTAACGCTTGATTTCATTAGAAAGTAGTTTTTTGCTTAAATAATCAGTTTTTATTTAATTTCCGCATATTCAAAATGAAAGCGTTAACCTCGGGTGAAAGGCTTATTTACGCACTGAAATTATTATAACCATCTAGTGTTTAAATAGATCACTTTCACCTCTCGTGTAACAATCTATTTACCATAGTATTCCCCTGGTTTCCTAAATTCGAAACCACTTGGACTTTCTTGCTGGGGTAGTTTCTGAATCAGAAATCTTTAGTATAACAGTTGTAGTTGTGTTGCCTTTAGTAGCATTACTTATGCCAGGGTATGCTTTTACGGGATTCATGTATATAAAAAATACCGTTCCCCTGCTGGAGGATATCATTTGATTTTATACATTGGTATGATAACTTTGATCTCCTGCTGTATGTCCAAAATTCACGAAGTTCTGGGCAGGTACTTGTATGTAAATAATGGATTCTTTAAAATTTACGGCAACCTTTTTTATTTACGAGATCTAAAAATCTATTTGTTAATTGAACAAGAGAACTGGGCAATAATAAAAAGAGGGTAGATTAGGAGCGAGCTCCGGGCTGACTCAAATACGGGCGAACAGGTGCGAGGGCCGCGCCTTCGCAGGTTTACTGCAACAACGTTCTTAGCTCCACCGCGTGTTGCGCTTAGATAAAAGGATTAGTATACTGTCTACTTACTACTTTAATTAGAACAATCGCCCACTTTATCACTTTGCCACATAACGAATCCTTTGATTTCTACAATCTACTTACCCGTACAATACATTAAGCCAATTTCCAAAACATTTCTTTTCAAAACATGTCGACGATGTAATCTCATTGTGTGTGTTTTTTTGTTCTGCCTTTGTAGATAATTGTTAGTATTATTAGGAGCCTTTGTTATGTTAACAAAAAACAACACTGTTAAAATTAACCGCTTTCAAAGTATCTCATCTCAGGCCCTTAGTTTAATGTTTTCGTGTAATCATATTTTTTATAACCTAAAACATCAGATAATTTTATTTAAACAAAGAGTGGTTTTATGCAAGTCAACTTTATCTACTCTGATTTCTAGGGTTCCGATAAAAGAAAAAGAAACCCTTTTAAACTTACTCCGGTATCTGTTTGTATGTCATGAATGGATAATCTTGGAAACTATGGCCAAAGATAACCTTGAGACATTTATGTGTGTCAATTTCTATTAATAGAAATGTTCCATAATTAGAAAATCTGTGAAATATTTTTAATATCGATGTCAGAGACGGCGGAAAGAAATGAAATTTAAAAATTGAGCAATATTTTCTATTGATTTATTAGCAAAATAGAGTCCTATATGCACATTCCGTAAATGTTTTTTATTCGCCTCTCTTTCCCGTATATTTCTAGTTGCAAATATTTTCCTTTGCATAGTAGAATAAATTCATTATGGAATTTAAAAAATAAAAATGTATGTACTTTGACAACAACGGGTGGATGTTGTAATAGAATATATATATATATATATATATATATATATATATATTATATATATATATATATATATATATATTAAAAATTAATAAATTTGGATTGTACATGTTATAACAAACGGTTCCTTATATTGTGAGGATTTTTTAGGATCAATACACAATATCAGAACCGAGTTTTATTAGATTAAGACAATTTAATTTGTTTAGTCTGATATTCTGATCTAGATTTCGTTTATGTTCGTCATTTCATGTATTTTGAATGACTCCACTCGACGTCTAACTCTCATTTTACAGCATTATTGCGTTAATATAGCGAATAATATCCATACAGTTCCTCAGTATTTTCTTTTGATTATTTGTTTATAGCTACTGCAGCATGTTATTGGAGCCTTATATAGTTTATCTTAATAAAGTCAAAGCTTCAAACTAGAAACCATATAATAAAAGTTAATACGCGCTTGAATCCGTTGTAACGTATAGATTTTATTCATCTTAAGATTTCAGATACGAAGTGCTCGTAAATTTCACATTTATTGTTGATAAGTTTAAAGTACATCAGATCGTATTTCATAGCATCCAATGTCGGCTTTAATTTATTCGGTAGCGTTAAATGGGATAAGTTTGTTTGCTCTAGATCTATTCCCTAAATCTAAAGTAATCTCGATAAGTTTTGCTGAAAATAAAACCCGCATTGAATTAAAATTAAATCGTTTTACTACTTCCCTTTTTACATTGATATATGTATTTGAGAATTGTTTAGAAGGTTATGCAGTCGATACGTTGTGCATATGAGCCCTAAGTATGATATATGTTTCACACTATTATATTCGCTTCAACTTTTCTGTAAACATTACATCATTCGGGTGTGACTTGTACTTTATATTCATATCTTCCGTAACCTGCAAAACATCAAAATGAAACATTCATAATTTTTTTTATTAAATTTCTGTTTTTAATCCCTAAATTTGACACCAAAATTAGTTATTACTTAAAAAATATTATGTATGTTTAGGTATAGTTTATATAGTAGTATTTTCCTAAATTTTACTATTTATTTTGAAATGACACAGATACTTTTTTAGGATTTATATTTATTAATCTAAATTAAAGGTAATCACTATCTACTCTAAGTCAACAGTTAACTACTTGAATGAATGTGACACAGTTTTTACCTAATTTTATGAAATTTAAAATTTGAATTTATATCCTGATAATAGTAATAGATTCTGTCCATTTACATCATAGACACGTCAAACCGCACTGCCCTTGGCTGTAGGTATGAGATAATTTTTGGTGATAGATTCAAATTACCGTCATGTTTCCAAAATGAAATACCACAAGCAGCGATTTCCAATATAAAACCACCCACCTCGTTTGTTGTGTGGGGTTTTCCTGCTATGTTCGCCTTGGGTCCGGTGACTGCAAATCTCACGTTTAGGGATTGGAAAATACCTCCTTAACTTACATATCATTCTACTAATACCGAAAGGTTTTCACAAAATGTTTTATAAGTTTTATTCAGTTTAGGCTATACATTTGTCTTATGTACAATTTGGTTCATCTTTTTAATGCATATGTAGCATGTGCGCGGTAATTTACCGCGCTTAAAACCGTTAAAATATAATTTAATTATGCGTAGGTATTAATTGTGAAAACTTAAGAAAAGATTAAAAGTATATTATGTTTATTCATAATCTGTTTATTCGTAAGACCATAAATAAGTAACAAATAGAAATTCATACATACATACATAATTTCACGCCAGGTCCCTTGCGGGGTAGGCACGACAACAAAGCGCCATACTGGCTTATTCTTACACACCTCTCTTGCTTCTTTGACATTCATAGCACTTGTCATGCGCGCTCGTCTGTTCTTAAGGCTACTGACATCACTTTCTGCTAATACACGATCAATTTGATCATGGAAGGTGTGTCGTGGCCTTCCGCGACTTCTGCATCCGTCCTCTTTTGCATTGTATATCTGTTTTGTCATTATTTCATCATACATTCTTTCCACATGCCCGAACCACCGGAGCATTCCTTTCCTTACCTTCACCCCGACACTCTCTTTCAGAAATTCAAAAATAATAAATAAAATGGCGGACCAACACACAACACATGCACATTCTCAAAATAATCAAGTTATGCTTGTTTTATGGGTAAAATGGAAACGTATGGTCTAATCCCAGACACCCAACCAGCATAAAAAAACTGAAATTCGTTTGGGTAATTTCTGGAAAGATACTCAAAACGTCGTCTGCATTTTAGTGAACTATGAGGCCCCCCTTTTAACTATGCAAAAGAGGCTGTCTAATTTCTGTAAATATGTAGATGGGTAACACTTTATTGCTCACCAAAATGCATAATTACAATACCTCTTGGCAAAACAACAGGCCGCATTATCGCTAAAAGCGATCTCTTCCAGACAGTAGGTAGAGCAGAAAGATAATAGGACTGTACAATTTAAATATACATAATAACACTAATTTATAAATTTGATACATACATAGATCCAGACACATTTATAAAATTATGTATTAATATTTGGCAAGATTCTTTTTTGTATATTTGTATAATATTTGTCAATCTGTTTAACCCTACATGTTTCGTTATTAAATACTTCAACCCTCATTATTTTTAATTCTGCACTCTAGTTATTCACTCGTTAGTGAAATATGTTTAAATGCCGTAATTAGTACTATTATTACACAAAAAATATCGAATTTTCAGGCAAGTGGCAACGTGAAAATATTGTTGGATCTGGGTTGTCACACACGCGTAAACAGTTCGGTAAATCACGAGAAATATATGCCGCAGCCTGACTTGGACAATATTTCTGCCAATAAAATGTTTCTCTAACAAAGCTCTTGTTGTCAACGAAAAGCCCCCTGACCTGTTTCACTCTGTCAGGATTTTTCCTCGTCATAACTTCTTAGGTCCTTTTAAGACGTCAAGATTTTGAATAAGCATTATTATAATTATCTACATTTTGTTACTTATGAGCTGTAATAAATTTGTCAGTCTTAAACGTATTATATCCATACCCGTTATAACAGAGTATGTTCCGTATTCATAGTGTTTGATGTGTATCGATTTTCATGAAATCTCTATATATGCAAAAGTATGTCTGTCTCTCTGGCTGTCTATTATGCTTTCATGGAAAAACTAATGGACCGATTTGCCTTAAACTCAGTATATGTATTATGTACGTATGTATTTGTATATATATATATATATATATATATATATATATATATATATATATAGATATTATAAACCAAAAAATGTTATCAGACCTTTTTTGTAGAGCGTTCAATTCTCTATAAAGATTGGAACAGCGATTTATCAGTCAACCAGTCGTTTAAACGGTACAAAAATCAGAAGCAAAAAAAAAACCTGTGTTATTCTTATGGGAATTTAAAAAATGCGATGAGGACAATCTTAATATTAATATTAAGGGCTCATCTTTTCACAGAATTTTTTTTACACCCAAAAGAAACTTTAGAGCCTGTTTGGAAAAAAAATATTTTTTTTGGTTCACCCTAATATATATATATATATATATATATATATATATATATATATATATATATATATATATATATATACATATATATACATACATATATAAGTGTGTGTGTAATTTCGATGCCAAGGATGACACATGATATAGGATACTTTTTGGCTGATATTCGGTACATATATAACTTTTATTCCGAGGGTGGACAAGGCATACTTTTCATCCCGGATAAAGGAATAGATATATGTAAAGGTTACCCTAGAAAGTAGAAAAGTATTTTTTTGTGATTTGCCATTTTCGTCATTTCATCATTTTTGTTATTTTTAACATTTATGTAGTTTACAGATAGATAGACGAGGGATAGACACATAAAACTAGAAAAGGGTTAAAATAAAGGATTTACGTTTGTATGATAGACCAATCATTTCTCAAGATTATCGATATAACAAAATTATCATCAATTCACTGTAACCTGTATAAACGCCTGCTCTTTAAACAAGAGGCACTAAAGATCGACCCGCGGGGTAAATCCTAGTTGTGATATAAAAGTACTGGATATCTGCATATTAAGGGCTAGAAAATTAGAACGTCCCTGAAGATACTTCAGCGTTAGGAAAAACCAATTTTCTACGTCTACATAAGAACTTCAAGGCTTTTTTAATATCTAGGATAATCATAAGCAGTGCCTGCGGTTGGATAACTAATAAAGTAAGCTCAAGAGGAAAAGTAAACTAATATTGGTTGCTCTTGACGATTGGCATGGCGCGAAACTGGTCTCTCGGCGCAAGTAAAACGGTGGCCAATATAAACTAATTTTCGTATTAATTTAGCATTTTTCATATTAAAAAATTACACTTTACTTTTTCTTCGAAACGGAACTTTTTAATTGTGGCAAACCCATATTTCTTGAACAGTATTGTTAAATGGAATTTGAAAGGAAGATGCATCTAAGTAATCAGGGGATGGATTATTATAAAGAATTCATCTTTTAGTCTTTTCCTTCTCGTTTCAAAAAGGTTTTTTTTTGTAATAGGGAATATTTTCGAATAAACCCTTGTTTAGACTCCTCTGAATAGATGACGAAAGCAATAGATCTTCACCACTACGTAACCTTTCACGGTGCGTTAGTTGACACATTTCGCTGTTTTTGTTTTACCTTAGAATTTGCTTATAGTTTAATGTGAATAATGTTAAGATATTTAATTGATTTTGTATTGTATTAAACTATTATCTACATAAACAGAAACATTTTATTTGTAATACCTTATTTTATTGTTTAAGTATACCGCTGTATACCTGAATAAGTTTATTTCCGTTTATTTATAAAACAACAAAAAAAATTGGTTTAAAAATTGCTTATAACTGCCATCATTCCCATTCCGAAAGTCATTTTAATAAACTTTCTTAAAATTGGCAAAAAGTTTTTGTACAAATTAAGAGCGAATTTTACTTCGTCCGTTAGCCATCAGTAATTTCAAAGTTGTAATGAATTTTGTTCTCTGACATTGAGAAATGAATTTCGACCCCTTGGGCCATTGGGACATTTATAAAGCACTAAACCAATTCGTTAGCCAATGCAGGATAACTGGACTATCGCCGCTCAAAAACGACATTTGAATATGCAAATAGCAACGCCCTCATCGTGCTAACACTCGAAAACCTAACAACTGTATTATCCACCAGTGGTCTCCTCTCGAGTTCGCACACGGTTATGTTACTGCCAACGCTGAATATATTAAGCTGTTTCCTTTTGCGGTTATATCAATAAATGAACGTTTATAGTCTTTTTAGCAAAATTATTTTTTTAGACTACTGAGTCTATATAGATATAATTTAGTAAGGATAGGTAATTTATAAGCCGCTACATATGGCTGTAGGGAAATCGCGTATAATTTAGGGGTTAAAAATATTTTAAAATAAAAAATGAGTAATTGCGCGTACTCTCTAACTTGTGCACTATCAAATACAAATTTCTGAAATGAAATTGTTTAAATAATACTTTCAACTTTCAAAGTTTTAACATATACGTTTCCTAGATTTTGAGATATACTTTTTGATTTCGACAAAATGTTTTTTTTGGTTGCGTCTACGTCCATTCTTTTTGTCATTTGGGTAGCCAGAGGTGACGTAGACTTCTGCTGAAACTTTAATTGTGCATTTGTCACGTACTTATCAGGTATATATTTTTTGTCTTAAATAATTTTATAATTAGCTACTTTTGCAAAACTCGTGTTTCGCAAAAGCTCTAATATATATTAAAATATCCAATTTTTGCTATATCATGAAAAATGATGCGCATCCAATACCCGGAACAGGTAACAAACTGACATACTAATGCAGTCGCATACAAAATTGTATATTAGTGAAATCAATATTAGTAGAGTTTTATTTGAAAAAAATGAATGTTTCACAAGTACATTTCATATAAAAATATTCTGTATTGTATTAATTACAACTTTAAAGTAAAAGCAAAGGTGGTTGATGGGGGCGAATGATGTACAGGCACACCGCCCTATCCCGCACCCCTCATTACCCCTAACGGTGGTCCATTAAGCGCACTGGCCGAAGTGCCCCGGACCGTAGTTAATCCACGTCCTCATTCACTGTTATTTCGAAGGTCTGATCTAATCTAAACAGGGCTTAGGATCCTACAACGATCCAGTATTTCGTGCGATTCATCCCTTTTATGTATTTGACTATTCCCACGTCCGGGGCCCGCCGGTCAATTTACTCTCGCTTGGCTATAAAAAATTATAATAGATTCCGAATATCGGAAAAGATTTTCTTTCAAACTGTATAAATATTCTGAGAGTATTAATATAACAAGATTAGATTTTGGTGTAATTTACAACTTGCTAAAGTAATAATCTCAATTGCGAGCTGTGCAATGTTATAGGTATTGTACAACTACAATGCTGACGCGAGTGGTGGTGGAGCTCGAAGTGGAAGGGTCAATTTGGAAGCTATTATACGGCGGCGGTTAGAGGCCTACTTCCGGCGGCTGCACTAAGCTGGCGTATTCCATTTTCTCGCTAGATTTTGAGCTTGCCGTGGCACTATCCGTTGCTATAAAACTTAGAGGAGAATATATGTTATGTATCTTTTATATTTATATCCGAGTGCATACAGTTAAAAAGGTTTATAATATTGGCGTCACATTTATATCGCGTGCAGATCTACTGCGCTGTGCGTCGTAATTAAACTATTCAAATAACTTGATTATTGTTTTAGCTAGGGACATGACAAAAATTAAATGATGTGGCATCACATGCGTGCTATGATCTTTGTTGTCGAGTATTCAGCGACCACGTTGACAGGTGTAATAATTAAATACCTTTATTAGATCACACAAATCGGCATTTAAAATTTGGTTAATCTTTAGAGTGAGTTTTTTTTTGTTCCGATTATTTTGTTTGTTGTTATCATTACTTAATTGAATACATTTGTGTAGTTTTTTCACAGGTTACTTAAAATATACCTACTTGGTTTAGGTGGTGGGCATTGAAAATCAATGCTGTGTCGGATAATATTTCGCCACAGCAAAAACTAAGTGCCTAACTCATTTATGAAATTGTGGCATATTATTTTACATATTTTTGACCTTTTATATATTTATTTGTTTTATGTGTTACGCATTTGGCAAGAAATTTTAATTATTCCTTCTTAAATGTGTCAGTGGTGAGATAAAGGACAGGATAGTAAAATATAGAACCCGAAACTATCTTTTGTAACTAATATCAAAAGACAGGATTCACAAGCCGTCTAACAATAAACTGAAATATTTTTATTAATGTAACACAGACGGGTTGTCGGTGTGGCGTGGTTATACGAAGACACGTTTGCCTCACACTCCTGGTGAAGCAACGTAGTACATTGTAACAGGGCAGCAAACGACAAGTTATGACAGCGACGGAGGATTACGTGAGTGGATGTAGTAATAAAGCTTGCAATGAAGCCGTTACGCGAAGATAAACGTAAATATCTCCGGCCGGTTGTGTCGGCGGCTCTCCCGTGCTCGCCCGCGCACATACCCCCGCCAATCCGTCCCCTCGCGAACCCACCGCTTGGTGCTTGTCTCATTCCTTTCTTAATTATACGCTCGATACCATCTACAGTTATAACGTACCAAGAGACACGGTAGCTACTGAATTAATTCACAGAGAAGCTGAA
This sequence comes from Dendrolimus punctatus, assembly GCA_012273795.1. Taxonomy (NCBI): domain Eukaryota; kingdom Metazoa; phylum Arthropoda; class Insecta; order Lepidoptera; family Lasiocampidae; genus Dendrolimus; species Dendrolimus punctatus. The sequence goes on from CM022536.1 coordinate 8,774,737, forward strand.
CGATATCGTATAAACAGTACAAAATAAATTGTCGTGTTTTTTTAAAAATAATTTGTGTTTAAAGTTTAAACTACGTAGAGCACGAGTGCACATCTTGTTGCAGTCCCAGTCTAGACGATAGTCTTATCTTTTGAGAAACTGGCACAAGAAAGCATCCCCAGCGCCGACGTTGATTGTGACCAGGCTGTGGGCCCCCTTTGTGTTGGATAACGTATCTATTCTCGCTCGCTGACTGCTATCTCCTAAATTAATGATATAAATCTTGTTTGCATACATCTAAAGCTTGTGACACGGTGCCATAACTCAACCAGACGCGGAAGGTTTACATTACTAATGACGTACGGTTACATTAGTAATACTGTCTCAGCTCAGGAAATACTTATATTTAAAGAATAAAATAATGCTTTTGTACATATCAGGTATATTATGGTTACAAATGTATATACTTGAATCTTCTCCAAATTTTCTCTTTAGAAAGAGTTTAAAAAAATTTAGTCGGTTACATGAGATTGTTTGCGTGTTAGTCTTACGTTGTTTTAGAAATTTATTAAAGAAATACTAAATATACAAATACATACACACAACCAGATTGTGTTTCGTTTATCCATTGTAGAGATTCATGTACACGTTACAGACAAAAATAATATTTATGATTATCGTAACGTGATAGTATGTGTTTTTATTATTTATAGTCAAAGAATTCTACAACGGTGTTTTTTTTAATCTATAGATGTTTTTTTATATCTATAAACTTTGAAATGGTTGGTCTCCCATACAAACTTTCATCCTCATTTCAATCCGTTCTTGTTTTATCTATCCCCTGTCTATTTATGAATCAATCAAAAGGACCAAATTGACAAAAATAACCAAAATATTAAATCACAAAAAACCTATCCTACTTTCTGGGATAACCTTTACATAAATCTTTCCCAAACTCTATCCCATTATCTGGGACAAAAAGTATCCCTTCTTCACCTTGATATTAAAGTCACATATATACCAAATTTCAGCGAAATCGGTCCAATAGTTTTTTCGTAAAAACACAAAACAAAAAAGAGATAATAAAATGTACTTTTTTTATTCAACCAAATGTATCTCATTGAACATTAAAAAGGTTCTAATTACACATAAATGTTCAGCAGTTTCTGACTACAGGCCCGATAAACAGCAAACTATTTACGATTTTATTATATCAGACTATGGAACATAAATAAATAACAAGAACAACATTAGTAAGTTCTTAAACCCTATTATATTAAAGATAAGTGAAAATGTCGGCTGTTTCATCTGCTTGTAGTGATGAAGCGATGCCGTGATTTCCCCTGGCGTTCTGCATTTGCAATCGTGAATTTCATTCTGCTTTTAAAGGTCTACTCTTTTGATTTAGTTTAATTTTATGATGTCTGACTGGTTAAACGTTGACGGTAAAATATTAAACTTTGAAACGATAACGGACTTTTCTGAAACATATTACTGTGGTAAAAGTTTTCCACAAAGAAATACTTATTTAATTTCAACTTGAAGGGAACCAACCGTCTTACATCAACGCACCCCTTTGGTTGAGCAAATGAATGGTTCTCAAACCGTTCAAATATTCTATGAGCGCACGGCTGCAGCCGGGCGCGGTGCACCGTCGGCCCACGAAGACATTCTACGGCGCGGCAAACGCCCGCACGGTGCGGTAATCAGCTTTTGTGCGCGGTAATTGGGTGTCTGAGCTGCCAACCGAAGCATTTATTCCCAATAAATTGAAAGTTGCTTTGTCCTTGAATCAAATGAAACTGCGGGTAGAGTTTTTTTTAAGTAAAGTGATATATCGTCCTACTTTCCCTAATTTTTTACACATTTTTTTATTATCCTAATAACAACTTATTTGTGTATCTTTGTTTGTTGTGTCAATTTTGATTTTAATTAAAGATATTATTCGCGATTTACAATTTAAGCAATGCGTGTGTTATTAAGTCCATAATATTCTTATTAAAAGGAAAATCCTTAGGTATTATGTTTCACATAAGAGGCGAAATTGTATGTAATAATTGCGGAACTGTATAATGGTAACTGTGTAAATAAAGACTACGACAATGACATTTATAGCTAATAGTCTCACTAATGAAAATATTACGTTGTTAGAGATATCCGCCTACGCAATTGTAAGGTCTTTACCGTGGTATCTACGCGTTGGAACGATGTCATTTACATATTTTAATAAAATAATATCGCAACTGAATCGTAACTGAGAACTTGATTTAAGTTCTTACTGCGATGAATGTAAATTCTCCACCGCCGCTTCTCCGCACGGCCGCAATTCGTGATTTCAATTCTGGAATTAATGGCAGTCGACGTTGGTCGAAACGCGTTTAATATTTGAGTCACTTCTGAAGAGAAGACTCTAAGAAAGTAATAAATTAAAGTCGTCAATCGAATGTTTATTAATAATAAAGTAAAAACTTACAACAACATGTATGAAGCTGTGAGATTTTTTTAAATATTCAGTAGGCGGCACATGCCGTCGGTTGGACCTGCTAAGCGTGCATTAATATTGTCAATAGTTGGAGTTAGTGGAAGTGAAGTACGTGTTCCGCCTGCCGCTATCTACGGCGCAGCTCGCGCGGTGAATTCGAATGGCCTCTCACACCCGTCTTACCAGCGTACTCTCCCGGCGCTGCCACCTTACGCCCGCCCCCTAGCGCCCCATAAACTCGTGTCTTAATTTTAACTTTATTTCTTAAACCTACTATGTCCTAAGAAAATTAAGTGTGAAACATCATTAAAGGGTTTGCAAACGTTTTGGTAGGATCCTTCGTATCACTTGTTTCTAATTATTAATTTTGTGTTTAAAGTCAATAATCGTAATATAATAATGGTGATAAACGCGTTGACAGAATGAGCATGTTGTTAAGAAGCGTAATTTTAAATGTGAATTTTATCGAATATCGAGTCCATTATACATAATGCTATCTACTGCTTTTCAAAATTATGGAAACATCGTACTTTGTCGCCTGTGAATATCGAGATGCCTGGACATTCAGTAGAAAACCATGTTTCCTGCTGAATTGACCCATGCCTACTCATCTGCCACGAAGCCCTTGATTTTCCCTTCCTGTACCACAATTATGATTATCGGATCAATACAGGCTAGACCAAACTAAAGTTGTCCGCGATGCAAATAAAATTCTGTGGAGGACACGGCTGGACAACGCTGCCCCTCGTTATTATTCGACTCTCGCGAAATGGCTTTTATGTCCTAATGGAAAAGCGAGATATTTATTTCCACTTCGGAAAGGCAACTTTTTTACGTTTTTGGGCTTCGTGCACATGTGTTCTTCAAATGCTTGGAGCTGAGTTTTTTTTAATCAGCAGATCCCTGTGAAGCTCAGGAAATTTAAAACTTTAACTATATAGTGTTTTCTTTTTAATAATATTTATTTCGTGGTCTTATGTTAAAAATTATTCGTATAAAATGTCACTACTATAGAAACTAGCCGCTGCCACTAAAATCAACTTTTTGAGTTGAGAATTTCTAATAAGCAATCCCTGGTGCAGACCCTTTACTGAACTTTCGCGAGTTCATTAGGTTTCTCCATTCTTTATTGTTGATTTTAGTTTCGAGGCCTTTTTAACCCCGGCGTTGTCTCTTTTGTTTGTGTTCAAGTTCATTAGTGACAAAGTAAAGACATTTAAAGCGTAATATTTAATTTCTCTAATTTTAGTCATACCTATAGATGTGTTATTGTATTTGACAACATTTTTTTATTGCACGAATACAGCAGACAGCTCACCTGATGGAAAGCGGTTACCATCGTCTATAGACATTTGCAACACCAAAAGTGCTACAAATGCACTGCTGCTCTCTAAAGGGAGACTGGAGCCTGGACACTAATGCCGAAACACAACTCAAGTTTGTTATGGCGACATACTCTAGACCAGGGGTAGTAGGCATCCAAATGGGCAAATATCCTAGCTACTACCTGCCTGTGGGTTATTTTGTCGCTTACGACAGGCCGTCTGGCTGTAGGAAACTGTATTTTTTTCTCCGTTTTGCACGATTATAAAGTGTTTTAGTCGCACATATGAGGGTGAAGCAAAAAGTTCTTAATACCTATATTAAAAAATGCAAACATTTAAACAATACAATTTATTGTTCTACATAATTTCTCTCCAAGGCAATGCATTTAAAATAAAGCATTATCTAACTTCCTTATTCCCTGCGATAAAATTGTTTTTAAGTCTCGAAAAACGTCTCTACGGCAACCATAACCGCGTCAATATCGTGAAATTTATTTCCACGAATTGCCTTTGTCATTTTGGCACTAAGTGGAAATCACTTGGGACTAAGTTCGGTAAATTTGGTTTTCTTTAATCGCTTCACCCACATTCGAAATGACATTTTGATAGTAGGATAGGGTAATCCTCTGGCCTTTTGGAATGTAATTAATTAAAAGGATTCCTTCACTATTCCAAAATATCGAGGCCATAACATTGGCAGGAGCAACTCGAAATTTCTTAATGGTGTTTTTCAAGACATGCGTTATCTCTTAGTTTCAATAATCGAACTGGTGGATTCACGTTTCATCCATGATGACAAGGCGACGGCAAAAATTGTCCGAATCACGCTGAAACATTTCGAGATTACGCTCAGAAATTTCCAAACGACGCCTTGTTTTGGTCGATTAACACTCGTAGCATCCATCTTCTCGACACTTTTTTGAACCTCAGTGAATAAAACAAAATGGATTGAACGCTACCAAAAGATATATTTAGGATCTCATCTGTATGTTTTATAGTTATTCTTCTGTCTTCCAAAACCAGATTCTCAAACTATTTGACATTTTCTTCCGTAACGGAGGTGGAAGGGCGCCCAGAACGCGGTCATCTTTATAGCTTGATCTGCCTCTTTTAAATTCAGCCACCCAGTACGCAACCGGAGGGGTACAGATAGGGTACAGAGTCTGCAGAATGACACTTTTTCAAGCTGAATTATTTTATAACTGCACGTAACTCACTTTTATCCTTAATTTTGCGTTTTTAGCAACCCGTTGCACAAAACAATTTATTATGTGAAAACGAACTGACAAAAACGAGTGTCTGTTAGCATAAATATTGTATGATTAACACTCTTTAATTTGAATATCGAACTTCTCCCAAAAAGGCTTTATATATACGCACTTCTAAGAACTTTTTGATTCATCTGTGATAGACGTACATTCGTAGTATTTTTATGTTTTTGAACTAAAATAAGATTTAACAAAGTAATTTATATGTACACATATAATTTTACTAAAAGAGCTTGGTAGCGATCGCATTACTTCCATTATATTCATTACTGTACGGAATGTAATAACTTCCCGTACAATTATTGATTTAGCAGTTTCTAAAAGCATCACTGTGAGATGCAAAACAAACGCAAGGACGGACGTGATAGTTTTGCAATGGTTCCTTTTTCGCCATAATGGCTACAAAAACCTAAGAGTTTTTAGGTTCTCGAGAAATCTATTCTTTGTTACAAGCCGCGTTTAAAAGTTTTAATTTTCGCTGTTACAGTGTTGTGTAAAACTATGTTGTAATGTGTTGTTAACTGTTGGCTAACATTGTCTTTTGTTAGTTTGTTTGCTGAGAGAAACCATTTACTGCTTACGGTGACTGTTCGTTGTTATTTAGGTGTTTTAATATTAATGTTAGACTGAGTTATAGGTAATATTCCTAAAATATAATTTGATTCCCCTATTATACCAAATAGTAAATATGGTCGGGATGATATATTTAAATAACTTTTCCAATGCATCTATAATGCTTTTTGGTCATTTTTGCATTGGCATGACAAATATATACAAATTTGTTCTTGTAGTAAGCAAGTGCATGGCAGTCCACAGACTATGAGGGATTCCGTTGAGTTGACAAAAATCTACCATTGTTTTCGTCATTTGTCTACGGAACCATATTAAAGCATTATATGTCGATAATATCTGATATCTCAAAAACAAAGTGTTGATTATATTTTTTAATAAAACTACGTTTTAACGGTTTTAAGCGCGGTAATTTATTTGATTTTGGTTTATCCGACGTTTCGGCCGCTTTTCAGTGGCCGTGGTGGTTCGTCCGTGACCATTTATTATGTATACAAGTCGCGAAAACTTAAGAAAATATTAATATTGTTTAACATCTATCTTGATTTTTATAGAATTTTCCACCTCACAGTTCAAAATATAAATGGGATGACAATTTCCATGGCTTTGTGAATTAACTTTGGCAAAGTATTAACCTAAATAAAATAGTATAGTATTTAAGAAACATCGTTAAAATCATGAAAATTGTAACTTTATCTCACATCACTATCTTTAATCAAAAAAATATTTAACTCTTACTTACATAATTATATGTAGTTACCAGCTCTTTACCATTTCTACGATTTTTATAACGCAACGTTCTGAGAATTTACTTGCTTAACACAAAACATTATACCTAAACCAAGCATTCACAGTCTACCAGAAGAGTATATTTCGCACAGTTTTGCACACCTGTCTTACCAGAACAAAGATCCAAGACGTGTATCCACTAGTACTCCATTTGTGACTAAGTATCTTGTTTACACAAGATAGTAATAAAATAGTCTCAATAAAATTCTTCATTAGACATTTGTACGGTTGTATCAACAAATAACATCAATTTTTCAAAACAAAATAATGTTTGTATATACATAAAGTTTTTATAAGTACTTTATATTGGTCATATAAAATAAAACAGCAATAAATAAATGGCTGTGGTGGAGGGTTATTTACAGCAGGGTCAATTATGTCGCAATAAAGTTTTTAGTGTTGCACAAATTGTCGATTTGGAAGCTGATGGATAGCCGCGAGTCTGGCGCCGGTAAATGAGCACACGATAAAATTATCGTTAGCGGTAACGACATGAATAAATGCAGGAGGGTAGTCTGCTCCGTCCGAAGAGAGGTAAGCACAACTGTTCGTTAGGGCTCTTGTGACGACTGCATGCGCGCTAGCTCCAGCCCCGCCACCCGATGCGACGCCGCAATCACATATATAAAATTGCTCTTACAATTTTATTTTGATAAAATAACTCATTTTTATATATTTTTCAATATAACCAGTCTAAGTAACTTAGGTTACAGGCATATTTTTCATCGATAACCAATTAAAAATATCATGAACAAATATTTTAGGAAAAAAATATGTTAAAACATGACACAGCAAAGTTGCCAACTTGGTAACTTTGGCAGTAATTACGGTTTTCACTAAATTTTTATTCGTACTTTTCAGCACCTGAGTATCTTTGATCCGCATTTATAAGATTTATCTATAACATTGATTTTATTAATATCCGTGAATTAGTTATTGAACTATGGGGTGTTTTCTTTTAAATGACGAAAAAGATGTACGTTTGTTATTGTCGGATATTGACAGATCCGGATTTGCAACATTTATTTAAAAACATTAATAGTAATTATCTATATCTATGTATTATAGAATTCTAAACATGCCGTGCCGTTACATTGAAGCTATTAAAAAAAACAACTAGACTAGACTATATTTAAGCGATGGAGAACACGATGCACTTTTTTCTAGATTTCTTGTCTGTTTGTTCGGGATTCACGTAGTAAAAATACTGGGGAATTTCGATGCGGTTTTCACTAATAGACAGCTAATTCTTAGACTTAAACTCTGCGCTACTTTTCATCCTGGGAAACCCGCGGGAATATTTAAATGGCCAGATTTTGTTTACTGTTCGATAGTAAATTTAATATCGAACAGTATAAAATATTTAAAACGTGTGATATTGTTCATCTCGGGAATCCCGAGGGAATTTCAAATTGAATTGAAATTTTTGTCATAGTCTGTGTTTATTGTGTATTACAAGCGTAATAACTAGCTTAGACTAGTGTTTGTTTTATTGACCTGAGCAGCGAGCTATAACTTAAAACGTGACGGTTTGTGATGAATACTGTAATTCTAAAGTTTGCTAGAAGCGTATAAGCATGAAATAAATTTTGTATGAAATAATGAGAAAGGTAAAGTTGACTTTCTTGTTTAGTATTATTGTGATTTTGTTCACCCAAACTAAGAATCTATATACTAACTAGTTTAATACTTAATAAATGTATCGAATTTGTATAGAAGTTTAAATTATTTTCATGCTTTTAATTTTTGAATAAAGTTTCCAATAATAATTTTTAAAAATTTCGGGAAGATACACGTATAGCGACACGTTCCGTAGCGATGCCTGACATCCACTGTTTTCGTCATTTGGCTACAGAACCATAAAAAGCATCTAACCAAAAATATCTTTATTTCAACGTATCTTGTTAAAACCGATTTTCGTTAAACATTTTTTTGTTATATTCCATAACCTCGGTCTTTGTTATCTTTTCATCCCAATCTTTAAAATTTAGATGAAGGGGAAGACTGCCACAATTTTACGAATACAGAAGTTAATAGTCTACTAAATTGACTTAAATGAAAATGTTATTAAAAAATCGTCATAATTTTTCAAGTAGCATCCGCTAAACAGTAACTTATAATAGTAACATGTACTTATACAAAATCTAAGTTTCAAGTGGTTACTAGTTTAAGATATAGACCTAGTTTAAGCAAAAAACCTAAAGTTAACAGTGTTGAAAACGAATGCTTCTTATTAGGGACATGGAAAATAAAGAGAATTTGAAACAAAAAAGAAATAACAATCCCCTGGGAGCGATAGTAAACAGGATCCGTGACGAGCTGTACCGAACCGTAGCGATTTGCGCCGTGCGCCATACCCTCCTATGGGCCGCGAGGCGCGGTGCGACGCGGCATGGCGACCGCGTCGGCGGGCGGCTGCGGCGCCTCACGGGCGCCCGTTACCAACTTTTATATTATTTTTGCTGTGTTCGTTTTGTTTTATTATTGCAAATGGGCTTACCAGCCTCTTTATCCCAACGTACCTACGTAATTTCTGTTAAGTTGCATTTGTGTAATAAATCAAGGTTATGAAAAAACTCCATTTATCCCTAAGTGTTGTTGTTGTTTATAAATAATTTCAATTTAATTTAAAAAAAGATTTATCATGCCTGAATGAAAGAAAAAAAACTTTATTTGAAAAGAATCGATATAATTACGTTACTTACATATTATTATTTAAAAATGTAGCATATTTTAATAATTTGTGCTCCGCGTTTTTAGCAAACAAGATTTGTACTACTTACTCTGCTTATTGCAGTGCCGGAATTATATCCGACACAATGTTGATTTTCAGTGCAAACCTTTGGGTGATATTATTCGTTTTGTTTGTAAGACTGGTATACAGATACATAATAATAGCAGTATACCTTTTAAGTTTGTTCCACTCTCTTCTCTGTTAATAATATTGTTACGAGTTTCAGGACTCGAACTAAAATGCCGTTGGAATTATTATAGAGTTTATTAGAGCTATACTAACACGTATAACACAGGTACAAATATAACTGAACACAACCAGTCCAAACGTAATGCACGATTCAATAACCCGCCCAAAGTCCGTCACTAAATTACCGAATATACACAAGTCTTGTTCCGCTTGTGGTAATTGCTAGGCTGCCTCGTTCAACAATCGAGGCATTGCTTTATACTACACGGATACAATATATCTGCTCGGCCGCGTGAATTGCGAATTTCGTAGAATCACAACTGACTAATGACTGCCATAAAAGATTACAATACACAATGGCTGTTTTTCTAAACACAAAGTAAACAAAAGAAGCTAAAATGAAGAAAAGGTAATAAAATGTGTTTCTACAGGGCTGCAAGTATGAATTTGCCTGTGTCGGTTGATAATTATTTATTCATAAATAATTATCAAGGCTATAACTGGTCCATGTATGTGCCAAAATCTATCAATACAGAAACCAGAAACCCTTCGGAGATGCATCTACGAATATGTTTAGGTTTTAGATAATTTCACGTAGCAGATAAGACTTATGTATACAGTCTGAAGTTTAATTAATCAAGTAACAATTACATCTAGAGTAAGTAGAACATCATTGTATTATTTTGTACTCCCCTCTAGCGGTTGAGCCTAACTCCCGCGGCGATGGAGCCATGGGCTCTGGCCAGTGTGCGTCACCCTCATCCAACGTGGTTACATCATGGACACACCATACAACATAAGTCAATCCCTACCAATACAGCAATTACGCTACCTAATAATATTTATCAATAAATAATTCCAACAATTATAAGGATACCGTACTTGAAGGTAAAGAAAAACACTTGGAATAAATTATGCGAATGTAGTATAACAAAATATTTTTTGTTTTTCTTCGGGATTCTCGTAAAAAGTAGTGTGCCTATTCGAATCAGGTTTTCACTAATGGATAGCACCTTATTTAACTTAAAATCTTCGTTATGCTTTTTTATGTTAAACACTGCGCCGATCATTCTCATTTAAATATATTACATTGCATTGACTCTGGAAAATTTCTGATTTTTGCCAGGCATTGTGGGTCCGTCTTACAATGTATGTATATATAATATGTACAATAAACATAACATGTAAATTTGCTACTCATTATTGTATTCTCATTATCTAGCATTTTAATTTTACTTAAGACTTTTTCTCGCACTTGATTGGTTCCAAAGTTATCTTACTGATCGTAGGCAGTTTGTAAAAATTGGTCAAACAGTGAGTCGCTCTTTGCCTGTTAGTTTTGGTGTGCCTCAAGGTAGTATATTGGGCCCTACGCTTTTTATAGCCTATGTCAATGACATCCATGACCTTCCTATGGAAAACTCTGAAACGATATGTTATGCAGATGACACAGTAATTCTTTTTCAAGGTTCAACATGGAAAGAAAGTCTGACAAGTGCTGAAATCGGGATGGCACGCATTACTGACTGGCTTCAAAGAAACCTCCTTACATTAAACACTAAAAAAACAATGTACATGTGCTTCCATAAAACAGCTGCCTCGGCCCCTGTATCTCAAACTGTTCTAAAAATTCACAATGTTTATTGCGCTCCAAATACATTATGTAAGTGTGAGACATTAAGCAGAGCAAAATTTATTAAATATCTAGGTGTCACTTTAGACGAGAAACTAAATTTTCGAAACCATATTGAAACTTTATCGGCTCGTATTCGGAAAGTAATAGGCGTTATGAGAAACCTCCGTGATGTAGTATGTATAGATACGCTTAAGACAGTATATTTCGCATTATGCCAATCACTTATCACATATTGTATTACATGCTGGGGTTGTGCCGCTAAAACTTGTTTAATTCAGGTAGAAAGAGCTCAAAGGTCCATACTTAAAGTTATGATGAACAAGCCCTACCGCTACTCAACCACATTGCTCTATAAGGACAGCAAAGTGCTCAGCGTGCGTCAGCTTTTCATTTTGAATACGTCATTGGCAACACATAAGTTAGTACTAGCATCAGACGACTATATCAAGTTGACAACACGAAGAGTTTACCGACTGCCGAGTATCTTGGTGAAAAGCTCATTTGCCCATCACACTGGACTCTTCGTTAGCATTCACGTCTATAACGTAGTGGTTAAATTCTGTAATATCAAAAAGAAGTCCGTCAAAGAAGCCAAAAAACTGATTCAGGCATGGCTAAGCAGTTTAACTTACAACGCTACTGAAAATGTCCTAAAAATCACCGTCTGAATAGTGTGATACGAAAATGCGTAAACACACACATACACACACGCACGCACACACACACACACACCACACACACACACACACACCACACACACACACACACCACACACACATACACACACACACACCACACACACACACACACACACACACACACACACACACCAACACACATGTCTGCCCCCTGTGGCTTTTAACGTCGACTTTGGTCTCCAACATACAGGCTTCGCCTAGTTTGGGACCAATAGGTAATATAAATAATGTAAATGACTTTCTGACAATAAAGATTTTATTATAAAAAAAAAAAAAAACTTTTTCTCGAGATTTTATCGCTTCAAACTCCTCCACTGAATTTAAATGGAACTAGCTTGCTGTAATACTTTTTATTATGGAAAACGTTTGGTATGCAAAAGTATTATAAAAAATTATATTATACTATATCGGATATATTTGTAGAATATAACAAATGACATAAGTTTATCCCGCGTTTTGATGGAACTTTCTGAGAGTTTTGTTTTACCATTTTATGTTAAAAACCCATCAATGATCTATGAACACCCTCGGATTTCCAATATCGGACACTACGCATTACGACTAATGGTCGAGGTCACAGACATTCATATATTCAATTGTTTAGCTAGTATAGTGTAGTTGAAAGTGGACCGTTTTTTATTTTCAGATTTTAAGGGAAATGAGGAATATGAAAAATCCTACACAGAAACCAATGAGGTTAATATGCACCAACGAATCTTCAAACCCATCCTCAATCAGGCAACTTAATCAACTCCTAAAACTTCACAGCACAAACAGGTCTCAAAGTGTTACTTAAATCTCTTAATTAAGACACACATTCACATAAAAAACACGGCTTGAGTTTTAAGGATAAATTATGTGAATCATCCACAGTATTAAACTCGATGCGGGGCACGTGGTACGCCCGAATAAACCACGCGTCTGTTTGACAGTGATTTTGCCATCGTGCATTGGAGGCGCCTAAAAAATCCGCAATAACAAAACTTACGAAACTCTTCATATTAGAAATACATACGTACATATTTTCACGCCTTTTACTACGAGAATAGGGAGAGATGATGGATCTCCACTTGCGACGATCCTAACAAACAACTTTTGATTTATTTACCTTCATTAAAATAATCTATACATAATCTTTATACGTTTATTTGAGGTGCTATTTGCCTGACTTTTTTAAAACTTCTCTTATAAATATATGCTATTTATTAAATAGTGTTCTTATGTATCCTTAAAGAAATAGATTTAATCAGATTTAATACTGTCGATTAATATTCTAGTAGTAAAAAAGAAAAAGTGTGCTCGGTACTGAAAATGCGGTCCGGGCGGTTGCGGGTGCGGCAGCGGTAGCATTTGCTGTCCAAAGCGTGATGTCACGTCCACCAGACCCGGCGGCGAGCTGCGCCGCATTACCATATATTATATTCGCCATTACGCGCACCGTGCGCCGTATTTTATGAGTAGTTTTCTAGGATGCACTTCTCCTAAAACTGTTTTTAAAAGTCTATGACGCCATAACGGTAACTTTATTTACACCGCTTTAGGATACGATCAGTTCGATAATTAATATTAAATACCTATCAAATAAATTTGGACATGATAATTCGTAAAAGAATTAAATAAAAAATGCCGACAACGTGTTATACTTGTAATTCGTAGTGTGTTTCGTAGTGCAGCACATTAGCGATTTCGAAATTAAATAATTTATAAAGGGGAAGTGCGAGAATGGAATAAAAATACTCAGGAATAACTATTGCCCAGTCAAAATTGTTAAACACTTTAAAATCATTCCTGGGAAAAATCCCACGGTGTTCCTGGTTTATAAAGTACCGCCAATTTTAAGTCGGAAAATTTGCTATCGATGTGAATACCGCATCCAAATCGTAGTTTTTACCTAAACTCCGAACAAACAGACAACATCAAATAATAGTTTCGTGTTCTATATCGTTCACTCTCTTAATCATTTACTAGCTTCAATGTACACGTATAGATCCGACATTTTACAATTTTAAAACATTTTAGATTTTGTAAAACGAAGCTTTGTATTATTTTTGTAGACCTGATAAATCAGGCCTAACGTAGCTATTAATACGATCAATTCGATTTCGATTGCACATACATTAAAGAGTGAGCATACTACACTACGCATATTTACACCTTATCACGATAAAATAACATTTTAATATATGTTTGAACAATATTAATTAATACACTATTTGACTCGTTCATGACGACATAACTTGCTATTTTCATACAAAGATTAGGGAACTTTGTATGAAAATAGCATAGCATTTTGTAACATGATAAGAAAGTATTCAGTTGACTTGTGTGTCAATAAACTACCCTATTATAACCTGACTGAATATAAAAAGCAAACTATAGAAGAGCGGACAGTTAAATGAACTGAAATACTTTTTATAAAATTACAGAACGTCGTAGTCTCATACATTTTGTAGGGCCGTGTACCTATTAACGACGTCATAAGTAGGTACAAGCAAATAAAAGATAATCAAATAGGGAATCAATTCTTGCTTGAAAAGTAATTAATATTATTTCTATCGTGATATTTTAAAAGGTACATGATAAAATGTTAGATTCTAACGCGTGTTCATCATATGTAAAAATATTTGAATTTATTGTAACATGTGTCCGCTTCCCTATTGAAGTTTTAAACATGCACTTTAGTTTATTTATGTTGTATATATAGATAATTCACATGCCTAACAGTGGAAATCAGTTTTACAATGTTTACCCACTTTTATTATAGGAAAAAATAATAAATGATGATAATTACATAAAGTTGTGTCGCTACGTGTAAATCACTTGCCAACCGGCCAATGCGATCCCCCAATATTTGCATATCAGGATTGATGCGATTCAATCAATACTGCAAATAATGAAATTGTTATACGAGATCTGACAAAAGGATTATATGCTCGCCTTGTTGTCTTTAAAAAATGTGCAATTCATTTATTTCATTTGTTAATTGGAATAACTATAGTTTTTAATAACAACAAATTGGAATGAATACAGACATGTATAAAATAATAATAAATTGGTCTCGACATTTGTAAGATTAAAGGTAAAATTTAGAACACTAATTTTAAAATAAAAGTTTGATCAATTGTCTGATATGCACCACTAAGTTTCTTCAAAGAGCAATGGTTTGGTCACCCTTGCTTCAGGAGTAATGACCAGCAGTGGAAAAGAAAAATCGTATCGGCAAAGTTTCGCAAGACAAGAGTATTCTTGTTTTTATTGAGGACGGAATACTTTGTGCACATCCCACTGCCAAGGGATACACAGTAGATAGTGCGGGTACTATGACGTAGTGTATGGCTCACGGTGACAAGCAGATGCCTTCTGATATCTCCTCGGTCTTCCTCCAATTACCTGAATGAAGAACGCTGGGGAGTAACTTGACCGAATTTACGAAAGTGGCTAGTAAGAGCTCGTCTGCAACAGTCTACAATAAGCAAGGCTCTCAATTCACCAGAAGGTGTTGATCTTCTACAAGGTGTAGACCTATCAGCGTAGGAGTTATCCTACGATGATAGAATAATTAAATCTTAATATAATGGACACGCACGAAACACCTACGCGCCCCGTGTCTTAGACCCTGATGCCGGTGACAGCTGATGGTGGGTTATTAAGCGCAATCCTGGGAAAGCAAAATAAATCTAAACTAACATTTTGTGATCTACTATTGTTACTTTATATTTAGGAGATAAAATCAATCAAAATTCTAATGACTTTACCAACAGTTTAAATAATAAAAGGAGTATTAATATTTTTTATAAGCGCAAATGTAGCACATTCAAACAACACTGTACATAGATGTGCAATGAAAATAACATATCGACAAGGTTAACCTGCCGGCAAATTACTGTTCCCCCTTTCAGATTGCTCCATTTTGTTTCCAAAGCAACCTCGTTACTACACTTCATATTCTCTACTACTTGTGCCATGTTCATCAAATGAAAATATTAAAAGTCTCATTATTCATTGTGTCTATCCATAGCACACAATGACATGTTCATATTATATTAGTTGTTGCTTTGCGATCGATCGATTGTCGTTTATTAAATTTTAAAAGTTTGGCATGTTTTGCCCAAAAAAAATATGGTAACATTTTAAAATTTGTTTTGTGATATTTATAACCCCTGTTTTGTTTAACTGTTTGAACCCACACTATTTATTACGTATTTAACATTGTCAATATGAACAAACAATAATGGACACGAGAGGTGAAAGTGACCTATTTAGGCATGAAATGGTTTGACGTACGAGCGTAACAAGAGCGTTGGACAATTTGTCGTTCATGTTCATTAATGACTTTTATATTGAAGTAAATAAGTGGCGAATTGTTAGTTTCCAATGCCTTTTTGCGCTTGCGTAGTAAAATATCATTGTCCATTCATTTATGGTGTGTAACATACAACACACAATTGCCAGATTTATTTTCTTTTGTCTAGGAAAGTTTTTCAGACAAAAATCGAATATTCACATAAACTCTAATTTTTTTTGCGCGATCTGTTGATAACGAACTAGAAGGACGACGTATCTTTTTATTGTCGGGTTTTTTATTGCCTGTAGCAGACAAACAGATAGATAGCCCACCTAATGGAAAGTGGTTGCCGTCGCCAAAACCACATGGATATTTCCAACACTACAGACGATGCTTTTTGCTGCTATCCCTTAGGATGGTATACGGGGAATAGGATAGAGGGAGATGGGATAGGAAGAACGAGATAGAGGTTGGAGAAGTGGACCAACAGAAACTCACTCACAGTACGAATCACGGTTCCATTATTGTTGTATTGCATAAATTTCCCTGTTACCGTTTTCCCGAATGATATAAATTTTATTTTTAAAATAGAATTCAAAGGTCACACACAATTATTAACAAAATTATAAGTTTTACTTTGTTTACAATTGTCCAGTAGCTTTTCATAAACCCACACGACGTATTTAGTTCAACTATATGAAAGCTTTGCAAAAGTAGCTGGCCATATTTTTACTACGATATTTTTAGACATTAGACTTTTATTTACACCATTAAGTACTACTGTAACATAATAAGAAAACCATTATAGTCGTACGTTAAGACGCGGTCTGTTTAATACTGCAATATAATTTTATGTTACTTTTTGCCTTACTGTTTTCGATATAACAATACTATTTTCACTTTAGAAACAAACTCATTTGGCTCATGGTCCTTTCGACTCGTACGTAACAATGAATTTAATCCTATTAAAACGGACACATTGTACCAGAATTGTAGCGGCGGAGGCTTTGGTCTGTCGCCGGTCGCATCGGTACTTTATATCTACTAACCGGAACCGGACCTTAAACAGAATTAAACATGGTTTAATTTCCCTACTGAAAGTATAGTGAAAAAGCACCGCCTAGTCGGAACCAAACTATGCTTGGAGGAAATAAAATAGCAAGGGAAGCGATGCGGGCGTCGGACGAAGCGATTATGCAGTCGAGAATAATGGGCGCCGGTCCACATGCACGTTTTTGTTTGTGGTCTATGACGCGATTTATACGCGAATTTCTGCCGTTGTTGAAGTGAGCACTATTCGCCATAATTGCTTTGCGCAAATTCCATGTAACCTCTCTTTAATTTATCCATATTAACTTCACTGTAACAATTTGGTGAAGCAGGCTAGTGAGCAGTGCACATGCCCCAATATAATGAGGTATTTCGTTTTCTCGCCTGAAGCAGGTAAATAGGCACACGGCCCTGATAGAAAAACGTTACCGTCGCATGCAGACGTCTACAACACCAATTTACATAGTTTTATAGGTTTTTATTTATAGCTTAATTTATAAACCAACTAGGTTCTGTCCGCGACTTTGTCCGCGTGGAAAGTTCTTTTAACTATCCCACGAGAACTCTTTAATTTTTTGGGATTAAAATTATCCTATGGTACTTCTAATACCTCCAAGAATACGTGTACAAAGTTTCATGATGATCGGTTGAGTAGTTTTCGCGTGAAAGCGTAACAAACAAACTTACATTCACATGTATAATATCAGTAGGGATTATCAAAATGCGAATAAAACTGAAAAGAATAGTAAGGTCATAAAGTGTTCTTATTTTTATAAATAATATACCGATCCATGTTTAAGGTCCCGTAGCCATTTTCACAAAAACGGAACCCTTATGTATGTATGAAACTCAACATGCAGGTCTATATGGTGATATACAATGAATTGAAATCACTGCCTTCAAAAGCTATTTATTATGCTGCCACATTGCTGAAATTATATACCACCACCGATTAGAGTCGTGAAATCTTTAAATTCTTTTAAGTTTTACTATAAAAAATACCTACATACCACTATAACATATACATACTTACACTACTACAAACTCCCACATAACAGATATCAATAATGCAGCATAGTAATTCAGCTGTTCCCATGAAAAAAAAACATTTTTTTTTTCACTAAAGCATAATATGATTTGTATTTTATTATTTAATAGGTAAATTATTATGAATAGGTGACTAATTTTCGTAAATAATTTCTACACAGTGTATATAATTGGAATACTTACTGGTGTAAGTGACACGCACAAGAATGATATTATGTTATAGTTTTTTAGTAGCGTAGTGGTCCTTGTCAAGTTTCTTTTTAAAGTTATTCATTAATTTTGTTATGTACCCTCTTATATCTAAACGATACAATCGGCCATTTCCGTCATTGAATAATAAGGTTATAGTTTTATATGTTCTGTGATTAGCGCCTGTTTTGTATAGAGTAGTTATCTATAATATACCATAATTTATGTAAACATATTTATCCTTTATATGATGTGGTAATTGTGTAGATTATAATTCAAAATCTTTCAATTGTATATACGAGTAGATGGTATTCATTACATTTTATTTTCTTGTTGGCAGACGCGGTATAATTTATACTGTGTTCAGTTTATTTTATTCCATGTAAAACTTTAAGTATAATATTTTATATAATACCTTACATAAAATATTATCTAAAATTTCATTTTTTTTAATCAAATTCTTTTTATTCGTAACCCTTTAATTAAAATACTATATCAATGAATTTAATCCGCTATCGGTTGTGCCAATTTGCTAAGTTTCTTATACTCGTACTGTAAAATTGTTGGAGGGATGGCGAGGTGTTCTAAAAATGTTTGTCGAGTGTGAAAAGTCAGTGTATAATACTGTTAAAACCGTAAGGTTTTACGATTATAAATATAGTGACCAGATGCTGTTCTTTTATTACTAAAAACCCTTCTGAGTTGTTGCAATTATTACAAATGATTATTTTAGCTAACCATTAGTTTATAAATAAACATTAGATTTTATATTTATTAAATTATTATAATATTTATTGTAGAATATGCTTTCATTATAGTAAAATTTTACTTAACTATTTTGTAGTTGTGTAGTTTTTCTCATCGCGGTAGAAGGTTTGCATTGAGTTGGATAAAACTCCGGCACAGCAAAAAGCTCAGGGCAAATCTCATTTGCTGAAAATACAGTGTACATGTTCTCAAAAGTTGTTTGTACTAAGATTTGTTATTGGGCAAGTATGTCGCTATTTCTTAAAATAATATATTTCTCTTTCTTTCCTTCTATACCACTAAACAGGTAAAAACGAATAATGGCCACCATATATGTAACTGAGCGTTGAATTTATTTTGTGCAATTTAGTAACGTAGGTACACAGAGTCGTGTTAATTATGTTCAATCAGATCTTGAACTGAAAAATCATGCCATTTTCTTTAATAGATTATTTGAACAATGAGGATTAATTCTGAATAAAAAATTAAATTTGTAGAATAACAAAAATATTTTAAAAGTCTGTTTTAGCAATATCGACTAAATAGTTTTTTTGATTTTGGTTTCGTTACAAAGTAACGAATATAGTAGACGATTTCCACTTCTACAGAATCGCTCATTGTGTATAGCACCACCTGTTAGGTGCTGTAATCTATTGAATTTCGTCAAATATAATGATTACTTTTATCTTTCTCGTTAGATACACGTTCTTTAATCCGGGCAGTCCGTGGTCTGTGAACGTAACTTTTAATAGCGTTATCAGTACTCGGGCAGGGCGCGCTCTCGGTCCGCGCCGCCTGGTACTCCCGCCCGCCGCGGGTGCCTCCGCCGCTTGCTCGTCGTCGCGCGTCGAGCCCCTGCCTCCATCAACCCTTATTAACGGCTACAAAGACGGAAGGGCCAACCTTTCTTTTTTACGGAAACCAATTTCGAAATGTTATTTTAGATAAATGTAAAGCAAAACCAACACTCTAATTTTACAGATAATAGAATTTTTTTAAAGTCATTAATTAAACTATTGTTTGTTTATCTTAATTAAACTTTTCTGTAGAGAGAGTATAGTAATTATAATGTGGAAATGCTACCAGTGCGAACTAAACATTTCGCCTCCACGTGCCTTCTACGTATGGCAGAGTTGTGGAATGCACTACCAGGGTTCTTGTTTCCCGAAAAGTACAATCCGGGTATCTTCAAGTCCGTCTGAATAAATACTATCTACGTAAACGTGGTCCATCTTCGACCGCATCATCATCTGGCATTGGACGTAATCTTGGTCAAATGTAAACATATTTAATATACAAAAACATTGCTAGGTGTGACCCGCAACTTCATTCATTTTTACCTTATAAATGTACATATCTATAAACATCTAAAACCGCTCCTACTGGAGTAAAGTAAGGATGGGTAGTCAGGCATGAATTTGCAATCTCATACACCTATTTCTTACCAAAACCGAAAACTCTAAATTTATAGATATAAATATATCTATGAATTTACAAATAAAAATCATCTCGTATTTCAAGAGCACTTTAAGATTTTTAAGACAAAAAGAGGCCTATGACCTTTTCCCAGTATAGAATTTAAATCCTTGCCAAATCGTATAAGGAGCCGATTCGTATATCTTAATAACTACCGTTCCTTGGTATGAAATAATATTATATTTCTACCGATGGTAAAGAAAGTGAATGAATAGCAACATATAGGAGCCGGCTACAAGGGCCATTCAATCGTTTACTCATAAAAAGTAACATATAATACAAATCCAAATTCCTCCTATATTTTCCTAGCGATCAGTTAAACGATATACAAGTTGCTAATCGTTTGACTTGGACTCGCCAGTAGATGGCGAGTGTATTATAGCTGTATGTCGAGTTAGGGTTATGAAAATGTATAATTAGAGTTTTTGTAAGAAATAAAGAAAAATGTATTTTGTGTGCCATTTATATCTAATATATAAAATTCTCGTGTCACAGTTTTCGTTGCCATACTCCTCCGAAACGGCTTGACCGATTTTGATGAAATTTTTTGTGCTTATCCGGTATCTATGAGAATCGGCCAACATCTATTTTTCATCCCCCTAAATGTTAGGGGTAGTCCACCCCTAAATTATTTTATTTATTTTTTAGACAAAATTTTTAATTTCTATTTTTTTATGATACAACATACAAAAATACATACAACCCTAAATTATTAACCCTCTGCGACAAACCCCTATTTTTACCGGGCAGGACGACGTCTGCCGGGACAGCTAGTTATTAAAAAAAACTTCGTTAAAAACAACCGACTTCAAAATCTAAAAAACTAAAATGTATAAAATAACTTATTTCTAAAGCTATTATTATTAATATATATTATCTAAAACATCTTAAAGTCGGTGCTTAGTAATTTTCAAAATATAGTAATTTTTATGTGTTACTTTGCACCAACTTCAAGATGGTCCTCCTTTTTTCGAAGTCGGTTAAAAATAAGAATCGTGACGAATTGTAATCCCATCGATGTGCAATAATTGAAATCACTCGTCAGTTAGAGTCTACAGTGGGTATGAAAGCTGCAACGTCGCTCTAATCTCAGCACCACACGAGTCAATTATAGACACGGGTTTAACAATATTTACTCTGGTGTAGTATAGGTACATAATATGTGCATAACTATCAGTCACGTGCTTTATTTTAAATATTTACGAAAGTTTCTAAATTTAGTATGTTGTTATGTATTTATACGACGTTAGAACTAAAGATATAACGAAGAGATACAGTGTTGTTTGCTATGTATAAATGAATTCCATGCAAACAAGCAACAAAACTTTGCACTCTCAGTGGCATATAAGTAGGTGTGTAAGTCCTATAATTCAAGGGAAGCGGGTGGTCGTAATGTTGGAAATTTCTTGGGTGCCGAAAAGTTGTGCTCCCCCAAGTCCACTAAAGCAGTACGAACATGCTCTCTAAATTGTTATTACATAGAACGTCACCAAAGATTTTTTTACTAAAATCTTAGCAATACTATTTTACATACTAGCTGTTATCCGCGACTTCATCCGCGTGGAATTTATATTAATTTGCCTTCCGGTGAGCGACGGCAGCACCGTGCGCGGGAGCCATTCAAATAAAATAAAAAAGTAGTCACGGTTACTCTTTTTATCATCGGCTATCTAACAGTGAAAGTTGCTTTAACATCGATCCTGCCATTTCAGATATTAGCTGGAACAAACAAACAAAAAATTTAAACATTGATTTTTGATATAACTACTGTATATACTTTCATATGCATACTAAAAAGCTGTTATTATGACATTACAAACGGACACTTCAATTCTATTTATTTATATAAATAACTTATATACTGCTAAAAGATCCCATTTAATTCTATATAAATAACGCTATTATTTATCAAGATTTAACCATCTCCCACACGACTATACACAATAAAAAAATCATTCCATCATTAGTTCCGTGTATGCCGGCCACCGCTAATTTTTTTTTCGCTATTCACTACCTACCCTACAGAACTTTTTCACTACAGAACTTTGTAGTTCTATACATTTTCTTGTCTTTCATCCACATAGACCCAGAAGGCGCACATGACGATTTTATCCGGTTTATGCCAAAAAAGTGATTGAACTCTTCTAAGCCATTCGAATAACGACATAAACCAGACAGCAAGTTTTCAAAGAGGATGGTTACTGACAAGCGTACTCGTATTTTCTCATGTCCTATACATGGTGCCAACGTTCGCATAAATTTTATAAATAATATATATATATAAAATTCTCGTGTCACAGTTTTCGTTGCCATACTCCTCCGAAACGGCTTGACCGATTTTGATGAAATTTTTTGTGCTTATCCGATATCTATGAGAATCGGCCAACATCTATTTTTCATCCCCCTAAATGTTAGGGGTAGTACACCCCTAAATATTTTTTTTTATTTTTTAGACAAAATTTTTAATTTCTATTTTTTTATGATACAACATACAAAAATACATACAACCCTAGATTTTCAACCCTCTACGATCAACCCCTATTTTTTACCGGGCAGGACGACGTCTGCCGGGACAGCTAGTAATATATAAGTAAATAAAGGATGTCTTGAAAGTGTACTCTTTACTTCCTTACTAATGTAGTACAAACGTGCTTTTTGTTTTCTCCTATTAGCTACCGTTGTTTGCTAAATATTATATGATTTTGCTTACATTGTATTTATTCTACAATGATTCTGTTCCAATATTAATGTGGGCTTAAGAGTTCCAAATATAGACGAAAGTTACCTTAATGTCAGAAAACAAAAAAAATGCTGATGGGTAAAATCTCTGTGATAACTATACCAATACAACAACACATTTTTTTAAATATTATACTAGTAAATATACTAGCGAGCGCAGCAGACGTTGTCCTACCATAAAAAAATTGTGTTTGTATGTAGTTCACACGCAGTAGAAGTGAAACAAAGTGTGACTAGTTGTGTGAGGGATTCTAATTTTCGTGACGTCACGTCTGTCTGTCTGTCTGTCTGTCTGTTCCGTTTTCACGTCAAAACTACTGGACCGATTTGGCTGGAACTCAGTATATATATGTTTTCGATACCGAGGATGAACATAGGATACTTTTTATCCCGAAAAATGGGATAGTTTCCGGGATAAAATGATATTTGTCTGTTTGTTTGTTATGCTTTTACGAAAAAACTACTGGACCGATTTGGCTGAAATTCGGTACGTATGTAAATTAAATACTGAGGATGGACAAGGGATAACTTTCATTTTGGCCTTTTTGGTAATTTTGACTATTTTGGTCATTTTGGCCTATTTGGTCATTTTGGCCTATTTGGTCATTTGGCCTATTTGGTCATTTTGGCCTATTTGGTCATTGTGGCCTTTATGGTCATTTTGGCCTTTTTGGTCGTTTTTGCCTATTCCGTCATTTTAACCATGTCGGTCACTGTGGTATTTTGGTCATTTAGACCATTTTGGCCTTTTTGGTCAAGTTTTGTAATTTATTTTGTTGACAGATAGACGGGGGATGGTATAATTAGCGATATAAAATGAAGTGAATCTTCCGTGGGCAAATACATAAAAATGTAATATAATATAACCTGTAGCACTTGCTCAGCCGCGGGGTAAACTCTAGTATAATATAAAATAATATTATATTATTACAATACATTTTTAAGCTTTAAACCACGAAATTTGAAGTATTAACGTAAAACTTCAAAACATTTTCAACTCTGTCTGTATGAGCAGTGTTTAAATTATTAAATATAATGTATTCTATCTCATTCTTTGGGAGGCTTACTCCTATAGATTAAGCCTCCCGAAGAATGAGATGTTATGTGTTTATCTTTTTTTAGTCTGGCTTTTTCGTTAATAATTCCAAAGAAGCTTTACTTCAAAAATAAAATTAAAACCCGATTGCAGCGCCATCTATCGGGCCCAATTTGAACGATGCCGGGAACCCATACATAAAAAGTTACATTAAAAACGGTCCGACCATTAGAAGGAAGTGTAGTGCACATTAACACAAACATTTTATTAAAAAGATGTTTAACTACATCTACTTATACAATATGTTTTATCTCTGAAAATGCAGATGTTTCTAGATAGAAACATACCACGGGTGTGCTATGATTATGGTTTTATAATAAAATCATGAAATGTTTCCTACGTATTGTTGGGCGGATCATATTTTATGCTAAAAAGCATAATATAATAAAATGTAGTTTAAGTGAACGGGAGTTTGTTGAGAAAGAGCCTAGCAGCGGGAGGCAGAGGCACAATGGGAGCGACGCCGCGACAACGACGGAACCGGATAGCACCTATTGCCGGCGCACTCGTTACCGATAAGAGCTACCGAGTCGCCGCACCCGTGTCTCTGCCGCCACGTTCTCCTGATTTATGTACAACTTGTCTCCTATTTAATGAGCTCTGAAGATATCTTTTTAAACACCACTATAAATTTTTCTTCGGTGGGATCCTCCGTCCTATGTCGATATCGGCAAACAAACTCTGTCCCATTCCGTTAATCTGCCGACTGGAGCGAAGAACATATCGCGTATATAAGTCGTGCTTATCTCGGGTAATGGCCGTCTATCTAGTTGATCTGCCAGTTTTATTTATAGCCATGTTTTCCTTTACGCGCTGCTTCCAATTTGTGGAGAGTGAAAGGGATTGTTATAAGGATGCTATGTTTCATAGCAATAAACTTGTGTACCCAAAATAACGACATTAACTATTTTTATTTGGACGTGTTTAGTTCTATAAGACGAATATTGCTCCTTGATTTGTTCTTTATGTTCATTCACAATATCACGTCAGTTTTCCATAGTAGTAGATAGGAAATATGGAACTCCGCTTGTTAGTTTTCTGACATACCATTTTCGCTTCTTGTATATTCTTTCATGAATGGGTTTCATGCATGAACGGCGGTTTAAAGTAGTCTTTATTCAGGTTAGTCTTTAAATGACATTATCTATCATAGACACATTTTATTTCATGCTAGATTTTTTCTCGCTGCGGCACTCAAGTAAATTTTAAAACTAAATAGCGTATTGCCATAAAACTGAGCATGTATTTGAGACAAGAGAATGAATATAAGTTACTTTTCAACCCGGAAAATACAGTTTCCATAGGATATGTGTTCAAAATTTACAAGAATTAAGTCGTGTGGCAAGCGATGGCATTGATTGCATAATTGCAAAATATTATAAGGCGGGTAATAATCGTGTGTAGTAAATGTAATCAGATCGGATCACTAGGTTGAAATAGAGTTAGTAGTGTGCGCCCTTGTTACGGGTACCGGCGTCGTCGGTGCTCGTTTGGTGTAAGTAGTGCGTTCATCCTGTTAAATTTATTGCTGCTTTTATATCAGCCGTTACAGGGTGGTCCCCTTTCGTCCGTATCGGGTCGCGCGAAGCCCAGCTTAGTGGAGTCGCAATTACGTTTTACCGGCTTTGAGTCCAACGAAGGCGACATTTGCCGTCCATCGAATTGTAATGGAATTAGCGTTCTAGTGCTCTTGTAATTTATCTTTTTTCAGCCTCGAAACGCAGAACGTACAACGATTTTACTGTTGCAAATCTAGTTAGCTTACAGAAACGAGAATGTGTAAATGAGAAATGGATTAAATTAAACTCATCTTCAGCTTGAATAAGGAAAACAGCTGTTCTACACCTGCTGATTTGTTGTATGCAGCCTATTATTTTTTTTATAGTGATACTCGGCTTAACTTCATTATACAAAGAAGACAAAATTCTAAATTCAGATGATGTTATATTTAAGAGTCTGCATAATATCTATATAGTGCTTAGGTATGCATGTGTGTTTCGATAATTGGTAATTACAATGTGTATAGTACAGAAAGTAGAAACCGCACTAATTTACTCTTGTGTCGCTTAAATCACTTAAATAATCGACATTCTAATAAAGCATAGTCGTATTAATCTTAGAAATAGTTAGCGATGCTGTCACCGGTATATTGTGTAATAACCTCTCAGCTTAAATTTGATATTGACGCGTGCATTGTTAACAACAAACGCTTGAGGACGAGGGTTGAAGTCAAAATTGCTTTGGCCGAGGCAATTTTATGGACTTATTGAAAGATAGTCGCCTTCGACGTACAACCCTGAGTGCCGAGATCCGAACGAACCTTCATAACGTTTGTAATACGGTTTTATGACTAGCTTAGGACGTAATTTATACATATTTTAAATATATTTACTTGCTGCTTAGAGAAAAATACTGCTACCAGCTAGCTGTGCGCAGATAAGCTTCAGATAGTAAATATTAAAGTATTTTACTAGTTTTAAAATCCGCACGAATTTTAGTGTTTATTATTATAATAATTTTCTAGATTTTTCAGGGCAGGAAGGACAACGTCAGCCGAGATCGCAAGTATATGATAAATATACGTATTGCCTTAATCGTGGTTCTCGCTCGACTGCGCCTCTCTCAATCGGGCCTTTGTTTTATACGGCAGAAATGCAATATGTCCGCCCGGCAACGTGGACGGAATTTCCTAGAGTCAGCTTATACTTTAAAAAAATCCGTAACACCTGGCTGTAAAAGGCCGCATGTGGCTGGAAACGACTACAATCCGTCAATAGGCCGTACGCCTATAAATAAATAAACAAAAGAAGACGATCATAAAATTATTACAATAGTTTCGATGTTATTAGTTCCAATGCCGACGGGTAATGAATGTGCTTTGTTTCAGAAATGCAGGTGGTTTTTTTTTGTCGGGACCTGTGTTGTAACAATATGGTGGAGAACACCATGCATTTCTTTAGATTTCTTGTCAGTTTGTTCGTTATTTAAGTAAACATCTCGGCTCCGATTTCGTTGCGATATTCGCTGAACGACAGCAAATTCTTAGATATAAAATCTGCGCTACTTTTTATCCTGAGAATCCCAAGGGAATTTTCTGGGGAGATTTAAAATGACAAGATTAAAAATCTAATTCTAATCTGATTTTTCACTGTTCAATAGCAAATTTTATGTAATAAAATGTATGATACTTTTATCCCGGGAATATTTCTGGGAACGATTTGTAGTTTTACGGATGCATAAAAATTAGCCTATCTCGGGCATATCCTAGTTAAAAATAAAAATATAAACATTTAAACCTATAATAATGATTAAATTTAACATACTTTCCTACAAGTATTTGTTTAATATGTATTACGGAGCGAAATCAGCAATGTGAGGGACAGGAATTGATGTCTTTTTATTTGAGTGAAGTGGTCTTTATTTCGGGATTTAAAATAAAAAACGAGAATTACGCCAAATCATTACAGGAAACCGCTGACATATAATACTTATAATCAAATGAAAGAAAGCTCCTTCAATTTAACTAAAGGACAGCTACAATAGTCCCTTAAAGTATGAGCCCACTTCGCAATGATCTTGGCCTTGTTCTATTCGTGGAAATAGATTTTTTCTGTGGCAAATGCTTTGTATCCTTATTAATATTATAAATGCGAAATTCTGTCTGTCTGTTCCGGTTTCAGGGAAAAAACTACTGGACTGATTCGGCTGAAACTCGGGTTTTCGATGCCGACGATGAACATAGGACACTTTTTATCCCGAAAAATGAGATAGTTTCCGGGACTGTTATCCGTGCAGGAACGGAGAAAGAATACAATTTACTGCGGCCGGCGGCCTGTCGTAAAAGGTGACAAAACAACCCACAGCCAGGTGGTAGAGTATTTGTCGGACTGGATGGCTACCACCCCTGGTCTAGGTTATTCCGCCATAACACTCTTGAGTTGTGTCCCGGCATTAGTGACCAGACTCAGTTCCCTTAAGAGAGCAGCACCTTTGGTATTGCAAAAGTGCATAGGTCTGCTGTCATCTGTCTGCTGAACTCGTGCAATAAAAAAGGTGAAAATATATTTGTCTGTTTATTTGTCATACTTTTACACAAAAACTACTGGAACGGTGTGGCTGAAAATCGGTAAATATGCAATTTTAATACCGAGGATGGACAAGGCATACTTTCATCCCGGATAGTGGCATAAGTTTTGGGATAAATTAAAAGTTATCCCAGAAAGTAGGATTTGGTCGATTTGGCCGAAGTAGTCGATTTCGTCGATATGGTCGATTTAAGCATTTTGGTGTACATATGTAATTTTAATACATAGAAAAGGGCATAGATACTTTTCATCGGGGAGATGAGATACTTTGCGATATGTTATAAAGTGAATCTTTCGGGGCAAATAGCACTAACATAAAAATCTAATGTAATGTAACCTCTTTAAACATGAGTTATGTACTAGAGGTTGACCAGCGTTTACACGAACGTTTATGGCCATACCACACTGACTCTCCACTACTAACGCCCGCTTTACAACGAAAATGATTCGGCGGCGATGACGCGGTCGCGCCCAATGTACATGTTTGGCAGCGCGGTGGCACTACTGTACACACGCACGCTAATAGTCTATTGATATGGACATAGCAAGGCGAATCATTTGAGACGTGCACAGGTTGATGTTTGTCTTGGCACCTTAAAAGCTCATGAGCTGGACTGTTTGTATATACCCCATATTGTTATTCAATTCAAGTAAATTACACGCACTTTATAGGTGCAATCAGACAACAATGAGCCTAAATAGCATGAGTCATACAAGAAAATGTAGTACGCCATGGGTGAGCACACATGTTCGGTATATTATGAAATCAGCCGTTATACCATGCCGTGACAACCCTATAGGCTTTGATTAAACTCATAAAGTTCGAGGTAGCCTTTACCGCTTCCGGCCGCAATAGAAAGATGGGAGTTACAAAGCTTTGACCGTGAGTGTGATGACTTGCAATCTTTTTCAATAAGCATTTCATCAAACTAAGATAAGAATAGAAAATCTCACGATGAAAGCTATGGAAATAAAACCACGAGCAATGAGCCTATTGGACAATGTTGTACTACTAGCATATCCACAAATTCATATACAGGCAAATATGTAATTTATGCATCCTACTTATGTACAAAAATTATAAATGGACATAATTATACAATTTATTAAATCAATTTATTAAACGTGGTAAAAGCTCTAAATGTTAGCCAAATTTTGATGTTTCGCTGATAAAAGACTTAATTCAAATATAGTTAAGATTGACACAAGATTACTATAAATCTAGTTTTTTTTAATGGTTTCGTGACTAGTATACTATACCTACTATAATTAGATATAAGTTTTAACGGTTTTAAGCGCGACATTTTCTGTGTATTTTACCTTTATTCCGACTTTCGGGGACTTTCACTAGTCAGTCAGTAGTAATCTTCCGTGACGGCTGAAAAGTGGCCGAAACGTCGAAATAAAAATCAAATCAAAAAAATACTGCGCATAAAACAGCGAAAACGTAGTTTTCTAATATCTAATTATGGTTTTAAATATGTATAAATAAATTAAGTTATACCACTGTGCTTCTGCCGCTTTTTTTTTGAAAATTCAAAGCCTTATTGTGAAAAAATATAATCGTTTGCGATGGTTTTACCGACTTCTTTTGACTTTGATACAAGACTACATTGAGCAAATACTCTTATAATTCTTCATCTTCAAAAACTTGATCTTCCACCACTATGCCGGTTTCTGAAATCACTCACGACATGTTCTTTCAGTCAAGCAGCTTTACAACAAGCGTCTGAGAGCATTCGGTAAGCTTCCGCCGCAGATTTTTAGATATTTATAAAATAAATTAACATTTCCCGCAAATGACGAGAATTCGACTCATAAGTTGACATTTTTATTCGAGAATAACTATATGATGTTAACATAAATCAACTACTACTGGTATCAGGTTATGTTCGCAAGATACTAAAGAGTATTGTAACTCGTCTATATTGAATGTACTCGACGTCTACCTATTGCTACGCCATCTATAGCAAAACGGCTCGAGGAAAGTTATATTCCTAATATAAACCCGATATTTTGAATATCAACAAAATTTAATGGAAGATATTAATATATATATATATATAGCTGTCCGCAGACGTCGTCTGTCGTAAAAATAGGGTTGATGTAGAGGTTGAAAATCTAGGGTTGTATGTATTTTTGTATGTTGTATCATAAAAAAATAGAAATTAAAAATTTTGTCTAAAAAATATAAAAAAAAATTAGGGGTGGACTACCCCTAACATTTAGAGGGATGAAAAATAGATGTTGGCCGATTCTCATAGATACCGGATAAGCACAAAAAATTTCATCAAAATCGGTCAAGCCGTTTCGGAGGAGTATGGCAACGAAAACTGTGACATGAGAATTTTATATATTATATATATATATATATATATATATATTTGGTGCCAAATTGTTCAATTCATAGGAAATCGATATTATTTCGCATCCTTACATTAACCATTATCAAAGAGTATCAAATCCCTGAGCTTAGGAAGAGGCGCGTACATGTCCAACTTATGCAACCGCTCCGCAGAAAGTTGTATCCCGTCAAAGATGTGCCCTGTCGTACGGCGATGTCTTGAACTTATCCGAAAACTGTAATCCGCAAATGACACCTACCTAAAATATGATAAATGTTATAAGGCGTGTCGTTCTGAATTCTTAATATTTGTTTTTGGTCTCATTGTATATAATGAAATATTTTTCCCAGCTGACTCTACGCAGTTGTGACATTAAAAGCATATTGACCCAAAATGTAGTTCACCACGTAGACTTTCATATACATCGTAATTGTATCTACGGATTCCTTTCCGTTTTTCGAGAGTTATAGTGTTTTTATTTTATAATCATTGTCGAAATTCAATTTCATCATAATTCCCTATGACGAAATGAGTGTAAGATTTGACATAATTAAAATTTATAATAAGAGTGAAATAATACAAGCGTTACGTTTTTTAAATTTTACAATTACAAACTTTAATGCAATGAATAAAATCTAAATTAATACTAGCTGTCCCGGCAGACGTCGTCCTGCCCGGTAAAAATAGGGGTTTGTCATAGAAGGGTGAAAATTGAGGATTGTATGTATTTTTGTATGTTGTATCATAAAAAAAAAGAAATTAAAAATTTTGTCTAAAAAATAAAATAAAAAATTTAGGGGTGGACTACCCCTAACATTTAGGGGGATGAAAAATAGATGTTGGCCGATTCTCATAGATACCGGATAAGCACAAAAAATTTCATCAAAATCGGTCAAGCCGTTTCGGAGGAGTATGGCAACGAAAACTGTGACACGAGAATTTTATATATTAGATCTATTAGTGTAAATGTTTTGTGTAAAATATTAGCTCTCATAATCGTGAAAATTATGTCGTCTCGTTCTCTTATGAGCTGTGAAAAATTCTAATTAAATGAATATGACAGAGCTCAAAACATAGTTGTTTCACGACACGTGAAATATAAGTTGTAAGTTTAAGTACAAGCACTAAAAATAGTATTTCTTCCATGGTATAAGATTCTACTGAACATTGTTATGGTTCTTATATTGACTTATATATTATACTAGGTATGCCAGCAATTTCATCCACGCTTGACTTGAAATTCCCGCGGAATTCCCAGGACTCAAACTATCGCGGCATTTAAAAAAGAATGAAAGCTATCGTTTTAGTAGAAACTGTGTCGGAATAAGCTAACTTTTATGCACCCAATCAACTTCTAACCGCTCCCAGGAAAATTACCCCGGGATTACCAGAATATAAGTAGTGTAGATGTTAAGTTAAGTCTAATAATCTGCTGTCGAGCAGTGAAAACTGCATCGGAATCGGACCAATAGTTTTTACGTGAATTCCGAACAAACAGACAAGACATCGAAAAAAATTGCATCGTGTTCTCATGCGTGTATGGTAGATGGGATAATTTACAACATAAAATTAAGTAAAATTTCCGGGGACGGATGGTTTGAACCATATTTGTTGAATAGTTTTTAAGATGTGGGGTGTTTTCCGCCCGGCGGCCTGTCGTAAGAGGCGACAAAACAACCCACAGCCAGGTGGTAGGGCATTTGCCCGACTGGATGGCTACCACCCCTGGTCTAGAGTATGTCGCCATAACAACCTTGTGTTGTGTTCCGGCATTAGTGACCAGGTTCCAGGCTCCCTAAAGAGAGCAGCAGCGCATTCGTAGCACCTTTGGTGTTGCAAATGTCCATAGGCGATGGTAACCGCTGTCCATCAAGTGGGCCGTCTGCCTGTCTGCTGATCTCCTGCAATAAAAAATAAATAAAAAAAAAACAAATGAACACAGGGGTCTTATCTTGGTCACCTTTTTGGTACTCTTTGCGCTGTGCGGAATCACAAGTACTTACCCCATTTATTACATAATTGTAATAATCAGTGAGTTATCGAGGTGAATGGCATGGATATCAGTAGATTCCTCATCCTCACACTCCACTGCACGTGAATGGCGCTCGCGTCGAATTATCAACCGTCACTTCGTCCGACAGGTGTCGCCTTCAGCCAACTCGAGAGTAAATTACTAGCTCCGAAGTCGCTGAATCAACCCGACTCGTTAATCGATTTTCAAACCACTCGCCTGAGAGCTCGGCACACAAATGAGTACAAATGGCGGCCACAAAATTCACTGTGATTTAAGAAGAGTTCTTCTCATGACATACAGAGGAGAACTCTGAGTGTTCATCTTCAGAAAGAAATAGCAATCAGATTATTAATAATCTAAATTTTCCAAATGAGAGATACTACACATGTTACATATTATGTAACTATATAATGTGGAGTGTCATATCCGAACATAAAATATAGATTTGTCAATGTCTAAATGTTTGATTGGCCCTATACCAAAAACATTTGATGCGAACCTTTTGAACATTTGGCTTGATAAAAAATAAACTAATCTATGCTCTTTGCACTCTCTGCCATTTGCTATTGATTGCTATTGAAATAAAACAAGGAATCCTTATATTATTACCTATTAATACTAATTTGAAATATTCAGATTATTTATTAATATTCTAATATTTTAATTTATTTATTTTATTTTATTTTAAATTTATTAATACTCCATTATTATGGAGATAAACAAATTGAAATATGACGAAAGAATATTGATATATTCAGGATTCGATATTAAATATTCGAAATCACATAATATGTAAGCATCGCTTTGCTGAGTGTATACAAAAGTATGTAGCAACATCTTGCACGCTCAACAAAGCTACGAGCTCGTTTTCGTGTTTAAATAGGGAAATGGAAACAGACTCGGCAAGTCGTCGAAGCACTGGTACCGCGGTATTGTTTTAATTAAAGTAATTGGAGAAAGTACGATCAGAGCCGCCGCTTGCCTGGCATGATCTGTGCCTTGAGAATTTACACCAATTTAAGACTGAACTCAGCCAGCCGTCAATTAACGCAACGAATTCAACCCAGTCATGTATAGAAGAAGTTATATAACTAATTAAGAAGAAGATTTATTATTGCATTTCTACTCTGCATATTACAACGATTTAAAGCATAAAACATATATGTGTAATGTATATGTCATTATTCGATAATGAAATTCGAAACACCAATTTGTATTTTAGCGATATTTTTTTTATAATTAAAATACCAGAGTATTTTATTTATAGACTTTA
The DNA here is from genome assembly GCA_012273795.1 of Dendrolimus punctatus. NCBI lineage: Eukaryota > Metazoa > Arthropoda > Insecta > Lepidoptera > Lasiocampidae > Dendrolimus > Dendrolimus punctatus. Next base: position 8,808,753 of record CM022536.1, read on the forward strand.
TAAAGGTATACTATATCTCACTGGTACAAAAATCAGGCCTTTGTTGCTAAAGCCATCGAACTAAATAAAAAATTGTTTTCTTCTATAAAAGATAAGTATTATGAATTTAGAGGGTCGTGAATTAAACCATATGTCAGAGAGACATAACATTAAAAAAATCTTCCTCTTCCTAGAACCATTTTTATAAAAAACTATAGGTAGACGACATATTTGTCCGTTTGTCTTTGTATGCTTTCACAGAACTAGCATTTTTTCCCAAAAACTACTGGGTCTATACGGGTCTATTTTACACGAAGATGTAGTCTGTATAGTGATACAAAGCTATGTAGGGAAATTGTAAATAAAGATTGGGGACTGGCCGCAATATTGCCTATATTGCAAGCACTAGGGGTTAAAAATATAACGATGTTCCTTAATTAATTTTATTGAAGCCAAAAGTGGTGAGATATTACTCTTTAACGTCTTAAAATGTGTTCCCCTCTAACTTTAATCTATAAAGAGAAAAATTTCTGAAAAAACAAAATTTAATTTTTTCATCACAAATTGGTTTAAACCATATCCCTTGAGCAGTTTTTGAGATAGGATGAAATTGTGGGTTTGGTTCCGGGGTAAATAATGGATACAGAGAATGTGTATCAATAACCTCTACGGAAACGTATTATTATTATTTTTAAAAGCATTTAAGGATCTAGAGCATAGGTTCCCAACGAGGACGTTACCGCTACTAGCGGGCGCTGGGATTTTTTGTAGGGGCGTTAGCGGGTCCAAAGGCAAATGGAGGTGCGTTATGACTGTCAAGGGGACGATCGCGGCGTACCTACCTAATTAGAAATTTAATATAATTAAATACTTTGAAAATACCTCATTTTCATGAAACAACGTTTTTTCTAGCCGTATATAAATTATAAGATAAATTTATTATAATAGAGTAAAATTTACGCCTATGTTTTACGCCAGTGTTTAAATGTTTATTTACGCCGTAAATAAACATTATTACAATACTAGGGGTTACCATTAGAAGTTATTACATTATTATGCGTACTAGAGAGACGGTTTCCTGCCCTGAAAAAGTCTAAGACCCGTTCCCAGCACCGCCTACCGATTCCAATTGTGATTTTAGATTCACAATTGGAATCGGTAGGGGGACTTTTTTTTTGATGACGCAGGGGGAATGTTTTTTCTTGTGACACCATCCTCGGGCCTGGGGGGAAGGCTCGCTGAGGGATGTGTGGTACTCTTGATCGGCCGTATGCTCCCATGGCCTCCATGCAGAGGCAGGGGATATTCGGCCGTCAAACTACCCACTAAACCTAACCTGCGCCCCTAGCTCACACGCTTTGACAGGGCGCCACAGGAACTTCATTATCACCTCTAGGTTATCCATCAATCCTTAAAAAAATGGGTGTGTGCAGTTCACATGCAGTATAAGTGAAACTTCAGAGAATATACAGACGAACATAATTAATTATATCTACAACGCTTAATAGACAAGTCTGAACTGCATACACACATTTTCGTATTTCTATTCTATTATAGACGTCTTTATTCCCAGCTATTTCACCCTTATTCGTAAAAATTCAATCTTAATTACACTTTAAATCACTAGCATAAAGTTCGAATTCAATGCACTGTTACGGACGTATCTGATGATCTGCGTCTAAAAAAAAAACTGTCTTATATAGATATCTTATATACAGAGAAAGCTAAAATTCATTTGAAATCTTTTGTTTTATTTAAAGTGAAAACTAATACTAACAGGTAAAGAGAAATGTGTTTTTTTTTTCGAATTAAATAAGGATTAATTTTGTGTAGTGTTTATCATTTCGCTTTTTCGTTTCATCGACTTTCAAATCACAACGATTCTAAAGAAGTTTCACTTCAATAATATGAACAAAACGTATAGTAAAAATAAAGAACAACAAAAAAAAGAACTTACAAAGACAGACAAAGCTTGGCTAGTTCCTTAGTAACAACTAGTCTACAACAACAAAAAACTTCACGAACATACTATTATGAAAGGAACGTCTTTTCGGCTGCTTTTCTTTTAAAATACCTACCTTTATTCTGTCTTTTATAAAATGCTATTTTTATTGTTGGATACCTAAAGGTAAGAGTACCTTTATAGTCTGTCTCCGGCCCAGTTGGGTTTCTGGGTTTCTGTATGTCACAACTATTGTCTCAGATAAGTGTATCTGTAAGGTGCACATGTAGTCGTTGAGCTAAGGCGCCCGCGTATCTGTCCGGTGACGTGGGTACCAATCCTGGCCAACAGTAGGTATGCACCACTTTAAGTAATTTTTGATCTCATATGCATAGTTACTTCTACGTGCTGATGGTGAAGGTATAATTATGGAGAAATATAAAGTGGGTAAATCTAAAAATATATTTTTTATAGATGTAATTCAATGTGCATCTAAAGTAAAATGCATGCATAAAAGAAAGTAATCGAGGTAATATGTAAGAGTAAACTTTTAGCTTCTCATTAGGTGGCAAGAACGCCAAAAAAATTAAGAAAACCTAATTAAGTTTTTATTTAAGTAACATAGAGCTTCTACTCAGGGATTTTATGCGGCACATCAGCGAGGAATGCGTTAGGTCAAAATAAACTTCTTAACTATCATCACTGTACATTTATAGTTTTAATCTGAAAAATATTATTATCAGTCGAATTGACTCTAATCTGTGTTGCATAATGTAAAACTCGTATCTAATTCTCACAGGCTTAGTCCTATAGATTTATGTGTTTATCTCTTTTTAGTGTCGCTTTTTCGTTTCGTCGAGTTCATCGAGTCAAATCAAAACAATTGTAAAGAAGTTTCACTTCAAAAATGTGAAGGCTCTGCGAATGAAATCATATTTTTGAGAGACGTGGAATCGCAAAGTGGCAAAACAGAATTTAATATTCGTGAAAGGGTTGATGTCGGGATAGGGGCAGCGTGGCAGTTCACGCGTGCTCTAGCAGTTTTTTGGCTACTTTCCAAAATCAATATCTTCGAATACACGGGCCGTCGCCACTTTCAACTAATCTTACCAAAATCGCAGTGAATTACTTTTAAAAAAGAAACAATAGTTATAAAATTAGCCAAGTGCATTTTATGCCCCGCCACAGTAAAGAATTAATTACATTCACGTGACAATCATGGTAGTTGGTTTACGTACCCTAAAAGGAATTGATTCAAAAAACTACTTTACTTGTTAGTAAACAAGTGCCACATAGTAACTATTACACTTCATGTTTTTGTAGCAAATTTGGAAAATGTGACGAAAATCTGATAACAAAATCAAATTCTCACTACGTATTTTATACTTAACTAAGACAGCTTTAACGTTAACTGTAAATATCATTATCTCTCTGCCAAAATAACACGTCGGAATGAAAACGCTCGAGGATATGTGAATGAATAATACATGAAAAATAAATCTCTTCGCAAACACTTCTTTTTCATATGGGAATTTGCACTGCATTTATATTATCCACCGAAAGATAAACATAACGGTTTGAAACTTCGCTTTGTTGAAAATTATTAAAAACTAATCTCCGTCTGCTACTCTGCCCATTGTGCAATTATAACAAAGATCAAAGCAGTATTGTCATGTAAGTTTTTAACCCTCCCTGAATAAGAGTCCCAACACATATCACAGAAACACTTAGCTAAATGACAAACGCATTAAAATCAGTCCAGTAGAAACTCCGTACAGTGCCAGCGTATCTAAATTCTCGAAGGAAATAAGTATAATACACTAAATTTCAATGTAGCAGAGTATTAGAAATAAACGATTAAGGTTGTTTTTAATCACAGTTTAATCGTTCCAATATTTGGTGATTAAAAAGCTGCGAGTTTTCATGCCACCTCCATGTAAGTCGCTTAAGAGAAACAGATAAATCGTTAACTGTTTAAATTAATCGTAGATTTAACAGGTCACTAGAAGTATATTAAGAAGAAAATCAGAACAAGACAAGACATTTTTAACGAACATTGAATTATACTAGATCTTTTGAACAGTTTTTGAGATATGATATTTATCATATTGGTATATTAGATCATACAATTTTATATGACTCCGTAGCCAAATGACGAAGACAGTGGATGTTTGTTGTCTGTACGGAATCCTTCACTGTACATGAACTACCATTTACCTTACTTTATGTACTTACTGACACATCCGATTCTATTGAAATGTTACTTACATATTATTATGCACCAACACGTGTTCATAATTGTTGAATATTAACGTTATTTAATTAAACACGTAATTAATTTTTTTGCTGTGATGATGCTAACAACTGAAATCATTTTATAAAAATTATTATAATTTGACGTCTACTGGAGCAGTTAGGTGGAAATGGGAATGGATGCGCCGTGCTTGAGAGCTCTGTTCATTTAAAGGCACTTGTCCGTAATTGCAAAGTGACTAAGACTTCCCTGAACGGTATTCTACCGAACAAAAAGTTTTAATTGTATCCCTTTGTTAGGAGGTCATAGGCTCTCTTAAACTTGAAACCTATGTTTTAAGTAAAGAGCATATCGAGCCTATACCGGCATTTTATCGTTAGCAACATTTGGATGTAAGTATATTTTGTCGTAGCAAAATGTATTTTAAACTATTATTCTGTTTTGTGAGTTTCAGTTTTAGTTAGATTAGACCTTACTGAATCTAAAATTCTTCAAACAAAACAATCTTATATATAAAAATGAATGTTTGTCTGTATGTCCTTTATAGAATCGTAAACTATATATTTGATCATGTGATGATCTTTGGCAAAGTTGTTGTGCATAAGCCAAAAAAGGTTTCTGACTTGGTTCACAATTAGACCCGGTAGGTGGTACTGCTGTCGGCATATCGATTGAAGCTTTTCCGGGCAGGACGACGTCTGCCGGAACAGCTAGTAGTTTATAAAACAATTTCTAACAAAATATATACTTAGGATTGAACCTAAGTACGATAAAATGGCCGTAAAGGCTCGACATATTATAGTCCTAATATATATGTATGCATACTGATAGCTGTTACCCGCGACTTCATTCTCATTTATTTTCTTACTTTTTGAACGAAGTAACACCTGGACGCTACACCTGGAATAATGCTAATCATAGTGACTATCCAAATGCGACCTTAAAAATAGTAACACCCTTAATGATTAGCTCTAAGCAGGTTAACAACTTAAGCTTCGCTGATGACATGGTGCTGCTGAGCGCATCAGCTTGTGACAATTAGTTAAAAACTTGTGAAGAGAACGCTGTAAGTCAAGTTTTAATATATAATTTTAATAAAAGTAAATGCACGTTCTTTGGACCGGATGCGAAGAATCCCCTAAGTATTCCCTCTATTCGGCTTAAAAACACACCCTTAGAGTGGGTTATTCAATTTACATACTTATGGCGTGTGTTTTCGTCGGACCTTAAGAATAATGCAGACATTGAATGGAATGAAGGGCCTTGTCTAAAAGAGCTAATATGATTGTCTGCAGATTTGCACGTTGCTCACAGAAAGTAAAGTTAACGCTTTTCAAAGCTTACGTACATCTTTCTACACGTGTAGTCTATGGGCAAATTATTCACAGAGAAGCTACACAGCCCTTAGTGTCCAATACAATAATGCATTCAGGGTGGTGTGGGGCTGCCCTACTACTGCAGCGCCTCGGGTATGTTTGCCCTGATGCGCAACGATTGCTTTCTGACTACCTTTAGGAAGCGGTGCGCGTCCATGGTGCGCGGGTGTGGGCGAGCACCAAGGCCGTTCTGGCGATGATTGCTGATAGAGTAGACTGTACTTTTTTTTTGCAGGGAATCCGTTGAGGACTAGGACCGCGACAGGCAGAAGCCTGGGGATGCTCGCGACTGGTGAGACAGTGTGGGATCGCAGATCGGGGTGGCACTAGCGCGCCGGTCAGTACCGGTGCCACGCTATGCCACTCCCCAGTTAGGATACCCCTAACCTCTGGGTTCCGTCCTGCGCCTTTGCCAGGCTACGTGTATGCGTTTCCCCTCCGCTGCCCTGCAGCGTGGCCCCGCTCACTGGCCTCCAATGAGTAGACTGTACCTACGCTAGCCACTGCTGCGCTATGCATAATAGTATAATGAAAGTATAACCTGTGGTATATATGTAAATAAGTGTGATTGTGAGTATGTATGTATGTGTTACTTTTTAAAATTGTATGTATTATTGTAATTCTGTATAATGTAATATGTATCAGAACTATGGGACATATTTTCCTGAAATAAAATTATAAATAAATAAATATATAAGGCTACTTGCTGTACCCGGCAAATGTTGTTCTGCCTTTAAAAATAAAAATTTTGAGCCCGATTCCAGCGCCATCTACAGGGACTAAATGTTAATCAAAACTATTCTCAAATCCACTTGAACAAACACAAAATGTCATCAAAATTAGGCCCACTGTTTAGGAGTATTGCGACGCCACCTACTGGGTCCAATCGTTAATTTAAATCATTCCGGGACAAACTTGACCACATACAACAACAAAAAAACACTTTAATTCTGGTACCCGATTGCAGTGCTATCTTCCTGGTTTCTAAATCATCTCAGTAGAAAATTATTAAATATATCAAAAAATAGTGGTTTGTGGTAGAAATGTGAAAATTTTGGGTTGTACTCGTATTTAATTTTTAATGCTGAATCATAAAGAAACCAAATTTAAAAAACAACACAAAAATATATAATAATATTTAGGGGTGGGTTACCCTTATCATTTGGGGGTATGAAAAATAGATGTTGGTCGATTCTCAGACGTACCCGACATGAACACAAAATTTCATACAATTCGGTTGAGCCATTTCGGAGGAGTTTGGTAATAAACACCTCGACACGAGAATGTTATATATTAGACATACATAAGTTATCTATCAATGTTTAACGCCATTAACAATTGTGTAAACCGATAGTAATGGAATTTGGTGTATGGTATTTTCAATTACGGAGATTAACTTAGAATATTATTGTTCCATCTAATAATATGTGGATCTAAAATATAAGCCCCAATAATAATAAAAAATTAGCTCAACTTTAGTTGCAGAATCCTAAAAATCATAGACAACACTAGTAATATGGTCGGAAAAGCAATAAATAGCTCGTGCGGCGCCGCTTGACCCACTTCCTGTTACATGCCGAAACGCCTGCGATTTAATCGGCCCAGCCCCACTCCGTCCTTCCGTTGAGACCACACGCTTTGCTTCTTTGACCCGTAATTATGAAATGGCGAGTAAGCAAAGAAATAGGGCTAACGTCGCAACGGTACCAAAATATTATGTTGAAATTATGTATACTAAAATAATTGACGCAGAGTTGTTAGTGAATTTATTTCTTCAAACTTAAAGTGACTGAGATAGCCGAATTATGTTTTGTTTTTCACAAAAATATAAAAAGAAACACTATTAAAACTTTAAAAGGCATAAAAAGCCTCTTGTTTTAAGCGATATTTTATGAAATCTTAACGTAATCGATGTTTTTCATCTTAATGTCTTAACTTAAGCAAATATAATCTCTTGAACTACTAAAACAATTTAAAAAATCTTTCACCAGAGTCGAACGCTACATTATTCCTGAGTAACTTTGACTGTGAATATATTTTTAATTTCGCCCAGCAAATTGGGTATGGGTGTTTGTTGGAAGTAATTTCTTGACTACTGAACCGATTATGATTTTATTCACCTGTAGAAAGCTACATTATTTCTGAGTGACATGACATCAGTGAAATATCAATGCCAAGAAAAAAGCTTATGTTTGGGCGTGCGCTGACTAAACAATAAGTCCCACGGTCAAACATTCTCTCTGATGGGTATTGACTTACCTCGAGTAGCGCCGAGCGAAGTGGGCACGGGAAGAAGTGTTTTTCCCATAAGCAATTATATGTGGGCTTATCTGAATAGCACCAGCGAAGTGGGCACGATTCAACTAGAATAAATTAAAGAGGTATGAAATGAAAAGACGTGCCAAAGTGAATTGGGACAAATTGAAAAAGAAAAAGAGTTCATCTTGAGTGATTTAGTATATATTACAATCATAAAAAACTGACAGCCTTACTGATAGCCTTTTCCCTGCAAGAACAGAAAGAATACAATTTTCTGCGGCCGGGCGCGTAAGAGGCGACAGAACATTGGCTACCACCCCTGGTCTAGAGTATGCCGCCATAACAACCATGAGTTTTGTGCATTTGTAGCCAGGTTGCAGTCTTCCTGTAGAAAGCGACAGCATATTGATAGCATTTTGTAGTTACAAATGTTCATAGGCGATGGTAACCGCTTTCCATCAGGTGGGCTGTCTGCCTGCTTGCCTATCTGCTTACTCATGCATTAAAAAAAATATTGTCATCGTTTTATGTACGCTTAAAATCACTAGTACGGTGTGCGGCAATGGAAAACGCGGCGGAGAAATTCGATGTGCAACGCGGGCTTCACATCTGATAGTAGCCAAACGGAAATTGTGCGACGACCGTCGAGTCGCGTGCGCCGCGCCTCCCAGTCGCGACGCCCGCCACATGCCGCGTGTACCTGACATGCACTCTATTCACTTTTGTATTTTATTTTTGTATCCTTTCACTGCACAAATCTCAGTCTAGCTTGCTTGCTTCTTGCTGCAAATAATAGAAAACCTTACTTTTCTACCCTTAATTAAATGTTTGGATACACTGCATTTTATGTTTACAATGCACACTCTATCATCATTGGTCTATTGGGATTATTAAATTTCATTTATTCAATAACACCAGTTTAATACATTAGTTTTGTATCTAATAGTATCACACTTTTACATAATATGCTTGAAACCCATACAGAGCAACCAGCTCTGTTAAGTAGCTACAGCTGGCCAACCGGTCCGTTGCCAGGAAACAAGTTTTCACAAATAATTGATATTTTTTTTCAAAACCATCTACTGTCTATCTCAATAACGACGATTCTGTTCGTGACACATCCCATAGCACGTAACATATCTTATACGTGACCTATGAATTAGATACAAATTTTAATTATATAGATTAGTCGTATTTAAGATAGATAGTAAATAGTTAAATATTAAATAGTATTCAGAGGACAAGTAAAATCTCATAAATTTAAACAACGTCACTAACATTTCACTCATTCATAATAGACGAAATTTCAGAAAACCGCACTGTTATATACCTACCATATCAAATACATTTAACTTTCAAATAAAATACATCTTTTATCAAATATATTTTGAATAGGCACAATAGTTTCTGAATATGATCACTAACATAGTGCACAGGCAGAAGGTAATCATGCTGATAGTTGTTAGTACCGTTTTGCTAAAATGGCAATGGATCCCTAAAACGTGTATTGCGATATTTTTGAGAAACTTTCATGAATATATTAGCCATAAATGTAACTAAAGGAATCTATCCCTCGTGCCAAATCTCGTAACTCTACGCGGTTTCACCATTTAAGTTGCATTTTTATCTCTACTTAGATTTTTCCAACAATACTTAAGCGTCCCTTATTTTTATACCTACACTAGCTTATGCCCGCGACTTCGTCTTCGTGGAATAGTTCTTAATTGGTGCTCCGCTTTTACTGGTGTTAGCGTGATAATATATAGCCTTTCTCGATAAATGGACTATCTAACACTGAAATAATTTTTCAAATCAGACCAGTAGTTCCTGAGATTAGCGCGTTCAAGCAAACAAAGAAACTCTTCAGTTTATATATATTTATATAAGATAAGATTACCTTACTACCTACCTTAACCTACCTATAGATCTTCCTTAACTTATAAACAATAATATATATTATCTAAAACATCTTAAAGTCGGTGCTTAGTAATTTTCAAAATATAGTTATTTTTATGTTTTACTTTGCACCGACTTCAAGTTGTTTTAGATAATATATATTAATAATAATAGCTTAGAAATAAGTTATTTTATACATTTTAGTTTTTTAGTTTTTGAAGGCGGTTTTTTTAAACGAAGTTTTTATTTTTTATTTGTTACATTTTAGTGTCTAGCTATGTATGGGTGGACCTAAGAATGGTGCCGCACTTCTTAAAAAAATACAGGTCCCAAGAAACGGGAACAAAAAAATGATCGTAAAATGAAAACTACTGGGCCACACCATGTCAAATTTTTAGGGGACTACATGGCAGCTATTCCGCGTCGAACAAAAAAAGAATAACGTAAATCGAATCATAAATCTCAGAGAAATCGGTGTACATATGGAACGAAAAGGAAATTTCTTTCATAAAAAATGTTCATAAAATGAAAACTACTGGACCAAACTATGTAAAATTTTTAGGGGACTAATTGGAAGCTATTCCGCGTCGAACAAAAAAGAATCACATAAATCGGATCATAAATCACTGAGTAATCGGTGAACATACATAAAAAGGCAACAAAAAAAGAAAGATCCTGACGAATTGAGAACCTCCTCCTTTTTTCGAAGTCGGTTAAAAATTAATATGTACAAGTTGGGGATAGGCTAAATAATAACGTTAACTTTACTCATTAACACTCGATATCTTTGTCATCCGTGATCACGGCTATTGAAAAGTGGCTGAAACGTTGAAATAAAATGCCGCGCCTACCGTTAAAACATACATAATAGTTTTATTTATGGAAGCCTTTTATTTATATCAGCATGTGTGTCTTGTATTTATAGATAATGGTTATCAATATTAAATCAGGCATAATATTTATAATAACCACCCTCCGCGCCGCTTCTTACCTACCCCCTTCTACGTTAAGGCTTCTAGAGCTCGTAAAATACAAGTTATGCTATAATACTTTTACGACACCGACGAATGTCAACTTTTCGAAAAGCTACCGTCCCACCTACAAGACCCCGTTCACTTTTGGCAAAAAAATATTTTTACAAAAGCTGATTCTTTTACGCGGTAGTCGTCATTTACCGTAAAATGATAACGAGTATTATACAGTTTATCAAAGTATCATAATGTAAATTAAGAACTATTGTAGTTTTTTTTTGCCTTGTAGTAGATCTAGATTTGAGCTTTTTGTTATGTAACTAAAAAGGTATAGAAAAATTATGATGCTTTATGGTTTTAGTTACTTACGGTTTGATTCATATTGAGTTAGAGTAAGTTTGTAGACTTCTTTAAGAACCAGAAAAAAGAAGACCATATGTCTATAGTTAAAAGGTTAAAAGATTTTTGCTGATTTGTCTATCTCATGTGATTCAAATTTTACTAACAATATATATTTGGTGCATAGTTGCGAAATAGAAGATCGATTAATATGTATGGGGGTGCGGTCGCGTGCACGGTACGGGCGCCATGGAGAGGCGGGCGCGGAGTCGCGCGACCCGGTGCGGAGCGATGCGGCGCGGCGCGGTGGCGGTGCCTTCCGGCGAAACGCGAGGAATGTTGCCGATAGATTAACTTCTGATCTCTTTTCCGATATTATAGCGGAGCGCTTATGTAAGGAATTCTAAGCGTTCCAATCTGGTTTAAGGCCAACTAAGGCTTACACAGAAATCCGCTCGGTATCCTTCAACGTACTACAGGAATAGATATTGTTCAATATATTGATTACTTCTTTTAGGAAGCCTAAATAGTATTTTATACACTTGTCTATTTCTAAAACCACTCACTGGAAATTCATTATTTTTATATCGTCAAAGGATATTCCTGTGGCAGTTTGAAATACTCGTAGCTTTCCTTGCGTGCACTTAGTCCTCTGATGATTTGAGAATTTTCCTGTATAAAAAGCAAAATCATACTATAAGTAATATTACGAAAAGAAAAATTAAATAAATAATCTAAAAAAAACACTCGTACGTTTATACATACATACATAATAATATACTACGCGATACGGTATTTTTAGAATCAAAATATCAAAAATACTACCCGGCGCAGGAGTTTTGCCGATAGCCTCATGATGTCACGCGTCGATGGTCAGTAGGGTTGATAAAAAAGGTTACATGAATATTTGTTGTAATAAATTTGTTATCTATTTTTTATTATATATAATTTACATAAGTATATACAATAAAAGTAAGTAATACAATACAATAATAGTAAGTAGTCATCGGCAAACAAAAAAAGGTACAACCTTGTTCTATTCATTCGTAAGATTTATGTTATTTTTCTACCTCTGTTCATAAGGAAACAAGAACATACAACGTTTAGTTATACATGCTTTTAGACGATTACAATAATCTACTTATTTACGACATACAGAGAAAGAAGTAAGAAAGTAGATCACGGGCTCCGAAACGCATATTCTATATGCTTGCATGCAACCCGTATTTAATGCTAGGCAGTGATCAAAACAGCACGGTTAATTATTGGTTTTTGTTTCAGGTACGTTAACGATCACACGTTTGTTCAAAAAGTATCAATAGTTTTAAAAGTGCATTCGGACTTAAGTGGTAAGTTGTATTTGTATGTTAGTGTTACTGTTGTAGCCGTAATATAGAAACAATTAAGCACATTTCATAATTATTATAATAGTATTAAGTAGTAATTACCTCGCTCACAGAATTACCACTGCAGTTAGCGACGGACGCTGATAGTAGGTTAACAGGCTGTCTTTAGGGTTCCGTAGCCCTTTTGATAAAAACAACAATTATAATATAATAATCATATCGTGTTCCTCTGTACGCCTGTCACTCCGTCTACGTAATAGTCATTTTTCTTGGAAACACTAAAAGTTCCGTAGAGGTGACAAAAGTTTCTCCTGTTTTCATTATTTGGCTAAGGAATCGTAAACAAAAAAATAACCTAAGGATATTGTTTAAAAAAATTCCATCCAAGGTACTTTTGAATCTCTACAATTTTCTTTTTTCAAAATTTTCCACTTCATAGTTTAAAAATGACAGAGGGCACAATTTTCGCGCTTTTGGGGGAGCTTATTCTCACTCCCTATTGATTTCAATAAAATGATCTTTAGGAATGACTGATGATGTGAATATACCTCACCATGATGTATACTATTTTTTTCAATCGTTTATCACGTTTATGGCGACCTTCCCTAATATTTACACTACATAACTTTGTAGCGTTCTACCGACTACACCTTACTTTCATATTTTATCCATGTAGGTTATCTATCCACTCATTTCTGATGAAAAATATGTAACATAGAAAGTCAGACGGACATTCACACGCACGGACATGACGTTTCCACAAGGAATTCATTTTTTCCAAAACACCTATAGAAATACACGTGGTTCCACACACATTTGCCTAGTCTATTTTTAAGAAAACGTTAAAGCGTAACATACGAAATACTTATGTACATAAACTTATTTAAATATTTGTATATAATCTCAGGTGACATTTTGAAACGTGCGGCAATGATTCTGGGATACATCCAGGTAGAGAGGGGGCGTTTTGTGGCTTGTTTGCGTACAAGTGAATTCCATTGGAACCCGCTTATATACATTCGACGCCGTGGTCTCCACGCTAGCTCCGTTCATATCCCATTAGCTGATCGATTCGCTAGTGCAATACCTCTCATTTACTTGAACGTACTTAAATCAGAAGTAGTATTGATGCTTTTATTAAGTAAATTTCAGGTAACAAGAACATAAATATGTGTAATTTTAAAATACTGTTACTTTTGTAAATTAGCCTTTAGCGCACGCCCATTCACTCACAGTGAAAGGCTCTACTATATACATATAATAAAATTGTAAACATCGAATTTCTGTACAATTAAAAAAATGCTAAAAACCGAGTCAGAGGGGTGTAAGAAGTGAAATAGAACAAATTTAGATTTTTTTTTCGAATTTTTTGTTTCTCTGTTTGTCTGTCTGTTTGTACCGGGTAATCTCCGAAACGACTGGACCGATTTACATGAAATTTTGTATGGTGATATCTTATATCCCTGGTCAACATATAGGATACTTTTGATCCCGAAAAATTAAAGAGATCCCGTGGGATAGTTAAAAAGCTTTAATTATTTAAACAGCTTACAACAGACGAAAGTAATTTCTCTGCAACGTAACATTATAGAAGTGGATATTTTAACAGGGTGTGGTGTCAGTGACAGAGTTTTATCTTATATATATATATAATGATTTATTGTATTTTATCTTTTGCAAATGGAAATTCGAATAACGACTAAACTGTTCTCTGTAAAACAAGAGATTTAATTAATTGATGTTCTTTCAACAATAAACTTATCGCTATTACAATTTAAGTAAATAAATATTACTGTAAAACAAGAGAAACAACATTTAATGCCTTATTTCCGGTTCAGGTAATATAAATAAATCTAGCAGGATGTTCACAATAATTCACTTCACTTGTCTTTTACGCGCTTCTTCAGTCATGTTTCAACTGTCATTTGTCAGTGTACATTGTGCTGTCAGTTTTAGTTTGTCCATAGATAAGAGCGTAATTTAAATGTAAATAAAGACAATCATAGGATTTTCTTTACATATATTAACATATAAAGCTGATAAGTTTGTTTCTTTGTTAGTTTGCTTGAACACGCTAATCTCAAGAACTACTATTTTTCTGTAATTTCATTACAGGTGAGTGGTACATAACAGAAGTTTTTTTTTCTAAATTTCGTCTATACACACCCAGTAGTTATTGAGTAAAATGGCTGTGACAGATATAGACTGGCCACCTTCTTCTTTGGCCATTCGTATTCCACCGCTGGACAGAAGCCTCCTCAACTTTTAAGCCACATATCCATCATTTTTTTGAGGAATATCTTTAAAATTCCGATTTTATAAGGATTATTTGGATCTAAAACCTCATAAAATACATAATTAGTACAACCTACCAAGACTTATTGTCAATATAACTATCTCAGCAACTCAGACCTTAAAATACGGCTAATCAAAACTACACATTTTACTTCAACTATATTATTATTTTTTCATAATTCAAGGACAATTTTTAGAGTTCCGTAGCCCATTTTGCAACAACGAAACCTATAAAAATTGTCATGTACCTCCGCTTGTCCATATACAAAAATTGACAGAGGTTTATGTCAAAAACTACTGGGTGTGTAATGTGTATGGATGAACATAGCAGGAAAATGTATTCTAAAGGCCATTATGTTCATAGATTTTTCGGAGTTTCACTACACTATTGTGTAGTGAAACTACGATAAAACTATCAATGAATCGTGACAACTATAAAAACTGACTTATGATATTTTTTCATTTCATTTTATGGTCTAGACATAATTTGTCCTTTTATTGGTCAGCTCTTCTTGTAATTATTATTTTTATTGAAGTCAAAATATAGAGAGATATTTATTTGGGTTGAAATATTTTTTGTAGTACTTCTATAATGTTGCCCCGTTGGACAGAGTGAGGCACCACTGGCCCGAGTGCATCGCCGCGGGAGCTAGGCTCAGCCGCTTTAGAGGGAAGTACAAACAAAACAACGAGCGTTGTACACTAGATGTAATTATTGCTTAATTAATTTCACATTTAAACTTTTTTTTTCAGTGTACCATATACATTATATACATATTACAAGCACTACAACGTGAAAATATGTATAACCTAAATATGTTCTTAGATTGCATCTCCGAAGTGTTCTGTTTTCTGTATTGACAGATTTTGGCACGTATGTAAGTCATATACATGGATATTCCTTTATGTGACGTGACAGATTCTCCCCCGTTCATTAAAATTATCTCCTTAATAAATGTTCTCTCCCTAACAAAAATATTACCATTACGTTGATTATTCAAAATGACCAACGTAAATTAAATACTATGTTATAAAAATCTTCAAGACTCTTTATTTTTATAGTTCTTATATTCTCACGTAAACTCATTTCCTTGGCTCGTTGTATGATAACCAAGTTAATCTTCGTATTCTGCAATAGGCACGTAGTTCGGCTCAATGTTATCTTCTTTGTAGATCAAGTATGTGGTGATGCATCAATAATTGTGTTGGCTTCATAACATGTAGTATCTTCAAATGTCTTCGATAGGTGAGGGGCCATCCACTAATAATGACACAAGGATTTCATGATTTTTTGACACCTGCCCCCTTCTCCTGTCACACAGCTGCTCACATTCGTGAGGCTCTTCTCTCTGTACTGTGACATCACATATTTTGTTTTATTTGTAATTGTACATCAAGAAATTATAAAATTAAAACATCAGTTCCGCAATTCGTTTTCTTTTTTAACAATGCTCATAAAGATAGAGTTGGAAAATTTTTAAGTGGTTTTGTTAATATTTCAAATTTCGTGTTTTAAATCTTAAATATACGTATATATGTGACGTCACAAAATTTAGGATATCTCCCACCTTACGTTAATTATGAACGTGATTAAATCATGTTTGATATCATACGAGTATTGTAGTTCATAAAGCCTTTATCTGATATTGTGCATACAATTATAAGTCATTCTTATTGAGTATTTTTAGTGTTTATTTTAACTCCAAATTTTCCCTCTTAACCGTTAACTTTATATCACTTTGTCAGTCAATAAAAACATGGCGGTTTGACGAATTTTTGTATATACACATTTGCATTGACAGGGAAATTCTGCATTCTATATCATGGCTAATGCACTTGTGAACTTGACCTAGTTGGTCATAATTATTGTGATAAATATTGCTACGTTTGTCCTTTCACCTTCTTATGCAAATATGCAATTTTGCACATTCTTTGTTGTTGACATTACACTTGTAGGTATTAATATCATCCATGTGCCTATTTCAAATATTCAGGATCCTTTTCGAAATCTGGATCAAAGCAATCGAATCAATAATTTGGAGTTTCCTTATCATGGCTAAAGTGCTGCTTCTATCCTTGTCTGTTGCTGTGCTGGAAATATTATATTTTTATTTATACCTTATATTGTTTCGTTTATTTTTGAGAGCTTTTGTTGTTGATTCTTGGAATCATCTTTTGTTGAAGAACTTGTTTAAAAATGTCTTGATCCTTTATTGTACAGAATGTTCCGTGCAGTCAGTCATTAATGGATATTCCATGTGTGTGACGTAACAATTACTCCTCTCCAAGTTTTCGATCTTTCATCGAAAATTATTTGAATGTTCTATTATAATATACTCTACGTATCTTCATGGACTCCCAATTTTTAAACCAAAAAATCTAGATGTTATGGTTGAAACTTAACTTCAACACTTCCTTACTAACTTCCTAAATTATAGCTGCCTTCGGCTTCGCAAGCGTAAGTTTTGGCTTAATGTTCCATGGTAATTTGTGTTTTCCGGGGTATATATACTATTGTATTTCCGAATTTAACGTATTTATATGCAGAATTTTATAAAAATCAGTCCGTATTCAATCAAGGTCGAGAAGATTGAACCAAGAGTCAATCAAAGAAACTCATCTGATTTTACATTATGATGTATATTGTTTTATTATTGTTGATATATATTGCTAGTTTTTCAGTGAATACTTTTTCAGTACATTTATCTATGTATGTAAAGAAAAGAAATCATTGTACTCCTATTTCAGTGTATTGGGCACACGGAAGAGTACTACATTTGGCGTAGTTTAAAGTTTATATGTATGAAAAAGTAGAAAAGTAGTGCAAAGAGCTATTTTCTATTCAATGTAATACATATTTGTAAATATATTGAATTAAATAAAACATACATTGCTTATGATAATGTCAAATATAAAATAAAAATTTGGCGTTAAACAGCTGCACAGAGTATACATTATATCTTAAAAGACTTTTAAAATATACCTAGGTAAATCAAAAAGTTCTTAGAATCAATATTCAAAAATGCAAAATTATTTTATTTTTCTACATAATCTTCCCCCAATGCAATGCATTTGGAATAACGCGAATTCTAATTTGTTTATTTCTTCCAATGAAATTGTTTTTTTTTTTTAGTCTCGAAAAACTCCTCTACGGCAGCCTGAAAAACATTTTCGTGAAATTTATTTCCGCGAATTTATTTCCTCTTTTAATTTTTGGGAATAAGTGAAAATCACTTGCAGTTAAGCCCGGAGAAAATGATGGGTGGTCAAGGAAATTGAAGCCAACACAGCTTATTTAGTTTAGCGCAACTTCCTATCGATGAGCGGGAGCGTTACCGTGAGGAAACAACACGCCCAACGGCAGTGTTCCACGACGTTTTACTTTAATTGCTTCACGGAGGCGAATGAAATTTGCATAATAGAGTCTGGCCTTTTGGCATTTAATTAGTAAAAAGGATTCCTTCACTATCTCAAAATACTGAAACCATAACTTTGTCAGTGGTAGGAGTATCTCGATTTTTTTTAATGGTGGAGAAGATGGTGGCTTCCAAGACATGCATTTTCAATATTGAAATGGTGGACCCACGTTTCACCCATGGTGACAAGGCGACGGCAAAAATTATCCGCATCAAGCTGAAACAATTCGAGACTACGCTTAGAAATTTCCAAAATCGCCTTCTGTTTTCGTCGGTTATCATTCGTGACACCCATCTTGGCGACAATTTTTTACCCCAGTGAATCAATTAAAATGGATTGAACACTATCAAAAGATATCTTTAGGATCTCAGGTATATCTTTTATAGTTATTCTTCTGTCTTCCAAAACCAGATTCTCAACCTTTTTGATATTTTTTTCCGTAACAGAGGTTGAAACCTTGAACCGTTCTGGTCGTCAAGAATGCGGGTCATCTTTACAGCTTGACCTACCTCTTTTAAATTCAGGCACCCATTACGCAACTGTGGAACAGCATCATCCCCTAATGTCTGCTGAATATCCGAAAATCTTTTCTTCATAGACATTGTTTCCAGCTGAGATATTTTATCACCGCAAGTAGTTCACTTTTATGCATAATTTTGCGTTTTTAGCAACTCAGCAACAAATTAAACAAATCTTAATAACATCCAAACCCAAAAAATTATGGAATTTCAAGTACAGATCGGCTAACAGTTAATTTGCCTTATATTATATATTTAAAATATATTTTTATTATACATCACCATTGTGTCAAGTAGCGAAAGGCGATGATTGGCCCGGTTTCTTCGCCGCCGCCTTATTTCCATCTTATTACCGGCAGCGCAGCGATATCAAAGCGGGCGCTACTTCGCCACCCGCGTCTCCGCCCTGTCTTTGCCTCCGTGAATTAGGTTAATGGCACGCTAGGTGATTTCCTTCTAAGCCGTATCTGAATAAAGCGCCAACACCAACACGTCAACATCGCACCGTCTCTAAAAACTTTTCGAAATTAAGTAATATTCCATTTATTTTACAATGAAGCGCCAAATGGGGCGCTTATAGACTGATATATATTTTTTTTCACTATTTTACTTGTATTAATAATAATTGTAATCATTTTTCCAACAATCAATCAAAAAGTCATTTTTTATAAAGAAATGTCTTTATATGTTAAAATAAAAATGTAAAATTTTTGAGAATAAATAAATACATGTAAATTGTAATCATATTCAAAAAATAACATTTTTGAAATTAAATGCTCTCATCTTCTGGATATTTTTCAAGTCAGCCACTAAATTATGATTCGCAACATGTATAAATACTAAATGATACAATTGAAATCTTCTTTTAATACAATTGTATTCTATTAGTGTAAATAAATGTTGTCTGGTGATTGAAATATCACCTCTTGAAACAAATATTTCAATCCAGTGAGCATAAAGGCAAAATGACTATCAGACACGTTTTATTCATAAAAAGTCTTATGGTGTTCTAAAATAAACTAATTTCTTTATGAAAATAAATTCATTAGATAAATCTACATATTAATTACGAATAGAAATGAGAGAGCTTTATTATTTTCCTTCGGTTCATTTACATTCTTTTATGTTATAATTAATTAACTTGGCAATGCCTTCCGGGCGAAGGCCCAGCGCTTCCTATGTCTTCCTGCCTTCGCCTCGTTTAATAGCATCCCTTCTTTGTCATGCCCCTCTATCTCACTTCCTCATAGCTTTTTCCTTTAAGCGTATTTTAGTTGTATTTTTTTTGCTTAAATAATCAGTTAATCTGTAGATTATTGCTTTTGCTGTTTCGGAGTGATAAGCTTATTTTCTATTCTTATTCATGCTCTATCACTATTCCACTCGAATTATTCAAGTCTTTGAATAATGCGAATAAAGCTCTATTCCTTATTCAAAGTGTATTAATTTTCTTAACCAACTACTCACCAGCTCGTTGGGATTCTTCAATAATCTTATCTGTAAAGTGGTTTTAATTAGGTACTGAAGATAACATTTATTTTATACCAAGCAATAACATTGAAAATTATACAAAGAATTATATAACTACTAATAACAAACATTCCAAATAACCTCTAGTTTCCGGGAAACTTTGAATCTCAAGAGAATAATTTTTCATGGCATGTGTTTGCATAGTTTTGATTTATTGCACTAATTCACACCGTAAAACATTGTTGTCATGGACCCGGGGCGGCGTGGTTGGTTACACAGACCTTATCGCGCTAGAGGTCATAAATTAATTCCGAATAAATATCTAATAGCTTCTACAAGCTCTTAGATATTAGCACTTTAAACTTGTATTGAAGTTACATTGCTAGTATAGGTATTTAATTAAATCGAGCCCGTTATAGAACAATTGTAAGAGGCAAATATAAAATTTTACAGAAGAACTTTACAAATAATTTTAATACATTGCTCTTAATGCTCATATTTTTAATATTCATCCTTTTGCCAGTAACGCAGATATGTGGCTAAGATAATTGCATTACGATCTAAGTTATTTCAGCTAAGTTTACAGTAAAAAGTGGAATACCTACATTTTGTCGTTTTACAGTTTTTTCTATAACAAAAAAAAGTAGTGATCACCCAGTAGCCTAAATTCAACTATAAGATGGACAACGGACATGATGAAATCACAAGGGTGCTGTTTTTGCCAAATTGGCTGCGAAACCCTAAACATGGATAAAGCCGGTTAACAATTGTTGTATTGTCATGATCAGCTATCTAGCTCCCTCTATATACCTACTTCCCAAGATTTAATAATCAGGGCTGGTGTAAAAATTGTGGTTCCGATATTCGACAATATAGTTTTCTCTATCTACGTCAAACAATTACTTCCTCACTCACTATGATACTAATCGCTACTGGGTTGTATATTATTAATTTTCCATTTCATATATCTCATAATCTTCCATTTCCTTTGACCAAACATCACAGCTCAAAATTTTAATTTTAGTTTTCAAAACCATTACTACATCTTATAATTTTTCAATAACTAGCACAAGTTTAGTTTAAAATTAAAGGTTATTTATCTATAAGTACTTAATAGCGATTGTTTTACTCTATTTATGTTTCTATTTGTGACTCACGTCAGTTTCTATAAAGTGTAGAAATTATTGTATACATTAATTGAAACCACTTTAAATGACTAAATTTCATATTTTATATACAAAGCTACAAAAAAATATATACCGTATTCATTAATTTTCATTGTTTCTAAGGTCTGAGGCAATTTGTAATTCAAAGTGAAGTATAAAATCAGTAAAATTTATGAATGATAAAAGGCAATTTAATATCCAGAAATTGTAATAAATAGTATTTGCGCAATCTTATCACAGTGTATCGAGGAGGGAGAATGAAAATAATAGTTTTGTAATGTTTACAAGTAACTTAATGAACCATAGTTTTTTATAGAGCGGTTTTTATCATATTAAACAATTAATAATCTAGAAATAATGAATATATAATGTTATATCATAGACTATACTACAGATCACTGCCAGGAATGTGCCCGTTTTGCTGGGGGACATTCCTACGCTAAGACTTGAGAAATTTGCAATCCAGCAAGCATATGATGAAGTTACTAATAATAATAGCCTTAATTGTTATTTTTCTTACATTACTACTGAAACTTGAAATTGTAAATAATACTACGGGATCTTCCATTTATTTTCCTCAACAATCACAGGAATTTTTTTCGTTTAAGGTAATAAGGACGATTTTGAAGTAATATTAATTAGGTGGGAAATAGTATACTTAGCATGTACTAAAGTAGCTGTACAGCCAGTTAATAATTTTATCTCTAATTTTACAAGTAGCCTGTTAATATCACATTCATGTTATATTTATAACTTCATAAGATAGTGTAGGTACAAATTTTAAATGATATCCCGTTTACCAGTAAAATTATTCGGATTGTATTTAGACCTCTCACATTTTTTTCTTTCACAAAGAACAAGGAAACGCATACCCTTATACATAAATATTTAATAAGATGTTCAGCATAAAAAGACCACGAGTCGGCATTCGGCATCGGCAGGCTGTTAGGGGTGCCTCGAGTAATCTCGTTATTGTACATTATCAAAGTACACTGCGGCTTATGATTCTTCCATTGCGTGCAAACTCCAAAAACCTTCACTGACTTCAATCGATACTACGATAGCACACCACATTACTTTATCCAAAGTCTTCAGTCACCTCAGGCAGAGTTTATTCAATAATATTGTAAAGTATACATTTTTGAGTTCTATGTATGGTTAAGATTATTTAATGAACAAATATAAACTGTTTTGATTAGCAAAATGAACTTGCGATTTATCCTGGAAATAATAATTGACAAAAACCTTACAATTATAAGATTGAGATTTTATCTAAACAATCATTCATTTCTTAGGTTTTTGATGATAAACGTAAAATATTTTATCTTCTGTTTGCTTGTGTAGTTAATTAATTTAGTCGAAGTACGCCACTCGCCAAACTCCTTCGATGTGAAAGCGAAGCAGATGTCAACTACAGCTGGTTGAAGGGGACCAAATGATATGAAAATGACAATTTGACCCGAAGTCAACCAGCTAAAGCGAACAACGCTACCACTTTCGCACGCGACTACGGCCCGCAGTCTTGATCGATCTTTGAATAAATCGCATCTTCTTCAACAGTTATCCATCGACCGCAGCCTCTTCTTCTAAATAAATAAAAAAGTAACATTTTTATCTTAACTACATACAAGTTCGATGAACGAAATATTTGCTTATAAAAAACTTCGTGTCAGTTTCTTTGCGTCATATTAAATTTAGAAAGGTGTAAAATTTAGCGTGTATATAGTGGAACAGATGACTCCAGAAATAGCTTGTACGAGGTGCGAGGGCGTGCGCGACGTGGCAGCGTCAGGCGTCAGGCGTCGGGCGACGGGCGACGGGCGGCGGCGGATCCGCGGCACCCGCCTCCACATATAGGGCTGGTGGCAGTACGCTCTGCAATCAGACGCAGTGTAAGCTTACCCGCTGAGAGCCGGCTGAGGAGCACGAGGCGTGCCGGCGCGCCGACATTGACGCGCCGTATGTAACCTTACACGCCACCACGCTATTTTAGTCTCGTCCGGTGCACTAATTCGGGCAGGGTTAACGATGTGGCCTCTCCGATCGCCGCCGGTCGTTACACACTTCCGTCTTACATTTTTATGTCGACACTCATATTTTGCTAAACGTAGAGTTTATTCATTATTTCAGGTTCACTACACAGTTATTAATTAACATCAAAAATTGCGACTGTATTTGTAATTTACACATAATAAGGATGCCGAAATCTCAACCTAAGACCGCAACGTCATCGACCTGACGTAAGCACCGGATGAGGGGTTCGTTGACACCGAACGGATTTGACCTTGCACCTCGTCAAGTTTGACCCAAAAATAATTCAATGTTCGGCTATATAATCTAGATGAAAGCGGTGTCCCTAAACGGCCTAAGGTTTAAGTGAGGTCTTGTCGTTTGGAAAAGGTTACCGACCCTGGGCGGCCAGGTGAGAAAAGCAGCGGCACCTCAGGTCACCGCTCGACGTCCGCGAATGCATTCCGGCCGACGACGACGCGACATCGCGAACCTACTAACCCCGCGTCGCAAGGGGCCCTGCGCCCCGCGGCCCTCCAAAATCGTGGACCCTCCTGCTTACCCCACCATACCCCTTCCCCCTCACCGCCCCTTTTCCGGGCTGTCCAAATGCTTCGAAAATATTCGACATGTATACGCGCTCATAGATCGGAACTAACAGAGGATAAACTGTTAAAATTGGACCTGAGTAAAACGTCATGAGATGCATGTGTTAACTCGCGTTCAGGTGTAATTAACGATCGTACATAGAGAGAAACAAGGAGAGAGCGACGCGTGGCGAGCTCGCGGGGCGGGCGGGTGGCAGCACGGGCGGCTAGGGCGGGCGGGCCTCGCGTCTCGACTGAGAGGCGCGCAGCATCGCGCCGCCGCGGCGCCCCGCCCCCGCGCGCGTTTCTCCCTCGCCCCCGCGCGCCATCCGCAGGCGCCGCCGCCACGAGCCGCACTGTCTGCCGCGTCTGCAACCCTGGCCCGCTGAGCCTCCGCACAGCCTGTACACCGCTGCCCACAATTAACAAGCGGCAGCACTTCAAACAAGCTTTTGCGAGAACTTTGCTATCCATGAAATATCTCAAGCAGTGAATATTTCATATTTTATCATACGTAATTATAATACAATATATTATGTAAAGATGATCATTTTAAACTAAACCGAACTGAAACTAGTAGGTAGTATTAGGTTTACTTATGCACTTAATTTAAATGTTATATTTTAACAAACCCACAATCCTGAAATGATATCTGTTCTTTATCGTATTTATAAGCGCGAAAAAGCGCTAAAATTATGCATCGTACCCAGAGAGCTTAAAAGACAGTTGGAATGTCTTTAAGGTGAAACGCAAATTTTTGCTAATAACGAATTAAAACTAAAACTTTAGAACTTAAACTTACACTAAAACCTACTTTTTTTATAAGCTACTACTGACATTTGGGGGTCACATGACAGTATATTACATGGGGTGATGTCATAATTTTACTTTTTATTAGCGGAGCCATCGAAACTTCGTTCGCGTTGTCATTCAGATGTATTTTTTGTAAATTGCAACAGCGGCATCAAAAAAAACTTCCATAGCGTCAACATTTTGACTATATTCGTCTATCGGCGTCGTTTGTCGGGATATAGAGTATTGTAAGTGTTGACCAGAACATGAACTTACTTTGTATCGAGTGTCATTTAAATACATTTGGTAGTTTTCATTTCATACTATCACCAGAGAGACGGACAAAAATCTACAAAAGGGAATTTTCGAAATTTGGCTAGTCCGAATTTTTATACTCCTTATTTTTCCCATTTTTAACCGACTTCCAGAAGGAGGAGGTTTTCAACTTGACCGGTATGTTTTTTTTTACTTTTATGATCCTATTTACGTTATTCTTTTTTAGTTCGATGCGGAATAGTTGCCATTCGGTCCCCTAAAAATGTAACATAGTTTGGCCCAATAGTTTTCATTTACGATCATTTTTTTTCCGTTCCCGTTTCTTGGGACCTATATTTTTTAAGAGCGCGGCACCTTTCGTACGCCTACCTATAGCTAGACACTAAAAAGTAATAAATAAAAAAACTGCGTGGCAATGCAGCCAGCCTTCTGGGCACGCTTAGCTCTGGCAACGGTTTATTACATTCTTTATATTTATTATTTGTTATTTAGTTTATTTCTAAGTATTTAGTATATAAGATGTGTATAATACTAAATATTGTTATTTAAAAAAACTTTGTTTAAAAAACCGACTTAAAAAACTAAAAAGCATACAATTACTTATTTCTAAAACTATTTTAATTGTAACATTTTATTTTTTTAATATATATTATCTAAAACATCCTGAAGTCGGTGCAAAATAAAACATAAAATTACTATATATTGAAAGTTACTAAGCACCGACTTTTTAATTCACTGTACAAACTCGGCACTATCTACGGATGTATATACGAGTATGTAACATAGATTAAAATTGTTCGCGTGACAGCATATGAAATCAGCTAAAGGTTTAGTGGACTTGACCGAAGTCCATTGTTGTTACTTGGGTACGGAACCTAAAAAAACATTTAAATCAATATATCTCAAAAATCACTAAACGGATATTGTTGGAATCTATTTTTAACCGACTTTCAAAACGAGGAAATAGCAAATATTTTCTACATCTTCAAGATAAAAAATATTTCTTTTTGCTTTTAAGTTTGAAGTCGGTTTAGTTCTTGTAAAAAAATATAAATTTTCAACAATTCTGTAGTCAATTTGATAAAAACGAAATTGTTCTGTCTTCACATGTCCTTCCGTCCGTCTGTCTTTGTAAGGCACAATTTCTTTTTTGAATTCTATATGGACGAAATTTTGCAGAAAGATTATTCTATCACTTGTAGATATATGAAAATAAATTAAAACTAGGGACACCATCATACAAGTAATTTAGGGTTCAAAAGTTTTCCAGTCTCCACAATGTAATACTTGCAACAACTCAGAATGGTTTATGGTAATAAAAGTACGGCAAGTGGTCACATATTTATAATTGTAATCAGGGAACCTTACGGTTTTAACCATTTTAATACACTAACTTTTCACACTCGACAAGCATTTTTAGAACACCTCGCCATCCCTCCAACAATTTTACGGTATATGAAACTTAGCAAATTGGCACAACCGATAGCGGATTGAAGTCATTGACAAACTATTTTAATTATAGAGTTATGGATGAAAACAATCTAAACATTATTTTTTGAAAATTGTAGATAATATTTTATAAAAGATATTGTGGCTAATGATGGTGGAACCATCTAGACAGTTTTAGAACTTTTGGAAAAAAACTAGAATAATCTAGAAGGAAAAGACAAGGACGGATATATTTAGAAAAGGATAGACGAAGAACTTGGGGAGGCCTACGTCCAGCAGTGGACTGTGAATGGCTGACGATGGCGACGACGAGGACGAGACGAAGAACGAAAGACAGAGATAGATAGATGTTAGAAAGGGATAGGTGTATAAACGAAAGTTCCCGAACAGAAGGTTCGGGAAGGAAGAGACGGAGATAGATAGATGGGTTCTAGAAAATTCTTCCAGGTATATAACGGCGTAAGGCGCCTACCGGGCAGATTTAAGTTAAGTTCAGTACAAGACGGTGAAATGACAAGTGTGATACTAAAGAGTTATTAGAGAAGGTTAATACAAGACAGAGACGAAATAAGTGGTGAATTTAGTGACAAGTTTGGTCGACAGATACGTGAAGGAGGTGTGTAGCGTAGTTCGAGAGAGGAACCAGAAGCGAGCTACACGCGATAATATTGGAGGTGTTCCGCGCAATATCGGCGGCGGTATTGAGGGTGTGACAACTTATCGTCGGAACTGTGCATCGTTGGTCGTGCGTATAGGGGCAACCCTGCAAAGAGGTACTACGTGCGGCTGTGTAAGTCAATAAAAGCTTTTAAATTAAAAACTGGTGTTTTCTTCCTATCCATAAGTGCGTACCCCCGCTCGTACGTAACAATATTATATAAATTATCATATTTAAAGTATTACATGTTATAAAATAAATCGAACACAGTATAAATCTATCGCGTCTGCTAACATGAAAATGAAATGTAGTGATTATAATCTGTACACAATTACCACATATTAGAGATAACATTATTACATAAACATATGTTAAGTAATAGAGAACTACTTACTCTATACAAAAAAGGCACTAATCACCGAATAAATAAAATTATAACATTATTATTCAATTAAGGAAATGGTCGATTGTATCGTTTAGAAACAAGAGGGTACATAACAAAATTAATTATTAACTTAAAAAGAAACGTAACAAGAATGACTATGCTACTAAATAACCGTAACAATAGTCTATCTATATATACTATAATAAATCTGTAAGTGGTTCGAGTTTTTTAATTCGGACTAGCAGATTCCAAAAACACCATTTTTAGAACTTTTGCCTGTCTGTCTGTCAGAGCATCACGTGAAAACTACTAAACGGATCTAAATTAAATTCGACGTAGAGCTAGCTTATGTCTCGTAACTTGGATACTTTTTATCCCGATAAATCACGTCGTTTTCGTGGAATAAACGTATTTACTAATACGTTAAAAAGATGACGTTGCAATTGCGATGTAGACAACGATCGCTGTAATTCAATAACAAATACATTGCCATGTTGCCTACATATTTCATTCATTACGTATTAGGTACTTCGTTTCAGGTTGCCTGCAACTTTATTTTGCTTTGCAATTGTCCTACATAGTATTGACTTAGTTTCTTTGTAATTGTAGTGAATAGAACAAAAAGATAAAGTATTGAACGTTTATATATATAAAACACCTAAGGAGATTGTTATGTACGTAATATAAAGCTACTACAATATTAGTCCAGTCATTATAGTAAGTTCACCTCGGAATTCGAGATACCCAGCTGTAAGTCTGCAAATACTTGTAATTGACACCCTAAAGGTTGTTTCAAAAGTTACATATGGTAGGGTGTAAGCAACTATTAAATTTCAAGGTCAAAGGTCACAAAAATCGTTTTTTTTTGCGCTTTTTTTGTAAATATCTCATTTCCTATTGGTTTTTTGCTATTTATATTTATTATCAATATTGTCGAATACAAAATTCTCTACAAATTATGTTTAAAATTTTTTTTATACGGTGAACCGTTTTCGAGATAGAGAGCGGAGAACGCGCGGTCACAGCATCACTTCAGGTCAACCGGAACCTCCGGTCGAAAACGCGTCATATATAGTGATGAACTATCGATAAATCAATGATTATAAATACTTGTCAATTTTTTCGGCCCAGAGATTATTAGAGAGTGGAACTCAAACCTTATTGGCAGTCTATAATGCTCCGAAATCTGTGAAAACTCTCGATCATCTTCGTTATATGCATTACGTCAAGTCTACAAAACTTAATAAACCTGTGCAGCTTTCAAATATTCCACCAACAAGTGCAACTGCTCATCAACATTTCAAACGTGTATATTATCAAGTTCAAACTTGGTTAGGGCATGATTTGGAACCCAGGTATGGGGTTGGGCAATGCGAAACAATTTTCTGGAGCCTATCATGACAATTTTACCACCTGCTCCAGGAGACTTGCTAAATACAATTTTCTGCAACTACCTACCTAATGTCTCAACTCCAAACGGCACAAATATGTAACCCCTTCCTAAGGTATGGAACCTTAGGAAGGGGTTACATATTTCCGCCCTTTGAGCCCTTCAACTTTTAAAGCAGCATTGACAGCCTCTAACTCAGTCATTGGAAGATGTGAGGGTGCTAGTGTCTACATATGTTGCGTCCCAAACATGCGGCCGTCCCATCTTCCAAGGAATAAGTGACATACCATCCGGCCTCTTGCCATCGTCGCGTACCAAGCCATTTGGTTCTAATACGGCCGGTACGCCGACGCTGACAAGAGCCCGGTAGATGATGTCATTGAGGCTGGCATGGCGAGATCTTCGACCAACACTTTATAAATATGCTAATCCGTGGTGTCTAAACGGGTCCACCATACTCCACACTGGCAACGATGGGGTACACAACATGGGGCCCCCCAAGTGAAGGCTCGCAGCTAAACGAATAGTAGCCTGATTTAAGATTGTGCCTGTATTGAAGGATGGGTGTGCCTGCAGCCATTGTTAAATACACACAATAAAAAGATTAATTCATAATTTATTTGTTTTTTTTCATAATGTAAGAAGTTATTAATATAAATAATTCCTATATTTTCATTCAAAATTCTGCAATTACATGGGCAGTGGGCATGTAAGTGTTGTTAAATAAATAAATACTGAATAAAAAGTGGATAGGTTAGGAAAAAGACGATAAAATATAATATAATAGTTAATAAAAATTGACTAATATTTATAATCATTGATTTATCGATAGTTCATCAACTATGGCGCGTTTTCGACCGGAGGCACCGGTTGACCTGAAGTGATGCTGTGACCGCGCGTTCTTCGCCCTCTATCTCGAAAACGGTTCACCGTATTAAAAAAAATTAAAACTTAATTTGTAGAGAATTTTGTATTCTACAATATTGATAATAAATACAAATAGCAAAAAACCAATAGGAAATGAGATATTTACAAAAAAAGCGCAAAAAAAGATTTTTGTGACCTTTGACCTTGAAATTTAATAGTTGCTTACACCCTACCATATGTAACTTTTGAGACAACCTTTAGGGTGTCAATATACAAGTATTTGCAGACTTACAGCTGGGTATCTCGAATTCCGAGATTCTTACCTAATTTAAGCTTAAATGACTGGACTATATAGGGTTTTTCACGCAGGGAAAACACCACCATCACAGTCCTTACGTATGACCACTTCGAAATGAGCTTCACTAATCGATTGATGAGATGAGAACATAGGCTTTAAAATATTTTGTTACTCGCGTCCCTGAGGTAATCCTGAACATATTCAAGATATATAAATAACTCTTTATTTTATTTATTAAGGGGGAAGCCAGTAGGAAGATTCAGGTGGGCTGGTCAGCATTCGGTAAATTTCGTCAAGTCTTCTCGTCGACCGTCTCCGCAATGCTGAATCTTCGAACAGTGCGTCCTCCCTATCCTGACCTATGAAACTGAGATGTGCACACTCACAGCAGGATTGGTCCACAGGCTCCGAGTCGCTTAAAGCGAGCTATGTTGGATATTTCTCTTATGGATAGAATTAGATTGGACGATATCCGTAAGAGAACCAAGGTAAGAATCGACATAGCTCACAAAATTAACAAGTTGAAGTGGGCTCGTCACGTCTGCTGCAATACCGATGGCAGATGGAGTAGACGAGTCTTGGAGTGAAGACAGCCTCTCGATAAACGTAGTGTCGGACGCCCTCTATCCCGATGGACTAACGATCTGCACAAGGACGCCGTCCATTCCAGGGCCTACGCCCTGGATGAGGAAGCCGGAGGACAGGAATGAACGGCGCCGACTTGGAGAGGCCTACGTGTAGCAATAAATTGCGATTGGCTGTCGACAAAGTACACTAGTACAGAAAACTTACAGGCTAATACTATGCTAATTGTACACAAATAGCAGATATATTTACAAAGAAATGTTCAAACGAAATCATATAGATTATCTGAATATCTAGAGACTTTCGAAAATTTTCCAATATTAATTTATTAATTTTACTGCCTTTGAAAAATTAATTTCATGTCGTTTTTTGTGATGATGATTTTGATGTGATTTTCTGTCTTGCTTCCCTGCATAGTTATCGAAGATCTTGGGATGTGTTATGAGTATTATGAAAGCTTGCTGTTACAATTTTTTATTCACCTAAATATTCTTAGCGTCCACTGGAAATATATAAATCTCTCACCCATAACCTCTGCCAAATTATAGGTTTCTTTAACACCAAAAAATAGTTTATAAATACACATTTATTTTTTAAAACAATCAATCTCCTACAAATACGTTATTGAATATAAAACAGATCAACAGAACATTGTTTTCCACAGCCCTTCAATTTTACGTTAAAACCTCAACACGATTTTATCTTATGCCACATTGGGAAAATCCTGAAATTTAATAAATTGTTAGAAATGTCAAACGGCAAACCGAATAAATGGATGATATTAAAAATGTTCTATTTTCCTAACATTAATTAAATATTAAGTTGCGGTGGTCAATTGACCGCACCTAATTTTATCCAATACTAGCGGACCCGGCAAACCTTGTCCTCCCCTGAAAATATAAAAAATTAGAACCCGATTGCAGTGCCACCTGTACAGTCCAATTGTGAATCTATATTCTATATTATCCCGATATTTCAGAAATCTAATGATGCCACTATAATTTCCGTCAAAATCGGCTTCGAGACCCCTTTGAATATCTTTTGCTGTTTCCTATAGTTTAGTTGAAAAATTCATTTCTGTTAAAACAACCATTTGGGTAATATGGAAATCGACTGTAAAACTTAATTTAAAGTAATTCCAAACCCAAATATATACGGTAACCAACTAAATATACCTAACCTCGAATGAACCTATTTGTAAAGCAACGATACCCCTGAGATCTTTTGTTTGAAATGTTTCCCACAAACATGAGAATAGGAACAAACATGATAAGCGTGCTATGAAACACCTTATGTGTGAAATTAATTCGAATTTAAATATTGTTGTTTGTGATCGTTTGGGATCGGGCTATGCCAATCCTGTGTGACAGTTTCCGTGATTATTTCAACGCGAACGCAATTAGAGAGGAGTGGCTAGCCTCCTCCTGTTTGTTTTAATTACGTCGAAATACCCGTCGCTCTGTCCGCGATCGCGCTGTTCCCGCCCAATCCACTTTTTTTATTGCAAATTACAAACCCCATTAATGATAAAAACCGACTGATTCCACACTCCGAATTTACAAAAGCATGTAAAGCGCCAACTTTAACAATTAAACCCAATTCAAATCCAATTGAATTCGGAATACTGTTGAACACATCGTCACTTTGTTGTGGCACTTGTAAGATTTTTAGGTGTAATACATATATTATTTTAACGACATTACTATATATGATTCACTATATATGTCACTTCTTTTTTGGGGACTCGCTGATTCTCGAAAGTTGTAAGTCTATAATTTTTTTGTTTGTACCTCTACTCCAAAATACTTATTAAAACCCCATTTTTTTCAGTTTTTTGTTCAGTCTTTATGGCAATTTTTCGATAATTTCGAGATTTTTCTTTTAAGGGCACTGCGTGCCCCGTGCGCACCCACAGAAAAAGCCCCGTGTACTGGTATTCGCCTGCAGCTTCATCCATGTTGATAGGTAGCAATGAACAAAGTTGTTTTACCAATATTTAAAATCAACTTCCCATAAAACCTCAAGAAAACTAATTTTATTATTCTATTCTATGCGTAAACACACACACACACGTCTGCTCGCTGTGGCTTTTAACATCGACTTTGATCTCCAAAATACAGGCTTCGCCGAGTTTGCGACCAGTAGGTAATATAAATAATGTAAACTTGACTTTCTGACAATAAAGATTATTATTATTATTATTTAAGATTTCTAGTTGAAAGACAAAATATCTTAATAAATAAGTCCTAAAATTTGGTAAAGATCAAAATACCTCGTTAAAGTTGGTTTAGTGGTATTGAAGTTAAGAATTCTCGGGAAATCATACAAAGTCCCGGGATATTCAGGTACAAAATTTCATGTGAATGTTCATCATTCATGTTTTAACGTATGATCAATTCTCAGGAAAAAATCTAAGATTTCCGGGACAAAAGTAATGGGACATAAAAAAAAGTAGTAGCTATTTTTAGAAAATATTTAATAATAATCGGTGCACTTTAACCACTATAAATCACTCCATAGGATTCGCAGGATATAAAATACCGCAGCATTTAAAAAAGAACGTACTATTTGACCAAGCTAACTTGACGAACGTGTGGAATGCGGCCTCCGCGCCCCCATACCGCATACCTAATGTCGTTTCCATGGAATATACGGATTAGAAAATAGATGGCGCTGCAATCGCGTTTTTGAATTCACCAACAAATACTTAGGTTGTCTAAAAAAAATCTCATTCATTTTATTAATTCAAATCAGGTTGGTTGCGATTTGCCTCTATTTTTCGCTTCGCAGTTGTGTAGAGTATATGGACTTAGTTTTTTTTGTTTATGTAGTGAACTTAGTAACAAGAAACAGTAAAGTATTAGGTAAAATACCTAATTAAATTTCTATATACGTAATATAGAGCTTCTGCCCGGGCTTCTTCATACGGCGTAGCCGCGGGAATAACTCTAGTACTAGTAGTATAATAAATCTGTAAATGGTTTGAGTTTGAACAATGCGTTTATAAATATGAAAAACAACTAGGGGAGATAATTCGTACCAGAACATTCCTAAAATGCAATTTTAGGATTTTTGTCTGTGTCTTTCTGTCTGTTAGCACAACACGTAAAAACTACTGAACGGATTTAAATGAAACTCGACATAGAGATAGCTTATATCCCGGGGCACAACTTAAGGTAGTTTTTGTCCCGAAAATGACATTATTTCCGTGGGATAGACGAAAATAACGAAAATGATGGCGCTACGATCGCAGCTTTTAAAAAAATACTGATAGTATTACGTTTATATACCTGGAAGAATTTTCTAGAACCCATCTGTCTATCTCTGTCTCTTCCTTCCCGAACCTTCTGTTCGGGAACTTTCATTTATACATCTATCCCTTTCTATCTCTTTCTTTCGGTCATCGCCTATCCCTTTTTAACATCTATCTATCTCTTTCTTTCGTTTATCGTCTATCTCTTTCTAAATATATCCGTCCATGTCTTTTCCTTCTAGATTGATCCAGTATTTTACAAAAGTTCTAAAACTGTCTGGATGGTTCCACCATCATTCGCCACAGTATTTTACCTCAGTAAAGGAAATAGTTTAATTATGTTCGTAAATATTATATAGTTGTTTTTCTATTGCCAACCCATTAAACTTAGAATTGTGAATAACAAGATGGATAATAGTCCGAAAAGAAGAGGTAGTGTTCGCACGTTTGAATTCTGGTTATTTATTCCCCGTTTGCAGCCTACACTTTTTTATGAGTATTTTTGAAGCGAACATAGATGGAGTAGATTTAAATACAGTAACTTAAAAAGCTTGAAATTGTCACGCCGCCGGCGCGTTTTTTTATCGCGACACACGTGTCTATGTCACACTAATTTTCTCCAAAACTACTAGATCTATGTGGGTAAAACTTTAAGGAAAGTGTAATCTAAACTGACTGACTCATAAACTGCATCAAAGTTCAGGATTTTTTAAAATAAGTATGCAAACTTTAGATTAAATTATATAAATATGGAGAGACTGGCTCTTAATCGCAAAAAAAAGGAAATTTAAAAATAGAACTGCAGTAAAACAAATGAATATAGCCGAAAAAGAAAATTTACTCGTAGTATCAGATTTGCGTGTTATTTATAGCAAAGTTTTAAATTGATTCTCATTAATTTTTTATTCTTTTGTCAATTGAATTATTGTTACCAGCAGAATTGTTGGGTTAGTTTCATCATCAACATCAACTCATCGAGAGTTTTTGAACCATAATATGGATACTTCGTCCGAACAAGCGGCTCAAACTGTAACATTGGTGCGGGAGGGCTTGGATCAACGAACTATTGGTAGAAATTTAAATTTAAACCAGTCTACGGTTTCTAGAACATACAGAAGGTTTGTGGAGACAGGTTCTTACAGAAGGAGACGTGGTACAGGCAGGACTCGAGCAACCACCGGTCGTGATGACCGATTTATTGTTACAACTTCCCTGCGAAATCGTTTCCTCACGTCTGTTAACATCAAAACAGAGCTTAATGAAGTGCGTGGAGTAAACGTGAGTGCACGAACAATAAGAAGAAGGTTAAAGGAAGCGGATATCACCCCTTTTAGACCAGCAAATGGTCCAAAGTTGTCTATAGCTCACAGACAAGCTCGCTTAAGATTTGCGCGTGATCACCTGAATTGGACAGAAGAGCAATGGACCTCCGTATTGTTCACGGACGAGTGTAGGACATGTTTATATGGTGCAGATGGTCGCAGAAGAGTCTTTCGCCGACGTGGGGAGCGATATCCTCAAAGTTGCATTGAGGAGCGTGTTCCTTTTGGAGGCGGTTCGTGTATGGTCTGGGGTGGCATATCGATGAACGGGCGAACAGAACTTGTGTTCATAGACATGGTCCGTCAAAACGGTAATAGAGGGGGTTTGACTGCACATCGCTACATAACAGAGATCTTAGAAGATCACGTGGTGCCTTACATGGGATTCATAGGCGAAAATTTTACTTTAATGCAGGATAATGCCCGGCCGCACGCTGCTGCACAAGTTCGACAATATTGCGAAGAGGTTGGGATACGTACAATGAATTGGCCAGCACGCAGCCCGGATCTTAATCCCATTGAGCATGTTTGGGATGTTTAAAAAGAGCAGTTTATGCGAGAAACCCTTTGCCCACGACAGTGGCAGCACTAAGAACAGCACTTTAAGAAGAATGGGACAATATTCCGCAAGATCTTTTAATAACCCTAATAAAATATATGCGGAACCGATTAGAATCCGTAATAAGGGCACGTGGAGGTAATACACCTTATAAAAACATAGATAAACCCTTGCATAAAGTTTGTGTCTATTGTTAAAACCAATTTTTTAATTAAACCAATTTTCCTTAAATTTCGGTTTTTTCTTCAAAAAAAGTCTTAAGGTCCTTTCCAGTACACAAACCTTAACTTAAGGATATGACCCTACGCTGTTTTAAAGTTCACGAACCAATCTAGAGGTTTCAATTTAAATCTGTATAGAAAGTTTGCATACTTGGTTAAAATATTTATTTCAAAGTCGTCTATTACTTTGATGCAGTTTATGAGTCCGTCAGTGTATATGCCGTTACAAAGGTTGTAGTAAAATCTTAATAAATCATCGTCATAATTATTACAGGTTATTAATGACTTTTTATTTAAGTAAATACTTTAAAGTAGGATATTCTGAAACAATTTGTGATTGTTGTAGAGCTTTTAAAATACTTTTAACGTTTGATTCCCACAATCTATACATATAATAAAACTGTAGAGGTTGAATTTCTGTACAATAAAGAAAAATGGTAAAAACCGAATCAGAGGGATGTAAGAAGTGAAATAGAACTAATTTAGATTTTTTTCAATATTTTTGTTTCTCTGTTTGTCTGTCTGGTTGTACCGGCTAATCACCGAAACGACTCGACCGATTTAAATGAAATTTTGTATGATGGTAGCTTATATCCCTGGTCAACATATAGGATCCTTTTGATCCCGCAAAATTGAAGAGTTCCCGTGGTATTGTTAAAAAACCGCATCTCGCGGACGAAGTCGCGGGCAGAAGCTAGTATCTATTGAATTTTTGAAATATGGTGTAGTTTGGATTACATGGTTTTTTGTAGTTCCGTAGCGAATAGAAGGTAGGAAGAAGAATAACAAAATATGTGAGATCTAAAGAATTCTTTATTTATAATTCTTGGACTGCCACCCACCGATGTTATGAAAATTGAATGTTTGTATTTTATCCAACTAACATAATTCTTACGTGGAATGAAGGTGCTTCGTGCTGTTTTTACTATCACACCACCTGCCAGCGACAGGCGTTCGTTCATCCCCACTTTTTTGAGTGGCATCACTCATTTAAGCTTTTATCATAAAGAATATTTCGCTAACGCCCTCTATAATATAATTTGGAGTGAGCACTCCATTTAGGTTTTTTCATCCTTATACATTTTCGGTTTTTGCATATTCTTACTAGATACATTATTTTTAAAGAGGATGTTTAAAATTCTTTCAAGGCCGGCAGCACTTTGATACTTTTAATGTTGCGAATGTTCACAGCTGACGCGACGGCAGGTAACTACCTTTTATAAGGTGGCCCCTGTCTACCTGGCAGCTGTATTTCAGCTATAGAAATCCGAAATTGACAGTTTCAGGCTTTTATGAAAATTAGCAGAAATTATAATTTATCATAATTAAATGTTATGTTAGTCATGTTAGTTTATTCTGTTACGAATGGTCTTCTAATAATTTTCAACAATTGAATATAACTTTGGAGACATCTTTGGCTTAGATTAGGAGCTGGGAGTTGGGTGAGTGAGGGGCGTTTAACGGGCTAATTATCAAAAGGCTAATGAAGTTTGTATTCAGCGGGCGGGCAGAGGGCGGCGAGCGGGGCAAGGGGCCCGGGGCAGCGACGTGCCGCGACTCGGCAAAGCGCCCCACCTGATAACTCCCCACCCTCCACAGAAAAATTGCAGAGAAAAAGTTTCATCGCGGGGGAACGTGAATGAAATGAAGAATTGTGTCGGCCGCTTTTGGGATTATTTCCAACATAAAATTCCTTGAGAACCTTTTCGGTCTGTTTCAATTCTTAAAATTTGCCTCTCAGCAAAATAACATTCTCTCTCCCCATTACCGCTAATCGCCGATATTTAAAAGGTTTTAATAATTAAACATCAACAATTATTGATGATATCTATTTTTTTTAAATTGATGTATTATTGGTCGTAGATAAATCGTATAAAGTACTCAAAACCTAAACAAATAAAACATAGTATCTTGAAAGTGCTGTCTTCCGATTAAAATGTAACAACATACATTTAATTTTATAGTGGCAGCATTTATGGAATGAAACACTTCGTTGTAAATATCCAATGTTCTCAGTCCCCGCAGTACTTTTGCGCTGCCTGATGTCTCAAACTCACATAAAACGATAGTTCCCGCCGCGGGTCTCCTTGAAAAAGGCATTTATATGATAACGACCACTATCGCGCCCACACAAGGAAAATAGACATTTTTGTGCACTAAATTATATAAATTATTGTTGGTCCGAAATGTTTTTGTACTTAAACTTGATTAGATAACGTGGTCGGTATAACAGCGGTTGTGGAAACATAAAACGTAACTATATAAATGTTAACAAAGTACTCATAATTTAAAGTCTTCTATTTCCATGTTAAAAAAAAACCTTATAAAATCGTTATTCCCATCCGTTGTCGGTTTATGTCAACATCATTTTTCTCATAACTATTAAATCTATATATTTATAATTGATGAAACAAG
The DNA here is from genome assembly GCA_012273795.1 of Dendrolimus punctatus. Taxonomy (NCBI): domain Eukaryota; kingdom Metazoa; phylum Arthropoda; class Insecta; order Lepidoptera; family Lasiocampidae; genus Dendrolimus; species Dendrolimus punctatus. Next base: position 8,847,048 of record CM022536.1, read on the forward strand.
TAGAAATATGTAATTGCCTCTACAGCCGCTACACAGCACTGTAACAGAATAGTGAAAAATAAAAATAAAAACCAGGGGTAGCCGCCATGCCTACATGTAACTAAAAATTTTGAAATTTTACTATCATTACACGCTATCGTATGGGATATCATTAGTCGAATATCCTGAAATCCTGATAATATTGTTTAATGGCTTTATTTAATTGATGCAAGTTTTTAATTCTACCATATAGATTTTTCAGTATTCCTTTCATAGTTTAAAAGTTATAGGGAAAGCACAAACAACCTTTAGCCACATGTACAGTGGCTATCCTTATCTTTACTTTGTGAAAATTTCATTAAATAACTTTGTAGCGCTAACTAGACTACACCTTCCTGACAAATTTCATTCAGGTAGAATCAGTAGTTTCAAAAAAAAATTGTTACGAATTTGTGGGATGTGAATTTAATTCATAGTTAACCACTGAATACAACAAGTCCAAACCGAAAAGCAAAAATGTCGTTATGAGATACTCGCTCCGCAAGTACGCAACTCACTCATAACCGACGGATCGACCTCAAATATTTGTAAATCACACATGGCCTCCTAGAACCTAATGGCTTCTAATAATTCGCATTAAATGCAAACAATAGAAATAATATTTTTAACATCTTACTGGAAGGCGTACAAAGGGATAAGCGCGGACAATTGGCACTCAAATTGGAAAGGATAATAAAACACCTACAAAGGACCGGTTCGCAACAATATATTGACATCACTGACAGACGGGAAGCCAAACTGACACTCAACGACAATTGCTTTGAACAAAGACCCTTTGCGTAAGTTTTGCAATATAGAATATCGTCAAATTAATGCTTTCCTATCCGTACTCTTATCCTATCCGTAGACTCGTGGAACCTCTTGGAACTCTATTAGTTCATGGACTGCCACGTACTATGCCCATTTATTTGAATAAATATTAATAATTTCTAATATTTAATTTAAAATGGAAATTCAATATCACCTTATTGTTTAAAAATAAAATAGGAGAATAGTTTACCGCCGCCCGCCCTTAACACTGTTAACCTAATTAGGTACAATTATACTAATAAATTTAACAAGCAAATTGTAAAAAATATCATAATTTTATATGGAATACCGCTATTACTCAAATCAAAATTATGATAATATTTGTTACAAACGTAACGTCCGTTTGCGTTTTATGTGATGAGGATGACCTATTATTTGATATCGTAAATCTTGAAAAATGTCTTTGTAATGACCAACATATTTCTGGAGGGTCCATTTTGTTGGGCAATAAGTCTTGCCTAATTGTTTGAAAAGATAATGCGGTGTCGCTTTATTGTGAAATGGGTGGTGGTGTAACTGAGCACAGGATACCTACTTCCATTCGTGCTGGTTTGTTCGAGATAGTAAAATGTGTCGGCATCTGATCTGATGATTTCAGATAACAGTATTTATTTGAGTCCTTATATACTGTACTATTCCATAAGAGAGTGACAAGTTTAGCGTACGGGGTAATTTAGGTTGCCTGGAAGAGATTGCTTCAAGCGATAAGGCCGCCTATTGTTTTTACCAAGATAATACTATTATAATCGTACATTTTTGCAATTTTTTATTTGCAGAGCAATAGAGTGTTATCTATCTAATTTTTACTTTCAGCTATTTTGCGATATGTTTTGTGAATATAATTTTTCTAAACTTTAATTTCTATATTTTTTATGTAGAATAATGTCTGTTATGGTTGTGTTGGGTTGGTCAGTATTAGGATGGGACGCCGTCTCCTCCTTCTGCGAGCGCGTTATGCTTGCGAAGGAGGAGGCGGAGCGGGAACGTGAGCGCATATCCCTGCTCCGTTCCCGCCAAAGGAGGACGCGTCGGCGCCGGAGGGCTAGCCAGGACCTTCGGCCACCGTAAGCGGGCGGCGCAGGTGGGGCCTCTTGGGGTATAGAGGTTCTCACTCACCTGCACATGCCGTCGAGATGAGGGCGCGAAGTGTTCCGTGCGTGCTCACCTCTCCTCCCGTGGGGCGAGTTACAGACCGCCCCACGTCTAGAGAGATTGAAGATGCCGGGGGATACAAGTAGTCCCCCGGCAGTGGAAGAGGCCTTGCGAGGCCCACGCCTGCCAGGGCTGCGGAGAGGCTAGGTCATATACCCGTAGCCCTGGCATAAGGCGAAGGACGGAACACCCAGGGGTTTTAGTGGGTATCCCTAACTGGGGAGTGAAAAAAAAAGGTTGGTCAGTATGATATTGTTACGAGTTGCGAGATTCTAATTAAAACGCCATTGTAATTATTATAGACTTTATTAGAACTATACAACCACGTATAACACAGATACAAATATAACCGAACACAACAAATCCAAACGTAATGCAGAAGGTCGTAATTCAATAAAACGCGCAAAGTCCGTCACTAATAGATTCTCGAATGTATACACGTCTCGCCTTGATCCTGGTTCTCGCTTGACTGCCCCCCCCCCCTCTTCAATCAGGCCATCGTTTTATACTGCACAAATGCAATGTGTCCGCCCGGTATCGTGGTCCGAAGTTCCTAGAATCAGCTTGTACTTTAAAATCCATAACACCTGGCTAATGATTCCAATACATCTATAGGCTGTTCTCTAGAAACGTATGTCAATAAACAAAAGAAGACGATCATAAAGAATTACAATAGTTTCATTGTTATTAGATATTAATTCATATGCCGACGGGTAATAAATGTGCTACTACAAATCTGCGCGTGGAATTCGTCTTTCTCGGCACCTAGGTTGTAACAATATTTATGCAAAGTGTGTGTCTTCTGAAGTGTTTTGTAATTACATGTAGTTGGCGTGTATTACTATAAAAATACTCATCTAATAATGAATGTGTTAGGATTATCCCTAACCGCGCCGATAATCCGGCACCACAGCCGCCCGGGGATCGAGCTCTCCAGCAGTTACGCCATCTGCTTTGACCTGCGCTCATATCACACGTGTTACTAATTACCCATTATAAATTTCTACCTGACGCTCTACACAAAAGGTTTTCCCGAACGAGTGCAGTCAAATCCTGGTGAATAGAGGTTAGTACCTAGTTTATTTTGAGAACAAGTATTTACTGAGGTAACATTGCAGTAAATTTTTATCTAGACACAATTTACCCGCCAAAACTTCGCATTATTCCAATTGGTAGGTCAATTTCTTGATCACAATTCTAAGGGCCTGCTCGATCGATGTAATACCATTCTCTCACAGAATACCGGCGTAAAATGGTAGCCTTAAGCTAATCATGTTTTGTACGGTGAATGAGAATTAATATGAAATGTCTTTCTGTAATTGATAAATGAGAGTTGCGGTGGCCCACTTTCCCCTCTCCCTATCCCAACTCATTACTGTCCAATCTCTCTATCCCATACCTCCTATATTGCCTCCTCTATCTTAACTAAAAGCTGGCAACGTTTCGTAAAGTTTGCCTTCCAAGCCCATCTGCCTATTTTCCAGCTTCAAGACAGTAAAATAATCCCCTTTTCCATTCCTTTTTGGATAAATAATATCTTTGTATCCTGTCTATTTTCGGTATTGAGATTACATATTATGTTACGGTAAATGTGATTAATTAAAAATTATTATTAATTATCGATCATTATTAATAATTAAATAGATAGATAACACTTTATTTATTGCTCACCAAATATACAATTTCAAAAATACATCATTTATTTAATAATTTAATATAACATTGTCATGGTAGAAACAATAGGCGGCCTTATCGCTTAAAGCAATGTCTTCCAGGCAACCTAACTTAAGGAATAGCTTAACCTAATCTGGCGATATAGGTGGTGCAGATTGTTAGGTATATCATAAACAAACTTACTATTACAAACTACATATTTTATAACTTAAATTACTTTATAAATTAAATACATACAAACATATTACAATAATTACCTCATGATTTCGTAAATGTGAATATAAAATTAAAAATTCATCACTTTTTGTTATTATTTATTCATCGGCATATTTGTCCAGAAGTTATTTGTTTATAATACCACATTACCTACGTACAAACATAACTAAAAGAAACTTACATGCAAAATCGTTTATTATTTAATTTAATTTTAATCAAACAAAAACAGATAAAATAATAAGTATGGGGTACAGCTATATGGCACATTTATTTATTAGTTGAGATATAAAGTTAATTTTGGGTAGTGATAAAAAAATAACCACGAACCTTCTCCATCCGATTCTTTTTAATATAGGTTGGAAGCTATGGTGGGGCGAAGCGTAGTTCTAGCCTTAGCCTTCGTATTTATTTTTGTTATAACCACCCAAAATCCAATTATACAATCAAAGACTCCGTATAATCAACATTCCAAATTAAAATCTTTCTTCTTTTCTATGTTCAATAGGTATTTATCGATAATACCTAATACAACACTAAAATAAAAAATAATAAAACACTAAATAAATTGAACGCCCCGCACACCGCTCTCCCAGCCCGCCCTCACCTCTTTGGCTCAATCGAACAGAATGAAGCTTAGAGTACCTTATTTTGAAAAATTATTACATTCGTAGGTATTAAGGTTAAATTATTTATCACTGATAAATATAATCACATTTATCGGTGATGATTTCTCACTTTGACCACGACTTTCGGTAATTATTAATAATGATCGAGAATTATTAATAACTAGAAAAGAAAATCACAAAAGATTGTAAACTATAGATTTAGTGAAAACTGTATCGGAAAATTTACCAGCAGTAAAAAATCACTTTGGAATTCCATTATTTTTTAATTTCGCCATTTTTAATAATTCCCAGAAAAAATCCCGAGGGATTCCTGGGATAAAATAAAGATAAAAAGTAGCGCAAAGTTTAAGTCTAAGAATTAGCTGTCGATCAGTGAAAACCGCATCAAAATCGCCCCAGTAGTTTTTAAGTGAATCCTGAACAATTACACAAACAGACAGAAATCTAAAAAAAGAATCCTGTTCTCCATCGTTTATTTCTTTTTTAAATACCTTCAAAGTACAAACACGGCGCGGCATGTTTAAAAATTTATAATATAGCTTCTGCTCGCGACTTCGTCCGCGTAGTGCGGTTCGATTCGACCACTACAGTTTTATTATATGTATAGATAGGTTTTCAATTATTCATCATCATTAATTAATATCTATAATATTCACTTATAATTACATCATTTACCGTAACATATATACCAAATTTCCTAAAATATAGGCTGTTGCAACTGTCGTCTTTGTCTCATCTAAAATATTAAATTGCCAAAATAAAGTTCTGATACATTCTCAAATATCCGATTTTTGTACTGTAACTGGATCTTTATTAGTGCCTTTCTATTGTACCTACATTTAAATAAGTGTTTATTAAATTTAATGTGTTTTTTTCTCTCTTCACGACTAGGTTTTTTTGTTAATGCAGGGGGAATCGGGAGGTGTATTTTCTGACTTACTTTTAATTTATACTTTAAAGACAGGATATACCATCCATGGATATGTCGATCTAGGCACAGTAAAGGGTTTCGTAGCTTATACCTAGTATTCAAACTGCTCGACCATTGTAATTCTAATATTCACAATACAAGTAGCGGTCATTATAACCGAAATTGGTTTTTACAATACTGTGCGTTACCGAAATCCTATTAATAATTATCATATCCTTCATATTTTTAAAAATCCAAAATCATCGATTTGAATCTATGAAATACCTTACTACGAATTGTTTTAAAAGCGTTGAATCGTCATTGAAATGCCATCTAGCGTTGATACCTATAAATGAGTTGTGTTTTTTCAATGGGAATAGTTACACGATTTTAGAAAATGTCGTTAGGGTGCTCTGATGGTACTTGTGCTATGTATATTGCAAAGTTGAATGACCACATTCATACATATTCATATTACGGAGCCAGTGCAGTTTGTATACTAGAGAAAAAATATAATTGTATAATATCAGACCATAGTCTTACTTAGCTAGGCACTAGAACGAAATAATTCTACTCGATTAATTCGATTAATCAAATACTTTTATGACTTTATGTTATCATTCGTACACCGTAGTCGATGACTTCGAGTCCGACTTGGACGTCGCCATAAACATACACGCCGATTAATCGACTTCACTTACCGAGTACGAGTCAGCACCTCACCGGTTCTCTTCCATAGCCAGCTGTCGCTCGAATGACTCCAAACAATCGAGAAACATCTATATTGTTCGATTGAGGAGCGAGTCTATTGTTGACTCGATTGTAATTTACGTCGATTGCAAATCGTCATCGCTAGTCATATTACTAGTAGGTTTGGCCCACGCCTTCACACTTCAGGGGAAATAAAGGTTTACCCACTATGCTTATCCGAGGCGTATTGACTCCCTTCACGCATCGGCTTAAACTGATTTCTTTCAGAGAGTGTGAAGATCGAATTCAAACTTCTATAACAGACGTGAACATCGTCGCTCTAATATATAAATAAATAAAATTGTAAATGAGGATAAAAGCTATCAATCTGTAATTAGTATTTAGTTTCGGAATAAATACAATGACAGGACGATTTATTCAAATTGACACTCGATACTGTAAATATTATTAAAAATTCTTCATTATTTTTTTGGATTCCGTAGATATTTTGGCTTTATAAAATCGTTATGTTCTCTCCGTCTGCCTTTGTATGTCAGTCATTTTCTCAGAAATTACTTACCAAGTCTATATTGATAAAAATATATAATAAGAATTTATAAATGTTATATGCAGACTATGTATTGAAGTATGTAAAAAAGTTTCTTGCAGTAGGTATGTATACATAACCGTGTGGGATATTGTTAGTCAGATCTTGAAAAATTATAACGGTAATCCTTAATAACTTTTTATTTAAATCACTAGATGGCAAGATATTTACTTTAAAATTTCCAACTACCCTTCCAAATTTCCCCCTTTCTTAAACTATGAAGTGGATAATTTTAAAAATCAAGACGCTAAAAACACTTTTAACGAAAATTGGTTTGAACAAGACCCGATAAGTAGTTTTTATAGTAAGGAAAATTTCGATAAAAAGCTCTTCATGTTCTTGTAAACAAATAAAAAAACAGAAGACGTTTGCCGCCCCACTTGCGTATGCGTGAGCTTGACGGATTTCTATTGTCTACAGTTTTTATAGAATGGGTTAAAATTATTTGACATTTGACCTAATTTTCTTGTGAGTACCATGGTAGTTTAATTTAATAGAAAAACAACGGTAGCATAGATTTTAAATCGGTGTTAATTAACTCGTCTTCGAACCAGTGTTTATAATAAAAAGAAATACTTTTATCATCATATGAAACGTTCTTGATTTTCTACGGGTGCTGACGTCATAACTCTAACTAGTCAAATTACAGCAAAACCGATCCAGTACTGCAGTTTTCCGTGAACGCTTAACAAATAGACAGACTGAGTTACTGTCACATTTTTTTGGATGATGAATTAGCATATCTATAAATTCATTCCTTATATCAACCCGTTCTATAAATGACGAGTCACGAAATGAAGATAGTGACCAAAGTCATCAAATTGACAAAAACGACCAAAATCACAAAAAACCTACCTCCCTGCTTTCTGGGATAAGATTTACATAAATTCTGTCCCAAAAGCTATCCATTTCCCCGGGCTGAAAATATATGGAACATCAGCCAAGTCGGTCCAATAGTTTCCGTGAAAGCATAACAGCCAAACAGATAAATATACTTTTATCCCGGAAACTATCCCATTTTTCGGGATAATAAGTATTCTATGTATATATCATACTCGGCATCGAAAATACATATATATTGAATTTCAGCGAAATAGGTCTAGTAATTTTTCGGTGAAATCGCTACAGATAAACAGAGTTACTTTCGCATTTATAATATTAATAGGGATATGTTAATGCTTGATACTATATTATATTCAAAATACGTAACATATTTTTTATGATAAGGGTAATAAGTTAACAACAAAATAAAACAATAACAATACCCAAAATGTTTATTATGGCGTGTGTGAGAAGGCTGAAATAAAAAATTAGTACATTTAGGAAGAATTCGTGAAGTTTCGAATAGAGTGGCCTCTGGACTTGGGCCAATAAATCGTCTAGTGGCTATTTTTGCGCGTCATCCACAAACAACAAGACAATTAATCGGCATTCCTTACCTTCCCCATCAACAACACGGATAAATCAATAAATAGACAAAATTGTCACGATTTTGGTCAGAACAAGTTTTAATATGCCTTTGTATGCGCGAATAGTATTGAACTATTGAGTCGTGAGTCAGGCCTTACGTAAATATGGTGAAATTAAAATGACTATCTACGTCTCTTATTGACATTGAATTAGAGTAAGTTTGAAAGCTTCTTTAGAAACTTTCAAAAAGCCTACAAATCTACTCTAACTCAATATTGAAACGGTTAGTGTGTATAAGTATATCCTGAACTCACTCATAACCCCATATAATTTTAAACATAATTTATTATGTTAAGTTATATAAAATCTATGATATTACTAGCTGTCCCGGCAGACGTCGTCCTGCCCGGTAAAAAATAGGGGTTGATCGTAGAGGGTTGAAAATCTAGGGTTGTATGTATTTTTGTATGTTGTATCATAAAAAAATAGAAATTAAAAATTTTGTCTAAAAAACAAATAAAAAAATTTAGGGGTGGACTACCCCTAACATTTAGGGGGATGCAAAATAGATGTTGGCCGATTTTCATAGATACCGGATAAGCACAAAAAATTTCATCAAAATCGGTCAAGCCGTTTCGGAGGAGTATGGCAACGAAAACTGTGACACGAGAATTTTATATATTAGATAAAATTCTAAACATGCCGTGTCTGTATATTGAAGCTATTTATAAAAACAACTGGATTAGACATTAGATATAAACGATGAAGAACACGGTACATATTTTTTTTAATTTCTTGTCGTTTATTCGAAATTCAGATAAAAAGTACTGGGCCGATTTCGATTGAAGGTTAATTCTTATACTTACACTCTGCGCTACTTTTTATTCTAGGGCCCGCTCCAATTTTCTGGGAATTATTTAAAATGGCCAGATTTAAAAAAATCCAATATGATTACTGATCGATAGCAAATTGAATATAATAAAATGTGTCGTATTTTTCATCCCGGAATCCCGTGGTTGTTTTCCCGGGAGCGGTTTGTAGTTGGTCGGGTGAGTAAAAATTAGCTTATTCCGACTATATCTACGTTATTATCTAAATTCTTCGGTATTTTGTGTCCCGGGAATCCTGCGGGAATTTCAAGTCAAGCGTAGACGAAGAAGTTTCAAGTCAAGTGAATAGGCGCTGGCATAACCTAGTATATAAATAAATTTATAAACATCAAATAACATTAATTATTATTATGTTAAATTTTTAGAAAAAACGCGATTGTGTAAAGAATACAATTCGTACAAAACTTAAACCATTAAGTCGGTATGCACCCGAGTAACTACATATAAAATTGCCTTTGTCTAGTATTCATTATACCCCTGTCTAGTTTAAAATTCTTTTGTTAGTAACGTGGATGCATGAATAAATTGTTTTTGAGAGTCGAATGTTCCGAACAAACTGCTAGGTCAAGATCCCTTTCTCATAGAATAGTTCTTTGTGCGATAGTAAAAGGCGTGCACTATTAAAGGGCACGGATCGAATACATTCATGATTTGTGGTAGTGGGAAGTTATTATTTAATCTGTTGCATCGATGAAATGCGAACGATGGCAGTAAGTCCACAGTTTACATGGTCACTTGGTTACATCGTCCGCGCTGACGGGCGCGCCTTTTTATATATATATGTGTGTGTGGTCTTGATTACAATGCGTACGCGCTGTCATTGCCCCGTCCGGTCGATGAGTGTTGGTGCTGCGTTCCCGCCTTCAAAAACAATCATAGTACCCTGACTAAGAATGCCATTTTTTTTAAATCTCAACATAGTTAACAGCATGCATGATGTTAATTTTTAATCTGTTGATATCATTTTCTATACAATATATCTTAACATAATTACAAAATATTTATAATTTTTTATTGTGAGCATCAAGTTCAAATTTTCTTATTTCAATCAAAACAATGACAATTCTTTGCAAATTGCACGCATAAATATATACGAAATTTGTAAATAGCACTTGTATTGTATTTTTTATAACAGCACAAAAATTATGCATATCACGTTAAGTAATAGATAATTATTACTACTAATACTATATTCTCTATACAAATTATACTACACGTATAATAGAAACAAAATCAAAAATAATATAATAAATTAGAAAGGTTTTTCTGTATAATTCGTACATAAAATCTGTGTTAATTACAGAAGCGCTATTACAAAGATACCAGTAAGAAACATTACACAAAATTGTATCAGTTTTATGTAAAAATGTTAACGATTCAACGGTGACTGTTAAATGAAGGGTCTTAACTTAGTGCATAGTACATAAATAAAAAAAGCATCCAATGCATGTACTTTATTGTAATGAGTCATGCATTTTGGAAGACAATGATAGTGAAGGGAGGTGCTCCTGTTAATAATAGCATTAGGAGCATTGTCTTCGGTCACGGCACGAGCATGGCATGGTCGCCCTTCAGTCAGCCGCGACCGATCCGCATAATGAGATGCAGTGTTCCTACAGATGTGCCGCAGCTTGGCCCCAAATGATGCCGTTTTTTTGTTTTCTCCCTTTTTTATACGTCTCACTAGACGAATGCTTCGATATAATTTAAAGAAACTTATTCTATTGTACATTTCAATAGCTCAAACAAAGAGAAATTTCATTGCCTAGTCAATTTTTCAAATTTCGTTTTCTTATACTTTGCACGTAATTACCTATCGTGCCAAAAGCAGTTAAAAAGTCTTTATTTAAAAATATTTCCCACCTCGCCAATAGATTATCTTATTTCTTATAACAATGTCCTACAAAAGTAAGATACAATTAAATCTAAGGTACAACCTACCTTCTAAAACATCAACTGATAAATATGTTACTTTGTTAAACCATCCAAAATATTTGGCTTGCAAATCAGACATTACCATAGTACATGACCCAAATGGATTTTTTCACAATGTATTCTTTTACATATAGAACTGATACTGTCTGCAGAAGTTATCGCTTTGTATAAAACGTTATATATTTTGATCATTCTTTAAATGTCTAAATGTATAACTGTTAAAATAGGTATTTTAGTTGAAGCCATATGATTAATACAACAGCCATTGTATTAATCGTTTATTTTAATGATTTTTTATCAAGCAGATGAAATGAGTTCACATAAATCTCAAAGAGCAGCCATAAGCTCGGGTTGCCGTTAGACTCAGGTTTATTTATGTTGCCTTAGTCAGAAATGTTACCTACGCTATACCAGATGTTGTTTTACGACAACTCGCCATCGAATAAACAACCCGTAATTTCACTTATTACCATTTGAAACATTATACATACAGTCTTTATAAGTGCGTATAAATTAAATTGTAATATATTATATTAATCAATTGACAAAAAAAGCACTGTGGCTTTAAACTTGCTATCCTTCATTTGAATTAAAAAGTTATTATTAGTATTTTTAAGAGACCTTATAGTTAAACAAAGAATAAAGAAAAATGCCTCACAAATAATCCACATCGCCCCTTGTCGTAATTCAAACACGTATTACACATATCCAATACATTTTTTCACTCGATTTAAAGTGAAGAACACATAATATTATTAGTTCCTTGAGATAATACTCTTGTCACTGATGTGAACAACGTTTTGCAGCTTCCGCACCCGTGGGTACGCCCGCGCAGCTCCATACTTCTTTACATTCCATACGATTATAAGCACTATGGGAAGTAAGGAAGCACGGAACTCGCGCTAGGCTTCATATCTTCTGTCTTCACTGTTGAATATTCTGCATTAAGTTCTCAATCCAATATTTGAACACAAGGCGACTGTCCAAGTACCCTGGTAGCTTTTCTCCTTCAGCAAGTTTATGAAGCCATCTCTTGGTAGATGCTAATATAGGGTGGCCACAACGCGACACTCGATGACAACGTGGGGGTGAAGAGCGACGCGGCGTGATGGCAGCTAGCCGAGCACTGGCGGCGCGCCCGGTGCGCAAGCGCAGACCAGCTCTAAAAATGGAGTCAACCAGCGGAGTTCGCTTACGACTCGCGAGTACCATCCATTCCAAATTTGTATTTTCCCGAAATAGAATGAACGGCGCGCGTCTATCGGATCGGTTACCCGAACGTGCACCGACCTGCAGCATGCGGCGACTGCTTGAAGTGCACAGCATAGCGGAGCGGAGCCTCGGCTGCGGTCCCGTCGAAGGTTCTTATGTAAGGAACACCGTGAACCGCGCCGCATGACGACCGTTTCGAAAATAAACGTACATGCTGAGTACGAAGCGGACGGGCGCCACATGTGTGCGCTCCCGTCAGCGTTCCGATGATTCCGCGCTGGAGGGGATGCTATTATTAGTTATACACCATCCACCACTGTCACCTCCCGCAGGGTAGTGAAGCTATACATAGTGCCGATCACGGGATCTGGCAATCCTCAACGTTCACTGACCTCCTCTGAAGCAACATCGGAGTATATAAGTTTGCGCGCATATTTGTCAGTAAAATAAACTCTTTTTTTCATTCATACTAATATACATTTTATCTCTATTATCCAACTCATGAGAATTCGATTGCAGTAATATAACTAAGTGGCCCTTACTATACATACATCGACTTTTTTCACACTTTGAGAACATTTTCTTTGAATTTCTTACATGATAGTTACACATTCCCATAATATAAATGTAGCTTTGGAATGTACGAATCAACGTATATAAAACAATTACAACATTAATAGTACTATTTATAAGCCCTAACTTTTAACCTTCGTGCTAACCCTAACGAACTCAAATCCCAAACTAATTTTTAAAATGCCCACAGTCGAATCCTAGTCGGGAAGCATTCACCATTTAGATATTTAGGTCTTCTGACTTAATGTTATCTTGCATTTACCATTTGATGATGGTGAAGGAAGTCATCGTGATGAAATCAAAGAGACAACCAATGTGCCAACTCGCGAATACACTTTGAACAAGCGTAGCGAGTAAACTGTCCGTTTCGTAAAACCCTGTAGCAACTTGGATGTTGTTATTGGATCGGATGGTATTTTTATTTCTTAATTATCTTAAAATTTCTGTCATACTGCCTTTAATTGTAAAAACTCAACTATAAGGGCCTTACTTATAATCGTTTCTTAAATTTAAAAAAAGTGCTTAGCAACTCATTAGTGAAAATCTTACCCATAAAGTCATCTTTAGTCGAATATTTTGGGTACAACCTACGTTAATAATCATTTAGATATTCGTTGATTAGAGTCTGATTCTGATTCTCTTACTTAAGAGATGCCTAATCGTTTCTTTACGAGATTATTATAAGTAAGGCCGTAAATCCTAAGAATACCTCATTTTATCCGTTGTTTGAAGACTTTAATAAACGTTTAAGACGTTTTATAGCAAAGAATAATTAAAGCCTTTCAGAACTTTTTGTAAATATTTAATTATCTTATTTTTTACTACTTTTTAATGCTAATTTTATAAATGTGTTTACTAGGGATTAGGATTAGGATAGGATTAGGGATAAAACCGACTTAGACTCTTTTGATAAAAAAAATATTTTCAGCACTCCAGTTGTTTTTGTACCTCATTCAGAATATAAATGCGGATGAACTCAGTTATAACAGCAAGTATTCTATTTATTTTCAATCAAAATAGTAGAAATGCACATCGAATCGGCCTAGCTCAGAGCGTTACCACTTATTAACTTATGGACATTTTGAAACTGTAAACCTTCTATTTAAGTTTTTTAAACTTTTTGGATGAATATCCGATAATCCGTGCAGGAACGGAGAAAGAATACATTTTCCTGCGGCCGGGCGGCCTGTCGTAAGAGGCGACAAAACAACCCACAGCCAGGTGGTAGGGCATTTGCTCGACTGGATGGCGACCACCCCTGGTCAAGAGTATGTCGCCATAACAACTTTGCGTTGTGTTCCGGCATTAGTGACCAGGTTCCAGTTCCCTTAAGAGAGCAGCAGCACATTTGTAGCACCTTTGGTGTTGCAAATGTCCATAGGCGATGATAACCGCTTTCCATCAAGTGGGCCATCTGCCTGTCTGCTGAACTCATGCAATAAAATAAAAAAATAAAAAATTAATTAAGCATAAATGGATTTTTGTAGTTTTTTGAAGTGAAACTTCTTTAGAAGTGTTGTGATTAGAAACGCGATGAAACGAAACAGTGACACTAAAAAGAGACAAACACATAAATCCATAGGACGAGACTGCGAGAAAACGAGATAGAATACATATATTTAATCATTTAAGCACTATGCTCTTAGATAATCTTGGAAATGTTTTGAAGTTTTTCGTTTACACTTCAAATTTCGTGTTTTAAAGCTTAAATATATTATAACCATATAATATATTAAATGTGACGCCACAAATTTAGAATCCCTCTCATCCCTTTTCACATTTTGTTTAACTTCTACTGCGTGTGACCTGCACACACACATTTGTTTAGTTTCGTAGCCATTCGAAATTACGGTAACCTAAAAGGATTTTATAAGCCGCTACACAAAGGTGTAGTAACATTGCAACTGAGGTATAAAAAAGTTGAGCGTCCATGGCATCGCAATTAGTTATACCAGATAAGTACACAATATACCAATAAGTATACCATAAACTAACAGTCTACGTGAACAAAAACAGATAAATGTGTTTATATACAGCTAGCTAACAAGGTGTAATGAAATCGCAAGTAAACTAAAAAATAAGAGAACCCACTTATATATAACTGAACAATAAAAAAAATACAGTACTTTTAAAGACTGTGTATTGGGTGTCGTTAAACAGGTCTTGAAAAATCACTATGTTCCTTAGCACTGTTTTTAAATTAAGGTTATAAGCAGATAGATACTTGCTTCCAAAGTTTTAAGGCGTGTCTCTGCCTGTATTCAACGAAAATTGTTTTTAACAAGATGTACTGAGTAAATTTAATAGAGTGTCTTGATATTATGCGTGAAACGCATTTCGTTGAGTTTTAAAAGTATATAGTACGTATTAGAGCACAATGAAGGGTTTTGGTCATTTAACTACAGAATCTTAAGACAGCATTGAATAATCCATATATCAAAAGCTGCTAAATGATATAATAATGATCAATGGCAAGATATTACTGTATTAATTAACAGCGTCATATGATTTATTAAAAGTGGCATAATATACTGCTATATACATATAGCTCGTATTACGAAAAGCTGAGTATTCAGTCAGTATAAACGTTCCACGGTATGTCTTATTCTCCGCGACGAGAACACGCTAATTTTTCCCGATCCTTCGCAATTTCTCTTATATAATTAATTAATAATTATTATTCGCCTGAAGCTCCTATGCTCCTAGCAATATTTTGACGGCCGGCCGGACGCCGTCCCAGCGATCGTTCCAAAAATTCTTTCTTCACGGTTTGGTCCTCTCCCGTCCACTCTAGATGACTAAACCAGCGAAGGGTATGACATTTTATTTTTCCTTCTAGGATATACCCGCGACTTCTTCCACGCTTGACTTGAAATTCTCGCAGGATTATAGGATATCTCGAAATATCGCAGCCTTTAAAGAAGAATGTAAGTTTAAGTCAAAACTGTGTCGAAATAAGTTAATTTTTATGCCCCCGAACAACATCAAATGGTTCCTGAGAAAATTCCCGCGGGTTTCGCGTGATAAGAAATATCATACATTTTATTACATAAAATTTGATAGTGAAAAAATCACATTGGAATTGAATTTTTTTGTCCAATTTCGCCATTTTCAGTTATTCCCAGAAAAATTTCCGCGGGATTCCCAGGATAAAAAGCAGCGCACATTTTAAGTCTGAGAATTTGCTGTCGATCAACAAAACCGCATCGAAATCGGCCTAGTAGTTTTTACGTGAATCCCGATCAAACGGACAAGAAATCTAAAAAAATGTATCGTGTTTTCCATCGTTCATAACTATATGAATGAATAGACTACTATTGCAGATGTTTTTTTTAATAGCTTCAATATACCGACATTTTTAGATTTTTATAGTATTATAGACCTTGGGTTCAGCCAAGAAATTCTCAAATTAGCGGGTAGTTGGAACCCACCAGGTAACATTTTCTCTCTTTAATGAGCCCGAAATCTCACTAAGGATTTATTTTTTTACTACCTAGAAATTGGCCCCAAGGAACTCGTGTCTTAAAATAAAAACTATTAGTGGTATTTTTTCTACGTACATTATGTTAATTTGATAGATATATTCAGTATGTATAAATAAATAGTTTTACGGTTATTGAGGAGGACGCTTCTATTTGTATAATCAGTTATTATCTGAAACTTGGTATTATACGATCAGTCAGCAAGGATATAAGAGTAAGCGAAGAATTTTGATGGTCGCACTCGGCAGAGGAGCAGGCCGCGGCTGTACAGAGAGCGCCTGTTGAATATTAATGCGACATTGTTATTGGCCACTAGTGCCCGCTGCTGCCCCAATCGCACATTTCCATAACTTACTATTCTGGATCCATAGGGAATCAGCTCTCTGTGTAGGAATATGATCACTTGGACCACTCATATTTGCCCTGTAAATTCTGTGTGTTGTCGCGACAATATGTTCCATTATTCATTATGGAATCAGTAAGCGAGCAGGAGCACAGCTCGCGTTCTCGAATACTCCGAAAGAGGCAAACTTCTGGTATAATAACGACCGATGATTCATGGCTTGATTGCTTATGATCACACAAATACATTGCCGAGTGTAATGTACGGAGATCTCAGTCGATTATGTGAATTTTAAATTTTATTACAAATAAATAAAGCAATTGATGTTTAACTTAACGTTGCAATCATTGCTCTATAATTAATTGCTAATATTATAATTTTGACGAATTTAATGACATTTTCGTCTAGTTATATAAACGTTGGCATATCTAGTTCACTAGCAAAAGTAACGGGTTCGATTCCTTGTAAGCGTTATTGTCTCTACTCTGAAGTGTCTGGAATCAACCCCAGAGTTGTCCTTTTTACTATACATAACATAAGTGTAGCGTAGCAATATACTATACCTACGTTAGGTTGTCTACCGGTAGATATTAAAGTTTACTTCTTTATTTTAAATGTAAACTTTTAGTTTTAGGTGAGTTCTGATAATAATATTTTTCATTTTCTCTGTCTTCAAGTATTTCATTTGCAATTTTCGGAAAAGGATTATTAGCTTCGTTCACTTACGCAAGACATAATGTTATGCAATCGCAGATACTTTTGTCCAAATTGCTGACAGATAATAGCAAGTTAACTTCTGTTTGACTTTACTTTTTTGTATACAGTATTTAATAGAGGCCTTTGTATATAATCAACAAGTTAACATTATTTTATCAATAAATATTATCACAGCATCCGGGTTATTACAATGTTGTTAGTAATTAAAAGCTCCATACACGCTTTGGTTTCATCAAATAACATTTTGTTAAAAAGCTTCAGTTTCCCTGGTTTAGCTCGTGTGGTGGGCCCATGACACACGTGACCTTGTACAAATTTAATAAGACACAGCTTTAGTATATACTAATGAATAAAGTTGTAATTTAAGCTTCTGTCTGATCCCGATATAAATGCTACAAATTAAGTAAAAACTACTATCAATAATTCTATACGATAAAGGTCGGTATTTAGATTGGTTGTTTGTCTGCCTATATTAAACATTTATCTCTGAAACTATTTCCATGAAAACTTTATCTTATACTTTCGTATAAGTTTCAGGATTAACGGATATGACTACAAAATTTAAGTCCCACACGAAGTGTTGAGACATAGCTTAACTGTAAATACGAAGTGTGAAACTTCAAAATACTAGATACTGTTTTGGTCTGTAATAAATAGTAATAATATTTATGCATTCAAATGCTATGCCACCTTGAGTTTTTCAAAACATTCCGAAACGAATATCTCCCCTTCTGTTGACTTAAATGAAAAGAAATCAACAAACATAACTGTGTTGTTGTGATTTGAAATCTTCTTTAACTCTGACTGAAGAGTGTTGTTCTTAAATTATTGTAAGACGGCCGCTCTATGTTGGTTTCCTCGCGATTTCCCTTTACCTTCTATAAAACCTTCATATAAAATTGAATTAATATGAACTCATTAGTTTCCAAGGAAAGTTGCTGTGACATACAGACAGACGTGTGTATGTAAATGAGGATCCTACAAGGTTCCGTGTTTGTCAAAATATCATGGTACCGTAAAAACCTCTTTCTACACATTATGTATACAACATATCCAACTTTATTCCCCCGATTTATAGATATTTATAATCTAGTAATTTATATTTTTAAATACAATATTGTCGCTAAGAAACATGATGATATGTATATGTCAATGATGCTAAGATACAAATCATATTTCATAGTAATTGATGACTCATCAATAACAATTGTGAAATATTTTTATCCTTCATTTTCCAGATTGTAGTTATTGTATTTATTTTAAAGAATAACAATGGTGTGACGTCAAACAAAGAATATCTTAATATATTCGATTTTTGCTTTGTTCATAGAAGTAAAACAGCAGTAGTACAATTGTCAAGTAATTGACCCGTTTGAATTATACTAACAAAAATTAGAATGCTTCTTATAATATAGACTATCATTTTTCCCAAAAAACCTGTACTACTACATCTCGATGCCGAAAATCATCATCTAATATTACACATTTGGCACGACTTTATCCCTCAAATTTTAAAAATCTTTGTAGCACTCTCTATACTTACGAATGCTATAAATTATGAAATATACTTACTCAAGTGTTTATCTACATACATGCGAAATTTAATCACTGGCCACGATGACACGTCCTTCGTGGATCATTAGGACTTGTATATATTATGCTGCTCATTATTATCACAACTCTAACCACACACGCGAATGTTACTGGCGCGTTTCCCAGTGAACGTCGAAGCAAACTGTCCTACGTCCTACGTAGAGCGCGGCCGGTAATGCGCGAGCGCACGCCGTCGCCGACTCGCCTCGCCGCCGCGCCCGCACCCGCTGCTCATGACGTCTGACCTTATTTAATTAGTTCGTTCGTTTTTATTCTTTGAATGTAACGCAGCATAATAAATGTGTAACCACCTAATTTATTGTTGCCATCCACTCAATGGATCTTTGTACTCATTTGTATTTGTAACATTTGTACAACTGCTATATTACTAAACAGAGGTTGTCAAAATAATGTTCAATTTGTTATAAACAATGTTACACGCCGACAAAGTGAATGCACACCTGCAGTTGTGCAGGTGTGCATTCACTTTCCTTTCCCGCATTTGGACTTCTTTTGTTTACTTTGTGTTTAAAATTTCTAATTAAGAAAAACATCCTATTGTCATTGTACTCGTTTATGGTCGCAGGTGTGCAGATTACGTTTTCTTGGAAAATTCAGTCCACGCGATCGATTGTTGTATTGTATAATTTAGTATAAAACAATGCCCGAACGGAGGGCTGAGACAATCAAGCGAGGATTACGATAAGAGCAAGCTGTGTACATTCGATAAGCGATATAGTGACGGACTTTGCGCTAGTTATTGAATCGTGCAGATTGTACTAATTGTGTCCAGTTATATTTGTACCGGTGTTATACGTGTTTGAATAGTTCTAATAAATTCTATAGTAATTCCAACGGCATTTTAATTCGAGTCCCGCACTCGTAACAATAATACTGATCCCTGCAGAAGTCTTAGTTACTTAAGGGTGTCTACTGCATAGTTTGATTGTTTAAAGATTAGCACAAAATTAATATCATTATATCACCTACATGGATTATTTTTCCTAAATAATTAGCAAAGTTAAAACTGAGTAGTTCATGTAGTACAATGGACCAAAGTCGCCGTGAACCACCGATAAGACTAAGATCACCTGGCATAAACAACAATGCAATGACAAGCGCACAAGTAAACCATCAGTTTTAAGGGGTGGGGTTTTATTGTTACCTGTTTTGAGTTTTACAAAGAGGCAGTAAAATCGAAGTTCGTATGCAGAGCGAGAACAGAATCCAAAAAAAAGCGTCAATCGGCAAATTGCATTTAAACCAGAGTAGTTGTTTCCTTTAGTTTAAACATTTCAGAAACGTCCTGATTGGTGTCTATGAAACTTGAGAGACTGTACGTGGATGTCGAAACTTTTTGGGCCGTAACAAGCAAAATGTTAGAGAACTGATCAAGGACGAAATTGGCCAACCGTACATGCTAAAATCTCTCAATACAGAAAACAGGAAACCTACCGACGGGCGGTCGAGCTTAGCTTCCTCAGCGATTGAGCCATGGGGTCTCGCCAGTGGTGCGTCACCCCATCCAACGGGGTAAGCATCATAGGCGCACCATACAACTTCATTAAGACAACCCCCACAAGTATCATCAGATGTGAAACTTGCTGTCGTCAAACAAAATGGTTCATCATGTGTGATATCTTCTCTGCGGGGTTCTTAAATCCATTTTTTATACATACTCTTTAAACTACGTTACTTATGAGTTTATCCCTTCGCGTGGGGTGGGTGAAAAAATATATGCGTAACATACCAAAAAGACCTCCGTATAGTTCTTTGTTAAATTTGGAAGCATAAACGACATTTTTCATCATTTCAAGTTTTCCTGGTTTAAGATATACGAGTACTAAGTAAAAATCTTCTAAGTATGTGTCAGCCCATGCACAATAGAAGATTCCGTAAAGTTGTCAAACAACCACTATTTTAGTAATTGGAACAGAACACATTTTCTTTTATCTAACATACCAGATTTTTGTCACCCTGTAGGCTAAAAATTACAATTAAAGTACTTCAGAAACGAAAATTGCCACTTGTAAGTTGGTTATATACTTATTACATTTAAAGAGTTAAAGAATGTTATTAGTTTTCTTTTGTTTAATCTAACAGTGGTACACACGTACACTGAAAAAATTTCATCGTTCAGTTATACTTACATGTAAGAAGTGCTACAAACACGACCCGTGATATTTCGTTTTTTCTCAGATCCACTACACTATTGTGTAGCAGCAACATATACATAAAGAATAAGGAGATGTCGCAGCAGCATCTCCGTATAAGTATAAACACATTTGTTGTTGACATTTTCGATATAAAGCAAATAAAAGGCTTTAAACTTTATTTATAAAATTATTAATATACAGAGTTTACATGAAGGGGTATCCGACTTATCCCATGTATGTTTTACCAAAAATTTTAGTTTCCAAGTTATTAATTATTTAGTGATTTTTGGGAAATTTGGACCGCAACGACTTAAAGTTTTTTGTTCATATGATTATTTGGGATTTTTTTTTGTAACAAGTCTTTATAAATTGGACTTTTACATGTAAAATAATCAGCACCCTAACATCAATCAACATAAGTTACAAACAATATACTTGATAGCGAATCAGACTTGAATTTTCAACCTTAAATTAAAAATCGAAAAAAAAAAAAAAAAAAAAAAAAAAAAAAAAAAAAAAAAAAAAAAAAAAAAAAAAAAAAAAAAAAAGAAACTTCATAGTTTCGAAGCGTCTTTCAAAACTGCGCAAGAATTTTTACTTTATAATAATACAAAAAAGGGACCCTTAATAGGCTATTTTTTCTTGCTTGAGTGCAATAACCTAAAAAATTTACATGTACAAAATAATATATAAAGTATACTATAATTTAGTTGATAATATAAAATTAATTTTGTTTATTAGTTTATTTATATACATCTGTTATTGGTAATAACAATGTCAACGTCATTTCTTCTAGCGCAATGAAGATAATGCTGGGCAAATTACCAAGGCCGTGGATTGTTGACGATGCGAAGGACGACGGATACACGGCCCTACATTTGGCTGCTCTGAACAACCACGCCGAAGTGGCGGAGCTGCTCGTCCGCGGCGGCGCGCGGCCCGACCTCCAAAACGCAAACCTCCAGACCGCGCTGCATCTGGCCGTCGAGCGCCAACACACGCAAATTGTGCGTTTGCTCGTCGCACATGGAGCCGATCTCAACATCTGCGACAAGGTGTGTACTTATCTGCCATGGTGAACAGGAAAAAACAAATGCATACAAACATTTAAAACCTTATTTTCGTATTTAAACTACCACATTGTTGAGAATAAGATTAATTAAACTGAATATAAGGCATAATTTACTTATATAAATTTGTATATTGTATACATATTTTATATCTTAATAATAATGTTGTAGTTTTATAGTTATATCTATGATTACATAAATTTGACATTTCACTTTTAATATTTTAGAAAAAACATTAATTAATTTTGTTCATAGTATATACTTAGTTGCGTTATTTTATATGATTGGTACCGCATTTCTCAGGATGGCGATACCCCACTGCATGAAGCATTGCGCCACCACACCTTGCAGCAGCTGCGCCGTTTGCAGGATGCGCGAGACGCATCCTTGCTCACTGGGCTGGCGCATGCGCATGACAAGAAATCGTCTGCCTCCATAGCCTGTTTCTTAGCCGCGAACGGCGCGGACCTGACCATTAAAAACAAAAAAGGTTATATATTTTTCATTTAATATATACAAAAGTATATTTTATAGTAAATTGTGGAGTTAAAGGAGAAGGGGGATATGTTATACTTGCTTGCTCATTTTTTATTTTTTTTTTTAATAATCATAATGTGCAACAATTATGCCACTCGTAACAAACGAAACGATCAGTGGGGTGTTCACCCCACTTGATGTGATTAGATATTCAATTTTAAATTAGATTTTCCGCGACCGGAACCTTATAATATTGAAAAAATATATACGTTTCATATAAATTCAGATATTCTATTATAGTTAATACTATGTTTACAGTTAATTAATAATAATCGTCTGTAACCGTACAAAATCCTTTTCTACCTTTAAATATTAGAACCATACGCTTAACTATATTTTTGGGCTCAGGCCAAACTCCTTTAGATTTGTGTCCTGACCCACACCTTTGCAAGACATTGACGTCGTGTCGTAAAGAAGGCAATACGTTAGGCAACGACAGTATAAGCGAAGGTGAAACAAGCAGTCAGGTGCAGGCCTCGGGGAGTGAAGTCGCTCAGGACCGACCCCAAGCTGACCCCACTGCCGACGAGTGCCTCGTCTGCTCTGACGCGAAACGGGACACTCTATTCCGACCCTGCGGACACATTTGCTGCTGCAATGTATGCGCTGCCAGGGTAAGATGTTTTTGTTTTTATTTGTGACCATCCAAACCAAAATCTCATTTGTAAGTACGTGGTAGAATGAGTGCGATTATAGTAGATGGTTACACGAGAGGTGAAACCTATTTAGACATGGAATGGTTTGGCGCACGTGCGTAGCAAAAGCGCTAATAGTTGGATAGCCTAAATAGGTATTTTACCCGAGGTAAAACTCTTGATTTTCATTCCGAATATGAAGAAAGTAAATAAAATCTGATTAGGTAAACAAACAACTAGTTCTCTAATGAAATCTGGCGTTAAATCCATATTTAAATCTGATGAACTCATTTAATAAGGCACATATGAAACGTCCTGTATATTTATTTTTCTGTGGCATTCTGCCAACCAGTATTTTTTGGTCACTGACGATAGTAAATATTTATTTCAAATTTATGTAAATCAAATAACCATTTAGTTAATTTGTAAGTATAAAATGATGTTACAAATTGGTTGATATTTTTTTATTACAATTTATGCCGCGATTTAACAGTGGCTATAACAAAGTTGGGACATGAGTCGCATGTACTATCTTGGTTCGCATAGTTAATATGTTAATTTTTTTGACAACAGGAGGTACTACATACTACTAATACTTAGTTCACTCACCCAAGGAGCACTAGCCAATCATTTTGGGGATATTTAGCCCCCAAGGCATGTGATAGCCTGGGTGTGATATCCGGTTATAATATCCGGCCCAACGGATATTCCGGGTGTGGATAATTGGACCCACCCCGGGTCCGGGTCCCATTACTCCCTGGACAGGCATTCGTACATTTGTGTTAAATGGCGGCCGTTTCCGGGTTCTAGGGCATTTAGCAAAACCCTCACCATACTTCTTCGCTCACTGGCTGACGAACGTTTCGAACTTTTGTTAGCCTCCCAAGTCCGGCTTTTCCCATTCCCCTCTGCAGAGAAGAAAAGGAAGCAACGATTTAAGGATAGGATAAGGTGAAGGGATAAAACTTCTAGTGGTAATAACTATTCTTTGTAGCGGCCCGTCCATGGCTTAAAACTTTCGCGAGTGGTCCCTATTCCCTGTAAGTCTGTGAATTTCTGGTCTAACATATGTTGCGACTTGTAATTTTTTTGCGAGAATTTGGAGAATCATGTTTTACTGGACTATTTTATAATACTCGTTAAAGATGACAATAGTTATAGAATATTAATTACTGTTTTTAACGTAGAATTATGTGTTCGATTTGCAAATGTGCTTTTTCGAGCTGACACAAGAACTCTATTATTTTAAGTCAGTCAAAGACCCACGCACAAGTGAGGCTTTTGCTTGTGGATAATTCAAAAGTTAAATAGTTGTGAATATTTGACACATATCATGCTGAGTCGTTTTCAGAAAGAGGAAGTTTTGTTGCGTGCATAGGTTAAGAAGTGCCTCGTGTGCCGGGCGTGCGTGACGTCCCGGCAGAGGGTGGGCGAGTGCGTGGTGTGCTCGGAGGCTCCCGCCACGGTCGTGTTCCGGCCTTGCGGGGACGTGTGCGCGTGCGCCGGCTGCGCCCCGCTCATGCGCAAGTGCGTCGAGTGCCGCACGCCACTGCAGCCGCCGCAGCCTCCGCAGCCCCCACAGCCGCAGCAGCAACCGCCCTCGAACACGAACAAGATAGATCGTAAGTCACTATTATATTCCTAAAGCCTGTATTCACATATTATTTTTGCAGGTGTTCAGTTGCAGTGTCCACTTGGTGGAAAGCGGTTACCATCGCTTATGGACATTACATTTGCATTAGTCAAGAAGCGAGTTAAGCCATTGAATAAAAAAATTACCAGTTAAGTAGTACTTGTAAGTTGATGATAAACTACAATTTCGTCCAATCGATGATAAGAGCTCAGCTCGCCAGTTTCGCAAGTTAACTCGGGAGTTTTGTAAGCTTACTCGTGAATTTCGTTAGTTACCTCTGGAGTTCCGTAAGATATCCTGGCGGTATCAATATATCGAATATCGATATATAGACATATTGAACGCTTTCAATAGGAATAGGACCTTAGATATGATTAATATTTTTAGATATTGTGTTTTGACTTCCTTATAAAGAATTTGTATACTTTTACAAGTACTTTCTAGTTTCTAGCTGAAACTGGCAATAACTGTAATATTATTCCAGATGATTATTATGCGTTCTGTACAAGCCATGCCTACGCAGCCTTTTTTATCGGGACCACATAGATAGACGTAATACTTGTAGCTTAAGTGCAACTGGGCCGCAATATTGTTCTTTTTACTAAGTACTAGAATATAAAGCAGACAGGCAGATGGTCCACCTGATGAAAAGGGTTTATTGTCTATGAACATTTGCAACACCAAAAATAATGAAAATGTAAATTATAATCTATCTATCTTCTATACTATAATAAATCTGTAAATAATAGTTCGAGTTTGTACAGTGCATTTAAAAATTTAAAAAATCAGGTGGCTAATTCGTGCCAACGGAGTCCAAAAATACAATTTTAAGATTTTTGTCTGTCTGTTAGAATATCGAGTGAAACTACTGAATGTATTTCAATAAAACTCGTATGACGAGTTTTATTGAAAGCTAGCTTATATCCCGGAGCGTAACTAAGGATAGTTTTTATCCCAATAAATGACATCGTTTTGGAGGGATAGACGAAAATAGCGAAAAAGGTAGCGCTGCGATCGCATCTTTTTTGGAAACTACAGAACGTATATGAGTTAAACTCGACATAGTGCTTGCTTATAACCCGAGTAAACACTTACAATACATATATATATAAATGATATAGTTTCCTTAGAATAGACACATTAGCAAAATAGGTGGCGCTAAAAAAAATATCCCTTGTCCACCCTCGTTATTAAAATTACATATACACAGAATTTCAACCAACTCAGACCAATAGTTTTCCGTAAAAGCATAACAAACAGAGAGACAAATATATTTTTATCCCGGAAATTATCCCATTATTCAGTTTCAGCCAAATCGGTCCAGTAGTTTTTCCGTGAAAACAGAACAGACACACAGAGTTACTTTCGCATTTATAATATGAATAGGGATAGACCCGTGGAGTGACTCGGCCCTCTTCACATTGCAGTGGACAAAGAGAGCAGCAGCAGCAATCTGGCGCAGGTGCAGGTGAACAAAGGTCAACCCGGCCCCGCGCAGTCGGCGCCGCACTACATGAACAACGGGTCGCGCTTCTCGCCGCCCCCCGCGGCCGCCGCGCCGCCGCCCCCCGCCGCGCCCCCCGTCGCGCCCCAACCGCCGCCCGCGCCGCCCGCCGCCGACGTCGAAAAGTTGCAGCAGCAATTGCAGGACATCAAGGAACAAGTCAGTTCGTTTACATACACTTTTTTTAATATTTATAGCTTGGCAACTAGGCCTTTAAGCCAGTTTACATACACGTTTTTATCACGCCATATAGTTGTGCCCCTCGTTTATATTATAGCGCCGCCATGTCCTTCCACTGCCGCAATCAGGAAAGTGGGCAAGTATACCATGTTCCATATAATCGAGCCTTTAACACACGTTTATTGTAAGCGACATTTCTACGTAGATTTATCAATACATTTGCTCGAAAAGTGTGTTTACTAGGCCTGTAAACTAAAAATTACGCACCTCACAATGAAACGTGCGGTAAATAGGTACTTAGGTAAAAAAAAGAATTACACCGAGGAGTTGCACGTTACAACATTGAATAAGCTGAATTATCGAAATAAATAACTATTTTGGCAAAAAAATATTTCAAATTATTATTTTGTTTAAGGCTTTCAGTTTTTGTTAAACTAGCCCCTGGTGAACAGAAACTTGAAAGACTTATGTAGTATAAAATAGCAAAAAAAATATAGCAATTGCCAGGGCCAAGAACACTATGTATTTTTTTTTTTTATTATTTTATGATATACCACTATGGCGTTAAGGTTGATTGTTACAAACGACGGAACCATCAGGTCGGTGTGGCTAAATATTCAATACCTAACTGTAAGTCATCGACACTAGTAATATATGTAATATTTCTAAATCTAAGTATTGTACAAAACGCCAAACATACCAGGAAAATATAAATATGAAAAAACGCAACAACCGCACGTGTGTCAAACAACGGTTTTCAATACCTTAACGAGAACAATAGCTAATTAAACAAACATAAATATCAGTCGGAAAGTCGCAACAATCTTTGACGTTTCTAATATGAAAATAGCACGCATTTGCAAATGGCGCCACTTGGGGACAATTAGAAGTAAACCTCTGCTTTCATTTTTTCTTTAACATTAAAGTGAGACAAACTCATGGATCAAAAGCGCTTCCAAGGAAGTTCGATTATTCAGCTTATTTACCTTTGTAATGAAACTTCTTTGTAGAATTCTTATAATTTTTTCACCTAAGTACCTATTTACCACACGGCCTGCGGAAAATAAGTACTTAGGTGAGAGTAACTATTTCACCGCACTTTCCAAACAGTGTATACAGCCTTCATAAATACATTTTTTGAGCAAATGTGTTAAAATAACTATAACGCTTTGTTACGTAACGCGTTACTGCGCCAGTCTGTCTGGCTTCCCTTTCTCGCACGCACACGGCAGCGATAGGCAGGCTAAGTTATCACCTCTGTCGGGCACAGTGTTGCCAGGTTGGATTGACAAAATTACAGTGTTTTGCATGTAAAATTACAGTAGATCGGTAGGAAAATACAGTAAATCATAAAACTCATTACAGTGTTTTTACAGTGAAATAAAACCACAATTTTATTGGAATTATCAATGTACTAGAGTTTACCTCTAGTGCGTGTCTCTTGTTTAAAGAGCAAGTGCTACAGGTTATATTATATTACAATATTTTTATTTATTTGACCACGGAAGATTCGCTTCATTTTATATCGCTAATTATATATACTATCCCCCGTCTATCTGTCAACAAAATAAATTACAAAACTTGACCAAAAGGCCAAAATGGTCTAAATGACCAAAAGACCACAGTGACCGACATGGCTAAAATGACGGAATAGGCAAAAACGACCAAAAAGGCCAAAATAATCAAAATGGTCAAAATGACCAAAAAGGTCAAAATAATCAAATAGGCCAAAATGACCAAATAGGCCAAAATGACCAAATAGGCCAAAATGATCAAAGAGGCCAAAATGACCAAATAGACTAAAATGACCAAAAAGGCCAAAATGACCAAAAAGGCCAAAATGACCAAATAGGCCAAAATTACCAAAAAGGCCAAAATTACCAAATAGGCCAAAATTACCAAAAAGGCCAAAATGAAAATTATCCCTTGTCCATCCTCAGTATTTAATTTACATACGTGCCGAATTTCAGCCAAATCGGTCCAGTAGTTTTTCCGTAAAAGCATAACAAACAAACAGACAAATATCATTTTATCCCGGAAACTATCCCATTTTTCGGGATAAAAAGTATCCTATGTTCATCCTCGGTATCGAAAATATATATATACTGAGTTTCAGCCAAATCGGTCCAATAGTTTTTACGTGAAAACGGAACAGACAGACAGAGTTACTTTCGCATTTATAATATTAATAGGGATTTAATAATCACTATTATAATTTACATATAATTTGTCAATCAATATCTGTATCACTGTCACTTAAGGGTTCATTTTTATATATTTTGTCCGTAAAAGTCTTCATCATTTTTTCATTTGACTCCTGACATCACCTTCTGCTATTTTAAAAGTAATACTAATTATACCACAGTTAATTACAACAATGTAGCCACTATTTCCAAATAAACATATAAACTTACCCACTATTATCGGGAACATTACAAGGGTAGCTTACAGTAAACAAAGACTATGCTAAATATAAACATCTCATTTTCTCAAATAATAGTTATCTATAATCTGTTCCCCATACGTGGAATTCCCCGGACCAAGATGTAATGCTTACTTGAAGTAGAACACAGTGCGGTTCGTTCCACGCAGTGAATGGTGAATCTACTTTTTCTTTGGTGGTTAATATTAAAAAAACTAAGTTTTTCGCTGTTCACTATATACTGTATAGCTGGAATACAGTGTACAGCAAAAGCAGTAAAATTACAGTAAATCTACTGTAATTACAGTGCACCTGGCATCACTGGTCGGGCATCCCGAGACGCACACTTTTATTTACCTGCAAATGTCGCTTACGATAAACGTGCGATAAGGGCTGGATATTATGTTGGATTATTGCATGTACAGTTAGGAGATAAGATGTAATACATAGAAAAATAAATAATAAAGGTAAAAAGAACCCTTACAGTCTGGGGGGTCTAATGTAAAAGAAATAAAAAACCAAACAATACACATAAAATTAAAAACTCTTAACTATAAATTGGGTAACTGAAAAGCTCTAGTGTACGAATACGTTTAACTATTTGTATTTTTCCATACTTTAAACCTGCCAACCTTTTGTAATAGGGGCCAAATAGACTAGACTATTATATGAGGTGCCTCGTTCTAACGCTTTTATCTGGTTTTATTCAGACGTTTCGGCCACTTTTAGTAGCCGTGATCACGGCAGATAAAGATGGCAAGTGTCAATAATTATTGTTAAAGTTTTTTTGTTTAACCTACCGCTAAATGTATTCATTTTAATTTTTGTTTATGCTTATTATTTATTACTCAGTGGGAGCCTAATCTATTTTCCCAGTGCTTCGCAACATGTTGTGGCTTGAAACGTAAATGTTGTTAAAACTTTATTAAATTATGTGCACTAGTCTCGAAAACTTAAGATAATACTAGGATACACAAGACAGGCTAACGGCTCACCTAATGGAGAGTTGATAAGTCGTCTATGAACATTTTCAACCCTAGATGTGTTACCAACGTAAATCTATTATATTATACAACTATGTAATATGCCACTGACAAATCACCAGTACACGTGCAGCCCGCGGGTCTCATGTTGAATATAACGGCTTTAAAGTGTATCTTTTTTTATTATGTTTTATAGGAAATTTACGCATCCTCAACTACATAATTATAATGTCTATTATTGAATACTACTAACATTTGATTGACTCTTGTTCCAGACTATGTGTCCGATCTGCCTGGATCGTCTGAAGAACATGATATTCTTGTGCGGGCACGGCATGTGCCAGATGTGCGGCGACCGCATCACCGTCTGCCCCATCTGCCGCAAGCAGGTCGAGAAGCGCATACTCCTCTATTAATCACAAATACTTTGTGCATTTATATCGTTACCATATTAGATAAAGTGTCGCCAGTTAAAATGTTACTCTGAAAAAGCCCCTATATCGTACATTTTAGGAAGATGCCATCAGTCATTTCTCTGTTGCGCTGAGATATTGAAGAGTAGCTGTGCTAACGAAACTTCGTTCGCGTTGCCATAATGACGCTTGGTATTGCATTTGCAAATAAAATAATGAGACCGCTAAGTCATATGTGTGGCTATATTCGTCTATCCCACGGAAATGACGTCATTTCTATCTAAGTTGATCCGGGAATAACTCTGTGTCGAGTTTCATTTAAGCCAGTTCAGTAGCTTTCACATGATGCTCTAACATATAGACAAAAAAATCGAAGTTATATTAAATTTTTTGAAATCCTCCAGTTCATATTAGCGTCCCGGGCTTTTATCTTTTTTTTAAATTAATTATATGAACTTGACCCCTTCTACAGATTTTTGCATTATAAATATCTAAACTTTTCAATAAACATATTATTAAAATCATAGTTATGGACCCCTAAAACCAATTTACAGCTTTTGTGGTTGAATGGGCTAAGTTTTTCACAGGCTTCACAGCTCTACAGTCCGATTGCTGTTTGGTAAATTTATACTATTTTTAATAATTTTTATACTATTTTTTAATTGATTCTTTCGGTTATTTACTATGGTTTAGGTGTCTGGGATCGGCTCCAGCGGGTTTGTTGTATATTACCCATAACAAAATCTAACTCGCTAACTTGGAGCTATACAATGTGCGTGTTTGTCGGCCGATTATTAATTTTATTCCAATTGAATTCAAATTATGTAATATTTAGCCTATAAAGTATTGACAGCCTCTGTGGTTGAGCGGGCTAAGACTTAGCCAACTGACATCGTTAGAACGTAGGTGCTCCAGGTTCGGTTGCTGGCCTGGTAAATTTTAGAAACGAACTTTCTGTAATTTACTTATGGTCTGGGTGTCTGGGACCGACCCCAGAGTGGTATGTTGTATATCACTTATAACACAGGCGTAACTTGCTTAGCTTGGGGATATACAATGTATGTGTTTTTCTGCAGACTATTATTATTTAAAGTGTGACGTATTTAATAACGCACTAAGAGGGTTTGATTACGTATGTCAGTGGTTATCTGCGAATTCCCTAACCTTGGATTCAAGTGAAACAAAATATATCCTTTTATGATACGAGGCTCTTCAGAAGATAACATTAACGAACACAATGTAGTCACATACCTGTGACTACATTAACTGTACTTGTTCTCCACTAGTTATGACAAACAACATTAAATATTTAGGTATAATCATTGATAAAAATTAAATTTTCGAGACCACGTAAATAGCCTGACAAAAAAAGTAAGAAAACTAACATACGTATTTAAACAACTTAGAAATGTCGCTGACAAAGAGCTTATAAAAACTGTCTACCTTGCTTTATGCCAATCAATATTGTCTTATTGTATATCCTCTTGGGGTGGTACTGCAAAGACTAATTTAATACAACTTGAAAGAGCCCAAAGACTTATTATAAAAGTTAGCTACAATAAACCTCATTTATTTTCAACTGATGCTCTGTATAAAGAAACTAAGGTTTTAACTGTCAGGAAGCTCTTTCTCTTAGAGATTATAGTTAGGAAACATTCCCTCGTGCCATTAAATAAAGACCATTACAAGGAGGACATACGTAGGAACTACATGTTTTGCCAGCAGCCATCGGTACAGACATCGTTTGCACAACATTTTTTTGAATTTTTGAGCAGTACTTTATACAATAAAATTAACAAAACTTTAAAAATACATACTATGAGCAAAACAGATTGTAGGAAAGTGTTAACGTCTTGGTTACTGACTCTCGGTTATGAAGAGACTGAAAATTTAACTAAACAGCATATATTATAACATAATAATTAAACAGCATTTATAACATACCCTTATTACAACATATACACAATCACACACAAACACTAAACATATATTTTAACTTAAACACACCTCTTAAACGCGGGCGCGCACTTACGCAGGCATTCGCTTATTCATCTAAGCATAAAAATGCACACTTCATATCTTTATGTTTACAGTTTATTAGTTTTATATCTTAAGAAACCTATGTACTGTACGAGAGGCGGAGGCCAGGAGTTTCCATAAGACGAGGTTTTCTCAGTTTGGACTCCTGTCTCCCTCTGCTCTATTTTTGATTAAATCTCTGTGTATCGTATAAGTAAGACATATTTTGTAACATAACATTCTTTAACTAAGACTTGTATTTTTGGGAGATAATAGAGATTATTATTATTTCACATATATATTTATTTAAATTCTTTTTTATGTTTTTTTAATACATGTATATAAAAAAATAGACACATATTAAAAAAATATAAAAAGATGACGTCCGTCGGCAGCGGGGCCTAGGGTCCAAGCTACCGGTGGTTAAGGCTCCAGGGACAGAAACTTCCTCACAATGCGTGCCGTGCTCAGGAGAACCGCCTTCTGTATCTGGCCCTTCACCCATTTACCAAGCGAGAGCCTCTCTAGGTGTCGGTCGAGGCTCTTCGCTATTAGACCGTTAACGGACACCACTATCAGTACGATGATCGTTGACTCCATATGCCAGATGGCCGCAATCTCGTGCTCGAGGTCAAGGTATTTTGTTAATTTGTCAGTTTCAGCTTTTATGAGATTGCAGTCATGCGGGATACTTATATCAACGAGCATCGTACGTCTCGCAGATCGATCTATTACCACAATGTCAGGCTTATTGGCAACAATAGTCCTGTCTGTAATAATAGATCGATCCCAGTAGAGCGTGATACGACTCTTTTCAAGAACTTTTATTATTATTATTTTAAACAATAAAATTTTGACTGAAAGCTTACTTAGAAGTAGTAAAAGTTGTGGCTCCCTATTGAAATGTAAAATATAGGGCTTTTACAATTCCATGCTTCATACACCTCTAAGCGTCATTAAGACCTACTTTACTTCGAGAAGTGTCTTCAGTGTCCATATAACGGAGGTATATATTTTGCAAATGAAAACAAATGCATTTTTTGTACAGTGAGTTGTTTAAATATTTTCCCATTATCCGAGATAGTTACACGACGTTTAAGAGATTGTTAAATAAAGTGTTATTCATAAACTCGCCAATAGAGGCTAGATGAGGAAAGCGGGGGACCGAGATATGTGGTGCATACTTTTACAGGCCTATTAGTTTTCCTCGCAGCTGCGCCGCGTGAAAAGCCCTACGTAGTAGCTCTATGTTACGTACGTAAAGAAATGAATTATAGGTGTTTAATTTATATATATGAACCTTTAATACTTAAGTTTCTTGCTGAATTCACTACAATTACAAGGGAACCCTTTTTCCCTATTTTCGTCTATTCCACGGGAACGACGTCATTTTACGGGGCAAAAAGTATCTTAAGTTATGCTTTGTGATATAAGCTAACTCAATATACAGTTTCATTTTAATCCGTTCAGTAGGTTTTACGTGATACTCTTACTGACAGACTTACAGACAATTCTTAAAATTGCATTTCGGGATCTTCCCCGAATTATTTCCCGTGAATTTTTAAACGCAATGTACAAACTCGAACCATTTGCAGATTTATTAGTATAAATAAAAGTTCACCAGTGAACTAATGCCTGTGACAACGACAAATGGAATTATGGTGATTTATATTATTAAAAAAACTTCGTTTAAAAAAACCGACTTCAAAAACTAAAAACTAAAATGTATAAAATAACTTTAAAATTATTAATTTTCAAAATATTATAGTAATTTTTATGATTTACTTTGCACCGACTTCAAAATGTTTTAGATAATATATATTAATAATAATAGCTTTAGAAATAAGTTATTTTATGCATTTTTTTTTTAGTTTTTGAAGTCGGTTTTTTTAAACGAAGTTGTTACTTTTTAGTGTCTAGCTATGTATGGGTGGACTAACGAATGATGCCGCGCTTCTTAAAAAATATAGGTCCCAAGAAACGAGAACAAAAAAATGTTCGTAAAATGAAAACTACTGAGCCAAACTATGTCAAATTTTTAGGGGACCACGTGGCAACTATTCCGCGTCGAACAAAAATCGAAAAAAGAATCACGTAAATCGAATCATAAATCTCAGAGTAATCGGTGTACATACATAAAATAAAAAAAAAATAACGACGAATTGAGAACCTCCTCTTTTTTTCGAAGTCGGTTAAAAATAAGTAACAAGAGCGAAATTATGCGTGTATTAATTTTTAATACTAAATATTATATATAAGAGCAATGTTTACTTAAATGGTAAATATATAGTTATAATGTTTGCCTTGCAAATATGTTTCCTGTTATATTCCCAAATATATAACTTGTATGTAAATATTATATTTATAGGAAAAGTATTCTTATACGAAAATTTTGTTCCATTATGATCTGATATAGTATCGCCAGAGTGGATGAATTTTCTTAAAATTTTAATAAAAACATTTCTTCAATTTTCTTAAAATGTTAATAAGTTATTTCACAATATGAATATCTTTGATGTCCAAATATACAAAAAGAAAATGTATGCAATGCGATGTTGTACTATAAAAAAGTACATGCCTGAGAACCGATTTTAGGACCAATACTCATATGCAAACTTGTCGGTTACATCGGTTTGCCAAATTTAAATTTTGATGTACTTATTATGATTATAAGCGTCCGTTTCCAGTATAAGTATAGTTTAAATATAAGAGGGTTAGTATGACAGCAGCCATTAATTGGTTCTGACATTTTTTTATTAAATACTATTATATTAAAAACTAAAAGTATTGCCAGCAAAACTTCGTTCGCGTTACCATAACGACGTATTTGATAGTAAATTGCAACAACGGCACTAAAAAAATATTGCGTTAGCACTTTTTGGCTATGTTCTCGCCTATGCCACGGAAAGCAAGTGAGATAAAAGTATCCCAAGTTGACCCGAGATATAAGCTACCTGTTTCGAGTTTCATTTGAAATTGTCCAATAGTTGTAACGAAATGCTCTGACAGACAAAAAGTTGCATCTTCGGACCGAATTAACAGTCGATTTTTTTATTGCGAAATTCAATGTACAAACTCGTACCATTTACAGATTTATTATATTAAAGATTAAAATAATAAATATATAGCAGTTTACTATGCTAAAAGCTTTCTCATAATAATTTTGGGTCAATTATGTAATGCATTTATAATTTGTATGAAATTATTGAAAAAATAAATTTGTTGTTTACATTAAAGTACTTTTATTTTTCATTTTAACAAATATCAACAAAAATAAAACAAAATACGTATTGGAAGACATCTTGAAATAAAAGAAATTTATACGAACCAAGGAGAGCGTGCCAAAATACAATTTATTATTATAATTATTTTCGGAAGCAACATGCTTATGTTCGAATAAGGCACTTCATTAACTATCATTATAACTCCAAAATAAATGCAACTAATATATTTTTTTCCGAATATTTTTCAGTAATAAAACCACTCTACACATTACTTAGCCTGTGTAGTTGGCCACGAGCGTTTCTTCGATGGAATCTTTACCCACTTCTCGGGCTGGTTCTTCGAGGGCTTTCCCCGTCGCGTCGATTGCGTTAATTCGCTCTTGTAACATGTTTTGTGTGATGTCGTAAATTCTGAACGACAGTTGAAGGTCACTGGCGAGATCACTCTCCGGACATCTTTTACAATCCTTGTAGTATTGATCGGACAATGTTTTCAAGTCTGGGGACGTTGCGCAATACAAAGGTGTGCATGCCGCTTGATTCTATAAATTAATCATCATTCTATAAACCCGATTAAAGGTAACTCCAATAATTCAGGATTTGCTAAAATCAAATTTTAAAAAAGACAGCAAGTAGTACAACTGAAAAATAAAATAAATATAAGTATAAAGATATTTCTTTATTGGGACGTTCCCACGGCTTCTCCTGTATAACCTCTACAGTAGATAGACCTTTCTAAATGTTCCTGTTTTCGGAAAAAGTTCGAAGAGATAGAAATTTCAAAAATAACTTTCTCTTATTAACAAATGTGAAACTACTCATTACTTACAATTGATTTAGAAAATGGCTTCATGAACGTATAGAGCATCTCGTATGGCCACCAGTTGCGGCACAAGCCCGTCTTTACAAAGGACCCTGGGTGTGCGCAAAATACTTGCTTGCCCGTGTGCAACCAACGGTAGCTTAAGTAATGCATCGTCAGTATGCCACAGAGCTTGGATATATTGTATGCTCTAATTGAAGTATAATGATCTTCTGGTAGCGAAAGTAACTCGTCATGAGGACATATTTTATTATCCAAAGTCCAGTTTATATTTCTAGAAATAAAATGTATATTTATTTCAAAGAGTAGGCATAGGGACGAATATTTCAAGTGTGCAGTCAGGGCCAAGTCTAAAACTATACAGAATTTTCAATATGTGGTCCAGTGTCTGAATTGCCTAATTGAATTATTAAGTATATTAAAAATACTGGTAGGCACCTCCGCGAATATTTTGATGATCACCAATTAATATAATATAATAAGGTAAATATAATAAAATAATTAATTGAAAATTTTAACCGAGCAATTAAAAATACTTTTATAACTTTACAAACTCACCCTATAAATATAATTGTGTTTATAATTTAGCGATTATAATAACAAACATCAGCCCATAAATGTCCCACTGCTGGGCTCGGGCCTCCCATTAAGGGGGAACGGACAGTATACCCGCCACGCTTGTCAAAGGCGGCTTGGCAGGTTTGACACATCGGCTATCTCGATGTGCAGGTTGCATCACGATGTTTTCCTTCACCGTTATTAGCACGTGGTAATTGTAACAATAGCACATTAGATCAGAAAACTGACTAAGAGATACATGCATTCCGGTCAGGATCGAACCCGCGCCCTTCGTTTTAGGGCCGCGTGCGCTAGCCATTACGCTACCACGACTTTGTAAAAAATACCTGTGGGATTCTGACGATACGAACACAACGCGTGCGTCTGTTGCTAGCAGCTTCTCAATACCCATCAACAGATAGAACTGACTCAAATAATTACTTGAAATGTTGTTTCGAGTTTATCTTCCGTAAGGGTCCACGGTAGGCCAAATGTAGCAGCATTTAAAATCACAATGTCAATCTTTCTGCAGAATGAGATAATACATATAACATTTATCACTAAGTACTACATGTAAGCATGCGCGTACACGCCTGTGTGTATTCTAATGTATTTAGAATATAGAAAAAGTCGATAAAAAAACAAATTACTCGTAATAATTATTACAAGCAACCGTGTTCGATTACGCTGTTAGAGTTTGTATATACTCTTTATAGTGAAGCTATTGAACCTCCTTAGATAAAAGTAATATGCATTGACATCTTTAGAATAAACCAAAACTGAAGGTGTCACTTCTTTGAAAATCACAGAGTACTTTATATATACTGATATAGTCAACAGTCGTAATGTATATACTAACGCACTCTATCGGTATACGGCACTATTCAACGGCAAAAACCGTCCAGGGGTCTAGTATTATTTTGATTTTTATATTAGACTTTTGGAAATTGCGGGAGTTAATAATTTAACTCCTGCAATTCCCAAAGCCTTTCCAAAAAATGTTTATTTGTTAGTAAATAAAACAACAATTTAACGGTAGCGTGATTTATTATGTTTCCTTTTATTAAAATATTCAAATGCATACATTTTCATAACATCATATGTATCCACATCTAATCTGGTGCCGTTACGATGATTTACTTACAAGTTTTACCGCATCTGGGCACACAACAACCTCTTTCAGAAGAAGCCATAACCCAAGTCATCAGAGAACAAATCTTTAGGCAAATCAGTGTTCAAGGTACATGCGTAAGTCCAACTTGATCACAGAACACTAGTAAACATGATAAGCGAAGTCTTCGGAGTCCAGGAATCAAACAAAGTTGTCGAAAAATAATCAAAACACAAACAAAGTACATACATTCACGAGTCTAACTCGTATTGATCGGAATGTCATTTTGGTTTTGACATAATTGACATCTTTGAAATAAGTTTTTGGTAAATCGACAATTCATCAAAAATCCAGTAATTAAAGTTAAAAAGAACTTTATAATTTGAAATAGGTGAGGAATAGAATTTACACACTTTAAAATATATTTATTAGCTGATATGGCTTGCAAAAACATAAAAAACATATCAAATATTTCTTAAACAAATAATAAAACAACTGCGTATAACGAAACATATTATTTTCTTTCATTTGGTGTTCAATTTGAGAACAGTGACATCTACTGCAATACGTACCTACTAATAGAACGCAAAAAATCTCTAGAAAAAATAATTGTACTAACTGTTATGACACTGTTGAAAATTGTATTCCATGTAAAACATCTAAGCTACAAATAAAACTCATATTATAAACTTATGCCTCTATTAGTTTTACTTTAATATGGTAGCAGAGCGCTGAGTTGCCTGAGGCCAAATTCTATGAGTGGATACAAAAACTAAAGTAAGAATCTTGAATTATACGTAAAAGTCGAACTGTCTTTACAATAGTAAAATTTACGATCGTCATCATGCAGTCTGTAGCTGGGACAAAGATCGAAATTAACAAATTGGATGGACAAAATTGGCAAACGTGGAAATTTATGATTACTCGATTACTTAAAAGTTATCCAAAGTAACATGGATACTTATTACTTCCTGGGACTTGAAATAATGAGAGAGGAAGAATGTATCAAAATACATCAAAGTGGGTACACCAAGAAAGTACTCGAAAAATTCTGTATGCAGAATAGTAAGGCTGCTGCTACACCTATACTCAAAGATTCCGAATTGAGAGAAGATGCTGGAGAAGACAATTCGTTCCCTTATAGAGAAGCGGTTGGAGCTCTCGCATATCTGATGGTGGGTACAAGGCCCGATATAGCTTATGCTCTTAGTGTTGTATCCAGACACTTAGAAGCTCCTACAAGAAGAGATATCCTAAAAGTGAAAAGAATATTTCGATATTTAAATGGTACTCGTGATTACTGCATTACGTACAAAAGAGGCATGCAGAAAGAATTGGTCTGTTACAGCGATGCGGATCTTGGTGGTGACCCTGACACTGGAAGATCGACTTCAGGATTTGTATGTGTTTACGGAGGTCCTATTTCATGGAGGAGTAAATTACAGACCTCAGTTGCGATATCTAGCACAGAAGCCGAAATTATGGCGGCTAGTGAAGCTGCAAGAGAAATTATATGGGTTAAACGATTGATTGAAAACATAGAGCCATCAACGATAAATCCTGTCCTCCATGTGGATAATGAATCAGCAATCAAGCTTGCACTGAATCCACCATATGAATTCCACAACAGAACCAAGCATATCAAGTTACGACATTTCTTTATACGAGAAGCCATAGCTGATGGAACTATGATGATTGCAAAGATTGGTCCAGAAAACCAAATTGCGGACATGTTCACAAAGGCACTGTATAAACCAAGGCTGGTTATGCTTTGTCGTGAGATTGGGCTGCACATTTAAGGACTCTGCTGTTCCTTAGCTTCAAGAGAAGATGTTAGAGTTTGTATATACTCTTTATAGTGAAGCTATTGAACCTCCTTAGATAAAAGTAATATGCATTGACATCTTTAGAATAAACCAAAACTGAAGGTGTCACTTCTTTGAAAATTGTAAAAACATCTAAGCTACAAATAAAACTCATATTATAAACTTATGCCTCTATTAGTTTTACTTTAATATACGCAGTGTAATCTAATATGGCACAGAAACTTTTTCGGGACAAAAATATCCCAGGTTCAGTACAAAATATTATTTCGAATTTCATGACGCATCCACAATCGGATAATGGTCCATTATTTTTAAATAGCGACGAGCTGTTTTCTCGTGCTAAAATGTTACCTAATAATGACTAATGTCTTGTGAACACTAGATAATATTATGATGATTTAATGTTACCAATATAATTGTCTCAATAAAATGTGAATTTGTCAAAGGTTTCATTCAGTGGCGTAGCCTAGTGGGGGCGGCAGGGGCAGCCCGCTCCGGGCAGCCCTTTTAGGGGCGGCAAAATATAACAATAAATAATATAAATATTTTAATTTTAATTTTTTATCGCAACTACAAATTCGAACCGATTGAAAAGAGCACGGAATTTTTAATTACTTATTCTGCGACGAATTCGGGGAATCCCCTTTCTTTGAATAATATTTTGTAGCGTCTGCTGCCAACACAAGCACAAACACACAAACTTTCAACTTCCAATATTAGTATGGACATAGTATTCATTAAATTGATATACCGAAATAAAAGGGCGGCAAAATTGGTGTTCCGCCCCGGGCGGCCATCACCCACGCTACGCCGCAGCATTCATCTCCACTACATACTAGTAGGTATAGATGTCGTAACTATTACTGGTTACATTAGGTAAGTATTAACATGGCAGTATGATTTTTCTTTCATGATAGGTACTACATAACTACGTAATTTACTTAATTGTAATATCTTACTTTTCTCTGTTTAAAATGTCATCGATACAGTTCTTGACAGATCTAAACGATGCCAAATTAACTTTATAAAACCGTAGGAGATCATTGTTTATGCATGTATTTTTAGCCACGACGCTTGCAGCGTATTTATTACGGCAGGCCATAAGCATTGTGCATTTGTAGGCATTCAGACATCTGGTTATTTCCAAACCTATTCCACTATTTGCACCAGTTATTAAACATGTCTTCTTTGATAAGTCAAGACCTTTCATTATCTGTATGAATAACAAACGTAAGACGTAATTATTTATGTCAACAGACCAAATATAGTTTTATAAATAATAATAATAAATAAATTGGCAGATAAAAACCCATATTGTATATCCCTAAATTAAGCAAGTTACGCTTGTCTTGTGGGTGATATACAATGACGACTCTGGGTCCGATCCCAGACATCTAGACCAAAATAAATAATGGAGAAAATTCGTTTTCGAAATTCACCATACGAGGAACCGAACCCGAGCCTCTGCGTTGCAGTGAGGTAGGCCGGAAAAAGCTGAGCTCGTGCTGAGACCGAAAAAATAAGTATTTTTCAGTTTCTTCATTAGTTAGCCTATCATCGTCCTGGTCCACTGCTGAAGATATGTACGCCTCCCTTAGGTTTTCTTATACAGCCCCTATGTGAAACACGTTTCAGAAGGCTTATAAAATGCATTTATTCATAAAACGTTTATTATGTTACTCTGATGATTATTTCTCTAAATCAGGGTAGTGTTATAAGAGTTTAAGTCCACAGGTACTTTTAATTAATAGTGGTTTCTCTTTTTGGTCTTTGACCACGTTTAAGTTTATTATTTATATGCTTCTGTTCAATAACGTATCTGAACCAATTACAGTATACTTTAAATAAACATACCAACAAACCTTTTTTGAAAATTATTATAAGTTTTATTTATTATTAATTTAAAATATAGTGAGTATTATTTATATTATATGTAGATTTTTAATCACCGCACCTGAAATTATAAGTTAGTGAAGAGAGACAAACTACACGTGACTGTATTCCACAACGTCAGAATAAAACATCCGAATCATCTCGAGGCATGTTTAATGCAGACGAAGAAATCACAGGGTATAATAAAGCTTTACTTTTAAGTATCGAAACTCTAATAACAACGGACGGGATTACAACTAACCTCATCACTGGTAGGATTAAAAACATCACGAAGCACAGTGTTCTGTTTTGCAAATTTTATTCCGCAATCAATTAGAACTTCAAATCTTGAAACGGTGCCAACGAGCCTCTTAATTATAAAATTGTTCATAGTTGAGGCACTGTAAAATAAATAAATAAATTATATTATGTTGTTAAATACTTTTACAGAAACTTATGGATAAACAATGACTAAGTTTAAAGATGACCCGTAATGACTAATACAAAGTTAACTTTTGATAAAACGTTTTCTTTAGTAAGGTTATTATAGAACTACAGGACGACATTATTTTTTCTAAAAACAAACATTCCGTCTTAAATTTAAAAACTTAAAACGTAATGTCGTGAATTAGTTACCAC
Source organism: Dendrolimus punctatus (assembly GCA_012273795.1). Taxonomy (NCBI): domain Eukaryota; kingdom Metazoa; phylum Arthropoda; class Insecta; order Lepidoptera; family Lasiocampidae; genus Dendrolimus; species Dendrolimus punctatus. Next base: position 8,889,532 of record CM022536.1, read on the forward strand.
AGTCCAATACGTCACAAAGCCTACTCCGTAGCTGTACAGTATTTAAAAACAAACTTTAGAAGTAAACGTGGTAGGTAGTAAGTAAATTCATGGTGAATAAATTGGGCCTTCATGGCCAAATCCTTAACAAAAAGCAATCATAGGAGTCTCCAGACCGATTTGGATGAAAACTAAAGAATCAAATTGACTAATTTTCAACAAAATAACACACCTGTATTATGCTTAGTATCTACGTTATGATTTGGTATAAATCAAATCATAACGTAGATATAATACGGCCGGCGTAACTTGGCCAATGTGAACATAGCTCTGCGAACTTTAGCGCATGTAAACTCGTGAAGAAAATACAGTGACCAACTAGTACAAAGCAATGAAAAATACAGGATGAAGGGCGACCAATTATATTCAATGACGAGTCGTATACCCACTCATCACACGAGTGTACATGCTCTAAAGTTCGCAGAGCTTATGTTCACATTCGCCAAGTTACGACGGCCGTACTATACTAAGCATAAATTCCTGTGAAGGAATGTCAAACTAAGGGAAAGGGTTGATTTTGAACAAATTGTTCCATTTTCCTTACAAAAATATTAATACTGGTACACAAAAAAATATCTGTCCATTTGACCAGACCCACCTAACTATATTATAATACCTACATTAATTTAGGCATGCTGAATCCGTTTGACTTATACGCCCTCAAAGTTTTGAGTAAACCGTCGCCTGTGGACGTTAGTGATGTCACCGACGCACCAAAAAAATTGACACCCTTTTAAAAAACCCCATGTTATACCGCTGTGGGAAAACCACGGCTGGGAGCTCATTACAAATCCGAGACTTAAAGAAGAAGGTCGAGCGTGTCTACACCGTCTGTAAGTATGGGATCGTCGACGATGCAAATGCCTCAACTTTGAATACTTTCCAGGGGATGCTACTGCTAGGCAGGTACCCTGGCCCACAACTATGAGCAGTATTCTATATGCGGCCTCAACTAGGCTTTGTAATACTGCAGTTATGGAGAGGAAAATATCAATTATGTATTTGGATCGAGAAAGTTATTCATGTAGTTCGATATGCAGAAACGCAACCAAAGTTTATCTGGCCCGTAATAAATTTGATTAAATTGCGCAAAAGCGATAAAAATGGTAAATAGGAGTAGGAAACGGCGCGGAAGCGTGATTGTGTCACTTTGCTCCACGTTCGTTTGAAGAGAACTCACCGGTGCCGGAGGGAATCTGTCAACCTTCAGCCGCCAAAAGCAGACAGCTCGGCACCGATCAAGGGCTACGTTCAGTATATTCTACCTATCAGCTAGCTACCTACCAGCGTCTACGTCTCTGCACCATATTATGAGTTGTGGAACACAAATTGGAATTCGCTCAGCGAGCTATATTGAAAATATCACTTATAAACTAAATCAGAAAGAGAATATCCGTTAGAGCACTAAGGTTATTGATGTAGTTCGCAAAATTAGCAAGCATAAGTAAATAGTAGGCTGGACACAATTGTCACAAGATCGATGGCCGATGGGGCTGAATGAGGAATTATATGTGACACAATCTCGGGGAGCACTACGTCCATCAGTAGACAACGAACAGGTGATACGATACAGAAGTGCGATACGATCACAACATATATGTAGTATCATCTATGATCAAATCGCTACTAACATAATTGCCGCCTAAGCCATAGTTTTGTTTTTACCTACCATCACGAGATTACAGTACTACTACTAATACAGTTGTAGTTTAGATCTATTCTAGTTTATTTATTACAATGAATAATTATATAATAGTGTTTTAAACTGAGAGTAAGCGTTTAAATGACAGTTGCTAAAGTTATCAAATTTTTATTCAATTCCTTATTCAAATGGTTCTAGAAAACGTATATATCTATGCTCGAGCTCTATCTGGGATAATGTTATACTTAGTTATACTGTGGTCAAATGCGTCTTACTTACCGTTGACGGCTAGCTACATTAATGTATATACATAATATGTTATTTGTCAATATTTAACGTCATTAGAATTAATAACTTATTGCAACATAAATAACACATGAAATCCCATGCCACATGTCTAGGTAAATTGTCAAACTACACTATCCCAAATGGAGCAGTAGGTTGTGAGGTATTTTTGCCGGAAGGATGGAAAGCCTTTTTATGTGTCGTAATATGACAGAATTTTTCTTTTATTTTTTAGTATGTGAGTGCAACTAGTGCTGTGCACATAATGCCCACACACCACGAGAAAGAACACAACAGTTAGGAAACAGCAGTATCAAATACTAAAATTTCAAATATTTATTATAGATCATGAATAAAAAATTAATGATACAAAACAAACAAAATAGATAGCTCCGATATTGAAATATGCAGATATGGCGGAAAATATATGGTTGTCTTTCTTTATAATAATCTTCAAGAACGACTTTGTTGTCCTTCTATATCCTGCTGTAGGTAGATGTGGCGCTCAGCGAACAGTGCGGTGTGACTAAACGATACAAAAGTGAAATCTTTATATTAAACAATTAAATCGAATTCAAAGCTTTATTCAATAAGAAGGTGTCGGCGCTGTCGCGGAAAAAATCAATCAAATTCTTAATCTAACACGTCTGCGGAGGTTGGTATACGTTCTTTAATGTTGTATAGCTAACGAAAGGCTTTGTATCTTGGTCGAAGTCACCAGTGTGAGTATTTTGCCGGAAGGAAGGAAGCCTTTTTATGTTCGTAATTGACAGAATTGTTTTTTTTTTTTTTAGTGATTGACTAGTGCTGTGCACATAATGCCCACAGGTTACCCACACCATCTGGGATGTTGTGCGTGAATCGGTAATTAACTATAAGCGGAAATAGACATATATAGGGTTGGGTTTTCCACAAGTATTCCGTTATTTGGAATAAATTAGTTTGCCGATATGAAAGAATATTATTACATCTGATGAGGTTGTTTGGATTTAGTTTCTTTGCTTGCCATTATGACAAACTAAACCCGAAATTATAGGTATTTGACAATCATATTGACATTTGTTTATTGCGAATAAAAGAGTTGTCCTCATGTCCTCAAGTCGGCTCAAGTCAATAAATAGCGTAAAATAGACAGAGAATTCTCTGTCTACGATAAATAGGTATTTCTTCTTTGTTCAATAATGGCTTGGCACGGTTTGTACATTCAGCCATAAATATATTATTTAATCTTTCAGCGTTCAAAGTTGTCAGCTGTCATTAATGTCATTTTTACATAGTAGTCATTTAGTCAACCCGATATTGACAAAATCAATGTATATTAAAGCGTATCAATCACAGAATACTTTATATATATGGTATCAATATCAATAATAGTTTGTGATTAAAGCGTTGCAAAGAGAATTTAAAACACTAGCGTTGGAGTCGAGGAGTTCTCGTAAGCGTGTAATATGTTCTTAGTTCTTTGCGTTGGAGCCATCGCCGAACAAAATAGAATAGAATTGGATTATTTCCATTCCAACCAAAAATAGATACAGAATTTAAACTGGTTTGTTTTTATTAATTTTATAATAAACAAAGGGGTTGGGTTTACATATATGTCCCCGGATGATTTCCTGGGTGATTTTACTGGTTAATGTGTTTAGGAATATATTTAAGACTTATTTATAACTACTGAAATTGGTTTTGAGTGGAAAAAATACATATTCAATTAATTATCGAAGTTTGAAATTCACGACAATGATCTGGTAATTTTATCGCCGAGACGTTTTTTACGTTTGACGGGATTTATCGAAATAGGAGACTGTATGTATCCGAGAATTTAAATATGTGGAGTTTTAAACAGTCGGTTAGGTTAGGTTTTGTGTAGACCGAAGCGCCAGAACCGACTGGTAACCATTCACTATTTATCTTATATATTAGTGAAGGGCTGCGACTTAACAATCCGGTACACAAATGTTAAGTTGTGGGTGGGCGAAGTGAATAGGGGGGAGGTATACTCACCCCTACGACAACCCCTAAGGTCAGGAGGGTTGAATTTTTTTTTAGTTTATAATCATAAACTCATTTATGTTGTAAAATTTTGCCACTTTTGATAATAAAAAAACTGTAATTTGAGTTTATGAATGTACTCATGAATAACATATAATTATGGACCTTGGCTTTTTTATTTAATTTCATAATGAGCGATAACGAAATGGCCGCGGCAGCGGCCAGCGAGTGCCAGAACCGACTGGTAACCATTTAATATTAATTTTATACACAAACAGTCGGTTATGTTAGGTGATATTCAGACCAAAGCGCACGGAGCCGAGCGACCGAAGCGAGCGTGCCGCGGTAGCGGCCGGCGAGTGCCAGAACCGACTATAACCATTTACTATTTTTTGGTACATACAGACAGTTACGACACCTTGAAAGTCTCATATGAAACATTTGTTTTATTTATCAATTTAGTGGACGACTAGCAAGTTGACTTTTAATATGACAATGAATCAATATATTAATGATATCAATTATATTTCAATACACTGCTGTTTTTTTTGTATTGGTTAAATATAAATTAATGCGATTACGTAAAAAAAAATCGTCTTTCTTGGTCGCCATTTTGAATGGTTACTCTTCTATTGTATACAAATGTGCTCTATTGTGTTTTTTCTTCATTTTTCTCCAATTAAGCTGGTTATTGGGTTATTTTGGCTGTTTTTATGTTGATTACTGGCTTTTTTGGAACTTTGAAAGGATTTTTCGATTTCGGACCTATGATAGAAGTGCAACATTAGCGAAAAAATCAGTGAAAATAAGTGAGGTTATGTTTATTAAAAAAAGTTTATTTCAAGATGCCGGACCTTAAAGGTTGAAGTAAAGGTTAGTATGCCTCTCCCCTCCCCATTTCACCACCCCGCTACTTAAAATTCATATACCGGAAAGCTATACATTTACCTTAGTGAAGAACAGAAGTGAGGTTAGATTGACAAAAACATTAATAACTCAGGAACTACACATTTCCGACACATAGGAGTTGCAGAAGGGGTGAGTTTTCCTTCGATCATCATTACTTATGATTCCGGGGACATATATGTAAACCACACCCAAACAAAGTACGAAAACAAACTGTTATAGGTTGAAAATAACTATAAACTCCATATATATTGGCTTATGATAAATCGAGAGCAATAAGTAAAACAATATAATAGAAAGCTACTATTATAATTTATGTTTTCTTTCTGGTCAGGCAGATATCAACAAGAAATATTTTTTAAAGATTAAGTTGTAAAGACATCACTTCATCATGGATAAATCCAGCAAAAGACCTCATTCAAGTTCCAGTGATTCTAATGAAGACAATCGTATTAAAGATTTGAAGGAACGAGATGAATTCACAAAAAGATTGAAAAAACGAGATGAGGAGAAAGTAAGGAAGGTTACAGAAGGAAAACGAACTTATGAAGATGCAGCAAAAAGGCTGAAGTTAGAAGCAGAAGACAGAGATAAAATTCTACCCAAACTTAGGATTCAATCAAGAAGGAAATATCTAGAGAAAAGAAAAGATGACAAGGTTATTGAACTTGAAGCTGACATTGCTGACGATGAATATCTTTTTGATGAGAGCATGTAAGTTTAGAGTTTCTTAAAATTTTATCAATAACCTGAACAATCTAGTATAATATAATAGTTCAGCCTACATTTTAACTACTATAGAGTATGATTAAAAAGATTTAATAGAACAAGAGCCCTAGAAAAATAATTAACAATTGTTGTTGTGTGTTGTCCCGCTACTTACATTTAATATATCTGTCACAGAATCTTGCACTGTTTATATGTTAAATTAAGTGTTCCACTTGGACCAAGTTTACATCAATGTACATATATTAAGTCAACAACAAAATTCTAGTTTTACAGGAGAGTGTCTAATATAAATTGTTTATAATTTTTTTGCTTAGTACTAGAACTATGATTTTTTTGAATTTTGAGTTTTTATAACTATTTATTAAAGTTACTTATATATATAGTTGACTCAATATGCATCATTTAAATTAAAACTAACATATAAAAAAACATGTAAAGTCATGAAGATGTTTGAATTTTCAAATTTGTGACATGCACTTTTGGACACTTTCAACTGCTGTAAGTTGATGTAAGTTGTTCTTGTCCAGGTTAACCCATGACATCTGCCTATGTCTGTAGGACCCTAAAGTTAACTTATTATATAATATACTGAAATTGTAAAACCACAACTACCCAATATCTGTCAGATTATAAATGAATGTACTTGTCTTTAAAAAAAATGGCTGACAAATACATGGCCTTCTAATGAACAAATCATAAAAATATAAAATACCTAAAACAAATTACTTGCTATACATAGGTGCTATCAATATATGAAATGGCATGATTCATTCTAGATTAACCACACGGGAAAGACAAGAAAGAGAGCATAAAAAGACATTACTTCAGCTAGCAAAAGATCATGAAAAAGCTCGTGAGTTAGAGAATGTTCATAGATACCATATGCCTCAAGATTTGGGTAAAGGTGAAAAAGGTAAGCAAATTGAGATTTATTCTGGCTATCTTGAGAGCACTTGTATTTTAAACACAAAATGTGAGGAATAGATTTGAAAAGTATGGTTTTAATATTTTCAGGTGAGTATATTGAGGTTGATGAAAATGAAAAGGTGCCTAATTCAGAGCAACAAAAATGGGAGCAAGAACAAATCAAATCTGCATTCTTTAAATTTGGGGCCAAAGATGCAAAATCAAAAGAAGAATATGATTTACTACTGGATGAACAAATTGATTTATTCAAGCTTTACAATTGGAAGGCAATAAAGAAAAAAAAGAAGATGAAGAAATATCACAATACAAAAAACTTAGAATGACTATCGAAGAGACTAAAAAGTCATTACCAGTATATCCTTTCAGGGAGTCCTTAATTGAAGCTATAAAAAATTACCAAATATTGATTGTGGAAGGGGAAACTGGATCTGGCAAAACAACACAAATCCCACAATATCTTCATGAAGCAGGATTTACTAAAGACAACAAAAAGATAGGATGTACTCAACCCAGGAGGGTAGCTGCTATGTCTGTAGCAGCAAGGGTTGCTCAAGAAATGAATGTCAAACTAGGCAATGAAGTTGGATATAGTATAAGATTTGAAGACTGCACTTCTGATAGAACAGTCATAAAATATATGACAGATGGTACACTACACAGGGAATTCTTATCAGAACCTGATTTAGCATCTTATAGTGTTATGATAATTGATGAAGCACATGAACGCACACTTCATACTGATATTTTATTTGGGCTTGTAAAAGATATAACTAGGTTTAGGCCAGATCTTAAACTATTAATATCCAGTGCAACACTAGATGCAGAAAAGTTTTCAAATTTCTTTGATGATGCACCTATTTTCAGAATACCAGGAAGAAGATTTCCAGTAGATATTTATTACACCAAAGCCCCAGAAGCAGATTATGTAGATGCAAGTGTTGTATCAATATTACAAATACATGCCACACAGCCACTTGGTGATATATTGGTATTTCTTACAGGGCAGGAAGAAATTGAGACTTGTGTTGAAATGTTACAGGAAAGAACAAAAAAAATTGGGAAAAAACTTAAAGAATTAATTATATTACCTGTTTATGCTAATTTGCCGAGTGACATGCAAGCCAAAATATTTGAGCCAACACCTGAAGGTGCACGTAAAGTTGTTTTGGCTACAAATATTGCAGAGACATCATTGACAATTGATAACATAATATATGTTATTGATCCTGGTTTTGCAAAGCAAAACAATTTTAACTCCAAGACAGGAATGGAAAGTCTAATGGTAGTACCAATATCTAAGGCCTCTGCAAATCAAAGAGCAGGCAGAGCTGGACGAGTAGCACCTGGCAAGTGTTTCAGGTTGTATACTGCCTGGGCTTATAAATATGAACTAGAAGACAATACTATTCCAGAAATACAAAGGATAAATTTAGGAAATGCAGTTTTAACTCTCAAAGCTTTGGGTATCAATGATTTAATACACTTTGATTTTTTAGACCCTCCACCACATGAAACATTAGTTTTAGCTCTGGAACAATTGTATGCCTTGGGAGCTCTTAACCATCATGGAGAATTAACTAAAGCTGGAAGAAGAATGGCTGAATTTCCTGCTGACCCAATGCTTGCAAAAATGCTCTTAGCTAGTGAAAAGTAAGTCATCATTATTGAAATTTTAATCAATTTTGCAGACTTCATCACACCTATTAATATGAGTGAGATGAAGGCTGCACTTGCTGAACTTGTGCATGGCTTAATAGCCATGCACAAGTTTATCGAAGACCTGGCCCGCTTCCAGTGCATGTCTGTGCAGAACTTAACAAGCACTGAGTTTGAAGTGACTGGGTCACTGTCATTGTTGTGAAAAGATGCTCATCGGCAAACCTAACGACAAACATCGCTCGCCTATGGAGAATCGCTTAATGAAATTGAGACATGTCTAGATATACTGGTAGTTGTAAGACAGTATAAAATTCCACTTTATGTGGATTTTTCTGGAGTCATGTTTATAATATGAATCTGTGAAAACGACCTGTTTCAATGTGTATGTGCATAGGACATAGCTTATACATTTAAAAATAATAAATTCACAATGATAATGTTGTATTTAATTGCAGAAATAACATTCTAATTTTATTTTTAGGTATAAATGTTCAGAAGAAGTAGTCACTATTGCAGCTATGCTATCTGTAAATAGTTCAGTCTTCTATAGGCCGAAAGACAAAATAATACATGCAGACACAGCTAGAAAAAATTTCTTTCATCACAATGGTGATCATTTAACTTTGATGAATATATACAACCAATGGGTAAGCTCAGAGTATTCGGTACAATGGTGTTATGAGAATTTTATACAATACAGATCTATGAAAAGAGCTAGAGATGTACGAGAACAGTTGGTGGGTTTAATGGAAAGAGTGGAAATAGACATGGTCTCTAGTGTAACAGAGGATGTCAATATCCGTAAAGCTATCACATCTGGATACTTTTACCACATTGCAAGGTTCTCCAAAGGAGGCCATTATAAAACTGTTAAGCATAATCAAGTAAGTTTCAATATAATTTTTATATACTTACATTTAAAGACTCATTCCATAGCCTCTTACTATTTGCAACTAGCAGGACCAGTGAAACATTGTTTCACATTGCTATAACGATGATGTATTTATTCGTGAATTACAGCACCAAAAAAATGTTATGTTATATTCCCATGCATGTGTTATTCTGTAAGCAACATTATTTATCAGGATAAAATGTATCCTGAGTGTTGACTCAAGTTGCAAGCTTGCTTTTGCGTGTCCAGTCTCATTTAAAGCCATGCATTAATTCTAAATATTGCATTTTTAGAATCTTCTGGTCAGGTATTGTCCCAAATTCATCACAGTTGGGCCATCTGTCTGCTTATACTTCAGCAATAAAATATTTTAAAAATTATAATATAACTGTACTTATGAAATAAAATTTGTACAAACTGGGGAGGTCGAGTTTTTACAATTAATTATAGTACATATAAGTGGCTATGTGGTGTGTGAATTAAGATGTATATGGGGGGTCCTCAGTTTTATTCTGTATAACTTTAACAATAAATTCAATTTTTTAGTCAAATTATAGTTCAACCAATACACTTCACCTTTAACATTCAGTACTAGAACACATTCAAAATGATCTGTGTGGACATTGGACAGGACAGTTTTGTGTCACATCCAGTATCAAATTCATTGTGCTTTTCTTCAAAACTGAACTTGTTTGACAATGCATTTCCACTCAAAATTTTGGTGACAGCTGATTTTCACCCCTGTGGGTTAGTCCCTTGGGCAAACAAATTTGAAATGTAATCAGTGAGCAAGTTATTATAATCTAGATTTCATACCTTTTTGTCTAGAGTCCTTAAACATTAAATTTTTTTTTTAAAAATGTGGTATGAATGTGCCATTTGTGTGATGTGAGTTATATTTTTTATTCTAGTTTCTGAATCAGAACAATACAAATAAAAACCATTAGTCATCATATTATTAATCTCAAGTTCAAATATTTTCCATACATGTTTGATTCAAACAAATTTCATACATTCTTTTCAGACTGTTATGATTCATCCAAATAGTGCACTATTTGAAGAATTGCCTAGGTGGGTTATATACCATGAACTTGTATTCACTTCAAAAGAGTTCATGAGACAAGTTACAGAAATAGATAGCAAATGGCTACTAGAGGTGGCACCACACTACTACAAATCTAAAGAATTAGAAGATTCAACTAATAAGAAAATGCCAAAAACAGTTGGCAAATCATCAAACACTTAATAAAACATAATATTTAAATTTATTGTTTAATTGACATTAACATTAGTTTATCAAGCTGTGCTATAATACTAAAATTTCAAGTTCTAATACTTTAAAAAATAATAACAATAAATAATTATTCTAACATTTTTTGACAATGTATTTCAAAAGTCACTAACTCTGCCCTTTCTCTCCCAATCTCCATATCTGGTGGGTTCAGGTCCCCGGGGTCCCCCTACCTCTCCAGTATGTGGGTTGGTGTTCTCTGGCCATGGTGGCAGAGGGTCCTCCTTCTGAGCTGGGTGCATTAAAGGCTGATCACCAAGGTCATCAATTGGAGTGGTCTCTCTCAATTTCTTTCTAAATTCAGCTAATCTTTTTGATTCTGCTTTATTTGGTTCATCACTTGGCCCAGTTACAAAACTTGATGTCTTATTTAAATATTGATATACACTTACCACATCACCAGCTGCAATGAGATACAAATTCTTGGTTAGTTTTCTGTTTTGAATCTTATGCTTTATCTGGACCTTAGAATAATAATTCTAAGGAATTACAAGTACTAGAAGTACAACTACAACTGAAATTATATAAATTTCAAAAGCTGCAAAGTAAATAAATTTGTTTTTAAGTACATTTTCCATCTTACTACTTTATTCAGTCATTCTCATTTCGTGTTTTTGTCCCATAATTGCACCACCATCTACCTATTTACAGACAGGCTCACGCTTTCAAACTAATTTTTAACATAAGTGAATCAAATGCAGTAGTTGTTTATTTTGCTGTGCTTATTTTTTCAAATCGAAGTACTTAAAATGTGGTAATATAGGCAAATACTTACATCGGAAATACATTTCTAAATGTTTAAAACTCAAACGAAACATATTGAAAATTGTGTTCTATTGAAAACATTAAAAAACGTATGAACTGTTTTTGTTTTTTATGTTTATATTACCAGTATATATAAAGTACTCTGTGGTTTATATTTTATATATGTCTAATATCTATGGTTTTATCTTATATATTTAGGTTTATGGCTTGGCAGCTAGACCTTTAAGTCAGATCTTAGTTTACAATAAGTTTCTTCATAGTCTTATATTAGGAGTTTTTGGCGCAGCGTTGCCAGATGACCATGCCAATTAATCCCCAATTATTATTTTTTTACTAATACGTAGTACTAAGTAATTACAATATTAAAGGAGAAAGAAAAAAGCAAAACCTCCTTCGTAGCGAAAACGTAACTAATGACGTCATCATTTTCCCTCACGAGGCGCTCTCAACGACCCGTGTCAATAGGTGCGTTAAATAACCATTCCACTTGAGTTTACGATTGTGACGCCAGCAAATAAGTGAAACGGGAAAAAGCGCAGTTGTGAACGTGATCATTGTCAGTCTCTAACGGAAAGTAGCCTATGGGATACGACGCATACGAGTAGAGACGGCATAATAAATAAATAATGTAAATGAACGAACGAATGAATTGTATTATTAAAATGAACTATTGAATTGAAGTATGATTCACTAGTAGAGTATAATTCTAAGATAAAGTAATAATACCGTATTGTGACTTAGATATAATAATTGTAGTGATGAGAATTGTGTTTGTAGATGAATTATTGATACTTAAATTATCTCTCCAAAATTTCTCACAACTAAATATTTCCCCCGAAAGTCCCCCCAAAGAATCTTTATCCGCGAATCTACTCCCAGACGTGAAAATACCCCAAATTTGCAGGAAATTCCCCTATCTGGTAACGCTGTTTTGGCGGGAACTGAAAGATGTTGTGCTGTGCCGTTTTTATTTTCTAAAAATGTGTAACATTACTCCAAAATGAACAATAGCTGTATTTATTTACTGTAATACTGTTGTATGTTTTACTGATTTACTGTATTCTCCTACCGATCTACTGTAATTTTACATGCAGAACACTGTATTTTTTCAATCCAACCTGGCAACACTGCGCGAGAGTGATATTGAGAGAGTTTTTGGCGGGAACTGAAAGGAGACGTTGTGCTGTACAGTTTTATTTTCTAAAAATGTGTATAATTACTCTAAAATGAACAATAGTTGCAGGATATTGATAGTTTTTGAGTAGAAATTATGTGTTTTTGTGAGAAATGTGAACTGTATAGTCAGATGTGATCTTTCGAGTTTTCACAAGAACTCCATTGAATGGCGTCGGTTGTAGACTGCAATACAACTGCGCTACTATATGAAGACCTATTAATTAACATGTTTCCGACTGAAAGACTTTGATTCTATGGTCATGAATAAATTAATAATAAAAAAAAAGTGATATTGAGAACATATCACTTGGCTTTTCTGTATAAACGACATTGGCAAATCAATGCATAAATGGCATTGCAACCATAATCTAAAAAAAAATATCACTCATGACAGTAGCGATGCGCAAACTAATTCACCAATGAGATCAGTGATTTATAAATCTTTTTCCTTGAAAGAATTAAATCACTCTTTTAAATCTTTAACTCTTTTAAATCTTTGGTTTCGTATGAGACAATTCATTCAGTTGACCGGCTTTAAGCTTTAAACTAACCATAGAGAGTCTAATTTACTGTGTATCATCATTGTATTTCTTAGAGTGCGCATGTTGTCTCATTTCAATTCACAATATCCTGTACCTAATGTCTCAAACTACATCCAAGTATCTGATTTGTTAGTTTTCATCATTCTATTTGTCTAAAAGCAATCTTAACGTAGTGAATTAAAGATGTATTTTTAAAATCAAAGGTATAAAGAGTGATTTCGAATTTTGAAAAATTATACATCTTTTAAATCAATCACTCCTGAGTTACACATCTGTACATGACAGTATGACAGTGACGTTTCAGTGAACCGTCTACATACCCAAAGAGTATATTGAATATATAGAGATAGAGATACATACCTAATGAAAATGTCCTTGTTATAGTTATAATCCATAATAATATCAATATAAATTAAAATTATACAGGTATAAATATTTATGAATTGTAAGATTATTGGGAATGCTGTTGTACAAAAATAGTGTACTAAAGAAATCTGCCTTGAAACCATATCTCCTACTCAAGATTTTCAATATGGCTAAAAGTTCTTTTGAATACGTAAAAAACTTTGAATTAGATGATACACTTTTACCTAATTCATGGATAGTTATTAGACTTGATGGGAAATGCTTTCACAAGTTTTCAGAAGACCACAATTTTTCGAAACCTAATGATTTACGAGCACTGCAGCTAATGAACTATGCAGCTTTCACGGTACTTAAAGAATTTAATGATATTTTATTTGCTTTTGGACAAAGTGATGAGTATTCTTTTATTTTTAAAAAACATACCACCCTATACAAGCGTCGAGCTGCAAAATTACTTACCACTATTAATAGTAAATTTTCAACATCTTATGTTTACTATTGGAAAAGGTTCTTTGATTGTGAAATACTCAAGTATCCTCCGACATTTGACGGACGCACTGTGCTATACCCCTCAGATGAAAACTTAATGGACTATATGAAATGGAGACAGGCAGATGTTCACATAAATAACTTATACAATACAACATTTTGGAACCTTGTTCTGAAAGGAAACTTGTCACCAGTGCAGGTAATTCATTAATTGTTAATTAAATAACAGTTTTGATATTCTTTAAACCCCTATTACTTAAAAATATCAGGTCATAAATGACCCACTGGTGAGCAGATTATTTAACTTCTGGGAAACATACAGCATAATTGCCACATTTATCCATAGCAGGTTGATGAGTTTAACACATCAGTTGTTTCAGCATGCAGATTTCCTCACTATTTTCCTATATTCTGTGTGAACAATATATGCATATTATGTTAGATATGCTACCAGATTAGACTTGAGTCCTGTCTGCAAATCACGGGCAAATCATCCATGATTTGCAGGCAGGACTCAAGTCTTCATCAGAATGTGATATGGATATGTTAACCACTAATCTGCCACAATATTAAAACTTGGTTTTCATTACAGGCTGAAAAACGTCTATGTGGAACTGTGTCTAGTGATAAAAATGAGATACTTTTTCAAGAGTACAACATAAATTACAACAATGAGCCTGAGATTTTTAAAAGGGGCACTTTGTTAATAAGGAAACAAATTGAGATTGATGATACCAGCAGATCAGTTGTGGTTGCAGTGCATGATGACATGCTAAAGGAAAAATTTTGGAAAGAACATTCTTCTTACTTGATTAGTAAAAATGTTAAACAATATTTAAAATATGAAGGACCCATAACAGACATTATAAGGGAACAATTAAGTTGTCTAAAATCATGATTTTTATAAATAAATGTTTTTTAATATTTTGTAGTCTAAGTATCAACAAGGACTGCTGTGCCCATAGATAATACTTATAATTGAAATTTGAAAATAAGTCAATTACAAAATGGTGTAGTGAAAACACCCAAAAACTAAGGGTGGTCTACAAAAATGATAATAATAATATTGATAAAAAAAAGACCAGTGCACACATGTAGCTGGGTGATAATATCATCGTGCAGGTGTTATTGACCATAAGGAGTTTTAGACTTTTTCATTTAATATAGATGTGTATGGTGTGCTACTGTTATTCTCAAAACCACATAATTTACCTAATTTCAGGGATCACTAAAAAGCTGTAATTGCAATCACATCCCTTTTTGGTCACACCACTATTTAAAAGATTAAGTTGTTAAAAAGATCCCTTCCCTCTTAATTTGAATTGAAAAATTCTAGACAGTAAAACTTGAAAAACTCAGCGAGAATTAGTTTGAATATGATAGGATAAGTAAATTTCTGACATATGGAGCATTTTCAATTAGTACAAGCAATTTTCGGGTTCTATAGCCAAACGACAAAACAAAGTGTTTGTTGTCACTCAAAACAGGTTACTGTTTTATTAATTACATATAACATATTTGTATTAAGATGTGATTAAAAAATGACTAAACAGATATACAATGCAAAAGTGGACGGATGCAAAAGTCACGGAAGGCCACAATACACTTTCCATGATCAAATTGATTGTGTACTAGCAGGTGATATCAGGAGCCTTAAGAACAGACGAGTGTGCATGACGAGAGCTATAAGCCTGAATGGTGCTCTGTTGTCCGTGCCTACCCCACAAGGAACCAGACGTGAAGTTATGTATGTGTATATATTAGGATTGACTTATAATAAAAAACTTTTGGGATATATACATTTATTCTATAAATACGCTAGATATGACAGAATATGGCTAGTAAATAAAATTATGTATAGGGAAATATTTTTGAAATATAATATAGTGCCATATAACTATTGACTTAATTTTTAAACAGTTGGCTCTGTCTTTGTGGTTGAATTCATAAGACATTGTTTAATAATTTTGCAATAAGAAATGTGACGTAAAACAAACTGGAATGTTAACAAAACTTATTTTGGTTATCTTTCAACAGAAACATTTTTCATAGTATTTCAAATAAAACAATTACCCTCTCAGTACATAAGGGCCATATAAAACAGATAATATATGATATACAAATTGAGTACTATGCTTTTATACCTTTACATTTAAAATCTTCAATTTGAACAGATGAATATTCTACAGATTATCTTAGTTTAATACTTTTAAAAAGTTAAATACTTTTTACTCTATAAACAGTGTTATTTATAATTAACAGAACAACAATAATTTAAAGTTAAAAGATTGTGGTTTTTAAAAGATCGGGATGTAATTGTCGATTTTTGCACGGTGTTTCTGGGCCACACATTCACTTATCCAGACAATGTTCCTGCATTCTTGTTCCTTCAGTTTGAGGTACGAATAGAAAACTCCAAAGTGGAATTGCTGCAGGAATGCATGGACATTGAGACTTACCTGAAACAAAAATATAGACTGCAAAAATTCTATTGACTAAAAATTATATGCATCTTTGTTTAAAAATGATTTAATGAATTACTATAAAATTTCTATAGTGTAACAATATTTAAGAAACAACAGAAGCTTGGACAGACAGAATAAAGATTCACCCAGTAATATCTATTAGTGTTGTTTTAAAATGTACAGATTGTGATTGCACAAATCTGGCCAAAATAGTTAAGAATATAATTATACACAAGCAGCTTTATAACTTACACTAACAATTACACTTTGGTCAAAGGGCCAAAGCTGAAATACCAATCAATCCAAATCAGGGGATATCCCCAAAATGACAATGGTCTTTTAACATGATGAATTTTATAAAAGACTACTTTTTGTATGAGACTTTACTTTAATGTCTCATATATAAATGAGGTAGCCATACTTTAATGGTAATTGATCAAACTGTATTGGAGTTTGAGTTTATTAATCTGGTATAGATCAATATCCATTTTTATTTATACCAGGCCACTTGGAAAGTATTGAGAAAAAAGTTTTTATAAATGAGAGACTGGCCAGTTGTAATCTATTTTGAAAATGTTATTACTTTATGGAACTAAAAAAGTATCAACACCAAATGTACACTAACTACAAAATGCTTGGAAGAGGTGTTCGCTATTGAGAGAAACAAGTGACTCAACACAGCGCTCCGCAGGTTACTGCTCCACCACAATGACGTGCCCGCCCATAACACACTCAAAACTAGGGACTTCTTGGACATCAAGCCGGTCAAACTCCTGAGTCACCCTTCTTACAGCCCTGACCTAACACCGGCTGACTTTTATTTATTCACGAAAAGAAAAAATCAGCTTAAAGGGATACAATTGTTGTCGCCGGAAGATGCGCCATTAGCATTCAAGCAAGCTGAAAACTGGTTCAGACGCAAAAACATTGTATAGAGGCTGGTGGAGAGTGCTTTGAGTGTCCCACCTGTAGATAACTCTTGAAACTTCCACAAAAGCTCAACCAAATTTTGGTTCTCTTATTCTACCAAAGATAAACTGATATACATGCATTTAGTGATATATGAGGGCTAATAACTGACTGTTTTCTTTTCATTATATTCTTGCACTAGCATTTACCTGCCACTGTCCATGTTTGATAGATAACAAAGATTATAATCATATTGCTTAATATAAAGGTTATTAATTAATTTTTTGGTATAAAATACATAAATCCTGGAAATCCCATTAAACTCTGGTTAAACTCTCTATTAAAACTTGGGATAAGTTATGTTACTAAACTCATAACAGTAAACAACTACAATTGCTTTACTAAAAATTTTATAGATCAGTAACAATTTTGCATTGAATTAAATTTATTTTCAAGCTGACCAGTGAAATCCACTCCTATTGAAATTCCAGTGGGATTTTCGGGATATATAGTGTAGCTCATATTTTACACTCTAATCCACACTGGTGAAAATTTCTGAGATAAATAATACTACACATTTTAAGTTAGGAAAACCATATTCAAAATGCCCTAGTTACTATGATATGAATTTTCAAGTGAGAAAAAAAATTGTTATCTAAGTCAATTCTAGTGGTTTTTAAAACTATTTTGAATGTAAAATCAATAATTTTTACAATAGAATAACATCATAAATTTTAAATACTCACTTCATGTTCAAAAAATTTGTCTTCCAAGGTTTTATCACCAACATTATTGCCAGCACCTTCAAAAAGTGCTGAATATTCTGCATAGTATTCTGCAACAGCTTTTACTTGCTCATAATCATCAGCTCTGGCCAGTGCAGCTAATCCATCAGGGTTTAGCTTACCACAACGTGGATACAACTTAGCACGATCATCCTTAGACAGTTCAGTGCCAAAAGAGTTGATAGTAATAATGATTGCACGTCGGTCTGCTTCAAACTACAAGTTTTATATTAAAAATTAAATTTACTTTCTACATATACATAAACAATAACCAGTTTGACTTGCAGAAACAATTGAGACACTAAACTGTTTTAATTCAATTTAATTATTTCATTCATTGTCAAATTCAATCAATCAGCTGAAAATATGCATCCATCGGTGACAGATACATATTTGTAGCTTTCGGGGTTGAGACTTTGGGGCCATGGGGACGAAAAGCCTATTAACTTTATCGAGACCTTTCAAGACAATTGAATGAAGTCTTGTGTGACCAAAGGGCTGGCCTATATTTAGGGCAACAAATAAGTGTTGCCATACAGCGAGGGAATGCGGCCAACATTTTGGGAATGCTCCCCACCGACAGCGATTTGGACTACATCTTTTACTTGTGAATATGTTTATAGTAGTATTTAATTTTATAGTTTAGTTTAAATATACTGTTATTAAAGGTGTCTTTTAAATACGGAAAAAAAAGTTAAAAATAGAAACAGCATATATTTCATTACTATCCATATACGGTATATAGACTAATGGCCAGTTTCTATATCTAACTAAGCTAAGCTACATACAAGTTATGTGTTTCTATAAATGAAGCTAGTGGATGAGTAGGGAGATATAGAAACTGGCCCATAAATGAGGTAAGGAGCTCAGGTGTCAGAAAGTACTTACAGCTAGAATCTCGCACATAACATCTGCTGTAGTTCCGCCAATTTGCTTACAGAAATCATAGAAGGCCTCTAAGTAGGCTTTGTACAAAGTATTACGAATGATTTCAATGTTCATTTCATCCAGATCTTGCTCGCTAATGCAATCAACAAAAAAGGGAGCCAGAGGGGTGTCCACGAGGACTGCATTGTACAGCTCAGCTGGGGTAGCTGCCACATGAATGGCTTCCATTTGCTCAAAGGATCCCAAAGGATGACATTTAGGGATCAACTCAGAAATTGGTCTCTGGTGCAAGGTGCCAGTAATCAATAAAATAATGTTGTCAATCATGTAACTGTAAGTAATGAAGTCCAAAAAGGTCGAAAGAGGTTCAACAGAGTGATTTCTCAAATGTTGGAATTCAATAACAAGTTTTTCACGCAACTTGTCATCAATGGTCGAAACAGAAAGAGGGCTGGGTTCATTTGCAAGAAATGTCCCATAATCTGTTCCCTGAAGGTGCAGTTTCAAGTCTGAAAAAAATAAATTTTTAAACATAGTTGATAACTATGGAAGATTAGTCATGTGATTAATAAAGAAAAAATATTTTGACAAGAATAATTTTGAAAAAAGAGGGCTGCTGCCATGAACACAAGTTAAATCAGTAATTGAATAGCTTCTCACCTTCTAGCGTTTCACATTGTACCAAGTTCAAGTAATCTGATTGCTTCAGAATACCACACTTGAATCCACGGCACAGCCCTTCAAGATATCCTCCGTCAATATTGAAAATGCACCCTTTCATCCTGTTATGTGTGTTCTTAAGCCGCTAAACTTTAACAAATATATTTATCGTTTGGGACAATTTATTTGGCAAAACTACAAAACCAAAAGAAGAATTTAGCTACTCGATATGATAAGACGAATATTGATCATATGATTTAACCAAAGACAATAATTGAACTTTTTTTGTCTGAATTTGATGATTTGATACAGCGCCTCTTTAAGTGGCCCATACACGATCCTGAATTGCAGTCCGTAGCATAGTAATTTATGACTGTGAATATTAACACTGTATAGGCTTACGTTTTAGAATGGTCTAAGGCTTACGTAAATTATCGCTACTAAGAATCAGAATTGATGATGAAAAAATTTGAAGAGGTCGCGTAATAGATTAGACCAACTAACCAATTGGTTGAATTAAATTAATCATAATTAGATCGTTTTCTATTTGATTTTGAAGATTGTTCTCCTATATATTCGGAATTCAATATCAATAAAAGTTATATGCAACCATCTAAAAACTTGACTGAATTCAAATACTAATATTGAAATCAGTTCAGAAAAAAAGTTATGGCTGAAATAATAATTGTACCACAATCACTACAATTAGAAAATCAATAATCAACAGAAAAGAACAGCGTGTTGTCATAAAATGAAGGAAAAACACAACATAACACATTCACATACAGTACCAGAGCAACCAATAATATATTTAAAATGGCGACCAATAAGGACAAAATTATAAATTGTTTTCTTTTTCTTTATTAAAATCCAGTATTTTTAAATAGGATTAATATAAATGGATAATATGTTCAGAAATGTGTTAAAAAAAATTGTGTATTGAAAATCTGAGTAGTAGCGAAACATTATTAAGTACACCAAATATAGGAGAAGCGAAACAATACCGTTGATGGACTTCAAAGTAGTTTCATGTATGAGCTACGCCCTGCATGCACCCACACTGCAGCTTCGTGTATGGGTGTCTTTAGACGCTTGAATGGTAGTTTTCCAACTACAGAGCATAATGCGACTCAGTGGCGCACAATGCCGAATTATGCTGATGCTTAATTGGAACGCGAATTAGTTTTCAAATGCACCAGCAGAGTGCGACTCATAACCGTAATTATGAACAAATAAGATTGAGTTGTCTTCTTAATCTTGATAAATATGTTCTTTTCCACGAAAACATTGATGATTGCCTGCTTCATTAAATGATTCGATCAAGCCATTGCAATGTTTACAAAAGTATATTCCTGTAAACAAATTTGTTTGTAGATTCGAATTCTAAAATGAAATTGTATTCACATTTTAAATGTGAAATATAAAAAACAAGTCAATGTTTGTACCTTCATCCATACTTATATTTATTTTTTTAACACAATTTGAATTAACTTTGATTATTTCGAAAAAACTACAATCAAAAGAAAGCTTTAAAAAATTTTCCAACAATTAATAATATTACTAACGATAATATATAAACAAAACATTTCGATCAATGCCAACTTAAAGGGGAAAACACTTGTTAATTTTCTGTCACTGAGTTGGCATCGATTGCACGCATCACGCGACATTACTTTTAAGAGTGCTCGATTGTGCGAAGCGTTGCTGTAGTTGAAACATTCAACGTTAAGCATTATGCCGCATAATGCGCTCTAGTGCTGTAATTGGAAAACTACCTATGTCTACAAACAATGAATTTCTCATTAATTATATAATTATATTCAAGTCAACGATAATGAAAACTGATTAGAAATAAATCATGTAAATAAATATTAATAACAAATAAAGGAAAATGATAGATGGCTGTTTAAAATACATTAAAATTAATTTTACAAAATTAATAAAGAAAGATATTTTTCATTCGCCATCTTGTTTCAAAATTCGCGCCTTTTTAAATGTATTGACAAGAGAGAATTAATGCTCTGTGGTCAACGCCCACTTCGACCCACCTTTTGACATGGGTTGTTGCGGGCGTTGTGTGATCGAAAATGATGACGTCATTAGTGACGTTTTCGCCACGACCGCAACGCTCGCGGTCGCCTTGTGGAACGGCAAGCTGAGCATTTTGGGCGTTGTGCGTTGCTGGTGGAACGCCCTAAAAGTCTCATTATCAGGGCGTTCCATTAGGGACTCACAACGACCACGTTCACGACCGCGATTTTTGCCGTTCCACTTGCTTGCGGACGTTACAATCCTAAAAGCTAGTGGAACGGGTTATGGGGCGTTGATGTCATTAATGTCATACGCAAATGTCATTGGTTGATATGAAAATCGCGCCTTTTTCAATGTGTAGGGTTGACTTATTTATATTAAAAATATATAGCTATTTATACAAAATGTCCTTAATGGGTCAATTGGGTATCGACTAGTTCATCGCGGTAATAATTTAGAAGAAAGCAATTCGCCTAGCTCAGTTGAAGAGTGGACGTTAAGTTTATAAAACGTGATCTCAGGCCACGTATTACACAATATAAAATATAGTTGATCGTTATTCAGATGAAGACTTTAGACTTTCAAAAAATACATTGAATTATCTATTATCTATCTATCTATAGTTCTGAATTCTGAGTTATAACTCTTTCGTATAATTCTGCAGCAAAAGCTATGTCTACAAACAATGAATTTCTCATTAATTATATAAATAGTCAACAAAAATGAAAACTGATTAGAAATAAATTATGCAAATAAATGTTAATAACAAATAAAGGAAAATGATAGATAGCTGTTCAAAATACATTAAAATAAATTTTACAAAATTAATAAAGAAAGATATTTTTTCATTGCCATCTTTGTTTCAAAATTCGCGCCTTTGTCAATATATTGACAAGAGAGAATTAATGCTCTGTGGTCAACGCCCACTTCGACCCACCTTTTGACATGGGTTGTTGCGGGCGTTGTGTGATCGAAAATGGTGACGTCATTAATGACGTTTTCGCCACGACCGCAACGCTCGCGGTCGCCCTGTGGAACGGCTAACTGAGCATTTTGGGCGTTGTGCGTTACTAGTGGAACGCCCTATATATTATCGAATACAGCTAATATTGCGACTTAAGCTACAAATATATTATAAGACTAGCGGTCCCGCAAACGTTGTCTGGCTCTGAAAAAATAAAACAATAATCTAAGACCCGATTGTTGTGCATCCTACTGGTTTCAATTGCGAATCAAAACTATGGGGACCCACTCAACAAAAATAAAATAACTAAAATCAGTCCAGAAGATTAGGAGTGTCCTAAAACCCAAATTTTCAATACAATAACGAGAATATACAATTTTTTGAAGTGATAGCTTCTTATGAGAGGGTAAACCGCTTCGTTACGTAACGCGTTACGGCGCCAGTATGTCTGGCTTGCCTTTCTCTCACATATATGGCGGCGGTAGGCAGGTTCCTCCTCTCTCACTCTAACCCACAGCGCTAGCCGTATTTCTTCTAAATTCTAATGTACCACATATTTAAGAAATGTAACTAAGAATAAAACATATTTTTTAATCAATAAAGGATTTTATTATTAAATGACCTTTCCTTTCATTTCCACTATCATATTAATATACATAAAATTTAAGTAATTATATAAGCTTTTCTCATGTTAAACAATTTCTATATTAAATAGTTCAACATAGTTTAGTTTAAGTTATCACTTCTGTCGGGCGTCCCGAGACGCACCCTTTTTTTTATCAAATTCGGTAGTCGTTCTCGAGTTAATTGCGTACTAGGTACATTTCCACGATTCATTTTTATTTATATAGATAAAAGATGCAGCTTACGGACGCAGTTGACGCGACAGACGGAATTTCAAGGTATCTGGAAAATGAATGTACACTGATCTCGTCAAAGAAAACACGCTGTGTCAACTCTTAAAAGCGCTAGATTATATATACCTACTTGTTTTAGTTGATGATAAACCTCAATAACATTCCAATACGTGATGATATTTCAGTGAAAAAGTACATTTTCTCTAACGAGAGTTGGCAGCACTAAAACTACATTCGAGATGCATAAACTTTCACATTTATCAGTTGTGGTTCTCAATCAGAGATTATAGACATATTCTATACTTCGACTGCGCTGTTTAAGTCGCAGCTCTCATAATTGTCACTTTGTCAGCCGTAGCTTACGGACGCATTAACAGCACAGAGTACTTTATATATACTGATATAGAGTCAACAGTCGTAATGTATATACTAACGCACTCTATCGGTATACGGCACTATTCAACGGCAAAAACCGTCCAGGGGTCTAGTATTATTTTGATTTTTATATTAGACTTTTGGAAATTGCGGGAGTTAATAATTTTACTCCTGCAATTCCCAAAAGCCTTTCCAAAAAATGTTTATTTGTTAGTAAATAAAACAACAATTTAGCGGTAGCGTGATTTATTATGTTTCCTTTTATTAAAATATTCAAATGCATACATTTTCATAACATCATTTGTGTCCACATCTAATCTGGTGCCGTTACGATGATTTACTTACAAGTTTTACCGCATCTGGGCACACAACAACCTCTTTCAGAAGAAGCCATAATCCAAGTCATCAGAGAACAAATCTTTAGGCAAATCGGTGTTCAGGGTACATGCGTAAGTCCAACGTGATCACAGAATACTAGTAAACATGATAAGCGAAGTCTTCGGAGTCCAGGAATCAAACAAAGTTGTCTAAAAATAATCAAAACACAAACAAAGTACATATATTCACGAGTCTTCTTCTTCTTTTTTGAAGGGATTATGGCTCCAACGCAGTTTGCATTGATTTGGCCAATGTCACAGTAGGTGGTAAAATGTCAGGTGCATATAAGAATATATAATAAAAAAAGAAAAATTTGGCCGGTGATCTTTCAAATCACTTTCTGGGATCCTGAGGACAACACAAAACATAGAATGTTAAACTAACTACATTATAGGTAAATATTATTTATTGTTAAAAACTTTGATAATATATATACATGCCTACTATCAGCTAGGGTGAGAAGAAAGTCCAAATTGACAGGTCGGGGAAAATTTTTGTGTAAGATACTGTAGAGGGGGGTAACTATTTTGGGACATTCGAAAAAAATGTGGTGGACAGAACCTTCAGCTAAGCCGCACTCACAGATAGAATTATCACGAATCCTTAATTTTGCAAGAAATACAGAAGAGCAACAGTGGCCAAGACGTAATCGAATAATAGTTGATATAACTTTCTTGGGTAGTTTTCTATAGCTGAAGAACCAAGGTTTGGGACGTAATGTTGGTTGCAAACTACCATAGTATCTGCCAACAGTCAGACGGGACTGTTGCCAGGTACCATTCCAAGTCTCAAACATCTGGGGCCGCGCGAGTAAGCGTAAATCGCGGGGAAAGCATTTATTATACTTGTTACTACCTGAACAGACAGCTTCCTTGGCGCAACAGTCGGCAATCTCATTTCCACCGATTCCACAGTGACCTGGGATCCAGGCAAGAACAATATCTAAACCAGATGAGTGGCAACGAAAGAGGGCTTCCTTTATTTTTAAAGAGATGACAAAGTTATTTTTCGCATGTAAAGGTAATTTTGAGATATCCTGAAGTGAACTTAAGGAATCAGTAAAAATGATAGATTTACTTATGTTATGGGATTCAATATAAAGGATGGCTTCTAAAATAGCGATTGATTCGCCGGTGAAAACAGAGGTAGGAGGAGGAATTTTGAAATTTAAAATAATTTTGTATTTGGGAATCCAAATAGCTGAACCAACCGAACCGTTTTCAGATAGCCTTGATGCATCAGTGAAAAATTTGAGGTGATTTGGCCAACGATCTTGAGTAATTATACAAAATAATTGATTAGCATTTGGGGAATTTTTGTGAATATCTAGATTTAGAATTACATTAGGTTTATAAACAAGACTTTCAAAGCTACATTCAAAAATAGGATTTTTATAATTTTGGAAAATGCCAGTACGGAGATCTACTAGTTTCTTATATGAATTTATAAGAAGTGGTAGACACTTGTGAGTCCAATAACTAGATGTGAACGAGATTTGAAAGAGTTGGTCTAAGATACCTAAAAGGGGATGGTCTGAGAGCTCTATCACTTTATAAAAGAATCTGTCCGACAGAAGCTGCCTGCGCAGAGCAAGAGGGGGGTCTACACACTCAACCTGGAGAGCATTTGTTGGAGACGATTTCATTGCGCCTGTGATGATTCTGAGGCATTTGGCTTGTATGCGTTCCAGTTTCAGAAGGGCGGATTTATTGCAGGGTTCCAGTATGAAGCAAGCATAGTCAAAATGGCTGCGGATGATGGCATTATAGAGCAGTTTTTGGCAATAGGGGTGAGATCCCCACCTAACGCCTGACAGGGCTCGAATCACGTTAGTGTTTTTTCCGTTTTCTCGCAAATATAATTGAGGTGGGGGAGGCCTGAAAGTTTGGAATCGAGAATGACACCTAGAAATTTAACAGAATTAGAAATTTGGATTGGATGATTGTTAATGTGAATGTCTAGGGCAGGGATATCTCTTTTGCGGGAGAATATTACAGCCGAGCTTTTTGAAGCGGAAAGTGACAAACCGTGCTCTGAAAGCCATGAGTTAAGATAAAAAAGAGCTGAATTAAGACGATTTGAAGCATCACTGAAAGAGTCAGAGGTGGCGTATAGAGCAATGTCATCGGCATACTGAAGTACTTTGCAAAAGCAGCTTACAGATGATTCTAGATCCGCCGTATATATGTTATATAGGATCGGGCTGAGGACAGAGCCTTGGGGTAAGCCTTTCCAGACAAGACGCGGGGGAGAGTCGATTCCCGAAACGCGGACGGAGATTGATCTCTCCATGAACATATTGGTGACAATGTTGACAATCCTCGGGGGGATACTCAGATTGTGCAACTTCTGCCTAAGTATTTGAAGGTTGACGTTGTCGTATGCAGAAGTGATGTCTAAAAAGACTCCTACGACATGCTCATTTCGGGAAAAAGCTAATCTAATGTCTGAGGTAATAAGGCTGAGACTGTCTATTGTACCTAAACCTCGTCTGAAACCAAACTGGCTATTGGCTAGTATGCCTTTGCTTTCTATGATCCACTCGAGCCGATTTCTAATTAAGTGCTCCATAATTTTAGCAAGGACTGATGATAGGGCTATAGGTCTATAAGCATCAGCATCTGAAGCATCCTTGCCAGGTTTTAATATGGGGATAATTATCTGCTGTTTCCAAGACTCTGGAATGGATGCGGAAACGAAAATGTGATTAAGAAGATTTAAAAGGAAATGTTTAGAAGATTCACAGGATTGTATTACAAAGGAATAAGGAATGCCATCTACTCCAGGAGAAGAGTCTCGGAGATGATCTAGGGCAGCACATAGTTCTGCAAAAGAAAATTTAGAGTTCATGGGGTTCAACTCATCAGAAGGGGAACAGCTGATGGGAGGACAAGGTTCAAGTGGAACAAAAGGGGGTGCCAGTTTGTGCATGAAATTGGGAAGCCAGGAAGATGGACAATTGGAATTGATATTATTGTCGTTCTGGGACTTTCTAAAGGTTTTTATTTTCTTCCATACCATAGAAGCTGGGGTCCTGGGCGAAAGGGATTCGCAGAAAGCTTGCCAACCTTTTCTTTTCTTAGAACGCAAAAGTCTTTTAGAGGAAGCAGAAACTTTCTGAAATTCTAAATAGTTTTCATAAGTGAGACTTCTGGTAAATTTAATCTCTACTTCCTTGCGTTTTTTAACTGAAGCGGAACATTCAGAGTCCCACCAGGCGGGGGAGGGAATTTTATTTTTTACCGAGTTTATTAAGGGTATCGATTCTTCAGCTGCAGATGTCAATGCAGATACATACTGATCATATAGGGAAATAAAATTTTGAAAGGAAACATCAGGCAGAGAGTTTAATTTACTTTGGACTAAGGAAGAGAACTTATGCCAGTCAGCTAGTGAGAGCCTAAACTTCAAGAGGGGGTTTGGAGTGACAGGAGGGGGAGAAGAATCAGGCAAGGAACAAAGAATAGGAAGATGGTCACTCCCGTAAGAGTTAGGAAGAACAGACCATGAAAGAGAGTAGGCTATGGAGGGAGAGGACAAAGTAAGGTCTGGGACACTCGGATTTTGAAGGGGAGAAACTCTGCGGGTAGGAGTTCCATCATTAAGGATGCATAAGTTTAGGTCATTTAGAATATCAAGAAATGCTGGAGCAATAGGATCACAGGATGCTGAACCCCATAAAGTGTGGCGGATATTTAAATCTCCTAAAATGAGGAGAGGGACAGGGAGATGATATAAGAGAGAGAAAAGTTCTTGTATGAGGAGAGTGTTGGGATGAGGAATGTAGACAGACACAAATGTTATATTAAGACAACGGACAGCTACAATATTAATATCAGGTGAGTGAGGGGGCAGGGTGAGACGGGAGAATGTAATATGTCTTCTTACAAGAATAGCACATCCAGCCCAACCATCCGATCTGTCATCTCGGATACATGAAAACCCAGGTACTCTAAATAGAGAACCAGGGCTCAGCCATGTTTCAGAGAGGGCAAAAAGGCAAGGATTAAACCGATTAATTAAAAAGGATACTTCATGTTTTTTATTATTAACACTACGACAATTCCACTGTAGGACCTTCGCCATTTTGAATAGAAGAGTTTATAAGAGAAGTAATAATTTTTTGTAACATATCTATGACATTGTACGGTTGTATATCACCACATTTAGAAAACATATTAATAAGAGCTGTTGACAAAATTTGAGCTAAATTATCATTAGGTGTAGGGATATTAGGGGAGTTATCGCCAAGAGCACAACCGTTTGGAAAAGAGGAAGGTGGAGGAGAAACAATATTGGCATGAGCTAAGTGATCATATGATTTACTTAGCTCCTGTCTAGGTTTTCTATGTATGTAAACAGTTTTCCTATATGAAGAAGTTGAAGCAGACTGGACAGAACTGGGGGAAGGATCAGAGCACATAGGGGAGGGTACAGAATTTAGGGGAGGATAGGGTATGTAGGCAGGTTTGTTTGAGATTGTTGAGGAAATATCAGCATAGGAAGTTCGAACAGGTTTGAATCTACGAGCTGCCTCAACATATCCAATATTTTCATGGGACATAATAACTTTGATGTTTCTTTGGCGTGCATGCTCAGGACATCTAGAGTCAGTGGCTGCATGATTACCCGAACAAAACAAACAAGAAATTTTATCTTCAGGTACTTGGCAAGAGACATTTTCATGCGGGCCAGCACAGCGAGAACAGCGTGGATTGGATCTACATTTGTCTCGAATGTGTCCAAAACGGCAGCATTTAAGACACTGTATAGTGGGAAGAGTGTATGTTCCAACAGGTAAAGAGAGGTTGCAACAATAAACATGGCTTGGGAGGAATTGGCCTAAAAAGGTGAGAACTACAGTACCAGTCGGTTCCCAGCAAGTGGTGTCTTCTACACATTTTTTTTTATTTAGTCTACGTGCTTTAATTACTACTGTAGACTCTGGACGGCACTCAGTCCATGAAACCAAGTCCTCCAAAGTCCAATCTAGGGGAATTTGATGAATTACACCCATACGGGTAAGATGAAAACGGGGAATTAGTGCTGTAAGATTATTTAACTCTAGAACAGGGAGGGATAAGAATGAGTTAGCTTCCGAAAATGTTTTAAAATAAATGGAAACTTTGTTTCTACCTATATTTTTTATTTCTTCAATACCTGGGACTTTGCTGTTGTAAATAGCTTGAGCTATCTTGAGGGCACGCATGTTGTTGGATGATTTGGGCAGGTCACCATCGGGACCCGAAACGTGAACAATGAAAGGGCCTGAGTCAGTTTCAGAATACCTGAGGTCTGAGTTTGCCTCAAATCCAGGTCTGGTGTATGTATGTTGGATGGAGGCTGAAGGAGGCAAAATTCTTTTCTCGGGAATTTCTGAAGAAACCTCTAAAGACCGTTTAGCTCGCAATTTTTCCGTAGTTTGGCCAGTAGCGTGAGATTCGCCCACTTCCATTCCTAGAGAATGTCTCCCCCTATCAGGAGGGACTTTCTCTCCCACAGACTGCGGCATTTATAAAATAAAGTACTTACCACTAATAATAAACTTAAAAATAACCAGCACCAACAAATAAATGACAACACAAAGGCAGGAAAACAGAAAAACACGAAAGAAAACTAGGAGAAATTCGCCAAAACGTGTTTCCGCGGGAATGTCACCTGTCACTTTTTCATTCACGAGTCTAACTCTATCGATCGGAATGTCATTTTGGTTTTGACATAATTGACATCTTTGAAATAAGTTTTTGGTAAATCGACAATTCATCAAAAATCCAGTAATTAAAGTTAAAAAAAGCTTTATAATTTGAAATAGGTGAGGAATAGAATTTACACACTTTAAAATATATTTATTAGCTGATATGGCTTGCAAAAACATAAAAACATATCAAATATTTCTTAAACAAGTAATAAAACAACTGCGTATAACGAAACATATTATTTTCTTTCATTTGGTGTTCAATTTGAGAACAGTGACATCTACTGCAATACGTACCTACTAATAGAACGCAAAAAATCTCTAAGAAAAAATAATTGTACTAACTGTTATGACCCTGCTACCTATATATAATTTGTGATTATTTATTTGTGGATATTCATTGTGTAATTTCTAACTTTGATTAATTTTTCGAGTACCTTAATTAACCGTTATGGATGTTTCACATAATAATCCCATCCGTCTACGTATTAATAAAATCTTCGACAACCATATAGTTGGAGATAATAGTGATGCTTTACATTCAGTGTCTGGATTATGCGTGCCCAATTCGGCCTATAGCAGAAGAGTTTTACTAAATGAGATAGAGAAACGGGACATGCTCGTGAATAAAACTGTTTTGTCTGAATATAATAAAGTAAAAAATAAAGTACAACTATTATTGAGCACCTTAAAATCTTTGGACACTGCGGTAAAAGATATGTCGACAAGATTGAGTGATACTAAAACGAAGACTCATCATTTGATTACACAAACAACTAAATTAAAAGAGGAGCGGTTAAACACCGAAAAGAAACTAGTTTGGGTTAATGCTTTTATAGATAAATTCCAGCTTAGCCCGGATAAAATTGAATATTTATACAATGTTTCTGTTAAAACACCTTTAACTCATGAGT
The DNA here is from genome assembly GCA_012273795.1 of Dendrolimus punctatus. NCBI lineage: Eukaryota > Metazoa > Arthropoda > Insecta > Lepidoptera > Lasiocampidae > Dendrolimus > Dendrolimus punctatus. The sequence goes on from CM022536.1 coordinate 8,920,150, forward strand.
TTTTCACTACTCTGTCACAGATAGAAAACTTGTATGATAGTTGTAAGATTCTTGTTAAGTGTTGGTACCAAACATCAGCATTTGATATCATGGAAATTGTTGGTCTACAACAAGAAGTTGCTATTGAAAAACTATATCATTGGACAATTGGAGCTTGTCTTAGTACTGATTCACCCAATAATACTCTAGTTCCCATTGCATTGGCAAAATTTCAAAATAGACAAGTTTTATTTGCAAATATAATTGATGAATATTGTTCAGCAAGAAAAGCAACTATTGTTCAGCTGTTTATTGATGCCCTTACTAAGGGAAAAGATGGGTCGAAGCCTATAGAATTTTATGCCAATGATGCAAAAAGATACATTGGAGATATTTTAACTTGGGTATACCAGGTTATACCAATTGAGAAAGAATATCTTTTTACTTTATTTAAACACTGTAATTTTTCTGATAAGAATCAACAGATTATAGATGCACTAACTAATATAATGGAAGCAATTTGTCCACTTTTAAAAGTAAGAGCCGAGTTAATTTTAAACCCAGATAAAGATCCATTAATTCTATGGTCTATTACCAATCTAGTTTTGTACTATAGAGATGTGTTACTGAGTGTCATACCAAAGGGCCATCTAATTAATACATTGGAAGAGTTATTGAAAAAAAGTGAAGAAGTATTTGTTATAACATTAGATGCAAAAATACAAAAAGAACTGAGTCATGGAGTAAAAGCTCCTCCAGTGGACTTGAATCCATCAATGGTGGTCACAGACTTAGTCAGTTTCCTTAGAGACTTACTGGCTGTAGTAAATATAACTAATAATGTAAACAATGCAGATAGAAAAATGTTGACAACACACATACTAGACCCTTTATTACATGCTATTAATGAAACAGCTTGCCATTTGAGCTCAACTGATATGTCTGTGTACATGTTGAATTGTATTTACCACATCCAGTGTACTCTTTCCTTATACACAGCAATGGATGAATACAATGAAAGGCTTCAGGCACAGTCTGAAGCACAAATAGATACATTAACATCTGAGCAGGCTAGCTTTTTGGTGGCCAACCTTAACTTGGGACCTATTTATACAATTCTGCAAGAGAAAATAAGTGGGCCACTGTCAGCTATACCTGGTATGGACACATCCACACTGAAAACATTTTTAAACAAATTTGATCTATTCCTGGTTTCTCCTGATGTTTATATGCTACCACAGCTAAATTTGCTTCTAAGCCATTCCCATAAGTCCTTAGTTAAAAAGAGGTCTTTTGAAGTAATACTTGCTGTGTATTCTCAACTATTTCAGGCTGTACATGAACCTACAAATGGATATACAGAGCCCAATGTTGTAGTTCGTAGAACACCTGATGAAGTAAAAAAACTTCTTATGTAGAAAGATGTAATTTACAAATCCTCTTTAATTAAATAGTCTTTTATATATGTTTTGTTTTATTTTGTAGTTCTAATACAAACAGTACAAAAGAAGGATATAAAGTTGGCATATTTATTAGAAAGCTCATGTCTGAAAATAAATTATCCAATTTTTATGAAAACATATATTTTATACAGAAAAGATGGCTTGAACTAAAAAGTTTAAGAGGACAATAACGAGTGAGCTATTAAATGAAAGAGCTCAATTAGCATGTTTAAAAATGTTTGTAATGTTTATTTATTTTTAAATTAATTTAAAAATTCAAATGTAAAAAAACGAGCATTCCCCTTTATCTCAGTTTGTCCATCACAGGTCACTCCTGTTAGAAATTATTATATTTATGTACCGCGGGCTGATATTTCATAAATAGATATATTTTTAGGTTTCTCTGTCTACGTTTATTTTAAATGCGATTTTTTTTCTTTATAATATATGGAGGGTAGACTAGGTAGAGGTAGCTTTATACATTACAGCACAGATCATATATATCTAAATATCTATGATCAGTGCCATTTTCAGTGAATCCAACAAGTACTATCAACGTTAAAAAAAGAACTTCCAGGTTATCTTCAAAGAGAACATTGCATTTGACGAAAATTTAGTATATTAAATTCATTTATTCTAAATAATCAAATTGAACTTTAATTTTAGTAGTTTGTACATATTTAGTAATTATATTATTTTGACACTTTCCAAAAATCCGGTCAAAATTCTATTTTTTTCGGGTTCCGTTTGCCTCGTTTTATAAAACTAAAGTGAAAAGCCATTTACATATGACTGGCTAAATACACAAACCGTGCCAAGCCATTATTGAACAAAAAAGAGAGAACATTGTATAATTTGTATTTAAAAAAGGTTATCATAACTTTTGTTGATTCTCCCGGAAAATTTGATTAATTTAGTAAACATGGGATCGAAGCAAGTAACAGAGAAGGCGTTGTCTATGTTAAAATCATTGCCTAGATTATCCGTAGCCAATTTACGTGACAATCCAGGTTCAAAAATTACTGTAAGTATGTAAATGCTTTATTTATAACAAAACTTTTATATATTTTACTGCTGTAATTTAATTTTAGCAAAAACGTGGTCGCGCTCAACATGGGGGCGACAAACATGGAGCTGGTAATAAAGGCTCTGGACAAAGGATGAATTATATGAGACTCGGTTATGAAACCGGGAATAACCCATTTTATCTCCGTATGCCTGTTGAGCTTACATACTATAAAGGACACCAGTATGTATATGTTTTCTTATAAAGAAAAGTGGTTACATGTAATCATTTTATTAAATATGCACTATTTTTAATGTTTCAGTCTGCGGAGAGAATATCCTCCTTTATCATTACATCAACTACAAAGTTTGATCGACAAAGATCGTGTAGACATAACTAAACCTATTGATCTTGCAAGTATTGTTAAAACTGGACTATATACCTTCAAGCCTGACCAAAAACAATTTGGAATCCATTTGACAGATGAAGGTGCAGATATTTTTACTGCTAAAGTACATATCGAAGTTCAGTGGGCAAGTGAACAAGTAATAGCAACAATAGAAAAGAATGGTGGAGTGATCACCACAGCATATTATGACCCACATAGTTTATTTTTATTAAGGAACCCAAAGAAATTTTTTGAAACTGGTCTAGCTATTCCAAGAAGAATGATTCCACCTCCAGATGCTATTGAATACTATACAAGTGCAAAGTTCAGAGGTTATTTAGCTGATCCAGAAAAAATATCCGAGGAGAGAGTGAAGTTAGCTCAAAAATATGGCTATAAGTTACCACAAATAGAAATCGACTCAAACTATGAAATGCTATGTGTGAGAAAAGACCCCAGACAAATATTCTTTGGTTTAGAACCTGGATGGGTTGTGAATTTAAAAGAGGAATCCATTCTTAAACCTAAAGATGAAGAACTATTGACATTTTATGCATCTTAATCAAATTTAACTTGTGTAATATTTAAGAAATCATTAGTTAAAAACTGAGGAATATTTGAATTTATATATATATTCCAAGACAATTTTTTGAGCAAAATTCCCTATAGTGACCGCATCACTTAGCAGATGTAGGAGCTAGATGAAAGTATAACAAGAATGAAAGATGCAAACTGCTGTATATTATTGTATAATTCCTAACTTATTGCATTGAGAAATGCATGAAAAATCCATGGTCTTTAAAACTTCTTTCCAACCAGGTGACCCAAAACCAGTAATTTTTTATTTCTTGCATTTACAATTTTAATATAATTTATAAATAAATGATGTTTGGAAAACTTTTGTTAAATTAATTGATATTGATTTAGCTTTTTTGTTATAATAGCTGTACAGACTCATTGTATTAGGTAAGGCAAACCACAGCATTAATTTAGGTGTTTTTTATTGAGAAAGTACAACAAACAAGCTTAAGGTGCTCCTGAAAAATGGTCACATTTGCAACATCGGGTGTTACTAATGTAACTCAATAATATTATACAACTAAGAAATGCCCATGACTTCGTTCAAATACGACTTGAAGTTCCCGCGGAACACAAGTTACCGCACCATTTAGAGATAAAGCTATTGTTTTAGTAAAAACAATTAGCTATTTTTAATGCATCCAAAAAACTCCAAATTGCTCTCTGATAAAATCCCGGCGTAAAAATATGCCATATTTTATTATATAAAATTTTCTTTAGGTCAGTGAAAAACTCAGGTTACAGTTCGATTTTTTTAATCCGGTCATTTTAAATAATTCCCAGAAGTCTGGCCGAAATTCTGCATTTAATTACTGGCCTAATAAATTTCATACCTTTTCATTGTATGCTATGTGTGGTCTGGGATCAGCCCCAGTGTTATCTGTTGTACATTACCCAATGCAATTGTAGCTTGATTAGTTTGGGGACATACAATGTGTACTAAATAACAGTTTTGTCTCCAAAACTAAAATGCCATGTATTGGTAGGATAAGAACTAATTATAGTCAAGGTGGCGAAGTCCATATATCTCTACTTTTTCAAGTTTGAAACAGAATTGAACGTCAACTACAATTTGAAGTCAGAAGTAAATGGTCTCTTAGCTTTAATGACTGATTTGTTGTCATCATTACTATTCAAACACGAAAATAAAGGGGTCGGTATATGGAATTCCCCTATTGACAGACTTACCCACTTTGACTTGTTTTTTTAAGGTGACCAACTGTACTCATTTACTGAGTTTTGTACTCTTTTTTCGCAAACCATACTCTGTCTAAATCCTGTACTCTGAAAGTACTCATAAGCAACGATGAGAAAATAGAACTTGACAAAAGATAGGATAGAAATCTTTCGGCAATTTAGAGTAGAACATATCCCACATGAAAATAGAATTTTAATAGAAATTTCCTTGTTGTCCAGGCACTAATGCTGCTGTTTGTTGAAAGGATATTTTCACTAGGGAATGATTATTGGAGCAGTAAGAAGTCGCAACTTTCTGTAAAAACATTATCTGCCGTCAAATTTCAAAATTATCAGTTAAATTTAATATGCAAAATGAAAGTGGTTTCGATGTGGTTACATTATTAGACGAACATCCTCATTTAGCAAAAAAAAAATCCACTCCAGAGAAAAATGTTTTTAAAAGAAAATAAAGTATTTATCGTTTTTTCTTCTTTTTTCACCTATGAAATACGTGCAAAATGTACTCTATTTGAACAAAAAATAGTTGGTCACCTTAGTTTTTTAGATGCAAAGTGGTGCCCGTAACCCTAAATAGTATACATGATAGTGGATATTTAGTCCAATATGTATTATAATCATAGACAATGGTGTTGAAGTTTAGGGCTAATTATTTTGTAAATACATAAGTATTTATAATTCTGATTTTAAAATAAAAAAATCTTCATACAACAATTTTTAATAATTATTCTAAGTGCATAAACCAATTTAACCATTACCTTTTTAAATAACAAAGAGTAAAAGGAGATTGATGGCAGCTTAAATCAGTACTCCATAATATAATACACAAAATTTATTTTGTTAAATTGAGTTGAGAAACATTCATTAGTAAAAACCATATTTAGAAAATACATAAAAGTCAAACTTAGCAAGCAAACTCCAATAAGTTCATAAACGGACACATGGGCATATATCAGAATAATTTTATAAAATTATGCATTTTGGGTGTCTGGAATGAGTTCCAAAATGGTCTATTTACCACACCACAAGCATGACTTACTTGGCTTGTGTAATAAAATATGTATTGTCTGCTAATTATTAAGTACACATTTACCATGACTTCTAGAGAAATCCATTTGGAAGTGCTCTAAAAGCTCAATCTTTCTAGTAATACAGCAATGTCTATTAACTTCAAAAATAAGCTTTTGAAAGTATCCTTGTTGAGGATAAGATTTGATGTGAAGACACTTCTAATTATTCATGAAAATAAAATAGAACAGTATCAATGCAGCAAAACTACATTTGTTTAAAAACTGTAATTGAAAGTAAACCCAGATGTACTTAGTTAAATCTTTTAGAAATATAAAATTCATATTGTTATTAATCAAATATAAACATCGTTAGTATCTGTAATGATCAGGTTTGTAAGGTCCTTCCACTGGTACACCAATGTATTTGGCTTGTTTGGGAGTAAGCTTAGTCAACTTTACACCAAGGTGATCTAAATGCAGAGCTGCTACTTCTTCATCTAATTTCTTAGGCAGAGTATGGACTCCAATTGGATAAGCATTTTGTTTTGTCCATAGTTCAATTTGAGCCAACACTTGGTTCGTGAATGAGTTAGACATTACAAACGAAGAGTGTCCTGTGGCACACCCTAGATTAACCAGACGTCCAGATGCAAGAACAATGATGTGATTTCCGTTTTCCAATTCATATCTGTCAACATGGGGTTTGATGTTTACTTTCTTAGCATTTTTGTCAAGCCAAGCAACATCAACCTCGCAGTCAAAATGTCCTATATTGCAAACTATTGCATCATCTTTCATTCTCAGAAAGTGTTCTTTACAGATAATGTCAATATTTCCTGTTGTGGTCACAAATATTTGTCCTATTTCAGATGCTTCTTCCATTGTTGTTACTTGGAATCCTTCCATAGCTGCTTGGAGAGCATTGATTGGATCAATTTCAGTAACAATAACCCTGCCACCAAAGCCTTTGAATGCTTGAGCACAACCTTTACCTACATCACCATACCCACCGACAACACACACTTTTCCTGCTATCATTATATCTGTTGCCCTTTTGATCCCATCAAGCAATGATTCTCTGCATCCGTATAAGTTATCAAATTTACTTTTTGTTACGGAGTCATTTACATTTATTGCAGGAACCTTTAGAAGACCTTCACGGAACATTTTGTAAAGGTTATGAACCCCAGTAGTTGTTTCTTCAGAAAGGCCCTTGACACCTTCTAATAGTTGTGGAAATTTTTCATGAACTAAGTTTGTTAGGTCACCTCCATCATCCAAAATCATGTTCAAGGGCTGAAAAATATAAAAGCATCTTTGAGTGGCATCCTTAAATTAAAGCAAGAAAAAGTGCTTAATTAATTAAAAAATTACTTTGCCATCAGAGAATATAAGTGTCTGTTCAATACACCAAATATATTCCTCTTCTGTTTCCCCTTTCCAAGCATAAATTGGTATTCCTAAAGCCACCAGTGCTGCTGCTGCTTCATCCTGGGTGCTGTAAATGTTGCTGCTAGACCACTGCACCTGGAGATGTTAATAAACATAAAAATAATAAAATAATTTAGTCTTTATAAAATTATTAATGAACCAGTAGCTCAAGAGACTATTAAAAAAATTTAGTCTATAAACATCCTACTGCTGGGTGTTAGTCTCCCATTGCATGGAAAGAGAGAGAGTAGAACTCTTATGCTTGTGTAAGGTAGATGTCTGACATTGGTAATATTGAGCAGGTTTTCTCCAACATCAGCACATGGTAATTGTAATAATATACATATTAACTGCACCAGCCTTATCTACAGAGTATATGCAGATAAGTAATATTATATAAGTGTATGTAATCAAGGTGCTGGCTTACCAGCAAAAACTTTTTTACCTAAGAATTACTTAATACATAATATACCAGAAGAACTAGACATGATGTAATGTTTCTTGCATTGTGTTTAGATCATTATTATATTTAAACATACATATCAAAACAAGCAATCAGTGAGAGACTGGTGTTTCCTACTTATCAAATAGCTTAGTGTAATAATAAATATTATTACAGATAGATTCCATCAAATTATTTTATTCATGAATTTTTTGTTGTAAAGTAATAATAGAGAACACCATTTCTATTATTGCATAATGTTGATTATATCTTTACCAGTAAAGGTTGAATGTTACGGAGATAAAAGGTTAACAATAAAGATATGAGATTGTTATGAATATGAGGGGCTTATGATAATGTAATCTAGCTTCAAACACATGTATGTAAGGACAAAGATTATTTATACATTGTAAAAGTTAATTTTGCTAGAATATATAATAACAGAATATAGAATAACAGCGACTTGTTGTTCAGAATAATGAGCAAAAAAACAATATTAATTAGCAAAACACCACACAATGATGAATATTTAACTTCCATTATATTGAAATGAGTTCACATGTCCTTTGTATATTAAATATTTTACATATAAATCTTTACATGTGATCAAAAACAATATTTGGCAATATAAAATAAGTATTAGGACAATTAATTATTGTACATGAGTGTTATAGAATCAAATCAGTCATCTAAAAATTTCATTCTTTTGGGTTAAACAAGAAAAAATATTTTATGACTTAATTAGATTGAAAGTTATTACATATATGTTTTTAAATAGTTGATGTGAGATTTTTGTATCAATTGAGTGTAACTTTTAATAGATAAGATTTTAATTGAAGTAAAAATAACTATTGATTAAATTAAGATTGTTCTTTTTGGTACTGTGTTGTGTTATGGTTAACAATTCAGCTGCTTCTTTTGATTCTAAGTAAATGTACAATTCCTTTAATAGGACAATATTTTAACTAAAGCATAAAAACAAAACATCAGACGGGGGCTTTTTAATTATTGAAACTCATATTTCAGTTACAAATTGTAGAAGTCTCCTTATATTTAAATCATACATAACTTTGTACTTTATATTTATAAAACATATAGATTTTATATCTTCAGTACACTAATCCATCAAGACAAAAATGTTTAACAAGACATATCAATGGTTATATAAATGATATTTGATAAGATAACATATATCTAAAGTACAAATTTATTGAATTTCACTAAAAAAGAGACTAAACTTAAATGGGGTATATATACTGTGCCCATTTTGTTACTATAAATTTAATGGTGATACATGTGTAGGAATATAACAATTTAGCCATAACTTATTATCACAAGCTAGTCTACTTTATATGTATTTTATAAACACCTATTACTATTCTACATCTATTATACACCCTACATACTCATGCAGTCACACATAATTACACAATATTTATCACAATTTGTTTAGCTGGTTTTCCTGGGGAGAAATAGGCTGGTGATCAGTCTCACAGGATTATTCCTTATACTGACTCCAGGCTCTTACCATTTTGGTTTATAAGAAAATAAAAAAATATTATTATTATACATGTATGTTGCTGCAAACTACATGCCATAAAAATGACTTGGCCTTTTCAATGTCTTGTGTGGGAATATGGGAAGGGAGTGGGAACAAAAGGTACCGGGCTATTGTGATGAATTGCTTGTGGAGTTACAGATCAGGGATCATGGGACAGTGGGGTCTGCCTGTCGTGATGTAAAAGTATCATAGTCCTGTATAAGATTGGTGAGGGGCAACATGGGTGTGAGTGGCTAAAGGGTGTCAAGAGGTGGGCTGCATGTTCACTAGAGCTACATTAGGCCATTTATCATGTCCACCCCTGGACCTTATGTTTTAGCTATAGGGATCTATCCATTCCTAACCAGCTGACTAAGGCAAGCATGGAAGCGGGGGACTTGCTTTGGCCCCTGGAGTCAGATCTGATGTGTTGCAACTCACTTAAGGCTTTGCCACAAAGCATCCTGCCAGTATTTTAAATATTATTATTAATATATTTGTGACTCATTTATTACAAACTGTTTATGAGTTGTCATATATTCATTCATATATTTTAGTGTGAAAAAGTAGGTAGGTAGTAAAAAAACAATAAATGGATCTCTCATGTGAATATCAAGACTTTTATTAAACATAATATGAGTAAAGAAAATAGGTTTTTAATTAATTGGGACACCTTTTATTTATTATTAACAGATCTGGACTTTTTTAAATCGTTTAGGCTAAGGTGATAGCTCCATTTTGCTCGATTGTTATTAGTTATTTTATTTATAACCACCCAAAATTTATTTCTCATTTACTATCTCAATTAATTAATAAATGTGTCTCATATTGCATCCCTATTCTACCCTACTCTCATTACTTATAGTAAAACCAACACATATCTATAATGCACCCCTCTCCACTTCTTTAGATTTTATTGCTGTAATGTAAGGTATAAAAATAAAAGAAATAAAGTTTTTTCTTACTTCTGCTCCTAATTCAATGAGTGTCTCAATCAGTACAGCAGTTTGTACAGTCATGTGTAAGCTGCCAGCTATTCTAGCCCCTTTGAGAATCTTACTGGGGGCATATTTTCTGCGACATGCCATCAAACCAGGCATTTCTTTCTCCGCCAACATGATCTCTTTGCGACCCAGCTCTGCTAACTTTTCATCAGCTAAAATTAAGAAAAAAAATCTTTATAATTATAAATTCTTTAACTACAAGCCAATTTTGTAACTCCTAGTATAATACAAGATTAACTAAATTAAATAAATCTTTTCATTAATATGGATCTTATCGTTAATATCGTTTTATCAGTAAATAATAATGAGCAATTAAAATAAGATTAGAGGTGATAACGATTAGCCTTTTTTATTATCTTCCATTCGTAGAACTAAAAGCATAAGTTAATAATAAAAGATGCTTTTAAAACACCAGGTCCACTACGATATTTTCGAAATAAAATATTTAACACATGGGTCGTTGAAGATAACCTATTTTGCTAAAAATACTATTAAGGCACAATTTAAATATTTATGAAAGCGTATATAAGAAACTTATAAAATGACTTCATAACTTCATAACATCATGATTTTCTTACATGAGACCAAATAATAAAAATATGAGAACTTACCAATTTTGTACGGTGGTTTCATGTTTACTTAATATTATATTACGAATTACTTTTGCTAGAAGGAAATTATATACCTTATTAAGTAACTATTTATACTTTATTACGTTAATAACGAATTAACAATAAAGAAATTATTAACACCACGATATTTTAACTTAAATCTATTATATTATTTATGAGTATGACCTAAACTATGGACGCGTTTCGGCAGTAGCAACACAGAGGCAAAGAAAGACTACTATCAGCTTGTTCCATCTGTAGCTCACATCGCCTGAAACGCTCCGTTAGCTGTTCCACACAGCGACTGCGCCCTTTGTGGTGGTGGCGAAACGTCACTAGCGACGTCATCATTTTCAATCAAACAACGTTCACAATGATCCATATCAAGAGGTGGATCGAATAACTGTTTAACTTGGGTTTATAATTGTAATGCCGGCAAGCAAGTGGAACGAGTAAAATCGCGATCGTTGTGAGTCTCCAGTGGAACGTAGCTTTTAGGATACAGCTCACAAAGCCCAAAATGCTCCGTCAGCCGTGCCACAAGTTTCTGTATAGGAAGCCATCGCTGGCTGCCACTCTCACTGAGAGTGATATTGGCCTTAAACAAATAGTTTTCCAAGCCAAGCCAGCGCTGGCGGGAATAGAGCACCCGTCTAATTTTCAAGCCAGTGACCTCCGCCTGCATACCCCTCAACCCAGCGTTGTCAACGCATCGCAAGAGTCAATCGGTAGGGAACAGACGGATTTGCCGCGAATTCATTGTTTTGACGTCAAACGTGTGCACACCACAATAAAAATCCAGGCTGACTTTACTTCATTTAAACAACAAGCCACAGCCAGCCGTGGCTTGCCTATGAGGCTGGTGCTAGCACACCGCCTTCGTAAAAATCATACTTTCAGCGCGTCCCTTTAGTACCTCACAACCTCTCGTTAGAGAGTACTACTTTTCTGTGGTCATATCTTTCAAATGGCTTGTTGGATTTAGTTATCCTATCGTCATATTAGTCTTAAAACCCGAGTGACCTCAGCTAGGTTACTGGAATTGAAAACTTAGGATTTTTGGCGCGAAAAATTAATGAGGTAATAAAAAAAATAGGTACTAACCAAACCTACCGAGTAGGGTACCAAAATAAAGGAAATTAAAAGGAGATTATACGTTTCTAATTAATGTGTAAAAATTGGCGATGTTTGTGTCGGATCTCGTGCTATTATATGAAATTTAGAATACCTAGTTATCCGAAGCCCAACCATATTTAAAACGAAACAAATACTTTTGTTTATTTATCATTAGTGTGATTGGTCGTTCGTTTGTTAATTCTTTTAAATTTGTATTGTAGCTGTATATATTTGATATAAGTGTGATCAATAGTTCGTTGACTTCAGGTATAGATAGACATTTTGATAATACATAATGATACCTGAATGGCGCTCTGTCGCTCGTGCCTAGCCCCGCAAGGGACCTGGCGTGAAGTTATGTATGTATGTATAATGATACCCAAGTGTTTGTTTCGTATAAATTGTTCATATTGATTTTGTTCCTTAAGATTTTTTCATTTGTCTGTTTTGTTTGGAATGCAATCAATCATCTCCACATTTTGTACAGATTTATGTAAGTAATACAGTTTTTGTTCATAATCAATATTATGAATAAAATAGTGCTGGTGGGAAATTAGTCTAAAATTAAATAAATAATTTAAAGAATCAAAAGCCCGACTGTAAAAAAGTTGATTTAAAAGTAATGTAATAAAAAGACCGAAAGAAGATTGAGTATAAAAAATAAAATGAAAATAGACCATAAACAAAGTAAACTCTACTTCAGTTTACCACATAGTTTAATAGCAGGCGGGACCCAATTGCAAATCCTGAACCAAAAGAAAATGGGTTCCGCGTGTTATTAAACTTAATGCGGGATTTAACTTTGGCTTTCAGCGCATAATATACTCTGTTAAACCGAAGGAGATCCTCTTTCGGTCTGTTTAGTGCATTTCTTTTGCGGTTGGGTTTTAAATTTATTTATTTTATTTAAAACTAGCTGACCCAGCGAACTTCGTACCGCCATATTTTCTGAATTCCTAAAAGACTGTTTCATGACACAAAAACGAAAAGGCCTATAGCAATAACCTCATTGCTCTCAAAGGTGATGGAGCGTATTATCAACGCGCAGCTTCTGGGTTACCTGGAAGATTCCCAGCTGCTAAATGATCGGCAATACGGCTTCCGCCACGGTCGCTTAGCTGGGGATCTCTTTGTTTACCTAACCCACCGTTGGGCTGAAGCCATTCAGAGCAAAGAGGAAGCACTGGCAGTCAGTCTAGATATTGCTAAGGCCTTCGACTGGGTCTGGCACAGAGTTCTTCTATCGAAACTGCCATCGAATCGGATACCTGAGAGACTTTGCACCTGGCTATCCAGCTTTTTTGATGGGCGCAGCATTCAAGTCGTTGTCGACGGTTGCTGCTCTAGTATGAAGCCCATCAACGCTGGTGTGCCCCAGGGTTGTGTGCTATCGCTAACGTTGTTCATCTTGCATATCAATGATATGTTGTCTATTCACAACATTCATTGCTATGCGGATGACAGCACTGGCGATGCGCAGTACTCTGGACGTGCAAACGTCCCTCGATCATTTGTGGAGGAAAGTCGGGTTAGACTTGTGTTTGAAGTTGAGCATTCTTTGGAGGGAGTCTCAGAATGGGGGAGACAGAACCTTGTCCATTTCAACCTCAAGAAGACACAGGTCTGCGTATTCTCTGACAAAAAATTACATTCGAGTAGTATAGTATATATATATACATAGTACTACCTCCAAAGTATTGGGATTTTCGGTGTTGACATCGTGAACTATGTACAGTTCAGGGGCCATCTTGAAGGCAAGGCAAAACTTGCCTCGAAGAAGTTGGGAGTGCTAAACCGGTCCAAGCAGTACTTCACACCGCGGCAACGCCTTGTGCTTTATAAAGCCTAGGTGAGGCCGCATATGAAGTACTGCTCACACCTTTGGGTTGGAGCATCTGCCTACCAACTTAATCCCCTGGACTGTATTCAACGTCGAGCCGTTCGCGTTGTTGATGATCCTATACTCACAGACGGCTTAGATACGCTTGGCCTTAGGAGAGACTTTGCTTCTCTCTGCGTATTCTACCGACTGTATAACGGGGAGTGTTCCGAAGAACTGTTTAGAATGGTGCCTTCGTCCTCTTTCTATCATCGCACCGCTCGCCATCGGTTGGGAGTTCACCCCCAAATCCTCGAGCCACTTCACTCATGTACGCAACGGTTCTGTAGAACGTTTCTCTTACGTACCGTGGGGATTTGGAATGAGCTCCCGGCTGAGGTTGTTCCACAGCGCTACGATATGGAGTTTTTCAAAAAGGGTGTCATAAAATTTCTTCGAGGCCGGCAGCGCGTTGGTAACCTCTTTCCACCAGGTGGGCCGTCAGCCTGTTTGCTGTACTCCAGCTATAAAAATAAAAGTTATGCGCTTACTAACACATTTTGCGATTCGTTTTTATATATAAGATTAGCTTCTGCCCGCGACTTCGTTCGCGTGGAAAGGAAGGTAAAAAACACTCGCGATTTTGAAACATTCTTTATTGGTGCTCCGCTCCTATTGCTCTTAGCGTGATGGTTTATAGCCTGTAACCTTCCTCAATAAATGGGCTATCTAACACTGAAAATAAAAACAAATCAAGTTAGTAGTTCCTGAGATTGACGCGTTCAAGTAAATAAACAAAAAAACAAACTTATCTGTTTTATATATATAAGATAAAACTCTCTCACTGACACCACACCCTGTCAAATTATCCGCTTCTATTATGTTACGTTGCAGAGAAATTACTTTAGTCTGTTATAAGCTGTTTAAGTAATTAGAGCTTTTTAACTATCCCACGGGAACTATTTAATTTTTCGGGATCAAAAGTATCCTATATGTTGACCAGGGATATAAGCTATCACCATACAAAATTTCATGTAAATCGGTCCAGTCGTTTCGGAGATTAGCCGGTACAAACAGACAGACAGAGAAACAAAAAAATCTAAAAAAACATAAATTAGTTCTATTTCACTTCTTACATCCCCCTGACTAGGTTTTTAGCATTTTTTTAATTGTACAGAAATTCGACCTCTACAATTTTATTATAAGTATAGATATGCGGTAAGGTTGCAAAATTAAAAATACAGATTGTAATAAGAAACTACACCGCGAGTAAACGTTTTCATTTAGAAGGTAGGTTTAATTTACAAAAATAATACAGCATGCTGTGATTCGCCATTACGGCTTGTGACTTAATATAGTTTTTTTTGCTTTTATTTGTTTGTTATTTTTCACGGCTTTTATTCAATTCTTTGTTAATTGCAGTGAGTTTTATTTGCCAAATTAGCTTTATTTGTATTGTTGCTTCATTGGACTACTTGCTTTTTTGGATGTTGATAGTGTGGCCTTAATTTCTACAAGAGGGTAGTCGGAGCTTGCATCATATGGTACATTTTTCAACCGGCTTAGCCTAACTGAATTTCTACCCTGCGCCACTGATTCCTAAAGTGGCTACAGCAGATAAGCTGATGGATAGTAGCAACCATCCCCATTGAAGCTTGCGGGACGATTGTTAAGAAATTCAATATGATTGTTTGTTTATGAGACGTCATCCTCTCGCTTTGGTGAATACCAGTAAAAAAAGCTATTTTACGAAGCAGGATGTATGTAAGAATATTTCTTGATGTAATCTCAAAATAAAAGTCACATATAACCACTAAATATTTTAATGAACAGTTTACAGAAGTATAATTATGTGATTGAATCAAAGAATTGAAAATAGGCGATGTAACAAAAGTTGATATTTGATTTGCGCAGGAAAAGTGGGTGGTATTTCATCGACTCGATGCCTCTGATTCTAATTCAGAACCTTTCATGGCATGGCACTGTCCTCACACATTCTCCTATCATACTTAAATATAAGTACATATCTAACATATTTTATGAATGGCCACATTGAATGTTTCAAAGTGGACTAATTACAAATATGCACATATATACCCAATTACATATGTGGATATTGGATATCAGTTGAAAACTCGATAAATTTTACACATAGATAATAATTATTAATCTTGCATAATTCACTCAAACAACATCCCTGTCAGTGATGCTCAGACTAGCAGACACTCAATATAATTAGAATATCTATGTATCAATGACAAAAAAACAAATGCTAAGTTTTCAAAATAAACATGTTGCAATATTAAGGATGTGAAGAAATCACTGTTCATAAATTAAATTTCGGTTTGAATTTGAAAGGCACTGAATGTCCATAAAATTAATTTACCTGTTTGATTTAATGGGTTCTTCACTGACATATATTCACAGTTATTATGATTATGAATAGTAAATTAAATTTGCCAGTTTTTTTATATCCCCAATATTAATACCTATTAGCAAAAAACTGCAACTGATTTTTTGGTACCATGTGAATGTGAAATAACATAAATGTAATTACTATCAAAGTAAAATTTTGTAAGAAACATTTTTTAGGGACGCACAACATAGCCACATGTTTAATTGCATTTTTAGAGATCCTCTGAACCCCTTTCTTAAACACATTTAAGGGCGCCATTGTATGGTGCTATTTAAGTTTTAATTGTTTTGCTGGCGTTATCTACAAAATATTTAACATAATGGAAAAAGAACAATTAATTACATTATGTACAAAATTGTGACTTCAAAGACTAGAAGGAATAAAATACTTTTTATTCATCACGGGAACAGTCCTTATCATTTTTCTTAAAATATTATAAAACCAATAAATTATACTCGTTATGCAATATTGGATAATGAATAATTCTTTAAACAATAAAGATCAAATTAAACGTGATGTTCCAGTAATAGAATGACAACTGTTTATTTCACAAGACTTATTATGGAGCAATTTAAACAATAAATGACATATTATTTGTATTTGACTATGATGACCCCTTTCTGTTATCTTAAAACAAGTACTCGCTAGTCTAGTCTTTTACAACAAAACAGTAAACAGTTGAGAACATTTATAAGTTGTAATTTATAACGAGATAGAAAGCACAAATACATAACTTGCAGGTAGTTCTGATTTATTTTTTGTACATGCAAGTTCGAACTTCGTACCAAAAGAAACAAGTAATTTAATTTTGCTAATGTAAATGTATCGGCATTGTATTCAGAATATATTCTCTACGCGTAGTTTAATCTAACCCGTCACTGATTTTAGGTTTATTATTATGCGTTTGTTTCTAATTATTCAATCTTGAATACCGCGCCAATAGAAGGCTGTAGTGCCCACTGGGGCTACTTTGATTTAAATTTGTATATTAAACCAATAGACTAGATGAACGTATGTATAAATATAGCATATGAATAAGACACATAGAAAAGTACTAAAATACATGCATTTTACCTTAGTTTTATGAGTGGATATAGAAGAGATGAATTTAAATTATTTTGTATAAATTAAAAGAAATAAACTTTATGCATGTAATCTATATTTAAGTTATTTTCCGGACACAATAGCAGAAAGTTGATACATCGAAAGATTATGTGGAAGGGATCCACTTAAAGAATAAGGCGGTTACACCAACAATATATTTTTTTTAACTAGACATGAAATCTCGCGTCTGATCGTCATTGTTTCCTGCAAAAAAAAAAGATGACCGTCCTAATAATGACCGGTTTGTATAACTTACCAACCGTCATTTGCCATTTGATACTAAAAAAAATATCATAGCCTTGTATTATATTATGACTATCTATACTGAATAAAAAATTATATCAAATTAATATCCGGAAGGTTTGTGAGGAAGCTCTAACGATCTGTGGCATAAATAGGTATCATTTGTTGAAAACTAAGAAGAATATATAGTAGTATAATGTAATGTAATACATCATTTAACATCTATTTTATTTAGCACCAATATCCTGATAGCAAAAACAGGCTAGTCATTATGAAATTTAATTAGATTTTTTTTAAACTAGCTATTACTAAATATAAATAGACAAGGTCCTACAATGTGATGAATAAAAAATAGCTGTCACCAATATGGCGTCCTTCAGTCTTGAAAAACTGGTCGATTTTTAACATACATCTTTTATACGAAATTTTCATTAGAACTGACATACACTTAGTTTTTATAAAATATGTGAAATCACTCGCGCATCAACTCGTCCATTCGTAACCGTCCACACTAACTTTCATTCTTCTTACAAAACGTAATAATAATTTATAAAATTCACAGTCCCTTGCATATGTGCATGCCTATAGTAACATTCATCACCTTCCATACGGGTCCACTTTCAGACTATCACTTTATTTCAAATAAGTAAAGATACCACAGCCACTGTCTGTATTTATAATACCAAATAGGAAAATTCTTCAACTTTTAAGATAATTATGGAAAGT
The DNA here is from genome assembly GCA_012273795.1 of Dendrolimus punctatus. Taxonomy (NCBI): domain Eukaryota; kingdom Metazoa; phylum Arthropoda; class Insecta; order Lepidoptera; family Lasiocampidae; genus Dendrolimus; species Dendrolimus punctatus. The sequence continues at coordinate 8,938,203 of CM022536.1, forward strand.
ATGGTCAGGCATAACATTACAAACAATTTAAGCATGTTGCTCTAAGTGCATAGTTCGCAGGACATAACATATTATCACTTTAATATGAAACAGATTGCTCTACCCAAAAACAATTACATCTAATTTCATAATGCAATCAGAAATTCAAATTCCTTTGTTAATACCAAAAACGCTACACGAAGGAGAAATTTTATCTACAAAAGCATAAATAAAATATGATTGTGTATAGAGATAATAAATACATTGGAGGCCCATAAACTAATGCACTTATCATACAAATAATGGACTTGATATGCCTGCCATAAAAGTAATCGATTAATATTACCAGCAGTAAGTAGTTTGAAACTGCTTTACATGAGTGTGGCAGTGCGATGTTTCAAATCTGAAAACAACGAAAATAATAAATAATTTAAAGTACATATCGAGGGCCTCATAACAAATGGGTGTATAAGAAAAAATACCATTTTATTGTTGTTTACCTAAATTGTCCTAAATCTATGCATGTTACAATTTAGAAAGTCTTACCAGTATCCAAGTGTACCTAAATAGATGGGTATTCCAAATTTCAGTCTTGTATAACCAACTATAAAAAAATATTTGTTATGAAGCCCTCGATATGTTGACGACCGGAATAATATTATAAATGCACGGGATGGGGTTATATCACAGAAAACTTTAGCAGTGACATCGTTATTTGAAAGTTATGCATTGAATAAATGAATAACCTCTTCGAATTGGCAAATCAGTGTCAAGTGTCTTGGAGCCATTAACCTAAAGAAAGACCTTATTGAATCTAAAAGTGAAATAATTCCACTGTTTTATTCACGCAACTGTAATTTTTAATTATATCATGGTGTATTTTATCCATGGAATAATTTTTATTAGTTAATAAAAAATCAGTTCTTAAAGTACTACCCTTATTTTAATAACGCTGGGGGCATTGCGCACTAACTTCGGGTCCGGAAGGAGGTTGACTGAGCTCATAGGGATTGCCGGTGAACGATCATTCACACTGTCTTTCAAAGGAAAAAAGTCTCGAGGAACCGAACCTCAGATTACACGCTAATTCTAACCCAGCGCCCCTAATCCGCACATTCACCAGACGCCAAAGGAATTAGAGCCATAAATATCGTGTGATGCCTCTTTGAAAGGTTTTCCTATTCCAGGGGTCCTTTGGAAAAGAAACCTTACTTCTCCTATATAGGGTTTTTATTTGTATATTTATTTCTTTTCATTTATATTTCTTTCATCATGTTTTTAATGTTTATATTTTATCTATGTAAATTTTTATTCATATATTTTATTCAGGACACATTTTGCAATAAGCAGATACAACTTATGGCCAGTTCCTATATTAATATTCATTCACTTACTCTATCATCAATTGAATTATAACATTATTTGTATGGAGCTTATTTCAATTTTAAAGGCAAATAAACTTTAGTGAAATACAGTAACCGGCCATTATTCATAGTATAAAATACAGTATGAAAAAGTGACATTACAGTTGGGTGAATATAACTCGTTCTATTGTTTCATTTTCACATTCAATCGGGTTGCAATTTTGTCGATGAAGATATAAGATATTTACCAGCTGGTGAGGGGTTGCGGCTGCGGCTGGGGCTGCGGCTGAGGCTGGTGCTGCTTCAGCTTGCGCATCTCCTTGGTGGCCCAGTTGGCGAGCGCCTTGGTGCGCGGCGTGCGCGAGCGGCGCGCCGCCTGCAGCAGCTCGACCAGCGGCCGCGCCTCGAGCAGCGGCAGCACGCGCGCGCCGAACACCGTGCACAGGTCACCGGCGAGCCCCGCCACCACCGACATCTGCCCGTCCGTGCGCTCCGGCTCCGTCGCCACAGTTATCATGAAGTTCACTATCGCCGGCACGTGCGGCTCCACCAGCGCCACGTCCGACCGCACCTGCCGCCGTCACAACACTGTAGCGCGCCACTTTCATTGCTCTATACAATGTTGGCAGACACGCGGTGGCACATCGAGACCCTACGAACTCCCTGTACTCTGTCTAAGGAGAACTATGTCCTAACCGTGCAGGAACGAAAAATTTCCTCCGGCCGGGTGTCTTGTCGTAAGAGACGACCAAACAACCCACAGCCAGGTGGTAGGGCACTTGCCCGACTGGATGGCTACCACCCCTGCTCTAAAGTATGTCGCCATAATTGTGTTCCAGCATTAGTCGCCAGGTTGCAGTCTCCCTCAAGAGAGCAGCATTTGTAGCACCTTTGGTGTTGCAAATGTCCAGAGGCGATGCCCACTTGACAAAAACTTTTTGTCAAGTGGGCCGTTAGCCTGTCTGCTGAACTCTCCTACAATAAAAAAAAGGAAAGCAGGATTTGTTCATGTTCTAGTGGTAAGTGTTTTTAGGGTTCCACAGCAAAAATTAAATAATTATCTTCATTAAAGCCCAGGCTACAATATGTAGTTTAATCTGGGTCCAGGACAAAATGTAGGGCTACTTTTAATTTGCGACAGATCATAGTGTAATAAATAAATTTCATTTTATCATTGCACAGCGTTGTGAAAGTAATGATGCCATATGTAATGTAAACAATAAAAAGTTTGTGTTAAGTGATACTTGTCATTTTCTGTAGATGCTAACATCAACTTCCTGAAGAACAGAATATTAAATTATCTATGTTATTATATTATTATTCTAGTGTATTTTTATTAAAAGGATGTCATCATCATCATCATCCGAGCGTTAAATCCCGGTTGCGTTCGGAGCGTTCACTCCGACGCCCAGGGTCCGCTTTCCTACTTTTTCTACTCCACTTCGCGCGGTCTTCAGCATCCCCCGTTTTGAGACCATTGGCACGCATGTCATCCTTCACGACGTCAAGCCAGCATTTCTTGGGCCTTCCCCTTCGACCGGGACCTGGCGGAGGTGGCATGGCTAGACATTTGTTCCCCACGTAATTAGCCGGTCTGCGTAAAACATGGCCGTACCAGCGTAAGCGACACTCTTGCAGTTTGTCTGCTATGTCACGGACATGAAGACTGCCGCGGATGCGGGAGTTCCTGACCCGGTCTTTCCGCGTCACTCCACACATCCATCGCAGCATATTCATCTCCGTGACACGCAGCTCTTGCTTGTGTCGCTCAAGTACTGGCCACGCTTCACTGCCATACAAAAGGACAGGTCTAATGATGGATTTATAGACCTGTCCTTTTAATTTGACCGGCATTTTGGGGTCACAAATGACACCTGTCACCTCACGCCACTTGGCCCAAGCTGCTGTGATACGGGCCTTGACGTCGAGGTCGATATCCCAAGTACTTAAACTGATCCGTGCGCTCGACCGTATCTTCGCCTATGCGCACGGATGTGGGATCTGTAGTGTTGCAGGCCAAGTACTCAGTCTTCGCCACATTTTTATTAAAAGGATGTATTATTATTAATTACTCACCAAATAAACACTTTAAAAAAAAGCATATAACTAGTTATTTATAATAAGACATTCTTTTAAGAAATCTGTACCAAAACCTTGAAAATCTCTAGTGTTTATTAATAAATACGTTTTTTGACTTGTCACAAGATTTCTTACTCTTACATGGGCTTAAGTTTGGCCTGATGTTTATTTTTCCTTTAAAATTATTTTCAATTTTGAGTACTTATGAATATTTGACACTGGCCTGATGCAGCAGGCATATTTAAAAAATAATAATATGGTTATGGGCAGCAGATGGCGGAAATTACTCACTTCACCGGTTGAGCCTTTCAATCCTTGGATGATGCCCGTGTAAGCTTCCAACACACTCTCACGAAGCTCACCGAGGTATTCCACCATGTCGTAATCACTGCGATCTACTTGAGCGTTGCTAGCCTACAAGTTCAAAATACAACTTAACTTCACTAATATACTAAAGAAATAATTATATATAACATATTGGTCCTAACAGCGGGGAGATTCCTATATCTTGCTAAATGTTCATTTGCCTTATTACTATTTAAACTATATTATAAGCTCCGTAAAAATAATGTCAAATTTGTACCCATGGTAAAGCAAGTGGATGAATGAATACTGAGATATTGCTATATCTCAGTATTCATTGCTGGTTGCTACCAGCCAAGAGTTACATACTAGAAATTATAATAAAACAGGAGTTTATTTAAGTTTATCACATTAATTATAAATGTATCACCACAATACAATACAAATAAATTTAAATAGCATTATTCTTCATTGAAGTTAACTTTCTAAACAAATATATGAAATACCCACCTGCAGCAACATTTGCATGACCACATCGAAGTATTTGGCAAAATCTGGACCAATATTGAGTGCAATATCACCAAAGACGGATAAAATCTGAGGTTTCACTGAACGATGAATAGAGGGATCTCCAAGATTCTCCAGTAGCAAAACAATAATCTCATCACAATATGGTAGCACCTGCACAAGTAAATTATCGTTTGTGAAAATGTAATAGTTGAAGAATTAATGAATATTGTTATACTTGCAAATGTCTCTTTATGAAATTTACAGTTCGGTCGATGCATCGTGGCCCGTCTGAAGTTAGCGCCAAGTGCTCGCGGAGAACATACTTTACGAACTAAATCGTTTTTGCTAGATGTATCTAATGTAAACAAAAACAGCCGTCTATCGGATGAAATTTTATAATCCATGATTTTAAACTTAACTAAATTAAATGTGTATAAGGTTATTAGCGAAATAAATTGATAACGATTATGATAACAAATTAAACATTTTTCACTGTTCATTGAATTTTGTCTGTATTGAAAATTAATGATACATAAACTATTACTTTTTAGCTTTAAAAAATCTTTTTTTTAAATTAATTTTAATGGTCAATTTAGTTAGAGAAAATTGTAAATTAGAACATCTGTAATATTATAAAATTCTAAAAATACCGCGTCTGTACATTGAAGCTATTTAAAAAACTGTAATAAACTATATGAACGATGGAGAAAACTGTGCAATTTTTTTTAGATTTATTGTCTGTTCGGAATTCGCGTAAAAATTAATGAGCCGATTTCGGTGGGGTTTTTGCTGATCGACAGTAAATTCTTAGGCTTAAAATCTGCGCTAGTTTATCCTGGGAATCATGCGGGAATTTTTCTATTAATGACTTAAAATGATCAGCTTGAAAAAGAAAACGGAATTCCAATGCAAAATTTTCACCGATAGATAGCATATTTTATGTAATAAAATGTGTGATACTTTTTGTGTTGGAAATTTTTCCGGGAGCAGTTTGAAGTTGTTTGCAGGCATTGAAATTGACTAATTAGCCAACACTGTGTTACTTTGTGTCCCAGGTTAGTGAAGCGGTCCTGGGCGAGTCTTAATAGAAAATAAATCAATTAAACAACACGACATTGCACATATCTTTTTGTTGCTTCATACTTATTTGGTAATTACTTGAACGGACCACGGGATATTCTGTCTTAGTCACATGTCAGCATTGTTTATGTCGCTGTCACTCTCTCGAGTACAATCACGAGTTAACATGCGCGAAAGTTCTCAAAGCAATTGTTTAGAGGGGCCACAAGTCATCAGGTCTTACTGTAGAGTGTTTTATGAACTATTCTTTCCCATACACACCTTACTTTTCAAAGCGCGGCAAATATCACCAGTCAAGCCAACTGCTGCAATACAAACTTGATACTCTTGATGATTCTTGAGTCCCACATAAAGATATCTTTTGAAAGCGTCCATGTATTTCAAGAACTCTTCGCCTAACACCTCAACTAGAGTGGAGACTGCCATCAGGGCGTCTTCTTGGACATTGCCAGCCTTGCCAGCATTGCCTGCAAACATGGTGAGCAATGCAGTCATAATCGCGTCCGAAATCTGTGGCGCGTCCTCTGGCGTCACCTTGCGCAACACGGACTGCAAAGTGGCACATAACAGGCTCTGAAGGTCATTAAACTGGGACCTATCCGCCTGACTGGATATATGGTTCTCCATTTGCAAGACTTGTTGCAAACGCTCCAAGATCACCATGGTTGTTTTTTGAACAGTCACATAGCAATCGGAGGGAGAATTCTTTACCATCTCCATTAGAGCTTCATAAGCAGCAGATCTCAAATTGTGCTGAGCTGCATCTTGGCGGTCGGTTGTTTCGAGAAGTCGCTGTATAATGAAGTCGAAGTAATTTGACATGCAGTATGTTTTGGGCTGGTTAGATTCACTGGTATCCGCCGCTTCATAAGCAGCTTCAGCGAGGCCAGTAAAAGCCCAACACACATTAGCAGCCACACGTGGTTCAGCTTGTAATCCATTTACAAGGCTCTCAAGTAGGGGCTTGAGATATGTCTCATTGATTGCAGCTTCAGGCACAATCTCACAGATTCTGCCGAAGGTCCAAGCTGCAGTGTCCCTAACAGCAACACTTGAATCATACATTGCTGCAATTAGGGTAGACATCGCATTTTCTACCATAGGTTTAAGTGTATTCGCTTCCAGGCCGCCTAAGATAGAACCAAAAGCCATAAGAGCGGCTTCCCTATACCGCCAGTTTTCATGTTTAATATTAGTGTTAATGAAGGGCAAAACATGAGGTACTATCTCATCTTCACAGCAGTTCGATAAAAGCATCAGGCAAACAGATGCAGCCTTTGAGGGATTCCATTCTAATTCATCATCACTGTCATCTTGCTTGGTCAATTTTTGCATTAATACAGGAGCCAAGTATTGTAAGGCACCCCTGGCATAAAATCTGGAAGTTCTAATGGGAGGACGACCTGCATAATCAAATACATACAATTATAGAATGATAATAAAACATTACAAATGAGAGTAGTAAAATAGTATGAGAATTACCTGCTTCAACCGCCTCAGCTTCTTCAATTGCAAGGTCTATTTCTTCATCACTTACATTAGACCAGAATTCTATACCCTGAAGGGAAATTTCATCAACATCTGATTTCATAGCTTCTAAGGTGATAGGAAAGAGTGCTTGTCCCATATATGGTTCCATATATTGGTAGTAAAGAGATAAAATTTTTACCTAAAAGAAGAAAGCAATTAGTATTTTCAACATTAACACAATTAAACTAGAAGAAAGTGTGGAACTTACTAAGCACTGTAGAGCAGCAACACTTATTCTCATATCACTGGATTGTGTAGCCTCACATACAACTTCCATTATGAAATTTCTTTCAACCTCTTTGTCAAAATTGTCTTTAGTGAATTCTAAGGAATTGAGCAATGCTTGGGTAGCAGCAAGACGCACATGATTGCTGGGCTCTGTTGATCTCATACCATGGATAATTGCTGTAAGGATATGGTTGCTTTGTTCTGTCAAGACTTCAGCATCTATTTCTTGACAAATATATCCTGAAAGAATATTAAAATGTATAAGTATGAAATTATCTTCATTACCCCACCCACATTAACAAGGATAGAATGGAAAACTTAGCACACACTAAGTTATAAAGGGAAGTTACTTGTACTATACTACTTATATTTAATTTTATAGAATTCTAAAAATGCCGTATCTGTACATTGGAGCTATTGGAAAAAAATAACTGGAATACACTGTATAAACGATGGAGAACACGATGCATTTTTTTTTAGATTTCTTGTCTGTTCGTTCCGGTTTCTCGTAAAAAGTACTAGAATTTTAATATAATTTTCACTGATTGACAGTAAATTCTAAGACTTAAAATTTGCGCTACTTTTTATCTGGAATTTATTCTAATGCTGGGAACGCCACGCGATTTTTTCTGGGCATGATTTAAAACGGGCAGTCAAAAAAACGAATAGCAATGGTGAGTTTTTCACTGATCGATAGCAAATATTACGTAATAAAATGTGTGATATTTTGATCCCGGAAATCGAGCGGGAAATTTTCCGGGAGTAGTTTGTAGTTGTTCGGGTGCAGAAAAATTTTTTTATTCCGACAATTTTCCCTAAAATTATAGTTTACATATTCTTTTTATGCTAATGTACTTTTTGTCCCGTGAGTTCCTTGGGAATATCAAGTCGAGCGTCGACGAAGTTGCGGTCATATCCTTAGTACCATTGAATTTTTATTGATGAAAAATTAAAATAATATTACATTATCAAGAAGTAGAAAGGATTCTGGCAACAATCATGAATAATAACCATTTATTATTCATGATTGTGGCCAGGAGGTACAAAATGTTCCCAGACACTATTGGAACCTTGTGCTTCGAAAACTCATAAGTTTCACAATAAAATAAAAATACAAGTTGAATCATTTAAAAATCAAAAACATAGCATAAAAAAATATAAAACTATCTTAGTCAGATTTAGTAGGGAAAAGTGACTTTCTGTCACTGAAAAACCTGTTTTCTCCCAGTCGTTTTTAGATATGGTACTTTTGCCTTTTTTTTATTGCAGGAGTTCAGCAGACAGGCAAACGCCCCACTTGATGGAAGGCGGTTACTATCGCCTATGGACATTCTCAACACTAAATGTGCTACAAATGCGCTGCTGCTCTCTTAAAGGAGACTGGAATCTGGTCTCAAATTCCGGAACACAACTCAAGGTTGTTAAGGCGGCTTACTCTAGACCAGCGGTGGAAGCGATCCCTACATGAGATTTTTTAAGCATCAAGAACTTAAGATTAATTCGTGATTTACCCTGTTCGGTTTATTATTGTTTAGTACCCGAAATTCCCAACAAAATCACATTCACAGATTAGTTTCGAAAAAAGTGACAAATAGATCTTTTTACTGGAGTCTTCATGAATTTAATAGCATCTGCTTTCCCACATAAACTTTGATTGCCTATCCCATGGGTATTATAATATTTACCAGGATAAAAATTAAATCTTATGGTATCAAATTTAGTAAAACCCATCAATGTTTATATTTATACCGTCAATGAATGACCATAGACATAGTACAAATAAGCAAACAAACTCACTTCAATTGTTCAATTCATGAATAGTAGACAAATTGGCAAACACAATAACGACTTCTTAGGTAAATAAATGTTATTTATTTTATTTACATAAGTTCACTCACCAATAGCTTCTAATGTTGCCTCCTTTTTGAGTTCTGTGGACTGAGTATTGACAATGTTTTCTACTAGCATGGGGATAAGATCATTCCATTGGCCCACTGAGAGCTCAGCAACAGCCACATAAGCAACACATTGAGCTGCAGAACTTGGCCTGCTATTTTCTGTTCCTATCGCTGTTAATATCTACAAACATATTTAAATAATAGGTATAATAATATCTATATGTACCTTCATTGTACATACCAGGAAGAATATTCACATAATTTTTCCGTAAAAGTGGATCTCAAAAGCTCTTAAATTCCATATAACTAAATTGCACAACAGTAATTCTGTGACTTTGTGACATTTTATTTATTATAAAATACTTAATAGACAGTTTGTTAAAAATAAATGAATTAATGTGGTCCAAGAAAAAATCATTTGACATTTTGTTATATAGAACTACAGTATTATGAAATGTCAAAAATCCACTGAATTGAAAATGAGCTGTGGTGTCATGTCATGTAGGATTTAGCCTTTATATTTGTGTGTTATTGAATCTTGTGCAATAAAATTTGGCGAAAGTAAAAAATTACATTAATTTATTAGAATAATTGATGAAGACAAGAAAACAAAACACATTGCTCTAAGATCAAAGTAATACTGGTGTTGCTAGCAAGTGTTATCGACTCGTAGTCTTAAAATATATAGCATCTGAGCTTCTGTCATGCTTATTATGGAATTATTTTTACAAGGAGTTGTTGATCTTTATATGAAAAAGGGGTTTGAACTATAAAGAAGAAAACATATACTCTACTAGACTAAGAATGAATGAAAAAGTCTTAAGTTTTTTTTATTAAATACTTAACACAATATGATGGTACCTAAAAATTAACTTTATTAATTTAAAATGCTATTATAATTATGTTCAAAGGAAAGCACATTGCAGTTATAAATATTTCATGTAGTAAAAACAACCATGTTTTCCTCTAACGATGTAAATGTCAAGAATTACTATTTAAATAGGTTCTTTTGGTCTACAAGATTGAGAGTTTTAATGGGTTAAAATGCCTTACATTTTTCTTAATATACATCCTTATGTCCTCTGGTAGACTAAGCCACCTCTGCTGGTATTGCTGTTTTAATGTGGGATCTTTAGAAGTGAGGTGATTTTTGAGCTGCAGCCCAGCAGCCATTCTGGCAACTTGGCTGTTGCCTCCTTGCACCAACACATCAGACAACATTTTGATAAAAGTAGTGAAGTTAGTGGCAGCCGCATGATCGAGGTATTTCTCTGCTGCTTCCAATTCATTTCGATCTGTAATAAGAATTGTTTTTATGAAACGTAATTAGCATACAGTATAGAAATACAAGAATGGTGCATAACTAGGTTTATAGCATTTTCGTAATAATAAAATCTCAACCATCAATTTTACCATATATAGGTATTTAGTTCCTTTGCTTGCTACTGTGGCGAATAGAACTAGCTATTTATTATTTACATACTTTAAAACTTAGAAAAGTCAGGTTAAGTTCATGGGCATAGATGAAACAAGTCAACTAAAAATTATCATTAACATCCAGGTTTATGAATGTTCCTGCTTCTAACTATAGTCCTCTTAATATGCTCAGGTTATTCATACTTGATGACACTGTAATCATCTATAAGCTAGTCTTAGTTTTCGCTAATTACTGAAGTAGCCGAATAGCCACGTTAGTGTATTTGTTATGGGCAATTTTTTTAATTTGGTCAATATAAATGAAATTGCATGATGAATCTATTATAATTGCAAACTAAATTTATAAAACAACTGAATTTGTCGGTTAAGTATATATTATACAAAAATATGTATTTAATAAAAATGCACTGATAGACATTTGGGACAAAAAATGTCATAACCCCTGATAAAGCAACGGAAAGCTTACGCCCGTACTGAGTACATTAACCCAATAAATTGGGTAGCTTTTTTCACCAAAGATTTCTAATACAAGTGTATAAATAAATCTACTTTTCCGGAATAAAAAACCACATGAAAATCAAATGTGCTGAAAAAAACTGCTCAGCTACTAAATCCCAGGAAATTTATTTTCGCTAAATTATTTGGATAAAAAAAGTTACGAAAAGTAAAAAGCGTAACAAGTATTTTACTTACAATGTAATATAATTGTAATGGCTTGATTCTAGATGTGAAATTTAAAGTAAGACCTACATGCTATGTTTTATTGTGATGAAAAATCTGCATGTTGATTGTAGATTGATAAGATGAGTAATTGCCAGTTCCTATATGTTAGACCAATTCTCGGCATTAAAACTACATATGTACACCAAATCGACCACATCAACCACATTGATCACACCAAACACGTCGACCACACCGACCACAATGACCAAAGTAACCAAATTGACGAAAATGTCATATCACAAAATAAAAACCTATCCTACTCTCTGGGATAATCTTTACATAAACCACAGAAGTGATGAAACACAGAAAAGTGGTTAAGACGCATGAAACTTTGTATAGAGGCTGGTACTTTGAAAATATTTAATAAAAAAATATTACCTAGAACTTTTATTTTTATTTTCACAAAACTTTCTGAGTGTTCCACGTTAATTTTAATAAGGAGGCTACACAATGGATGTAACAGTGAATGCAGACGTTGTCCTCTACTAAAAAAAATAAAATCTAGGATCGGATCCCAGCGCCACCTACCGGTTCCAATTGTGGATTTAAACCATCAGGGGACCCACTCAAACACAGAAAAACCAAATCACCAAAATCGGTCTAGGTGATTAGGGGGATTCCAAAACCCGATCTCAGCGCCATATACCGGTTCTAATTAAGAATCTACACCATCCGGGAACACACTCAAACACACAAAAACAAAATCACCAAAATTGGTCCAGGTGATTAGGATTCTAGAACCCGATCTCAGCGTCACCTACCGGTGCTAATTTCGAATCTAAACCATCCGGGAACCCACTCAAACACACAAAAACAAAATCACCAAACCCGGTTCCAACGGGATAAAAAGTATCCTATGTCCGTCTCCTGGTTCTAAGCTACCTCCCCACCAATTACAAACCTAAAAGTTTTTTTTCAGTTCCCTTGACATTCGGTCTCTGCACCTGATCACAAGGCACAAACTACCCAAGCCTGGCTTGAAACCAAAGTTCCGGACTTTAAAACAGCTGAAGACTGGCCCTCATCTAACCAAGATCTCAAACCATGACTCAAGTAACCCGACTTCAAATTATGGTCGGTTTTAGAGGACATGCTCTAAACGACACGGCGACATTGAGTCTATTAAAAAATCTTTGGAGCAAGCAGTGGCGAAAATTCCCTTGGAAACAGTGCGTAAATCCATAGATTCATGGCAGATTAAAGGCCTGTATAAAAGCCAAAGGTGGCGATTTCAAAGGTTTTTTTTATTTTTTGCTAAGACTTTTTTTTTGATTGACCACTTTTTTACGAATTAAACATATTTAGAGTTATGGAATGGTAATTTTTTCAATCAAAGGTCCAGAAATCTATTCTTTTACCCAACTACTCATAGGTACTTAAAATTTACTAGAGGCAGATAACCTGTGTAAAAAAGCCAAGAAAATCAGCGTTATCAAAGCTTGGCGAAATCAAACAAGTTCAGCATTTTGTTTTAATGGAATGTTTATAGTTCGTGAATTTCGTATTCACGTTCAAAGCACATTCCGCCCACCCAATATATATATAAATGTGTATATTTTTCTATAGTATATATTCTAAATCAGTAGTTATTTTTAAATAGGTATGTTTATATAATCTTACATAAATAAATCATAAATTATTTTAATGCGCACAGCCCTGCCTTTAGTTTCCACACTTCTTGCTAGACTAATAATCTATACATATAATAAAAAACGACTGGACCGATTTAAATGAAATTTTGTATGGTGGTAGCTTATACCCCTGGTAAACATACTTTTGATCCCGAAAAATTAAAGAGTTCACGTGGGATCGTTAAAAAACCGCACCACGCGGAAAAAGTCACGGTAGTGTTAAAATACGATTGTCACAATGTAGTTTTGTTCATGGGTTGGTCCCGGTAGGTAGCATCGGCATATCGATTGAATCTTTTCCAGGCAGGACAACAACTGCCGGGACAGCTAGTATAATAAGTTTGAAAGAAAACTCTTGAAGAAAGCTCTTTTACGGTTAATCTCACAGGTGCAGTATAGATATATGACACCTTGATTTCAAATATTTGAAAGGGTGGAGTGTGGTAGAGGGGGAGGGTAGAGAGAAATACTTACCCCTTCTGCAATCCCTATGTCAAGAAAATGTATAGTTCTTGAGATATTAATGTTTTTGTAATAATATCCTCACTTACGTTTTTCACTAATAATGCACTTACAACTCCAAAGTTGAAAAATCCAATCAAAATCGAATAATTAACATAAAAAAGATTCAGAATAGTCCAAAAACACAAAGTTGTAGAAAAATGAAATAAAACACCACTAAGCAATTCACGTAAACAGCAAATACATGAACATGATAGATAATACCTAATATTTTTATGAAGTTTATGGTTGGCAACTAGGCCCGACTAAAACGAAACTAGATTTCAAAATAAAAATGTATTTTTTTTCTTTATAGTTTTTAATCCTGTGTAGAAAAGTCACACTCACCATTTTTGTGACTTGTAATGACTTGACTACAGCCCACAAGCCGAATGAGCAAAGCGAATATGAAACGGTAGTGGCCGACTAGTGCCAAAACAGACTGGCATCATGTATTCATTAATAACTATTTAAATGATGGTTACAAATTGGTTATGATCCGATTGGATATGACTGATCACCGTCATGGCACACTCGGCTTGTGAGCTTTAGTCTATGTACTGTTTCCCAGAGATAGGGATTGAAGATGGGAGAAGTATAGAAATTAATTGGCATTTTATAACCACCAAAATATATAAGTATAATCTATGATCATTAGAGTTGGGTAGGACATGATTTTAAAATGAATTTGTGAGAGTCACATGACATTTATACTAAACCAGTACAATGTACCACTTCAAATGAGGCAAAGATTTGCGTGGTTTGTACTATGGCAGTACATTTGAAGTGATGAGGGTAGTGAGGCTGTGAGTGTCATTCCCTCATTTGTCCTGTATGAAATTTGTTCATTAAGAATCTGATGTGGTTGGCCTCGGTCCTCATTTTACTACAAGTCATACATGTCATTGTCATGTTGTCCCTCTTTGTCATGTGAATACCCATAGAGGTTATTATACTGTCCTTCCTCTTACATTTGAGGAGCGAGCAGCACAATGAAATAGCACAAGAAAATATTTGATGCATTACTTTTTTAGATTTGAACCATATTAGTACAAATGGATTTTGTATGGGACAGATGTACTGGCTTGTATTGACCCACTCTTTGTTTCTTGATTTTGCTATTTACGTGAATTGCTTAGTTATGTATTATTTAATTTTTTAGCAACTTTCTGTCTTTTTATTTTGCATCTTTTTATGTGGACTTTGGACCTATGATATTTGTGCAATATTAGTGAAAAACATAAGTGAGGTTATATTTACAAAAATATTAATAGCTTAAAAAATATAATTTTCTTGACACAGGGATTGTAGCAAGGGTAAGTATTCATCCCTATCCTCCTCCTCGACCACTCCAAATACTTGAAATCAGGGTGCCATATATCTATACCCCATCCCCTGACCGGGACGAGTGCCCAGAAGGCAGACTGCATTATACTTATATATAGAACTTGTAATAGTAACAGAAAGATAATTATAGTGATTGAAATAATTATCAACATATGATGAGTCTAGTACAAGATATGTTTGTGTATTCATTTTGTATGCACAAGCTTAACTAGATATCATTATACATAATAAATTAAACGATGGTAACAGATTGAATAACAATTTTGTATAGAACCAAAAACAGTGAATTGTCATATTCAAGTTAATTTTCAAGTTAATATAACCTTAAAAATCTTCTAACAATTCTACTGAATTCTTAAACATTTACTGGTATTGCATCGTGGAGAAAATAATACATAACCCAACTAGACTGTAAATACTAGTAAATTACAATATTAAGCAAATTAATCATGAAATTCTAAAACTAGAAGTTTCCAACATGACAATTTGGCTTCTTTGTCAACGGATGTTTTTACTATTAGATAAATTAATAAAATAAAGCATATTAGTTAAAAGTATCAAATACACGCTTATTATCATGCATCTAGAATCTAGTTTTTTTTAAATCCTATATCGTTCTATTGATAAAGCAAGACGGTTGACAGTCGCCATCCATGTTCAGTCATTGATAAATTAATATTGCTTACCTGGAGATATAGTCTTTTCTAATATCTGTATTAGAGTTAATGTTGCTTCAGCATGCATTTTTTACTAGTGAATTATAAGAATCCAACTTAATTTACTGAGAGTCGAAAATTAAAACCGGCACACGATGGAACACTTTATTGTAATTTGTAATGTTCGTTGACTTGACAATGTGACCAGATTGAAATTTAAAGTATGAAACCGAGTTCATATTATAAAGGTGCACCCACATATTACGTGTGCGTCCGCAGGCTACGTCCGTCGGACACCTCCGAACAATGTGTACACAAACATACAAGTGTGTACATGTTATAAACGTGTCCAGATATTATGAGACGCGGCCGTGTCTGAACAACGTTCACACCAGAACAATAACTCACTCTAAAAATTGCTTTAGGACTCAACGTCAAGTCCGTGACTTATGTTAACAGCCTTGCAGAAATTTGGGTAAGAAAGTACCGAAGATACCAAATATTAACTATTTGGGCAGAGTTTCCCCTTTATTGTCCAGCCTTTGGTGTGACTTCACACCACACAGTAAGCAATGAATCCCGTCTACACGCCTCACCGCCTTTTTATACGAAAATACTACGAAACTACCCTACCAAATAATAATATTACAACATTGCTATAAACAGCAATTATATCATAGTGTTGCCAGGATCATATTATCTATGACGATTGTCTATGTGATATTAATATACTCTATGACTGCTGTGATGGACATCGCGTAACACTTACGAATTATGCACATCGAATGGATTTTCCTGTTTTTATTGAAAGAGTTCAACAGACAGGCAGACAGCCTGCGTGATGGAAAGTATATAACATTGGCTATAGACATTTGCAACTCCAAAGGTGTTACAAATGCGCTCCTGCTCTCTTAGGGAGACTAGATCCTTCCTTATCGAGATACCTTGTAAGCCATGCCCTTCAGCCACGTTCATTAATAGGGCCTTATAATATGCACACATCTTATATCGCGACTATATTGATGCTTCATTTTTACGTCTGTCGGATTCACTCCCGCCGGGAGCGAATCACACTCTAAGTATTATGCAATAATAATAAGTTTATTACACTAGAATTATTACAATTACAATATTAAACACTGCACAATAATACACGAATTATTAGGACAACTCCAAGAGTTCCCTCCACGCTTGTCAGGTGTCGAGCAGCAGTATGCCCTCAAAGAATACTGCGGTTATCGAACACTAATTATCGACCACAATGCGTCTCTTGTCCAACAGAGCTTCCGCTCTGGTAAACCGACGAAAGTAGAATTATGGTTGTAGACTCGTAGACTGTCGGTTTAAGACTCCCTTCTTCTGCCCGAACACCGCGTATTTAATTAAGGTCCTCGTAGCACGCCGCACTGACACCATCCGGTAATGCTTTGGCGCCACTTCAATAATACTAACTTCCGCCATCCGTATAATTTCCAACTTCCGGTTACTCTATTTCCGATATCCGTTAACTTGATAATAAATGTTTCTACGTTGACATCCGGTTACACGACTTCCGATTACCACATTTGAATACTACCGTCATATGGTAACTTTATAATAACAAATACTATTCCGACACGTCTATGAACAGCCAAATTTGTTATTCAACGAAAAGCACCTTATTAGGACTTTTAAATTCTATAACTTACTGAAATATCGACGTGTATAAGAATATTATCGTCAAAAGAGAAGCATTTTTAATAAAGCAATATATTTATTCTTATTACTTTACTTTCAGTGCAAAAAAGCTCGGTTGCTCTTAGTTTGCAATAATAAACTAGCGGTAGAATAATACGCTGTATCAACTCCTAAAAAGTGCTATTAATGTATTTCGAAAAAAAAATATCTTAAAGGAGTAAGAACATGAAATAAAAATTAAATTATTAAAATAGGCAGCTTTTATGTAATTACATTCTAACGCATGTTGAAATTTCAGCGATGAATTACGTTTTCTGAGAGTTTTCAACTCTGAAGTCGCTTCAAAACAATCGTGCACAAAAGTGCACACTTATCTAAGTCGCGGCATATAGTCTCACCCGACAATATGTTTGAGTTTTTATGTCAAGCCATTATTATTGAAATAAAAGAAAAAGTTTTAGACAAGTTAAAGTTGATAAATACTGTCAATGTCATACCGGTCAATTTCTTTCTTTCATGTTGAGTTCTTGTTTTTAGCGGAGGTTTAGCTGATAAATCTCTAAAAATGGTAAAAATCTTTAAAAATTCGTATCATCGTTTATTTTTGAAGAAAGCTAAATTACGGAAGTTATTTCTTGTGATATTATTATTTCAAATAATACTTTATTTTGTAAATAAGTTTAATGTTTGTGATTTTTCAGTCGTTGGTTATACCAGAAAAGTTTCAACATATTCTTCGAATTATGAACACAAATATTGATGGCAAACGTAAAGTTATGTTTGCCATGACTGCCATCAAGGGTGTCGGTCGCAGATATTCTAACATTGTACTGAAGAAGGCTGACATCGATCTGGATAAACGTGCTGGTGAATGCACTGAGGAGGAGGTGTGTGTATCTTCAATTATTCCAGAAATTTAAATTAAACTTCAGAATTCCTATTATGTTTAGTATGTTAAAATAATATTTCGGGTATATGCTAGTAAATTTAAATGGAAATTGTAGTGTCTTTAACATGTACAAATTTTTTACAACTGAAAAATCCATAACTCACTAAACAGTTCAGGTTGTATAATTTATTTGTAATAGTAATCTACATCATCATCTACATAATCATCTACATATTAGTAGTGTGCCTTTTAAATCAAAGGGACATGAAATTTATTTGAAAATTAAATGGCACTGCTATCCTTCACCTTTTTAAGATTCGACTAAAAACTTTCTATAAATTTTAACTAATTAATGATTATTCATACTAGTGATGCATAGTACATGTGTCAGCCAATACAATTTTTTTCCTCATACTATTCAAAATGTGAGAATGTATACTACAAATTTTTTATTGTGTTACTACTCACTTCTGAAACAAGAGGAAGGGTAGAATGAGGCTAATGCTACAACAGTACAATAATGCCTCTACTGATACATGACAAAAGGGACAATATGTCATAGTATGACTGCTAGCAAAATGAAATGTCAGTTTGCTCACACATGATTCTAATTAACATATTACAACTAGAAGTTTTGTAAGGGACAGATAAAGGATTGATACTCACCACCTAAACCCTTCAAATGTACTGTTTCGGTGGTAATTTTATAAAACTTCTCATTTAAGTGTTATTAATTGTTCAGTAAAAAATGTCATGTTACTCTTACAAACTATTTTTTGTAATCAAGTTCATGTCTAACACTAATACCTAATAATTACAAAATACATTATTTCTAAATTTAAAATATTATTTTGAAATAAAATTATGTTGTAACAGTTTTAAGCATGGGAATTTACTCGATTTTTATTACTCAGATGTTTTGGCCACTTAGGCTGTGATCACAGAAGACAAAGTTGTTGAATGTCAATAAGTATTGTTAAAGTTTTATTTAGTCTACCACCAATTTGTTCATTTTAATTTTGTTTATGGTGATTATTTACTCTATATAACATAATCCTTATATAATTTACCACTGCTCTAACACCTCTAGCAAGTGAGGTGTGTAAGAATAAGCCTAAATGGCGCTCTGTTTGTGCCTACCCCGCAAGGGACCTGGCGTGAAGTTATGTATGTATGTATGCTCTAACACATGTGGCATGAAGAAAAAAAAGCTGTGCAAGGAACTCTTCAGCAAACCTGCTTAGCTCTAAAATTATATTTATTTTATATAATATTGAAAGGTGGGAAATTACTGTGCTTAAAACTGTTAAAACATAGCCTTTTTAGTTGTGAAAACTTTAAAAATATCATCTTAATTCAAACTTATCTTTTAAGAGTGGTATTTTAATTCAACCACTTCATTAGTGCCACACTTTTAATGTAGTAGTTTTATTAATGTGTACCAGTGGTGAGAACTTGAGAGAATACTATTTAAAAATCTAATTATTTCAGGTTGAAAAGATTGTAACTATTATGTCTAATCCTAGACAATACAAGATTCCAGACTGGTTCCTTAATAGACAAAAGGATATTGTTGATGGTAAATACAGCCAGCTAACTTCTTCCAACTTGGATTCAAAGCTTCGTGAGGATTTGGAAAGGCTTAAGAAGATACGTGCCCATAGGGGTATGCGACACTACTGGGGCCTGCGTGTACGTGGTCAGCACACTAAAACCACTGGCAGGAGAGGAAGAACTGTTGGTGTATCTAAGAAGAAGTAAACTATAAAAATAAAACAAATTTTCTCACAAATATTTTTTATTTCTTTATAAATTTATTACTTGAATAAAAAGATATTATAAAACTTATTTATAAAAAATACACCATTAAATTATTGAACAGTCTACTAAACTATAAAAATGAAAGAGTAGGTTATACAATTTTACACTACATTGTAGTATTTATTTTTGTTTTATATCCCAAGTGGAGTCTAGTCTGACATAAATAGAAAGTCTTGTTTAATTACTGAACTAAGTAAATTCCATAAAATATAACAATTTAAGCTATGAGAAAAATACAACACCACATTGAATATAAGAACATATTGAATGGAATGATTAATCTCTGTAGAGCCATAAGGTAATAAAAGTTGTAACACCATAACTAAATGGTCTTGGGCAATATTTTAGCTGTCTTCAAGAAGTTAAGAAATTGAAAATTTTGAGTTACTACAATTTATAACTTTTACAATTTACCACATTACATATAAGAATAAAGATGTTTAATATAAACAGTGAAGACTCATCATGAGCTCTTAGAATTCATTGAACAACCATATTACAGAAACATCTATAGAGCCAAGTCTACTTTTGTTCTAAAATAAAATGAAACAATGATTTCATATGAACTTTTTATAAAATGAAATCTATGGATTATGTTTAACAAAAAGTGATTAAATTTTTTTCTATCTATCATTTAATTATTGCAACATTGGTTTTGTGATGATTAAATGATTTCAAAATAATAGAGGTTACATTTACAATATTTACTCATTCATATTGAGCTATAAGTACCATCATGTATACACCAGCCAAAAGAGCTAAAATTTCCTTTATTGATTGTGAGAATTTATTGGAACCCTCTAACAATTCTGGGATAACAGACACTGTAGCAATGTAAATAAAACCACCAGCAGTGAAAGGTAGTATTAAGGAGGCCACTAGACCTTCTCCAGAACCTCTAAGATATATAGAAAGCACTGTGCCAGATATTGCTCCAAATGCTGTTAGTAATTGTAGCATCATAGCCTTCTTTCGGGAACATCCTGACTGAACAAGAATTGCAAAGTCTCCAATTTCATGTGGAATTTCATGTAACAGAATTGTTATTGTTGTAATAATACCAATACTGTGCCCAGCAATATACGATGCACCAATAGCCAGACCATCAGTAAAATTGTGGGTGAAATCAGCTGCTAGATTTAAATATCCAGCAATTTTAATATCCTCCTTCTTCTCCTTTAATTTCTTCTTTTGTTTCTCATCAGACTTCTTTTTGTCAGTACTATGAGAGTGTCCATGGCCCCCACTGAATAGTCTTACAGTTTTCTCAACAATTAAAAATGTGATTATACCTCCAAGAACACCTAAGCCCACAGTGATATCATGAGGCTCATGTTTTCCTTCACCATGTGAATGACTATGACTGTGGCCTGTTTTCTCTGCACTAGGGGCCAATGCATGCGGGATCAAGTGAAGAAAAGCATCACCCAGCAACCCGCCGGATGCAAAAGAAAGTAGAATCTTAAGTAACGGTTGTTTTTCTACAGTGCCATCAATAGGTATAAAGAAAAGCAAAATAAAAGGAACGATACTTATAAATATTGTTGAGCTCAATGCACTGAAGTATAAATTGTAGTCTTGACCACTTGAAGCTTTTTCATTTTCTTTTTTGTATTTTTCGTTTGCATTCTGAGAATATTTATACGAAGGAGATTCATCGCCATGTGAATGGGAATGAGAATGTCCTGATACTATTAATGCGGCACAAGATATTATTATGTGAAGTATGATTAATTTCTTTAAAGTATTCATAGTTAAAATACGGCTTAAAACAATGTCTTGTGTTCAAATAACAAAAGTAAATGCCCGACTTTCAACAAATAGAGCAGCGTACAATACGTAAATCTTAAATCGGTAAACTGAACATAATTTATTATCTATTTTATATACTGAACTGACATTTCATATAACAGTGTAACCAGACTTATATTGAAGATTCTGGTAACTACTGACTGCTCTGATAAATTCTACTAACTTCATTTTTAGATACGCCCAAAATGATACTCTCTTTATCTTGTATTGATATATTATGAAATTAATACGTAAAAGTGATTGCTGTATTTATTTATTATGAACTAGGTTTATACCTAGTGAATATTACTATCCACCAGTGCATAGTACAGGTTTTTGTAGCAATTTTTATTGTGTTATATAGATAAGATATATATTATGCTCCAATAAAGAACAATAATCTGGTACACGGCCCCAAGTGGTTTTATATATACTGGGAAAATTGCTAATCATTTTGTGAATAAAAAAATTGCGTTTGTGCAAATAATTCATTAAAAATAACAGTATATAGTTCAACACAAAGTAGGGTCAATAAAATGGAACACGTTACAAGAATGAAATGAAATAAATTACATACGCTGAATCATGCTAATTTTCTGTTATATAAGATTTTGCTAAAACCTGTCAACTTTTGCATTCTTGGATATAATCTGTTAAAATCCTAAATAGGAGGTCTAATTCTACTATAATCGCAGAATTCTGTTAAACTGGACACCCTGACTTGACATGTCACGTATTGATGGACGGTATTATTTTTATCACTTTTGACACGTGTAAGTTGTTCTGTGGTGGAAATGCCAAGAACAATATTTTTTAATTGTGGCAATTCATATGCATACTTATGAAATGCATATTCTATTAACATAATTATACATAATCTCATCAGAAATAGTCTCCTGACGGCCAGGTTTTGCAATGCTTTCATTGATTAAACGCCCAAATCCTTAAAAAAGGTTTTCATGGCGTAAAGTCAAGACTTTGAACTTTAAAGATTGTACCTTACACTATATTAAATAACCTTACAAGTATTTTTTTTGTCTCAGGTGAACGAGGACTAAGGACATAACACAAATTGATAACCTTTTAGTAGGCCTTTGGGTCCAAAGCACTTGACTAAAAACAACATATTTCTTACAAATTTTTTTCAATTACGTCCAAAATATCAAAAATAAAATTAAACGTCAAAACCAATTTAAAACCCTATTAAACAAAAAATCCTTTAAAATTAATACAAACATTTACTTTATTATTCTTTATTTGAAACAATCATGATATTATAGTACTTATTAACTCAAAGGTTTATTAAAAGGTCTTAAATTTGAATTATGTATATTCACTCTATCTCAGATCCATAGGGGAAAGCAGGTAGGATTCGTACACAGGGAGCATTCGTACAGTGGAGATATCTCCGCCTTTATGCAACATTGAAATGTTTGCATTTGTGTGCGTGATTGCCGTTTGTAGGATACGGGTACCTGCGGGATGGGGCCACAATACGGCCATTGGCTTCGATGATGTAAGTCGATACGTGAATTCGCTCTGCGTAAGTATTTTTCGTTGTCATCTTTTAATTCGCTTGGCTGGTATAAGTAATGCTCAAATTATAAAAGTGATTTGTTATAGTTTATGCCTTAAAATATTACTTTAATATTTAAATATATTTTAGCTCAACTATAACGGTTATGTTTATTTCAAATTAATTTGTTGAATTATCTGGATGGGGTACCTTCGTGCAGTTACATGTGAGGTAGATTCGTACTGTACGAATCCTCCTCTAGTATAATAGGTACCGGTAGATATTGTACCTATGGGCAATTTTGTTCTAATTTCACGATAAATACAACTCGAATTTATGTTTTAAGTCTCTGCAAAAAAAATATTTAGTTGTTAGCACTTTGCTTTATGCGGATGATGCCGTGCTTTTAGCCTAATCGCCATCAGAACTGCAAACACTAGTTACAATGATGAAAGATGACTGTCATGCGAGAGGCTTATATTTGAATGCGAAGAAAACAATGGTTATGGTGTTTGAAAGAGAAGAAACCAGAACGAATGCAAGGATAATGGTCGATGATGTTATGCTGGAACAAGTGAATGAGTTTGTATATCTTGGATGTGCTTTTAGCAGGGATGGAAGGTACAGCGCTGACATAGAAAGAAGAGTAAATTTGAGGAATAGTATGAATGGAGCTTTAGGTAAACTTCTAGGCGCTAAGAAACTCAGCCAGAAAGCCCAGCTTGCCATACACAACGCAGTGCTGGTACCATGTATGACAAGAGCTATGAATGCCAAAGAAGCAAATGAGGTGTGTAGGAATAAGCCTAAATGGCGCTCTGTTGTTCGTGCCTACCCCGCAAGGAAACTGGCGTGAAGTTATGTATTTATGTATGTTGAGACTTGTGATAAAATTTATAATGTTGATTTTTAGTTCTTTTATTAATGGAAAAAATATTATGTTATATGAATATTTTCAGGACTTATTTTTAAGTATTAAAGTACTTAAAACAATATTTTTGATCATTACTAGATGAAGATCATTAGTTTCATAATTATTAGAGAAGAAAAAAAATATTTGTGTTCTTTTCGTTACATAGGTACTCTGAATACAATAATTACTAGTTTACTATATGACGGCTGACGCTGTTTTAACTTTGACCTCATTAAAGGACTTTACTACATTGAATAAATGGCATTTTCTTTGATTGTACGGAGGTTCCCCACTATGTACGAATGTGCCCCACGCTATGCACGAAGCTACCCCATGCATGGGGTGCTTTCGTGCGTTTTCCATTTTTTAGGAAAACGGTCGTAACTTCTCCGTGTTGCTTTATATGAAAACTGCACTTCCATAATATTAAAGCCAGATAAATGGGTAATATACCGCTATTGAAATAATTTTGTAATAGCTAGTAGTTTCTTTTTTATAAGGCTCAGAACAAAAAACGTACGAATCCTACCTGCTTTCCTCTATAAAGTTTTTATGTAAGCAGCAAATACAAAGTATAGGCACCTATTTTTGACAAGCATGTAAACACAAATCGAAAAGATTTCGAAATCGAAAAGATGAATAAATTAAGATTAATTTTCACACTCGACGATCTTGTTGGATGATAGGTCAAGAAGGACAAATTTATGTTGTTTTTATTGTAGTATAGGATCCCGCTATTCAACGACCTTCACCGAATGCTTATTTGATGAAACCTATTGCACATGGGTTGCCTAAAAAATTTCAGTCCAGTATATAATTAATTAATAATTTAAAGAAAAACAAATTACGTTTCACCGGTTGGTTAATTAAACAAATTCTATACCAATCGAAAGTATGAAGCCCATAGAATATTCAAATGTTAGGTTGCCTATTCTTTTTTGGTCACAACTCTCGGGTAGCCAGGTATAAACAGGTACCTAAATCGATACTAGCATTTTGCCCCGGTCTGATTATTGAATTGAAAATAAATGAGAATACAGATTATTTCATTACGAACACGGTGGTATAGGGTTGCCTGCGATAAATGCTTAAACTTGGGATACATTCGTGTTGTCGTGAAAACTTAAGAAAATACTGTCAATGAAAAGATTTATTTTTATGATGATTTTCAACACACTCAATATTATACGAATGAATGAATATTTATTTAAAACCAATAAGTCAAATTTATATTGCCATCAACGTCTCTTTGGGTTTCCACTGTGCTAGTTTGCCTCACGAGTCTTCGCATTGAATTCCTACGCAATGGAGAAATTTCTGGTTCTTCACACAAAGGAACTCCTGTAAGTTCTAGTTGATCCAGATTTTCATAAGAATCATCACTTACAACTTGCCTGAAATAGAATCGAAGGAAAAACTCATAAATACAAAACAATTATATAGAATTAAGTAATGTACTTAATAATACACTACAAGACACTCGTAATGGTAATGTAATTCTGTTTACAAATGTATCACTACATAGTAGTTTGGTATACCTTTGTTCTCCACATTTGAAGCAGTCTGCGTATGTCCAATCATTTCCAAATTCTTCACCTTCCTCAGCAGTCTGTGGCAAAGAACAGTGCAGGGTTTCTGGGAGGCGTAATGCGCTCAATCCTCCGACTACGGATACTGCACCCATTATAACGAGCGGTAATACTAAATTGCTCGAACCCTGTTGACCCAAAGTATTATTATATAAATAGGTACTAGCGTTTTCCCCGCAGCTACGCTCTTGTTTTAACAAACATATTTTTAGGTATTAATACGAGTATATACCTATATATTTAGTTTAATACTCCTCTAGTTGATCACAAGTATATATTTCGGCTTTATTCTTATAACAAAATATTGACGATCATTAGCGACAAAACTACTTATTATTATTAATTTAAATGTACGTACTTACCAAGTAATTAACAAATGGTATAATAATTAAACCTAGTCCGCCAATATACGCTGATGTACCAATACCTACACCTCTTAACTCAGTTGGATATAATTCACCAGCATATGGGTAAATGATCAAAAATGATGCAGATATGAAACACTTTGATATTAAATACAGTATCAATGTTTCATTTGTAGCATCTGAAACAAAAAATATGATACATATCCAAGCGTGAAATATACGCAAGATGTATATGTACGCAATGTATATTCGTTGTAAATAAATAGTAGGAAATTATCATACCAGCGGGTAATAAAACAGTAACAATACAGAATATTCCACTGATAACCATTGATAAGCAGAGAGGCCATCTTCGTCCAATGCGATCCATTAATATCCAGCATACGATGTAACTTGGAATTTCTACAGCTGAGGATAAGAAGAAACTCATGTACTGGTTTTCGCCGATAGCGGGACCGTAGTAACTCAATCCAACATAGACCATTTCTGATGCGCACCAATTCAGAGTAATTAAACATGTTTTTAATCTCATATTTGGAGTTCGGCAAAGTGAGAACACACTAGCTGTCTTCGTACCAACATTTTCTTGATTTCTTAGTTTAACAACTAGTTTTTGGAGTTTAATTGAGTACTCGTCTGGTAATTCAGTATTATTTGTTTTAGCGATGGTTTTCAAAATATTATTGGCTTCTTCGAATTGTTCTCGCATTAATAGCCATCGAGGAGATTCGGGTAGCACGAACCAGTATAAATAATATATAAAAAATGGCAGCGACGTTGCTAGCGCCAGAGCTTTCCAGTCACGTAATAGATATGTTACTATTGATAAAAGTATCAAACCCAAAGTATAAAAAATACAGGTCATGACTGTCACAAAGGATCTATAGTTGGGACCTGCTAATTCCAAGGCTGAAATTAAATAAATATACTTAAAATAAAGATCTACAATTTTTTAGCGAATATACAAATAATATAAATATACAATAACTTCTGTCTTAATATACTTACATATTATGAAAGGTATTTGGTATATGGCTGGTATAGTTAAACCAACGATTACTCTAGCTAATGCCCAAAACCAAAATTCGTGAGCGTAACCTGTCATAATACTTCCAATAAGAAGTGTAGTTAAGCAAATAAAAAATGTTTTTTTACGGCCAATGCGATCGTTAAGGAGCCCAAACGAATAAACACCAATAGGCCCTCCAATATTTAAAGCTACTAAGCCAAGTGTAGGGTAGACATCGTAGTCACAAACTAAATTGAACTGAAAATAAAAGAAATAAAATAAAAAGGTCGAAATGAATGGTTGTTAAAACAATAAATACCTACCAATAAAAGAAAATTTAAGATTTTTCGAATTGTAGGTACCAATTTCATGTTAGATAGATAGTTAACACTAAAATGTACACCAGTACAGAAAACTTATGAAGTAGTAATATTCTAACTGTGTACAAAAGGCGGTCTTATCACTAAAAAGCAATCTCTTCCAGAACCAGAACCCGTGGCAAGAATATTGCTGATTAGGAGTTGCGACGGTGATAGGTATACATAATTTGTACGATTACTTACAATTTAATAATAGATATAAGTAAGTTACGTGGATTACTAAAATTAAGATTTATTTATTTATTTCCAGTAGGGTGATTATTTATCGAAAACTCAATTATGTCTGTACTTACATCAATTACAACAGACGATTCTATCTCGGAAGTATTGTACACGTAGCCATCGTAACAAGGTTCTATAGGCCAGCTATAATTAAGTAATGGTTGACCACCCTTGTCTAAAATTTTAGACCATTTAACAGCGTATCGGTAACATTTTTCAAACGTAATATTATCCTTAAAAAAATAAGTAATTTAGAATCAAAACCACATCGACAGGGATTTAACATTATCAAAATACTTACTGTGCGCGGTATTGATATAGATTTTATTTGTTCTTGAGTGATATTCAATAATTCTAATTCAGGAACTTTACACCAATGATCCGGAGTATCCGTCATAAACAGTTGATTGAAAGCACAAAACCCGCATGGTAAACATGCAGGCAAACACACGAACCATAATAGAAGTTTTTGGTACAACCCGAATTCTCCAATTTTTGTTAATACGTCATCCAAATCGATGGCATCGTTTTCTTCATCAATCTTCAAATAAAAAACATGATGTTTAGGACAAGTCAAATTTCAGTCGGATATATCAAGTGATTATTGTTGCGATACCCGAATTGTGAAAAAGAGAGCGCCCTTGAATGAAACTAGCGACTTGTTTGTGTAATGATGTTGGCGGTAAAATATTTCCCAAAACTCACTGTTACTATTTTATTACATAACCCGAGGCAATAAGTCCAAAGAACATTCAATTTCTCGTGGCCTAACTTATTCCCAGATTTTCTCTACGATATGAATTAAGATGTTTTCACCACTTTATTATTCACGTAATCTCACAGCACATATAAATTAGACATCCTATCCCATTCTAATAGGGTAATTAATACTTCACGGACTTTCTTTTTATGTTAGATGTAGATATTCGAAGTTTTCGATCTCTCCTGTACCTAATGGTATTCGCTACATTGCACTTGAAGTTTTCCGTAAAAGTGAATGGCACTTTTCCACGGCGAATAGCAAGATTTTCTCATAAGATTTCATAAATATACAAATTAATTATGCATGCTGTAACTTGAATGTAAATAGCGCATTTATGATTTGCTAACAACACTATATGACACATCATAATTTAATAGATTCTTCTATATTATACATACCGGTCTCTGTTTTGTTCCGTATTCATTAACCTTATTTTCAATTTTTGTCATAATGTACTCAAATATGTGGTTTATAAATGAAAACTAAATATCTTGAAGGTACACACTCTTTAACTTTCACGATGGTTGTGTTTGAAGCCATATCGATGCCATTAATTGAATTAATTGTAAATATCTACGTTGGTGTTATATTTAAGTATAAATTTGGATGGGATCGTATTCGCTGATGCTCCACCCAATTTATGCCATTGGATCTACTATGCTCTAGAATGTGATAAAATTTTGCAACATGACCTTACTAACCTCACCTTATCGTCCAGTTATATTTTTTTGTAACATAAATGTAGGTAATTTAAGATGAATAACAGACCAGTTAGGTGCTTATAGCAATTCAAAACAAGTATCTAAGTCAATACGGTTATCATCGTTAATCTATTGATTTTAGTAACGTCTAATTGAAAAATTTCGCTTGTATACTTTTTCTTCTTTACCTACTCTACTTAGTCCCTGGCATCGCTTATTGCGACATCTCTGGTACGTGTAGAATCTCTTACGAAATTAATTCAGCATTTTTTCAGTGTGTTCCTTTTATCAGGACCTAGCGAAGGCGACATAAATATACCACTGTTCTCTGTATACATAACAGGCGGATTCATGTAAAACGTGGCCAATCTATGTAGGCAATTTTTGGCGACAACGGCCCTTGGTTGTGCCGTTCAAGAACGAGGCCAGAGTTCATTATTTTAATTAGTAGATCTAATGGTCTAAGCTGCGGTCGTGATGAAAGAACAAACAATTACATATTATCATTCGAGAAGTTTTACAAAGTCGTAGTAGCGTAATGACTAGCACACGCGTCCTAAACTCAAAGATCGCGGGTTCGGTCCTGGACGGAACGCATGCACCACTTAGGGTGTTTTTTCACTTAATGTGCATATTGTTACAATTACCACGTGCTAACAACGGTGAAGGGAAAACATCGTAATGCAACCTGCACATCGAGATAATCGATGTGTCAAAACTGCTAAGCCGCCTTGGACAAGCGTGGCGGGGTATACCGTCCACCCGAGCCCCAGCAGTGGAACCATTATGGGACTGTTGTTATAAGCTTTACATCCGTTTGTAATGAAAACTGTTCCATTTTTTAAGAATAAAAGTAAGTATCCTAAGCTTATCCACGAAATTGAATGACAGTGTTATCTAGCTCCAAGTTAAATAAAAGAGGTAACATAAAAATCTTCTATACAAAAAGATATTAATAGATATTTTTCACGGTAACTAGCCAAACTGTCTGAGTCACCAGTCATATTAAAACAAAAGCCTAATATATTACTTACAGTGGTTTCAAAAGTTCAGCAAGAACGATTCAGACGTGTTTTCGTGAAAACTTAATATACATATATAGATAGACAAACCAAGTTATTGTCGCATTTTTGAAATCCTTAAAGTTGAGAAATGGTTGTATCTCATGCAAACTTTATCCCGTTTCAAGTTTTATTTTTGCGATAAAAAGTAAGTAGCTTGTGTCTGCCTGTGTGCTGTGAAGCCTGTGTCGTTTTTCAAGTTTAGAAGTGGCAGGAATGTTAGGAAGTGCAGAAATGGTGAAAAAGTTCTAGATGTAAAGGGTAGAAAATGTAGAAATGACAAAGACTTGTAAAAAGGTGAAATGGGTGCAAAGGAAGTAAGAGTAGAAAGGATAGACATTATAGAAAAAATAAAAGTCCAAAGAATTAAAAAAGATACAAAATGCAAAACAAAGTTGAAAAGTTAAGTTAGTTAGTCACTATTTAATCATTGGTGCTTTGTAGAGAGTACCTAGTAGTAACTATTCCATTTTACAGGATAATCTTTACATAATTACATCCCGAAATCGATCGCATTTTCTGGGATGAAATGC
This sequence comes from Dendrolimus punctatus, assembly GCA_012273795.1. Lineage (NCBI taxonomy): Eukaryota > Metazoa > Arthropoda > Insecta > Lepidoptera > Lasiocampidae > Dendrolimus > Dendrolimus punctatus. Next base: position 8,968,699 of record CM022536.1, read on the forward strand.
ATTCTATGTCCATCCTCGGTGTCCAACATATATTCAATATAGGCTATAAGTACCAAATTTCTGCCAAATCTATGGAGCAGTTTTTCCGTGAAAGCGTGATAGAGAGGCAGACAGTCACTTTCACAAATATAATGTTATTACTAGCTGATACCCGCCCGCTACGCGTGCTGTATAATCCTTCTAAGCTGACCACTACTTGACAAAAGGAAGGTCCATGCCAAATTTCAAGTCTATGGGTATTATAGTTCCTGAGATATCGTGATGAGTCAATGTTATCTCTGGATTTTAAACATGTATATAGTATAGATATAATATTGTTAAACTTGCTAGGGCTTACTTCAATAAAACTATATGGTCTCATCGATTCCCTAAACACTCTTGGAAATGTCATTAGGATTCAAATGGAAAAAAATATTACTTACTAACCTGCAGGACTAACATTGGCCAACATGCCCATATTTATCGCATTACATCTGGTTGTAAAATAATCCGCAACAATATAGACATATTTTTGGTTCTGTTGCTTCAATCAAAATAAGATTAATTTGTAACAAAATCGTTTAAGCGTTCAATAATATTTTTAAAGTATTTTGTTCTTCTTTGTTATATCGTATTTTTCGTATAATTATGGTAACAAGATTTTATGCCGAATACAGGATTATTAGGATTTGTGTTGGTTTTTATGACTTGTGCTATAGAAGATACATAATTAATCAAGCTGTGTCGTCATATAAAAGATCACATTCTAAAGAGTACAGAATATAATATTACTAATGTATTTAAACATGTTCCTGAATGTGTTCAGTTTTGCAGACCGTTATAAAAAATAAAAAAATACCTAAAAAAATTAAAACATCTGTTCGTGTATTTTATCATTAGGGTAGATAGAATAAAAACCAAATGGTTAATAGTTTTGTTAAAATATTTTATTTGTGAAACGTAGATAAAAACGATACAATTAATTAAAATTCTTAGAGAATTAACTTATATTTTTACATGATAATGAAACGTTGACGCTTGTCTTAGAATTTGATAAATATTATACGGCAACAAGTGTATGTACGTTTCAATATAAATTCCGTTGTAATAGTTAAATATTTTGTAATATTTGTGTATTACCAGTTTTAACACTCGTTATATTGGTTTCAACTCTACTTATCATATAATAATATACTCCTATATTATTATGTTTAATTATAAAACTTTCGATTAAGAGAGAATTGACTTTTAGGTAAAAATAGATAAATATTTTAACTTGTATAAAACTCCAATTTTCGGCAACTAGGATATTTGACGTTTTAAATATTAATATTAATATTAGAATAGGAAAATAATGCACATGGTTCGGGATTATAATATAATTCATGTATTCAATGCAATATGCAAGCGAATATTAAATTTATAATAAAAGCTATTTTCTGTAAAATAGACTATAGCTTCGTGGTTTCATTCACAGTTATGCCCATTATGAACTATACATTTTTATGTACATCAATATTCGATTTCTAGGATCATCATCCAATAAATAAATATTTACAATAATATAAAAAGGTAGCTATATTTTCATATAATGTAGATAATTTGTGCACAAGGAATATAAATATTTATATTATTATTATTATAACAACGACTGTAATAATGTAACAAAATGTAGTGTAGTACATTTATCGTCCTTTTAGGGTTTTAATGCATTTACATACATTATAAGTATATTTAAGTCTATAGAATCTTTTATTTAACTTGTTGTCATTTCACTAATTTTGTCCTCTTTAATTATTCATACTTCCTTCCTTTATTAGAAAAGATTTAATGGATGTAGTTTTCAATAAAGACATATTTTTCAAATCATTAGGTTTCACACTTTAATTTTGTTCTTTTATATAGTTTAAATCGTTATCAGACACAATTGAAAAGTATTTTAAAACTCAGGAATCATTTCAACCGACGTTTGACGGATTAAACCTACAATATGCAGGTTCACATAACAACGCGTTCTTACTTTAATGTTCCGACAACCGGACACATCATTTAAAGATTCAATTCACTCGCACTGTGTCAAGACGAAGTAACCGGTTGAAGGGAGCGGAAGAATCGTTACACTAGTATAATAATAATGTTCTCTTCATACTTTGCACACTTACACTATGTCAAAGACAAGTACACTAGCAGACCGAAGTCCATATTAACAAGTAAATACGTCAATCTTTGGTTGTTTTAGTTTATTTTAAGAAGGAACAAGTATAAAAATCGTTTAAAATATTTTTCGCACGTAAACAAAATTTGGATTACAAAAAATTACAGTATTTACAAAGTGTCGATAATGCATCGAGAAGAGCAGGCGCGCGTGCGCCACACGCCGACGCTACGTGAGCAGCTTGAAGAACATTATGCCCAAAGAAATGTTGATGAAAAGAACTAGGATAACCAGCTGCTGTCGGGAGAACCAGTCCTGCAATAGAAAAATTTTTATGTTGTTTCACTATTATTGTATAGTGCTGTGGTCTGAGACAAATGTACAAAAGCATCATCCCACCCGTCTTACAGGACGGGACATATATGACAGGGATTATTCCTTTCGACTGTTAGTCGACCCTGCCTAGGCAAACTCAGGAGCTTAATGGCGATCCGTAACTCATTTAATACCCAGAGTATTTTTGGTGAACATGGCGAAAAATTCTGAAAACATCGCTTGAGATAGATCAACCACGATATATGGCGGCCAGAAGAGTACGTTGGGAGAAGTTGCCTCAATATAGCTGCTTCCGGAGTGAGAACTCTTAGACGCCCAAGAAGTCTGAATGTTGTGAAACAGAATACACGTGCCAATCGACTGACATTTCAGGTCCTTAAAGATCATGAAAATGGAGTACAATAAGTAAGAAGGCAAATCCCAGCAATAATTAGTATTAAAAAGGCAGAAAGAAGAAAGGGCAGTAAAGTCTCACCTTTACTTGTGGACTGACCAGGTAGAGCAAAGGGTTGGCTCTTAGTTTTTCAGTTTCCTCGTGCATACGGCGCACCTCTTCGCGTCGTGCCGAACCAAGAGCCGAGACCTCTTCGCGAGACATTCCGCCGCCATCCGGCATGCGTGGCATTCCAGCCACGTCAGGCAACGATTTCTTGCGCTGCAATGTCTGTGGTGTACTTAAATTCTGTAAAATAAAAAACAACAACTTCAACGCCGAAAATCTGATACTTAATATAATTAAAATCAGAGAAATAATAAGTGATGTAATACAAAAAAGTAACATAATAGTTTTGTTGACTTTGATGAACCTTCGTACGGCGGAACAAATATTTATGTTAAAGATGTCGGTGTCATAAATATGTATGAGACAACGTTTTATGTGGGCGATCTCATACAAAATATTATTTATATTTTGGAACAGTTAGAATTTTATGTACATATTTTCACATATATCGTTGTAACTTCGTGCTTTACTGGATTTAAGATTAGGTACTGAATCGTGATAATAATTAGCTATTCACAAAATATTCTTGAAAAAATACCTATTGTATAAACAGTTCTCATTTTCGCATTAAAATCAAAAGAATCAAGAGAATAATCTGTACTTTTTACCAAAAAGTAGCGAATAATTTTGACAAAGTCTGAAATAACTATCTGAATTAAATATTACAGAGATTCATAAAAAAAATTATATATATATATATATATATATGTGTGTGTGTGTGTGTGTGTGTGTGTGTGTGTGTGTGTAATCACACGTAGTATAGGTGAAAGTTCATAGAATATACTCACAGATAAATCTTCTGTGACTTTTATTAATATGATATAATTCCTTTAGCCTACATCGGTCATCATATTAAAATTCAACTTCTTAAGTATCTCTTTAAATTTTTCACTGTTAGTCTAAAAAAACTATTATCTACTAGTTTTATTCTGATCCAAATTGGACCTAGTTTAGTCATCAGTTTTATTGACTCTCTGTCCTGTACAATGTAAAACTCTTATCTCATTCTCTCGCAGGCATAGTCCTATACATTTAAGGTATGGCAACTATTTATTGTTTACCAAAGCATAGATTAACAGAAGTAGAAAAACACAAAAGATAATACAAACGGGCGGCCTTATTGCTAAAAAGCGATCTCTTCCAGGCAACCCTTGGCATGGATCACTAGATTTTTAAAACTGACTAGGGTGCAGTGTGTTAATAATGATGATAAGTATACACAGAGCATACAAGTAGAAAATATCCATTATATCCGTGCAGGAATGAAGAATACAATTTCCTGCGGCCGGGGAGCCTGTCGTAAGAGGCGACAAAACAACCCGCAGCCAGGTGGTAGGGCATTTGCCCGACTGGGTGGCCCCTTTGATTTGACCCCTGGTGGATGGATGGCGACATACTTTAGCGCCATAACAACCTTGAGTTGTGTTCCGGCATTAGTGACCAGGTTCCAGTCTCCCTTTAGAGAGCAGCAGTGCATTTGTAGCACCTTTGGTGTGGCAAATGTCCATAGGCGATGGTAGCCACTTTTTATCTAGTGGGCCGTCTGCCTGTCTGCTGAACTCCTGCATTAAAAAAAAATAAGTACAAAAACAATATAACTATATATACAGATGTTTATACACACGTACAGTCGTACATATAGACATGACAATATACATACAAGTATGATTATATAAAAGATTAGGGATTACTGACGCAATATAAAAGTAATGCTTCTGAACCTGATTTTTGAAACATTGGAAGAATTTTGCCTGTCTTAGAGCAACAGGTACCTCATTCCAAAACAAAGAGCAGGGACAGCAAGAGTTGTTGTAAAAACAAGAAGTGTTTACAGCTGTGTTTATTCTGTTGCAAATTATGGGAGCTAGACACGCACAGAAATTTGAAGCGTTCCTTGAAGTAACGAGGTGTAGGTGGTAAAAACGATGTATTATAAAGAAGAGTTGAAGAGTTTTTTTAGTGTCGCTTTTTTGTTTCATCGAGTTTCAAATCACAGCGACTCTAAAGAAGTTTCGCTTTGAAAAAATATCTTATCCTTCCCGTGGAGTTTATTGAATTCGAATAATTGTATTTTAAATGATAAGAAAATGAATACGAAAAGTATTTATTATCACCTCTACTGGCGGTACATTTATCCAGCTTTCGGAAGCTCGCCGAGCGAGGATCGCAGGGGAGCACATAAGATCCTCATCTTCATCCTCTTCCCCTTGATACCACATTTTAATTATTTAATCTAATTACCTATAATTATATACTATGTACTATTTTATTGATTAATAGTTCATTTAAAGGTCACAAGCACAAATCAGTTTAATTCACATTTATAGTTTTGATTATATAAGAATATGACGAATCAATTAACAAGAACATATATGATCTTATTAAAACGCGGAACTGATTCTTTTATCAGATTTTTAAAGAGCTTCATAGTTAATTATAGAAAGGAGATAATACGCGGAAAGCGGTAGCGAGTGACTGTCTCAAATTAGAAATAGAACGGGCTGTGAGCTGCGTGGCTGTCCGCCCGCGCCTGCGCCGGCGCATGGCCGCCCGCCTACCAACGGGTCGAATCGTATCGTCAATAACACAATAATATTCAGCTCAGTTGTAATTACTACTCAGCATACACATCTGAACATTATGCATTGTTAAAAATTGACCAATAAAACGTTTTGTGAAACACTTGGCTTTCGTTTTCATTTTAGGGTAAAATGTGTACATGAACTGACTAGAGCAGATAGATTTTATCATTATTTGTTATATATTTATTTGTATAAATGTATTATATATTTATTTGAAAAACATTGTATGTATTTCTTAGCGTGCACTGCTTTTAGGTGAAGTAGAATTGAAGACTACGGATGATTTATTACTTTGCATTATGCTGTAGTTCATTCATATTTTTTTTGTTTGTCTTGCCTTACTATTATATTGAAACCGTTTGATTCTAACTGTGTAAGTATTCAGGGGATTAAAAAAATCCATACCCTGATATAATAAACCCAGCAAGATCGTTGGATCTTGAATTAAAATATATTTTCAAACTGTATCTACTTTTATCTTCTGTTAATTACCAAGTTTTTCGTGCCCTTTTTATTTAAATTGTTGCAAAATATGTAGGTATGGCTCGTTGCGTTTAAAACAAAACCAATGATCATCATCATCAATAAAATCCCAGAAAACCTGAAATTGCTGCGGGATTCCCCGACACAAAGTTCCGGAGCAGTTAAAAAATAATGTAAGCTATTGTTTTAGTGAAAACTGTGTCAAAATAATTTAAATAATTTTTATGCAGTCGAATAATACAAACCGCCCCCGGGAAAATTCCTGGGATGAAAAATATCACACATTTTGATACATAACATTTGTTATCATTTAATGAAACCATCTTAAAGTCGGTGCTTAGTAATTTTAAAAATATAGTAATTTTTATGTTTTACTTTGCACCGACTTCAAGATGTTTTAGATAATATATATTAATAATAATAGCTTTAGAATAAGTTATTTTATACATTTTAGTTTTTGAAGTCGGTTTTTTTAAACGAATTTTTTATTTTTTATTTGTTACTTTTTAGTGTCTAGCTATGTATGGGTGGACCTACAAATTGTGCCGCGCTTCTTAAAAAATATAGGTCCCAAGAAACGGGAACAAAAAAAATGTTCGTAAAATGAAACTACTGGGCCAAACTATGTCCATTTTTTGGGGGACCACATGGCAGCTATTCCGCGTCGAACAAAAAAGAATCATGTAAATCGAATCATAAATATCAGAGTAATCGGTGTACATATGGAACGAAAAGGATTTTTTTTTTCATTAAAAATGTTCATAAAATGAAAACTACTGGGCCAAACTATGTAAAATATTTAGGGGACCAATTGGAAGCTATTCCGCGTCGAACAAAAAAAATCACGTAAATCGGATCATAAATCACGGAGTAATCGGTGAACATACATAAAAAAAAACAAAAAAAAATAAAAAAGATCCCGACGAATTGAGAACCTCCTCCTTTTTTCGAAGTTGGTTAAAAATGACATTGACATTCGTTTTTTTTTATTCTGGCCATTTTAAATAATTCTCAGAAAAAATCCGCGATATTGGGATATGTTTAGGATATTTGCCAGTGGTAGGCATTTGCCGACTGGATGCTACACCCTGGTCTAGAGTATGTCGCCATAACAACCTTGTTTGTTCCGCATTAGTGACCAGTTCAGCTCCTAAAGAGAGCAGCGCATTCGTAGCACTTTGGTGTTGCAAATGTCATAGGCGATGGTAACGCTGTCATCAGTGGCGTTGCTGTCTGCTGATCTCTGCATAAAAAAAATATTTTTTACAATGATTGCTATTGCTAATTGCTGTCGATCAGTGGAAAGCGCATCGAAATTGGCCCAGTAGTTTTTACGTGAATCTTGAACAAACAGACAACAAATTAAAAAAAATGCATGGAATTTTCCATCCTTTATATAGTGTATTTCAGTTATTTTTAAAATAATTTGTATGTATGTGAATATACAGACACAACATTTTAAGCATTGTATAATATTGTAATCGATACATAATCAATCATAATACAAATACAACCTAACTAAAGATTATTATTATTACATTGTCGTTACTTTGAAGCTATTAATAAAACTGGCATAGACAATATGACAAACGATAACGAAAAACGACGAGAAACACGATACGATTTTTATAGAGATCTTGTCTACTTGTTCAGGATTCACGTAAAAACTACTGGGCCGATTTCGATGCGGTTTTCGCTGGTTGATAGCAAATGTTTAGATCTAAAATCTGCTCTACTTTTTATCTCGAGATATTGTGTGAGAATGATTGAAAAGAGCTAGGTGGAAAAAAATTTTAATCCCAAAGCGGTTTTGTCACTGATCGATACAAAATTTAATGTAATAATAAAACGTGTGATTTTTTTTATCCGGGGAATTTCGCGGGAATTTTCCCGTAAGCAGTTTGAAGTCGTTCGGGTGCATAAAAAAAGCTTATTCCAAAACAGTTTTCACTAAAAAATAAAGAATGTAAGCTACATTCTTTTTTGTGCTGCGGTACTTTGTGTCCTGGGAATCCTCCGAGAATTTCAAGTCGAGGGTGGAAAAGAGCGTGGGCATATTCTAGTATATTCATAAAATTATTAGATTTTTTTACTACTTGTTCCCGCGACTTTGTTTGTCGGAACCGAAAATATAGAAAAATTAAGCTAAAATCGTCGTTAAATCTCTATTTTGCGTTGAAATGCATTAGACCGTTTCGAAACCTATTTAAGACAAACTTTCAGACGGAATAAATTTTCTAAAACTGACTTTTATGATTAACAATTATATTACAATTTTATATAAAGCCATCTATAAAGTATATTACCATTTATGTTGAAGTCATACACTCCAATTTTACGAATTTAATTGTACTATTGTACCTGTAGTACTATTAAATTCGTAAACAAACAAACACAAGAATTCACGGGTGTCTGTATATAATAATATCTACGTAGGTACCAAATCTTGTGACTGTCCTACTAACTTACGCAGTAAGTACAAACACAAGAAAATCTTTTGAGATTAAATAGACTAGATCTTACCTTAGGAGACGTTGTAATGAATTTTTTATCCTTATATAAAAAGCATTCTCAAATATTTATCTGCGATAACTATTATACATGCTCTACGAAGCAAAAGAAGAACTGTGTGTTAATATATATGTATAGACTATGTTAATTGTATATAGTTACTAGTAACTGTGACAGCAAACAATGCAAATTGGTCTATAATTAAATGATTATCTGGAATTTATATATTGCACAGATTCAGACACTCGGGTTGGTGATACATTTCATACTAAATTCCCATATAATATTCATATAAAAAAACGGATGTGAAATAACTTGTCATAATCATAATTTTAAAATCTCAATAAATTAATACACTATTCGGTTCGTTAAAAATATGATGTCTGATTTGTTACGCTTGTATAAAATGTAAATGGCTCCGGCCTTCTGTAAGATGAAAAAAAAAATCTAATTGATTCGATGGTCAACTTACCTTATTAATTAAAAATATTTACTACTTTATACACTCTCGTTAATTTAAAATCGAGCCAAAACAGAAAACCTAAGCAAAAGAAAATTAAGGAAGTAAATTCTTTTCAAAACTTCTTCTATAACGAAAAAATATATACAAAATACACTTAAAAGCGTATAAATAGTAAACCATACCTTTAAATAGCTATATATAAATCTGCTAAAAAACGAACTTTTCATGTTTTACTAAGGCATAAAAGTTATAACTGCTGTCAAATTATTAATATAATAGATTAAGAGCCAGTGATCGGCTACCTGTATGTATTTGACCAGATCTGAGGTTTTGTACATTGAAGCACCTATACCTACCATGCATGGTACGGGGACTCACTAAGCTCTAAGTGGTGGACGCGACTAGCGCTGAGGTAAGAAAGTTGGGTTTTTTGACGAATTTTAAATCCATTTGACCAGGGCTGCCGTTTTGATATTTGAAAATAAGGCTTATTATTATCGGAAAATAAGAATGGCAGACCACCAATGGCACGCGATTAACTTTGTGGCAGACCATTTTGAAAATGATAAAAAAATTTGAAATTAATTGACCAGATCTGCCATTGATATATTTTGTTTATTATAGTCTTAAAAACTTATATTGATCGCGACAGACGTCTACTTTGCGTATACACATCAATACGTAATAAAATATTAACTACTACCCAGTCAGATGTATATGTTTTCCGTTCGCTGTTTTACATCAATATAATTTACTTTATCACTGTATTTACAGAAGTTAATATTTTTTATATATTCTATATACTAAACTTAATTAGCTAGATAATAAAGAACTAGGACAACACATATCAAATAGTCCGAAGGTGACCAACTTCCCTCTTGTGTGAGTGACTTAACCACCGATGTCCCTGTTAAGTTGATAATTCTTTCTTGAACATGTTCAGATCGATTTACTTCTACTTTACAATTTATGTTTTATTTTAGCAGAATTCGATTCGATGGATGATGAAGATGAGTCACCTAACTATAAACATGGCTCCGATGAGATGAATGAAGATTTATTTATGTATATTGTATTTGTATTGCATGCATGATATTTTTTTAAATTTATCTAACACTTAAATTTTGTCCTGACGAAATGAAAAGATTTTTTTATCAGCATTATACCATATTATTTATGATTCTTCAAAAAAAATCACTTCTTTATTATCTAAATAATGAGTTTAGCATATAGAATATAAAAAACCCATTAATTTCTGTAAATACAGTGATAAAGTAAATCGCAAGTAAATTATATTGATGTAAAACAGCGAACGGAAAACATATACATCTGACTGCTACGATTTTATTATTTATTGATATGTATATGTAAAGTAGACGTCTGCCGCGATCAATATACGTTTTTAATACTATAATAAACAAAATATATCAATGGCAGATCTGGTCAATTAATTTCAAATTTTTTTATCATTTTCAAAATGGTCGGCCACAAAGTTAACCGCGTGATAATGGTCTGCCATTCTTATTTTCCGATAATAATAAGCCTATATTTTCAAATATCAAAACGGGCAGCCCTGGTCAAATGGATTTAAAATTCGTCAAAACCCAAACTTTCTTACCTCAGCGCTCGTCGCGTCCACCACTTAGAGTTTAGTGAGTCCCCGTACCATGCATGGTAGGTATAGGTGCTTCAATGTACAAAACCTCAGGTCTGGTCAAATACATACAGGTAGCCGATCACTGGCTTCTAAGCTATAATATTGAAACGGTAATTGATTTATAATAAATATTTTTCATTATTGAAAGAATGTTTTATCTGCGTTAGTTGTTGTACCCGGACGCCCCTTATATTGCATTGTAACCCGACGAAAGTTGTTAATCGGTAGCTAAGTCATATTTAGATGCCGTAACCATTTTGGTTTAGTCCGGGATGCAAATTTTCAGTGAGGTAATAAGGGGATGTACCTTTACGGTTGCAGGTACAGAAAAATGTTCCTAGGAGACTATACATAATTTATAGATATTGTAATGTACAGTTAGCCGGAAAATGGTCATTGTTCACTGCAGCGCGAGAATCTGAGTCCGCGGCTTCTATTCCGCCTGCCATGAAAAGAATGCGCCTCTGCACCCGCGGTGAAAGAGGGTGCGCCACCCGCCACCATGTTTAGTGGAATATACAAGTCCATGAGAAGTACTTGTGTCCGCGGCGAGCCGTAATCGCAAAGAGAATAGAGAGAGAACATGCCGCGTAGTTATTGTAATACCTACTTAATAAATCGATAATAGCCTAATTTGTAATGTTAATAATGAAATGAAAATGTTTATGGAAAGAGAATCGTTTAATTAGATACTTGATGCACGCTAAACAAAAAATATGCTTATCGATCATGTTTCTGACACTGATCAAAAACTTCTTTTTGGGTTCAAAATTGATTTCACTGTGTATAATTGTGTGGTATATCGTTCGCCAAATTCTTAAAACTTGTGGCGATACTTTTTAATGATGTTTTTATTTAAATCGATAGATAGTTGTGTTACGTAAGATTCCAAAGTGTTAAAAATTCTGTTTTTTCTAAATAATAACTGTTAACTCTGAAGTAGAAAATGTTAAAAGTTAATTAAACATATACCTTGAGTACTTTTTGACATAACGGGGTATTTCCGAATTAAATGACTTTATATGGTTTAATAGACAAATGCCGAAAATAGTAAACGATTGTTACCTTTACAGAACCCTTATTTATTTGTAGACTGACACGCACAGGATTGATTGCTTTTTAGTGTGATTTTAGTAATAACGCTTAAATCATATTTTTCACATAATTTTAAAAGGTTCCTCTAGCAACTTTAACAAAAAAGTTAAAACAGATTTTATAAGAAAATATGAAACTTACCTTACGTCCCCCTCCTCCCCTCCCATCGGCACAGGAGGCGGTGGAGTAGGATTTTGTGCGACGTATAAACTCTCTGTACGTTTCGGTTGGTAAGGAGAGGGGGATATCTCTTGGCCTAGGTTTCGCTTTCGCAGAAGTGAGTCTTCAAAAGGTTGATGTTCTCGCGAGCTGGCGCGCGATATAGAGCCCCGTCCCGATGTTAGATGGCCATTGCTGGCGGGAGTGGCGGCGCGCGAGGTCGGCCGCGACGGCCCCGTTGGGGCGACCGAGCCTCCACGCGACATTGCGCCTGCCGCAGGCGCTGCCGCCGCTTCCACTGACGGTTGCCGGGATCGCCTCCCGTATCGGTCTACACTTGAATCTCGACTTGGTGGTCTTTTATAGTGATCGAAATAATCTATAGACGGTCGAGTTCCTGGCTGTCGGGCGTCACGCGCTCCATTAATGGCATCTTGTTCGGCAGTAATTTGAGACCGATAACCCTGGTTGTCGGTGGACGTCTGGTGATACATCTGCTGGTTTGTCGTTTGTCTGTATCCTTGTTGGTCGAGCCTGTACGCTTGACCTTCAAATTTTGATTGTAAGCTGGGGATTCTGGGGACATTGTTTGTGGTTGTTGATGGAGAGGACTCTCAACATGTCCAGCATTCGGGTGATAACCATTTCTCCCGTAAGTTGCTGGTCCATTATCTGCGTAGATATTTTCCTGGGCATTGTAAGTGGGCTGACCTACTATACTAGGTCGTTTGGTCCCCAACTGAGAAGGATTCCATTGTTGTGAAGGGGGTCCTTGACTATACGGCGGTCTTGAAATGGATTCTAATCTCGTGTTGCGATTCATCATAGGTGGAACGTTCTGGTTTGTCCTCTGTTGATTAAATTGGTCTACAGGTGGCTGATATTGTAATGATGGATCTCTGTTATTATACCGATATGCGGATGACGGTGGCTGCTGAACTGAAGGATTCATTACGGGCATATTTGATTTTTCATTTTGAGGATAGGATTTTGGATCTGGAAATTGCGGAGTTTGATTTGTTGAGGCCCAGTTGTCTTGGTTTGGTGTATTGTAAGGGTCATAAGGGGACCGAGTGTTCTATTGTCGGGGTTAAAATTAGGATTATTCGTCATTTTAGGGCCTGAGGGCTGAAGGGGTTTGTTAAACTGTGTCGAGAATCTTCGAGGCGGTATTTGATTAGCAGTTTTAGTGTCAGAAAGCTGTGAGTGCATCGGAGGGATATGATTTGGAATGCTGTTTCCATCCAAGATCTTTTCAGATTCTTGTGATACGGGTTGTGCCACTTGTGCATCGAATATCTTTTGTTTATATTTCTCTCTTAAACCTATTCGGTCGAAGCCAGGATGCTTAAAATCGGGAGCGAATTGTTTTGCAGTCGTTTGGGCTATATCACAGTCTTCTTTTGCTTGGTCTGCCGCTTCGTCTGCTTGCTCTGCTTTGCCACGCGCGGTCGCTGTTCTGGAAAGGTTAACGAGAGTTCAATAAAAAAAGCTTAATCTTTAAGTAAGTGCGTGGCAGACCATTAACTATGAAGAGTTCCAAGGAAGTGACAATGTCCACTGTTTTCATCATTTGGCTACGAAGCCATAAAAGGCCATTTAATTGAAAATATCGTAAAGTCAAAAACTACTTAACATGTTTTTGTTCGTTGAAGATTTTAGAATTCTATTGTCTAATTCTCGTTGAAAGTGTTTAAGAAGTTTAAATATTTTCAGAATTAATTATACTCCGAACTTGAGTGAAACAATTTTTACGTCTTTAGAAGACAATACTCGTCACCAATTGACTTAAAATTGGAGTCATTATGGAATATCTGGTAATAGAGACACGACTATGTACAATAACATATTTTTTTATGACTCAAAGACATTTATAGCAATTACCCCAAATTTGTAGTTGTTTTACTACACCATTGTGTAGCGGTATTATTTGGAAATTTCATCTAAGTAGGTCTTACACTAAATAGTGGACTCGTGTCCACTTCGCTGGATGCTACTCGAGATAAACCAAAATATATGGGTGGTATAAATACATGGTATACATTTTTCATATATACCATGGGAAATATATGAAAAATGATCTTCTTGTATGTATTCTTACAGGAGGGTATGCACGCCAGAATTAGACATTACCTACTATGAGGCTATAAAAATTCTTTGCAAATACATCATCGCAGGCAAGAAAGGTTCACTTCTATGAACCTTGAGTCATAGTAGGTTGGTAGGTACAGAAATATTTTAGTATAACAAGCCTTATTTTTAACGGGTATAGGTAATAAAGGATTCCATAGTGGTGAATGTTTTTACGTTCGAAAATTAGAGGCGATCATACTCTTGTCACGATTTTGAATCAAATATTTTCTCAACTACGGACTTGAATACGGAAGTTGTTATAATTCTTTTAACACCTGATTAACGACATGACGATTGATTTTTTTTTCATTTCTCTGTTATTTGTATAATGAAAGTTTATTGTGAGTTTGATGTTAAAATAGAGTCATTAGTGACCAGTTAAACAGAGACGAGGTGGCCAGTGAAACAGAGGCGAGGTGGCCAGTGAAACAGAGGCGAGGTGGCCAGTGAAACAGAGGCGAGGTGGCCAGTGAAACAGAGGCGAGGTGGCCAGTGACACAGAGGCGAGGTAGCCAGTGAAACAGGCGAAGTGGCCATTACAAAGTGAAATAAGATGCGAGGTGGCCATTTCGGTTGATTTAGACTTTATAATGGGCGCCGTGGCCGTTGCAAAGTAGAATCAGTGGAATAAAAGGCGGGGTGGCCATTGAAAAGTGAAATCAGTGGAATGAGAGGCGAGGTAGCGATTGAAAAGTGGTATCGATAGAATGAGAAGCTGGGTATTATTTGGAGATATTTTTGTGTTTGTTGTTTTGATTTGTGTTTTAACATTTGACCCAAAATACGTAGCTCGATGGCGACGAGGTGACAGTTTCGATACTGCTGACTTGATTTGGTGTGTAGTCTGGAGTCTGTTAGGAATCGGATCTCAGAAAGAAAATCCAGAATGAAGTTGTTGCGCAGAAGATAAAATGTACACGATGTCCTTGGTCAGGATTGGCCGAACTATAATCTATCTCTATCTCTTTCGTTTTGCAGATAATCCATAATGGGCGGCCTATTACACGAGGGCGTGTAATACGTCAGGCAGGCCGTGTCGGAGGGAAGTTATAATTGGATGTATTATTGACTGGATGTATAACGCACAATATCATTTGTTAACATTTTAATTAGTTCTAAAATTCTTAATTTAATTTAATTAGATTTGTTAAATGTTTCTATAACTTAAAGATCGTTCTAACCTAATAAAAGTTATGAATGTTGTAATTTAATAAACGACCAATGAGAGCAGAGCATGTCTAGAGCGGGGTCAGCGCCCTCTATACTTTGAGTAATATCTACTGATGAGTTTTTGTGGCACATTTGGTTGATGGCAATAGGTCGAGTTGGACCATGGAGTATTTTAAAGAAAGTGTTAAGTTAAGAAGTATGAGCGGGTGCCCTGAACCCCTGCTCGGTCTAAACTATGTTAAAATGTCTTTTAAATCTAAATTAAAAGTGTATAAACCGTTGGCCTTGTGTTTTATGCTCACATTTTATCCTGATGACGCCCACTAAACCTGCAATAACTAAAGGAGATGTCGTGAGGCCGAGGCCGTTC
This sequence comes from Dendrolimus punctatus, assembly GCA_012273795.1. Lineage (NCBI taxonomy): Eukaryota > Metazoa > Arthropoda > Insecta > Lepidoptera > Lasiocampidae > Dendrolimus > Dendrolimus punctatus. The sequence continues at coordinate 8,984,294 of CM022536.1, forward strand.
TGCGACATATATATATACGAATTGGTCCCTTTGACACCATGTCATGATCTGATGAGTGGATTCCAAGGAAAAGTTTGTGGGCTTTGCAATATGACTAAGATATAGAAATAAAACAGAATGTATTTTTTAAATGGGAAGTCAGATAAACATAAAAATGAGACAAAAATATATTTTACATAGGTATATTATTTTTGTTAAAATTAATCATAGTATAGTTGTGTAGGTTTAAGTAGATACCGGAGAGATAAAGACTAATTAATTGGCTTTAGAGTGCGAGCTATAATAATCCTTCACGAGCCCATTGAACACGTGCAGTGATTGCGCACGCTTGATTTTCACAGGTAGCGCATTCCACAGGCACAGTGCATGGAGAGTGTAAGAAAGACGTATGTTTTACGATGATGATCATAAACGTGATGGGTATGACTGAGATGTAAGTACTTGAAACGTTTTTGAGACATGAAGGAGTTTTGGGATCAAATGGTAGATTATATAGAAGCAAGAGTTCAAGCTCTTTAGGGAATTTGCTGACGCAAACAACTTTCGCCTAACCTCCTGTATTTGGGACCCCAGGATAGAATATTTGTCAATGAAAATTCCTAGGTCCTTGACTTTTCGCGGAAAGGAATGGTAACTCCGTCAAAAAGAATCTCAGGTAGCGTGGAGAACGCAATTTTAGAAGTCATCCTGGAGCTACCCACTACCATGTTCTAAGTCTTAGATGGATTAACAGTCAGTCTAAATGCTTTACTCCAATTTAATCCATGTCGCAAGTCTTGGTTAGTAAGATCAAGCGTCTCTCCGACATTATCGATCGTAGCATGAGTGTGAATTTGGAGATCATAAGCATAAAGGTGGTAGGAACCTTGAACTTTTAGAGATAGAAGTAATAACAATTGCAAAGAGCAATGGAGATAAGACGCCACCCTGTGGTACACTAGCAGAAGTATTGCACCAAGTGGACAATGTATCTTCAACGCGTATACGTTGCTGGCGACCAAACAGGTAACTGGGTATCATCAGTATCGTTCACTAAAGCAATAGTAGTCTATTGTTGTTAGTGAAAGTCACTGATGATATCAAACAAGCTATGGAGTTAGGCAAGGTTACAGTTCTGACTTTACTAGATTTTAGTAATGCATTCAACACCGTAGACTTTGATGTACTACTTGCAATATTAAGCTTGTTAACATTCTCCACGGGCGTTGAGTGGTTTCGCAGTTCCTTAACACTCATTTTCTTTTAACCCACTCCAACCTGGTTTTCGCTTAGAGCACAGTACTGTGTCTCTTTTCCTTATTAACTTAACTATGTCTAAAAGGATGTTAGAACCATTGAGACTGTTTGGTTGCAAGGTTACAACAACCATTTCCAAATAGTTATCCAAGTAACTTATATATATTATAACATAAATAGAATTATAATTCATAAAAATATGTATAGCGGGGGTTTCCATCATATCCGTCAATGGATAACGTTTTTACTATGTTGTTGTTAGGCAGCAATGTCATACAACAAATATAACAAGCAGTAATTTATGTTCTAATTTAGTAACAAAGCGTAGTTTGATTTACCTTGTTATTGCAATATCGGCCTTTTGCAATGCTATTTTGGATGCCCGTTGTGCAGCGTTCACTGCAGAGTCAACGCGTTCCCGGAATTTGGCCGATCTCATAAGAAACAAATGTTTTCTTTTCTGACTGGTGATGAGTTCATTATTTTTATATTTCCCTTCTTCCCTAGTACCGTCACGGAAAGTCGTTACGCCGTAACCATATTTTCTGTTCCCATACCATTCTCCTTCATACCGCAATCCGTCACTACGCTCACTTATACCATATCCAGTACGTTTATCATTTTTCCATTCTCCCATATACGTTTCAGTGACACTGGCATCCAAATGTTCATCCTGTAACAAAATATAATGTTGTCACGTTTCAGGTTGCTATTTTTTAATACAGGTATTTTATAATGTAATAAATATTACACAACAGCGATGGACGCAAGCTATTACTTTACAAAACCAAAATACAAAGGTCGCTGTCAAGCCGTGCCTGTCTTTGATATTTTGGATTCAATTTACTTTTTGCTGTTAAAAACATTAAAAATTCTTAATGTTAGTTGATTGCATTGTAGGTTTTAAATCAGTGATAATCTTTATTGGATATCGATTAAGACAAAAAGTGTATTAAAAATTACAGATTCAATGAACATGTTACCTTGGCCCGGGGGTGGAGTGCAAGTCGTATTAAATATTGCACTTATTTGGATTAAGCTACTGAAAACCCTTATACTGTGCATATGCAGTTGCCGAATCAAAGGCAATCTTTTGGGATTGGTTAAAGAACATTGTAGCTCATTAGCACTAATTAAATAAAGATCTTTTAAATGAACGTTATAGGTAGTAATTGGAAAACGAAACTCCCACCTCGACAATGAAACTTGTGTTTGAGTTTGTGTGCTGGGTGACCGCGGAGTGGGTGCTCTCAACCGAGGAGACCCAAGAGGAGCCCGAGCCCCCCGAGCCAACGGAGTGGACCGACTCTGTGCCGTGCTTGTCCAGGTCGCCGGCGCTGCGCTGCTTGCGCATACCCTGAAATCACGGAGGTATACCACGGCTTAAACCGGGCTTCTATATCTTACTATCCAGCCTTTTACTTTACCATTGGTAGAAAATTGACTTTACTCGTATAAAGTTTATGCCAAATAGTAACCAATAGTAATAAAGCAAATGAATGAATAGTAAAATATACGCATCGGCTGTTAGTCACTTTATTCGTTGAATATTACGCGGCCACATCTACATTTGTATTTTGGTCTGCTTTAGAACAGGGTTAGATAATATTACAAGCATGAAGCTTGTTTTTAGTAGGTATATATAGTTGTAATATTGATTGTTATATCATTCAAGTTGCCTAATGCATCGTAATCAAAATATTTCAAGCTTTCTAGTTCAGAATAATGGCAATTTTAGATTATAAGTAGAAAGCAATTTTATGTGCCGACAAATAACAAAATGTAATGCAAGGGTAAAAACCCCAGGGCGGATGTCTCTACAATTCATATTTTTCATCAAAGTTTGCATCGTGGTAGGTTAGTGGTTAATAGACAGGCGTCTGAAGCTCGTATTTTAAATGACGTGGGTTTGAAATCAGGCTATGAAAACCACTTGGGGCTTTTTCTCTTCTAATGTATATACTATTTAAATTAGTTCGTTATTATAGAGAAGAAAAGAAACCGACAAATTAACACAACCGATGAGTCGAAACTGCCAATTCGCTTTGGATTGTACAGGGTATTTCTCTTAAAAAATGCAAAGACCTGAGCCCGAGTACCTCAGTGACCTGCGTGGGACGATTATGGACTGATATAATCCTATTATTAAGGCGTGCGCACCCCGAGAGCTTTGAAAAGTGAAAAATCACAATTTGTGCATGAATTTTTTACAAAACAGAAAATATTGTGAAACAGTCTACAGTGATAGCGCAATCCTAAGATGTTTTATAATTTAATAATAATAGATAGCTAAAATTGGGAGTAATCATGTAAATTATAATAATTACGAAAGCGTAAATAGTGCGAAATACATAGAAGAAAAATTTAAATTTAACTAATCTTAATTATTAACATTAATTATATTGTGTTCTACCTATAATCCCTTACGACTGTAAGTGGAATACCGAACCTGTGTGATCGATTTTGTGAGTAAAGTGCCCAGAAAGCTGGCTACGTTACATCTGGATCGCCATTCTGATCCGTTGTGCCAGGTAGACTATAGCCTTCTGATCACCTGACGGGTCGATTAGATGTTATCAGAGTTCTTTGTAAAAGCTTTTGATAATACTTACAAATAATCCTTTTTTGTATTTCTCGACAATGGATCTGCGCCTGCCGGTGGGTACGTCCGATGTGCCGGTGAGCACGAACCCGCCACGAGCGTCGTCCATGCGGTGTGCGCGGTGGTCAGACGGGTCGCCGCCGGCCTCCGTAAGCGACGACAACGAGCCGCGATGACCCCTAGCACCGCCTCGGTAGTGCGACGCGAGCCCGAACGGCGCGGACACCCGCACTCCGTACCCATGGCGCGAACCCCGCATCCACTGACCCTGGTATGTACCTGGAATCCATGGTCATAAATAATTACTATATAGATCGATTTAAATTTAATAGCGACTTGGAATATCTCCCTGGTGCTGTATAGGTGCCGGTAACCACTTTATATTACAATAGATGCGCCGTCTGCCTGCTTGCAAGCTTCGCATTAACAGACATCATTTAATAGTAACGAGATCCTCATTTGTTTTTCATAATCCTCACATTAAGTACCAAACAGCCGTTTCAACACATTCATCATTATTTTTTTCACGAATAAACCTATAGATTATATACTTACACATCTTTGAAATAATATAATTATATATAATCTTATAATATCTATAATATTATAAGATTTTAAAGATACCGTGTTTACATTGAAGCTATTTAACAAAAGCAACTGGAATAGACTATATAAACGATGGAGAATACAATGCATTTTTTTAGATGTTTGTCTGTTTTTTCAGGCTTCAGGTAAAAACTACTAAGCTGATTTCAACGCGGTTTTCGGTTATCGACAGAAAATTCTTAGACTTAAATCTACGCTTTATCTCGGAAATCCTGCGAGATTTTTTTTGGGTATGTTTGAAAATGGCTAGATTGAAAAAAAATCGAATGCGATGCGACTTTATCATCGATAGCAAATTTTATGTAAGAAAATGTGTCATATTTTTATTCCGGGAATCCTGCACGAATATTCCCAGGGCCGCGGCCGGTTTGAAGTTGTTCGGATGCTAAAAATTACCTTACTCCGACAGTTTTCACTTTACAGATACCTCACATTCTTTTTTAAATGCCGCGGTAGTCTATGTTCCGGGAATCGAACGGGAATTAATTATCCGGGTAATGTTTTAAGGCGGGTAGTATGCAAATAAATTAGCTGATTCGGATCCAATTGATATTAAAAAAACAATATAAACCTGGACTTTTATATTTCCTGAGATTTCCTAACTGAGAAACCACGTGGTATTAGGGTTTGCCTGATATGAGAGTTTCAATATTTATTGGACATCTAGAAGAACAGATTTAGTTATGTGTATTTTAGTATGAAAATATTTACGTATTTATGTATACGTATGTATATTTATGTATACCTTTAGTAACATTACTTGTCCCAGGTATTTACGGAAATCTTCGGAATTCATTATTCATTCAATATTTTCATTCACTACTAATTCTAAAAATACCTTTTGAATTAAAAAATGGCAAATAACTGTAATCTACGTTACCTGTCAAGCGTGGACGTTATCGGGAGCATATCTTAGTTTTTATACCCTAATTATTTTCAACTCTACTGTCCCTCTACGCACGCCATTGATCGCAGCTATTTAATATCAGAGCTGCCATAAAGTTTAACAACTGCTTTAATAATATACCCTTATAAATATGTTCTAATATATTTTATAGTTGGTGCGAAGTAAAACATTACTTATTATTAATAACTGTATTTCAGAATATCTTGTTGTAGTAGCAATTTATATAGTAACGTTTGTTTTTTTATTGCAGGAGTACAGCAGACAGGCAGACGGCCCACTTGATGGAAAACGGTTACCATCGCCGATGAACATTTGCATCACCAAAGGTGCTACAAATGCGCCGCTGCTCTCTTAAGAAAGACTGGAACCTGGTTACTAATGCCGGTAACAACTTAAAGTTGTTATGGCAGCATACTCTAGACCAGCGGTGGTAGCCATCCAGTCGGGCAAACACCCTACCTGTCTGTGGGTTGTTTTGTAGCCTCTTACGACAGGCTGCCTGGCCGCAGGAAATTGTATTCTTTCTCCGTTCCTGCACGGATAAAAATGTTTTACTCGGCACCGACTTCAAGATGTACAAAATATTTAGTATCTGCATATTAGTTGCTTTTCTTGAAGTCCGTTTCTTGTTTGCTAGATTTTTTTATCATGGCGAATTGAGAATCTCCCCGTTTTTTAAAGTCGGTATAAATTTAGAATTTCGTGGCCGGATTCTTCATATAATGCAAAATAAAATCATGCCGAATCTTCTAGCTCGGAGATAGTCTAAAGAAAGCATATTTGGGACGATCGACGCTTCAAAGTCAGTGTGGAAGCTGACCTGTTTGAGCTTCATGTTTAAAATTGGTAGAAAACCGCACAAGACAGGGAAAAGAAATGCAAGGAAATGTTTAGCTCACACGCCGATGTTCCGTTAGAGCATGATATCACAGCAATTGATTCGGCCCTAAAAGCTGTAACCAAGATAATTTTTTCAGCATGGCTCGACCATATTTAAAAGTCTTATTCTTAAAATATTCTTATCTCATATTTAGTAGAACTACTAGTAATAGTTATCGACAGCTTCTATGGTTAAGTGAGCTAAGTCTCCGCCGGCCTACCTCACTGCAACGCAGAGGCTCCGGGTTCGATTCCTGGTATAGTAATTTTCGGAAATAAATTTTCTCTGTTATTTACTCTGGTCTGGGTGTCTGGGATTTTATTGATCGTTGTGCCAGTCTGTGTTGCTCATAGCGAGAAGATCGTGGACGGTTCGAAGAAGTACTAGCTAATTTTTATGTTACTTGCTACACAGTGGTGTTACGGCTAAGACGTGTAACCTTTTGCTACGCATAGTGTCTGCTACGAATTGTTTTCGGAGTCGTGTTTCATTTTTAATACGCTTTCATAATAGTTTCATCGTTGACCCGTATAAAAGTATATGGACATATAAACAATTGTCCTATTTGTATCATCATGATTATTATGCCTCACGACTTCAAACTAGCATTTAAAGGTGGCCGAATATTTTTTAAAATTATTAAACGTAGAAAACTATTTTAACACAATTAGTCTGAAGAAGACTTGAGTATTTTTAAGAAAAGAACTATTTTTTCTATTAAACATTTTTTTAAGTGGTTTGTGGCTAAATTACAAAAAACAAAAACAGTGCACATTAAAAATGGTATTTTACTATTTCTGTGTGAAGTACATTGTCTACAGTAATATATAGGAAAAGGACCTTTATTTCGATATTTGGTCACTCTTTCCTCCTGACCTTGGGATAAATTGATTTTAATAAAATTTATATGTACTAGTATATACTTTCTATAAATGTGTTTATCTCAGAAAATGTAATCATTTTTGCGAGATAATGAAACTGAATGTGAAGCACAGGCATTGTTTTTTTTATTTTAAGGTTAATTTAATAATGTGTAGTAGTATTCTACTGTAATAGAGCAACGCTGCTCTTAGGTTTTAAAGAATTACGACTATAATTAATTAATTAAGATTTTTACCTATATATTTTGCCTCCTCATTATCCAATCCCGCTTCCTAAATTATCATCCACATTTGCATTCCCCTCCCGTTTTCCTTAAGCCTTCCAAACATCAGCAATGTGTCTGCTACTTTTAGTTGGTGATACTCATACCAACTCCGGTTGCAATATACGAAAAATTTTGTGCAATGGTCTATCATTATTTATCTCATTCATTCCCGCACAAATTTATTTCTGCCACGTTAGGAAAAGAGTAATGAAAGAGCGCTACGGCAATATATTTACCTGTACGCGAGGGAAAGAGAAGATCGCCACATGGGTCATTGTACGAAAATCTCTCAGCAACTCGGCACGAAAGCCGAATTATTTGGTAGCCATTAGCATTATGGGACAACAAGTAGAATACAGAACATGTACTAATTTAACTTAGGTAGTTAACACATTACTTATTAGTTATACCAAGCCGTTGAAACATACGGCCTCACTCATAATAATCTCGTTAAGAAACGATTAGGTATCTCTTAAGTAAAAGAATCAGAATGAACATCTTTTTTTCACTTATAAACGTGTATTACCTGTTGTTTATCTAAGAGGAACAGAGATAAACGAAGATTGAATGATTAATGTAGGTTGTACCCAAAATATTCGACTACCTCTTTAGTCGTTTAGTTTATGGGTAAGAATTTCATTAATCAGTTGCTGAGCAGTTTCTTTAAATTTAAGAAACGATTATAAGTAAGGCCTCTAGTGATTAACGTACTCGTGTCCCAATTTCAATGGGCGCGGGTTCGAATCCTGGCCGGAAAGCTTGCACCACTTAGGCGGTTTTCTGACCTAATGTGTATTATCGTTACAATTACCACATGCTAACTGTGAAGGAAAAGATCGTGATGAATGCTGCACATCGAGATAATCGATGCGTTAAATCCACTAATCTGCCTTAAATAAGTGTTGCGGGTATACTAGCCGTTCCCCTATTAATGGAAGGCCCGAGCCCAATAGTGCAACGTTTATGAACTGTTATAAATATTATTCCCTTAGTATATTTTGTTAGAATCCTACGATTTTTGTTTAATAATATATAAAGCACTTAGTGCTACTGGAATACTAAGTAGTACGAATATGGTGATATCGTATATCGAGCCTTTGCCGCCATTCTATCTTATGTAAGCGACATTTGGGCCTAAGTATATTTTTGTTGTACAGGTGTTTCAAACTATTATTTTGTTTCATAATAGTTTGAAACACCTGTACCTACAAGCAAAAATATACTTAGGTCCAACTAATTAATCAATCCAACAAAAACGACAAAAATATACTTAGGTCCAAAAGTCGCTTACGATAAAATGGCGTTAAATGCTCTATATGATATTCTTCAAAAATATTACCTGATATATTTTTTTAATAATCGGCAGACAAACACAAATTTAATATCCCCAAAATTAAGCAAGGTACGCTTGTTTTATGGGTAATATACAACGGAGTATTTTGGGGCTGATCCCAGACACCCAGACTATAGTAAATAAAGGATAAAAATTTAAATTAGTTTCTGAAATTTACCATACCAGGAATCGAATCCGAACCCTCTGCAGTGAGATCGGCTGTCAATGGCTTAGCCCGCTGAACCATAGAGCCCGTCAAATTAAAAGAATATAATGTATTGTTACGTAGACATTTATGTGGATCATGTAATTATGTAGTTGTTGGTAGTATTATGACGTTTTAGTATTGAGTGATTCATGATTACCTTGTAATAGGACACACATAAGTTTACAGCAATAGCGTCTTGTAACGGAAATGCCTTGTTTCTTATGCAGAAAATGCCATGATGCAACATAAATGAGGCATCCATTTTTTATATCTTTTATAGTAGCCCGTACTAAATGAGTGGTCGACGTGATTGTGTGTCGAGGCGGCACGGCAGGCGTGCCTGTGCTATATTTAACCGGCGAGGGCCGCACGGCCCGTTGTCGGCAGCGCAGCGCGGACGCGCAGGGCCGCCTTTACACACATCATTCACTCGTTGCATGCTGAAATGTTCATTTACGTTTTTGCCATTACTCCGTCAGAATTACCATTTCACAAAACTTCACTCCAGTTTAAGTAAGGCACATAGCTAAAAGTAAAGCCTATGGTTTTAAACAAATACATTGTTGCAAGCTAATATGTTCAGTTTTGTCAATGCTCCGTCAGAACCACATCTTCACAGAAGATCGTCAACTTCACTCTAGTTTAAGGCAGACTAGATTAGGCGGGTTAAAAAAACTGGGTTATAGGGTTTTAAATTAATGCAGTAATGGTCTCTTCCTATCACTGCTGGATTTACGTATAGGCTTGTGAGGCGAAAATTGTTGGGACGGATTAAAATGTATACGGAACCCTTAAAGAGGCGGCATTCCAAATGGAGCTTAGGGCGGCAGACTACCTAAATCCGCCTCTGGTTCCTATATATTGCAGACCGTTTCTTTACCTTACTATCCGTTAAAATTTGTCACAACGCTCTATACAAGTAATGTCAAACTGCAACCGATGCGATGGTATGGCAAGTGAATAAAAACAGTAATATATAAGAAGAAACCATGAATAAAACTATCTAAGCACAGATTTGGTTCGAATGTGAAAGAAATGTGTAGACAAAGGTCAAGAAACTAGACAGAAATCATTTCTTTTTTTCGCGTATAACCATTAACCTACAGTTATTATTGATTTAATATTGAGCTTATATTTTGGTTATCTCACTAACTCATCTATTTTGTTTATTATGACATTTAAACACATTTAGTAGCAGGTATTTTTCTTATCGTACAAGAATTCTTTTCTCGTTTACGATAAACAAATTAAGCAAACCGTATTTTGATAGTTTTAAGAGATATTTACACCGAGGGCAAAGTTTGGAACTCGACATAATTAATTCTGTAAATGACTAATCGTTATTGAGGTTATGACTCAACTCGTCGGTGTCATGAAAGTCTTGTCTTTAACACGCGTTCCTGTTCACGGTTATACTCGCCATAATACATAGATATTATTACATTTAATGCAGAATACAGTTTCGGTTGAATACAATTCAAGGTTGCATATCAATCTCAATTGGTAGGCACAGATTGTCATTTGGCACGATGCGGTGTTGAACTTAATAGAATGTGATAGATGTGTCGGTGGCATTAGTCTCTACCTATAGTTAAAAATAAAAGATGTATCCAACAGAATGGCATAATACACTTCGACCAAAACATCAAATATTGAAGAACTTTTAGTATTACTTAGAAAAGTTAACCTTTATAAGTTGCAGTAGTACAGTGGTTACATTCTCGCCAAATTCTTACATCGCTTGGATGCGTTTTCCGGCTTTGTGGTCCCAAAGGTCCCGAATTCTTTCCTGATGCGTACAACCTTTAAGTTCTGTGTGAACATCACACGAGATCATAATCAAACATGAATCTATACCATAAATCAACAAATTATTACAATTACGGATTACCAGGTTCTTATGGTGTCGAGGAACATCATGAAGAAGTCGATCCTCGTGATTACTGATATGTGAAACCTTGATCAAGTCTAATGCATTTATCGTATGATCTCTCGAAATGGACAAGAATGTACTTCAGTGCAATATTTATAAGTCGATATTGTAATAATACTACGTAATATTCTTTATACAAATGATATATTTATTTATTTAAGATACCTTGATCTCGCCAAATAATAAGACGTCAATAGAGTAATTAAAAAACAATAATGCATTATTTTTCAAGTTATCGAATGTAACTAATCACACAAGAATGCCATGGCCGTGGAAACGTGTGAGTATTTACGTCTGAATTCCGATAGCTGGCAATAAAAGAAATGATGAGATAACACTGACCACCATCCGCGTATGTTTCCGATCCGTAGCCATCTTGGAGTCCATTGGCCCAAGTGCCCTCGTACTTGGCGTTGCTGATCGTGCTCTGCCGCACGCCGTAGCGCCCTTTGTAGCCCTGCGTCCACTCGCCGCGGTACAGCCACCGGTCGCGTGTCTCCACGCCCAAACCATGTCTTTTGCCGTTCTGCCACTGTCCTTCAAATGAACTCCCACTGTAAAAAACAACGGTTGTGCCATTAACATGTGTTGTAGTTTTTAGCTATAGCTTAGCTATTTTGGCAAAAACGAAATCAAAAGTGACAACTTTTGAAACGATTTCGTTTTTGCCAAAATCCGTCCTTTTGTCATTGTAATTATCTCACTACCACTCAACATCAGACAAGCTAAGTCAATATTCTCTTTTAAAATCATGGTTTGTAATTATTTTGGTCCTCTCAGGTATAATAGTGCTGCTTTTGCTGTATGTATGATTGATGATATTTACTGTGTTTATATAGTATATAATAAACATTTTTATTTATTTATTTTATATATTTTGAATATTTTATATTATTTATTGTCTACACCGCCACTGTCATGTTTTAATATTTTCCTTAGTTTAAGGGGTTGCCTGGAAGAGATCGCTTTAAGCGATAAGGCCGCCCTTTGTTCAACATTTCTTTTATTGCATCTAGTTTTTAAGAACTTAGTTTTAATTTTGGTGAACAATAAAGTGTTTTCATTCATTCATACATTCATAAGTATATGTGTTCCAGTTATCACGCTTCACATAGGAAGGTGTATTCTATTACACTGTTAGACATTAATGTAGTGCGAACTGGGTTATAATCGTAATGATAACAAGTGTTAAGGGCGACCGTATGTGTAACTGAAAGATGTCATTTTTCCTTTAATGTTTAATGCGCGTGTCGAGTATCTTTGGGTTTTGAAAATGCGTAATTAAGTTCATTAGTCACTTTTTCATTTACGTGACATGAATATTCGTTTACAAATTTGTAAAAAAAACCCCTAATTATAGCGAAGATATGGAAAACGCTGATAAGATTTGAGTTACTTAAAATTACTTTGAACGAAAATTAATTTTGATCACGCTTAATTAAATCGGTTGGCGAAATTGGGGTATTTGCCATTTATGAAAGATATTATTTTTATACAACAAGAGTGAGCGTTGTCACCCGTTCGGAACCAATCATTGTCTGTGGATTAACACTCACTAGGCCGACTTCCGTCTTCTACTCTACAGGTAAATGCGATAAGACGTTCATTGTTCATGCATTTTTTTCAACAACAATAAAGAGTTTTCAAAACAGATAAACTATAACGCATTTATTAACCTCATCAAGGAAAATTCAGTTTGATCATAAAAGTCTAACAATGATTATTTTAAACTTATTCCCGTCAATACAGATGGGTTTTGAATGGTAATGTAATGCATCAAATATTTGTGACGTCATAACCAACGTGTACGAGGACTCTGATCATGATTCAGCGTATTGCAATGTGATTGAAAAATAAAATGGGTTCGACAAGTCTACAATACGTCATGTTGGAATTCAAATATTGTTTGCAATAGGCATGATGCATTAGTATCTACGTACAGTATGTATATAAAATCTAAGAATTAATACGTAAACAAGTCGTTATACCTAAATTAGGGATAAAAGTGACCCCTTATGGTTTTACTTCGGTGTTTCTTCGTATGTATGGCACAGCTAATATAATCATCTTACGACTATATATATACATATGTGTGTAAAATTTGGGGTGGAAGGTGGACTTGGATATCAAAAGTGAAGATCGGTGACTTTATGGAGATTGCTCTGTGTCTATAAACGGAATAAATAACAATGTTACATACCTACATAATTATATTATGTGTATGTTAATTAGCATTAATAAAATAGGATTTGAGAAACAGAAGTCTATGATCAATTTTAACAAAAGTAGTTAATTAGTCGTAATGAATAAAAAAACATTATTGAGATTAATAAAAATAAATAGACAGTAAGGATTGTATAATATGTACTTTTATACGGTAAGTAAATCTAAAAGATAAAAAATCTGTCTCTTGGTCAACCAGAAACAGAGGGACATATTATAAAACACTAAGTTTATTTCTATAAATATTTTGTCGACAATGAAAAACAGGCTCAAAAATAATCAATTATCATTAATATATTAGATGAAAGTTCTACTTTTGCAAATTAAAAATAATCATTTTCAACAGCTGTCGGTAATCATTGAACTAAAATAATATGTAAAAGAACTATTCATATAATATTTTCTTAAGTTTTCGCGACTTGTATACATAATAAAACGACGTTTTTACTGTTTTAAGCGCGGTAATTTATTTGATTTTGATTTATCCGACGTTTCGGCCGCTTTTCAGTAACCGTGGTAACGGACGACAAAGATGACATTTGTCCAACTACTCGTATATTCATTTTCAAAGTTGATTTTGATAAGACTTTATATTCGCATATTACAGCATGGCATTTACAAAGCAACTATCGAGTTCTTCTCGCACACGATCACCTGTTCTTACTCATTTTAATTATTCCTTGAATCTCATCATAGTTTCTGTATCTATTTAAATAATGAGAGAGAGTGGTAAAAGATGATCTCTTATCTAATTATTTGTGTTACTTTGTAGCGATTTAGATACGTAAGCCGTTGAATCACGAATATGCCTAATTGAAAAGCACTTTGAGTAGGTAGCAGAACAAAACGCCGCGGCGCTGCCAATAAATATTCTTCAGGCAACTCTTACGATTTTTACGAGAATAAGATTTATTTTATTAGATTTTCTTAAATACACTCCGGAGTAAATTGTGTACCTTAGCCAAACACGCTCATAAAACAACCTTTGTTATGTTGTAGTATAATACTTAAATCGTGTACATGACTTATATCACAGTAAATTTAGTTGTGTCAAATAAAATCTTCGTTTTCAAAAACCATAATAAAAGTAGTAGTAAAGTCAGGAACGAAGTCAATTATTTATTTTATGTGGTTAGACAGTCCGCTCTATAGTCGTTATAATTGATTTCTCCTAACTAACGTAAAAATTCAGGCTTAAAAAAACCTTAAACACAAATAAGTTAGCACAAAAACCGCTTTTTAACTGGTAGTATCTTCGATTAAATTCTTTTTTTTGCGTTCCGTATCCAAATAATAAACACAGTAGACAATCTCAATGTCATATCAGTGCTGGCGGACAAACTCTATGGACCCTGTCACTGTGTGTGAACTGACACGCGCTCGACCGATATTTATAACTACATAAAGTCTTTCAACAACAAGCTATTATGATGCAGACCCATTGTCAAGCTTTGGAGGGAGGTGGAATCTAAAAAAGATAAAAATGAAAAGTCGAAAGAGTTTGTGATGATTAAAATTGATCTTTGATAATCTTAAAGCTTTAAAGTTACAAGATCATTATAAATAATAACACATTGAATTTTAATGAACTCTAAAAATGACCAATTAATTATTGCTGAACAGTAAAATAATATCAGTTTTTCATGTTGATTTATTGGTAACCAAATGTTCACAGTTTTTAAATTTTCAATCTCTAAGATTTTATACCAAACTAGAGTTTTCCTACGATTACGCCGCGGGTCATTATTATTTTATTATTTTACTTACATAATTTTTTATCTCATTTTTATATTTTATTTTACTATGTGATTAAATAATGCTTGTTAAAGATGGTTATACCGCACGCGGAGCGATTTGTACATGTAAAACGTAACGACTGTAGTAGTTATACTCAGAAAAGACAAAAAGTTTAGTATCTACACTTATGTAGGTATCTACTATTTTTTATGATTCTTATCTAATGATTTTATATAGTCTATCTTCACAAAATTGATGAATCGATTAATTTGAATCATGAAATTTGGTATATGTAGAGATATATTACTTTCGATTATAAGATAGAGGGATCGAATCTTTGGGACTTTGCTCCCTCTGTAACGGGGATGAACAAATCATTTTTATTTACATGGCTTTCCCGAAAAGGCTATTTTTCATTAGACAAACAAAATGTGGTATGCTAAAAGCCTTTATTTTCCAATAGGTTATATAACGAGTATTACTAATTTTTCTTTTATACTTAGTTAAAAATCTCAATGATGTATATTTCAGTCTCCGTCAATTGATTGTTCATATATTTTATTCCACTGTCAGTGAAATCTGATAAACTAAGTAATATTATTAAATATTTTTAAAGTTACTCTAACGAATCATTTAAATTTGTATACCATTTACGCTATGTACAAATTCAACATTTAGTCGAGCAAAGTAGCGTCCATAGAATTAGTATAATATATTCGTCTTTATAATTTTTATGTATATAATATAGGCCATAGACATAGTTTATTATTTATGCTATGAAAAAATAATGGATCGGTGTATTCTGCGCATGAGAACGGACGAAACAACTTGAGCCTAACTTCTATTTATAACGCAAGATACACATGTGTTCTGTGGTAAGGTAACTGAATATTACAAGTAAAACCAACATACTTTAATGCCGACCTTGAGCCAACAACTGAGGGTGAGTCGCTAAACTGCTATTACTACAAAATGAGGACACGTCACGTAGTACGCGTTGGGATTACGTAAATTTAATAATTTCGATGCTCCTTTTTGTGGAACAAATGCTACTGCTTAAAGAGAAACTATTTGATAAATAATTAATTTAAAGTTTTTGATTATATCGCGTTAGCTCATTTTGGTGAAATAAATACATAAATAAAGTTAAGGCAAAAACTTTAGTAAAGAATTGTTATTATTATTAAATACTAAAACATTACAACAGGTTACAGGTACGTGAAAACATACCACAAACATAATAATACATTATTAAGGATCATGGTGATTATTCAATCTACGCATTATGATAAGACTCACTATAAGAACCTCCTATATCTTACCGACCTCATTATATCAAAAGTCAACCGAATGTAAGGCAAGTGAATGAATAGTCAGATTACTTAAGAACTGGTTATCACCCTGGTCTGAACCAACATTCACAGTTTTTGCCATTTGGCTGCATAACCCAAACAAAGCTTTTAATCGTTATTTTCGATTAAAAGCTTACTTACTTACTATTTGTAAAACTTACTAAATTGATCTTAGACAAATCAATATTGTTAAAATTATTTTTAAGCATTACTATCTTGAGTTTTTCATATTTTCCTACTCTGTAGGTGTGTTACACATATGTCTTATATAGACACACTTTTAACGATTTTGTAAGAAAATGTCTTCCCAATCGTAGTCTTAAATATAAAAATAATCTTAAGTCAGTAATAATCTTGAGTCAAATAATAAACTTGACTTAGTCCACGTACGTCTATGTTATATTAAGAAATGTTTTACGTCTAAGTTACGTATATGACAATCACTACTAATTTCTGCAATTTCACTACACATTTGTGGAGCGTTATATAAACATCTGCGTCCCTAAGGTTCAACTGGTATAGGTATAGCCAGCAGTTTATATCGAAGATTGTCTGGAAGAAATCGCTGTTAGCGATAAGACCGCCGGTACAATCGGTAGTTATAGATTTTTAATTCATGTGTATTATTATTTTCTTGTGTGCAATAAAGAATATTCTATTCTTTGTCGACGTAAATCTACTACACTACACCTCACTGACTTATGGCCGATTCTTCTTACTATTCTACATCGGGAGAAAATTGTCATTACTTGCATGGAGCTTATCACAAATATTAACCAATAGTAAGTCAAATGAATCGTTACTAAGAAATACGAACCAGCTACCAAAGAAGTTTTTAATCATATTTTTGATTTATAATTATGAAATCAAGAATTAAATAAATCATTTTGCATAGATGATGTGATATTACGATGAAGCGATATTAGTGAAATCTAGCGAACGAAATGGAACTTATCATCAAAACAAAATATCAAAAAATACTGGAATGGTAATTTCTGGGCACTTAACCATAAAGAATGCATTACTTATAATTACATAATAACTCATAGCAAGTCTATGATGTATATTTGTATTATGAATAATTGAATAAATGGTTTCTATATTTTCCTGTCTAAATAAGAACAGAGGTAAGCAACCTGTGTTCAAATCAAGTTTATAATATTTACTACATTCTTTCAAATAAAGCTATGGAATGGAATGAATTGTTATAACATTTTACAAGAATGACTAATTGCATTTATAATTAAACGGATATCACAAAATACTGTTACAGTGTAGTTTCTAGAGAATTTCCTCATTGTGCTTCACTGCTAAGTTTGTAATGAAACTAAACCACGCCCGGTGCGTTGTTATTGTATAAGAATTTCAACTCGATTCGGTAGCATGTAGTACTGCTGCGTTATAAATGTGGAGTTAGCAGAATTATTTCCTCAATGAAGTTATTTAAACTTTGTAATATTTACGTTCTGAAAGGCGGGCATGCTTTGCTATTTAACGATATTTCAAATGTTTAGGTTATAAAAATGAATATTTTTTGTTTTAATATTGCTAATACGAGAGGCGGAGTAAAGCGTAGGCGGGCTGGGCAACGCTTGGGTACGGCCTCGACTCCTAGGGGCTCGAAAACAGGACGAATAATTTTCTGTCGCGTTTATCAAAAATTGTTATTCGTCATAAAAAACAATCCTTTTTAATACCAAAATTCTTTTCTATTTCGACTAACGATATTCGCGTTAACTATTACGGGCTATCACCGCCAGCCAGTGCCAGTAGGCAGTTTCAATAGTTTCTCAAATCCAACTTTTTGAGTAACGAGAGGGCCTCGCAAAATGTATGTTGTCCACATGACATTTAGGTCTTACTCCGCCACTGTCAATTACATTTTATGGGAATTGGTAAGTGAAATATAAGTATATGAAATCCTGATTCTTATCACGGTTCCGTAACTAAATTGTATGAAGATCGTCATGTCTGTCTGTTTGTTTGTATGGCAGAGATTTGTATTCTCGAAGATTTATAGGCTGTCAAGCAGAGGTATCTTTCGTTTAATCTTGTATAATTGTATAATGAAATTACAAGTATAATAAACATTTGAAGTGGCATTTCATAATAATGCAACTAAGTAACCGAAGGAAATTATTTCTTTTTAGTGCACTTGGGTATGTGGGGTATCGTTAGACAGTCTTTAACGATCATAACTTTGCTTTTATAGGTTTTAAAATGGAAACAAATGTAAGTAGAATTAAATAAATATTCAACTAGGTAGAACTTAATGAATCACTTTCAACAAAAATTGGTAAATAGCATTGAAAAGTATTCTTCTTCCATGGTTTTTGTGTTTGCGTTAGTGTACTGGCAGCACATAAATAAATAAGCTAATGCTTTGTAGTTATTTTTATAGGCAGTTACTTAATATAAAACTAATAATATTAAAATAAAAAAATATTAATATTAAATATGATGTTTAATACTAAATTTCAAGGAAGTTTAAATTTTAAGTTCAGTAGTCCAATAAATATACAAATACTATACATTAATCTTATATTTACGGAATTACAAACGCAAAAAAATCTCGAAGTTAATTTACCCGTGATCTTAAAAGGAATGTTGAGGTGTTTGATGAATGGAATGGATATAAGTAGAATTACTAAACAACTGTTTCACACACCATGATCAAATATTGGAAGTTTTAAATAGAGGTAACGTAAAAAGCATCTCAAATAAATGTGTATGTATGAAAAGGATAACGAAAGTAGAAGAATCGAAAGTGGTTTATCAGGATGCACTTGCAATGGCAAGTGGAAATCCATAGTCTCTGCCTACCATTCTGGGAACGTGCGTCACAATATGTATATTATACCTCAACATTTTCGATTAAATGTTTTTTAAGATTCCGAAACTAAGTGACACAAACATTGTACATTTGTCTCCACTAGAGTTCCCTGCGGTGTGCGGGAACTTATTGATAGATTTTCAAACTGAATACCAGCAGCGGGACGTTTAAAGGTTTTCTGTTTCCATTACTTGTTAATACATATTAAAAGATACGCAAGTGTAGCTTGCTATAACAATAATAATAAATATAGAGGGCGCTAAACGTTTACGCCGGTCTTTCCAGTTAAGCTATGAAAAGTCGTCCTTACACGACCATCTGTTCTTAAGAGCAAAATTATAAAAATATAAAGAATGGAATCAAAATATACAATGATTATTGTTTACATACAGTTCTATAATGTGTAGGCAGGCAATTTAATCGATTATTACGACCCACGCTTTTCATACTGAATGACAAGTTGAGGTGAAGACTAAAAGCACAACGTAGTAATCAGGGCTCTAAAAGTATTTTCTGCAATCAATTATTGCTACACTGTATTGTTAGTCGATGTGTGGGCCTAATGGTTGTCTTTAAGTAGAAAGACGACCATTGTTGTTCGTCAGAGTTGTAAGATCACTAAATTGAGGACGGATTTTTTCAATAACGAGATAAAAGTTATTCATAGGTAAAAAAGTAACATAAACAAATTAAAAATAACAATATCGTGAGAAACACCGTTGAATTGTTTTACTTTGACATTTAGTTGGGTTATAATGTATTTTCGAAGGACAACTTATTTGACTACTATTGATAAACGACCCCAAAAATTATTGCTACAAATTATAATATTCAAACAAATTATATTATTTATGCGTATCGTTTTAAATTATGTTTTATCCAAAAGTATTTTTTTAACCCCTTCCACCGAACGAATAGATTTTGTTGAGAGGTACGTATTGTACTTGGATCACAAAATAAGTTTAATTTGACCCGATTAAGGCACGGTATATATGTTACCGACCGTTCATTTGCATTAATATCGGTTAAATTTTTACTAAAGTCCATACAAATTATGTAAACTTCTTCCGATGGTTAAGTGAAATAAGTGAACTGAATAAGTGAAACAATAGTAAGATTGTATTTTACTAATTGTACATAGATAGATAATAGATAATAATAGATAACACTTATGTACACAATACAATCATGACTAAGACTAAATTATATCTACTTATGTACAGGCGTCTATCGCTAAAAGCGATCTCTTCCAGACACCAGATGATTGTGATGATATGGACGTGGTATACGTACGTATAGTACGAACTACTTACATTTTAATAAATACATAAATACATACATATTACTGTTTATTTATTTGTCTGACCATCGGTAGAAGCTTATGTCAAATTTTAACTGGTCGTAAGGCAAATGAACGGTTACTAAGATCTAGGTGTACATGAGTATCCCGTGTGACATCCACCAAGGTCACACCGTCCTCCTACTTCACGACCTTTCACTTAGTCTTTCAATTTGGCGTCGAACTGTGAGCATGTTTTACTTATCGGCTTAGTCTTCGCCTGCAGAAAAGAGCAGTAAGAATAATGGCGTGTGTATCGCATAATGTGTCAACTACACCGCACTTTAACAAATTCGGCATCAACGTGGCCTGAAGTTACTATTTATCACGTTCTGGTGTACGTCAGAATGAATCTGGATACTTACGACAAGCATGATAGCATTTATTCTCACTGCACTGGAAGGAGGGGGAAACTACACATCACATATGCTTGGGGGGGGGGGACTTTACATATAACAGTATATGCTCGCCAACTAAGTTGAGTAAGACGGTTTTCGTGATGGGCGCGTCAATCTATAACCGACCACCAACTAAAATAAAAGAATCCTTTAAAACCAGACAAAAAGTTATCGAGCAAACCCTCAATTCCATAAAGGAGTTTTTAATTTAATTAGTATTTAATTACATATGTATATAAATTGTTTATTGTACAAAATATAGGACTTCTTTTTACGTTTTGAATTAGTTTGAACGCCTTGTGTTAAGGATTAAATGTATGTATACATATCATGTTTGAATATTATGATTTGTTTAATGCCTAACATTAAACAATTAATTGCAGATTTTCTATTCAGAATTTATTAACAATTCTTTAGCACTTTACTTCTTTTTTCTTAGTCTGTGGTCAAATTTTTACGGCCTTATTTTCGAGAAATAAGGAATAGACACATAATAGCTATACAAACACCCAAAAAAGCTCGCTTTCAACTGAATTATTGAATTATCAATAATTACTGAGTGGAATTAACATTTTAAAAGTACCTAAAATTAAATAAAAACCAACACGTTGCAGATATAATAAAACTACCTTAATCGGTTTAAGAGCGGTATATTATTTTATTTTTGTTCTGACGTTTCGGCCACTTTTCAGTAGCCGTGATCACGAAAGACAAAGATGTCGAATGTCGTCGAAATAAAAATCAAATAAAATGCCGCGCTTAAAACCATTAAAACGTAACTTTACTATGTGTACTAGTCCCGAAAACTTAAGATAATAATTCTATGCTGAAGCTCATCATTTAAAGAATTATGGAAATAATTAATCGATTCCTCTAACTAAACGAAAAAAGTCTATACGAATGTTAAATATTAAAGGACAAAAAGATAGACTTGGAAATTATTTAACTTTATAACTTTCATTAATCTACTTCACCTGAATACACCTTTAACGAATTGGTTGGCATTTACATATTTCTCTTCAAGTTTTTTTTTATTCTTATCGTTAACCTCCAAAAGAAACCGTAAAGAATACTTTAGGAATTACGCAAATGAACGGCACTAGACTGGAAATGGTGAAAAGTCTAGCGTGTAAGAATTGAATTATCGTTTTACGGCTTACGTAAGTAATGGTGCTAAAAAAGTGAATTCTATGCCCGATAACAGTTGGACTAGAAAATTTATGACCCTGAAATACTGACTATTTTATCTTAAACAGTAGAAGGTTAATAAAAAACTAAATTAAATTGTTATATA
Organism: Dendrolimus punctatus; assembly: GCA_012273795.1. Classification (NCBI taxonomy): domain Eukaryota; kingdom Metazoa; phylum Arthropoda; class Insecta; order Lepidoptera; family Lasiocampidae; genus Dendrolimus; species Dendrolimus punctatus. Next base: position 9,006,322 of record CM022536.1, read on the forward strand.
ATGTTGAAATGACCTACGGGTACTTAGAACCACCACCACAAACACGTGCAATAAGGAAATCTTTAGCAAATGTAACGTGACTTTTTTCCAAGCGACCCTGCCGGTTAGCCTAGCGCGAAAAACTTATAAATATAAACATAAATTACCAACTCTCTGAAGTGTATTCAGGTCCAGGCACAGTAAAGGGTTCCGTGGTTTTAAACTTCCACTGTTTTCGCTTTTACTTAAACAATGTGAATTACCTAAACATATAATGAATTGTAGAGGTTGAATTTCTGTACAATGAAAAAGAATGCTAAAAACCGAATCAGGGGGTTGTAAGTGAAATACCGGCTAATCTCGGAAACAACTGGACCGATTTAAATGAAATTTTGTATGGTGGTAGCTTATATCCATAGTCATCATATAGGATACTTTTGAGCCCAAAAATTAAAGAGTTCCCGTGAGATAGTTAAAAAACTTTCCACGCGGACCAAGTCGCGACCAGAAGATAGTAAAATATATTTTATCGGACCAATCTTCATTTCGTTGGAGTTTACTCCATTTTCATAATTTTCATATTTTCGTTTCAAATGTCTCAGTTTTTTGTTACTTACCTTTCCGATCATATGATACGCCACAGTAGACATACGCCATAAACAGAAGTAATTAACTCATGGTATACAAACAACCTTCAAACAATATAATCTATTGTAAAATATGCCTTTAAATACTTCAAAGAACTTATACGCAAGTTCTTTGAAAATAATGAGAACAATTATGGTAAAAGTACTGAAATATCTTGGGACAAGCAATTTTCCATGTATTCCAATTTCTATTGTAGTATTTGTCTTTATGGTTTCTTAATAAAATTGACTTATTTTTTAATCTTTTTTATATTTATTATTGATATATTAATAATTTATGAAGTCACCAAAACCTATTATAGACCTGAATGATTAACGGGATATTAGTTATATTTTAAGAAATGTGGGACAGCGCAAAATTACTTTGGTAAAAAATTTAAGAAATGATCTTGAGGCTCTCGGTACGGAAATTTTATGAGATGCGAAAAAAAACAAGTGTTAACTCAAAAGCGATACATCTTTTTAATATTATATAATTTGGAACTTTAATGCAATTATTTTAAAGTTATTTAGGCCAACGAACAATCACACCACTAAGAAAATGAAAAAAAAATAAGATGTTGGTAAATATTACTTGTGGCGCAACCAGCGATGTTGCCCACAACTATAATAAAAAATGAAATAAATCCATCTGTCTGTCAGTCAATTCCCAGAGAATTACGAATTGATTTTATAGGATTTGGTATACAGTCGCCAATAGATGTGAAATTCACTACAGTACTTAACTAATATCTGTCAGTGATGGATTGAAATAAGATCTATAGCAAGCTAGGATAGTTTAATAGGATGGGGTTCTATTTTTTGAAGTAATAGAGTAGATTTTACTAAGCTGGCTTGTGTTCTACCTGTATGTGTAATGCTTTGTGTAGTCGGTGAAGCTAGTATCTAATTGGCTAGTGAGCAATGACTACATGTTTTGTTTTTATAATGAAAGTGACTAAGCCTCCTGTAACTAATGCTGGACGACAGAAAATCTGTAGTGATCTCCAATTTTAGTTTTGCTGGTAGCACGGGTGTTCCATAATTGTGTCTATTGATTGTAATTTTGGCGTCAAAATTCACAGAAAATCGAACAAATCCGATGCAATTCGCCGTAATACTCTTGTATTCACCTAGATCTTTATTGCGTAATTCTTCTAAAAGCAAAGCAGATGATCCACATTCACTACTTTTTAAACTCCATCTTGTCCATACACGCTTTTTTACGACTTTTTCTAATGCGTTTTGGTTCTGTTTACGAAGTACCTGTTTTAAGCGAATTATGATTTTTTTACGCATACAGTTCATTTTATTGCACAGACGAGAGTTGTTACTTTAAGTCACTGCAATGGTACTGGCATCAAATTTCCTAGCATCATGCATGTACACTGGTCATTGCCAGATCAGGACAACAAGCCAGGATAGGATACCGAGGTTCTTTGCTTGCTATCTTAGCTTGGAAAAACTCGTGTATTCCGGGCATTAATACTATTTTTTTCATTGAAAATATGGGTTTCAATATTAAACTTGGAAGTTTTTATGCCCCGGTACTTACGATTTTAATAAAAATAGAAATAGTTTTCCTCGCAATTTCCTTTCCTCTACATTCGGCAATTTAGTGTGATTATACGTATTAAACCCGTTGCATCTCCAGGATAAAAAAAAATACATTTCTATCTTTATTTTTTGTTTTATATACAAATTGTATTATAATTATCTCTCTTTCTCGGATTTACGTTTTACTTGTACAAACAGCCACACATACCCGGTTTCATCATTATGTATGTAATCAGGGCCGGCCCTAGCTTTTTTGCCACCGTAAGCAAACCCGATAAATGAGCCACCGAAGCTAAATAAAACTTCGCTAACCGGAAAAATGATATATAATTGAGTTAATACTTTAATATTAATACAGCTTTTATTATAGAAAAATTGTTCCACTGAAAAACAAAGTTTTCATTTTTTTTTGGGCTTTTAGTACCTCAAACGTTTTTTAAAAAAAATTGCAGGCACATTTGCCGCTACAAAATTTTACCGCCGAAGGCAGCTGCCTACCGTGCCTACATCTCGAGCCGCCACTGATGTAATGTAGTGGTATGGATGGATAGATACGGATTCCCTTTTATTTGTAGGGCTGCTTTCAAGTTATTTATAAAACGCCTCGATAGAATCACTAGTGATTCAGTTTACTTTTTATAATTAATTTTAAAATTGGCTTTGGCACAGAACGCTAATTGCGTGAGCCTGACTCGCAGCTAACCATTGTTTTCGATGGTCTAACCTATTATTAACTCTTCAGTCGATTTTATGAGAGAATATAATATTGTCATCATGGTATCAAAGAACTACGTTATAATTTTAATACAATTTGGCTTAACAGACTTTTTCAAGACTTTTTAATTAAGTATTATTATAATGTTAGTCATAAGTCAAGTACATAAATTAAGTCAAATTCTGAAACCTACTAGCCATAGTAAGATAGAGCCGCCTTCTCTCTCTTTTTTTCTCTCTCGCCTCTATCAATGAATTGGTTTACTACTCTATAAACAAGACTCATTAGCACTAAACGTTCATTATAGCTATTATTCGTGCAAGAACGGAGAAAGAATTCAATTTCCTGCGGCCTGACGGCCTGTCGTAGGAGGCAGCAAAACAACACAGCCAGGTGGTAGACCATTTGCTCGATTGGATGGCTAGCACCTCTAGTCTAAAGTATGTCTCCATAGCAACCTTGAGCTGTATGCCGACATTAGTGATCAGGGTCCAGTCTCGCTTAAGCGAGCAGCAGCGCATTGTACGTTGTAGCACCTTTGGTGTTGCAAATGTCCATAGGCGATGGTAACCGCTTTCCATCAAGTGGACCATCTGCCTATCTGCTGAACTTTTGCAATAAAAAATAAATATTTCGTTTAAAAAAACTGACTTCAAAGACTAAAAAACTAAAATCTATTAAAATAACTTATTTCTAAAGCTATTATTATTAATATATATATTCTAACATCTTAAAGTCGGTGCTTAGTAATTTTCAAAATATTATAGTAATTTTTATGTTTTACTTTGCACCGACTTCAAGATGTTTTAGATAATGTATATTAATAATAATAATAGCTTTAGAAAGTTATTTTATACATTTTAGTTTTTTAGTCTTTGAAGTCGGTTTTATTAAACGAAGTTTTTAATTCTTACGGTTTAGTGTCTAGCTATGTATAGGTGGACCTACGAATGGTGCCGCGCTTCTTAAAAAATAATAGATCCCAAGAAACGGAACAAAAAAATGTTCGTAAAATGAAAACTACTGGGCCAAACTATGTCAATTTTTAGGGGACCACATGGCAGCTATTCCGCGTCGAACAAAAACAGAATCACGTAAATCGGATCATAAATCACGGAGTAATCGGTGAACATACATTAAAAAAAAAGATCCCGACGAATTGAGAACCACCTCCTTTTTTCGAAGTCGGTTAAAAAGAAAAAAACGAATGGAATGGAAAATGTATGGGAATGACATAATTTTCGCTTAGTATTATGTCTGTCAACTGTATGTTTATATTTAAATTTAAACAGTCAGAGAGACTATCAGAAAATCATAGCATATGAAAAAACTTATCCGCGGTTTCCGTTATTTTTTAAATAAAAACCATATCGCGGCCAACGATTCAAAAAGAGTTTACTTATGCCCGGTTCTTCGACCTATATCTTACTATTCATTCATTTGCCCTACGATCGATTTCGACATTTGACGTATGGAGCTTGTATCAAATTTTAACCAATAGTAAAGCAAATAAACGCTCGGTAAGATACAGGAACCAGTCATTAAACTATTTTCTGATTGAAAGATTGTTAAAAATCAACGTTTACTTAAATTACTTCATTTTGGCACGTAAACCGTTTCTAAACAAGTAATAATATTTTTGCGACAGTATTATTAGTCAACATAATAGGTATACTTTGTATATTAGATTTAATGAATGTAATAGTCGCACTTTAAAACCGGTTTGATAACATATTATGAAAACAATTGTTGCAATTATATTATATTACAAAAGATTATCTTCAGAGGAAATACGCGTCCAATTAACAACCCAGGCTATCAGCAAAACCAAAAAATAATTCGGCAATGTTATCTGTATATTCTGTATTTTCGAACCTGTACAATGAAAAAAAAGTGTCAGTTTTAATTAAAAATGTTGGTTATTTGTTAAGTACCACAGTTTTCAAGGTGGCCTCAAACTAGTAAATTGCGAAAGCGCATCCCAAGGAAAGGAAATTATTTTACAAAAATATTTTGTAGAATATTTCCTATGTTCATGCCCTTTTTATGCCATTCGGTTTATTGCCAAGGCCATGAAAACATGCAATAATTCATTTTTACTTATGGCAGGTTCCTAAATCATGTAGGTCATATACCCGTAGCCCTGGCATAAGGCGAAGGACGGAACATCCAGAAGTTTTAGTGGGTATCCCTAACCAGGGAGTGGCAATAGCTTAGCACCAGTTCTGACTGGGCATGCTAGTGCCATCCCCGATCTGTCGAATCCCACACTAGGTCGCGAATTATCCCCCCAAGGTTCTGCCCTTGTCGCGGCTTAGTTCTCAATCGGATTTTCCCTGGTAAAAAAAGGTTCCTAAATCTTACTATTCATTCACTTACCTTGCTATGTATCGGTAGAAATGAAAGGTTAGTAAGGTATAGGATCCAATCATTAATGACCAAACATACCGGTTTCAGACACTTTCAACGAAATTAGTTCGTTTCGCCTACAGTTATAAATTAGACAAAACTTTTGAAAGCACTGAAATTTGGTATTCGTGAATTGTTGACATTAATAATTAAGTTTAAATTAGGTGGTAAATACAAGATTGCAATAAATAAAATGATTGTATAATTCAATTAGGATTCTATGTATAAAAGAAAGTCTAAGGGCCGCTTGTATAACGATCGCCTTTAAATAAAATTAGTTAATCATATTAAACTATATATAAATACGTTTTACACAAAACGTATTGACAGTTCTTAAACATGTTTAGCCGCAAATTTTGCGTTGTGCGAGATGCTAATTGATTTTTTGATTTTTATTGCTGGTGTTCAGCAGACAAGTAGACGGCCCACTTGATGGAAAACGGTTACCATCGCTTATGGACATTTGCAACACGAAAGGTGCTACAAATGCGCTGTTGTATTTTGTATTGTATTTAGAGGGGTTTAATACGTTTTGGGTATCTTAAATAAATTTAAGCAACCTTATGCAAGCGGCCCTAAATATCGGTTTCAGCCGATATAGTAATAATTCCGTAGATGTTGTATTGTTTTCCGTTTCGGGTGACAATCCTGTTTTAATACTTTAAAATTTATATATGTACTATATGACTTTTACTTATCAGGAAAATTGTTCTTTATGTTATACTCTTTTCAGCTTTGTTTAAACCACAATGCCGTACAATTCCATTATGTCTATTTGTAACAAGAACCTGGTACGTATCTAGTGCATTTGTGCGCTGTTACGCGTGTAAGAAAAACCACGGTACCGATTTTGCTGAAATTTTGTAGGTACAAATTATATAATTTAGTATATGTAATTTAGGGTGGGTCAAAAATATTTTTTTTTAAAGTGACACGGCAAAATCGGTTGCTAGACACCTTAAAAAAATTCTCACCAAGCATGAGCTCTTTATTTTAATAGGAAGATTCCGCATTGCAGTTTTGTATTTTTTTATCAGTCCAATAGAAAAAAAATCATACCTCATCATTTATCGATTGAACAGAAAAATGTTCCGAGAGAATTTTTCAGGAAATTTAATACTCTACAAAAAAGTATCTTATATTTTTTCCGTAAACCTCACCATTTGAAAGATATTAAGGATTTAATTTTGATTATTTTAAGACAAATTTCATTTTTGTTTATGAATTTTATAACTCGACAATAAATGACTTTTACAAAATGCGCAATACAAATTTTTGTTGGAAATTAACTGCTCTATAAAAATGGTTTCTTATGTTTTGGCGATGAAATTAACCGTTCAAAAGATATTTATCATCAAACTTTCATGTGTACGGATTTTAAGTTTTTGATGAAGACGAAGAAACGCAATAGCGTTTCTTCGTCTTACTGATTTTGACTCAAACTTTTTCACCTAGTTATGAATTGAGAGTCAGCTGGGACGAGTTTGAAGATTGAAAATTGTTGTTATGCTCTTAAAGTTGCGGCCAACGAGGCCACATTTTGATTGGTTCAATAGTGGACCTCATGTAACTAAATGGTAGATATTAAGGAGCAAAAATCAGTTATAACCATTTACAGATAAACCTTAAGGAGCCATTTATATTTAAAGTTAATAATGTATACTTCATAATGGAAAACTTTTTATATAATAATAGTCATGTACGTAAATATGAAATAGAATGGATTAGTTACGAAAACATAAAACCGCACCGCAGTTACCGCACTAAAATCAAGCCTAGATTCATATTTGTCATATAACAGATTAATTTATATCTAAGATTTTCTATAGGTACTTTAAAATATTATGTAAAACATACCTACTGATACTTTATTAGATTTTTATTTTTTTGTTTCAGTGCTCATCAAAGTATCAATGTTCTATAATAGGCTCCATCCAAATATTTACAAATCAAGCCGTCCTTGTCTTCGATCAACAGAAGGTCCTTGTATATAAACTGGAAACTTTAGCCATTGTGGTTACAGTAATCATTAGTTACGTACACATGAAATAAGAGCTTCTTGTTGGTAGACAACAAGTCAAGGTAACCGTATTTAATTGTTACCACTCTCAACTTATTTCTTTGTGTGTGTTGGCATTATCAGAGCCAACATAACATATTGGGCCCGGGGTCCGAAAATTAGCTCTTTTACCAATATTAAAAAAAGTATTTTATGCATTCCCTTATGTATTCGTCATATCCACCCGTCCCTCTGTTTTTGTATGTCACAATCATTTTTCTCAGAAACCCTGAGTACTGAGTTTATATGTTTATATTATTGGTGTAGTACTTTTCTCTGACAGTTGATTTTTTATTGATATTATTATGTTTTCTGTTATTGTATTATTATTATTATATATAAATATAATGCATAGATAATATCATGAAAACAATAAACATAAAAAAATGATGACGATGTTCTTTTGAGTTTGAAGGAATCTTTAGAATCTTTGATTTGAAAATCGAAGAAATGAAAAAATTACACTAACTAAAAAGAGATAAACACATAAAATTCAAACTTATCTAACTAAAGTAAAACAGTTTAAATAAAACAAAAGAAAAGTTCGAATGAATTTTAGCTCTATCTGTATATACTAAGGCAGATATTTTATTATAGGTAAATCAAAGGAAATTGTGCGTAACGTACATTGAATTTTGAACTTTATTCGGTGGTTTAAATTGAATTATAATATGTTAACGGCTGTAGGCTAAAGGACTTATATTGATATTAATACAAAAAATATTTATTTATTTCAAGCCAACACAGTCCAATACATATTCACACAACACTTATTTAATATTAAAAAAATACTAGTATTTTTCCTATGTCTACATTAGTAATTAACGACTAGCACTGATTTTGTCCTCTTAATGACGGACCAAATCCGTCGCAGTCAAATTTATCAGCTACTCCTTTCAGGATACTGTTGCTGCTACCAATAATACTACTAAATATTAGATAAGAAGTATCTGAGAGTATATTTTCTAACCTGCAATGTAAAAAACATTACACTGAATGTACCTCTTATATTATTAGACGCTACTCACTAACCGGCAGGGCTATGCCCAGCATTATCGATACCATCGTGCCAGTGTTCTGTGATGAACGCTTTTACGCAAGAAGATGGACATATTAATTGCGGTGATTTTTAACCGACTTCCAAAAGGAGGAGGTTCTCAACTTGGCCGGTATGTTTTTATTTTCATTTTTTATGTATGTACACAGATTACTCTGAGATTTATGATCCGATTTACGTGATTCTTTTTTAGTCCGACGCGGAATAATTGCCATTTGGTCACCTAAAAATTTAACATAGTTTGGCCTAGTAGTTTTCATTTTAGGATCATTTTTTTGTTCCCGTTTCTTAGACCTATATTTTTTATGGAGGCGGCACCTTTCGTAGGTCTACCCATACATAGCTAGACACTAAAAAGTAACAAATAAAAAAAACTTCGTTCAAAAAAACCGACTCCAAAAACTAAAAAGTATAAAATAAGTTATTGCCAGTTATTACCACCTACATCGCCAGATTAGATTAAATTATTCCTCAAGTTAGGTTGCCTGGAAAAATTGCTTTCAGCGATAAGGTCGCCTTTTGTTTTTACCATGACAATATTGTAATTGTATATTTTAAAATTGTGTATCTGCAATAAAGTGTTATCTATCTTATTGCTTAAGCTATTTTTAATTATAATATCTCATTTTTAATATATATTATCTAAAACATCTTGAAGTCGGCGCTATTAAAAATAAATATTATAATTAAAAATAGCTTAAGCAATAACTTATTTTATACTTTTTAGTTTTTGAAGCTTAAGCTTATCGTAATCTTATTTTTCTTGAACATCTCAATTCTTATTAGATTTACGGTTACATGAGTATTTAGTTAACTTGCCAATAAGTCCTTACCATCATTTGGATAAACATTTATTATCCGATCGTTCGTTTGCCCTTCTGTCGATTAAAATTTGACATAAGCTTCGTACAAGAAATGTCAAAGTTTCAAGCGAATGAATAAGAGTATGTAATGAGCCCTTTAATCTACAATACTACTCTACCTACTACCTCTTAAAACAAAAGAATCCGGAAGTCTCGGTTCTTTTAAGAAAAAATAAAAAGTTACTAGCAGATGCCCTACTCAATAGAGGGATTTTTTAATTTAAATATGATTTAATTACAGTGTGTAAGTATTTTAATGACAATTGTAATGTAATTGAAATGACATTAATCAACAACTTATTACTTTACTAGACAGCCACATTGATAATATAGAAGCAACAACCCAGTAGAGGCATGTGCGAGACCGGCTTCGTTGCGTTTTTTTCAACGTTTAAATAATTACACAAATGTATATCGCCAAATGAACACACTTTGTGTATCCAATTATGCTTTTGCTTAGAGTAAGATATTTATACAATTCTGAGGTCGGTCCCAGTAACAACCAGACTAGATTAACTATCTGTAAGAGAATTAATTTTCTAGATTTACTGTACCGAAACAAATTTGTAGACTCGAGGATTCTAGTGACTTCAGTAAAATGGGCTCAGAGTTCTAAAACATAACATAGGTAGTTGAGAAGCAGAATAGGCATTCATTAAGCCAAGAAACATTTTTTATAAGAAATATTTTTAACTTTTTTACTAACAACATTTACTTAATTTAATTAAAATTCTTTACGAAGAGGAAACATAAACAATGAAAGAAACCATTTTCCTGTTTATATAATTATTATTGAGAATACACATATAGTATCATGCCAGTTTCCCATAAGAGTAAGCAGAGACAATTTATTATCCTTTCTTACCATTTTCAGTGCTATGGTCCATTTATTTAATCAGTTACCTTTGTTCTATTCTCTTTACATAATTAAAAATTAAAAATAAGTAGATTGAAGAATTGTTGGCTTAGTATTCATTCAGGGACAGGGATGATGTGCATGCAAAATGCAAATGATCTCACAGGGACGGATGCCGAAAACCATATGAAGTTGGGAACAAAAAATTAGAACGTCAACTCTGTGTTTTGAAGATGTTTCGTAAGCCAAGCGGTTTAATAAGCTACGTTTCATTGTGTAAGCCAAATATTAAAAGAAACTAACTATACATGAATACCATTACAATCAGATCGACTGATAACTAGTTATCTTCTAAAAAGGGTATACAGAACTGTGGTGAACAGACAAATGCAACGCATCTTAAGAAGAATTGGGTCGCTCGCTGAGTCAGAGACGTCGTACAAAGCTTATTGATTCATGTTATTTGTATAAAATACGAAGCCATTGACTATAAATGGCTTGTACTGCCTAAGGTTTACATTGCTTTAAATATTAATTACGTCATTAAGTTACATCTATGGAAGTTATTGCTTTAAAATTATGATTGTAAATATGTGTTACGTGTAATTAATTTAGTATATGATGATCGTGTATCTCCAATGAATTGATTTTCCATGTAATGTTTTCTTCTTTATATTATTGGGGCAACAAAAACACTTATGAAACCACAAACTGTAAAAGCATCACAATTCACGTATTGATTTATGTAACGTGAATTGAATGTTATTCATTGCTACTATCAAACTACTTGTATTATTTTAGTTGTACGAGTACATGTGCACTTTCCATCCAGCCTCAGGGTGAAATCACTTGTAGCTGATTTGTTTTCAATTATGGATCTGTGACTTTATATCATGTTCATACACATTTTCTTGTATGTTAATTCTACATCAATGACAAGCCAATAGACTCGAAGGACACAGAATGATAACGTTATCACGTGTTGTTATCAGTGCCCGCCGATCAATATGAATATTTCCGCTGAGATCAGGCCATGAGGCACTTTCACCGCCGTTACACGCGTTTTCTAGCGAAACACCGAACTCAATTATTAATAGCAGCCTATTTTTGGAGCGGCTTCGGAGGCGGATTTGCGCTCGGGCATGTGCGAGGCCCGGGCGAAGTCACTGTCTCACCTGGGCCAGGTGTACACGCCGGACACTTCGAAGCCGAAGTGCCAAGAGCCCGCGTACGCGCCCTGCGCCTTGGGCCCGTGCACACACCATGTCCGTGGGCCTTGCCGTCCTCCCACCCACCACAATATGTACCACCATCGTCAAAGTCGAAACGGCCACCGTTGAGGCCGCGCTGCGGTTGGTTTCCGCTAGCGGCGTGCGCGGCGTCGGCTAGCTCGCTCGGCTGCATCACGCGGAACCGTGGTGCCGCGGAGGGGAGGGCCTCCCGCGCGCACCCTCCACCGAGCTCGCGGTATAAATAAACATCAGCTGGGCATGTCGCGCCGTGGCGCGCCGCCGAGTGAACACCGCTGCGGTCTTGCGCGAAGAGCACTGCGCGCCTGAGCCACGCCGCGGCCCTCCCGCCCTCCTTACTCCTTGCCCCGCCCGCCCTGCGCACTGAGCGTCCACCATGATCGTTGCTCGCTCGCCACCCGCCGCCCGGCGCCTTCGCGGCGTCACCGTCGCGGTCTCGCTGCTATTGCCCCCGACCACACCAGCCCACCACCACTCTTTGTTCACCGTGCCGTAGAAATTTATAATACACGCTCGACTCACAGTCGCCACAACAACACGCCTGATGCTACACATTTATTTATTGTGACATTAGTATTCTGGACTAGGGCATTTCCGTGGCCTGACCATTATTCAGCTATTATTTTACATATTACAGATTCAAACCAATCTGCTCACTAGGTCCTGTAAGAATTATAAAAGTTTAAATTTACGCACCTGGTTATGAACAGAGCTAAACAAACTTTAACAATTATTCAAGTGCCAGAGCCAATGTGGAAATCGAAGTACTTACGAAATCCAATTCTACCTAAGGAAATCTGAATGGAATGCCCGAATACCTAATATCATGAAATAATTTATTATTATAGCAAATTACTCATACAATAATATAGCTCCATAAAATGTAGTATGTTTATAATACATGTCACGGTTTCAATTTTAACGAAGTCATTATTATTATAGTCAATACTTTGAAATAATTCTGGGGTTTTATCTGTGTTAGTGTTAAAACTTAGGCTGTCGCCGAATGAGTCTTATTTAAGATGTTAAAAAATATCGTTAACGCATAGATAATCTCGCGAGATAGATTATAATCTATCTCGTGAGATTGAAAACTGTCGACATATTGTAAACTAAAAATAATAAAATTTAAGGTATGTATTTTTTTTTATTTCCGGAGTGACGCTCGCGGACCGCGTTCGTAATACCGAAGTAAGAAAGAGTTGGTCTGAAAGAGGATGTCGGGGTGAAGGTAAGGAAAGGAATGCTCCGGTGGTTCGGGCATGTGGAAAGAATGTATGATGAAAGAATGACTAAACAGATATACAATGCAAAAGTGGATGGATGCAGAAGTGGCGGAAGGCCACGACACACCTTCCATGATCAAATTGACCATGTGTTAGCAGAAGGTGATGTTAGGAGCCTTAAGAACAGACGAGCGTGCATGACAAGAGCTATGACTGTCAAAGAAGCAAGTGAGGTGTGTAAGAATGGGCCTGTGTGGCGCTCTGTTGTTCGTGCCTACCCCGCAAGGGACCTGGCGTAAAGTTATGTATGTATGTATTTTTTTTTTTTTTCGGCAGATTATAATCTATTGACGTGGAATCGTCAAATTTTGAAATGCCATGCGATGTAACGCGCTTTGCACGCTTATTGGTCGGTCTTACGGTAGATCATTCTGTGTCCATAGAGTTAGAAATAAAACACGGGTGTCAGTCAAATAAACTAAATGCATTTAAATAATTGTAACATCACAGTAGGTAATTAATAATGACAATAATTCTGACATAATGGTAATGAATTTAAATGGGTAGTTATAATAACTTCTCCCTTCTGCAACCCCTATGTCTGGGAAATAGTACACAGACATCGTCACATCTGCGTGAAACGGCCTATATCTTTACTAGAACTCTATGCCTGATGAGACCGCACCACAGCAGAGTATTTTGGACGTCCGACGTCCGTTGCAAATTATCTACCGAATTTTTTTTTCTTAAAATTTATTTAAACCTAAAGGGCCTTACTTATAATAATCTCGTTAAAAGGATTAGCATCTCTTAAATAAGGACTCGAAGCCCTAATCGATGCTGTTTCAAATAAACTTGCCATCTTGCTCTCAGCAGTCACTTAAAGTACTCTCGATGTTGTTTTTTTGTCATCATTTATGATTACTTTACCACCTCTTATCTTAAGGAGTTTATGGTAATTTTCGTTAATCATTTGCTTAGCAGTTCTTAAAATTTAACAAACGATTATAAGTAAGGCCAAAATATTACACGATGTTTGTGCATGAACGGATAAAAATAAATATGGTGATGGGGTGTTTACAAAATCATATCATAACTTCATCATCATAACTTTACAGTTTAGGTTCTACGTAGAAAGCCCTAGCAATTAAAGGTTGGTTAAATTTGACAGTTATTTATAAGTTGCTTTACCACCTTTTATCCTTAAAAGGAGTTTATGGGTAATATTTTCACTAATCAGCTGTTAAACAGTTGCTTAAAATTTAACCAACGTATATAAGTAAGACCATAAGATGTTAGGGAGCTACATATAATTCGCTTCTAGCGGACAGAAATCAATGATAACAAGTTCAAGGACACAGAATTATACAAAATAATTCTGGAAAACGCTTTGGACCTTTTAAAAGAGGCTTCTTCTAGAAGGTCCAAAACCTCAGATCAGAGTTGTAGAACTATCTTGATATAAGTTTTTAGCAGTGAGAAATGGAAGTTCATCACTCGCGTAAGGATCTTGACATATTCTCGTAGGCAAAATCAATTTAGTTAATTCCGAAGGGGCTCTACTACTATAGGTGCTAACAATAGCATATGGTTTTTGAATTCCTGATAATGTGTTCATTCAATGTAGGTCAGCGCTTCGAGAACCAAATCTTGACATAAAAAATGCAGGTTTTCTTAATACCTACTTTTTTAAATAAAGTCCGCTATCACGTATAGTTATATTTTGGATCGTTTCATAGTCCACAGAGGACACCTGGATAAATAAATTAAGAAAGTGCAGTAAATACATTTCTAAATGATTCATTTATAACTAGAGTATTCCCCGCGGTGCACCGGCTTGCTTAAAGAGCAGCCGTTAATACAGGTTACATTGTTTTATATTTCATGTTGGTGCTGACATCACCCAGGATGAAAAGTATTTATTCCATTTTCGGTATTAAAACTACATATGTACAAAAATAATATAGCAAAACCGATATGTCCAAAATGACCAAAACGATCGAAATCATTTAATATAGAAGTTCTGATGTGTGGACCCATTAAAGGAGTGCACAGCATTTACAATTCGAATGTAATTTTTTAGTAATTTAATTAAAATGTCAATATTATGCATATGTTAATTACAAATATAGTAAAAAGTTAATGAATAATGTTTTTAAAAATAATAAAGGTAAAAAAAATGCAAAAAGAATTATATCAAAAATAAATATATAACTAAGTATCGGGTGTCCCAAAAAGGACGCAAGATTTCAATTTGCCGCCATTTTTGTATTTTAGTGCTAGCGACCCAAAAAAAAATCTATTTGACAGCTGAATGTTTAGGGTTTGTAAAAATGGCGAGTTATACGAAAGATCAACGCGTTTTTTTATTGAACAATATTTCAAAAGTAATGAAAGTTTGGCGGGTACGGTTCGAAAATTCCGTGCAAAATATGGTCGGAATATTGACTTGACTTCATCAACTGTGAGCAGAGTGGTTGTAAAATTCAGGGAGAGTGGATCAATTCATGATGTTCATTCCACTGGTCGTCCAAAACAAGCCGTTCAAATGGCAATATCGAATCAATGCGTCAAAATGTCCGTGAACATCCAGGAACATCCATAAGGCATCGTGGACAAGAATTGCAAATTTCAAAAGCTCTCTCCAACGTATACGCACTAAAGATCTGTATCTCCATGCTTACAAAGTTCAAATAACACAAGAACTGAAGCCTCATGATCATGGACAGCGAAGAGAGTTCGTTGAATGGATTATCGACCGCCAAAACAGGGATGCAGATTTTTCAAACGAAATCATCTTTAGCGACGAAGCACATTTTCATCTCGATGGCTTTGTTAATTGTCAGAATTGCCGCATTTGGGGCTCAGAGAACCCACATGTGATTGTTCAAAAACAAATGCACTCCACACTCCACAACGGGTCACTGTTTGGTGCGGATTTTGGGCTGGAGGCATTATTGGACCATATTTTTTTCAAAATGAGGCCGGTCAAGCAGTTACTGTTAATGGAGCTCGATATCGCGACATAATAACAAGGTTTTTTCTAGCCGAATAAGCGGATATCGATGTGGAAGCAATGTGGTCACTTGCCACACAGCCAGAGAAACGATGCAATTACTGCATGAAACGATTTAACGCCTTTAGACTTCTTTTTATGGGGTTATTTAAAGTCTAAAGTCTATGCCAATAAGCCCACAACCACTCATACTTTAAAAGAGGAAATTCGACACTGCATCGGAGAAATGCAGCCGCATCTATGCAAAATGGTCATAGAAAATTTTGACAAAAGAGTGCGTATGTGCCAGCAAAGCCTAGGAGGACATTGGTCTGACGTATTATTCCACAAATAACCCTATTTTATGTATTTCAAGATTTACACGAAAAAAAAAAAATATTTTTACAACCAAATAAAAATATTATAACGAAAAAAATGTGTGCTGGGACACATATTAGAAGTGAAACTTCAACGGACAAGTGGAAAAACGAATGGCAACGGATAAGTGGGAAAACGAATCGAAACGGACAAGTGGAAAACGAGTCGCATCGTACAATTGGAAAATCTTCAACTAAGAAGTGACAAAATGAATCGCAACTAAATTTCAACTTGAAGTGTTACGAGCAGATTGTTAATGTACTTGTCCAATTTGAAAAAAGGTCAACCCAGCTTCCAATTCTATTAAACAACTTCTAGCGCAAAATCATACGCTTTTTATAATATGCACATATCGAATTAATTTTAAAGTAAATATGTGAATATCTGGACTAATATTATTAAGAGGAAAGATTAGATTGTTTGTTTGCATTGAAGAAGCTCTGAAACTACTGAACCGATTTGAAAAATTTTTCACTGTTGTCAAGCTTTTTTTTTTTTGAGGCTAAGGAAAATGACTAACCGATTTACGCACTCTCTGGGCCGTTACTAGGAAACGGCACGAATCCACGGGGGGCGGTAACGCTAGCAATTGTATGCTTTATTTTGCGCTCCGTCCGCTATGGACTACACAGAGGAGTGTGGAGACTCCGAGTGATGCCGCACGGGCGAGCAACCTCAATACCCACTAAAACCCCCCCCTCCCTTCGCGGCCCTGCGCTTTTGTGTGTTGGAAGGACTGAGATATAGAACATAGTTACGCAACAGTCGATCCAGCGCAATAAAGTGCTTGAAGTGTGCCCTGGGAGAACACACTCTACTACGGAACGGGGGTAGTTGTTAAATCCCTTGCTTTACCTAGTAGCTAAGGGCCCCCATCGTTCCGGAACCTAACTCAGGGAGGGAAGTAATGCGCGTACCTGCCTCTCCGGGTGCCGGCTGAAGGCCGGCGACCTCGAGAAGAGACCGTAGCACGTGCCGAAGGACTTCGCTCCCTATCCCTTTCTGCGGCCTCTTTCAGAGACATTACTGCCTCACAAAAAGAAACCGCAGCATCCCAGCGGTCGTCGCTCTGCAACATGGCCGTTACCAAGTCGCCGAGCGATCCGACGGCTCCTACTTTTGTCTCGAGCTCGAAACGCTGCGACGCCCAGGCAGCGCACTCGACAAGCGTATGAAACGCGGTATCGGGTGCGCCACACTGTCGGCAATCCGGAGCAGGCAAGCAGCCCACAATGCGAAACAGATACTGATCGAAACCACCGTGTCCGGTCAGTATCTGTGTCGTCCTGAAGGTGAGGGTACCGCTAGTGCGGTTGACCCATTCCTCCAGTTGTGGTCTGATTGCATCCACCGTAAAGCCGCCGGCCGCAGGGTGTTCGAGGTCACGAGACCAGTCGACGAGGCAGCAAGCGGTTTCCCGCTTCCTGACCGTCTCTATCTCGACTTGACAGAAGGTCAGTCCTCTAGCTAGGGCATCCTGCTGGGTACGACGAACCCTGGACAGGACGTCTGCCTGGAGAGGCCAGGGCAGCTCGTCTGCCAAGAGTGTCGCCGCCGTCCAAGACACTGTACGATACCCCCGTATGGTTCTCACGGCCAGAACCCGCTGCGCCCGGTGCAGCAGGGTTCGGTTGTGGCGGTGAAGCGCATCGAACCAGATGGGGGCACCGTAAAGGGCCATACTCCTCAGGATGCCAGAATAAAGTTTCCGCGTCGCACCCCCCGGCCCCCCCCCACGTTGGGAAGAAGCCTTGAGAGTGCGCCCGCGGAATACTGTTGTCAAGCTACACTATCCCCGGGTAACAAAGGCTATATTATATTTACAAAAAATTAGGGATCCTTACTAAAACTCCAATAATGTAACGCAAGGTGTAAAAAATACCTAAAATCGCGTGCACTGCGAAAACTATTGATGATAGAATGAAATAATGTACTACAACTTTGCAGAACACATCATTTTCTACAAAAAGTTTCGCGACAGTATATGTCTAACTATTATTGTTATGCCACAATAAGTATTCTTTTATTTTAAAAATTTAAATTATAATGCCGCCGCTAGAAAAGGATCTTTAGTTATATTTTGGTATTAATCCTCATCAAAATAATTACTTCATATTCAAGACTGGTTCAATACCTTTATATAACTTTTTGAATTATTCAATTCGGACATTCCATTCGAAAGATATCACGAGTTTAAAAATGTAAGTATTAGACCTCGTGACAGTGACACTTTTTCGTGAGCGAAAAATCGTAGACGGGGTCTATATAGAAGTTACACTTAAAAAAAAGTGTTTTTCATCAATTTAAAATCTTGCGTCCTTTTTGGGACACCTTTACAAGTGCATGAACAGCCTATCAATTATTTTTTAGTCGCAGCTGATGGTAACACTTTATTTTTAAGCCAATTATTGTTGTGAAAAATATCAAGATTATCTAATTTTGGGTTTAGACGGTTGTATGTATTGCACATTCTTGTGATAGGACTGCTGAGGCATAGGTTGGTTTTAATCAGAGGAATGTAGAAGACTATCGTAAAAGCATGTCGAACAATCAGACGAGGATTTTGATAGTTTTTAGTTGTAATTATGTGTTTTGTGAAAAATGAGGACTGTATAGTCAAATGTAGCCTTTCAAGTTGTCACAAGAACTCTGTTGTATGGTGTTAGTTGATAATCTACAGTTCAGCTCTCAGTTCAGCAAAACGAAGACACTATATTGTAATATAAAAAATCTGACTGAAAGGCCTAGGTTTCAAGCCATAAACCTAATTAAATAAAAATAGAACGCCGTTTTCTAAATATGATTTGACAGTTTGAAATTAAAAATTTGATAATATGTCATAAAGACATTTCGAATGTCATTTGAGCTGTGTCATTGATTGTGTTTGTTGTGTTGTGATTTTCTCAATACACAATAAATAAAAAGTATTCAAATAAATAATATACGTATGATGCGTCGAAGTGGGCATTATTAGCATATTTTTATTCAATCCGCTATTTCGTTCGTGCATGTAAGTTAATATGTTTGTTATTTTCTTTCTTGTTGATTTTTTTAGAAAATGTAAAGATAATGTAAAGTTTGTTTTGGCTATCATATTTAAAATTTACTTATTTTGATAATAATATCTTCTTAAATTAGTTCAAAATTTTGAATATATCACATCATAAATAACCCTTAAGCCCCTAGTTGACAAAATGATTCTTAAATTTAGAATGGAGAATCCTGAAACGAGTGGAAGCAGCAGGCAGTGTTCAGTGTCGCCAACATCATGGTGCCACCCTGCCCACAAGGCGCATAGGTTCTTTGCATTGGTTTTAATGTGCTTTCTTTGTTTTGGTAAGTAACCTTGAAATGTAATTAAAAGTGTCAGGAGAATGGACAACTTTTTAATGCTATGATAATAATATAACTGTACAGAAGCCTCATGGTTTTACAATATAATAAAGCTATGTGAATTTAATTTTTCATATACTAGAATATCCAAAATATGTCTACTTGTTAAAAGCGAATATATTTACTGCTTTATATATTACCTGATTTCTATTAAATTTGATATGTGGATGGATACTTGGAAATCAGAGTTATATATATATATAATACAATTGAACTTCAAATATAATAAATATTAGATCAATAAATAAACATATATTTCCAAGGAAAGCAAATTATGCTTCTATTATTATTATTATTGACAATCTGAGGCCCATAGTAGACTCCCAGACACTAGGCACTGGACAACACAGACTGTGATTAATTAAAACAATTTTTAAAGTAAATAACAGATCATTTACAGTAAATTTGGTTTTTTCTAATCACATAATATTTAATATAATATGGTGTAGTGACAACACTTTAACATACTAGTTAGTTAGTTTTAAAATACTATATGTATAATGAGTAAATATTTTATTTTAAAGTAATAATTATAAATATATAACATGAGACTGAAGCAGCCAGTGTGCAACAATATAGTATATGTCTAAAGTGCATATGATCCTTTTGACTAATATGTATGGGTATATATTAGTATGTAATTTCAGGTTCTTACTTTTGTTATGACACACCAGGAGCTTTGGTGGATAATTTCACAGATGATATGCATTTGAATACCTCCCAATTTGCTTTACTCTATTCAATATATTCATGGCCAAATGTGGTGTTATGCTTTATTGGAGGATACTTAATTGACAGGTATTTATGAAATATTTGTTTTAATTCTATTTTATTATATTATTCATTTTATAAACCTCTCATAGTAGGGCACAGATTTGGTATGCACTAGTTTTATTTTGTTAGCTATTGGTGTCTTTAAAAAAAATATTGGATATTTCACCCTTACCTTCTATACTTAATAAATAATCAGTAGAGAAACACAGAGTACATAATTCACACACTTAGAATTATAGAGACCTCATTCAAAATATCAAATTATTCAATTTTGCGTCCCAAAATTAAGGGGCATAGGGGTTTTATCCTGGCCAGAACGCATGCACCACTTAGGCTCCTTTCTAACCTAAAGTGCATATTGTTCCAATTACCATGTGCTAATAATAGTGAAGGAAAACATCACGATGCAACCAATGTGTCAAACCTGCCAAGCCACCTTGTACAAGGGTGGTGGGTATACTGTCCGATCCCATATAACGGGAGGCCCGACCCCAGCAGTGGGACATTTATGGGCTGTTATTACCACAATTTCGTACCTTATTTTTCTATATAATAGTTAATTTGATGACTCAAAAGTTTGATTTAGATATCTGTAATTTTAAGTGTGCAATATGTATATGCTCAAACTAAGCAAGTCATGATTGTGGTATAAGGAACACACAATGGATGTCTCTGTATATGACACTTATTATGTAGTTAGTGATTGAGAGTTTATGAAATTGACCATATCAGAAATTGAACATACAGACCCCCTGCTCTGCATTCCAGCGAGAAAGGCATGTAAAGTTTTAACCGCATTTGAATAGAGAGATTGAAACCAATTCAAAAAATTGTTTGCATTTTATAATATAGTTGTTTGCATAGAATACACCCACATTGCTTTGTGACTCATCAAAATGTTGATAAGCAATAATTAATTGTTGCACAGAATATCATGTTTACAAAGATACTGTTGACCTTATTGGGTTCAATTACAATACTAAATAAGTATAATTATTTGAATAAATACTTCAAGATTTGTAACTAAGTTATTTACTGAACTAGTTAAATCACAGAATTATGTAATGAATACACAACATACTGTTACAATAAAACAATTACCCTCGATTTTTTACTTGAGATAATAAAACATTACGCAGCTTTGATCATTTGGCAGGCGAGACGGGAACGGGAGGGGCGGGGGTTTGAAATTGGGGGATCTGCACGAACTTTCCTACATCTACTAGATCCATCCCACCAGCAAAATAGTTTTACTGTTATAAGAGGGAATAGGATGATGACGAAGACTCTGGTTCTTTTAGTGAGTATCCGGAAATCGCCGCTATTCTTTCACCTCACTATTTGTTCCCGCTCAGTGAACATTGCGTGATGTATTTCCACCTGGAAAAATCTTTGATCTGTCTATACCATTGAAAACTGGTGTATGTAATAATTTATAGTTCTCGAATGAGTCTTGGATTTCACAACACGTGGATTTTTTGTTTATGTCCCTTCATTCGACAGAGACAATACCTCACAGTTCGAAAAAAGTCTGGTATTTCTTTTATGTGCAGGCTTACGTCACCACTCTAGTATTGTGCAGGGACTTCTTATACTATTCACCATTCGCGATAACTTGACGCTCAGATTTACCAGCAATCAAAAATATTGACAACTTAACAGCCAAGGTTATAAACACCTAAAACCGCGATAATTATTAGAAAATTCCAACAAAATTAAGTATAATTTACATTTTGTAGTAATCTCTATTTATAACACGATATAAAGTGATGTAAATTTTCAGGATTTTGATTACCCTGGACGTCAAGTTATCGTGAATGAGGAATACCAAACTACACAAAGAACCACATTCCAACAAAAACCAACATTTACAAAATGTAACATCAATAACAAAAATCTTTTCAGATATTTTGGAGTAAGACTTGGAACTGTAATATACATGACAATAGTTTTCATTGGAGCAGTAGTATTTGCTCTTGGTGCTTATGTCAACGCATTCTGGGTCATGATTCTCGGAAGATTTATCTTTGGGTAATAATAATTATTTCTCTCTATTTCCTTATCTTTTAGTTTCTAGTCTGGTAACTTTACTGAATTCTTCAAGGTAAGAATGAAGATTAAATTCAAAGTTAATATAGGAAATCTTGAGCCATATTGGCTAAGAGGTATTAAAATATTTTTCCTGCGCATTGGAACTTTCTATAACACTGTCAGAAAGTCTGCAAACAATATTCCTTTCACAATGTTCAAAGAGACGTGAGGTGCTTAATTGATATCTAAAATATGTGCATTACTTGAAATAGTAAATTAATAACAGTATCAGTAACCAACTAACAATATTGTTTGAGAAATATGACATGAGCAACTTTTTATATTAAACTGTTTAATGAGTCACCTAATAAAATCTGACTCATATAATTGTATACAGTCTTTTGTGAGTAAGTTGTTATTTCAATAATTCTCTAATATAATATATAATAATAAACTTTTAACGCTGAACTAACCCTTTGGCATCTTTCGCGTCAATTTCGATCATTATAATGTTTACAAAATTTAATCACAACCCATGAATTTGCAAGTATGGGGAATAAATAAATACGTAAATAAACCTACTTTTCATTTATTTACATATAGACTGGTCTGGCCTGCATCCCGTCTTTCTCCCTTCTGTTATCTAATAAATGAAGTTTGTGACTTCTGCATACATGCTGTACGAAATTACAACAAAGGAATAAAATCTAAATCCATTTTTTCCTCGAATTGAATTTATACCGCGTGGTTCGACCGGAAGGTGGCAAAATCAAAATTCACGTTCTATGACTAATTTTGTATTTGTACATATGTTTTTCAGTATTGGCGGGGAATCTCTTCAAGTGGCTGTGAACAATTACGTTGTGCTCTGGTTTAAGGGCAAAGAACTCAATATGGTATTTGGTCTACAACTGTCGTTCTCTCGATTTGGAAGTACAGTGAACTTTTGGGTTATGGAACCAATATATCATTGGGTGGGAAACTATTATAGTGGATATGAAAGGCTTGGAGTGGCTTTGTTCATTGGTAGGTATCGATTGATTGAAACTTTTAGCTATCCTGACGGTAGATGTATCATTTCAGTGGCCGGCAAGCTAATATGTACATTATTACCACATGGGGATGGTGTAAGAAAACATAGTGGTAAAAACAAAAAATGTGGGTTGTATTATGATGTTTTTATATGTGAAACTGTCTTTTCGCCCATACATTTTTTTATTAAAAAACAAAACTGATTTCACAAACAAACAAAAAAATTATATTTAACTGACTTCTTTTTACAACATCTTTAAGTATTAAATATTTTTGTTTTTAGTGTGAAGTCAGGTTTGTTTTTTTATAGCTTTAAAAATAATATATGAAGCACCTGTTGACATTGTATAACAGGCACGCGGCGTATATATATATATATATATATATATATATATATATATATATATATATATATATATATATATATATATAAATTAGCTATCTCACTCTTCGGTGTATACACTTACGAGTAAAAAAAAAAACAATTTGAAAATCGGTTTAGAATTGACGGAGATATCGTGTCACAAAGAAGTTGGTTAAAAATGTAGTAAGTTTCTATAATTCGTTGGAATCTATTCATCAGTTCCTGACATGGTGACAATGGGACCAATTTGGGAGTATAACCTTTCGATTAAAAGAAAAATGTTGAAAATCGGTCCACAATTGACAGAGAAATCGAGTAACAAACTTCCAAAAACAAATACAGACAAATTGAGAACCTCCTTTTTTGAAGTTAAAAATGGCAAGCCTCAGCTGTGTTGTTAATTGGTTGATATTGTATACTATTTTTTCAGCATCAATGACATGTTTTATATCTCTGGTGTGTGGTTTAATCCTCGGTTGGATGGACTATAGAGCGGAAAAGATATTAGAGAGGCAAGAAGAAAGTGACAACCAAGAGCCATTCCAAATTAAAGATATTAAGGATTTTAAACCAGTCTTTTGGTTGGTGTGCGTCATCTGTGTGGCATATTATTTGGCTATCTTTCCATTTATAGCTTTGGGCAAGTGAGTATGTGCATTAATTACTTAATCATGTATTTTAATTTGTAAAACAATATATGCAATATAAAAGTCAGCTCAGTGAAGAGTAATTTTAGAAAGCTCTCACATTTTGACTGTACATGCATTCAACTAAGCTTAACGTACTAAATCGGCCCAAGCAGTATTTCAACCTGCGGCAACGACTTTCGTTCTACAACGCGCCAATTAGATGGCATATCGAGGGCTTCATAAATTAGTATAAAAGTTCAGTTTTATAAAAGGGATGAAATTGTGAATAAAACAAAACTAGGTGATTGTATAAGGCTGAAATTTGAAATACCTTTCTTTATAGGTGCAACATGCACATACCGGTAAGGCTTTCTAAATTGTAACATGCATAGTTAATAGTTTTTAGTAAACAACAAAAAATAGCCAAAACGCCTATGTTATGAAGCCATAGATATGGAGTACTGCTTACATCTATGGGCCAGAGCACCCACTTACTAGACTGACAACCTCGACTCCATCCAGCGTCGCGCCGTCCGTATATCGTCGACGATATAATTATGGTATCTATCTATAGTAGCAGACGGTTTAGAATCGCTTAGCCATCGGTTGGACTGCTTGCCGGTACAATGGGGAATGTTCCGAGGAATTGTTTGGTGCCAACCTCTCACTTTTAAAATAGCACCGCTCGCCAGCGACGGGATTTTCTTGAGCTTCCACGCTGAATTAAGCCATCAAAGCAGTAAGATGATAAAAGAGTACATAATTATAACCTCTGTGTGTATCCTTGTCAATTTTCGCCTTGATTTGTTGTAAAAAAAATGATTAAAATAATAATAAATAAAAAATTAATACTAAAAATCGTTTTGAAAAATAATCTTTTATTTAAAGATTTAAAATAATGAATAACTTTAAATTAAATTTATTTTATTGTATTTAAAATTAAATTAATAAAATGAAATTTTCTAATTTTTAATTATTGCCAACATTTGTTCGAGCACCCACCAAATTATTCTTAACATATGCCAAGTTATAACTATTAAAATTGGTATGCGGCCATCTTGTTTCCCACTACTTTGATTTGTTTTCACCGCCGCTGGGATGTGTCTAGGGCCTCTAGGGTCTCTAGGGTATAGGTCGATATTAGTTACACACTACCCGATAAGTCTTACCGATTAGCCGGGCAGTAAGTACTACACCATTTCCTTGAAGTGTTAAACGTCAGTTATTCGTGTTATTCTCAGCAAACCCTTTAGTTTGATACCCATATCATGGGAGTGCACAAAAACAGCTTAACGAATTTTAATGAAACTTTAGGGATTACAGAAATTTGAATTTTAAAAATCCCTAAATTACCAACTTTAATGAATTGCAATTATGACGTCATAACTTTGTACTCTCGTACAGAAGCTGGTGTAAAATTTTAAAGGTGTCAGTTTACTTAACTGTTATCTACCGACTCTGTTTTGAAAAAAGTAAAAATACATAAAATTGCAGATTATTTTTCGAGCGCAAATTCGACTTCCTCCCACGAGAGGCAAACAATGTTAACTCAATGGTGTATTTCCTATCTGCGGCTTTGAGCCCCTTCTTTGGCATTCTGATCGACAAGACCGGCCGGAATATGATGTGGATCATCGTGAGCATCATCACTACCCTGGGGGCGCATTTCATGCTGGCGTTCACATTCTTCAACCCCTACATTGGCGTGGTAAGTTCTACTTCAATACACCTAACTAATAGATGCTCATAACAATAACTAAATCTATTCAGTTTTTTGTATCATTTTATAACCATAAATGAAACGTGGCGGCTTCACCATTACAATCCAGAAACAAAATTACAGTCGTGACTTGGAAAAGACCATTGTCTCCAACCCCCTAAGAAATTTAAGGCGTTGACTCGTGGGCTCTTGTCGGGGATACCGGATAGTAAAGGAGTGGTCATGATAGAATATCTCGATCATGGAGCTCATGTTAAGGGGTCTTTGTATACAGAACAAATAAAAATATGGGTAATAAAATTCGCGAGGAACGGGAGAGGCAAACTCGCAAAAAATATTGTTCCATCAAGATAATGCTTTATAATAAAACGACATTTAATCAAAGCTACCAGCACCGTATTAATCTTATTGAACGCCCCTCATATCCAGTTCGCATATAACAAGTATATAATATACTGTTATATGATGACCGCCATATGGCTGTCACATCCGCAAAAATAACATATAGCGTTATCATATACTTGATTTAAAAATAAATATTAATTATTATGTATAAAAAAATAATCTAAACTTATTACTATTAAGTATATTTATATTATCTGCTTTTAATAATTTTTTTTTTATCGCGACTTCCTCACCTGTAACGACATCAGCCTCATAAGAGATGGCAAATTTAGATTTATATATAATTGCTATGCATACTTACCTACTTATAATTAGAATTAGGATTTTAAAGTGAAATTTAAAATATGACCATGATTTTTGTTCATAAACTAAGATCAATTTAAATGTTTGTTTCAATCAGGACAATGATGTAATCACTTTGCTTTATTATATTTTTAAATTCGTATAAAAATTGATTAAATCTAAATAATCAATACAGTATTGTCAGTATTGTCAATAGTAGAGCTGTTGCCGGTAGACCGAGACGAACATACCATGAACAAATATCAGAATTGTTAAAGAAAGTCAGGTAAAAAGTATTTCAGAGAAACGCGCAAGTATGAAGAGGTTAATGAAAGTAGGTGAAGCGAAAGTTGTTTCTCAGGATCGTCGTAAGTGGAGATCCATAGTGTCTGCCTACCCCCATGGAAAACAGGCGTAATTTTATGTTATGTTATGTTTATCAATTGCTTTATAATTTCGACTCGATGCTGTTTTTGTACAAAGAAATAATAAATCGGTCCCTGAATTCCAAACTTGATGCTACAATCTTAGACCATTAATAGAAAGACAGAGTCTCGGATTCTCAAAATGAAGTCTGCTAAAGGATGCCGATCTTAGAATAGGATGTCAATCGCGCCCCAGAGCTTTACAAGAAGTCAGTATTAAGTAAACGAATTAGTATGGATGAAAGTGGAATAATTTCCACGTTACTATTAACCACACACAAAACATCAGTAAATTAGGTAGATATTTACGCACAAAAACTAAAAAAACACTTTAGTTTATTGCTTTTGTTCACATAGGCTCCTCCTATACTATTATTTCGTCTGAGCCTGCCATTTGTCAATGGGTGATGTCTTTTAACATATGTATTTCTTTTCAGATTACACTAGGCATATCATATTCCTTGTTAGCAAGTTGCTTGTGGCCTTTGGTTCCATTCATTGTACCAGAAAATCAACTGGGAACAGCTTATGGAATGTGAGATTTTGTACTTTGCTCATTTTGTATAATAATAGTAAGACCTATGCATAATACTTAAATAATGATATATTTATAGCTGCCAAGCGGTGCAAAACTTAGGACTGGGAGCCGTTATGATAATGGCGGGAGCAATCGTTGACCAGTATGGATACTTGATGCTTGAAATGTTCTTCCTAAGTTGTCTTTTTGGTAAGATTACAATTGTGATATTATATTAAGGTGAATGCTCCTATTACCTAATGGTTCGAAATGTTAACCATATTTCTTAGATAGTTATTATTAATAGCCAAGACTTGGAACCGGTTTTAGTAAACTTTCGTTTGGAGTGTATATAAACCTGAATTATCAACCATTTTATTCTGCAAGAAGAGGCAGTATCATTCTATCTCTCTCAACATGTGTTTGTATGTATGACTGAAAACTTCCTGTACCAGATGACTGCGCTTTGGTGGTGTGCAGCTAGATCCGTTTGAAACCAGTTTATGCAACAAAACTTATTTAGTGGTTCCACTTTTTTACCGGTTTCCAAACCTTAATTCTAGCTGAGAACTGTTTTGCTGTAACTGTTAATGCGCATTTTACAGGAGACCTGATTAAAGGTAGTTTTAACAAACAGTGAGTACAAACCACTGTGAAATTAAACTATGAAACAGTTCTGTAGGCTCATATCGCAACGAAAAATTACCTTTAATGGACTTTGCTGTAAAATGCACATTTTAGAGTTACCATAAAGTTGCCTCTAAATAATAGAAGTCAGATTTGAAAACTATTAACAGTAGCGCTCTTCTCACGTACATTTAACTGGAAGATTAAATGCATGTAGAGGTTATAAACGATCAACTCGCGCCCTCTATATACTTGTCGGGTTCCACGCACTTCCCCTTGCAACATCGGGTAAAGACAGCCTTTTTTTATTACACGAGCTCAGCCGACAGGCTGATGGCCCACCTGATAGAAAGCGGTTACCTGCCTATGGACATATGTAACACCAAAGGCGCTACCAATGTGCTGCCATTCTCTAAAGAGAGACTGGAACCTGACCACTAATGAGGGAACACAACTCAAGGTTGTTATGGCGGTGTGTTGTAAAACCAGGGGTGTTAGCTATTCAGATAGGCAAATACCCCACAACCTGACTGAGGATTGTTTTTTCGCCTCTTACAATAGGCCGCAGGGAATTGTACTCTTTTTCTCTACCTACGTGTATAAACGGCTTTGCTTTATAGCCCTTTACCTTGCTTATGTATGATAGTATGCAAATTCAAAAGTTTTAATTCAAACTACATTCCACTGGGAGATATTTTGAAGGTTGTTCATATAATATAAAAATAAAATCTATTTCCTACTCTACCCCGTAATAAAAATTATTTTATAAAATATGATTATTCTACCTTTTTCTTCAGTATCATTGATTGCCGCTGTTCTCATATATATAATGGACTCTGCGAGTGACGGTGTGCTCAACATGTCTCCAAGCATGAGGGAGAATATGAAACCGTAAGTATTATATTATAGTATATTATGTTCCAACAGAATTTCTGCAAATTTTAAATATTGTTATATTCAAAGTTCATTAAAGTTCTTTTATCTTGTCTCAGTAGAACTACTTTCCGTATGACAAATACAAATCAGAATTTGGATAACAACAGATTTGTTGACTTTAAACTTTAACATTATTATATTTAAACAAGTGATTCGTTTTTTTATATTAGCTGGGAAAATTGTAAGTTATATTATTTAAAATGTCAAACGTTCGTATTTTACTAAATCCAGAATAGCTTCTCGATGTCGTCGCGTCGGAATAATAGAAAAATCAGGCAAACCTATGTTTATGTCAATAGCATCTGGCGATTTTTACGTGATATTCAGGCCAGAAAAAGTACTAAAATTGTGCAGACTGTACTAGGATTCATACCACATAATTAAGTACTTTAGCCATTGACCTCACTTAGTAGCCTTTATTTTAGCACTATTAAACTGGATTTAGATAATTGCTCATGGAATAGAATCTAATATGCAATTACACTTTTTGTTTCATTTTAGACAAGTTAGCAACAAAAGCTCCGATGACACACCCCATTTATTGGACAATGAAGAAAGTGGAGATTATGATGATACAGATTATCGCAGACCTTCTGATGCAGACTCTGAAGCAACAATTCCAAGGGACCATGCACTAGAACAGTCTGAAAGGATACGCACCAGATATTTGGCACAAATCCTGCCAAACACTAACATTCCAGAAAGACAATGAGAGAGAGATGAGAAATGACAAATAAAAACTTTGTATATATTTGACTATTTTAATGAATGAGAAATAATAGACAAACAGTTAAAATAAAATTTTATAGTATAATTTTAAACATTAAAGTAATTAATTAATTAAGTAATTCTTTTCTTATTGTAATTTCCTTTTATAAATAGTGTTATATTCCATGTAAAAGGCACTGTTTTCTGGCAGCATAAATTACATTTTTGACTCTATATAATTTTTAAATAATAATTAACAATATAAAATAGTAATAATCCCCATAGTCTGTAATAAATTTTTAATTTTACTTTGTTGTATTTTAATTTCAAATAATACAAGAAATTTACAATAAGCAGATCTCCATTAATATATAAATAAAACAATTCTAAGAACTAACTTATACTTTAAGTGCTGTGTTTTTAACACATAATAATTCATAAATAACAATTTATAAATCACATCACATATTCTATATAGGTAGTAATTGTGCAAATTAACCTATTCTTTTTACCTTGAACACCAAACTCTATACCATTTCCAGGTAATTGACTGGTAATAAAAGGAGATATCCAAGTTAAGTACCAGCGAGCACCAAAAACTTCTATAATATTATTTTTCCAGCCTTTATTATAAACAAAATCTTTAGATGCTTCAGGCACTACTCGGCCTTTTAGTAGATTATTAAAATGATAGAAAAATAGGAAACCTGT
This sequence comes from Dendrolimus punctatus, assembly GCA_012273795.1. Taxonomy (NCBI): domain Eukaryota; kingdom Metazoa; phylum Arthropoda; class Insecta; order Lepidoptera; family Lasiocampidae; genus Dendrolimus; species Dendrolimus punctatus. Next base: position 9,036,846 of record CM022536.1, read on the forward strand.
AAATATTCCCACAATAACATTAATCACCACTAAAAATACATACATGCTTTCTTCACTGAAATCTGCAACAAAACTAGCTAGTGGGAAAATAAACTTCAGAACTACAAGTCCATGGTTCCATGTTACAAACTGTGATAAAAACTTAACATTATAATAGAAAGAGTATAGCATAGAGATAAATATATAAAATGTAAATAAGATAAAGTATCTATGGTTGAAATAACCAACACAGCAAGCAAAAAAAGTGCAATGGTGATCTCTCTTTAGAATGCAAATGTTACATGTGTTGCAATGCCATGCCCGAGGTGGCCTCACACATTCACAAACAGAGCATAATGTCCAATTATCTTTCTCAAAGCTATTTAAAAACTTTCCTTTAATACTAGTGTCGGTGAACATTCCATATATCATATTCCCTATAACATTAATTAGTAGAAATGTAGCACAAGTCAGATGGACAAAGTGTGTGAAAGACCACAAGTCTACTACAGCTGGTAGAGCAATGCAAAGTTCAAAGTAAAAGAAAGCTGGTATCAACAATAATAGTATGGCCACATAAATACCATGTTCTAAAAACCTTTTTAATTGTTTGTTTTTCACAAATTTAAGTTTTATTAACATTTTGTATCACAATATTTTTAAGGCCACAACTTCTTGTATTATTTATATTAATTAATATTGAATTTATTAGTAATAAATGCTGTTTCCTGGTCTTAGTTAGACACCAACAGGATTACATAGTTTATTCTAGTGTGTGTGGTTGTTTGTCAGGTATCCGGTATCTGTAAAATTGAAATTATAATTTCAAGAAAATGCATAGAAGAGTTAAATTATTTAAGCTCAGAAAAGGAACTTACATTTATTAGACTTCTAAGTCTTTCAAGTGCCCACATTTCATACATGTCCTTAGGTAAAGGTTATGTTTTAATTTGGTCTGTGATTTTAATTGCTACAAACCAGAAACCATTCAAAACGCATATATACTTTTCTTCTAATATGCCGAATACAACCGTCATTTATGATATTGATAATAATTATTTTGTATTCACTTATTTAGCTTATTACGCCTTTAAAACAATAGATATATTAAATAAAATAGACGAACGAGCCTCAATAGCATAAAACATCATTTACCCATCCCGATAGATAGCGCTACAATCAGTATTATATTTATATTCCTAGATGACGTTACAATCTATAATTCTATAAATTCCACTAGGCTTGAAGCTTCCACCTTTAACTTGTTCTAAATATAAAATATAATATAATTGGAATAAAGACAAACTCGATAAAGACCGAATTATATTATGGTTTATAAAACTTTATACTTGAAACCAAAAGTAAAAAATAGTTTACATAATAATTTCCTGTAAAAGTGTATGAGATTTACCAAATATGTCCGTCACTAGTGGTTTTATTTATGCTCTTGTCAGCGTGATGTAATTATTCTACGTATTGTACAGCGCCTTCTTAAATATTGTTAATTACTCTAAATAAACTCTTAACTACTTATAATTTTGGATTTCTCTCAGCCCCTTGATGGCGCTAGTGTTCATACATTTTTTGATTCTCTTTTGGGAGATTCACAGGGATGCTTATAATAATCAAACAATATAGTCATTTATCTTGACAGTTGACAATGAAGGCAAATGTCATTGTCAAGCCAACGCCCGGGCATGGAGATTTAATAAATTGAGCCGAACAGAGGAATATTAGAATGGGGTTCTCATTAAGCAAAGTAATATATTATTTTTTTAATTTGGAAGGATAATAAATTCATGTACATGGTACATTACATAAGGTTCCCTTCACAGAGTAGATTTTTTAGTTCCCTTGGATTGCTCTATTAGAAAAATAAGAAACAAACGTTAAAAATTAATATTTTATTAAGCATTGGTTTTATAATATCTAACATAAAGTACTACATATAAATCTCCAAAAGCGCCAATATTGCACTTATATCTATAACTTTTCATTCAACAAACAACAGTCTCTCAAAATCACATAGAAAACCTTTGATTAAATATTATGAAAAACATGAATATGATTTCTAATAAATAAATGTATTGTGAACTAATTTCGACACATTAATCAGACTTACGGGTACAATCAATGGATTGGTCGGGTGTAATACATTTACACTTATGTTATAAATTATGTTACAATTTACGATCATTTCTTGTAGAAAGTCTTGCTAGGATTTTTAGCCATATCAACTAGAGTCTGTGCTGGCTTGAAGGGAGCCCCATAGAGTCCTTGGTATTCTTCCATCTTCCTCACTAGTTTATCAGCACCAAATTGGTCAACCCACCTACCACAAAAAGAAGAGTTAAAAATTATCCTTAAGTAACATCTTTTAGCTGCAAGTGAGGTGTTGAAATCCAGTAGTGTATATTAATTACCTAAAGGGTCCACCGGTGAATGGCGGGAATCCCAGTCCAAATACAGCGCCCACATCTCCCTCCAGTGGACTGAACAATATATTTTCTTCAAGTGATAATACAGCTTCGTTAACAAACCTGTTGAGTATTAATAATATTGTTTAGTTGTTTATATAGCATGCATGTTGTCAAAGTCTGGAAACGAACAGCTATGAATATCAAATCCACATTATGAAATACAAAGGTATCTATAATATAATAATAATTGGTTTTGCTCAGTCCAATGTTCAAAATATAGTTTTTTATAAATTTTAAGTTGTATTGTTTTCGAGAAACCTTTAACAATCTAAATTCTAAACAACAAAATGGTATAAATGTAGGATGGGTGGTTGGCTAGCCCTGGTTTCTGGTAGATGTCTTGTCAGATGGGTATTGTGATGTCTTTACTTTTACTGTGTTTTAATTAATATATGAGTTTGAAGATGATTACGTCGAAGTGAAAGCACTGCATCACCGCCGACTTTTATGGAGAGCACGCCGCCACATCCTCGATCCCGCTCACTTAAGATGAAGATTGATAAATAATGTATTTACTATCTTACATAAATTGGTATATTCATTCAAGAACTTGTAAAAAATGTGTAAATGAATAAACATAAAATATACATAGAAATAAACTATCCAATACAGTAGTCCTAACATCTAAGTTACAGGCTTGACCTAGTTTATAAGTTTAACTTTTGATGTCAATAAAAAAATGTTTTTTTTTAAATAACAGTAAATTTAATTTTGTTGAAATGGAACAATTTTTGTAAGTTACCTGGAAACCATTCTCAACTGGCGATCCTCGACAGTATTGGCACCACGGGGTTCCAGGGAATACTTGTCCTTCACCATTTGAATGGCTTCTTGGTTCACGTCGCGGTTCTTGCTCCCCTTCTCGTATATATAGAACCCTTTGCCAGATTTGCGCCCCATGAAACCGGCCTTAACCAGGTCCTGCATGATGCCCAAGTTGCCTCCGCTGATACGTTCGCCAAATGCCTGATTTTTTATACGTGTATTAATGTTTGTATAATATTTTATACATTTGAAACATTTCAATTGATTTAAAAATTGATTTACTTGAAGTTAAAATTGGAAGGAATACTGTAGTAAAAGTTGAGTGATAAAAAAACACATATATCAATCAATATGTACATAATATGTTCTGTATCTAGAAATGTATTTTAGTCTATGGCAACATTCCGGATTTTCATGACAATACTAGCATTTATAAATTCAGTACTTAATGTATTTCCATCATGGTTAATTATTTGCCACTTGTCAGTAGTTTGGTTCTATTAATTTTACTTACATACATTAATATCAGAAGACAGAAAGACATATTTTATTTATGACAAACACAACATAGAGTATGTGGTCAAATAGACTCCAGGACGCTGTCGGCGGGGAGAGTGCCCAAAATGCGGCTAGCATTTATTAAAATCATTTTTTTTACTTATCGATTGTTTTTTTTATGACTAGTTATATTTAGTTTAATTTTAGTTCATATTTACATAGAGTATGATCAAACAGTAAAATAACAGAAATTGCCTAAAACTGGACCCAGTCTCAATAGGGCAACTGAAAGCTTCGAATTACAAATATGAACCAACCTTGGCCAGGTCAGCCGCAATGTGTGAGCCCACATCGATGCCCACTTCGTCGGCCAACGTGGCGGCGCCCACTGGGAACCCGAACTCTTTGGTCATGTTGTCTAGTTCTTTGGGGTCCACGCCTTCTTGCAGCAGCCTTTCAAGACGCAATTATATTGCTTAGACAACAAAAATTGTTTCTCACTTTAACTAAACTAAACTCTTTCAATTAAGTTTCGGTTTACTTTAAGCTGGATGTCTACATCTTACTATCCATTATTTTATTTTCCCATTGAAAAAAATAATTTGAACAAAGGTAACGTCAAATTTTAACCAAGTAAGTAGGCAATAAGATTTAAAAAATACAATTGTGTGAATAAAGGAATTGAATTGGTTCCCTTTTACATTCAGTCAAATGTCATGTTGATTGAAGAATTTGTGTTTTCTTTTATGAGAAGAAAGATGAGCAAACAAGCGGATAAGCAAAATTGATCATTCTCTAAATTTATTTTGAATAAAAAAATCAAATGCGATATTTACAATGGTATAACTTTTTTACTTTTTATTCTTTGGTTCTCTTGCTTCAGTAGCTTGTATTCACCATCTGTGCTGGGCTCGGGCCTCCCATTATAGGGGAATGGACAGTATACCCGCCACGCTTGTCCAAGGCGGCTTGGCAGATTTGACACATCGGTTATCTCGATGTGCAGGTTGCATCACGATGTTTTCCTTCACCGTTGTTAGCACATGGTAATTGTAACAATATGGACATTAGGTTGGTAAACTGCCTGAGAGGTGCATGGATTCCAGCTAGGATTCCTACCCGCGCGCTTTGAACTTGGGACGCTTGCACAAGCCATTATGCTACCACAAACATCTACTAAACATACAATAATTGTTTTTTTTTAAATTCAATTAATGTATTACTGAACGCCTTCCAGGGGTCAAATTTAATATTATTTTTGTCCACAAGTTGCCAGCTGCCATCAAATTAACCACGCCAAAACTAAGAAAATTACATAGTCTCATTTATTCTAATACAAATTCTATGTAGTTAGAGGGAGAAAGCCTCAGTATAACGTTCGTTTGAATTATCTGTATTTGACCACAAATTTGTGGTGCTTCCCAATTAACCGTTATGACAGTTCGTTAATAAATTTGTGGTGGTTTCATTTGTGTCTGCGATGAACAGAACCTCCTCATTCATTACAACCTCATTTCATTACTACATAATATTGTTAAAAATCACTCATGTCACTTGCCTGACATACGTCTAAACATCAATACATATTAATTTCTAAAACTCTAAAACTACATATAAATAGTTGTGAAATCATAAAATATATAGTTAAAATCGTAACAGACTTTTAAATTTACTATATCAACAAAACAATTTGAAAAGGTTAACGAACTAGCCCGTTTTAAGGCGACTGACCCTGTTAAAATTCCCCTAAAAACACCTACATCACTTATCGCGAGGAGTTGATATTGATGTAGGTGTTGGGCCCGTTACCTGATGGCCTCGCTGAGCATGGTGCTGAGGATGCGCGTGGTGTAGAAGCCGGGCCCGTCGCCCACGGTGACCACCACCTTGCCCTGGCGCAGGCCCACGGCCACCGCGGCCGCCGCCGTGTCGTCGCTGGTGCCCGGGTGCCGGATGATCTCCAGCAGCTGCATCTTGTCCACCGGCGAGAAGTAGTGCATGCCTGCCGCGCACACACACACACACACTATTTGCAATTTGGTAGTTAACAATATGAAAAATATAGGCTGATTTTAATATATATCGTATATTACGACCTAAATATAACAAAAACAAATTGTCTTAACTAAAATATTAAATATTTATTGATATTTTTGAGAAATAAAATTGTTATATTGCAGCCATTAGCCACGTGACAATGAACGCCGATCAGAGCGCATGACGTCACAGTGTGCTAAACACAAGAAGTTATCAATGACTTGTTAGATAACACTTCAATGAAACAGATGTTTGTTTTGCACACTGTGACGTCATGCGAGACACCATGACAGCTTGACGCGTTTTTGTGACAAAATGTCAAAATATTTATAAAATTGCTAAATTAAATATGTTAATGTTGTTTTTTTGCTGAAATATTAATATTTTGGCTAAAATAGACCATAAGGCTCAAAATAAACCTGTTTCTCAAAAATTGACAACTACCGAATTATGTCACGAAATAGTTTATGCTAGTTACATCGAATAATCTCTGTATATATGTTACAGTCATAGTGATTAAATAACCATTATATATAATGACTAGTCATTATACATAATAGCAAAATTGACTAGACAATGTGATTAATTAATCACTTTATCCGGATATTATTCATAAAAGCGGGTCAAAGTTAGCCAAAGTATTGAATTAAATATTTTGTTATTGTATTCTTTAAAGAGTGATACCAAATACTTGTATTGATCTCTGTGTTTTATGTTAATTTTGTTTTAGGCAAGTGAGCTTTAAATTTACTTTATAAATTAAAGTTATATAACTTTATAACAATGTTAATTAATGTAGAATTATTATCTATGACAATTTTATTTTAATTTTTAGGCAAACTGAAATTTAATTTTAGGTGCGGTATAGATATACGGCACATTCATTTATTACTTCTAACCTAAAATTAATTATTAATAAAATTCAAACAAAAAAGTTCGGATTTGTGTTTGAATTTTATAATCTTTACCTATACCTATTTGTTTTATTACATCATCAAAGGCTTCAAAGATATTACATAAAATTTCTAGTAAATGTGATTAATTCTGTGTAAATTATCACTTTATCTTAATTGAGTAGACATTATAAATAATGGCTAGATAATATATATGATATCCGGATTTGTTATTGTGGCTGTAACATATATATAATTCTTCTGTATGTGTGTTGACAGTGAACTCCTCCTAAACAGCTGGACGGATTTGAATGAATTTTTTTGTGTGTGTTCAAGTGGATTCGAGGATGGTTTAGATTCATAAATAAGCCCGGCGGATGGCGCTGCAGTCGGTTTCTAAATTTTATTTCTTCAGGGCAGGACAACGTCTACCAGGACAGCTAGTAGTATATAACAATTTTGTTCATCTACATATATCTAAATACATATAAATCTGTAAATGTTTCGAGTTTCTACATTGCGTTTAAACCTGTGAAAAAAAATCAGGGGATGATAATTTGGACTAGGAGATTCCGAAATTGCATTTTTTTTTAACAAACGTGAGAAGAAACCTTGCTTTTTTTATTGCATGAGTTCAGCAGACAGGCAGACAGTTCATTTCCATAATGTGTATCAAAAAGAAACTCAAAGGCATAACATGTATCAAACTTTATTACACTTGGTTCATATTCCAATGTATCAAAGTCTGGTAATGGTCAAAGTGAGGAAACCAACTTCATTTTTAAAAAGCGTCCAAGAGATTGAGTGTATCAGATCTTCTATGTCTACAACAGTACTATTTGCTATCCTTTAGTATGACAAAAATGGCAAAAATCATTGCTCACCAATTACTTTGTCGGGTCGACTGCTCCCAGCAGCAATTTTGGTGATGGGTATAGCACTTGTATTTGTCGCAATGATACAGTGTTTTGGAACTACTGCCTCTAACTCCTTGATCACTTTATGTTTGATATTAATATCCTCAAATACAGCTTCAATGACACAATCCACAGTTTTAAACTTAGCATAGTCTAAAGTTGGCAGCAAATTGGACATGTATTTGTCCCTTTGCAAACTGAAATAACAGGTGACTTTGCATTAAAAACTCGCATGACATATATGTATATAACACTAGCTTGTGTCCGCAAGTTTGATCGGGTAAATATAGATTTCTAGAAGTGGAGGACCCAGCATTAGGAATCCTACATGCGATCCTCAGAAATGTCCATAACACTATCTACGGAAGGTAGAACTACAATTGAAAGCAAAACATTATACTTAGGAGATCATTGTTGTTGCTTTGACAATCATTTGTTAATTAATTGTAAAAATAGCGCCAATAAAACGCGATCGCAGCACCCTCTTTTGACTATATTTTTCTATGCATTGGGAGCAGTGCTTTTTTCTGGATGTCAGGTACCCAACTTCTTTTTACACCCCTGACCATGCATCACGTGCAATGGTGTTAATTTACATTTAATATGGTTAACACATCAAGTGGGATAATTAATCAGAGTACTATGGTTGTCATACAGAAGGTCTTAAGCCAATCTCATTGGTTGTATGTAGTGTATTAACAATTATTGTTCACAAGTATTATAAGAACAATGTGTAAAGTGGAAATATCTGTATACTAATCAGGAATTTATATGGGTCATACTTATTTTTTATCAATAAAGCATAAAATATCTTACCCAGAGATTCTTTTCCTTTTCACAGCATTACTGAGCCCAGTTTGTATTTGACCTACACCTCTGTATAAACCAGCGTTTGTTGCATCTTTCATAACCACATGATAGCCTTTGTCTATGGACACTTGCACAATACCTGCTCCCATAAGGCCAGCACCAAGTACGCCTATCTATTTATTACATAAAAGAAGTCACTTTTTATACATGAATATTAAAAAATTGATCAAAAATAACAGGGCTGAAAACTTTAGATTGACAGTATTGTGAAAGTGAATGTTGGTTGTCTGGTAAGTGTAGTTTTATGAATAATTCCAAAGGCTAAGAGTAATATTGTTGCTTAGGTAACAATACAATACAAATCAAAGATTGGACATGTTTTATATGTCATTAGATAGCCAATTTTGGTGTGCATCCAATGATGGTCCAAACATAATATGTTCAATATTCACTTGAGCAGTATTGTTACCTAAGGGACATATATATGCCTATTTAGCATTTGGAGACTTTGTATATGTTTGATACATATATTATATTGATTGCAGCTCTTACAAGCAACTACATCAGTGTGATACTATGCCAATACAGAAATCTATGTGTAATGGTTAGCCTTAGTTTTGTATGTTGAGTGAGAGATCCGATGGTCCACTTCCCCCAATACCATCTACCCTATCACTTACCATCTATCTCATCCTAAAGAATGGCAATGCATATTAGCTTTACACAGGAGTGAAAAGCTAATAGGAAGTTAGTTATGGTAATCACTTTCCATTACTTGACTCATCTGCCCGATTACAATAAAAAAAATGTCTGCATATTCCTATGTTCATATAGCTTAGAGTATTGCAAATAATAATTTAATTTAGTGCTAATGCTTCATTTGACAAGCACACTGCCCAAAATGGATTTGATTGTTTATTATCAATCAATTGTGACAGTTCTTTAATGTTAATTCATAATATATAATATTTCTTTGTTGTCCGAAGGGAACTTTCTGCTGAAGTTTTTTATTTTCATTAGAACATAAGTTGATTTAAGTAGGGTACCATACATATTGTTCTACACGTTCATAACGACTTCTGCCATATCCTATCATTTGAGTTACCTTGTTTATCTGCTTCAAGCTTTAAAGATATCACATGGACATACCGATTTGACATCAACTTTTGACTTCCGAATCTGTTCTTTTTGCATTCCGTTTGTCCCCTGAAGAGGCCAATGAGCCCTTTGCTCTGGGGTGTCATCGCGAGCTCGCCAAAGCCTTGAGCCTCGGCTTCGAATCCTGCACTAGGGCCTTTATCAACACCTGTTCTTACTACCTCGAGAATCTAAAGTTTGAAAGATATTAATATTAGTTTTGGAACTGTCGGGTTATTATGTTAAACCACTTTAACGCACAATAATACATTGATGTTTCAGTATGTTTGGATTATTGTATTATCGGGTTGGGTTTACATATATGTCCTCGGATGATTTTAATGGTTAATGTGTTTAGGAATATATTTAAGACTTATTTATAACAACTGAAATTGGTTTTGAGAGGAAAAAATACATATTCAATTAATTATCGAAGTTTGAAATTCACGACAATGATCTGGTAATTTTGTCGCCGAGACGTTTTTTGACGGGATTTATCGAAATAGTTGACTGTATGTATCCGAAAATTTAAATATGTGGAGTTTTAAACAGTCGGTTAGGTTAGGTTTTGTGTAGACCAAAGCGCATGAGCCGAGCGAGCCAAGCGAGCGAGCCGCGGTAGCGGCCGGCGAGTGCCAGAACCGACTGTAACCATTCACTATTTATCTTATATATTAGTGAAAAACAGAAGTGAGGTTAGATTGACAAAAACATAAATAACTCAGGAACTATACATTTCCCGCACATAGGAGTTGCAGAAGGGGCGAGTTTTCCTCCAATAAAGTCATTACTTATGATATCGGGGATATATATGTAAACCACACCCGTATTATCTTACTACCCTTAACATTCACCTAATAAAATAGATCGCCACCTTTTAAAAATTCAGATTTACATTTTAAATAAAAATGTAAGTATAAAAACATGTAATTTTTTCGGGAATAAAATAATTGATAGGTATGTGAAATTTTCTATAAATTGAATATTTAATACATAAAGACACTTAAGAGCCAAATGGGGGTGGGTCTTGGACAAAATCTGAGTGGCATACTTTCTAAAGCTTGAACTGTTGTTAGTAACATTAAAAGTGTACTAATTAAAAAAAAATGGTATAATTACATTACAGTATAAGCACATGATAGACAAGAAGTCCTTGCGGTATATAGAACTGAAGTTTGGAAAGTAAGGGAAACTTTTAGGAATATACTTTTTTCAAATAACCTTTAAAGGTGCTGGGTAGAGTCCACGGGATGCCTTCATAACTTGTTCTTTTGCCTTTTTAAACACAATGTTCTTAACATATTCCAATTGCATAACCATGCCAGTCACTTTCTCCACTAGCCCTTTCTTTGACCTGTCAACTTTAGTTTTGCCTGATGCTATATCTTTGGCAATCTGCACAGCTACATTTTCTAGATATTTCATTGTGTTTTCTTCTGGCAACCCAAGTCCTTGAAACAAAATTTTAATTTATTTTGGACAGTCCATATTGTTACGAGCTATACAGGACTCGAATTAAAATGTCATTGGAATTACTATAGAGTTTATTAGAACTGTACAAACACGTATAACATAGGTACAAATATAACTAGATGCAATAAGCTCCAATGTAATACACAATTCAACAGTCTTACTCGTATCGTAGTCGTCGCTTGACTGCCCCACCCCTCCGTTCGGGCATCGTTTAATAATAAACTGTATAATACTGACAAAGGTGCCACATTCACTGAGTTAATCTGCACATCTGGCAAGCTGACGCAATGCAATAAAAACAAGGATTAGTTCGACACTAATGACGGCCATAAAATAAGTATGATAAAAAGAGGATGTTTTTAAATTTTAAACATGAAGTGAAAAGAAAAACAATAAACTGTGTTTTACGACAGCCAGGTGTGCGTTCTTGCGTTATTTGTCGGTATGAAACAATATTTATGATGATGAAAATAAGTTTTTATATTGTTTTTATTTCAAGCCTTTGAATATGAACCATTTTTTTGGTGGTAAATATGGTATATGTTGTAATTTAAATAATTTTAGTGCAAGGACCATAATTTAAATATCTTTTGCAGAATGATGATGCAGGTATCCCTGCAGAAAGAGTAAGCCAATATGTCAAAACCGCCAATCCAACTTGAACAATTGTAGTGGTAATTCTGTCAATTCTCTTAAATGGATAAGTGCCAGCAGTAGGCTTTTATGTAAGAATGTTATTATTATATTTTATTAGATTAAAGATCTTACCTGGTCCCAAAGGCGAAACTAATAAATCAACAATTCCTAGTTTTTTAGCTTTATCTGCCTTGACTGTTTTACCAGTGAGAGCTAAATCTAAAGTTGTAGGTATTGAAGTCAATACTGGCATTCTGAAAAAAAAATATGTAGCGTTATTAATTATAAACAAATAAATTTCACAATAATAACCTCTGAAGGGTAAAACATTAAAAGCAATCATTAAACTATTCACTTTTTTCTATTGATAAAAACAACAGGGCATAATAATTGTAAAAAAAAATATAAAAAAAATTCAGTCACCTACAAGTATCATAACTATATTTACTGAAAATAGTTAATTGATAATTTAAATAACCTAACACTGAGCCTCGGTCACCAAATTAAATGGGTAAGGTTTCTAGAAGACTGGCTGTGTTACCTTGCTTGATAGTCATTTTTCATTAAAAATAGGTAACCTAGATATAGTAGGATTAAAGTATATTTATTTGCAAACTTCATATGCAAAAAAGAAAATTATGAATTAAGATAACAACTCATTTTTATTCTGATAAAATCTCAGAATACAATGTTGAAAACTAATTAATATATCAATCAAATATATGAAAAATTCTCATCAATTACTAGACACCACATGTACCTCTGAGTGCCACCTCCTCCAGGCAAAAGTCCCAACATAACTTCAGGTAGTCCAAAACCAGTTTTGCTGTCTTTAACGGCAATGCGATATTTACAAGCAAGAGCTGTCTCTAATCCTCCTCCGAGACAACTTCCTTGTATGGCAGCTACATAAGGCTTTTGTGATGATTCTATCCTTCTGAATATTTGATGACCTTAAATATATATGTTTTTTTTTACAGTAGTAACAAAATCTATTATATCATATTAAACTATGTACATATTTATACACCATATGATATGCACATCACTGGAATATATTAAAAAATTCCTATAAGTTTGTTGCCAGTTATTAATTTCTATAATTTTTTATCTTGGTGTGCAATAAAATGTCATCAATCTATTATTTCAATGTTGGTATGACCCAGTTTTCAATTATGGTTCAAAATTAAATTAAGCACCTCCACAATGTTTTAAAACGCAGTCTTATAATATAAGTGTTTGTATAGAGCATTCTAAAATAAAACAATTGAAAAAATTAAGCTTAACTACTAAAAAAACATAACTTCTTAACATGAAAGTCATATTCATTCACTCAAACCTTGGAATAAATACAATAGTAATAATTAAACTTTACCACGCTTGGATAGATTGACAACTTCTTCTTTCGTTTTGCAGCTTTCTATCATGCTAATATCAGCTCCAGCAATGAAGCATCCTGGCTTGCCCGATATAAATACAGCTGCTTCGATAGCTGGATTGGAGTCAACCTCATTATTATGCTACTCACTTCATCCATAACAGCTACATTTAAAGAGTTTACCTATAAACATTGCATGTATTGAATTTTTATGCTTATTTTAATGGAATTTACCTACAATTTAAAGGATTCACAATTTTTATAAGAAATCTTACTGCGTTTTTAGCGGGCTGGAAATGTTAGCTTTTATGTTTAAAACAAGTATAACTTTTGTAACTAACTTTTTGGACATACTTATTGTTTTAAATAGTGTATATTTTTATTTTCTTTTCTTTGTCTTTATAATAAAAGTAGAAATTGGTTCACCTTAACATTCGGGCTATCTATAGTAATCACGTAAACTCCATCGACAATTTTGCACTTTGTATGAACTTGACTGGCTGCAGCTGCGGCATAGTTTCTGCTGTGATAATAGCCTATACAAAGAAGAGAAAAGTTACAAAACAACAAATACTGCTAATACAAGCAAAAATATTCAGAAGACAAAAAGTTCCAAACGCTGAGTGGTGCTTACCAGTTAGAATTAGGTCTTTGCGGCTCCTTAAAATCTTAAGTGCATTCAATATTTTGCTGTTAGCCATGTTTATTATATTTGTTTAAACTAAAAGCTTAACGTAACAATATGAACTTTACTAATTAAATAATTTTGGATTCAGGACTTTGTACCTAAACTTTCGACGTGATCTAAGATGTTAGAAGGGGTGAAGATGAGGTGGGGGACAACCGGACTATATAAGTATTATCTATGGACTGGACGATAAAAGTATAAAAGTCGCCTTTCCGCCTTTCGTTTGTAGCTCACAACACCCAAACTCACTCGTTCCACATGGCGACCATAGTTGATATGGTCAGGGCGAAACTAATAACGTCATAATTTTCAATCACAGAGCTCACTATTACAGACTACTCAATAGGTTAACATTAAAAAATACGTTATTTTCAAATCAACCAATAATGTTTGTGTATTTAGTCGTTTATGCCATCAACGCTCCACAATCCATTCCACTAGAGTTTATGATTGTAACGTCGCAAGCAGGTGGAACATGAAAATCGCGGTGGTGAACGTGGTCGTTGTGAGCCTCTTGTGGAACGTACTGAGAAAATATTATGTCAATGTGACGTACGTGACAGTTATAAAGAGTGGAAGGAATGAAATCACAGAGTGTGATGGATTGAGATTTTTTAAAATATTTATGGCTTGGCAACTAGGCCTTTAGGCCAGATTGAAATAAAAATACATGTAAGAACCCATTCACTTTCCAGCGTAGCAGTCCTCCACGTCCCGCTAAACTAAGCAGAATGTCTCCTGAGTGTTGCGAGCTCCGCCCACTGCAGAACAGTGAATGGACCTCTTTAGAGCCTAGGCACACGATGCGTTGTGACGGTCGGTGGTGCGATATTGAGCCGGTTGCTAGTATGGACCATCAATATACTCTTTGGTATGGACTATTATCCCTTATTCTTTGCGACATAAACAATGCTTTTTGACATACGCATAATAATAAATCTGTTTGGGTTCCGAACCAGTTACCACCGACCATAGTAATAGTGACGTATTTTTTATATTGCTCGAGTTCGTTAAACAGGCAGACGCACAAAGTACATTGTATATATAAAGAGGCAGGCGGCCCAACTGATGGAAAGCCGGTTACCGTCGCCTATGGATATTTGTAACATCAAAGATGCTGCCGCTCTCTCTCTAGAGGGAAACTGGAACTTGCCCATTAATTCCAGAATCTATGTCAAGATTGTTATGGAGACATACGTCAAATCCATCCAGATGGGCAAATACCCTACCATTAACTGGCTATGGGGTTGTTTTGTCGCCTCTTACGACAGGCCACGCGGCAGCACGAAAATATATTTTCTCCATCCCTGGACGGATAATAAGTTCATGCACTATCACGCGGTTGCCCAGTTTTTATATATCTACATCTGTATACATAACGATCTTGCTACACTGACCTCTCATAATAGAGGTCAGCGTCTTGCTATCAATTCCTGTTTTTATGAAACTAGTTTTTAACCGCGCCTACGTCTACGTACGACTAATGACAAAGATCAAAGTTTTAATGACGTTATTCCTTATGAGAGGGATTCCCGGTAACTTAATAACACTAATATTGGATCTTTTAATACAATGATTTCCGAACGAGGCACTAAGTGCTTCTGGTAAGGGTGCTATAAGGGTATTATGAAAACTGGCCAGTTTTCATAATACCCTTGTCTTTTAATGTTTCATCCCAGGTATTGCAACAAGTAAGTCCGATCTAAGAATAACGCATCTTAATTGTTATGGAATAGGGTATTATAACTCTTGTTTATTTAGGCGGAAATCTTTTTATCATACAGGTTTCGTTGCATTACATTTTTTTGAAGTGAAACTTCTATATAGACGGGGGTCTTACGATTTTTCGCTCAGGAAAAGGTGTCACAGTCACCGTCACTAATTCTTACATTTCATTTTTTAAACTCGTGATATCTTTCGAATGGAATGTCCGAATTGAATAATTCAAAAAGTTATATAAAGGTATTGAAGCAGTCTTGAATATGAAGTAATTTATTTTGATAAGGATTAATACCAAAATATAAATAAAGAGCCGTTTCTAGCGGCGGCATTTTAATTAAATTTTTAAAATAAAAGAACACTTATTGTGGCATAACTGTAATAGTTAGGCATATGCTGCTGCGACACTTTTTGTAGATAATGATGTGTTCTGCAAAGTCGTAGTACATTATGTCATTCTATCACAATAGCTTTAGCAGTGCACGCGATTTTAGGTATTTTTTACACCTTGCGTTACATTATTGGAGTTTTAGTAAGGATCCCTAATTTTTTGTAAATATAATGTAGCCTTTGTCACCCGGGGATAGTGTAGCTTGCCAACAGTGAAAGAATTTTTCAAATCGGTTCAATAGTTTCAGAGCTTCTTCAATGCAAACAAACAATCTAATCTTTCCTCTTAATAATATTAGTCCAGATATTCATATATTTACTTTAAAATTAATTCGATATGTGCATATTACAAAAAGCGTAAGATTTTGCGCTAGAAGTTGTTTAATAGAATTGGGAGCTGGGTTGCCCTAAAAAGCGCTTTATTTATCTCTGAAAGCGCTACTGAAGCCCCACTAAGCCGAAAGCCGGGGAAATCCCATAAACGAGAAAGCGAGCGAGACAGCGAGCGAGGTGTACCTCGTCCCTCTAATACCTAAAATCGCGTTTAGCGCATCGGAATGTGCGATGTTCTGAACTGACATTGATGGAGGCAAACTTAAGTTTGTATCGAACTATACCTGTGCTAATATTTTCTTAACTTTTGCGCCTTGTACTCGTATACATAATAAAACTACGTTTATTACCGCGCTGAAAACCGTTAAAACGTAGTTTTATTATCTTTACCTCTGCTCTCCACGTGACTGGGTATCACTGCCACTATTTGTGGTCTATGTAAAAAAAATTAAAAAATAGAGAGTTTGTTAAAGAAACAAATTAACAAAAAGAAAACTGCCTGAAAAATACTGGCATATAAAAAAGTGGAACCGACCGAGATGGACAAGTTACAAAGAAATATATAACATAAATCCAACTGCAAATGTTGTTTGGAGAGAAGACAAAGGGGTTGTTTTGCATTGCTCATGAGGACTTCGACATTTTCAACAATGTAGACATTTAAAAGTGGCTTTTGAGAAGTTTTTCATTTTGGAAAAAAGTATATTCAAGAAAGTTTTAATGCTGTAAAATAAAATAAAACTTCAACGGATAAGTGGGAAAACGAATCGCAACGGACAAGTGTAAAAACGAATCGCAACGGACAAGTGGAAAATTTTCAACTGATAAGTGACAAAATGAATCGCAACAAAATTTCATGTTTATGTACTTGTCCAATTTGAAAACCTGCCCGTAAAACTTCAAGTTAAAATTTTGTTGCGATTTATTATCGATATATTATCGATATTTGTTTCTTCTACTTATATAAAAATATAATTAGATTTTTTATATAGGTATATATAAACCTTCAGTGAAAAAATATCTTACTACTGATGAAAACCGCTTGAATTCGCTGCATGGTTTAGAAGGAGTTAGCGGATATACAGACACTCTTAAATCAGCTTTGTCTTATACTATGTAAAGAAGAAGATAAATGGCACTGCAATGTATATTGTTTTCTTTTGTATAGTGATTTATCGTCATGTATAATGCATGTATAACGTTTCATTCAGCAGAGATAACGTTATAAGACCCACTTGTTGAGACCCCGAGGGTGGGTAGTCGGTATCCATGGAAACGGTGCGACCAGTCTCCACATCCCACACCCTCCTCGCCCGAGGCCTCTTCCACTCATCTCTCGCAGAGTGGGGTCGCGCGTCACTGCGGGTAATTACCTACACTTCTAGAGCTGTTGATGGAGCGCTTCACTGTACGGTTGCAAGTAGGTATATATTTTCTTTATTTAAATTCTCTCAAGTAAAAAATTAAGGTAAGACTAATTTTAAATTACCATAATAATTCAATGTAATTTTTTTGATTATATCGAATTACAAGTTCCCAACGAAGTCAGAATATATATTCGAATATATTATTATCTACCTATAATATAATAAGTATATTTAGTTATTAAGGATAATTTCCAGTTATTATTTTTGCCATTTTACACTGCCATTCCTTAATTATTTGTGTAAACTTGTCGATAATAACGATTTGTCCAGAAAAAATAGAAGAAATCGCTTTGAGCGATAAGACTTCCTCGTGTGCTTTTTCTTTAAAGGTAAATTAATTTTTTCCCAGTGAAAAATAAAAAGATATATTTAATTGATAAATATTGATATTGTTCAACCCTGAATACACTTAACTTTGCCGGACGTTCAATTCAAAAGCCACAAAGATTTTCTGCTCTCATAGATTTGAACCAGGAAATTAATTTTCTTGCAAGTTTGTCCTCGAGTCTGATGAGATTATGGTAACAGGACTTACAGGTGCGTAATCATTTAAATGATCCACTGCTAGGTGTCTCTGCGTTTGAAGCGAACAACGGTATAGGTATCCGCTATGGTTATCCAAGATAAAAAGATGGGCTTCATTCACCGGCTATATAAATCATAGAAGAGAAAGAAGCGTGATTTGACTGAAATGTAACTGGAAATATACCTAAATAAAATATGATTCAAACATTGGTATGAATAAAGTTAAGAGAATGTACTAAGCCGTATTTCCAACAAATGAGGTTGGTAACTCAATATAATGCTGTGCTGGTATTTCATCTAGTACAGTGCACATATTGCACAGATTTTTATGTTGTTTGTAACTTTCAACACTTTGAGACAGTCATATGCACATAAGATCAGAAAAAACTACCTGCCTAAGTGGTAAGACTACTTAGGTACTATAATACTAACTTGTTGAAACTGCCGCTAGTGTGGGACGCGACTTGCGTTGACACAATGGCGGAATCACATCTTCCAATGTCTAAGTCAGGGGCTGGCAACTGCTTCAATAGCTGAGCATCTTAAACGGCGCAAATATGGATCCCTAGCTAGGATCACCCGTGACCAGAAGGCTGGTTCACATTTGCGCAACGAATCAGTATTGCCATTTAGCGTGGCAATGCCACCAGCCTTCTGGGCACGCTTCCCTCTGGCAGCGATTTGTTTTTATAATAAAATGTGTGTAGTAATGTTATAATAAATTAAAATGTTTCATGTTAATAAACGTTTTATTATAATATATAATATTGGGCAAAGCTTATTCAATCCACTAATATTGAAGCTTCTATTTATAGATATAGTTTCATTATGACTATTATTTAATTTGTTCCCTTTACATTTCCCACAAGTGGAGCACTTTACCAGAACAAGCGGATTTACTGAAGTCGAAGGGTGTTGAAATGAATTGATTCAATTCTCGACGTCGCACGGAGAGTGGGTGGGTTGGGTGCCCCTTTTCCCAACCTCCTCACTTTATTTCCAAAGGCTTAGAACTTACGGAAACTATACAGTTTCATTTATTTTTCCAATTTGTTTACAAATCAGTATAGCGGTTCAAATAGAACTATTTGGATTGTTACCACGTTGCCCGGCTTCTGGGCAGTCTTATCTAGAGAAGATGGTGACCTAGCTTCAGTATTACTATTTAGTAAATGGAACATTAGTAAACCATTTAGATTCCGAAACAAAGAGGATACCTCTTAGTTTTAGAATCCACCTAGCCGTGTTTTACAAAGCGAAATGGACATTTCTTATACGGCAGCCCCGGTAGGTAATGATGACGTTCAGGTAATATTTTCCAGATGTTTTGCTTCACCTAAGGATAATAATTGTAATAGTAACAATGTCCAAAATTCAATATCATTCCGGAAAAAAAGGAAACTTAGTAAGAGGCCAGGATTCAAATCCATATCCATAGAACGTAACGCGGGTGCCTTGGCCAGTATGCTACGATGATAAGTACTAGATTTTCAGAGTAGTTTTATGTAAATTATGTAAAAATGTAAACGACGCGCAACTTTACCCGAGCATTTGTAGGTGCAATACTCGACATAAAGTACTTGTTCTGTACTGGCAAGACAGGACTGAAAGTGAATCTGAGTGTAGACGAATCTGAGGAGAGTTCCGAAATAGCTTGATCGTTGGGACGGTTGTCACTTGTGTCAGTTTCCCACATGTGTGAATTGCAGTCTGGAGAGGACAGGGTATGGTACAGGTATTACCTACACCTAGGCCAGGGCGCGCCGATAATGTTAAAACTGGCATTGACAAGCAACATTATTGTTATTAAGCTCTAAATACAACAACAACAATACTCTTTATTGTACACCAACATATAAGTAACAACACATGATAATGTAGTAGTACAATGAGCGGCCTTATTGCTTAAAGTAATTTCTTCGAGGCAAAGTTTGGATGAACAAAGATTTTATTAAAAATAATCAGTATCAGTACTTAACTTGAAATACTGGATACCCAATTCAAAATCAATTAAGCGTTTCTCCTGTCACAGATTTGAACTGGAAAATTAATTTAATTATTCTTATTTATTATTCTTATTCTTGTCCTACTCTTAAGAAGATATGTTATATAGTAGTGTACTTTAAAGGAACACTTCTATGCCATTTCAGCAGCCGTATACTGGATACCGTGTTACGAAAAGTATATTAGCCTTTTAGGCAATCACTGTAGTAAACTAACGTGTCTGTTGTAAAAGGCGACAAAACAACCCACAGACAGGTGGTAGGGTATTTGCCCGACTGTATAGCTACCACCCCTGGTCTAAAAAACCTTGGCATTAGTGGCCAGGTTCCAGTCTCCCTTTAGAGAGCGGCAGCACATTGGTAGCACCTTTGGTGTTACAAATGTCCATAGGCGATGGAAACCGCTTGCTATTAGGTGGGCCGTCTGCCTGTCTGCTGAACTCCTGCAATAAAAAAGAGTATAATTACTTAAGTAGGTAACATATTTAAAAAAAGTAGATAAATGTCGGTTAATAATTAAAATGGCCGGTAAATTTTGCAACATTTTAATTTATAATTTTAAGCATGAAGAATTGATAAATACGTAGATAACTGTTAATATTATTCGTAGATAAGACCATAGTTTAACCCGCTTAAAAGGCATGTTACTATTAAATTATAAAGTCTATCAAATTATTATTTCTATTAAATTAAGATGCAACAAATAAACATACTTCATGTAATCTACATATAGGTACTAGTTAACACGTGGATCAAAAACACTGCAAAAACTTTGTACCCTTTTTACGAAAATTGCGCGGACGGAGGAGTATGAAATTTCGCACACTTATAGTTTATACCTTAGATGGAGTACCGAGTGTTAATATTTTGTAAGTTATGCACAAAAATACATTGAATCAACAAAAATTACACACACTACCATGCATTTGACAAACACACACACGCGCATATAATATACTCTTTTGTTTATTGTTGAAGTCAAATTAACAGTGTAGCCTTGCTGAAATCTGTGATTATTGAAGTATGGTTTTTGACAACAGAACCTTAATAATGTTTAAACTTATAATTTAAATTAATAAGTATAGTCGAATTTTGACCACGGGCGACCAACTAGATTTTATAATCATTGCAATAGTTTTCACGCGATTTTATTATCATCAAATACGATTTCGTATCCCTCAAAAACTGGCATAATGCAGATCAAAAGTATTATGTATCAATTGTCTTTAAATACCTGCCTGAATATTGCAGTATTTTGTACAGTCATGTCACACGTCTAAGGCTGCCAATATGATACAAACAAACATCGTCCATTAGTATCGATACACAGATATTATTGAAAATTATATGAAAACTATAGATTATATAGTCCATGCTAAATATTACCTTTATATGGTTGCGAAATATACGTATTTTTAATAGAGAACGAGGAATATATATGTCAAGCTCTAATGCAATGCCACTTGTTTAGTCTTTTGCCTTTTTAATCTTCTACTGTTTCTAGGTACAGCTGGAAAAACTCCAAAGCTTGTTCTGGACTATGTCGGGCTTTGAATCTATAGTGGGAATACTACACATAGTCTTTATGGCAATACTTATCAAATAAAGATTATGCAAAAGGATTTATGAAGATAACTTACTGATAGAGTTCTGTAAGTGGTACTTATTTTAGTTGGTTGGTTGGCTGTTTTTTGTGTATTATCGTCAGAAACTGTCTATTACGCTATTATTATCATCTATATAGAGTTTTAAAACTCTCATATATAGATAGAGATAGATAATGCTACTGCAAATGATGTAGAAATCACGATACTTGACGATTATTATTTATATAATAATCGTCTTTTATTTGTTACTAATATTATAAACGTGTAAGTAACTCAGTGTGTCTTTCATACTAAAATTACAAAAACAATTTGATAAAAATTGTTAAATACTTATGCCATTTTAATAACAGGGATGCATCTAGTGAATCGCTGATTCTGAAACAAGTAGTACAATTTAGTCGGAATATAGACTCAAAGTTTACGCGAGCGGAACCGAGTGTAAAGCTAATATAATAAAATAAAGTCTAAACGGAAGCAAAGGTTTTAAAAATAATGAAAAGATAATTGCATATTTTCCAGAAAATTGATACAGAGTAAATGGTTCATGCTATAGTAGTAGCTAGTAGGGTGGTTTTATCCCCCGAAGAGCACAGGGGGGCAATTTACAGATTTAGTAGCTTCCGTTCTTAAGGACCGCTCATGCGCTACGGATGACAGTGGCTAATCTTCTAAATGGAGTCTACATAGACTACTGTTCACTTATATGCTAGAGTATATAAAGTAACAAGGTACGAGGCAGCCGGGCGTAGTCCGTCAGAGGCATTCAATTGGACGTGCCGTGATTTTGCGGCCGCCGAATCGCGCGAATTCATTCGAAATATTTAATTAAATTAAATTGCTATAATTAACAGTGAACTCTGTGGGTTTTCTCTAGACGACCTTAAAGTTTTTAGTGGTCATTTTTTATTATCTATTTGGTAAGTAAATAGTCATTGTATAATTTAAAGTTCAATTTTATTTAACAACAGTCAATTCAGCACAAGTAGAGGAATGCGCTATCTCATATATATAGAGTTTATAATAATGTTATTGACCTAAATATTTTATACCAATTTTGTCAAGTGATACATATTTTAAAAAGTAACGTGTATTTAAAATGAAATTTGTTAAAAATATCGTTAAAAATTATAATTATATTATAAAAAAATATTCTGCGTCACATTTTAGTATCCTTCAGTTTTAAGTACGAAAGTATACATAATAAATATTGATATTTATGTATGTTCCCATATATAAAGTATTGAGACAGATAGTAAAACTGCAAACATCACACTATGTTCTTTTGTAGGTATTAATTATATTACACAAGACATACGTACATGTTTAGAATAAATATTTCACTAGAAAATGTGTGTTGTTACAGATACCCTTTATTTACAGTCTTATTATCCAATATTTATAATGTTAATATTGAAATTCAACTTGTGTTTGCTCTATTAACTAAGTAAAATAATTTCTGTGACATGATCAATTTTTTTTTGCTACCACCTTACTTAAATGTCAACTTTCTAGCTAGGTATCATTTGTAATTAATAATACATATTTAATTAATTTATACGAACTTTATTATAAAATTAGGTATAATCAAATACAATGCAAGAAAACTTATTTGTATTGTATTCTACTCATAGTTCCTCAATACTATAAGTAGAATACTGAGCCTGGATCACCGTTTTCTATGGGTAAGGTGCCCAGAAGGCTGGCTCCGTTTCCTCGCTGGATCGCCATACTGGTCCATTGGCCGAGGTAAGCACCAGCCCTCTGATCACCTGAAGAGTCAATGATTCGTTTCGATAAATTTTGTCATGGCCTGAGGACTCACGGTCAAGCGTCTCGACAGCAAACAGCACAAACATATAACTCTCACTGAGGGTTGTATCTTTTAACTGTAATGATTAATTGTTAATAATTCGCAATAGTTATTGTGGTAGGCACTCAGTCTAGTCAGTAATCCATCGTGATCCAACACTCAAATATCGATCCTTGCTGGCTAGCACCATGTGTTTGAAGATATTTTTTTTGTAGTTAGATATTATTTTCACCATCGCTTCTTATGGTAGAACGCTGCGAATTACCATCTGCCATACTTTTGTTACCGCCGAGGTTCTAACCATTCTAGAACCGATTTCTTGTGCCGCAACATTGGTAAGAAAGCGGATGGGATTTCTTTGATATTCTGGAAAATGTGGTAAGCCTTACTATGGGACGAAAATATATTGTTTAACTTTGAAAGGAGGGATGTTTTTAAAACCTGTAAGCTTTGGCAGGATTTACTTTAGGTACATAGTGCTAAAGTCGGAGCGACCTACTTTTACTTGTAATTGTACTGGTTTTGCAAATGTCATTGAACAGTCAATTGTAAGGTTCGCTATAACTGTATCTAGTTATGTATCTAAAATCACCCTCAGACGTTATAACGAACATTAAAGCACGCTTGAGTCCAATATTTTGTTGCCAGCCAATAGCGGTTCACTATTACTTACTGTTCTGAACGGGTACCTAATGCTCTGTCATCATTAAAATTGTACCATTTGTAGTTGAATATCCGTTCACTGGTGAAAATATAAGTATTCTAATTTGATCGCGCGTCTACTAGAGGGCGCCAGGGTGTTGATTGCACACGGGCGCTTCATGGGCTGGAGGAGCCTCTGTACGTAGGTTCTCCTCAACTTTGGCGAACAAATTCTGCATCACCTCCAGTACTAAGTGGCAATTTAAAATAATTCATCATAATGGACTAAGTTTGGCGAAACTTGGTCTACATGCCAGGACTCGTTTGGTTCATAGGTCACCGCTCTCACGTCAGACCTGACTGATACTAACTTCATATATTGATAGGAAGGCTTCTAGAAATTATTTCATACTGCACTGCATGTCAATAAATTATATTTAAGTTCATCAATTTAGCTTAGTGTTATAGTTAATTGTGTATTCATTTAAATAGTTATTTTTCGTAGATATCAATACTCCTTTATTGTGCCTTTGAAAATGAGTATTTAGTGAATCATAAGTGTACCTACTCTATAACAATATTTGTTATTTATCAATCAACCTTGCTCACGATTGATAGCGTGTTTCGATACTTATTTCCGAATGAACTGCACATCGTTTTATTGTAGTGCTGAAATTACATCATAGCATATGTACAATAAGAGGAAATTCCGACTTGTTTTTACCACTACCGATATGTATAATGAGATTCTAGTATGTACCTAGTATTGATATAATGTATTGAATACGCTTTATTTGTTTTTAGTATTATATTACTATTTTATTTGAGCATTGAAATTACATTTTAATAAATGTTGTTAACTAAATCTTAACAATTAAACTACACTACAATAAAAACTTAAAAATTAAATACTATTATAAACATAGTATTTACAAGCATTAAATTAGTCCAGATCGCTGTCGGTGGAGAGTGTTCTCAAAATACTGACCGCATCCCGACGTTATATGCGCAACGCTAATCAACCCTAAATATAGGCCAACCCTTTTGTCACACGAGACATATCTTAATCGTCAGAATGGTTTCGATAAAGTTGATAAGCCTCACGTCCCAATGGCCTCAAAGTCTGACCCCGAAAGCCGCAAATATTTATTTATCCATCACCGATGGATGCACCAATCTCTTTGCTCACGTCGGCGTAGACGTCATAAAACCTTCTTTCTTCTATTGGTATTTCATGCGAATTGTTGGAAGCCATTAAGCTGGCCATTTAAGAATTTCAAGAACCATGTCTTATTTACAAATGCAGGAGGGTCGGTCAGTCTGGAAATGTGCTACTCGTGTTCTGACTGCGAACGAGGCGTTAAATCGTGCACTGTCGGATTAAGTATCTTACAACGACGAACTTGGCGCGATTTATGTGATAACGATTTTCTATCCTGCGATTTGGTTTTCTTGTGTTCGGCTGCACTTGTAAGAACTATGAATTATGTCATTCCAATAAACTTTGTGATAATTCCAACGAGATTTTTGAATTTACATCCCCTACAAATTCGTAACAATATGAGTAAGTGATGAGAGGACAGTTCTGATTATAGTTTTACCTCTCTCTATTCCATCCCCTTTATTCCGTTTCTCATGTTTCATCTCTCTATCCTGTCTTAAAGGCTATCATCTCATTCGTTTCGTCCATGATGTTGCAAACGTCTATAGGCAACGGTAACCACTTTCCATTAGGAAGTACGTCTGCCTGTTTTGCAGCTTCGCAACTAAAAAAAATGCTATGTATCACCCAGCGTTTGAGGAAAAGTTTAGTTATTAATTCGTGTTAATGGGGAATACCTGTTTTGGACGTAAACTGTGATTCGGTTTAATGGCGTACTCAGGGTTTCCCCATGCATTACGAATTGTAATGTTGTGAATCAACAACCTATAAACCTGCTGGCTACAGGCCTTCCCATTCCAAGAAAGGAAAGGACCACGGTATACCTGTCACGCCCGTTTTAGGCGAATTCATTAGTGACATTTGGACCTCAATAATGTCGATATGGATCTTTATAATGTTTTCTTTCAGCTTATGGAGATTTTAACAATATGCCACATTAGACGAAAATCCCCAAACGATGCATACTGTACTTACGGCTAGGAAGAACCGACATTGTTGGAATATGAGACACCTGTACATTCTTAACTTAGCCACCATGTCTTAATTAGGCTAGTTAATTTTAATGACCGTTTTTAGTTACTGTTGTGTATGTGTTTTAGTTACTGTTATGTAGGCTACGCAACAAAATTCTAATTTGACACCTTTGCAACTGCTTTCAAGCTAAAGGATCATCCCAGCTCAGCTAATTACTAATGTTAAGTACCTACGTCAAATATCTATTACAAAAATACATCACAGCAAACATCTAAAGGAAATAATTAATTTAACCATCCAGGTCCCTAATTCAGACAGTATAGACACCTTAGTGGCATTGAGTCACACCCCGAACAATTTTAGACTAACTTCACATATAGGATTAGTAAATACACGTTTATAGGTACTTCCACCTATTGGTAGACTTGAGGCATATTATGTAGTTTTTTCAGTGTCTACCCCCATATTTCAACTATACATCCCCATTGAAACAGGGGTCCCAAAGTATAGATGTAAAGGGACCAGTAGAGTTCGATACTTCTTTGACTCAGTACCGTAGTTGGCAGTAGATTTTGACACTATGAACACTTCGGACCTATCTGTTGGGCTCTGACATCCTGACTGTCACAATGCTCGCACAGTGGACAAGTACTTTCCACTCTCTAATTCAACAACAACTTCCTAAACATTTTTCAAGGATTTTATCAACATTAGAATTTAATAAGTTGGTTTATACTGCTGATTTCTTTTTGCCGATTTTCGGTTCCTATATCTTACCGACCGTTCATTTGCCTAACTATCGGTTAAAATTTGTCATAAGCTATTATATGGATGTCAAATTAAAAAAAAAACAAGAATTAGATAAATGTCAAAATTTAACCGATGGTAAGACAAGTGAATGAATACTAAGATATAAGAGCCGACTATTAGTTGATCGAACGCTCTTTTGCCTTCTCCATACAATTAAAAAAATATTAATTTATTATCATAACTTCCTGTTATCACATCTTATTTCCGCAAAGTAAATATAGCTATATAAGTAGGCTGCATATTTATGTATTTAGTTATTACTGTAATTATATAAATAACGATCGTAAATTAAGAAGTATTGCTAATTATTGACCTCGTGGAAATTGCAGGTCTTGAAAATAATGATGGCTATTTCGTTGTGATGAATAGGTAATTAAAATAAGTTTAATTCATGGATGGCGGCAGTGTAACGCGCCAAGAAAGCAATGGACGGCAGATTTTGTAATCATTGCGTGCACTTGATGATACCTTGACAAAAAATACAGAGAACAGTTGGAGATTTTGTTAAAATTACTGATAATACTAAGAAAGTCGATCCATGATTATTGTTATTGATGAAACAAAAAGTTCAATAGGAATGAAATAAAGCGGTTTTGATTATTTAGCTAGGACTAAATATACATTATTATTTTTTAATCAAATAAAAACGACAGTTAGCGATTATATCAAATAAAGAAACACATTGCAAACAAACACGGCGGCTATACCGAGGTCTACGGGTAACCTCGCACCACTTGCTCGCCGCTGGCGTTGTTGCGAAAGAACATTCTCTCGGCATTGAACAAGGACTACTATTGGAGACTCCCTGAGCGTTAAATTGTCACGGGTCCCTACGAATACTAAACGATTTGATGCTTTATTATTTCTACCTGGCATCTAGTAGTTCCGGCTATTGCGACGTTATGCTTTTCTACTAAACTTACTTTACTGAGATAATATTAGTAAAATAATGAAAGGTGATATTTAATGTTTTATAATTACTTATAATTATGAGGCTATCATTTACTACAATATTAGTCTACTGAAGGTGCGGTTTATTAGAGACGTTTTGGAAGATACTTAAAATAAGTATGTCATATTCCGTTTTCATGAAATATTTCCGGTTACATTGATATTTTATATATCAATGGGTTACCATCAAGAATTAACTATTCTTTGTATCTAATGTTAAGGCTGACACAGATGTTTGCTATTAACTGTTTAATGGCAAAAGTCTGGGCATATTCTAGGGAGATCATATCAGGCGCGTCCTATACCTGTGGTCCTTACCAAGTCAATTAAAATTCTGAAATATCTAAGCTGCAGACAGTTTGAATAATAATAAAATACGAAGAAACCAGTTTTAGAAGATGCAAGAGAGAATACAACAACAAGCTGTTATTATTTTCACATTGTTTGGGCAATAAAAATAACGACGGGAAATTTAGTAACAATATCAAATATTATAATAAATTCATTAACGTTAAAACTATCTTGATTAAATACTCATGCATACAATTGTACAATCAAATATAATCAAACAATTATCACTATCACGTCTTTTGTACAGTTTTGATCACCTTGTAAATAAAGGTCTAATATTTTTTCTTGAGATAATTTTTGATTTTCATTGACTTTCAGATATGGAGACAGCAGAGTTCAAGGAATTCGCGAAAGCGATGACCGATTACATAGCCGAATATTTAGACAATATAAGGGACAGGTATGTGTTGAATAAGCTTCATATTTTCATAAAATTCTGTGATTAATGAGTTTGGATGCATGTCTTGGGTTTAATTTATTTTATGCATTGGGGAAATCCCCATCAGCTTTATCTTTGATTATTTCGCCGTATAATGCGGAAAATTGTGTTTATCCTGAGTAAAAACTGCTATAAGTTGTTTCCTGTCTCTGAGAATGAAATCTTTTTGCATACCTATGTAGAATAGATATACTAACTAGAAACATATGGACATACAAGTATGCGTTTTTCTTGGCATAAGCTTTGGTTCTTTATTCCACGGGAATTATAGTTTACTTTACTGTTAGTCTTTTGCTACTATACTATACGTGTACCAAATAGTAAAGCTAAGGGGTACGGAAACCATGCTCAACGACAACTAAAATGTTGTGGGCACCTTATATACATAAATAAACGCATTGGACCTACCCCTTCTACTATGGCCAGGCGAAGGAATGCTGAAATCCTTGTTCCTTGCCCAAATAACTGGTTTTATTTCAATATTTTCATCTCTGTTGCACGCAGCTTTTGCCTGTGTCGCTAAAGACAGAGCACATTTAGATCACTGTTTACTGATTCTGTTACTCTAGTGTAATTTGGTAGTAGTAGGGTTATAGCTTAGATTAAAAGATATGCTACATAAATGGCACTTAATTCTCTTATTTGGTAAAATTAAGCAACTGTAAATAATATGGTTGATTTTATAACTCAAGTACATGAAAATTTCTATTGAACTATAATTTATTACTATTAAACTAATTTCGTTATTTTAGGCAAGTGGTGCCATCTGTGAAGCCAGGGTACCTTCGACCTCTGGTCCCGGAACAGGCGCCGCAGCAGCCGGAGCCGTGGACAGCGGTCATGGCGGACATCGAACGCGTAGTAATGTCCGGTGTCACTCACTGGCACTCGCCAAGGTTTCACGCATACTTCCCCACCGCTAACTCCTATCCGGCTATAGTAGCCGACATGTTAAGCGGCGCCATTGCCTGCATTGGTTTTACTTGGGTAAAATATTTTCTTTTAATAATTACCTTATTTTATTTTAAATAAATGAAGCTGTAATTTCGTAGGTGTAGGTGGGTTTGACTCTCACTTGCAACATAAAATTTGTTCGGATGTTCGTTTTCGAACATTTTCAGGTAGCTACAAATCCATATCACGCAGAAACTAAATACAACATTTTCTATATGTATAAAAAGTAGTTATAGATAATGTGTGTATTAAGTAGATAAACCGTTATCGAAAGTACGCATACCAAATATATATATAATCGGTGTATTCTGAAGACCACAAACGCGATATTCCCAAAGATTTATGAAGTCATATAGTTTTATTATGTACTAGTATATCCTCGCGACTTCGTCTAGGTATCACAAATAACATAGATTACAGTTATTTTGCCAGTAATTATATTATAAATATATTATATATAGTACGGGCTAATCTCCGAAACGACTGGACCGATTTACATGAAATTTTGTATGGTGATAGCTTATATCCCTGGTCAACATATAGGATACTTTGATCCCGAAAAATTAAAGAGTTCCCTTGGGATAGTTAAAAAGCTTTAATTACTTAAACAGCTTATAACAGACTAAAAGTAATTTCTCTGCAACGTAACATAATAGAAGCGGATATTTTGATAGGGTGTGGTGTCGGTAAGAGAGTTTTATCTTATATATAAAATATATAAAATCTGTTTCTTTGTTTGTTTGCTTGAACGCGCTAATTTCAGGAAATACTGGTCTGATTTGATTTTTTTTTCATAGCCAGTTTATTGAGAAAGGTTATAATAGGCTATAAACCATCACGCTAAGAGCAATAGGAACGGAGCACCAATTAAGAATGTTTCAAAATCGCGGGGGATTTTTTAACTTACTTTTTTCAAAACTATTCCACGCGAACGAAGTCGCGGGCAGAAGCTAGTGTTAATCTAAAGTCTAAACTGTTCTCGAATCCACTTGTATCATATAGATTTAGCCGAGTGTGTCTTTAAATATTATTTTGAAATGATATTAAACTTGGATAGATCACATTTGGCGGCAAGGTGTTTTTTCGTATAACCGGTTAATTAGTGTTGTTTTGCATTTACAGAATAATAAGTATACGGAATTGCTCGAACCGAGACCAGTGTCAATGTTGCTTATGACTTGAAATGCGAACAAGGTCAACCAGATATATATGTATAACATATTGTTTATGTATGAGGAATTAATATAAAATTTATAAGTATGAATGTAAATATATTTTTTATCTATTACCGTAAATTGTTTATATATAATATTTATCTTTACTTGCAAAACGTATAACGTTATAACGGTTAGTCCAAAAATATATTAATCCTTATCTGGGTTTGTCTGAATTAAAAAATTGAATCTATTATATATAAAATCATAACGTAATTCTTTCTGTCTATATATGACTTTGATTTTTCTCTAAAACTGTCGAGTCTACATAATATGGATGGAAGAACATGTACTTTAAGCCGAATCGTTACAAAATGCTGTAGTGAAATTGAGGAAAAGTATAAACCAAGGGTGGCCGCCATATTATATGCAGATATTAATGAGGAATGAACATTTGATTACCTATATAAATGTTTTTGGAATCGTCAGACATGTCTTGAAAATTATATACAGGAGTGAAAGACTATTTATATACTTGACTTTGATGTTTTTTTTTCATACCAATGTCTGAAAGTTAGGAAAATATTGCGAACCTGGTTTACAATTTATAGATGTTATTCTTTAAAAATACTAAATAGTTTATCAATATTACGTTTTTGTATGAAACTTTACTCCACAAATATTTTCTAAATGTCGTTTAAAATTATTGAGTTATATGTAGTACGTAGTACATTAAATATCTCGATGTTTAAAGCAAATAGAAACTATATTTCACCCCTCGATACTATAACGTTTCTTTCACTTTTTACCAATTGCTTATTGTAAAAGCGTAAAAATGTAAAAATTTCTTTTCTTTTTTTAAGTTTAATAGAATAGATAGATAGGTGATAGAACCCATAGAACTTAACAATAATTAAAATTACCATTTTTAAAAATAATGACTCGAGTGATTTTTAAGATTGAGTACTTTCGATTAACAGTATTTCGCCGCTGTCGATTGGGCGGAGCTTATTTGATTTGAATCAAAAGTACATAGGGTGTTAAACACCCTAAAGGTTTTGTAGTCAAATAACAAAAACAGTAAATGTTGACTAGGTCATCTCTACGGAACCGTTAATTGAACGTGAAGTGCTATATACTTGCACAATTGTATCTATTTAAGTCATTAGGCCAAGTGCATGGCCGACATTAACTTTAAGGCCACTTTTGTTGCACGACCGTTTAATTTTGTTTGTCTTATGTTTTGGTTCATTATAAGTCATCTATTTATGTAAATATTACTAGTAATTAGTATTTGTATAATACCACTAGGAAATGTACCATTTTATGGCCTGGCCTGAGTTTTACCTACTTCTCAAATTCTTTGTCATAAATATTAAAATGGTATTGCTGTTCTGATAAATCCAACCAATCGCTCAGTAAAATATTAAAAAAGACAAATAATAAAGTAAATTTTCTGGGAAACGGGAAAAGGTATTCATACAAATTCAGAAGGAAACGCGCCCATCAATGCCTACAGTTTACAGTTGTATTTTGACATCCTGTGTTATTATGGAAGTTGGTAGGGAATATTTGATTGCTTACTAGAATAAATAATCTGAAGAATATAGTATACCTTTTTTTTAAGCAAAATAAGACTTAGGCTCATGGGCTCTCCCTTATCACTTACAGTGATATTTTCCAGGCTACTAAATATGAAGAACTTCTTAGCGGATTTAGGGACGCATGTTTTGCATTAACTTCCATTGAAGTACCTAATTATTTTTATTCCATAGAAAAATCGAATTAATTAGTCTAAACAACTGAAACTTCTATATCTTAAAGATTTATATTTTCGGATAATATGAGTCCGAAATTTACCAAATTTTAAAAACTATAATATTTCATGAATTTTGGTCATAAGAGGTTTTCTTCCTTTTGATTCAGATCGCAAGTCCCGCTTGTACTGAGCTGGAAGTTGTTATGATGGATTGGTTGGGCCAAATGTTGGGTCTACCAGATGTATTCCTGGCTAAATCGGGCGGTGAAGGTGGCGGTGTCATCCAAGGCACTGCCAGTGAAGCCACACTGGTCGCCCTGCTTGGGGCCAAAGCTCGTACCATGCAGCGTGTCAAAGAAGAACACCCTGAATGGAGCGAGAATGATATCCTTTCTAAGCTCGTTGGCTACTGTAACAGTACGTATTGTTAATTAATAACGTTTTTAAATGATATGTGTGGTTATGTATTAGTTTTTTACTACTACTTTAACTAGCATGTAATATAGGGAAAAGGCCCACCCAATGGAAACTAGGCATCACCGCCTACGAACGTTTGCAACACTAGGGACACTGGTAACGCGTTGCCGGGTTTGGAGAAATATGACACCCTTCCACGTTATATATTTCAAATACGCTTATGAAATATGAAATTCCCGTTTTACTTTTATAATTGATTATAAAATGCTAGTTGATTAGTACGCACTATGGAAGAATAGTATTATTTTTCCTTGCTATTGCGTAGATAGGGAAACATCAAGTGACAAAATACTTAACTTATAAATATAATAAGTAATAAATTTTTATAATTTTCTTTACTTTCTTATATTTATTCATTGTTTTTTAAATTCCGAATTTAGTGAGATAATCTTAACAAGCAAATGTCTATTAATTTCAGAACAAGCCCATTCATCGGTTGAGCGCGCCGGGCTTCTTGGTGGTATTAAGCTTAGGACACTTTTGCCAGACAACAAAAGGCGTCTTCGTGGCGATACCTTAAAGAAGGCAATGGAAAAGATATCAAAAATGGACTTATTCCATTTTATGTGAGTAAACGCGAAATAATTTGTTTCTGAACTCAAACAAGTTTTCATATTAACGGCTAGTTTACTCTGAAATTCTAATTTTTACACTATTAAAGAGTATGAGTATTATTTATGGGAAAAAAATAATAATAATCAAAAAGCATCCTATAGGATATAGGATATATATATATATATATTGGATTCATACATTACTAATTTTGGAAGGAAATTTTTCTGACCCTGCGAGAGATTATATTTCTGAATTTGAAAATTATTTTTTTTCGAAATGTAATTTTGTAAAATTATAACAATAGATATAATTAACTTATTAAAACAATTATAAAATTACATAATATTGAATACAATGTAAGAAAATTTAACTTATTTGTATTGTATTCTACCCATAGTCCCTCAAGACTATAAGTAGAATACTGAGCCCAGATCACCGTCTTCTATGGGTAAGGTGCCCACAAGGCTGGCTACGTTTCCTCGCTGGATCGCTATACTGATCCGTTGGCCGAGGTAGGCACCAGCCTTCTGATCACCTGAAGAGTCAGTGACTCGTTTCGATAAATTTTGGTAGAGGCTCATGGCCTCAGGACCCCACGGTCTAAGCGTCTCGACAGCAAACGGCACAAACATATAACTCTCACCGAGGGTTGCATATTTGCGCCACTTGAGTGATTCCGCTGTTTCCGCCGCCGAACCGGCCGATCTAGACGTGTTTGGTAAATGGGATGCGGCCAACGTGTCTACGCAAGTCGCATCCCACGCCAAAGGCTTGCCACGCTGCCAGGGGATTAGAGTCATTCCGTCAGGGCGCCTACCACCATCACGTGCAATACCAAAAATAACTTAAATTTAACTAAATACTTAGTTTATTTAAATTATTTCTTGCATCGCTTCTTCTCTTCAAGAAGAACGAGAACATGTTGCGAAGCGGAGGTAAATTAGATTAGATTCTCATGGAGAAAATAATAACCATAAATTAACTTAAATAAACTAAATAATTAAAATGAACAGCTAGATAAAACCTAACGATAAAACGTTAACAATGCTCATTGTCTTCCGTGACCACGGCCACTGAAAAGTGGCCGAAACTTCGGAATAATAAAAATTTAAATCGTCAAACCGTAGTTTTATTAAGCTGTTTATATTAAAATAACAAAAAACATATAATCATTTCATAATCTGATGTTTTTTATAGACGTTCACTTTTTAAGGCTTGTGGCTCCAACGCACTTAGCATTGATGTTGCCAATAGACGTTCATATTTGTTAAGAAATTCAGCAACTTCATAAATTCTAAAGACTTAAAAAACTTTACTTTAACTTAAAGACTTAGAAAATTATCTGTTGTTCAGTTTTATGTGCTAAAATCAATAACGTAACATAATTTAATGCAAAAAAAAAAAAAAAAAAAAAAAAAAAAAAAAAAAAAAAAAAAAAAAAAAAAAAAAATAACGTGAACATATTTATGCAATGTATTACTTTTCCTCTGACAGGTGGTGGCCACACTAGGAACAACATCTTCTTGCACTTTCGACGCACTAGACGAAATCGCAGATGTGTGCATACCTCACAACGTTTGGGTGCACGTCGATGCAGCATACGCAGGTTCAGCCTTTATTTGTCCCGAATATCGTTATCTAATGAAAGGAATCGAAAAAGCGGATTCATTCAATTTCAATCCCCACAAGTGGATGTTGGTGAACTTCGACTGCTCCGCCATGTGGCTTAAGCAACCAAAGTGGATCGTCGATGCCTTCAATGTCGATCCTTTGTATTTAAAACACGACCAGCAAGGGTCGGCGCCTGACTACAGACATTGGCAAATTCCCTTGGGACGTCGGTTTAGGTCACTGAAGTTGTGGTTTGTGTTGAGGCTGTTCGGGGTTGAAAATCTTCAAAAACACATTAGGAAACAGATTTCTCTAGCACATTATTTCGAGAAACTCTGTGTGTCTGACGAAAGGTTTGAGTTGTTCGAGGAGGTCACAATGGGACTTGTTTGCTTTAGGTTAAAGGGCGAAAATTCAATTAATGAAGAATTATTGAGGCGCATCAACGGACGCGGTAAAATTCATTTGGTTCCGTCTAAAATAGATGACGTGTATTTCCTTAGATTAGCCATTTGCTCGCGTTACACAGAAGAAAGTGATATTAACATTTCTTGGGAGGAAATTAAATTATCCGCCGATGAAGTACTTAAGAGTGCTGAAAAGTAAATTATGGGTAAAACAGCAACAGCATTATCAGTTTGAGCTTTGAGTTCAGTTTGTTCTTGTATAAAATCTATTAGATATTTATTTGTTATCTGACATTCGTGATATTTTAATTCTATTTACAATATCATAATCTAACACAATAATTTTAATTTGTGATATAAATTATAAGGCATTTTGACTATAAAAGTGTGGTTATAAGATGTTTTTAATGTAATCCAAATATTCTCAAGGAATTTTATTTGTATAAAGTACGTAAATATATTGAACTAATCAAATTAGTTTCTTATTATTTTCTTAAGTTTTCGCGACTTAGTTTTATTATGGTTTCTTATTTTTAGCAGTTTTGTAGGGATTGCTATTGCTACGATATTACCTACGTGGAAAAAAAATACTGACCTATTCTCGTAGATCTAATGTAAAATGTGACAATACGAAATGCTTTTGTATCTTGATGTATGTAATTGTCGTGTATAATGATGGAATAAATATATAAATCATTATTAAAACAACATATTCCTGGTTTATAAATGTACTGTTTATGTATTATTGACGTCGAATTGCAGACAATAAACGGTATACGTATGTATGTAGGTACATATGACTGGAATATAATGTTTAACTACTACGTAGATAAAATATTATACTGAATCTATTAAGTTACATTAGGTACATAATAAACTACAAGGTCTTCTTCTTTGTTAATAATATGAAATTAAGCTAATATACCATTAAATGTTAGTGTTTTATTTATTACGTTGGTTGTACTCTATACCTCTTGACTTGTGTAGTTTGACACGCGTTTCGAATCAGGAAGTATAAAAGTATTCCAATTCGGACCAATTCTGTAGATTTATTTACATAGAGACGAGCAATAAAATATTAATCGCGTCTTAAAAAAGTGTCTATTTACAGTGTAATTGTATCCATATTTATGAAAATAAATGTGATAAAAGATTAATTTAGTTTCATTTTAACCATATTCTCTAGATATTTTATAAATTCTTTCTTGTATACTAACAAAATTATGCACATTTTAAGAATGTGAATTAAGACCAAAACTCAACAAAAACCAACTAACTGCCAGAATTCAAGACTCTGTGAGCTCTTTCTGTGTGCACCGAAACACAAACCAACTTGATTGAGATTTTTTTATTTTACCTACTGCCTTTTTTAATCTATAACATATAATAAAACTGTAGAGGTCGAATTTCTGTACAATGAAAAAAAAATTGCTAAAAACCGAATCAGGGGGGTGTAAGAAGTGAAATAGAACTAATTTAGAATTTTTTGTTTTTTTGTTTCTCTGTTTGTTCCGGCTAATCTCCGAAACGACTGGACCGATTTAAATGAAATTTTGTATGGTGGTAGCTTATATCCCTGGTCAACATATAGGATACTTTTGATCCCGAAAAATTAAAGAGTTCCCGTGGGAGAGTTAAAAAAAACCGCACCACGCGGACGAAATCGCGGGTAGAAGCTAGTATTATATAAAATTATTAGAGCTAAGCAACATGCTTAGCTCTAATAGCTAAGCTGAAGAGTTACTTGCGCGGCTTCTTCTACTCAAGCCACAACATTTGCAAAGCGGGGATACATTACATTAGGCTCCCATAGAGTAAATAATAACGACAAATAAAATTAAAACTAAATAATTAAAATGAACAAGGTGGCAGTAGGCTAAGTAAAACTTTAACAATACTCATTGACACGTTTGTGTTCTATAATCACGGCTACTGAAAAGTGGCCGAAACGGAGGATTACCTCGCTTACAACCATAATATCTAGTTGTATTACATTTGAAGAATCTTATTTTAGTTACAATAACCCAATCCATGACCACAATTATAATATTAAAGAAAATTCTCTATAAAGGTTTTGTAGACAATGTCAGTCATTTAGGTAGCTAAAAAAGAACTTCTTTTAACTCTATGCAACTAATATAAACGTCAAGCTGTTTCGTTAGAGAGCTTTCAAAATCGTAGAGTATAATGTAAATTCAGAACATTTATAAGGCATGTAATAATAACATATAGCAGGATGAAATTGTCACGTATGAAACCCTGTTACAAACAATAACAAAGAAAAACCATGCTAATAAAAGGTTATACGAAATTTCTAATGGAATGCCACCTCGGGAGTTTAGCAGTGCTGTAAGCGCTACAGGGCAAGAGCAATGTATTTTGGACTCGTGTAGTATCAATCCAAACTGTCAGGAGCCTAGAGTCATTATCGTAGGTGCAGGTATGGCAGGGTTGTCTGCTGCACATCGCCTGGCGCAATGTGGAATACGAAATTTCGTCGTACTTGAAGCTAAAGAAAGGTATTTTTATGTTACACATATTTCAAATTAATAATACGTCGCCATTCTTGTTTTTCTTCATTTGTAATCTGACTTTTTCAATTATTTGTAGACCTGGAGGCAGAATTCATTCATGCTGGTTAGGGGATGCAGTTATCGAGATGGGGGCTGAGTGGATCTTTGGTGCTTGTTTGCCCAACTCCGTATATACATTGGCGTCCCAAGATCGGCTTTTGCAAACGCCGCTTCCCCGTCTAGATACTTCCCGGGGTTTATTTTGTACAAGCGAGGGGCGTGCAGTGGATTTGCCTGTAACCATCACGGCGTATCACACATTTAGACAAATCGAACAACAAGCCGCTAATCTATTTCGGTTAGGTGGTGAAAGAATGCACGGTACTTTATTAAATTTCGTCGGTTTACGTATTCAACAAGAATTACACAATTTTCCTGAAGATCAAAGATATGATGCAGCTAGAGTCATGTTTGGTTTGACGAATATTTTAAGAAATAGGTGCGGAGATGATTTGTCCCTTGTTAGTGCTGATCAGTACGGTAGTTATATTGAACTTCCTGGCGGCAGTGTGCGAGTTCCCTTGGGTTATGTGGGAGTGTTGGCGCCTTTGTTACGTGGCCTTCCTGATAATTGTATACGGTATTCAAAGCCAGTTAACGTTGTACGCTGGGGTCCCGGTCAAACTGGTGAAGGTCGCGTACTCGTAAAGTGCTGTGACGGGGAGGAGCTTTATGGAGATTATATAATATTGACGATGTCTCTTGGGTGTCTTAAGTGCCAAGCCGATAAACTTTTTGCACCACCTTTACCCGATTGTAAATTGGATGCTATTTGTAACCTAGGATTCGGACTTAGCGACAAAGTATTTCTGGAATATGCAGAACCCTTCTGGGTCTGTCATGAAGGCAATTTGAAATTAGCCTGGTCAGCCGAAGAACTACAATGTAGAACCGATTGGACTAGGGGAGTTTGTTCTATTGATGAAATGTCTGGTAGTAAGCATGTACTTTGTGCTTGTATCTCGGGACAAGAGGCTGCTGCAATGGAATCTATGGCTGACAACGATTTGGCTGAAGGACTAACAAAATTGTTACGCAAATTTACGGGCAATCCATGTTTACCTTATCCACAAATGATGTTAAGATCTCGATGGGCTTCTGATCCACATTTCTGTGGCTCGTATTCTTATATGGGATGTTGTTCAACTGTGAGCCACCAGTGCGAACTAGGTACACCAGTGCCTGGCCCCTGCGATCCCCAGCCTCCCATCCTCCTCTTTGCAGGTGAGGCGACTGTGCCTGGATATTTCGCCACTGTTCACGGCGCTCGGCTCAGTGGAATCCGTGAAGCAGAACGAATTATATTGTTAACAAAAAAATTCGATGGTCCACCGGTTACAAAATGAGGATAATGAGCATTTCCTTGTCGTATAAGAAATGGATTATTTAAATATATTTATAATTCTACGTTTATATTTTTGTGATGTTTATGAATAAATTATTTTACAATATGAAATAAGTTGTTTTTATACACAATAAGTTCATATAAGTAGTACACATTCTGAACAGGTCAAAATTTCATTGTGGGCGGTTATATTATTAATGTTATTGACAATAGTAGACTAACGTAACGGGATATTATCGCTCGTTTATTTTCCTCTATTAGTGTGAATTAAACGACGTTTATATGATCTAAGATTAAACATGACCTTAGTAAAAAAAAATAATTTAATTTTTATTTTTGAATCGATAAAAATGAAGTTTTAATGGTACATATCTTAGTGTTAATTCAGTATCTACAAATATAATAGCTGCACTAAATGTCTAAGAAATAATGGAATAAAAACAACATTCTGAATATAAATAATTATTTTATTCCAACCAACATAAACATAAAACCTTAATCTTATTAAATGCATTTGATGTGGATTACCAAGCTTACAATTTATTGGTGCGCTGATTTTCCTTGACGTGTTAAAATAGTAAGTTACCGAATTATTACATTTGGAAAGTCTAAAAAAATTATTATTAACAATGCCTCAGTTTTCACATTGATGAGCAATAAATATGTTAAGTTCAAATGAACAAATTAAGTAGCACGAACCCTGAGCTCAGAGTGAAGCCGGCTAAAGGAAGCCTATCGCGCCGCATTGCGTTACTTGAACTTGGTATTAATAATAGAATTATTACAGATAAAGGTGGATTTCAGTGGCTAAGTTACTATAAACCACACAGACGCAAACCA
Source organism: Dendrolimus punctatus (assembly GCA_012273795.1). NCBI lineage: Eukaryota > Metazoa > Arthropoda > Insecta > Lepidoptera > Lasiocampidae > Dendrolimus > Dendrolimus punctatus. The sequence goes on from CM022536.1 coordinate 9,077,356, forward strand.
CGTGTACTACATAAATTTAGCACACAAGTTAATGTAATGTGTGTGTTGTAATGTAATGTAATGTTTAACTTTATTTGAAATTTTTGTTCACGTAGGCTCTGTCTGTACTTTTTTATTCGTTCATTTGAATATATAACTAATCAAATTATGATGTGTTAATGTTTAAACAAATTAAACAATCATATCTCGTAACGGAATAGGGTGTGGTTGCAGGCAACATTATACAACCTACCTCCTACTCGTATTTAATGAAGTTTCCTATTCCTAACACGCAACATGCTCGATTTATACTTAGTTCAACGGCAAGTTATCTAAATGTAGTTACTCATGAAATTAACTTTTATTAGTCATTTTGCTATATTAAAGTCTGAAAAAATGAGTGATTATAATATAAAATCTGTTAGAACACCATTTGATGTTAGTAAACTATCAAAAATATGCATACAACAGTTTTCCCAACGGAAATATTGTAGTGCGGACGCGGTTCTAGATTATATTGGCGATTCCTAGTTTGAGTGTCATTAAAGATTTTGAACAAAATACTCAGTAGTTTATTTGATGAAATAAATCCGAAAAGGGGTCAATAAAACGATTTCCTTATGTAATGTAATTACAGAACGTAATTATATGATCGTGACTGTTTGAACGGTCATCATTGCATGCAACACTAGACGTGTCACCTAAATACGTACATGGAGTTTGGAGCAGGAAGTAGATTTCATATTTATTTTATTTTTGTGCATGACCTTCAAAAATGTTTTCCAGTGGAACTTAGTTTTAATAAAACCATTTTAATCCAAATGCGTTGCCTTTCTAAGAAATATTATGAAGCACTTTATACACACAGCCGCATGTCAATAGCACATGGGGAAAACCACAACATAAAGTTTCCTCTACTCCATATCATTGTTTGTGTAGTATGGAAAAAAGACAATTTTAAGGTGCTTAAATTTATAACTTATATTATCTTATACAGATAGCAATTTAGCCAATTAAAATATATTGAAAGGCTCTAAGATAATTTGATGATTTTAAATTGAATATACATGACTGTTAATACAGTTAGTTTACACTGGTCAATCAGTTTCTCTGTAGGATAAACATATTGATGTTTTTGGTTTATTGCTGGGAGATATTTACTTAGTCTATGTTACAACTTAAATTATATATAAATAAATAGTTCTTACTTATAATAATACCCACATAACAGTCCCATTTTTTTCTTTCATTTCTTTCTTTTCTTAAAGCATATAACGTATTACTAGCATAATGATAGATGGTCATTTGATATTCAATATTCAATGATAAATTTAGATTTAGAAATATACGCATTGTCCACTTTTAGTTGTCATTTTTCAACTATATTACAAACAAATGTTGTCCTTTTTTTAATACATTTATTTTGTGTAAATACCATTTAGATATATACACATTTATATTTTGTTTATTAAATAATAACTGAATCTAAATTTTTGTTTAAATACTTAATTACTATTATGGCACCTTTAATAGTTACAGGCAGAATTTTAACCCACCAAGAAAACTTCCAGCATGTCTTGAGTTGATAGGTAGATCGTCAAACTCAAAAGTAATCTTATTCCCAGTATATAACTTGTCCCGAAACTCTACAACATATGAGTGTGAAGGAAATCTATTATGAGGCCATACAAAACTGATTTTATACCATAAATCTTTTTTTATAAAACAAGGTTCAGTAAGTTCTATGTTCACAATGGAGTTGTATTCAACAGTATTCATGAAGTTAGTATACATTAAGACATTGTCATCTGATTCACACATTACCGATACAGACAACTGCTCTGAATAAACTTTAGTAGAGTTGTTTCGGAAGCAAACAGCTGGTGGCATCCTAGTGGGAATGCATAGAGAATTAATAAAAACAGATTTATTTGCTTTCATACGAGAATGGATGACATAATTATTGGCATCAATCGTGATGGGAGCCACAGACCTCAAGGGGCTCCGGTAGCAGATGCACCACTGTAACTTTAATACATTTCTTGGGATAACTGTTGTGTCACTCAAAACTTCAATTTTTTCATTTTCTACAGACCCTTTAATTTTTTTCCTAATTGTCTCTACGTCTATGGGAAAGAGTAGGTTATTGGGATCAGCCACAATCTCTTCAAACTCTTCTAAACTCACTGTGAGAAATCTCAGCAATTTAAATAAACCAAATTTACACAACAGGTCATGTCTGTTTTCCACTGTGGGTGTTATATTATTCTGCTCACAGTAACTCAAAGTCCATGTAAACACGTGCATAATAAGATCTTTTTCAGAAATGTTAATTTTGTCAGTTTCTAAAATGGCTTTCATGCAAAGATGACTTATCAAATTCTTTTTTTCTTGTAATAAGTAATTTGCATGCTCACAAAACAGTTTCAGAGAGAATGAAATTAACTGCTTGTCATGCATAAAATCAGGATAATTTAATACTTCAATGACATTGTCCACACTAATGTTAGCTTGTATGTATGCAATGCACATATCACTTAGTTGTTCCAACAGATATTTCTTGAGGCATATAACAGTTCAAATGATTGTTCAACAGAGGTCAACTCCACTGTATCTGTATAAATATAATTAATTAACAATTGAAATATATCAGGTTGTATATCTGTTATCTCTATGTCTTCATTGGATGATAGAGGACCATAGAACATGGCCTCAAAAACTGGGCTGCTGATTCCTAGGATCAGTTTGTGTGCTTTAAATATTTGACCAGAAACAGAAAAACTACAATCACTCCACTCATAGGAAACTAATAACTTCTTGATGCGATCATAAAGACTGGTTTGATTATCACTGGATTTTTCAATGTTCATATAACCCATCTGAAAACACAAGTGATATTAGTTGCTGTTTGTATTTTAGATGTAGTTTGTGATGAACAGCAAAAATACAAAGGAAGGGAATCTTATAACGCGTAAGCGTTTAATCACAAAACAGAACAATTAATAACATAAATATAAAGTACAAATAAGAACATCACTAAAACATAACTTACTGCGAAAGATTAAAAAAATATTGATTACGAGCCACTACAGAGATTAACTTCAGAATTATATATTAAGTTTGAAAATAATAGAGTGATGTAACCAACTAAAGACTAAATTGGGAATTTCTTGATTATACAGCGGATCACAAAATTTATTATAGTATCACGAGTTTACGATGAATTTTCAAAGTACTGTTATTTATTTTTTGACATTTACAGATGTTTGCAAACAAAAAAAAATCTGGTAATGTCACCGATAACATTAAAATAATATATGAGTTGCTCAGATGAAAGGCACCCATACACAAACTTCATTGCAGCCTGCAAAGTCGGCAGGGCTTGCAGGACGTATTCACACACGCTACTTCATTGCAGTACGGAATAAGTATTGTTCCGCTTTTCAGTCGAACCGTTGTTCTTACAATTATGTTTCATAAAGTTTTTTGAAAAAAGAAACTTGCTGTTCAGCCATGTCTTTTAGTTTAAATAAAAATAAAAGTGGACTCAAATAAATTTTATTGCCACCAGATCTTAGAGATAGAGCAGAAAATTTCTTAACTCATTCTGTCCTTCGCCGGCCATTATGGAGAAGTTTAAAAGAATTGTCTATGGTGATGTTGATCAATGAATGCTCGCGCATAGTTTTTATCTATGTCTGTGATGTTCGCGTTTCGCGTTCGCGCCGGTTTAGCATTTTTGTAGTAAAGTTACACAGTGAAAAAATGATATTATTACGCCTTTATTTTGTTAGTGAACCATTATTTTAGTCTTTAGAAATGGCTTCTGCCATCGAAGAATCGTTTTTTGATTTTGATATCAATTATCTGCACCCGACGTCTGATAACACCGAGGTAATTTTTTTTAGGTTATAATTAGACAACAATATCATGTTCATTAACATTACTCCTAAACTAAAACATTGATAAACCTGTATTTAACGCATATATACAATGTATTTCAATGATTTTTAAGACTTCTTTGTAAATATATAAAATATTAAGTTTGGGTGGCAAATTGGGTTATGTTACGATATTTTATTATGATTTCTATTTAATTTATTATTTATTTGTAACTTAATAAAAGGTAATCAGTTAATTTTTAGGTCTTCAAATATGTATTCAAGCAATTACAGATATAAGTTTACGAACATTTTATAGTTTGTTATTTATCAAGTACTAGGGTTTTCTCCATCTTTACCCCGGATCAAACTATAGGGAGTGCCTAAATTTTGCTCTAATAAAAACGTAACTAGATTTTATATATATGTTAATTTTCAGTCATAAATTATCCAACTGATGGTGAAAATCACTTACAAGTTTGTTTCATGGCTTAGAAGAAGCTAGTGGAGATATACAAACAGGCAGATGCAGATAGTCAATTTGTTTTATATTATGTCAAGATGTTTTACTATTTTATAATAATAGGAAAGAAATGCTTATTAACAAAAAATAATCTTGGAATAAAGCTTTTACTTCAATTATTTTTAAGTCATACAACTTAGTATTATTTAGTAGTCTGATATTTGTTCAAAGGTAAAGACTAACAAACCTGGATCTTTGAGGCACCAGTGTCATACTCTTACCTGTTTGGGAGTCTCTGACCTGCTCTACTTTTTACTCTTCTACTAATCTTGCTCTCTCTGACCAGCATCCCAATTCTAAGCACACTATCAGTTGCAATACAGTTAAAATTATTATTAAAATTATAATACAGTGATTGGAATATAGTATTGTAGTGAAACATTTATTGATAATAACTTCACAATAGTGAAAAAATCAATATTCATAAGTGATAAATGTTTATAGTACTTAGTTTAATTCTAATTTTTTGTTAATTTCAGATTCAAAGCAAATTAGAGAAATATCGGAAGTCAATATTGAATTTAAAAAGGAAAACTATTTCAACAAAGTAAGTAAGATACATATCTTATTTATAGTAAATATGCCTGTTACTTTGTCTATGCTCAACTGTAAATTCCTGCGGAATCACTGGGGCACTAAGTATCGCATGTATTTAAAAAGAATGTAAGCTATTGTTTTAGTAGAAATTGTATTGGAGTATACTAATTTTCATACACTTGATGAACATCAAACCACTCCCATGAAAATTTCTGGTATAAAAAATATCACATATTACCTGTTTGTTATTGATCAATAAAAAAAATTGCATTGGACTTCAAAATTTTTTCAATCTGGCCATTCTAAATTATTTCTGGAAAATTCACAAAACCAAAAAAAAGCTGGCATTGACTTTAAGTCTAAAGCTCTAAGCTAAATTTTATTAGCTCTTGATTAGCGAAAACCACATTGAAATTGTCCCAATTTTATTTTCATAAAACTTTCTGAGTGTCCTATGTAGATAGACAAATGGTGTTAATGGGCTAGTTCTGTGTTCTATTTTTACTATTTGGCCATGGTACCTATTATAGTTATGCTCTATTTTTAAATAAAAAGTTACGAAGATGTTAGTTGTTATTTAGTACTGTATCTAATAGGTAACATAATATAAATTTCTGTAAATTACCAGAATTAGGCAAACAAGCTAAATGTGTTGGTGGAAATTTAATATTTATTTCTTATTTGTATTGACTACAAACTTCTGGGGATTGTATTCCAATGGTTAGCAGATTGAAATTCATTCCAGTTCCATGTCCATTTAGGGCAAAAGAGAACCTTTAATAATCTTTATATTTGTCCATCTGGCTGTTGTTGTATGTCACATTAATTTTTCCATTCATATATATTTCAGCTCTCTCATCAAAAAGTATTATGCAAAAAGAGAACAACTGGAACAGGCTGAAAAGAATCTCTTTGAGTCTAAAGAAGAGTGTAAGAAAATATGTCTTGACTACAGAAATGCACTGGAAACCTGCACTAAGTTAGAAAATGTGAGTTTATATATATTTACTAATAATAGATAAACATGCAAGTAGCAGATTGTTATGAAACTTTATATATATGCACTGTTTTTACTTAGATAACAATTTTTGATCATTATACAAACATTGTTTAATGATGTTTAAATGTCTTAGGCTGGTGTGCACTGAAATTTAACCGACGGTTAACCAAAAACAATCACTGTTTTTCCATGTTTTTGGTGATTATTTTATTTTAACCTTCAGTTAAAGTCGGTGCACACAAACCTTAGTCAACTTGTGGAATATTTAAAGTTACATATGTATGAAATGTTATTAATTAGCCATCTAAACTAAACCCACAATTAAACTAAAATTTTTATGCAAAAAATTATCTACGTGAAAAACAAACAGTACTTTTAACAGCAGGCTTTGAACACAGGGTGCTTTATTCTGGACACTGGTGTAGTTTCCATAAGACAAAGATTCAAAATTACTACATGTAAAGTAAAATAGGTTTACATAGACTAATTTCATGAATTTAAAAACATGTGTATATTTCATATATACACATATTTTTGGCTGATTCTTATATCTTTAACCTTAACTTATCTCATATTTTATCCAATAACAAGGCATATAAATGGTTGGTAAGATATAAAACTGGCCAATAATTATAATAGACTATCCTATGACCAGCTGTGCCAGTGACTTTGTTTGTATAGTACAGTAGTATGGACATATCAAAACCATGAGTGATATTGAAACAAATTATAAAAGAAAATGGTATTACTGTCCTAAGAAAAGAACAGAGTAGGTGACAATGAAGAAAAAACCGAATGGTCTATACTTGCCTAGCTTTTATTATATTTAACAAATGAGTTGAGACTTATTATCGATTTTTACTCTGATACTTGGATAGGTTTCTGAAATGAAGCTGTAAGGAGATCTTTAATATTATGCATGTTTTCTACTGAAAGAATATTAGATATTTTTCTTTATAAGAACTATAGGGACTTATTTTTCTCAATAAGAAATATCTTTTTTGCATATGATATTACAAATTATTTGGTAGACCCGAGAGTTAATATTGGGTATTGGGTTGATGTCATGAGGGATGATATATGTGTCTAAAAATAATGGAGGCATAGACTGGACAAATGGAAAGGAGAAAGCAGAAAAGTTCACAGCTTGGGCTCAAAAATATTTAATATTCCAACTATGATGTTTTTAGTCACTGACTTTAAAGAAAGTAACCTCACAATTGTTAAATATTTTATAAGAGGTTTTCTATTTGGTTTCAGGATATACAATTATTACAAAATGCGAATAAAGAACTAGAGGAAAAATATTTTATTGCAGAAAACCAATCTATTGGCTTAAAATCCCATGCCAATCAGTTGCAGGTATGTTATAGTATATCTTCTTAATAATAAATTTTCGGGTGTGGTTGGGTCATAACTGACTTAAGCTTATGGTGGTATCCTTGCTTTACAGATGAATTGAGAAACTACTTATCCCTTTAAATCGGTTGAAAACTGTTTTAAACTTGAAAAACAAAAGATACTTCAATAAGTACTTTTATGTAATAACTTTCATGTACACAACCCTGCCTTTTGTCTTCCCACTCTCGCTAGACCCATAGGTTTGCTGGAAGAAAACTCTTTTTAGGGTTAAGCACGCCTTTGTACATCACCATTATTTTATAGTTTTCTTTGTAACTGTTTTGTGTACAATAAAGAATAATTAGGATAGTAGAAAAGAAGATGGATAGATTGTGTGAAGGATGACATAGACATTTAGTGTGATAGAGAATGAATGCCTTTAGAGACATGAGTATGTTAAAATGAGAAAAAGATATAGATCTCTGTATTTGTTGTTCATTATCTATAAGTGCATATTTTTACAATTAATACATATTTGTAGGAAAGGTAAAACTTTATAAACAAAACTTGTACATCATGGCAGCAGGACACCTTTTAAAATAATGTGCAGTGCAGACCCACGAGTAGGACATTTTGATTATATGACATTAGTAATGTATGTTCAATAAATTTTGTTTTAATTTCATTTTTCAGCAACTAATCACAAAACATGAAAGGGAAATTGTAGCACTGAAATCAGATAAGAAGTCAAATAAAACTAGTATCAAAACTAACAACAAAAAATTCAGTGAAAAACAATTTAATGCTATAAAGAATGAAAATAATACTTTACGTAAACACATTAGTTTATTAAAGGATGTAGCTCTTGGTAAGAGTAAGTATTGTCACATACATTTAGAATACCATTTACAGGCATATCAGAAAAATTACTTGATCTTCCTGTCATAAACATGGAAGAAGATTACTAAGAATGACACCCACCCAGTAAGAAATGTAACACACTGCAATCACATTTGGCACCAACAGTTCGATCTTGTTTTTTAAACTTAAATCGACTATAAATTAAAAGCCATAATTAGCTCCTTTTCTATTTCATTAAATTTACGAATTTTCAAGTTCGCAAAAATCTTTTTATGTGGGCCTTCGGACCAAATCCAAATTGCCAAATTGCAAAATATACTCGAAGGAGTCTTAAGACTGATTTTGACGAAAACTAAGGTAGTGTTATTAGATTTTTTTAAATCAATTACCCTGGTCAGGAATTGAACCAAATTGTAGTGTAGCTTGTAAGGATCAATTTCTTTGAAAGAATATCAAACAGCAAACCAAGGGAAAGGGTTATTTTAACAAAATGTTCTATTTTCCTTACATCAAATTGTGCCAATTGTTTAAATGCATCTCATTTCAAAGCAATCAATGTTTACCTATTGACTGATTTGATGGATTGAGGTTAAATAATGTGCATTGTGAGAACTCTTCCCTTGATTTGCCGCTAGACATTCCTTCAAAGAAATAATTGATCCTAACAAGCTACACTATGATTTGTTATAATAATACAGGTGTGTTCGTTTTTTTCAAATCAATTAATTCAATCCCTGACCAAGGTAATTGATTTTTCAAAAATCTAATGACACTATTACTTTCCTTCACCATCGGCCTTGGGGCTCCTTCGAGTGTTTTTCGCTATTAAATAAAATGTTGACCCTGAAAGTGTTATAAGTTACATATCTTACTGGGTGGGTGTCATCTTAATATATATTATATTATAGTAATCAAATCATTGCCATTCATTTTTCCACTCGTCCATTGTGATTCATTTTTCCCACTTGTCCGTTGAATTTTCGCTTCTACTATGTGGCCCCCAGCACACATTAAGATTTTTCGCAAGTTTACTGCAAATTATGATTTGTTTCAGTTAGGTACATTTTAATTACATCCATTAAAATGTACTGTGTATGTTTTTGATTTATACATATTTTATTTAATGAAACAAATTAATTCGCTCTGGAACCAAAAAAAAAACATAGTCTAGTAACACTTTTTCGTGAGTGAAAAAAATCGGTTTTTTGGGTTTCTATGGGAATAATCTTCAAGATTCATGTATTTTCATACTAAATGATCCATTGCCCTGCTGAAAATAGCCTTTTGATTTTAAATACTGACAGAGTAACTGTTCTCTATGTTACCCATTAAGTTTAGATGAAGTCCCGGGCAATTTCTAGTACCTTCCTATAACTATAGGTTAAAAAAGGGATATTGCCATTATATGAAAATACTACATTAATTTTCTAAAAATAATAATAAGAGGGATACTTAACTTATTTGAAGGTAGATTTTAAAATAAGTAAGAATTAGATATCTTTGAACTCAAATTTAAACAAATAAAAGTTAATTTGGTTGTTTTTCAGGAAAACTCAATAGTAAGCATAAAGTTATATTGGAAAAGTATGAAGATGGTGATGGGAGTTGTTCTGAGTCTGGCGATAAAACCGGGGATCATGATGACTATGTGTTTAGTCCTCCACCATCACCTATTTGTATGGAAGATGATGATGACCCACCAGAGACTAACATTGAAGAGGTAAATTGTATTTGCAATTTTTTTAATTTGCACTTAAGTTCATTGACATATTTATTACTAAGACATTATACCTAAGTCATTGTCTTTTAAATTTCAGATTTCAAACACTCAAACCTCAAAGAAAAATTCTGACATAAAAATAAGTAACGGCAATGATTCATCGGAAATATCAAAACGAGTTGAAAATGATGGATTAAGTGTTGACACGGGTCGTGGCTCTTCTCTGGCTTGCTCTGATAGTGAAAAGTTCATTCAAAGTCCTAGCTACTTCTCAAATGATAGTCCACTCAGTGATATATCTCCTAACATTAGGCAACAAAAGCAGTACACTGATGTTGCTACCAGTCCCATCCTCGTTTTAGGCACTGTTGAAGTCTCTACCAGTCCAATGCCATGGCTTTCACCAGGTGTTCAGTCAGAACATAGTAACTATGCTGAAATGACTACAAATCCAGTGTTGTCAACACATTTTCTCATTGTTTGACAACTGAAAGGTCTATAAGTCCAGTCGAAATTAAGAAAGGTTTGATAAGAAGTATCTTCAGTCCTTTAAGAGGCAAAGCTTCAGAAGTCGCCACATTAGTATTAAATAAGAACAAATTGACTAAGAATGTAATGTTACCTACACCAAACCGAGAAAAAGCATGTTTGGAGATGAATAACAGCAATAATTTCTGTAATGAGAACAGTAATGATTGTGAAATAGAAGAAATATTACAAAAAATGAAATTAAATAACCCAATGACTCCAATGCCTACAACACCTAATAACAATAGGGCATCTACATGCAGATCAATTACAGAAAATTCACAAACAGAACAAAGAACCGACTTTGAACATCCAGATTTAGCTGCATTAAAGGAAGAGATAAAAATATTACGCGAGTGTGTTCTTGCAAATAATAAAGGAATGATAGATATTAAAAACATACTTCAAAAAGAAATTTTACCCCAAAAACCATCTGAACCAACTGCTACTAATTTGAATCTTGTTATAGACGACAGTGATGCAATTGTATATAATAACAAAATTTTACCTCAAAAAACATCTGAACTTACTGCTACTCATTTGGACCTTGCTATAAATGACAGTGATGCCATTGTATATAATAACAAAATATTACCTCAAAAAACCTCTGAACATACTGCTACTCATTTGGATCTTGTTATAGATGACAGTGATGCTTTTGTATATAATAACAAAATTTTACCTCAAAAAATACCTGAACTTACTGCTACTCATTTGGATCTTGTTATAGATGACAGTGGTGCCATTCTATATAATAACAAGATATTACCTCAAAAACCCTCTGAACATACTGCTACTCATTTGGATCTTGTTATAGACGACAGTGATGCCATTGTATATAATAACAAAATTTTACCTCAACAAATATCTGAACTTAATGCTACTCATTTGGACCTTGTTATAGATGACAGCGATGCCATTTTGTATAGTAACGAAATTCTATCCCAAAAAACATCTGAACCTACTGCTACTCATTTAGATCTTGTTATAGATGACAGTGATGCCATTGTGTATTATAATAAAAATGATGTCTTAACTAACACTGAGCGACCATCAAGTGCTCAAACAATCATAATTGAATCTGAAGATCAAAATCTGGTAAGATCACCCTCTCCTTGTATACAGGATTTAGATACATGTGATAATGACAACTTATTTATTCACAAACCGAATATTATCGAATCAAATCAATCAGCAACAATGAATAGCACGCCTCATGTGTCTTTTGAATTTGAAGATTCAGTTCCATTCCCAGTAGAAGTTAACAAGACCACTGCCACAATTACCGATGTCCCTGATAATAACAAGACTACTAACACAATTATTGATGTCCCTGAGACTAACAACCAGATGTTGAATAATCATGATAATGTCTCTAAGACACCGAATAGGCGTAAATTATCTAAATTAAGTAAGCTTAAACGGAAGATGATTCCCAAATACAAAATAAGTCGTGTTAACAAGCCTACTCAAAAAAAGAAAAAAATGAAGCCAAAACCTATAGTTATGGAGAAAAAACGAAAAGTGTTAGATAGTGATAATTCAGCCTCACTAAACGAAAAATCTGTTTATGAAAAAGCTGTTAAAGTTATGTCTGAAATAAAATCAAAGCAAAGTGTAATTGATATCGACAGATCCATACCAAAAGTAATTTTAGTTAAATGTAATGTATTGCCACAATCAAACGACATACTTGAATTAATTAATAACATCAAACCTAAGCCAATAGCGTCACCGCCTAAAAGTGCTCCAATTGGCAAGAAAACCATTGTCGAGAAAAACATCCCTAAAAAAACTACAGCAGATGCTCTAAATTCAAAAGATGTGTGCAAAGAAAATACTAATAATGATTGCGATAATAAATGCAAACGTAGAAGCAGTCGGAATAGTAATAAAGACCAATCTGAAAATGAATCCGTTAGTGTAAATATATCACCTAAGATTAATAAGCACTGTGACATGGAATCTAATGAAATATTAACAAAGAACCAAAGGGTAACTAGAAGTAATACAACAAATATAATACAAAATAGCAAAAAGGAAAATGATGTGAATAAAACTGTTGAAGCAGAAGATAAAATGCATAGTAATTCAGAAATCATTCGTAAAAGTCTAAAGCGTCCATCTCCAGATGCAGATGTACTTGAATTACCTGTTAAAAGAATGTTACGAAGTTCTGCTATTCATCCAAAGAGTAAAGATAATAATCATTCAAAAACTGTAGAGGTTAATGAACGAGACACAAGAGATATATATTCTCCAGTCAGATCATTGGATACAGCAGAAAATGACATTACAGTTAATAAAGAATTGCTGTGTTATAATGATCTCGACATATTTTCTGATAAAAGTGCACAAGAAAATCGAAAGCCTGATTACTGTGACAATAGAAGTCGAGAAAAAGACACAAACAGGGACTTTAAGAATAATATATTATTCTCTATGCTACAAAAGTATGGTGTAATAAAAGCATCATTTAGGAAAAGAAAAGTATCAGGTAAGTTTACTATAATAGAAAATTTGTTACAGTTGCATTGTTAAGTAATCATCATTATTCTAGTATCGAATCTTACTAACGTTAATAGCGAGGGGTTCTATTCCACTTCACAAGGTCTTCGGCATCACCTGTAAGATTTTCAGCATGCATATCATCTCGCACGATGTCAAAACAGAATTTTTGATTTCTTTCGCAACTAACCAGTTTCTGTAGAACATAGGCCATACCTAGCTAACTGGCATAAATGATTTTTTTTGCGGTTTGTCTGCTATATAACTTTAAAATTACTGCATTTTTGGAATTTCATGATGCAGTCCCTTTTTTAGTCATTCCATGCATCTACAGGAAGGAGCATGTTCAGCGCTGTGACTTGTAGCTTGTGGTGTTGCTCTATGATAAACCTCACTTCACTCCCATACAGTAGGGCAGGCCAAGTGATGTATTTGTATTTGTATTTGTCCTTTAATATATATGTAGGTCTTGTCTTCTCAAATTAATTAGTAAAAACTATGAACAGTAATATCTTTTATGTCTTTTGTCTCATAGATTGTATAGAGTTCTACAGATAGCATGTTAGCATATTACATGCTCAAACTGAAGTTTAATAAAATATAATTGAGACATTTAAACATATTAAATTGGATTACAACTACCTTGTCCACAAAATATCTTCTACTTTCTAATCTTATGTAATACTAGGATATGTCCGCGACTTCCGTCTACGCGAATTATAATTTCCGTGGCATTCCCGAGACAAAAAGTAATGCAGCATTTAAAAAAGAAATTAAGCTATTGTTTATAAACCATTCCCAGAAAAAATCCCGCGGGATTCCCGGGATAAAAGGTAGCGCAGATCGGCCCGTTAGTTTATACGTTCTCAAACAAACACCCAAGAAATCTTTAAAAAATGGCATCATGTTCTCCATCTCCATAGTTTGTATTGTTTATTCAAGTTGTTTTTTTAATAGCTTCAATGTACAGACACGGCCTGTTCAGAATTGTATAATATTACAGATAAAAATAAAAATCTTTCTCTTCCAGATAAAACAATCGATTCAATGGGTGAAAAATTAGAGCAATATATTGAAAGAATAATAGAAATGCCTGATAAACAAGCGAAAGGAGCAATGGATAAATTAGTTATAGAAATTAAATACTATGACATTAAAGAATTTATATATGGCTTGATGAAATACCTACAAGATCCACAAAGAAAACTGGAATTATATAAGAAAGTAATTATGCCACCAGCACCTGCCATGTCGAAGTCGGAACAAGTGTTACTCTATGTTATCAGTCAGTTGAACGTATGTTGGGCGTCGGATGATTTCCTTGAGAAAGTTTTGAGCAGCATTGAATACACGTTATTTGCTATTAATCGAAGCCCAGAATTCAATGTCATTGAAAGTATGTCGCATTTCTATGCGATCCTGTGCAGATATTTCGAAAAGAGAAGCCGTTTAAGGTTGTTTATGTTAGATGCTATGTACTGCATGCAGTACAAATCGATAGCACTTATTAAACAGTGTATAGATGTCTGGATGCATGTACTTCCATTATCGCACATGGGTATAGGTGAGTCAATTTTTTTTTATTTTCCCAATTAAATTTTACAAGCGTTTTTAGGCTTCTGTAGATGAAGTGATAGTAAATTACGAAAGTTTGTTTAAAAATGACTGTATATAAAATGTGGATTAGACATGTATATTAAACTAGCTATCTAAGCCTTGAAATTTTTCTTCCACTCGGAATGTAATAATAAAAAGTATAAAAATACTCTTGTATTCAATAATAATTGATTTATTTCAGAAATTGAGTATTTCTATATTATAGAGTTTTATATTATATCACTGTTATCAAATTTTAAATTCCAAATTTGTTCACGGCACAACAATTAATTAAACAAATACTAGGGCATTACACCTGCGTCATTAAAATATGTAAAAATTTCAAGGCTACCCATCAACTACTTTTTGTTTTATAGCCCATTTACAGCGGTCAGTATCGGTAAGTCTGAAATATTAGACAGATGTGTTCTTAGGAACCATGTCGTTGAGTTTAGTGAAAACTACAAATTGCATACATAAATGAAAATATTTTTTTTACTCATTTCGGGAATCAAACCCGTTCTTTGAAAAATAAAACTTAAATTATTTCGATTACAATTGTATAGATCACAAGCAGTAAATGTTACTATGAAACTTGATATCTAAAATAACTGCTTCAAATTTCAGTTGCAAGATGTGACCTGATCATACATAGATACATACATACAAAATTGCAAGTTAAATAAAGCTTGAAAAATTGAATAAAATTGTGTACTAAATCTGAAAAGTTTGTCATGCTACCTAGTTGTTTTTACTGGAAATAAGTTCATTATTATTATATATGCATGTCTTTCAAGACCACGGGTCATAAAAATGGCCCGGCCTTTTGGAGGCTTGCGTGGGGCCATGGGGAGGCCAACACGTACAGGCCCCTTGACAAATTTAATGTAAATATGTGGCGTGACACTGACCGGCGATTGTCCCTGTCTACACCATATAATAATGCACCCAAGGACAAGCCCCGGCCAGTGTAGGACTATTGTGGGAAATGAGAAGAGAAAGTACCGGGCTATTGGGGTGAACTGTTAGTGGTACTAGCGGGCTGGGAATACGGGGACTATGGCGTCTGCCCGTCGCAATATTCAGGGAACATGGAAAAATGGGCAGACGGTGACTCGCCACTCCCTGCATGGGCCCCTAAAAATGCCATAAAAGGCAGGGGCAACATGTCATGGGTGTGAGTGGCTAAGGGGTGTAGAGAGGTGGGCTGCAGGTTCACCGAAGCTACTTCCGACGTTAGGCCATTTATCACTTCCACCCCTGGAGCTTCGCCTCTAGCGATCTCCACTCCATGCTGGCTGGCTAAGGCAAGCACGGAGGCGGGGGCCTCTCTTGGCCCCCGGAGTCAGGTATGAGGTGTCGCCACTCACCTAAGGCTTCGCCACAAAGCCCCCTTGCGGGTTATTATTATTATACATTGTAGTCTTGCGGGGTTTATATAGAGCCATTTGACAGGGTCTGAGTATAAGTGTTTTTTTTTAAATCCACGAATGCAATTTTTCTTGTCACTAAAATCAATTACATGGTTCCTATGAACAGATATTTATGTATTATATGTTACATGTTGTATATGAAGATGGACTTATTTCCTTTTTGTTTCCTATATGTGATGGGAGGGAATGCGATAAAAAGTGGGAAACTAAAGCTGTGTCACCAGTGCTGCCGAGTGCATGGGCATCCTATTTACACTTCAATGATTGAAGTAAAAGTTATATTCTCCTAGCAGCTAACAATTTATATTTCATTTTACAGCCAAAAGTCCACTGGTGACTTGTTTAGTGTATCTTTTACACTTCTATAAATGCGAAGATAAGTTCAATAGAGTCACAGACATAAGAAACATATTGAATCGGAAATATTTCTTCAACATAACAGATTGGAATGAAACTTCAATATTAGATATGTTCAGAACAGCGATCTTGGAGATGAAAGGTATTATAATATATTCATTGTATATATATGTCTTGATTGCACATAAAATAACATTGCAATTGATGGTCTCTCTGCTTTATTGAGCTAAGCCTTTGCGGGCCTAAATCAATGGAGCACAGAGGCTCCGAGTTTGATTCCTGGCATGGTGAAAGTTTTAAATGAATTTTCCGTTATACTCATATACTGCAGTCTGGATACCAGGGATCAGCCCCAGACTGGTTAATGCAAATATTTCATCATATCTGTTTCAGCATCGAGATTTTTATGTTGAGAATCAAATGCTGTTACTTTGTAATATAGTGAACTATGTGGGCTACTCTTAGACCACTGACCACATAAGCTTTGGAGAAGCATAAGGATTAAGTGTATTTTCTTGCAAATCATGTCTAAATAATGAGTTCACTTCTTTTTGCTGCCCAAATTTTATGAACATACTTTTGATACTAACAATATCTTAAATGGTATATTATCTGTTGATAAAGAATTCTATTTTTAAAGCGATTTATTGAAGAGACGTTGAATATTTACAGGTAACACACTTCAAAGGAAAATGTTGAGAACAGCATTGATGCTTTTTGCAAAACGCCTCGGTCCCAAGTGGTGCCAGAAACACATAATTAATAATTTATTAAAACCAATAATAGAAAAGAATAATGTGAAAGAAAGCATAAAAGTGTTTTGTATTTCGATAATAGGGCCGTTGTTAAAGCCTTATCCGGCGGAAATGAAGGTGCATTGTGAAATTGTTACGAATGAACTTGTTAATATGCTCCAAAAGCCTGGTAAGTCATTTTTTTTTTTTACATACAATTATTATGCGAGAGTTTTAGGATTACGCCATTTTGGTAAAAAGGGAACCGTGATAAAATGCTCATGTCTGTCCTTTTTTAATTATTTTTTTTATTATGGAGCTGGCGATCGGGCAGAGGGCCCAGCTCATGGAAAGTGGTTATCGTCGCCTATTGACGTACTGACGAGATAAAACGATCAGACAGGATGAGATGGGATTGGTATAGGAGGATGGGATAGGGAAGGTTAATTCCCTTTTGATTGACTATGTTGGTGTAATTTGGCAGGATTTATTTTATATGTCGTAGTAAAATTGCCCACAAAGAAAATAAAAGTGGCGTCTTACGTAAATGAGAGAGAAAAATTAATTTAAATAGACTTTGGGCCTATTGTTTCACTTATCTACACTCAAAGAAAAAAACTAATTAAGTGTGTAATTGTAAAGTGGTTTACGCCACTCTTCCACTCTCTATGGATTGGCTCTCCCATGGTCTACACTAGGCTTCCAAAAGTTTGAATCATTCTTATAGCTTATGGTCTGAAACGATATAGAAATATTATTTATTATTTATGTATATTATGAAGTTTTGCGGCTTGTACACATAGTAGAATAATAATAACCATAGAATAAATTATAATCTACTTAAATACTTGAAACATTCTATTATCATTACTTCACAAGTCTTTAAGAATGATATATTTTATTTTCAAGAACATATACGATAATGATCTAAACAAAAAATTAAAATAATAATTACATGACAATCGGGGGTAGGTTTATTTAGTCTACTTAAATTACTCATTGACACTTGACACTAGTCTTCTGTGATTATTGCCAAGTGGTCGAAACATCGAAATAAAAATCAAATAAAATACCGCGCTTAAAACCCGTTAGATCGTAGTTTTAGTAAATACATTAATAATAATTTGTTATTTCAGCTTCGAAAGCTGTGCAAGAAGCAATAGTTATTAGCCTGCTATGTCTAAGCAAGCAAAACCAAAATCACGTGATCCAAGCTCTGCTTAATTGGGAGCCGGATGAAGTGTCTCCTAAATTGGAGGATATGTTAAGACACTATATAAGATCCAAACCGGAGAAAGTTTGGAAATCTATAATAAGTAAAGGTTTTTTATTGCGTACGTAGATAATATTGTCACTAACTAACCAATATAAAAACTAAAATAATGGTGCACAAAGGCCGGTCTTATCACTTGTAGACTGTACATGGATTATTTTAGAGTGAATGTGCTGGCTTAAAGGCCTAGTTGCCAAGCCATAAATATTAAAAAAGAGTGAATGTGAGTTGTGTTTTGTTATACTACCCGACCAAGTTAACTAGATGAACTCCTGCAACCGCCATATACTGCTTTGGATACCGTACCTCCTAGTACCGTTCGCAGCTTCGTTAAGCTCGCCCATGTTACACTCGTCATTTGCCCTTAGTTGTTTTGTTTAATATTTTTTGTTGTTTGTTAAGTTTTTTCCAGTTGTTTTTTTATTTGTTATCTATTTTTTCCTCTTTTATTTTTACCATCCCTTACCAAATATTTTTAGTTCTTTACATTTAAATTTAAAAAGGGAAATAAAAAATCAGTTATCGACTAATTAAGTGATATTAGTAGTGAGTTGTCATTTTAATTTGTACATCTAATTAATGTACAAATTAAAATGAATAACCATGATTATGTGGGTAGTTTTTGTTTTTTTTGCAATCGCTACCCGATACGATGTAACGCATTTGGTATTTTCTACTCGGTTTGGTCGGGTAGTATATTTATTTAATATAAGTTGCATGTGTAATACGCTGTGTGACCGGCCTATAGGTGTTCGGTTTTTGATGTTTGTAGTTTCTAAGCTGTAGTTAAACACAAATAGAATTAACATATAGCTCAAAGCTCAGTATGTCAGGTCTAGAACCGCATTGGAGAAACTAATTAACCCTGTTGATTTTAACATCCAGGTTTTGTATGATATAGAAATTTATTAATAGGATAAAATTGTAAATAATTACGTTTAAGAGATTAATTTAATGGGGTGTGTAAAAAGCGACTGTTTGGTTAATTATTGGTATTTTCATTTGATATGGATCTCCTTTGACTATCCTGCCATACATTAATGATTCGAATAGCATTTCGAAAAGGCGTGTCACCGGAATATTGTAAAACCGTAAATTTTTTATGATGCTTTAAGGATTCTCTTTTCATTGTAGTTTAATTATAAACAGCTGTTAGAATTAATGTAATTCACAATAAACGTACATTTACGTTAGTTCGTAATTTTGTTGTATGTCTTTTTTACTATACTGTACCATATTGTACTAAGAAACTATGAACCATTTAGTATTCGGAATTATAATCGTATCTAACCCTAAATTGTGAACGCCTTTGAAGTTTATGAACTATTCATAATTTAATGGGTACTTTATAATCTGGTTGGTTTAATCATAAACTTACGGGTTTTTACAATATTCCGATGACAAATATATATTCTATTCTACATAAACGTTTATTTTCCTGGAATATTATATTATGTATTAAATTACAATGCAAATATTTTCTGTGATAGGGGGCGTCCATAAATTACGTGAGGTGTTTAAGGGGGGAGGGGGTCGAGTCAAATCTCATCTAATCTTACGTTGGAGAGAGGGGGGGTCTCGGCAAATATTACGCAATTGTTTTTTGATTGAAACAAAAAAAAAAAAAACTATTTTGGTCCATTTAATCCAGATTGTACATGCTTAAGATTTAATCTTAAGCGTAATCGTAATACGATTAAGATCATTAACTAATTCTTTCGAAAGAAAATAATTTCATTCATACTTCAACGTTATACATTTACTGACTGTCAAACCACCATATTTGTTTTATACCAAATAGCTCAATTTAATCTGAATTTACGGTACAGTGTAGCCCATCCTTTGTTTTCGCGCCACTGTCAGCCGAACGCGTTTACGTAAGAAACTCACATTTTGAAAAATCTCACGTGAGATTGGGGGATGGGGGAGGGGGTTGAATAAAATCTCACGACATCTCACCATTGCAGAAAATTTAAAAAAACACCTCACGTAATTTATGGACGCCCCCATACAGAGCTGAAACCTCGGGGAGGGATGTCACGTGGCAGGAGAATAAAAATTAAATAATCATTGCATAAAATGTTAATGAAAACAGTCTTAGGTATTGCCCGCTAACGTAGCTTATACTGTGCCCATACCAATAAGAATTTGACATGTGACAATTATAATTTTGTCCAGTAGGCGATTGTCGAGTCTGGCGACGGATACATAACAAACTGTGTTTGGTTGATTCTGAATATGCAGTCTTCCTCTAAAGTCTAAACCTTAACCCACTACTGTACAAGTTAGAAGTTTCCTTACTGTGTATTATTTAAACTGACTATATAAGAAGCTATCCATTAATGTAAATGTTAAAGGGGTTTGAATATAGAGCTTGACTTTGTCATCTCAACGACCATCTTAGTCTTAGTCAAATACATATTTCAAGTTTTTATAAACTATCAACCTTTTATAATTAGGGGTTGAAAAATTTAGTAAGTAACAAGTCGTTTTATAAGGAATTTCAAAAATATTCAAACCCCTTTGCAATAAATTTGAACTGTGATTTTAATATGTAAACTCGCTAAATTAAGCATTTAAAGAAAAATAAAAAACTTTCATATAGCATACTTTTTATTTTTGACCTTTAATTCGACTGTTATACAATTTCTAGCTTCGAATACATATCCGCTCTGCGTTATATAGTGGAATTCTTCAAGTAGAACTCCCAACTCGCACACGGCCATTTATATACACTTAAGACATGGTTACTATGACTAAGTTACTGCTGAACTATTAGCACATCATTATTTTAATTTTAGAAGATGTGCAAGTAATTTTTGTAATAAAAATCAAAATTCTGATATCCCAAAATGCCAGATATGTATATTTACTGTTTAATATTAGAAAATAACTTCATTTGATTCTATAATATTTTGATTTCATGGAAAATTATTATAAATACCTATTTGTAATCAATTACACAGAACAAAATATCTATGCAGATCAGTAATTCGTTTTGTATTTTTTAATTTCAACCATAATTACATGAATATTGACTAGTTGTGTGCGCGCGTTCGGCGTCAAAAGTTTCACAAACTTGTGGTAGTACTGAACGAAGTTCGTGAGTGCCATTTGCAATAAACCGGAACCTGTCACTAAATTCGGGAACGAGACAAGAACTTCTCTATGGATCTCTTCAAGACTTTGTTTCCATCCCGAACTAAACGAGGCAACCAGAGACAAAGATTTCCGTTCCAAATTCGATAACTCTGTTTTTTTATCTGTATCGAGCAGTTGTTCTCCTTCTTTGACAAACTGAATCATACCGCCAAAATGCGGACTTAATATTTCCTCCACATATTCTGAACTTCTTGCCTGCAATTGTTCTCTAAAACTTTCAGCTTCTTTTGTATTGTCTCGCGTTCTTTCCATCAGTATACTAAGTACCATGTCATAATTATTGATAAGGAATATTAACTGTTGTATTCTCTGTGGGAATTCAGCTGCCATTTTCAATAAGAAGCAGTGAACTTCATCTTGTAAAACTAAAAGTATATTACTGAGTTCTTCCGATGGAAATTGTTCACTTAAACTCAACATTGCAGCGGAAAATTCGGCATATCTGCGTGTTATCTGTAATATTATTTATGCAAACAAGTTAAAAAAAACTTTTTTGATAAAATTTGAGTATCACTGATTTAAGTGCCCACTTTACCACTTTTCCCATTTTTGGTTATAACACAAAAAACAAAAATTAAAATAATATGAAATGTGCCAACAGCCTTGTTTTATATCATACCTCACTTAATGATATTGCTCAACTTAAATATTCAATACAAACACAATTTTTCTTTAAAATATAAATATTCTACAATGTACAAATTAGCATAGTAAAACATTGCTTTTCCAGTTAAAATGAACAAACTCCCTAATTTTTAGTTATTAATAAATATTCTTACATAATGTGGTCCTAATTCCTTGTTGGACAATTTCGCGGGGTCACAATCTCGTACGCTTTGAATGTTTAATTTTAACACATATTCTAATCGTGGCCACAGAGCTCCTTGCAAAGAGTCCCAATAACTGAAACAACCAAAATAATTCTATGACCAAACATTTTCATTATTAAACTGCTTTATTTATTTAAACTTAAGTATTCTATATTATTAATGAATTAACAGTAAAAATATAACCATTGGGTATCCTAGACTATGAAGAGGACTGAGAGAGAAAGAGATAGCAGGATGTTATCAATAAAGTGGCCAGAGGGACAAATGGAGAATCTCAGCCTTGGTTGAAGGGATAGGCTTAGATGAGGGTGACTGCCAATATTTAAGTAAATTTATAAAATCATGTATGAAGTCTACTTCATAGCCTCAAGTGGGCAGAGATGATGTTATATATGTACTTGCTACATGCTGGCAAAACCTTTCATTTCATTTACTTTATTATCTTTTCAATTACATAATAATTCACTTGAATGTGTATTACATACATTACATACATACATAACTTCACGCCAGGTCCCTTGCGGGGTAGGCACGAACAACAGAGCGCCATTTAGGCTTATTCTCACACACCTCACTTGCCTCTTTGACATTCATAGCTTTGTCATGCACGCTCGTCTGTTCTTAAGGCTCCTGACATCACCTGTAAGGTGTGTCGTGGCCTTCCGCGACTTCTCCATCCATCCACTTTGCATTGTATATCTGTTTAGTCATTCTTCCATCATTCATTCTTTCCACATGTCCGAACCACCGGAGCATTCCTTTCCTTACCTTCACCCCGACACTCTCTTTCAGACCAACTCTCTTTCTTACTTCGGTATTATGAACGCGGTCCGCGAGCGTCACTTCGCAGATTTTGCGCAGTGCTCGCATCTCGACCGCGTTTACTCTACTTTTATGCTCTCTTCCATACCCAGCTCTCGCTTTCATACGTGAGCGTAGGTACCAGCACCGCGTGTGTATGGTAAGCTGGGCCTTCTGACTGAGGTTCTTAGCCTCAGAAGTTTACCTAAAACTCCATTCACACTATTCCCCAAATTCATTCTTCTTTCTATATCAGCGGTGTACCTTCCATCCCTGCTAAAGCACATCCAAGAATGTTTATTATCTCAGAAAAATACTAAAAAATATTTAAAAATGATGAATGGATGAATCATATAGGCTATGTTCAATATACTTTACCTGTCCAAAGCAGCTACAGCTCTTTTGTGGCACATCCATCTGTATCTGTTTATTAATTGTATGCATAAAAATAATGCTAAACAATCATAACATTCAATGACATAATTTTCTACATTTTTCTGTAAAAAAAAACATGAATTCTTATTATTACAAATGAACTAAAAAACCATAGAGAATATTCCTATGTAGTAAAAGAACACTATCTGTCCTAATTAACTGATATATATGTAATTTATTTGTATATACAAGGTATGTATAGATATATGTGTATGTATGTTTTTGTTTGTACATCTGTATGTACTTGTAGTGATGTAAAATTTATTTTTAATGTACACAACCCTGCTTCTTGTTTTCCCACTCTACTAGACCCATAGGTTTACTGGAAGAAACTCTTTTTAGGATGAAGCACGCCTTTGTATGTCACCACAATTTTGTGTAAAATAAAGAACATAGACTAGCTTTTATACTACAAAAGAAGAACCATGGAGGTTACAGCAAGTAGTGGTATGAAAATGACCATCAAAAGGCATAAATCGGTACTGCTTTACTTTATTCAAACTAAGACTTTAAATTTATAAATAATAGATACACTACATACCACAAGCAGGGAAAGTGTTTTGCCAAGAATCCTATCGAAGAGCTCCTGTGCATGGCTTCCTTTCACATGGAAAAATTCTGTGGTAAACAAATACTCCCGACATCCATTGTCCACTAAAGCATACTGAAGGCTTCTAAACAAGGCTTCATAGGAATACTGTAAAAATATTATTGATTATATGATATGTTGAGAGCTCTTATAGTAAATAGCAATAAACTTTTACATGAGTAGGTATCCTCATATAACCACTCTCAGAAGGTTAGCTAATGAGAAACCTTGATACTATAATTACCGGGAACCATACCTAATCATACTTCTAATGTCAAGCATAACTTGCTTAGCTGACAAACACAAAAAAGTAAGTGGCCGCTGATTATTCTATATAAAGAATCAGCTGTCAGATATATAATATTTTATCATTTTCTTGACATTATGTTTTAGCCAATTTGAATATCTTTATAAATTATGATCTATGCCTTATTCTGATAAATGAGCTATATTACTACTATAAAGCGACATCAGAATCTATCTAGCAGTTTTTGGTTTGACTGTAACATTTAAAATATTAAATAGGATAAATGAGGTACCTTAATCTTTTGTTGAACATGGGGCACAATGATTGGTGCTTCTAGTTGCTGAGCCAACACATCTCCACGATTGCCTATTGTGAAAATTGTACTCTTGTTTTTCAAATTTGACTTCTGGAAAAATCCACCTTTAGACCCATCTTCAATCCCCATTAGGTCTTCTTTAGTGGGTGCTTCTTCATACTTTAATTTGTCAAGCCTTGATGCATATGATTTAAAATATGAATAATAAACTTTGCTTAGTGTATCAATGTACTCATTGCATATTTCCTGGGCAACATTCCTCTCATTGGCTAATACAAATTCAAAGAAAAATTTGTACTTCAACATGGCATTCTGGGGTATTTGGTAATTTGCCATTGGTTTGCGAAATTTATATATTTGCTCCAAAATATATGTCCTAATTTTAGATACTGCCTTTATTTTTAATTTTTCCAAAACATCTTTCACATCATGACATGCTTTGGTCTCTTTAAAGTCTTGCTCTTTCACAAAATTAAGTTTCTGATTTAAAATTGCTAATTGAATCATGAATTCTTTGTCAGTGACAGGAACATTATTAATACCACTGGAAAATTATAAATAAATATTTAATCCTTTTTTATGTTATCTGTATGGAACACATTCATGTAGCTGCTACAAAATGAAAGCAGTAGTTAAGCCTACCTACACATAAAAAATTCCTTAATCTGGTAACAAATAATGAGTGTAATAGCTGAATATAAAATATGGTAAATTTAATGTTGTGCATAAATAGCAACCAAAATATTATTGCAAGTAATTAGGGCTCAATTTCATGGGCAAGCAAAACTATTGGCTTTTTAGGCTGTAGTTTAGAGCTGATGATGGATGGCTGATGGATATCAAGGGCCCTCAGCCCCCATTGAAAGCAATGTACAATACTGAGATTTTAAAAATCTAAACATTAGAATGTTGGTATAGGGCCCTAAAATTCAAGATCTGCTCCTGATTTTGTGTCATGGCTTTTAAAGTTTCATAAATAATAAACTTACAATATGAGTGTCTCAGATACTGCCATGTCTTCAATAAAAGAAGACAGTGGTCCTTTCACAGCCTGCCGATTGGACAACTGAACAGACATGCTAACAGACCTTTTTTGTAAACTTATAATCTCATTGCTAATACTGCCCAAGTCATTCTGTAAAATATAAGATTGCACTATTAATGAGAATGTAGATAAAAAAGAAAATAAATTATAAAATGTTATTAGTGAAAATATATTACCTGAAAACCATAAGCATGCTTTCCATTTTGGCAAGTATCCCGTCACATTCCTCTATTTGATTGTGCAGAGAGCCAATATTTTCACTTTCCTTTATATAGTCAGCTACAGAAGCCTTTTCAGCTTCTTTTATACCTTTGTCAATTTGGAGAGCATACTCTCTCAAATCAGTTCCATTTCGAAGAACTTCTTGTATTTCATAATCTTCAAGATTTTTATTCAATAAATCTTTTGGATCTGAAGACTCCGTCATATTTTTGCTAAGAATGTGTGTATTTGTGGTTAGTACGTGTCTGATAATCTGATTTTGGATTATGAAATTATAATTATACGTATGCGTTCTTTAGTACCTTAAATTTTACATAATTATATTGAACTACGAAGTTCAGTGATAATTTGAGAAAATAGAAATATCGTATCAAATATTAAATAAACAAAACTTTATGACTAAATGTTTAAATGATATAATGACATTAAAAATCATTAAGTGACAATTTCAGCGTTGCCAGATGACCATGTCAATTAACAATTAATTTTTTTCAAAAACCCCAAAAAGAGGCATTTTGAGAAAAAACTCCCAAAATAGTTTTTACTTATTTTAAAGGAGAAAGAACAAAGCAAAACCACCGTCGTAGCGAAAACGTCACTAATGACGTCATCATTTTCCCTCACGGGGCGCTCACAACGACCCTGACATGGGTGCGTTAAATAAGCATTCCACTTGAGTTTACTACGATTGTGACGCCAGCAAATAAGTGAAACGGGAAAAACCGCAGTTGTGAACGTGATCATTGTCAGTCTCTAACGGAAAGTAGCCTATGGGATACGACGCATACGAGTAGAGACGGCATAATAAATAAATAACGTAAATGAACGAACGATTGAATTGGATTTATAAAATGAACTACTGAATTGAAGTATGATTCACTATAATCTGGCTATCGAAAGTTGAACCTGGAATTATTTGCAAACTTTTTACATGGAAACTCTAATACGAATGTTAACGTCAATTTTGACAAACAAGATAGCGGTTTTCGTTTAGTTGTGAGTGGATTTGCCTGTGTTGATACTTTGGTGGAGTCCCATCTTCCGGACACAGCCTTGACAGCCGGAGCTGCTGCTCCACACCAGGAGGTCCTGAAATGTTGCAAATATGTGTCCATTGGTATGTGGCTTTCGGGTCAAGACTAGGGGGCCGTGACGAAATCTGATTTTGATTATAGCTGATAAAACTAAGTTTTTACCGAATATTGCAGTTTATTTTTCAAAAAATGTAATGACTACTGATTTCCTGCTATCTACTGGAATTAAAAGTAGATAGTCTATATTCCATTGTAGGTCATTCTAGATTCGAGATATAAGGGTTAGTAATAACAAGTATTCCAAATTTCATAAAATCCGTTCAGTACTTTTGGCGTGAATGAGTAACAAAAACATCTTACTTTAGTACGTAACTTTAGTATTTATAATATTATCGTTAGAAACGAGTATGGTGTATCTATTGTCACACATAAAATACACAACATAAATAATTAAGTAACTACCAAGTATCAAAATAGGTTAATCCTAATAATTTTGATGTTGCCATACATATATTATTTAAATTTGCCGCCATTTTCCAGGGTCAACTTTCGTTGGTCAGACTATAGTAGAGTATAATTCTAAGATAAAGTAATAATACCGTATTGTGACTTAGATACAATAATTGAAGTGATTAGAATTGTGTTTGTAGATGAATTATTGATACTTAAAATATCTCTCCAAAATTTCTCACAACAAAATATTTCCCCCGAAAGTTTCCCCAAAGAATCTTTACCCCCGAATCTCCCCCAGACGTAAAAAATCACGAATTTGCAGGAATCCCCCCATCTGGCAACGCTGGACAATTTGACAATTACATTTTTTTTAAATGTTATGGCTTGGCAACTAAATTTATTTCTATATATTTTTTACATATCAATACATCGATGTTTTTTTTTAACGATATTAGCAAGTAGTTTTGTTCTTCATTATTTCAAGAACTGGCAAAGATTCTAGACCATACCGCTTCGTCATTTTTAATGTTATGAAATTGATGAAGTGAATTTTATGAGAATGTTTTACGGTACTGGCTATTAAGATCTTTTGAACCAGCCTTAATGATTTTAAATCTTTGTGTAAATCACTGCACTGAACACAGACAGAATAATATTCTGGTTGTGATATATTTTATAATTTTTTATTTCCCAATAGTGAA
The DNA here is from genome assembly GCA_012273795.1 of Dendrolimus punctatus. Lineage (NCBI taxonomy): Eukaryota > Metazoa > Arthropoda > Insecta > Lepidoptera > Lasiocampidae > Dendrolimus > Dendrolimus punctatus. The sequence continues at coordinate 9,105,462 of CM022536.1, forward strand.
GGATATCAACCAATAAAACGTAGTTTTATTATGTATACAAGTCGCGAAAACTTAAGAAAATATGATATCAACCAAGTTATGAATTTTGTTTAGCGACCATTAGTGATTATCGACAAGAAACTCATGTGTCCATGTTTCAAAAACTACTTCTAGGGATATTCTTCAAACCAATTTTCATTGAAAGTATGATTGGGAGTTTTTGGCGGAAACTGAAAGGAGATGTTGTGCTGTGCAGTTTTATTCTATAAAAATGTGTAAAATTACTCTAAAATGAACAATAGTTGTAGGATATTGATAGTTTTTGAGTAGTAATTATGTGTTTTGTGAGAAATGTGAACTGTATAGTCAAATGTGGCCTTCTGAGTTGTGACAAGAACTCCGTTGAATGGCACTAGCTGATTACCTACAGTTCAGCTGTGCTACACATAGGCTTAAGAAAATGAAGAAACTATATTGTAAACTAAGACCTGGTTTAAAGGTCTAGCGGCCAAGCCATAAACTTAAATAAATAATGAAAGTATATTTGAATCTTTCGTATTAGACAGAGAAATTCTCTGTCTACGGAATCTTTACTACACAGAGTGCTTTATATATACTGGTACTTTACTATAAAAAAAATCTTTACTTTAACTAATCTTTACTATAAATCTTTTCTATCTCGACTTTTTCAGAATTTTCCATTTTATGGCATTTTTTTAAGTATATACTTACTTTAAAAAATTCAGTGTAGTAATATGATGTTCCATGATGATTTTATTATTGCCGTCGATTGATGGCTACAATTATATATTAGATACGAAAGTAATGAAAATTGTATCCTTTCTTTGTCCCTTTAATTTTTAAACTGTAAAGTGGAAAATTTTAAAACAATCTTCTACACTCTAGAGCTTCAGAAATAGGTACTTTTCTTGAGAATTAGTCAATTAGAATTAGTTTTGAATCAGTATCTGCAGAGTCGATTTGCGATAGAATATAAAAATATTTTTTTAAATTGAATGTTGGTTCATAGCCAAATAAAATGAATAGGAGAAGATTGTCACTTTTACGTACGTCTAACCGTACGTTATGCGCGAATTGACACGCACTTACCTAACGTATTTTTTTTATTGCAAGAGTTCAGCAGACAGGCAGACGGCCCACTTGATGGAAAGCGGTTACCATCGCCTATGGACATTTGCAACACCAAAGGTGCTATAAATCCGCTGGACTGGAACCTGGTCACCAATGCCGGCACACAACTCAAGGTTCTTATGGCGACATACTTTAGACCAGGGGTGATAGCCATCCAGTCAGGCAAATGCCCTACAACCTTCTAGATACGCTGGAAAAAATCAGACTTTAGTTTCATTTACAGCGGCCTAGCCGCATCCAATTGGCGCCACATGTAGGTACTATTTGAAAAATGTTGCTGAAACTTGATATTAATCTTGAGGGTTCCTGTGAGAGAGCGTGTCACGTCAAGGCTCGATTAAGGTGGCTTTTGTTCAGAGGGCGTATTTGGATTAATAAATAAAAAGACATTATATACAATAGAGACGCATTTGCGTCAATGTTTTTATTCCGAAGAAAATATATTTACAAAGAAAATGTGTAACATGTAACAAAAGCATTATCTATTTTGAATTTTAAGAAATATAATTTTCTAATACGTGCAACAGCATTCAGCATTCTAATTAAGAAGCTATTTTGCCGAATATAAATTTTGTTTCTATCGACATAATATGAAATACGTTCATTCTGAATGATTCTGATACAACTGAGTTTTTGAGACAGAGAGAAGGCGGCTGGATGCACTCTAAATAAAATTACGCTTTGTATAATAATATACTATCATATATACATCTATGCAGTTGTAGAGTACAATCAAAAATTGTGGACGTTTTTGATGTTATATGTATAAAAATGATAAATAGGAATTATAGCACCATTGTACAACGGATTGCAATGATAAAGCCGCCTAATCTTACTGTACATTGTCAAATGTAAAATAATATAGAAATATATTTTAATACATGGTTTTTTACTAGAAATAAACATGATAAAGACAACAGTAAAGTTATTATTTTTAAGGTCAGACACAATTATGGGATGCACGTTTTCGAACAATAATCAGCTGTGTACCTAATTTATGTAATCGCAATTTTTATTGATACAGTTTAGATTGAATAAAAACAAACGTAAAAAAGTAACAGATAAATTCTTGCTTAACATTTATTTTAAAACGAAAAATAATTATGTTTTACAAAGGAGTTCTGGCAATAGAGCAAAAAGTCCAGCACTTTTTCATTTCTCACTATAATGGAGTACCTACAACAAGTACAGAGCGACATGTATATTTATATTTGTATATAAAAGTATTGTTTTTTATTCATGTACTCTTACTTCTTAGCTATAAAGTACCTATAGATACTTTCCCATCACTTTTTTAAAGATTAACATCAACTATAACAATTATTTTCCAATACGAGAAACAGTCTTTTGTGGTAATTAGGACGTGATTAAGAGTGGAAATTTATTGCGGAAGATTTAATCTACTCTCGTTCACTCTGTCGTCCGACATTATAATTTCTATCTAGGAATAAATTCTATTAAAAGCAATCAATACCTAAACATGCCATATTTTAATGTTTTTCATGATGTACGTATGCAGTTATATCTATCAATTTATTATAAATTGACTTGGACAATGAATTTTTTTTATGTTTTGCATTTCTGCTTTGTTCGCGTATATTAAGGTCTAAAGATATTTGTAAAAGTAGCCAACTCTTTCTACGCAATAAATATGACCCCAGTTATTAACTATTTGGTCCAATTAGTATATTAAGAATCTTGTGTTCTTACGTATAATACTATAATGTATATAACTGTATTATGTATGGGCAATGGCAATTTTTTTGATTTCATATCTATCGTTCGCCCAGTTAATGCAATAAATTTGAATTTATTCATTTAACTAAATAATTCCTTTACGTTTCTAATTTTAATCTCGTTTTTAAACAACAGGAGATCCATAAACGGCTTGGATGTCTACACACTACGCAATGCCATCAAAGACCCGTCGAGATTAGAACAATGTCCATACCAAAAATGACGCTTGACATAATTCATTCATTTACTTTAAAACAAAATTGCCGAATATCATGTCCAGTATCGGCTTGTGCAAGAGTTCTGTACTAGAAATACGGGCCTTAGTTTCATAGAATTTAGGATATGATATGTTTAAGCTGCCTTATATCTAATACATATATAACATGTATTAAATTAAGCCTAAGAGTGTTATTATGCTAGCTAGACACAAAGGTACATGTTAAGACACTTTGTATTCCATCCAAATAGACACCAAAGCAGACGCCAACTATGCTGAACTTTTTCTCAGGCCTAGGTATATTAATAATTCATAACAAATTGTATGAACTCCTATTAGCTAAAGATATAAAATAATGTATAGCTAAAAGGTAACTTCCAACACTCGTCATTGCGACGTTTGACATAATCTACGTCACTCAACACTTGCGACGGTGCTTCGGTCCGGAACACGGCGCCGACAGGGCACTGTCGCATCATTCGTACAAAAAGGACATTAAATGCCTATGTTTTAAAGTATACTTATATTAAACCTATGAACCCGATTAATACGAGTCAAATATTTTAACATTTCTAAGTCTTGTGACTAGAGTTTTCTTAACTAAATAATACGTAAGTAAATAACATAGGAATATTTGTACGACAAGATGCCATCGATCACGAGCGGTAACTCAAATGCAGACTACTAAGTACACAACACTTTAAGATTAAACGCAATTATTCTTAAACGATGAGTACCTCAAACATTTCAATAAATTAATCTTAATTTATTACTTACTTTGTAAATACGATCATAGTTTTTGCTAAGTATACTTAAATTTATCATTAAACAGTAACTTGAACCGATTCCGTGGGAGATCGTGTCCTATAAAACGTCCAACTAGTCTAGAAAAATATTTTTTAATCTAAACACTTACAAAAATAACGGATTCGGCTCTAATAAAGATCAAACGATAATTAATGTATTTCGAAGGCGGGACTGGTCCTCGGGAATTGGGTGCAACATGCCTAAAAGGGTAGGCTGGCGCGAAACATGTTCTCAATAAGGGGTGGCGCGGGTACCAGGTCCTCCAGTTTGAGATAGAAAATGCGTTGGAGGCCTTGAACGGAGAGCGATCGTAGTTCAGGTAGAGCGCCCAGCACGCGGCTGAAGTGCGGTGCGCTGCTACCACCATGGGCGCCGCTGCCAGGCATATGCGCCCGAAGGCAACCGATGATCTTCATTTGCAGCTGTTCTACTCGATGGGGCTCTTTTAATCCATGTCGTTCTGCAAGAGAAAACATGTCTTTTGAAAAAAAGGCTAGAACAAGAGTTTGGTAGCTAGGCATAATGCTTTTATTAGAGAGTTGATTTAATCAATTGATTAACCACAATCTTTATTGTACACAAACATATTAAAACAACATACTTTGTTTTCTTGAATAGTATAAGGTAGTACAAAGCTTATTGCTTTAAGCAATCTCTTCCAGAGAATCTTTGGATGGAGAAGATATTATTAACACAGTTAATTTAAGTTATTTATTTCAAACAAAAATTAATAGTCTCTAAAAATTAAATCGTAATTTTATATAAAAATAGTCTAAAAAGTTTTTTTTTGTATATGAATAATAATATAATAAACAGATGTAATACGTACCAGTTACTAAAGTCAACGCGCAGAGACAAGCGAATGTTGAAATGTCGATGTCCATTGAATGTAGGGTATTACTAAAGTCTAGTACTGCATGTAACCAATCTCCGAACGAGCGTTGGCACTGTCTCTTATCCAGTACAAGTCCATTACAGAATGTGAGCTTGGTATCTTCTGGGCGGGTGCGGTATGCAAGTCTTAGTACAAATAACTCCAGACGCGCAGATGCAAAAAGTTGCTCGCGGTCCTCCAAACAAAGATCACCAAACCCTGGTACTTTTTCAGCAAATACTTTTATCATATCAATTGATGTTGTCAATAATGAATAAAATTGTTGAATGACTTCTAAATCCGACATAGGAGGCTCCAGAGGGTTAGGTTCACGGTATTGAGAGTAATCCAGATTTGCGAAATCAGGCGAAGTATCGACATGAGCCCTTACAAGAGCAGTTATCATTGAAATAGGGGGACTTGGTGGTGATTCTTGGGGACATTTTGGCTTAGATGGTAACCTGCCCCGTCTTCCTTTTAAAGAATCAGTTCTAACTACTTCCTTAACCATGCCGACGGCTAGACATTTTTGGAATCTGCAAAACTGACAACGATTCCGTCTTCTTTTATCTACAGGACATGATTTTTCGGCTAAGCAGACATATTTAGAACCTTTTTGGACAGTTCTTTTAAAAAATCCTTTGCACCCTTCACATGTTCGAACTCCGTAATGTTGGCAAGCAGCAGTATCTCCACAAACTGCGCAAAGTTGGCTTGGTGATGAAGGAGCCGCCCGCGGGCCAGCCCCATCCGGAGGAGCAACGCCTGGTGAACTTGAAGCGGAGCTAGGGCTGAGGCTTGCATACAATGAACTCGACCGCCATGAACTTTAGGGCTATCGTTGGAACTACTAGATTCTGATCTTTGTACAGGCAAAGATGCTCTTCGTTGCCTCGATCCTTGGTCGGTCGTTATATGTAAGTCGACGGAGCTTGGAAAGGGCGGCAATGAATAAGAGTCTTGATTAGGAGTTACCCCTCCAGTATCAAATGTAGGACTGCAGGGTTGGGGTGGAGCGTAGTACGTTGATGGAACATAAGGAATCGAAGGTTGATGATACTGATAAAGAATTTGTGCGGAAGTATGTCCCGGGTGGGAATATGTGCTGACATTATAACAGTCTTCGTCCATTTTAATCCCAAATTCCGCCATTTCTTGTTTTGGATACCGCACCGAATACGTCTCTTCAAAACTGGGTAACGCCGGGCCGAGTGTCGGAGATGGGGCCTCGCTAATGGGTGTGGTACGTTGCGATTTTAATTCAGGTGGCACCGGAGCGTGAAATTCAACGTCCGGAAATGGGTCTAGATTCTCTTCTAAGATTTCAGATGAGTCTTCTTGATATTGTGGTGACAATAGATCAGTGAAGGATGAACCGTAGTTGCTCTGTAACAGAAACGACAATCGATATTGAAGGCGTCGGTGAAGCGGTAGGCGGAGGCGACCCGGTTGCCGATCGACAGGGGCGGGTCGAAAGCACCAATAGCGTGCATGGCTACTTTATAAATCCATAATGAATAAGCTAAGGGACGTATTGTTACTGAAAGTAAATTAGTCTTTGATAACAAAAAAGAATTATAAATGTAATTTTATATAAGAAACTTTCTAAAATTTGTACTTATGATATATTAAAAATAAAAATTAAACATTTACCTGTGTCTGCAGCAGTAGCATGCTGGTGGAGTTAGACGTGAAGGCGCTTGGCGAGCGCGACTCTATGGCGCTCGGCCCTGGAACAATTAAACATAGTCACTTTAATTAAATACGCCAAATGTATTTTATAGACCATTATCTAAAAAAATACAAAACGAAAACCAGCTTATCGCAGCGAAAGTATTAAAAAGTGCAACATCTAAACCACAGCAACAATGACAGTTTGACTGTGAATGCACCGGAAGACCGTTTGAAATGAAATTGACGGCAACGTCCTTTGAACTATCACGCTACACGGCTCATGCATCATTTATATTTACCCTCGACGAACATACTTTGATTCTTCCTTCACCACACACACTCGTAATTTCCTAATCGATAGGGATTCCGGTTATTCGAAACGCGATGATCTCTACCTTTCCGCAAGTGGCAATGACGATAGGAAAAGAAAGGTCTCCTATTTATACTGCAGTTTTACCCGCCGAATATTGGCGTTGTGAATACATTGTGTCACGGTGCTTGATTCGCCACGCCCAGAAAATTGAATCCTATATAAACACCTAATCTATGTGCGCCCGAGCCACGTTACTAACAAACCTTCGATGTAAAATACTTTCGACTATACGTTATATTACAATTTGAACGATATTTGTCTGGCAGGTGCTTTTGAAATTTTTGGGGCGAAAAGGCGATGGTCCCCTTGGGAGATTATGAAATCAGTGGCATTTGTAGTTTCTATTATGCTAAGAACCATTAATTCTAGTCTTATTAAGCTATAAACAAAACGGAGGAGCTTTTGTTACAGTGTTTGTACAAAATAATAATTTTAGGCTTAAAATAAAAATTTATTTGGAAAATTACTAAGCATACATAAATGTTAGTTTTGATTAAATGTTTGTGTGTTCATTTTTCACCGCCTTAGATGTAGACCGGTTTTCATGAAATTTGGTATATTAGTATAGCTACTAGTTAGTTTTAATTCTTGTTGTTTTTAGTTATTATAAATAATAACTATTAACAACAAAATATAAACAGTGTCGGGGTGAAGGTAAGGAAAGGAATGCTCCGGTGGTTCGGGCATGTGGAAAGAATGTATGATGAAAGAATGACTAAACAGATATACAATGCAAAAGTCGATGGATGCAGAAGTCGCGGAAGGCCATGACACACCTTCCATGATCAAATTGATCGTGTACTAGCAGAAGGTGATGTCAGGAGCCTTAAGAACAGACGAGCGTGCATGACAAGAACTATGAATGTCAAAGAAGCAAGTGAGGTGTGTAAGAATAAGCCTAAATGGCGCTCTGTTGTTCGGGCCTACCCCGCAAGGGACCTGGCGTGAAATTATGTATGTATGTATGTATAAACAGTAAATTCTATGGGAGCCTAATTTAATTTGTCACCGCTGTGCAACATGTTGTGGCTTGAAGAGAAAAAGAGGCGCAAGAATTCCGGATAATGGCATAGATTTTGGAATAGATTTATGTAAAGGTTATCTCAGAAAGTAGGATAGGTTTTTCTTGTGATTTGCCATTTTGGCTATTTTGGTAATTTTTGGCATATTCGGCATTTTGGTAATTTTTGGCTTTTTTTCATTTACTTAGTTTGCAGATAGATGCACGGGGAATAGATAAACAAAACTAGAACGGGTTGAAATAGGGCATGAAAGTTTGTATGGGAGACCAATCGTTTCTCAAGTTTAGAATACTAGTATTTCATCATCTATAATAAAAATCCAACTAAAAAACAGAAAATAAAATTTAATAAATTTGATTTCTGATGAATGGGGTCTTAAAAAAAAGCGTGGGGCGTATTCAAAGCGCTTTTTCTTCTTCTTTAATATCTTAGAAAGCACTTTGAATACGCCCCACGCTTTTTTTAAGACCCCAGTCATCAGAAATCAAATTATTAAATTTCATTTTCTGTTTTTTAGTTGGATTTTTTATGAAAGCGTGTTTTTTTAGTATTTATTTTTCATTTTTTAGTTGAATTTTTTTAAATGTTTTTAAATACCAGCTTTTGAGATCCTGCATATCATGTAGCAACAGAGTGCTAGCCAAGACAAGTAAAACGAGCCCAAACACGACGGGTCTATCTGGTTTAGTACAGGAGTTCCTATGGCCACCTTCCGACTCCATCATCAGATCAGCTCCATGGTACCATATTATTGCACTGTCATGCGATATAAACATACGAGCCCAAACACGACGGGTCTATCTTGTTTAGTACAGGAGTTCCTATGACCACCTTCCGACTCCAACATCAGATCAGTTCCATGGTACTATATTATTGCATTGTCATCGACCTTTGACAGGTGTGCAAAGTTTGAATAAATCTGATCGTTCAAAGTAGGACAAAATCGAGCTCAAAGGGGTCGGTTACAAACATACATACATACAGGTGAAGCTAATAAAAGCGTGTTAAAAATGCGATATTAACTCGATCTGTCTCTTAAGCTTTCACGGAAAACTACTCGAGCACTGGATGGTTTTGGTGCAATTTGGTACATTAGTTTTAATACCGAAAATGGACGTAGATATTTTTCATACCGAGAGATGATAGTTTTCGATATAAAGTGAAGTGAGCCTGCAGGGGGCAAATAGTAATGACATAAAAATTTAACATAATCCAGCAGTGGACTGCGAATGGCTGACGACAACGAACCTGTAGTTAATACCTACAGGTTCGCCTGATCTTTAAACAAGAGGAACACAGTAGAGTTGACCCACGTAGCCGCGGGATAAACTCTAGTAGACTATATAAACGATGGATTGATGCATTGTTTTTAGATTTCTTGTTGTTTGTCTGTTTGTTTGTTCTGGATTCACGTAAAAATTAATGGGTTCGATTTCGATGCAATTTTCGCTGATCGGCAGCTTATTTCTAGACTTAAACTCTGCACTACTTTTTATCCTGGGGCACCCCGGGAATTTTCTGGAAATGATTTTAGATGGCCAGTTTAAAAAAAAGAATTCCAATGTGGTTTTTTTATAGATCGATAGAAAAAATTACGCAATAATTGTTTTTTTTTCTTTTTTTTATTACGCAATATTTTTTTCCCGGGAGAGGTTTGAAGTTGTTCGGATAAATACAAAAATTAGCTTAGTCCGAGACAGTTTCCACTAAAACAATAGCTAATATTCTTTTTTTTAATGTTGCGATACTTTGTGTCCCGGGTATCTCGTGAGAATTTCAGGTCAAGGGTGGACGAAGTCGTGAGCATATCCTAGTACATTAAAATACTGTTTCTTAGTGACTTTTCATATAAGTCAGTAAGAGGCGCAATATTGTTATTTGTTTTCATGATCTCGAAAAATGTGTCCCTCTTATAACTTTGAAACTTTGAAGTGGATAATTGGGAAAAAATCGATGTGATACAGAGTGAAAAAGAAAACAAAATCGATTGAATACTTTTGAAATTTGTTTTAGGGTTTCCTACCCAAATAACAAAAAACTGTTTATGAGCGTCATATTTACATTAGATATATTTTTAGATTACAAGAGTGCTATCGATACGTCCCTCTTGCATTTTCCGCAGGTGCTAAATATAAAGAAAAGGGTACAATTTAAATGCTCACCAAAAATATTTTTTGTCCCTTAGACTAAGCACCAAATAAAATATATTACTTCATATAAATTTAATCCACTCTATACCGATGTGCCTAAAAAACAACGTTTTCGTTCCAAAATAAATATACACTCATCAGAACAATTGTTTGTTTTGTATTTAAATTCTTTTTGCTTATCAAAATGGATAAATGCCCAAATATTGTTTTACTAAAACACTAACATTCAACACAAACAACACAAACCGAAAATTGCAGTTTTATGTGTTTAGGAATATATTTAAGACTTATTCATAACAACTGAAATTGGTTTTGAGTGGAAAAAATACATATTCAATTAATTAATAAGTTTGAAATTCACGACAATGATCTGGTAATTTTGTCGCCGAGACGTTTTTTACGTTTTTTGACGGGATTTATCGAAATAGGAGACTGTATGTATCCGAAAATTTAAATATGTGGAGTTTTAAACACTCGGTTAGGTTAGGTTTTGTGTAGACCAAAGCGAGAACCGAGTGGTAACCATTCACTATTTATCTTATATATTAGTGAAAAACAGAAGTGAGGTTAGATTGACAAAAACATTAATAACTCAGGAACTATACATTTCCCGCACATAGGAGTTGCAGAAGGGGCGAGTTTTCCTCCCCCCTCCCCCGCTCATTACTTATGATTCCGGAGACATATATGTAAACCACACCCTGTTTTAATCAAATTCATAAAACAATAAACAAGCAACATGTGTTTGGAATACGCAATTTGGAATACGTATTTGGTATTAAAAATAATTGTACGTTCGACCATTTGCTTTTTTGCCTCAGCAAAAATTACTAAATTGGAAGTGGAGAAACAAAATATTGGTAATATCTATTTAGCGATCATGTAAAATATTTGGTCTGAAATTAGCTTTAAAGGCGTTTATATATTTTTATGGCATAGCATAAAAAGGAAAATAGCTTCATTTCTACAATACTTCTGGAAACACAATTTGGTGATCATTTATCCATTCTGGTAGGTATTTCGAATTTATTGGTAGTAAAATAGGTGCATTTCTGGTAGGCGTTTAAACACAAGCCTAAAGAAAATATCACATATAATATCTACATAACATTAAAACCAGTTTTAAAATACGTTTCTTTTGATAGTAATGTCTGTATAAAAGTTATGAAAATAATAATGCAAGTAGATAATAATAAATAAATTCAATATTTTGGCTCTCTTGTTAGGCGTGTTGCTGGAGAGTTCCTCGCCGCTTCTTCTTCTTAAACAGGAATAACATGTTGCAATGGTAGAAACAGAGTGATGGATTAAATTTATAAGTTATTATATGACTTACTAAACTTTTTCTATTTGTAAAAGAGTAATGTTTTGTGGCCCTATTGTTGTTATATATATTGGATGAATAAAGATTTTCGTTTTAAAATATTGTTCTCCTTATATCTGGTGACTGTTCGATGTAACAAGCTGGCCCGCAGTTTCATACGCCGTACACAAGAGGTAAAGAAGACGTTTTCCGAGCGTACTATCAGTGGTTCTACACGTGCAGCCTGTGGGTCAGTCATACGCAGCGGGCCTAAAGCGATCTATCTGTTCAGTATAATAATAGGTTGAGGGTGTTGTTGAAGCTGCCGTGGCGGTCCAGTACGTCATGGATGTTCACAGAAGCGCGAATTGATGGGCTCGCGGCCATCATTAGAAAGAGATGCACATCCCTACTGGCCAGCGTTCGCAGCAGCACCAACAGCATGCTCAGTATGTTTGTAGATCGAAGGGACATGCCACTGCTACATAAATGGATGCAACTGCACACCCAGTTAGTTGCATGAGTTTATTTGTTTTCTGCTGCATTGCGGCCCGGGGGCCGAGTCCATACTTGAAGTAATTTTTGTATACATGTCCCTTTGACGCCATGGAGTAGAATATTGCTAATAATTATAGTGACGTGGGTGTAATGCCCTAGTATTAATTAATTATTGTGCCGTATATAAAATTGTATAATATGGAAATATTCAATTTTCTGAAATAAATAAATTGTTATTATTATATATTTTTCAATTCTTTACGTGTTTAATAATAGTGAGAAATGTATATTTATAGTGTGTAAATGTATATCTATAAAGTAAGTAGGTAAATTTTACTTTTTGTAAAGAATTAAAAAAATATTGTAAAATATTTTAGAGTAAAATAACAAAGTATTTTACAGTATTTAATTGTATAGATTGTTTTCGTGCAACTTTGTGAAATATATTTACACATTCAAGGAATATCACTCAATGAGTAATAAGTAATACTTTAAAATAGATATGTACAGAAACTTACAAGGCATACGTATTAGTTAAACTGATGAGTAATTATGTATGTATAATAGTTTTTGGATAAATAAAGTTGACCTTGACCTTGAGATTCTTTAAAAAGATAAACATTAAGTTATTTCTAAGAATATGTCAAAGTAGATATTAGCTCAATAGTCTATAATTAAATTGCCTTTCCAAATTAAGGCATGCCTGGATAACGATTATTTAGTAGTATTTATTTTCCCTACTTACTGTCATATTCAGAGAGTTTAAGCAGTCATTAAAATTCTAACAATGTAAATAATACGAGTATGTTGGTAATTTAGTACTCTTAGTAAAATAATCATATCAATTACGGTCTCTCTTTTACGGACAATAATAGGTGTACTGTCAGTTCTCTTAATAGATAGAGAACCCACCATGTGTGTACAAGGCGAATTGGGGGTTCTCACAGTGATAATATTGAAGTAACAACTTGCACGACTTTTTTCCTTGATCTTTACTAATTTGTAAAACTACGCACATCATTTCAACTTGCACTTCTATTGGAATGAGGTTCGGGTGCATTAGCCAGATGCCATTAAGCTACAATGACTTTATCTAAAATGAATAATAGTATATTCATTAGGTCCTTTTTATTTCTATAAACCTGAATTTCACGGGTCTACCAATATAGATCTATTTAGTTAGACGCAGAAAATAGAGGAAACGACGAGATTTAATGATATTAAATGTTTCAATTTCATGTTCACATAAATCACTTTGGTTGCTTTATCTACTTGTTGAAGTGTGAAGTTGAAAGATTAATCAACCGTCTAATAGCAAGTAATAGCATGTTGGCTTTGTTATAGGGTAAACTATATTTAAATAGTAATATTAAAAAGTATATATATAAAATATATATACTTTTTAATATTGTTACTATCATGTTTATAAAATAATTATGACCATAACATAAATTGATGTTTTGAATAATAAGGGCCACGCTATTTCTTAATAGTAACTTGATTGACAGGGTGCAAATCACAAGGGGAGGGGGTTCTGCCAATGTTTATTCACTTATATGGCATGAAGTTTATCCTAGTTTAAAAAATAATCATTTTGTTTTTAAGTCAGTCTCGTTTATGGTTTTGAGTACCTAAACCTACACTCAGTTTTGTTAAATTACCAGAAGTACCTAGGTACAAAGGCAAACGGCCCATCTGATCGATAGCTAGTGGTTACCGCCTATGGAAGTATGGAAGATTAGGGACGTTGGCCTCTAAACATTTTATGATAACTGCATGCTGTAGTGTAGAAGGAAAACCTCAATATATTAATAAACATGAACATTCTAATATAATACTATGCTCTTGATAAGTATTAATACAATTTGAAACAATATTTAACGAATTAAGAGCGGTGTTTATCAGCAACTAATGCCATGTAGTAGTGGTAATATCGGTTCTTAATAGTTTAGGCCACACATAGGTTGACCGTTTTGATATAGTTTAGATATTCATAAAGATCTATGCAGAGTTTTGCATTACTTTAGCAGATGCTAAGGAAAGTTATTTTCTAAAAATATGTTGGATACAAAATATTATTATATTCATATCATCTGAACGGTTATCGAAATAAAATATATATATATATATAAAATTGTTATTGTAATCCGTAGACCTATTTCGGAGCCTATTCTAGATAAATTCTATATCTAGCCGTTTAGCTCGCCCGCTTCGCCTGGCGAATATAAGTGAAAATCATGTTGTTTCTAACATAGAGGTTATGTTAAATCATGTTCCTCTTTTATGAGCTAGAAAACAAATGAACCAAGGAGAAATGCCTGTCTTTGGTTTTATGGGAGCAAATAAATTAATAAACAAACAAATTGAGAAAACATGGCAAAGGGCTAATAGAATTTGAAAAATATATAGCCTATAACCATCTACGATTAATTCCGTGTCGAATGGTTGTGGTTTCATGCTGATCGGTCCAGTAGTTTTCGAGTTTACCTCGGACAAAGAAAACAAACTTTGCTTATATATATATAGATAGATAAATAACTAGTTTAGATCTCTTTAAGACCTATAAAACATGATTTAAAACAGTTTCTGCGTACCTAAACTCAGTTGTATCAATCAATTGTCGGTTGGTATTCCTTTGCATAATTTTGTCCCGAAAACTTTTTGTTTTGACTCAGCCTTTGTAAGTTAAAACTTGTGAAAGTGTTGGTATATTGAAATGTTGTTGGTAACAATGTTTTTTTTCAATTTCTGTATTATTATTAAATACACTAAGGTCCGCTTACATAACAATCGCCTTTAAATAAAAATAGTTAATCATATTAAACTGCCTAAATAAGTTTTACACAAACATATTGACAGTTCTTTGAACATATTTAGCGGCAAATTTTGTCCGCGGCGCCAATTATACTTATTTAAGGGTTTTAAAGGCGTTTTTGTTTTTAAATAAATGTATGCAAGCTGCCCTAAATAATTAGGAAGTGCGAAATCGGAAGGAGGATTAAAGTTAAAGATGTGTGTATGTATATGAAAATTACAATTTAAGTTGTGTACAGAAATACGTGTTTCAGTGTAACAGCTGTTGTTGTCATTGTCGTAGATTTCCTCATAAAAAAAATAACGTGGAAGAAGTAACGAATAAGACATAGTGTAATAATCGAATAAAACGATCAGCTCATAAACGCCTTTTAGGTCGACGTTTTGCAGTTCTCTCTTTTTCAAAGTGAATTGTGGGTAACGCACATCAATAACTAGAACAGGTTTTCTCACTATATTTCTTTCCCAGTCAAGACGTGTAAATTATAGCAATATACATGTTAAGACAGTCTTTGGTGTTATCGCGACTATAATTTCAGAGTTTTGTAATTAAATCAAAGTCGGGTATACTTTTGAAAGCCATAATTAAAATTACCTATTTTATTCCAGTGTACAACAATTTTACTACTTATGCGTATTCGCGTAAAACAAGCCAGAAAGAAGCCAGCCCACCCAGCAAGAAACAATAACGAAGTTTTGCATTAGACATAGTATTGATTTTCTACTTTTACGACTAATAGGCTCAGATTAAACAATTTATACACTTCCGTATTTGTTTTAACAAAAACCAAATTCATATAATATTCATCCATAATTTTGTTATTCATAGTCAGGTGAATGAATACATGAAAACACTTTAATGTTCACCAAAAATTAAAATTACGTTCTTAAAACTAGGTACAGTAAATATTGAACGAAGGTCGGCTTTCTCGTAAAAGCGATCTTTTCCAGGCAAACACGTGTTTGCAACTTTGGGGGTATATGTATTTCATATGTTATTACACAAAAAATATTAATAACTAGGGGTGGCCGCAAAGGGAAATTAGAAATCGAGTACAGTATAATTCTTTGAAACCAGATAACTAAGTTTCAAGTGGTGCCACCTACGGAAATGGAAAAGCAACCGATGTGTTTGGTCACTTTGAAATGGAGCTTTTGGTGCACGTCGAACGCTGCCTAAAGTTACTCCTGTGTTAAGTTTTCTTTCCGTTGCGTTGTCACATTTTTTAGGTAGATGGCGTAACAATATAAACACTGGAGTATTGATTGCCCTTTGTTGCTAAACGTAACTAGTATCACCACTATTGTGTGCAGATCTACATTACATACACATTACGAAAGCTTCTATAGTTAATAACATGCCAATTTTATGAGCTTTCCTGGTAGTGGTTGTGACGTTTTTATTTGTAGATATATTGCGTAAGCAACACGTAAATGAGGGAATGACGAAGTTTAACAACGTATACGAGTTAATTTGTGGCATTGATAAATAGCTGAAGATAATAAAACTTATATTAGTATTTAAATCGTTTATAGGACTGTGATGGTGGATATGAGCTTTTTTCGCCATAAAATTATATTAACTGTTAATTTGATTAAAACGGGAAATATAGCTAGTTCGAATACCAATTGGTTTGTTTATTCAGTAATTGGTTGCAATAGCTTTTGTTTCGGTGATTGTGAATCAGCCATAAGGAACCGTTTTGTGTCAATTAACAGTTTAACATAAAGTTGTTTTATTTATTAAAATTTTAGCGGTATATATAGTAACGTATTTTTTGCCCCTTCAAAATTTCGAAACAATGTTGAAAATGAAATAATTTCAATTCAATATTTGGCGTAGTTCTGAGTTTTGGCTCTCTGGCTTATATTCTTAATACGAGCGTTCCATGCAATGCTATAAAAAAATACAAAAAAATATAAATAAATTCTTGAATCATTATAAAAAAAAAAAATCATTTAGTTTTAAGATAAGCAATAATATAAAGAAAGCATTTTTTATATTTATTTTATATATTTTCATTATAACTACGTCGTATTTAAAGTTCTTTAGACGAAAGAATGCACAATTTAGGCATTAATAATATTTTTTAAAGTTCCATAGCTGTTTAATAAAACCAGAACTCTTTTAATTCATGTGCGCCTGTTTATGTAAATCATAGCTATTTTTCTCTAAAACCATTGGGTACATAATATGGAAGCAATTTTATAGAAATTTGTTTATTAGGTATATGTTAGTACAGCAAAAATAAGTAAAAAGGCGGTGACCTTAATAAACATATACAATTTAGGGGTGAATTGTTTTACAGTATATATTATTATACACGTGTGTTACATTATACCGTCTATTCCCAATGATACAAAGACATCCAGGAGTGGGGCGTTTATGGGCTGATGTGGAATACTTATTCATTGTAATCAATATAATTTTATATTTAGTATTCTGTCAATTATTATGCTCGAAAATACTGTTCAATGTGAAATTCTAATTAAAGAGTTTATTATGTTATTATCGTACGAGAATTATTGCCAACTTTTTGTTGACTTATGAATATTGCATTCGTCAAAAAAGCAGAATCAAGATTTTTTATAACTACAAGTTTTATAGCTTCGGTTTATTAAATACATATTACGATTCGTTATTTCTCTCCAGTAATCAAGTTATATCGTTTCGTTTTTCATATGGGCTGAGTAATAAGCATTTGGACGCTGTATTTAAAGTATATTTGGATTATCAGCTGTCGGCATCAGTAAGTGAGCACGTGGGTACAGGGAGGCGTGCTGGTGACGTAACTTCGCCACTGACGTCACTCCACCCCCTAACGCCATCCGCCTGCTAAATACGTCTGTGTTTGCACCTATTTCCTACTAAGCCTTACGCGATAGATTCTGATGATAATTCTTTTTTAAATATTTGGTGTTATTTCGGTAATTTTATGAACGGCGCTTCTTTGTTGTTGTCTTTTTTTTTAATAGGAATGTAAATTCTAAATTTAAAGATAAAGTCGAAGCAATAGGTAATGTATTGCGAATCGTATAATTTTCTTTTAGTTCTGTATGGTATTGCGCTGATTTTTTAATTAATTCAGATAAATCAATGCTGTGCTTCTGTAAAGACAGCGTTAACTCTTTTAAACTAAAATTATTTTTAAAACAACAACAAAAACAGTATTAGTTTACTAATGTGAAGATCTGTAGTGTAACAGAGGACACATGCTAAAATAGAGAAGTATGGAGGGAAAATACATTGTAGCGACCCTAAATAATTGGGGCAAGGTGAAAGAGAAGAAAGGGATTTCTAATTAGTCATTTACAATTGTAACTGATTTATTTTACTTGGTTCAATTGCCACGCGGTTTTCTTAAATTTAATCGTTATTTTATATTATTAGAATTATTAGATATATACATAAATTATAACGTAGTAAATAGTAATAATCTTATTAAATTTTAAATTTATTTATATTTGTTACGTATTCAGCTTTATAAACATCGATGTAATGTTTAATCTTCGTTGCTTTCGAAGCAACTGTTTCGGAGGCCAGGATCTGCTTTTCTACTGTTTTTCTCTACATCGTACCATTTTCAGAATTCCCTATTGTTATTATGTCCTCATCTTACATTATGTTATTTATTAAATTAGAGATTATTATTATCGAGGTGGGTATATACCCGTAGTTTATACATATACTAGCCTAGGAGCTAAGTTACCGTCTTCTGTCGGTAAGACGTCATATCGCCACATTGATCCGTTGCCTGGGTTGAGCATTATGCATTACCTTTAACGAGGAGTTTTTAGAACTCTTTATAGACGACTAAGTCCTTAGGACCTTAGTTTATATAACGAATCGTATTAACAAGTTAATTCTCACTGAGGGTTGCATATTTACGCCACTTTAGTGATTTTGTTGATTCCACCAATATGTAATGAGTATGTATGTAAATAGCATGTATTCAGTGTCATTGTAAGTTGCATCCCATACCTACCAGAGGCTGATCACACAGTCAGGAAAGTAGTTATTTCACGGCAATGTCGTCACGTACAGTATTGTTCGCGTTTTCAAATTAAAAGTGTGATTAGTATTGTATAACATACATACATACATAACTTTATGCCAGGTCCCTTGCGGGGTAGGCACGAACAACAAGCGCCATACAGGCTTATTATTACACACCTCACTTGCTTCTTTGATATTCATAGCTCTTGTCATGCACGCTCGTCTGTTGTTAAGACTCTTAAGTATTGAATAACTTTTGATTATTTGGTACTTAGTAATCCTAATTATAACTTAAGTAATTTTTGACACCAAAAGTCAACAATAAGACGCCTAAGTTATTTAAATGTTATGACCCCGATGTATCTATATTGATGTAAATAAATGAATCAGTATATGTTGTTGTATGTTTAGCAATAAATTACACTAATTTTGGTTATTGTCTATCTACCTGTGCCTACCCCGCAAGGGACCTGGCGTGAAGTTATGTATGTATGTCTATCTACCTGAATCCTTAAAAAACGTCCCATTGCAGTGTATCAATTATCAAGCGATCGACTTTCGTAAGAATTCTTCTTAGACGACGCTCTGGAACGGCTTAAGCTCCAATAAAGCTTTCACATGTACCGTGGAAATATTCCGTTATTCATTAAAAAACTGATTGAATTTTAACTTATATTCCTAATTTAATTTACAATGATTAGCGTCTTGAATTTGGATCGTTAGCGAAATGTGGTGCTATAAATGGTTATTTCACTTATAAATTACAATTATTGTGTAGTTACTTTTCAATAAATTATTCTTATTTATGTTTTAAATTGAAATATTAAAAATCCCCAATTTTCATAGCTGACAAAAAGATTGTGTTGTTGATATTTTGGCATATCAAACAAACAGCTATCTTCACAAAATAATGAAACGGTTTACGTTTTATATGAAATGAGCATTTTAAATCATACAACGTCACCAAGGAGATTTTTCCTTGTCCCTCCTCCTTAGAACAACAAAAGGGCCCTGCGAAGCTGTGTATTTCTTATGAAATTAGAAATACAATAAAGTTTTGATAACGAGGATAACATAGGATATCTTTTATCACGAAAAATCGATTTCGTCCTCAAAGATTAGGCCATTGAATCCCTAACCACGAAATATGCATGTAACGTGTACTTTTAATAACAAATAAGTAAATAGGATGTCTTAAAATGTAGTTTCAAAGTGTACATGAGTCAATTCATGAGAAGATGTCTAATATATTTATTTAATCATATACAGCTAGAATTATTAACAAAAAAATAAATATGTAAAGCGTTCCTCAACCCCGCAGTAGTTTATCGTGCCTTACATCTATTAAAGCAAACATTACGAGTATAATAATGCTACTGACGTCGATTAATCTATCCACCGTATTTTGGTTTAATTGGTTTGTTACATTTGCTTATCGGTCAAGTTTAGCCAGCTTTTGGATTAAACAAAAATAAGTAATTAATATATTTAATTTCGCGGATTCTTACTTTGTAGGTTTTGAGTTTTTATTTTTATATTTTATTTATATTCTTCTTTTTTAACTAATTTAAATAGGTGCCTATTAGAAGATCTAGCACATTCTCTAATCACAACACGATTATTTCACAAATTGTCTATTTTACATTTTTAAATTATACATTATACGTCATTTAAATTTATATTAACGTGCACAAACTTTAATTATTAAAGTAAATTCAGGTATAAATAATTGTTAAACTCAGTTTGCATTTTTCATTCAATTTTATTTTGGTTCATTGATTATTATTATTAAAGTAACACTGGGTCGTTTAATTTGATATAATAAAACAGTCGTTGCCTTATTTTACTTAATTCGTAGGCTTTTAAATTAGATAAAGATTTATTTATAGTTTGAGTTTTTGAATTTTTACATTCAAGCGTTCATAAAAGTCTTTTTCACCGTGGTGTAAGTTGGTTGCCGGGTGGGGCGGTGTTGGGCGGGCAAGGTCGTCCTTGAAACAGAGCGCGCGGGTCGATGCGTGACGTATATCAGCTTGTGACGTCACGGGCACCGGTCGATGCAGAGGCCGAGGCCGCCGGTCTACATCTCACCACCTGACATCCCGCCGGCCACCCTTGCTGCCAGTTTCAAACACTTCCCCCGTATTTAAACACTATGACGTAATCGTACTTTTAAACGGTAAGCGATTAAGGACGTGAATGGCTTCTGAATACGGCTTCACTACAAAACGCCTTTGTGTTCACTATGACGAGTATGACGTCATTAATATAAATCCTTCATAAATTATCATTGTTTTCGGGGTGTTTTTAAGTTAGTAGAATTTTCTTTGAATAAAAAGTAAAATATAAATTTATCGTTTGTTAATAGTATTTTGTAAAGATAGGGAGACTGTATTCCTCCCTTTATTGGAGTGAGAGGTTGGTGTGACGTGCGCGGGGTCGCAACTTTGTCGTGACGTCACCCCAGCTGGCTTCTGATAGCGTGCTTATCAATACCTTGCCAAAATAGAACATTCCGCTGGTTTCATACGTTGTTTTATTGTTATAAATGTTACTTTAATGATAACAGATTCTAATATCGATTAGACTTTCGTAGTAAAATTTAATGTTTCAATTTAACTGTATTTCTTGATTTCCATCCACTGAAATAGAAATCAGTAGACAAGTCATAAAAAGTGAAAGTATGTTAGTTTATATACTTTACCGATTGTGAAAACTCGCGTTCTTTTAAATTTTAAAACTGTTTAAAAAAATTTAATGACTAACTATATAAAAAATTGAATATGCAATGATTTTATGTGTATTGAGGAAAGTGTTTTGTATATGATGTGACAGTTTGTGGAGGCACCAATACACAGGTGCAACGTCTGCCGGTTGCGACAAAGTATTGGGCAAGGCATCAGGCAGAGGCCATCGGCATCTCAACCGATCACGACATAAACATCCCACATTATATTTGCAGTTACCTAACACGACACCAGTGAAACAAATCTGCACATCATTTAGTTAGACACCGCACATGTTTTGCGTGTTGAAGGCGGTGTCCACTTATGGAATATTACGATTATGAGTCTTGTGACACATTTGGCTAATATAATTTATGCAGACTAGACGAGGCGGCGCGGCAGCACATCTTCGACCGGTCTTGCCGGTGTCGAAATGTATTACACCATTACCTGTTTGTGTCTTACCTAAAATATTATTAAGCTAACAGCAAGTTTATCGTTTGACCATTTAAAAGTGCAAGTTTTACTTTTTGTTTCATTAACGCGTAAAAGTTTCCGTTTCAGAATCAAGAACGTCTCGCTGAGACTCAGTTAATGTAATTATTAAAACATTATTTTATTACTTTTGAATAGTATTTATATTTATAATTAAGGAGTACATAATTTAATACTTAAATTATATACAATTACGGCCTTACTTATAATAATCTCGTTAAGAGACGACTAGGCATCTCTTAAGTAAGAGAATTAGAATCAGTCCCTAATCATTGAATATCTCTTTTTTCACTTATAAACATGTATTACCTCTTGTGTACCTATGAGAAGCACAGATAAACGAAATTTAAATGATTAACGCAGGTTGTACTCAAAATATTCGACTAAAGAGGAGTTTATGAGTAAGATTTTCATTAATCAGTTGCTGAGCAGTTTCTTTAAATTTAAGAAACGATTATACGTAAGGCCCTTAATGTATTATTACGATGGTTTAAAATAGTTATTTGAATATAAGTTATTGGATTATTTTCATACTGGACTTTAAGCTTTGCGCTCATAATAACTTCTAAAACTTATATGTAGGTATATTTTCTTACGCTGTATTTTTTTGTAGAAAAAATAGGTTTATGAATGGGCTATATATAAAGCGAATAACAAATGTTACAAAAAGCTTAATCACATTCTAGTTCTTGCATCGACTTATTAAAAAGTCACGGTATTCTATTCTTAGTTGGGAAACCCCATACTATTGCATTCAAGATGTGCAACATTTTTTATTCAACTGTCCAACGTTCTTAAATAACAATACAATTTTGTTTATGTTTAATTCTAACATTATCCAGTATTACACTGAGACTTTGATAATGGTTGATTATCCGTGAATAGAGATTATTTCAATTTCTCGCTTTATTTTGTGATATATATACTAAACACGAGATGTTTGTGAATATTCTTTACTAATCAAAGTGACCCATTTTGTCTTAATAATTAAACAATAAATTTAAATTGATAGGTAAAATAATAATTCCTTTCAGCGCCGCGCGAAGTTTTTAAAGCGATTTGAACATTAATATTAATAATATTACTTTGCAACAGACTTTTGATTTAAAATTTTATTGAGATTAGAACGAAATTGAGTTTTATTAGTGTAGAATTAATTATAAGTACTTGCAATATTTTTGAAGTGTTAATTACTGCATCTAGTAGTATATATTTTTGTATTCAAAATTTTAGTACACTGACTTGATGATGTGTTTTGTATATAAATTGGATAGAAAAGTTATATTTTGTAATCTATATTACATACTATACGTGATTTAGCCTGCGCTAATAAACTGTTTTTAAAAGTTTAATAAGTTTTATTAATATATTTCCTTGCATTATTTAAAATATAACGTTTCTTTTCTACTTTCATCCTGATAACTTTTTATTGTACTAGTACCTAATCTAAGTACTAAGTTTTAAACGTATCAATATCTCGATAAGATTTATTTTTCTAAGTTATAAAAGTGGTTAAGTTTGTTTACAAAACTTATTTACTATTAAATTGGAAAATATGTTTTACTTTACTTAGGAAGAAAGTGTGATATAAAAAATAAATGTAAAATTAATTAATTAAAATAATATAAACAGGATTAACAAATAACTTAAATTAATAAAATAAAGAAAAATTAAAATAATACATACGTGTGTATTGGAAATGCGTAAGGGCGCAATATTGGCTGGAGGGCGTGAGCAACGCTCCTCGCATTCTAGCCGATGGCCATCATCACGACAGTTGCACACAGTCTAATATGCATCCGGGGTTCTACACAACGAAAGCGAAAATAAACACAGGAGTGTGGGTCGCGTAACGTCGTGCGGGCGCTGACCTGGCGCAGGCTTCTCCGGGTCCAGCGAGGTGGCGCGCGGCTCCAGGGTCAGGCTGAGGCACGCGCCGGACAGTCCTAGCTCGCTCAGAAGGATCCTCATGCGGTCGGGCACATTCCACTCACTGCACGCGCACACACTCACTCAGTCAGTCGGATGCGATGCGAGGCTGTTCGCGAAAGGGTGCGCGCGGAGGCAGGTACGCGCTGGCGAACGGGCGGTGCGTTACTGAGGCCGCCGCCGCCGAGCCTGGTGGCTATATCGCGGCGCCTGACGTCACCGCGGCGACGTCACCGGCGCGACGTCATTAACGGTACCTCCCACGGACCGCCCGCCGCAACCGCCGCGGCAGCCGCCCGCCCGAGCCTGCGCTAACGGCATCGCTAGTACGGAACGGAACGGAGCTTTCGTACGCCCTCGCCATCCGCGCCACCCGCATCACGGCGCACAGCCGCGACACATAGGCAGTCTGTTCGAGTAGCAGATCACAACATTGTTACTTTAATTTAGGGCACCGGCTTCACCGTGGAAAATATAATAATGAAATTTAGAATATTAGTCATTCTAAATAAATTTAGGATATTCTATCGATGTAGGGTAAAAACAGGCATTTTGGGTTTATATACATGGTTAAACTATATCCCTATTAGTATTATAAATGCGAAAGTAACTCTGTCTGTCCCCTTTTCACGGAAAAACTACGAACCGATTTAGCTCAGTATGTATATATTTTCGATGCCAAAGTTGAACATAGAATACTTTTATCCCGAAAAATGGGATAGTTTCCGGGATAAAAGTATATTAGTCTCTGTGTTTTTTATACTTTTACGGAAAAACTATTGACCCGATTTGGTTGAACTACGGTATATATGTAAATTTAGTACGAGGGTAGACAAGGGATACTTCATCCCGGATAATGCAATAGATTTTGGGATAAATTTTAACCCAGAAAGGAGGATAGGATTTGTTTGTCATTTCAGTTGTTTGGCCATTTGGTCAATTTGGTAATTTTGATCGATTATGTTATTTGGTCGTTTTGGTCACTTTGGTCGATTGCTATTTTTGTTTATTTTGGTCATATTGGTGAATAAAACTAGATAAATAACGTTTGTGTGGGACCAATAATTTCTAAAGTTCATAGATACAAAAATTCATCATGTATAAAAAATGCGATAGTAATTCGATCTGTCTGTCTGTTGAGCTTTCACGGAAAAACTACTAGAAGTACTGGATCGGTTTTGCTAATACCGCAAAATGGACATAGACACTTTCATCCCGGCAGATGGGATAGTTTGCGATATAAAATAAAGTGCATCTCCCGGGGGCAAATAGCACTAACATAGAAATTTAATATAATGTAACCTGTATTAACACGTGCTCTTTAGAGAAGAGGCACGCACTAGAGGTTGACTTACGGCGCAGCCCCCGGGGACATAGCCTTGTATACAAAAATTTTAGATTCTTTATAATGTGAAATGGTTATATTGTATATTTAGAAAGAATTGGAAACTTAATTGTTTTTCCCAATAAAATTATCTTTATTAACTACGCTTGACACATCACGTTATGTGTTACATAGAAGTGCTAAACTCTCCCTTTTTATTTTATGCAAGTTGTGTCACACTGGTGTCTGTAATTTTTTATCTAAATTGAATTAACACTGTACAAGTGCTACTAGATTTTCACTGAATAAAGGTCACTGAAAAATGTTACAAAGCAAAATATGTTTAATTACAATTTAATTAATAATATTTACACTTAGAAATTGAGATATTTTGAGTGTCGTGGAAACGTTGCGGGCGGGTAGTCAGAATCTGAACAAGGATATTTTATAATAGTATTAGTCTGTTTTGTAATATTTTTTACCTGCGTACTGCATTTTTTATTGAACTCGCCATTTTGTTTATAATAACAGCCCGCAAACGACCCACTGCTGGGCTCAGGTCACTCACTATTAGGGAACGGTCAATATACTCTCTACGTTTGTCCAAGGCTGCTTGGCGGGTTTGACACACCAGTTATCTCGGTGTGTGGGTCTCATTACGATGTTTTTCTTCATCGTTATTAACATGAGGACAGTTAACGATATGCACATAGGTATTAAAATGGCCAAGTAGGGCATGCGTTCTGGCCAGGATTCGCCCTTTGAGTTCGGGACCCGTGCGCTAGGCATTAACGCTACCACGTATTTACCATTTTGTTTCATTCACATTAATTACATAATAATTTAATTCAAATTCTCGTCATTGTATGAGATATAACTTATTTTATGTACTCATGATTTATCACGACGACATAATTCCTCGTATATCGGTGACGTAATAACCAAAATAACAATAAACCCTGAAAAAACGACGTTTTACAAGAGGGTGAGTAATATATCGAGGGCTTCATAACAAATGGGCGTGCAAAAATGCCACTTTTTTGTTTACTAAAATCTATGCAAGTTACAGTTTAGAAAGTTTTACCAGTATGCAAGTGTACCTAAATAGAAGAGTAACCCAAATTTCAGCCTTATACAATCAACTAGTTTGTTTTATTCACAACTTTGTCCCTTGTGTGCTGCACAACTGCACTTTTGTCTGTACGCCTATTTGTTATGAAGCCTCGATATGTATAGAATTATAGTAATACCACAATTAGTAAGAACTGCAACTACTTAAACAGTGATAATAGGTAGATACTTTACAATAGTAAGTAGTTTATATGTAGGTATGTGTGATTTAGGACTTTTCCTTCCACTTGTAATTCTTGATTGGCCAGGAAAGTAAAGAACATTTCCGCATACAGTTTTCAAATATAATCGACCTTACAGGGACGATGTTTACCTGGACAGAATTGCGTCAGTAAGTAAACACGGATTTTGTGATGGAGTGTTCTAAGGCTTTGCCTGCTTAGCTCACTGGAACCCAGAGGCCTAGGTACAGTTTCTTAGTAATTTTTGTAAACGAACTGAGGACTGAAGAAAGAACTGCCCATTATTTACTATGGTCTGGGTGTCTGGGATGGGCCCGAGAGTTGTCTGTTGTATGATATCAATAACACACGCGTAAATAGGCATGCCGACACATGTTACAATAAATTCTAATTTTTTACATATAACAGGAATTCAAATTTACTTCTACTTACGAATCACGTTATAAATACGTAAGCTCGTACGAAATTTATGAGATTTGGAGGTTCTGTAAGTTGATAAAAAGTATCTCAGTTGTTTCGTATGTCCGCACTTTATTGCTTTACGTAGCATTTTATATTCATACAATGTGCGTGTTTATCTGGCGATATTATTATGTAGAAACAACGAGATATTCATCTTAATATGTAGAGACAACGGGATAGAAAGCGCGTGGCGTTAAGTGGGGTGCGCGGGCGACGGTGTCGCCGTGTCGTCCATCGCGACGCATCCCGTGCTCCCATTCGGGGCAGACTTGCGAATATTTCCGCATTGATTGTAACCGTCGTCACACCACGGACACATATAGTGCTGTTGTACACCCTTTGCTGCTTACAATTTTAGTGGGTATTTTATTAATAATTATTCATTATCATTGTACTAGTGTTGAAGTTTGGTTGCATTTAACTATCCGTTTCAGAGCCATTGGTCCGTTTTAGTGTTTTTTCTTCTTCATTTTGTATCGTTTCAGTATCCCTCAGTGTGCGACCATTAGCTTGCATTTTATCAATTCAGATCAGTCAGTATTTTTAGCGGCAAAGTAGTA
The DNA here is from genome assembly GCA_012273795.1 of Dendrolimus punctatus. Lineage (NCBI taxonomy): Eukaryota > Metazoa > Arthropoda > Insecta > Lepidoptera > Lasiocampidae > Dendrolimus > Dendrolimus punctatus. The sequence goes on from CM022536.1 coordinate 9,132,868, forward strand.
TCTTCAGTTCATTGTAGTTGTAGTAAATTATAAATATATACTCAGTTTAAAATGTCATAATTTGAAAGTTTATACTTGGAAGTGCGTGACATCGTTTATTGTAATAACATAAGCCTATCACGTCTCTTTTTAGCTTTGAAATATATGTGTAGGTAAAAATATATACATAAACACAAGACGCTCAATAAGTGCAAACCTGACCTTATAGTATATAAATAAGATATATATCAGCCAACGATTTTCCCTGTTATTACGAAAAGTGTAAACACTACGCAAAGTAATGGGAAAAATTAATAGTAGATTCCAGAAAGAAGGTAAGAACGCAACTGAAAGTCCTTAAAATAAAAATAATAAACAGTATACCATAATAACTTAAAAAATTGAAATACCTCAAAGACAAATCAGAAAATCATGACATTCAAAAGATTGATGTACCTATATAGTAGTACAAAATCAAACCACATTTACAATACTCTCTGACAATATAATAGGCTGCCTTATCGCTTAAAGCGATTTATTCCAGGCAACCTAAATTAAAAGAAATCCTTAGTAATCTGAGATGTAGGTGGTGTAGGTACGTAATTAGCTATAACAACGTCATGTTAGGTACATGTTTGCGTGCTGTTATAACAGGACAGTGAGTAATTTTTAGTAACTTTTGTTATGTAAAATGTTTGTCATGTTTTGTTAGGAGAATGCTTTTGTTATGTTGATCAAGTTGTCGTATTTAAGATGTTGAATGGGAGCGTTTGTGTGGGTGGCGTGTGCAGTTGTGCATTAAGATGCGTGGGCGTAATATGTTCACGTGGTCGAATGAACATCGGACCGTTAAATCCGGGCAAAATCTAAATAAGTTTTAAGAGAGGGAAACCTTTATATTCAATACAGGTGGTTGATTAAACTTTGCTGGCGTCTTCGTATCCGTGTATGTATACTTACCGATTTATCCTCACAATTCACAAAAAATAAATCGAAGTCTTTTACTTGGTGACCTTTAAAAGTACAAATTAAGTAATTTAATAACGACGATATATCTTACTACAAGACAGTTAAGATCAGTAATAGTATTTCATAATATTAATCTGTTCAATAATTAATCTTTTCAATGTAATACAATAAATATGTAGAATGGTTGAGTTTGTAAAATGAATTAAAAAAGAAAAGCAATTCGGGCTACTAATTTGGATTACCAGATTCCAAAAATATACGTTTTAGAATTTTTGTTTGTCTGTTAAAACAAACGTGAATTATACTAAATGCATTTAATTGAAACGAAAAACGACACCGAGCTGGTTATAACCCGGGTCAACACTTAGAATACTTTTTGGAGTTTATTTCTTAAGAATTGCTTTCATATACAGCCCCTGGTATGGAAATTTTAAGAGGAGTGAAATTAATACAAGCGTTAACTGAAAACCATTACGTTTTTCTGTGTAACGTACCTTGGGCCACTTTCGCTTAAGGAGTAAACTCCGGTCGTGCGTCAGAACTGACACATGTTTTCCGTGGAGTCACGTATTGTGTTCCGGTGTTAGTGGCCAGGTTTCAGTCTCCTTTTAGAGAGCGGCAGTACATTGGTGGATTGTCTACCTGTCTGCTGAACAGCAAGTTTTATGAAAAATGATTTGAATTTTCAAATTCACTTTGATTTTTTTTGTGTTATGGCTTGGTTTTCCGACTGAGTCTGTTTTGGATATTCAGCAGAGTTTGAATTTTAACTTTCACCATTGGGTAGTGGTGTGCCGTGGGGGGTTGTTGTCTTCCGCGGTGTGTCCGCATTCAATTCGGTGCATGTATTTGTGGCTGTTACGATTGGTCGCATGCCCCAGTACTATTTGCTGCTCGACGAACGGGCAACCGTCCAGTTATTCTAATTTTACTTATAATCGATGCCGTCGCATCGCCGACTCATCGACAAAAGACTTGCCTATTTGTCAAAGGTGATTTGGGGAACAATGGCCACTCGCATATTATTTTCATAACTTTTCAATGAGGATTCTTTTTATATTTTACACAAAGAATACCAAGTTTGTGGGAGTAAAAAGGTGGGTTCTTGGGTAGACGATTTCACTTTCATTCATGTTTATTTGAAGCAACAAGGTCGTTATTTTGTTATTTTGTATTAAAAGGGTAAACAAATCATGACTCACTCTACAAGTGATACTTCTGATAAAATTCTAATATTTTACTGCATAAATGTTATTAGCTAATATTATTATTAATAGGGTTTAACTGATGGTACCTATATGGTGCTATGATATGAAATTTTGTATTAGAATTAAGGTCCTTTGTCCTTTGATTGAGTTTAACTTGTTTTTAATTTGTTTTATAAAATGAATAAATAAAAAATCTATAGCAAAAATTTATTGCTCATGGCGTGAAGGTTGATTAGAATTAGGTTGCTTTAATTTTCCTGTTTCATTTGGGGTAACGTTAATGTTAGTGACCGGTTCACGCAGATGTAGCAATGGATTTAATGCGTTATTTGTGATGCGATATTGTTAGTAATCGTTGATAACGTTAAACATTAACAGATAACGAACAAGTAAATAAGAATGTATGTAATCATTAAAGGCGTTATTTTTAACGCCATTAACATATAGCATTTTATCTTTACCACTAACACCAACATTATCCCAGCAGCAGGGATATAAACAAAAAAACACTAATAGCAAAATCTGAAATAATGTTAGTGTTTGTGAATGTGTCACGCAGATGTAGCTAAGAGTTTAATGCGTTATTTGTGATGTCATATTGTTATTCATTATTAACGATCTCAAAATTGACAGATGACTTATGTATATACACTAATATAGCTATTCGTTAACGGCTTTATTTTTAACGCTATAAATACGACGCATTTTGTCAATAACTTTAACATTATCCCAGAAGGCCGAGTATCTCAAGAAGTTCAGATTTTGAAGTTTATTTAAAAATAGTTACGCACGTTGCTTTACTGTTTTAACCCAATAAATATGAAGACATTTTTTCTGTATACTGCTTTTGATGTGACATTTCTAAATATATTGTAAGCCGTGTTTATGGAGAAATGACGTTACACAGGCATTATTTATATTTGTCGCTGTGTCGCTTATATAAGTATCTTTTGCATAAAAGCTTTTTTTCCAATCAGATACGCAACAAACGTCAAATCGCACTGGAGTAACTGAAAAACTTTACTATGATAAGAAAAATATAAATGGCCAGTACATATAGGAATATATTTTATACCAAATGTTGTTATAACTAATCATAAGATTTTGTCTCGAAAAGGTAACAGTCGAGTAGATACTTACTTTCACCTTTATAATAATACATGCTCATTATCGAACCATAAACTATGTGGGATTAACATGGAAAGTTTGTCTGAAAGTCATTATATCATGTAAGTGAAGCATATGCAATTGAAATACAACAATACATAAAGGCAGTTGGACGATATAAATAATTTTCAAATGTGTAGGTAGTGCTATCTCAAATATGGACCTTGTCTAGTTTTAGGGGTGATTGAAGATACAAAATACATAGATTTCAGGGGAAAAAGTTTATGGTGTAAAAATAAGATGAATTGTTAATAAGATAGAATTCTAAAACAGAAACAAGACACCATGGACTTGTGATTATTGAGGGAGTTACAATCAAGAGACCAAAAGGTACATCTCTAAAAACATGACACGGTTAGAACCACGTGCAGACGCTGGACGAATCAGATATCGGTGAAAGAACACAAATGCTTTCATGAAAACCAAGAGTTAGGAGTCGACTTAATAAAAACTTTACTAAATATAATTATATCGTTATATAATTATATTTAGTAAAGTATCGTATCGTTCGGCCGTTCTACAAGGCACATTTGACATCTATCAAACTGATTTTAGTAGCTACGTGAACTATAGATGATGATACAGTTAAAGATTGAATAGAATCGATTAAAACATAACGTGATGTGATATTAAAAAAAAATCTTTTTGGTGCTTCTTTTATTTTTAAAATGTAGAAAATATGAAAAATTTAATTCCGATTCATGTTTACATTTTTCGATTATGCATTAATCTCATGTCAATAATCACGGCAGTGATATTTAAGAAAAAAAGTGTTGATAAACATTACTGTCTTGTGTTATGTTTCTAAAGAAATAAGGTAATTATTAGTGGCCACCGGCAAGAAATCGCAGAGGACAGAAAACGGTGGCGTGTTTTCGTCTCGGAGGCCACAAGTTACATTTTAGTCGCTGAGCCAACGGAGTTAGTTTAGTTATTTATTAGTAATTATGATATTTTAATTGTGGCATTTTTTTGGGATTGTAACAAAGTTAATTAATCATCAATTTTTGAAATTAAACTTCAAATAGGGCTTCATAGAACGGCTCAACGTAAGTAATTGTAAAGAAACCAGTTTACGGCTGTTCTAGATTTAAAATTAAGTTCACATACCAGAAACATAAATTATCAAGATGGGTCCAAATCATATACTATAAACAAGATATTTCTTAACTTGATCTTGAATATTAAATATGTCTGTCACTCATTAATTAATTTCCTGTCATGTCAAATTTACAAGTATAATTTTTAAATATATTATAATACATTTATAGTGTGCAAAATAATTATTGTTTTTTGTAATTTTTGCAATAGACTTCAAAATTACATAAAATTTTGATTTATCCCTAAAATAATTTATCCTAAAATAGGAACAAGGTAGGCATGTATACACTAATTATCAATAGAAGATCATTTTCGTAATTACATTACAAATAGGATTTTTGCAATAAGGTACACTATTTAATGATGTTGAAATGTCTTAGACAACTTAAGCTACGTAAAAAGTTAGATATTATAGTAGAAGACGTTTTAAATTGATCATCTAAAGTCAAACAAAAATATTATTTAAAAATTTACCTTGTAAGAAAAAGGAGTGTATAGGTACGTATGTAGAAAGTACCTATATTGTACAAGTGTTATAGTTTGCCCCGCAACCACATGAAAAGTTAATTTTGTTTTATACATCCTACTTCCTACTGCTAAAATGTATGGATATATTTATATTTGTTACCCTTGCCAGGTGGTAAGGCATTTGCCCGACTGGATGGCTACCACCCCTGGTTTAGAGTATGCCGCCATAACAACCTTAAGTTGTGTTCTGGCATTAGTGATCAGGTTCCAGTCTCCCTTAAGTGAGCAGCAGCGCATTTGTAGCATCTTTGGTGTTGTAAATGTCCATAGGCGATGCTAACCGCTTTCTATCTAGTGGACCGTGTTCCTGTCTCCTGAAATCCTGCAATAAAAAACGCAAAAACTATTGAATGGATTTCGATGAAACTTTACAATAATATAGCTTACACATCAGAATAATAACAAGGCTATAATTTATAAAGATATATTGTGAATTATCCAAAATATAACGATTTTCCATCACCACGCGGGTGACACCGCGGGGCGCAGCTAGCATAATATAATAATAACAAAGAAACTACCTCCGTATAGCCTAGACAACTGCCCAGCAAAACATAGAGGCTATTCGAAACCAATCTGATTTAATTAATATAATGAATGACATTTTATTTATGACAACGTAGATTATGTTAGTGAATTGAAAAATGCGATTGCAGTGCCATCTATTTAAGTAATACCTCCATTCTAAGGAAATGCTGTCATTTATCGGGATAAAATGTATCCTATGTTTTGACTCGAGTTATAAGGACTTTATCAATTTTCATTCATACGTTCACTAGTTTTCAAAAAAGATGCGATTGAATCGTCATCTCTTCATTATTTTGTCTAACCCTCGGAAAGGACGTCATTAAACAGGATAAAAAGTATCCTAAGTTGCACCTCGAGATTTAAGCTAGCTCTATGTCGAGTTTCGTTTAAACCCGTTCTGTAGTTTTCATGCGGTAATCTAACGGACAGACAGATAGACAAAAACTAAAAAAAAAATATTTTTGTAATCTCATGCTCCAAAAAAATCAGGGGAGCTAGTCCCCTGACATTATACATACGAACTTTTTTACATTTTTAAACACATTGTACAAACTCGGACCATTTACAGTTTATTATAGTATAGATAGATGATTATTTTTCATTTATTTGCTATAGTTAAAACTTGTTGAATTTACATAGACATGATGAAGTCACATTTTTTTTGTATTTGTGCCAAGTAGCGTGAGATAAGTGATGTCTAGTGACCTTAAAGGATAGATTTATAAAAGTGTCATTAGTCCCGCCCTTTTGAATAGCAGTGAAGCGTGGCCAGTGTTTGAGGTATGCATTAGAAACTTCAGTATTTATGACAGCAGGTAAAATTCATGAACCGGTAAATTTTATAGAGAATGTCTAACGATGTATTAAGGGGCCTAAACCGATCGCTTTTGGAGAATCGCTTAGTGAAATTGTCACGTGTCTAGTTGTGCTGGTGGTAGATGTAAGACGTAGCACAAGGTTCCAGTTTTACTTTAATACTTCATAATAAAATTCGTTATAAGAATCTGCAAAAACATACAACAACTTTAAGCCCCCTGGTACAGAAAAGGAGCCACGAAAATTTGATATGACGTCGTGAGAGATAGATAATATAATTATATACGCACCAATGCTCTCACAATGAAGGGTGCTGAAAAATACGTGAATACATAAGAAAGCTCACCTCGAGCTCCGAAGCGGATGTTTCGAATGCAACCGGGATTTAACGGCTAGTTGAAAATGATGACCCCAAAGAGAAAGTAATATGTCATAAATGTGTAAAAATAATTTATTGTAATCGCTGCAAAATTTCTCATATAATCTCTGGCTTAGATATATAATTGTTGCCATTTCCTTAATAGTCATAATTACAAGTAAGTCAGAGCACGGTCGCGTCCTCTGTGTTTGCTGTATCTGGCCGTAGTGTGTGTGTACATGTACGTGATATCGGCTCATTTGTGTGCGTGCGTGTTCTAGTATCGATGCGCGAACGCAGCGGCCGGGCCGCGGCCGCGAGAGAATTCCATACCGTGAACGCGCCTCGCTTGTTTCGATGCCGTCAGCGCGTTGTTGGAGCACTGACTTGGTTGGTAGTAAATTGTACTAATTGGGCATGGCGGTCTTTGCTGACAAAACAGTAGAATCATCAATTCCCATCCCAGTGCCAATGCTATGCAACAGCCGTATTAACGGCTAGTGAAGTGTTCGTGTACAATTAAACGCGGACGCTTATCCTTTGAAACTGTCCACTAAAACTGGGTGCATTATGCACATTGCGATTGTGTGTGTAGTGTTCATAAATAGTCAGCACTAGAGAAGTTCAGCGTTATGTTCTCTTTTGTGAGTATGTTTATTTAACTTGATAACGATTAATTATATTATTTTGCCTGTTTGTTTGAGAAAATTTTGAGGTTATGTTTGGGATTTTACCAAAATGTTCTAAAAGATAAATTGATGGGCGTATTATAAATTCATTTTTTGTTGATTAAAATATTAAGTTATAGATTTAACTATAGTGTTTAACAAGGCCTATCGGCTACTGGTCATGGGATGTTTTGGCGAATTACCAAACTATTTGTGTGGGTGGATATTATGGGATGAGAAGTACATTGTTATTTCACTAGAAAATGTTCTTTGCTTTTGTGTTTTTTAAATTGTAATCGATGCCAAGGTAAATGTTCAAGTATAATATGCTTATTAAAATATTGAAAATCCTATTAAAATAGAAAAAATAAATTATCTATAATTAATGTCTATTATTATATTGGATATTCATTGCCCAGGTTTTAATTAATTACATAACTAAAACTGGCATATTTTCTCTGACATTACAGATGTAACTTTTCATTTGTTAGTTTAAATTTCAATTAATCTACATATTCCCTTTGTTTCTGATAATGACCTAGAGATATTTTTTCTAGGAATAATTAGAACGCATGAGCGAATCATCACATTGCATGACTCGGAAATAATATATCTGTAACAAAAACTTAACTATTTAACACATAACAACCATACACAGACAATAACAATAATATATTAAGCGTAAAGTGGATATAAAATGTAATTAAATATATTGTACGGATAATGCGATGAATGTAAAACACTTTTTATCCGGGATAGTGGCGTAGTTTCTGCGAGATAATATTATATAATTTCATAGTATATTAGCAGTCTATTATACGTACATATATATACGTATTTTAGATAACTGGAATGAACACAGGATACTTCTTATCTCAGAAAACGGGGCATGAATCAAAAGTTAAAACAAGCGAAACCGCGTGACACCTTAGTTGTTTCTTTAAAAAAAGTTATATATTTTTTTGACAACAACGAGATTGATGCATGAATGAATGAAAATTTAACCACAAGTACATTTACCAGGCTGTTTTCAATTAGTACGACGTAAACAAGAATGTTATTACGTTTCACATTTTGAAGGCTAGAATGAATCTTTTAATACTTTCCTTGTAATTGCTACATTATGTAATCGCTGTATAATAGCCACATGGATAGAAAATCGATCGAAATTACTTGTTGAAAGTTGTAGATTATTGACCCGTTCCTATATCTTACTATCCACTCACTTACCCTACAATCGGTTGAATCTTGACATTACTTGTATAGACTGTGTCAAATTTTAAGTAAGGCAAATGAACTAACTGTTAGTAAGATATAATATGTGACGTAAAATTTTTTCCACTCACTATTCGTCCTTTCATATTGCCATTGATAGAAAAATCACGTATAGCTATACATAAAGGACGCACTAGAAGATTTCGGAATGAATAAGAAAAATCTATGAATGGTCTAAAATGTATTTGTTGTTTTTCAAAGTATTGTCTGTTAGCGTAAATGCACGCTTTCATACGAACAGATTTTAAAAATGAATGCCACTTCTCCGTGGTGACCTCGGAAACATGTTTTTGAACTAATGTAAAAACAAGTGACAGTCAGATGAAACAAACTAGTCTACAGCCAAAGGGCCATTTTGAAATGTTTTAATTATCTTTTTTAATACTGTTAATGTATGTGGCCAGTTCCGGAGTATATAGAGTTACAAGCTAGTCCTGAAAGGAGTAAGTCTTGGTCACGTAAGGCTAAGCTTGCATTATGATTGCCAATACGAACGCATTCCTTCACATCTGGTTTAGTTCTTGATTAATTATAGAACGTGCATTACCTTAGAGGCTTATGGGTGCACAACTTATAAGTGTATGATGGCCATAAGCAAATGAATAAGTAGAAAGATACAGAGAAGAGAGAGAGAGAACCAATTATATGTAGTCTCGAAGTAATTGCTACTAGCGATAAGGCCGCAGTTTGTGTTCATAATATCCGTAAATATGTAAATTATGTTTTTGTGTTCAATATAATATCATTCTTTGTCTTTAAGGATGCATTTAAGATTTTTTGTAATTCTGTTGACGTAATCGGTTTTGAAAAAAAATGTAGGTAGGTACTTTTAAGTACCATTGTGGCTCCGAGACTAAGTTTAACTTAATTTAGACCTGGACATCTCTTTCCAGTAATGTGTATAAAAATCGCTAAATTTGCACCGCTTCAGCTGTTTCATTAAATCTATATTATATTGTATTATTATTATATAGCGATAAGGCCGCCCATTGTTCTAATGCAAATGTATCCATGTCAATTGTCTAGCTTTAAGTTTATGGTGAACAATAATGAGTTTTCATTCATTCATATATTGTTACAATACACATGCTGATGATGACAAAGACCTGCTTAATTTATTAATTATAAATTGTAATCTATATTAATATTATGTATTACGTTAAATATAAAATGTTTAAAAAAACTATTATATAATTTCTGTGAAGACTAAAAGATAGTGAAAGTAAATAGATCCTCCCATCACATTTGGCCGTTTTATATAACCATATGCTACATGTAAATTCACATTACTATTTACATTATTGTTCGTTTAAAATTGGCTCTGTACGCAGCACACTATTAATTTGTCAGTGAACTATAACGCAAACGATGCCCACAACGGTTTTGCTCTGTTTTAATATTTTAATTTGATCCTTACATAATACAATATTTGAAGGTAGACACAGTCTGTAACAGAAATTCGAGATTCAAAATTCCGCACCAGTTTAAGAATAGATATTGTGATCAATGAATGTCACATAAATACATATAGATTAAAAGGATACCTGTAAAATATATTAAACAGTCGCTAACTTTCCCCGTATGTCGGTACCTTGTTCTGGTAAAATTCGAGAAATGAATAAGAATTCTTCAGAAGTTCTGGTAATCTCAGGATAATAAGGTTTCTATTCGCGAAGACACGGTCTAGTAAAAGGGATGCAAAAGTAAAAACAAAAGCAAAGCGGACCCATAGATTGCGGAGAAAACGCTTTGAATGCAACCGGGATAGTGCCGAACGTATATTATGTAAAATACAAACAAATGCAACACAAATATACTATGCAAGATGATATGATTTTATACATAGATATCTATATGATTATGAGTTTGCCAGATTTTATAATTGACTTCTTACTGACTGACTATTTTTTTTACTGAACATTGATAGGAAATTGACATTATATGTATGTATATATGTCTGATGACTGGTTCTTATATTTTACCAATGTGCGGCACATTGGTCTTACAACTGGTTGACATAAGCGCTACAAGTAAGTTCAAAATTCAACCGATAGTAGGAGGTAAGTGAATAAATTGTACCATATTCCGAAGAATAAGTGGGCTATCAGAAGAATAACGAAATGATCTGGTTTATTCTGTAACAAAGGAAAATACAAAAATAAATTGAATGAATATTAATTATTTATATTAAATAAATATCTAACTAACGGGTGTCTTAAATGTCTTATACGTAGAAAAGTCATGTTTATTTTGTATTTAGTATTATGATTCCTTTATTATTTACCGCCAGTGATTTGATTTTATCTCTTATCGTGTGAAATTGTGTTTATCAGTAAGTGCGTACTTGGCGTAATGTGACGTACTTGTTTGAACTACGTCTATGTTAAGTGTGATATCATTCGGCAAAGATTCAGTGGGATTAGTCCAGATTTGGACCAGATTGAAGGTGTGAAAAACTCTGTAGAACTTATCTTAGTCACACAGTCAACTTACTATTAGCGATCATAAATTGTTTAGCAATGGACTTAGCACGCCGTATGGATTTTTGTGTTCATTTCATCAGACATTTGAAATTAATACTTACTTAAGTTTCCTAAAAAGGAACTTGAATTATTGAGAAATGTCTTTAGAGGATGATGAGAGTTTAATAAAAATAAATTGGGAGTTTCTTTTATCTGTGCATAAAGGATGGATGGAGGATGTAATAGCTACACGCATTGCTATTCCGTCGGACATAGAACAGCGGTTGTATTGCCTGGTGTAAGAATACAGTACTTACATTTTTTGATCAAAACTAATGCATTCGATTACCGTTTTCGTTGTAATTAAAATTTCCGCTAAGATTCCTTTAAGAAATATGTTTTCTATGGTTTCGAATTTAGGCATTCTCGCACACGTACTTTACCTAGATCTATCTATCTACATATGTTTCTACAGCTCAGTAGTAGGATTTAGCTGAGTTATCTCTAGATGACCGCATAATAGACAGGATTTTTATGGAAAATCTCATAGGACGCAGCTTTTAGAGTTCGACAGGCTTTGGCCGATTTTTTACAACGATTAATACGTTATTCACACATTTCGATTTAAATATATCATACATGTTGGTAACATACTGTTGCGTACGAGCGGGGGTACGCTCTTATGGATTGGAAGAAAACACCAGTTTTTAATTTAAAAGCTTTTATTGACTTACACAGTCGCACGCAGTACCTCTCTGCAGGGTTGCCCCTATACACACGACCAACGATGCACATTCCCGACGATAAGTTGTCACACCCTCAATACCGTCGCCGATATTGCGTAGACCACCTCCAATATTATCGCGTGTAGCTCGCTTCTGGTTCCTTTCCTGAACAACGCTACACATCTCCTTCACGTATCTGTCCACCAAACTGGTACCTAAATTCACCACTTAATTCGTCTCTGTCTTCTATTAACTTTCTCTTCCAACTCTTTAGTATCGCACTTGTCGCTTCATCGTCTTGGACTGAACTCAACTCTAAATTGCTCGGTAGGCGCGCCTTACGCTGTTTATGTACCCGGAAGAATCTTCTAGAACCCATGTATCTATCTCTGTCTCTTCCTTCCCGAACCTTCTATTCGGGAACTTTCGTTTATACATCTATCCCTTTTTAACCTCTATCTATCTCTTTCTTTCGTTCATTGTCTATCTCTTTTCTAAATATATCCGTCCTTGTTTTTTTCTGTCTAGATTGTTCTAGTTTTTCCAAAAGTTCTAAAATTAAATAGATGGTTCCACCATCGTTCGCCACAATACTATAAATTTTATACATGCATAAATCCATACAGCACCACTTAATTTCTCAAATGCAGTTTAGTTAACTCAGTTGAATTAATATTTTTACAGCTTTACTAATATGGATAATGCAAATGTGAAATAATATTATGGTAATTCTTCTTCAAAATTGTTGCTAAATTGAGTTGCTTAATTAATAGCTTCTATCTGTATGCAGATGTTCTTAAGTTTTATAGATCTATAAAAATATCGACGTTGCATCTTAATTTAATAATTATAATTAAATATTCATAAAGTCCTTCTGTATTTTATTAAATTTAATAACAATAAAAATATGAATAATTTTCAACTCTTATTTTGATTAAATAAGACTCATTGTCTGTCATGTCTGAGTAGTTGATGTATTTTGCAATTACTGATTTATATTTAAGTATACTGAAAAATAAAGGTGAATTTTTCAATTGGGCCTTCAGGGGCAAGCTAGATATCGAAAAACACTCAAAGGAGTCTCAAGGCTGACTTTGACGAAAACTAAAACGGTATCAATTGATTTTTAAAAACAATTACCCTTGTCAGGAATCGAATTGGGTGATTTTAAAACATGAACACCTGTACCAAATTATAGTTTTTGTACGGACAATTTCTGTGAAGGAATGGCAAATGTCGAACCAAGGGAAAAGTTGTTTTGAATAAGATATTTTTATTTTTTATACATTATCCGTGCAGGAACGAAAAGAGAATACAATTTTCTGCGGCCGGGCGGCCTGTCGCAAGAAGCGACAAAAAACCCCCAGCCAGGTGGTTGGGTATTTGCCCGACTGGATGGCTTCCACCCCTGGTTTAGAGTGCCGAATGCCGTCATAACAAGTTCCAGTCTCCCTTGTGAGAGCAGCAGCGCATTTGGTGTTGCAAATGTCCCTAGGCGATGGTAACCGCTTTTCATCAAGTGGGCCGTCTGCCTGTCTGCTGAACTCCTGCAATAAAAAAAACATTAATCAAACAAAAAATATCGCCGGCCATTGGACTGCAGTGCATTTGAATACATCCACATTTACTATTGTGTCAAGAAAGTATCAGGAAAAGTTCAATAATATACAAAATATTAGTTATTCGTTCAAATGTATTTAATCACCTTCAAAGTATGCTCCTTCAGAAACAATACCTACACTTTTACAATTCCAACGAATAATCCAATCATAAAAATATTTTAAAAGCTTTTTCCGGAATTCAGTTTAGTTCTCGTCGCGAATTTTCCTTTATGTCTCTACCGAATGAAAACGGGTGCCATGAAGTGGTAATTTGACTTTAGGAAAACGAAAGAGGTCGGCTGGAGTCATATCTGGTTAATAAGGTGGTTGCTCGATGGAATTTGTTGAGTTTTTGGTTGATCAAACTGTTGACAGTTCGTCTACAATAATGGCCGTGCGCGAAGGCGCATTATCGTGGTGCAAAATCCAAGAATTTTCTTTCCATAAAGCTGATCTTTTTCGTCGAATTTGCCCTACTAAACGCCGCATAAGACTAAAAAAATATATATTTTATTTACTGTTTGACTTTCCGGTACGAATTTCGAGTGCACAATACTGCGGTAGTCAAAGGAAACAGTAACATGAGTTTGACTTTTGAGCGACTTTGGCGTGGTTTTCTCGGTTTCGGTTCAGTTTGAAGGCGCCACTCCGAAACCTGTTGACTAGTTTTGAGCTTGTTGACTGTCAAAGTCGTAAAACCCACGTCTCGTTACCAGTAACAATTCTTTTCATGACTGTTGAGTCGAAATTGACTCGTAGCATATCCTTAGCGACTCTTATCCGATTGAGTTTTCGAAGAAAATTCAGGTCTTTTGGGAACAGACGAGCGGCAACATGTTTCATACCCAAGTGATTTTTAAAATTTTACGTATCGACTCTTGAGACACAGAAAGTTTAGCAGCTATTTCTCTCAAACTTGAATGAGGATTTTCAGCCACTATTTTCTTCACTTTTGTGATGTTAACTTCCGTTGAAGGCGTTGATAACCTACCAAGGCTGCGCAAATCTTCCAGCATATCTCAACCGCTTTTGAAAGCTTAATACAACTCATAAGCGCATGTTTTTAATAAAATGGAATTGTCGTAAGTCTTCCGTAACATTTTCAGTGTTTCCGAACTCGACATTCCATGGGCGATGCATAATTTAAGACAAACTCTTTGTTCGATGTTTTGTACATTATGAAATTCGCAATACACACTATATAATATGATCTAAGTGAACACAGCACTGTATTTAATCTAAATGACGGATGCAACTTAAACTCAGCAACAAAATGAAAAACAGCTGTGCCAATCAAACCAAAAAAAATGAATTTAGAACCATAAACAAATCATCCATTCCCGATACATTATTGACAGAATGTATTTGATTTTGGTTTATCCGACGTTTTGGCCGCTTTTCAGTAGCCGTGGTCACGGTCGACCACGCCCACTGGAGAATCTGCTTATTGAGTGATTTGAGTGATTGGGGTAAAATTAAAATTAAATATTAAAGTGGCCTTATGGAAATAGAATATTTACGAAAACATACACCTAAAATAGAATGTTTACGGAAATATACACCTACTCGACTAAAAAAGTATAGCAGTAAATTTTTATGAGCTTCTAGAGCTTTCTACGGGTATAATGTGTAAAAGCATACTATGAGCTAAATACAAAGTTGCTCGATGATTTTCCACATAGGTACTAGTTTGGGTATTTTTCGGATTCATATGCGGCGATAAGAATATTATTTTCCATGATGCAAAGTATTCCATGTTCAGACCCAGTACACCCAACTTCATGATATTCACTCCGTTTAACTTCGCTTGCGTAGAGTTCTGATTTCGTGGAATTATTGAGCCATTAGATGGATAGATAGAAAACACATTTATTTATTTATTTATTAACACTTTATTTACACACCATTACAGAAAATACAGATGAACTTATAGCCTAAAAATGTTCTAAATGTGCACTATGGGCGGTCTTATCGCTTAGACGCGATCTCTTCCAGACAACCCGAATTCCGGACAATCCCATTATTGGAAATTAAACATAGTGTAGCAAAGAAGTAAAACAAATTTATTTAGGACAGTTAAATTATTCAAAGACAAAATGTAAACAGAAATATAACCGTATGTAATATGCTCAATTGTTCATCCAATAATCAAGAGTATGTTTTTATAAAAATACTTCGTTCTTAAGTTTTTGTCGAATAAAACGTAATACCAAATTAATTTCATGTTTAAAGGTATATATATATATACAAAGGATTAACTAGTTATCATACATCATACATACAAAGAGAGTCCCTTAAACTCCTATACTCAAATCTTGAACTGTCAAAATTAAAAAACACAATTTTCCATACATTCATATGAACAATTCTGTTTTCTAATTTTAACAAATATTTAAGAGCTGTAAAGTTTTTCACAATAAATTTGATTGCATAAGCTTAGTAGTTTGATGATTGTGTTACACGCGGTTCTGAGAAGTGATCATCAACGTGAAATTTGATTTCAAAAGCGGTTTGTAATAGGCACAGTAATATGTTTCGGGATAAATTATGAAATTAAACATAGCATTCAGCTTTATACGGATCAGCTGCCGCACAGCAATGCCTTGATAGAATAGGGAAATTTGTAATAAGTAAATGATTGATATTGTCACGACCTACATGACTAGAAACTCCCGTTGGAATACTATAGAATTTATAAGGATTATACAAACATATATATCATAGGTACAAATATAACAGGACTCAACCAGTACAAACTGCACGATCCAATAACACGCGCAAAGTCTGTCATTATATCGCTTATCGAATGTATTACGCACGTCTTACTCGTATCGTAGTCGTCGCATGACTGCCTCAACCTCCCCCCCCCTCCCCGTTCGGGCATCGTTTTATACTAAACTGTACAATACAAATTTTAAACACAAAGTAAATAAAAGAAGTCGCAATGCGGTAAAGGTAATAAACCAGGCGAGCCTTTACTTTGTTGGTGTGTAACAATATATACATTTTTTTTTACAAAAATCTGTTCCTCTTGAAAATTTGATAAGTATATCCAAAATAAATCTTGTAAAGGGCTTATCCAACCTATGCTATATTATATATATATATATATTTTGTGCTTAAATAATAATAATAAATTACCTTTCGGTTGACATATTTTTGTAAAGTTAAGAATGTTTATTGTAAATTAGATTTTTATTTTTTATAATTGTAATTATGACTATGTATGTATATTTCAGACACAAATGTTTTTTGTTAATGAATTAATATAAATAAATAAAAAAATAAATAAATATGAAAATTTATATTATAACCTCATGGATTAGGAAAGCAGGACACAGGGATCTGTGGCGCAGACTTGAGGAGGCTTACGTCTAGTAGTAGACAATGATTGGCTGAAGAAGAGAATCCAATCTATTGAGTAAAATAAAAAATATTCAGGCCACTATAGCTATATTTGCACTGAACTAAAATTTCATTCCTCACAAAACCAAGATACAATAGTTATTTCACAATATTAATGTGCACGTATAAGATACCTTCTTACAATATTTGAATTATGTATAGGTATAATGCTGATAGTAGTATCCGAGTAAAATGATGTGATGTGTGTTACATAACAAGGTGTTTCATATGCCGATGTAGTTGGTTTTTGCTAATTGCAAAAAGTATTTATAAGAACCTTAGGTATTTAACAAAGAAAAATGAAAGAAATATTTATGTTCAATGTGTGTTTTGCGAACATGTATTAAGATGTACTGTGCCGTAAAATATTTTATTGTTTAAAGTAACTTGGCCATGGTAACCGCTTTATATACGTGGGCCGTCTGCCTGTCTGATGACCTCAAGCATAAAAAATAATATAAATAATCTAACACTACGAAAATGTCCAAAGCCTACATAGGTACATAACTAGACTAAAAACTCTATTTTTAATTCAAATTAAAACGAAATGTAAAAAAACTTAAAAATTTAATATAGACATATTGGTCTAAAATAAATATGTTTATAAAAAGTGTATTTAAAAATAATAAAAAGTCGAACAGTGAAGGGAGATTTACTTGCTTAGGGGCTTTTTAAAGTTACATTCGTTCCTGGACGACTGGAGTTTCTAGTTTTCTTCTTCTATGTGCCTATTCGTTATTGCATAAAAACTTTAGTCTGCTTCGATTCATGGTAGGTAATCTAAGAAACCTATAATTTACAAACCCGTGCGATGGTGACAGGTTTGATTCAGTTCGCGTAGCAGCATTAGACGAACGACGTCACGAACTGGTTGATATTATTATCATAGGCAACTGTATCGATCGGGCTTACGTCCCTCTTCCTCGGCGATACGTCATTGTTTCCCGCACCCCTCCATAGCCGTAACGTCACAAAACAATGACGTTATATTACGTCACTGTTGAAAGCGCATGCGTTGTGCGTTTCTAGAGACTCACGACTATATTTAGAACGTACCTTCGCAGGTTCCACTATGCGTAAATATGACTTTGCAAATTTCTTTTGAGGCGTACTTTCTATTTTTGTCCTCATTAGGTGGCAATATTTGACACAAAGGTTTGAAATATTTCCATGAGCAATATTTTTCATGTTTTTTTTTGTTAAATCTGTTGTCTTGGCATCTTTTGTTATGAAATATTATGGACCTACCTTGTCCTGTGTATTGTCCTGTGGGTGTGAAAATTGAGGATGCATATCAGAATGGGGCTTCGAGTAGTCTGTAAATTCACATTTATATGTTTCTTTATGGAATTTGCAACAATAATAATACTACAGAAACATAATTAAATAAGTGACATTTAGTGTTTTGTTGTTGCAAATACCGCATTTATTCTAATCATAACATTTAGTTCACACTTATATTAAAGTTCATTGTAAAATATTATTATGGCATCCTATTTCTATACAAAATTTAAAATTAATCGATATCTTTTAAGGTTTTAAAAATGAGATAAGGTTTTTTTATTGGTCTCTAAGGTAATTAACTCATTTTAACTTTATTAGAATGGTTTGAGATGGTGCCATTAAACATTCATATTATAACTATAAAAAAGTTCTCAGGAGGTGATTATTTTAATATTTAGATGAGCATTTATTAGATTTAAAAAAAATATTACTGTTTAATATACTTAAAGGTTCCGTTTGTATCAAATGACGTATTATTGCAGTATTTGCGTACTAAGTATATGGTTCTATCAAGAATTATTCATAGAGTTCTGACGTTACTCGTGACCAGAAGAAAGTATTATATTTATAACATTTTAAATTGAAATAAATTGACAAATATACACTGCCATTGATTATAGTTAATACTTACGTTCCTCATTGGTAGTAATCTGGTATTCATATTTAACATTTAATGTTTTTATTTTCTACTAATGTTATGTACAGCTTAATTCACAGTCAAAAAAGTAACAAATAATGAATGGGTCACAAAACACCGTCAGTTGGGAACGTTCCCGAAGTGATAGCCTTATGCGCTTTGATTAATAGTAGATTGTTACACGAGACGTAAAAATGACCTATTTAGGCATGTTTGGCGTACGAGCGTAGTGAGGGCGCAATAGTCCGAGTGCTTAAACTCCTTCACTATCTGTGAAATGGACCGATTAAACTTAGAATGTATGTATGTACTTTCAATAGGGGGACCAACAGAGGATAGTTTTATTTCAGAAAATATCGATACATATTCGGAAAATTATGCGACTGAAGCTAAATAAACAGATGCCTATAGCTATATGAAATTTATGTGAGTAGAGCTGTGTGAAAAATCTATAGTATAAATTAAAGCTTACTGAAAAAATAGGACATTCTTGAAAAAACAATACGAATATCGGTTCATGTTTTGAATAATAAAAAGATTATAGGTATTTCAATGAAGTTATTATTAGAAATACGCATATATTATGTGTAACAACAATGACATCTCACGAATAATATATCATTCCAGTTTTAAAATGGTGAAACGTGATAAACATCTTCCCCTCGTACGATACATTCGGCGTTCTGACACTACCCCACATCGCAGTACCCTAAAATATCAGCAGATGTCGCGCAATAGCCCTTACGTAACTTTGACAACATGGCGCACAACATTACCGCCGTGTGTGCACTAAGCCACCCAAAATAGTGATTCCTGATGTATTTTATTTTAAACATTGTCCATTTTAAAGTGTAACCCTAAGAGTATTGCTATAAAACGTGACCATGCGGAAGCTTTCATGTTCAGGTACGACTAGTAACGATTTGAGACGCAATATATTTCCATTGCTAAAAGTATTGATTTAGGACACGACTGTAAGAATAACGTTATCTAGAACACGTTTTCAAGTGTTATTTTTTGAAGAGTCGACGTTATTTTATGCTGTTTCTATAACATTGAGTCTGTCAATTTGACAATTATCTAAAACGTTAATTTAACATTACACTTGTGAATACTTATAAAATATATTCAGTGGTGCATTGGATGGTGCAGTGTGTTGCTAAGCAACGAGTTTGTCTATGACACGTTATATAATGTTCATGGCCTAATTAATTCAATCAAATAAAATGACGTACATAATAAAGCATATATGCTAATATATACTAATTGCATCGGGTTATAACGTTGTGATATGTTTGTAACATGCTGTTCATCAATTCTCAATAATAATGTCCTTGAGCATTGCTTGTGGAAACATATTTCTCCTATTCTGTTTTTGATATTACTGGTTTAAAAGCCTATTCTTCGTAATTTGTCTAATCATTCCACTTATTGCGGCAAAGTATGCCTTTTTCTTCCATGTTATCTGTCACATTAAATTATATTAAGGAGTAAATTTTACTTAAATGTTTTTATTTTATTTTATTTGGAGGGTTAACAGCTGTAATTTTCATAAGTTACTGATGTCATGTAAGGAGAAACTAATTGATAGCCTCTACGGATAAAAAACTAAGCATATATTTTCCAGCCAATTTAGCATCAAATTAATTTTAAAATAAATTGGAGATCATTATTAAGAATAAATGAATTATATTTTGAAATAAAACTATGTACTATATTGTGTGTAAAAATATTTCAAAACAATTTTGAAATCATGTATGTGCCCACTTTTGAAATATTTTAAGGGTAGAGTTTTGATATTTTTTTATAGTGGTTGACGTATATAAGAAATATGTATATATTAAAGAAAATAATATATAATCACAAATTTAATATAATGGAATATTATATTAGTAATCATTGCCTGATATTTAATATTTTTTTCTTTTTTACAGAAATGGCCATCTTTGATGTTTCTGGAATATGGTCCACGATAAAGGTTTGAAGCTTTCACGTATTATATCAACTTGGGCATGGATCCAATATTAGAAAATGAATCTGCTACCACAGAATCGCCAAGTAAACATGGGAAATCTAAACATAAACACAGAAGGAAGAAAAACCAGGTGGAAGGCCAAAACGATAACCAAACGGTGGTCGGAGAAAAGAAGAGATTTGTTGTCACTAAGTTGTCAGCATCTGAAGATAAAGTTCCTTCCAATAGTGTAGCTGATAGCAATGTGCATACAGTGCATTTTGGAACACGGGGCGTTGAGTCCAAAGGCCACATGTTCGGTCCATTTTTAAAGATCGTGCTGCAGATACATCGAGGCCTTCAAGTGCCGAAAGAGATTCTACCAACACAAAAGAATACGAAACCTTTCATGGTACTTCGTCTAGTCCAAGAAGTTCTATTTTTGATATATTCAGGTTAAGAAGAAAAAGTGATGCTAAGAAGCATCCACCAAAACAGCAATCTAAAACCACTGAAACACCAGAAGTTTCAAAGGATGACCATAGTATTAATGATAATAAAGATTCCCACAAAAAGTATTACCATACAGTTACAGGAGCATCTTCTCGAAAATATAGTCCAATTACAAGGGTTATGGACATTTTTTTGCGGAGTAAACCACACCCTGAAAATAATCAGTCCTCGACAGAACAACTAAAAAAAAAGAACGCAAAACCAGGTCGTCGCTCATCTATCGAGACTACCTCCCCTACTTACCACAAGAATTCATATGCTTCACTCGATCCTACCCAAGCAAAACAACTATTTAGGGAAGTCCGTGGTCTGCCCAAATATGATCCATACTTATCAATTGTGCAGATCTCAATTGGAGGACGCGACAAGACTCGGCTTTTACTTAATTTTTTTAAATATCATAAATGCTACGAAATGTTGCCAAAGTCTGCAAAAGTTATAATATTCGATACGCAGTTTTACGTAAGAAAGACTTTTCCTACGTTAATATCGCATGGAATTCGTTCGGCACCTCTTTGGGATGCAAGTAAAAAGCTACTTGTTGGAATGATAACCGTAACGGATTTTATAAGAATTCTTCTTCACCTTGAAAATGAAAATTTATCGGTTGAAGATTTAGAACGACACACTTTACATAACTGGCGAAAAATATTACGAACTACGCGAAAACCTTTGTGCAGTGTGGGACCAGATCAGTCTCTACATGAAGCTATAAATCTACTAACCAAAAATCGAGTTCATCGTTTATTGATGATCGATCCCATTTCAGGCGATGTTTTATACATACTGTCTCATAAGAGAATTTTAAGGTTTTTATTTGTGTACCTTAATGAATTTCCTGAGTTAACATTTTTCCATAAAACGTTATTAGAATTAAAAATAGGAACCTATGAAAACATCATTTCAGTGACAGAAGAAACAAATATTAAAACAGCATTTCAATTGTTGCTTGATAAAGATGTATCTGCTCTGCCAGTTTTAGACGAAAATGGCATACTAGTCGACGTATATGCTAAATATGAAGTATTGAATCTTGTAAGTGAAAAGTTATATTCTAACTTATCGTTGACGATAGGTGAAGTAAGAAATAAAAAGAAAGACTGGGAAGAAAAGTTACAAAAATGTCGTTCAAGTATTACTTTATATGAGGCCTTAGAAGTTATAGTTAGAACTGAAAGTCATCGATTATTATTAGTGAGTAAAGAAATAAATTAATAGGAATTGTTTCATTGTCTGATATATTAGTATATTTAAATAGAATTATACCTACGGAGAAGAAGGTGTCCTCCTTACAAGAAATATTTAGACCACTAGAAGAGAACAAGGTAGCTGAATCACCCAAGGAAACTGAAAATGAAGTGATTTCTATTGAAGTACCGACTTTTAGGTCAAATGTTGTACCTGATATGAATGAAGTTTTGACGGGCCCTGAAGATACCAATGAGGATGGCAATAAAGATGAAATAGGAGAAGAGGAAGTTTTCCCAGTGATAGATAAAAATATAAATGTAACTAGTATAAATAATAATGAAGAAGCAAACGTAGAACCCCAAGAGCCATTGTCTGTGAATCAAGAGTCATGTTCCAAGGATTAAGTAGATCAATTGAATTCCAAAGAAATTGTGATAGGAATACCGCCGAATCGGTGTATTAATCTCAGCTTGTGCTTATATTGATATTGTATAAACTTCGTACTCATTAATAGACGCATTAAATACCACATGATTGCCTTATTCATTATTTAATTCATTATAAAACATTGCTGAAACTCAATAAAATATTTTAGCACTAATCTATTCGTTTAATTACAAATAAAATGTTTAAATGAACGTCAACTTATTTATTATTTAATATTTAATATTACATCTTGCGTTATAGTTAATCCATTATGCAGCTGGTGGAGGAAATATACATAGATGTTATTGTTATGCCATAAATCTTCAGATTAACATAATGCGAGGCATGGGAATATCTATCTTCTCTATCTTCTTCTTTTTCTCTATCTACTTTATGGTTACATATGACTAAAGTTTTTGCTTAGTTGAGTTTAGTTTTAGCTGTTGTTCTGAACGTGAACCATTATTTTAAAATGTGCAGTCACAAATTTAATAGTTATTGGCATAGTGTACTAAGCGTAGTAAGGTCTACCTAGTTTCACTAGAACGCAGACATTCATGGGATTCATTTTGCGACCGGCAAGATAATTTCAGGTCAGGTATATTGGGTTATATTTCAGGGCATCAACATCATCATATCAACCCAGAATTGTGTGTATTACTAGTTAGGTTATGTGCAAAATGGTTTTATATGCCGATTTAAAATAAAATTGTAAGAAATTTCACATTTCAGCATTTTTGACGTGTGATACATTTTTGTTGATGCGCAATAATAAAATAGATTTTCTCTTATTGATCATTTCTTTATGTCACAGTTTACAAAAAAATATAAAATTACTTATCAAAAAGTGGGTGTAAAATATTGTTATAGTATAATATAGTAAAATGTCAGGATACAGTTTTGATTACCGTTTAAACCTTTATTGATATACAGTATGACTTGTTAGAATTATTATGATGTCATAACTCACTACGCTCATACATAATATAGGAGCCTGCGACGTTTAGCAAGATCATGAAACGTGTTTTAATTTGTCTGTAAACTACTGTATTGTGAGCTACGAAAACTTGTCATATAGAAATATTCTACATTTTCAAAAAGTTTTCACAATTTCGGTAATTTTATAGATACTTGAACAAAAAAGTAACCTTCTTTGTTACTATTATATCTACGATATCTACACCTCACCTCGCACGCTTAAAGGCCTAAGGCAGACGCTTTTCGAGAATCGACATATGTATCTAGATGTACTGGTAGTTAGTTGTAGGCCAGCCTAAAGTTTCACTTTATTTTGGTACTTGTCGCGTTCTTTATATGAATCCGCAAAGGGCCGCTTTAAGTCCTCAGTCCCAATACGCTTCTAGACTGACAACAAATTGTGACACGGCCAGTAGGTACAATTTTGTTAAAAAATTACACTAATTTTTATTGTTGAAATGCAGAGGACTGCCACTCAACTGGTGGAAAGTGGTTGTCGACGCTTATGATTTTGACATATACAATACTAGATGCAATTAAAGTGCTATAGGCTTCGCAGAAATTTTATGGTTTCCTTTTAAAAACATGTTCGATATATATATTGGATTTCATTTACAACGACTTCAGTTGTAACGACTTTTTGGTTAAAGCGACGTAACACTTAGGTCCCTTGAATTTAAGGAATCTTTTTGAAGAAAGTAATTTGGCTATAGCGACTTCAGATGTAACTACGATTACGTCGTCAGAACGGAGAAAATACAATTTTGCGGCGCTGTCGTAAAGACAAAAAACACAGTTAGCATTTGTCACTGATGGCTACACCTTTAGAATTTCATAACTTTGATTGTTTTTAGTGACAGTTTCTCTTAAGAGACAGCGCATTTGTAGCGCCTTGTGTTGCAATTTTATAGTCGAGTAACGTTCCATCATGTTCGTCTGCTGTTGCTGAACTCATGATATAAAAAAAAAAAAAAAAAAATACGTATGTAGCGACTAGTTTTAATTAACCATTTCCAACATGTTCTTAGAAATCCCTTACAGATATTTTGACTGATGCTATAGAAAGATCATAAAGATCGAGTCAATCAACAAACATACAGTTCAGTCATTGAATCACAAAGCTTTCTTATCCTTTGTTTTACGTTGTGTCCTGGAAAAATATTACAGAAATATTGTGTATTTTGCGCTGGAAAAATATGGATAATGTTGTTATATATATCTAATAATATAGATATTTTGATTACATTGATGAAATGTAATATAGGTAAGTTAGGTGGCCTATACGAGTATTGTTTGGATATAAGTATTGTGATCTTATTTTTTTCTACCTTTGTATATAGATACTGACTTACGGATGTAGTGACGTAAGTATATGATCCTTTCATCGTCATTATAACCGAAACCTATCGAAAACATACGATTTTTGTGTCTTTAACTTGAAGCAAACAAGCATCTAAGTAGGTATACGAATCCAAGAATCTTACACCCAAAGTACTAGTTGTGGAAACAAGTATGTAGTAGGTACCTATTCTTGGACATTGAGTTCGAAAAATATTTGTATATTCATCGAAGCTACGTTAAAGTGTGTGCAGAATTGCATTGTGAGGCCGTCGCATAAGCGCTCAGAGCTGCGCAAACGGCGCACTGCAAACCTGAACCCGGAACAAACCACCTCGCTCCAAGGTCACACTTTATCACTCGAAGCAGAGATTTTTATATCGTCTTTATATATCTGTCACTGAGGATAAAATCTAGAATGGAATTAGGCAAGTATGTAAATTACAGCAAATTTGCTTTTTTATCCTTTTGTAATTTGTATAAAAATAACGCCGTTTTTACTTTTATAGATCGCAAAAGTGAAGATAATATATTCAATTGATTGCTAAAACTCTTTTGCTTTTTGCTAGTCCTATATCTTACCACAGCTGACGCGATGGTTCATTTTCTTAGAATCGGTTAAAATTTGTCATAAGCATTACAAGTAATGTCAAATTTTAACCAATGTTACAGAAAGTTAATCTATCATTAACCTATTGATTATTTCATAAAATAATCAACATTAAATTAAATTAGCTAAATATCGTAAAAAAAATCATTTCGTCATATTATAATAATGAGAAACATCAACACTTGTCTTAAAAGTTAAAGTAGAAAAAAAATTTAACAATGTGCATTCATACACCAGTAATAGATACTGGTCAAATTATCATACGAAAAAGAACCAGTAGCGGCCCACTCGCGGCAAACCGGTAAGTAAGTTGGCTTTGGATAAGTAAATATGGAAGCTTGTCGTGCGATTGTGAGACGAATCTGCCTACACACCGCATCACGCCAGCCGGTGCCCGCTGCCTGCCGCCTGCTGCCCGCACCATGCATGTCTGCGCGCGCTGCACGTATTGTCGTCACAGAACAAACGCGCCGCTTGCATGACAATGACATACGGCATGAGGCAACTTATGTATTTAGATCAACATTACGTAAATTATTATGCGGTCTTATAACCATGTTTGTATTGTAAATTTTGTCACTTTGCCCCCGAAAAACTTGGTTCGAGGATGTTTTTGCTGCAACGTCGGTATGTCGTAGATTTAGATATGCATGATTTTAACTCTAGACAATTTATTCATTACGTAGAGAAGAACACATTATTATGAAAAATGATAATATTGTCTTTTAAGGATATGACATGAAAAACTCTTTTCCGCGGAAAATTTAGAGTTCCCGTGCCACATACATTTGAAACAGAAGTTAAATGAGCCAAGTAAGTTCATGGCAGTATATGAACTATGTAGAGTAGCATTACAAACTATTTTCGTTATTTGGCCACAGAACTAAACAAAAGTCCTTAATTGAAAATACCACTATAATAATAATAATTCATTTATTTCAGAAAATCGAGTACTTTCATATTACACAATTCTGTATTATAAAATTATTTCAATGTTATCAAAGTTCAAATTAATTCACGGCACAACAATAAATTAATAAGACAAATACTAGGACATTACACTCGCGTCATTATATCCCACTCAAGAATATTGTTCCAAAAAAAGTCTTTCAAATTATTTTTGAAGCGTTACCAGCTCGATTTATGCAGATTTATTTTTATACATACATAGTTTACAATTTAGAGGTAGGTACAAACACAATTCTCACCACCGTGGAATAAAATATCCCCTGATTAAAAATGTATAATTACAAATTTCACATACATAGGTACATAATGTAAATGAAAAATTAAAAAAGACACAGAAAGTGGAATACTATTTCAATACTGTGAGTATCACCTGCTACTACGAGCAGATGCGAAATAATAATATCAAATGATCTTATTATATACGACCGTAAATAAGAAAACTGAACCAAACAATTAACATTACCACTTTCCTTGTTTAGGGTTCTGCAGTCATTTGAGAAAAATGAAACCATTATAAAGTTGTCACGTCCGTCTGTGCGTCTATTTTATCTATGTAATTCACATTAATATGTATTTTAAAATCTTCGAGTTTATTTGAATGAAATTTGGTCAAATTTTAACGAATGAGATTTAAAATTTAACCTCCATATTTTTGCTACTAAACAACACTTTTAGAAATATACTATGTCAATGATAATAATGAATTTTCAATGAAAATTGGATGTGCCTAAATGAGATATTTTTTTATAGACTTCTGTTTTTATAAATAATAATTTAAATATATATATATATATATATATATATATATATATATATATATATATATATATATATTATATATATATATATATATATATTTTATTATATTTATATATAATTATATTTTTTTTTATATAAATAATATATATATAGTAATTATATTATATATTTTTTTTATATATATATATATATATACCTTCTATGAAAATCTATCTAACTCATGGTGAAAATCACTTAAAAATCATAGGCACATTATTGTATGCGCATACGTTATCGGTCCATATTTAACCTCATTAAAATTATGACAAGTTTTATTCATATACGTTTAGTAGTTTCCAAAAAAGACGCGATTGCATCGCCAAATTTTTTGCTATTTTCGTCTATCTCACGAAAACAATGTCATTTAACGGGATAGAAAATTCCTAAGTTACACCCCGTGATGTAAGTAAGCTCTGTTTCGAATTTCATTTAAATCCGTTCAGTAGTTTTCACGTGATGCTCTAACACAGACAAACAAAAATTGTATTTTCGTAATATGCTGGTCCGAATTAGCCCCGCAGATTTTTTCTCATTTTTAAAAGCATTGTACAAACTGGAACCATTTACAGATTCATTATAGTACTTAGTGTATGTATGTATAGATAGATTTCAGTTGTTTTTTTAAAATAGCTTTAGTGTACAGACAATAGAATATTATACTATTAATTTTAAATTATTTCGCAGACAAATAGCAAAAACATTGGATCATCTCCATGGACTCTTTGTTTTCCTATTGCGAAGCGAAGGTTTTTGGCGGGGATTGAAAGGAGATGATGTGCTGTGCAGTTTTATTTTCTAAAATGTGTAAAATTACTGTAAAATGTAATGTGGATATTGATAGTTTTTCAGTAGTAAGTGTTTTTGTGAGAAATGTGAACTGTATCGTCAATGTAGCGTTTCAAGTTTCTCAACAGTTCATCTGATCTAAGATCTGGCTTAAAGGCCTAGCTGACAAGCCGTAAACCTAAATGAATAAATTATTGCGAAGGTGGCAAACAGGAAAACGGCCTTGTTAATGGAAGGTGATTACCGTTGCCTATAGATGTTTGCGACACCAGGGGCGACGCAACGCTCTGCCAGCCTTTGGGATGGGATAATTGGGATGAGATAGAGGGATCAGACCGGAGGAATAGGTTAGAGGAGATGGGTTATAAATTTGGAATAAGCGGATGAGAGAAGCAAGATGGGATTTGTTGTTGTACCTATCTCATTTATAAAATAGAAGGTAAACAAAATTTGTTTAAAAGAGAATCTGTTTGTATATCACAATAACTAAGCGGGCTCGTGTAGAGTTTTGAATCTTCGGTCCACTGGCGTCGAGTCCTTGCCTAATAAATAATGTAAATTAACATATTAATCGATAACGCAGAGGTCGTGTAGTGGACAATCGCGCTTATATTTCCAGATTAGGTAGACTGTTCGCTATGTTGCAAAATATTATTTCAAGGATAACAGTGTTTTACCTTCACTGTTTATAGCGCGATGAGCTTTTATTGCTTTCTACATTTAAAGCTTTAATATATTCCTAAGTTCTTTATCTTTTTTACATAGTATTAAAAACAGTAGCTTCCCGCGTCTTCTGTATATCCATCGACTAACTCCAATTAACTCCAACTTACTAAACAATAATAACTAGATAACTTTTCACCGAAGTCTGGAGAATATTTTATCTTATACTAATATATAAAGCTGAAGAGTTTGTTTGTTTGAATACGCTAATCTTTGGAACTACTGGTCTGATTTGTAAAATTCTTTCAGTCGTAGATAGACTATTTATTGAGGAAGGCTATAGTCTATATATCTTGACGCTAAGACAAATAGGAGCGGAGCATCAATGAACAATGTTTCAAAATCGGGTTTTTTCAACTTACTTTTTTTTAATATTCCACGCGGACGAAGTTGGGTGCAGAAGCTAAACCTTATTAAGTTTTATGAAAGAAAAATAGAGCGAGTTCGTATTCGCGGAGAGGGTAGAACTTTCTGGTAGCGTAAACCGGTCGTAAGATTTTTGGAAAAAGGTAGAAGATTCTGGAAGGAAAAGACAAGGACGGATATATTTCAGAAAGGGATAGATGATGAACGAATGTTCTAGAATAGAGAGTTCGGGAAGGATAAGAAAGAGATAGATAGATGTTAGAAAGGGATAGAATGATAAACGAAAGTACCCGAATAGAATGTTCGGGAAGGAAAAGACGGAGATAGATAGATGTTTAGAAAGGACACAGTAAATAAAAGAATAACGAAATTATGGGTTCTAGAACATTCTTCCGGGTATATAAGCAGCGTAAGGCGCGCCTCCCGGGCAATTTGGAGTTAAGTTCAGTTCAAGACAGTCGAGCGACAAGTGCGATACGAATGAGTTGGAATAAAAGCTTAATAGAAAACACTGACGAGTTTAGTGGTGAATAAGTGAAGGAGGAGTGTAGCTTAGCTCGAGAGACGAACAAGAAGCGATCTACACGTGGCAATATCGGAGGTGAGCACTGCAGTACCAGGAGGTGGTTAATGCAATATCGGCGACGGTATTGTGAGAAAGACACCTTTTCGTCGGCGCTGTGCATCGTTAGGTGTGCGTATAGGGACAACCCTACAGAGGGTATTACGTGCGGCTGTGTAAGTCAATAAAAATTTCAGATAAAAACTGGTGTTTTCTTCCAATACTAAGTGTGTATCCCGCACGCACGTAACATTGTTATACACATATTGTATGTACATGTGAAAGTAACTTCGTTTAAACCTTAGTATTTAGGTTTTTATTTTTACAGCCTTATCAGCTGATTTAATATGCACTAGCTGCACTCGAAATTTGGATGCGCGTTATTACAAATATGTATTCAATCCATGTTTTAATCTCTAAATTGAAATCTGTTGAGTTGGTTTGGAGCCTATTTAAGCAGATTGATAGACAACAATTTTACAACGGTCATATATTATATGACTATGTGTCACAATTTTCAGTTAAATTTTGAAACCACAGTTTACTGTGTACTTTAATTTTATCTATTGTTATATACGTGCAAATTATAAATTGTTATAGTATATAATAACAATTTATAATTTGCATAATTTATAATAATCGACTTTAACTAAAATTAGTTAATCATACTAAACTGACTAAATATGATTTGTTGTTGTTGTGTTTGTTTTGTATGTGTTAAATATGTTTTGTTTTTCTTAAATAGATTTAAGCGACCTTATGCAAGCGGCCCTTAATGTTGTGAAATGGAATCATTTCCCCCGCGATAGGAATTTAAATATTACGTGAAGCTAAAAGCACAGTTTTGAAAAAGCCAGACCACAAGAATAGTTAAACTTTATAAGTAAAAAGATCTCTCTAAAAACTAATCAATCCAATTTTATTTTTTAATAAACGACGTCTATCATAACAGTTATGTTTAACCATAACGAAATGAATAATAGTTGAAAGTAAACGTGCATTATGGTCAGTCGGGCAGCGTTTAAAATATTTCACAATATTTTAGTTGAGTGAGAGTCGTGAGATTTTACGAGTCATTGAAGACACAATTTGTAAACGTTGCCAAAGAGAATGGATTGATTACTTTTTAACTTCTATGATTATGTTAGCTGCGGCCAAACTGCCTTGAGGCGTGTACGTTACAACTTATCTCTTATTTTTATAAATGATCGTCATTATTTTGGAGCTATCTAACTTGTTTTCTCAAAGATTAAATTGCGTTAAGATTATTTAGACAGATACAAATTTAAATATAGGTATCATGCTATCAGCAACCCACGTAAGCTATTTCACTCTAACATACCTAAATAATACAAATTCAATTCAAAGTTAAACCGTGATTGTTGGACCTAATATTATATCTCTTCCACAAAACCTTATCAAAAGTAGTGGTTTAGAACGTTCGTCCAATATATGACGTAAGTTTAGTGGTTTAATTAATTATCATTTATTATTTTATTAATAAAATTGGGCCGTTTTGGTCTTACGCCAAAAGAAAGATTTGCACCGAAAATCAGCGTTGTGTCGGATATAATTCCGGCACAGCAATATGCTGAATGCAAACCTTGCTTGCTGAAAATGCGTCGTACAAATCAATACACGCTTTGTGTATAAAAATGTACAAGGAATGTAATTACGTCGCTATTTCTTCGAATACAGTTTTTCTTTCTTTAAAATATGGTTTACATCAGAACAGTTCTGTTTATTTTATTGTAAGTACAAGTTTGATAATGAATGGATTATTCTTCTCATTTTTGGGATGATTCAGATAAACATCAGAGGCGAAGGAGTTGGATTTGATTGGGAGGAGAGCCAGGAGGCTGATTGATTACAACCATTTCTTTGATGCTAGGCTTAATTATCTCTAACACTTTTGAGAGTGTAATATAGAACAGTATGATATAGTTTCTACCTCTCTATTCCTGCAACGGATAATTAGACAAATCAATTTGCGCCTTTTCTACTAAGGCTGTTGAATAAGACCACATGGAGTTCTTTGTCTTCTTTTAACAACACAATATGCAGGTCTTGAAGTCACGAATGGTATAATTTAGGTAAGCGTGTTTTATCCTAGAAACCACCATCATTTTACATTGGGTGATCATAGTCAAACGCGAGCTTATACTACGAAAAAATAATCTAAACACACCAATAAAAAATAATTAATCACCATATGAAAATGAAAACAATAACCAAAAATTGAAACAATAAAATTACAATCAAATTGTCTGTCTAAAATTGAGCAAGAAAGCTAACAGAAGAGTAAGCTAGATTTTTAGTATCTTACATAATCCATAATATTATAAAATTCTAAACATGCCGTATCTGTACATTGAAGCTATTAAAAAAAAACAACTGGAATAGACTATACAAACCATGGGAAACACCGTATATTTTTTTAGATTTCTTGTCTATTTGTTGTTCGGAATTCACGTAAAAAATACTGGGCCAATTTCGATGCGGTTTTCACTAACCGACAGTAAATTCTTAGAATTAAAATATGCGTTATTTTTATGCCGGGAATCCCGTGGGAATCGTAAGTCAAGCGTGGACGAAGTCGCGGGCATATTCTAGTAATTATACATTTGCTTGGTCTCACTGACTGACTCACTGACATACCAAGGCGCAGCCCAAACTACTCAACTGATCATGAAAAATTGCATGAGGGTTCTTCCTTATACTATAAGTGGGCACTAAGATAGGCTTTTTAAAAATTCAACACCTAACAGGGTGAAAGTTTGTTTGAAAATCCTTCATTTTCAAAGTAAGAAGCACGAAATATATCTACTTTTGGTCAGAAATAAATGGACATGTGTATCAGTGTTTTTGGGAATACACATACATAGACAGATAGATAACTTTACATACATAGATACGTTATGGCCGCCGATGGGGCTACGGTACGATTTTTGGGTGGATCTCATGTTTATTGCGAAATATATAAAGTGCCAATAGCTCCCCAATGGAAAAAAACTGTCAAGTAGAAAAGCCATCCATTCTCACTCAACATCATCACAATGGCGTTGACAGGTTCTAATGAGGTTGCAAAATTTATCGATACTTACTATACAGGCTAGCGTAGTTGTGTTTCTTGTTACGTGAGTGAGAGCAAGCATTTATTTTGTAATCCTGAGTAGTGAAGCTGATGTCATGGCGATTGGGAGCCAGTCGATGACCGCCTGACACGCTAATGAAGCCTATAGCGGTCAATGGCCGATACTACAAAATATTCTTTGTGTGTTTTAGATAGTATTGTTTGTAGGTACATCCATACTAATACTATAAATGAGAAAGTAAGTTTGTTACCTTTTCTGGAAGGCTGAATCGATTATAATGTTTACAAGGAGATAGATTCTGTACCAGGGAAAACATGGGTTAACTTGTCTCAAAACAATTTTAAAACCTGGCGAAATAAAGGGTGAAAATTGGTATACGCAACTCATGATTTCTTAAGGTTTGGGATATAAACATTCATACTACGGCTTTTGGTAAGTAATAAAAAAAGATCAGCGATTTTGCAAATACTTTAGTAGTTGGAATTTTGACGAGTGAGCATACGCTGTTGAGGTATTTATTCTGATCTAATTTGCATATTGCTGTTTGCGCAGTATGTAATACTATATGCGGATGGTGAAGAAAATGTAAAAAAAATTACACATTGAGCT
This sequence comes from Dendrolimus punctatus, assembly GCA_012273795.1. Taxonomy (NCBI): domain Eukaryota; kingdom Metazoa; phylum Arthropoda; class Insecta; order Lepidoptera; family Lasiocampidae; genus Dendrolimus; species Dendrolimus punctatus. The sequence goes on from CM022536.1 coordinate 9,166,497, forward strand.
TACTGATATATGAACGTAAAAAAGCTCAGCAGGTGTACTGCCTTTTTTTCCTAAAGTTGAAAGACTCGAGTGGTTCTATTATGATCTGATATTTTCATGTCTATTAAACCTCAGACTGATTAGTCCGCTTAGCTATATTTTATCTTTATGCGCATTTCATTCAACATTGTTTCTACTTGACACATAGATGACCTAAAAAATGTAAAGAAATATAAAGTGGACACCTACATAATATGTGATTTATTAACAAGCGGCACAAAATTAAAATTGAAGATTTGTACATCCATCGAGGAAGTGAGTTCAAAAGGTAGGTATGAAGATAGTCAATACATAGTTACATAATGTAATTTTGTAGTGAAACCTCTACCGATGATATAATAACACAAGCCACTGCAAACAACTGAATAATATTTATTAACGTCCTTCTACATAACCAAATTGTCAATTCTCCGTAAATCCACAAAAAATTAGAAAGTGATATACAATGGTAAAATACGCACAATATTGCTGCGCATTGGTCAACTATTTATTTGTTCTACCCAAAATTACTCTTTAAGTTCATGTATTTGATTTTTAGAGTTTTGTAGCCGTTTCAGCAATAACAGAAGCCTTATAAAATTGTCATGCCCGCCCATCCGTAAATCGTCTTTGTATGTAAATATATAGTACAATATACTAATTCTTAGTAACTGCTAGGCGTATATTGATTAGTTGATTTAACTTGCCAGAAAGGCACAGAAGGCTGTAGTGCAATTGCTATAAAAGTACAGATTAGGCGTGCTCATCATTTTCGATATATTTTTTTAAAGTAGTAATTTCAAACTGTGACAGCAATAGGCAGCGCTAGAGTTGAATAACTAGTAAGACAGTAGGGATGTGGACAAATGTTCCGATAACTTTTATTATTATCATGTAACTTTTAAAATGCCACGGTAGAAATAATTTAACTACTTTTCAATTAATTATAATTAATGCTTTATTTGTGAGTTTGTGACGTCGCCTTATGGCATCATAATTAGGTAGGCTCGTACATATTGTATGAGGTTGAAACCTTCTGTATGTCTATGACAAATATTTCAGTTGAGTACGAAACATGAAATATACAAGTGTTGACGCTGGTATATTTCAGGTTCGTTTAGTGGAAAACATATAATAATTATTATAAAGTTTCTCATACACACTAGCTTACATGACTAACAATAATAATTGCTATTTATTGCAACATAACTCTATATTAAAAATATAATAACCCTTTATTTCCTTTCATTCAAACGTTTACAATTAGTTGTGATGAAGTATAAATAATTCATATCTAGTATGTATTTTCTGGTTTCCTTTAGAGGCGTGAGGAACATATTTCTCATATGATTACATAGCTTGACGTTTACCTATGTATCATTCTTACGTGTTCGTGTTACCTGTATTGAAAACGAGTTTGTCATAGGACAATATTCTACGGGAGATTCCTATCTTCTTCTTTTCATACACTTCTGCACGATTTGTGTGCCTAGTCTCAGATACTTGAGACGAATGAATAATATTTTTTTTTGAATTTAAGAATATTTGTGTAATTAAAGGTTCATGCAAATTGCAGGTCTTTTATTGACGCCAAACGAACGAATTTTTGTGATAGCGCAAAAAGGAATATTTAACACTTTTTTCAACACAAATACAATTCTTCGCTAAAAACGAATTAACCTATAACTATTGATAAATATTTACCGATATTACAACTTTTTTCAAAATAAATCAGCACAACAAAACACCAATATTCAAAATACCGCCAAAAATACTTTAGGATTCCTTTATATTAAGATGTGAATTAAAATATTCTGGTTTAACTTTATGTAGTCATATAAACCAGTACAGACGTAGTATTAGTGTAGTCGTAGTGTAGACTAATATAGTCATAAAAACCAAATCATACCCACAGTTTTTAATTAATTAGGTATTCACCAAAAATTTTGTACGATGGGAACCCGCAGCGGAGCTATGTGGTGAAGCCTTAGGTGAGTAGCGATACCTGGGACTTGACTCCAGGGGCCAAGGCAAGGCCCCACCTCCGTGCTTGCCAGCTGAGCCAGCCGCCACGGAGTGGTGATCGCTGGAGCTGAGCCTCAAGCTTCAGGGGTGGAATTGATAAATGGCATAACGTCGGAAGTAGATTGGTGGTGAACCTGCATCCTACCACTTGACACCCCTTAGCCACTCACACAAATGTTGCCTCTGTCTTGTATGGTATTTTTTGGGAACCCTGCAGGGAGTGGTGTTACCGTCTGCCCATTTTTCCATGTTCCCCGAACATTGAGACAGGCAGATGCCATAGTTCCCATATTCCCAGACCCTTAGTACCAATAGCCCATTTCCTAAAATAGTCCTGCACTCGCCGGGGCTTGTCCTTGGGTACATTTTTATATGGTGTAGACAGGGATAATTGCCGGTCAGTATTACGCCACATTTACATTAAATATGTCAAGGGGCCTCTACGCGTTGGCCTTCCCATGGCCCCAAGCGAGCCTCCAAAAATCCGGGCCCTTTTTATAACTCGTGGTCTTCAAAGACATACATCTTAATAATAAAAAAATATTTTTAATTTTAGATATTACATCAATTTGTTAGTGACAAATATGGCATCTATTTTAAGCGTTTAATATATCATCTTGCCTGTGAGCCAGTCACGGAACTATGTTACTTATATGTGCAGAGAATAAAATAAGAGAATTGCAGAAATCATAATTATAAATCGATTACGATGTAATTACGTGTACTAATTTAAATTTTCAAGGTACTCACAAGATGTGAATCAAATGATGTGATAGAGTTATGTAAGAAATGTCTAATCTATTAGTCACAAGTGGTAACTCGCGTGATTTTAATTAGCACCACTTTGTGATGGCTTTACATAGGGTTGTTTGTGCCTATCTTCAGACTGTAATAAATACTCGCAGTTTTAGGCTCTTCGCAAGCTTCACTCGCTAAAACTTCACTTTGGTGTACCAATGCATATTGTAATTTTTTTGAGGATTATTTTGAAATATTCATATCCGATATGAAAAGTATGTACAACATTTCTCGAAAACTGCTTACATCAAAGACCATGAAAAGATAACATAAAATCTAAATATAATCATTTTATAAATGAATTGTTCTACTAGTATTAGCAATTTTTCTTTCAAGGTATTATAATTTTACAAAATCTTTAGGGATAAAGTTTATCTTAGCCTTGTAATTATTGCTCGCGAGCGTCTAAGGCTAAGCGCGCACTACAATTGTCAATACCGGAACCTTCGTTTGACATTTGATAAACACTTATAGGACATTTCCGGCAAATTCTGGAAGTCTGGCAGCCCTATATTTATTATATTATATATAATATTTTAATATGAATAGTAAGTTTGAATATTTTTGTGTCCTCTTTATGAAATTTGATATCCAGTGTTAAGGTCAGGCAGATCTTATGATAACTATTTATTAGTCCGGAAAATGCAGGAGTTCTAAATGGGTACAAAACTAAAAAAACCCGTATAAGAATAAAGCCACGAACAAAGCAAAATCATCAGTCTCTAAGCATTGCATCCTGCTGGAAATTTGACTGTATCTTATATTATTAATTATCTAACTAAGTAATAAAACCTAAGAAGTCCTGATATCTCGTCTCGCAACATTACGAGCGGTAGCAAACTTAGGCTTCCACAGAGTAAACAACCATGAACAAATAAAATTATATTTCCAACCATAAACAAATAAAATAAGTTAAGGGTATCAGAAATAGGATATCCTTAAAAAAACCAAGGTAACCGACATAGCTCGCAAAATAGGTAAGCTGAAGAGGCAATGGGACGGTCACGTCTGTCGCTCGAACGGTTGCCGTTGAAGCAGCCTAGTCTTGGAGTGTAAATCGCAAGCTACAAGACGCTCTCCAGCCCGGTGTACCAACAAACTCTACTAGGTCCCCAGTGGAAACTGGACAAGGAAGACTATGTGATGTAAACTTGAGGAAGCCTAAATTAAGAATTACATTCCGAATAGCTGAAAATGAAGTCGATGCTAAACATTTAAGAAGGCCGTTATAATTTCTTTGTGGGCAGCTATGCGTTGGTAGCATCCCTGCTGTTGCAAATAGCCATAGGCGGCGGTGACCATTTTCCATCAGGAGGGACGTTTGCATGTTTGCCTGCTTATTATAAAGAAGTAGAAACAAATTTAATATTATTTGTTGGAGTTAAATATATGAGTAATTATCTCATTATGGCAATTTAAATGTTTGGAAAAATTAAATGAAAACGTAATTTAAAATCCTTGTTAGGTAATTTTAAGGAAATTCTACAATACAATAAAAAAAATTATTCGAAAAAGTAAACATAAGATTAAACTAATAACTTCTGAAAGGTGTATTTAAAGCAAAAATAAATATAGTGTATTTAAATTTGAATCAGCTCGGACTAAGCTAAGCCTGTTGAACGAGTTCAGACATAACTAGCAAACTTCTCAGTTTCCGTACATAAGGAGTTTGATAGCAATAAATATTAATTAATTTGTGTCAACGTGATACATATTTACAAGATTATGCTCCTAATTATACAAATAAAATTTTGTTCAAGATAATATAACGATTAATATAAAACCTGTTCTCAACAAACTCTAGTAAAGCCTTTCGATTTTCCAGCATGTATATAATTCATGTTGTTTATTACCAGTGTGGTTTATCTGAGATAAATGTTACTAAGGCGGTTGAATACTGAAGTATATTTTTATTTACTTTAGCTACATAGCCCGAAAATACCGGAACAAAATGGAGAGACTTCTGGTCACTGGCAAAGTTGAAGGCAAGAGATTTTGCGATCGATCTTCAAATAGACTGCTAAACAGCTGGATATTCGGTCGTCCACCATGCCCAGAACCAATCTAGGTGAAAGAGAGCAATAGTTCAATGCCATCAAATAGACGATCATCAGCAGTTATGTTGAAGAATGGCGATTGAGAGGTTTATCTGCGAAAGACTATTTAATAATAGAATAATTAATATCTATATTTACTACCATCTGTGAGCCAGAATTTTGAGAATTCTCCCCTCCGGCAGTAATTTAGAATCAATGTTTTTCTTATTATTTATTAAATCGATTTATCATACTCCGTAAATATAATTTTGTCTATGTGATTTAATTTAGATTTAGTTTTATTTTAAATACCTATGTATGTCCATTAGACACATATTTATTAGTTTTGTATTTAATTATTTTTTAGAATGTAATCTATGATAAATTAATCTAATGTATTTCAAGGTCTGTTTGTTTAATAATTGAAGGTCAAGTCTACGAAGTTTATTTGCTTCTAGAGAAGAGTTTTTCATATGAAAAGTATCCAAAAACTGTCGTCATTTTTTAATAGCAGCATATCTTACTTACTGTTAATTCGCTGTACTATGGGATAAAATTTGATGAAAGCTCCATACGAGTAATGTCACATTTCTACCAATGGCAAGGCAAGTGGAAGGATAATAATATATAGTAAAAGAGGCATTAATAGTGTTATGGTTTACCGCTTGTTTATTACTTCGACTTTATCACACATGCTACTTCCAGTAGGTACTTGTTTTATATATATTAATGTATTAGGCCCGCAAAAAACCGCCTATGCTGGCTTACTGCCAGGATTTACAAAAAAGACCTCATATATTGTATGTATAAGCCCAATTATTTTATTGACAATTTATGTTATAAAAACACAATTCAATTTTGATCAAATTTGTTAACATTATATAGGAGAGGAGGACAAGATAGGGCCTATTAGGGTATATTATAGCGGCCAACGGTTAAAGAACTGACCAGGATCTTGAATAAGAGACTGGGTTCACGAAATATATAGTTTATTTTGTCAACAAAGAGATTTTTACAATCATGTTGTCCCCTAATTTGTCCTAACATCCGGCAAAAAAAACTTTAAGCCGTATATCTTGCACTCATTACTCCCCTTGTTGCCACCGATGTCGACTCGTTTGACTCCTAGTAGCTCAGCTAGTTGTAGACATGAAACAAAAATAACCATTTAGTACATACAAGAAACATATATATTTAGGAGAATTTAATATTTAAAAAGGCAGTAAGAAATAGTACAGTAAATTTCCCACGTTACGTACCTACTGCGTAAAATTACATTCAGTTAAAAGTCCTGGGATTGTTATTACTAGTAGTCTTCTCCAACTGCTAAGCTTTTAATTGAGTTGTTGAAACTTATGGAAGTCTTGTTTTTAGTATTTATATTATCATATGTAGCATCTACACATGTATAAAAACATGTATTTAATTAAACAAAAATATATCAAAAAGAGATCGATGGATTGTGTGAAGGTGATGATTTGTGGTGTGACAGAGGATGTATGTCAGAATATAGAAGTATGGAAGCAAAAGACATTTATTGTGCCAAGCCCAAAATATGATGGTAATAAAAAAAGTAAAAGAAAAAACATGTATAAAACATTTTTTATCCAAATTTCTAAAAATCAGAAAACTTTTTCAAATAAAATAGTAGTAACACTTATAATAAACGAAATTTGACCTAAATTTTGTCAAACATGAATTGGTCTTAATAAACAATAATAACATACCGGATAAATAAATAAAACGAGTATTTGCTGTAAAATACGTGTGAATACTGTCTTGGGAAAGGATGTTAAGGAGCGTGCGAAATGGAGGAGATGTAGTAGGAAAGTGGATCCCCGTAAGCCGAAGCTTAGAACTCAAATGAAAGTAAAATAAAAACTTGGTCAAGTGTATGGTGTTCTACGCACAGTGCAGGGTTCTGCAGGTGCGTCAAACGGCTACCGTTTTTGTCATATGGTCATATAAACTTGGAAATAAATAATTCAACAAAAGATACTCTATCCAAAGAAAGAAAAAATATATTTAGGACAAGATACAAAAAGGCTTACATAATAATATATCTAACAATTAAATTGGTGTCCCAAAGTGCTGTTGCACAGCGTAATGCTAGTTTCACAACCAGCATTGATCTTCCGTAAGTACCTCTAAGTGCTGCCACGGTTGAGCTCCACGAAGCAAATTAAAAACAATAAACATTAGTTATCAAAGTATGCAATTAATAGTTTATATGAACATTGTTATAATTATGAATTACAGAAAACAAAAAAAAAACAACCGCCAGAAGTGACGATCTATATCTATTAAATCTAAAAAAGTACTTAGCGGATCTTATTTGTACAAATATTCGGTAAAAGTAAATTTTCAGCTCTTAAATATTTTTTTTAATTGAGTAACATTATGAATATAAGAGTTATTTGTAACATCAATAATATTTAAGCGCTTTTAAAAGAAGCGTGATATTTCTATTCCAACCGTTGGGTATAAGGTAGTCTTCTGTAAGAGAGTCAGACTAAAATATTGGCCAAGTAATAAAATTATCTACTTTAAATCGTAAATACTAGCAGGTGGATTGTACCTAGTAACACGACAGGAAAAATTTAACTTATCATTCCTTGCTTTGATGACCGGTATGGCCCTCACTTCAAATATGTGCGGGTGTTAACGCTCATCGACTATGATTTGTATTTTTTTTGGACGCTTGCGGCTTGAGTATCAAAGGCACTAAAATTTTGTCATTTCAATGACTCTTACATTTTACGAACGGTATTTATTGATTTGAGATGTTAATAATTTGAGTTTTTAAATATTTTTTGTACCGCATTGTTTTGCCGTGTCTAAAAAATAATTTGCTTTTTTTTCAATCGAAGTTAAATTAAACTTAAGAGTCCATGTGCCATGTGTGTGCATGTGCATTTGGAAGTTTATTGAATTTTTTTTCGAAAGACGAAATCGAAAGTTTATCGATAAATTTACTAAAGTTTATCGAAACGACTCATTGACTCTTCAGGTGATCAGAATCAGAATAAGCACCAGCTTACCTCGGCCAATGGATCAGTATGGCGCTCCAGCGAGGAAACGTAGCCAGCCTTCTGGGCATCTTACCCATAGAAAACGGTCATCTAGGCTCAGTATTTTAAGTCTTGAAGGACTATGGATAGAATACAATACAAATAAGTTTTCTTGCATTGTATTCGATTATATGTGATGTTATAATTGTTTTATTGAAGTTCATATGAATTCTTTTGAGTGTCGTCTGGCAAAGGTCTACATGTCAGTGTCCCATGTTGAGGGTACAGTGTCAGTTTACCCTAAATTGCCTACTGCATTTTTACGTTGTGATAGAAGCCATATCACTAGTATCAGCATCGGTATAATGATGACATTATGATGATATTTGATACTAGAAGTAAAAGAAGAAACAGCCTGTCTGAAAGTCAAAAATATATATGTTTATGGTGCTGATATAATCCGACAAACACTTTAGTAGTATACGATCACTGATTTTTAAATTTGCAAAACAAGTATCTTTGGTTTGCAAAATAAATATGTTAAGAGATAGATGCAAACAACTGCAACACGATCTTATATGCATAGCATTTCTTAATGCACCCGCAATTATCAAACATCGTATTTAAATATTGTCAAGGATAATTTGCTGATAGAAAAGGAACAACCCTCACCATTTTGTTGCAGTGGTATCCAGTGTAGGTTGTATTGATAATTTATTAAGTTATACACACAAGTATATATTTATCACCTTGTGCACGAACAATATTCATATCAGATCAATTGAAAGCAACAACCCGTTTAGTGAGATATTTTTATTCAAATATGACGCCTAAGCTATCTCAACCCACACATTAGCTGTCGCATGAAGTCTATATTGATCAGCTAATGTCTATGTAACACGTTTAATACTGAAATAGATATAGTAACCTAGATTTTCAACGAACTTTAAAAATTTTGTGATACATGTTTGCAATTAATTTTAATGCTATGTATCAAAATCTATATATTAATGGGGAAAGTGACTTTGTTTGAATGTTTGTTTGTTCCTTTATCGCGGCTTTGGATGTGAGGCAAATATATTTCAAAATTTAGTAAATATAAGTAGTATTATAGATTATAGTTAGTTTGCCATTATACGGATGTTGGATGGAATACGCAAAGAAATTTTTCCGTAGACAAAGCCTGGATCGTCTCTCAATTTGTTAACATATTAGCAGACGACATAAATCTATACTAGCATTTGCCCGCGACTTTATCCAAGTTGGGACAAAATTATTTTGATTTATAAACACATCTATGATAGCTTGCCAATGGAAGTGTTTGTGCATATTTGCAATTAAATAAATTTATATTATTAGAAATTAAATCATAAACTTCAATCAATAAATATCTTTAATTGCAAGAATGTGGTTTAGTGCTGTATAAAATGAATTAAAACTTAAAATTACATAAATATTCTAATAAAAACAATGACAATTAAGCTGTGGTAGTAAATAAGCAATTAATGTCAAAAGAAAAAAATACAAATAGATCACTAAGTTTTTCCATATATAGATAATAACGACTAGCACTTTTTTAAAGAAATTCGTCTACAGCATAGAAACACTCCATGATCAGCTACTTTTTAAAGGCTACAGTGAATTCTCTTGAGGGTACGTTTATAATATTAGTTGCTAAAGTGTTAGAAATAAGAGGAGCCATGTAAATACAGTTTTTTTCTGACGAGATCCAAAGAAGGCACAGGTATCTTTAATTTTACTTGCGTCAACTTTGGTAAATTATTAAAAAAAATCATTGAATTGGATAAAATTAGCGATTTCAAGTATATAGACACTAGCCACAGTAAGGAGATTTAAAAACCGGTTTGCACGATTCTGACCGTTTCATTCCAAATATGGCACGAAGGCATTTCTTTTGGGCTTTAAAAATCCTTGCAATATCAGGGGAATTTCCCCACAATATGTTTCCGTAATGGATTGATGAGCAAACATGAGCGTGATAGCATTCAACTCTTTTGATAACTGAAGAAATTTAGTTTCAACTGATAGTTTTTAACACCGAGAATATGCCTTGATAGGCTTGCCTTCTTATTTCTGTTCATGGCCCTAGCAAGCAGGTATGAACTGGTAAATCAATATAGGTAACTACGCCGTTAACGTTAACTGTTAACCAATAAAAATTGGTATCACAGGAAAGATTATTTTATTATAAAAATAACCGTATAGGTTTGCCATAAAAATCGTTCATATAATATAATTGACATGCTTTAAAGACTTAAAAATAGTCACCGACACTGTGGGATCCGCAAGCTATCATAGGCGTATTTACAAATAAATACATATAATATGATAAAAATATGTCTCATCTGTTTATCAAATGTGTGCGAAAGTTTAAATTGATAGAAAAAAGTTATTAGTTTCGATATAATCAATATTGGAACTTTTACTAAAAATCCTTTTTTAACATTTTAATTTTCAAGATAACACATTATTGAAGCTAAGAGTTGACTTGTCGTCGTTGTCAGCAGTGGACTGCATCCCTAAGACGGCGCCACTCATCCCTGTCCTCCGACTTCCTCATCCAGCGCCTACCGGCGACCTTGCATAGGTCGTCGGTCCATCGGGCTGAAGGGGGTCCGACCCGTTTACCGAGAAGCGGTCTCCAATCCAGGACTCGTTTGCTCCATGGGCCATTGGTCCTGCGGCAAATGTGATCGGCCCACTGCCACTTCAACTTGCATTTTTGTAAAATTTTGTTTTTTGTTAATTAAAAAAATTAGCAAAATTGGATGAATTGTACATTCATTTCAAATATTTATTGAGCGTTATGCCTTCAATACATTCGACCAATTGTGCCACGTGAGCAAAACTTAGCGCCAGTCAGTGTGCATTCGCCTTAAAAGGCCTTTTGTATGATACGACAAACATCAAGTGTAGGACCAGTTTGTAATGTAGTAAAAAATATGGCTCCACTTGAATTCATTATTAGCAAGCCAGTTTTAATTTAGCCCTAGAGGCTGCCTTTATTTTACGATATAGATGTTGAATTAATAACACATTTATCACACTAAAATATTAAACACGTGGGACGTATAATTATGTTTAGTAATAAGCATTTAATTTTTGATTACATTTAATGATTAGTTTCGCTTGCACTGTAATTTTAATTGCAATTGTTTTGTAATTTAAATTACGTGTAAAGTCAGGTAGGTAAATAATGGATATTATAATTAATTTACCGACAGTTTTAGATAATTTTCTACTAAATATTAAACATATTAGTGACAGGAAAACTCACGGATTTCTTTTTATTTAAATATCGTTAAGTACGGTTTGTGGCGGGCAGTTTCTTGCGCCGCTTCTTCTCTTCAAGCCATAACATAATATGTTGCGAAGCGGTGGTAAATTAGATTAGGCTCCTTTAATTAAAATAAATAATACATAAAAATAAATTTAAACTAAATAATTAAAATGAGCAAGTTGGCGGTAGGCTAAATAAAACTCTAACAATACTCAATGACACTAACAGCTTTGTCTTCCGTGATCATGTCGTGGTCGTCGTGAAACGTCGGAATAATAATAAAAATCAAATAAATTATCGCGCTTAAAACCGTTAAAACGTAGTTTTAGTATTTCATTTTCTGTATTAACACAATAAGTAACCTATAATCATAATAGAAAAACACAAAGAATGACAACTGTACACTATAAAACGTAATTATGAAAGCTTCTAAATTCTACTTGGCGCCACAGATTTATTTAATTTAAACGTTTTATTATTTAAAACAATGTAATGTTTTGGACAAATTTCGATAAAGTTTAAAATGAAATGATGTAAAAAAGGCAATATAAAACGGTTAATTTCTGGCTTTCAATTAAGATGAATCAACCAAAGTGATCCACATAAACACACATTCAATGTATTTCGATACCGTCGTGTATTTTCAATTCGGTGCATTTCGATGAAATTATTTAATTTTCTTTATAAAAAATTTATCGCATGAGTTCAGTAGGCTGGCAGACGGTCCACTAGTGAAAATCCGTCCATCGTCTATAGGCATTTGTAATACCAAAGGTGCTATAAATGTGTTGTTGCTCTTCAAAGGGAGACTGGATCCTGGCCACTGATGCCGGCCGGAACACAACTCAAGGTTGTGGTTTTTGGTTCATCCGTTAGCGTAAATATCAGCGTAAAATAATAATAATAACGGCCCATAACCGTCCCAGGCAGGTTTGAGACATCCGTTATCTCGAGAGGAGGTTTCATCACGTTTTAAGTTATCATTCACCGTCGTTAGCACGTTATTATAACAATAAGCATATTGGGTGAGAAGACTAAATGGTGCAAATGTTCCAGCCAGGATTCGGATCCGCACCCTTTGCGCGACTCGTCATTCATCATAGCGTAAAACTTACAAACTTCTGCAGCATTATGTATTTACTGGGACATATTTATCCGTGCAGGAACGGAGAAAGAATACAATTTCCTGCGGCCGGGCGGCCTGTCGTAAGAGGCGACAAAACTACCCACAGCCAGGTGGGAGAGTATTATATATATGCTCGACTGGATGGCGACCACCCCTGGTCTAGAGTATGACGTCATAACAACCGTGTGTTGTGCTCCGGCATTAGTGACCAGGATCCAGTCCCTCTTAAGAGAGCAGCAGCGCATTTGTAGCACCTTTGGTGTCGCAAATGTCCATAGGCGATGGTAACCGCTTTCCATCAAGTGGGCCGTCTGCCTGTCTGCTGATCTCCTGCAAAAAAAAAAAAAAAACATTCTTAGTATTCTTCTTTCAAGTCAACAAAGGAGATGGATTTGCTTTCATAAATAGTTGGGCCCAGATTGTAAAAATGAGATGAGAGTGATATATTTTCCTTTTATTATGTTGATATTTTTTATAACTGAAGTGGATTTCGTTATTTAGAATAAATTACCCGTGTGGCGTGTTTTTATATTTTGAATTATTGAAAGTCAATTACATACATCGATTATGGTAACCGATAATTTATTTTATTTTAAAAAATCTTTAAAGATTTTTCATCTTCCAAATAGGATTTAGAGCCGATGTTTTTAATTTTGTAACAGATAAATAGAATGCTTTTTAAGATTTATCTCAACTCATTACTTTCCTTTGGCTCAAAACTCTCCCCGTCGTCTTTTAAAGATTTTTTAAAAATATGTATGGCTTGGCAACTAGGCCTTTAAGCCAGCTTTTAAAGAATTAATTTGGCAATCTATTGTTTGATGGAACTCGTGCTTCGATATTATTCGAATATACAGTTAACTTGTGTGGTTGTATCTTTTATAATCGATTAGTTGCAGCTAATAAATAACAATGTTCAAGATAGGGAGTGCAGTACTAATACGTTAATAACTGTATTTTCTTGATTTGTTTATATATTGGATTTGGCTTATAGTTTCCACTTTACTGAATATAAAATATTATTGACAATCATTTTTTCGATTCGGTTAATTAATTATATTATCATGATTAATCATGAAATGCGGAATATGGACCTTATTTCTAAAGTTTCTTATGCCAACAAAGTGCACGAAAAATTATTTTGTATTAAACATTTTAGGGTTTTACTCATACCGCTAATTAGCGACGATGCGTTAATCTTAATTTCTTTATATTTATTCAATAATTGAATTGAACCAAAAGAGTCTTTATCTATGCCGAAATTGAAAACAATTTTAGGTTATAACAGGAGACAATCGACACTGAGTTCAAAAATGGGATTCTTATGATGTTGGTATATATTATATGGAAGGGTGATTAATTTCTTGAAAGATTTTATTAAAATTAGAAGAGTTTTATGACTTCAGTATCGAGAAGTAGAGGTGAGCTGGTGATATAGGACGTTTATTCTGCATGTTTTAAAGATTGGATGAAGAACCTCTAAGGTTGATCCCTTTATTAAATGACATAGGGTTGTTCATGAACAGAGTTCTAAAATTTATTTTAATCTATCAGCATGATGACTAACTCTTTCGTTGTGTAATTTCGACTTACACATGACGAACACCACTTTTCATCAGGAAGATCGCCTGTTTACCTATGTATTTAATTACACGAGGAGTATTTATATTATGAGAATTATGACATCATAACTCATTTATTTGTAAAGTTACATTCAGCCATTTGGACACAATAGTATGACACGGAACCGGAAATAATTCAAAGGCATCGTGTCCGTCTTGTGGTCTACATTTGTAATAGGCGCTCTACATTCTCGAGTGAACACCACGTGAAAAACCCGTGAATATAAAATAAGCGGGAGAAACTCGGTTATCGCGTTCACAAGAGGATGTGGAGCACCTACAATATTTAAGAATAATCAATCATGTACAAACAACAGTGTTAAGATTAAGTATGCACTTATTGAATTGGTAATCAAAATAGCTCAATTGATGTTTATTCATTGCTACATGAGATCCATAGTAACATAAAAATCTTAGGAGGAGGTCCGAGGTTGTCTGTATTTTTGTTTGTGCCCTTTTCGGCTTTGGATATAATGTGATATTAATAAAATAGAACATATATTGCCATATATTTTAAATGACAAACATTATAAAATACCCTTATTTCCTGAATAATGCAAAAGTTTGTATGGAATAGAAAACAAACTCATTTTATATTACCAATTCATACGCTTGCTGTTTAAGAAGGGTTACTTTACATCATTATTTGAAATTACTACATTGTATTATACTATTCCTAAATTTAAAATTCTCACTCAAACTTCTGGGTTGCACATAACTATAAGAAAAACAATTCTTCTTTTCTCTTCTAAGTCGTTCCCTCACTGCTGGGGATCGAGACTGATGGAATCTTTAAATTGTTTGATGGATCATGAATTTAATCATTCTCCTCCATCTAGATCAGTTCCAAGCATGATGGAGGACCGGATTTGGCGACATCTCCAGCTAATCAACAACCTGGTCAATCCATACTATTTGGAAATCAACCATGAGGTTCAATTTTCCCAGTGACAGTGATAAGTCTCTCCATGTTGTCCGGGTTCTTTCTTGTAGGCTATTTGGCCAAAGTACTTGGGTATCCGTTGTCGACATTTGTACTGATAACTTCTAGTAATCTGGCGAAGAAAACAATATCTTGAGTTATAAAGGGTACACATCGCGAGTTCAAAAATTTTCTTTCTAGTCTACCGGTTTCAGTTGAGTTGTGTTAAACGCTTACGTAATATACAGGTATACTATAATATATAATTGTCACTTTTAATGCTGTTTCTATTCATAAGAGGCAAGATTAAAGAAAATATCAGAGATGTCTTTCCTAAAATGTTATTTATCGGAAATCAAATGTTGAAAGCAGGAATAGTATTATATTCTTAGTGTGGCATACGTGTTGTAGATAGTATATAGCCGATGATCTAAATGATTGCGGTCAAGCCCGTCGGATTCAGCGGCGTCGCTCAAGGAGGACCGGACCATTCCAAAGCCGGAACCGAACTCGCACATGGAAAATATACGCTCACACTCACATATTCGCCAACTGTTCTTTTAATACGGACTATTTATTGTCCCATATATTCTCCGTGGTAAGTGTTTTGGCTGTCCACCACTGCCGGGTCTCTATATCATTGGTACCAGGCCATTAGTAGAAAATTTACACTATGTGTAGATTTGTATGTATATATATTATAAAGGCGTAATTTTGGATGTATGTTGCTCAAACACGGCAGAACGGCTAAAAATTTAGCACAAAGCATCCAGTCGGGCATTAGCCCGACTGGATGTCGCCATAACAATCTTGAGTTGTGTTCCGGCATTAGTGACCAGGTTCCAGTCTCCCTTAAGAGGGCAGCAGCGCATTTGTAGCACCTTTGGTGTTGCAAATGTCCATAGGTGATGGTAACCGCTCTCCATCAAGTGGGCCGTCTCTGCCTTTCTGCTGGCCTTCTGCCATAAAAACAAAGATAGATAATAGTCTGGAATATCATATAGGCTACTTTTATCTCAACAAAATGGACAGTTCCCGTGAGTTAACATTTACGCTAGTGAAGCCTGAATCCGCGAGCAAAAGCTAATTGATAATAATTGTGTGCTTATGTTCAATTTTAACTAAAACAAATATTTAGTAAGCTATTGGACCTGCCCACTAATGAAACAATATCTTTGATTGTCTTCAGTCTGTCTGTTTTGTCTATAGCATTTATATGAAGACTAGAGGCATGAAAGATTTCGTTTGTACGGACATTACTCGAGTGTCCTAAAAAAATGACAGATATATCTCCACCCAGGATAAGTCCGCGTTAATTTTTATTTGTATTCGTCTAGTTCTCTTTATGTGACGTGTTAACGCAGATAGACAATCAAAAATTCCAATTAACAGTATTTAATAAATTCAATAGACCTTCACCCATCTGAAGATTAAATAATATCATGGAATAGGAATATTATCAATCATAATCGCCCGTTAATTTCAGTTACGTTTTAAACGACTGATTCAGAATTTCTAATAGTTTAGGAATAGTCTATAAGGCTAGATGGCGCCGCACACAACATTTCAAATTCTTTGTATTAGTAAAATTTCTTTTAAATTTTTGACTGATTGGATTAAAAAAAATGTTTTAAATAATATTTCAAAAATCTACACAAGAATGTGTGGCGATATTTTTTTACTGTGCTATTCTTATTCTTCTTGTTATATTGATTTCGAGAATAGTATTACGTCTAAAAATGTGAAAAAAAATTCAAATGCCGTGTTTGTACCTTGGAGCTATTTAAACAACTGGAATAGACCATATAAGCAACGGAGAATACGATGGTTTATTTTTTAATTTCTTCTCTGTTTGTCGGGTTGTCTATTTTTCTGTTTGTTCGGGATTCACGTAAAACTACTGGACTGACTTTTTAACCAACTTAAAAAAGGAGGTTCTCAATTCGTCTGTATGCTTTTTTTGTGTTTTGTATTTTCGTTACTCGATTTATCCGTCAAATGTGACCCGATTTTAAAAAAAATAAAGGTTATACTCCCGAATCAGCCCCATTATCACTATGTAAGGGTCTGATGAGTAAATTCCAAAGAGTTAGAGAGAAACTAACAAAAAAAATTAATCAACTTCTTCGGAACACGATGTGTCTATTAATTGTATACCATTTTTTTATTCGTAAATGTATACGCCCGAGTTAGTCCCACCCAGAGTAACCCTTGTTGAAGAGCATACACACCGAAGAATGAGATGGTCCATAGCATACCGCCATAACAACCTTGAGATGTGTTCTGGTATTAGTGGCTAGGTTTTAGTTTCCCTTTAGAAAGCGCGCAGCACATTGATAGTATAACCTCTGGTGTTACAAATGTCCATAGAACATGTAACTGCTTCCCCTCTGCCTGCCTGCTGAAGACATGCAATAAGAAACTTAGTAAAATAAAAGCTGCATACAAATCCACAAATAAATATTACGTAGACTCTAATGGGACTTTACAAAATAGTTTTTAGACCGTATAATTTAAAAGTGCCCTCTAGTTATGCAAATTTAACTTGATTTATATATCGGTGATTTACATAAAGTATACTGTTCTAATGCTATTTTTCCCGTCTCTATGTGTCGGTATAGCGTCTGACTAACATTCCGAAAACACGTTTATTTGTATGCACGTGCTAAAATCGTGATACAACTTTTAGAAACATTGGGACGGCATTAAGAAATCAGTGGTCTGTAATAGCAATTATAATTTAATCGTCAGACAAACACACTGTGTTATGGGTGATACGAGTATATAATGGATAACTCTGGGGGCGACGTCAAAACGGAAAATCGTTTACGAAAGGAGACGTACTTTTTCAAAGATTTTTGGGAGTTTAAGATTTCTTTTTATGATCTAGATATTTGTTTATAATTGTAGTGGTTTCAGTTATTTTGCATATATTAATCATGTGGCGTGTATTTATATTAACTAGTGGTCGAAATTCAAACATAAATTATTTGAATTATAAGTTTGAACATTACTCGTATTAGGGTTCTGTTGTCAGACTATACTTCTATAATCACAGATTTCGCCAAGGCTACACTGTTAATTTGGCTTTAACAATAAACAAAAGAGTATGTAAATGCGTGTGTGTGTCAAATACATGATAGTGCGTGTAATGTGTTTTTATGCATTTTTTACCATCGTTTTTTTAAAAATATTATCATTCTGCATTCCTTCTCCATATAAACTATTCTGTACAAAATTTCATACTTCTCCGTTCGCGCAATTTTCGGGTAAAGTAAATAAAAAGGGGTACATATTCTTTGCATCACATATTAATATAATTATCGAAATTCATCCACATAGATCAATTACTTATTTTGTATAAAACCTGACTCTTAAGAATTTAGGGCTGATATTTTCAATTTTATAATAGGAAAATATAACGCTTTTTTAAACGATATCAAATTCTTTGTTTCAAAAGTTCTCGTCTCCTTTACCACTCAACCGCAGTAGCGGTTTTGTGTTAATAACGTACATAGAACATGGCGTATCGGATGAATAAATTTTCCCGTGCCTATTATTACGGCGTGTATGATTCGCTTTCACTATTGCCCATCAAGTGACGATCTGACAGCATAATTAAGCGCGTCGAACGTAATCACGCGCGGGTCGCGTGCATTCACTAGGTTGGAGGCTGGACACAAAAAGAGCGGTCGTGACCCCGGCTGAACTGCCGGATATATCGAAAGTACCCAAGATTGCAGTCGCCCGGCGGCACTGCATCTTGCGGTACGCGCAAACTGGACACGTACGCAGGTGACTTAACTCAACAACGGGTCGGTGTGACTAATCTAGACTACACGATCAATGTTCCTTTGTATATAAATAAACTGAGCAAAGAAACAAAGATGATTAAGGAATTTTGATACCTATTAATTCCCCTTTATTGATGAAAATAAATGTTGTGCATTTCGACTTATTATTTTATTATATTAGCGTTATAGTTTTACCGCTCTCTAACTAAAGCTTTTTACAATTACCGTATAGAATCGTAAGAACGTAGTTACGTTATAAATTAATTTTAAATCAATCCAGAAATGGTACGCGCTTAGCAGGTATATTATGAAATAATGCGGCCATAATTGGATGTACACCGGTGCGGCGCGCTCCGGCGTTGTTGTAGTGTAGTATCTGTAGTGTTGTTGTGGTGCAGCGCAGTGGGCGAGGTTAAGCGATTGCTTAGATCCGCGTTCACCTCTCATTGTGTAACCGGCGGGCCGCGGGAGGGGCGCCGTGGGAACCGCCGAAAGCTCGCTAACGCTATGCGCAGCTTCCGCCGCTACGGCCGCATTAGCCTAACGATGCGTCTCGCACGCTACATTCACCGTACGCAACCTGCTGCACACCTCAACGCAACATCAAATTGATACGATCGTTATCTTTAGTAACACGAAATTATCGCGTTAATATCACAAAACACCGACACCATCTTCTAATTGTCATCTGTGTCGAATCTTTATAACCATTAGATGCCAACCTAAATTGGCAACTAATTGATTGCGGATTTTGTCAACAGATGGATTTTGACTTTCTTTTATTTCGTTACCTACATTTAATGCCTAAAATATTTTTAGGCACTAATAGTATTAGTGCGGTATGTATATTTATTGTGGGATTTATATAACAAAACACAAAGAACATTAAGAACTGTTTTATTTGAATTCAGAAAAAGGAATACTCGACATACACAGCTGGTTAGCAGTATTTATATATTATCGTAATACAAAAGTACCTTCATTATTTTAAAACACAATTAACTGTACAATTTCCTCTGATTGGTTATTAAACAATTTATGAAATATTCATAAAACAAAATTACTAGTTTAGTCTTTAATAATAGATAGTCACTAATACAAATCGAGTAGATAGCGCTAGTATTAATAAGTGCTATTTACTAACAGTAGGTAAGTAAGACAGCTGTTGGCAAATTTAAGAATGGGCGATACAAATAAAAAGGAACGAAGTACCTAAATTTACTGCAATGTAAAAGATTTCTATCTGATACTGTTCAAAAGGCATTGTGAATAATACGGGTTCGTATTGTTGTGTAATTGTTTCAAAGCAATGGAAAACGTTGGAATAATTCATGGAGCTTTTTGTTCCTGGCAGGCGTTATGTGGTCCTCGCGACGACAGTTGAATAGGGCAATGGTGGCGAGGTGAACCGACGATAGCTTGGAGCAGGGAGGTGCGGTATGGTGGGGCCGAGGGCGGAGCACCTGAGCGCGCCCTGACCTACGACCTGCGGTGAAAGGAGCACGGGCCGCGCCGCGCCGACGACATTACATCTCGCCGCGGCACCAGCCGCCGAAGCAACATAACACACCAAAATGTACAATAACAATAACATAACTGGATTATTTGCAAATATACTAGTTAAATAATAATGATAACGTGCGGGCAAGGAGAAAGAATACAATTTCCTGCAGCTGGGAGGCCTGTCCTAAGAGGCAACAAAACAACCCACAGCCAGGAACACACAGGTGGAAGGGTATTTTCCCGTCTGGCTGGATAATACCCCTGGTCTAAAGTATGCCACCATAGCAACCTAGAGTTTGTACCAGCATTAGTCGTCAGGTTCCAGTTATCTTTTAGAAAGCGGCAGCACATTGGTAGTTAGTACCTTTGGTGTCACAAATTTTCATAGGTGATAGTAATCGCTTTTCATCAGTTGGACCGTCTGCCTGTCTGCTGAACTTATACAATAAAAAAAACATATTCATTTAACGAGGAGGGATGAAAGACACGTGACAAAAAGAATGTATGAGAAAGATGGGTAGTAATGAAAAGGTAGACTAAATAAGAGATGGATGGATTGTATGAAGGACAAGCATTTCCTAGTGACTTTGCCCACGTTGGACAGGTAACAAAGATTACAGTTATTTTGTTAAGTATAAAATCCAAGGTTGAATGAATATAGGTAAATGAATTTCGGAAATCTTCCTCAGACTTCGGGATATTAAGTACCGTAGTTTTTAAACCCGGGAATTTACTATCGATCAGGGAAAACTGCATCGAAATCGGCCCCGTAGTTTTTACGTGAAATCCGAACAAACAGGGAAACACAAAAAAATAAGAAATAAAAGACAACATTTATAATTTTATAATAACATACATAAAGATGACACGATAATATGTAGTTTGATAGAAGACGTATACCAGAATAGAGGAGTATGAAAGGGGAAAAATATGTTGTGCCGGTTCAAATAATTGGGAGAAGGTGAAAGAAAGAGATTCAAGATATAAATTTTTGGTATCCGTAGTCATTTAAATCAAAACGAAACCCTTGTGTATAATCTCCAGGTCTGTCAACAATTAAAATAGGTACATGCTTGATGCTTTTTTTTACTTTATTGCGTTAATTTTCCTTCTTTTTAAAAAAGTTCATCAATTATAATTTTACTTTGCAGACCTTCCTGGAAATGTCTTACATATATATATGGCCTGCATATGACGATAATGAACTTATAAGAATTACAAAAGTTGATAACAGCCGTGAACTTTTTGACACGTTTTCATGGTTTTCCACTTTCCTTGTGCCACATTTTAAACAATAAATGTAAAAGTGCAAATATTCTTACAATACATCCTTTGTAATATTATGCTATGAAGTTGTATTAAAGTTACATTTTAACGGTTTTAAACGCGATTTTAAATGGACTTTATTTTATTCATATTATAATAATAACACGTTAGTGATAGTGAGCTATTAACAAGTCACCACAGATAGATATAAATTTAGATATCTAACCAGAGATAAGGGAATTAAAAACAAAGAGAAAAGAAACAGTAATTTAAACATTATTTTTTTATCTCACATAATAAGAATTATTAATAATCTAACCAATTCACGTGTCACGACAGTCTAACGCAAACCTATAGTAACTATATAAAAATAATTTGTTTTCACCTAATTTTAATTGCAAACCTCAGTGAGAGTTGTAGTTTGTGCCGTTTGCTGTCGAGTCGCTTGGACAGTGGGGTCCTAAGGCCATGAGCTTCTATAAAAAAATATTAAACCACTAATTGACTCTTCAGGTGATCAGAAGGCTGGTGCTTACCTCGGGCAACGGATCAGTATGATGATCCATCGAGGAAACGTAGCCAGCTTTCTAGGCACCTTACCCATAGAAGACGGTGATATAGGTTTAGTGTTCTATTTATAGTCTTGAAGGACTATCGGTAGAATACAATATAAATAAGTTACGTTTTCTTTTATTGTATCCGATTACATATAATTTTATAATTGTTTTGTGAATAATGTTATAAATTATAATTTATTTTCATGTAAGAATTAGAAAAGTAATACTTAAGGCAGTGTAGATTCAGTTACTTGAACATAAAATAATCATCATCACCCTCCTAGAATTTTTATATTTGCTATACAATGTCGTGTTCTTTTAAAAATATCATGCGATATCAAAAATAATTTAACACCAAGACTAAAATTAATATCATTATCTATTTTTGGTTCAAGTGGCGCCAACGCATAGGCATTGATTTTGCCAATGTCACAAAAGGAATAAAGTGACGGGTGTAAGAAAATTTAAAAGATTTAAAATCTGCAGTCTTCATTGTATCATGACCTGTCACCCGACCAATTAAACTAACCTCTTTGATAGTAGTTACGTACATGCGCATACAATACACGAGGTGGACGGTAGATACGTGAAATATTTAGCGCTAGTAATGGTTTAACTTTCACATATAAGATGTTACATGTTGGTAAAATGAATGACAAGGCACCGCACTGGTTACACAGGTAATGAAGATAGATGACTAGTTTTGTGTACTGCGATTATCCGCAGAGTCACATCGTTTGTCATGTTTTAGGCATATTTATTGTTTAACAAATTGCAGTAAGAAGTGAAGAGAATGGGCTATCTACCTGGTTCAAAGTCGTCGTCGTACAAAGTGAGCAAGAGGAGCATACTTACTTGATCGCACCGCAAGAGCTACAAGTACCTCACTGCTTTATGTAACCTTAAGTGCATTGAGGGCGGACAAGTGTGCATTTTGTTTAATAGTGTAGAAGTTATTTATTGTTGATCAGTCATCAGATCAATCAGACATTGATTGGTGTTAGTGAGCGCGGACAAAGTGCAATAAAATATGGTATCTGTTGCACAGTTTTTAATCACACACCAATGTAAAGTTCTTACTATTATTGTTTTTTTTTTTTTTTTTTTTTTTATTGCAGGAGTTCAGCAGACAGGCAGACGGCCCACTTGATGGATAGCGGTTACCATCGCCTATGGACATTTGTAACACCAAAGGTACTACTAATGCGCTGTTGCTCTCTTGAAGGAGACTGGAGCCTATTGTTATATTATTACTACCTTAGAAGGATACTATTTTTGTATATGCGGACATGTTCCACGCACGAGACCGAGACCAAAAAGAAAAGACGTGGGAGCTTAAATGGCATTTCTTTTTTTATCAGTGAATGTATACAATATAATCATCACAAGAATAAATACTTACCTGCCTAGCTGTATCTTTCCCTTCGAAAAATTCAATATGAGAAAGCTGCCATTTATACACAGGTGAGACCGGGTTTTCATCAAGACTCGAGACTCATTTTAGTGTTTTTCACTATTTGTTATAGTTTAAGATAAAGCCCTAAAAAATCGCCTATATATTAATTTCATTTTATCTTAGTATAAAGATGGTTTTTGTTTTCATAATTCTATTGAAGAAAATACATATTCCATATTTCCATAAAAAGGAATACAGTTGTTTTATGGACGAGAAACACTATATACACATTATTGGAGTTGAACATAGTAACGCTTATTTTTTCCCATGCTCAAACTATTACAGCAAGTACTTTTTCCAAAATTTCCTTTACCGGTAATTAAATTCAGGACTACCAGGTGCTATTGAACAATAAAGTATAAGACTAGTAAGACCCCTATTATAATATCAGCCCATAAATGTCCCATTGCTGGGTTCGGGCCTCCCAGCATAGGGAATGGACAGTATACCCGCCACGCTTGTCCAAGGCGGCTTGGCAGGTTTGACATATCGGTTATCTCGATGTGCAGGTTGCATCACGATGTTTTCCTTCACCGTTATTAGCACATGGTAATTGTAACAATATGCACAATAGGCCAGAAAACTCCCTAAGCGGTGCATGCGTTCCGGCCAGGATCGAACCCGCGCATTTAGAGTTTGGGACACGTGCACTAGCCATTACGCTACCACGACTTTCTAGGCCACTATTAATAAATATATTTTAATAATTATCACATCTAGCGTTCATTATTTGTCTTGCTGATTTACGATGTTTCACCAGATCTGTCTGTGTCACCAGATGTATCTAAACACAATTCATTATGGTGACAGAACGAATAAAAAAATTAAGGGAAACTTATATAAGTACATCATACATGGCGCGGTCTTATCGTATTGATAAATAAATTAAATGTATGTATTTCGGTAATTCGCTGCGCTATGGGTGTGCTATTTTGTATGCCGTCAATACTTACATCTGAAAACATTTATATCCTACCCTTCGCCAATTAATATTAATCAATGAATAAGGATCCTTAATTGGTGTTTTCCTTAAATGTTTATTAATTATCTTGTAGAGCGGCGGGACGAGGCGCGTATCGCGGCAGGCGACGGGTAACACGCAAATGTTGCATGTTTGTACATGGATGACCTCTGACACAGATTTCCCGGAAAGTATTAGCTTAGGCGCTCCCTCTAACGCAAATACAGCTCGTTATTTCGAAAGCTTATTTTGCGCCAACACCACTGCCCGCGGGCCATGTCTAATGTCTATACGTATTTGGCATTCGTCAAAATCCCACCGTTCGTAATATAATATAATAAGCTCTGTTGATGCATGTTTATTGTTTTGTTGTTATTAACTGAACAAGTACCATTGGTTATATTTGTTTGTTTGGTTATTTTCCCACGCTCGTCGATGCTGCTGCAATTTTATTTGTAGATTATTATAATGTTACAACAAAATCATATAGTTATAACGCGACCGACGACGTATGACACTAAGCGACGCGGCACCTGTGTTTCAGTGCACTCTTCAAGTTTTATATTATATGGATAATCGCCGGTCAGTGTCTCACAACACAATACCCCTGTTTCACCTGCGTTAGTGTAAGTGACCAAATGCGTCTTACTTATAGCATTAAAAATAACGCGTTAACGATTAGTTACTACATAGATTAGTTACTGTATGAACATGGGTTTTCTGTCAAAGTTTAACTTTAATAACGATGTTGCATCTCTAATGGCCCATTAAACTCTTGGCTCATCTGGATGATACAATCATAATGCCAACATTATCCCATATGTGCTAGCGACATTCTGATTAAATCGTCAAAAAGCCCTACGCGGTGGCATTCCTGTTATCCGATGCAAACCTACTAAAAATCTAGTCCATTATTATAAACACAATTTTACATAAAGTTTAAAATCTCAAAATGTATTTATATTGTTAAAAATTAATAAGATACCAATAAAAATAAATAATAGGTATGTATCTTTGTTTATTAAGGTCATGAACATACATCAATTTTTATAAAAAAACTACCTGACCCGGCGAACTTCGTACCGTCTATTTTCTGAATTCCTAAAAGATTTTGTTCCATGACACAATAACAATATCATCAAAATCGGACTAGGTGATTAGGAGGCTTCTAGAACCCGATCTCAGTGCCGCCTACCGGTTCTAACTGTGGATTTAAACCATCAGTGAACCCACTCAAACACACAAAAACAAAGTCACCGAAATCGGTCCAGGTGTTTAGGAGGATTCTAGAACCCGATCTCAGCGTCACCTACCGGTTCCAATTGTCAATCTAAGCTATCCCGAGACCCAATCAAACACACACTCAAAATTTCATCAAAAATCAAATGTTTAGTTTACGATTCTATAAAGGACAAATAGACAAACATTCATTTTTATATATACAGGAGAAAGAAGATTCAAGAAAACTTTTTGTTTAACGCTCCAAACTAGCGATTGAAGGGACGTTGAATTGACGGACCCTACATTTCAAAAACACGAATACTGTCCAAATCGATTGTCGTTGAAATGACCTTGTCTTTCACTGACAATGATATGATAAATGACAATGATATTTCATACTCAATTAACGATACCCTAAACGACTATATACAACAACAACATCAATAAAAATATCTCTCAGCCTCAAGTAGGGCCTCATCTCTAATTTTTAGTTATTTTATTTTTACCATACCATGCACTATGCAAAACTTTAGCTTCCTGATATAACTTATCTGCACAGTACACTGGGTAGTTTCTGAGAATAGTGTTTGTAACATACAAAGAGAGCCGGGCATGTAACATACATAAAAGAACAGGTGGACTAACGGCCATTAAGTCATCGTAAGAGTTTTATTTTTGCCAAATGGCTGCATAACACAATAATAGATTTCTCAGTCATTGTCTTGTTATGGTAATACTGCAATATAAGATTCACTTATGCGTGTTGATTCGCACGAGTGGAGACTCAGCCCATCGCCTTCGAATTCCTTTTTCGCTCCTATATTTAATTAATCAATGTTGCATGTAATTTGACTTGGCACTAAGATTTTTTTACTGTTTTGAGTGTGATATTAATTTGATATTAAGTATTCAAACTTATATACGATCATTATAATTAAACGCGAGTAATTTAGCTGTTAAACTATCATGAATTTACTATATAAGGTGGTAGAACCATGCTGGAATAGTTATTTTGACTACAGCTCACTGCTTGATCGGTGTAATACTACGCTCTCACAGAACATCGGCCTGAACCGGCTTACCTTCTTGAGCTAATCGTGTTTTGTATGATGAGAGAGTTCTTATGGCCTAATTCTCTCTCCTGCTATACCATTTCCTCTATTCCATGCCTTCTGTCTGATCTCTCTATCCCGTCCCTCCTATCACATCTCCTTACGTTCTTCTTTTCATCTTTCTCCTTTCCATCTTTTTTTTGTTATACAAAGAAAATCCATGTTTGGTTGTTTGTCCAGGACCATGTTTAGAATTCGGCAGGTCCGGGTGGCACTAGCACTTCACTATGAAGTGCTAGTGATACGCCGCAGTTAGGGATACCCACTAAAATTCCTGTCCGATCCTCGAACGTCCCTTGCCCGGACGGACACCCCTTGACGGATAACGGCCGGGCCGTTTACGGGATGGCCCTACTACCATTTACTAGGCGAGCGGAGCGTGGTGGTCTGCTTCCTCTCCTGCTCCGCTGCTTCTTATGCAAACATTACAGTCTCGCAGAAGCTTTGTTTTTACCGATCTCCTCTAACCCATGCCCTTATGTATTGTGTGTGTGTTTATGTAGCCCCTGTCTTCTGTGGCATTTTTGGGGCCCATTCAGGGAGTGACAAGTCACCGTCTGCCCATTTTTCCATGTTTCCTGAACATTGCGACGTGCAGACGTTATGATCCCCATAGTACCAGTAGCAGTTCACCCCAATAGCTTCCTTTTTGCCCTCATTTCCTACAATAGTCCTACACTGGCTGGGGCTTGTCCTTGGGGACATTTTTATATAGTGTAGACAGGGCTAATTGCCGGTCCGCGTCACGCCACATTTACATTTAATTTGTTAAGGGGCCTCTACGTGTTGGCCTTCCCATGGCCCCACGCAAGCCCTTCAAATATCCAGGCTATTTTTGTGGCCCGTGGTCGGTAGAGATATAAAAACAAAATTTATATCGTTTATTTAGTATTACACTATATGTACGTCACAGATATGGAACGTGGGTGTACTAAATTAAATTAGCATTGTTATTTTTCTGCAGTTTTGCGGCACGGCACGATGGTGGCGTGGTGGCGGTGAGTCGCGTATACGTGCTAACGATATTCCCACTTAAGCCACACTGTAGCTGCAATCAAGAAAACGTAAATATTTTTTAAAAGACACAAAAACATATTAATAAATAGATGTGCGATAAGATTTAACTAATAACATTTGTTCACGACTTAACAATATCTAACAGCCATATTTTAGCTATGATTAGACTACGCATATTTTGAACATTCAGTAACTAAATAAAATTAAATAAACCCTTAAGCATTCGTTTGTCTGTGTATGTCATAGCCACTTTTCTTGATATCGGGCCGATTCTTTGGGACCTCCTGCTGGATCCGGTCCTGCAGGAATTAAAAAAAAAAGGCGTGTATCACCAAGCCTATGTCGACGACCTGGTACTCTTGTTTTCAGAAAGCACAGCATTGAAGTTGGAGCGACAGGCCAATGCCATGCTCGCCTATGCCATGTTGACATTGGCGTGTCATCCGAGATAAAGATTCTCAGCTTGACCTTCGACAGAGGATTTACATTCAATTCGCACGTGACGACTGTATGTGTAAAAGCGCTTGGACTGTAAACATAGCTCTCAGGAAGAGCAAAAGTCAGCTGGGGACTTCAACCAGAGGTGATTAGGGGATGATTAGGATTCCATCTACACTACCGTCATCGAACCGATCGTTATGTGCGCAGCGAGTGCCTAAGTTCCAGCGATCACTAGGCTAGGAGTGTGTAAGTAGCTAGGCATTGTACAGCGGGGTTTCGCCCAAAAGCTGTACAAGCCCTACCGCACGATTTTTCTCAACTCAGCGATGGTGTTGGCACGTAAACTTCTCCTGGATCTTCATATTCAGGAGGTTGCAGCCCTATATGAGGCTAAAACAGGAGTAACCCTGCCAATGGTTGGGGAGAGAGAAATCGATCGGAGATTTGCTTACGCAAAACACCGCGTTCAACCCGAAATCTGGCCCTTCAGTATTTTTGCCTGGTAGACCAACAAGAGGTTAACGACTAGCAACGTCAACCAATGTGGGTGTTTACCGACGGGATCAAAATTGAAGGCAAGGTGGGTGCATCGCTGCTGCAGCTGCAGGCGCACTGAACGGTCTACCAGGCCGAACTGAATGTCATAAACAGGGCTACAGAGGAGATCCTAGCGAGATCCGAAGAAAGCTTTGGCATATATAGCGATTCATGGTCTGCACTACAATCGATGTTCAACTGGGGCAGTTAACATGAGATATCTTCTCCGGCTAGGCAAAAACTCATGGAATCCCAAGCAAGAGGTAAGAGAGTGGAGCTATACTGGGCGAAAGCGCACTTCGAAGCGAGGGAGAAATATAGAACGAATGCTCTTGCATAGACTGCTGTTCTATCACTAAAAACCAAAGCCTAATAATGACAGGTGCCCGGTTTCATATGTCAAGCGTGCCATTCAATTTTGATTATAGTAACTGCAACGGTTATGGTTACAAAAGTGAGTATATGGCTATTGTCGGCTTCATGCTGGCCTCTAGCAATGTGCTCGCGAGCCACGTATACACTGTGTTTTGTTGGTAAACAGTAACAACAACAGTTACGGCTACGGCTCGCAGGTGTGTACGCAGTTTAAGATAGTAATTCAATAATTAAAAATACCGAAATTTTTTAGAGCGTTTTATTGAAGTCGATAGGTAATATGTCCGATAACAAGGAAGTAAAATATGTCTATAAAAAACATGTGGTTAAAACTTTGACGATGACATGACATATAGGGCGGATGGTCGTCGTATATACGGAACCATTCATTGTGCGTAGTTTAACACACTTGGACAATTTTTGAGCATTCTGACAAACAATACATCAAAAATAAGGAAGTCTACATTAGCGCGCTTTTTTTGATAAAATTGATTGCTAGAGCTTGATGTATAAGTCTAAAAAACAAATACTAAATTAAAAACTGGTTTTAAGTGATATCATTCAGGCAATATCCAAACCTTTTGTCTAAAGTTGCAATTTGTTAAAAACGTATAGCGCGTTGTAGTCTTTTTCAAAGGAGATGTTTTTTCTAAATGTTGTTTGATTATTGGTTTTGTATAACCGTTAAAAACTACAAGTGTACCCAATTAGTGAATTTTGTATATGGAATAAACTTGTTAGTACCTTTTTTTAATTTATTGCGGAATAATATCTGTACATTATTTATCAGTAAAGAGTAAAACAATAATGATTTACGTATAAGTATTTTCAATGGATTAAAGAAAAGTAGTACATACAAACTTAAGCAACTAGAGTCCACGCCCAAAAGAAGTCCCACAGACGCGGCGATGTGATCGCAGTACTTAATCCTACCACACTAATTATTTGCTAATCCGTAAATCAATGAAGATAAATTACTGAATAATAAATACAAAATATTTCATAATTAAAGCTATAATTTTATTTCCTGGTAAGTTTACAAACAAAATTCTATTAAATACTGGAGCGGCCCCTTTTAGTTCCCTTATATTTTGTGGGATTACTTTTGTGGCACAGGCTTTAGGTGACTTATATTTGGTTAATTATCAAGAGTAAGTAGTGTTAATGCAATGAGGATAATTATAATAATGTAAAGTAATCAAACTGAACCATGATAGTTTAGTGCTTATCTCACTCATGTCCCAAACTCAAATAGAAGTGATGCAAGAATGAAAGTTTCCTGATCTAGTTTGCGTAATGTTATACTTGTTAACATTGAAAGAAAACATCATCCGGAAACCAGCACAAGGCGCATTGTGATACGCAATGGATAAACACTGTATGATTTTTTTATTGCAGGAGCTCAGCATACAGGTAGACGGCCCACTTGAAGGAAAGCAGTTACCATCGCCTATGGACATCTGTAACACCAAAGGTGCTACAAATGCGTTGCTGCTCTCTTAAGGGAGACTGGAATTTGGTCACTAATGCCGGAACATAACTCAAGGTTGTTACGGCGGCATACTTTAGACCAGGGGTGGTAGCCATGCATAGTCGGGAAAATGCCCTACCACCCGGCTGTGGGTTGTTTTGTCGTCTCTTACGACAGGCCGCCTGGCCGCAGGAAATTATATTCTTTCTCCGTTCCTGCACGGATCTGTCCTTTCCTCTTCTATACATTGGAGGCTTGATCCCAGAAGTTTACGGACTATGTTTTTGAAGACCACGGGCCATAAAATTGGCCCGGACTTTTGGAGGTCTTGTCATATGGTTGCCATAGGAAGGCCAACACGTAGAGGCCCCTTGACAAATTTAATGTAAATATGGCGTGACACTGATCGGTGATTACCCCTGTCAACACCATATAATAATGTACCCAAGGACAAGTACCGGCCAGTGTAGGACTATTGTGAGAAATGAGGACAAAAAGTACCGGGCTATTGGGGAGAACTGCTAGTGGTACTAGGGGTCTGGGAATATGGGGACTTACGGACTATTAGGTATTGTTATTATATTTTTTATTATTGTGCAGCTTTTATAATTGCTCTTGTTTGTATTTGTGGATGTTCGCAGTTGTTGGTGGAGTGGTGATGCCTTCTTGTATGTAGCAGGGTGAAGAAAATACACCTTGCTGTTTCCAGGGATTTATTCTCGTAGTAGTTGGACTTGGATGCTGATCCCTGGGTTCAAATTAGTGGTGGTTAAAGTCGTGTGTTACGAGCGATGTAATAGCAATTCGCATACAAGCACTTTTTGAACGTTATGTGTAGTAATATTGTTACAACTTAGGTCCCGACAAAGACAAATTAGTTATCTGTAAAAGCACATTTTATTACCTGTCGGCATTTGAACTAATTGTAATCCTTTTATAATCGTCTTCTTTTGTTCACTTATTTATTGGTATTCGTTTCTAGTTACTCTGGAGCCTATTATTGTCCTTGCTCAGGAGCATCATTGGCCAGGTATTGCAGATTACAATTACAAGGAAATTCTAGGAAATTGTATCGACGTTGCCGGGCTGGCCATTTGCATTTGTGAAGTATAAAACGACGGCCTGATTGAGAGAGGAGTTAGTTGAGCTACAACTACGATACAAGCGTGTGCACATTCGGGAATCTAATAGTGACGGACTTTGCGCGTTTAAATGAATTACAACCTTCTGCATTACGTTAGGTATTTGTTGTGTTCGGTTATTGTACTTGTGTTATACGTGTTTGTACAGTTCTAATAACCTATATAATAATTCTAACGGCAGTTTTTTTTTGAGGCGAGAGAAAGTGCCTAACCGATTTACGCACTCTCTGGGCCGTCACTAGGAAACGGCACGCATCCAAAGGGGGCGGTAACGCTAGCAATTGTATGCTTTATTTGCGCTCCGTCCGCGATGGATTACACAGAGGAGTGTGGAGACTCCGAGTGATGCCGCACGGGCGTGCAACCTCAATACCCACTAAAAACCCCTTCCTCCCTGTCGACCCTGCGCTTTTGTTTGTGATGGAAAGACTGAGATATAGAACATAGTTACGCAACAGTCGATCCAGCACAATAAAGTGCCTGAAGTGTGCCCTGGGAGAAGACACTCCACTTCGAGACGGGGGTAGTTGTTAAATCCCTTGCTTTACCTAGTAGCTAAGGGCCCCCTCAACGGCAGTTTAATTCAAGTCCCGCTAACTCGTTACAATATTAAAGTAACCTGAAGTAGGCCGCAGCGTCAGCAAAACCCTGTACGTTGAACCGTACCTACATTGTTTAGCAGTAAAGAGTTTCTGTGTGACGTACAGTTTATATAAATAACACATTACTATCGTCAATACAATGCGTGTACTATATCCTCTATGATATTTGCTACTTTAGACCCAAAATTGCGTTCTATTTAGACGATTATTATAAAGCTTCGCACATATTACGTGTGAACGTGAACAATGAAATGTTTGATTTACGTAACCGAATGTAATAATAGAACGAATGACCCGTGTCTTGGCTGCCTTCTAAATTCACCTATAGTTTGTGTCACGTCATGTTACTTTGTGTGGACTGTCCGACGATTTAAAGATTTCTCTTGATCTTAATATCTGATTGTAGGATGCTTCTTTTGTGCGTGTTATGTGTATGAGTACTGGTTTTTTTGGATAAATTTTGAATGAAGTTTGAATAAAGTTAGCAATGTTGACACGTCGTAAAATATATACAGAAGTAATAAAATGAGTAGATAATATTCGATTTGCCATATAGTACTTTGTCGAGATTATATAAAAAAAAATTGGTCTAACTCGCTCCGATGGCCTCCAACCACCTCTTTAGCCAGCCCACGCCTCGCAGTTGTTAAATTACTGTTACGATCTAGATATCGATAAAGACAAATTCACATCTGCATACCTATAGAAACACATTTTACTACCTTTCGGCATTTGGACTTTTGTTTACTTTGTGTTTAAAAATTGTGATTATAAAAGAGCCCATTGTGTATTATAATCTTTAATGGCAGTCATTAGCCAGGTGTGCCGGATTTAAAGTACAAACTGATTCTAGGAAATTCGGTCCACGTGGCCGGGCAGACATATTGCATCTGTGCAGAATAAAGCAACGCCTCAATTGAGGGACGAGGCAGTCGAGCGTTAACCACAAGCGAAGCAAGACTTTTGTACATTCGGTAATCTATTTAGTGACGGACTTTGCGCGTGTTATTGAATTACGACCTTCTGCATTACGTTTGGACTTGTGTTAAGGTTTATTCTTGTACGTGTTTGTATAGTTCTAATAAACTGTATAATAATAATTCCAACGGTTTTTTAATACGAGTCCTGCAACTCGTAACATTACTATCTGAAGCATTCTTATATCATTACAAATATACATAAGAAAAGAAACAAATAAATAAATAAATCATCAAATGTCATCAACAATTGTATAACATCTGTATAAACACTACTATCTAGCAAATAAAGATATTGACTGATTGATTATTAGCATAAATATGTAAAAAGTACTTACTTACACCATTGTGGGTGTTAAATACACATCTCACTTACTCATTGAAGAACGTAATGTAGGGAGGTAGGTAAAACAACGGTGGCCCTCTCATTTCACCAGCTGGTGTTATACGATATAATCTATCTATCAAAGTAAAACATAAAAATTACTATATTTTCAAAATTACTAAGCACCGACTTTAAGATGTTTTAGATAATATATATTAATAATAATAGCTTTAGAAGTAAGTATGTATTTTATACATTTTAGTTTTAAAGAACAAGATAAAGTTAGACATCGTTGCTTTTCTTAAGACAGAGTTGCTAATAATATTATTAATCAATTACATTCTATAACTTTACTGGCAAGAATTCAGTTTTCTACACATATTATACAATTGCAATGGCACAGCTTATTCTACCATGATACCAGGCCAAATAATACGAAGGCATATATTAGAAACCAATTGCTTAATAAATCTAGTTTATTAGGCATTTATAAAGTGACTAGGATATGTCCGCGATTCCGTCCATGCTTAATTTAAAATACTGATGGGATTCCCAGGATACAAAGTTCGGAACATTTGAACAAAAAGAATGTACTCGTTTTAATGGAAGTTTGGTCTGAATAAGTTATTTTTTATGCATTCGAACACCTACTACCTTTCCCGGGAAAATTCCCGCGGGATTCCCGGGGTAAAAAAATTACACTCGATTAAAAAAAACTTGCCATCTAAAATCATTCCCAGAAAATTTCCCGCTGGGTTTCCGGAACAAAAAGTAGCACATATTCAAAGTCTAACAATTTGGTGTCGATTAGCGGAAACCGAAATCCGCAACAAACATATAAAGAATCTAAAAAAATTGCACCGTGTTCTCCATTGTTTGTATTGTCTATTCCACTTGTTTATTTTTAATAGCTTTAATGTGTAGACACGGCGTGTTTAGAATTTTATAGTATTATAGATATTAAAAGAAAAAGTATTCAATTTCATATTGATTATAGTAAGTTATAAACATATAACGATAGACGTAAACGTAAAATATATGAAAACATAAGCAGCCAGAAGTGACGCAGTATATTTCTTACCAACAAGCTTCAAACTTTCACATACAGGCACAGAGTAAAGGTTTCATTATTGAACGCATAATTGGATATAAGACATTACAATTGTAATTTAGTTCTTAAAATATCGTGATAAAGTTATTTTAATTTCTATGTAAAACAAATTAAAATAATTGTAATTGACTTGTTATAATTACAATACCATAACTTCAAACATGTACTATACTTAAACAAGGTTAATCTCCTGAGAGTACCATTATCCGCAACAATGCTTTTTTTAAGACCTATATTTTCTCCTTTGATTCTGTTGGACAAATATAGCATGTCGTCGTACTCAAATGCACAAAAAATATTATATTATTTTAGATTGGTTACTCTGTTTTCTTCTACTTATTAAAAAATGTCTGTTCGCAATATTTATCGAAGAAAAGTTGATTCTAATATTACATTTTTCAATTCAAAGGCCTTAATAGATTCTAACCTAAGGACTTCATACTAAGGTAGGTACCGTGAGGAACGTGGCTCGTGGTTGGGTCATTTTGTAAGTGAAACACACACTTGTAGCTAAAAGGCTTATTCGGGACATGCTAAAAAATTGATAAATCGATTTTTTTTAATGCATGTAAAAGGCAGACGGCCCACGTGATGGAAAATGGTTACCATTTTCTATGGACCTTTGAAATACCAAAGGTGCTGCCATCTGCTGCTGCTCTCTTAAGGGACACTGGAACCTGGCCAAATAATACCGGAACACAACTCAATATTATGTTCGACTTAGCGAGTCTCAACGATAACTATAATTACAATAGAATTGTATAATAAAAATGCTGAGTGTATAATTTCATAACAGTACGAAGCCTTATTGATAACAGTTATGAGCATTAATCAATGATTTTGTAGCCAAAATGAATGATCTATATTAAAACAACGTGGTCGCTAACCATAACGCGTTCAGAAGTTCAGCCACAAAATCTAAAAGGTTACGTTTTGCAAGATACTTAAGTGTCTAGGTTGAATAGTTGTCAACTGCTCTAATATAATAAAAACAGTTGCAACTGTATGTCTCTTTAATGTTAGCTATTATGCAAGAGATGCAATAAAATAAAGTCTAAACATTATCAAAGGAATATTAATATAAATCTCATATAATTCACCTTTAAGTGTTCTGAACCAGATTGGGCAACGGAATAAAAATATTCAGTGTTTCATAACTCCAAGAGAGCATCGGGTGATTGTAATTTCAAAATTGTATCGAAACAACATCCGTAACTATCTGGAGCTGAATCTTATTCTGAGAAGCGTTCAATGTCGCTGGAGCCATGGTGCCTATGATTAATTCGAATCACAATGGAGAACGGCCCACGCCAGCTCAACCGCACCGACTATCCGTGCATCAATTGTCAAAATAGTTGCTCGATGACACGAAACAATGGACAATATATTCGCTGCGACATAGACCGAGTTCACTTTTCATATTAATCCGCACAATCGTTTATGTATAAAAATTTTTAATTAACAGTATCACAGCAGCATTGGTTTATCTGTACTTTCCAGTCCTGCGGTACGGGGCATTTTATACCTTGTACTAAAACTACTATTGTGGCAGCACGTGGTCTATGGAGCCCCGTAGCCTTTTATGGCTTATATATAAAGTAATTTATGAATTTCTGTTTTGTGTGGTAAATTACTAGGTGAAGATAACCTCGTATAGGTACACTAGGGAACTCTGGTTTAATAGCACATATTAGATATACTGTAACACTCTATATAACGACACTGAAGTAACAGTGCATTTTATGGCGTTATATGGAGGTGTCGTTAAATAGAGAGTAGTCTGTTATCTTTGCTTCACCAGTAATTTTGTTTTTTTTTAACTTATTTTATTCATATCTTGCGATATTAAGGCATCTTGGTGACGAAGAAAGTACGTAGAAATTTAGGTACGCATGTAGGCGATAGTCGAGTTTATTGCGGGCTAGGATTGTAAAGCGATAACAAAACGTACACAGCTACGCAGTTTTTACTAATTT
The DNA here is from genome assembly GCA_012273795.1 of Dendrolimus punctatus. Lineage (NCBI taxonomy): Eukaryota > Metazoa > Arthropoda > Insecta > Lepidoptera > Lasiocampidae > Dendrolimus > Dendrolimus punctatus. The sequence continues at coordinate 9,203,200 of CM022536.1, forward strand.
TGGCTTTAAAAGGTCTAAAGGCTTTTTATCATTTGATTGTTGTCGTTATTGAGAGTGGGTAGTCGGAGTAATGCTATATAGACTGTATTATTGTATAGAGACAAGCTAAATTAACCAAAGTCAAGTGATTTGGATGCTTTAGGCAGTTTTTTGTTATATCGAGTGACGTTACATGGAGTTTACAGTGTAATCATCTTTTTTGTAGACTGAACCAAATTGAAGTTATGCCCTCAAAACACAAAGAAGTCTACGTTTTTCTTAGCCGCACCTCAAGTAAGACATTTCGAGGTGACGTAGACCCTGTTTCGCAGTGATCGTGTTATAAGAAACGTCTTGCTTATGTTCTTTGAATCGTTTATGATCGAGGTTTTATAAATGAATTTATTAATAAAAGTTTATGTTAATAGTTATGATAGTTGAAAACGAATAACGAGTCAAGTGCTCATGCTATTGAACCCAATTAACAAAGTGTTATTGTGTTTGTTGAGCTGGCACGTCATTATGACACCGCCCGACAAAGAAGTGTCTCACGATTTCAAGGAAATAATTTTATTATAAGTCGCTTTAGCCGTATTAAAAGCAAAAGCCTCGCATTTTAAAATTGTGATGCAATTATTTTAAACGGTGACATTGAAAAAGACAAGTTAAAATAATCCGAGAATTCCAAGTGCCCTTCACTTAGTCGCGCTGATGCATTGTGATGGCCGCTGTATTTAGACCGTATGAATTCAAATCGGCTGCCTATGCTTAAACGGGGCAACTTAAGTAATCGCCAAACTAAAGTAGACACTCATAATCCGCCATTCTGACCACTTTACATAATTTAAGCCGTTTAACATATTACAATTTATATCTAGTTGTAAATATTTACATAAACTCTGGTTCCATAATTGTAAAATATTGCATATAAAATAAATAATGCTTGTAAAACTATCGTGAGCACCAAGACAATTTAAGTTTAATTTAAAAATTGTAAAGCTGCGGCCGCACCTGTGATAGTGTTAAAGATATTGACTGTGACCAAATGCTTTTTATTTATAGAGTTAAAAAAACGCCGCCAACGAAGTAAAATAATGTTTATAAAACAAATTAGATTATAGCACAGCTGATATTTGAATTTCGTGCGAGAGCAAAACTTAACCGACGTCTCAACTTTTTTAAACTCTTGACAGTGACATAGTTTGCTAGACATTCATAACTGTCATTGGCTGTCTATATGTTTTTTTAATGTTGCAAGTGCAACACTACGTCTGTCAACATGAAACGTCATTAATAATTAAAAACAATATCACAGCACAACACATTACACCTATCGCCACATCTGCGTTAAACGGCTTATATATGTAACATTGTCGCAGATGAAGCTTCACCATAAACAGACTATTTTAAGTTTTATAAATCCGCCAGCTATATGTGGCTAATGTTAATTTTGTATTGTAGTAACATATCATATTTAAATACGATTTTAATTCGTTCAAGGCCGATTAGCATCGTTTATGATGCAACTAATACCTGTCTATAAACATCAGTAAGAGCTTTCCACCAGTGGAGTCCAAAATATTCGAAATAGCATTACTCCTACTACTATGGTCCGGAGATGAGCTCTGAAATAATGAAAATTTAGAACCCGATTTCAATGTCATCTCCTGGATCTAATTGTGAATCTCAACTATTTCTGGACCCACTTGAACACAGGAAAAAATTACGTCAAAATCAATCCAATCGTTTAGGAAGCGTTCGGCGTCATGCACACGAACAGAAAAAAATATTTATATCTACAATATTATAATATTCTAAACACGCATTATCTGTACATTAACGCTTTAAAAAAGAAACAACTGGTATAGTGTCTTCGTGTCTGTTTATACGGGATACACGTAAAAACTACTGGGCCGATTTCAATGCAGTTTTCGCTGATTGACAGCAAATTATTAGACTTAAAATATATGATGAAAGAATGACTAAACAGAAATACAATGCAAAAGTGGATGGATGCAGAAGTCGCGGAAGTCCACGACACACCTTCCATGATCAAATTGAACATGTACTAGCAGAAGGTGATGTCAGGAGCCTTAAGAACAGACAAGCGTGCATGACAAGAGCTATGAATGTCAAAGAAGCAAGTGAGGTGTGTAAGAATAAGCCTAAATGGCGCTCTGTTGTTCGTGCCTACCCCGCAAGATTCCTGTCGTGAAGTTATGTATTTATGTATGTAAAATTTGTGTTACATTTGATGCTGTAAACCCGCATATTTTTTCTGGGAATGATTTAAAATGATTAGATTAAATAAAATCGAACCACAAAGTGATTGTTTCACTAATCGATAGAAAATATTAAGTTATAAAACTTATGAGTATTTTATCCGGAGAATCCTGCGGGAATTTTCCCGGGAGCGGTTTGAAGTTTTTCGGATGCATATAGATTAGCTTGTTTCCACTAAAACGATAGCTTGCATTCTTTTTTAAACTCTGCGATACTTTAGGTCCCAGGAATCCCGCGGGAATTTCAAGGCAAGCGTGGACGCAGTCGCAGGCATATCCTAGTATGTATATATAAATGGATTACCTCTAAACTATGGAATGCATTACCTCTAAACATTAAGCAGACACGATGATTACCTTCTTTTAACAGATGAGTTAAAGATTACTACCTCAAGCTATAGTATTGTTTACTTTTGTATGTATATAGTATAATATGTGTATTTATTTTAGTATGTATGTTATCACATATATTACTATTTATTTATTTTTTTATTAATAAACGAAATTATTGTAATAGTGCTGGTTTAGCAACTACCGACTTTTGTTGTCCTTCCTATACTCCATCCAAAGGTTTTCTGGAAGAAATCGCCATGGGCGATAAGACCGCCGATTGTACTTTTATTTAAAAGTTCTTGAATTTATGTAGCATTTTTGTACAATAAAGTATATTCTATTCTATTCTATTCTATATAAAGATGATTAAAAGTCCGATGCGAACAGTGTTGATGTAACTAATTGGTCATTGAGAATCAAAAGTAAGAGGTGTCTTGTTTGCCAGACCAAGAAATCCTTCAGTACTATTCCTTTTAATATTTATCTTAGAATAAACAATTTAAAATTTAAATAACATTTATTAATTATTTCTTTACCTCTGATTAATATACTAATCCTATCTATGACAGTTTAATGTATTCAGCGAACTTGCATCAAATGGCTTTGCATGTATGAGAGATTTGGAAGTGCATGAAATGCAGACAGACGTGTTGACATTTTATCTTATCTAACCAGTAGTTGCATTATTGGCATTGAGGGCCATTTTAGACAGCGTGCTTTTATATGCCCCCTTGAAAGCTATATTATATGTTTTCTAGGTCAAAATCATATCTATTTATAGCCTAATTTATGTGCCAAGTCATAAATTTTAATACCTTTAAAAATTTAAGAAGTATAAGAGATTAATAATTCTAGTACAAAGAAACAAAGCGTGATGACATACAAAAAGCGCGTGGTCTGCACAGGCATACAAGCAGTGAAAGTTCGTGAATGCCGAGCACAGATAGAATTTGGCTCCCAGACTCGCACCAGACGGACAAAAAGTGATATTGAAAAAGGATTAAACTATTAAATCGCTCTTTCAATCTAGATGTTATTGCTTGACTGATCAGCCGAGATTGCCAACGTATATTAAATGCCAGATTCCCAGTGACTAACTCGACTAATTTAATTTCATTCTTGTTATTGAACGTAATATGATTTTAAGGTTGTTAGTACAATGGAATTATTAAACTGCTAAAATTAGCTTTTAGCTACAAGAAATAGAAGAAGGGGACGACGAGTAGTCTATCGGTTTTTTATAAGATTAATTTCGGAGAGTGTGTGGCTGAACTGTTCGACCTGATTCCCCCTACATTATTCCATCTTCGGACTACAAGGTTCTCTGGTCTACGCCATCGTTTCACGGTGGAAACGCTGCCAGCGCGTACTAAACGTTTCGCCTTCACGTTCCTTCTACGTACGGCAGAATTCTGGAATGCACTACCAAAGTCCGTGTTTCCCGAAAAGTACAATCCGGATATCTTCAAGTCCGTGTGAATAGTTACTTACTATCTAGGTAAGCGTGCTCCATCTTCGACCGCATCATCGTCCGACATTGGAAGTCATCGTGGTCAAACACAAACCGTTTTGATAAATAAAATTAAAAAAATGTCTTTCTTTTATTTAGGACCTTTAAGATTTAACTTAAAAAACTAAATAAATTTAAAAGCTAAAAATCAAAATGGCATTTTATACCTACCGAGTAAGCAGATATTCGATTTCTTTAATATTTCTATTAAACCACACTTTTCTAAATATTGTATAAATTCTTATTATTATTTAAAATGTAATAGTATAGCAACTAGCTCACGTTCATTCCCATTTGAGCATCTTCGATTATACCTTAATGACTAAAGGCAGGCTTGCACGAGGTTGTCATTCGTAATTCCCAATATAGAGGAATAGGTCAAGGAGGTCAACGGCATTCAGTTTAGTGGGTTAAAATCGTGTAATAGATGAGTGGTGGGATTGTTGGCGATAAGACAATGGGCGGTTGGACTCGGTGGGGGCAGCGTCTTAAGGTGAAAAGCGTGGCAGCAGGGCGTGAGATGTAGCGACCGATATTATCCGCAGTCCTGAGTTCGGACACGGTTTACGGATCGCATGGCCTAATTATTGCTCGTATCGTAAAGCTGCGCAGTTTATATTTGTGGCGCGATATTATTTATCAAAGTACAAGTACTTATGAAACACCAGAACGTGCCTTCAAACTTCGTTAGCGTTTTCACGATGACATTTTAGTAAGTGAAACGCAACGCAGTCAGCACCAAAAAAAGGCGACCGCAACATATTCGTCTATCCCACGAAAACAACGTTATTTACCGATAGAAAAGTAACCGAAGTTTTGACAAGGGATTTAAGATAGCTCTATGTTTAATTTCTGTAAAGCTCTAACAGTCAAACAAAACTCTAACAAAAATTGTATTAAATACCTGATTTACTTCTCATCTTTCAATTTATACATATGAATAAATAAAAATAAAAAAGTTGTTATTTTACCATTACATATGTTGTAATGTCAAAATAACAGCTTTTTACTAAATGCATACTAACATGCACAACTACATACTAACTATACGTGCAGTACTATACTTATATCAAGCTACAACAATTTTTGATATAAGCACAAACTAGATTTATATCAAAAAAACAATCTTGTACTAATATATAATGCTGAAGAGTTTGAATCTCAGGAATCTCAGGAACTACTGGTCTGGTTTGAAAATTTCTTTCAGTTTAAGATATCCCATTTATTGAAGAAGGTTATAGGCTTGTGTATCATCACGCTAAGACTAATAGGAGTGGAGCACCAATGAAGAATGTTTCAAAATCGGTTTTTTAAACCTTTTTTATTTATCTATTCCACACGGACGAAGTCGCGGGCAGCTAGTTTTAGTTATTCCGGCTAATTTCTAAAACGGCTGAACTGATTTGACGGGACTTTTATTGACAAAGCTCATGTTATAAGGAATAATTTAGGCTACTATTAAAATTACGGTTCCTATTCCTAGAAAAAAAATCCACGCGAACGAATTCGCGGGCACAATAATTTATTAGAGAAGTCTATCCGTCAACAACTTTTTGAATTTTGCAGTTAGAAACATACGGATACTAAATTTTTTTAAATATAAAATTGGAATGTTTGCACAAAAATGTTTACAGATCGCACCTATAATGCAATTATGCAAATGTTATTATTTTAATTTTTACCACTCCTAGTTGACGCATTCTATGAATATAAATATATATTTGAATAAATAAATTTAATAAAAACAAGTTTTGACATTGCTAAATTGACTAAAAATATAAAACAATTCATTTACAAATGAAGCTATTTAAATGATAAATTATTTCTTATTTTACTTTAAAAATATTACATGCAATGTAGTATCTATACATTTTAATCCGTTTGTGTAGTCATAGTCAGAAATTTGACAATAGTTATGACAGGTTTTATTTATATAGTAGTATCGTATAGGTTCGCGTTTGACCATAATCTCGCCCAATGTAGAGAGCGAAGATATGGTCTAGTATGGATCACGCTTACCTAGAGGTACCTATTACTTGGACTTGAAGTCACCAAGATTGTATGCATCGGGAAAAACATACTCCGGCAATGAGTTCCACTTCGTTGCGGTGCGCATGATGAAGCTAGACGCAAAGTGCTTCGTTCTTATAGGTGGAATATCCATAATATATCGGTGGCGCATGCCGGGGCGTGTGGTAGTCCGATGATGGGAGATGGTGGGACTAGATCGAAGAGCTCTGGCTGGTCGAGACTTTGAGTTTTGTCGTTCAAAAGCTGGTCGTTGCTAATTAGCATCCTGGCTCTCCGCTCAATAAACTCTAGTGCTTCGAGTTGATCCGTTTATCCGTGCAGGAACGGAGAAAGAATACAATTTCCTGCGGCCGGGTGGCCTGTCGTAAGAGGCGACAAAACAACTCACAGCCAGGTGGTAGGGTATTTGCCCGACTGGATGGCTACCACCTCTGGTGTAAAGAATGTGGCCATAACAATCTTGTTTTGTGTTCCGGCATTAGTGACTAGGTTCCAGTCTTCCTTAAGAGAGCAGCAGCGCATTTGTAGCACCTTTGGCGTTGTAAATGTCCATAGGCGATGGTAACCGCTTTCCATCAAGTGGGCCGTCTGCCTGTCCGCTGACCTTCTGTTATAAAATAAAAGATTAGCTGAGCCATTCCAAAGGTGAAAGCAGTACTCCATACACGCTCGTACTTGTACTTCGTACAACACAAGCGGCCGTTTCGACGTGAAGTACCGTCTGACCTTCGAGAGTATGGCCAGTATTTGCCGCAATTTGTGCTGTATACTCGACGTCAAAACTAAGGTTGAGAATCGATGTCACGGAGACGCCAAGAAGCTGCAGCTCATCGATATCGGTACTGGTACTCCTCGGAAAATAGAGTTAGTTCAAAAGAGTTTAAACACCAGTTTTAAGTTTTATTAATGCAGTGCATTCCTATAATGGTTCTAATATCAGTTTTTTTATTGTAATGACTTTACCCTTTGACTGATATACATTTGCATTAAGTTAAGTAGTTAGTTAACTTGCGAGATTGGCGAGTTTAGTCCTTATTACCGTTTCGACAGATTTTTTTTTTACTTAAGTAATAGGTTTTCGATCAAGTAAATGCCTAAACGATAAGACGCGCTTATTCTCAAGTTAACTGTTTAACTCATGCAAATGTAAATCAAGCTTTACATTTTATGGAATGCTCCTGAAATGAACAACCATTTGTCATGGACATAGACTAATACATAAAGATGATAGCATTGGCTATAACAGTGAAATTAAAATCAAAATTCACTGTTATATACTTTTGAAGTTTTTCTTTTTTTATGTAATAAAACGTTTTTTCATCACAGTTGCATGAGTATACCAATGGGTAGATATGTAGTTTAGTTCTACTGCTATAGAAGGCGAATAGAAGTATGTCAGTACTTTTTTGAATAATTAATACAACCGGTCGAGTGTTGACAGTCTATCTAATATATAAAATTCTCGTGTCACAGTTTTCGTTGCCATACTCCTCCGAAACGGCTTGACCGATTTTGATGAAATTTTTTGTGCTTATCCGGTATCTATGAGAATCGGCCAACATCTATTTTTCATCCCCCTAAATGTTAGGGGTAGTCCACCCCTAATTTTTTTTATTTATTTTTTAGACAAAATTTTTAATTTCTATTTTTTTATGATACAACATACAAAAATACATACAACCCTAGATTTTCAACCCTCTACGATCAACCCCTATTTTTTACCGGGCAGGACGACGTCTGCCGGGACAGCTAGTAAACTATAACATTCCGTAGTGATAACAAACGTCCACTATTTTGGACATTTGGTTATTCAATCTAGTTTGATCTACTTATTTTAGATATAAAAAGTTAAAACTGTACGTCATAAAGGCTTCATCTAAGTTAGTTACTAAGTTAAAGATGGGCATTTCACTCAGATATGGCGATGGGTTTAATGTGTTATTTAAGATGCAACATTGTTAATAACGTTAAATATTGACAGAGAACGTATGTATATATACTAATGTGGCTTTGCGTTAACAGCGTTACTTTTAATGCTTTAAATACGACGCATTCGGCCACTGCGTAAATCTTTAACACTAACGCAGATAAAGAAGTTTCACTTTGTACATGTATGAACAAATACACAAACAATATTGTTTTTTTTAATATTTCGACGCTGTCGACATTGATTTTGCCAGCGACAAAGTATAATAAAAAAATCAAGTGGGGAAACTAGTGGATTTCAATTGTGTGACATTTATCATGACGAATGTTCTCCAGGTCTAACAGTCTGTTTGATACTGTCACTTTCTAGCAGACCGGCGGCATTTGGGTGTGACGAAGCTTTATTAGGTACATGTCTATCTACAAACTACATTAAGGATATTAATATGTCATAAATATTTCAAACGAACACTGAAAAAAACATGATTAATATGAAACCGATAAAACCGTTACGCATATATAAAATGCAATATTATTTCACCGATTAATAGATAGAAACATTCATACATTATTTATCGTTATTTATTTATTGGATACAGGACTTCCAAGTGGTGTAATGTCAAAAGGCAGCTGCTGTCACCGCTGTCGTGCTGCGCAAGCGGCTTCGTGATGCTGTCAGCAATTATTCCGCGTCGTCAAATAACGAAGGCAAGGATATGATAAACTCAAAATACATATTAATGCATATAATGTAATAAAAGTGGCCGAGAGTGCAACTCGAGCGAAATGGAACGTCAACGTGAAGGTTGATGTGTCGCCGAGGGCACGGAGAAATGACCGCTCCGTTCGACGTGAAACCAGTACTTGTCGTAAATCGATTAAACTTTAAATTCTGGTACACCGCGATGGCGTGACGAACTTTAATTACCGCGAGGTGTCGATTCGAAAATCAGTGTACAGATAACAACATAAAAGTTCGTGTAAATCATAGTTATTAAGTTGATACATAAGTGGAGGACATGGTTTTCTCCTTTTTAAATAAATTCTGTTCGCGCCATTATAGCAAAAGGTATACAAAGTAAGCTTAAGGTGAAATAAATCATGAGATCGCCCCGGATGTAACCGCAAGTTCAAAGCTTAGTCGAGGTGAACACAATTGTGTTCAGAAGTTGTATTCAGGTACTTATATGATCTCGGATTTATTTATTTCCATCGACATGTTTAAAACAATCAACATCGTACAATAAACATCTAGTTTTTTATACTTTACTTTAGAGACTGAACTCGAGTATCAAGGTAGCAAAAAATGTAAAGGACGACTGATTCAATATTTTTATATTATTGTAATTCCGTAAAAGGATTACAATGATATAAATATTGGTCAGTGGAATACATTCCTGTTATAATTAAGTATATCGTTAAGCTAAATAATATAATCACTATCATTAATTTATGAATCATTAATTTATAGGTGTCAAAAACTATGTACATTATTAAATTTTTCGAAACGTGTTTTTGGTATTAACTGGAACATGCAAACAATCAATCAATTCTTTGATCTTGAGAAATGCATAAATAATTGCAGTGTAACGTATCGTGAAAACTTTTTACACCAAGTAGAGTAATTGTAGGCTTCAGTTCGCATAATGATACGCTTAGTGGGTAGCGGTGCGGTGAAACTGTGAGGACTTTGATATAAATATTTAAAAAATTAAATTCGTAAATGATTTTGGAGGGAATCACGAGCAGTGATTACGATAGGTGTACTCCTGTCACTGCTCTGTCATGTTAAAGCACCCCGGTTAACGAGTTACGTGTAAAAAATGTGTAAAAACAATTATTGTTTATATTTCAATCATTGCATTAATCGTATTACATCGTGTTAATTGCACAGATGTTAGTTCTTGTGAAATGGATACAGCAAAATTATACTCAGGTATTCCATTATTGCCAGATTTAATTTATTATAATTCACTGGTCGTTTTCTTCTTACGTATGTGCATTAACTGTTTAAATGTCATTTATGTTGTTTACACCAAATTATACGCCAGTATGCGGTCAATTACAGACAGCACCTTGGAGCAAGAGGTCAAAAAGAAATTCACTTGAAACTGTAACACGCCCTCCGCGAAAATCGCTTCGCGGCAAATTTGTTAAGTCGGGTCATTTTCGAAAACCAGTGTCCGAAAGTGAAACTACCCGCGCATTTATTACTGGGCAAAATATGTAGATTGCTTGCGAGATAATAATGATATGTGCTCGTGGTAATGAAGTTTCCCGCCGTCAAACGGTGCCAAAGTAATTTGCGTTGCTTGTCTCTGGCAACAAGCGCCCAAGGGCCGCTTTCGAGGTTGCGCAACCGTTAATAAGACCCGGTCAACTTCTCATTGGTAACGCACGTCGCTAGGGTGGCCCGCCTTTAAAAACCATATTCACTAGGCATCATAGGAGTCATCGAATCAGAGCACAATTGGTAATATTAGATTTAGACGTTTTTATCAGTACAGAAACGTAGAAACAATACAATTTCTTGCACCGGGTGGCTTCTCGTAAGAAGCGACAAAACCTACTACCTAGCTGTAGGGTATTTGTCTGGCAGCTCCTTCGGTGTTACAAATGTCCATGGTGATAGTAGCCATCAGGTGAGCCGTCTGCCTGTCTGCTGAACTCATACAATAAAAAAGGCCTGAATGAAATTGACTAATTTTTTTACATGTAATTCCATCATCACGATCCGGGCAGCCTTGTAAATTGTCATAACATTACGAGTGATAAGCTGTAAAGGTACATAAGGTTTTTTCCTGTATTGGTTAATGATGTTTTCATCATTATTAAATTTGCTTTTACTGGTAATAAAATGGTATATAAAACCTGTTCGATTTACAATAAATAAAGAAAATCCTACGTTAAATAAAGTGGCTTCAACATCTCAATTCTGTTAATAATCAAAGAAATGGCACTGTTGTTATTATGCTGCAGCTAAATTATTGTTAAGGGCCGTGAAATTACAATTTCACGGAAGAGGCAGTTGGCCACCCCGCGAGTTCCATGCAGGCGATCCACTCATATTTGTTAAATCATCGGAACCCTGTAATTTTGATCGATATCTTTATTGACGGAACAAATTTATGGATCATTTCTTTGGCAACTTACCATGCGAATATAATATGGCACAAATCTTACTGTCTTTTATAAGTTGCTAAGAAATTCGATCACTTAAAATTGTTACTTATAAGACATTATTTACCCTTATTTATTTAATTAAATTAAGCTGAAGATTAAGACCGTGTGACTCAATATAAATTCAATAACTATTAGTAATTAACATGTAAATGGCAAAATCTTTAATTTATTTCAGAAATCCAGGAGAACGGTTAACCGGCCGTCCTCTTGGAAAGTGGAATTACTGAATTGTTCCAACTGTACTAGGGTTACTTGTAACATGAATACACTGGAAACATGCTATCATTATTCAATTTCTATCTTATAAACAATTCTTCTATTCACAAATAGGTAATCATATATTTTCGGGGGTGTACACTCAAACGACAGTTCACACAAAGCAGTAAAATTCCTAAAAAAGCTAATGGAAAAATTGTAATCAAGGATAGAATTGAAATTAAAACTGTATAAAATACTGATAGTAGACAAATCAACCAAAATGAATCAATTACTTATTTCAATAGAGAAGATGGTTGGCAAGTACCACCTGTTTGGGATCCGATCATCAAAACTATTAAGACCCAAACCCAGCAAAAACCAACTGCCAGACCTCAATACACTGTGAGCTCTTTCTGCGTGCAACGGAACACAAACCAACTTGTCTGATAATTTCTTTTATTTTTCCTTCCACCATTTTAATATTATAAAAAAATATTAGAGCTATGCATGTTTGCTGAAGAGTTTCTTGCGCCGCTTCTTCTCTTCAAGCCATAACGTGTTGTGAAGCGGTGGTAAATTAGATTAGGCTCTCATAGAGTAAAAAATAACCATGATCAAAATTTAAACTAAATAATTAAAATGAACAAGTTTACTCCTTGATACTTGACATATTTGTCTTCCATAATCACAGCCACTGAAAAGTAGCCGAAACGTTGGAATAACCAAAATAAAACAAATCACCATGCTCAAAACCGTTAAAACGTAGTTTTATGTATATGTATACAAGTCGCGAAAACTTAAGAAAATATTGGTCGATTCATCCAAATTTATGATTTTTTAACAATAGTCCCCTATTGTATTTTGACATTACAAAGAGATACTTTAATTTTATTTATTGGTATAGATATTATATTATAGATCGACGTTTCAATTTGGTATATAGTTTCGCACAGCATGCGTCGACTGTTGCAAGTTACGGTGCGCGGCGATTCCAGCATGTCACAGGTTGTTTGCGCATGTTCGCTTCGGGGACACCAACGTTATTTCATCGATGAGTTTATCAGAAACTTGTCCCCATGCCAGCTCTGATGATTTATTCGAAAACATTCTGTTTACTTTCACCATTCGAGGAAGTATTGAAGTTAGTAATTGTGAAGGCTGTAACATTAATGATAATGGGTTTGACTGACTGGTACACGGCAAGTACATTATAAGAAGAAATGTTCATATAATTGGACGAATTGTTATGAGCGTCTTGAGCTTTTGTCGGGTAATCTGAATTAGTGTAATGTAATACACCATTATTTGTAAATAATTTAACAAGTATATTAGGTAACTTTTTGAATGTTATATTGTGAACATTGAGTTGGTGAAATTGGTTAAAGTTCACTGATAAGTTGGTAAAACGTCTAGTTTGGCAAATGTTTGTGATAGCTTACTATTTTACTGTAACTAGCGACAAAACATTACTTAACAAAAGTTTTAAGTGCAAAAGGTTTACTACGAAGTGAACATGCCAATTGATTTGTTCTTTTACTAGTGAAATGAACAAAGTTTTCTTTCTTTAAATCAGAGGCAATGAAAGGCTGGAGTTTCGAAACGACTGCCCTTGAAAAAAATGCTATGACTTGGCGGGCATCTACCCGCCATTGTATTGGATTCGGGCCATAGAAGCCTATTACGATAGTTTACAATATTAATCATCTGAATAATAAAACCACATTTAGATAAATTAAATTGTGTCCCGTTAAGCGGTTATTCTATTTATAACAGTATGTGGGTGCATCGATACAAATAAAGAAACTAGAATTGATTTTGTGTGAGGTCATGATTCTACTGCAACCAACCAATTTGGTGTTACGGCTTTTGTTACATTCGTATAAAATTGTAAGCATTTGATTGAAACATTTATAGTAACTTTATGTGTCTGCCCTAGTATATGTACCTATTAAATAGCGTTTAACCTTTAATCCGGCTTCCGTGGTGAATACCATAATATATTTTATCCTTTGCCCATGAGAAGGTAAGGACATTCTCCTGTTTCTGATTTTATGGAAGTCACAAAAATCACGACATAAGTCGACTGTGTGTGTGCTCACAAGACCGAACGGTTCTATCTGGTATGTAGGTGACAAACATTTTTATTTGTCTACAAAAGCTTTAATTAGTATTTATCGCCACCAAAATACACTATATATCTAAAATCAATTAATATATATTTTTGTTCCAATTATTATTCTTTAGAAGTAACTATATATTTTAACCACCTAGACATTTTTCAAAAATATTCACCTTACAGTTCAAAAGTTGTAGAGAAACTATTTTGGGAAAAATATTTTGTAAACGAATCACCTATTGTTGAAATGAAACAATTTTTAAGCAACAACATTATTTATTATCCAGGATGTATTAAAATGGATCCGGCAATCACCTAACTTGAATAGGATATAAATGTGAAAACTTGCAATTGTGCAATGAAGACGTATCAGAAATGATTTGTCAAATAAATAATATCTGCAGAAATCAGAAAATTATATATAGGTTTATTCTTTTACATATTTGAACAGTATTACGGTATTTGGACCGTTCACTTTCTTTCAAGTCCAAATGACTACCGTTTAAATGTAACTAATGATAGTACGTCAAGCGTACAAATTGATTATTAAAAGTATAGCGTGCACTATTGGTCAGATAAAAAGATGTAACTCTTTACAAACGCAATAACCGCTTTATATAAGCGTATATTTAAATCGGTTGGGACTTTCAATGATTTAAGAACAGCAGTTATAATAAATAATACTTATAAATATGTATAAGTTGAGCTGACATTGATGCCTTTCCGGAAGAGTTATTTGAAGGCGGATACGAGTATCTTTTTGCAATACAGTTCCAATAATAAGATATTATGATTCAGGATCTTATTAGACAAGATAATTATAATAAAGATGTTGTATACGTTTATTTCAGACTTTAACAGTTAAAAAGTAGGAATTTAAAAAAATATATAACAGTAGTCGTTATTAAAATCGCAACTGCTTGTCAGTTCATGTAAAGTTTTTACGAATATAAAAACACTTTTAAGCATAAACATAACCATTTGTATGAATTACTAAGTAGGTATTTGGCTCGGTAGGATTGTAGGTGTTGGTAAACTTATACCTATATATTTTTAGACCTTTTTTATACCTTACATCAGTAAATTAGCTTAGCTATTTCAGATTGTCAATATCGCACTAATTCTTTACAAGTCCTAGTGCGCGCTTAGCCTTAGAGGCTTACTTGGTCTAATCTTACAGGGATAACGCTGGACTTACGACACTCCATACGCATAGTCGCCTATGTGCGGACGCGATGTGATGGCCGAGAGAAGGCAAATGGACGTGGAAGAAGAAACAAGGAATGACTTACCTCGCCACCAGTCCGCCGCCACACTACACTCGCCCTCCGGGGGTTCACACACTCACTAGGATTATGGTTATGATCATTAAATGAAATTATAACAGTTTATTTTCTTTATTATGTTCCAACAATTTCTTGATACGCATTTTTATATATATTGCGGTGACAGCAGTGACACTAACTCAATGTCTCTTTCTTCGCGCATTTTTCATTTAAAGTTCTATTCTTTTGATGGCGAGGATGGGAGGAAGAATTTAGACAGAGGTGTTCTTCGGCGCAACCACCTATGTATATATATGAGACTATGCATATGTATTTATATATTTTATTTTTAGTTGATATTTTAGTATTACAAGAAATTTGCTCCAAGTTAATTGTTTGGTACCTCTCGGTTTTTTTTTCGATTTTAATACAGCGTTGTGTCACATATGACACGATGAACGCTACACCTTATACCCATTTCATCCATAGAGGCTCAGTATTTTTCGAGAAAAAATCCCGTGATACCATTATTCTATAATTCTATTTTTGTTAAAATGCCAACTGAACCCTAAAAACGAGAAAATTAATAATTATTGATATCTCATGCATTTTTTCGAGATGCAATTGAATGGAGCAAAAATGTCAGTTGAATTATGAAAGCGATCGATAATGAAAATTCTGAGTACGCATGCAGGCCACGGCAGTAGAAAGTGTCTCGACCTGAGCTTTCATTAATTTGGCAACACGACGCAGGTCACTCGAAGCTTGGGTCACATAAATATGTCGTTACCCCGCCCCCGGCACTACTTTGTTTGTTAATATACTGCCAATTATAATCAAAGTACACGCACTTGTCTCGGCAATGTCGATTTCTTAATCTTTTGAATTGGCCAGAAACCGTCGTTTCCTTATAACTGTGGCGATATGTGTTCGATGTGCTCATTATGGATACTCGTAATCGTTTAGGGCTGCCATTTCTGGATTACTGTAAAAATAACTTTGATTAAATCGGTGCCTCCTTTTAGATTTCTGTATTCAAATGGCTAAAAGGGAACTTTATATTTTTGTTATCTTCATCCATCCTATATTCATTCATCTCATCCCACCTGTCTTTTTAAGTCAATGAAAATTGAAAACGATGATTATGAACTTCAACACAATAGTAGCGTAAAATTACAAAAAATTAGAAGTGGTTCATCATACAGTAAAAAAATACAGTGTATATATTGTTAGACAGGACTCAAAAGATTATTAAAATAACAATAACTTTATTGCGAAAAATAACAGTACACAAAAGTTACATTAGCTATGTTAGGTTAAGTAATCACTAGTATTTATTTTAGTATCTGAAACAAAAACTTAGAAAAAATCTTGTTTCTTCAGCTTGCATCACATCTCCTAATGATTTCCAATAAGAACTTTGTGGTTTTACAAAATATTTCACATGATATTGTAAATAATATTATGACATTCTAAAAATCTGTTTGAAAACGATGGAGAAGACGATGCAACCGTTAAAACGTAGTTTTATCATGTATACAACTCGCAAAAACATAGCAGCATAGCATAGCTTACATTCTTTTTTTAAATCTGGATACTTTTTTCCCCAGAAATCCCGCGGGAATATCAAGCCGAGCGTAGATGAAGTCGCGGACATATTCTAGTCATTGTATACAATAATAATAAGTATCCTATTTTTGGGTGTAGTGTGTGTGTTTTATCCGTGCAGGAACGGAGAAAGAAAACAATTTCCTGCGGCCGGGCGGCCTGTCGTAAGAGGCGACAAAAAAACCCACAGCCAAGTGGTAGGTTATCAAATATATTCTCGACTGGATCGCGACCACCCCTGCTTCAGAGTTTGCCGCCATAACAACCTTATGTTGTGTTCCGGAATTAGTAATCAGATTCCAGTCTCCTTTAAGAGAGCAGCAGCGCATTTGTAGCACCTTTGGTGTTCCAAATGTGCATAGGCCATCGCCTTACCATCGTAACCACTTTTCAACAAGTGGACCGTCTGCCTGTCTGCTCAACTCCTGCATTAAAAAAAAAGATAGTTGTCAATGTTTTAAAGGTTCTTCTTTAAAATAAACATCATGCTCTTCAAAAAATACTTTTAAACTTTGATTGGAAAAATATATTTTTCAATGAAAACAGATTTGAACAAAAAGTTTTCATATATGAACTATTTTAGATTAGACACCTCTTTTTGATTCTGGTTAAAAAAGCAAAGTATCGCTGGAAGCTCATCTCCATTACGGAATCCTTCACTGTTCATGAAACGACTTGACCGTTTTTTATTTGGTACGTTCTACATTTAATAGTCGATTAAATTTTGATCATTATTTATCATTATGTACACACATAAATATTTATAATACGTAGTTGCAAAATATAACGATCGAGAATCCAAAATATCTTTTCCCACGGTGCGCTCGCGACGTCCGTGGCACGGCGCGCTGTCGTCCATCAACGTGATTATCTATTAAAAATATCGCGTCATATTGTTCGCTATTTCATATAAAGTTACTTTTCGACTTGGTCTCGGATTGCTATCGATGAGGTATCTTACAAACCTATAAATCATCACAATAGTAATTATGAAACTCTGTTCTTAGTTGTTCAGCTGGTTTACGAAATTGTTGATGTGACTCGTGTTAATAAATCACTATTAAATTTTGTATAATAAAGTTAAGCTTGTGTTACACAATACCTTCTTTTTTCTTAGACGATCATTTTTTACATTACAAACAGGATTTTTGAAATGAATTACACCACTTACCTAATGCTGTCTTATGCTGGTGTGCAGCAAAATTTTACCGACGGTTAAAATAAAATAATCACTGTTTATGCATACATTTTCAGCAATTATATTATTTTAACCATGGGTTAAAAGTTAGACCAGCCTTAGTAAGCCACATGTAAAGCTAGATATTACAGCAGAAAATGTTTTATATTAATAATCTAAAGACACAAATTAATTAAAAATGCATCCTTTAAGAAAAGGTGGTTTTATTGTTTTCATCACCTTTTTATTGATCAGACATTTTTAGGAAATCGTCATTATTGACATCATCCAAATAATGTATTCATTGTCTTTATTTTTATCATTTAATTGAATTTCAATGCACGTCATCTGCCTCATGTTTTATACGTAGAGTGAATGATAAGAATGGGGTAATTGCTTTATTTGAATAAATTAGGCATATAGGATTTTGAAATTACCATAATCGTTCCAGTTGCGCGCCTTATGTTTGGTTGATAAATAATCATATCTATTTTTGCTAACATTTCGGTTTTCGATCTCTCTTAAAAGTTTATAAATAAGTGTAAAGTTTATCTTATACCATCTGACTATTGAACTTCGGCTTCCAACCATATTTCTTTGACGTCATTTAGAGGTATTTGGACTTAAATTTTGTAAACTTAAGTAGGACTAATTGTGAAAATTATTTCAAAACTAGAGTTTATCTCTGGGCTTTACTCGCTTATGAACTTCGGATCCGTTCTCTTTGAAAATTAACTCATATCCAGAATAAGAATTATCCTATTATCTATGTTAGTATATACGAAGTTTTTTTAATGGTCAGCAATTAATGTCAAAGACTGTAAAAAGCAGGCCCTTTGTTTTAATTTTGATAAATAAAGGTGTAATAAAAAGGGGATTGGATCGTATGAAGGATGATAACCGTGGATTATGAAAGAAAAATATATAGTGTGCCGATCCTATATTGATGATTAGAGTTTGCCCCATGGCTACACCGCGTATCAAACCCTAGACAGTAGCTTTATTTTACTTAGATAAAACTCAATTCGGTCTATATAGTCTACTACAGCTGCCCAGCAAAACCTTGAGTTGACTCCACGCCAACCTGATTTCAAGTACGTCAATGAATAACATGTTGTTAATGAGAACGTAAGTATTTGTTAGTGAATTGAAATACGCGATGGTAGCACCATCTATTTTGCTATTTCATCCATTCTTAGGAAACGATGTCATTTATCGGGATAAAGAGTATCCTAAAGTACGGCCTGGGATATAAGCTAGCTTTATACGGAGTTTCATTTAAATCCGTTTGGTAATTTTCACACGATGCTCTACCAAACAGACAAAAATTAAAAAAATGTGGTTTATGAATCTGTTGGTTTTTAAACGTATTGTACAAACTCGAACTTTTTACAGATATATTATAGTGTAGATAAAGGCGAAAGAAAAGAAAAAGAAAATCGATCATACAAAGTTCCAAATCAACTCTCTTTCACTTGTACAGTACTACAGTATGCAATAGATCTATCACTGTTAGATGGCTCTTTATTGAACCCCAAAGCATAGACAAACAGAAATAGTTTATTAGTAGTAGATAAGAGGCACAAAATTTCATTTCAGAGGTCAATCATTGAAATTTTATTGTCAAGAGGATCGTTATCCATTGTGTTATTCATAGTAAATTATACGTAATTAGTATTAATATGAAAAGTGAAATTTGTTATTTATGCAATAGAAACATCATTTTCTTGGATTAGAAAAGTTGTTGCACATTATGAAAGATGTTCATTTCATAAATATACCCACATATTCCTGTCACACCATAACGAATTCTGATGAATAAAGCCTTTCTGAGCTTATACGGCCCTGACGAGCTTACATATATATACTTATAACATACACATACATATATGTATATATATACATCATCATTTTATAAACGTGAGCGAAATCCACTTTAAATTGTTTTCCTGGTCAGCGTTGTCGGCATCCAAACAAGGTTGAGACAGACGAATGGAATCAATAGTGAGTGAGCCGTAATTGCAGTGTGCTCCCGCCCCGTCCTAGAAAGCTCACCATACACCTTCGTTACGGCCCTTACGACTGATTTATGTCCGCAATAAATATTTTTTGAAAGTTGGAGTGCGATAATAACTCCATTAATTTTGATTAATGATAAATTCTTTAAAAGTGATTTTTTGACCTGCTAACTTCGCGAGATTGCAAACATTGACCTGCCAAGTGCCAATGCTGTTGGACTCCAATTTTAATTAACTCGCTTTTTATTGCAATACTCGTATTGTTCTTGTTTCGAGTATAATGACACATTTAATGAAGATCGTAAATATTGCAAGCCTTTTTTTAATTTAACGAATACTTGATTTATTTTAAAACGCGAAATTAACGTTGTCCCTGACAAAATTAAATACAGAAAAGGTCCTGGAAACATTTCGTAGAAAAAAGTACTGTTCGCGAGGGATAGAAAATAACTTTTAAATGGTCGTTGTATAACAAGTAGTATACTTTTTTAATTGAAATTGATTGCAAAAAATACTCATTAACGCGAGCAAAGCCGCGGGCAAATGTAGTACATATATACTACTGATATATACATCCAGAACTGTGTATATTTTTTTTTTGTTTGTGTGTACAGTGCCTTGTCGCAATGTCTTAGCAGTCATTTTGGTTTTAATGTACATATAATTGAAATCCACGTATATAGTGTCTTATCACGAAATCTAAGAAAGTATAATGCGTACAAACTTTAAATTTGGTATGGACCTTCCTTTCGCCAAGTAGAGTTCAGCTAAGAAATATATTTTACGGCACACGAAGCTGGCGGGTATCAGATAGTTACGTATATAATTTTTATTTTGTATGGCTATATTTGTGATGTGTTCCGCAGATGCACCTGCACATAAAATATATTAATTCTCACATGGTAGCTATATGTAATTAGTATAGTATAGTAGATATATTATTAGAAAAAACCAACAATGAATGAATAGAGACTTGAATGCAAATTATTTGCCTGGATACAAGTTTGTTTCCACGGTGGAAATATATTCTCAACGCAGTGTTTATCGCGAGTGGCTGCATCGGGTGGCGACACATTCAGCGCATTTGCAATGCGAGATATTCAACATTACCATAAACAGTACAAGGCGGAGGGCACGCCGTCTATCGCGCTACGACATATAAATTATTCAAAATAAAGTATCGCTTAACCTGTGACCCGCAGCGGCGCGCCGTGCCGCCCGGGAGCGCTGTGTGCTGCCCGACGACGGGTGCTATCCACGGACCCGCGCCTGCTTACTACTTGGAGAACATAAAAACTTCAAAGGGTAAGGCTGCGCAAGTCGTACGGAACGGTAACGGAAAAACATTTAAGTTACTTGAATTTAAACAAAACCTTTTACATCCACTGAATCTTTAGTTATTAAACTATCATAAATTTTAGAGCAAAACAAAAACTTTGGTCTAAGTAGTCAATTAAACTTTTTTCAAAAACGTACCTGTGGTACGATTAAGGTACTTGGTTGTATGTCTATCCCCCATCTATCTATCTGTAAACTACATAAATGACAAAAATTACCAAATTAACCAAAATTGTCGAAAATGGCAAATCTCAAAAAACCCATCCTACTTTCTGGGATAATCTTTACATAAATAATAGATTTATTATTTATACGGGATGAAAATAATCCTTGTCCATCCTCGATATTAAAATTTTCACATCGAATTTCGGCCAAATCGGTCTAATAGTTTTTCTGTAAAAGCATAACAAACAGAGAGACATAAGACAAAAAGTATCCTATGTTCATCCTTGGCATCGAAAATAGATATGCGTAGTTTCAGCTAAATAGGTTCGGTAGTTTTTTCGTGAAAACGTAACAGACAGACATAGTTAATTTCGCATTTATAATATTAATAGCGATTTGGCTTGAAAGGTAGCTTTCCGAATACGACCTTTAAATATAGGATATATATACTTCAATGGTTCTAAAATGAATCCAAATGTCCTCTTAAAATCCTTGTAACAAAACCTCATAATACTCGTAATATGCATTCAGGACCCTTTACAGCAAGTGAATCGAAAACAGCAACTATATAATATGCTTGTGTGTTATGCAGCTGACTTTAGGAGATATGTTAATTGTTAATGAAATAATTATAGTTAAGAGTAAAATGTTATTATAGTTTTATGTGCATCGCCTTACATAAGTTAATGTAATGAGAAATTGAAATGCATTAATAGCAAGTATTATTATTCTTATGGAATTGTTATTGCGAGGCATGCCGTAGCTTGCAGTGCGCTAGCAGTCAGTGGGGCGGGCGGAGGCGAGTGGCGGCGCGTGCGCACCCGGCAGGAACGACAGGACGCTGCTTATTTACTTAACAGCTTTCGCGAAACGGCCCATTAGGGATAACTGTACTAAATAATTACTGCAATGTGCCTTTCTATGTCTATGCGCGCGCGTGCTCTTCCACCTGCCGCTGATCACTGTAATTATTTACTATGCATGAATGCGGCGCGCGGCGGCTGTCTAGGACGACTCGGACAAAGAACGGTCACTCCTGCAACGGGCTGCCCGTGAACAGGTTCCGATATCAACATGGGTGTGCTGCATAGTAATTTTTATACTTGCTCATTAATTCGCATTCGCACGAAATGACTTCTAGGCGAAGGTGATATGACTCAAGCACGCTAGTTTTATTTTAATGTTCTCTACTAAAAATGCTTTTTGTAACAGCTTACTTAAGTTTATAGATAGCATACACGTAAGCTCGCATTATTTCCATATGTTTTTAAAGAGACAGACTTACAATAAATATGTTAAGTAGTCTAATAAGTAATCAGGAGAATTTGCTTGTTTAAATGTGTATTATAAATTGTTGTGGTCATTTGGCGGTAATTAGGTTAAACTGGTCACAAATATGGAGGCAAATAAATCTCTTAACCTTGTGAATACCTTACTTGAACAGATATCATTTGAAAATACTTGTTATTTAAGCAAAAATGTGAAACAGGTGTAATCTTTTGAAACAGGATGTTATAGAGGAAACATAATATTAATTTATTTGATATGCTATATTTAAAAATATAAATCTTAATGCAAATAAAAATAATTAATTTCAGGGTAACTCATGTTTGAAAGCAAATTCATATTGAATATCATATTTTAATACTCTATCAGTTTATGCAGTAATAACTGGTTCATGTAAATAAGATTAGGAAATGAATTAGATATGTATTAAAAAAAATAAACTATAGTGTTAATTATACAAAATAAAATATTACCTACTTTACGTATTTTTCTTTACTTGATTATATTCTGTTTTTAGATAATGCTTAGCTGTAACTGGAATAAAGGCTATTGTAATTAAGAACATTATATTGATACTACCACAACAAAATTCTTTATGTACATATATTTTTTGGCAATTAAATTATATTACGTATGTCATTTCAGACCACAGGCCATAAGAATGACCTCTGGGTCTTTTGGATTGCTTATATAGGGCCATGAAGAGCCAACGTTTAGAAGCCTTTCCGACAATTTAATTTATATGTGACGTCACGCCACATTTAGATTAAATTGTCGATTATTCCTGTATACCCACCCACCCTATAGGAGTACAATTAAGGCAAAGCTTCGGTCAGCGTAACAAATGTCAAAAACGGACCGGGCTATTATTATGAACTGCTAGAGCACTTGGGATCTTGGACTACGGGAGACCATAGTCTCCCATAAGGTGCCATAGCACCTTCCCGTCGTAATGCGTTCAGAACATTGATAAAATGAACCGACGGTAACTTGTCATTCACTATATGGGCCCACTTTTGATTTATAAACGAACACCGAGGAGCTATATGGGTGTGAGTAACTGAAGAGTGTGGAGAGGTGATTGCAGTTTCACCGTGGCTACTCCCGGCTTTATGTCTTTGACATTTCCATCCTTCTTAATTGCTATTTCGACTTAACTTCCTTCGGAGGCAACATAGGTTTAATAATTTCCCTATCCCTTCCTTCTTTTTGGAACTCAGTAAAACTGTTTGGCTGGAGAATGAGCAGGTCAATAATACCTATGCACACAGATATTTCACATACATAACTGCTAACCACCAGTAAATGTCTTCTACGCTAAAAATAACACTATGATCCTGGAATATCAACGACCGGGTATATTCGAGAAGAAAATGTAATAAATAATTTCTTTTACGTACCGTATAGCTCTGGAATGAGCTCCCAGCAGCGGTTTTCCATGAGCGCTACCATACGGAGGTTTAAATAAAGTGTCATTACATTTCTTCGAGGCCGGGAGTACGAGTATCATATTTCATAATTTAGAAATTAAGTCCTATATACAAACGATATTATTATTATTTTAAAAATATTCTTATCTCGAAATTATTATAATGTATAATGCATTTATTTGTTTGATTTTTGTATAGGTGACCTCGCGAATCATGGCCTCGTTCGTCTATGCGATGGATGTCAGAAGATTGAAAGCTGTCTGTGTCGCAGCCGTGGCCATACCGCCCGGACCTTGAATTATCGATGAGTATCAGGATGTTTCTAACGACATACATTGTTTTGATTTTCCATGCGCATATTTAAAGCATACAATACATACTTTAACAACAAAAAACTTGTTTTTATTAGGATATGTAGGTATGCTAAGTACTTCTCATTATAAAAAAGAAAAAATATGTCCGGCGCTTTTTTTTGCACCGGTTGAAACTAAATTAATTACAAACATGTCTGTTTGAAAGAATTTGCCGTGTGCGTGAGTGTAAGACGTTGTAGTTTAATGCCCAACTCACCCGTGTCTGATTTCAATGACTCGGGTGCGACTTTTAACTGGTAAGCATGCACCGTTTGAGTAGTTTTTCAGACCTAATGTGCAGTCGATGGTCTCTTTGATTAAGTGCTATAAGCCTTGGCGGATTAGCTCATTAGAACTTAGAGGTCCCGAATTCCGTTTCTGGAAAAGTAAATTTTCTAAATGACTTTTCTTTATTTATAGGACTGAAAGTAGTGTATTTATCACCTAGAATACAGGCGTAACATGTTAAGTGTTTACCGATTATATCATTACAATTACCACATGCTGACAGTGACGAAAAATATTGTAAGAATACCTGCATACCTAGAATAGCGATGTGTGAAACCCGCCGATGTGCCTTGGACACAATTGGTTGTATACCATCTGTTTGCCTGACGAGAAATGCTTATACAGCTATGTAAGTACGTAAGAGTTACTCCCTTATTCATAATAAATATATAACGATTATGAATAATGTGGTTATACTATTACTAAAGTAATTTCATAAATTTGTTGCAAAGTAATATGCATAATTATGTAAATCTATTTAATTAATAGCAAACGTGACCTTCACAAAAGTCTAGATTAGAAGCTACTTTGACAAAATCTGTGATATATTTGATTGCTTATAATCATTTTAATGAAATATTATGGAAATTGTGAGTTGTCAAGGTTCAATGGTTGAGGAACGCGCGTGTTAAAACCTAGTAGAGTATGTAAATTAGACTAATGCATTAAAAATATTGTTTTATATTTAAAAAAATAGTTTTATAATTATAAAACTTCACAAAGACGGAGAATAGTTTATCAAAACTAATTTAATTATTAATTAATTTTATTTAGAATTTTCGCCATTCGATTTCTGCTAGGCGATGTCTTTACAGGCAGTTCTCGTACTCAAAGCAAAAACGTACTGTTTATATAAAAGACGCTTTATTGTTATAAGACATTTTTTTAAATAAATATGTATCCAATTGCTAACAAACAAAAGCTGACGATGACTCGACTAACAATCAAAGAGAAGCGAAAGTGGAAGGGTAACGTGTGTGTATAAAGGGGAGGAAATGGATGTTCCGCTCTCCGACGTCCTGAAACCAAGACTCCACCCTCATTCTGATGACGATTGCGACCAGGAGATACGCCGAGACCTAAACCCAAACTTACGCACACATTTATTTAATATTGATTGCTTACGTATACAACACGATGTATTTGAACTAAGTATTATTATTTTTTTTTTTATTTTTTATGATCGTATTGTAATCTACCGTCGGGCAGTATACATTGCTCCCGTTATTCATGGTATTGACGTAAATTTAACATATTAATACATACACAAAATGAATTACTTTGATTTTGTCTTAGTTTTGGAATATAAAAATGTGTTTGATTGAATGTCGATTTAAAAAAAACACTAAGCGTCCATCATTTCTCCAAGAACACCGTTGTGAAGGGAGTGTGAAGGTCTTGAAGAACTTTTTACAGAATAGTAAATTTTTGATTTTCAATTCTTGAAATGATTTAGCGTATACAGAATGATTGGCACAAGGCGCCTCAATGAGACAGGCTCGGCTCCGTGACGAGCGGGGGCGGGGCGCACACAATTGAATTGATAAGCAGCTTTCTAGCGGAATTTAGAAGCATTGTTGCCAAAAGCAATAAATTGAAAAATTGAAGTTGATGAATGTTACATAGAAACTAAAAATTCATGTATTTACTTTCCTAATATTAAGGTTTTCTTTATTAGTAATGTAGACAGATGATCGTAACCCAAAAAAGATAGATCTATGTAAATTAAAAAAAGTGTATTTTTAAATATGCAGAATTCTTTTATTTCCTTCCAGTTATCGTTGTTTGTCAGGTAAGTTTATCAATTTGTACTTTATTATAATTGTATGTCTTTCAAGACCACGAGCCTTAAAAATGGCCCTGAGTTTTGGAGGGCTTGCGTGGGGCCATGGGGAGGCCAACACGTAGAGGCCCCTTGACAAATTTAATGTCAATATGTGGTGTGACACTGACCGGGGATTATCACTGTCTACACCATATAATAATGCACCCAAGGACAAGCCCCGGCCAGTGTAGGACTATTGTGGAAAATGAGAAGAGAAAGTACCAGGCTATTGGGGTGAACTGTTAGTGGTACTAGCGGTCTGGGAATATGGGGACTATGGCGTCTGCCTGTCCCAATGTTCAGGGAACATAGAAAAATGGGCAGACGGTAACTCGCCACTCCCTGCATGGGCCCCTAAAAATGCCATAAAAGACAGGGGCAACATGGGTGTAAGTGGCTAAGGATGTAGAGAGGTGGGCTGCAGGTTCACCGAAGCTACTTCTGACGTGATGCCATTTATCACTTCCACCCCTGGAGCTTGAGTTTTAGCTCTAGCGATCTCCACTCCGTGCGGCTGGCTAGCCAGCGGCACGGAGTGGAGATCGCTTAGCAAGCACGGAGGCGGGGGCCTTGTCTTGGTCCACAGAGTCAGGTACGAGGTGTCGCCACTCACCTAAGGCTTCGCCACAAAGCCCCCCCTGCGGGATTATTTATTATTATTTATATAACTTACTTATTTATTGTTATAATAATTATTACTGCGACGAAAAGCGCGAAAGTAGCCAATTTATGAATAACACTTTCCTTTGTGAGGAAGCAACCAATTACTAAGTATTTTTATTATTAAATTACCTGAAGAACAATTAAAGAAATACCAAAGTTGGTTGCTCATTGACGCGCGCATAACAGGCAATCATCAAAACATCTCGTTTTATTGTTCATAAAAAAGAAAGTTATATATGTATTATGTACTGTTTTGTTGATTGTTTAATAACGTTAGATGATTGGTGTGATAGTCATAATTTGCAAAAGACACGCCGCTTTCATGTTGTGTTCACGTAACGCTAAACTTTTTGAACTCACAGATTGACATAATTATAAATTTTATTCATAGTGCATAGTTAGAATTATCCAATTCTTGCACCCAATAACTTCAAATGCATGCATGGTTTTAATTTATTATAAGATTAGTACTTAGTTTACTCAATTGTCTTGCTATTTTTTAGATCAAATTAAGTATTTCATAATTACTTTAAAGTAACTGTCAGTCAGTACTTCCCTATCCCAAAAATACCAAACATGATTAAAGAAGTTTATTCGTACAAGATTCATGCTTCCTAATTCCAAATGTAAGATTCACTTCAAAACTAAATTCATATCATTCATATTTTCCTCTTAAATTAAGCTCATTCATTTAATTTGTTGTTTAATAAGGTACGAGTCGTATAAGTTCAGTTAACGTAACATGTCGACACATCGGCTGAGCTGCAACAAGGAGAACATGTCCGCTCAAACATAAGTAAGTAATCTCAATGTTCGCCCAAAGAGATTTCGATTTCGACTGACAGACAGCTGATGAACGGAATAATCATGTCGAAACATTCAATAACGAACGAATGATGTTATTAAAAGCGGCCATCTCATAAATATTCAATAGATTAGTTAATTGAATAAGAGTAAAAGTGACTCCTCATACAGTTTATAAAGATTAATTGATTGATAGGCCTGCAGCCCGCTGCTACAACGAACGCCCATCTGAGAAGATCACGTTTTATGGAAATCAGTTTGATTCTTAAAAGCGACGTTTATCCATCGGACAGTTTTAATGGCAACTATTTATCACACTTTCCGATTTTAGTAACAGTGTATCACAATCAGTCAGCCACTCAGCTGCAAGGTCGCCGGGTACAAAAAACGCTCGCAACGTGTTTTTGCTCTATTTTTATTCGTAAAGAAAAAGAATATCAGAACACATATTTGGAAGTGCCGCACCGAGCTCACCGAGACTGGTCGATACAGGAAGTTAAACCGATTCAACAACAATAAGATTTATGTGTTTTACGAATACTTTTTTAACCGGCATGGTTTTTTGTATGGTTAAGATAATTAATAGGTATGCCTACAATATTAACATTGTGCCTAAGCTATTAAACAAATATACGTTACCTATTATACTACGACAATTAGTAGTAGTCGATTTGGCTTCTAATTCACTTGATATTATTATTAAAACGTTGAATTTATGGTACAGGTTATGAATATTTGAAAATACAAATAGGCTTATCAACACTTTCTCAACTCAGTTTGACGTTGAAATGAAATGTATTTGCATGACATGGTACATAAAAATACAGGTCTTAAGTTTTACATACATGAGTTCACATGTCATTACCCATAGGGTGTACAAATATGACATCGTCTTAAAATATTATTTACGTTAACCACGGAAAATTAAATTAAATTAAAGTATTGATGTCAAAAGATAATAATGTCAAATAATTAAATTCATATAAATGTCATACAGCCTCATCTAGGTCTTGTTCCAATTAAAATAATCATGCGCCTAGTAAAAACATCTCTCCAATAACCAATTGTGAAGACTAACTTAAATAAATTCAAATTAGCACTTTCTTCTCTCTCTCTCTCTTTTTCTTTACAGAAATCGGTTTTTACAAGTTAACTACGAGTTGATGTAAAAATACTGTTTTTTTTAATAAGCGGAATCGATTCCTAACTAGGGTAATCGATATTTCAAACAATAAAATGATAATGTTTTAGATTTCATCAAAAACGGCCCCCCCCGAAACTAGTATTTTTGGATATGTTGTATACTTGTTCATAAAGGCCCACTTAAAAATTTAGAAAAATGAAATTAATACATAATTAAAAAACAGTCTGTATATAAATTACAATATAAAATATGTTTATTAGCGCTTACAAAATCACATGTATGACCATCATAAAAATTGAAATCAGTATGTTCGCTGATTTAATTTGACATTGACACGAGAATTTTACTTTATACAGTATAGAAGTTTATTGATTTAACGTTTATATACATAATTCGTTCTGTAGCGCCATTTTGTATAGTTTAAGCGCTGAAGAATGAATTTTATTTGCAATAAGTTAAAGGTTATTTATTATGCGTTGGAATGTGTTAATACAAGAAGAAATGCTCGTTTATACATATGATGCTGTGATATAGTTCGTGCCAAATTTATTATCTTCTCCAAATTAGCCGGAGATGATAGAAAAATATATCATATTGAATAACAATTATTGCGCTATCAACTGCTGCTAAGAGTTTTCATAAATATGATGTCTTGTATATATCTTATACTAATATATAAAGTGGAAGAGTTTGTTTCTTTGTGTGATTGAACGTGCTAATCTAACGAACTATTGATCTGATTTGAAAAATTCAGCGTTGGATAACCCATTTAACGAGGAAGGCTATAAGCTATATATCATTACGCTAAGACCAATAGGAGCGGAGCACCAATGAAGAATGTTTCAAAAACAAATTCCACGCGGGCACAGTTAGTATGTAGACTTTGGACTCAACTCATGTTTTATAAATTTTATTTTAAATATTACTTATTAGTTTTTGCATGATAAAAATATAAGTCTTTGCCTAGATGCTTGTTTGTTGGGTTATTCCAGCTTTACAAGAGGACTGATTAGCCGGGAAATTTCGTCTGTATTGTGACAAAACGAAGTCACGTGTACTCTGTTGAGTGCCTTTATAATATTAGAATGAGAATAGTGCACGGTCCTGCGCTCAATTCATTGTAGGTCATGGGGCATTGTGCTACACAACTTATAAGCGTTATGCAAAATACGAAGCGCCTTTCGATTTTGCGATATCTATAAATCGAGACGACCGATCGTGGGATAGCTCAGGTGAGCGGCGATTTTGATGTGTTACTTTAGTTTAACGGTCCCATTTATAGTGAGACTATTGCTTTTATATCTATTAAGATTTTATTTTATATACGTTAATACATATTTATGTTCAGAAAATATTTTATACACACATCACTAAAATTTCGAAATATTTCAAGCTATAAATCTAACGTGAGGTTAGTTTAAGGTGCTTTGACAATGCCGATTTTTGTACTACTAAATTTCATTGTTTTTAATGTAATATCAAGTCGATAGACATACCTACATGATCACATTTTAAGATTGATTTGAAAACTGAATCTGACCATTTACATATATAGAGAAACATATAGATTATACATCTATACGTATATGTAATTAAAAATAACGGAATTATTATGGCAGTTTCGAAACAAATATTGCATTTCCAATAAACTATAAATGTAGGTAACATATAACGTATATTTTGTATTTCCATATTAAGTTTTTTAAATTCAGATTCATTGTAAATTTAATACATTAATTTTGATATAGCACTTACATAATAGGTTTGTTTTAATAATTAAGTGAACGTCATTATTATAAAAAAATGTTGTGCCATTTAGCCTTAATATAAAATATTCATAACTTTTATTGTCAATTTCGTGTATGAATCTTTTTCCAACTCATATCAGACTTCAATAGAGCTTATATTGTATTAAAACGATCAATTATTAAGTTGGATTGTTTATTTTTCTATACATATCACACGTAGGTCCATTTGCGATGCTATAAAAATAACAGATAACGATCATTAGAGCACATTAAACCGTTTATGTTATGATACGGGCATATCTTTATGTTCCATCTCACACTACGAACCGTTACGATCTAATCCCTATTTTTGGGGTTCCATAAAAAGGAATAGTTTATTTATATTGTTGCGAGTTGCAGGACTCGAACTAAAAATGCCGTTAGAATTACTATACAATTTATTAGAACTATACAAACACGTATAACACAGGTACAAATATAACTGAACACAACCAGTGCAAACGTCATTTACGATTCGATAACACGCGCAAAGTCTGTCACTAACGACTTACCTCGCTTGTGGCTATCACTAGACTGCCTCTCTCTGCATTGGGACATTGCTTTATACTGCACAATTACAATATGTCTGACGGCCGCGCAGACAGAATTTCTAATAATCACACCTGGCTAATGACTACCGTAAAAGATTACAATACACAATAGGATGCTTTTCTAATTACAAATTTTAAACACAAAGTAAACAAAAGAAGACGATCATAAAAGCGTTTCAACGTTATTAGCTCAAACGACGCCGGCGGGTAATAAATGTGCTTTGTTTGCAGGTGGCCCAAATTGTAACAATTTATTTATTTTATTCAACTACAATGTGATTAGTCTTACAACTAAGGCGACAATGTAAACACTAAATATTACAAATTAAATGTTAATTCACAGTAATTGACTTGTCAGTGACAGTTTGTTTATTTAGTATGAATATTTCTGAGAGACAAGTCCATGAATATGTAATGGCTACAATCTGGCGGATTTTATGAGATTAAAGTTGATTTAATTATAACTTTTATTTTGCAAGGTTGTTAATAGATGTTTATTGCAACTAGTCGCTACAGGAAAACTATTTGCTAAAAACAGATTTGATATTGATAGCCATTTTAGTAAAACATGTTGTCGTAAAGTGGAGATTATTCCACTAGGTAACCAGTTTTGTATTACTTCCAAGAGTGATTCAAAGTCAAATATTTTTAGAAATTTGTAAAGAATTTTAGACACGTAATATTTTTTTTATTGCTGGAGTTCAGCAGACAGGCCGACGACCCACTTCATGGAAAACGGTTACATCGCCTATGGACATTTGCAACAACAATGGTGCTACAAATGCGCTGATGCTCTTATAAAGGAGACTGGAACCTGGCCACTAATGACGGAACACAACTCAAGGTTGTTATGACGGCATACTCTATATGCCATATTTCAATATTGAGCCTGGGTCACTAGTCATAAAAGATAATGGTTTTCTTTGGGTAAGAATCCCAGACAGCTAGGTAAGTTACTTCGCCGGATCGAGATCCGATCCTAACCTCGATTCGAGGTTAGGCACCATCCCTTTGATCACCTGAAACTTTATTAGGCGTTTTGAGCTTATAGAAGCTTGCTTATATTTTAACTAGGATATGCCCGCGACTTCCTCCATCCCTGACTTGATTTTCCCGCGGATCCCCGGGACTCAACGTATCTCAGAATATAAAAAAAAGAATGTAAGCAAGCTATCGTTTTAGTGGAAATTTTGTCAGAATAAGCTAATTTTTATGTATCCGAACAACTTGAAACCTCTCCGTGAAAATTCCCGGGATCGCCGGGATAAAGACATCACACATTTTATTACTCAGTCAGAAAGATTAATATAGTCAGTCAGGGTCTTGTCAGAAGCGTGCACGTCGCGATCCCCGCTGGCCCAGAGGGCCACAATTCTGACCGAATCGACACATGACTGCAGTGCATGATAGGGCGTCCCCCGCAGGCGACGCTCACCGATGCGCCCCCGTCGGTGTGGACTCTTGCGCATGCGGCGAAGGGGGCCGCCACCCTTCACGCAGCGCCAAACCTGGCGGGTCGAGAGGAGCAGAGTGCCGTATAGGCACGTGGAATGTGAGAGGTGGAATGAAAGATAAGATGGACGAAATGATTGATATAATGAATGAGAGAAGCCTGGATGCCTTATGTCTGACAGAGACAAAGCGGAAGGGGTGTGACGTCGATGACCTCCCCGATGGCATGCTTGCTCTGTGGTCCGGCGTGGACCTGGACAAGCGTGCAAGTGGGGGGGTGGGCGTCGTACTCTCATCCCGCTTTGTGTCTGGAGTGAAAGACTATTGTCTGGTGAACCCGAGACTTCTTTGGGTCCGTCTAAAACTGGGGATCACGCGAGTTTTTCTGGTCGCAGCTTATGCTCCCGTAAGCTCAGCGGATCCCCAAGAACTCGAGAAGTTTTGGGAGTCTGTGAGAGAAATTCTGGATCTGGCTGAAGGGAACGAAAGACTAATTATGTGTGGTGATCTTAATGGCTGGGTGGGGACCAAACGAGACGGCTTTGAGGCTGTCCTTGGACCCTATGGCGACAAGAGAGTGAACGATGCTGGTAAGCCAATCATAGACGTATGCATGGAAAGAAACTTGCTTGTGTCGAACACCTTATTCCATCATAAGGATATCCACACGTATACATGGAGAATGAATGAACAGAAAAGTATGATTGATCTGATTTTAATAGATAGTCGCCTCCGAAACACAATAATGGATACAAGAGCCTACAGAGGCCCCACTCTTGGAACGGACCACTACCTGGTGATAAGCCGGTTTGTGGGTCTTTTCAAGAAGTGGAGGCACTGGCGAGAGCGTACCAATTTCGGGGAGCTTGAAAGAATAAGATGTGAAAAATTGGAAGATGTTAGTGTAAGGAGTATGTATGCGCGCCTAGTCGAAGAAAGGCTTGCAAAAGCGGACTTCTCCGACTTAGATGTGGATAATGACTGGGATAATATGAAAGAAAGTATAGTGGAAAGCGCAAAAGAAGCATGTGGATGCGCAAAGAGGCATATAACAACGAAAGGAGACGAATGGTGGGACGCGGATGTTAAATCTAGCGTAGAGAGAAAGAGAAAAGCCTGGCTGGATTATATTGCATCTTTGCATCAGAATGACAGCATGAAAGAGATGAAGAAAGAAATGTATCGCCTCTGCAAGAATGAAACCAAAGCTTTAGTGAAAGAGAAGCGTGAAAGAATAAAATTGAAAGAAGAAGAGAAGCTGACGGAGAACTTCGAGGTAAATACCAAACTCTTTTGGAGAGAGGTTAAGAAGTCTCGGGGATTTTCGTCAGCTTCCAGAATGGAAAGAATTAAATCTAAAGCAGGGGACATTCTTGCGAACCCACAAGAGGTTTTAGCGCGATGGAGTGAATATTTTAGAGAAATGTATGATACTATCCCGGATGCTGGCACCACGACTGAGTCTGTGACTGACTTCGAGGAGTCAGCATCCGAGATCACTTTGGAAGAGATCGAATGGTCGATAAGAAGTCTGAAAAATGGAAAGGCAGCAGGAATCGATAGTGTGTCTGCTGAGATGATCAAATATGGTGGCACCTGCGTCCGGGACGCTTTCCTGTCCTTATGCAACTTGTGCTGGAGGACGGGAAAGGTTCCCAACGACTGGAGGCGCGCTGTCATCGTGCCCTTGCATAAAGGCAAGGGGTCACGTATGGAGTGTGCCAGCTACAGGGCCATCAGTTTGATCAGCACAGCATCTAAAGTGTATGCGAAAATTGTTGAAAGGAGAATGAGAGTGGTATCCGATGGATTACTGTGGGATGCACAAGGAGGCTTCAGAAATGGAAGGGGATGTATGGATCAAGTTTTCTCGCTCCGCAATATCGTGGAGAAGCAGCTGGCTACGGACCGGAAGGTTTTCTGCGGTTTTGTGGATCTAGAGAAAGCATTTGACAGGGTTGTGCGGAAGGACCTCTGGGACATATTGCCCGGATATGGGATTGATGGCCATTTGCTGCGTGCTGTACAGTCCACTTACGAGGACTGTATGGCATGCGTGCGGGTGGACGGCAGCCTGTCGCCCTGGTTTGACGTCAATATTGGCGTCCGGCAGGGCTGCGTGCTGTCGGCTTTGCTGTTTGTCCTATATCTGGACAATTGTCTCCAGAGATTAAGATTGATGGATGTTGGGGTGCGGATGGGTGATCTAGTTGTTAGCAGCTTGCTTTATGCGGATGATGCCGTGCTTTTAGCCGAATCGCCATCAGAACTGCAAACACTAGTCACAATGATGAAAGATGACTGTCAGGCGAGAGGCTTACGTTTGAATGCGAAGAAAACAAAGGTGATGGTGTTTGAAAGAGAAACAACCAGAACGAATGCAAGGATAATGGTCGATGATGTTATGCTGGAACAAGTGAATGAGTTTGTATATCTCGGATGTGCTTTTAGCAGAGATGGAAGGTACACCGCTGATATAGAAAGAAGAGTGAATTTGGGGAATAGTGTGAATGGAGCGTTAGGTAAACTTCTAGGCGCTAAGAACCTCAGCCAGAAGGCCCAGCTTGCCATACACAACGCGGTGCTGGTACCTACGCTCACGTATGGATGCGAGAGTTGGGTATGGAATAGAGAGCACGAAAGTAGAGTAAACGCGGTCGAGATGCGAGCACTGCGCAAAATCTGCGGAGTGACGCTCGCGGACCGCGTTCGTAATACCGAAGTAAGAAAGAGAGTTGGTCTGAAAGAGAGTGTCGGGGTGAAGGTAAGGAAAGGAATGCTCCGGTGGTTCGGGCATGTGGAAAGAATGTATGATGAAAGAATGACCAAACAGATATACAATGCAAAAGTGGATGGATGCAGAAGTCGCGGAAGGCCACGACACACCTTCCATGATCAAATTGATCGTGTACTAGCAGAAGGTGATGTCAGGAGCCTTAAAAACAGACGAGCGTGCATGACAAGAACTATGAATGTCAAAGAAGCAAGTGAGGTGTGGAAGAATAAGCCTAAATGGCGCTCTGTTGTTCGTGCCTACCCCGCAAGGGACCTGGCGTGAAGTTATGTAT
This sequence comes from Dendrolimus punctatus, assembly GCA_012273795.1. Lineage (NCBI taxonomy): Eukaryota > Metazoa > Arthropoda > Insecta > Lepidoptera > Lasiocampidae > Dendrolimus > Dendrolimus punctatus. The sequence continues at coordinate 9,238,981 of CM022536.1, forward strand.
GTATGTATGTATGTGTATTTTATTACATTAAATCTGCTATCAATCCGTAAAAAAATCACATTAGAATTTGATTTTATTCATCTGGTCATTTTAAATCATTCCCACAAAAATTCCCGTGGGGCTATCGGGATAAAAAGTAGCGCAGAGTTTAAGTCTAAGAATTAGCTGTTGATAATCGGAAACCACATCAAAATCAGCCAAGTAGTTTTTGGGTGAATCCCGAAAAAACAAGAGATACCAACCATTGTAAGTGATAGCCCAGAGGATCTGCAATTAAAGTACAAAAATAACCATAAATCGATCAAATATAATCTGAAAAGATTCTATATTAATTCCCAAAGCGGGCCATCAGGCTCACATGTGTAGACCTGGGACTAAAAGAGAACCATATACTAGAATAATGATAAACCCGCTTTTATTATCAAATCGGAACTAAACACTAGAACGATGATAACAATACTCGCCTGTTTTCCTATTTTTGATATAACAATATTGTGTACACGACTCACTGCGGCACGAATAAACCCATGAGGTTTCTGTGCCACAGTCAAATGTGTTGCTAATGTATATGAATGGACATATTGGACAACAAATAAAAAAAACTAAAACAATTGCATCGTGCACTCCATCACTTATATAATCTATTCCAGTTGTTTTTTTAATAGCTTTCATGTACAGACATTGAATGTTTAGAATTTTATATTATTCCTATAGATGTACTGTAGATAAATTTTTAAAGCTTATTGATATCAATAGCCTTTAAAATGTATCATAGCTACTACTTTTGGGTAATTACATCTTTTAAAAATTGCCAATATTATGCAATGCACTACATTTTCCAAAAATCGGGTCATAGCCTACACCGGTCAAAACGGAACAAACAAGTGATTTATGCTTTTACATTAAAATACTTTAGTATAGCGTATGGTTTTATTACAATTGGAATTTTAGGTTATGCATGTTTTTTATTGTTGTTTATGTTTAGTGACTGCGAGTCTATAAAAGATAAGAGTTTAATATACCTTATCTCATATCGATTACTCATATCATTTATGATGATATCGTCATCATCATAAATCAAATCTTATCCGTCCAGGAATGGAGAGAGAATACAATTTTCTTGCGGCCTGTCGTAAGAGACGACAAAACTACCCTCAGTCAGGTCATAGGGCACTTGCCTGTTCGGATAGCTACTATCTTATTCTCTAGTATTAGTGGCCAGGCTCCAGTGTCCCTTTAGAGAGCAATAACCCATTTGTACGTCGCATCGCCTAGTTATCGCCCATTGCAACAGTCCATAGGCGATGATAACCGCTTTCCATCAGATGGACCGTTCGCCTGCCTGCTGAACTTATGCAATAAAAAAACCAAATATCAAAAGCAGTACTACATATTCACTACATATTCTAGTGAATATGTATGTCACCAAGGCATTTGCAATTTGACAAAAACAACCTTTATATATATAAAAAAATCCAGGTATACAATACCTTTTTAAAGACACTAAATGAGGCAAAAAAGCTATCTGATTATTGGCAAGAGTATTTTTCAATTATTATGGCATGTATAGTAAAATTCTTAAACAGTCACTCAACTAAAAATAGTTTTTACTACCAGGTATTATGTACAAAAAAGAGGAAAATGAAATTACGTAGTACATATCCAGTATCATTATCTATTAATTACTTTATTCAAAGTAGCTCGATCAAGTGTCTATAAAAAACAATATAGTACTCAGCTCACGAGTAGAAAACAAAAGAATGTTTTGCATAAGCGTAACGCTTAGCAACATTTATTGTTTCAACATACGCAAATTATAATAACACAGACAAACTTAGGTGGAACCAGTTTAATATAGAATAATATATTATTTATTTAATGATCTTGCCGGATAAATCCTACTTATATGGGCATAACACGTTATTTAGGAGCATTTAAACATGCTTATAGTTATATATTATTCAAATGAATTCTATTTTGTTTCGTAACTCTGTATAATAAGTCGATGGAATGGATATGAATTGATTTTAAAATTCACATTGTGTTTATTGTAGAGACAATATTGTTCGCGAGTCTCAGCGGGGGCTCGAGATGACATCTCGCAGCGTGCAGCCTTACCTCTGTGCCCGCCGCTCTATCATGCCGACGACCGACGTGACCTTCGGCCGGTAACGATAAGGCTCAATTTGCCATGCTCCCGCTGTTCGGTGCCGTACTTTTTATAGAGTGACTGCTCTAAAATATTATTTTGAAATAGCTAATACAGTTATTGAAAATAAGAGTATGTTAAAAAACGATGTAGGTCCCCCGATGCGTAATATGCAACCGATGTTCATTTTTAACCGACTTCCAAAAGCAGGACATTCTCTATTCGACTACGTTTTTTTTGTATGTTTGTTACGCATTTATGCGTCAATTGTGGACCGGTTTTCAATATTTTTTTTCGAAAGTAAATACTTCTGAGTTGGTCCCATTCAGGACCATCAGTCATCAGGAGCATCAGGACCACTCAGTAGGGATCTGATGAGTGGATCCCAGGTAATAGAGAGCAACCCTTGTTCAGCGAAGGTTGCTCTCTATTCCCGGCGCGCGTGCAAGCGCCGAGCGCTTAATTCTTCGAAAGGCAAACCTGTATACGCGTGCTAGTACAAATTCTACAGGCGCTTAGTATATTAAATCTAAAGCTATTCAAGTATTTTTGCAAGTAAGGTACAATACAAAAATAAAACTGGTTTCAAATAAAAAAGCAAATAAATATTTTCTACAACATCTTGAAGTCGGTGTCAAGTAAAATAAAAATCGGTAAAAAAACTTTTAAGTTAAACGGTTTTATTTTATGTGCACTGAAAACTACAAAATAAATAAATAGTTACTTACCTATCAACCTACGTAGGTGATCTCGGTCATTAATATCTCTGATGTTAGTGGTTGTCATAACATGAACCATGTCAGCGGCCGAAAGGCAGTTCATGAAAGAACACTAACACCAGGGTTTTCTTGGTAGGTAAACTAAGCAGCCCACACTATAACAAGTAGGTATTTTGACCTTCTAGTTCAGAAATATTTTAGTACTAGGCAGAATAGCTTTTAGGCATATTAGACTAAAATAAAAACGTGGGGCCCATTAACTATTTCTGTATTACTTTCTACTATACTAAGTGTGGATTGCATCGACTTATTATAATCGTCATCATCATCATCCTAGCGGTTTATCCCGGTCGCATCCGAAACCTCATAGCTCCGGATTCCAGGGTCCGCTGAATCGATTTACTATAATCGTAACTGGAGGTTTTGACCATCAATAACCAGCCGTTACGGCTTCACCACCGAACGCCGAGCCCATGATCTACCAAAGTATAAGATATGCTCTGCCATAGGTATGATTTCAGAGGGGCCCCACGTTTTTATTTTAGTCTAATATGCCTAAAAGCTATTCTGCCTAGTACTAAAATATTTCTGAACTAGAAGGTCAAAATACCTACTTGTTATAGTGTGGGCTGCTTAGTTTACCTACCAAGCAAACCCTGGTTTTAGTGTTCTTTCATGAACTGCCTTTCGGCGGCTGACTTTTTTTTTTTTTTACATGGGGAAATGCGTTACCGCACCATCAGCCGCGCGGCGGATCATGCGCGGCCGGTGTGTGGGGCTCCCCGACGCCGATTCAATACGATCGGCGCCGGTATACCCACTAAAACCCCATGGGAGCCTTCTTTCCGCCTAGCGCCGGGGTCACGGTATGTGCGCGAGCTTAACCCGCGACCCCGGCAGCGGCTGGCCGCCTCGTAATCAGAGGCGGCCTCTCCTGTGTGCGGGCCGGGGGGGTGACGGTTCCCCGGCCCTGAAAGGGACGCGCGGCTACCTCTCGCGGCATTAGTGCGGGCGGAGGTCTTTCTGATCCCCCAGACCTCGACGCCCACTGCCGCCGGGAGGGGAAGGCTGCGAAGGATTGCTCCTGCGCCATCACCCCTCCCTCTCCTTTCTTCCCCTCCGCCGCCTCGTGCTCTCAACAGCGTCAGCGGCGGGGGGGGCTTCGCGATAGGGGGAGGGGGAGGCTGCGAAGGATTGCTCCTGCGCCAACACCCCTCCCCCCTCTCCTTCCTCCCCTTTTCCCCGCCGCCTCGCGCACACAGCAGCGTCGGCGGACGGAGCGGGGGAGGGTAGGTCGCCGGTCAGGCGGGCGGTGGTGGGGTGGACATCACCACCGCCGTCCTCGACGGCCAGCGGAGAAAATCTCGACGCTGGCGGTCGCAACGGAAGGGATGGGTGTTTGGGGAAGAGGTTTGGGAAGGAGGGGAAGGCATTAGGATTTGGAGGCGGAAAGGTGGGACACCACTGTCACGGAGTGAAGGGGGAATGTGACAGTGGCCGCTCGGGGCCCCGGGGACGCATCCCCTTGTACCGCTACCTGGACGGGGGGGAAATCCAGGGCGGCACCCCCTGGGGGGGCCGCTGACATGGTTCATGTTATGACAACCACTAACATCAGAGATATTAATGACCGAGATCACCTACGTAGGTTGATAGGTAAGTAACTATTTATTTATTTTGTAGTTTTCAGTGCACATAAAATAAAACCGTTTAACTTAAAAGTTTTTTTACCGATTTTTATTTTTTTGTTTTTAGTATTTAGTGAAATTGTCACCGAATATTCCTCATTCTATTTAATTCATTCAGTGCATCATTATTACATGGTTTCTTACCTGATAATTTAGTACAATCTAATTCCTCAATACATAGCCCTTCCAGAGACTTGACTCGACTTAGAGCCACGTATGCTTGTACGCCATTTTGTAACAGCGTCCATCTTGAGTTTGAAATTTTGACATAATGACAGTATTCTGCTAGTGTAGTCCTAGTATTTGATACCCATATTGTGGTGGTTGTGGAAAAATATGTACCTAGTCCGCCATATTGGAACGGCGTCCATCTTGAATTTTAAATTTTGACATAATCATCGTGTTTTACTAGTGTAGCCCTTTCATTTGATACCCATATTGAGGGGGTTAAGGAAAAATATGTAATCCGCCATTTTGTATCGGCGGCCATCTTAGATTTATAATGTTATTGATTTTATTATATTGTATTGTCATCTAAATTAAATGTGTGTACCAAATTTCAGATCAATCTGACAACGGAAAGGTGCTTAAATTTCTAATTTTGACCCAAATAAATAAACAAATAAATTCCGGGGCGAGCTAAATAAAACCGTTTAATAATAAAAACAACAACGAAAATTGAAAAATACGCCGACTTCAAGATTTTGTATAAAATATATATATTTTTACGTTTTGGTTTGAAGTCTGCTTTGTTTTTATAACAAAAATGTATTAATAGAAGTGTATTGTTTGATTCGTGTTGTGGAATGAACGAGTGGGAGATGCGGTGCGGCCGCGGCGCCGGCGCCGCGCTGCTGCAGCGAGCGGCGTGTGACTATCGGACGCACAGGGGCGCTCGACGCTATGCGACGCAGTGCAGGGTTATCGCAGTTCGGGCGCCCGTCACGGTTCTCACGGCGAATGGTATTTTAAATACCTATTTATCTAGTTTCACGTACAACGACAGCTGAGATTCGCTCGCCTTGCGTAGAATCTTCTAGATGAGTCAAGGATTTGTTAGTGATTGGGTATGTCTCTATGGGTTCTCTCTGATTTATTTACATTGCCTTTTAAGCTATCTAAGTTTAGGGCTTGTAGCATCGCCAAATTTCTTATGGACTTTTAGGGCTATAGCGGGGACTTCATAGATGCGGTCTTTTTTCAGATGCTATATTTTTATATTGTGTATAAAATAAAGTCGTGTTTAAAAAATGTGTGTGCAGTTCACACGTAGTAGAAGTGGAATTTCAGAGAATGTGCTCACAGATAATTCATTTCTAACTGTTATTAATATAAATATTTAGCCTGCTTCCGTCAACAAATTATAATTCAAATAAACTTCCTTGAGTATCACTTTTAATTTTTCACTGTATTAGTAAAAAAAAACGATCGTATTATTTTCATATCTATTTATTATTATTATACTTTTAGGAAGTCTCTTACGTATGTTCTTTAGTAATCAAAGATGAGGAAAAGCGTGAAATTTTGATTCATAAATGGTAAGTTCAGTTGAATAAAAATAATTGTTTGTTTTTCATTGTTTTAAGAAGGTTTTTTTGTCACATTGCATAAACTTTCTTGTTAACTATTACTTAACTGTAACGTGGCACCTGGAAATAAGTATTTTCTTTGTCTCATGCCTATGTTATTGTATGTACATAAACAATCAATATGCGTTAATTTTAACGTTTAAATGGTTTAACACACTTAAATGCAACTCTTTAAATAAACATACAGGTTTATAACCCTATACAGCTGTATACGGAAGGCAAGTATATTAAATTACCTGGCCATTAAGCGGGTTCTCAACAATGTGATTCATATATTAACCCTGGTAGCTTCGTTTTGGATGGAAGAAACATAAAAAAATGACAACATGTGAATTTACACTTTATATAATCGTAATGTTTATATGATATTTAAACTCTTTAAAATAAACGGCCATTGTCGTGCTGATTTAAGTTATTTAAGTTTCACTACTAAAATACTATAAATTACATGCACTTAACATTCTTCTGCTAACATTTGAAACACACATTTATATTGAATAATAAAATATATATATATATATATATATATATATATATATATATATATATATATATATATATATATACACATACATATATAACTTCACGCCAGGTCCCTTGCAGGGTAGGCACGAACAACAGAGCGCCACACAGGCCCATTCTTACACACCTCACTTGCTTCTTTGACATTCATAGCTCTTGTCATGCACGCTCGTCTGTTCTTAAGGCTCCTGACATCACCTTCTGCTAATACATGATTAATTTATTAGCGTCTATGGATTGATTTCCTTCAAAATTATCAGCCAGGCACAGTGAATCGTGGTCCGGTTTAAATTTAATTAGGTAAACAATAATTATTCACATCAAATATAAAGAGAACCATATACGTGAATTTAACTGAGTATTCAGTCAAAAATTAAATATTTATTAAAACATTCTTGTGTTACATATTCGTAAACAATGTATCAGAATGAAATGCATAAGTTTCTACTAATTTAAACAGATATTATGTACCCTTAAACTAACTTAAAGTCAACACTAGTAATATATGGGAACACATGCAATGGAACTAAGCATCAACACAGCATATTAAAGTACTTTAAGTACTTCTTCAGTAGTAGAATATATCTAATATCTATTCTAGTCAATTACCCTAGATAGAACTAATCGAACTTAGAATAGTAGAGAGAATGATAAAAACTAGAACAACCTAACGGTAAAGCGGTAGGCGATGCTTCGGGGATAGCACTCGTGAGACCATTGAATGAGTGTTGATCATCACACCAGAAAGATGTAAACTATCGCATAACCGATCTAAACGTCCAAATGGAGCCTTTAATTTACTATTCAATTCCTTCTTATCTTTCAATGTATTGTACTCTAGCATAATTTGTAACGTGGGAATCGTCATATGCCGACTCCAGATTACGTTGATGCTTATCATAATATATAATGAATTAATAATCACATCAATGGTGTATGATTTAATCTATAAGCTTCCGAGAATACATTAGTGCAGAACTAAGTGGTCTAAAATTGCTATATATCTGCCAAGGTCATTGGCTTCAGCTAAGTTATAGCCCTGTAATCCCGTTTCTGGAATCTGACTGCCAAGTCTTATATTATCTCACGGTTTATCTCCGGTTAGCAAAGCATAGTTTTTAGATTGAACTTTGTAAATTTCCCCAATTCGACGAAGTTAATATGCCAGAAGTTACATGACATCATTATTAGATACATTTTACTACTTGGCTCGCATTTTTAAATTCCAGTGATTAAATTTTGTACCTACCAAAAAGCTTATGGAGAACTAACAGAATCCCATCTGAAGACCTGAAGGGTTTCTAAGCCATTTGACAGACGGTCCAATTCATGGTGAAGTGGGTTACCATGGAAGAAGAATATTGAAATAAATTAAAAATAAAACTAAATATATTCATTTTGGTTCCAAACATCAACTCAATATTCTTCGCCCATCGGCAAAAGTAATGCTCATGGGTAAACCAGAAGAACAAGTTTATGTAGCTCGGAACTTAGGGTTGTATGTAGATTGTGATTTAAAGTTTGAGAAACATATTGCTAAGTCAGTTAGAACTTGCTTTTATAAGCTAAAAATTTTATACCGTATAAGACCTTTTATAAATGAAGCATTACGCATTCAACTAGTGGAATCTCTTGTTCTATCGCATTGTTGTTCTATTGCTAAAACTAAGCGTCTCATTCAAAGAGTACAGAATGCTTGTGTACAGTTTTGTTTCAAAGTTTCATTAAGAGGTCACGTTACACCATTCCTTAATTCTTAATTCCTGCATTCTATTTTAAAAATGAGACATCGTCAAAAACTACATTTAGCTTGCTTGCTTTTTGGTGTTATAAATAATAAAACACCTTTATATCTCTACGAAAAGCTTTCGTGGATGTCAACAAGATGGTCGCTCGGTTGTAGGCAAGGCTCGGTGCAGCTCGCTACTCAGCAGCATTGTTCGGCTGCCTTCAGGGGTAGTTTTCGTTACGCTGCATCGAAGTGCTGGAATAACATACCGCCGCCGATAAGGATGCAATCTGTATTTGGGTTCCGAACAAATTTAAAAAAATTCTTATTTGACCATCAATTTCGCCAGAGAGACCTTAAATACGATACAAGTATTTTATAGTATTATAATTCTCGAATGACGATTAGTAGTACGTTATAACAAACCACTACCAATTTATCATTTCGGCTTGTTCGTCCCTTCTGTACGTTGTTTTTTTTTGTATGTTTGTTTTCTTTTATTTATTTGTTATTTGTAATTATAACAATGTTCATACACTAGTAATAATTATTTTGTATAATTTTGATGAACGTTTACTGTTTTAATTTGCATTGTGGAGCTAAGCCGTGGCATCACTTAAAGGTACTTGCGGAAGATCAGCGCTGGTTGAGAAAACTAGCATTATGCTGAGCAAGAGCTTTTTTAGGACAACACAATGAATTGTAATATTTATATTATCATGTAAGACTTTTTGTATCTTGTCCTAAATAAATATTTTTTCTTTCTTTCTTCTTTCTGAAATAATGAAAGAATGACATTCGTTCAGTAAAAATGTAACATTGGAAAGATCATAACTTTTGCATAACTATATGGCACCACAGGTTGTTCTACTCTCGTTTAGTAGTGTTGTATTAACATGATTTTAATATCTTGTTTTGGTAATATATTATATTTAAAAGTCTGTTTCTGTGTGTTTATTTCGTGATTTCGCTTGTTTTATATGGTTTTAGATTTTATATAGAGATATATCTTATCTTTATATATCATATAAAGGAATACTCCGGTGGTTCGGGCATGTGGAAAGAATGTATGATGAAAGAATGACTAAACTAAACACAATGCAAAAGTGGATGGATGCAGAAGTCGTGGAAGGCCACGACACACCTTCCATGATCAAATTGATCGTCTACTAGCAGAAGGTGATGTCAGGAGCCTTAAGAACAGACGAGCATGCATGACAAGAACTATGAATGTCAAAGAAGCAAGTGAGGTGTGTACGAATAAGCCTAAATGGCGCTCTGTTGTTCGTGCCTACCCCGCAAGGGACCTGGCGTGAAGTTATGTATGTATGTATGTATGTATGTATATCTTATAGATCAATTCAGTCTAAAATTGAATATCTTACCAAGTGTTCTACCATATTTGCAACGAGGAGTGTTTTGACGAACTATTTGATTTGGTGCTTACGTCGCCATTTACCATGGCACCACTCACCAGCAACTAGGTTTTCATCCAGATTTCCCAATCACTTGGAAATGATGCACTGTACATGTCGCACGCTCCTTCATGCCATACGCGAGCAAGCTGTGATATGACATCCCCCCGTTATTTTATTAGAGCGCTACAATATGGGGCACTTCAAAAAAGGCGTAAACACGTATTTAAAGTATCAAAGAGGTAGGCAACTTATCGGTTTTCTTGATGTTGCTTGTGTGCATAAGCGACGGTCACCAATTTCCATCAATTGGAATTCGTCTGCCAGTTTGTGTACAAACGAACATAGAAATCTTTATTAATTTAAGTATTTGACTAAATTGTGCATAACACAAATGTAATTCGCCAGTCTCCTTTAATGCAAAGTAGAGGCTCCGGGTTCAATTCCTGGTATGGCAAATTTCGAAAATGAATTTTCTCCGTTATTTACTATGGTCTGGGTGTCTGGCTCCAGAGTAGTCCGTTATATATATAGTATATGACCCATAACACAAGCGTAACTTGCTTAATTTGGGGATATAAAGTGTGTGTTTGTCTGTCGATTAAAAAAAATATTTACGATACGTTGCAAAGCAGTGCATGAAATAGGAAGTTAAAATTTTCTTTGTTGGAAATTTGTTCAGAAAGAAACTTTTGATTTTTTAAATAAATTTAACACAGATATATGTTTCAACTACCGATCGAAAAGTATGTTGTTTATAATAAGTAATTTATTTAGGGTTCAGTAACCAAAAGAGAAAACTTTGGACTTTTTCCGCTTCTTTGTAATACCGAGGTTCGGTCGCATTAGCAGCATATTAATGGGCTGGTGTTATTAATTTATATAAAAGGAAGCTATACTGGTACAACGGGTATGTTTACATTTCATGTCCTTATTTCCCTATCTTACGCTGGAGTTAAAACGGTTTCAATAAAAACAGCTCTTTATTATACACAGTAAATTGTAGGTACAAAAATCGTTACCATAAGGCATACAATTGCAGTGACCGAAAAATCACTTCTTGGTTGTTCAACACTAAAATTTTCCAGTTTACGATCACTTGCGCAATAAAACAATCAAATTATAAGTATATAGCGTTTCTGAAACATCATAAAATGAGCTTTTATCTACTTAAAGTTTATTAAGTAGGTATATATTAAAACAACACAATGTGGAAATATTATTTTACGTTTATTATAAAAAAATGCGTTTTTAAACATTTTGCTCCTTTAATTATTGAGTTTTATATTTTTTAAACTTTGCTATATTTTAGTATAAAAGTATTCATTTTTAATCCCGTTATAGAAAATGCCTATGTACGAAAATTTTATCATCATCACATCATTTTAAAATTTTATTGCTAGAGTTCAGCAGACAGGCAGATGGCCCAACTGATGGAAAGCGGTTACTATCGCCTATGGACATTTGCAATACCAAAGGTGCTACAAATGCGCTGCGGTTCAAATAATAATAAATAAATCGCCAGATAAACACACATCATACCTACATAATTATATTCCCAAGTTAAGCTTAGTGCGCAAGGTATGAATTGCTGTAGGTATTATAGTATCAGTTATGGGTATTAAATTTTATTTTATAATTAAATGATATAAATGAAACCGTACTTCACGGAACGATATACAAGGAAAAGCTTTTATTTTCTCTTTAAGTTCAATGCCGTTGTTATATAAAAATGAGACACCGGTCAATGCAAAGAGCGATAATGCGCCAGAAAGATAGACTGCGTCCGCGCGACCTCGCTTCGGAATAAATGCCGTAATTAAGTGAAATTATTATAATTCTCTTTCACAGTTAAATGGATGTCACAATATCGTGCCCTTAAGTAATCTTAAATTCATTAAATATTTTGTATATATCTTGATTATCAACAGTAATGGTGTTGCCTGTTCATTTCTGTTTCGTTGCTCTTAACTCACTGACATAAAAATATATTGGTTTTGCTTAAAACGATACTTGCCAAGTAAAAATAATATTAAAGAAGTAACAATGCGAGTATATTATATACATGAAGGCTTCCTACCTTTAGAAAGCTTAAAGGATATTTTTCATTTCGCTTATTCTGAAAGTAAGCTTGGTGTTTCCTAATCCAGGGGTAAAAAAAGCACTTTTCGCCCCTAGGAAGCGATTCCACCTTTTATCAAAAAATTTAGAAAACTATGCGAACATGCGAGTCATATAACTTATTTTAAGCCACTACTAAATTGAGGCATAAATGGTAATAAAAAGTATCCTATATTTCTAACATTATTATATACTTATAAATACTTTTCACTAAATTATTATTTAATTTACATAAATTTTAGCTAAATACTAAAGTACTATTATCAGTGACAAAAAAAATATTGGCGGGTAGAATGTCACAGAAAAGAGGCGTTTCATATGTGACGTGCGTGATGACGTTTCATCAGGTTTAGATGTGGATTTAACGCCTGATTTTATTAGAAAATAGTTGTTTGTTTAACTAATCAGTGTTTATTTACTTTCCACATATTTGAAATAAAAAGCGGAGTGTTTCCTGGAAAGGCCTATTTAGGCACTAGGATTCTTAGCGCCTTATTCGTTCCCTCTTTTAAAATGACTTGGGCTTTTTATAAAGTTTCAACTATTGTTGATTGCAATGATTACAAATCAGCTGTAATAACAAATTTATATTAATTTAAAAAACTCTAGGCTGCTTGGTATATCTTGAATAATCAAAGCGGACATGTCAAACATATAGAAAGATACTTGTATAATAAACTTTAATAAGAACATTTAAAAAGGATTAAAATATTATTTTTAATTTGCTAGTAGAGCTCTCATTGTTCTAATATCTACCTGATTTGATAATATTACTACTACATAATTCCAAATTGGTTTTTCGGCACCCCTTATTAAAATAAAATAAACATTTTTGCTTAACTTTTCAGGTGTGCTACGCGGAAAATCAGCACCGGAGTTAAATCATATAGTTTCTATTTACTTTTACCATCAAAACCTAAATGTGTTACATGTATAGAGTACTTTATTGCAAGACATAATAATTTAGGTTAAAACGTATAATAATTATGTACAATGGAAAATAAAACCGATCTCGTCCACTTGCACCTGCATTCACAGACAGTCCGACGCCATATTTCAACGTAATAACGAAACTCCCGTTTCAATGGGATAGAACATGCAATATTTATGATAATAATAATAAATTTATGTGGCAAAAATTAATAACGAAATTAATTTCTGAAAGCTCTTTATTTACAACATATATATAATGTAATATTTGTCATTGTTAGTATGTGGAAGTTTTATTTATCTCCCTTCAATGTTAATTTTTCTTTAAATTTAATTGTTCGTCCTAATATTTATTAAGTTTCTCTAATTTTTGTACTCTATTTTATGGGAAGTTGTGCGAAATAAAAATACATTTAACAGGAATTGGTTTGTCTGGAATTTTTGACACTTCTTCGTGGTTTTGAAAATGAAGTAATTAATTCTAAGAAATTTACTGTACTATCTAACTATATTTTCAATTAAAGCGATTATATCATTTGTAATAGTTCTCGTTATTTGACATCAGTATTTGAAATCCTACATTTGACTGAGACTGGACTTACCAGCCCAAGTTATTTCAAAAAACTCCAAAAAATATTAAATTAAATAAAATCTGAATTTTCCTAGTTATGGCTTTGGCTACCCGTACAAACTTTAAAATGTAGTTTATTCTAGCAACGAACTTCACATAAAAACTTTTGTATAAAAATACTCTGTGTGTACATAGCTATTTAAAAAAACAACTGGAATACACTACGTATATAAACGATGGAGAACACGATGCATTTTTCTTGTCTGTTTGTTTGGGATTCACGCAAAAACTACTAAACCGATTTCGATGCGCTTTTCGGTGATCAACAGCAAATTTTTAGACTTAAAAACTGCGCTACTTTTTATTTTGGGAATCTCGTGAGGATTAGTCTGCGAATGATTTAAATTGTCCAGATTAAAAAAAATCCAATGTGATTTTTCACTGATTTCTTTATACCGCGAACCCCGCGGTTATATCCCGGGAGCGGTTTGTAGTTGTTAGCGAGCATAAAAAATTCTTATCCCAACACAGGTCGCACTAAAACGATAGCGTACATTCTTTTCATTCTCCAAAACTTTGTGTCCGGAGAATCCCGTGGGAATTTCAAGTCAAACTTTTACGAAGTCGCGTACATATCCTAGTATATCTATATTCTATATAATATAATCGTTCTATATGCTTCCATTAGACAGTGCAGTGCAAGTAGCTTTAAATGTCACCCGAAATTATTAATCAGCTGAGAAATACACCAATCGCATCTGTTATCAGTCCATTATGGTTTCAAACAAACGACGCGGCTTAAAGCTTTTTAATCGAGTGAGAGTCGTGAGTCCTCGCCAAAGTAATTAGCCGAAGAACGGATTGTGCGGCTGACCGCGTCATAGAGTAAAAATGAAAGCAGTAAAACGCAAAGCACTGCTGCATTTTTAACGTATTTATTTAAAAATACATGTAGCTATATCAGTGCATCTTATAATTATTACACATCATTAACTGACTGATTGATTGGTTGACATCAACGCACAGCCCAAGCTTTTGGGGCTAGGATCGTGAAAATTTGCATACGAGACATTTCTATGCCACAGGTGCGAAAGAAAGAATTTTGAAAATTCAATCCTTAAACGGAGGCAGAAATTTGTTTAAAATTCTTCATTTTTAGAGTAAGAAGAACTAAATGTACATACCTGTTTCTGGTTAAGAAGAAATTTACACGTTTATCGGTATTTTATTTTTGAGTATTTAAACCCAACGGGATGAAAAAGGGGATAAAGTTTACTCATACTATGTTTATTTTTAAATTACGCGAGTGAAGCCGATAATAACAGCTAGTATGAGATAAATATCAACATAGTTTGACAGATCGCCATGAAAGTTGAGATGTTTGAATACGGAATATAAATAAATAAATAATAGACAGACAAACAAACATATTGTAAATCCCCAAATTAAGCAAGTTACGGGTAATATACAACGGACTACTCTAGGGCCGATCCCAGACACCCAGACTATAGTATATGCGTTTCCTAAATTCATCATACCAGAAACCGAACCCAGAGCCTCTTGCAGTGAGGTAGCCGGCAATGGTTTAGCCCGCTCATCTACAGAGGCCGTCAACACTTCCAAAATTTCCATATGTCTATAATCAATATATTTTCACGCCATCTCATTTGCTATATCTTTCTACTTGGTGCTGCACTGCATCATTTTCTATACCGCTACATACAGAATATTCATTTTAGAATATTCTCTATATTAATAAATAAAAATGTACAGTGACGGAAAAACGTGTAGGTACGTACGCCAGGTTTTACTAATCTTGTATATAATAAAAGTCACGTTATGTTACCCGCTACTAAAGTATGAGACACAACTAAGGGCCGATATTTCTTTCATTGCATAAAAGTTGTCGGTCATATAAATTATAATCTGAGTGAGTTCGAAAATGAAACCATTCAACTGTTTTATTCATAGAACTGACATTTATATTTTACCCATGTTATACTTTATTCTGTGAATATTTTTTATGTGGTGGTTGAAAAATAGCCTTTGATGTATCAAGATTAGGAAAAACGCTTCGGTACTCACTACATTAGTTGACAAGCAAAAAAATAATAATAAAAAGTTCCTATTTCTTTCTATTTAATCGGGTGGTCATTTCACTGCCAATAATCAAGGATGACTGTCCAGATTCACAGTGAGACACCTCATTGCATGAATTATGCAATACAAAATAGAACAGTTACTTTGGCTTGTCATTATGCACACGATAATTTCAATGAAAGTAGCGTATACTTACGTAGATGCATATATACGTATCTATCGTACAATCTTTTTACAATCAGTCCATTATATGCCATTCAATTATTTATTTCTATAACAAAACAATTTCCGTTTACATGCATAGAAAGTAAAATACACACGATGATTCTAAATAATGCTAGGCCTGTATTTGCAAAGATATATGAGGTACGTAACTCACATTTGTTATATAAATCAAACAAATTGGAGGGTGGACGCCATCAGCCAAGTGATGTCCGCTCCTGGACGTATGCCTCCAGAAGTTTGCGCACCATAGCCTTTCTTCTTCTTTCCTCGTCCAGTTACCGGGAATCTCGATCGTATCTTAATTTCATCAAACTGAAGGGCTTTCTACATATTATACGGTGTTTTTTCATACGCGATAGATTTATTTAAATATAATATTTGATTTTTTATGTATTAAATAATAAATTATTAATTTAAAACTTTAGATTTAATGTTCCTTATATTGGCTACGGTATTCAAATATTATTTAATATTAGTAATTGATTGCAAAAATCGAGTATGTTCTGTGGGAGTTGATTTATGTGTGTGATGCTTCCTTGGTGGATAACCTCTGTGGTAGACTGGTGAAGCACATGGGTCTATCACCGCGGGAGCTAGGCTCGATCACTTGAGAGGGGAGTACAACATAAGACGAGGAGTGTTAATTGTATTCTTGTAGTATACCTCTTTCATTTCTTCTCTTAATTTAACTTGAACTATATATACAAAATCCTCATCGTTTGTGATGTACACACCAATATTCTAATCTGTATTAAATATATTTACACGTTAATGAGATTAGACATTTTTAATGATATAGATATATCTATTACACAGCATCACGTTCATATACTGACCATATGTTATAATATAGATAGATAGATAGATAGATAACACTTTATTGTACACCATTACAGAAAAACTTACGAACTAGTATTATTATAGTAGGGTACAAAGGGCGGTCTTATCGCTAAAAAGCGATCTCTTATAGACAACCCGTGGCAAGAATATTCCGATTACAAGTGGCGATGGTGGTATACATAATTATTGTACTATTACTTCAATTTTATTAATAAATATATAACTATACTATATATACAAATATACACATAAGTTATAATATATATTTAACTGTATTAAATTTAAATTATACATCAATAAATTGGTGGATGAAACGTGACGCAAGTAGTATTAAATTATATTTTAAGGAAAAGAAATGTATACGTTTTCTTAATATGGACTTCACTCCATGATTCGTACGACCCTGTGACTATATATGACTAACCCACTACTAAAGGCTTCCTAATATTGCCACATATTCACAGATTTAATTCTCTTACGGATATCCTAGGTAACCTATGTAGGTCAAATACAGTGAGACATTTTTACGTTTGACTTTATTACATCTTTTGTATAACTAGGAATATTATTTGTATTTCTATAAACAAAAATTCATTCATTCCTAATTTCATTGCTGATCTCTTCTATTTATACGAGAAAACACTAAGACAATTCGCTCTATAACTGAATGACTTTAAATTTAAGGAAAACAATAATGGCAATTTAATTTTATTCTTTGATGACTTTTAACCGAAATTGTTGTCAGTTTGTGACAAATTGTGCGATAAGCGGAATAAGAAGAAAAATTTCGTCGAACGAATTGTCGTAACTGGGTGACCGCGCGCCGTGTAGCGGCCGACGAGTGTTGCTTTAACGATTCAGATATTTTAATTGGTACCTGAATATTTTTAAATCATTCCGTTTGTGTCGAAGATTCATACTACGTTCGTAACAAGTATTAAAATAAAGTGGAACTGTACTATGTCTTACACATACCAGTATATCTACACGTGTCAATTTTACTGAGCGATTTTCCGAAAGCGACGGTTTAGGCCCTCAAGTCTCCTGTACTGTTTAGTTTCTCTTCATATTATAGCCACTTACTCTCGCTATTTAGAAAGATTACTTGTTACCTTTATTTAAATAAATCGCTAATATTTAAGACATGACTTAATGGTTACCGTAAATTTTAAAGAACACTGTTTATAACTAACTCTCTTCCTTATTCTAGCTAGAAACTGTCTTACAATGTTTGCCAAATCTAATTTGTGAACTAATTACGCCGTTTGAGTACATATATTCAAATACTCAAATAATAATAAATACTTCAAATATTAAAATCAAATACGAATTACTCCATACTAATTAATAAACAAACGTGTAAAGGACTTTGTTTTGACTCGTATTGTTCCATCTTTACTATACTAATAATGAGATAAAAACATAAGACTTTAATTCCATTTCTTAAAAAAAAATATATATAGAAATTTACAGACATTTGCACTTTGTTAATGTAAACGAAAACTAAAAATAAATTACACCTTGGGGTAAATACTAGCTTATAATAATTATACTACAGTTACAATCGTGGACAATGGATGGCGTGGCAGGGAAGGACCGTTGTAACAGGACTTGAACTTATAGACAAACAAAAAACAGCGACGGGCAAGGCCATAGATTGTAACTATTGATTAAGTAGGAAATATATTGCTATCAGACAGAACATATTATTTCCATCCATTGCCATCGAACATTTTTTTGTTTGCAAAGAGATTCTAACATTATGTTTTAGAATAGGATCGCGCTTACGGACTTATTTATAGTCTTGCTGATATCTATAAATTCGACCATATGTCAACTTGAACTGCAAGCGAAAAACATTTTACATACGTCGAAAGATTTTCTTATTTTATGTCGTTGTGACTTAAGTGCTCAATTTTTATAAATGACTTAATCAAAAGAATTCATAGTGTCTGTGTGTCACATTTTTATCTCAAATCCTTTCTCTAAGTCGACCTGGATGAAATTTGACATGAAAGTGTAGTCTACATAGCGCTACATAATGGTTGTAGTACAACCGCGAAACAAGTAAAACTTAGGGGTAGCTGCCATACATATTCCTATACAACATAGGGTTGAAAAGCCTTTTTTCAATGTACATAATTGTGAAGGTTGGCTCGGTAATAAACGTTAAAAAAATTACGACGATGTTCTTTAATGACTCTTTTTATTTAAGTCAATAGGTGCATAGATATTAACTTCCAAACTCGTAAAAATTGTGTCTTTAGTAAGAACATATTTTTGTTTGCAAACGCCTGTATATTAGGCAATAAATAAATTTAAAAAATCTTGATTGATTATCTTCTTTCAGCTTATATAGAATAGAGTAATAAACACTAGGTTACGATTTCACTAATGACTATTAGTAAATAATTTTAATAACTATATTTTAAGTTTACAGTTACAAAATCAGACTGAATATTTACTATGGATATAGTTTAGAGGTTCTGTTTATTATGAATGATTGATAAAGCGACTACTGTTGCGTGCGGTAAGGCCGGCTTAATTAAATTTGAATTAGTTGCGAGCGCTCATCGAATCCATTACAATTCGTACTCTTAATAATATTAGTTGCTTTTGGCCAGTTAAACTTGTTTATTATCACTATCGTTAATACTTATTATTATTAAAAACGCTGAAGCACTGAGTCTAATGGTTGTTTGCATTTGAAAGGTGGTATCATCACTATCCACCGTGTTTGTCCAAAGTTTCAAATATGAATATTCTTAATGTGCATGTTTCATAAGGATATTTTCACCGTCAGCAGAGTAAAATAATCTAATAGAATATGCACATTAGGTTAATAAAAGTAACTTAGTGGTACATGCTCTCAGACAGAATTCAAACACACATCATTGGAGTGAGATGTGTGTGTTTTAACCACGATTATTTTTTTGTACTAGTGTCCGTCACTTAATTCATACAGTTCATGTGGGAGATGAACTATATATTCATAATTATCTTGTAAACCCTGCAAGATGACAAATAAAAAAACGATTTGATTTTAAGATAAATTACTGTTTCAAACGCAAACATTTTCATTACAACCCATAAAGCTTTTTAGAACCTATTCGAGACAAACTTTCAAATAGACTGAGATATCTACTAAAATTTTAAAAGTTAACATTTATGAGAACGCTACAATTAAATATAAGTCTCCGTATAAATTTTGATAAATATTTTGTACATCATAGGCAGATACTTTAATTATCGTCAGATACTTAATTTTATTAAAATAGGGTAATAGAGCAAAAAGTGCAGAAAGCGATCTATTACCAACAAGTTTCTATCTATGTTTAATTTGCAGTTTTTATACTTTTATTAACCGTTTCAATGGCTTTATGCAAGTAATATAAAATGAAAAACTAGGAATACGCTAGTAATTACGATATTATCGCTACTGAATACATTTTAAAGCTAATTTATTTCCATTGGCAATTTCAAAGTTTATTTTTTTATAAAGCTTCGTTAATTTTATGAACCGTTAATATTCTATATTAGGCCCTTTTTTATACAATTTTATTAAATAAAAATTCCACAAGGAATTTAATAATTTTAAATGACATTTAAAAATAGATACAACAAGATTAAGCCTTCTCGGCAATTTACCCGTAGAAGTTAGAGAGTTAGGGTCAGTATTCGACTGATTGACTTCTGTGGGACTGTGACTACAGATAGATTATGCAATAAAGAGTAGGTTTAGTTTTTTTTACACTGCGTTGAGTTACCGCAAGCAGTCCAGTGAGATATCAAGGAGGATGTAACTCTTTGTTTGATATATGTAGCAAACTCTAAGCGGTAATCCATAATAGATAGCATCTCGATAAAAAAGCGTCAATCAAAAGAATATATTGATAACATAACCGTCTTTTGTTTACATTTTCTAGAGAGAAGATGAAAGGAATGTCTCAAGACTGAGCTTCAATACAAAATATGCATGTATTGAGTAATTTGTGTCTTGCTTAGTGCGTATATAAATAGCGCATCAGTGCATTACGGCTGCACTCAAACATTAAACCGATGTCTATAATCAACATCACCGACTGATGTAAGCACTGAATAAGCATTATCTTCGCTTTTCCCGAGGTACGTGTACAATGTACATCCATTCAAAATAATACGGTCAATCTAGCGCAACGTGTATTATGCATTGCCAATGATCTACGTAATGTTTCTTATGGATCCTATATAATGCCAGTTTTCAAACATAACCATTACTTTGTATTTCCGTATTTCTGCTTAATATACTGCGTAATAAAAACGATAGTTTGAGATGAAAGTTCAATAGAGTTCTAGTTAGTGAATGGTCTAGCATCTTGCATAATTTCCAAGCCCTTTATCAACGGGCTGGGCCTTAGATATTCTAAATGCACGGGCGCTGCGCTGCTAAGCACGAGTCAAGCGACGTGGCGCGATGAACGTGTGCGATACCATTCATTAGGCGGCAGCGGGTTGCTCTCGCGTCAAATTAGCTAGAGCCGCGCTTAATTAGACAGTGCAGCGTCGCATCGGCCCACAACTCTTGTCCTCCGCACCCGCCACACTATCTACTATCATTTTGTCTACAACTTTGTAGATTTTGTTTATCTTTCACGTACCGGTATAACGATACGACTTACCTATGTGCTGAATGCATTAACGACGATCATCAAGTACAAATACAAGAATATAGAATGACTTTGTGCTACAGGTCCAACATTAGTGTATCCAACACTAGTAAGGCAGATAGAGATCTGCCTTACCTAATGATCCAAGAGTACGGAGATATAAAAAAAGCCCTATAAGCCTATTTTAGCCAGATATATAATATAGGATTTAGTACCGGAAAGCGGGTAAATTTTTTCGACACATGAATTTCGGAGTCAGGAGTCTTACTGGCTGAAGATAGTGTGTGATTTTTTTCAAACAACTATAAATCATTTATGTGTGGCTTTCAAACATATATTAAGAAACTGAATAAAGGTCATATTATATATGTTGAGTAGACCTTGCGTTTGTTGCGATTGGACGAAAAATATATGTACGTATTAAAAATAACAGTGATTAATGATTAAAGTTGTAATGAATAAAACAATCATCACTAATTCGTCCACAGTCATTACTTTACTCAATAAAGGTTGCATGAAATATATTTTTAATTACAATTTCCATTCATGTAGGGTTGGTTATTATTTACAGTCTCGCTTAAAAATTATGTTATTTTTAAATCTAGCGTGAATTTTTGTATTTAAGAGTTATATTGTTAGAGGCAGAGTTATAAGAATGAATGCATAAAGGGGATCCTCAAGAACAAACAAATTAGAATTTTATGTAACGAATCGTACTGTAAAAGAAAAATAAAAATAGAATGCCAATTACATTGGGTAGGTGACACATTTTTAACTTATCACGAGTAAAGGAAAATGACTTTATATTTTATTTATCACAGATATTCTTGTAAATATACAAACTATAATAAATACAACCCTACCTTCTCTTCTTTTGATTCTCTCACTAGACGCAAAGGTTTGCTGGAACATAACAAGTAGTAGTAGAGTTACTTGTACGCAAAAGCGTGCAATAAATAATGAAGTATTTTATGTCATTAACCTCTGACAGACTTGTACCTGCTATCGCCTCATCTATCCGAGACACCAATTACAAACGCGACAAACAATAATAATTGTAACGCCTTGTTTGACAGATGCCGACAGCATCTTGCCGTATTACGAACCAGTTAGACCACTGGGCACGCGATGATCGTTTTATTTAAAGATGAATACGATAAACATTTTCAATAATTATAAAGAGTAAATTATGTACGTACTATAATTATTGCAATACAACAACCATTATTTTAATGTATAGTCGTTTAACACAAAGGTATTTTTCATACATACTATTTACATTTTAAATAGGAGATATCTAGACGTATGCCAAATTCCACATCTCTAGCCTTCTAAGTGTCTGAGATAATCAAGCTACACAAATAGACAAAGAGACATCGGAATTACCCCATATGAGCTAAATTTTTGTTTTATTCAGATATCAAGACCCTAAAGATTATCTTTATGTATACGATTTTAAATAGTAACGAATCGTGAGTTAATAACTATTTAAGTCTTGGAACGTTAATATATATATGCCCTGAAGAAATAAAATTTAGAACCCGATTGCAGCGCCATCTACGGGATCCAATTGTGAATCTAAACCATCCTCGAATTCACTTGAACACACACAAAAAAATTATATTCAATTCATAGATACGCCTTTTCCTTGTAGAAATTTCTAATAAACAAGTTGGTAAAAAATATGTCATTTAAAGGCTTTAACGTCAGCAAATTGTAATTAAAAAAAAATGTTTTATCCATATTTCAAGTCTGCAGCTTTGTATGTCTAATTGTGAATAATCCTATAAATGTATGTATAGAGGAACAATTAGCGTAATTACAAGAACGGTTCCAAGGGGCAGGTGCAGAACACCGACGTGTACTCATAATTCCTGGTAACGGAATTGGCTTAAGGCGGTACTAGGGAAACGTGCTAGTGGGCTGCAAAATTACTGCTCCACTATTACGGAACGAAGTACATATATATATACATTCTAAGCGATATTGCTATATAGAATTACATATTGTACGGTATCAGTAATCAATTCTTTTGTATAGTTGGCAATACAACGTGTTATTTTATGGCCAGTTTCTGTATTCTAATGGCCGTTCATTTATTAGACTATTGTTTAAAATTTAAGTTCCATTAAGTTATGTCAAAATTCAACCGATGGTAAGGTATGTGAATAAAAAGTAAGATATAGGAACCCGCCGTAAGTCAATTCTGCTCTGTTATATAATAATATGTTCGTTCGTCTCAGGCGGTGCAGCAGGAAATGATAGGCGTTATTTTTCATAATGAAATAAAAAGACTAATTTGCTGGTGTTACACAAGTAGACGTATAGGTACTCGGTACTCTTTAGAAGACCTTTGAAGATTACAATTTTGAATGTAATTTGGATGTTTTTATGATGATCAAATGACTGGACATCGCCAGTCGCAGTCACGTTAACCTTTATACACGACAGTCACGATAATCTATTGGCTAGAAATTTCCTTCAGATTTTAATATTTTATTGTATGAATTCAGCAGACAGGGAGACGGCCTAGCTGATGGAAAGCGGTTACCATCGCCTATGGACAGTTGCAACACTAAAGTGCTACTGCTCTTTTAAGGGAAACTGGAACCCTGCCACTAATAGCGAGATACAACCCAAGGTTGTTATGGCGGCATACTCTAGACCAGGGATGGCAGCCATCCAGACAGGATAAAGGACCCCCTACTACTTGGCTGTGAGTTGTTTTGTCGTCTCTTACGACAGGACGCCCGGCCGCGTAATTTATATACTACGAGCCCATAAAACCTTCCAAACTTCCCAATTTTATTTCACCAAGAAGGTTTCACAAAACTTTATGTCGAAGATTCCTCCATAATGCTTGCTTTTACTATCAACACGTGGTGCGGGCGCGATACAATGGCCGGGAGGAGGCAAAGGGACGTGGAAGAAGAAGCAAGGGAAGAGTAACTTACCTCGCCACCAGTCCATCGCCACTACAATCGTCCCCTGAGTGTTCACACACTCGCTATTTGCTTATGAGCATTAAATTAAATTATAATGGTTTATTTTCTATGTGCGTTGCAACAATTTCACTATAAGTATATTGCGGTGACCGCACTGACACTAAGTTCAAAAAGTTTTGTTTTGCGCTTTATTCATTTAAAGTTTATTATTTTCTTAATGGCGACGATGGGGAGGTAGAATGTATAAGGAGGTGTTCCTCGACGCAACCATGTGGTAACTAGAACATACAGCGGTGCATGCTTCGCAGCTTCAGGGCTTTCCGGCCTGGATTCGGACCTACGTTATTGGAATATTATACGCTGGAAGTAATAATAAACGCGAATATTTTCCCGCTATGAAAACACGTATTTGTTACTTCCTTAACTTAAGCCATAAGCTTGATATGTATTTTGTAGGAAGACTTCCAAAAACATGTCAAGAAACATTATATATGTCTATAGGCCTTCCGTCATCCATTATTAATAAGAAAGAATAGACATAAACAATTTTTGCATTTTGTAAAAAAATCCAACTAGTTCATTCTGTTGGTGTGCACACAACGAACTAGTAACTAGCACATAGTGACCCATAAAATATGTATGTATATGTGTTTAGATACCAACAATTCTATGCCGGGTAAATGGAATAGTTTTGAAGATTAATTATTAATTAAAACTATTGTTTAAATAATTCGAACAATTACTTGATTAATAATAATATAATAACCTAGAGAACTAACTCATTCGCACTCGGCTGTAATAGAGTTAATTTTCGTGATTTGTAGAAGGCACGTTGTTGGCAAATCTCGCAGCACATAAATTTGCCAGGTTCCGTTGTGAAAGCCAATATTCTTTGTGGTGTTGGCGAGTTCTGTTTCTAACATTAAATAAATTACACTGATATTACAAAAACAAATCGGTTTAGTGATTTCATGGACACTATCGATTTCATCAAATTCTATTCTTAGTTTTAATTTCCTAAATATCAAGAACCACAACCTACATATTTTCATACTACAAGATTAAAGGTAGCCTCCATCACACTACAAAGGATTGAAAAAAACAGTGTACATACATAGTCGTGTGAGGTGTTGTTGGTCAGGTCTTGAAAAAAACCTAATGATGTTTCTTAATTACTGTTTCAATTAAGGTATACATATATAATAATAATAATAGATTGTAAGATATTGACTTCCAAAGTTGTGTAAATGGTGCGTATCTAATTTTCAAACTGCAAGATGGAATATTCTGAAAAAATTATGCTTTAAAAATATTTTCCCTGAAAGTTGTTTTGAACTATATCCATAGTATTTGAGGAATGGGATTTTTTTTAAATTTAATGTTTTTATGGTTCCGCAGCCAAATAACGAAAATAATCGAGAGTTATCACTTCTTAGGGTTTCGCCTTCCTTGTGCGCAGTGCCAACAATTTTAAATATTGGATGTATTATACCGAACCTGAGTTTGCCCCGCTTCTATGTCACCAGAAGTTTTTTACTTACAGAAAAACTTGTTTGCGTTTTTTTATATATACAAACCGTCAGGGAAAAATTATCTAACCGATAGTGAAAACCGCTTAAACGTTAAATGCTTGGTTAAGCGTTAACAGATGTATAGTTTGTTATACCATGTAAAGAAGTAATTAAGTTTAGTATAATAAAGAAAACTTATATTGTATTCTGCCTATAATCCTTTCAACTATATATACTATACTACTAATACTATAAATAGAATACTAAGTCTAGGTTATTAAAGCCAATGGGTAAGGTTCTCAGAGGGCTGGTTGCGTTGATAGTTCATAATGTATGTATACTCTGATGTAAATACATAGCTGATATTATTATATATTCCATTAAGTAAAAAAATGTTTGTCATTAAATTACTGTATATTTATTTGTAGGTAGGGCATACTCGTATATCTTGTGTACCACTAACAACGTAGTATTTTATAGCAGAAAATCTATTAAGGTATCATGTTCACAACATCTTGCTTGACTAACAAATTTGCAATTACGAATAGATATCTCGTTATTGGTTGAGATTGGCATTCGACGTCTGCCCACGTACGAAGCGGACCCCTGCAGCCGATGCTTTGGTGCTTACAAATTTATGGCTCTATTCAAAAAGAGAAATTATAGTTGCATTTACAATCGTGCATTAGTTCAAACAGTGCGCTTCCAATTATTTATATACTTACGGGCTTGTCCATTGCGCCCTCGAGCTAGTAGTTTCTCAACACTATTGGACGGCCATCATTACTAAGGTGTTACGTAACTTTAACACTATTCATTATTTTACTATAATTTGCATAACATCTGAAGCTTTAAATTTATGAGATTTCAAATTGATTTATCATTTGTGTACCTACAGATCTTAGTCTTGTCTTCTTTACAAGTATTTAATAAAAATAATTTGCGTAGGTATCATTAATTAATATTATGTTGCTGAATTTAAATATCCCTATTATTTTAAATGTTAAAGTAACAAGAGGCACGTATCGAGGTTTGAACCGCGGCCCAGCCGCAGGGAAAACTTTAGTTAATAAATAGTTTTGAATTTTATGTTTATGAAAGGCAACAAACTGTCATATAATTTTACTTAAAAACCGAAGTGAATTCGAAGTTTTCACTAAAGTTCTGTATTACAAAAAATATTTTATGAAATATAATATATGTCGATTTGTAAGATGTATACGATGTTTTATTATTAATCCAATCATGTTAACACAAACGCAAGGTAATAACTGATACCCGTTTAATTAAAGTTAGGTATGTTTTGTGTAATAAACAAAGCTCAACGTTTACACAAGGCATTAGTGTAGATGACTATTCGTGCAAATGGTAATGAGCTTGCCACTCCAGGATCTCATACAGTCGTCGATTTCAAACTATACATTTCAAAGTGACAATCTCGCTATCATCATAAATAACATTAGTATTATAAACATAAATTTATTGACCTGTGAATGAATTAGCTACTGTTATACACTTACATGCACTTTGGTATTTTATGTAGGTATGTATATTCAAAAACCAGTTAATATCAATAACGACATAAAAATATATAAAAGAGCTTAAATCTGCATACGATTTTAACGGTATTGTATTACACAAATATTTGAATAAATATGAAAGTGACTTTATTTAAATGAATGTTTGCACGTTCATCACGGCCTTAGGAACATGTTAATAAATATGAAATAGGTATATATAAGTAACATAGGATACGTTTTAATCTGAAAAAATAGAAACATAACCATTGTACGAAACCGATCCTTACACGAGTAAACCTGCGTGGTAAATTCAAGTTAGTTACAGAAAATTATAAAAATTTGATGATAATAATATGGGAACCGATCGACCAATACTGTACCAGGACTTACCACCGCACCTGTCGGTTTTCCACCGAGCATTATGAGTAACCGCAGAATCAATGGCGATAATTGCACACGGAACGGGCAACCAGTGGCTAACCGAAACTCATGCTCCACTTCAGCACACGTGTTTAATAAGCATTAAAATAATTGCTGCGCGGTTTTATACAAAGTTAATTATGATAATAATACCAAAATATGGGGTCTGTTGTGGGCACGTGTTACGCACCACCGCTTTCGACAATTTGTGATGTCCTGTGAATCACTGAGCATTTTTCCAAAATTACCGCGACAATTAAGCATGAAAGTTTGTAATACGTCGACAATAAATTACTATGTTCGATATTTCAGTTATGGATTTTCGTAACAAGTACACCTGTAACAGAACCAAAATAATAGATGCGGCTCACAAATTATGCTAGGTAAAGTGGGAGAGTACAAATATGTTGAAGACTGACTCTGCACTCTGACTGAGAGACCAGAGAGAGATAGAGACCGCATCTTGGTAACTTTGGTCTAAGTTATCCTCTAGTCTGCCGAACCTGTGAATTGACTACACGCTTTTGTCTTAAATTATTATATAGGTTGAAACAAGATTATGTCAATAATTTTATTTTGTGCAAGATATTTTATGTACTTTGGTCAATCGTATTCTACTCGTATTAAATTTCAGAATAGTGCCTAGCAAATATTTTGCACCTTGGCGTAGCTGAGGAAGAAAATGTACCATGAGCCGATGATATGATTGTTCAAAGTCGTGCAATACAATCAATATGGAAATTAAATTCAAAGTCTTGAATGTAGTATCAATATAGAATGCTTTACTTTCTCCAATTGGAGCTTTATTTTGTGTCTATGTGACCTACGTCCAGCAATGGATTATAATTGGCTGATGATAATTAAACAAGCGTATGAATTTGCAACATGCATAATGCTCGATTACGATACGTTACCGCGGCGCAGCTGGATGCTCAAGTACGCAACAGTCATTTAATCATCATTTCGATAATTTATAAGACTCTTGCGACGTGTTTTATCCGATGCCGCGGATGAATTTAATTTGGCTTTAACGGCGTCAGTATTCAAATTTATGTAATCAATCATTGAATTGTTATGAAAGTGTGTGATACGTGATTTCTCGGCCAAATTTGCATCATCATTGCAATCGGTATAGGAGCTCTTTGTATAGTTTTATACATTGTTTGTTTTTAGGGTTCCAATACAAAATATTTATGTTCTCACTATGGAAGCTATAACAGCTCTGCAATCATTGTTGGCGATACTAGTTTTCGTTGTTTTTGTGGCAACTCAATTAAAACTGTCAATTAACGTCGTATTAAAAAAACATTTCTTTAACTTAATCAGTCATACATTGATAGTTCTAACTGGTTGCTTATTAATTTTGTATCTGTCACGAATTTTGAAATCTTCAAGTGGGTAGTTTACCTATAAGCAAACATAGAAAAACCTAAATAGACTTTGTGTGTTCATATCTATGTGTAGTGTCAATTATTCAAAAATATATTTTTCGAATGTGATCTGTTTAGTCATTCTTTCGTCATACATTCTTTCCACATGCCCGAACCACCGGAGCATTCCTTTCCTTAACTTCACCCCGGCACTCTCTTTCAGACCAACTCTCTTTCTTACTTCGGTATTACGAACGCGGTCCGCGAGCGTCACCCCGCAGATTTTGCGCAGTGCTCGCATGTATGTATATGTATTCATCGAGTTAATGCTGCTAGCCTTCTAGGCACATTGCCCAGCGACAGCGGTCTAGCCGAGCTGGTCCGAC
This sequence comes from Dendrolimus punctatus, assembly GCA_012273795.1. Taxonomy (NCBI): domain Eukaryota; kingdom Metazoa; phylum Arthropoda; class Insecta; order Lepidoptera; family Lasiocampidae; genus Dendrolimus; species Dendrolimus punctatus. The sequence goes on from CM022536.1 coordinate 9,268,377, forward strand.
TGTAATTTAGTATTATAAATTTGTTAGTCAATTTCTTTTAGTTTGTGTTTTTTAATTATTCGATTTTTTTACAATTACATTCACTTGTTACATTAAATATTCATTACTGTTATGCTAGTTAAGTAAATATACCTACTTGTATTCGAATACAAAGATAGCCATAATAACTAAAGACTCGATTCGAATTTTATCAGACTTTTCACATAGAGCAATTTTAACTTTATCCTCGATTATTTTCATTACTACAACCATTATCCAAATCTGTGTAAGAAAGGGCCTGTGTGGCGCTCTGTTGTTCGTACCTACCCCGGAAGGGACCTGGCGTGAAGTTATGTATGTATGTATGTATTATCCAAATCTAACATATTATCGTATATTAATATGAAATCAGTTTATTTCTCAAAATTGGTTAAAGAAAGCTTTAAAAATATTAATATCTATAATATAATAAATCATTTCATATTGTTATATATATATGTATATTCATTTGACAAAGATGTTTGATAGCTATTGTATTTTCTTAAATTTTTAGTTAGTTTCGCAACAACACATAATAAAACTTAGCCTCCTGTGAACATGGCTACTGAAAATAGCCAAAACGTCGGAATAAAAACCAAATAAAATACCGCGCTTAAAACAGTTAAAACGTAGTTTTATTATTGTATCTGTAAAATTTAGTAATAAAGTCTTTTATGTAGTAGCTGTGTTAATAACCATGATACAGCATAACCATACCGTTCAGTTACGTCCGACTGGGTGTTTAATGATCTCTCTAAATACATTGAAAAGAACGCAATGTATCTATCTTGTTTAACTAATCGCCGACCTGAATAGGAGTAACATAACACGTTAGTCTGATCAATACGCTAAACTCACAATAGACAGGGATCATATTTCATATTTAGCAGGTTGTTACTCAAATAACAATTATTACAATAGACAATTAGTGATTTATGTGTCCCTGATTGATTGGCAGATATCATAAATAACAGTCATTTATACTTTAAATTAAATATAAAGTCACATGGAGAATGCATACCTTCTTCTTTCTTCCTCTTCTTATATATAATAAATGAATGTTTGTCTGTATGTCTTTATAGAATTATAAACTATACATTTGATCATGTGATGATCTTTAGCAAAGTTGTTGTGCATGAGCCAGAGAAGGTTTCTGAGTTGTTTCACATTTTGACCCGGTAGGTGGCGCTGCTGTCGGAATATTGATTGAAGCTTTTCCGGGCAGGACGACGTCTGTCGGGCCAGCTAGTATTCAATAAATACTAATACTTTTTTCAAAATATTCTTCTACGATTCCTTCTAGGGTGTATTAATCGCAGGGATATTTCAAAAATCTAATAATTTATGGCTGGTTCCTATATCTTACTATTTGCTATTCATTCACTTGCCTTACCATCGATTGAATTTTTACGAGTACCTGTATGGTGCTTATGTCAAATGTTAACTGGTAGTGAGACAAATCAACGTTCGGTAAGATCTATATTGCTTCTCACCCAGTATACTTTTGATGACAGCTATGAATTTGTTTAAGTCTATGCGGAATATAAATACAAAGTGTATGCGATCGAAATTACATAAGCTGATTATGATGAAAATGTTATACCCGTATTATACTTTTGACAACGGACACCAAAAACTGAAAGTTTCTGAAATGTATGTACGAGAAAAGCTCAAATGAATAAATATACAAAGAAGAAAATTAAGAAGTTATATTAGTTATATGTCCAGCAGGAGATATTTATGGGTTGATATTATAATAATATAAATGTATCCATAAAGTAATATACTTAGATAAAACTAATTTAAGCATTAATCATACTTTGACAGACGTTGCGTTATTTTCTCAAATGGACTAGACCACGAATCATTTCTCCGAAACGAGACGAAGTTAACATTGACACTTATCTCAATAAATGAGCCATTATACGAGACAAGTTGTACCGCTCCGAGCTGCAGTCTATCTATTTCATATTGTCCTACGCATCAGTCATTCGCAATCTTATCTTCGTATCGTGGGAGCGGACACTCCCCGGCGCGTACTGCGACCATTACATTCATGTTCGTTAACTTAAGATAGTCTCCTATGAACAATTTAAATCTTTAAACAAATTAAATTTTATGTCTTGTTCAATGGCCAATAATCTTTTCGAAACGCAAGTAATATTGTTTTTAAGGCAGTGGAATTATATAGTTATGAAATCGCGCTGAACACTATTTTTTTATTAATCTAACTACTTTCATAAACGGAGTATATTAATGCAAATATTTTCCAGTAGCTAACAAATGACGCTTTTTGGGTATCTACGGTATTTTTTTGAAGTTTAATTAAATATATTTTTAGGTATGTAAATAAAATATATGCGCAAGACAACAGAATCTAGGTACAATCATAAAACCTGGTCAAATTCAACGCCTCTAAAACTCAGACTTATATGTTTTCCGCCAAGAGGAGTCCTTTCGAAACGACTTCCGACGTTCTGAGCTGTGTCAGTGCCGATAACCGACCGTATTCAGCTATTATGTATCTTCTTGACTCCAGCACTCAGTTTTGGTCCATATATTGATTTTCAACTCAAGTAGCATCCAAAAAGCGGGGTGTAATTTCGAAGGTGAGACGGTACTTTACGCTAGAACAGTTGTTAACTCTATACCAAGCACGGCAAAATGCAAAGGAGTGGAACACACTGCAGCCGGAGTCTGTTTTTCCCGAAACCTACAACCTGGGTGTCTTCAAGTCTCGTGTGAATGGGTACCTTCTAGGTAAGCGTGCTCGATCTTAGACCATATCGTGCCAAATCGTCCGAGATAATGGTGAAACGCGAACTTATAGGTGATTCTCACCTGTGGTACGGCTCTGCCAAGTACCAGTTGAACACATTGCAGTTGATTGACAGTAGAGGCAGAATACACTGATTTCAATGATACTATTTTTTATGCTTGGTTTCAGCATCGCCCATCCCTTTTTTATCATCGGACAACCAGATACACCGGTTCGCGCCATCGTTACAGGGTGGCCATACCATTGCATCTAAAGGTTTTGTCTTCACTTTCTCTTGCGCACCACTGTCAAGTGGAACAATGAACCAGAGTCTATGTTCCCGATTCATATAATCCAGTAATCTTCAAGTCACGAGAGAATAGGTATCTACAAGGTTAGCGTCTTCCATCCTTTTACATAATGACGTTTCTAGGCGTAACAATCGTTGCCTCAATCTATATTTGAAAATATAAGGAATTATTTTCATAAAGAAAACTTCTGAATGCCAAAGAGGCTGTTACAGTACCTACCTACCTACTTGTTTATCACCATGTAAATATTCGTAATACTACAAGTCCATGAAATCTCCTAAAATTGTAAGATTTATTTTTAATTACGAATAATTATCAAATTTATCATCATTAGTGCTCAAATAAGTTTCATAATCAACCTATTAAGAAACTATTTTTTGAAAGACGACCATGTATAAACCTTCTTATTAAATGACGGTGAGACTGTGCTGACGCCATTACAGAGCTAATTTACATATTTTATAGACTTGTCTGATTGCAAATTATCAAACTTACTGTTATTATACCCAATATCCTAGCCAATACCTAGTTGCTAATTTATCCATTAAGCACATCCCGAACGTTTCAATATCTTCATTGATGTAGAATTACAAATATTGCACATTTGTCATTCATTACATTGTTGTACAAGATACTAAATTATTCTAGCAAGAATTATACTAATTGCTTGCATTACATTTAAGCAACATAGTGCTTTAAGTTTTAGTCTTCTAGTATGAAAGTACACAGGTTTGTGTAAGCAAAAAACAAAAATGAATTTCAGCGTTACAGATTTTTTTTGCAGGAGATCAGCAGATAGGCAGACTGCCCAACCGATGGAAAGCGGTTACCATCGCCTGTCATCATTTGTAACACCAAAGGTGCTATAAATGTGCTAACGCTCTTTATAAGGAGACTGGAGCCTGACCACTAATGCCGGAACACAACTCAAAGTTATTATGGCCGCTTACTTTAGACCAAGGCTGGTAGCCATCCAGACGGGCGACCTTAGCACCTGGTTTGTCATGCGTCGTAGCCGAGTAAAAATTCTAAACAATCATTAAAATATTTCATTTCTTACATCTGGACTTACAAGCCCCAAGCAATGAGTCTGCTGATATTGCTTGCTGCTGGTAGCAGTTTGTCCTGTGTTCTAATTCAAACCCAAATATATAACAAGTACATAGCAATAGTACTTCTTAGAAATTTTGTATAAAATATACTTATGTACATAATAGTCCCGATATACTCCTAATAAGTTTTCCATATAAATACCATCTCGATACAATAAAAAATAAATGTTGGCTGACAAACACAAGCACATTGTATATTCTCAAGTTAGATATTACGTTATATAAAACATAAATATTGGTTTGTGTACAACATCAGCGTAAACAATGGAAAGTTCATTTACAGAAATTGAAATGCTAAAAATTCGACATACGACAGAGGCCGTCCCAAAAAAATTCTAACAAAAAGAAATAGACCAAAAATTACTATATTCATTATTAAGACAACAAAATATTGCAAATATCGTAATTTTTATGTTTTACTTGTCACCGACTTCAAGATGTACAAAATTATATTTTTTGCATTTTAGTTATTCCTGAAGTCCGTGTCTGTTTTCTTATTTTGATAACGTTGTTGAGTGCAGCTCGTGTTTAAATTATATGGCACTTATAAGTATGAACCTTAAATAAGTGCCATCAAATTTCACTAACAAATACGTCGTTATCATGATAACGCAAACAAAGTTTCGCTAGTACATACTGTTCACAGTGAATAAATGTATATCAGCCGCAGCGCGGCTCGTGCATTTTGAATTTCAGAAAACCACTTGACAAACGAAAATTGTTTAATAAAACGACTACACCCGTCGTCTGGTTACACCAGGCAACATTCTCGTTTGAATTTCAATTCTGCTCGTCGATATTTTCTAAAAACGACGGATTTTATAGCTCAATATACGTGATCATGATGGATTTCCATTGTACGCGTTCTTAGTCCTAGTTGAGTCTATCTAGTACAGCACGTTATTGGTCTTAAATAGGTACGCGTTTTACGATTTCATAAACCTAACAGTATTACAAAAAAAAACTATTTGATTTTGAGATTTTTTCTGCCATAACTTCATAACCCAGGATGTAATGGCAATGAAATTTATATCAGACCACTGCAAAAGTACAGTGAATTCAACGTAGAATCATCAAAATCGAGCCAGAAACAACAAAGTTATGAGTAAACGCACATACATAAAAACGACGAATTGAGAATCTTCTTTTTTCAAGTTGGTTAGTAAACCATTTTTAAGAGCTCCATATACATAATCATGTACATGTATATATATGTTATATATATATATATATATATATATATATACATACAAGTATAAGTACCTAGTAATGCGGCCAGTATGTTAGCAACGTTCCCCACCAACATTGAACTGGAATCCATTTTCTATTTGTAAATATAGTAGTTCCATTTTTAGGTTATTTTTATATGTTATACATGGTGTAAATATTTCTGTGTACATAAAAGAGCCCATATTTTTCTTATTATGGAAGAGTTTTCGCAAAATTTGTGCATTGTTAATTGGTTATTATAGATTGCATAGTTCTATGACGTTCAAGTAGAATGCAACTGCCGTGGGTGAATGTCAGCGAACGTCCTGTCTCGACAACTACTCGCAGCGACTAACGGGTCCGTGAGAACTGAGTAATTGATCCCACTAATCTCATCAATCGACCTTAGAACGGCTTTTCGTTAATACTTGTCTAGACTATGTATTTATTCAATATTATACTTGGACCTAAGTGTGCCTGAGTGTTGTCTAGATAGGTATTTTATACGTTTACTATGCATGAAGTGGTTTTCGGCACTTATTAGCATAGCATACGTTATAAAGCCTGTTTTAGCATAAATTAACCAATGCATATTATGGCTAATGCTTTTTTGACAACTACTTCTTTTCCAGTCACGACACAAATAATACTGCGCATTATAATCAATCATGTAGTTTATTTAATATTTTTAAACTTAAAAAATGTAATTTTTAATTATATTTATTTGTTGTGGCGTAGAGTTTAAAAGCTTTTTAACCTATTTATGTACATACCATGACACAAGTAAAGAATATTATTATTTTTCAAAAAACTCTTCAAAGGAATAACTTATTAACGTTACATGAAATTAATAAGTTTTATAGTATTTCACTATAATAATTATAATTAAATAGATGTGTAAAGCAGCTTGCAGATTTAATGCGCAATAAAAACTCTGTAACTAATTAACAATACTAAGCAAACACTCAAAAGATAATGTACACAAAAGTATTAGAAAAATACCCGTCATTCAAATAAATAACGAGATTCAAAGACCTGTATGTGATGTAATATAGCCTCTCTAATCTATTATTAGACATAAATATACCCACCATACCTATAGATATAAAAGCACCATATTACTTCTAAAAAGAAACTGCATCAGCATCTGACACGTACGTTCGTAATCTTCTTTCTTTTTTGCAACTTCTCCCAAATATTTGGGGTCAGCACAATATGTCTTTTCCTTCCAGAATTCCCTAGTCTGACTTACGTCCTCTGTCACACCACAAATCATCAGAACCTCCTCACAATTCATTCATCTCTCAAGTACGCTCATAGTAGATACATTATTTTCTATTTCTGTTAATAATTTAACAATAGTGTGTACGAATAAGCCTGAATGGCGCTCTGTTGTTCGTGCCTTCCCCGCAAGGGACCTGGCGTGAAGTTATGTATGTATTTAACAATTAGATAGATATATATAAACGCTTTGTTGTTCACCACATACACTTTTAATAAACAATATACAGTAGTCTAGTGACTAGTTACATTATTAGTTTTATTATTCTCGAAAACTTACGTTTATGTTATGAGAAACTAACTTTTCTAAATGCATCATAATAAAAATCGAACCTGCATATCCTGGATCCAGTAAACCTAACAAAATGCCTTGAAACCACTAGTGACACAGAAGCCTGTTTAATATTATTTGACAACATAAGCTTATACTCGCTCGTTCGTGTAATATAATAAAACATATTATATAAACGCAACTTATGTGAACATTTGATACTCGCGCTGCCCACTGCCTTCGCCACTTTCCTGCTTGATTTCTTATAAGTGAGCATAATGTAAATGACTCAAGTACATAGAGTGGTATATACAAGTATGTTTTTTTTTAAATTAGCGACATCCATTTCATACGTGCGCCTTAAAAGAAAAGCATATTTTGAGAATTTATATGCAGCATTTTCAGCAAATAATGTTTTCCCTCAGCTTATTGCTGTACTATAAGTATATCAAGCACGACGAAGAATTCAATATTTATTTAATATTTTATTCAAGTTTCACACCAGGAATAAAACTAGATCTATAAATTCAGTGTTCTGATCTTGAAATCGTCTAATACTCGATACTTAAAAATGTAAGTAGCTATTGTAGGATAAAAGTACGGTCGGAATCAGTAGCTTTGTTCACATGATTGATCTTTTGTCACATAGCTGCCAGATAAATGGTCACGATAAGAAAGACACGCCGTACTTTGCGGTGAGACGGTAACCTCTTCATGATAAGCAAATCATTGACTGTATCTAATCTTGAGGTACAGTTTGCCTTCTGTTGATTTACGTCTGTCAATAGTTACCACCATGGATTCTCTTCGATTGAAATTAACATTTAGTTGTATGCTAAAGATGTGTAATTCTTGTAAGAAAAGTCAGCCTATAAACATCCAGTTACTGGGTTCGGCTTTTCTCAGTTCAGCTGGCTGATATACCACCGTGATATTATATCAACGTGCTTTTCCAAGATAGATTGGCGGATTGTACATTTCAAACTCGTGCATGTACTTCTGTCCTCATGATATCTTTCTGCACAGTCGTGGTAATGGTGCATGCTAGGCACTTCATTCCTTTACATCAGGAATTAGAATTAGTTGCCTTTACTTCTTAATTGCCACGATTTTGATGAACACATTTCTACTTATTTGTTACAGCTGTGCATATTTACAGTGATATAAGAGAAATTTACAAATCCAAAATTAGGTCCCGCTAATAACATATCAAATTAAAAACATTAACTGGTACAAAATTTAATTTACAAACACTCGGAAGTAATAAAAAGTCAAACTCATCGATGTCTTAAAAATGTGCGACCGCATTGACAGGACGTGGCGACCGCGCTGACCTTGTTGCGTTAATGCACCCTAATTTCCCCTTTGTGGGTGCACACCAAAAAACTCTTGCACGTTTTAATGTTTGCACGATTTGCGATAAGTTAATACTCTCAGAACACTCTGGCGAGTTGCACGCCGAATGACCATATTATCCTGTAATAGTATCCGTCGGGATTTGCCTCTGTTACTGCAATACACCAAGAACGAATACGTTGTTATCAACGCTACGTGTCATGTTAGATGCGAGGTGGCAATCTTTCATGCTCTCTCGACAAATGTCGCTACCAAAAATTCAGTTAACTCCGTGCACATTTTCACCAATTAAATCAAAATGACAATCGGAACGAATTTCTCGTTTTTTGGTGAAAGTCAATAATTATTAACCTTTGTCAACGCATGACATAAACACCGATTTGTCCCTGATTACAAATTATAAAAAGTTGTGGTAGATTAAGCTGGTATTAGAGAGTTCATTTCTGTGTTTCAATTTGGTTGATTGAACCAAAATAATCCATGTAAAGATAAATTTGAATAACTCAGTCTCATTGTATACCGTTGTATTGTTTCAGTTTTGTGTCTGTCAATCAAATTTATTCCATTTGATTGATCCGTCTAACTCAGCATTAGTGCCTGACACACTCACGTTTCCTTCCAATGACGTTATTTCAAATTTAGTAATTCATGAAACATGGAGTAGTTTTGATTAATTGCTTTGTTAGAGTTCCGCAGTCAAATTCCAAAAACAGTGGATGCTCGCTACCAAGAAGGAACCATTTAGCCTACGTTAAAGGAAAAGACATTGTTATGAAACCTGTAATATCTAATAACCGCTGAGTAAAGCCTTGAACATGCGTGGTGGGTATACCTTCCATTTCCCTGAAATGGGTAGACTTGAATCTAACAATGCTTCGCTTTTAGGCTGCTATTATTTCTAGATAACAGTGATGGTTCATGTTTAGAGCAATCGAGAACTGATTAGAAAAGTGATCGGATCTTAGGGCGAAGGGCAGATTGGCGATAAGCCACCGACGTTGGCAGTGCATGCGTAATTAGAGATAAACAGAAAATAATTGGCCGCAATCACGCGCTATAAACGAACGTGCTGGGGCGGTTACCTACTAAGCACTACGTACTAGCGCTCGTCTAGCGGAAGCTCACTAAAGATATGCCGTTTCTATTTGAAACAGTTGCACATGGATCACTTTCGCCTTTGATAAATATTTAGAACATACGTACTAAAAAGGAATCGATAGATTGAAAATACATACATGAATATGCATGAAAAAATTAAAATACATTACGGGTTTAATTCCTAAAATTCTCATTGAAATCTAATGAGCCGTCTCAAGACGTATTAAAGATAAACTAGCGTTCACAGAGTATATTAATATAATAGACGATTGGCAATTTATTATAATATTAATATTTTTTGGATACATGCGAAAATATAAAACTAAAAGTGACATTGTATTGTTTCTTTCTTTCTTCTAAAGCCGTAAGCTTTGAAAATGCAATGATTAATACGAAATTTTGAAATAGTCTTCATCAAAATTAGATCCGAAGTTTATATGTGTACAACCGGTTCTAAGTACTCTAACTGTAAATGCAGTAACTCCTTATATATAAAAAACTGACATAATTATGTCTAATTAAATACATGTTTGTTTGTATTATCCATCAAGTTACCTAAGTTTACCACAATCTATTAAAGATTTTATTATTTAAATGTTATTTAAGCATCGTGTTTTGCTGATGTTTAATTAAATATCTTGCAATCATGTAACCATGAGACAAGTGTGTAACCAGTCAAGTGTTTAAGGCAACATTGCACCCGCTAGACATTACCTCTTAGGTTACCACAGATTACAGTGTAAGCATCATAATGATTACACGTCGTCGTTATCTTTAGTGCGATACGTGAGGTGAGGCCTCTAGTACTGGCTCTCACCTCAGCAACGGACAAACCTCAGATTAACGATTCGAAATCGATGTTTGTACACGTTCGACCTCTTCCAATAATAGAGCCGATCGATCTGTGAGCCGGTAAATTGCCAACTGCAGACACATTTGTGAAATATTGAGACAATCGTATAAATCTCTGTATAAGTGTACAAGTAACATGTCATCAATGTTCAAAAGCACTGTTATTTTCAAATCGTCTGAGCAGTAATGGAAGACAAATATTGTTGTTGTTTATTTGTTTGCAAACCAAAAAGAATATTTAAATTGCTTTGGAGATTTAATTTAATAATAATAAATAGAGATTCAGGAGTATTTGTACTTTTATTCATTCCTTGTTTACAGTCTTGGAATGCACCGATTAACCTAAAATTTGAAACCATACCTATGTAGATATATGACTACGTACATAAAAAAGTAAATTTTATTTAATTAAATTACTTTACTGGTACTCTATATACTATAATTAATCTGTGAATGGTTCGGGTTTGTACATTGCGTTTGAAAATGTGAAAAAAAATAGGGGGATAATTCGGACGAGAAGTATTTTTCCCGGTCTATCTGTCTGTTAGAGCATCACGTGAAAACTACTGAACGGATTTAAATGAAACTTGATACAGAGCTAGCTAGTTATATCCCGGGTCATAACTAAGGACACTTTTTATCCCGAGAAATAATAATGTTTCCATAGTATAGACGGATTTTCAAAATCGTTGACGCTGCAATCGTATTTTTTTAATTCACCAACAAATAACTACATTTACATAAACAACATCTCATTCATTGTATTACTTCAAATCAGGTTGGCGGCGACTCCCCTGTTTCGCTGCGCAGTTGTGTAGACTGTATGGACTTAGTTTCTTGGTTATTGTAGTGAAATAGTAAAAAGAAACAGTAAAGTCTTTGATAAAAAAACCTTAGTAAATTTATATATACGTAACATAGAGCCACTACCCAGGCTTTTCACGCGGCACAGCAACGGAGAAAACTCTGGTTAATTAACATCTAACATTTTACTGAATTTTATACTGAAAATAATTAAAACTGACTCTGTACTGAGATTATTATTTATTATTCTTTCATGATGCTAGTTACCTATATATGAATTGATGAAAACACCTTTTGGTCATTATAAAGCACTGACTTTATCAGATCCCTTAACACTAAATAAACTGTGACATACCGTGAATATATTTGATACAGTGGTTCCAATGAATCAATCTCGCAGAAGACGGTTACCACAAATATGTCCAGGCACTCAATTGGTGTCTGATAGCGAGAACTCCCTAATTGACATGTGTCAGAATGTGAGCAGCCGACCTGCGGGTCATGCGTAAACACACTTCACGTATCATTTCGCCGTTACTTTCTCCTATAAGAAACACTATAGTTTTAAAGATGTTCTCCTTTATTATTTATTATTATTTATTTTAAGATGTCTATTTATTGTCTACAAGCGCTATAGTTAAATGGATAATTATAATTACGAACGGATACGCGTGTATATATATATATACAAATCTATATTTCGAAGTCACAATATAGATTTGTATTTTGTAAACTATTCAAAAGCGACTGGTAGTTTTAGATCTCGAAGTCTACAAAGACAAAACTTATACTATGTCAATGTCAAGTGTGATATGTCAGACAACGCTGTATGGACTCAGTTTCTTTGCCTAACATTGCGACGAATAAAACACAAATGCATAAATTATTCCTTAAAAGCATAATCGCACATCTACTGTTCACATTGTTCTGTATCTGTTTATTTTTTTTAAATGTATAAATGTAGTTAGTATCCATTATGTAGGTACACTGTTTGGTGACAAGTTACCAAACTTTTATTAATGTGTACAACAGTGGTTTTGTGTGGCTTTAACAGGTGTATGTTAGAAATGTCGATATAAATAGTGACTAATCGTGATTTTGTGTGGAGGTTGAGTCGCAGCCGCGGTGCCTTCGCGGCCGCTCCCCGCTCCTCTCCGCTCCAACATTCCTCTGGAGTCCTGAACTGAGCTGAACTTTGCTCTTATTGTCAATTCGTGCTCACCATTGCGTCTCGCTTCTAAACGTTATACCCATTTAAGAAATTATCCAAAGATAAACGACTTTATTCCTAAAGTTTTTTGCCGGAACTTTTTCCAGTGGATTCGATGAAAATGAACGATGATAGACTTGTGACAGTAAGCTGTTTTTGGTATCATAATTTTGGAAACAGTGTTGTTCGCTTTTAAGATACGTATAGCCAGCCATATGCTTATCCTCGGATGCTTAGTAATTATATTGACGGCCTCTGTGGTTGAGCGGGCTAAGCCTTTGCCGGCCTACCTCACTGCAACCCAGAGGCTCCGGGTTCGATTCCCGGTATAGTAAATTTCGGAAACGTATTTTCTCCGTTATTTACCATGGTCTGGGTGTCTGGGATCGGCCCCAGAGTGGTCCGTTGTATATTACCCTTAACACAAACGTAATTTGCTTAACTTGGGGATATACAATGTGTGTGTTTGTCTGCCGATTATTATTATAAGTTAATTCATAAAAGTAATATCAAAAAAGTGTACTAATTAAGAGCTGCCTAGTACTGCAAAGTTGCTAAAAATATTTAACCTTCAGTGACAGAGTAATATAAGGTATCCATCTTTAATTTTGTTAGTTTACTGCAAGAACTCGTGAAGAATAAAGTCGAGGTAGCGTAGTGACAACCGCACGTGTCCCAAACTCAAAGGGGCGCGGGTTCGATCCTAGTCGGAACTTATGCACAACTTAGGCACTTTTCGACCTAATGTAGTACATATTGTTACAATTCCCACGTGCTAACAACGGTGAAAAAAAACATAGTGATGAAACCTGTACTTCGAGATAACCGATATGTCAAACCTGCCAAGCCGCCATGGACAAGCGTCGCGGGTAGACTGCCCGTTCCTCCTATAATGGGAGGCCTGAGTCCAGCAGTGAGTGGGACATTTATGGGCTGTTATTATATTGTATCCGTGCACGAACGGAGAAAGAATACAATTTCTAGACAGTCGGACTCACGTCAACAAATTGTAACGATTTATAAGGATTCTGTACAGCAAAAATGGGTTCCGAACCCTATAATTACAACCACTCACTACATGCTACTATGTCACAAATACAACAAACAAATGTATCAACTCCTTTCCCCATTGTTTCATTTCATATTCACTGTGACATAAAAGTTGAATGAAAAACATACATTTCTTTTTCAATAACAGACGATTAATCGCAAGAAACCTGATCACAGAAAAGGTATCTATTATTATTAGTACCGCAATCAATTTTGTGTAACAATAATACGGTACAAATTCAATTCATTGTAGATACATCGAAGCAGACGATTCGCTGACGCAACACTGAACAATGGAGTTACGGTTCACCGACCTTCTGAGATCTGTGACATCGACGCGAAAATATGGGCACACCACATTAGAGCTTTAATACTCTATAGGCAACTTGCCTATTGCTGAGTATCGGATGTAAACGTATGGGAGACAACGCCGCCGACGCGACGGGAAGAATGGCGTGCAGCTCGTGCTTTGACACGCCTCTTCAGATTAATAGGTATGAGTGTTGAATATTAAATAAGATTATCGATTAAATTATAATAATATATAGATAGAGGAAAAAAGTGAGTTGTATTAATTGAATCTGTCACTTAAGTATGAATCTACTGAATAGTTTTTCTAATAATATACTTAATTCTTAATTTTCAAGCTAATTTTTTATCTTCTAACCTTTCATTTACTCTTGCACAGTTGATCGACTATTGTTCTGCCTCTCAGTAGAACGTGTTGAAGATGAACACACTATATTGAGTAGCTGATATCATATTTAAAATACAATTTTCTGGTTATCTTTAACTTGATGGTTAAATATTACATGACATTGACTATTTATATACCTGTATACATTAATTATTACTATCTATATTTTATAAATTAACTATTTTGGTAAATCTATTAAGATGAAAATACGATATTAGAGCCCGATAATAAGACACAAATCGGTATACATTACAAAATTGGCGAAACCATAACAGGTTTCGAGGTTAAGTCTGATCTTACTAGTTCGCCTGTGGTACGAGCGCAGGGTAACGCCTTAAGCAAGCGAATAATGCTAGGCCTTAGGGCTCAATAAGAATAATGCACCTTTTTACCGAGCCGTGTTGCGACGTCTTATTTAGACCCAAACGCGCCTCAAATTGAAGCCTTTCAGCGCAATTACCTCCGCGCGCCACGGCGCGCTTGTCAGCCTCTGACTATCGAGTTTGCAATCCCTCAATAACATAGTATTTTACCCATATTACCATACTATAGACTTGAATTATGTTAAATAAAAATCATGCAAAATCAATTGTGGATAAACGTTAAAATTTAAGAGGATAGTCTCATGTATTCGTAGCAGAAGTATATATAAAATACCTGTTCTTTCTTTCATCTAAATATAATTTCATTGACTCTTTCGGGTTGATCGAATAAAAACGAACGACGAAAGGGGTTTGAGAGTAAGCTATCTATTGCATCTTTAAAAATCAATCAACCAAGTTATAATGTATATAGAAAATATAAAGAAGAAAACTCAGAATATTTTCTACTATAACATTTATTTAAGTTTGACTTAGGGAGTTTAATTATTGATATTAGATGCATTTATAACGCTTTATTGCACTCGAAAAGTAAATATAAAAATGCATAATTAATTCCAATACCTTCTTGGCAAAAAATATTATCGTAAGTTTTTGGAATTAAATATTCCATTCGTTTGAATTTATGCAGTCGAGATAAAATTTAAAATATTATTAAAGAGCTTGTTATTTTCTACAAGCTGAACATGGAATTACTGGCGCAGATGTTTTACTAGAGCCGTCTACATTTTTTATAGTTATCTATCATCACCGTTCACTTGGACGCCTGGTTACTAAAGAAGAATTTGTATGGCAAACTATATTTTATAGCAATTAAATTTGTACACCTATTTGATAAATAATTATTTGTTCTTATACGCTACAAGTGTTTCATGTGATTATATTAATTGAACAAATGATTTTGGTACAGTTTTACAAGCCCTTTATAATTATTAAAAAAAAATTTTTTTTTTTTACTATAATCAGTATTCTACTTACAGTCTTGAGGGACTATGGGTAGAATACAATACAAATAAGTTAAGTTTTCTTGCATTGTATTCGATTATATATAATTTTACAAAAAAATATTAATAATATAAATTATTAAGATTTCCAGATGAAAAGAAGGGAAGCGGACGCTCCATATAGAGGTGGAGTAAAGCGTGGGCGACGTCGGCCATCTCCTATGGCCTCGGACTCCTATTCTGGTCTCGCACCTCGAAGACCGTAGAAACGAATTTTTTTGTTGCGTTTAAAATGTAGAAAAATTATTCGTCGTAAAACAATAATCCTTAGTCATACATTTTTATTTTATTTTGGTTAGCAACATTCGCAACAACTATTATGGTGAACCACCTCCGGCTAATGCCAGTATTCAGTGTCAATTGTTTTTAAGTTTCCAGAGCACGGACGCATTAGTTATTATATAATAAGTCCATGTACCAGAGGGCCTGACAAAGTGTATTATGTATGTTGACCACATGAAATTTAGGCCTTGCTCTGCGACTGCTCCCAAATGCAACTGAGATTTACCTAACGCTAGAATAATGAAGCTCAGTATTCTGGTTATAGTCTTATGGAATTTTAAGTAAAATACAGTATATTATACAAATTAAGATACCCTTCATTTTTGAGTTAAAATTCCAACAGTTTATAGTCTACACAAAGATATATATACAACAAGTGTTTCACATTTAATATACTTGTCGCTAACATTAAATGAAAATTAAATGATTGATGAATGGAAATTAACTCAAAAATGTTAGTCATTAGGACATAACAAATTGTAATTACTCGGTACTAACACCGAATTCAATGAAATCTAAATTGCAGTTTGCGAGGATGTTATCTATAATCTTTCACAATGCTATTGTTCGTGGATGTCGGCGATGTGTGCTGTGCACAATAGAATAGAACACTAAGAGCGAACCTGTCGAGAGAAGTAGGACGCGCACGAGGTACGCGCGGCGTCGCTGCGGTGGTGAAATGTGCGGTGGGCGGCGCCGGGCACGCCGCCCCGCCCAGCCCTTTCACCGCTGCCCCGCCCCGCGGTCCTCCGCCTTCCTACCCTCAACCACCGGCTCAACTCAATACCCACCATTATGTAACTCAACCTTATTCCAGCATAGTCTCTCGCCTTGGGCTCTAATGAAAACGACTGTTACAATATTGAAACTCGATAAGGTAAGTAAGCACAAGTATGCTTCATCTAACTCGCTTGTTTGGAAAGTATACAAACACTTTGGGTATTTTGATCTTTATAAAGAGTTATAAACAATATTTATAAAAAAGCAGACGCCGATATCCTCTCATCGCCTTACTTTTAAATATTATGTTAGAAATAATTTTAATTTACAATTGGATAAATTTAACGTGAAGGTGCTGACGCCAGATACATGACGGCTTTAGTCTCTGACATATTATGCTGTACTAAATCTAAATCTTGTTACTTAGCTATTTTTTACTGAAAATGAAATTTACAAAATCTAGCAGGCTGCAACATTTTATAGACTGATAAAATGGAGCTCAATTTATAAATTTTTGATTTGAATTGACTCTTCAGGAGATCAGACGGCTGGTGCTTACCTCGACCAACGGATCACTATGGTGATCCAGCGAGGGAACGTAGCCAGCCACCTATACCGGGCACCTTACCCATAGAGACGGTGATTGGGTTCAGTATGCTACTTATAGTCTTGAGGGAATATAGGTAGAATACAATACAAATAAGTTAAGTTTTCTTTTATTGTATTCGATTAAATGCAAAATATACAAAAATGTATAAAAGTAAAAAAAAATCAAATAAATAAAAATCTTAGTACCTACTCTATTTCGTAAAAAAATATTTATGGTTTTTTTTATTTTTCTCCTCGATTAGTCAAATGTCTAAAGGTCATTCTTATCAGTTGTTATTAATAGCTTTAAGAATTTTAAACATAATAATATAGACCTGTTACTAAGTGTTTAATCAAACAGTATACAAAACTACTGTGTGAAGTAGTATTTTCTGAAAATTGACGACTAGCACGCATAATTAAAACTAACTTTTCACGGTTTTAAGCGTGGTACTTTATTTGAAATTCAAATAAAATACATATAAATTAACTTCGGATTTTTTTCCGTCTGTAGTAGTGTATTGATAGCAAATAAATAAACTTATTACTTATAGGCAGCACTTAATATGGAACTAATAATATTAAACGATATTAGCATTATAAATTTTAGTATTAAATATTATTTTTAATACTAAATTTCGGGTATACAAGTCCTGTAAATATACAAATACTCTGGAAACGCAAAAACCTCTCGAAGCTAATTTACCTGTACTGCAAGGTAAGGGTAAGTACTTTGTGAGGTCAATCATGTTGAAATTCTTAAGTTAATCTAAATCACTTATCTATTTTACGAAGTGGGACATAATTCTTGCAAACCAATATAAATAAAGTACTGTTTAATCGGCAACGATGACTGGTTAAGCAGCGACTAACGTTATTATCGTCCCTTAGTGCTCAAACCCTACAAGATGAAAGGTTAAAAAGCTCAAATAAGCGTGCATTAGGAAAGAGGTGGCCCGGGTCGCGGTTAGAATGCAAACTGCCGCCCATACATTAATCTGCTGCATTCGAATTGCAAAGTCGTGATTTGTCAAAGCATATTCCAAGGAACTGCAATATTCGCACATCGTAATTATTCCCACATGTAAATATCACCCAAATCTTAGACTTACTCGACCTTAGGTCGTATCTTTGACATCTTTATATCAGAATCTATGCCGAACACGAGATCTTGTCTATAATAAAATTGTATTACATACAATATAGGCTTATACTCGCCGTAGAAAGCTAACGTACCAATGATTTAGTTTCGAATCCTAGTCGCTCGGGGAGTATACGCCGCTTAAACAGTTTTACTGACCTAATGAACATTATTATATACCATACGTTAGAGAAGAAGAGCATTTTAAGAAAACCTACACTAAAAGATGTGAAACCCGCCAATGTGCCTTGTATGCAAACGTGGTGGCGATTATTTTTCGTCCCCTTTAAAATGGGAACCCCAATTGTATTGCTCGATATTACACAGGGTATAATTAATAAACAATTTTAACTGAATATTATGGGTGGATATCAAGCCTATTACTGCTGAAAGTGGGATCAACCAAATTGATTCAATTTGGTTGAAAGGCACTGCACTGAAAGGACACGAGGGTACTGGAGTACCCATGACATTAAATGAATGTAATAAATTGAAAGACAGAAATGAATGATATCAGATGGTAGTTATCTGCTTTATTGCCTTCGATACATTGCGACTGCTGCCAAGACTGTTATAGCCTGTAGAACTGCTTACCGTAAAAAATTGTTTTACCGATATTACAACAATTATAATAATTCTATACTTAAATAGCATTACTAATATTCCCTAAAACCTTGCACAAAATATAAATAGCACTCAATTACGAATAGCAATCCATCTATACTTGTTTTATAAAGAGAAAGATTTCTATTTTCGAATATTAAAATTTGTATGTTTGTAACGAATAAACTCAAAAACTACTGGACCGATTTCAAAAACTCTTTTACCATTTGAATGTAACATGTAGTAATGAGAAAGAGTTTTTGAAATTTATCCCTGATTAATATAGGCTATAGAAAAATTTGGGATCCTTACTAAAACTTCAATAATGTAACCCATCAATCGAAACAAAACACTTGGCGCTGGAATCGGGTTTTAGGATTTTGATGAAATTTTATGTGCGTTTGAGTGGGCCCCGCGGTGGGTTAGATTCATAATTAGACTCGGTAGGTGGCGCTGAAATCGGGTTCTAGATTTTTATTTTTTCAGGGCAGAACAACGTCTACTGGGACCCCTAGATACAAAAGTGATAAATGTTATATATAAGTTTTTTTATGAATTTATTTTGTCAGCAAATCAGAAAACTTGTGATCGTAATAAAATTTAAAGTTATTATTTACAATAAGTGTAGTATCCTCATAATGTACGTACAATGTAGCTTTCATATTCGTAATCTTTGCGCTACAC
Organism: Dendrolimus punctatus; assembly: GCA_012273795.1. Lineage (NCBI taxonomy): Eukaryota > Metazoa > Arthropoda > Insecta > Lepidoptera > Lasiocampidae > Dendrolimus > Dendrolimus punctatus. Next base: position 9,287,806 of record CM022536.1, read on the forward strand.
TGAATAAAACACTACTGTTACAGCAGTAATACAAGGAAGAGCTTCAGTAATTCATTATGAAAGCACAAATGTATCACATCCGATCGGCGGTGTATCCGACACCCCTGTAACAGTATCTTTAAATTATTTCCACGCGCTGCGGCGTCTGCCTTGTAACCGTTACAAAGAGCTCCGATAAAGCTTTGATTTATCACTCGGAATGTTTAATGACAACAGACAATTGAAATTTATTTATAAGCCGCACCGTTTAAGTCGGTAACTCTGTTACAAATAAATTGTACAGTTAGAATCACGTTTAGCATATCTCCGCCGCTCCGCCGGTTTGCTATTGAGGCTGTCGTGTGGCGCGCTTTTGTATTCCACGAGAGGATCTTTATTGGGGAATAAGGTGTAGCGCGCGCAGAAACACAATATTGTGACCATATTAGTGTGCCTTTACGTATTTGCGACGCGAATAATTCAACAAGCGAAATTACATTTACAATTGTTTAGGAATAGTGAATTTATTAGTTTTAAACTATCCGTTCTATAGCATGAATAAATAGTTTTAATAGTATGAAGCATTTTGATTATTTTATTAAAATCTTTTAGGATATAATTTTTTTAAGTATTCACGATTAGATCACATAGTTGAAACTAAGATTTACAGGTTTACACGCGGCATTTTTTTATTTTGTCGTTTTGGCCACTTTTTGGTATCCGTATCTTCTGTTGATACGGCGACTGAAAAATGGCCGTAATAAAAATCAAATGAAACACCGTCCTTAAAACGATTAAATCGTAGTTTTAAGTAACTTTTATGATTTAGAGGGAAACTTAGAAAAAAATTGGATGTTGGACACCTCTATAGTATTCTTGCGCGTACACTAACTACCAAAACCACACATTTCCTCTTGTGTTTGTTTATAGTACATATTATATTTTAGTACACTAATAAAATTGTTACTGATATTATTTCATCAACCTTTTATTCTTACTTTATACAAGAACATGAATTATTAATTGATTGCTATTTAATTAAGAATTTTACGGTAAGTTAACATTATTAACATCTATTCTTGTTTATTATTAAATAGCGATGGGTCAAATAATTTTATGTAATGATAATTTGGTGTCTATAAGAATTATATCAATAATTATTATTTATGTGAAAACTGCTATTTACATCGTTATTTTACAATGTTATTAGTATGTTTGTCTGCCTGTCAGTAAATTGGTCTGAAATAGGCTCCGAAACGGCTCAAGGGTTTCGATAAACATTTTAGATGTTTAAAAAAATGACGATGCTGGGATAATAGTCTCGTAATAATTATATCGTGAATAAAATACAAAGGTAAAAGTCCATAAAGTTAACAATAGTTTTGTGAGGCAGAATACGATGCTCTTTAATACACATCCTAGAAAATAATTAAAAGTACAAGAAAACAAGTTTAAAGAATGAGTAAAGCAATATTTTTATTAGGCGGGTTATGTGTGAAAGATTTTGTAAACGACCGCACTGAATGCTAATATGCAATCGTTGCCAAGCTCTTTCAGTAATAATAAACATAAATTAATTTGTCAAACACCGATTTTCCCAAAGAATGTCAATAAAGACCACGAAGGCATCAATACAAAGTAAAGAATATAATAATGTTGGTTGCGCGGCTTCTTTTCCTTTAACAGTGACAAAAAAATGCTTTGGAAACAGTGGAAAACTTATGACTTTCAATAAATAATAATCTGTGACGCACTATTTTTTATATTAATAAATACATTGATCTTCAAAGAAAAACACTAAAAGTTAACAAAGAAGTTAACACTATAAATAGCAATCTTTAATTAAACTATTCTGAAAGGGTTTTTGTTATATATTAAAACGAAATTTTATATGCACATATTTTTTAAAGGCGTGTTTGGCGCGTGACGAAACATACTCCAAAACGAATGTTATGGATTTATATTATGCGAACTTTCGGCCATCATAAATAACATTACCGAAAAATACAAGGACATCAACTTTCTTTTTTGAATCTTGACATTTTAAGTGGCTTTCATGCTTAATCGTTCTCTTATTAAATATACCTTTGTATATGTCTTTTCATTTATTACTATGGACTTTAGTACATTTATGGTTAAGATACGTAAAAAACTGATGAAATGCGAGCCAGACATTTTTTATTAAAATTCATGTGTTTTGTGTCATTCTAATCATGCCTACCTATCAATAATGATTAGTAAGTATTTATTATATAGGTGAAAATATTATATAAATAAATATTTATATAAATCAATCCATACACTTGCGGATCATGGCTCTTTCTTCAGGAGCAAAGGTTCACTACGCTCGTCCAAAACAGATTGTCCGGTTTCTACCATGACAATCTTGGCGAGCAGGTTGCCTCACGATATTTTCCTTCATTGTCAATACGTTTCAATTGGAACGGTATCTTGTATTTAAAACTGCTTAACGATTTATGTTTTTTTGCAATAGTTTTACCCATGTTATTGGAATGTGCCAAGACTTGTATAATAGGGTTGTCATCATAAACAACTTTAAAATTAAACATGAACATAGCGAGAGAAATCATCCTCGCTTACTAACTGAAGTTGTTAGCTATTCACAGACAAATCAGGTTTTGAAACAATAAAAAACCAAAACCATTTATGTTTCTCTAAGTCAACGCTAATTTAATTTAGTGCCACGTCGCATAGAACGATTACACTAGTCATTGAAGCGTGAGAGCGAACTACCCTCGGCGAATGCGAACCATTCTAATCGAAATTACAAGCACGAAGCACGATCGCGGCAATATCGCACCGCGCCGCGCGGCGGTACAATGCGCCCGCGCGGCCTCGATTTATTGGCGGGACGGCCGACGGCCCAACCGCTCCTTCAATTATTAGCCATTTAATTATAGTCAGCAGTTGAGAGATAAATCGCAACAATTATTTCTAACTCCTAACAACGCAGCAGGTTGCCTAATGGACGATATTTCGCGCTCGCCGCTTCTACTCGCTAATAATTGAATTTTCCTCAACAGAACAATTGCTTCGATTACAGCACAGCGCGACATGGATCGACGCCTAATGAATCTCCCCGCTGTCTAGTTATTTACCGAGATAAACTCCGTGTTTACCGGGTACATGCGCATGATTGCACGAGCTACCAATAAATTACGTTTATCGGCTACCTTCGCAGCATTACGAATCTGTATTGTTCGACATTTACAATCCTATTTTTGTCAATTAAATTTTATTGTCGTAGGTCAGGTCATATCATAAGTTATATGAATCATGTTTAAGGGATTAACTTATCTTGTTTTATTAATGCGTATTAGTTCGCATTTGACCATTATCTCACCCGATCTCGAGCGGAGATATAGTCTAAGATGGAGCACGCTTAATTAGAAGGTGCCTTCTTCTTCTTCAGCCAATCTCTACCCGCTGCTGGACTTAGGCCTCCCCAAGTACGTGTCACAGATCCCGGTTTCCCACCTTCCTCATCCAGCCCCTGCTGGCTATCTTGCGCAGTTCATCAGTCCACCGGGCTAGCGATAGTACTACGCTACGTTTTCCGAGACCTGGTCCCCACTCCAGGATTCGTTTGATCCATTGGCTATCGGTCCTGCGACAGACGTAACCGGCCCGCTACCACTTCAACTTGCTAATTTGGCGAGCTATGTCGGTTACCTTCGTTCTCTTACGGATGTCCTCATTTCTGATTTTATCCATAAGAAAACACCTAACATAACTCGCTCCATAGCCCGCTGAGCGACTTTGAATTTGTGGACCAGTCCCACTGTCAGTGTCTGGTCAGAAAGTGCCTATTCACACGGAACTTGAACGCAAAGCTCTTTGTTCGTATACCTACTGTGTACCTAATAATAATAATGAAAATATTAATAGAATAGAGATTGTTAGCAATCATTTTATTATCTTGTATTTCCACAGGAATTTAAATCAATCTGAATCCTCGTGGTGCCATTAGCTGTAATAACCGTTTCGTAACGCAGCAAATCAATAGTGTAATATTGGCCGACGCACGCGCACGCGGCCGCCGGCCATTCTGCTCCAATCAATGGGATGCAAACCCCATTTCACGATTTCAATATACATAATGAAATGTCAGAACTTAGTGAAATCTGAATTGTGTAAGTCAGAACTTATTTTCGTCCTTCACTTCCAATAATAATACAAAGTTTACTTGCAACAATACTCATAGTTACAATTTTTACTTACGATTATGATAATGAATCAATATCTCTTCCTTCGAGATCTACTTTCAGCATAGTGGAGTACTGCCTTTATAAATGTTCCCACCTACACACCCAATTGCTCAGGAACCTTATCAATCGACCTTTTCGAAATCTACCCCTTAGTCTCTTGCCTTCGCCTTTTCCGATGACCACCAGTCTCTATATCCTGTGTGAGTTCTTGCGAGCATTTGCCTAAGTATTTAATACATCCTGTCGAACACTGTTGGTAACTTCACGTGATCTCGAGGTTTTAGAGGATAGTGTCGGCTTGCTCGGCTGTATTAAATGAAAAGATATTTTTATCTGCCACTATTAGGCGTACCTTTGCAATTTCCAGACTATTTCATTGTGGTCTTCTGTCTAGAATAAACTAAACGACAAGACGGACAAGATAGTATTATATATGCATACCTACCATTGGTAGGGATATGAACGATCTGTAATAGTACATACGTAGGTAACTATGCAACTGGAAGATAAAGTGTTTATCTTCGTTGTCTTAGGAATAAACAAATCATTATAATAAAATTAGTAAATATAGATTATAGGTATGTATTATCTCCGCAAATTGCTAATGCGCGGGGAACTTGTCAAATTAACATTCACGTGATGTCATCCGCAACTCGATATGTACGCATACTCGCCGGCCAGTGGTGCTAACAGTACTGAGTGTTCGGCTACGGTTACGTCACAAAATGGCGGCCAGGCGCAATAGCAATTTGCGGGGATGATATACATATGTGCTTCGAGAACGGGTATGAACATACATTGATTTTATGCTGGAAACTGGAATAATTGTTATCTTAGAATATGGGATAGTTTGTGTGGGATACAGATACAAAATTTACGCGAGCAAAATCGCATATGGTATCAAATTTAGATCAAGCACAAGGTCTGCGTTAAACGAAACACGATTCAATCTTGTCCATAATAGAAAAGGCGTCGCCTAGCAGCTGCATTTTCAATATCTATTAGCTGTAATATCTCAGCGAAGAGATGCCGCTGGCCCAGTTTTGGAGCCGGTTTGGACCAGTTTTTCGAACATCCTTGCATAACGCTGGTTCTCGCGCGTATTGCCTACAAAAATGCATTAAGATGCGACATGTAGATATTAGCAATACAAAATAAACGAATGTGACTGCACACTACAATATTAAAATTATACTACTCTGCCTTTACAACAGTCAGATTTTTGTATTTTACTATTATATTCATGGTTTTACTAGTAGTATGGCAAATTAAAAGGTAGGAAGCTATAGAAATCGGCTGCTAGTGAACATTCTATGTTTGCTCTTTTTTGTCTATCGACTATGCAGATTATCGCCATTTATCGTCTGCTTATAACTATTTATACCAGTAATAAAAATAATAATAACAGCTCATAAAAATCCCACTTCTGGGCACCGGCTTCCCAATATGGGGAACGGATAATAACCCGCTACGCTTGTCTATGGAGGCTGAGCCGGTTTGACACATCGGTTATCTCGATTAATCCAAACAATTACGTTTAGAAACGGAATAATCAGTGAAAGGCTTTTCTTCTTACAAAAGAGAAAAACTTGATGAGTAAGCATATTATTACTTACTTATATTTATGTTACGTTATTAATAAATTAAATACATGACCCTTGCTTAATTTGCACCGATTTTGAAGCAAAAGTTCAAAAGGTAATCTGTATCGACTTTAACCATAAATAGCAGAATTGTAATTAAAGTATATTTCAGTACCACGCCCTACAATGACATGCAATTTGTATCAAAAAATTACAGTGATGACTTATTTATTATACTTTTTATGTTTTTAATATCAATGGTTGAATTTGTTGAGATAAAAAAGGGTTTTTGGAGCAGACCTCGATGTCTCCATCATTATCTTTATATATTTAACAACTTTTTCCCCTACGACTTATAATATGTGTAAGTAGGTAGGTAGTCAAAAATATCTAAGAATACTAATTAAAGTCCCTAAGTTACAGAAATGCAAATTCTTTACAAATAAAGTTTAGTAATAATTACTCTTTAACTTTAGTTGTGATAACGCAATGACTACCGCAAGCGCCCTAAACTCAAAGGCCATGGGTTCGAATTTTGGCCGGAACGGATACACCACTTAGCCAGTTTTCTGATCTAATATGTATATTGTTACAATTACCACGTGTGAAAAACGGTGAAAGAAAACATCGTGACGAAACCTGCATATCAATAATATTGTCCATTCTCTTATAGTGGGAGGCTCGAGCACAGCAGTTGGAAGTTTATCGGCTATTATTACAATTAAATATCCTTTAATATTTCTGAATGTGGGGCAAATCAGTTTATAAGCCATCCTAGTATGTACCCATGAGTCAACCCATTAAACAATCTTGAACTTATTTTCCCTTATGGTCGATCAGCAAGGTGAATCGATTTCGCGGTTTTTCATAGCATAAACTAAAAAGGCTTAAGATTAATCGTTCATACTTGATGGGTTCTATTATAATTCATTTGAATTACGTTTACAGCATGATGTTTGGGAGCTAAATTTAAGCATTTCGAGCACGGTGCCTGCCTTAATTTATTGTGCATACAGAAGACAGCGAACGCAAAGCCCACTTTTATTTAAGTTTTGCACATAGAAGATCTGCTATTTTATTTGTTTCTGATTATGAGTATAATATTTAAATACAATGTATGGAATATAACATAACATAATTTTAAGGACCCATAACTTTAAAAAATCACAATACTATCTAATGGCCAGTTTCTATATAACTAATCTAACTGTGTATTTATGTTACTATCGATTCAAATTTAAAAAAACCTAATTTTTGATCTGATGTCGGAGCCGATTGTATAAAAATAAGCAGCTATGTTGACTATCTTCGTCGGGCATATGTGGGTAACACTTCCGAGAGTTCACAAAGTTATGACAATTGGTGGGCGAATCTTTTTGCGGACCGTAGTCATTTTGGCCAAATTTGAACCCCTTAATTTCGTCACGTCCTCTGTCTGAACATGAAATGAAGATAGTAAGGACAAAGCTTGAGGCTGCAGAGCTTTAAAATTATTTTTAACAAAATTTGTTTGCACAAAACCCATTAATAGACTAGTAAACAAGTGCCTTTTGGACCAACTTTTTTCAGCAATCTCTGAAAATTATAAATGAGGTGTCATTCGACTCGGAATGGCATCTAGATGATTTTTGAAAAAAATTAAGTTCCGCTTGCAAAAATCGTAAAAGTTATTAAAATTAACAAAAAAAAAGGGGGTTTAGTTTTTTGCAAATATATCAAAAAGTAATAAATAAATAAAGTAATAAATAAAACAAATATATCAAAATTATAAATGAGGTGTCATTCGAATCGAATGACACCTCATTTATAATTTTCGGAGACTGCTGAAAAAAGTTGGTCCAAAAGGCACTTGTTTACCAGTCTATAAGTAATTTGTGAGATATTGAATTTTTTCAATTGAAAGTTTTTAATTTCGTAGCTAAATGACGAAAACAGTGGACGTATGACACTTTTACGGAACGCTTCCTAGTTTTTGAACTGCTACACATTTGCCAATTTTTCTCTTGTGTTGCATAGTATTTTTTTTCTAAAGAAATCAATCGCTATGTAAGTTATCCACTTTTACTTTATCCACATACGTTTTACACTAAACTATTAAACCTTAGAAGGTTCCTCTAAAATGATTTTGCCCGGATAACACTTTGACTTTATGCTCTGAGGGGCAAGTATCGCTGGCCAACAGACTCGTGACCGAGTGCCAAGTCCTTAGTCCCGACAACGCAACATCGTCACGACTTCCTTCTTGTATTAATATGACACTTTGTCGGGTGTCCTTTCACAGTAAATAAACAATAATCTGAAAATGAGTCATAAATTAACAAGTACAACTCGACCAAAATGTCTAGCAAATGAACTAATTTTTTTGTCTTCTGGCAATATTCTATTTTATTTTTAGTCAAGGTCAGTGAATGATAAATAAAGTGAATTTATTCATGTTATTTTAATTTTAACGTTGGTCCGAGTCTAAAATCAGCTAAAAAAGTAACTAAATACACATGGAACAATAACAAGTTTTACGTGAGCAGTGATTTTTAAAGTTTCCTATGGATATGTAGTGGAATTTGAAGTGTTAAAGCTCTTTCTTACGAAATTATAGTCATAATTATTAAAATAAATATCATAGGCTATGTTAGGAGCGTACGTCTTAACTAAAAGAACTTGATACATAAACGATGTTGGATGTCGTACTAAAAATGATTAGTAAGTATCGAAATTACTCTTGACCTAATTGGAGTTGCTAGACTTGGACTAATTTGCGAAAGTGGCGCCCCTGTTATTTTCTATATTTTTTGCCGTCATATATATTGCGATTTGAATGAAATCTAAATAAATTTCTCTGTGTGCTATCTATCTATTTGTTCTGTTACAATTCTCTACTCATGAACAAACATATCTATAAATTGATATAAATAGACACAAGATGTCATGGCAAATAGAAGCTTAATGTAAATTAAGCAATATGTATGAAACGTAAGTCTATGTAAGGATTAGAACGTGTAATTTGATAAAAAAAGAGAAAATTAAAAGTTACAAAAATATAACCATAATACTATATGTATTTAATATTTTCTGGTATAAATTCCGAGCTCTTTTCGGAGGGAAATGTGACAGCAAGCAAACCAAAAAAGCAGCTAACGATCTAAACTACACCAAAAGTTTCAAAGCTAGAAAATTCTGGTACGCCCTACACGTAAATCCCCGTTTGGCCCTGAAATAACTTTTTTAAAAGCATACAAGGTTGTATTTTTACTACGATCATAAATAACGAAGGTGCTTTGCTTTGCGGATCCAATTAGCATCTATTTGGTTTTGATGAAAGATAACTTGATGGGCTATTGTTTTGTGACAATGGGGACGCAGTGCGGTGTGCGGCCTGACGCCAATCGCTCACTTGCTGTCAGGTGGTAATAGCCAAACCCTTGGCACGCTTAAGCAGACCACTCGATCATTGGCTAGCCATTTTATTAAATGCTCCATCGATAATACATCGCTCAAGGTGTATAATATTTAATGCCTACCGTTGCAACACTTTGTTAACAATTGAAAAACATGAGTCATGTGTTATAACAAAAAAAAATATTACGAGCTACCCAGGACTCGAATTAAAATGCCGTTGGAATTACTATAAAATTTATTGGAACTATACAAACACGTATATCAAGGTACAAATATAACTATACACTACTAGTACAAAATGCACGATTTAATAACACGCGCAGTCTGTCACTATATCGCTCATCGAATGTACGTTTCGCTCGTATCGTAATCCTCACTTGAGCACCCCTCCCCCGTTCGAGCATTGTTTTATACTAACTGTACAATACAAAAAATCGACCGCGTCGACTGGGGTTTCCGAGAAACCGTAATTACCTGATTGCAAATTTTAAATCGAAGTAAGCAAAGAATTCCGAATGCGGGTAATAACCCGATGCGCATTTTTTGTCGGTATGTAACAATATAATTACAGCCCATAAATGACCCACTGCTGGGCTCGGGCCACACATTATAGAGGAACGGACAGTATACCCGCCACGCTTGTCCAAGGCGGCTTGGGAGGTTTGACACATCGGGTATCTCGATGTGCAGTTTGCATCACGATGTTTTCCTTCACCGGTGTTAGCACGTGCACGGGCACGCCTTATTAATATTAGTATTACATTCTTATCCTTTGTTAAAAAACCGGACGAACAGATTAGGAAAGCGTTAAGTCGCCAATATAAAACCTAGGGTGTGGTCCATAATATTCAAAGAGAACCAGTTATTGTTTTAATAAAACACGACAGATTTAATACACCATAAAGTATAGGTACCTCCTTACTTCATAGTATTATAATATTTGTTCTCTGTTATAGATGATTGTAAGAAACAGGTAAGCAACTGTAAATACGTGTGGTTTATACAAGGCAAAATGTGTCTATAATTTGTTTGTGAATATATGGCGCGGGTGTTTATTATTATATCTCATTAGTTTATTCATGACAAAAGCAATAAAAATAACTCCTAAAGTGTTACAAAACAATTCCAAAATTAGTGTTCTAAAATTCAAACAAGCAAACAGGTATTTTACAAAGTACGGCTAAACGACTTTCGGTAAACGAGATGTCGCAGACCTTGAGACTACGAGCGTTTACAAAACACGCAGTTTGCATATACCTAACATCTCCTCTCATATCCTCCTCTCATTATCATTAATTATATTATCAATATTTTATATTATGGTGGGTCTTTATCTGCGAAAGTGTTACAAATATAGTCCGTTTCATAGAGATATGGCGATAGGTTTAATGAGTTTTTTGAAATGCGACATTGTTAATGACTTTAAATATTGATAGATAACATGTGTATAAAATAATGTGGCGATGCGTTAATGTCGTTATTTTTAACATTTAAATATGACGATGACGCATTCAGCCACAGCCTATCGGTTTTATTAATATTGAGTCAGACTAAGTTTGTAGGCTTCTTTAAGATTGTTAAAGAAGCCAACAAAATTTCTCTAACTCAATATATATGACCATACTATATGATGGAATGACCGTAAATATTTAATACTAACGCAGGTGTGGCCGCAGCATTAAACAGTTTCATTTTTATTTTTGTCTTCTAATAAAATAAATAATGACTGACATTTATATTTGTATTCATAAAGAAAAAGGAAAAGTGACCACATATCTACCTACCTATAAATATCTACGATACAAAACGTTAGTTTTTTACGCCGCAAAGATATTTTTTAAACAGAGATTAGGCTTTCCATTTGTTACGTTCACGTATACTTCGGGTTGAATCGATAAAGTCGATAAGTATAATATAATATTTACATATAATTTCGATAATGTCGATGAATAAAATATATCTTTATAATTATCATTACAAGTTACTAAATTATTTTTTTTAATGATCCTCATTTAAACTATAAATGTTTGAGGTTGTGTATTTATATAAATGTGTGTCTAATTTAGTTATCTTTATTTTCTAATTATTTTTTTACTCTCGACCTAAGCTGTGTTTGTTTGTAATAGGTTACTTAAATCTCAGTATCGTATTTTTAAATTGGACGTAGTTACACATAGAACCCATAGATAGACACAAACAAGTACATCAATGCGGAATACAGCAGAACTTTAATCTTTACTAATTCAAAAGTAACATTTTGTGGGTTGGATCCTTTTTGCGTAATTACGTCCAATTGTCTCCTACAATGTTATGGTAGGTAACTGTAAACAAATCAAATAAATAAATATATATCTGTGTCTATATATGTCGATAAATATAAATATAATATTTTTACGAGTGTGGGACTCGGATTAAAATGGCGTTGGAATTACTATGGAATTTACTAGAACTATATAAACACGTATAACACAGGTACAAAGGCAACCAGTACAAACTGCACGAACCAATAACACGCGCAAAGACCGTCACTTTATCACTTATCAAATGTATTACACACGTCTTGTTCGTATCGTAATCGTCACATGTCTGCCCCACCCCTCCGTTCGGGCATTGCTTTATAGTAAACTGTACAATACAACAATCAACCGCGTGGGCTAAGTTTTTCCAGGAAAACATAATCTGCACACCTGCTTAATTATTCCTGCGACCGGCCATAAACGAATACAAGAAAATAGGTTATTGTCTAATTGCAAACTTTAAACACAAAGTAAACAAAAGAAGTCCAAATGCGGGAACGGTAATAAACCAGGTGTGCAATCACTTTGTCGGCATCTAATATATTGTTACATAATATATATTATATATATTTTATATAAAACGATAGTGTCAGTTTACACATAATGAAGCGACTAATGTCCACCATTTTTAATATTTGGCAGACAGAATCCCATAAATAGGCACTAAAATAAGTCTTTTTAACCATTGCTAATAGAAAATGTATAAATCAAATCAATTGTTAGTGGCAGCAAAGTGTAGCCGAAACCGTTATGCTCGGGGATCACCTGGGATAATGTTATTGACTGTGGCCAATGCGTCTCATTTAAAACGTTAAAAATAACACCGTTACGAGTAGGTGCATTATTTTGTATACTATACATACGTTATCTAACAATATTTAACGACATTAACAATTTCGCGTCACAAACAACACTGTAATTTGTAAAGCCATCGCTATATTTGCGTGAAACGGTCTATAACTATAAAATTATCTCAGATGAAGCAGCACTTTAGTGAGTAGCGACACCTCGTACCTGACTCAGGGGACAAGTCAAGCCCCCGCCTTTGTGCTTGCCTTAACCAGCCGGCACGGAGTGGAGATCGCTAGAGCTAAGACTCAAACTCCAGGGGTGGAAGTGATAAATGGCATCACGTTAGAATAGCTTCGGTAAACCTGCAGCCCACCTCTCTACACCCCTTGGCCACTCACACCCATGTTGCCCCTGTTTTCTATGGCCTGGTCTGCCCATTTTTCCATGTTCCCCGAACATTGCGACGGGAAGACGCCATATTCACCATATCCTCAAGCCCCTAGTACCACTAGCAGTTCACCCTATTAGCCAGGTACGTTTTGTCCTCATTTCCCACAATAGTCCTAAATTGGGGCTGCATTATTATATGGTGTAGACAGGGATAATCGCCGGTCAGTGTAACGCCACATTTAGATTAAATTAGTCAAGGGGCCTTTACGTGTTGGCCTTCCTATGGGTCCACGCAAGCTCCCGAAATATCTGGGACATTTTTATGGCCCGTTGTCTTCAAAGGCATACAATAATATCATCAGCGCATTGCGATAGTAGATAGTGAAGTAGCGGTTTCGTTTTAAATGTTTTTAAACTTTTAAATATTTTATTCCCACAGCAAAAATTACATATAAAATATATCTACGCAATTAAAACGAACTGCAGAGTGGGTTATTTACTGATTAATGCTCCCCGTGTTGACCTCGTATGAACGCGGTGATTCGTGGTTATTTCTTTTTTATAAATATTCATTATCAATTTCATGTTGTGCTCGTAATATCCATCCGGGCTGGTCCGTTTTCTCTTTCGACGAAATCGCGCTTGTACTGGACAATAAATCAGAAGTGTAAAGTCGCCTCAATTGACGCTCATTATTTCAGTTTTTGCGTGCAATTTGCCGTGGACTAATTGTGATAATTAATACCCATTAACTTTAGATGCAATCATGTTTTTGGTCTTGAAGCTTTTTTAAACTCGCAATATTGCCCTAACATGTATTTTTTTATTGCTGCAGCTCAACAGACAGATGACGGCCCAAATGTCATGGAAAGTGGTTACCGTCATCTATGGACATTAGCAAACCAGTGGCGCTGCTAATGCGTCACCGTGATTGAAGGAGAAACTGGATCCTGGCCCTAATGCCGGCATGCTTTAGACGAGAGGTGGTAGCCATCAGTCGGGCAAATATTCTACCTCCTGGCTGTGGATTGTTTTGTAGCCTCTTGCGACAGGCCGCCCAGCCGCCGGTAATAACCACCCCTGGCCTAAAATATGCCGCCATAACAACCTTAAGTTGTGTTCCGATAGTAACTAGGTTCCAGGCTCTTTTAAGAGAGCAGCAGCGCATTTGTCACCTTTGGTGGTGCAAATGTCCATTATATATATAATACAGAAAACTCTTTATGTAGACCACATTAAGCAGTACAGGCAGGAACAAAGGGCAGCATTATAGAGCGATCTCTTCCACACAATTAATACGGGATACTTGGTAAGGCAACTAGCGTCCTGGATATTAGGTACTTCCATTACTTGTTACATAATAGCAAGAATCCTCTTATCAGCTTAACTCAAAGAGCTAAAAATTATAAAAAATAAGGTGAAAAATACTATAACTAGCTGGTACATAGGCCTCTACGAAGCTTTTGGACAAAAACTCCTCCCCCACTACCATTCTCCACTAATATTGTAATAATTATTTAAGGTAAGTAATAAGAAGTGTTCGTACAGCAGTGGCACGCGAGTATCAAAACGCAGCGTGAATTGCAACAAAGGTTGAATGCAATTAACGATTTTACACAGCGCTGTCGGGTGCAATGCCGACGATGAAGCCTGGTGACCCCTAGCCGCAGGTCACCCGGGCGAACCGCAAGCCGAAGCCCTAACCGGCTGACCGCTTTACACCGTCTGCAATATTACTAAAGTGAAATATTAGAAACATCGTGCTGTTCGAACGATGAACATTAAAATTTATTGTAAAACAAGAGAGTTCCATACAGCGGTTATGTTTAGTTGAATCGTTAAAACTTTCATTTATTATTTTGTTTATGATTTACACAACTTTGTATATATAAACGTTTTATATCTATTCAGAAGATATGTTTTAAGTACCTACCTTAGCGATTTAAATATACCTATTAATTATATGAGATTCAATTAAATTTTCAGATTATATTAATATCTAAATCTATGATTTTTACTTATGTTATTTTGTTGCTTTCGTTTTATTCACATTATAATTTAATTTACCTATACATATATGTTTTTTATATTTAATCTTATTAAACAGATTTAATCATATTTAAGCGGAGTATTCACATATTTTCTTCATCGAGCAAATTCTTATAGAATAATCGTATAACCTTTAATTACTTCAAATATTTATAAATAAATAATAATAATTTAATAAACACATAAATAACATATTTACAAACAGGCGCGTTTTCTGTAAATCCTAAGAAATACATTAGTGATGACAGGATATTTTTGGCTACGTTTCTTTAAGAAGACAATAGAACTCTAACACAATAATTATAGTTATAATAACGGACACAATTTAACTGATATAATAATGGCCACCATCAGCCTTGTGAATACCGTATTCCACATCTCCATCCGTCAATCAGACCTCATTTTTACTAAACAAAGACATTGTATAAATGTACCATCAATGATAAGAATTATCTGACCGAAGCGAATCCTACTGTGGCCCACCACACAGGCTCTAAGGAGATCTAGCGCGGGAAACAGAGTTTCCTTTGGGACGCCATTTGTTCTGTTCTCTGTATTTTAGTCATTTTATACTTACATACTACGACGACGTCTGCCCGGACAGCTACCCGGCAGACGTCGTCCTGACCGGAAAAGCTTCAATCGATATTTAACAAATAAAAAATAGGGATTGATTGTAGAGAGTTGAAAATTTAGGGTTGTATGTATTTATTAATGCTGTATCATAAAAAAAATTAAACCCTTTAATATTTAGGGGGATGAAAAATAGATGTTCTTCGATTCTCAGACCAACCCAATATGCACACAAAATTTCATGAGAATCAGTCTAACCGTTTCAGAGTATGGTAACTAACATTGTGACACGAGATTTTTGAAACCGTAGAATAACGTCGCAGCGCAAGCTGCGGCTTATTATATTTAGACTCATTTATTAAACCCAATTCACATTATCTCAATGTTTTAGTAATGTTGCATTCATATCCTCCTGCTTTGAAGTACATATTACATATAGGCTGAATTTTTCGAGTGGGCCTTCAAAGCCAAATCCTATACGAAATAACGCAAAACACCAAGTAAATTATAAACGTTACCTACATGAATATTCCATAACTAAAGAGAAAAACATGGGGAGTTTCATTATATTGTCACATTTAAAAAGAAGTATTAATTTATTTCAATATAATTTTCTTTTTATCTAATTCATAGGCCAAGTATTGCTACAAGTTACGTTCTATAGAATGTGTCAGCTGTGCTGTCGTATTCTAGATAGACAGTAGGTATTTACAAATTCGTTTGTCATGATTCGCCACGCATTTGGAGGTAAAGGAGCTGCCCGGCCCGTACCTGCCGTGGGACAATGCTATTGTTGTGGCCATCTGGGCCGGATCGTTTGGCGCACGCCTTTGCCCAAAGGCGGGGCACTGAGCATATCCATTGGTTACCCGCGGCAGAGCGTGACAAGTTTCATTGGACAAACCAACAAACAGTGAAAGTCACAAAACGCTCCTTGAACCGAACACATTGCGCAAAATAATTAACCATTGAGAATCAGGTCAACCCTAGAGCTCTTTAAGCTTTGCCCTTTTTAAGTTCTTCGATACTTGTAATTGATTCATACATACTATTTTAGAGGTAATTATGAACTCAAATTGAGAAATGATTCTACCTGCCATTAAAATAATATACTATTTAGATAATAGCTCCTTACTGTCCCAATGATTTCAGCCTCTCGATTTATGGATATATATGTTACGGGCAATTTGATAAACTAATTACTTTGGCCGGTCCATATTATTAATGCCTAACGGCCTGTGGTCTATTTAAAAAATCATGGTTTGAGATAACTTAAATTTATCACTTGGACCGTGCAGTAAGAATATTTCCCTACATCAAGCCGGACAATGAGATAAATTCGGTGGTGTTGTGCGACGCTTGCAGACAAGTTGGAGGCTCGGCGGCCAGTAGCCGGCAAAGATCGTCAGCTTCCTTCAGGGCAACTTCTCCAGCACCCCAATTATGCAAAGCTCTTGATAATGAATAAGCTGAACCTCGTTCTGTACGATATTCCTACTCACCAGGACGGCCGTCCCTCTATTCGGTGGGCCCCGGTAGGCTCTTCGTCAAACTTGTACATGACGAAGTTCAGAATCCGAAACGTGATCATCTAACCATCTTACTGGTCGAAAAGGTGCAGAGGCAACATCTTGTCGGCCGCTCTTCCGTGAGTTTCAATATAATAATCTAAGCTGGTCTGCTGCTGTGCTATCCATGACGAATAGCGTCAATGCAGACCAAATGATGCATCGCAAATAGCTTGAGGTCTGCCCCAGCTGCGATGGTGGATATCAGGTTAGTTAGAGCCCAATAAAATACCTTCATACGAAACATGGTGGGGGTGGGGAGGGGGTATCAATTTCTCCCTTTTCTTCCTTGCTTTCCTTGCACTTGATTGGGCGATAATAATTTCTGGACGAGTGGTCAAATTCTTGGCACCGATAGTATTGTTCTCTGTTCTCGCCAGGCCTCTAAGATCACGCCCGGTATATAGAGCAACTGGTTTGTTGCCTACAGCTGAGCGAGATTCTCTTGGTTGAGATGACTAAGTGTGACGTAGAAGAGGCAGCCAGGTCTGCCCCTACGCCAGAAATTTGGCGTACGGCTTCCATTGAGAAGTTATTTTGTTCCAGCGTCCTCCTTATTTCCTCTGGATCGTCGAATATAAACCAAACTCACTCACTGTTCTCGTCACTGGTCGTAACCTTCGACCATTCCTCACGACTTTCGTGCTTTGAAACCTATATATTTGACATATACATCGTTGAAATTTATTATAATTACATCTCTAACCTTTTTTGCCAATCCATATAGTAAAAAAAAGGACAGAAATTTGTTTTATTTTATTTTATTGCATAAGTCGTACTGACCTGGAAAAGTGATTAATCATTCAATTTTGTTTATACTGCCCACTTGACACGGGCATTATATATACAGATCGGTCATTATTCATAGTGACCGGATTTATCGAATTGCCCGTAACATATACATCAAGATAAAATTATACGTACTATCAAGTATTTACCTGTTAGGATGCTCGGCAAAATCTGACTAATGACAGTTAAATATAGCTTACAAATGTGTAGCGCCATGTAGCCTATCGGTCTCATTTATAGAGAGAGCGAATAAGTTTGGACGCTTTGTTATGGTTCATCATCATCCGAGCGTTAAATCCTGGTTGCGTTCGGAGCGATCACTTCGACGCCCAGGGTCCGCTTTCCTACTTTTTCTTCTCCACTTCGCGCGATCTTCGGCATCCCTTGTGTTGAGACCGTTGGTACGCATGTCATCCCTCACAACGTCAAGCCAGCATTTCTTAGGCCTACCCCTTCGACCGGGACCTGGCGGAGGCTTTGTTATGGTTCTTACAGAAGAATTCAAACGTACTCTAACTCTCTATGAATATAAATGTAAACCAATACCAACTAGCGACATCTAGTGAACAAGGTGAAATTAACCATCAATGAAATATTAAAGCTTAGACACTATGAACCATTATAGTCATTCTGGAATGTTTCTTTCATGCTAAAGCGTAGTACATCAGTAATTTTAAGATGCATAACATTTGGCCTTCCAATTCAAATTAGTTATTTTTTTTAACGAAGACAGTTTTTTTAATATAGATACTAAGGCGTTCCCTGATTATAACGCGTTGCAGATTCTAATATTCAAGCGCTGGTCAAGGTCGCAAGCGTAAATTCAATTGCGCGTCCCATGGGAACTCTGTCCATCGTTAGGCAGGAAAGTATTTATGTTCAACTTATATATACCTAGTCTCTATGGAAGGTCTACTGGTTAATCGAAACCAAAGAAAAGGCAACAAATAACCACAAGATTTATTGCATTGTATTGCAACAAAGTTTCTATGTAAATCTTCTAGTCCCCTTATGGGCAAATACGAGTATTTATTTCAAAAGCTAGTAATTTTAATAAACAAATATGACCGCAATTTTGTAGTTCGATACAACATAATCTATTAAAATGCAAATCGATACAAGCATAACGAGAAAATTAGCATTATAAGCGACAGTACCGAAGGGTGACTCAGCGTGTCCGTCCATCACCTCCAGTTATGCCTACCGATCTATTCTGACGCAATTTTAATGACAAGTCGACTGGCAAGCACGCCCTAATGTTCATTCAATAACCATTACGTATAAAAAAGGCATGCAATATTTCTTCTAAATAACCTAACCTTTATTTATAAATTATAATAACTTTATATTATTATAATAACTTAAATTATATAACTAAGTATTATATTTTTATGAAAAAAAAACAACGTAATAACTGTTCTGTATCTACATATATTCTATAGAGTAGAGGTTAGACTATAAGTAGGTATAACACTGAACACAAGCCACCATCTTCTATGGTAAGCGATAAGCGCGTCAAGGGTGGCAATCCGGAATGGAAATCCGATTGAGAACTACACACCGCGTGAAGGAGAAATTCGGAGCCGGTGTGTGTGATTCGCCTCGTCGGGGTGGTACTAGTATCCCCGTAGGGATGCTAGCACCACGTTACAGTTTAGGATATCCATTAAAATCCCTGGCTACTCTTCGAACATGCCTTGTCCGGGCTGTGAGCTCGTTTGTCCATTTACCTCCAGCTCGGACGGAGGAAGGTCGGCCCCTTTACGGGCTAGCCCCACCATTTGTTAGTTGGAGAACTGAGTCTCTCCGGCTACTTCAGGTCTCATCTCGAGGTGAGAGGAGGCGCGCGGGTCGGTTCACGTCCTTCCTCCAGTCTTTTGTGTGGAGGATTCGATTTTTCCGCCGGTTACCCGCAAGGTGTGTCAACTCCTTGGATCGCTATATTGTCCCGGGTAAACAACATAATCAACTCTCACGGAAAGTTCTCTGATTACTTTTAAACAACAAGATAAACTTTTTTTGTTGCAGGAGTTCAGCAGACAGACATCGCCTATGGACATTTGCAAACCAAAGGTGCTACAAATGCGCTGCTACTCTTTTAAGGGAGATCGAAACCTTGTCTCTTATGCCGGAACACAACTCAAGGTTGTTACGGCGACATACTCTAAACCAGGGGTGGTAGCCATCCAGTCGGGCAAATGCCCTACCACCTGTGGATTGTTTTGTCGCCTCTTACGACAGGCCACTGGCCGCAAGAAATTTTATTCTTTCTCCGTTCCTGCACGGATATAATAAGTAACGGTTACTGCCACGTGATGCGAAGCAGCATAACTTTAGAGTAGAGAGGCGGTATAGTTTTAGAGTAGACTATGGATGATTTTTTGCGCGGATCGAAATCAGTTTTTTTGTTTGCTAAAATAAAATAAATATGTTTATATTATAAATGCATTCGCAACAAAATTTTGGCTTGATGTTTTACGGGCAGATTGTTAATGTACTTGTCCAATTTGAAACCCGTCCGTAAAACTTCAAGTCAACATTTTGTTGTGATTCCTTTTGTCACTTGTCCGTTGCGAGTAATTTTTACACTCGTCCGTTGCCATTCGTTTTTCCACTTGTCCATGGCGATTTGTTTTTTCACTTGTCCGTTGAAGTTTCACTTCTACTATGTGTCCCAGCACACATTTCGATTTTTTTAAGTTGTATTATCTACAAGTGGTGATACTCACTCAATAATGTAGGTAACATTATTGAGTGAGTTTCTGTCAGAAAGAAGGAGAATAACTTTGAAGATCATGATTCCCGTTTTGTTTAAACGTTTCCTCCTCCTGGTAATTTTTATAATCGTTAACATTTCATATATTTCTACATATTTTTTTCTTTCTTCTTTCTTTCTATATCTACCTATACACGTGACCCATGCAATATTCTATAAATGTGATGATAGTAATTAATTTTCATGATGGAGAATAATTGAACTTCTTGATAAATTTTCAGAAAACAATAATGTGTTTCGGTTTTGTGTCCCTATAAATTTTATGGTAATAAACTTCCCAGAGCTTCTTTCCTCTTCAATGTTATGAAAATCTATCATGACAAATCAATAACACCGATAAATGATGAAGTGTTTCGACCTGCAATAACCAAAGGCATTTGGACAGGCTTTTCAATTGGTTAGTGAAAAGTGTCTTTCTGCTTCCCCTAAACTTAAATATTCATGGCACTGGATAAATATATAAATGATGCGGAGGCATTCTTAAGCAATCCAAAAAAAACACGACACTTGTAACTGACAGTAACAGCATAACAACTAGTGACAGCTGACACTTAACAAATAAATACTTAGCTCTAAACCAAAATAGATGTTTAATTAATTTTGGCTTTTTAGACAAATTCAATAATAAAATAATTATAGGAGTATCTTCAATATGATTACAAATTTTGATAAGCTTTGTGCGGAATTAGAAAAACAAGAGTTAGAGGTAGAGTATTAATTAGTCGTAGTGCAATATTTAAAGCGAGGTTATCTTCAAGCTAAGGTTTCAAAATATTTTTTATATCTTATATTTGAAAGAATTATTAGAGAATAGAATATAATATTTGATATATTGTTTTCAGGCTCCAACCGGAGTGGCTACCCCGTCTACATACGGCCAACTTCTGGCAATTTACTTGTATCAAAATGACCTGTAAGTATTCTCCTTGTTCAACACATTTTAAGATATAATGTATCCCTCCCAGGGATACATTTTGGGTGGGCTAGCCGAGCTCCCACCTTACCCTTCGTAGTTATTTTTTTATAACCTTAACCACCCAAAATTCAATTTATATGTCAAAAATGCGGATAAATCTCTAAATATTGGATGCACGAATTTTAAGTAGCGGGGTGGTGGAATGGGAAGAGGGGAGGCATACTTACCCCACTACTACAACCCCTATGGTCTAGAGATTTTCACTTTATTTTAAATATACACTCACTTTTTCACTGTTAATACACTTATAAAGTAGAATAATCTTTTAAAATCAAAAAGAAATGCAGTAATCAACAGAAAATTAACCAAAAAACAGTTTGTGTCATCAAAATATGATCAAAAACACAACAGAACACATCACATTCACATAAATACTATAAGAGTCAACATGAAATTATTCAAAATGTTGGTGAATAAAGATGAAATTATAAATCTTCTGTATAAAATAAATAGTAAATGCCCACCCACTACTTAATATTTGTGCAGCAGATATCTGAGTAGTAGCGAAATTGGCATAAGAGCTTAAATTCAAGATCCAGGGGTGTAAGTGATAAATGACCTAGCCTCAGAAGTAGGTTCAGTGAACACCTCACCTCACCCCTTAGCCACTTATGTTATGTTGCCCTTCGCCAATCTTGTATGGCATTTTTTGCCACCCATGGTGAGTCGTGCATCATCTTATTTTCAATTAATCCATGCTCTCCAAATATTGTGATGGGCAGACTCCATACTCCCAGATCCCTAGTTTCACTAGATACCAATAGCCCCATAACTTTTGTTCTCATTTCCCACAATAGTAATACACTGACTGGGGCTTTTCCTTGGGTGAATTTTAGTATATACTGTATACAGCGATCAGTCACTGTCATGTATAGCTTACATTAAATTTGTCAAGGGCAAATCTAAATTTTGATTTTCCCATGGGCCTCCAAAAGTCCAGGTGGGCCATAGTCTTCAAAGACATATATATCATACAAAAGTTAAAAAACTGATGAGAGTGAGTACTTGCCAATATTAATAAATATTATTTTTAATTAAGTAATTATATTGATTCTATCCTTGTCAATAATTTTTGTCTCACAGTTGCAATGCAAAATTTCTATGGAAAAGAATTCCTCAGAACATTACAAGTAGTAATCCTGAAATAACTGCAATTTGGGCTGTGGGTCAAAAACTATGGAAGAAAGATCTTGCGGGCACATACCAAGCATTGGCTGCATACAATTGGACTGAACCAGTGGCAAACATCATAAGAGCACTTGAAGGTATATTTTATAATATTATTCAACATATATAATTGAGAAAATAATATGGTATAAAATGAAACATGTACTACAGTCATAGAAATCTACACTTGAAAATGTTAATATTTCACTTTATGTTATTAATACTTAGATAAAATTTTTAGTGGTGGTTACTTGGTACAGTTGCTTTTGCTCTTTTTAATAATAGCTTTTTCTGACTGTTTCTTCCAATAACCTTAGAATTATCTATTGTAATATATGGCTAACAAGCCAAGAGCCAAGCCAGACCAGGATAAAATGATTAGCTTACAAACAAAGAATTTGTTTTTCTATTTAACATACACAAATTCAGCCTATAGTCTATATATACAAGACGAGTCTCTAATTTTGTCATTTATGTGTGTAATTTTTGAAACTGTCACATATACCCTATAACGCAAGAACTAATCAAAGGATTCTGCTCAAACCAATTTCTATTGAAAGTATTTTCATGCTTTAAGAATTAGGGGAATATAGGAACATAATACACTGTAATGACTTGTAAATTTATATTTGCATGATCTTTGAATTTATTTTTCCATACTTGTCTAACAAAACCTAATAAACCTATCTGCACTGAAAGTTTTTCATATTTTACTCGTACATGTGTGGTAGCATCCCTAGCTGTTAAGTTAATCAAGATGTAATAGTCCTTTATATAGCAGTATATAAATACCTTGCTCTAAAAAGTCCATCATACATAACCATTGTCCTTCACAATAATGGCTGTGACATCTATAGACAGATGGACTAACATAACAAAGTTATTGTGGTCATCAGTTGTTTAATAAAAATGGTAGCTTGAATCATAAATTTTATGAAAATAATTGACTTATGTGTTTATTTATTCTTATAAGTATTGGGAAATAAATAGTTTATCATAAAATTTGGTATCTATCTACTTTCAGTGACAATGATATGCTTATATTTTATTCCAGAAAGTGGGACAATTCTAAAAAGCCCTAGTATTTGACATTATTACTGACTAGTGAATGAATAGATTAATTTAACAAAATATATAATTTTAGAAATACAATTCATGTTGATAAAGAAAATTTTATTACTCACCCAAATAAACGATTACAAAAACTCATGTCTATAATACTTTCTTGTTAAAAAAATAGGTTATCTTGTTTTTATATCTACATTCTATTTTTTAATCAAAGAAAGTGTAATGGTTATAAGTTATAAAAATTATTATAAGTCATGATAGCATCTCTAAGTTCTAGAGAGATAGAACCATTAAGTTAGCCCGCGCGTCCTAAACCCAAAGGGCGGGCGCGGGTTCGATCCTGGTCGGAACGCATGCACCACTTAGGCATTTTTCTAACCTAATGTGCATTTTGTTACAATTACCACATGCTGACAACGGTGAAGGAAAACATCGTGATGCAACATGCACATCGAGATAACCAACGTGTCTAACCTGCCAAGCCGCCTTGGACAAGCATGGCGAGTTTACTGTTCGTTCCCCTTTAGTGGGAGACCCGAGCCCAACAGTGGGACGTTTATGGGCTGTTATTATTATTTATTATATAATTAAAGAAATATTTAGATTTAATCTCATTTAGTGCGTACATTTCAAATGTTATGCTTTTATTTTACAGAAAAAATCAGGGAGCGAACATTCAATTTAATTGGCAGATCTTACAGTTCAATATCACTTGATACAGTGGTTACTATGACAGGCCTCAGCCGTGATGCTGTTTTACATGCCTGTCGAGACCACAATGGACTGTGAATGAGGATGGTGTCACCATCAACCCCACTCCACCAGTGCAGCCTGGTCCTTTACACACATCAAGTGAAGATCAGCTTTTCAAACTTACAGAGTTTGTGTCATTCTTAGAGAACTAAGATCTAATTGTAAGTAGGTATTTAAAATAAACTTAACTATTAATTTTTAAATGTAAATTTTCATTTTCACAAACATTATTGAAATTCATATTAAACAATTTGTGATGTGACTGAGGATGTATGGCAGAATAGAGGTCTCTGGAAGGTATAGACATTGTACCGACCCCAAATGATTGACAGAAGGTGAAAGAAAAGAGAGATTAATTGCCTTAATTTGAGTTTGACTGATGAACATTCTAGTATTACATCTTCATTACTGAAACATTCAAGTTCAAATTAAATTCCAGGGTGCATAAAATTTATGGACATATTTTTTCCTTATTTACCTAGGTATTTTCTTGATCCCAAAGTTTGGTTAGAAGAAACATGAATATAAGTTGCTTTAACTTGGTGAAGCATTATCTAGTCTGCTAATATTTTAAAAAATAGACAGGTTTTGAAAATTTCATCAAAATTGTTCCAGCCATTTTGAGGTTTAGCCAGACTAATGAAGACCAGACTTTTTTTAAGTTTGTCTGTCTGTGTCTTGCTTTTTACAGTTTCTAGATGAAATAATATATGTATAATAGTATAGTTTCTTTTAGAGACTACAGATAAAAATATAAACTATTTCTAAACTAGTTAATATAGTGTATATTGAAGTAAACTTTATGGAGGCAAACTACCTGGTAAAGCTCGAGTTTAAAATAAACTACTAAGTGTTTCCTGCAGCTTCTGTTTTGTAAAGTTGTCATATTTGAATTATATAATTAAATAAAACTAATCAAATCATTTAATCTCATTTATTATGACGTTACAGGTCATAAAGGTAAAAAAATTGCATCCATTATGCTATAATTGCAAAAATTGTTAATATAAAAAATATATATTGAGAACTTGGCAGTGTAAGTTGCTTATGTCTAATCTAACTTAACAAGTAAAATTATAAACCATCTAAAGGGCTTTCAATGACTCGACATTCCTTGTAACACGATTGGACTTAAATAGGATTTTAAGTAGAATATCACAAGCGATACAATGTTGACGTTTCAAAAAAAAATATATTACAAATTGTCTAATTTCGCATTTTAGTCTACTATCTACATAATTTATAAAACTAGCCACTACTAGTAATTCTTTTGGCAACTCGAGTGCTAAATTCGTAATCTCATCAAAATCGACCCTGGAAGGACACTTGATTTTGCCGGGGCTGCAGTCTCATTGAGTTCGTATCTTCGTCATCACCTAAAGATGTTTCGTATCCTCGGTTTACTTGTCCTCCGTTTGGTTCTGCGAAAACATCCTTTACAGATATGTTGGCATTCGATGTTCTATGTCTCGGGCCCAGGTTGTTATTAAGCTGGAATTTATTTAACAACGAGCAATTAATACAAATAATATTTTTTACAGATTTACACATTATTTTTAATACCGAAGTAAGAAAGAGAGTTGGTCTGAAAGAGAGTGTCGGGGTGAAGGTAAGGAAAGGAATGATGCTCCGGTGGTTCGGGCATGTGGAAAGAATGCATGATGAAAGAATGACTAAACTAAACACAATGCAAAAGTGGATGGATGCAGAAGTCGCAGAAGGCCACTACACACATTCCATGATCAAATTGATCATGTACTAGCAGAAGGTGATGTCAGGAGCCTTAAGAACAGACGAGCGTGCATGACAAGAGCTATGAATGTCAAAGAAGCAAGTGAGGTGTGTAAGAATAAGCATGAATGGCGCTCTGTTGTTCGCGCCTACCCCGCAAGGGACCTGGTGTGAAGTTATGTATGTATGTAATATTTTTAACACCCATACTTTCATGCAATCATATAAATTTGAAAATAGCAGGAAGTTTATTATTTAAATATTTATTGTTCAGTTTTAGGAATGTAACTAATCTTGAATTTATTGCTAATATAGTCAACAAGAGGTCTTGTTGTCCAGGCCATATCTTCCAAATCACAATGATATTAAAACTACCTTAAACATATACCATAGACAGTATACTATAAATTGGAAAATGTATCACTTAGACACTTATTTCCTAGACACTCCTTTATTCACATGTTAGTAGCTGCACAAAGAAAAACAAGTCAGGTTTTAGAAAAAAAAATTGACCGATTATCATGGATACATTTCGATAAGGTTGTGAATATAGATAGGTTCGATAAGGTTGTGAATTATACTTTCCGAATAATTAAAGGATATGAATAAGAACCTACGAGAATGAAGTGGGATGGAAAACACACACGTCATAAATAAAATATATGTGTATGTAAAGTAAAACAAAAATATAAAGTAAATTTAGTTTTGAATCATATTTAAAATACCTATCAGAAATAAAAGACGTTTAAAAAGAAATCATCCAAACCATCTTGTGGCCTGGTGTTGAATGAAAAAAATAAAGATGATCCAGATAAATTATAAAATAAACTTAAATTGTGAAGATGTTAAAGCTTAAGCTAGTCATTTACCATCCCTGTTACTCCATATTCATTATTAGCGCCCAGTGTCTGCATCTGAGATTTCCTTCGTTCAGCCATTACTGAGTTCCGTCTGGTTTCCAAAGCCTTCAAGGTCTCCCTACGAAGTGTCATCTTGCGATTGAGAACAGGAGTACCTAAAACAATGTTATCCTTTAATTATTTTCAGGATACAATAAATTTAAGGACATTACAATGTTTTAATTCGGGAATGTCAACAGTTACAGAATTAGACAAGTCTTTTTTTATTTTTTACCTGGCCATCATTTGCATTCATGTTGAAAAATCGTTTTTTGAATGCAACATCGAGGGTGCCGATATTTCTCTTTTTCTGTCTCGCCTTCTCTAAGTTATGAATAGTTTTTCTTCTTCCAACATTGTGGGGCCCTGAACCAGAATCATTGTCGTAATCGTCATCCAAACCATTCAATTTCTGTAGATCTTTTACTATCGCTATTGCATTTTTGTCTAGAAGAGCATCTTGAGATAAGTCTTCCGCCTGTAAATTAGTTTCGTAATGTATATTGTAATTAAA
Source organism: Dendrolimus punctatus (assembly GCA_012273795.1). Lineage (NCBI taxonomy): Eukaryota > Metazoa > Arthropoda > Insecta > Lepidoptera > Lasiocampidae > Dendrolimus > Dendrolimus punctatus. The sequence continues at coordinate 9,315,335 of CM022536.1, forward strand.
TCGAGGGCAAGTTTTTATATTATATTTCTATGTCCTAATCTCCATAATGGCTGAATTAATTTAAATGTGGTTTTCAGTAATATATTCGAATAAGTTCGGGGTTAGTATGTGTTTCATCGAATTTGAATCACAAATAAAAAATCTAAGTGTACATTATTTTTAGAAAGTTATAAACATCATTTCCTATAATGATGAAAATTATTTCAACTGTGAAATATTTATTGTATCAGTATTGTAGAAGTGAATCGGGATTAAATTCCGAATACTTGTACTTCATTATCTCCAATTTATGATAGTCATCGAATAATTTGTTCATTAAGATATATTAAAGTTTTCAGTTTCATTTGCGATACGTACCTTTTTCGTGCAGAACCAATTCAATTCAGCTGATGATAATATGTGTGAAATAGTACCGAATCGATGGAACAGCATAGCAGTAAACTGAATTACCAGAATCAATGCGAAGAAGAATACAAAAACTAAACCAATTGGTTCCAATTGCAAGTATTCTTTCGAAATTAACACCTAAAATCAAGCCTTTATAGTGATTACAGGTTCAATTGACAATCAATCAATTTTAAATAATAACAGTTAACAATTCTATAACGTTTAATTACCAATATCAATACTGTACATTGCTAAATATTGTAATCTAAAGTATGGATAGATACTTAGGTTTAGATATAGAAAGGTGTTAAAAGTTATGTTTAAAACGCCAAGAAAAAGATTCAAAAAATTTATATACAAAATTCTTTTGATTAAATTTTATAATGTAGTTGTATTGCTAAAGGTAATTTTACACACAATTGTGCAATGATATTTTTTAGAGTGCACATAAAACAGTATGATATGCAAATGAAATATTGATAAATTGGAATCCAGTGATGCTGAATGTAACACAATAGAATTTGGTTCCTTTAGTAACACAAATGTAAAAATTAAGTTCTCCTCCTTTTTGTAGTATTTATTACTTTGGAAACAAATAAAACCATTACTATGTTAAACGAACCACCACAACGGTTGAGGTGTGTTTATTATGTACATAGAAAACCAATAACCCAGTGTTTAATAGAAGAAATTCCGCCACCTTAATAGACAGAATAGTAAAAATTAAAATTTTGTGTTTGGATTTGGAATAGTGCGGAAGTTGCAGGATTGCTGTGTTATCCCTAGTTGGGATTCACTAACAACAATGCAACTCATACAAATACTTAAAATTGTAATCTGGAAAGGATCTGTGTTTATTGTTTCTAAAGGTAGGACGTCTAGAAGGGCCCGAATGTTTATTAAGTAATGTAAAACCATCGTGACGCCAGTAATTTAGTTCTTGTGTTCCTGGGAGTCCATGCTCGTGTGCCATCCCAAGATAGACCGGTTAGAGGAAGGTCGTTAGACTTGTGAAGTGACACACATTGTGCTAACATTGAGCTATACCTCGCCTGTTTCCTCGACGTATGAAATATTTGTTTTTACTCCCAAAGGCCAAACCACGTGGAGTTGATCTTTGTTCAATTGCAATAAAAACACTATCAATATGAATAAAGCATTGAACATGACAAATGCAAAAACAGATTTATTGCGAAGCTCTATCAGATCTCCAGCAATGCGAGCCTGTAAAAGTTCATAAAATGTTTTTAATTAATTCAATCAACTTTCAAGGGTGACGAGGGAGCTTGACGATAGTGATGACTTTTTTGCTGTTGCAACTAGTCTCGTTCCCGAATCATCTTTGAAGGCTGATCGCAGCAAAGTGGATTCTCACGTTACCTCTTGTGAAACCTCATCATATGTAATGTTAGTTCTGACTCCGAAGGGCCACTTAATGTGAAGGTTGTCCTTGTTCAGTTGTAGCAAGAATACAATTAGTACAAAAAGAGCATTGCACATAAAGAAGTTAAATACAGATATGTCTCGCAATTCTTTGAGATCCTTGGATATACGAGCCTAAAATTGTGGGAAGAGAACCATCAAAATAATATTTTGGCTTGGTGTAACAAATCCTGAAATCTTATTAACACATGTTTTAGTCATTGCTTAATTTATTTCAATTGTCTATGGATTGCTTTCCTCTTGAAAGTTTATAGAAGTTATATACGGACATAGTCAACACAATACTGAAGGTTTAATTAATTAATCTTGTACGAAATGAAAAGTTACGTTTACAAAGCATAACTGTTTTGCTGAAATGTATATTGTTGGAACATACTGGGAGCAATTTCAGACAAAAAAGATAATTGTAATGTATAACAATTTCGTCTTCAAGAAGGTTCAGTAACAATAGTTTGCTCAGACGGAAATATTTAAACCCAATAGTTTGTTACATGAAATGATTGTAAAATGTAAATCGTCGTCTGTTATCGTCTACAGCGGGTCATTTTTTACCTCTTCCTCTTTATTAGCATCAATAGGGTATAAATATTTATCAAGGAGATCTTTCCAAAATTGAAGTTCAGCTGGATTTAAAAAGTCAACTTCTCCTTTCTTTAAATCTGGGTCCTCAATCCAATACGGATTTATGAGATCATCTCTCCTTTCCTGTAAATGATTAAAATATGTTTAACTTTATTGTAATTTTGAATCCTTTTTATCATATATTTATAAGTAAATAGGTCATACTCTGGGTTCTGTTGATAACGTGTTAGTGTCAGAATCTGAATCGTTTTCTTCTTCGGGACCTTCAGCAAGGGCATCTAATTGATGATCTCCATTGGTGCTACCTCTAGGACCGACAGACAATTTTCGCCCTCTACTTAATCCATGAGGATCAATTGTTCTGAAAAATCGAAAGTTAATATGTCGTTTACGACTAAATTATAATAATATTTACATTATCGGTTCTTTCAAGAATGATGTTATCTGTTTGTACCTTTCCACATTATCTATTTTCTTCTCTAACTTTTCCAGAGTTGAAGCGATATGTAACAGTTGAACTTTCTCCTCGTTGCTTTTAGGATGAGTGCATAGTAAACATTTAAAAAGACCAGCAAATGAGAACTCAATAGAACCTTCTTCCTCATTGCTGTTAACTCCTTGAAGGAAACCTAATAAAGAGTTTTGCTTGGCTTTCTTCTTTGCTTCTTCTGCATCTTTTTTCTCTTGTTCTATTTCCTGAATATAATAAAATGCACAAATTAATCACTGAAACAATAACTCCACCTTTATTTTCTAAATATCCACACAATAGTCATAAAATCATTGCAAATTAAAGCGTGATTAAATAAAACGTACCTTTTTAGTTTTCTTGGTTTGAACTTCTCGAGTACCCCACGATACTACATTCAAGTTTATAATAGAGTATAAAATCAAAAGTAAGTACATAGAAGGTATGGATAACAGATAAATGATACCAGGAACAATACACCAAAACTCTTGAGGATGTAAACAGGCTGCTATAAAGAATGAACTGGAAAGTGATATCAAGAATATAGCTGATGGGGAGCCTATGCCGTCCTCGCCTAACTGTAGAGCAGTACCGACAATACAGCCATCATAATCATCGCATATGCTGTCGACAATATCTGCGCCACCAGTAACTGCAAGAAAACAAAATATGTTAAATTGAAACTACGTTTTAACGGTTTTAAGCGCGGTAATTTATTTTATTTAGTTTATCCGACGTTTCGCGCTTTTCAGTTGCCGTGGTCACGGAAGACAAGATGACATTTGTCGAACGTGTATTGTCAAAGTTTTATTCAGCTACGCCAACTTGTTCATTTAATTATTTAGTTTAATTTGTTTATGGATATTATTTACTCTATGGGAGCCTAATCTAATTTACCACCGCTTCACAACATGTTGTGGCTTGAAGAGAAGAAGCGGCGCAAGAAACTCTTCAGCAAACATGCCTAGTTCTAAAAATTTTTATATAATATTAAAATGAGTGGAAGGAAAAAATAAAAGAAAATTTTCAGTCAAGTTGGTTTGTTGCGTTGCACGCAGAAAGAGCTCACAGTGTCTTGAGGTCTGGCAGTTAGTTTTTGCTGGGTTTGGTTCTTAATAGTTTTGATGATTGGATCCCAAACAGGTGGTACCTGCCAACCATCTTCTCTATTGAAATTTGGGTGTTTTTTGATTTCAATAGCCTCACGCATCATTCTTGGTATGAAACGATTCTCTTTCGCGAGGATTTGTGGGTTATCGAATCTGATGTAATGGTTGGGTTTATCCAGCGTGTGTTCACTGATCGCAGACTTCGTAGACCTTGCGTGTTTCATGTCAGCAATGTGTTCTTTTACCCGTGTTTTTATGCTCCTCTTTGTTTTCCCAATGTATGATAAACCACATTCACAATCGAGCTTGTAAACACCATAAGCTTTTCTTGATGTGCTTATCCTAAGGAATTCTGACAATACTCTTGGCCATACGGTGTATAGGAAACCTACCCATACAGACAAATACCTTAATGGTTCGTCTCACCACCATCCTAGTCAGTTAGCTACCGTGGGCAAATCTTTGTTTCAGAGAGCACAAAAAATCTGTGACGGGAACCATGTGGATGGAGAGCTTCAGCATGTCAAGCGAGTCTTACAACGCAATCAGCTGAAGACTCCACACCAACGTCACAAAGGCCCCAAACCACCTTCAGTTGAGCGGTGCCCTGTTACCCTACCCTACATCAAGGGAGTCACAGACAGAATTGGTCACATCCTTAGGCGAGCTTCAATCAAAACATATTTCAAGCCGCATAAAAAGATAACCCAATTTTTGAGACCTGTGAAATGCAATATCCCACTCCAGGATGCAGGTGTTTACAAGCTCGATTGTGAATGTGGTTTATCATACATTGGGAAAACAAAGAGGAGCATAAAAACACGGGTAAAAGAACACATTGCTGACATGAAACACGCAAGGTCTACGAAGTCTGCGATCAGTGAACACACGCTGGATAAACCCAACCATTACATCAGATTCGATAACCCACAAATCCTCGCGAAAGAGAATCGTTTCATACCAAGAATGATGCGTGAGGCTATTGATATCAAAAAACACCCAAATTTCAATAGAGAAGATGGTTGGCAGGTACCACCTGTTTGGGATCCAATCATCAAAACTATTAAGAACCAAACCCAGCAAAAACTAACTGCCAGACCTCAAGACACTGTGAGCTCTTTCTGCGTGCAACGAAACAAACCAACTTGACTGAAAATTTTCTTTTATTTTTTCCTTCCACTCATTTTAATATTATATAAAAAATTTTAGAACTAGGCATGTTTGCTGAAGAGTTTCTTGCGCCGCTTCTTCTCTTCAAGCCACAACATGTTGTGAAGCTGGTAATTAGATTAGGCTCATAGTAATAATATCCATAAACAAATTAAAACTAAATAATTAAATGAACAAGTTGCGTAGCTGAATAAAACTTTGACAATACACGTTCGACAAATGTCATCTTTGTCTTCCGTGACCACGGCAACTGAAAGCGCCGAACGTCGATAAACTAAATAAATAAATTAGCGCTTACGTTACGTAGTTTATTATGTTACTCGCCTTGTATTTATTTATTGTTTTTATTGTTTTTTTTTTGTTGAGCTCTCGTATTCTATTCCTAGTTATTTGTCTCGTCTGGGTATCTGGGAATAACCTCAAAGTACTCGTACAAAGTTTGTTGTACCTATATATGCGAAAACAAATGTAACTTGCTAAACTTTAAAAAATATCAGATGCGTTTGTCTGCCGATTTATTAGTTTTTTGTACTTTTTTTTTCTTCTTCTTAACTTCTATCTTAACATAATATTGTATATAAATTCGATAATATTTTTACGTACCTGAATCTCAGATTTCATTGTAAAGCAAACAAACATGAAAAGACCAATGGGATACAGATTATATTCGAAGGAGGTCCAATTGTCGATTCTAAACGCAGCCACGAAAGCACCCACCAACATAAGGAATATAGTGCCTGGACCCAGGATAGTGCCACCCATCAATAACATCTGTAAAGAAACTGTATTCTAGATGATGCCTTTAAAAGACTGTGAAGTTAGAAAATTCAATTCACATATATAATGAATTGTGAAAATATTGAATAATTTAAGGGTACCTGATAAGCGATATATGGGGAAGAAATATTGTCATTAATCTTGATCGTGTGTTTGCAATCTGCTAGCAAGTCCATAATGTTGGCAATAGTGGAAGGCACCCATCGTCGACGCTGATTATAGAATTCGCTGAAGCCTTCCGGACAGTGAGTGTAAGCGTCGGAAGCAGCTGAATATTCCACACGGTAGCCACGTTGCAGTAAAAGCGTACATAACCAACGATCCTCCCCTATGTAAGCAACAAATGTGACATAAACATATTGATTCTTCGTTTTGAGTAATTGTTCTAGTAGTAAAATAAAAGGTATTCAATCAGATTACCTATTATAATCCTCACAATTTAGCTGCAAAATGCAGCGTAATGCCTGTTTTTATATGAAAAAGCGTCTTTTGTCGTTTCGTTCGTTTTCCATAGTTAGTCATTGCTAATATGGCAGCCAGAGATCAATTATGCTACACTATAACAACATTGACTTACTAAAGACATACCACAATCATCATCGTTAATTTATGAATATTAATTATGCGTGTTTACCATTATTTAATTTTTATACCTGTCATAAAATACTTATTTAAATACTCGTATTGAATAAGGTCGCTACCGCCTATCATATCATAGAACAAATAACTCTATATGTCATGTGTAGATGAATATAGATAGATAGAATGTTATAAACCTTGATCGTATTGTACGTAATGCCGAGCTTCATCTGATCTCAAAGTGTATTTCTTCATAACGTTGTCGTCCATCAAAGCCTTTCCTCTGAAGAGGGAGAAGCATCCCGGGCTACAGAGTACGCATCCGATCATATGTTCCGTCGCCTTTTGAAGCCAATGACCAATTGCGTATTCGAAAAGCTGGTACCACACCATGGGACCTAAAAAGAGTTTATTAACTTGAAGTCTTGCCTATAAACCAACTTGAAGATGGTTTCAACTGACGTGAATTTGGAAACGTCTACTTAACTCAAACAATATTAAAGACTGAATATACTATTAGAATTTTTCAAGTTATTTACCGGATCCGACAGGATGAATACGACCACAGGCAGCTCCTAAATTCTTGTTTTCTTCATCAAATCGATAAGCAGACGTACGGCATGAGGTTGGAAATCAATGTCGCCATCCAAGGTCAGTAGGTAAGTGTTCTCAGCCATAACTTCCTTACGATCAACAGATATTGGCAACTCCATAAGTCGGTGACCAAGGAGGTAGTACATGTACATCACCTAGGAGTCGTATAATATCACGTTAATATGTTACATCGTGTTTCTACGATCACTGCATAACGGGGAAAATTCTTCAAACTATTTACAATTTTGCTTTCGAAATTGGCTACCATCGGTTGGATATTTAAAAAGCTACTATATACCAAGGTTCTTGAGACATTATTCTTACCTTAGAGTACACACCAACAACAATAAGAGAAATAGTTTCCTACAAAATTACATTCAGAGTTGAAGCACAAAATTAATCGATGTGCGCGAGCGCCTTGTAATTATTTTCGCTGACACGCACACAAAGGCACATATAATGTTGCAAGTAAATAGACGTTGTAAAAAGTATTTGGTTTAGGAGCCAGTGAAAAGCTACCTGTATTGTATGTATTTGACCGGACCTGGGTTTTGTACATTGAGGCCCCTATACCTACCATGCATGATACGGGGACTCACTAAGCTCAAAGTGGTGGACGCCACGAGCGCTGAGGTAAGACAGGTATCGATTTTGACGAATTTTAAATCCATTTGACCACGTCAGCCGTTTTGAAATTTGAAAATATAGGCTTATTATTATCGGAAAATAAGAATGGTAGACCATTATCGCGCGGTTTTACTTTATGGCAGACAATACTAAAAAAAAATGAAAGTAATTGACCAGATCTGCCATTGATACATTTTATTTATTACAGTCGTTAAAAACTTATATTGATCGCGGAAGACGTCTACTTTGCGTATACACATCAATAAATAATAAAATCTTAGCCACTACCCAGTGAGATGTATATGTTTTCCGTTCGCTGTTTTACATCAATATAATTAACTTGCGATTTACTTTATCACTGTATTTACAGAAATTAATATTTTTTATATATTATATATACTAAACTTCATTAGTTAGTTATGGAACCAAAGTCAACATGCAAATTTGAACATATTTTTAGCTTAATAAATATAAGAAAATATCGAAAAGTCAGAAATGAACAATATATGGACATTAATAAATTGCTTGATTACTGCGTTACCTGTGACCAACGTTTCCTATGACGAATCTTAGCCTTATCTTTCAAGTGACAGATCATCTTAGTTTTTCCGGGCAACACCCAGGTAAGCCGTCCTCCATATGGCGCAGGGTATTTCTTCGGTGGTCTGACGCGAATGATGGTCTGATGCACATTTGAAGCAGCATCGTCGATGGTATCGATGAGAAGTTTAACAAAACGATTCACCTGTGAATCGTCGTCACTGTGATCTGATATTTCGAAAGCGTCGTCTAAGAAAATATGAGCTGGAATTCAAATGTATTATTTAATATCTTACTCGTATGTAGTTACTGTTAAAGATAAAATTCTTTTAATTTACAAAATAATAGACGAGTTTATTAGTTGCAGCTTTACCATCCTATACTTCGCATCCATATATTGCAGAAAGCCTGGAATCTTTCAACATAAAGCATGTGGGCTCATCTTTGATCTCTATGTAATATCTTCAAACATTTTGATATAATAACGTGGTTGGTCAGTCAAATCAATTGACACATTTTAAATCTTTACAAAATCGCAGCATCCTACGAGAGCAAGTGTTATACGTCCATAGCAAGTTTCGAGCATGACTTTTATACTTATTATAGGCGTTTTAATTATTGTTTAAACAGTAATTAAAACTTTACATGTTATTTTGGACGTTGTGATGGTTAATCGTATTCCTTTATTATTACATTAGATACCTACTTTCAAATTCGTAGTAGTCAGGGTCAACAACACGTAGATATTTCTGGGCGACACGACGAGCGCACTGATCTTCGTCCAAACGAAGGATAGATTTCAAGAACTCCATCATTTCGTCTTTAGTTTCGTGCCACATAGTAGCGCATGCGTAGATTCTTGTGATTTGATCGGAAGATTTTATTGTTCTAGGTGATGAACCCGTGTTATCTGTATGGACCGATATCGTCTCGTAATATTCGTCGCCTTTCTCCTTTTCTATTTCTGCTAGATCCTAGAACAAGAAAAAATACCTAATTATAACCTTAATATTGAATATATATTTATTTATAGAATAGAATGTTATAATAAAACTTTTAAAAGTTATAACTCCTTTTTAAAATAACTTTGTACTGATACTGATCATAGATCATCTATGATCTGATGATGTATAAGGGCCTAAGACTCCTTTTCAATGGCCCGATTTCCAATCTTGGTCGGGGAATGCATAGGCATCCACCACTTAGGTAGTTTTTCTGACCTAATGTTGTACTCTGACAATTATGATGTGTTGAATTTAAGAAAAACATCGCGAGGAAACCTCCACATAGAGATTTCCGATGTGTGACCGCCAATCCGCCTGGACAAGTGTGGTGTGGTTCATTTCCCGAAACGAAAGTCGGTTATGGGCCTGTATACTGAATCTTAAAACTGGAAACTACATACCTCAGTCTTAACGTCCTTCTGATCATCTCTCTTCCTATTAAGTGCCATACTTTGATCAATTAATAATCCATTATACATAGGTAATATGAACAATTTCTCAGTGGAAGCTAAACGCTCAGCTTTTGGGGTCCAAATATGTATCGTGATCCACGTTTGTGATAGCAGCCATAATAACCACACCCAGCCATTTGACGTGATATAAAATCACTTAATGTGAACACTGTAATTAAATAAATGCATATTAATCCATGAAAACACACGACTATTAGTATGATGACAATACCATTATAGGTGAATAACTATAGAATCTAATAAATATTATCGCAATTTTAAATCCTAATGCGAGTCATATTTCTGATTCAGGGCTTTAAATTGGGTGGGTTCTAAAACTCTAAAACAATGTTTGTCTATAAACAGGATTAAATAATATCTTGTTAATTACTGCTTAAACATTAATGATTGCGCTATTTAACTATTTTTTTATAAGCGCTTGGGGCCAGGCGTCCCTTAACATTGTCAGGGATCATCATAATCATGTTATCATGCTCTCCTTTATTTCGACTATTTAACTGTTGGCATGGTTATGATTATGACTTTCATATTAGAATATGTATATGCAGATTATTTTGCAAAAACAAATATGTTATATTTGGCAAGTAAGTAGCTTCATTTTTCACTTAAATGTGATCCGACACGCCTCAGTCTATCCTATAATTGGAGGGCTTTTCACTACATTTTCTCACTTGACGATGGTCGTTTTTAATATTCCACCTTCAATGCAAAGCAGAACATCCAATTATATTTATTTTTTTCTTTCACAAGAAATATTGTAATAATTATTTGCAGTTTTTTATAGCCTGAAGCGGGCAAACACAGGCGGCCCTTTTAACGGAAAGTAGGCGGCTACCGTTACTTATGGACGTTTGCAACACGAGGGCGATACCAACGCGTTGCCAGTCTCTAAGATAGGATAAAGGAAATAAGAGGAATGGATGAGATAAATGTCTAGCTATGCCGCCGCCGGGTCCTGGTCAAATGGAAATGCCCATGAAAGTGGGCTACCGGAACCTTTAAGCCTCGTACTCATCTACGAGCCATAACTGTAGCCTAGAGGATACAGTAACTTCCTCTATATATACGCCGACATTGTTCTTCGTTCTTTCTCGCGCGCCACGTACCACACTTTGATTTTTGGTTTCGGTAACTGCAACGGTTACGGCTCGCAAGTATGCGGCTTTACCTACTCACCGTAGTAAACTTCATTCATTCATCATCAAATTCTAAAATAATGGCTCGTCTCTCATTGATCTCAGTAGTTAATCATTAAATAAGGCAATATGATTACATTACGTCATTTCTTCGCCTACCTGGTGGACTTTCGAAGAACAAATAGTCCGGAATCGTGTTGTGGAAGAAGCAGGTGTCACCGTTGCGTATGCCACACGCAGCTATCAACAAATTGACCACTAACGGTATAACCAAATTGATGGGGAAAGCGTAACTGAATCCTTGTATGAGAATCTTGCAGGCGAATTTCCCAAATATATAGCAAAAGTATGCGGCAAATATTTGGATCATTGCAACATATACTGCAGATTTATAAACAGCTGCAACTTCCACCGAGTCTCCCGTTAGAGTTATGTTAGCAAGATCTGGTATCACTGTACCTCCTAATTGTATTTGGACCTGAAATATTTAAAATAGTTAAAAGACACATAGTGGCATCAAATTCGATTTGTTATATTTGAACTAAACCACAAGAAACTACATATTTGTTTTTCAAGCAACTACTCGTTTATATGTACATTTATACATGAAAGATGCTTGGCCCTGAGAATAAACATTACTATAAAAAATAGAGTAAATACCTCTTCGACCACGATGTTGTGCGGTCCAAAACCAGAGCTAAATAGTTGGAAGAACATAGAGGGCTCGTCGCCTTCGATCCATATGCTGAATACAATGCATATAAAGAAAACAATGATTTTCCAGAGCGATATAAACCGATAGGTGTAATAACGTGTCACGTTTAGCTCGTCCTTTAATCTCCCAAGGGATTTGATGATTCCTGAAACAAGTTACATTTGTATACGTCAAGAAAAAGTAGTCTCAAATCATTTTTATTGCGAACTACGTAAGTGTTAGATAAGTCTTATTAAATACTAGACTTGAGAAATTCCCGCAATTAATTTCAAGACAGCCGCCTACTTAGACACGGCTACGTTTTGCAAGGACCGGTTAGTTGTCTGGGGAACAAAGATCTAACCATGCCATTTCCGCCAGGTCCGGTACTTCAGGTACTTCTATAACTTCGGCCAGGCCTAATAAATAGCGTGAAGTGCTTAACTTCGTGAAAGATAACATGCGTACCAATGGTCAATATAAGGAATGTCGAAACTGCGCGAAGTGGAGAAGGAAGAGTAGGAAAGCGGACCCTGGATGTCGAAACAAACGCTCCTAATGCAACCGGGATTATTCTTCAGGGCCATTCGGTGCAGAAATTAACTGTGATATTTAGCATGTAAACTTTAACTTACCTATGGGACTTTGCCGCGTAACGTAATTTTCCCACCATCCAAGTGAAATGCACAGAGCAGCGATCGGAATCAGCCACAATACTGGCTTGTTCTCCAATATGGGCCACACAATGAAGCCGGTGACCTGAGCAACTATCGCAGCCATATCCACAATGACTTTCACGAAGCGCTTGGAATCCCTGTGGTTTCGTGAGAGGAGGCCGAGTATAGCTGGTATAATGCACACGCAGTTGGTTATCATCGCACCTTTGATCACATCGAGCTCCGGGAGGATCACGAAAATAAGTAGTCCCATGCCGATCGTGTGAAGAGTTTCGGTTATGAACACCTGAAATTATTAAAATACGATTTAAAAATGTTTTCATTATTTTAAAGGTTGATTTGTGTTTGACAAGCTTTTAAGACGCTTGGCATATTGCCACCGAAACGTAGTGCGATTTATCCAGAACAATACAGTATTATAATGGGATAGAAACAAATTTTAAAAAGGCATAACATAGTAAACGTCTTGACGTGGTAGAAAATGCATGGTTCCCTTAGTGTCGGACATGTCCGGCCTCAGGAGAGTAGGACCTCGCTGCCCGTGATTCACAGAAATATTCCCAAAAAAAGTAAAATATAATTTCTCATCTTTTTGCAAATGTTAATCCAACAACTATATTTTAAAGGTTATAAATGAATGTTACGGTTAATATGTAATTTTATAAATATTTATACATATATAAAAGAAAGTAGTGATAGTTACACTATTTATAACTCAAGAACAGTTGTACCGATTTGGCTGAATACTGGTGGGGAGGTAACTTAGAACCAGGAAACGGACATAGGATACTTTTTATCCAGTTGGAACCGGTAGGTAGCGCTGAGATCGGGTTCTAGAATCCTAATCACCTGGAGCGATTTTGGTGATTTTGTTTTTGTGTGTTTGAGTAGGTCCCGGATGGTTCAAATCAACAATTGGAACCGGTAGGTGGCGCTGTGATCGGGCCCAAGTTTTTTATTGTTTCAGAGCAAGACTACGTCTGCCCGGGCCGCTAGTTGATACTATTTATATCGTATATATAATGTAAATTCTTAAGTCTACGATGTAATATGTAGTATTACAATACTTACAACAATAAACTGTGCACTTGTAGGCCTTTTCGATGATTTGAAGAAGCAGATCCTAATGGAGCGAATGAGGGTACCGAGTTCTGGGATCGCGAACGCTGCCAGCAAAGCCCACATCCACGCCACGCGCTCTTCGTCAGGGAGACTCACGACGAATTGCTTGTCACGACCTGAAATTATTTTATGAAACGTGTGTCATCATTTCAGCAACTGGCTTAGTTTGACAATCCCTAATTTTTGTTGAACGATTAAAGTTCATGATAGCGATTCGATATAACAAATTATGTATTATCTATGATCACTTATATTTTTAATTTTATTTTTTATTGCAGGAGATCAGCAGACAGCAGACGGCCACTTGATGACAGCGGTTACAATCGCTATGGACATTTGCAACACAAAGGTGCTACGAATGCGCTGCTGCTCTCTTTAGGAGCTGGAACCTGTCACTAATGCGGAACAAACAAGGTGTTATGCGACATACTCTAGACAGGGTGGTAGCCATCCAGTCGGCAAATGCCTACACCTGGCTGTGGGTTTTTGTCGCCTCTTACGACAGGCCGCCGGCCGCAGAATTGTATTCTTTCTCCGTACTGCACGATATTATATGAAACCTTTCAATATAGGAGTTGATTATAGCCTTTCAATATAGTATATATGTATATATATATAAAAAAATTGCTTTAGTCAAAGTTATTTAGGTACTTGCGTAACTAAAAAGCGGAAATGTAATTTTTTCCACAACATCTTGAAGTTGGTGCCAAGTAAAACATAAATAACAACTTTGCAAAATGCACCGACTTCAAGATGTAGTAGAAGATATAAGTTTTTTTTGCTTTTTAGTTATGTTGCAAGTCGTTTTGTTGTTTCTTAAAAAAATATTCATACCACCAATTAGCCAATCATGTTGATTCTTTTTTGCGTTAGGTAACTCTTTTTACTGCGGTAGATATGAGCTATACAAACTTGATATATGCTCAAGGAAGCAGAGCAGTAACAATTAACTTGAAACCAAGTAAAGGCCTGTACATACCTAAATTCTTATTACAGTACTCCAGCCTTCTATCCTTCTTTATCTGTGACGTCATAAACAGAGTGGTGCCCTTCGCAATAACTCCAGACCCGAGGACCACGACGAAGACGACAACATACGCCAGCACCTTGAGAAGTCGCACCGTGAATTCGAGACATTTCTGACTTTCCATAGAAATACTGTCCTGCTTCGGCGGGAACTCCCGGAACACGTCCCATCCTTTCGTTTCTTGTACTGTTCGTTGGCTGGAAATAATGGAATTTAAAAAGTTAGAATAGTTTCATACACATTCTTATTCCTTTCATTCTTTAATACATCATTGTATTATGAATGAGAGGGTACAATACATAATACTCAAGAAAATACCCGACTTAAAACGTACAAATGCATAAACATTACGAATATATTACAGGGATTCCGTATTTATCATTAGGCTTAGGCTATGGAAATCTAAAAATGCAAATAAAAGCGATGTTAAAATATGTTTAAAAAAATTACATGAAAATTGCTAAAAACCAATTAACCGCCACAACAACGACGATTTAACAATCAATTTGCTTAATGAACAATTAACATTTCGGAACATTAATATAACAGTTATTATTAATTATTTAAAGTAATGTTTAATTTCATATATATTTAATACAAGGTTATGCTACCATCGTCTCAATTCAAATGTGACGAAATAAAACGCAACATCACATTGATTTCGGTAAATAAAATCGTTTAATGGCTATCTATCATATCGTCTCATTCATAAAACAATCTAGCCCATACAACGCAGAATGACGTTGATGAAAACAACTTTCACACGCGACTCGCGGAGAGAAATCTTGCACTATGAAACATTGCGTTTTTTCGACTTCCTTCCGAGGTCTTCAACGACGCAGTGACCTTCGCGTGTTTAATTTCATTATGCCTAATAAAAACGAATAGAAAACAGTTACCGTTGTTTATGTTTCGACACAAGAACTTCGCACTTAGTACGTACTTGTGTTGTGACAGGTGCTTTACGTAAGGTAGTTGCGGTAACCCAATTAAAAGTCGCTGACGAACGTATAACTGCTCTATGCTTTCTCCCGGTATTTTAACACACTTTCATTGATTTTTTTCATAAAACTTAAATAAGAATGACTAAACAGATATACAATGCAAAAGTGGATGGATGCAGAAGTCGCGGAAGGCCACGACACACCTTCCATGATCAAATTGATCGTGTACTAGCAGAACGTGATGTCAGGAGCCTTAAAAACAGACGAGCGTGCATGACAAGAACTATGAATGTCAAAGAAGCAAGTGAGGTGTGTAAGAATAAGCCTAAATGGCGCTCTGTTGTTCGTGCCTACCCCGCAAGGGACCTGGCGTGAAGTTATGTATGTATGTATGTATGTATGTATCTTGATAAGTTTTTATTAAAACCTGTAAATTTCCTCACTTTTTTAACATAAGTAGGTATATTTTAATGTTATTTATTGAGTAACATATAAATTCTTATTTTACGTGCATATTTCAATAACGCCTTAGGGTCTTATTCATATAGTGTTAAAGAGAAGAAAAAAAGTTAGTTAAAGAAGCCTTCAAACTTAATCATCTAAATTAACATATCTAAGACTTTTACACTTTTCACTTTTACAGTGATTTGACCATTGAAATTATTTAGATTATATATCTAGATTCATAATAAAACTACGTTTTAACGGTTTTAAGCTCGGTAATTTATTTGATTTTTAGTTTTATTATGTATACAAGTCGCGAAAACTTAAGAAAATATTATATCTATATTCTCGATTCTCTATTTGTTTTTTATTATTTTTTACTAAATGTGACTTCAGATGATTTTTAAATCTAGCCCTATGTCAAATTACAGATTATTCAAGTTATAAAAAATCTTCAAATAAAAAGTACCGGGTGAACGAACGAATGATCCTTTACAACCTGAGAAATCTTTGAGTAATTACAAACAATTGTGTTTATGGCAATATGAAAAGAATTATGTCACTAAATAGAACAAATTTACACACAAACTTACATCATTTATAATTCATTCAAAATAAAACATTCGAGCTCCCGTTTTAAACTCCAATTCTAGGTACTGACTGATAACACAACATCGTAATTAGTAATCTAATATTAAATTTTTAAGCCAGTAGGTATTCTGTAAAGATACTGCAGCAAAAAATTAAGCTTGTAATCATAATGTGTACAAATGATTTTTTTCAAATACACAATACTTCCCAAGGCCTAGTGACATTTCAATAATACTCGAAGAATAATGCGGTTGTTTATGAAATGGTATTTATGCTTATGTTAAAATCTAAATATATATTAGTCTGTCGAGTCGCTTGTCCCAAAACTTTGATCTTGACTTCGGGCGGTGGGTGTGCATAAATTATTATGTAGTGTCGTGTAAAAGAAATTCGTTTCTTTAGTAATAAAGCTAATTTCAAAGAAGAGTCAATTTTTCACTTATAGATATCTATTATTTTGTAAATATAGTTTTATTTATAGTATAGTTTAATTTTTAACTAGGTTTATTTTGAGTAGGTTAGTGGGTAGGTTTATTTTTTAATGTTTATAAATACTTAATAATAAAGATCCTTTGTTTGTACAATCCATAATAATAAGTATGGTGTGATAAGTGATTGCAGACAAAAATACTAGACCGAAAATCGAGCGAAGCCGTATGGAATGCACTAGTTTACTAACTCACCTTTTTATTTATTTATCTGTTATTAAAACCCCTAAACTTAGAAAACATTAAAATTGATTATGATTTGTGACGTATTTTATTCGATCTATTATCTTTTGTATGTATGTATGGCATTAGAAAGTTGATAATTATCAACTATTTTAATTATGCGTGTCGCTCATTGCGTATGCAGTAAAAGCTGATAAACATTTCGAAATATTCGATTGCAAGTAAATTGTTTCAATTATACACCTCCAACTAATAACTAAGGCCACTATAAAATATGTAATTAAAATAAAAAAGTATTAAATATTTTTAAATAATTATATGTTGCATTGTAATTAAGTCCGGAAAGGCCTTAATTATTTTTTACCCTAAATTATGATGTTGCATTGTCCTCATAATCCATACTAATAAGTATACAAAAGCGAAATTAAGTTTAATTATTTTAAGTATTTATTTAGTATGTTTATTTTTTTGCCGTTACATCCATACATTTAGTAAGTATGATTATGGTTAAGATTTATGGTTGCATCTGAACCGCCTTTTTTGACATTTGTTAAAACAATTTCATATCCGCTAGTCATTCTTCGTACTACCGTACTACGCAGACGGACTTTGCTAAAAGTTCCAAATCGTGTTGGAATCTATATGTGCTTAAAACAACTAAGATGAATGTAGGTTAACTTATAAACTTAGCTTAAATAAGACAAAATAGAAAAAAGAAAGAGACATACACACATATAAAGGAAATTTAGGCGAGTGCATCATACATCCTCAAGGTTTAAGATGTGATGCACTCGCCTAAATTTTCTTGTTAGGTATCAATAATTATTTATTTTCAGGCTTGTCTTTATTACACTACCTGTAAATACTACAGTAATGCAACGTTCCATTGCTATATATCGAATAATTATTATTGGGTATATATATAGTCTCCTCCTGGTCCTCGCTTTGTTTCTTATGATGGTGGTCACTCATAATTCACCAAAAGTGTCACTGCACCATGTTGCAATAGAACGCACTAACACTGGGGAAAGTTCGCAAATAATTTTTTATAACGTCACTCGAGTCGAAAATTTAGAATTTAAAATTAGTAGATAATAAATAAAAATGTTTGATGATAATAGACACAAATTTGCTACTGTATGGGGTTTCTCAAAAAGTACTTTAGGATGAGTACAAAGATGTTGCAAAAATACTTGGTGAAATCTTAATAGAAAGCGTCCAGAACAACTATAAAGAATTTAAGGACGGTGTGTCCAGTTCGGATATTGTTCAATAACTCATTGATTGTTATGAGGACGGCGAACGGTGCGATCGCAACGTTATTGCTGTGGGGCGGTGAGCACCAACACGCGCGCGAATTCGCCTATTGTCTTTCACTGGACAAAATGTGAATATTAATTCATTTTAAGGTGGCCCATTTATAAAAATATACACCATATACAATATGATGTCATATGTGTGTATAGTATCTTATACAAATGATAATGCAATATATATGTTATAGTGAAACATCGAAGCTCTGGCGCTGCTAGGTTTGACTAGTCAAACCTCAGGTCCGGCATAAAGTATTAGTCAAAGTCCAAGTAAATGACGGTTTTCCGCCTTTGAATAACGGTTTTTTGTCTAATCTAAGAGAGACTAACTTATACAGTCTTTAACATGTAACAAGCTCAGTACAAATCCACGTTTGACCGAGTCTGTTTAGCCGCTTCTAGGATCAACTAGGCAAAGCCTGAAATTGATTATTTTACCTTCGACGTTTAACTTCCAAGTTAGGCTCTTCTAGGTTTGACTAAAAATACTTTAGCCGAAGGCCGAAACTGGAATTTATTGCAGATTTTGTCGAAAGGCCTTGGTCAAACCTAGGATAAACTAGACATTTCGGAGAGAGACTGCATATCGACCTTTGGTTATGACATCAAGTCCTATTCTTCGAGAATTCTCTATTTCAGCAAATATTCGCCAGATACTTGTGTATGTGGTGAATATTCGCTAAGCGTTTATATGCTTTTAATACAGTAGTGTCTCAGCGTGCCAGTCCCTGACACTATCTGTGAGACTTCAGGGTAAGACTTTTTATATTCTCTCTAACCAGGGTTGAAGATCGGAATCATGTCATAGGTAGGAGTTCAGTTCTATTAAAAGCCTTAGGCAAAAAACCACTACAGCTGCTCTATTTAATAAATGTAAGGAATAGGCTCAGGATTGCGAAACATTTTCCTCCATTGAAATAACGATCTAATCGCGATTTTATTACCAATTGAATTTAATAGGTTATAATGATGTTATTTTCACATGACCATGTCCGCTTGTATGTTGAAACGCCAATGTGCACAGATTTCTTCGTTCTGCAGCAGTGGACACGTGAAATTACTTGTGTAGTACACGCACTAATAGCCTGTGTGACCATTTAAAGTGCTATACTCGCACTTAGAACCAAATGAAAGTTAAAGTTTAAAATAAATACTTAACTATAACGTTCTTGATATTTCCAAAGGGCAACTAAACACTCATCTTAATAAATATCTTATGACAAAACACAATTAGTATTTTTTTATAAAAAGTAATATTTTTCATTCAAAGCGTTAATTAAATTAAAACAAAATTAACTATAATTTTAAAAGATTTCGTCTCCTTTTTTTATTAAATTAATCTAAGAAGTTTTAATTGTGTGCAAGCCGTGGCAATTTAGGGGCTACGGGATTCACGTCTCGCCACGTAATGACGTAGGCTTGAAAAAAAACAGGCACCGCACATGTTATTCTGACGTAATCTATATATTGCCAAAATTGGTGCGAAGTGCCAGCTATATCTGAAACTCACTGCATGAGTAGAGCTTGTATGGGGACGTTTAGTGTAGACATTGTAAAAGAAGAAATCATTAATAAAAAGACGAAACATATTTAATTGCAAGTTATTACATTTGAAATTATTCATAAAATGCCTTGAACATATTTAATAATACATTAAACAAAGTTGAAATGCCAAGAGTATTTTCATTGGTGTTAGAGTCACAGTCGCTAACATTTATGCGAGGTCAGAATTCAAATCAAAATCTTGTCTGCATGTATAAAATGGCGTGACCTTCATCCACACACGATCCTGGTTTGCAAGTCTAGGCAAGACGAATCAGGCATTTATAGCCGCGCGCTATGCTAGCTGTGCTCAGAGCGGTGTTGCCGCGAGAAGTGTTGGTCTGGTGTGGTTTAAAGCTAACTACATAGCGGCTACTATTGTTCGTGAAGCCTGTAGTTTGAACGCCTGAATATTTGGCGGTAGTCACTAATAGTTATACTCATCACAACAATTACTCTGACTGCTTATGTTAGTAACACATAAGTTTTATATATATATAAATAAACAATCGGCAGAGAGACACATATACAATATATCCACAAATTAAGCAAGTTACGCTTGTGTTACTGGTGGACTACTTTGACACCCAGACAAATATTAAATAAAGGAGAAATTCGTTTCCGAAATTTACTATACCAGAAATCAAACCCGGAGCCTCAATGAGGCCGGCAAAAGCTTAGCCTGCTCAAGTACAGAGGCCATCATTATATATGGTTACATATAATGTAGTTTCCATTGGAAATGTTACTGTTATTGTAATTTTAATGATATTCGACTATATTACATAACGAGGCCGTCCAGGGTTTACCAAGAGATGCCATACAGTCACGCAAAAACAAATAATCGAAAGGTTATGAATGTTTTCGATGGATACATAATAAGTGTCGCTTTACGCTTTAGAAACGTTTAGAATATTTTAAAAGACAGGAACAGATCGTGCATAACTATAATTTAACAAGTATCATTCAGCTAATATAGGTACTTATAACCAGCTTAAAAAAACGATTGCTCATATGCTAAACATAAAATGTTTAAGCTCGTTAAATTATTCATTACATACATTGTCTGTTCCCCTATAATAGGAAGTTCGAGCCCAGCACTGGGACATTTATGGGCTGACATGATTTTATTATATACACATTGAATAAGCCGGTAATCAAGGAAATTGTATTTATAAGCCAGTAGATACTTATGTTTTGTATAAGGTCACATACTACGACTATATAGTCCTGTAGGGCTAGCCAATCTCCATTATTATAATACAAATTTATATACGTATAATCTGTTTTCAACATCTGTATCCTTTGAAAAAGTTTCGGTGGCCTGCTTAGGCCATGCCAGCTCTCTGACAAAATATAATTTTAATGTATTTTTTTTTGTTAACAAGGCCATAAGTTGCTGCGTACTGTACGCCTTATTGACGAGTTGAGTCTTGGCTGCGTTCCACCTAATATAATATCAATTCAACATAGTATTTCGAAATATTTTATATTTGGATGATTATCAACTTTACTTATTTCATAACAACAGATAGTGAGTCATTAACAACTGAACACACGTTAGTTAATTAGTAGACTTACATGTTACTTGAAAGCACCACGGCAGTGATAACATTTGTTCGAGAAAAATGTATGTCGTTTGTAATTGGCCTAAGGGGTTACAACAATAGATCACTCAATGTCACGCGAGTGCACGAAAACTTACGAAAGCCCGTTCGCTTCTTGTTATGAACAACTAAACATGAGTTAGACATAGTTAACTGAATAGTTTTGAAATTTAACACGGAGACCACAGTTTCACAGGAAATAGTCTTGCGAGTTATTCTGGTACGTTCGCTTGATAATTACAGTATTTGTAACATTTGTGTGCAATACATTTTAAACAATGGTATTACGACCAAGTTGCGATGGAAATTTTCGAACAGTGTATTCATAAAATATTCATACAGCCATTTAATACGACATAACAAACAATAACATAGATAAAACAGAAATAGAACCCCATTTTCGCAATCAAATAAATAGGTCCAAAAAAACAATAATACGACACAAACAGGAGCTACGTACTTAAATTCATAACTAAGGATTTCTGTTATATGCTTAATATTAAGCACGCACCTACCTACCACCATCTCTATATGGAAGGCAAACCGATACGGCAACATTTTATAAAGACCGGCTATAATTTTGATGAAAATATCTATTAGTTGTATTTGCCACGTTCCGGTATATTAAATAAAATCAAGAAATAAAAAATATTGCTTTAATTTCGTGATAGTTTATATACGGTATAATCGTACCATAATGGGATACCATATACCGCATGAAGTGACGAAATAAAAGTACTAAAGGCTCTAAACTAACTAAACATTGCTCCGAACTTAACCAGGATTTAACGCAACGATCCACCATTGCGCTAACATCTTTGTCTTCCGTGATCGCGGCCGCTGAGGAGTGGCTGAAACGTCGGAATAACCAAAATCAAATAAATTAACGCGCTTAAAACGTAATTTTATTATGTTGTTATACGTTCAATAATTTGTGTTAAATCTAATACAATACCAACATTAATATGTAAATAACACACTAACTAAATATGGACCCTGGTCCGAAATAAAGTTTATATTACCATCTTGTATGTCTTGGAAGACCACGGGCCATAAAAATGGCCCGGACTTTTGGAGGACTTGTGTGGGGCCATGGGAAGGCCAACACGTAGAGGCCCCTTGACAAGTTTAATGGAAATGTGGCGTGACACTGACCGGCGATTATCCCTGTCTCCACCATATAGTAATGTACCCAAGGAAAAGCCCCGGCCAGTGTAGCACTATTGTTGGAAATGAGGACAAAAAGTACCGGGCTATTAGGGTGAGCTACTAGTGGTACTCGGGGTCTGGGAATATGGAGACTATGGCGTCTGCCCGTCGCAATGTTCAGGGAACATGGAAAAATGGGCAGACGGTGACTCGCCACTCCCTGCGTGGGCCCCAAATAATGCCATATATTACCATTATTATTAAAAGAAATGCTGAACTTATACTTAATACGGCAGAATACCTATTAGGGAGAAACCATAACACTTGAAATTTTTCTTTATAACGTCATGTCTCTTAAAAATAAATTAGTTTCCAACGCCATAAAGGAAACAAAACTTCTTTTATTTATATCGATAAGAATATTTAAAATCAATAATTCATAAACAATGTTTATATTGGTATTTATTATGCGAAACGCCACTTTCAGTCAAATACCCAGCACTGTCACAGGTCAACGACCAAAACCACATAACATCGGTAGAGTACTCGTAACAGACCGTAACCCGAGATGCTTTCCATATCTGTCACGTTCTTGTATTATGTTTTGAATGTATGACAATTGTTTCCTTTATATAGAACTTTTGTTGATAAGCATTTCTACAACTGAAATTTAACAAGTTTACGGACAGTAGCTTTTGGTTTGATAATATCACCCCGTACAGACTTAACTGTTGGACTCAGTTAATGATTTGTAAGAATAGATGAAATACCCGCTTTTGAAAAATGGGTTTGCAGATTTCATACATCGGTAGTATGCGAAGATTTTATCACGATATCTCGCTTTTATGTCTATACGTGGTAATTATTTATTACTAGTTAAACGACTAGATCCGAAAAACATAAACATCTAAGCCATGTGGCCCTAGTCAGGACGAAATCTCCCGTAAAACTGAGACATGGGTGCCACTAAGCTACTATCCTTGATTTCATACAAATTATTGAACATACTTATAGGTACTTAATACGTGTAATATTTATTATATTTATTTAATATTTGTGTAGTATTGCTATGTTTCCTTCAGTGTCTATTTAATTTGTGTATATTTATATATAGCTATACCATTCATTCAGGTATATATCAAATTCATAATTTATGTGAAAAGGGCCTACAGAATACGTAGTTATTTTTAAAAGACACCAAGAAACAAAATAACTGCTTCAATAATAACAATTTCTAATTTTAAATAATTAAGAATTGTATTGTATTGTAGAAAACAAATACGAGTAGGTAATAGAAATTACGAAAACTACATTTATGTTGACCCGGTTTGTCGGGAATCGAACTCGGTTTCTCTCCGATCTATTGAACTGAGCAAACGTTTCAAGGTGTAACTTATAAAATTATATTCTTTCTTAAATTATAAATTAAATAGAAAGTAATCTGCTATATTAATAACCGACTATTTCTAATTGGTTTTTAACGAATACCTATTTCGATACGAGTACGGTACTTGTCGAATATTTTAATAAGCTTGTTGTAGTAAGGTTCTCATCAATAATTCAGTTCACGTTTGACCTGCCTAGTCCCAACAAAATGGACGGTTCTACCGTATCCTGTCCACCAATGCGCTTTACTACATTGGACAGTTTTATTCAGTTCAAGTACTTAAATAAATCTGTTGAAACTTTCTATCTTTAAGAGACACATGTTTTAATTTAAACATGTACATATAATATCAAATATGTAACGTTGAAATATCGTATCATCTTTTACTTTGGAGTTCATAATCTTTTATATATAAAAATGAATGTTTGTGTGTATGTCCTATATATCATCACATGATCAAATATATAGTTTACAATTTAAACTATACCAAAGTTGGTTTCTGAGTTGATTCACAATTGGACCCGGAGGTGGCGCTGCTGTCGGCATATCGATTGAAGCTTTTCCGAACAGCACGACGTCTGCCGGGACAGCTAGTGCATTATAAGTTTTGAATTTTGAAACTGTTCACAAATGTATTCAAGATTAAGCTTAAGCTTTGCTTTAAAATGTTACGATTGATCTAGAAATAAGTTGTGTTTATTTTGTATACATTTATTTGCATAAAATGTTTACGTACTAGCGTAAAAGAGCAGACGCTTTTATATATTCTTGTGCCCAGATTGTAAGACGATGAGAGTGAATTTAAGATTGCTTTCTATTAGATTGTTATTTTTTTATAATTGTAGTGGATTTAGTTATTTTAAATAAATTAATCGTGTGGTGTATTTTCATGTTATTAATTTTTAAAATTCCTTCACATAAATCGATTTTTGTTATCGATAACTTATTTTATTTGTGACCTTATTTTTCAGATTTTTCGGCTTCCAAATACAATTTAGAGTTAATGTTCTCCATTTTGTGATGGAAAAATATAACGCTTTAAAAAAAATATTTCAATTCATGGTGCCTAAATAGTCGCCGTTTCCTTTAGTACTTACATAGAGTCAACATTTTTTTTAATTTTATGAATTGATTTATTTGTATAATATCTAAAAGTTTAAAATATGAAATAATTGAATCGAATTATATTACTTATAGCCACCTTAAGATTGCTATAGCTAAGTCGGCGCAAAAATGTGGCGCAGGCAAGCGATCGAAAGTTGTGTCGTCAGAGTTGTCAACCTTGGCATTTGAGCGGGTTCCGGGCCGCGGTGACCGATCGGCGAACGTGAATCGACCTCTATCTAAATAAAGTAACTTATAGGCAATTATTTTTATGCTTACAACTTGCAGTCCATCCTTTGTTAGAAAAATACATTGTCTATCCATAATAAAATAAATAAAAATTCTTTGACGTTTGAAAGTCTTAATATATCTTTGCAATTCTTTACTTATTTGATCTACACATGTGTTAAATTCTCTCTCTCTCTCTCTTTCTGTCTCTTTATTTCTTATTCCATTTTTTAACTTGTATATATTTTTTAACAGGCCCATATAGGAACGCCAATCACCCAGTAAAAACATGAAGGAATGAATGAATAACTTTATTGCACTATACATAATGCTACAATACTGGTCTTCTCGCCACAGGCGATCTTCTCCAGGCTACCCACCCTACAGAGTGATCATAAAGACTAATTTCCCAATATTAAGTAATTATTAAATGTCAGGTAATATTTATATGTTGTTGTATGTCTCATACCTTGAAAAGCGCCCTTAATATCTAATTCGTACATTTATTTATTTTGTTTGTTTATTCCTTTCCACAAAATATAACAAACAATAAATAATGTATATAAAATATGCGAGCAGTATGCGTAATAAGCGTGTGTTTGTGTGCGTGTATGATTATAATTGATATCCCATCACATGAACTGTGAATATAGTTATTTAATAGATAATAATATAATAAAGAATACACATACATACATAACTTCACGCCAGGTCCCTTGCGGGGTAGGCACGAACAACAGAGCGCCATACAGGCTTATTCTTACAATAATAAAGAATAATATATATATATATATATATATATATATATATATATATATATATATATATGTGTATATATATATGTATATATATATGTATATATATATGTATATATATATATATGTACATATATATATGTTCCAACTGATATTTAAACTTCACCAGTACCTATTTAATTTTGAAACGTTTTGACTTTTAAATTTAATCAATATCGCAAACCTATTTCTGATATTGGTTGTCTAAAAACTACATGAAGTACTACTTTACTTATTTGGCGTAACATAACTTCCTAGGTTTTATTTCGCTTAAATTTGCATATATATTAGTTAATGATGTCTTTTTCTGTAATAATTCCATCACTTTTGAATATAAATTCGAAACGCCAAAGAATTTATAATTAGGTACTATGAAAGCAAAGAATAACTATGGAATTTTACCATAATACATACCTATATTTTGAAAGTTTCGCGGTCTATATATGTTTATTTATATACTAGCTGTGCCCCCGACGTCGTCCGCGTTGAATTTGTTGTCAAAAGTCCCGATTTTGAAACAATCTTCATTGGTGCTCCGCTTCTATTAATTTTAGCGTGATGATATAGCCTATAGCCTTCCTCGATAAATGCGCTTTCAATTTCACCAATTATCACTTCTAACTAAAGTAGGTGCAGTATACTTTTTTTAATGGGTGATATGCAGACCGCTAAGATTCACACATTCAGAATATTCGAATCCGCAGTGTCTGAATTTTAACATCTTAACCGTTGCAAACATAACACCAAAAAGGAATAGAAATCAAATCGAATATAAACATGATCGTGTAACTTCATTAGAATATTACAATGTTTATTTGTTCTTTTTTATGGCTTTGAGAATGAACTATGATACTTGGTGCATTAGGTACATATGTGTATTTACTTTCGATAACAGGAAAGAACAAGAGATTTCAGGTAATACGGATCTGATAATTACGTAGTGCACTAAAGTAAAATCTCAGTTAAAACAATGATTTATTATCGCTATTTGCTAGTAAATATGAATAAAGTATGTATCTCTTGATGTGAGACGATCGAATAGACCCAAAACCTTAAATAATCTGTAAACATAATACAACAATAATTGTTCCAAATACAGTTGATACTTATTTCAAAAACTATGTCGACTCGGTTTTTTAAGTTAGCAGGGTCGTGAGAGAGAGTTGTCACGAAATATTCAAACAAATAAACGGAACTAATGCGTGTTATCTCATTCTCTATTGCCTAATAGCGTGGGTGATGGGAACACAACGCTAGGCATTCGCAATTCACTCGTTAAGGCTCTATTGAGTCGATTCACAACTGCATTGTTATGTACTGAGTATGTAGTTAATGTCACCCGCTAGTAGATAATGATCTCGTTAGTAGCAAAAACCACAAAGTCTCATTTTTATTGTTAAACAAATTGTTAATAAAATCTATTTCACTTAATAAAATAAAGTATTTATTTATATTTTTTTTCGTAATTTCACGATATTTTTTCCAGAGTAGATTATTTGTTTAAAATATGCTAATTATACTTAAATAATTGATATTGGTCTCTCAATTAGGGATGCCGAAGACTGTGCGAGTGGAGAAGAAAAAATAGGTAAGCGGATACCGGGCTTCTAGGCAGATGACCCAAACGCAACCGGCATTTAACGCTATAGGATGTTGATGACTTAAATAATTTTAAAAATAATTACGCCTTAATACGTTTAGTTTCAGTTGTAGACTGATTTGGTTTAAAATATAGAATATGTTTTAAATATTGATATGTCATAAAACATGAAAAGGATATCTAGAGTATTTAGACATTAAGAATTTAGAAGCTTTCAAAATTACGTTTATAATTATTAGTAGTTTCTTCCCATTTCTGAACTCAAACCTACTTTAAAGAACGCGTCTCGGTAAAGATAGCGTAGGCTTCCCAGTGGATCGACGATCTCCCCGATAGAGACAGAACGAGAAAAGCTGAGAATCGAGATACATACCGGAAACCTGAACGACTTTCTACAGTGGATATTGTCTAGCTGACGATGACAGCCTTTTTCATCATTGCCATGATGACAAAACCTGTATAATTATAAAATAACGCGACCCCACGACATACAGCCGCCGACTTATAAGATGATGTCATCACTAAGCTCTGCGACGCGAAGTTTACGTAATAAATATGGCATAAGTTAGGTATAAAAGTCTCAAAAGACGGCTCATAGTTATGCCCATAGTTCCTTATACGTAAATTACCGTTTTAATTGAAATATAAGAGTTATACTGTATTGTTATAATTTTAGGATGTTTATACATCTCAACAAAATCCTTGGTATAGTCGTGCCATTCAGTTACTAAGTTATTGTTAATGAATTAATATAAATATTGACAATAATTTCAGAATATCACAGTTTATTTTATGGCATTATATAAAACAGGGTCGCGACATTAGAAAACTTGTTATAAGTAATTACGATGTTGAAAGTGTTAGAGTGATGTGACTATTAAACCAAAAACAGCATTGTACTGTCCCATATTACAAGTACATTAAAACCCGCTAGAGTTGTTTAATTAATATTTAAAATACATATTTAACTTATGTATTCTTGTATATATATATATATATATAATATGTATATATGTATGTAGTTGTAGATTTTTTCTTAAATTAGTTTGAGTATTTATGTATCTATTGCCTTTTTACTGCACCACCTATTTCGCCTGATTCAATTTCTTTTATTTAGGTTTCCTGGCAGAGATCGCTTTGAGCGAAAGCCTTTTGTATTGCTAGAAAATATTGTAAATATGGTCTGTTTTGTAATTGTACGAGTATATTTCGGTGTGCAATAAAGTGTCATCTCTCTCTTTCCATATTTACCTTCCGCGTAGATTTCATTGGCAAGTGGCGTGAGCTCGTCGTCTGAATTATCACTTGCCTCATCTCGCCGCTTCCCTCCAGACGCCGCCATAATGAACTAATCCTACAACAACAAAATATAGTTTTTGAGTATAAACTTCAAAGTACCAATCTAAGAAGTGCTCAGAAATACAACGATTCATATATCGCCAGAGAAGTCTGTGTTAGTCCGGCCTTACAGCAGCAAGAGTCACTCGCTTAAGTGCCATATTTTAAGAAAGGATTAGGTACGCGTGATTTTAATTTCATCATTTATTTTAATCTAACTAAACTAAAATATCTCTTAAGTCTTATAAGAAAATAATATTGAATGTGTGTTCAAGGTTTATAAAGCATCAGAGGTTGTTGTTAAGCAATACCAGTATTCTCATGACTTAAATCGAAAACATCTATATTTATTATTATCCAATGATTTAGTTAAAATAAATTTGAATATGAAATAATTATTTCATATCCACATATAGCGTGCGTTTTTACCAAAAAACTTTTTCCTTGATTTATGATAATAAAAAAGCATAGCGGTTGCTTTGTGAAAATGACTATTTTAAAGTTTGATAAAAAACTGGAAACACAACTGGTTTTGTGGTTCCATAATAATATTATAACCTGATGATGCTAAAAAGTCGTATATCACGGTAAAATATATATCACATTTAAAAAATAACAGAATTAAGTGACACAAATTTTACAATAACTCCTAAAACAATTTACATATAAAGGGTTGGACCCTAAACACTTCCTAGCATCTAAGATTTAAAGTAAGTACCTTTATGTAAAAAAGTACTTTTAAATACTATTTAAACAACAAATTAAAATAGCAGCCTCTGTTACCTAATAGGTAGTTATTTACCTATGTAGTTCACTAAAAACAGTTAAGTCTTATTTTCGATTCTCAGCAATTTAAAGTCCCTAAAAAGTTGTCGCTATTTACTTTATCTTGGTGTGCCGCCCAAGAGCAGTTTGTTGTGCTTAGGTTAGGAATATTCAATATACTTGTTTGTCTGACGATATTGATTTTTAAACAACCTTGTTTGCTTATAACTATGATGTGAGTTATTCTAATAATAAATAATAAATACACTCATAAAAAATCAAAGAAATTCTATTGTTTTGTGAGGTGGTGAAAGTATCTCCGTTCTTATGTCAACTACCTTGTTGCGTATTAGTGCATGGTTTGATAGCACTATCAGATATTTTGGGTTAAAGAACTTTATTCCTCATAAAATAATTTTTACAATTCACTTTAACTATGAGAACAATTATAAGTTAGCGAAGATAAGTTATAACGCGATAGAAAGCACAAAATATACTAAAATTACAAATAGTTGATTTATTTTTATACATGCAAATAATAAGTTCCTTCGAACTAAAAGAAACAAAAATCTAAGTTTCGTGGAAGTGTTATTGCGTAATTGTTTTATTTATTTTTATAATGTAATATATATTTCCATTTTTTTATATTGCGCATATAGATATATGTCAATATATATACCAAACCTAGATAGGTTTTGTAATTTTATACTAGAATTATAATTATACATGCGTATGTTCAACTTTCCTTTTTCTATCGTCACGGTCACGATCATTCTAAAATTATAGCGGAAAGAAACACACACGATATGGCCCAAACATAAACGATTAGACATACATACATTAGTATGCCACGTGATATAATGTTCGACATTGAGTTTGGATGGATTTTATTGGTGTTCTTAACTAAAACTGCTTAGAATCTGTGTGATTGTAAATTAATTCCACTGACTCATAACAGCTGTAATATACAAGCTTGTAGTCAAATTATCTTTAATCGGTTTGTAAATAAAAAATATATGATTTATGCAGTTTTAATTATGTTTTTCATGCTAAAAATATTTTTTCGCCTGCCAACTATGACTTCCTGTTAAGGGTTATGTTGTGACGCAACACTCTATGGGTTGGTATTATAATACCTTCCGAATTTTATTAGGCTTTAATGTATACAAAAGATTGGACGAGCGAAGAAGATTTTCTATCGGTGGCAAACGTCCTATTATTATTATTTGACTGGGAAACCATGTAAAAGCATTTCATCAAAATTAACCTGTATCTTAAGAAGTACTCAACGTTTTATCTAAATCGAAGTCGTCATAAATAGCGGCATTTCTTTG
This sequence comes from Dendrolimus punctatus, assembly GCA_012273795.1. NCBI lineage: Eukaryota > Metazoa > Arthropoda > Insecta > Lepidoptera > Lasiocampidae > Dendrolimus > Dendrolimus punctatus. The sequence continues at coordinate 9,346,556 of CM022536.1, forward strand.
ACAGATCATAGTCATCTTTCTCAAAAAACTACTGAGCTTATTATGTCGTTATGCAACGATGTAGTAATAAAAGAAATAAAAAATAGGATACAAATAATTAAGGAACGAATATTTTTAGTGTACATATGGGGCCGGTTCCTATATATTACCGACCGTTCATTTGCCTTACTATTTGTTAAAAATTGACATAAGCTCTATACAAGTAATGATAAAATTCAACCGACAGTAGATAAAGTAAATGAATAGTATTCATATGTAAATATATGAACCCGCTAATAGTGCATCTGGCTTGTCTTTTCTTATCTTCATTTTAGTGTTTAATATCAAAAACATAGTCAAAGCCTTGTTGGCATTTTAGAATAAACCAGCTCTTCAAAATTTTACATTTCAGAACATAACATCTAAGTTCTAATTTAACTCTTATTTAATTTGTATGTACGCCTGACCTTTTATGTTGTTACATAAAAACAAAGATAGGAGCTAGATATAACAAAGACTAATAAAAATAAAACATTCTCTGACATCTGACTGAAGGTATCTACATCTACATTTTGTTTGCATGAATCAGTGTGCTCGCCACAAAACGCGAATTCCAAGCAGGCAAGTCCTCGACCTTGCAGGTCGTTTATCCCATACAAGCTAGCGTCCATACCACTTTATTTTATGGCTATTTAAGTAAAAGACGTTTGAATGTCCTTAAATTGGGGTATAACGGATACCTAATTGTATTTTTTAAATCACGTCACGTATATATTAAAATTTTATTATGTAATTATATTTAGGGTTAATTCTCATTTGAAAACCCTAACGTCAATGTTTGTTTGATATCCCTTATCATATATCCCTTGAATTATGAAGTGATATTTATAACATATGGTATATAGAGATCGAAGATAAGCATTGAACACATATTATAGCAGAATATAATTATTCTTACTTAATGAACTACCTAAATGAAATTCGCTATAAATTCTTATGAAGAAGCTTTTTTATGTATGAAACCTGGTCTGAAAAATTATATTTCTTTTGTGAAATATTCGTAATTTCTTCTCTCAGGACCACGGTCCATAAAAATAGCACCGATTTTTGGAGGGCTTGTGTGCCAGGGGCCATGGGAAAGCCAACATGTAGAGGCCGCTTGATAAATTTAATGTAAATGTAGCGTGACACTGACTGACGGATATCCTGTATGACTCCTGTATGAAATGAACTCAAACACATATCCTGGTCAATGTAGAACTATTGTAAGAAATTAATACAAAAGGTGCCGGGATATTAGAATGAACTGCTAACTGGATAGGGATCTATGAGTATGGGCGATGGCGTCTACCCGTAACAATGTTTGGGGAACTCTCCCTAATACGTAATTTTATTGTTGAGTTTTTTCTGATACGGATTTGATGTAAGTAAATTCTGTCAATTTATGTCTTCAAAAAAGTATTATTGCACGAGCAAAATAAAGCGAGCTCTATTTAGGGAGCCTCTTAATTTAAATTCCTTCCGAGTAGGATATAAATATTCTATATCCTATCAAGACCCGAATAGAGGTTTAACTAGTTTTAAATTATAATTTAAATAGCTCTATCTGAATTAGCTTAAAGAACTGTAATGTAAAAATGATTACTCAAATGTTTGAATCCGCTTTATATCCACCGTGTAAGTTCACGAAGGCGTGTGGTGTGGTCGGACAACGTCGGCCGCCGCAAGGTCAGCGACTTCGTAAGCCTTATGTCTGGACGTTGGTCACCATCGCACTGCGATTGTGCTATGATTTCTCCTCGTTCCTATTAACTATGTATGTATGTGTATAGCTTTAGAACTCGCTGCTTATACATGTCGGAAGTATTAAATCATTTGCCTTATTTAAAAATCAGTAAAAACATTACTTATAATCTTAATCCAAAATAAAGTATATTATATTCTGTACTGTTCTACTTTGCTTGTAGTGAGTTTACTATAATTACCTAACTTTCTACTCCGTCCACTCCACTCCGTTTCTATCAACATTTTTAAAGTTTAAGAATATCGAAATATAAATAATTCATTAAGTTAGGGCCTTTTGTTTTACCATAAAAATATTATAACTACACATTTTTGTAATTATTGGTCATCATCATAGTGAGCAACAAAATGTTAAACTATCTATCTATAAGTACAAATCGCTAGATTATTCGTACTAAGCTATGCAAATAAATACAAGTGAAATGTCTGTTTGTAATAAAACTTTTTTCCACCACCTGTTTATTCCGGCTAATCTCTGAAACTGGTGGACCGATTATAAATATATGTATGTATGTCAAATATGAGTAAATCTGTCTATTCTTCCTTAAACATAATCATGAACCAGTCCAACCAAATATATTTTTAATTAAGGGATAGATCATTGGATACTTTTACCTTTTTTTATTTGTAAAATAGGATACTTTTCACGGGGGAAAAAAACAAATTTAACGCAACTAAAGATCAAATAACCAATTTTGACGAAATTGGGTACAGGTGTAGTTCGCCAGTGGAGATGAACACTAGATATTTTTACAAAGAAAATGGAATAGTAGCCGGTGAATACGAATCTATATATTACTCAAGCGAAGCCGTATAGAGTTTTAATTTTCTTCCATAGTTTACAATATTGACCAACTATTAGTAATTATAAACATAAAAGATCTTAAAACGACGAGCCGTACCTATTCATTGCAAACATCAAAATATATTGTAGTTAATGGGCTTCATATAGTTTCCAGATATTCACTTGAATAAATTTAAATCATTGAATATAAACATGAGATTTCTAGCCAAGTATCAATTAAAATGTATAAAGTATCAAAATTTTTTTTTTCATATAATGTACTAGTGTTTTCTCCACTGCTACGCCGCGGGTCAAACCCAAGTAAGTAGTTCCATTTCACTAACATAAAAACTTAATTGTGTTTTATATATCACGAGTAAAGACGAGGGCAAAGGTAAGATATATATATATATATATATATATATATATATACATACATATATATATATATATAATATATATATATATATATATATATATATATATCTCTATCTACTTTCTTTATAATCCGCTTTATAACCCGTTGAGCAGTTTAGGAGGAGTTATATACAGACAGACGCCAAAATCCACTTAGTTTTATACTATGTGGTGTACTATATGAAAGTTATCCAAGTAAATTTTTATCAATAATTCGAGTAAAAGAATGCACATGTGTTTTGTATATTCATGAAAAAAAATAGCATCCGTAATACCAAGGCGTTTATTATAATAGTGCATTATAATGGTAGATCATGAGGTATCGAGGTGGCATGGACCGGAGCAGGCTTACTTTCACTATTGGCGGCCGCCAGCTGACCACCTCCCCACTACACCGATCCCCTCTCTACTTCCTACTGCGCAACACTGCCTTACATTCATAGCTTTATACAGTGCAAATGATTTGTAAATACGTAACTATGAAATCCGATCTAATGACTAGATAAACTGTATTGACCTGCTTCTAAGAAATTAGTTACATATTTCTAAAATTCGGGACATAGCTTAGTTTAAATAATATTTACTAAGAATTTGTATGTTATTTAGTTGTGTTTATTACAAACTGGTTGAGGATATGTCATCGTCAAATCAGTTACTGGGTCAAATGACTACGTAATTAACATAATTAGAGCAATAAACGTCGAAACAATCAATATTAAATATCCGCTATGGATGATTTAAACCTAAACATTGTATACAACAAAAAAACTTCGTTTAAAAAAACCGACTTCAAAAACCAAAAAGTATAAAATAACTTATTTCTAAAGCTATTTTTAATTATAATATCTTATTTTTAAATTATACTATCTAAAACATCTTAAAGTCGGTGCTTAGTAACTTTCAAAATATAGTAATTTTTATGTTTCACTTTGTACATTAATAATTAACTAGTTATTAATTATAATTCGGTTATCTATCTGTTGAGTTTCTTAAAATAGTGCCATACGTACACTAACCCGCAAGAATCACATGTGTAGGATTTTCTTTAATAACCTTTACTTTAGACCCTGATTTAATTTTCTAACATTCAGAATGTGCTTCACCAGAACTTTTGTTTTGGGAGATGGTAAATCAATAATAGTAGGTTTATATACGAGTATTTTATTATCCATTTTCTCATCTTAAGATTGGTAGACCTTGCTTGAGGATGTTTGTATTTTGAATTAAATTTTAACCAGAAATAAGGGAATTGAATGGACACTATAGACAGTTTCATTTACTATATTGTGGAATTTAAACAGAGTTAATACTAGGCGTCTATTCCGGTTTGCAACATTAGAAATATGTTACATGAAATTATAGCGTGCCGCCATAATACATAATTGTATAATTTTACAAGACACCGCGCTTGGTAAGTCATATAACCTAGGGCCGCAACGAACTGAGGCAACTTCTCATTCTAACGTTAAATCCTGGTTGCGTTCGGAGCGTTGTTTCAAAGCTTAGGATCCGCTTTCCTCTTATTCTTCTCCACTTCTCAGGGATCTTCGGCATCGCTGTTTCTGACACTATTGATACGCTTATCGTCCCTCAGCTAACATTTCTTGGGCCAACCCATACCACTGGGTCCTAGTAGACACGGTAGAGCTATACGTGTCCTCATGCAACTTGTTTTGCCAAGTATTTGCACATTAATGAATATCAGGTACGTTGACTATGAAACCATTTTAACTTACGTCGAGTCGTCAACGAGCGACGGGCTATATATGAATAAATGGCTTGTAGTTGGACCAGTGTAATGTAAGCCTTATTAAAAGATAATTATGTAACAGAAAATTCTGCATTACGCATATTTTGCGGTTTGAATAAAGGCAAAATCAGCGGAAGCTTGACCTGACGATAGCCGGTTCTTGTCGCCCCATTGACATCACCAACTCGATTAGTGCAAAAGGACGTAAAAAATTCTTATTAATGATGATTCAGTCGAGAAACTTATAAAGGCTCCAGAATTGTGCAATTCCTTGCATTTTATCTTAATTATATTGATGTGTAAGCCGAATTTCGAATAGAGTTTGAATCACGACAGTTTTTCTTGGATACTATTGGCTAATTTTACAATACTTGAACAGCTGATATTTTATTTCTTTATTTATTTATAATTTTATTTCAGGAAAACATGTCCATAGTATTAATACATATTAAATTACATTATTCAGATTAAAATTAATACATATGTTAAGTGTTATGTAGGACAACCTTTTTGATAAATTTATTTTTTTATACATTCTATTTTGCTGCTATTTATATATTGTTAAACTTAACGAGTTGTATTTTTCTACCTAATCAGAAATTCTAGTGTTTTATAAATTTACCACAATATAATGCATCATAGGCTCATTTTATGAAGTAACTGCGAATGAAGATTCTCCTTAATTAATCTTGAATTCTTGAGAAATTTTAATTTTAAATAATAATTTACTCTTTCGATTTAATAATAAGGCTTTTTTTTAAAGTACCTATTTCATTTGATCATAGTCAATAAACTCGCGGAATAATGTTTGCAAATCGACCTCGACTTGCCTTGTCACAATCAGTCACAGATGCTAAAAGCAGAGTCTAGCATCAATCGACTACGGACCCCGCTTTCGGCTTCAGATTGGCATTATATCGATGGTCATTTAGGAAACATCTAAATGCGTGTCAGTTTTTTTCGTACACTTTTTGTTATTGGACAGTGCAATTGGCGTCAAAAAGGCGACTTCATTACGGTGGAAGGAAGAAATACAACGGACGCAGCGTCAGACGTCTGAGGGAGGCTACTGCAGCGTTATTTATAATTAGCATTCGTTGGTCGCGTACAGTATCACACCGTACGCAACCGATGGCATTTATACCCGACCACTGCTTTATTAATTACATAACGCTTCTTTTCTTAATATGTATGTATTAAAAAGCAATTTACACATTATAACATGATGTTGTATGTAAATCATTATTATGCTAATATTTATGGAGTAAATCAAGACAAGACATATTATACAAATGTAACGTGGCGTGCTAGAAAAGCGTCGAAGCGTGTTACTCTGACAGCGTGCGACCTCGGGGTGCGTAAATGCTAGAGCTAACTTAATCCATGCTTTGCGCTCACTTTGACCAATTTGTATAGTGTAGATTAGCAACGACTTTATGGCGGCCGATGCGATCGCTTGCATAGAAATTTTAGCCCTACAGCCTTGTACTCGTTGGTATTCCTCTACTGATGCTTTTACATGGAGTTGCTCGAATCTGTATACTTCGAAAATTATCGTATTTTCTTATTTTGGGAAAATATTCTATATCGTGGTCATTTTCGAAAGAAGAAAAAGACGAAGGCGTTGTTGGTAAAAAGAAGTCGGTAAAAATTTGAGATGAAAATCGTGTATTGATCTCCACTATACAGGGAAAGACATTCGGTTCAGCAAGGTAGTATATTTGGCATGTCCAGACTTAATAATTGTTGGGAACTCGTATATGTACTCAGTAGTATGCAGAATTTCACAAGTGCAATTTATTTGCCTATTAATCTCTGGTGCGTGTTGAGGTATCTCACCATTTAATATTACCATATCGTGTCAGGTGAAGTATGTAGAATGGATATAATTGTCAGTCTGTTCCTCTGTATAGGGTCATGTGTTACCTAAGTAGATTACCAAAGATCGTGCTTGATAATAATAGGCTCATTCTTATAACAGTGCAAAGGTAATAAAGAAGGGATTCGTTCGTAGTATAAAACTTTCACTGGAAATGAGAGAAGCTCAATCGATGTCTTCTTTTAATAAACTTGATAATTCCTTCTTAGTTATTTCTACCTAAAAGTATAAAATATGTGTGTATAAGCTGTTTTGTCTATTATTAGGTATACACGATATGCATTACTTTGTTTATGTAAAATTAATACATATGCTCTGTGTATTAAACTAATGTGTATATGAATCTATACATGTCTGTTTAAATCTGTATTTAAATTTTCTTAGACTATTTGCAGCTCAGCTTTTTTGCCACATTTCTCTCTCCATCCCAAAATATTAATTCTAATAAATCGCGATGTCGGCGATAAAGCCGCATAACAAAATATTCTTATTCTCTGCCAGATCACACTGTCACATTGTATTAACGTTTTATGGTCATGACATTTATAGCAAAGATGTTCGTTACAGAGAGAACAAGGTAAGGATATTTTTATCCCAGGAAATATAAGCTATCCCGTAGATTCCAATATTGTATAAAGTGGTCATAAATATGTAACAGAACGCACAATGTGAAATGTATTCAACGTCTATGTCGTCTATAAGCAGAGCGAGAAAATCTGTGCAAAAAAGTGAAAGTGTGTCTTACTTACAAGGTCTTGAGAAATTTTATTTCTTATCGCCGGTCGTAATAATATTTTTTTATTAAATCGCGTTTTATAACAGCCAGCTTTGAGTAACATTACGTTATATTAATGTTTAGGCGTCGTTGGCAAACTGGCATAAAGGAAACATTTACAATTTTCTCATGTCTAATCTAGGTTATAACGTAGTTAAGACTTTGCTGTACCTTTCTGTACTCGGGAAGTCTGTGGCTCATTTTTGAAGTGATAACTTCTTATGGGAGGGTAAACCGCTTCGTTACGTAACGCGTTACGGCGCCAGTCTATCTAGCTGCCCTTTCTCTCACGAATACGGCTGCCGTAGGCAGACTCCTCCTCTCTCACTGTAACCCACAGCGCTAGCCGTATTTCTACTAATATACACTAAATATACATATTCAAGAATTGTAATTAGGAATAAAATTTATTTTAAAATCAATAAAAGATTGTATTAATAAATACCTTCCTTCCATAATCCTTATATTGTAAAATTTAAGTAATAACCTACGCTTTTCTCAAGTTAAACAATTTCAACATTAAATAGTTTAACTTAGGTTAGTTTAAGTTATCACTTCTGTCGGGCGTCTCGAGACGCAATTTTTTTATTAATGTTATTGTAGTATATTTATAGATTCGCGTTTGATCATGATCTCGTAGATCACGAAGATATTATTATGGTCTAAGGTGGAGCACGCTGCCCTAGAAAGTACCTATTAAAACGGGACTTGTAGACATCCATTGTAGACTAGCTTCTGCCCGCGACTTCGTCCTCGTGGTGCAGTTTTTTAACCATCCCACGCGAACTTTATAATTTTTCGGGATCAAAAGTAGCCTATATGTTGACCGGGGATTTAAGCTACCACCATATAAAATTTCATTTAAAGCGGTCCAGTTGTTTCGGAGATTAGTCGGTACAAACAGCGAAACAAAAGATTTGGAAAAAATCTAAATTAGTTCTAATTCACTTCTTACGCCTGCCTGATATGGTTTTTAGCATTTTTTTCATTGTTCAAAAATTCGACCTCTACAGTTTTATTATATGTTATCTAGGACAACACACTCCTGGCAATGAATTTCACTCTTTTACGGTGCGCATAATAAAGCTGGACGCGAAACGCTTCCTTCGTATAAATGTTATGTCCACCTTGTACCGGTGGTGACACCATATTGGATTTTAGTTGATAATAATTTAATCACAGGCGGTCTTTAAATTATATCCTGTTATCCATTCATTTGCCTTACTGTAAGGGACAGGGATTTCGGGCCAAAGAAATGTCGAGATGTGGCTTAAAAAAAGCGTTATGTTTGTATTGCAAAATGGAAAACACAGCGCAAAATTCTACATGGAAGACGAGACATTTTAAATATAAGTTCACAAATAAAATAAATTATCGATTACCTTAATCGATTTATGTGAATTAATTTCAACTATTAATAATATGGAACACTTGATTATGTACACTACACGACTAATTTATTAAAAATAACTACCCACAACAATTATAAAAAATATCAACATACCAAAAAGGAATTTTTAATTCACTTTCATCAAAATTTGGGCCCAAGTATGTATGAAAGCATATCATAAATATATATATATATATAATATAATTTCAGCCCATAAATGTCCCACTGCTGGGCTCGGGCCTCCCAACATAACATAAATAAGCAATAAAAAACCCAAATAAATGTAAACGGATTTCTTTATTATACATTTTTCAGGGTTTTATAAATTAAACGAATATCACGAAATTTATCACAGCTGTGTTTCTTTACTTTCGGTAAAAAGAATAAACATAGGATAATTTCAACTTAAGAAATAAAATAGTTAACAAGAATTATGGTTAGAAAACTTAGGTGAGCAAAGCTAAGTGTAAGAACTCAGTAAGTCTTATTAATATTTATAGTTAAAATATGTTAAAGGCAGTACAGTCATTACATTAAACCGTAGGGAAGCGCGTTGAAGTCTTTTACATTAAATAAAATTTGAAGTATTTTATAATTATGCATTGTTGTATTTTCTTTACTTTTGTTACGTAATTATATATAGTAAATAATGTATAACAATATTTTCTTATCTTTTCGCTAGACATAATTAAAACACTACTACAACGTAAATGTAACAAGCTACGTTTTAATGACTTTTTTATTTTTAGTTTAAATTTATCATATTGGCTATTTTTCAGTTACCTTAATCACAGATATTTAAAATCGTTGTACTGGGCCACACCTGAGTTAATATTAAAGCTATTTACTGTGGCCGAATTAGTCTAAGTTGTAGAGTAAAAAATAACGCCTTTAACGAATCTTTAATTGAATTTGTCAATATGTAACTTAATTTAAAAAAATAAGAAAGATATCGCATCACAAATAACGTGATATCCGTAATACCTGGCGTCACACTGCATTAAACGGAGTTTAACTGTAATATTATTGCAAGTGCGGCTTCAGCATTAAAACTGAATACTATGTAAGTTTAAATATAATATAGCCAATTGTTTCTTATTCAAAACGCTTTGACCTTATTCTAAGTAGGCAAAAACCATTACGATTAATGTAATTTAACTGTAATGTAACAACCGCTGTTGTTGTAATAATTTCATAACTGGTAATTACCATTTACAATTATGCAATATTTTATTTGCAAATACTGGATTCATATCTAATCAATTTTGTTAATATACTAGGATATGCCCGCGACTTTGTCCATGCTTGACTTGAACTTCCCGCGGAATTCCCAGAAGTACCACAGCTATAAAGACTGTAAGCTATCGCTCTAGTAAAAACTGTATCGGAATAAGCTAGTTGTTATGAGCTCGAGTAACCACAAACCACTCCCAGGATAATTCCCGCAGGATTCCCAGGATAAAAAATCAAACATTTTATTACATAAAATTTGCTATTGATTAGAGAAAAAAAGCACATTAGAATTCGTATTATTTTTTAATTTATCCATTTTAACTCATTCCCAGAAAAAATCCGGCGGTGTTTCCCAGGATAAAAAGTACCGCATAGTTTAAGTCTAAGAATCAGCTATCGACCAGCGAAAGACGCATAGAAATCAGTATAGTTTTTACATGAATCCCGATCAAACAGACAAACACACAAGAAATCTAAAAAAATGCATTGTCTTCATCGTTTATATGGTATATTTCAGTAGTTTTTGTTTAATATTTCAATGTACAGACAGGGCATCTTTACCATCTTGTAATATTACAGATTAGTTAAGTTCAAGTGACTTTATTTGGACATACATTTGTTCCCTTTTTTATGGCCTTAAATATACAATGAGTACCATGAAACTTGATATCATATAAAAAACAACGTAGTAAACTAGTAGTTATATTTAAAATTAGTATTATATACACGTATGTATTAGTGATACGCCGATGAGGCTACTTTTATTCCTGAATATTGGATAATTCGCGCGGAATAAAGATTTTGAAGGTTACTTAACCGAAACTAACTGAACTATTTGATCATCATTGAAATTTAATAATATGTACAAATCACGGTTCGGTTCTCCCTTCTTTCCGGTTTTCCTAGCGTTACCCCATCTTACGGATGGTCGCATGTTGCAAATGAGTAACAAAAACCAATTAACATCAGGTGACATGCTTAATTATTTGCTACCTCCTAGACATAAAAAAATAAATTATGTTGATTTCTTTTTTACATGTAAAATAGTAAGGAATTGTACTGAATTTGAAAAATTGCACAAATTTTATTGATTCACTTTCTTTCGCCAACGCGTCAGTCAAGGTCCAGTACTTAATGAATATGGAAAAATAACTTACGTATGCCCGAATATGCTTCAAGTTTTCAAGTTTAGAGTGTTGCAAGAACAATAATAATTTAATTATGCACAACGTAGATTCAATTAATCCACACCTGTATTAAAGATCTTGTTAAGGAAAAAAAATCACTCAGTTTCATGTGAACTAGATTATAAACTTAATCCTATGACCCAACGAAGCGAAGAGATGAGACTCAAACAGCCAATAGGAATTTATAATACTTCAGTTGACACAGATCCAGTGCAAAGATGATGAAATAGTATAAGTTCATAGACGTGTAATTTTTGGGCTCAGGTCTTCAAGAGAACGAACAGAACATCCAACATACTTATCCGGGACACATTGTCCAGAATTTCAGAGATGTATCTTATATACATAAAATGCTTGGAAAGCTGTCATACAATGCTTACTCGTTTACCAGAATTTCATATATTGAGATCAAATGTGATGATAAAATATGCCCAAGCTTGACTTGATTTTCCAACGGCATTCCCGGGACACAAAGTACCGCAGCATTAGAAAAGAATGTGTGGGAATAAGCGAATTTTTATGCAGCCGAACAACTTCAAACCGCTCCCCGGAATTCCTGCGGGAGTCCCGGTATAAAAAATATCACACATTTAGTTGCATAAAATTGCTGTTCGTCAATGAAAAAAATGCATTAGATTTAGATTTTTTTCAATCCGGTCATTTTAAATAATTCCCAGAAAAGTTATCGCAGGATTCCCGGGATAAAGAGTTGCTTATGCCCTGCACTAATACGGAAGCTCGGATTTACTTCTGCTTACACTACACATAGTGCAGCATATCTTCTGTGAATACCTAGCCTTATAACTGAACGTCATTCCAATGCTAAATGAACTTTTCTTAAAATGTTTACATTCTTATATGATAATATAATAAAAGTATATATAAACTTTTTACTGCTAGGCTCGGATTTCTCCATTTTAAGGGAAAACGGATATTATACCCGCCACGTTTGTCCAAGGCAAATTGGCGGGTTTACTCATTATAACGTGCAAGTTTGATCACGATATTATCCTTCACCTCTTTACTTTCACCTGCCCCCAATTTTTGGGGTCGATACAATGTCTTTTCCTTCCACACTCCACTTCACTTTATTCTGACATACATCCTCTGTCACACTGCAAGTCATCATATTATCATCCTTCCATCTCTATCTCTTTGGTCTATCTTTACCTTTGTACCCATCCATCTTTCAGTTTAACATTATTTTTGTTACATGACTTTGATCCCTCCTCATTATATGCCTATACGGCCTTAATCTTCTCACTCTCAATTTTTAGTCACGGATGCATCTTCCAGAGTTCCCCTTATGTACTCGTTTCTCGTTTTGTCCAATCTTGTACCACCACACGTCCATCTCAACAATCTCATCTCACCTGAGTGAAGATGTTTTTGGTCTATCGCTTTAGTGGTTCACAGTTCGGACCCGTATAACATGACCGGTCGTATGCCAGATTTATAATATCTGACGTTTTAGTTTCAGTGGTCGCACGTGACACCGGTTACCCGTCTCCACTTTTCCTATGCTACATTTATTTTTCACCTTAAATCCTTCTATTTCACCGTCAGTACATAGTAATAGTAACAATATGGACCTTACATCAAAAATATGACAAAGAGAATTCTTCCCATCCATAATTCTAATCTACGTCATTCAAAACGTATGTCACTAAGTTACTAAGGCTGTGAGAATTAGAAACAGCTTAAAATCGATCGAGTTTGTTTTTAGAAAATAACAAAGCAACAACTAGTTAAATGTCAGAAGTATATTAGTCAGCGCAAGCTTTGCAAACATTGCTGCAAATACGTGAGTAAAAGGTATCCTTGAATGCTAAGAAATGTTTCTACATGTGAACAAGCTAGATGATTTTTTCCATTTCTCACAATGACGGAAGTAAACAAATGATATTTCATTGGCTGTGAGAACGACCGTCGGAGCCGGATATACGCGAGGCCTTAGGCCTTCCAGTTTTTCTATTGTTATTTGATATATATCGAAAATTAGTGTTATGTTTACAAATTACACATTTCCTAAAGAAACATTTGTATAATTATTGTCATTCCGATTGTTCTTAATTGTACAAAGTAACTTATAGAATTGCTTTAATAAGTGTATGCTACCAAGCTTTTATACTTCTGTCGATGTTGAAAGATTCCTTACATAATTTTATACCGGATTTAAAATATGAGTCATTTAAGGTTGGGAAATGTTGAGGCTTACTACCTGATTATACCGAATGGTGTGTGGACCTGAAAGTCTATACATATTATAAGACTTCTACATTCTCTACGATGGAAATAGGAATGTTTGTATTTCTTTAATAGTTTAATCAAAATCTTTAATGAAAGGCCATTAGTTTCTTTGTTTGTAGAAATAGGGAGCTAATTCGTATGTGAACTGTTTTCCTCGGCATAGAAGCATGAGAAAACTCCGTAAGTAACCACTCTGCGATGATATGAAGACGCCGTCGCTTTCCCGTGTCAATGACGACGATATTTCCCATAGGAATAAATAGATGACGATAGACGATAGATTTCTACTTTTTATTTCATATAATGTCATTAACGTTTTAATACATACACGTCTATTTGAGATGTTTTTGCCTGATCTTTCTTAAACAATCTATGATTTGACCATGGTAAGTACGTAGGTCACTACCGGCTCTCTCTACCTTCCACATAGTTGTCATTTACATGTTTTTTCAGTCTCTTTCTTATTTTAAGGCTTATTACATATTTTTGAATTCACAATGTTTCTCTATCACACTGTTCTTTATCATATCGTTTACTTACTCTTCAAGTACACTTTTCAAAACTCTCATTTGGAATAAATAATATGCAAAATGTGATTTTAACTGCGTTTATCCTATTATCATGTTTCTTGTACCATACGCAACCTCACTACTTTTGGCAACGCCTCTTGCTGGACACTGGTTTCCGCACGGTGACGATCTCGAGCATTAAATGTTTTTCTGTGGCATTGATGATCAGATAGAGTTTCGCCGAGTATCAGTATTGTCGAAGTCCAGACGAATGGAATAAGGTGGGGTCCAACAAAATGCCGTACTAATAGAACTAAGCAAGTTATGTTATTTTTTAATAACAATGGCAGACAAATTGCATAGCTGAGAAGGATTTGCTCGGTAGGGCAATCATGCAATAACGATTACATTGTGTCAGTAATAATCAAAATTTTATAATATGCTCTGATATCGTTTGATGAAATAACCTTAATATTCATACAAAGGTCGATGTAAAAAATTTGAAGGAAGCGTGTTACAACCGAGAATTTAATTAGATACATTCACTGCAACATTCCAAGTTGGCTGATGGACTTTAAATATCAGAAATTGAATTTTTCCTAATAGGATTCATCAGAGATGAAGGAGTTGAAAAAATTAAATCTACACTATTACTGTGACGAAAATATCTAGTTTCCTAATATGAATTCAGTATAATATCAGCTGGTAAATGCCCCACTGCCAGGCTCGGGGTTCCCATGTTTAGGGGAACGGACAGTGAACCTACCAAGCTTGAACAAGGCGGATTGGCGAGTTTTACACTTCGATTAGCGATGTGCAGGTTTCGTCACGGTTCTCCTTCACCGTCAGCACGAGGTACTAATGGTACCACGTGCTAATGGTGGTACAGTGGCTACACTAATGGTGTTAAACAGCTATACGGCTAATGGTACAGTGGTAATGGCACTAATGAACATTAAGTAAGAAAGTTGTCTAAGTTATGGATGCTTTCTAGCCAGAATAACCACGTCATTTGAAAAAACACTAGCTTAGGCACTAAGCTATCACGGCTTTTTAGGAATTTAATAACAAGAAAGTGTCAAATAGTTAGAACAAAATAGAATGTAGATTTTATTTCAATAGCTCCATAGGTTAGCAAGTTATTATTTTGTTTTCTCATTGCTTCTTGCTTGTTTATTTTCCTAATCAAGGCTTTTGCTACGACGTGGACTAACTCCAGTTTACGATCTCAAAGTCACATATTTAAATGTCAAATGTCAGAAAACATGTTTCAATATCAAAAATCGTGAACAGTGAAAAATTTAAACAAAATACACTCGGTACAAAGACTTCATCCTTTTTAAAGTTTAGTTTTCACATACTAACTGCATTACGTTGTAACAATCATTTCTCTCTCAACTATCCGCCCACATTCACTTTTGTTTACGATTACTCACAAATATGACGAGATAATAATTATCTTAAGATTTTATAAATAAAGAAGTTGCTTAAGTAATAAATTACGCTGCTTATAAAATTTGACTTTTTTCAGAGCTGTGTCTGCTTAAAGTTCAAGCCCGTACGATGCGAAAATTATCACTTTTTCAGGATAAAAGGCATTCTATAATATATTCGGCTTCAAATGAGATTATGTAAAGTAATTGATTTAAATGATTTAATATCTATGCTATGAGGAAAGACATTAACTTGCAAAGAAATCACTTTCACCTTCTTATAACTGGCACTAAGATCTTACTTAGAACTCTTTCCGAAACTTTCGAAAGTGAAACTAATATTATAATATGAATAATAAATACAATTTAGCTAAATAAATTCAAACTTTTTTTGCAAGCGTAAGGTAATATGCACCGCTCTTATAAAAAATCAAATATTTTTAACTTAATAATTATGGGAATTTCGCCCTTGATCCGGAATGAAGTTTAAGGAGTTTCTGAATTTACAAATCTGAGAATGTTTGCGTGTATATATAATATTATGCAAGTGAATAAGCATTACAATCACCCTCGCATACTTTCGCAGCTGATCAAGTACGGTATAACCTCGGAAGGCGCTAGAGGTCGACATCTTTAACTGAAAGAATAAAGGAGAGAAGATACTTACCCTATGAAAAGGTCGATGTGAAGTCGGTCTTTGAAAATCCTTCAGTACGTCACTTCACAATGTTAGGATAAGGAGTGTAATGCACTCGCGTGGTATACTTACTGCGCATGTTGCGCGCCCGTGTGCGGTCGGTCGAGTCGCCGCGCGCTTACTACCGACTGGTACTCGCCTCAGCCGAATTCGTGTAACAACTTACAGTCACAAGTCAAAGGCTTCGACGGAACCAACTGACCCCTAACTCGCTCTTTACAGTGACTCACGTATGAGAATTCGTCAAGTGTTTGCATTTTTTTGGGATATTCCAATAGAGCGACATTTACTTCTGGGTTTTTATCAATCGATGCCCAACTATTTTCCGGTTTCTATAATATAATTTTACTATTCATTGACTAGCCTTATTTAGTATCGATAGTAAATAGACATTACAGGTATGTAGTTTATATCAAATTTTAACAAATAGTAAGGCAAATGAACGTTTATTAAGATATAGGAACCGGCTATATATCTATTATAGTACAAACGTAGAAGAGATTTATTAGGACGTTGGAACTTGCTCTTTCTTTACGCCTTTAGATTTACGCATTTCTAAATTAAGTAACTTAAAACCGAAATGATCACAGTTATGTATAAATCGAATGATGGAAATAAAATCCGTTTATATTTTAAAGTAACTTAGAATGCAACAGAATTCATACTGCCGCCCGACATTTGAATTTTACAGATTATTATCTCAAGCATCGTTTTCGGCATGTATATTTTTCTACAAATTTCGAGAGATAATATTCAAGATTTTCCAAGGGATTACAGACTTGAAAACTATGCGGTAAAACAGCACGGAAAACCCCAGTGATACATATTTCTAAGGTTCCATAAATGGACACAAATCAAAAACCCATTCCATAAAAAAATCTTTATTAATAGACCAAATTGCTATCATGTAAATTTTCGTTCAAATTGTCGTGGGTACTTCTGCATATATTTGATATTATTTAAGCATAATGTTCCCTAAACCGCACTGTGCTTCTGCGAGGTCTTGGTGATTCGTCGTCGCTGTCAAAAGCTGGTTCATACCCCTTATTTACGTAGGCGCTGGACGTCGATGGACGGCCCATGTCGTTCATCTGAAATCAGGTTTGCTTTACTAATCATTCATAAAAAGCCATGAAAATTTTTAATCTATTAAATTACTTAATAATTAGATCACTATGATAGGAAGGTTATAAGAAGCGGATTTACTTTTAGGATTTAGATACAATCGATTAATGAATTCTTTACTTCACATAGTTATGATCCCTATTTTTTTTTATTACACGAATGATCTTAAAAGTTCTTTTCGTTTCAAGTATTTTTTAATAATTTTTAATTATTCAGAAAACATTGTTTTCAGGGTTAAGTAGACAACTGATAAAAGCAGTGTATGTCCGTCTGCTTTACGGAACCATTTCATGTGCGTAGACTAATATTCCGTTAGCAGATTTATTAATAAAATATTCACATCGCTCCACTTGTGTGTGTGTGTGTGTGCGTAATTGAAAGCGGGTAAAAAAGTAGCTTTGCACTTTGCCGTTCGAATAACTAGGCAGTTTCTTGAAAAGATATTCGTCTTCATCAAACATTTCACAATCTATGCCATGATATGCATACATCAAGATGATCCGATCCGCGACTTCAGATTTTATGGGGTCAAACAGATCTAGCTGCAGACATAGACTTAGCAAGTTGAGTTATTTAGTTATTAAGCTATATTGTATAGAAATTGTATTTATATGTTGTCTGAGTAAAGGCTATTATCATTGTATTACATTGCATCATTATATTACTATGATAAAAAACCTGTTACACAATTTTAAAATATCTCATTAATTTATAAATGAGCAATTTTGGATAAATGTTTATATTTCACGCAAAACACCACAGAATGAATTTTGTTTGAATATTGTCATTTTTTTTATAAAACATAAAAATATTCTTTAGGATATTTTAATGTACTCGTATATGTATACAATTTTAAGCACGGACGGTTGAAAATAATAATATACTTACCGTTGTACTTGGCAGGTCGTATAAGTATCCGTTGGTGGAGTCTCGGCCTGATTGAAGTTGTGACCGCCGTTTTTCAGCCAACATCGAATCCCGCCTTTGCTTTAAGGCCCGCAAAGTAGCACGTCTTGTTGACACATTACCACCCAATGACGGCATCCTCGAAATTACAGCTATTTAAAAACAGTTAGGTTAGGGAAAATAAAATTACTATTAATATATAAAATACTATGCATAATACATGCATAATTGTGGAAGTAAATTTAGGAGTTCTGTATATATTTGTTCTTTATTGACGATCACGGTAATGTTAACTATAATTAAACTTGGTGTAATAAAAATATGTAAAGGGGAACAAACACACAACAACATTCAAAATTGTAGAAAGGAACAACATTAAGGTGGCACGAGCAAGTAAATTACAACATTATACATTATTTTACAAAAATGATAGATAAGACCAAACATTCAAGTACAGTTGGCTTTTTTATCATCGTATAATAAAACCGGAGGAAAATAATGTGATAAATACGATGTTAATTGGAAGATTAACGCATATAAGAATAAAAGCCTGATGGTCTATGCGATTGAGCGGGCTAAGTCTTTGCCGGCCTAGCTGACTGCAACTCTCTACGTTCCGGGTTCGATTCCTGCTATGGTAAATGTCTGAAACGAACTTTCTCCGTTGTTTACTATGGTTTGCGTGTCTGGGATCGGTTCTAGACTAGTCTGTTTAGTATTACCCATAACACAAAATTGCTTAATTTGGGGATATACAATATGTATGTTTGACTGCCGAATAAAAAAACGTAGGCCAAATGATTTGTTTGAGTGAAGAATATGCACATTTGTCGTGTAACATACACGAAAAAACACACCGCCGTCTCCAAAAGATCGGGAAAGGGTGAAAAGCAAAAGGAGATTGTTATCCGATTTTCTTAAATTCAGCTAACATAATAAAATATTGTATAGATTGTTAACTTTTGATAAAGCGGTTGAACAGGCGATACTTATAATTAATTATCTCTGAAAATAAGATAGTTACCGTCGAATATGAATCCAAAGTAAACAAAGTCATGTGGAAAACTAGTAAAAAGTAAAAACATAATAAACTTACATTTTTAAGCAGATTATCCAGAGTATTATTCAAACAAAAAGCTAGCTTAACACACGCAATAAGGTAGATTTTATCACCCGAAATAATTTACATGGTTATTATGGTAATGAATTATAACATCCGTCTTGTTGGATCCGTGTTATTTTATATTACTTACGTGCAATTTATGATTTGTACAAGAAAGTCTAAGTATAAAATATATATAAGTCCTGGGAGCTTAGTGGCTGCGGCGTCTAATTTCGAGGTGTTCAAATCGTAGCCAAGAAGCGTGGACCGCTTAGACAATTATTCAATATGCATATTATTTCAATTAGTATGTGCTATTAAAGGGAAGCATAAATAAACCTGCACATCAAAAACTTAACACATTTTAATGTTAAACCCATCAATCTTTCTTGCACAGACATGGCAAGTACCATCTATGCTCCTAAACTTATATTCTTATTATAGAAGATATAGTATGGACAATTTTGTACGTATTGCTAAATAATGTGTGTTTTCGCATTGTAGCGGTGGAATACGTGAAATTGTTGGAGCTTGGTTGGGAAGTGGGTAACGCATCTTCCACGAAGCGCTGACATTGGAACACTAAAATATGGTTTATTTCGAAATTTATAAAAGTAAAAAAAACAAAGAAACTGAATTCGATCTAGCCTAAATTTATGCCGCTCCTCCACGCGGCCGTAACGCTTTTTCGTGACAGAAAAATCCTAAGACTCCCCGTTTATATGGAAGTTTCACTTGAAAATTATAACAACAGCGACCGATAATCACATTTTGTTACGATGTTTCTAATAAAGATTATTAATGCGGAATCATAAAATTACCAAAAAGTTGGCAGCAAGTCATCGAACTGAATGGAAGATATTAGACGAATTAAAGAATTTTTATATACAAAGACCCATTATTTTAGATAAAATAACAGAAATTATTTTCTTGCTAACCGTATTAACAATTTAACACTTAATACACTCTTTACGCGAATGTATATTTTAGTGATTATTAGTTTTTTTTTGCAGTCGCAGTACAGCTTCTTACATAACGACCTTATCAAAATTCAGATCGCTACCTGCGCAGCATTCAGTCCGGTTTCGTAGACGACGCCAGGTCAACCTAGGCTATAAATAAATATAAGCTAATGAGTAGACAGTTCTCAAGAATACAAAGTTTTTAAGTAGGAAATACAATTTTATGAAAAACTATTACATAATTTTCTTACATAATACTAAAATATTAGTTTCATTAATTAATTTTGTTTTCTTCTCTATGTAAGAGAAAAAGGTAAGTCAGTCTGTTCGAGAGTTACTGAAAACCAGCTCTGATTAATTAAAGTAGAAATCTCTTGAATTACAATAAAGGACTTTAATTTTTCATTATACACTGTTCTTTTAATTCTTTGCTTTTTTGCCTTTTTTAGTCATTTTTGGCTGTGATTTTACGAAATAACGAATGATAACGATCAAACCCGCCAAATACATTATATCTAAAATGCCTACGGGTTCGTAACATGATAAATTAATAAAATATACGACACAAAGCGTCCGAAAACTTTATTCTGCTCTGGATAAAGTCATGTTGTACCTTATATTTCACAATAAATAAATGTAAATAGAATGGGGTCAATTTTATTTACGAACTTGCACAAAAAATATCTTGCGACAAAAAGTTAAATGGCTTTGACTTACATGCACAGACAAAGCAATGGACAAATGAAGCGAAAAACTGAAAATGGACATAAATAAATTGCAAGAACCTCTAAAATTTTAAAATTTAAATCACTTACTTGGATCTCCACCCTGTAGTATCGTTAACCGCCTCTTGAAGTTCGCATCCAAGTTGACAACACTATGTTTGGTGTCTCGAGATTTCTCGAGATTGTGCAGCGTTTTCCTTCGGGATACATCCATATTATCCATACCCCGACGTTCCAGGTCATCGGTGTTCAGCTTTTGCAGATCTTTAGCTATTTCTATGGCTCGAGTTTCTATTAGAGCTTGTTCTGTCATTTCGTCAGGCTATATTGGACAATATAATATCAGACCAATAATAACATATACAAATTACTGTAGCCTTTAAGTGTTTAAGGATTTAATAAACTCTAAAATTATGCATATTCAGGCGCAAATTTTACACCGCAATCCCGAAAGTTCCTATGAACTTGTCTACACTCTACATATATATATATATATATAGAGTGTAGACGTGGGTGGTCGTGACCTATTAATGGAGTTTTTAGTTTATAGGAAAATCCTGATTATAACCAAGTTACTAATTAGTGAGAATATTAACTACAAATAAAAAAAGTTCAATTAATAACTAATAATCAGTAACATCATTTGACAAGGAAAATAAACTTATCACTAACATCATAATTGATTATTACTACCAATACTTGTGCTTTCTATGTAATAATTCGATTATACTCGTACAAACCATTTATAATCGCCTACCGCTACTTTATACGAAAATTTTTAAACACTAGTAATCAGCGTATTATGGGCACGAACCACATATTAAAAATTACGTTCATTAAATACATTGTCTGCATTGCGCCTAAATCCGCATTCACCTTTGAAACACCTCCTCATTCTCGGATTTCTCGGGTCCTTCAATGTTCTATTCTCCAGGAGGATGTAGAGGGTCCTTAATAGTTATCCCTTCGAAATGCATAATTAGTACTTACTTACCCCTTTAGTAAAATACCAATCCAAGTGTACGGTCGATAACAAATGTGTGATCGTGCCAAAACGGTGGAACAACATTGCAATAAACTGTATTGTCATCACAGAACCAAAGAATATCAAGAAAAGAGACCCGATTGGCTCGAGTAGTAAGTAATCTTGACTGATGTGCACCTAAAATACATTTAGATATTTATGAGATCAATAGAATAATATAAAAATAACATTTCCTATTTAAGAAATCTTTATGAAATTCAAACAAATTGCACTGACAAATATACACTTGTCATGGTCATAAGATAATCAATACTTCGATTATGAACAACAGACAACTTTTGGGCCTACTTGGAACTTCCTATCTTCATCTATACAATATATGCTTTAAAAGTGGCATTATTTTTTTATGATTACCATCTCAAGCATTGTTTTAAAATATGCATTAAAGGCTTTCTTCATATAATAAAGAATAAATAATTTGTTAATTTAAAGAAAAATACTCACGATATTAGTTTCCTCGTCATACATTATACTGACTTTCTGTCCAAGTGGCCATTTAAAGTGCAATTGATCTTGATTCAGTTGTAGCAGAAAGATAACCAGCACAAATAGAGCATTTAACATTATGAAAGCAAATACCATCATATCACGTAAGTTCTTCAAGTCACTTTTAATACGTTCCTACAATTAGAACGACGAAGCATAAATCATGTAAACTCTGCAGTTACTTCAATACATTATACTTTAAGCCGGTTATGCACTAAATCGGATAATAAAGAGGAAAAGAGAGAAGAAAAGGAAGTCTGCGCTTACGATATAACTGAATGAAGAAGTTACTGATCTCAATTATATAGAGCCAACATACGTTAGCACCCTAGTGCAGTGATTCCCAAAATGGTCGACATCCTTGGGTTTCCCAGGGGTTGATATAAACGTAAACTGATTTTGGGTGTCGATGAGGACTAAAATCGACCCCTATTAAGTAACACAAGTTCTTCATTGAAACTTTCAAGATACTACATAAGTGGCGTTATGTGCACAAATGTGTTTTTTTTAATAACTACACTAAGTATTTTTATGTGATTTAATTATTATTAATTACACTTGATATTTAGTGAATTTTTATTAATTTATTTTGTTAAATTTTGATAAGAAAATGACGTCAAGTTTACTCACTTAACCAACCGAAAAGTTTTCAAATTGTAAGTATTTTGTATCAATACGAAAAAAAACTAGAGATAAGATTTTAAAGTAACCAAGTTACTAGTATAGGGATCTGAGGTATCAGGTTATTTTGGAAAAGGGGTCTCTTGCCCAAGATAGTTTGGGAAACCCTGCTCTAATAATATCAGATTTTATATAGGCTAAAACTTACTACGATTAATTTAAAGAACTATCTCATTTGTCCGAACGAATAAATATACTACAATTGAAGGAGAAACGCACATAAATATCCTCAATATGCGATTTATATATTGATTTACATAGAGCATAAAAAATACATACTAATATATTACCGATTCGATTTGTTGTAAAATCGACTTCATTTACAAATAAAGTTTAATCAATTATTTTTCTTCAAACGACAACATTTTTTATTTTCAAATAATATTACTTTCGATTTATTTACGTATTCTATAGAAGGTTCAAAAGTCTGCGTTACATAACTCACAGAGCATCACTCTTACGTCACCCACAACAATATAGTACGACAATTATGTCGTTTAATTCATGTGGCTTAATTGTTAAGAAATATGTAACTTGATAGACTTGCAAACGTCAAAAATAAAGTAAACGCTTGGAAACAGTATAAATGCTTTTTACACGTCTGTTGCGCAATGAGAAATAATGAACTTACGTCGCCTCTACGGTACCCTTCACTGTGTATTGACAAATATTGGATCGATTTTCGTAAAGTTCCAAAATGACTTTCTGTAATATTGGATCGTTAAAGATGATAGATGTTTGCCGACATACTAACCTGTTCTTCTTTGTTCTCATCAATGGGCCTCAAATAAATATCGATCAAATCCTTCCAAAATTCGATTTCAGCTGTTGTCAAGAAATCAACTTCACCTTTCATGAGGTTCGGATCTTCAATCCAGTAGGGATTTATAAGGTCATCTCTTTCTTCCTATGTTAACATAAAATATAGTCATACCCCGTTTCACGTGGATTGGTTCATTAGCGCCTTGTGGCGTGATTGCACTATCCATAACAGCGCAAATCTTCTCAGTTTATAAAAGTTCAATTATTGTAAGTTAAGTAAGCAATACAAAACTATATTGTTTATTACAAAAGAATTTTAGAAGAACGCAAACAAATGATACACAAAAAACATTAGATAACTATTCTCATGTAAGGAGGATTAAATAGATTAAAAAATCTGTCATAATAATAGTCGATTGTGTTTCATTTTTGCAATAAAACACTTTAATAATTATTTATTCGGCTGTTATTTCATTCATACGCGAATTTCGCTTAATGCATTTTATCTGGAATGCGTCCCTCGCGCAGAGCAAGGTCTTTCTGTAATGTTTTATAGAAATGAATTACGATTACACATTCTGAACAATACTGACGTTTCAATAACCTAACAATATCCAGTCCATAAATGTCCAACTTATCAGGTCAACTTACCTAGTAATGGCGTGATTCAAGTATGTCATGTTTATCATAGTTAACCCAGAGTAGGTTTGAATCCTGATCGTCGCCATTAGCAGTTTAACTGAGCTAATGTGCATATTGTTACAATTAACATGATATATAATATATTCATTGAAAATCAGATAAATTTTTTTTTTTTTTTTTTTTTTTTTTTTTTTTTTATCTATTTATTGTATCATTGTTAAAATATCTAGCAAAAAAAAAAAAACGAATAAAAAAAAACGTACACATTAAGAGTATGCAAATGAATCACTTCCTCCAAAAATTGGTTTGGTAAATACAGTTCGCTCTCTTGAACCCATGATTGATACATTTAACGTATTGTTACGAGCTACAGGACTCGAATTAAAATGCCGCTTTATTATAGAATTATTAGAACTGTACAAACACCTATAAAACAGGTACAAATATAACTAGACACTACGAGTGCAAAATGCATGGTTCAATAACACGCGCAAAGTCCGTCACTATATCGCTCATCGAATCTACGTCTTGCTAGTATCGTAATCGTCGTTTGACTACCCCTCTCCGCCTTGGGCCATTGCTTTATAATGCGCCGATCCATACCTGGCAAGCTTCAATGCAATACAATAACAACAAGGATTAGTTCGAAACTAATGACGGCCATAAAACAAGTACAATAAAATCGACCGCGTGCACTGAGGTTTCCGAGAAACAGCAATTTGTACACCTGGCTAATTATTCCTGCGAACGGCCAACAAAGTCGAAAACTAATTGCAAATTTTAAATACGAAGTAAATAAAAGAACTACGAATGCGGGAGGGGCATAAACCAGGTGGGCTTTTCTTTGTCGGTATGTAAAATATATTTGATCTATAAGCATAGGTTTTAATTTTATGTCCTCCTGGTGTAAAATAGGAATAACAGTATAAATACCCTGGGTATATCTGTGGATAATTCACTTTCTTCATACTCGTGCAGTAACGCGAGTGAGTCCCTCGGGAGTGGCATCGTCGACCGACGGCGCGGCCCCTCGGGAATCTCGGCAGGCGCACCCCTAATACCAATATCCACCATTTTAAGATTGTAAATAGGGTAAACTATACGATATAACATAAATGTTATGGCAAAAGTCTATAACTGTTAGACTTTTTATAATAATAAACAATAAGCCTTAAATATTATGGCATTAATTGGGTACAATGTAAATTCATTTCAATGAAAAACTATACTAATCTTAGGTTACGAGTTGCAGGACTCGAATTAAAATTCCATTAGAATTACTATAGAATTGATTAGAACTATACAAATACTTATAACACAGGTACAAATACAACTGGAAATCAGTACAAACGTAATGCACGATTCAACAACACGCGCAAAGTCCTTTACTATATAGATTATCGAATGTAAACACGTCTTGCCACGCTTGTGGTTATCGCTTGACCACCCATCTCTCCATTGGGGCATTGCTTTATACTACACAAATACAATGTCTCTCGGCGGTGTGGACTGAATTTCTAGGAATCACACCTGTCTTATGACTGCCATAAAAGATTACAATCGACAATGGCCGTTTGTCTAATAACAATTTTTAAACACAAAGCAATCAAAAGAGTTCAAATGCCGAAAAATGTAATAAAATGTAACACTTATTTAGACTTACATTGCTTCCAATTTTTTATCGAGCTTTTCTAGAGAGTGCTATTTGCAGAAGATGCAGTTCATCCTTATGATCCTTAGGGTTGGTACAACACATGCATCTAAAAAGGCCGATATGCCGAACTCCATTGAACCACTTGTCTCCTCGGACTTGCCGAACCAACGCAAAATGCTTTGATTATCCATCTTTTTCTTTGCTTCTTCTGTCGCTTTTTTCTCCATTTCTAATTCCTAAAACATGAAAAAAAATCTCGTCTACGAAATTTTTCACGATTTATTGAAAATCAAACTGCACAGCAAATTGTCACTTACATCCGTTAAAAACTCGGAAAAAAACACCTTAAAAATAGATAGATACTAGGATAGTTGAAGTAAAATCAACTGAGAATTTTTATTACCTAACAAAACGCGGAAGCCTAGAATTCGTGCAAGTGCGGCAAATTATGACGTCACATCTTTAAACAACAATGTATATTTATTGCTATTTAAATAATAAGAACATTATTCTTAGCATGATATTTAAAGCATACATAGTATGATAACAAAGTGATTTAACGTCCACTCTTTTATAAAAATATTGTTCTACAATTGTATTGTATTTTGTATTAAAATAAAATATTTATTTGCCTCAAAAATAAGTAACAATCTTAATTAGAATATGAAAGACACATTACTTTGCGGTCTTAGAAACTAAATTATTGTTTGTCTTCTATTAGCTTCAAAGTTAGTATTAACTGTATCTGTGGAGCTACTAATATGTATTACCTACCCTATTGAGATAATATTTTATTTTAAATAAGTAAATGTTAGTTACCTTCACAGTCTTTTTCTGCGCAACTTCGCGGGTACCCCAAGATACGTTGTTCAAATTGCAGAGTGAATAAATGATCAATAACATATACATGCTCGGAATAGTTATGTAGTAAATAACTAAATATAACAGGCATATGATTTCTTGAGGATGCAATGCTGCCGTTACGAAAAATATGCCGAATGTTATAACTGTGAATATACTAGATGGCGCTAACCAACCGTCCTCTACAATTTGCAGCACTATGCCCACGATTACTATTACCATGACCATTGCGTATGCACAGGTGATGGCGTTGGCGAACATTAGCTGAAACAATACAAGTGTGGGATTCAATTGAGAGAAGATCCAAAAGGTTGTAGTATCGTCCAGCTTCTCAATGTCTGTCAACAAGACTTCAAAGCCTAGAGCTTCGACGCGCAGTTGTTAGTCTATCGGTATTCTACAGGATTCATTTCGGAGAACCCAATATTATTTCGTTAGTGCATTTCACCGAAGAACAAAACCGTTAGTACACGAATTTAATTTACAGCTGAGTTATTAATGACATCTATTGTAACATAACCTCCGACGTTAAAAATTCCTTTTGAAAAGCTAGATGTCGTTATAATTGTGTAACAAAAAAACGATTGGTCCATACCATTTTTAATAATTCAAGAGTTTTAAGAAGTTTAACACGACTGCATGAGAAGAAAATATAAAAATATTTATTTTCTTTTGCTGTCCTATGAAATTTGATATTTTTGTTAAGTACGGTTTTATCCTTCAAGATGCGAATACAGTCGGCATAAAGCTGCGCAATGCACGCTTTTTTCAACCCTCTGTAGATAATATTTAAAAGACAAGTGTTACGTCAATTAATGCATAGTTTTATTCTTAAACTATCGCATCTTTTATGACTAAAGGAACGTACAATATTGTGCCTCATAACAAATTAACAAATTTTTGTTTTGGGTTATTTAATAACAATACATTAGATTAAATTATTATTAGACTGTTTAATAAAAATTTATGGAGAAAATTATACTAATCTAGTCAATATTACATATTAAAATAGTACTGATTCTTTACCTGAGTTTCGGACTTGCAAGTCATACATACTATGATGAATAACATTATAGGTATCAGATTAAGAATGAGAGCGTTTACGTTGCTCATGCCAGTGATTGCATTCATCGCACCAATCATCATCAGGAAGATCGTCCCAGGGCCAAGTATTGTGCCCACCATTAATAAGCTCTGCAAAACAATTTATAAAAAAAATAAAACTTTTTAGTGTACTGTACTAAGCATAAGATTTTCTTCGATATAAAGTTTTGCTATAAAATTAAAAGTGGGCTTCACGATTAAACAGGATTTTTATTCGATATGTTATATTAATCTGACGTTTTGGATACTTTAATCAAATCAACTGGTCTAATACAACAACTAATGACCCACGCAAACTAGTTTGCTAGTTTATAAAAAAAACAAAAATAATAAATAAAGTAAATATATAAAAGGAGATTAAAAAAAGTCAAAAAAGCACAAAAAATCAGACAGAACATGTACAACAACTCGAATTAGTTCAATTAGCTTATGACTGTTTTTATATTAATAAGTCTTCATTTAACATCGGAATGAAACAATCGTTTTGGACATTACAAAAATATGTGATCTTACCTGATACATGATATAAAGAGTGGATATATTATCATTAACTTTGACCGTCCGTTTAGAGTCTGCGAGTAGATCGAATATGTTGGCCATTGTCGAAGGCACCCAACGACGACGCTGATTAAAGAATTCATCGAATCTTTCGGGGCAGTGCGTATAGGCGTCGGATGCAGCGCTGTATTCAACCCGATATCCACGCTGTAAGAGCAGCGTACACAGCCAACGGTCCTCGCCTGGCAAAATATTAAAATAATTTTTGCAGACAGTTTAAACGGTCAAGATCAAAAACAGCCAAAGATAAAAAAAATATAGACTAAGGAACTTTTATAATAAAAAAAGCCGGATAATCTTATTCGTCCGTCGGAGAGTAAAAATCAAGACCTCTTTTTTGACATTTTTGAGAAAGTGCTTATTTTATTGATTCTCTACATGACAATAATAATTTCGCACATAGAGTAATTTCTTTTCTTTGAACTAACAGAGCACTGTTCTTGTTAGCCCATAGCATTCGTACCAAAAATACAAAGTATTTTATGGCTACTGTAAAATGTTGGTTGACTGAGTTACGAGGTTTTGGGAGTTCATCCAACCAACGAAATGCAGTTATGTGTGATTGGCAAACGGGCTTATCTAATTCAATGTAGAGAAGAATTTTTTTTTACTATTGTCCACACTATCTGTTTAATTCACGCAGAAATGAAATAAACAATAATAACATTTATTCTCTTCCTTTAAAATTGGTGCCATGCTTGGATTTAGTCAGAAAATTAAAATGAGATCAATGTAATATGGCTAACATGGCTAACATATAATAGCCATTTGACGTACTAGACTTGGCATTTTTGCCATTACGAGACATACACAGGCTGTTGTCAATAAGATTTTTAATCGTAAGTACCAGACTTAATAACGTTTTATCCGAAACTTATACAGTTTTCTGATCACCACAATTAATCATATAATTTACATATTAATTTATTGATTCGTGCAGCATCTGTTGACTATCTGTTGATAGTTAACTATTATAATAACAAATGAAAACATAAATAAAACAGAAACACTGTGAAACGTACATTCGATTTTTTTAAGGAAGCATTCAATTTGCAACTGATAATTCAGTAATAACTAAATACACGTTGGGAAATATTAAATTATTAATAACACAAGGAGTGATGTTATAAATGCCTCCCGTGCATAATTTTTAGAGATGGTATTTGTGATACCAACAACATTGAACTAAATACGGTTTTGATTAAATTCAAGATTTCATATTATTATTAGTTTACCAAAGCTCAACTTTACCTTGATCGTACTGTACATAATGCCGAGCTTCGTTGGAAGTGAGCGTGTATTTCTTCATAACGTTATCGTCCATAAGAGCCTTTCCTCTGAAGAGAGAGAAGCATCCGGGGCTACAGAGTACGCATCCGATCATGTGTTCCGTCGCTTTTTGCAACCAATGACCAATTGCGTATTCGAACATTTGGTACCAGGCCATAAAACCTATAAAATATTATTCCTCAAAAGACATTTTTCACTACATCTAAAGTCAATTAATTAATGAAAATATTAATAAAACGCTGTAACTCGCAAAATGAAACTTCACCAGAGTCGAATAACAATTTTGATTGCAAAATGGAATCAACTTCTTTATATAAAACGTACAAAAACCTTTTTTTATATTAGCATTTATTTATAACTAGCGGTCCCGGCGGATGTTGCCATCCCTAAAAAAAAATCTAGGCACTCCCTACCGGTTCCAATTGTGAAAAACTACCCAAGGAGGCTCCTTGAAATTTTCATAAAATCGGTCCACGGGTTTAAGAGAATCTAGAACCCGATTCCAATGCCACCTACGACCCCGATTGTCAATCTAAGCTATCCGAAAAGCAAGTGAAACACACAAACATTTCATAAAAATCGGTAGTAGTTCTCAAGCTGTGTGTAACTTACATTTCTATGATTCATATATATAGATTAGCTACAAAAATCCATACTCAAAGTCAATTAGACGTAGCTACTTTCTTTTTGTTTTAAATATGCAATGTTTCCGATATTTACAGCCAAAATGAGTGTAACGAATATGTGAAATTCCAACTCATTTTTTGTATAAATCTTAAAAGCGGCAGATATAAAACATTCGACGCAGTTTCTTTTTATTCTTGTTACAAACCTGATCCCACTGGATGAATACGGCCACAAGCAGCTCCTAGATTTTTCTCTTTCTTCATCAAGTCAATAAGTAATGTCACTGCGATAGGCTTAAAATCAATATCACCATCCAACGCGAGTAGATAAGTGTTTTCAGCGATAACTTCTTTGCGGTCCACAGAAATTGGCAAGTCCATTAAACGATGTCCGAGGAAGTAGTACATGTACATCACCTTTGAAACGAGATGAGATACTTTTTATGGCAAGGGAAGGAAAATTTCGACGGTGTATCAAACCGCACGAAGACGAAGAAGTAAGAGGTATGATTCTCAAAAAGTTCGTGTAAAAAAGATGTTAACCGATAAGGCATATTACAGTATCAATGAATATTAAAATGACAAAACTATAAAAAAATGTATGAATCTTAATTGACATCATTATAATTTAATACACATTTTTTATAATTTATTGGTTGACATTTTATTAGGTAAATAATTAAATAAATATTAAGATATATTATAAGAAAATTTGTAAGCAGAATACTTAGGTATATGCATGCCGAAAGGCGGAATTTGGAGAGCTATGTTAAATTTAACACCTTTTGTATACCCATTTTCGCCTTAAATATATTGAATTGAATTGAAAACAAAAAAGTCTAATAGAAGCACTTTGCATAGAAAGATACAATTACTATTATCCACAGTGTGCCAGTTATCGACTGTCCTATTTAATTTATTCACACTAAACTACACATCGCACTTAGGACATTTTGTAAAATGTCTTTTGGACAGTACATTCTAATTGCAAACATTTTTGAAAGAATCTGACGTCTATCAGATTCTTTCAAAGTTTAGTGGTATAACCAACAAATAAATAAATTTTCATCAGCCAATATAAGTTTTAATAAATAATATAATGGACTAGAATAAGTCCGCTAGTTCTTTCACGCTTGACTTGAAATGCCTCAGGATAATTGTGACACAAGTATCGCAGCACTTAAAAAAGAATGTAAGCTGTCATTTTAGTGAAATCTATGTTGGTATAAGCTAATTTTTATACACCCGGAGAACTTAAAACGCTCCAAGGAAAAATCCCGCGGGATTTCCGGGACAAAAAATATCACGCATTTTATGGCATAAAATTTGCTATCGATCAGTGAAAAAAATCGCATTGAAATTAGAGTTTTTTTAATCTGGGCATTATAAATTATCCCGAGAATTTTTTTGCGGGAGTCCCAAGATAAGAAGCAGCGGAGATTTTGAGTGTATGAATATGCTGTCGAATAGCGAAATCAATTTTTAGGCGAATCCCGAACAAATGGACAAGAAATTTTTAAAAATGCATCGTGTTCTCCAGTTTATACAGTCTACTCCAGATTTTTTTTCAATAGCTTCAATACAACCATTCGGTACCTATGTTTAGAATTTTATAATATTTTTATTTAATATTATTATTTATACAGCATTAATAAAAATCTGGATCTTAATGGATTTTCATATATTTCTGCACTATTTTTATGTTAGGAGCCTTAAGAACAGACGAGCGTGCATGACAAGAGCTATGAATGTCAAAGAAGCAAGTGAGGTGTGTAAGAATGGGCCTGTGTGGCGCTCTGTTTACGTGCCTACCCCGCAAGGGACCTGGCGTGAAGTTATGTATGTATGTACTATTTTTTATACAAGTGCCAAGTTATACAATAATTTGGTAATTGTATGAACATTTTAAATGAAAAATGCAAACTTTACCTGTGACCATCGTTTCCTGTGTCGAATCTTTGACTTATCCTTCAAATGGCAAATAAGTTTATTTTTGCCCGGTAGCGTCCACATTAGTTTTCCGCCATATGGAGTGGGATATTTCTTCGGTGGTCGCAACCTAACGTTAGTTAAGTGGACTTCTGACGCTGCTTCGTCTATAGTTTCCACTAGACATTTGACGAAACGGT
This sequence comes from Dendrolimus punctatus, assembly GCA_012273795.1. NCBI lineage: Eukaryota > Metazoa > Arthropoda > Insecta > Lepidoptera > Lasiocampidae > Dendrolimus > Dendrolimus punctatus. Next base: position 9,379,300 of record CM022536.1, read on the forward strand.
TTACTTGAGAATCTTCGGCGCTGTGGTCAGATACCTCAAAAGCATCGTCCATGAAAATATGTGCTGTTAAATAAATACATTTTATTTACCACTACATAAATATCCTGCATCTTCGTTCAAATCTACATTTTAAGAGAATGGATGCTATACACTCTATTCGCTTGCAACAGTATTTCCTGACGATATATACCATCACTATGCATTAAATTACAGAAGTAACTTGTCGTGACTACTACAGTACTTGAAGTACTGGTCTGTGTCTTATTGTATCTTACTGAATGGCTTCAGGTTTTATACTACCTATCCAAAAAAGAAAAAAAAGCGTGTCAGTCTCACCGACCATCACATTTTAGAAGCAAGAACGCCACTCTCATACTCGCCATGTGTAACAAATAAATATTGGCGAGTTTGAAACATCGGTAATTTTAAAATGCAGGTTTTCTTCCGTTTTCCTCAACTATCAATAAGTAATCATTGTATCAACTTTACTTACTTATCAACTTAACTCGACTAAATTATTTTATGCAATATGTGTCTACGAAACCACCAGTAGTAAGCTTTCATGTTCATCTTGCTTTAACCTCTGAAATAATTATATTGTAACGCCACAGAGCTCACAATAGCGCATGCGTTAAAGCAAGTTGAATAAGAGACCAACAGAGCTTGCTTGATCTTTAAATCTACAATCAATGTAGCATACGATATGGCATGAAATAAATTAAAAATGCAAGATGAACATAAATCTGCTAAAGTGTGGAGACAACTAATATTTGCCGAATTTATTTCTTTTTACCGTCTACTTTGAAATAATAACTCACCTTCCAATTCGTAATAGTCCGGATCGACGATTCCCAAATATTTCTGCGCAACACGACGCGCACTCTGATCTTCGTCCATACGGAAAATGGACTTCAAGAACTCGATCATTTCTTCTTTTGTTTCATGCCACATAGTCGCACATACATAAATCCTGAAAACATTCTTTCGTTGATATACATATAACTCTTTACGCCTATTATTATTTTATACTTATTATTTATTTAATGGCTTTAAAGGCCTATTGTTAGTGAATATTACATGATGATGATGATACACTTCTTCTTCACTGAACTGTCCACTAAACTTTTTACTAAATTTACCACTAAACTCGTCACTATCTTCTATTAAACTTCTCTTCCAACTCTTTTGTATCGCTCTTGTCGCTTCGCTGTCTTGAACTGAACTGTGCGCCTTATTCTGCTCATGTACCAGGAAGAATCTTCTGGAAACCATGATTTCAATCTTCTTTTCGTTATTCTTTTATTTACTGTCTATCCTTTTCTAATCATATATCTGTTTCTTTGTCTTTTCCTACCTCAACCTTCTATTCTAGAATCATCTAAACCGTTTTAAAATGTATCTGCCCTTGTCATTTCCTTCCAGAATCTTCTACCTTTTTCTAAGTCTTGAGACCGGCTTACGCTGCCAGAAAATTCCACTCTCGGTCGCCACAATATAATAAAAATTTATTCAATTTTTACATAAATATCTTAATACAAATGTAAAATTAAATATTGGCACTTTATTACATTATCCTTGGGCAACTGTATTTGGTAAAATGGAGAGGTTCAATCCCAGCAGTGGGATTTTTGAGGGCTCATATGATGATATAAACTTACCTTGTAATACTGTCAGATGGCTTGATATCTTTCGTCATCTTATCTGAACTGGCATGAGATGTTGTATCCTCATCCCCTTCTTTGAGATCCTGGAAAACAGATCACACAGACACATTTTAATTTTGAAAAATTAAACAGCGATGAATGTGAAGAAAATTGTATGATAATTGATATGATATGGTTTATGACAAAGAAACGAAATTATCCGAAAACTATTATACAGACTGTCCCGAATCTCACAGTTAAGCAATTGACAGGGAGAGGCCGGTTTATAGCAGTTCCAAATTCTATACAAAAACTCAGTCTTTCACGTCAGCGGCAGTAAACAGTATGAAAATGTTGAAAATCAACACCCCTAGGCCCCACAAATTTTCAAGTTTAGTTGTATTTTCTTTTGTGATGAAATATTAAATAATCACCATAAATGGCTGTCACAAGTCAATACTGAGAACGTTTTCGTGTGACTTATACCCACAATTTTTTTCTCTACATATGACATCGCACCCGGCACCTGCATGATGTTGAGTTTCGTAATACCAGATACACGTACCTCGACAAAAATATCATTGTCCTCGTCCTTAGTCCTATTTAGTAGCAAACACTGGTCGATCAAAGGACCACAATAAAACGGTTTTGCAAACAACTTGTCTGTGGCAGCAAGGCGTTCACAACGCGGCTGCCACGCGTGCAATGTCACCCAGACTTGGGACACGATCCATAACAACCACACCCATGCCATCTCACGACCAATATACTCTCGAAGTAGATACACTGCAAGAAAACATGGTATCCAAAATCTTGAACACTTTAAATGTAAAATGTTAGATGATACAATGGTATTTAAAAGCCGATTTTGTATTTAAACTAAGAGTTTTCCCCGCAGCTATACCGCGAGCACCCTGGGAAGTAGCTTATTCAACTATATAAAATATACTTTTTATACTAATTCAGTGAAAGTTAGCTAATGGTGTCAACCGCTTAAATTCCTTGCGTGGTTAAGATTAGCATATACGATAGCCGAAGCCTTAACCGCCAGGCTTTTTCATTTTTAATTTTATTTATGGTTATTATTTACTCTATGAGAGCTAGATCTAATTTCCCTAATCTAATTACCGCGGCTAAAACCGTTAAAACGTAGTTTTATTATGTATACAAGTCGCGAAAACTTAAGAAAATATGATGTCCTATATTTCTTAAAAATATCTTCAATTTAAATACCTTGTTAACAACGATAATGAGCATTAATCAAAATATTATATGTAGGAAAAATGATTTAGCAAACTCAGGTTTGTTTATTTTAACATATGTGATATACCCAATTACATACCAGGTGGTATTTCGAAGAACAAGTAATCCGGTATCGTTCCATAAAAGGCACAGGCATCTGCATTCTTGAATCCGCATAACAAAACAAGCAGATTGATGGTAACAGGACCAACGAGGGTCAGTGCAAATGTAAAACTAAAGCTCTGTATGAGAATTTTACAAGCAAATTTGGCTGTCGCATAGCAAAAGTATGCACAGCATACTTGTATAAGTGCCACCCACACGCTGAACTCCATATTACGGGCAGCTCTAATGTGCCACCAGTTATTAGAAAGTCTAATATTCCATCGTAAGCATCTTGATTTGTTATTTGTACCTGGAAATAAAACGATATATATTTTTTACTGAATCATGAAGATATATTTGGTTATAAACTTTGGCAATTTAAGTATTTAATTCTCTTAGTTGCTATCCTGGATGAAGAATAACCTACAAGGGATAACAATTTCAAAAAAACGTTACTCTTTAAAACCCGCCCTTAAAACTTAACGAATTTTGTTCAAGGCTACCGATGCTAACACATCCGTTCATCACATAACCATACAATTAAAAATTCCTGTGTTGTTTTTTTTATACAAAAACAACAAAAAATATAACCAACTTTTATTATTTATGAAATATTTTTAAACGAAAACAATTAAAACATTTAAATCTTCATAGGTTTTCTTAAAGCTAATAGTGGGAACATTAATCTTAGTGAAATTACATACCAAAAGTTTCCAACATATAAAGTAAAACAATTTTAAAATATTTTACAAACAAATGACGTATAAATAATTCCCATATTGGTAAAGTAAAAAATAACATTTTATGTAATGGCACTTCCCAAACACTCGTACAAAAATATTTATAATATGTATCTTCATATATTTTATTATAACTTAATCGACAAAGCACGCTTGAAAAATCCACCTATATATTATATATAAGTACAGATGAATTTCTTAAAAACAATAGAGCACATTAAAATCTTCTACTCGCCTCATAAACAGTATATTCTCTTTCTCCGAAGGCGTCCATCGTAAGAGTGAAAAAAGAAAATGGATCGTCATTCTGAATGTGTAATGATATCAAAATGCAAGATATAAACACTAAAATCTTCCAAAGTGGGAGAACTCTTTGGGTATAGTATCGAGATCGTTTCAAACCATCTCTCAGTTCTTGGAGGTACAATAATATACCTGTGAATATAAAACAAATTGAACGTTAATAAAATTTTAACGTATTGAACGGGTGTTTAAGACGATATTTCATTTTGACTCCGACATTGTAAACGGTGACTTATTTATTATATTATAATTATTATTTAGATCGTTAGAAACTTTACTTGGCTAACAAAGCGGCTGAAATAAATTGAATACGTGCTTCAATAAAATAAAGAAACATCCTTATGATTTGTGCTTGGTATGTTTCATTATACACACCATTACAAGCAAAAAAAAAACAATTAATAAATTAACTAAAGCATGAATAATATTTAAATACAGATTAATGACATCAGAGACATTTTCCGACTCATTATCGTACAATATCAAAGTTGATTTCTTTATAAGATAATCACATAAAAGTAATTCAGTAACAAACATTGTCTATAATTACCTGCATTAAACTTTTCGCCAGTGCCAACGAAATTCTCCCACCAACCTAACGATATAAAAATAGATGCCATAGGAATAGTCCATAATACAGGAGAGCCATCCAATAAAGGCCAGACTATAAATGCCGTCAACTGTGCAGATACTGCCAGTACGTCTAGAACGATTTTCATTAAATATTTCGGATCTGATGGGTCTCTTGTAAATCCATTAAGTATTCCTGGTATTATACACATCGCATTCATCAACATTGCCCCTTTAACTACATCCAATTCGGGTAGGATTAATAGTACAAGAACTGCAGCGCCAATTGTTTGCAATGTTTCGATTATAAAAGCCTGAAACGGAACTACTATATATTTTGTAACTTATAATATATAATATAATTCCAATACCCGTTAAAAAACAAAATTAGGCTATGTATGTTCCTGGATAGCCTATGAAATTTCTCGTATGTCATTTTGTTCGTTTTATATCTAAAACCGCCAACTTCCAAATAATTTGACATCAAACTTTCGAATTTGTTCCGAAATCCAAGATATTAGAACACTTTTTTGCTTTTACTCAAAATATGTTGCGTGTGAAGTTAGCTGATATTGGAATTATACGACTCATATCTTTATTAAGTTTAATAAGACTTCCTTATTGTACAAAATATAAATATGGACTAGCTGTTTAGATATGAATGTATTTGTTATCCTCTCAATCTTAGACATAAACTAGAACGGGAACATCCTTTGGGAGTATAGAAAATACGATTTTTTTTATGTTCATTACGTATATATTTTTTATAGCCTGTGAACTCTTTACTGCTTGCTGGACTCAGGTTACCTGACTTTAGGGGACCAGACAATATAACCATCCTTGTAGGCACAAGGTAGATTTGTGGATACCAACATAGTAACATAAAATATGTTACGACAATATCCAGACTTTACTTTAAAGACCTGACCTGTACACGAAACTAAAGAAATTCCATGCGCAAACTAATATAAGTTATGTATAATTGTCTATTCGAAGCATTAAAAAAATCAAAAATAAAAACTCAACTGCCTTTAATGATTAATGTGCATATTACTTACCACAGTGAATTGTAAAGCGGTAGGTTTTCTTGTCGTTTTGAAGAAGCATATTCTGAGTGATCTGAGAAACACAGCGATTTCAGGTATACCAAATACGATTAAAGCTGCCCACAGCCATGTTATACGTTCTTCCAAAGGCAAAACTGTTATGAATTGCTGGTCTAAAGCTGGTAAAAAAATTTAATAGTTTTTAAATTTAGATCATTCCTATAATTACAGTGGAAACAAGCAACCTCAGTTATACGTCGATATTTAACTTAGACCGACGAACTGTGCACGTCAAAACTAGTACAAAATATATATAAACGTATTATTCAAAAAAGATCTATATTGAAATTGAGAGCAGATTAAGCAAGCGTGTCAAATAATTTTTCCTATTATGTTTCAAATCCTAAAGTTACATATGACTGGCCTGACCTTAAAGTTTTATCCTAACTGTTCATCCAAAAATTATCTGGAAGAAACCAATGTCCATCAATAAAATGGAATATTTTACTATCACTGGTAAAATATTTATATAATTATAATATTAATATACGTGCAATAACGTAAATATACTATATTCTATACCAGTATACATCACAAAAGGTTCCTATTGAGTATCGAGTTCACACACATTTGAAACATAGATTTAACGGTGTGAAATATCAACGGATCACATACAACATGAACAAATTTCACAACGGCAAACCAGTATTTTCAGTCTCACTTTCACAGGTACATGTTGGATTCAAGTGCAACTTACCTAAAATCCTGTTACAATGAACAATTTGTCTGTCTTTCTTCAGTTGTGAAGTAATGAACAACAAGGTGCCTTTAGCGATAACAGCCGAACCAAGTACAGCAAGAAATACCAATATATACGCCAGGAGTTTCAAGATTTTGACGCTGGTGTCAATCCAGGCACTTGAGACCATCGACCCGCTCTCCTTCTTCACGGGTATCTCGCGGAATAGATTCCATCCTTTTGTTTCCTGCGCTGTTCTTTCACTAAAATCAATATTGTAATATGATAAAAAAATTAGTTCCCGACTAATGTCAATTTTTTTAATGCAACCGCGGGTTTACTTTGTGAAAATTACTTTATTTAATAGATGTTTTTTAATCATAACGAGGAGAATTAATATAAAGCGACACAGGTCATTCTTCTCCTTCTTTTTGACGTTTTAGTATTTAAAACATATTTTTAGACCAAATCTTTCAATATTTGAAGGAAACTTATTACGACTTAATTCTGACTGACTTGTTCAAAAAATATTTTTAAACAATAAATCGTCAAAAATTGAGAGAATTATTCCAAGAGTATATTGAATATATGGAGAGAATGATTTATGGTATCTACTCGTGTACGACTGAGGAGACAGAGTACGCACATTTATATCAGAAATTTTAAAAATTACGTTTTATATTGGGTGGTTGTATCATTCCCAATATAGTAAAAAATCATGTAATAACATGACTTTAACGAAGTCGAAAAATATCTATAATTGTACCATGGTGGTTATTACACTACTATTCTTATTATTACACTATTTTTAGCAGCAATAAATATTTTGTAAATTCATCTGTTTGATTCAATTTTCATTCAAAACTACCGAAATGGATACGTACAGAAATGTTTATTTATGATTCCCAAAGACATGTAATCTCTTTGGACATGTGGGGGAATTACTTTTTGCTAAATTAGATAGAATATTATTTATAAGTGATAGGCTATGTAGGTAACTGAATTTGTAGCTTTAATCAAATTCGAGGTATAGGTTTTATTTAACACAGATAAGCAATATACTAAAAATATAATCTGCATTTCGATAGCAAAAATAGCATAGAATTTTGCTTTACGTCACAAGTTCAACGCCATCATGGATAAAGAACTTGATCGATTTATTTTGAAACTCAAAAGAACCAATGCAAATCATTACGCAAATATTTAATTTCATTAATTATTATCGTTGTAGCTCGTTGACTAAGGCACTGTCTTATTGCAATGACGTGAATTCGAATCTTGACGAAGTGTTTTCCAATTATATTTACAATAATAAAGAATTTAAAAAACAACAAAAATGGGTTTTCCTAGTTTTTTGGAAAAGCGAATCTGCTATTTGCTTTTATTTTAATTTTTTGTACGACCATTTTTCTTCGAGTTGCAGCCTATTGAAAATCACCCAAAAATTTGAATATTTTTTGCTTCCCCAATTTTTGTGCGAATTTTATATTGCTGAACTAATTAAGTTTTCAAGATATTTACTCTAATTCATCTGCGTCGTCATAAAGGGGAGTGTACTCGGAATCAGAGTCATCGGTGTCATCTCCAATTCTGTTGAAATCGGACGTATTATTAGCCATGCCTTATTGAGCTGAAACGTTCAGTTAAATAGAATTAAACATATTAGGTATACTTTTCCATGTGAATATACACATTTCAAAAATTTATCAAGTGTTAATTAAGTTTGAGAATAATCTTCAAGTAAAAGTGAAACCGATCGTGATTTCAAGTCAAATAATTCGTGATAGCTTAATTACTAATGCAACAGCACTTTACACAAATTATAGTCAGAATTTTATACACACAATATGCACAGTGCATATTGTTATAATCAGAGTGGGGTAGAGTTATAGGGCACATTTATTTATTATGAACTGATCCGAACTTTTTTAATACAGGTAAAAGGAAAGAAAAGGAGCTCCGCTTCGCCTCGCACCCGCCTTGGTCTTCGTGGGTATTTTTTATAACCACCTAAAGTTAATTTTATATCTCAAATAATAAATAAATATTGCCCTATAACTATACCGCACCCAACCATAATTCTAAATCTAGCATGGTGAATAAAAAAACAATATGTTTCCATGAAATTAAAGATTTGTGACATTGAAGAACTTATATATAGCACAGACTGAAAATCAAACTGGGGAATATTAATCTCTGAATAATCTATGGAAGTACCCACATTACGGAGCAATGTATAATTATCAATATTTAAAAGATCAAATAAAGTATATTTAATAGATAATCTCATTAAAATATATAATACATTTCAAACTGCTTACATCAAAATCATAATATGTGAATAGTTTAAGAGACCTTAATAGATACTAAAGTGCTAATATCAAGGGTCTATTGCATTTTTAATTCAGTAAAATTACGAAGAACAGACATTACATTACGCAAAAAATAGTAAAAGGTACTTACTAGTGCTTTTTGAAATAAAACTCATTATTCAAATTATCACATCACCGTAAAAACACAAATAGGTTTTCAGTGTTCAACAAATGGCCGGAGTAACAATAACAGAAAAACCGTGTTATCGCTATTAAAAAGAAGAAACAAATAAGCTAAAAATATACACAATGCGCATGTATGTTTATAATCCTTATATCTTTTGACGGTCATTATGATATCAGAATCTGATTAAATTTCCATTATCGCTGATGGTTGATCACCCGCGCAGTGATTGCGATTTCACCAATATTCACCAAATTATCAAATCTCTTTGTAATCCCTTCGGGAATTACAATTTATAAGCATTAATCACCACTGTTAAAAAAGGTAACACGTAAAATAAGTTAGCATTCTGTTCAATAATAATTCTGAACATTTTAGGGAACTTTCGGTAAATTAGTTTGCGCTATTATAGGCAAATATATTATTTATTAATATATAATTTGATATGGGTAGTAGGAAATTCCTATTTTCATATTCTAAGAAAATGCTACATCTACTGAATAATCACCATTTAATCTTAGATAAAATCAATATACACAACATTAAAATGCTGGCAATAAGTAGATCAAAATTAGTTCTATTAAAATTATTGTATCAGTCATTATAATAGTCTTTTTGTTATAATAATAGCTACGAGAGAGATTGTGATCTTAACATAAATAGCAGGATTAACACAAAAATTAAACCATTAGTTGGCATGGAACAATTGCAATATTACCATCTAATCTCCTGAAACTGTAATATCTGACAACACATTGAGTAGAACACACACACACGATCTATAAATCTCTCTATCAACGACACACAAATTGATGTAATTCATAAGCAACTTTCTTGAATTCTATGCTTCCTCAGAGAAAATACTTAAAATCTTTTAAAATTTTCACCTACTATATGTCCCAAATAGATAGTTAGACTAAACAACCTTATATTATGAGAGATTTAGCAAACTTGAAGATTCATGCAGGTATAACTAGGAGAACAACATTTTCTATTTCAGATCCATACACAATGACTAAAGTAAAATAGTCATTGCCATGACGGAAGTAATTCAAAAAATTACACTATCCGTTTCAATTCACTACATCCATTCAAGATTTGAATTAAATTAGCTCAAATTCTTTTGCTAATCAAATCAACCTAGGTTTTCATTTTCATTACTAGTGTTCTTAGTCGTAGCATAGTCTTGGTCTTTCCCATAGTCCAGTGATTCATCATGTTTAGAAAAATTCCCCATAGCAACCTGCGCTATGGTATCTACTATACTAGAAGTATTTATATAGGAGTGACTTGAAGGCGGCACGGAAACTGGCATTTCTTCAGACTTCGATAATTTTAAAGGCTGGTTATAGTCTGACATGTAATCAGGCATCGTGGTCTTCTTTGTTAATTCCAACATCTGATTCAAAAATGAATCACCTCCAACTCGAGAAGGTATATTGAAATCCGAAGTTTGCATATCAATAGAGTCTGATTTCGACGTCTCTGCTTTAGAGGAGACTGTAGCTTCTGGAAGTTTCATTCCATCTAACGAGGTCTCTGATTTGCCTTTGCCAATACTACCAAAGTCTGGAGGTAAATAGTCTTTATTACCCTTTAACAGATCGTGTGGAGATTTCAACATTACACCCTGATCTAAACCAACTTTTGATGATATCGGGCTACTGGTTGAAAGCGGTTTCATCAATGATTCCTGCATTTTTATCAAAGAGGGTGATAAGAACATATTGTTCGCTGCTAAAGTTGATTTAGACATTGGATCAGGAATTCCCAGTATTCCCGCGCTTGAATATTTACTTGCCGAAAATAAAGCATTAGCTATATCAGCGGAACTCATCATGAGATTTGAAGCAATACTAGCTGGAATAGGAGCTGATGAAGTCGTACTTGTAGATGTACTACTTGGTGACTTCTCATAGCCTCCCATTGCTGATAAATTTTGTAAGGAAGCGGCGTAAGAAGGTGGATCAGGCAGTTTGCTTCCTGTCAGACTGGCCGTCAAACTTGAAGAAATTCCCGGATTCAGTCCAGTAAGCATGCTATTTGCAGCAGCTAGACTCTCTAAACCACCCGCTCCTAAAGGCAACGACATATTTGATGAACCTAATCCTAAAGCCATACTGGTAAGCATATCTAAACCAGTTGGATATGTGGACGGAAGTGTAGGAGTTGCCGATTTTGTAGACGTTTTAGAAGATGTTGACAGTACAGGTATGTTTAAAGGTGGAGATTCAAACTTATGAGGTGAACCCGACCCAATCCCTGATGAGACATTTATTGGTGGCATACCCGCCGGTCTGCTAACCATTTGTTGTAAAGTGCTTACAGAAGGAAAATTGGGTATGCTTGTAGTCTGACTTGGTTTCGATACGGGGATAGGTTGTGGAACAGCTAACAATGCGTCTAAGTCCATTTTATCATCATGTTCTGAAGAACAACCCAATTCATCACGAATGAAGTGCCACAACAATCCATCACTCTGCTCTCTTGGGAACTTTGCTGTGAGTGTACACTTTAATTTATCTAAATAAGTAATATCAGGCTTAAAGTTCTCTTTAAAATCTACAAATGTTTCATCAGAATATGTTGTATAATATTTTATGCTCCTCCGAATTTGTTCCATTACATGGTGAGTCAAGTGGCTGTCATGGACCATGCTGTATTGCAAAAGTAATGGCCTAGGGTATTCTGTTGGTCTTTGTTCAGGAGGGGGCATCACCCAGAAAAATGTCAAAGATGATTCTAATACAGGACTTTCTGGGTTGTATGGTGCTGGAAAAAAAATAAAGTTTAATAACTAACCTATAAATATAATGTTAATAATAACTTTTACGTAATAATAATATTCGTCCTATAATTTTTTTTAAATTTCTCAAATGAATATACATTAATATTATTTTAACAATATTTATCAGTAATAAAAAATGAAACTTACAGCAAATAACTCCAATGCATGGTACATAAGATATTTCAGATGGTCCACGCATCTTGATTTGGTATTCAAGTTGGTTATCACAGTCTCTCAAACTCGGCATTGCTGGATTTGTGGGATGTGAATGATACCATCCTAATAGTGTTAATCCTAACTTCTCAATTTCCATCTGAATCTCTAGCTCTACTAGGACTCGAGGTTTAGTATCATTTTTACTTATAAGACAGGAAATGTGTGACTTATCATCAAATCTGAGGAAGAAATATTATTAGAAATTTCTACTATTTATTATTGATCTCTATAATAAAATATAAATATTCTTTAGTAAATAGGTATTGGCAGTTTAGTGACAGGTATGTCTCAACCCAATGTCTGCGGCGGATTTAAATTCATTCCGAGCACAACATAATAAGGTATTTCTCCCCACCTAATATCTACCAACACTAGCCGAGTCAAATAAAGTATACTCTAATATACATCGATGTCAAATTATTTTATTAACAATTAACATTATTTGTCCCCGTTTGAATTTAAATTCCCGCGGAATTGCCAGACACAAAGTATTGCAGCATTTTAAAAAGAATGTAAGCCATTGTAATAGTGGAAATTGTGTCGGAATAAGTTAATTTTATGCACCCGAACCACTTCAAATTCCCGCGAGAATCCCGATATTAAAAGTAGGGCAGATTTTAAGTCTAAAAACTAGCTGTCGAACAGCGAAAGCCGCATCGAAAACGACGCAACAGTTTTTACGTGAATCCCAAACCAACAGATACGAACTGTAAATAAAATCTCCATCGTTTATATAATCTATTCCAGTTGTTTTTTAAATATATTTAATGTACAGACACGGCATGTTCAGAATTGTATAATATTATAGATATTTCGATACTGACATTCCTTTTGGGACACCCCTGGCGCAAACGATCGTAGGCGGTGGTGCCAACTGTCGATTAAGTGGGCAGTTTACTTGTTTGCCTCCTTTTGGCAACAATAAATAAATAAATCTAGCCTGTTGTTAGGGGCTAATTTTCGATTTAAAATACTCCAATATGCAGAAATTGATTTTCTTAATCAATCTGAGTAGATTAATTAAGAAAACTTCAAAACTTATGTACTCTAGAAATAAGATTGTTCTAGGACTTTCTACTCGTGTTAAAAAATAATGCATTCATCCTTTAGATAAATTAAAATTATTATTCATAAACTTCTTTAAACTTAAAGCGATGAAACATAATTGTTATAGTAATTGTATTTAAATTACTTAACGATGAACAATTAAAGTAATACTTACTATGATTATTTAGATCCCAAGAGCCAGCTAAGTACCCATAGACTTCTTCCTTCTTCAAATGACAATGTATATCGAGAACTAGGCTGGCATTTGAGCTTAACGACACTAAAAATGGTTGGACTTTTCCAGCTGACGAAAATGAAATTGCCTCTATAAGCATGTTGGCATCACTAAAAACAATTTCTTGAATAAATAAATACAAAATATAATAGTGTCCTATTCGTATCCTAAACTCACAGTATTAAACACGAAATATTTTTTAAAATGGGTTATGTACGAGTGTAAATATGATACTTTCATATTGGAACTACACAGTCCCCGCAACACAGGGCAGTTAACTAGACATATCTAATTGCACAAAATTAGTATAAAGTAAATAACAATATTTACTAGAAAAAACAACAATATTTTTCACACCACATAATTTTAAATCATGCACTTCGATCCGAATAAAATCGCTTTCATCTTGTTTTTCACCACAAAATTCAATTAAGTTCAGATAAGCTTGGAGATGCTTTTACGTTTTTAGTAGTGTATGGTCAGCTAATCAATAAACTAACACCTTTTATATATATTTATTATTTTTGTAGGTAGAAAGCTTTAATATGAAACTGAAAATATTAAACGATATTACAATAATAAATATTAATATTAAACGTAATTTTTAATACTAAATTTCTTCAACTCCAAACATTTAGTACTATAGTTGCGCCACATAAAAAGAACGCTGGCTCTGAACCTGCGCAGTAAGCGTTTTATCGATCAAATTGATGGAATGAAGGGGGTGGACGGGGTCATACTTTAGGATACGACTGTAGACCTGCGCAGCCACATCCCCTCCACTACCGCTCAGCGTTCTTTTTACGTAGCGGGACCGATACTCATAGTTTGCCTCACTTTCATTTAATGAATCATTTGTATTCTTTCTAATTCATTCTGATATTACATCTAAAGCCTCATCCGTGCTAACTTTTGACTTTAAATATAAAAAAATCTTAAAAAGGTAACAAACCTCTTTTTGCTGATTGTACAAGGAAATTTAAATTTTACAATTTTAAACTTCTCGAAGCTAATTTACATGTACCAGTATTTTGGGTATAGTTCTTGCAATACACGAAGGCAAGCAGACTTTACTCCTCCTTGAACATGTACATGCATATTATGCAACAGCAGTTGCAAGTGTCACAATCACATTTGATCTCGCACAATGTATCATAGCAACATGTAGATATGTATGAGTGTCGGTATATATGCAGATATAATATAATGTATAATATAACTACAATATAATATATAAAACAGGAACAAAAACTCACTGCTGCATCATTCTATTTGGGACAGTGTTATGCTTCATGACAACTCTTTGAGGTGGTGGTTCCGGTGGGCTTTCCACTTCCATCTCCGTTTCCTCTGTAATTAATTAAAATATATTTAATAAATTAGTATACTGAGAACAAAAAACGGTCAAGTATAGTTCTGTAGATGTCTATATAATTAAATTACCTAAACCCCAAAAATATTGCAAGTGTTTTATTCCCAATCAATTTTCATTGAAAGCATTTTTTAAATTCTACTATATTGAATTTTCCATCTTACAAATAAGCCATGTACTATTTTGCGCGCCGCGCAACCAGTGCAGTTTTTATAACCAAAAATCATAGTGTGGTATTCGCTTGCGAGTGGCCTACAGCCAGCCGTCGGTTGTCGAGTTTTGCCGCGAATCAAAGGCCGCGGCAGTCGGCGTCGTCAAGCGCACTGGAAAAATTGCGCGAAAACAGGGCGCTCGGAAGCGACGTTCATACTAGAATCTCATTAGTGGGTTGCTCCCTGATGAGTATGCTGTCAAAGGCGGCTCCTTCAGTCTGCCTTTACAGAGCACCAGTGCATTTGTAACACTTTCGATGTTGCAAATGTCTATAGATGATGAAATTGCTTTCCATCAGGTGGGCCATCTACATGTCTGCTGAACTTATGCATTAGAAAAGGGAAAGAATGTTATCAAAATATATACTATACCATCACTCTGCATTTCTCTTTGTAACTGTTTCTTCCTTAGATATGTAGCTTTAATTGTGTCTAATTTTTTGCCTCTATATTTGACTGATGCCCAGCCACAGCCTGACCTCTTGTCAGGATTGATGATGCGCTTGCAATGAATCGCCCAAGCGGATGGAGAACAAAATATTGTTTCTGTTTCATGCGATTTGATTTTACCATCTGGTTGCAAATCTCCAACAAATTTTTGACCCTATAAGGAATATATTATGTTAAATATCTGTACCAAATATCTCTAATACAGTTGCATTATAAAGAAGTGACAAAAGACTTTTGAACATTTTCTTTTTAAATTGTTTTTCGATAAGTTGTAAGCATCAACTGTCTATATGAAGTTTTGCCAACTCATAAGCCTCATTCAAGTATATAGTCATTTATAATGTACTTGAAAAAGGAATGCAAATAATATTAATAATATCAACATATAAACTTCAGTATGAATGGTTTACTGCCACACTTGTTCAAAGAGGACTGGCAGGTTCCTGATATTATTAATCATTCAGATTTTTCTTAGACTTTCAGTATGTGGTAATTGTAACAACATGGATATTAAACTAGAATTAAGTGTATGTATCGCAACCAAAAATGTATTTAATTATTTTTTACTTTAGCAATTTTATTTATCAATTATTTTCTTTCTCTATAAATGAAATCTTATATTTAAAGTACAAAAACTGACGAAATAAATGAGGTAAGAAAAAGGAATGGTTTATGATTAGTTTAAATATAAAACTCACACACATACCAAATACTCTATAGTCATTGCAGCTATACCAGGCTCAAGCATTTTGTCTTCTAGGAGCATCTGCAAGGTAACTCCTCTGCCTGGCATAGACTTACTGGCTTGGGTTTCAGATTCCTAAACATTAATACATTTTATAAAATATGACTATTTGCCATACATTAAAACAGACTATTAAACCATAAATATTACTATGATATTTATGGTTTAACTTCAACTTTACCTATGTACAAATCACAAGAGTACAATTTTGCAGGATAAACATAGCGACGGTTAAAAGGTAATAGGGCATAAGCGACATTTTGGTCGAAAATGAGTTATGAATGCCATCCTACTTAAAAAATTTCGCTCTTTCGAATGCGCTCACTCCCATGGCTCTACGATGACTTTCGTGTCGTTTATGCCCAAGCAAAAAAACTGCGTTTTTGAAGTGTCATTTCACTTAACCGACCGAATTTTGGGCCTTTTTAACTCTAAAGGCGCTTGTACCTCTGTAAAAATGGCATCACTTTTGGGTTATAGTCGGTAATACATTTTTACTTTTTACTGTCATAAAGGCTCCAGGCGTATACTACTGTTTACCATTAGTACCTATTTTGAAAGCTGGAACTAATGCCTCTTTACCATTGTCGTCAAAGACATTAAGCGTCGGTTATACCCTACTACCATTTACAAGTTTACCATACAGTTGTCATTTATACACAACACTGAAATCTAATTTGATATTGCAATGTCGCTTATACCTTACTACCATTTTTAAGTTTATAATACAGCTGTAGTTTATATACAATTTCTTAAATGTAATTTGATATTGAAATGTCGGTTATACTCTACTACTATTTATTATTTTAATACAACTCTGTCACTTACACCATATTACTTTACAATGATCATTCATTAATTGCCGTTTACGCCAATTTGGTATCACTTTGTGGTACTGAGTTTTGAAAATCTCTAATATCGTATTTTAGAAGTACCTTTTATAGTATTTTTATAATAATGGTACCTACTTACTTAATACCTAGATACTTTATTATTGTTGCTATATATATAATATACTAGGTACTGTTCTGGATTAGAGCATAGGCACAGCCGGAAATGAGCGAACCGACGAACTGGCTAAGCTACCGGTGTAACAGGATCGAGCAGCTCCCGACTACGACAAGCTACCAATGTCCTTTGTCAAACGCAAGATCCGGGAGGAGTCAGTCCGCATATGGCAGGACGACTCCTCAAGCACCGGGACAGTCACAAAAACCTTCCTACCCAACGTGGCAGAAGCGTACGTCATGGTCAGAAAGGAAAAGTTGACACCCCTACAAATGTAAATTTTGACAGGACATGGAGCAAGAGGAGAGTATCTACACCGGTTCAAGTTGAAAAACAGTCCCGGATGTGAGTGCGATCCTGACATTGTAGAGTCGGTGTGGCATCTCCTCCTAGAGTGCCCACGTTTCTCGGCAAAGAGAATGTACTGTGAAATCCAAATTGGCGAAAAATTGGCCAAGGATAAACTACACACTACCCTAGCTAACACTGAGGCTAGACCACACTTTTTGGCCTTTGCTGGCTACATAATGGGAGTAGTTTTCTCACGAAACAACACCCTAAACAAAAAAACTAACACAAATATTACACAAAAAACAACAACACAATCTGATCTCACACAGCCACAACAGCTAATCCCATACAAAACCCCCACCATAATACGCAGTATAAGCCTGCTCTATCACGGTGAGCTAGGGACACCGGGAATAAAGCGGAGAGGGGTAGTCTTCTTTATGGACTCAAACAGGGAAAAACTTGGGCTGGCTTTCTGTGAAGCCAGAGGTCACAAGAACATCATCATCTCACCCGGTCTGGCCAAACTCTTAAAAGGGAGCAACTCTAGAAACATCATGCGACGCCGTGACTACGATTCACTGGCGATCGCAAAGGTAGCTGGCATAGAATGTCGAATAGTGAGAGAACGCGATAATCAGATCCTACTATTCGACAGAGGCGACAATATCAGCCAATTTCAAAATGCCAGTAAGGTGCTCGTCGCTTTGAGCGAAACCAGCACGGGTACCTTATATACTCCCAGGAGAATAAGTTTAGACTCCATGGCAGTCGGCTACGAAAGGGGCAGGGTAAGTGATTACTGGGGCGCCGTTTTGGCTATCGAGTATCACGAAATGGTAGTATACGAGGGCAGAGGTGAAAACCTCAGTTACCTTGTACCCTACCAGCCTGGCTCCAACGTAATCAAATCCCATCGACCATAGAGGCCGGCCACTACCTACTGAGGACGGCCTGAGCGGGTCTGAACGACTCCAAAAGGACCTAGAAGAAGGGTGGCAACAGGCTAAACTAAAGGCCCTCAATCCCATCTCCAACATAACGTTTTTGGCATATACAGAGCTGGCCACAAGGTTAGCACTGTCATATCCATCAACATCAGCGAGCAATGCACCGCTGATGCGCAAAACCCCTCTTATCCAAAATCCTCCAAAACACTCAAATCCAAATAACACCGTCCATCAGGGAGCCACCTGAGGTAAGGCTAAAAGCCAACATGGGGGTGGTCGAACCTTCTAACCTCCTCTGTCCTAAGGAACCAAGAGACCACTGGGCCAATGCCTTCCTCGAGTTTCTAGCAGTCTGTAGAGCAAACATTACTCTCAATAAGAAGATAGGCCAAACTATCCTGGATACCTATAACCTTTTGGATGTATGCAGTTACTAAAGTCTTATTTTAAAGGAGAATCGTGTTAGTTGTGATCCTATTATTTTTAAGACGTGACGCTTGACCCACATTACTATTTGCTCATATAATGCCCTATGTTGGATTTTCCTGTTATCTGCTTGGTATAGAAATTTTGAAGTGCCGAAGTACCTCATTACCTTTCAATTCACTTACAGTGTTACTAATGACTAACATCCTACTATTTTTTTTGCTAAACACTGTTTCTTATGCTCCATTACCTTTTGGTATAATAATGTCAATTACCACTTAAACTTTTTACCCTTTTATGTTATTCTGCAGTAATGTGACTTATACCCTATTACCTCTTGATATAAGGATGTCAAATGTAGCTAAGTCTACTCTACCCTTCGTTTTTTTTCTATGTAGATGTAACTTATGCCCAATTACTCCATACAGAAAATAAGATCAATTGATTTAAGCGAAATTAAACCACACAATGTGGAATCAAATAGATAAAACTACCATTTAATGCTTTGATTTTTTTAAATTCTAGAACTGTTTCCATTTTCACGATATGACAAGAAATGAAAAAGTAATTTCCATTTTTCTGAAATTTTAAACTCTAAACTACTCTCCTGAACAATTTAGTTTTTGTTGCTTATACCCTATTACCTTTTAACCGTCATATCCATATTCTGTCTTTTAAGAATATACATATAAACATAACTGAGATGTTCAAACAAAATCATTTTTACAGTTGCAATGTTAACAAAGCTAGTTGAGTTAAAAGTTCAGTGAGATGTATTTTTAATTTAATGAAGTAAATTATCCAAACTAACACCCCAATTAAAGAATTATATGTCGAAACCTCATCATATTTGGCAGGTCAGTCATGTGTCTCTCTTCAAAGTGTAAAATTTGAATGAATTTTTTAATGGAATGGTAGAATACCATCACCCGATAATGGTTGCAAAAATTGCCACCATTATCGGGATAAAGGGATAATTTTTCGAAATCTACACGAGTATTTTTTTTTCTCATTTGTAAGCTCTGAAATCTGCAATTAATCGATATTTGATATTTTTAGAATAAAAATTCTATAATATATGAAAATTTGATTTTTTTATTATTAAACAAATTACTCGTCTTTAATAATAAAAAATCTTTTCATAGACTAGTTTAAACAATACTCATTCACGCGCCCCATCACTTCAAATATATCGTATGTACTTGAGCTGATAAAAGTCGTGTACCATTTTTTTACGAGTTTGGACTAATAACTAACGTCAAAACTCTCATGTTTCATGTATTTTTATTTTCGAGATTAATGATAAAAATAAAAACAAAATTTGACACAATTTAAATGAAATATGTCAAAGAAGCACATGAATATTAGAAAAATATAGAATTATTATTTTAATTTGGCAATTTACCTTGAACATTCATTTTTTTTAATAAAAAAATACTTGTCTAGATAACAAAAAATAAAGACGAGTAATTTGTTTAATAATAAAAAAAAACCAAATTTTTATATATTATAGAATTTTTATTCTAAAAATATCAAATATTGATTCATTGCAGATTTCATGCGAAATGTGAAAAAAAAATACTCGTGTAGATTTCGAAAAATTACATAGAAATAAAGTAAATTTTTTACTTTTTTACTAGCTCATAACCTAAAAATAATAAATTAAAAATTTTATTATTTAGTTATAACTCGAATAATATTTTTTTTACAAGAGTAAACAAATCCTTGTTTACACAATGGCACAAAAAACACGAGTAATTTTTTTAATTGAAGAAAAATAATTAGCTGCAAAGTTGCAAAACTTTTATTATTAAAATCGTCATCTGTCGGCTAACTTCAGGGTCATTAGTTTGTCGCACATCACACAGGTTACCTGTCTCCTCTTTAGCCATGCTACATTTTTTTCTTCTTATATCTCTCTATATCAGACATATTGGCTTATATAGATATATTATAGATAAAGCGTATTTACTTCATCTGAAAATTCTTCTCCGCTTGCAGCCTCCTCTTTATCTTCTTCTTGGGGTTCTTTTGCATCCTCAATAGGCTTCTCATCTTTGATACTTTCTTTCGCAGTGGAAACCGAAGGTTCTGCTTCCGCAGAAACACTGTACGATGCGTTAGACATTAAAGCTGCAGCCAGGTGAGAAGTTTGCAATTGCAAATCCATATCGATTGAAGTCTCTCAACGAGTATTATTTTATTTGAATTGAAGCAACTGGCCACCAACGTTTATTTGTTTACTGGTTTAGATTAGACAACACAACTATTATTATTTATTATTGCCAAATGCCATTGCCACAAAACAGGAACCACAGACTACTACTTGAATATATATTTTTTTTTATTAATTTATTCATGACCATAGAATCAAAGTCTTTCAATCGGAAACATGTTAATTAATATAGTCTGGCCACCGAAAGTTGACCCTGGAAAATGGCGGAAAATTTAAATAATATATTTATGGGAACATCAAAATTATTAGGATTAACCTATTTTGATACTTGGTAGTTTCTTTGTGGCGAGGCATATACAGCCTACGTACGCTCGGGAATGTTCGGTTGTCCTCGCGATACCGAACTCCGACGCACGGCAGAACATCGCCCGAAGCCGAGTCCTGTAGGAGCGCCGAGCAAGTCAGTCCATGTTGTACCGATAAGCTGTAAGGCCGCGCACATTCACTCCCACAGCACGCGCCAGGGATGTTTCAATGTATGAATAAAACGACGCGACATATCTCTAAGCGTATAACTTTATGTCATAGTAATTAAGGAATATTTAGCACAGTGCTTTATAATATAGACATTTAATTTAACCATATGGTGCTTTCATTTTTACCGACCCCCATAACTTAATTATTTATGTTGTGTATTTTATGTGTGACAATAGATACACCATACTAGTTTCTAACGATAATATTATAAATACTAAAGTGTTTTTGTTACTCATTCACGCCAAAAGTACTGAACGGATTTTATGAAATTTGGAATACTTGTTATTACTAACCCTTATATCTCGAATCTAGAATGACCTACAATAGAATATAGACTATCTACTTTTAATTCCGGTAGATAGCAGGAAATCAGTGGTCATTACATTTTTTGAAAAGTAAACTGCAATATTCGGTAAAAACTTAGTTTTATCAGCTATAATCAAAATCAGATTTCGTCACGGCCCCCTAGTCTTGACCCGAAAGCCACATACGTACCCACTACCAATGGACACATATTTGCAACATTTCAGGGCCTCCTGGTGTGGAGCAGCAGCTCCGGCTCTCAAGGCTGTGTCCGGAAGATAGGACTCCGCCAAAGTATCAACACAAGCAAATCCACTCACAACCAAACGAAAACCGCCATCTTGTTGGTTAAAATTGACGCATCTTGTTGGTCAAAATTGACGTTGACATTCGTATTAGAGTTGCCATGTAAAAAGTTTGCAAATAATTCCAGGTTCAACTTTCGATAGCCAGACTATAAGTCTTCGTATAGTAGCGCAGTTGTATTGCCGTCTACAACTGACGCCATTCTATGGAGTTCTTGTGAAAACTCAAAAGACCACA
Source organism: Dendrolimus punctatus (assembly GCA_012273795.1). Taxonomy (NCBI): domain Eukaryota; kingdom Metazoa; phylum Arthropoda; class Insecta; order Lepidoptera; family Lasiocampidae; genus Dendrolimus; species Dendrolimus punctatus. The sequence continues at coordinate 9,401,483 of CM022536.1, forward strand.
TTTGACTATACAGTTCACATTTCTCACAAAACGTATAACTACTACTTATAAACTATTAATACCCTACAACTATTGTTCGTTTTAGAGTAATTTTACATATTTTTAGAAAATAAAACTGTATAGCACAACATCTCCTTTCAGTTCCCGCCAAAAACTCCGAAACAGCCTACATAGTCTGTTTCGGATATACATGTAACGTTATACCAAAGAACATACTATGTCAAATATCGTAAAAGGATCAGTTTGTATCATTTACGACATGCGTTCATTTTTTCAACATAAATGTTTATTTTAGTTATAATGATAATAAATTTGTAAGCAAGTTTAATACCTTGCGATAGTTAATAGAACAATGATTATATCAATAAAAGCTAATCGAACCCTTACAAACCCGCCATGTCTACTGTTCATTGGTAAATATCGTCAAAATGTAACGAAAAGATTTTCGCTTTTATTCCGGTATATATCTTTGATAAACTATAAAATGACTTCTTAAATATCTCCATATTACTTTGAATGAATTTTAGTCTTGGCTCAGTGTTAAAATTACAGTAATATGGGTAAATTCGTTTTATTTTAACAGCTACTATTAGCGAGAAAGAAAAGAATAAAATCGATTTCATTTTGTACATACATTATATCGATTTTGTCTAAATAAATTTGAGTACTCAAGACTACATCACTAGTATTTAGTACTTGGGGTTGGGAGTGAATTAGAGTTATTTTTTGTTAATTTTTCGATTTGCTCGAGTAAACTTGAAAGCTATGGCTATTGTAAAAACTCCAGTACTTAAAGTGATATTGTGCGGTGAATATGGCGTAGGAAAAAGCTCTCTATTTCGGCGATTTATTAATAATACATTTTTGCCAAACTCGGACAGAAGGTCGACATTAGGTTTAGATCATTTTGAAAAAGTGTATCAAGTGTCTGAAAGAGACGTCAAGGTTCGTTTTATTATTTTAATAATCATTATACACTAAAGCAATCAGAACGATATAGAAATTTTAGGTAAATTTAATTATTCATATATATCACACATAGTCTAGGAATCCAGTTTTGTACATGACCTTGGTTTGTTTCTTGGTATTGACTAATTATCAAATTAATTTATATTACAGTTGCAATTGTGGGACACCGGGGGTATGGAACGGATTGCATCAGTAACATCAAGTTACTACAAATTCGCTGAGGCGGCAATTTTAGTGTTCTCCTTGGATAATGCATCCTCATTTCATGTTCTCAGTCAGCATTTGTTGGATATCGTTACCTACGCTGAAAACGCCAAAATATTTTTATGTGGTAATAAATCGGATTTAGAGGGAACATCTCCTCAAGTAACAGATGCTGATATAGAAACATTTTGGTGAGTAAATTTATAACAGACAATCTAATCTAAACTAGACGTGTTACTAACTACCAAATACTTCATGAACAGATTTTTTAATGAAAACTGAAAGTAAAATATATTCCTTATCTGCTGTGCCATGAACATTCCGAGTTTCTTTTTCTAGAAAAGTAAGCATGTTCCTAAAGACAAAACACACATGCAAAATTCCTTTCTGAGAAAAAATGAGTTAAGTTTCCCTATTTATTGTATTTACAAAGAACTACTTTTTGGAAAGTTCATATTGTTTGCTTTCCATTCTTACAGTGAACAGTGTCACAACCTTATCAGTACTACATACAAGACATCATGTAAGTCTGGAAAAGGTGTGGAAGAAATGTTCTCTGACATTGCCCTTCAATTGGTTGAATCAAATAGATCAAGGATTGAGTTGCAAACACTGGATCACAATAGCTTCAAGATAACCAGTCCTGATCCTCCAGAAGAACCTTCATGCAGCTGTTAATCACCGTCCTTATTAGTTAATTTTAAATATATACTTTAGCTTTACCTCACAAACTGAAATTATTTAAATATGTTAATTTTTATGAATCTCATTATCATAATTATTTTTATAGAACTGATCCATTAGAATAGTAATCAAATATTTTGGCTTTACTAGAAACTAATATTTATTTTTAATGTTGTATTTTTGTTTTACTACTTAATGGAATACTGAATAATGTATAACTTTGACTGGCCTAAAGTATTTTTTAAGTATATATATACATGTAATTTTTTATAACTTTGGTTTTATATATCAATTTTCAAGTTAAATTAATGACACATTCCCATTGGATAATAGATTGTAATGATAATTTTTGTATTTATGAAATCATTTATGACAACACAATCTTCTTACAAAAAGTTATAATATGAACATTTTAATTATTTAATAAATGTCTATGGTCTTACAAGTAACTATACCAAAGACCATGAAAGAAGAAGATAAATATGAATGACCATACTATTTTCAAGTACAGTATAAATGCAACCAGGTCCAACATTAGGATGATAATAATGAAGAATTATTTGTCATTTTTATCCAGAAATGGATACAGTATTAAGATTTACTTTGAATAAAATGTGTAGAAAGTTTATTATTTATGAGTTATTGTGATGTTCCACCGAATCTATGAAAGGTATTGTCAATATTAACAGTTTCTTTAGTTCTCATCAAACTTAAAACTCAGTCAGCTACAATAAATACAGTTACTGTAAAAAACCATATACTTTGCAGCAATTTATTGGTTAATCACAACAAGAGTCTGACTTATATATAGTTTTCACCTAATCTAGGGCCACACCAACTTTTATGGCCTCTCCATTTTTCTATCTTTATTAGATATTCTTTAAAATTAAATTATCTATAAAAAGTTGAATTCATAGTATCTATATAACATCAGTTACTAAGAATGTCCATAAGTTTTGGATTAAACTAATTGGTATAAAATCATCTCGCACATCCATCTATTCAGAACAAACAGCAGTCTTAAGTTTGATGCAGACTAGAATCAAAAAGCCTTTATAAAGGCTAATGTGTTTCTGGCTTATTAAAAATAAGTCTATAAGAGAGGTCAGAAAAGCACTATATTCAAGACAATATGTATGTTATTGCTATGTTGTATGAAAAAGTGAATATTGGCATGTAAGAGTAATATTAGAAATGGCAATCGTCCTATAATAAAATAAATTTGAAAAGACCTTAAATACCACATTTGTGGATGTCGCTACGTGCCTTCTTTCACCATAGATGCTAGAACTTATATAAAACTTTTTTTCATTTATTGACTACGCAACTAGGGGAGTGGACAGTCCAATCAATTGAGGTACTTTTTATATAGTTGCAAAATGTTAGCTCCATAGATTTTGTACAATGTACCTACTTATGCCGTCATAAGTAGGTATAAGTGAAAGGAGTTGAATAGTATAATATTTTTATTTCAACAATAATTAAAATTATAAATGTCTTTCACGATATTTCATAACTTATTCTAAGATGTTATTTTAAAACCGACTGTTATATAAAACTTAGAATTTATTGTAACATGTGTCCATATCTCTAACAGAGAATTAAAATTAAAGCATATTTTATAACTAAACTGGTTTTCAACAGTATTCAACTGGAAAAACAAAAAATACTTCCAGGTTTTGACTAATTTGGTCTTTTTGACAAAGAAATACGATGAGAAAAATTATCTATGGCGGCAACTAGGATTTATTAAGAGCTTATGAGTTGCGTTTTTGAATAGAAAGAAGAAAAGAAAGAAAGAACTTTATTTGAGAAAAATAGCGACGTAGTTACATTCTTTAGACATTATTACACACAAAACGTTATTTGAGAATTTGTACGCTGCATTTTCAGCAAACAAGGTTTCCACTCAGCATATTGTTGTGCCGGAATTATATCCGACACAACGCTGATTTTCAGTGCAAACCTTCCTTTTGGTGTAAGACCATAACGACCCAATTTTGTTAATGTAAAAAATAAAAAGTAAATAATAATTAATAAAAGTAATCGTAATTATGTAATACATAATTATTATAACAAATAAATAAACTTCAATAAAACTAACAACTAATATACCTTGTCACTTCAAAAACTTAAAATAAATACTGATCTGTCAACTTGTATCGAGTCGTTTATTCGAATACAATATGATAAAGTGCTTACCGAGCAAATGACATTCTACTTAAGAGCTTAAGATATGAATAGGCGATTTTATCATTTCTACTATTCTTCTTTCATGATATTGGCCATAAGCAATACGCTTTTGCTATTCTACTGTTTTGTTATATTTCATTTATTTATTTTACATCGGTAATAAATATAATTTGCTGCTATGAGTTTTTATGAAGATTTCTTATATTGAACACATTGATATATAAATTTTATATATCAATGATTAAACAAGAATTGATGTAATTAATATAGTAAATAAAAATAAAGATGTTAAAGAAATTGATTCATTTAACAACTTTATTTTTCTTACATTATATTAATCTTATTTGATACATGTCTAAAGGTCTGGTCAAATAGCGGACGCGACGATGGCGGGACGTGAAGAGTTCTAATATATTAATTAGTTAATGTAGAATATGTCACAGAGCCGTCGCGCTCCGCGCTCGAGTAGCGGTCGCGTCACGTCCATCTATGTGACATATTCTACATCTACATTAACTAATATATTACAACTCTTCACGTCCCGCCAGCGTCACGTCGCCGTCCGCTGTTTGACCAGACCTTAAATGTTACATAAGAAGCAGTTGATCACTTTTAGTATGTTTTAAATTCACGAACGGAAAAGGAAGTAACAACATTTTAGTGCTGCCAGTACAAAACACTCCTGTTTTTGTTCACAACTTTATTTAACAAAAAATATCACACATTGAGTAATCTTTTTAATTAAAAATAATTACACCTCAACTATCAGGCAACGGAAACGTTGACAAAACTTGCACAAATATTACATTTTTATAGTTGTATCAACTATTTTTTTTTAATAATTTCAAGGTCATAAAAGTTACCTTCACATGTGTGCGATGAAACCTTGACGTAAGTAAAAGGAAGAATATATTTATTTATAGGAAATATTAAACAAATTGCTTTTAAAACATTTGCTGAAATATAATTAGATACCCTCTTGGCTCATCAATTTAGCATGCATAAATTTTAAAGCAAATAACAGATTTTTAAATTGATTTGTGAACTAAGGTAAGTGAGGAATATTTCTATTATGACATCTTTCTCATTCATTTTAACGTTCAGTCCTATCAGAATCGTGATTCCACTATTTTAATATAATCCAATAGCATTAAATATTTTTATATCTTAAGCCAGATCTCTTGCTAAATTGATCACGATATAACTTCTTAAATCTATATATTTTGGAATTAATAAAATATAACTTATTTGTTTTACTGACTGAAATTCAGTGTTGTGACCATTGTATTGTTTTTATATCGACACCTTCTTGGACCATTTCCCAAAGAGGACTCATCTCTCTAAGGCGCTCAACATGTCTTATTGTCTTTTCAGCTGTGTAATCAACTTCCTCAGCAGTGGTATATCTTCCGAAGCCAAACCTATAAAAACAATATGATAAATCTCTATTATTATAAAATTCTAAACATGCCGTGTCTGACATTGAAGCAATTAAAGAAAAACTGGAATAGACTATAACATAACAACGGAGAACTCGATGCGATTTATTTTATGTAATAAAATGTGTGATTTTTATGCTGGGAATACCGCGGCAATTTACCTGGATGCTCCCGTGCTGCAAACTGCACTTTGAAATTGTTCGAATGCATAAAAATTATATTTCGACAGTTTTTACTAAAACAATAGCTTACATTCTTTTTGAATTTTATGCTCCGGGAAACCCGCGGGAGTTTTTAAAGTAGGTATCATTATTAGTAGTGTTATTATATATAAAAATTAGCTGATAATACCGATCGATACTAAAACAATATAATCCAGGACTTTTATATTCCCCGGGATTTCTTAACTCCGAAACCACGTGATATTAGGACTTGCTTAATATGACAGTGTCTATGTTTATGTTATAAGACGTATTTAGTAGATTTGGATACGTATGCCTTTAACAGCATGACCCATCCTGGCATTTTACGGGAATCTTCGGAATTCCTGTATTTTCATACTAAAAAATACATTGCCCTGCCGAAAATACCCTTTGATTTTAAATACTGGTAAAATAACTGTAATCGATATTACCTTTCAAACTTGGACAAAATCACGGGTAAATCGTAGTGTTTTATATAATGCATTCCTAACAGACTCATAATTTTGAGGTTAAATTTCAATACTCGTATGTTATGAAACAAATGGCCATAAATAAAGACAGGCTCGCACAACGGATTCGATATTCAGGATTCTTTTATGAAACTGATTACTTGCACGTTTTGTATTATAACTTGAAAAATAATATTATTTTAAAATATACTATAAGAGCACACTCAATCATTCCGATGAGATCTTCTATTAATATTACTTCCCACTACAGTAGCACACAACTTATATATAACTATGCCAAATTTAATATATATCCTCTAACAATTCCTAAGACGTCAATTGTGACTCCCAGAGAAACACCAGAGTGAGACCATAAGGTTGCCTATTTATTCTTAAACAGGAACTCAGAAAGCTGAACAAGAATATACCAACAACAAAGACTGTAGTATGTATAACACTTTACTTATGTAACTTTGAAAGTATCGTAATTTGTTAAACAAAGCAGCACTAGTCCTTGATTACAATTTTACAAGAAGAGAACAAGAGGGATTAAATACCCATTTGTTGCAGTTAGGCATGTGTAAAATGCTATAATAAGCATTGTTGATTCGCACTATAGTAGTTCATTTCCAAGGTTATAAAGAGATTCAAGTGATTTGCACATGCATGTGTGTCATACCTTATAGAGCTGTGTGCTAAATCTTCATCTGCTCCTATAGCTCTTAATACATACGACGGCTCTAGAGACGCCGAAGTGCACGCTGACCCACTGGATAAAGCAACATCTTTCAAAGCCATTAATAATGATTCACCTGTAAATGAAATAAACCCATCAAAATGTCCTCGATCTTCTACTGGAACATCAACCCTTTTAAATTACACCTTCGCAGTTTTTATACCTGGACAATATAAAATATTCAACTAAATGACCCAGACCAATTTAAGCCCCATCACACCCAAATTAAATTTTACTAATTTCTGTAGCAGTAGGAATACTTAATCCTACATTTGCTCATTTGGGTATGGGATTAATGTTCCTTATATATTGTCACGTGTTGGCATTTCTCCTCTTATTGTGGGAATAGTTGAGTATTCATTATGCAATAATATATAAAAGACCTGATTATACATAATTATAGAATATGTAGGAGTTTCATTAGTTTCCATGTGAGAAAAATACATCATTATTGTTATATCGAGTGTCGAACTTATTAACAATTTTCGGCCTTTGTAGTCATTAAATGACTTTAGTATTAGTTAGTAAAATAAATATCAAACCTTCAACATAAGCAAATGAAAGATTTACACATCCAGGATATGATTGCTCTGGATCACCATTCCTGATTACATGTGTCAGTTTTGAAAATATTTTTTCCAAAAATCTTTGTGATAGTTTTTCCATCCATGCATGATCATATTTCATTTCTCGTTCGGCCAGTTCGCACGCAGCACCTGAAATCGTCGTGGATCACCTGTTATGTGTATTACGTACACGCAGGAGTAAGAGGTTTTGCACAGTTAAAATTTATATGTAAATGAAGTTCAAAAAGCTAATCAATTATCTTTATACTAGAGTTTACCATATCGGATCAAATCCGGGTCCGTGCCCCTTGTTTAAAGAGCAAGCATTTTCAGGTTACATTGTTAGTGCTATTTGTAACCCATTGTCCTAACTAGACACTTCTATGGATAGCATATTACAGTTGTAGATATATTATTGTAAGTTGTATTGTATACCCAATATACATTGCATAATTAAGTTGATTGGGAATATTAAATTTTACCTAATCCGACTGTTATTGCAGTGGGTACCGTGCCACTTCTCATCCCCCTCTCTTGGCCTCCGCCACTCTGAATTGGCTCCACGCGAACTCGTGGCCTGCGCCTAATATATAACGCGCCAATTCCCTTCGGTCCATATATTTTATGACCAGATATTGACATCAAGTCAATATTCATTTTATTCACATTTAATGGAACTTTCCCTATTGCCTGTGCAGCATCAGTATGAAAGAACACTTTCTTGCTTTTACACAATGCACCTATATCGGCGATTGGTTGCTTCACACCTGTAATATGACATGGTTGACAAAAATGATATTAAGCATACAAACACAATCATATAATTATCAAGCTAAGCAGCATAAGCTTGGGTTATCAGTATACAGGTGAATTCTTTAAGTGAGGCCCTCAGAGCCAAATCATAGACTATACCATAATAGTGAAAAATACATAAAGGGGTCTTGAGGTCAATTTTGATGAAAATATTAATGTAGTGTGTTTAAATTTATTTATATTCCCAGGAGAGGTATGAGCTAGAATTAAACATAGATACTGAAACTGAACAAAAGATATAGAAAAGAGTTTATCGCATACTGTATAAACATAGTTAGCCATGTTGTACAAAAAATAAGATAAATCAAATGTCTATAAATAAATGTAAAAAAGAGATATAGGATATATAACATATTTTATTCCGTGCAGGAACGGAGAAAGAATACAATTTCCTGCGGCCTGGCGGCCTGTCGTAAGAGGCGACAAAACAACCCACAGCCAGGTGGTAGGCATTGCCGACTGGATGGCTACCACCCTGTCTAGAGTATGTCGCCATAACAACTTGAGTTGTGTTCCAGCATTAGTGACCAGTTCCAGGCTCCCTAAGAGAGCAGCAGCGCATTCATAGCACCTTTGGTTGCAAATGTCCATAGGCGATGGTAACCGCTGTCCATCAAGTGGGCCGTCTGCCTGTCTGCTGATCTCCTGCAATAAAAAAAAATTAAAAATAAAATAAATAACAGATATAGATATATTGGCCAAAAATGTAAGAAAGGAGATTTTTAAATGGATACGTAATATAGAAAAAGCATATATGTAGAACAAGCTCAAAAAGTTTTACTAAAATACTGTAATTTTAGTCTCCTTCCTATAACTTGTCTTTAAGAATAATGTAGTGAATTTATTTGAGTGTTAATTTGTTAATTGAGGATAATTCTACTAATTGCAGTTCATTAGTCATTCATCAGTCTAGTGAATATCTGTCACAACAGTAATTAGAAGCAGTAAAAATTATTACCTATTTCATTGTTCACAGTCATAATTGACACCAGACTAGTTTCAGGAGTAATAGCCTGCTCTAAATCTTCCAACTTAATAATTCCATTCTGCTGTACAGGTAAATATGTCACTTTGAACCCCTCCCCTTCTAAAGCACGGCAGGAATCTAGCACACATTTGTGTTCCTGGAAATTAACACAAACATTGTATTACTTATATATACTTATTTTCGAAAATATGTTTGGAAAGTGATTACAAGATGTATGACAATTTAATAAAGTAGATCCTTAAGTAATATTAAATAAAAAAAACCATCACATAGGTATGTAACAACTATTCCCTACTTTATCAGAGATATATTCATTGAGATACTTACAATCTGTGTTGTAATAACATGTTTCTTTCTTGGTGCATAAAAACGTGCAACACCTTTCACAGATACATTATTAGACTCTGTTGCTCCTGAAGTGAACACAATCTCTTTTGGATCAGCGCCAATTAAGTGTGCGACTTGCTCTCTAGCTTTTTCCACAGCTGCTTCACTTTCCCAGCCATATGCATGCGTCCGTGAATGTGGGTTGCCATGGTATGTTACAAGATATGGAAGCATTGCATCCAATACTCTTGGGTCCTTAAAATAAACAGCACAACACAATTTATTTTATATATGCATAGAAACAGTTAGTGACATACAGAATATGAATACCTTATGTCATCAATTCAATTGTGTTACTAATAAAATAATTCATATAATGTCCTTGCGCAATTTGAAAAATGTTAGTGTTAGCTACTGCAGCCAAATGGCATCCTATTTATAGCTTTCAAAATAATTCCATTGATGATTAGCATCGCAGCTCATCAATGGCATTATTTTAGTGTATTAGTTAGTGTATACACTTCATCATCAATGTTTAATGTCATTAACAAGCAATAACAATATCACATCAAACACATAGCTACATCTGTATAGAAAAATTACCGACATTAACCCAGTTTGAGCAGCAAGATAAAAGCAAGAGGCAATAAATAAATATGACAATATTCTTTTGAGGTGTATTCTGTTCACATGAGAAAAACTCATAGTCTTTTAACATTTGATTTTTCTTGGTTAGGTTTAGGTTTTAATATTTTATAAGCAATAGCCCTCGAATTGGTACAATTGCTAAATAACTTTTCTATGGACATGTCTTCTTCTTCTACATAAGGGCAATTTCTGCAACTCCATGACATAGTGCCTATTTTACATGACCCTCGCATGTTGATGAGGGGCTAGTCTATCCAGCCCAGCTCCTCCAGGAGGACCACCAGTTTCTTGACATTGCTGAAGATGTCCCAGAGACTACCTGGAGCATCCAGATACTTTGCCATGTATCGTGCCACCTCTCTACATACAAGCAGGACATGGGCAGCTGTTTCTTCTGCCTTCAGGCATGATGGATAACACATATTACAACTAATTAAAAAAAAACTCAAACTCTGTAAAAGATGTTTCATTATAATAAATAAATATCATGATAATATTATGTTATTACCACAGGTGTTGTTGCTTGTGCATCAAAGTATAAAGGCCGGCCAACTTCTTCATGTTTTAAAGAATATTTGTCATCAGCTGAAAAAATATAATTCCTTATTGAGGCTTTCTCATCTCACTCACTCATCAAGAACAAACTTATATTACTTAACACTACTATTTTAATCACACACACACTTTATCACTCTTCCTAAACAAACCAAGGTATGACGCAATGATAATATCACCAATTAAAAACTGGTAAATGGTAATTATGATATTAGACAGTTTCTCTTTTAATTTTGATGAATCAACTGAAATGATCCATATAAATATAAACATGATTCATTGTATTATTGAAAAACGTCGTATCCTTTCGATTTTGTGCCTTTCAACCTAATTTATTCCTCTTGGTAGATCCGACTAATATCAGTAATGTAAATAATTTGATATATTTTTTACATAACCTTATTTATTGCACCATAGTGGAAAATTTAAGTACCTAGCTTAACTGTAAATGTCATGTAAATAAATGAATGATAAAGAAAATAATGTAATTAATAATATACGAAATGATAATTTATCGTCATTTTTAGATATATACCTTCGTTCGATAATAATCGCCGTCCTTGCAAATTAATCACTAATTGATTTTTACTTGTCTGAGTAGGTTTCAAAAATGTTTTTGAAATAATAGGACAAATCTTTTTTCTTAACCGATACATATTTATTATTCAAGCTCAAGGAAATACTTTAAGAATGTTGTTTACAATGCAAGTACGATGATTGATAAATAATTTCCATCAGTGTCATAACAGTCAGTACAATAATTTTTTCTTAGAGATTTTTTGCGTTCTATTAGTAGGTACGTATTGCAGTAGATGTCACTGTTCTCAAATTGAACACCAAATGAAAGAAAATAATATGTTTCGTTATACGCAGTAGTTTTAATACTTGTTTAAGAAATATTTGATATGTTTTATGTTTTTGCAAGCCATATGAGCTAATAAATATATTTTAAAGTGTGTAAATTCTATTACTCACCTTTTTCAAATTATAAAGCTCTTTCTAACTTTAATTACTGGATTTTTGATGAATTTTTGATTTACCAGAAACTTATTTCAAAGATGTCAATTATGTCAAAACCAAAAAGACATTTCCTATATATCCAGTTACACTCGTGAATGTATGTTGCTTGTTTACTGTGTACTTTGATTGTGATTTGATTATTTTTCGATAACTTTGTTTGATTCCTGGACTCCGAAGACTTCGTTTATCACGTTTACTAGTGTTCTGTGACACGTTGGACTTACGCATGTACCCTGAACACCGATTTGCCTAACGATTTGTTCTCTGATGACTTGGATTATGGCTTCTTTTGAAAGAGGTTGTTTTGTGCTCAGATGCGGTAAAACTTGTAAGTAAATCATCGTAACGGCACTAGATTAGATGTGGATACAAATGATGTAATGAAAATGTATACCTTTGAATATTTTAATAAAAGTAAACATAATAAATCACGCTACCGCTAAATTGTTGTTTTATTTAATGACAAATAATCATTTTTTGGAAAGGCTTTTGGGAATTGCAGGAGTTAAATTACTAACTCCCGCAATTTCTAAAGATTAATATAAAATCAAAATAATACTAGACCCCTGGACGGTTTTTGCCGTTGAATAGTGTCGTATACCGATAGAGTGCGTTAGTATATACATTATGACTGTTGACTCTATACCAGTATATATAAAGTACTCTGTGATTTCCATTTGTTTCATTGTTTGTAATTGTCAAAATTAATAGGTTGTCTTTTTTTATGTCTATGGCTTGGCAACTAGGCTTTTAAGCCAAGCGCAGTTGTAGGCTAGAATCGACACCATCCAACGGAGTTCTTGTGAAAATTCGAAAGGCACATTTGGCTATACAGTTCACATTTATCACAAAAACACATAATCACTACTTAAAATACATCAGTCATTTTAAAGAGATTTTACACAATATTTTTTATAAAATAAAACTGCACAGGCCACAGCACAAAATCCTCTTTCAGTTCCCACCAAAAACTCGGGGTAGGTTGTCAAGTCGATACTATTATATAAGAGTTATAATGACTGGTATAAGTAAGATAATCGATAGAAATATAATTTGTAAATAACATAGTTCGAACGATATTATGGAGCAAACGTTAACATAACTGGCCTTATTGTCATAATAAAATATAAATATAATCTTTTCTCACTTGTATGTATAATAAAAACTACGTTTTCACGGTTTTAAGTGCGGTAATTGATTTAATTTTGGTTATTCCGATGTTTCGGCCACTTTTCGGCCGTCTTCCATGATCACGGCCACTGAAAAGTGTCCGAAACGTCAGGATAACTAAAGTAAATTAAATTACCGCGCTTAAAACCGTTAAAACGCAGTTTTTATTAAATTATATAATATTGAAAATATACTTGTTGTAACATTTCAGACATTGGTTTATGGCAAAGGGCAAGGGCACTAGAAAATACTCGTATCCTTTGCCTGCCCATGCCATTGTGGTGAATAAAACTTATAAATAGGGATGCAACATCGTTAATAAAAAACATCGATGTTACAATATCGATTTTTTCAAAATTGAGACATCGATGTTAAAAATATCGACGTTTATGAACGATATATCGATTTTTATGAACGATATTTTTTAATCACCATTTATATAAACTTTTGACGGTTATAATTACATAAATACTTAAATACCGTTTTTTTAACATCGATATATCACCCAGACTACTCTAGCAAACCTTTCTTAATTCTTGCTTTCACTGGTAGTTTTCCAATTACAGCACTAGAGCGCATTATGCGCATAATGCTTAACGTTGAATGTTTCAACTACAGCAACGCTTCGCACAATCGACACTCTTAAAGTGATGCGTGCAATCGATGCATCATGACAGAAATTACAAGTTTTCCCTTTAAGTTGCATTGATCGAAATGTTTTTTTATATTATCGTTAGTATATTATTAATTGTTGGAAAATTTTAAAGCTTTCGTTTCATTGTAGTTTTTCGAAATAATCAAGTTAATTCAATTGTTTAAAAAATAATATAAGTATGATGAAGTACAACATTGATTGTTTTTTATTTACATTTAAATTGAATACATTTCATTTAGAATTCGAATCTACAACAATTTGTTTACAGATATACTTTGTAACTGAGTCGCACTCTGTGTGCATTTGAAACTAATTCGCTTCCAATTAAGCATCAGCACAATTCGCATTGTGCGCCACTGAGTGCATTATGCTCTGTAATTGGAAAACTACCACTAAGTTCATCCTTTTACACCACTGTCACTCCATCTTTCAAAGAAATACCACACACACTTCTCAATACTCTCAGTGTTACTAAATCGTATGTTAATTATATTTATGTGTCTTTTGTCTTACCCAACATTCAATACCGTACTTACTATTCAACAGCGTGTGCACACACTAACACATCCCTATCGCCATTTTAAATAAATGTATATCTAAGAAAAATTGTCATTTTTAAAAGAAATGAAAGAAATAGGTATAATAATCAACTTTTACATTATAAACCATTATGGGCAACAAGACAAAAATATGAAAAAATAATATGATGGGTATGTGTGTATATCATAGATAGAGCGCAAGATGGCACGTTATGCCTATGTAAGATAAAATATCGTTCATAAAACATCGTTCTTCAACAACGATGTATCGTCAATGTTTTAGTTTCAACATCGATGTTAAAAAATCGATTTTTATGAATGATACATCGATGTTTGGAAACATCGATGTTTTGTTTCATCCCTACTTATAAAACAATAACAACAATTTTGTAAATAATTTGTTGTTTTCGTAAAGCTGTGTTGTAAAGTTTAATAGAGACTAAAAAATAATAAAGTACAAATATTCCTTAATCTTATTAGAGTGATGGTGTATTTACATTTCCCTTCTAATTTGACGGAGGAGGAATTGATGTTACAAGCAAAATATCAAAAATTGAAAAAGAAGAAAAAAGCGCTTCAAGCATTAAAAGCACCAAAGCAGGAGCCAGAGAAGCCTGTTTTGCCGAAACGCCCTACTGAGGCTCGTGACGCTCGTGAAATCGCTAGAAAGTTAATAAAAAGTGGTGCGATCCAAGCTATTAAAAGTCCGCCACCACAACCACAAAATGCCTCCTTCAAGCGTCCGCGTGCCGGTAATTTTTTTATAGTGTATGAGCTCGCTGTTATAATATGATGCGGGTAGGCCTATATCTGCCAAAATCGTCGTTCTGGCTTTGAGTGATAAAAGAAACACTGGGGTGGGCCAGTGAGTATGTTTGGCATTGTCTCATTGCTGGTTCCAAAGCAGTGAAGTGTGTTCAATTCATTCTCCTCTCACAAAAAATATATATAATTTAGTATAACTTATTCTAGAATCACTGACATTGCATTATACATATTTCCCTGAATTGAGCTTAATAGTTTGATATAAGATATGTTATCCTTTTATAGGCAGAGAGAGGAAATTAAGTGGATCTGCAGGAGCAGTTGGAGGTGTAGCATCATATCAACCATTCAGTGCTTCACAGGAACCTCCTCTTCCAGAAGAGAAACCAGCTCCTAGAGTCAAATATTTATATGACTCATTTGTCACAGCTAGAGATAAGTAAGTGTACCACTGACAGGTGGTTCAGTAGATTTGTACATTTAAACCCCACATAAATTTCAGTATTTGAGTTCTTTGATGGTCTAGTGGTGTCAACAAAACAGGTATGGAATACTGGTTTATCACACGTTTTAGGGAATAAGGGTATATGAAGAGAAAATACTATCCTATTAAAATATTTAAGGGGAACACTATAACACTCTTGATCTTGTTTTTGAACTATACAGAAATGGAATTTAGAATAAAAATTCCTGTGTCAGGTAGCCTGTTGTCCTAAGAGACAATAGAACAACCCAGGTGGTAGAACACCTTTGGTTTAGTCAAGCTTCTATAATAAATAACCTTGAATTGTGTTTTGGCATCAGTGGCCAGATTCCACTTTCTCATTCAAGAGGGCAGCAGCACTTGGCACTTTGATGTTGTAAATGTTCATAGGTGACCGATAGTAACCACTTTCCTTGTAAGTGGGTCAGTGGCCTGACTGCTCTGCTGTTATCGAGATATTAAAAGATCTTGTTATGTGTTACAGTGTTGTCACTGAAATCATTGTATTTTGTTGCCTGAGTTAAAGGGTTAGTCAATCTTAAAGCATTATAAAATAAAATAAATATATGTCTAAATTGATTTGAATGTCAATGGTGTTTGTTATAAGTATCATTACAGTATTCAAATACATAATTTGAGCACTATTTTCAAATGACAAAAATTTCTTTGTGCACATTTCAGAAATGTTTCATATGAAATTTGTGAAAGATTGATGAATGATAATGAATGGTGTCAAGGGAATTTAAGTAATCTAAAAAATGTCTTTGTTCTTACACTCTGAAAATATTATTGTTGATAGAAGACAAAGACTTACTCTGGTCTTTCTCTATTGTGGCTCACAGGGCCGACTCTCTGTGTAAACATTACTATAACATTTAATTAAAGTGTTACATATTGATTTTGGATACATACATAGACATGACTGTTTAAATTTTCATTTCTCATTTCTTTTTAAAAGAAGAAAGGAAGAAAAAAATTTGCTTGACAAGAATACAAGAAGAAGAATGCTTGGCAAGATATTAAATTACATTTTACAAAAAAAGTAAGTTTTGTCAGTAATTACTGGTGCTACTAGCCTTGGTGATTTAGGGAGTTCCAATTTTTTTTGCCCCATTGTAGAGAGGAGAAAGGACAGAGAAATCATGCAGCTGGTGGTGAAACACCTACTTCAAATGCTCCCCGTGGATGTACACTGCAAGTTACTGGAACACACATCACCGAAGAGACATTAAGAAGGCGCCTTGCTAGTTTTGAGCCATTCACTTTTACACAAGAGGGTGATGAAGAGAAGTATGCACTGTTTTTTTTATGCCTTCTGCTTATTGGTACAATAGAACAGTAAGTTCACATTATGAAGCAGGGTACAGATTAGATGTATTGCATTTAAAAATCCTGAAATATGTATGTAATATAAATTCATGCATGGCCCTCAAAATGTTCTTCGTTGAAAAAAAAAATTGTTATGACTTGGGTTCCAGTATACAATAGTAAAAAATCTACCAAGTTATCATAGACCGATCACAGTGAAGGGTTCCATAGAATTATGAATGTCCATTGTTTTTGTCATTTGGCTATGGAAGCTTGAAAAAACATTTTAATATCACAACAAATTAAAATGGAATAATATTGATTAAAACACAGAGGCTTTGGGTTCAATTCCTGATATAGTAAATTTCGGAAACAATTTTTTATGTTTTTTTTCTATTGTCTAGGTGTCTAGGATTGCCCTAGAGTGGTCCATTATATTTCACTCATAACACTAGCATAATTTTCTTAGCTTGGGATATACAATGTGTGTGTTTGTCTGCCAATTAAAAAAAAACTTTTTAAATATTATAAGTAATATACTTTTAAATTTTTAGATAGCATAATATAATAATTGTATACATTTATCATCTTCTTAGGATTTAGATTATAATCAGGTTTTATTCACTATTTCTTGAAATTTATACTTCAGTATATATATAACATACCCAGGTATAGAAGAATATTTTTGTGACTCCTGTGAGACGAGAGCTCGCACCTTTGGGCAATAACAAGAGAAGGTGTATAGGCAAGCAACAGGATCGCCAGCCTGCGATAATTTAGCAACCTGGCCTATTCTAAAATCAAGATCAGAATGAGTTTTTGTTAATCAATTTATGTCCTTACTAAAGTTTTCAAACCCTAATAAGTACCTATATTTTATTTACACAGAAACTTTACTGAGTTTTATATGTGAATGAAGAATATATATGCGTGGCAAGAAATATATAAACTTTCCTTGTAATTTGATCTAACTGATGGTGAAAACCGCTTCAATATCCGATGTATGATTTAGGAGGAGTTAGTGGATATACAGACTGGCATGCAAAAAGATACTTTATTTTATATATTATTTAAAGATATTGAACGTATGTTATGTTTTGCAGGGTATTCCTAATGTTTGAAACGTCGGAGATATGTGGTCACGCACAGACTGCTTTGGAAGGCACAGAGGAGGGGTGGCGCGTGAGCATCGTAAAGCGGCCGCCGCAACAAGCGGGCGCGTGGACTCCAGCGCCTGCCCCACGGAACCCCCCACCGAAGGATGTTAAGAGAACCCTATTGACATACGATGATATATTTGACTGATTGTAAAAAAGAATAAATTTTTTTTTGGTTATTTTACAATAATCACTAATTGATTGTAAAATGAACAGATCAGAGTAATCTTATAGAGGTTTTTTTTTTAATTAAATAGTTTCTCCACTACAATGTTTAATCATCTGGATTAAATTAATTAAATTATCTAGATTCAGAAATTATCACAATAGTTCTAATGTGTATTAAATCTTACGATTACCTATGTATACATATACCTAGTCTTGTCATAAATATTGTAACAAAGAAAAAAAAATTCTATTGCAAATAACATTGATAATTTTTACACTGGGTTAGTTTAATACATAAATATAAAAAGCTTATTCGAAGTGGTCTCCATTGGCTGCAATATAGTGTTTTAAACATTGAGGCCAGTTATCAATAGAAGCACGCAATCTTTCCATGGGAGAATTCTTCACTGCTAATCGTATGGATTGTTTTAAGGACTCCAAATTATCATGGCGTTTAGAGCAAGCCGTACTCTCTAAAACTGACCATAAATCATAATTCAGCGGATTAAGATCGGGACTAGACGACGGCCAGTCTTCAGCTCTGATGAAGTCCGAAACGTTCATTTCCAACCAAGACTGTGTGGGCCGAGCTTTATGACCCGGCGCCGAGTCTTGCTCGCAGGACCATTCTTGGTTATTGTACATGGTGTAGTTAAGAGGCTTAACCACCTTCCCAAGAATGGTATCTTGATACACTTGTACCGATGTTTTGATACCTTTTTCACAAAAATATGGCTCAGTCTCTTATAGGCTGCAACTCCTAAGTCATCTTTTAAAATTTAAGTACCTTATATTTATGCACATTTTATTATTGTTTCTTTGTATAATTTTCTTTTTTTTCTCTTTTTAGTTTTACTGTTATCTGTGGAGGCTTATTAATAGCTTCTCTAAATTTATCTTATTTTTAGTTATTATTAATGATAGCTGTTAGCTCCCCCAAATAAAATAAAATAGGCGACATGGTTCTAGGCGATGTGTTCATCTCACGAGATAAAATCTTTTTCTCTGGACAGGATTTCTTAGATTTTTTTCTCTTACTGTTTTGACCACCTTTTTCGTACGAACACTACGTGAACGGCCAGGTCTTTTTCTGTCACAAACAGAGGAGGTCTCATTGTACCTATTAATAGCCCGGTACACAAACATTTGACTAATACCAAGCGTGTGGAGAGTTTTAAAAATTGCTCCACACCTACTTTGTGTAATGCAATCACAGCGATTCGGTTCTCTTTATCGCCCCACTCCATTTTAATATCGCAAAATGTTGTACAATGCATTGGCGCCAAAATGAGAAAACGCAAGGAACAATCATATAAAAATGACAGATTCCAAATTAAAATATCACATTTTGTTTCTTTTTCATTTACAGTATTTATGGCCAGACTAAGTACATAGGTAAAATTATCTAAATAAATATAATGCTAAAATTATCACATACACACGTATGTGATAATTGTAGCATAATAAGCAGCCTTGTAAATAGGTAAATATTAGTTCTATGCAGACTATACCCGTATGTAATTAATTAATTATATGTAGCACTCGCAATGACCCATTTTTACGCTATTTTCGTCTATCCCACAGACACGACGTCATTTATCGGGATAAACAGCATAATTTAATACTAAGTTACGTCCCGGGATTTATATAGAGTTAAATTTAAGTCCGTTCAATAGTTTTCACGTAATGCTGGAACAGACAGACAGACAAAATTCTAAATATTGTATTTTTGTGGTCCTGATTTTTTCACATTTTTAAACGCACTATACAAACTCTAACCATTTCAGATTTATTATAGTATAGATGGCAAATTATTTTAATGTATATTTCCCGTATAAAATGAAGTCATATTTTTCGATACAAAACATCTGTTTTTAGTTTTGGGAAACCGTTTATATCGTTGTGTTATTTTACAACTAATTGAAACTTGACTCATTTCAATAGCGAAAACGGTTAGTCATAACCACTGCAGAATATCTTGTTAGCTAACCCAGAGGTTTCCAAACTTTTTCAGTTCGCGGCACACTTGCAGTTTTAATATTTTGTCTTGACGCCCTAGCTAGTTGAAATACAATGATATTAAGAAGATGGACACAAAAATTGAAACATCCACAATATGAAGCTGAATTTTTATATTTATATACAAGAAAACATTTATTATTTAAATAAAATAGGAAATAAAATATAATGCAACTTAGTATAAACTTAGTGATCTCCACACATTTCGTAACCGCAAATGCCTAAGTTTAGTATGGTAAACTGGAGCGCCTCACGGCGCCCGTCTCTACTCTCAACGTCGCCCCTAGGCGCCGCGACGCAAACTTTGGGAACCCCTGGCCTAACCTATTGTTTATACTAAGTGCCCATTACGCAGCGATGACGATCTACTTAATATTCACATATATAAAGCAAGCCACTACCGGTGACCTTTCATTGCTATGCATTTCATATCATCAAAGTAAGACGTGCACATTAAAGTTGTTTTAACCACAATATTTATTTTACAACTACTATTTTGAAATAAAGAAATATGGGTTTTAAAGAAGTTACAGTGATTATTTTTATTGTTTTTACAATTTCCTGTGTGTTTGGTATGCCAAGGGACACTGTATTTAGCAATGAGAACGTGAATGACATTGACGGCGTATTGCGAGCAGCCGAAGATCCTTCACTATCAAGAGGTTAGTGAGTTTTCAACTATACAACTACTATTATAATCCGTTTAACTTTGAACTGACTCCTACAAATAAATATTGTTTGTATAGATGAATCACTAAGAACTTAAATGTAAATCATGAATCGTTATAGTTCTTTATGTAATGAATAATAATTACAAATGATGAACGTTCACTGAATTGTGACATTCTGTTAATAAATAAGTATAAACGTTTTAATATTAATTTGTAGTAGATAATTTCTATGGATTGTGGTCATTTTCGCGCAAGTGCAATTTGCTTCTGCATCTATAAGCCTAATGATCTAATAACAGAACGTTTTTGTGTATTTATTACGGCTAGGACTTTCCGAGTCGTGAGAGTTAAGCTTTGCAAAGGGAAGATCCCTGATAACTGATTGAGGTAAATAAAATCCTGCGCCTTTTTGACTGGACACCGTAGTTTACTCTGCGACTTCTGCGACCTTGCCCATTGTAGAGTTGATTACTTACTGTATGTCTGTATTTAATTCCTTGTTACTCCAATACATAAATTGCTTATTTGTTTATATTTTTAGAATATACTGTCTTATTCATATTGAGTTCGAATTTGTAGGCTTCTTTAAGGTTCTTAAACCAACAAACTTACTAAACTATAACTCATTATGTATAAAATTCTTTAAATGCTTGTGAACCTTTTTTAAAGATCTTATATAAATGTTACTTGCAGAAAAAATATTTTCTACCTATATTTTATCCAAAATGTAAGAATTCATGGTGATGCTGAAGACCGCGTGAAGTGGAGTAGAAAAAGTAGGAAAGCGGACCCTGGACGTCGGAGTGAATGCCCCGAACGCAACCGGGATTTAACACTCTGATGATGATGATGTATGAATTCATGGTGAATACATAGCCTGGAGCTACTAATGAAAATCGAATATTAATTATTGCAATGCGTACTATATATATAACGTACTAAATAGTCTAAACAGCAGCCCAGCAAAAACAGAAAGGAGTCGAAGCCAACTCGATTTGATGTAATAAAATGATGTCTTGTTTCCTGTGACAACATATTTGTTAGTGAATTGGAAAAATGCGATTGTAGCGTCATCTATTTAGCGAATCTGTCTATTTTATGAAAACGACATATTTTATCGGTATAAAATATATCCTTAATGTTAACTCGGGCACAAGCCAGCGCTATGTCGAGTTTCATTCATATATTTTCAGTATTTACTAAGAAAGATGCGATCGCAGTGCCATCTTTTGCTATTTTCGTCTATCCCACAGAAACGACGTCATTTATCGGGATAACAAATATCCTAAGTTACGACCCATGATATAAGCTACCTCAGTATAGTTTCATTTAAATCCATTCTGCAGTTTTCACGTGCTCTAACGGACAGACAAAAAGATAGATAAGGCAAAGAGACAGACGGACCAAAATTCGAAAATTGCATTTTCGGAATCTGGTACGAATTATCTCTCCCATGATTTTAATCACATTTTTAAACGCAATGTACAAACTTGTACCATTTACAAATCTATCGTAGTATAGATATACTAGGTTATGCCCGCAACTTCGTCCACGCTTGACTTGCAAATCCCGCGGGATTCCCGGGACACAATATCAAAAAAATAATGTAAGCTATCGTTTCAGTGGAAATAGTGTAGGGTTAAACAAAATTATTCATCCGAAATATTTCGAACCGCTCCAGGGAAAATCCCCACTGGATTACCGGAATAAAAACAATCACACATTTTATAACATTTTTTTAAATCGATCAGTAAAACACACACATTAGAACTTGTTTTTTTAAATCTGGTTAAATCATTCCCAGAAGAATTCCCACGCAATTGTCAGGAAAAAAGAGGGCAGAGTTTAAGTCGTTCAGTTCAGTTTTCTGTCGTTTAGCGATTTCCGTATCGAAATCTGCTAAGTAGTTTTTACGTTAATCTTGTTTTCTGTCGTTTATATAGTCTATTCGAGTTGTTTTTTTAATACATTCAATGTACAGACACGGATTGTGTAGAATTTTATAATATTACTTATATATATTGATATAACTATATCAATACATAATCGGAAGATATAGATATATCCATGTAAACGCAACAGAATATTTAATAATGTTTTTCTTTATTTTTCCAGAAGCTAAGGGCCCAGGTCGTATCCCTTGCCAATATGTAGAAGCAACCGAAGATGCCGTATGTCAGAACCATTGCCTTCCTAAAGGATATTCGTATGGTATATGCGTTAGTAAGACTTGTAGTTGTATTTAATATACACAAAATTGTTTTACTAAGGGGTGAAAATAGGAAATAAAACATGCGCTATTCATTGCATTATTATTTTTATTGAAACAAAAGACCCTTCTCACATTTCATGCTAATAAATCTCTAAGAACGCAATTTTATGGTAGTTACCTAAGGTATATCGTTTTTAATGCATTAATGTATGAAATTTACATTTATTTTTAATAACAATTTCAGCTTTAATATAAATGAACTTTATCAATACAATTGAACTAGCAATTTCGAATTAGGTACGCTGCTTTTTAAATTTATAATTTTTTACACTAAAAATAGTAGGTGTACATATTCAACTTCAAATTTCAATTTAACATTCAAATAACGTAAACGAAAATTACATCGAAATTTTTCTATTTGGATTTTTCACATAATTCTCTCGGAACAATTTGTTCAAGGGCCGGAATTTGGGCTTTGGCGTGTATTTTATCGTTACAAATTAAATTTGCTTCTTCTTTTATTATGCTCCAGCTGTAATCAACATCTTCCTTCGTCGTGAGTCGGGAGCAAACCACAAAACGTGCTACGTATCGATCTCTGTATGTACCAGCCACCATAAATACTTTCTTTTTCTCTGTTAGATTCGACAGTAACTTCTTTGTAATGCTATCACCGCCTTTTAGTCTAAAGCATACAAGAGCCATGGATGGTTCGGGTTCGACGATAAATCTGTCATCAGCCCGTACAAGTTTAGCAAAATATAATGCTAGTTCTATTTGTGTTCTAATATGCTTCCGGAGACCTTCAGCACCATATATTCTCATCACCGTCCAAAATTTTAAGGCTCTGAATCGGCGACCAAGTGGCATCTGCCAATGGCGATAGTCAGGGATTTTCGTTTCGGTTTTAACATCGTCTAAATAAATTCTCTGAACGTCAAATGCGCGCACCATTTCATATGCATTCTTAATCCACATAGCGGAAAGATCGAAATTCACAAGCATCCACTTGTGGGCGTTTACCACAAAGGAATCACAGTACTCTACACCCCTCATCAAGTGTCTATATTCAGGACAAATAAAAACAGCTCCTGCATAAGCAGCATCAACGTGCAGCCATACGTTTTGTTCATTACATATCGGTCCTAATTCATATAAGGGATCAAAGGCACAGGTACCAGTCGTACCAAGATTGGCAATAACGTAACAAGGTATTAGCCCTTGGGCTTTGTCTTCTTCGAATGCATTTTTTAATGTATCGCCGCGAAGCTTCCCATCAGCGTCCGCTTTCAACAATCTCATCTTCATGGAACCTAGTCTACCGGCTTTTTCCACGGAGGAATTACACTGGTCCGACGTGTATGCAACAAGTTTCGGTTTTAATTCATCTTCATCTAAATCAGGATTCTCTTTCAAGAGTCTTCGAACTGTTTTGTCCTTGGCGACCAGAAGACCAACTAGTGTTGCTTCGCTGGCAGACCCCTAAAGTTACAAAATGATATATTAGACAAATTCATGCTTATTTATAAATTAGGTAAATTTGTTTAAATGTTTGTTTATTTCTTTATGTTCTGGGAATGGTACCATTTAATTAAAATCACACATTTTGGCACCGAAAAGCGAATACCATGCCTATTATTCCCACAGCAAGGAAACAAGAGTTTGAATATATGGTATTGTCGATAAGCAGAATGATCGTGTTACACGAAATACGAAATAATTTATATAGTTAGTAATAAGAATTATGTAGGTATTACAACAAATAAATGATTAGGTATTTACCTGAATGACTCCGCCCCCAGGTCCTGAGGAAGAATTTAGAAATTCTTCAGGTAATCCCATTAGTTTTCCAAGCCAGTTCATTGTGACGACTTCTAACTCTGTGCAAGCGGGGCTAGCAATCTGATAATAATTTTAATTTATTAAATTTTTCTTGTTTACAAGGTGTTGTTATTTAACCTCTATAAGTATGAATATTTGAGTTCATTTTGAAAATTGTTCTAGATTAACCTAAATCTTAATTCAAAATTATAATTATAACTAGGACAACACATCGACTAAAAGTTGTGCAGAGACTTATACTGTAACTAATTGTTAATGTTCATATATTACAGCTCTAATTTTAGACACGATGTATAAACCATGACATTATTATGACGGCCTTCGTAGCCTAGTGGTTAGTGTACTCACGTCTTATGGTCTTTTTCATAATTATTATATTAGAGTAAATAAGACCGCCAATCTCTTGTTCAAAATGACGTGGGTCCAAGTCAGTGGGGAATCATACATATCGAACAGGTTTCTGATCTAATTGTGCATATTGTATAGTGTTACTACGTGCTAACAGTGAAGGAAAACATCTTGATAAAACATCCATATCAAGATACTGGATTTGCGAAACCCGCTAATCCAACAAGGCAAGCGTGGCGGGTGGATACATACGTAATATGTATATTTGGATTTTGCAAATATAGAAGAACCTTTGTAATAATTTCAATAAAAATGGGAAATGCAGTAGATAAAAATAAGGATAAAAAGAAATTAAGTAAAATAATATATTCAAGTATATTCTGCATACCCAGCTGAATCCTATAACGGCCAAACCATCGGAAAGTATGCTGCCCACTATGCTGGCATATGATACGCCTGTAGGATAAAATGCATGAAACTGTGGAGAATGCCAGTGTGTTATCTGAAAAGAACAAAACAATTTAAATATGAATTTTAATTAAAATTGATCACAATCTGTAAAAAGTCATCATTTTGTTCTTCTTATTTATATACCTTAAAAATTACATATTGATAAACTTATGAAATGCTATATACCAAATTTCAATCATTAGGAACATTGATATAAATCAATGATTAGGAATGATAAACACGAAATAAGAAAAAAATAAATTAATAGACGGGTAACTAACTCGCTTCCTAAGTTATAACATGTGTTAATAGTGTTCCTTTGTATTTAAAAATATAATATGAGATTGAAAATTCTGAAAATATAAATTATACTTAAAGCATAATAAATACTTTCAACGGACATTCCATAATATAAGAGTCGTTGAGTACCTTTTGAGGTATGTTTGGCTATTTTTTGGGTTCTTATCAAATAAACAATCGGTAAACGCTGGTCATTTCTACTAAACCCTTTATTGTAATTGGAATAATACGAACATAGCCGATTTTTTTATTTTACTTACGCCGGGCAATATAGATTGATCGAAATCCTTCAAAATGTCTTTCCATTCTTCTGGTTCCTCTGGAGCGTTCTCTGGCAATGTTTTCAGTAAGTATCCTGGCTCTACAGATGGCAAAACATCTCTGAAAAAAAAGTAATTCAAATACAATATTATTCTTATAAAATATCAAATAACCCGTTTATTTTTTAGAGAAAGGTCGTGGCTGTTTCTTGTCAACTATATATGACTACAATTAATGTGAGAAGCTCCTTGGTGTCAACGAACAATCTCACGATATAGTAGCTACTACACTAGGTACTACTAGTATAGTAGTACCTACTAGATATTTGAATTTGTCATGCACAAGTGTTAGTCTACGCTTTGTACTTTTAGAATGACTCGATGGATGACATATTGTCTTTTTGTACCATTACATACCTAGATGACATACATAACATAACGCACATAATTCATATTCTTTTAAATAAAAAATAATAGTTAAAAATTTATTAAATTTTATTTTCTGTTTTTTAGTTGGATTCTTTATGAAAGCGTGTTTTTTTTAGTTTTTGTTTAAACTATTATTTATTTTCCATTTTTTAGTTGAATTTCTTTTAAATGTTTTTAAATACAAACTTTTGAGATCCTGCATATCATGTAGCAGCAGAGTGCTAGCCAAGACAAGTAAAACGAGCCCAAACACGACGGGTCTATCTTGTTTAGTACAGGAGTTTCTATAGCCACCTTCCGACTCCATCATCAGATCAGCTCCATGGTACCATATTATTGCACTGTCACGCGATATAAACATACGAGCCCAAACACGAAGGGCCTATCTTGTTTAGTACAGGAGTTCCTATGGCCACTTTCCCACTCCATCATCAGCTCCATGGTACCATATTATTGCATTGTCATCGACCTTTGACAGATGTGCAAAGTTTGAATTAAATCTGATCGTTCAAAGTAGGACAAAATCGAGCTCAAAGGGGTCCGTTACACACATACATACATACAGGTGAAGCTAATAAAAGCGTGTTAAAAAGACAGTGGCTGCCTTGGTCATTTGGCTGATGTGGAACGCTATCAGCATTATATATTCCCATTTCTTTTAAGTTAATTATAATGTCCTTAGCTACATATATGGGACCGAAATATCTTTTCTATCATTTGCGTTATGAGTCATAACTTATGACCAACGATATCGAAAATCATTGAATATTGAAAAGTAATGAATTTTTAAATCTTTTCATGTTAATAAACCAATGTGAAAGTGAATGCTTATAGTTTATGTGTGTACCTGATACATTTTCACCTTCTGACGCATCACCCGATTATCGGCAAATGTACGTAGACACATGTTTGGTAATTTTGTATAAAGGAAATGATGACTATGTAATGTCAAGTTATACCGGGACAATTACTCAAACGAAGCCATGAGAAAAATTGTAGTGTGTATGAAACACACAAAACAAAGTTAAGTATTGTGCGAAATCATAAAATTAAATATTATGAAAAAATATGTTACGTGACAGTGTAAAACTGTTTAAATAACGTTAGGCGTCTGGGTATTTCTCTATTATTAAAAGCCTCGTTTACGCAATCACAGAGTGCGGGTGCTTACACGAATATATATCTAGTATATAAAAACTGATTTATGTTGATCCAGCTACTGACTCGGGGAGCGGAATGACTTCTATATATTCAGTCAGTCGGAGATGGTAGCCCTGTGATGACTTCAAACCAAATTACATTATTTTTTACTGAATTTGAAGTCAGTAGTTTGATCAATGGCAATCAGCTTTTAAATAGGTCCTAGTTTTATTATGACATTGCTTCGCAAATCAGACCACTTGCTCTATATTTGTTCGGTCGAAAGTTTAAGCCATTGAGTCCAATCATAGCTATCGTTAGAAGTCTCGATATAGATGACCTCAGGACCCCATCCTAGAAATGAAGGACTATCTTAACAACGAAAATAATTGTAATATATTCAGTACCAACGAATGTAGATAATTTAGGTAGTGTTTCATTGCTAGCGAGTAGATACAGCCGATCTGCACGTCATTCGCACTTACTCTGGCAATGATGGTAGTTTGAATGTTTACGTTTTTGGGATCAA
This sequence comes from Dendrolimus punctatus, assembly GCA_012273795.1. NCBI lineage: Eukaryota > Metazoa > Arthropoda > Insecta > Lepidoptera > Lasiocampidae > Dendrolimus > Dendrolimus punctatus. Next base: position 9,429,723 of record CM022536.1, read on the forward strand.
CGAATTAAAATATTTAAAACAAATGTAGGTTTTTCATTATAATTGCATATTATATTGATAGCATACCTATATAAAATATGTATATTATTAATTATAACAATAAAGCATTTAAAAGCTTGTACAAGTTTACATGATAATATAATTATTGGAATAATATAAGAAAAATCGGCCAAGTGCATATCAAAAAATAAAATAACAGATCCCGTAACAAAAGCATAATTCAAAAACTACGACATTTTTGTACCAATCAATTAAGTTGAAAGAGTTTTTTTTAATTGTTTTCTAATTGCTTTTTTTCTATAAGCTTTGCGCAATCAAATTTGGATTGAGCAAGAAACGAGAGTCAAAATCTTACTTCGCAAACATTTCCATGAGAAAATCATTTGATATAAACATGATGTAAACCTAGCACTTTGCATTTAATGACTAGCTTGTTGTATAACAAAAACCGATAAACAATAGAAGGAAGTCATCTTTTATTAGGTAACTGCCTTTTGAAACTTTTCCATCTAAGGTTCTTATGTAAAGAAGATATCTAGGATTGTAACAGTATCAAATTTCCAATAAATGTAAATAGCTATTTTTCAAAAACAAATTAATATCGTTAAATTGTATTAACTTTTTTAATTTGTCTAATTTTATGGTTACTTTGTAGCCAAAGTTTATTCAACAATGACATTTTATAAGCTTTTAAATACATCTATAAACATTGATAGATATTTGACTATAACTCATTTATAAGTCTTGTTGCGTGGCCTATTTTGTTTTTTAAAATACAGAAATATTATGGTCAAACCTCCGTAGAATGAAAAACAAGATCGCCCCCAAAGTGATAAGTTTCAGAATATTACAAGCAAAAACGTATGTATGAGTAGGTATAATCTGTTTTTGTCTATCGCCAATTTATTATATGATTTAGTACAATTTCATAGAAATATGCAAAAAATACAACCTATTTATTCCCCGTGATGTACAGGGTTACCAAGAATTAAAAATATTAACGTCTAAATCTAGAATCAATAATATGCATTTAAAAGCGTGATTAATAAAATGAACAATAATTTACGTTTTGTAATTATTTTTGGAGGTAACCCTGCGCATCATGTTATCGTGAACGGGCAATACCATAATTTTCGATATGTGTACAAAATTAAACCATGGTATATGAGAACTTTCCTAATAGAAATATTTATTCTAAGAAATAAATGAACACACTTATTTATTGAGATGAATTATAAATACTTGACTTATTAATAGAGACGCAAAACGAAATGGTTTCAACGATTGATTTCTGTAATGTTACTAAAAGCAAAGTTGTAATATTTTAACTTGTATTTTATAATATAATTTCACTTAAGATAACCGGTAAATCATTTTAAGAGGCCATAACTTCAAAATAATTGCTTCTATCCAATTTTTTCAACAAATGATGCTATTTTATTTTATACTTGCTGCGCCCGCGGTTTTACCCTCACGGTGATGGAAAATCTTTATATTTTGAATATTTCATACTACATCTTTATAACTTATAGTCTATGTGTTATTCTGATGTTGTTTTTTTATTTGGCAGACAAACACACATATTGTATATCCCCAAATTAAGCAAGTTATGATTGTGTTATGGGTAATATACAACGGATTTCTCTAGGGCCGATCCCAGACACCCAGACCATAGTAAATAACGGAAAAAATACGTTTCCGAAATTTATTATACCAGGAATCGAACCCGGAGCCTCTGCGTTGAAGTGAGGTAGGCCGGCAAAGACAGCCCTCTCAACCACAGAGGCCGTGATGTGTAAGCTATATTACTGTAAAGTTTCATCAAAATCCATTCAGTAGTTTTTGCGTGAAAGAGTAACAAACATTTATCCATACATCTATTCATCCATAAATACATTATTACAAACTTCGCGTTTATAATATTTATTATTAGTACATATTATATTATTATGGGAAAGTTTAGACCTTTGTCGGCCGAGCACACACAACCACGCGAGCAAACACAGAGGCTTCGGCTTCAATTTCTAGCATGGTGAATTTCATAAACGAACTTTCCGGCGTTTCAGCAGAACTTTCAGAACTAAATAAACAAGTTTCCATCAATTTTCTCTATAATGTTATAAAAATCTAAAAATTCCGTGTCTACACATTGAAGCTATTTAAAAAACACACGGATAAAGGACTGTATAAACGACGGAGAAAACAATGTATTTTTTTTCTATTATTGTCTATTTGTTCGTGATTAACTCAAAAACTAAAGCCGATTTCGATGCAATTATCACTGATCGACAGCAAATTCTTAGACCTCAAATCGGCGCTACTTTTTATCCCTGGAATCACGCGGAATTTTCTGGAAATGATTTAAAATGCGTAGATTGAAAAAATCGCAATCCAATGCCTATTTTTGATCAATAGCAAATTTTACGTAATAAAATGTATAAATTTTTATCCCTGGAATCACGTGGAAGCTATCGTGTTAGAGAAAACTTTGTCAGAATAAACTAATTTTTATGCATCCGAACAACTATAAACCGCTAAAGGGAAATCACCCGCGGAATTCTCGCCTTAAAAAAGATCACACATTTTACTACATAAAATTTGCTGTCGATCAGTAAAATGGTATTGGAATTGAATTTTTATTTTAATTGGGCTATTTTAAATTTATCTTAGAACTATTCCCACGGGATTCCCGGGATAAAAAGTAGCGCCGAATTTAAGTCTAACAATTAACTGTCGATCAGCGCAAACCGCGTCGAATTCGACCAAGTAGTTTTTACGTGAATCCCTAACAAACAGACAAAAAGACAAATAGACAAGAAATCTTTAAGAAAATACATCGTGTTCTCCATCATTTATAATTATAATCTATTCAAGTTGTTTCTTTAAATAATTTTAATGTACAGACACAGAATGTATAGAATTTTATAATATTATAGATTACGATGATAAACAATAGTGATATCCAGTAAACACAGTTGAACTAACTATCAAGGTAACACATTAAAATATTGATATTGTTTATTATCTTTTTTAATAGTATTTAATTCTCCAAGTTAGATGAAGAATACTACTATTCTTCTTCTGTACTAACTATTTATCTTAGAATAATACTATAATAGATATTATTTTCGAGAAATATAAAGAGTAAGTGTTTAACGCAAACGAAACAGCGGACAGAATTAGTCTTCAGATATACCTCTTTAAAGTATTAAATGTTCAATATTTTCAAGATAAAATTGTTCGTTTAACCTTCTTTCAAAATCAAGGTGTAGGTGAAGGTCCAAATAAAATAAATAACGTAAACTCGTTCACATACCGGTCTCTTATGTTTTCCACATAATCTGCAATTAAGTCGATTGCAGCTCTGCCGAACTCTCGAAATTCATCTGCATTCATTTTACACTCCACAATTAAACACTATTTATTATTTAATTTATTGCAATATTTAAAAAATGTGTTTACATAAATCTGCTTAGCTTCATTGATATCTAACAAGGTACGATTGCTCGTAAATATCCTTGGCAGTGTACTTGAAATGTTGTGAAAATACACTTGAAGTTAAGAGGACGATCTGCAATACAATGGGGGCTTGATCTGGCGAGAGGTGGATATATAGCCGCAAGTCAGCTTTCTACAGCAGTCGACACGTTCGCTGATAATTGTGAGAACTTCGCGAAACACAGGCAGTCTGTAAAACCGTAGCTATTCTAAGATCTTTTGCTGCTATTTTATGTCAACATGATTTCATATAGATATTATATCTGTAGCCGACTTCGAAAGAAAGAAATAAAGATTGGTCATATTATATAGGTACTGATTTTAAATAATATACGTATTTAGAATAAATGTTATATAACAGATTGTTTTCAGGTATTTTGCTTGTGTATTTAGTTACCTTATGGAAAATATTAATTTTTTGTTCTGAATACAAAAACCAAAAACATGTACCTTAATTCATCACAATCTAATATGTTCTTCGCAGAAACGATGTTAGTATTATATTACACTAAAATATGCCCGCCACTTCATCCACGCTTTACTTGAAATTCCCGAGATACAAAGTACCGCAGCATTTAAAAAGTAATGTAATCTAATGTTTTAGTGAAAACTGTTTGTAAGCTAATTTTTATGCACTTGAACAACTACGAACAGTCCCCGGGAAAATTACCACGGGATTCCCGTGATAAAAAACATCAGACATTTTATTACATTACATTAACTATCGATGAGAAAAAAATACATTCGATATATTATTTTAATCGACCCGATTTAAATCATTACCAGGAAAATTCCCGCGGAATTCTCGAGATAAAAATTAGGGCAGATTGTAAGTCTAAGAATTTGCTGTCGATCAGGAATCCCCACCCCCAACAAACAGACAAACCGACTTACAGACAAGAAATCTGAAAATATGCATCGTGTACTTCGTCGTCTATACAGTCTATTCCCGTTATTTCTTTTTTTTAAATAGCTTTAATGTACAGACGCAGCATCTTTAGAATTTTGTAATATTAAGGGACTACAGGTGCAAGTCTGAAAAATCCAATAAAATAGATAACAAAGTTAAACAACAAATAGTTTTGAAACGGTTCTTGTGAGTTTTAAGAAATGGTATTTCTAATTAAATTGTTTTGGGGCTTCAATTGTCAAATGAAAAACACAGTGAACGTTCATCATTTCTACGAAATTCTTCTCTTAGCGTGAACTGGCGTGTAATTCATACATATTTTGTATTCTGTATTTGGGCGCCAATCACAATTTAAGCTTTGAGGTTTATAATTTGTATGTTCCCTAAATCATCGATTAGGCATGAATACAATCATATAAGTATAAATAAACCGTAGCTAACAATCGTTCATAATCTCTCAAATTAGAATTATAAAAAAGTAATCAAAATGTACGATAATTATTTAACAGATTACTTCCTTATGTCCTCACATCTGTATTCTATAATAATAATAATGGTTATTTAGCTAAATTGGTGTTAATTATTATTATAGTTACATAAAATTGTATAGTTCTAATTTAAATGGTTTTTCAGATCTATTATAACACAAAACCGATCGACGACTAAAATAAAGATCATGATTGTTATTCGTTTATTAGGTTTTTCTCGATTATTTGCTCATTGACCCTCAAATTCTCACTTATGATTCGTGTTCAGCGGGAACGCCATAATCATGTGATACCCAGCAGACACAACTCGTTTTTGTGGACCTGTGTAAATAAAAAGGCTCTGTCAACGAAACTGGAAAAATGTATAAAAATAACACAACATTATAACTATAGAAAGAAAGTAAAGAAAAATATATGCCCGTAGGTACTTTCAAGTGTTCAATTGTTAGTTACTTCCTCCTTGTTCGCTAGATGTCACTAATATTGATTATTCTTAATTTTTAACAGACTTTAAAAAACAAGGCGGTTCTCAATTCGTCAGTATGTAATTTTTTTGTATTTTCGTTACTCTATTTCTCTGTCAATTGTAGACCGATTTTCAAAATGTTTCTTTTAATCGAAAGGGAAAAAACTCCCAAATCGGTCCCGTTGTCACCATGTAAGGATCGGATGAGTGGATTCCAGGGAAATCGAGAGAAACCCTCGAAAACTGTTAACCGACTTCTTTGTTATACCATATTTTCGTCAATTGTAGGGCAATAAAAAAAAAACTTTGTTCGTAAGCTCCCAAGGTTGTCCTACGGTCACTAAGTCAGGATCTGGTGAGTGGATTCCTAGGGAATCGAAAGTAACCTTATTAAATAACGCCAAGCGCTTAGGTACATTATTCGAAAAAAAGGTTGTATACGCATGCCAGTATTACATTTGCACAGGTACTTAATATTATTGTAATGCGTTTTACGCGATTTCAAATGTGAGCCGATTTTCAAATTGTTCTTTTTTATTCGAAAGCGTATTCTTGAAGACCATCTCCCACCTAAAAAATAAAAAAATGGTTGTTTAAATTTTCAGTTTGAAATCGGTTTAGAATTTGTTAAAAAAATAGACTATGGCTACAGCCGGGACGTAACTAGGTAGCGGTTAGGCTGTGGCAAAACTGGAAGCTGCACTCTTTAAAAAAAGGAAAAGCCGTCATAATGCGTAAGCGAGGGACTTGTGTTTTATCATATACCAATGACACGATGAAAACAAAAGAAGACACACTAGGATACTTGTAATGGATATTCGATTGTTTCAGCGAGTTCCACACTACCCCGTTATCTTCCAGCGATAGAGGAATGCATTAAGCATTCACTACATGAAATAAAAATAGTTTGTGATTTACCTCGAAGCTCCACTATTCGAAATGAATTCCAACCAGCGCTGAACTCAATTTTTATGTACATGGCCAATTTAAAACAATTTGTAATGTGTTAATCGTGCAATTTGTGTTCTTCCTTATGAGTAACATGAACATAATATTATTTTTATTAAAGTATAACTAAACCAGCGAGCTAGTATATTTAATTTCTTGTGTATTGATTTGCTTTGTTTGTTAGGGTGCGACTCTAATAACAAAATAATCGAGCTGGTAGGAACCTAAAATATACTTTCCACCAAAATTGATTTCAAGAACATCAATAAAATATTTGTAGTTTCTGAGATATAGGAGTATTTTCGATGAAATGCTTTATTTTAGTTCCATAACAAAACGACAAGAGACGTCGGCGTCCGTCACTCTTACGGAACCATTCACTACAATATAGTTCCACGCACACTTGAATTAAGTTGTTGTCATATGTACTTGTAACTAAATACTAACAAACTTAAAACCAAGGACTTTATGTGCAGTCCTATTATTGTCTTAATTTTTAACCTAATAGGGTAACTTTTCTTTTCAAATATTATGAACACCAGGGAAATTACACCATGATTATTTAAGTACAAGTAATAAAATAGTTTTGACTATAAAGGATGTTTCTTCTAGATTGCAATAAGAATTAAAGAAACAATATTACCGGGTTCATGATCATACAACAGCAGGCTCTATTGGAAGGCAGCGTTTGCGTATTGATTGTCCTTGTAAGTATACGATATTTTTTATTCTTTGCGTACATTGCTACTCGGTACTTTCAATTAATTAACAGGCAAAATAAGTAGCCACTGTGACTGATTCTTGGCGCTCGGTGTATATACCTACTAATAATAATGGTTATGTTAATTTTGAATCATTCTAGACTCAGTACTAAAATTATTAGAAGTTAGTGGATATTGCTGTCCACTTAAGGCTTAAAACAACAATTGGTTTGATGATTCTTGGCTTGTTATTGGTAAGATTCTAAGTACCACACTCATAGATACAAAATATTAAATTTAAAATACACATTTATTTTAACTTTTTATAGAATTTTATTGCTTCCTGCGATCAGTGGCCACACTATAAACAGAAGTGATGTGACAAAATTTAGCGTTTGTAGAGGTTTGTAGAATTGTAGAATGTAAATTTCTGTACAATGAAAAAAAAGGCTAAAAACCGAGTCTAATTTAAATTTAAGAAGTGAAATAAAACTAATTTAGATTTTTTTCAAATTTTTTGTTTCTCTGTCTGTTTGTACCGGCTAATCTCCGAAACGACTGGAGCGATTTACATGAAATTTTGTATAGTGGTAGCTTATATACCTAGTCAACATATAGGACACTTTTGATCCCGAAAAATTAAAGAGTTCCCGTGGGATAGTTAAAAAGCTTTAATTACTTAAACAGCTTATTACAGACTGAAAGTAATTTCTCTGCAACGTAACATAATAGAAGCGGAGATTTTGACAAGGTGTGGTGTCGGTCAGAGAGTTTTATCTTATATAATATATAAAGCTGATAAGTTTGTTTGCTTGAACGCGCTTATATCAGGAAAAAAACAGTGTTAGATAGTCCATTTATCGAGAAATGGCTATGTACCATCACGCTAAAACCAATAGGAGCGGAGCATAAATGAAGAATGTTTCAAAATCGCGCGGATTTATTAATTTACTTTATTTTTTAAACTATTCCACGCGAACGAAGTGCGGGCAGAAGCTAGTACTAAATATAACACATTAAAGGACATCTCTTAATAAATTTATTTGCTAAGCCCGACCTTGGAGTTTCAATCATTTCACAGTCTAGCTAGTATCAGTGAGGGCTACAAGCCAGTTGGTTTGTGTGGTCAATTAGTTTATTTTTGTAATGGATAGCTACACTGTTATTATTTCCTTAACTGTTTACATTTCTATAGTACTCGTGCATTTCATGAATTTGTATGAACCAGGGTGCATTAAGTGTTGCATGGAATACTGCATTTTGGAAATGCTGTAGAATCTTCTGATGCGAGTTACAAATTAATACCTACTTATCATTATTTTCCGCCTACCTATTTGTCGGCTTCACAATAAAAAAACATTCCTTTGAAGATTATGTTAAAGTTATTAACTATATAAGGCTATGGCCACTATTCAATACCATGTTAACGACGTCAATAAAATATGAATTAAGCCCAAATTAAGTACGACGAAAGAAATCTATTTTCTTCTATGTAATAAACCTATTTTCATATATGTATAGATTTTAGAAAACTCGTCAAGAGACATAAACATTGAAACAAACTACAATTGAATTATTTGGTAATTTTAGACATTTTGTCAATTTTGGACATTTTGAATTTGTCATTTTTTTTTTTTTTTTTTTTTTTTTTTTTTTTTTTTCATTTTGGACATTTTGAACACTGGTCATTTTGGTAATTATGGTAATTTTTGACATTTGTGTAGTTTGCAGATAGATAGACGGGGATAGATAAATAAAGCTAGAATAGGTTGATATAGGGGATGAAATTTTGTATGAGAGACCAATCATTTCTCAAGTTTATAGATATAATACCGAAAACAGATACTTTTGTCCCAGGAGATGGCATAGTTTGCGATATACCTACTTATAATGAAGTGAATCTCCCGGGGGAAATAGCACTGACATAAAAAAATAATACAACGTAATATTAACGACTGCTCTTTAAATAAAAGGTAGTTTAGAGAGTTACGATAAACTCTAGTACAGTATAAATAACTTATCTTTTATTGTATTAGTTTGACATTATTTGTATGGAGCTTAGCTCAAACTTTAACTGATAGTAAGGTCAATGAGCGGTTGTTAAGATATAGGAATTGGCTATCAAACGAAATATCTTTCTAGTGTGAATGTTAATGAATACAATTACTAAAATAAAATGCTACTTTTTCGTTACATATAATTGGCAATAACTTAGGATTAGACTTAACTAAACATTTATAGTCTAAAACTATCCTATTAAATATTTCTCAAATATACGCATATAATACCTCCATACTAATAAAATAGATAACTAATAAAAATATACACTCCAAGCTATCCTTTGCTAAAGCATATAAATATAATATCCGGAAGAAAAAGCAATTAAGTCTACCACGAACAAATTACGGGAAAAAAACTTTGTTTGAAGGTGTGCAGTTATTTAATAAATTGCCAAATGTAGAAATGTAGAATATAAACTATTTTAATTTAAACTAAAAAACCTTTTATTAAAATAAATATAAATAATAAACCGCAACATATATCGACGACTGCATAGCACCGCATTAGTGTTAAGAATTATAGAGAGAGAGAGAGAGAGATAACACTTTATTGCACACCAAAATATACAATTACAAAAACAGACCATATTTACAATATTTTCTAGGCAATACAACAAGCGGCCTTATCACTCAAAGCGATCTCTTCCAGGCAACCTAAATTATATTGTATTAGTTAATAAAAATATTTTTAATCTCATTGTAAGTGAACTATATGTTTTTGTGGGAAATAAAGTTCTTTAAACCTATAAAGTCGCAGCGGAATGATAGTAGAAAAAATTGGCATTAGCAGAAATGGAAAAATGGCGCTAGCCGAAATAAATATTGAAAAGTTCCTATAATTTTAAACATTTATTTGCCACCAGTACGCCATTGGAATTAATAGAATACCAAAATTAGGTAAACCTACGATTGAGATAAAAGTTTCCGATGATTTTGACGACATAGTAGGTAATTGCAGAATTAGGCCCCAGGTGATTCGTGGAAGATACAAAGCATTGCGTGTTGAACTTACGACCTGCACATTCGGTCATGATTGTCGGTCGGTCAACAGCCGTGATGTAGCTAAAGCCACGCTTGAATAGCTTGGTCAAGGTAGCTGGGCGAGGCGGCGACTGATGCGAACCGCATTTGTACAGACCGGCGACATCGCCTCTTCTTTGCCGATCTATCGCTTCAATAGTTAATACAAACTTCCGCCTATTTATAACTGTATCAAACAAATCTTACCGTTTGCAGGCAAGTGGTGAGTGTATAGGTAGCAAGCACTTCCTGTATAGACTTTACCAGATAATAATCTCTCGACATCAAAAAATTGCAGTCCTCTGCTGGATGTAGGCCTCCCCAAGTTAGTACGTCACATTTAGCGCATCAATTTTGTAGTGAAATAGTTTATAAAATAGCCTGGTAATCATGGTGTATTGTTGTGTCCGTTGCATGTTTAAAAAACCATGCATTGGCGAACTATCAATTATTTTAACGGTAATCAAGATTCATTTTTGGAATTTAACGTTATCCGTGCAGGAACGGAGAAAGAATACAATTTCCTGCGGCTCGGCGGCCTGTCGTAAGAGGCGACAAAACAACCCACAGCCAGGTGGTAGGCACTTGCCCGACTGGATAGCTACCACCCCTGGTCTAGAGTATGTCGCCATAACAACCATGTGTTGTGTTCCGGTATTAGTGACCAGGTTCCAGGCTCCCTAAAGAGAGCAGCAGCGCATTCGTAGCACCTTTGGTGTTGCAAATGTCCATAGGCGATGGTAACCGCTGTCCATCAAGTGGGCCGTCTGCCTGTCTGCTGATCTCCTGCTATAAAAAAATAAATAAAAAAAATTGTAGATATTTATTGATTATTAGATCTTTGTATTATATAACACGTTTGTTAAAACTGTACAAATGTAAGACAGGTTCAAAAACTTCGAATCCATTTTTCATATCGAAATCTATATAGTAATAAAAATGTGAATATTTAATTAATTATTTAAATTAATTTATTAATGGAGAAGAACAAATTTGAGTTTGTTTCCTCCTTCTTCGCGGCTTCGGAAATGAAATTAAAGAATGTAAGTAAATAAACCAATTATATGAAATTGCGACTCAAGCGTTGTTCGAAATATTACGTGACCGAAGCCGCAAGCTTTAGTTTGAAATTAAATTGTAATCATCATTATATATAGGCACTTTATTATGAAAACATAAGTACATCCAAACTAAACAATCACGGTAAGTCTTGAAAAGATTGTCTCTCTTTGTTTTTACACATAGTTATATCCATTGGAGCAAATTTCAAGACTGATTATAATTACAACAGCATATGAAAAATTCAGACAAAAAAATTCATTCGTTACAAGCATTAAGTTCTTTGCTCTCTATAAAAAATATTCTGTAAGTTCGGATATCCATGCCACAGTCAGAAGTAAATGTAACTGAATATTTCTCTGATTTATCACCAACTGGCACTGTGACTGGTAATGGTAGAATAGCTCCTGTATGCTGAGCCAGAGTAACACGGTCCAGTCTTGGTAGAAGAACTCGGGAAGTTATCCGATATGTTGTCTCGCTACGTAAAATATGATGTACTTCACTTATATTGGAACCACCTTCTAACAGTAACATGCCTAATATTATTTTGCCAGTCGTAGTTTCTGAAAAGAAGAATTAAGTATTTCTAGAAATCAACAATACCCATTCAAATACGAATTATACAATTTGGGATAAAGCTGTTTTCATATTGATTTATTTATTACAATTAATTAATCATAACAGAATATTTAAATTTATACAATAAATAGCTTTTGCCCGCGAAATCGCCTGCCGTAATATTATCCCACGAAGACCGTTTATTTTGCCGAGATAAAAAGTAATGTAGTTACAATTCAAGAATTCCAGATTATATCTATCTCTGTGCCTAAATTTCATCTAGATCCGTTCAGCCGTTCTGGCATGATTGAACAACAAGCATTCATATAGAAGTATAATACAAATGTCGACCTAAAAAAACATAATTTTAATATGTTTATGTTTTAGGTTGTTGTGAAACTTAAGATTTTATTGTGAAAAGATACCTCTTTGCATTCGATGGATGCCGAGCTAGAACCAATGTGAGTGAAAATAAATGAAAAGTTCTATGTCTATATATTTTAAACAAATTCATTACACATATAAAATATCAAACCGATAGGAAAGACAGAAGATTAAAAATCACATACCAATTAATTCATCAAATATATCCATCATTGCATCACTTGCATGTTCGAGCAGAGAGTAACGCATGGCCTTGAGCATGAGCTCGTTACGGTGAGGAATCATAAGGATAGTAGTCCTATAACATTCGCAGGCTTCTCCACAGCTACAGGGATCCATAGGCCAGCTTTGAACTGTTGCTTGCAGGGTATCTATAGCTAGATCCCAACGAGGCTGTGAAGTTACTCTCACAAAAAATTCTCCAATTTCACTTCTAAACCATATCCACGAGTTTCCTACTTGAGTACTTAAGCATATCATTTGTAAATATAATTTGTGCTCCTGAACTTCTTGGCCACTTTCTTTCGGTATTCCACTCAAAATTATTTCTTTGTCAATGAGGTTAAGTCGTCGGATATAAAATTTAGGTTTATCAATTTCTGCATTAAAATCAACAGGAATCGAAGGTTCATTATCTGTTAGGTACACACTAAATGTGGCTGAAATTGCAAAAGGTGAGGAGACGAGGACATCTACTTTATTAGGACGATATAATGGTCCTGTAACTCTACACTTTCGTAAAGGATTAAGCGATCCTACATGACCGTTTAACAAAAATACTATGTACGTATCAAATATTCTTGTCTTATTGTAACCATGAACTAAAAGTATGCAACTATCTTCATCAGTGAAGTTAGCTGTATATTTGACACTTAAAAACATCCTTTTACCACTATCCCCCGCTGGAGCTTTATCAACAACAAAGTTGTTTCTGTTGTTATTTAAAATTATATAGTTGAATACAAGCGATTCTTGGATAGTTGGACTGATAGACAATTGTCTAGTAGAACTTCTTAAAAGCGGCGGTGTAAATTTAATTGTGTCTTTTGGTTTAAACATTGGTAATGCAACATATAAGTGCACAGAGAGGAAAAGCATTTGCATAAAATTCGGTTCTAAGAAATCCTTACTATTCACAGGAAAGTAGAGTCTTAAAAGATTAAAAGCTTCAATATTTAAACAGGCATTGTTTATAATACCACCTTCTGGGTCTGTCTCATCAACTTCGCAAAATATTGCATAATGTTGTTGCATAAAGGGACAGTAAGTCAATATGGCTGAAGCTATAGCAATACCACTTGAAAGACCTGTAGTTATGTTATCTATCGATTTCACTGGTTTGCTTTTGTCAAATAGAGTTTTGTGTTGTATTAGTATTTGTTCATTGTACCATTCAATCAAAACTTTGATAATATCTCTTGGCTGTGAGCTTACACATACGCATTCAAAAAAACAACTATCCATTACAAAAACTTTGTAGCTTTGTAAAATAAAATCTATCCAGCTTTGCTTAGTTAGTCTGTTAAATAAATTAACGTCTGCTACCAGTTCTTGCGTGAGTATAATGTTAGCATTACATTTCTGTGCAACGTTATCAGCATAAATAACAAATTGATCGTAACTAAGTAAAAATTTTGCTTGTAGAACCCATAAATCAGCTCCACGAGAACGTAATAAATTGATTATTTCCCTATATGTATCATGAATTTCTTTTACGCATTTAAATGATTCGTCAACCCCATGAACTCTGAAAATAAAATATAAACTCTTAAAACGATCAACAAAATTGTAATATTCAAAAATGGACAATACTTACGATATTTTTCGAATATGTTTCATAAGAGGTCCAGATATTCTTCTTAAAAAATTTAAATAGCCGACATTTATTCCTTTTGCCTTAGTACTGCCGGGAGGCGAAGATATCACAGAAGATATTGCGTGAAAAGTATCAGGAATTACTGGATACAAATCTCTACGAAAGCCTTGTTGAAACATCCACTTTTCCAAAAACTTAGAACATTGTTCCATGTAATGATAAAATTCACTTTGAGTGTTTAATGGAAAGTAAGGATATGAATTTTCCTCAGGTGTCACTACCCTATCGCAATGTAATGTAAGCGCGCAGTATGTAAAGCAGAAACTGACCTCGACCTCACAGCATGAGCCGCATTCATGATTAAAGCAAAGTGTCATATTTCTTGCGTAAGTTATTTGACAACAAACTTTTATCGCCACTGTAACTATAGTATGAAGTTCTTCGTTTTCTTGTTGTACTTTGCAATCAATAAATTTTGCAATCAAATTAGTCTCTTCTTTAGATGAACAAGTAAATGAATCTGTGCTAGATTCCGTTTCTATTTTGAGAGTTATCATACGGATGATTTCGGTTCCAACGTAACTAGGTGGAAAGATTAGCCTATACAAACTTGGGATCATTGCTGGTGTTTGACGTTTCCCCAAAAATGTTAAATTGTAATAAGGAATACTCATATTCTTGTCTAGAAACAACAAAGCAGTAGATATAAATCTACCGTGTCCTTTAGGATGGAATTTTATTGTGAATGTTGCAGCTGAACGGCGATCTAACTCAAATTTGATATAATTTTCATTTATTATTGATTCATTGTATTCTGTGCGAAGATCCAATGTGAAGTTTGGAGATAGTTTATTGGTCAATATGGAAACATATAAGTAATATTTCGATACGTTTGTCATAGTAAATTCGATACTGTTATTTCCGAGTGGTGTGTATTCAATTTCAAATTTGTCTACGGATAGATGTATCCAGGGTACAGTTATTACTCCCATAATTTTACAATAGCTTATGTCTTTATTAACAGTTTTTAATTTTACCTTTGGATTATTTTCATAAGACCTGAAACATAATGACAGTCCCTTATTAAACAATGTCTGCAAAGAAAGTATTACAAATGAACAAATATATACGAACTTACTGCTCATATTGCCCTATATAATGTTGGAGCTCTGTGGAGCAAGAGTTCTGATCAGGGGGTCCTAGTAGTCCGTTTACTTTAAATGGTATATACATCTCATATTCTCTCCGAAATATGTCACACACTTTGACGAAAACAGTTTTCGATTGACCACCATCTATGCTAAATTTAAAAACTCTTTGCTTTTCATTCCCTACAGCTACGTAAACATCAAAAATATTCTCATCTCCTGTTTGTAGGACATCTATTTCACTTTTAAGGGTACTTGAATTTTGAAATGTAACTGGAACATAAGTTATCATGTGACAAGGCACACGCGACATATATATATTTTTTGGGTGAATTAATATTTTAGGCTCAACTATATTACCGCTAATTGGCAAAATAACATTTTCTTTGTTATTGATTTTTACAAAAATATCAAAAGCAAATTCCAAGACACATGCTATTTTTACAATAATTTCAAAGGTAATGATCATTTTTGGTCGTATGGTCCCAAACATGGGCTCTATTCTTAAACCAGGAATTAGTGGCTCTACTACATGAAAAATAGCAATTTCTCTTGAAGAGTTCTCTAATTTTACTCTTTCTTTCGTTTCTAAATTAAGGGCAATATCTTTAAACATAACAGCAGACTGGAGGAATTTTATAGACAATTTTCTTGTCATTATATTTAGTTCAATTGGTACTACTTTAATTGTCTTACTCTGAGACACAAAATCAACTTCGTGTGTTTTTGTTTTCGATGGTTTGCATACATAAATTACGTCACAGATCTTACAAGTATGGCTAGGTACTGAACCGGAAATGGGGAGGATATCGAAAGGAATATCGGGACATAATTCTTCCCATTTGAAATCCATTGGTATATTAAAGTAATTATAAATGCGGATAGGAACGGATGTTACGAAGCTTTCTGTTGTGACCATGCCGAATTTTAAATTTTTCTCTTGGACCATCAGTGTTGGATTACCCACTTGAAGTGTGTACGGATGTTTTCTTCTATATGTGTTATCTATAGTGTATTCAAAGGTTCCTGTGTAATTTCCTTCTACAAAACCCCAACAAAATATTTTCAGTTTTAAATCCGTCTTTGATTTCATTCTTAAAGTATAAGAAGTCAATTTATCTTGAGTGTATAAACAGCAGGCGTCTTCATACAGTTTTATAGTTACATCGTACTTTGTCTTGTTTATAATAGTCAAATCGAGTTCTCCATAAGTCATGAGTCCAACTCTACCAAAGTTTAATGAAAACGGTAGAAATAAAATGTTACTCAAACTATATGTATCAATTTTTTCCTGAATAGTTTTACAGAAACCCTCAGGTATTATTTTCGGTTTTAATGATTCGATTGAGCAGCACTTTTCTTTCCTTGTGCTAAATCTTTCAAAAATAGGTTTTTTAGCGAATGACGATTTGCATATTTGTAAATGATTAAATGCTGCCTTTTTTCTACGTCTATGTAACTCTACTTCATTACCTATATATGTATATCTGGGATCCTGCTCTTGCAATTTATGAAGAGATTCCACGTGTATTTCTTTACGAATTTTGCTATAAATTACATTTACTTGACATGGCATGAGGTAAGTTAAATGATTGGTTTCAGTGCTTTCATCAAATAGATCGCGTGGATTTCTTACATTGAACGCAAGAGTATTATCAACTATCAGACAAGTCGGTTTAATTGTGACGCGTAACTGTTTAGACGAATTTGGATAAATGGTAAAGTTTGGAGGAGTTACTTCAAATCCAGTCACGCGAATATAACTAACTTTGGCCGCAATAAACCTTGATTCATTTCGTAGCCGCACATATTTCGTGACAGAAGTATTCATATAGACATCACCAAAATCTACTTTATTTGGACGATGAGTTATTTTGCTGTATTCATATTGCCCGCTAATGTAATATCGGCCAATTTCTGAGTGTAGTTCATTATTGCAGCAGCGGATACCATCGATTTTAATCACCCGTAAATCAATTACAAATCGGTTATCTGCGTTTTTAATGCGTTTTGCCTTAGAAATGCATTCATTTTTTGGCTTAAAGGTAATTTGTATAGTATGATTATCCACTTGCACAATTTCAAACGCTCTATGAGAGGCAGACTTTTCGCGAGCTTCCTCAAATTTCTGCAAAGGAGAAATGGAAAATGTATTTACTAGTTCCACCTAGAACAAATACCTACGTCTTCATGCTAATCTAGTAAACAAGCATGTCTTCATGGTAACCTGTATTATTTAACAAACAAACACAGTCGCTCTTATAAGATTAGATACTAAATGTAATGTAATGGTCTTAGACGATTAAAAGTACCTATAAATGGACCCTACATAAACAAGAACGTCAAATAAGTCTCAGGTTGTGGTCTCACAACTACATTTGGACTGCCAATTTTAACGCCTGTATAATAAAATAAGGCTGAGTCTATTAATACGGGTACTGTACGAACAATTTATAATTATTAATAGGAGTACTGAAAATGTTCTTAAAAAGGCTCGGCCAAAAAAAAAACCTAACCTAACCTAATTAAAGATTGAAAATAAGTATTTTACGAAGTTCTTCCAATCCATACAAGAGCAGTACGCAAATACTCGCGTATACTTTGTAGTAACATATAAGCAGATCTTGTTCCGTAATGTACAGCGCCAATACACATAGGGACTAATCGTGTATGTGTCGGAAAATTATTTTTGGGTGGTTATAAAAAAAATAACCACGAAGCTAAGGTGGGTGCGAAGCGAAGCGGAGCGTCGCCTTAGCCTTCTAACCTATATTAAAAATGTTCCGATTTGTTCATAATAAATAAATGTGCCGTGTATCTATACCCCATCCTCATTTTAGAATTTATTTATTTATTTTTATTTTCATATTTTCAATAGTTCTTTAAAACATGTCATTAAAAAAAAACCTAACCTAACCTAATTAAAAAACAAGCTAATCATCCAATTCATTCTTAATAATTAAAAAAAAAATTGAATGACTGTACGAATAAATATAATTTATTCGTCCAGTACCCGTACAAATAGTCACATCGATAAAATAATGTGGGTATCCGTATATGTCTATAACATCTGTATATTTAGTTATTTTCAAGAGCTCTATTTCTCACCCACAAGATTCCGTCATATGTAGTTTTAAGATATGCGGACGTATTAAGATCAACTTCAACGTCGAGGTTTTGTACTGTCGATAAGTTTACGAATGATATGGAAATTCCACTACTTTAAATCTTTTAAAGATATTGTCCGGATTATATTGATCACATGCCATTTCTTTTCTATTTCGTTCAAATAAAAAATAATAATACAAATATTACAAAAACCACAAAATCCATAATATTATACAAATGACTAAAGACATTGTCAGATTGGCTGTATCGGTTTGTCATTTGAAATTTTCACAAATAACTTCGAAGAGGTTAAACTGAGACATGGACCACACTTAAATTTTTATGTTGACTTCAAAAAGCAAGAGGTAATCAATTTGTTGTCTGCTTTGTATGTTTGTTACTCGATTTCTTTGTCAATGGATCGATTTAATTTGTTTTATTTGTTGTTTTACTTGGCACCTACTTACTACGAGATATTTATTAAAAAATATTAAAATTTTATTATAGCTGCTTAGTATGAAGTCCGTTTCGTTTAAAAAATATAAAAAAACTTATTTGCAGTAAATCAAATTATTTCAAATATCGTTAGAGTCGTTACGTAGGTATCTGCGTTATAATATCAGAATATCATTTCTTCGTTGTGATGCTAGATGACTAGAAACGCAATACCCCCGCGAATGGGATAACGTGCTAGAGTAATATTGTAGATGGATGTAAGTACCCGGGGTGTGTCGTACGACTCTGGCAAATTAGTTCGGGGCGGGGGAGCCCCGCTCGCCGCTTCAACCCCCTCTTCACTCTGCCGGGGTTTATCAGATTCAGGGGGCAAAAAATGACTTCTCAATGGGAGGCAGGAGGGCGGCGCGCGGCAAGCGTGTGGCGGCGAGGGGCGGACTTGGGCGGCGCCGCCACGTGGGCTAGGCTCTATTGCGTCGCGGCGCCGCGCCCGCTATTACAACCGCTCCCAAGTCCCGGCACAACACGGTTCTTCATCTATGACTATTCCTAAACTATGCACAGTACTGTTAATGGTGTTGTTATAACGATCATTATAGGATGTTAAGTTGTGAAATTCAATCTGAATGGTTTCGGTGGTCTTTTCGAACGTAGTGCTATATTCATGGATACTGGATACGGCGACTGTGTGTCAGAGTGTGAGGCACGTATCGAAGGTCCTATGGAAGCGGCACTCGATAATATGCATCCTCTCGACCCGCCTCCTCCTGATGTTCTTTTGGCTTTACTGGCCAGAAATAAGGCCCTTGAAGGTTAGTTCGAAAACAAGACACTATATTGTAGCACAAAACTCTGTTGTAAATTAAGCTTCCTTGAATAAATAAATTAATGCAAAAGAAATTAAAATTTACTAATAATTATACAATTTTCTACTAAAAACTTCATGTAGTTTTAGAATGTAGAGCATAGAATGTCGACTAAGAGCTAGGTGACGACAGCGTTCGTCTATTATCTCTAACCCCTCTATCACATTAATGCTAGACGCACACTGCCTATTCCCGCGAGAAAAATGGGCAGCGTGCGTACGCTGTAAAACACAACCCTCGTCCTGCTACTACTGTCGCTGCCCGTCGCTATAATACCTTTGTTGGCCATTACTGTGTGGAAATGAAAGGTAAGGTAGCGCTAGCGCGATTGAATATTTACATACAGCTCTGATGCTCACCTACCGCAAAGCGTCTGGAGATTATAATATTTTGAGAATTATTTGGCACGGACTTGGGGAGGTTTACATCCAGCAGTTGACTGCGATGGCTCACGACGACGATGACAAGAATTATTTTCAGCAGTAACGAAGGCGCTGAATTTAGACATGGCATAACATTTATTCAATCATTTTGGCTCAGTACAGTGTCTTCTCTTTCCACAATCTTCTAGGTTAATGAAAAATGTTTGCATAATTGCTTCTGCGGGGCCGGCAGCACATTTCAGCACCTCTGGCGTTGTCTATCAAATGTCTATAGGGATGGTAACCAGTTTCTATCATGTGAGCCGTCAGCGGCCGGTCAGCCTCTCTGCTGTTCTTTAGCAATTCAAAACTAAGAAGTATAGTTTTTGCGTTCTTACTGGGTTTATGTGCACACTACCAATTGGTTTTTCCGAATGTTGCATATATAGTAAAGCATATTGCATATTTGAAAACCATTGTAGCATATTGACTAAGGCACCAGCATCTCCTTTCAGTAACATGGTTCCGAATTCTAAGCAGGCAACTTTTTAACCTGATGTTGTATACGATTACAATCATCACCTGACGATGAGGAGGATAATATCGTGAAAAAATCTACAGATCAATGGGTAAAATTCGCTAATCTGCCTTGAATAGGTGTGGCGGGTATACTGCCACCTCGCCTAAAATACTGAGCCTTATACACGCAATGAATAAGAGAAAAAAAAGAAAAAGCCTAGTATCAGCGCAAAGCGAAGGCGACCATTGGTAATTTTTGATTAAAATATTATATAATATTATAATTTATTTAATTATTTGTCACTTAAAAAGTTGTTTGTGGGAAATAAAAAAGTGACATATTGTGGGAATGTGTGGATTTGAAAGAACTGCCGACGAAAAATTTAGGGATTTAATTAGTAAAATGGTTTGTCAGATTGCCTTATAGATTCTTGGTACGCATTATAAGAAAAACAGCACTGCCCTACTAATTGCACTTGCAGCTAATTTTTGGGGTTTTCCCTTTTTGTAGAAATGGTATCCCAAGGCGATAATCTATACATACAGCTTGGTTTTTCCTTGTTTCTTAGATAGGTATACTAAATATTTAATTAACATGCACATGTTGTTTAGGTATCTAACAATATTTTTACCGCGGTTTTCTCGAAATTGCCATTTTGGAAGTAATCCGTTTGCTATAAGGAAACGCGGCGGACCTTTTTTTAATGAGTTCAGCAGACAGGTAGACAGTCCACCTGATGTAAAGCGGTTACCATTTACTATGGATATTTTTAATACTTAAGGTGCTACCAATGTCTTGACGCACTCTAAAGGGAGATTGAAAACTGTTCACTACTGTCGGAACACAACTCAAGGTTGTTATAGTGGCATAGCCTAGATAGACCCGGGATGGTAGCTATCTAGGCGGGCGAATTGTATTCTGTCTTCGTTCTTCCACTGATAAAAAACCTGAAAGAATGAGCATTGCTGGCTTGGATTATACTGTATTTTTTATTTAAATGGTACAGTGCTACATATAATTCAACAATTGTTAAAAGGGCAGACACGTTCGGTTTGTTGAAGGCCGACGCTCGTGCCACCGTCGACACGCGCCCGTCCATGAGGCGTCTATTAACCATTCTTTCTATGGGTTTACGTCACACACCCCATAGGGTTTCGTATAATCATGTTAAGTGCTTTTTTACAAGTACCTAAACGGGAGTGGCGATGGCGTTAACACCAAACACAGACAAACAAGCGCTAGTAATAAACGTTGTTCCAATTAACAGATTACTATTTGACATTAACAAACTTATGTCACTTATGTGAATATTGACAGCTTATAAATTAAAAAATATGTCAAGTGTGCCTATTGGTTGATAAACATGCGAGCAAGCACGCGAAGTTATGGGTCGACGACTTTCTTTGTTTTTGAAAGTTCGTGTAATTCGGTGACAAATGAGATAAAATTATTTTATGCAGATAGAGTAAACGGTAAAAGCAAATATGCCTACTTACTTTTTTATGATAACACGATCAGACCTTATATAAAATTACATAATTTTGACTAATAGGAATAAACATTCACACGATATCTTGTTAAGAACATTAACACTACTGTTTTTTCCCTTTCTTTTTCTTTTCTTCTTTCACGTTTTCTCTTGACGTAATTTTTAGTTAGTCAAGGTATGTATATTTAATTAGGATATTTTATCTTTTATTTTGGTTTATTTTATATTCATTCTTTTGCCTTTTTTATTTTCATAACTTAATCTATTTCAATGTTTTCTTATATTTTCTACACATTTTACTTTTATATAACTTATTCTAAAAAATAGGTTCTTTACAGACATTTAAGTCGTATTAGGTTACCTACACAATATATTTATGTATAGTATGAAATGTATAGAAATGAAGTCGTAGGTAGCTCCCAATTATAACTAAATGGTTTCGTAATACACCGATTTTTATGGGCCTTTATTATTTTCCACCCATTCAATACGACTTAAAGCCTATGATTACAGAGGGCAGGGAGTTTATCCAGCGCGCGGCGAAAGCGTTCATGGCGCGTGCTATGCTGGTTGTTATACCTTGTAATCACTTTGATAAATATATAAATTAAACATAGTTTGTATTGTATTAATATTCAATAAGAACTCCTTTTGTAAAATTCATAAACATTACAAACATTTTTTCTTCGTTGCTTCACGCAAAGATGGCACAGTATAATCTTTTATATTAGGACGCGAAAAGTGCGGTTCTGTAGTTATTTTGGAAAAAAGGCAACATTTTATAATTGGACAGATAAAATGTTAATTTACTATTACATAAAATATAATAAATAAACATATTCTAATTAGCCTTTTCGGGTTCCGTGGCTAAAGACCGAGGGACCATGAGCCTCTACAAAGAGTTATCAACCATTCATAGATTCTTTAGGTGACCACATCGGTGGTAGCTATCTCGGGGAATGGAATACTATCTAAATCAGTAAACGTAACGTAGTCAGCCTTCTGGATTTCTATACCCATAGAAGACAATGACCTAAGCTCAGTATTCTATTTCTTATTGTATGAAATGAGGAAAGCCATTACCATCACTTATGGACATTTGTAACACATGTAGCTGCTGTCAATTTGCTTCCACTTTGTAAACAAATACTGGAACCTGGCCACTAATGTCGGAACAAAACTCGAGGAGGTTATGGCGGCAAACTTTATCAGAGGTGGTAACCATGCAGGCGGGAAGATACCCTACCTCCTGGCTATGGGTTGTTTCGTCGCTTCTTACGACAGGCCACCTAGCCGCAGGAAATTGTATTCTTTCTCCATCCCTGCATGGATAACAATATAGTACTGTCTTATAGATTTATAACTAATACATATTAATAAATCAGATTTACTATGCTTTTCTGTATTGTGTATTAGTTAATATTTTTTTGGGCGTAATTTCAAGTGGTTTGTAATACAATATAAGCAATGTTTTTTTTGTTTAGTAAAGTTAAGACAATAATATTATTTTTAAAATAAAATTCATAGGTATTTATAGTTACTGATTAAATAAAAAAGACATTCAAGAAACGCTTGATGACAATATTATGTGTGTTGTAAATATTTGATATACAAAAAACGACAAAAAATGATAGGAAAGTGAATACAAACTTCAAAGTACGACAGTAAATTTATTTCCTTTCACATTCTCCTGTGGTTATGTGGGGTCGGCACAATGTCTTTTCCTTCTGTACTCCTCTATTCTTACATATGTACGTCCTCTGTTACACCACAAATCATCATATCTTCCTTCACAAAATCCATCCATGTCTTTTTGGTCTATCTTTACATTTGCACCCATCTTGTAGTTTGTCATTTTTTTGTCAATTGACTGCCATCCCTCCTCATTACATGCCATATATTAGTCTTCTTCCTATCAAATTTTTAATCACAGGTTCAACTTTCAAAGATCTTATGTTCTAATCTAACGGTACATATAGCCACAATATTTGCTACTACGGAACTTTTCATTGTGAATCGATTGTCATACACTCAGTTTATTTTTGTTTTATCGTAATTAACTTAATATTGTTAAGAGATTTATAAGAAACTCTTTGATACCACCCGTGTGGCAATGCAGCCAGCGTTCTGGGCACGCTTCCCTCTGGCAGCGATTTGTTACATTCTTTGTATTAATTTATTTATAATTTAGTTTATTTTTAAGTATTTAGTTAAGTTATTCCCAAACTTAAGTCTTGAATTGTTTATGCGTTGATGTTAAATTTTAATCTACTTAATATTATTATTTTGGATTTAATAGTTGTGGGAAAAAATGGGTAAATGTTTACAAAGTGTTTTAACAGAAAGCGGAAGGAATGTGGAGATGTCTCCTATTATATTATCGCATTAAAAGCGGAAGTGGGCACGTGGCGACGCGTGCGAAGCGAATCGCCTACTTCCGGTTGGCGATGCAACCACTGTGAGACATTTTCACACTTTTGTTTGATTTTTAATTAATAATTTTACACAAGCTTGTATAAGCTTGCTCTGTATGTATGTAGTGGAATCTATCAACCCAATTTACATTGACAGAGAACTCTGACCATTGGGAAATTTCACACGAATTAAGCACTGATGACAATACAATCATTTCGTAACTTTGTACTAAGTGCTGACCAGGATTATTGGGATAAAAATAACTAATTTTATATATTAGACGTACACCATCCACAGAACGACAGTAAATATCGTGCTTTATCGAAATTAGAACCTTCTTCTAATTACTATTGCAGTGATATATTTCATTTTTTAAAATAAAGTAATAATTATACTTACTTTTAACCGACAACGAAAAAAGGAGGAGGTTCTCAATTCGTCGGATCTTTTTTTTTTTGCTTTTTTTATGTATGTTCACGATTACTCCGTGATTTATAATCCGATTTACGTGATTCTTTTTGTTCGACGCGGAATAGCTGCATGTGGTCTCTAAAATTTGACATAGTTTGGCCCAGTAGTTTTCATTTTACGAACATTTTTTGTTCCCGTTTCTTGGACCTATATTTTTAAGAAGCGCGGCACCATTCGTAGGTCACCTATACATAGCTAGACACTAAAAGTAACAAAAAATAAATAAAAACTTCGTTTAAAACAACCGACTTCAAAACTATAAACTAAAATGTATAAATAACTTATTTCTAAAGCTATTATTATTAATATATATTATCTAAAACACCTTGAAGTCGTGCAAAGTAAAACATAAAAATTACTATATTTTAAAATTACTAAGCACCGACTTTAAGATGTTTTAGACAATATATATTAATAATAATAGCTTTAGAAATAAGTTATTTTATACATTTTAGTTTTTGAAGTCGGTTTTTTTAAACGAAGTTTTTATTTTTTTGTTACATAATTTCGATACAAGAATAAAGTTATGAAAAAAGCGTGATACTTACCTATGTATATTTTTTATTACTGATTATAAAAATGTAGTAAGAAGTATATCCACTTTTTTGCAATAAAAAAAATTGTGACGGTGATTTGGGCCTATTTATTATTCGTAATTTTTTGAGGTGTAGGATATTAACTGCATATTTTATTTTAATGTGAATATTTAATTAATATATTAGTTTTTATAAGATTATTTTTCAATAATTTTATTCTTGTTTTAAACTTATTAGAATCATTTCATTTTGATACTTGAATAAGAATACTTCCATTATTGTAATAATGAAAATGTATATATGTTTGCTATTAAAAGTGGTTTTTTAGTTTTCCTTTTTTAATTAAAGCCCAACGTTATGGTGCATACAGGGGCAAGCAGATGTTTGTATATATAGCCCCTTAAATCTGAATAATAATCATAAATTTTATTCAGTTTATTTAAAAAGCTTGCCTGATTAGTTTAAAGAATATGTTATAATAATTAGTCGACAAAACCAAGAGTAGATGCTGTAGTATACTGAGCGCTATATGGTCATAGATCGCTTCAGAGTTACGTTTTGGTGTCATGGTTTCCGGCACGGATCTTGATTGCTTGGCGGAATAATACGCATCTCTGTGCACATTGAGCGTAGCCAATGTGATGTTGTTTGTCATATTAACATAATATATCAATAATATTGTATTTTGTCGCTTTATTTCAAAGGGATAAAATTCATACTTCGAAAAGAACCAAAATTTCGCTGTGCGTAGGCAAGGTGACCGCTCAAAAAGAGTGGCGTCTAAAGTGAATTCTTAAACATAAATAACATAACACGGTATATCATACAAAACAATTGAAGGCAACAAATTTTATGATCCGCTGTAGTTTTGTGGGGGTTGGTGCAGTCATCATCCGCTCTGCAGGGGGCGACATCTGTCGTGCTATTACCCCTCGACTTACTGTCTACCATTAACTTACCTGAACCTACCTTGATAACTATTATAATGGTACACTTATTTAAAACTTTTAATAAACTATTTAGAGAACATTCATTAGTTAATTAAAATTCTTTTAAGATTAAATTTAAGTTTTTATGTGAATGACTTTTATGTCACTTGCAGAAAAGTCAAATGATTTTTTAAATGAAACTCGATGTAACGAAAAAGGGAAGATGAATACATAAACCTGTAGGACTAAACCTGCGAGAGAATGAGACATGAGTTTTACATTGTCCAGCACAGATTAGAGAGTCAGTAAGAACGACAATAAAACACAAGCCCAAATTGGAGCGAAATAAAACTGATAATAATATTTTTTAGACTAAAACAGTGGAAAATTGAAAGCGATACCTACTTAACAAGTTGATTTTAAGTGAAAATGATGAATATGGAGAAGAATTAGTCGTGAGTACATTCTCTGAAGTTTCACGTCTACTGTAGGTGAGATGCAAAGACGTTTTTTAATAACATAATGGCTTCTGAATTTTCATAGAACGTGATGAAACGTAAATTTGTAAAATACTATGGACGTAGGAATAAATGGCAAAGATTAGAGTCACGAATTAAAATATTTTTCATGAAGTAAAATAATATACATACATACCTTCACGCCAGGTCCTTTGCGGGATAGGCACGAACAACAGAGCGCCATTTAGGCTTATTCTTACACACCTCACTTGCTTCTTTGACATTCATAGTTCTTGTCATGCACGCTCGTCTGTTCTTAAGGCTCCTGACATAAAATAATATAAAACATAAATCAAAATAACTACAAAACGAGTTTGCAACTTTATTTATTTAATTGAAAATATTGTTGTAAGCCTACAAAACAGGCATCTCAGATAATAATATACGCCTGAATAGAATATGAAAAATCAAAATATTGTAGGTATTTTTAGGGTCTCCTTGATTACTCTAACATAAAGGGCTTCCCGAATAAAGCCCGCAGTGATCAGCTTTATCCCTTTGTTAGCATTTTAATCAATCAGAGAAACGCCACGCTGCTCAGATGTTGAGGCGGGTTTTGCTCCCGAAAAGAAACTTAATGACGGACGGTTTGACGAGTGTTATTGATTTATTCGTCTAAATAAATGCCTACTTGTCCTTTAACAAAAACTTTGGATTAGTGGGTAGGAATTGATTATATAAACTAAAAAATGACAAGACCACTCCTTCCATGCTCTCTTAATAACACACACAGTTATTGTGCAGGAAATAATACAATATCCTGCGGCCTGGCGGCCTGTCATACGAGGCGACAAGACAACCCACAGCCATATGCCCATCTAGACGGTGCCATCCCTGGTATAGAGTATGTCGTCATAAAACCCTTAATTAGCGGCCAGGTTCCAGTCCCCCTTTAGAGAGTGGCAGCACATTGGTAGCTAGCTTTCCATCCGATGGGCCGTCTACTCTGTAGAACTCACGAAGTAAAAAGAATAGAACGACATGTGCACATTGTTATGATGTTCATATTGTTACAATAACCACGTGCTAATAGTGTAGGAAAACGTCGTAAGTATCTCGGATCGCGAATATCGAAAAGCGCGAACGGTGTCGGGTATACCTTTCCCCTGGATTGGTGAAGCTCTGCTCTAGTAACGGGTGGTTTATGTAATAAAGCTAACATTATTTTATGTTAGATTTTATTTGACGCTTTATTAAAAAGTTAAGCAGCGACAGCATATTATTACAAAACGGTGGTACAACGTAAGACAAACAATGTGTTAAATTTTAACTTAATTTTTTAATGAATAACGTTATAAATATTCCAAAAATAACAGTACAATAAAGAATTGATTATCATATGCTAAGTAAGGATCAAAAATTCATAGTATCTGAAACCGAAATTAATAATTAATCTTGTTTTTTCGATTTGCTGTACCATATCCTAATTATTTATTCTGTTTTTCAGCAGAAATCATTAAATAAAACGCATATGACTATAAGTTTTAATATATTATATAGCCGGTATAGTGGACCAGTAATCGTATATTTAAGATAAAAAATTCAGATCTACTAATAAAAATGATTTCTATCAAAACAAAAAGAATCTCCCTACTTAATTCGTATTAAAATATTGTGGGTGCAGCGTATGGGGATGCCCGGAAGGGGAGTGCTTGTACTGCGGTTAATGATGAGGTAGCTGCTTTTTGACTCCTATTGATCGTATATTCACGCAAGCATATAATTAAGCCTTGGTTTGAATGGTCCTTCCTTTATACTAGGTAGTATACTATTCAGAATAACATATTGCCTTTGTTTTTGATCTTAATTATTTAATAATAATAAAGATATGAATTATTTAAATACAAGAGTTAATTAAATAAATCGATTACGTGCGTGACTAACCTTCATTGATTTTGTGATTTGACTATAAAATTCTAAAAAGGTATTAAAACACACAAAAAGTGTCCAATATTTCAAAAACTACTTCATTGATCATGTTCAACCGAATTTTTGTTCTATAGTTTGAAAGTTGATTTGGGCTAAGGGAGAATACATTTTACAACTTTGGATCATCATGATTTTTCAAAACCTGTTGAAAAATACATACATAGCCACGTAAAAAAGAAAAAAATTCGACAGTCGTTTACGTATTTAGTCGACCACCAACTTTACTTTGAAGGTTTCACGACTTTGCTTCACCATTGCGTAGCGGCAAATATATTCGTTTCAGACTTTTTGTCATATGGACCTAGTAGCTTTGAGAAAAATTTATATGAAAAACCGATAGAAACGATTATTCTATAAGGGTACTGTTGTTATCATAAAGGCTAACGATCCCCAAAAATGAACAAATAAGCTTTTTTAAAAAGGTTTTTAAATACAAGATTTTGAGATCCTAGATATCATAATAGCAGAGTGTTAGCCAAGACAAGTAAAACGAGTCCAAACACGACGGGTCTATCTTATTTAGTACAGGAGTTCCTATGGCCACCTTTCGACTCTATCATCAGATCAGCTCCATGATACCATATTATTGCATTGTCACATATTGTGCAAAATTTCAGCTCAATCGGAAACTGGCAAGGTAGAGAAATTTAACTTGCAAGAGTTGTAAGATTCCACCCGAACTTACATACATACTTACATACATACATACATACATAGCTTGTAATAAATATAATTTAAAGATGAAAGTAAATAAGCGCACTTAATTTTGGTGTTTTATGACGGATTCCTATATCTCACTATTCATTCACTGGACTTACCATCGGTTGACTTTTGACATTATTTGTAAGGAGCTTATGTCAGATTTTAACAGGGAAGGAAAATGCACGGTTGGAAACATAGGAAACGGCACCGGCCATTAATCTAATCCACCACTAGTCATACAATTCTGATAAAGGCGTGACTGAGATCACATATACTTGTTTGTTGGATCAAAAATAATTTAAAGCTTAACTAATTCTCTTAAAAACTTGTTTTAATTACTATGAGCAACATTGATCAACAAAACCAATATCTAATTGAATAATTATGTTTTAAGAGTCTATAAACACGTTTTACATCATTTTAACCATAAACAGCGTGCGCCAATGCATCTTCGTGCAAGACATTGGAATTTATAACTTTCAAATTTTCCCAGCATTATATCATTATGGCATAACGCTATTGGCGTCTATTGTTTTTTATTAAAACATTCTATCCGCCATGATTAACAATGTTTAGACTGACTATAATCCGTGAAAAAGGTAGCTCAAATATTAAATTCTTCACCGCAAATCATTTTTCTTTCCTTTGTTGACTAGGTATATGTATAAACTCCCAGAAACATTTGAAACAACGTATTATTGTTTAAAATAATTCTTGGACAAAGTTAGCCAAAAATTTAAAGATTAAAAAAGTTATTTTTAATTTCATAAAAATAAAGTATCAAAACTTAGTAAGCTTCCGCCGATCAGCTGTAACATGTTTGTATTAATTGTTTTGTAAGCTTTTTATCTATCCATGTACTGTGCCTTTAAAATATGTAAAAACAAGTTACGAGCAAAGTTATCGAAAATCCAAAAGCTAGCAATACATTAATATTTACAAACTTAGATTAATAAAAACTTAAAACCGCTACCAGCATTTGACAAGGACCACTTCTTAATCTAGAATGTACCTGTATAAATGGTAGATAAATCAAAATCGCCTGCTCATTCTCTGTTTGCGACGACTAGAGATATTACTAAAGAACAAAACCATAAATTGATTCTAGTAATGTCTAGCAAAAGAAGTGGAATTAACTAGGCTATACATTATGCTACTGCCTCATTTGGGATCATATTATAGCTATTAACCGTTTGACGCGGATGTGGCGTTAGGCTTAACGCGTTTTTGTTGACGTTGTATTTTGACAGATAACTTATGCATGTATTGTCGTCACTTTGAACGCTATTATATAATAAGATAAATTTCGCCACAAACAATAACTATAGCAGTATCGCAGGTGAAGTCCGAGCAAATTAGGATAGTCATACATAATATTCTCCATCCATGGTATCCGCCTAACTTCATAAAGAGTAACTGAGGGGTGGAATGTCTCAAATTAATCAGATTAATCGCAACTGTTCCTCCTTCTTGCTGTAGAGCGATTAATAAGGCCCATGAAGTTACCTGAAATGGGGCAGTAAAGAGAAAATTAGGGAGATAGCCGACCTCGGCTGCTCATTATAGCACTGTATTAAAAGCATCCGCCCTTCTGCTTGAATATGCATTTTTACGAGCGCCCAGGTCTAACGCTCGTGCATGTTTGATGTGAGCGAACAATCTCGGCGCACGCCACCCCCATAGGACCACCCTTACACCTGTGCGCCGTGAATATCTCGAGTTTACTAACGGCCGCACACAAGAACACCTAAAGAGATATATATATACGAGTATAACAAATAATAATTACTGAAATAAAGGAAAGAAAACATTTTTTTACTTTTTAAAGGAGACACGCATATATAAATAAATAGATGAGACCCGTATAAGAAAAATGTTAGTCTGTAATGCATTGACAAAGTACTGGCGGTCTTATCGCTTGAAACGATCTTTTTCGGGCAATTTAAGTTAAAGAACATTTTGAGCAAAACTATCACCAGTTCTGCTGGTACAGTTCTGCTTAAGTGTTTCACAAATTGATGTTATCTTAGCTAAGAGGTGGTACCCGCTAATCCACATTGACACTTTGTGAATGTGGATAAGCGGGTTTCACACATCGGTTATCTGGATACGCAAGTATACTCACGTCGTACAGAGAGCATGTAATAATTGGAACATCACGTACTTTAGATCACAAAACTACCCAAGCGGTATGTGCTCCTCAGCCTGGATTCGAACCCAAATCATTGTAATGAGATTCAGATGTTTGAACCACCGTAAGTTACCATTGATATTTTCAAAACAAGCAAAACATAATTTATATTATTGCTGTCATACCCAGAGTATATTTATAGTACCTACTCGTGATTTTCGTCGTACATAATTGTAAATATATGATTTTTTTATTTGTTATTCTGATAAGATATC
Source organism: Dendrolimus punctatus (assembly GCA_012273795.1). Classification (NCBI taxonomy): domain Eukaryota; kingdom Metazoa; phylum Arthropoda; class Insecta; order Lepidoptera; family Lasiocampidae; genus Dendrolimus; species Dendrolimus punctatus. The sequence continues at coordinate 9,461,489 of CM022536.1, forward strand.
CTTGTGCAATGTAATAATTATATCAAATTAAATTTCATGTTTTATTTCATAAAAAAAATAATTTATCAGTCCGCTTTAGATTTATTATATTTATAATGCACATGGAATTTCCTGGTGGTTTTATTCGAAATTTATATTACCAATATTACTTACTAAATACATTCTACAATACGGTACTTGCCTTGATAAGTGTTATTAGCGCTAAACAAATAGAAATAGAAAATATATGGGAATAACATATCGTTATGCTAAGCATTATGTCATTCCCTACATTTTCATTCTATTCGTTTACCGCTAATGCTACTTGTCTACAGGGCATGTAAGAAAGGATGATAATAAAATTAAAAAAAAAAATTCATACAATTCGTTATTCAAAGCACGGACACTTAAGTATGTAAGTCATATTTTTATTATAACTGTAACTCTATGAATGTTATACGTGACTGTCGCTAGGCTTATGTGTATTGCAGTAGGGCGGGGAGCGCAATATAGGGGGTACAGAGGGAAGGATTTAGGGTGTTCTGTAATCAAGAAGAGTACCCGTCCCCAGGCACCGCTGCCCCCCGTCCCACTCCCCAGTAAACTACCTCGAGGGCAATGCCTCAAAACCTTTATTGACGTACTGTTCTGCAAAGAAATATTTTTACATTTTTCTTTGTTGATATGAAAAGTCAACTTTAAGATGATGCCGGGATGCCGAAAAGAAAGTATTTTGTAGCACAAATATATATGTAACTAGAAAAAGTACGCGGCTTCGTAAGTGTAATCTACCGTTTTAATACAAACTGTGTCGGAAGAAGCAAATTTTTCTGAATCTGAGCAACTACAAACCGCTCCCGGCCAAATTTCCGCGGGATTCCCGGGATTAAAAATATTACATATATTACATAAAATTGCTATCGATTAGTAAAAATCACATTGGGTTTCGATTGTTTTTAAGCTGGCCATTTCAAATCAATTCTAGAAAATTTCCCGCAGGATTTCCAGGATAAAAAAAGCGCAGTTTTTAAGTCTAAGAATTTGCTGCTGATCAGCAGAAACTGCATCGAAATCGGCTTAGTAGTTTTCATGTGAATTCTGTACAAGCACAAACTGCCAACAGAAAATAAATTTAAAAAAGTGGCATCGTGTTCTTCGTCGTTTATATATAGTTTAATCCAGTTGTTTTTTAATTGCTTCAATGTACAGAGATGTACCTTTTGATTTTAAATACTGGCAAAATAGGTGTAATATACGTTACTTGTCAAACGCTAATGAAGTTGCGGGCAAATCATAGTCTTTTATAAAAACTTGGTTAAGTGCGTGTTGTCTTGCGTTCCGTAAAAGTGGTTGACGTTGGCTGTTTATCTGAGATAGATTTTGTAATCAAAATCTTATAATAGCATGTATATAAACGTAAATACTACATACGAGTAAGTATATCATCAAAAGTATTCTTGAGACTCTTAGATTCAAATTAAAATTAAGACATTTTTATTCAAAATAAGCTCTACGGTAGAAACATTTTCTTCAGGTCATTCATATAAAAATTCAAAAATTAAATCTACGTCCTCCTCTACGTACTCAGCTTCGTACGTGTTATCGCTGATTAAGAAAAAGAAGAAGTAAGACTCTCCCTAGCAATACGTCTAGCTAAAAAGACTGATTTCTATATATTCATCTATCTCAGGCTCTTTTTTGTTTAATATTTAATAAACACAAGTATGTTATATAATTACCTCATTCAGATAGATACGGCGGTGAGCCCACAAGAGTTATTGAAACCCTATAAAAACAAATGCAACCAACAGGAAGACTGTAATGAATTAAAACTTGAAAAATAATAATCGTAGGCAAACACAAAATGCTTTGTAATACCCGACATTTGTGCTAACAATCGAACTCTAATGTATGGCTTTTATAATACTACAAAAGTTAACCTGTCGGCTGGTCCGGTAGAATGTAGGGAACGATTTTAGGGTTGCGGGGAAAGCAATGACAAGCCCGATTTCCCGCAATGTGCTCACCAGAGCCATTGCAATATTGCGCCAGAGTATAATATTCAAAGCATAAAAAACCTTTTTACAACGTAGTTAAGGGTTATAACCGTGGAGTTTCTTGAATAATATGTGGCATGGTGCGTTAACAGTATAGTGTGAACATTATTATACTTTCATACATTGATATGCTGATGTGTTATATAAATCAAAATTACTGTATTTAAAATCTCTGCTGTATACGTATTTAAAAAACTCATATATATATAAGTTATATCATAATTAAATTCTGTTATAGTATATAATAGATAATAATAAAGCCCAGGTAGGTTACTGGCTAGCGCACGCGTCCTAACTCAAAGGGCGCGGGTTCGACTTTTAGTTGAAAAGTATACACCATTTAGGCAATTTTATGACATAATGTGCATATTGTTGTAGAATTACCACATGATAATGGCGAAGGACTATGTCGTGATGAAACGTGCACATTGAGATAAGCGATGTGTCAAACGCGCCAACCGCCACGCCTTAGACAAGCGTGGCGGTTATACTATTAGTTTATCTATAAATGGGAGGCCAGCACTGGGACGTTTATGGACTGTTATTATGTATTTATATATAATATTTATATAAACATAATCAATAAATAACTCTAATATATAAATAATCAGTCTCAAAAAATACTTTATTTGGATGTTAATTTATGTTATACTGTTTGTTGATATCAATAGATTATCATAAAATCTTTTATGTGTATTACTTTGGTTAGCGCTAATTAACAAAATATTTTTGGAAGGGGTCCAAATGTTATGAGAACGTAGCTATACGAAGTTAAAAAATCTTTCACAAACGTAAATCTATGGAAATAGTATTATAAGTAAATAGTGTTGCCACTTTATTCTGGTATATTTATAAGTTACCCGTTGAATCTATTTAGCAAAACTCAATTGAGCCCATAAAGTCGCAAATCGGGTGATTAAACCGTCTAATAGCTAATACCATTAAGTGATAAATGCAACGGGCCACGAATGAATAATTCCACTGGATGGATACAATGTACGGCTTTCGCTAAACGGCTCCATATTTTCAAAATCCCCATAGAGCAATAATATTCAATGGGCCGTGTGAGAGAGATACAATTCGGAATGGTGTAAGGGAACGGGATGGAGGACCGGCAATGGCGAGGGACATCGGATGGCAAATCCTAGAGATTAGCGCGACGAGCGCGACATGTGGCCTCCCGGCACTTAGCACTCCCCGGGATTGAACTCCTCCGAAGCACGCACGACACGTTGGACACTCTGAATCTTGGTATCATGAATAAAATTTTTATCGTTGCCCATATTGCAAAAGATACAACCCTTCTCATAATAAGTCGAAATGACTTCTAAATGTTGAAAACGGCCGCACATCACCTTTGAGGCACTTGTTTATTTAGTTTATGAAAGGCACTTTGAGAGTGCAGGTAACCGTTAATGTTTATACTGAAAGACTGTTTTAATTAGTAATTTAATTAAATACCATATCTAATAAACCTCATAAAACAAAATAATTGCAATACGTATATTTTTACCTTTTTGAATGAAGTAAAAATGCAGTGGTAGGTAACGCCGAAATACGAACTTATTTCTTCAAAACATTAATCTAAAAGCTTAAATCGGATTTTTCATATTTATAATACGAGGAATTGTGAGTTGCTCATACAATTTTTCAATAATTGAACGAAGAAGAAATTTAAATGCGAAAGTACAAAAATAACTATATTTGTTACCTTGCCACGACGAATAATCTTGTATTTATTTGTATTATGAGAAGGTAGCCCTAGGAAATAATTCATCACCTTGTCAAATTCATTCAACTGCTGTTTAGCCACGAAATGATAACAAATACAGATCTTTTTTTTTCCGCATTTATACACAAGTTCTTAATATTGGTTTATTATTATAATTTAAAAATATAAAGGAAACTATAAAAGTTAAGTTTAATAGTCAAGGAATGTTAGATTTTGTTAGATTTGGATCTATCAGATAAAAGTTATCAGTCGAATAAATTATAACCTGATTGAACTAAAAATAAAGCAACGCAGCTATTTTTAGCTGTTCATGCAACTGCTATTTTTCATTTCCTCGTGTTGTATTTTATCCTATAAATAACTTTTCATCTGGTGAACGAGAAATCGCCCTTAATTATTCAAGTTAAAGCAATTTATTACTAAAATCAATTGCAAGGTTTTAACCTTAAACTAGACTCTAAACTATAATTTAAATTCAAAGGAGAGAACCATTCAATTGGCCTTTAATGTACCGATATATAATACCTAATAATGAACATTAAAGTGTCTAGGCTTAACAGTTATATAGGTAGAGATAAAGAGCATGCGGGTAATTTGCAAATGGACGTATAATAGGTATTACAATCGCTTATAAATGTAACATTTGTCATTTAGCCGTCGCAAAAAGGGTGGGTTCATGATACACAATAAGTCCTTTAGAGCTAACTGGTGTCCACTTGTATTTCGATCTGTTCAGCGATCTTGAATTCGGGCGAGGTGGCACTGTGGGCTAAGGTCGGTACGGGTCGGCAGCACCGTGTGCCCATTCGATGGCATCCAAGCGGAACCACTCAGTATACTACACGAGTACCAGTCCTGATGTGACGCCATATGTTACGCGCATTATCGGTACATTCGCTTTGCACCCCAGCAAGATTGATGCGAATCTCTTTTATAGCATTCAAATGTATTAGGGCATATAAATATTATGCGATCACTTAGTCAAATAATTCGTAAAATTTTGAATCGGAATGAAATCTTTATCTATAACAAATTTAAAGTATTTGTCTGAGATTTCCATATATATGCCTAATTTAAATTTTAAGAGCAGTTTGTCGATGCCTAATTATAAGTTAGGTACCTTCCTTTTTTTAGAATTTTTGTCTGCCTCAAATAAACCGTGAATTGGCTTAAAAGATTTTTATTAAAATTTTAGGTGGTTTTGTGGCAAAATTTTATGTATTATTAAATAACTTATAGTATTCAGAAGTTGTAAATATAAGTCCCTAACCTGCGCAAACCGAGTTGCGTGCATAGTAAGTTACATAATAATATCGTATGTAAAAGACAATGTTTTAGGTAACAAAGTTTCAACTGTTCTCATCTGTTTGTATAAAGCCCGATTCCACAAAGGCTTGTTAAATAATTCGCACTGGCTTAATTAAGAAGGTAGAGGTCGTTATCAGGTCGTTGAACTCCAATTTGGTTTTCACTTCACTACATTAGTACGTTCTTGACGCTTAACCTCATTTAAGTATTTATACAACGTGTTTACTTGTTTACTTTTAATGTCTGCTTGTAAGCAACCTGGCAAGCGGATCCACTTGTTATCAATTGGTTACCATCGCCTATGAATAATATCAAGGGAACCTAGCGTAGCCTACCTCGTTGAGATTTCAAATATCTGTTGGGCGTAAACAGATATTTGAAGTCTCAACGAGGTAGGCTTTATTGAATACTGTAGCGCTCTGCGAAAACCGCGGAAAGGAATTCATTCCAGAGCTTGCTAACATATGGTATGAAAGGGTGTGCGCTACGTATAGTGAGTGACTTCTCGGTGTCGAGGAAGAGTGGATGAACTCCCAAGCGTCAGCGAGTTTCTTTTTTAGGATTCCTTATCGATATCTTATTGAATATTCTGTCCTTGCCACTTAAATATAAATGTACAAATAGGTAATCATTTATCGTTGTAGTAATTCAGAATGGTTACTTGATGAATCGTGAGAATTTATTTATTAAGACAACTAATATATTAATTAAGTACACAGAAAATCGGTACTATCACTTGTTGATTTATTACTCTATATACGCTCTAGATCCCACTTCTAAACAACGCTAAACAAAATATTTTCCTTTCTCACAATTGATAAAAAAACATGAGCCGTTGAGAGCGTGTCATTCGTTTTATAGGGTCGTTTTCACCCTTGTTATACCACCAAAACACTTGGCGCAAAAAGTGTAATGAAGTTTAGTAATGACCCCCCTCCATGAAGAGGGTAAACACTGAATGCTACCCACTGAGAGTTACTATTTAGACTTTCATTCCTTATAAACAAGATGAATATTTTCTTTGAAATTTATTTAATTCACAGTTTTTGTATATGGTCTGTCACGCACTTACCAGATTTTGTTTCCGTAAGATAGGAACGTACCCAAAACCCTTGCCGCATTTTCTCGTTGATTTTACTTAAAATTGTATTTTTTTATATTTTACATAAGTTTCCGATTAAAGAGGGTTTTACTTTACTTCTTAGTTTAGAACTTTATATTGTAATTTTTAATTTTGTATTGTATCTTGAAGAAGAAGATGATTAGTTAGAACTATCTAGTAGATAAACAACGGACGCATGCGGTTAGGTAAGTCTATGCCATACGAAGTTACAACAGTTATATCGCTTGGGGTGACTTCAACCCCCATGATTCAATTTCGCCCTGGGCTTACATTGATCTGCAGTTGGGTGAAAACGATACTTGTGAGATATTGCTTTATTGTTTTTTCTCGCGGTTAAAAAGTTACAGCCACGCGACCTAGTTTTTATAAGATCGTATAATTAGGCAAATTATGTATTGCTCTATTTAAATACAATGCAGCATTGTTCGTTTCTAAGTTAATTTTAATCAGCATTAGCTATTCGAAACAACACCGCAAGTCAACCTTACTTAAAGGGTTGAACACGAAGATATTTTAATAGTAAATTAATATTGACTTTGATGATAATAATAGTAAATTAATATTGACTGACTTATGGTTGGTTTAGAAAATTCATATTTTCATACTAGTGAATATTACATTTAGCTATTATCTTCCATAGCAACTTTTAAAATGCAGGCTGTCGCGTTTTGGAATGAATCACTTCTTAAAATCGAAGAAGCCAGAACATTATTGACGTTTTAGAATCTACTCAGGAAGCTCTACCTTCCCTTAGACAAAAATGCCTAAATTATCTATATGCAATTATTTTACTGTTGTATTATATTACTATCTATGCCTACAACTTCGTTCACGTGGTTTTTTTCGAGGAACCTTAATTTTAAAAGTAGCCTAAGTTACTCCTTATAACATCAGCTATCTGCCAGTAAAGTCCCGTCAAAACAGACAGGAAATAATCCTAAAAATTGCATTTTTGGAATCTCATGGTCCGAATTATCCCCCCTAAATTTTATCACATCTTAATTTTGACATTACAGACACATATTTTTTTTATCATCATGTATGTATGATTAAATGTGAAGATTATTATTTATCAGTAAAATATATCTCATGAGTGTGTGTATGCATCTTAAAAAGTTAGTATGTGAGTATTTTAAAATCTGAGAATAGCTGAATTTATGCACCACCTACATCGCCAGATTAGCTTATCCTTTAAGTTAATCGCTGTAACCTGTAAGGGACAAGGCCGCCTACTTATTATTATTATGTATTGTGTCTGATATTTTTGTGAGCAGTAAATTATCTATCTATTACGAATAAGCAGATTAATGACATGCGCTGTGTTAAAAAAGCAAGAATTTAGTTGCTAACGTAATATATTACTGTATAGATATAAGGAAAATGTTGCACCTGCGAGCTGGTTGAGAGAAAGCGTGCGTGCCACGAATGGCTGGAGTCTGGAAACGCCGACCCGCGCCGCGGCAAACGGATTGTTTCCCAAATTGAATTACAACTCCACCACAGAACTATCTCTCAGCTTTGATTTAGCAGTAAACTACACTTTATCAACCTGGATTCCTTTCATGTGAAAGTTCATTGTTTCATCTTATCTCCCCAACACATTATTCTTTCCAGTATACCTATGAAAGTAAAAGTTATGTTATGAGACAAAGTTTGATGATGTTTTGTTCTCTTTTCTGTTTTTATTATACACGTATTATTTTTGTTTTGAAATTGTTACTACAAAAACTAGTGGGGGGATATTTTGAGGTATATTTTAATGGTCTTATTCATATTGAGTCAGAGTAAGTTTGATGGTTTCTTTACGGTTCTTAAAGAAAAGTTCAAATTTACTTTTAGCAATATGAGTAAGGTCGTAAATGATTTTAATTAAAAAAAATGTAACAATGTTTATAGGATATTAATTGCTTAATTAATTTATTATTTTACATTAAATTTTGTATTTTACATTTATTACAAAAAAGGTTCTATTAACTAAACTATAATTTCCCTATATTAGGTACTAGCTTCTGCCAGCGACTTCATCCGCTTGGAAATAGTTTATAAAAATTAAGTAAAAAAAAACCCCGATTTTGAAACATTCATCATAGGTGCTCCGCTCCTATTGGTCTTAGCGTGATGATATATAATAGCCTTCCTCGATAAATGGGCTATCTAACACGATAGATATTATAGATATAGATAGATAAGATTTTTCAAATCAGACCAGTAATTCTGACATTAGCGCGCTCAAGGAAACAAACAAACTCTTCAGTTTTATATATTACCTAGTATAAGATTATTCATATATTTTTTAATTATTTTATGTTGTACCGTCTCTTTTGAATAACTTTTGTATGGTGATTGATCAACTTAAAAACAATCAAGAAATGTTTGTTTGTGTGAAAAATCTTGACTATTTAATGAGACTTCGTCTTGCCGCAGGTGACGTCTATATGATATATGACGTCAATAGAAGACTTGTAGTTTGGGTGAAGCTAGTTTTAACAAGTGAATTGATGAATCAATCAAACTAGACTTGGCTTAAAGGTCTTGCTTAACAGATAGGCAAGACAAATACCCAAGGGAATAATGAAATGATATGAATACCTATTCTTATCTAGTTTGTTATTGTAAGTATAGGAATAATAAAAACGGTCTTATTCAGAGTAATTTTGAACACTTCTTTATGGTTTTTAAAGAAGCGTCCAAACTTGCTCTAACTCTCTATGAATAAGACTGTAAAACTATGAACTTGTCTACCTTAATATTAAACTACATTAAAAAATAAAATAAAAAACTTAAAGTACATACAAGAAAAAGTAAAAATAAATTTAGTGGAATCATATAATATTTTAAGATTTGATTGTTTAAAATGTGGTGCTACGTCAAACAATCTATACCTAAGTAAGATTCTTATGGCACGTAAAGTATAAGTTCTGATATGAAGAAAGATACACAAGAAAATCCACATTTTTTTAAAATATTAATGCTACTACGAAACTTTGTATTAGACCAATTGCTCCAAGTCTGAATTGTACTAATTTAATTTTTTCTCCAAAAGGTCTTGTTGAACGGAAAGGTATGTTAACAAACCATTTAAATTTAAAAAATACATGTATTTATTTTAAAGCAACTCAATTTGTCTTTATGGCTTTTGGCAATTAACTAATGGAAGCGCGTCTGTCGTATCGATCGCCGAATAATGGGGCTTCATGGAACAATAGTACAATAATGCGATCGGAAATTACCTACTTTTCATGACATATAATACTTAGTGGTCCATGTCGAAAATGCATAACACTGAAAAATTGCAAAGAAGTATCAGAATAAGAATTATAAATAGGCATAGCTAGCTGCTAATTTGTTTTTTTTTCGTATATAATGATAGTGAATTTTTCAATCATTTAAAATTGACAATTTTCAAGCACGTAGCCTTGTGGTGGTAGTGTAATTAAGGAAGTAGTGAGCGTATAAAAAATCATAATTGAGTCTAACAGTGTCTAAGTAGAGATGTAAATTAATTTAAAACAAATAAATACCAAATCAGTCATAAATTAAAATATTTTAAAAATATTACTGTCACCAAAATTACATACAAATTTGCCTTAGAACTAAAACTGGATACTAACATCTAAACTAGGCCAATCCTTATCTTAGGTGTTAGTCCCTTCCAGTAAAAAACAATACGAATAAAACTTACAAATAAAAATTGTTTAGAGGTAGTTCCAATTTATTAGTCAAGCGACGTGTTAAACATCCATATACTCATAATTGTCTACAGAGCTTGAATTCTATATGCCTTTAGGACTTTAGAACATGTATTCTTATATTATTACTTTGAATTTTATATGCATTTTATACCTTCACTTGTCTTATTTCGGTACGAAATGAATCGTATGTTCGCTCGACTTCGTTATCAAAAGTTTTATCATGGTCATTTCCAAGGTCATGAAGAAGGCACATATAAACAGCCAAAATAAAGTCAGTTTCATAATTGTATTTTATGATAGATGGTATACATTTCTACAAATTAAATACCGTAAGCTGTTCTGGTTACCTATTCTGGTCAAGATCTAGTAATAACAGGAAGACCCTTTGGTATCCTCGTTGGCCATATGGCAGCTCTAAAACACCAAATCACTTTTGATTATGATGATTCCATGGTAATTATCGTTTTAGTTGGCAGTAAAAACAATGGGGTGGAATTTTGGAGGGCCTTTTTTTTCATTGATGTCTAACAATCGGTAAATAAAATGCGGAAGATTGACTGCTATATAAACGTAAAAGTGACTTTATTTAAATATTTATTTCTTATCTCGTGGCCATATTTGTTTTGGATTGTCATGAAATTTGGCATTATATACGTTTGATAACGAAGATGAATATAAGATACTTTTGAATTCGCATATTCATCTGCGAGCTGTAACTATGATCGAGCGGATATCATAACGTGGTCTAATGTGTACAACGACATTCATCTACGCCTTGTGGGTCGTTGCGTATGCGCCGCGTCTCGATCGCCTCGAGCCCGTGAGTCACGTCCATATTATGATTTTAGTTACAGTAACGGCAACGCGTAATGGTTACAGTTACGGATCACAAGTGAGTACGCGGGCTTACACGGATATATAATGGTTATTTCATGTGTTCGCGAGATAGCGATTTGAAATTTACGCGACAGGAGGTAAACTAATGTATTAAAACAAAATTTAAGTAAGTAAGTTATTTGTCATTCCTAAAATCAAAATAATAATAACAGCTCATAAACGTCTCTGCCTCTGGTTTATAGCGGAACGGACAGTGTACTCAACCACACTTGTCCAAGGCGGATTGGCGGGTTTGATACATCGGTTATCTCAACGTGCAGGTTTCATCACGATGTTTTTCTTCACAGTTAGTAATTAATAATACATGGTAATTCTAACAATATGCACATATTGGTCAGAAAGCTGCCAAAGTGGTGCATTGGCTGGGATTCGAAACCGCGCCCTTTGAGTTTCTGAGTCAGGCTAATATAATAACGTTCTTTCGATTATGTTTACTGGCAGTAGGTACCTACTACATTTTCAGCCTTGTCCAGTTTATATACCTACGTATAAATTATTATTCATTGTATGCTGAAGTGTCATTAAAACTACAATAAATTGGTAGTTTAATTTACATACATATTCTAGTATAAAACGTCGGTAGTCGGGGAATTTAATATTTAAAACATCATCAAATAAAAATGAGTTCATCATTAGTAGTATGTAGTACACCTGGGCTGGAAGGTTTTAAATTACAAAAAAGAAAATCTGCTTACAGATTCCTATACATTTAATGTACATATATATATATACCTCACGATCTATTCATTTGCCTTGCTGTGGATTAAATTTTGACACACTACAGACAAGTAATGTCAAGTTCCAGTGGTAAATATTATAATAATGGATACTTGGGGATAGTAAGGAGTAGAACTCGACTTTAATCATAATAGTGTGTTGGTACTGCCAAATCTTGGTATTTGTCTACAATGATCATTGAAAGTGTTAGCGTGTTCAGTACAGTGCGATATTATCTAGATGAGGTCGGGGGTGGCTGGCCATCTGTCGGGCAGATGCGGCTGACGTCACGCGAAGCCGTGCGCCTGGCGCCCTCCGCCGCAGGGGCTTCACTCTTCGCCACGCGACCAACACCACAGCTGACTTACCTGATTTAATCATTTTTGCTTATATTTTATACTTAAATAATGTTGACTAGGTCTTTCCCGAAGTATCGAACATAGAACTTCAGTATACATTATTTTCATTAACGTATAATACAAAAACACAAATCTTTTCTCTTTATATAATATTAGTATAGTTTATAAAATTTTGAATATGTCGCGTCTGTACATTGAAGCTATTTAAAAATAAACAACTGGAAGACACTATATAAATAATGGAGAACATGATGCAATTTTATTAGATTTCTTGTCTGGTTTGTTCGGGATTCACGTAAAAAGTACTGGGCTGATTTTGATACGGTTTTTGCTGATCGACAGCAAATCCCTAGACTTAAAATCATCGCTACTTTTTATTCTGGGAATCCCGTTGGAATTTTTCTTGGAATGATTAAATTAAAATGACCAATTAAAAAAATCGAATTTCAATGTATTTTTTTCACTGATCGATAGAAAATTTCATTTAATAAACTGTGACATTTGTTATCACTGGAATCCCGCAGAATTTTTCCCGGAAGCGGTAAAACGATAGCTTACATTCTTTTTTTATATTCTGCAATACTTGGTGTTCCGGGAATCACGCGGAATTCCCAGTCAAGAGTGGATGAAATCACGGGTATATATGCATTAAAAAGTAGTGTTTTCTGAGTGCGCTCTTAAACTTAGCCAGTGTTTTGGTCTCTGTCAGTAAAAAGCAACGCATTTCAAAGTTTGACAGCTTGCACTGTAAAATGCTGATACCCAGCACTGTAATTTTTTTGTATGTATTTAATTTATAACGTAATTTAAGTATGTGTACAACATGTATAGTTTAAGTATGTCTGTTTAGGATCTACCTAATGATCTGTGCCATCTACACCGCCATATTAGGTGAAATTATTCCTTAAGTTAGGTTGCTTGGAAGAATTGCTTGAAGCGATAAAGCCGCCCTTTATCTCCACCATGACAATATTGTAAACTTGCATTTTTTATTGTATATTTGGTGAGCAATAAAATGCTATCTATCCTATTCAATAGACAGCCTTATCGCATATTTAGCGATCCCTTTCAAGTAAACGAATATTACAAGCTTAAAATAACTTCAATAGCGTTAATTGAGCTGAATAACGCAAAATTGATGTAATATTTGACCTTCTCACAGAATAGTGAAGGCACAACCGATTCAAGAGATTTCTTGGTAATGATTTTATTATTATCAATTTCATCTTCTAATTATCGAGTTATGATAATAAATATGACAAAGCGGTTGGGTGACAACTAGGTCTAGGTAATTAAATGCATTTTTAATTGCTAAAGATGATACGAAAGTGCTCTATTTGCTCCTTTAAGTAAAAGGGATAATTGGTAAGTGATTTAGTATTAATTAGGTTGCTAAAAAGCGATCTCTTCCAGACAACCCGTGGCAAGAATATTCCGATTTGAAGTGGCGACGGTGGTATACATAATTATTGTACGATTACTTAAATTTTATTAATAAATATATAACTATACTATATATACAAATATACACATAAGTTATATACATATATAATATATAGCGATAATATGCAACTATTTAAACATAATAGACATATAGCTATATGCAATATAATATATACTAATTACATATCATTATATTGCAGATAGAATTTTCTGACTAAATTCTTAAATATTATTAGGGATTTTGCTTGTCTGACAGCAACAGGCAATGAATTCCAAAGTTGGACAGCCTTAACCGTGAAAGAATTATTGAAGAACGTTGTACTATGAATAGGAGTAATAAGTCTATGTTGACTGGAAGGGCGTAAATTGTGAGAGCAAGAAATAAATTCGAAGCGTTCTTTAAGGTACTGTGGAGTAGTAGGGATGAATAAAATACTGTAAAGCAATGTAAGTAAGTATCATCAACATATGAAAACTCAAATTATAAAGCTACTTTAGTTTTATATAGAAAAGCTAATTGACATGGATCCAACTACTGACTTCAACTTCGAAGGAATCAGTGCATGCTTTATACAGGCATCGTTTAAATTGCTTTGGAGTCAGTACAGCGCTATCATGACTGACAAACTTCAATATTCTAGATTGAATATTTTGAAGTCAAATCAATGTAAATCATGCTTTACGTAACAGATTGCAGTCAGAGGTAAGCGTACAAGAAGGCTGACTGCATTGCCACGCTGTATGGCAATGCTAATTCACTTTGCCAAATATGAACCAACCTTCTGTTAAGGGCCGGTAACAGACTTCTTATATAGACATCTTATAGATGTTTTTGAAGAAACGAGGTATTATAACTTGATAAATATTATTTAAATAATCATTATGTATGTAGATGAGATATAGTTAAGAAGTTTGAATTAAATATTATATGCCGAGGCAAACATTTTAGTAAATATCGAAACTGAAAATTCTACTGCCAATAATTCTATTGTTAAACAGTTGGCGTCCAAAAATTTCTTCTTTCACAGTTTCAATCAACAATTTAAAAAAAAAAATTAAGGACACATCAATCAAAAAATGAGAATCTTAATAACTTTCTTTTCAATTTCTTTTTGTAAACAAAGTATTTAGCTATGAGTTTTCTTAGATTATATTGGCTTTGTCTTACGAAAGAAGTCTCGCAGACGAGGCCTACGTCCGTGCAACTAATGTTCAAAAGATACTCGGAAATTGGACCTACTTATGCAAAATGGAACCAACCCACAGGCTCACAGTTTTGAGAAAAAGCAGTTGTTATTACAATTTTGCAAAAAAATGTTTAGAATATTGTATATTCTAATGTATAATATTCTATTATTTGTTTGCAAAATTTTAATAATAATGGATTTTCTCAAAATTAACAGTACATGGTTTGGTTCCATTTTGCATAAGTAAGTCCAATTAATCTTAGAGAGGTTCCGACGTGGCTGGGCTAGTATATATAAAAGAAAGTCGTGTTAGTTACTCAATTTATAACTCAAGAACGGACATAGGATACTTTTTATCCCATTGGAACTGGTAGGTGGCACTGAGATCGGGTTCTACAATCCTCCTAATCACCTGGACCGATTTTGGTGATTTTGTTTTTGTGTTAAGTGGGTCCCCGGATGATTTAACCCACAATTAAAAACAAGGTTAGATGGCGCTGGGATCAGGTCCTAGATTTTTATTTTTTCAGAGCAGGACAACGTCTCCCGGGCCGCTAGTCTTTTATAATTAGTTCAAATTTTTGCTGCAGGACTTGTTTCGTGAAAATAACCGTGATACTTTAAAATTGTCACAGCTTGTACTAATGTCATCTAGCAACACATGGAAATGAAATTGCCACTTCCTAGTATTTATACATCCTTAATGTCCCTGCTCCATGTGGGGTAATGTCAGTGATAGTGACTATGGCCAAATGAGTCATGTTATAGCGTGAAATATAAGGCCGTTAATGATTAGTTGAATTAGTGTATGCACAAATGTTATCTGTCAATGTTTAACGTTTATTGACATTAACATTAACATTTAATAACATTAAATAAGATGCTAAAGAAGACGGAAATGTATAAAGTAAAAGATTGTATATAATAAATAGATATAAGAACTGTAAATAAAGATAAAACGACGAAAAAGAACAATCGAAAAATGCGGTTCAGAAAAGAACACTTCATTGAAAAAGAGCTTTGTAATTCCTAATAATCTCTGACTACGTTAGCGGGAAGTAAAGCCTGAAGGGCCTTTAAAAAGACAATTAATAACAATGTCGCATAACATCACTAACACTGGCATTATCCCAGATAGAGCTGAGACAATAACACTTATCAACATTGACATGTTTAAGAGCGTTGTACTAACGCTCGGCTCGTGCTCGTTGTAGGCCCGGTGTAATTGTACTATGTAAGTAAACTAGCTTAACAATAAACCTAGTTTGCGTCTGATCACTACGTAGTTCAAGGTTAGTTTAATTCAGTTATTAGCGTGGATATCATAGCTCATGTATTTGAAGCATTAAGTAACCTTAAGAGCATAATAGGTAGGTGATGCTCTGAAGAACGACACGCGAGGCGACTCCCGCGCAACAAGCACAAGGGCAAGACGATCATGGTAATTATTATACGAAGAGCTATGGTATATTGTTATTATAGACCCAACCTAACGAGGACGTATTGTTACGTATAGACCTTGTTTACTAAAAATAATTAGTTAAATTTGATGCTATGCAGTATTAGAAAGTTATGTGTTTTGTCATTTATTATAGCCGTTTAGGCAAAACCGTTCGTTCTTTTGTTTGTCTATAGTCAGCCTGTCTATTTGGTTTATTTTGGCTCCACGAAAACGAGTTTTTTGTGACATTTCAACCTTTTATAATTAGTATAAACTTGGCTAATCCGTCGTTTCATTTCTTAACAAAGTATTGCAGATTTAAGTTTCCTGGACTTTTTCCGTACTTTTTGTTTAGCAGTTTAAACTGAATAATTTACTATACAGTATAAAAAAATTGATTCTATGTGTACGATATCAAAAATACTACAAACTGCACATCGCGAAAAACCTTATAATTAGCCTAACAGAAGTGGTTGTTTAACAAAAGGCGTATAGTTAAATTAAATGCACTGTAAAAAAATCAACCTTGATTATATTCCCCGTTTAGTAAACGGTTATATTTTTATGAGTTGATTTAAAAAATATGAGGAAGTGTTTGTAATTTAATAATACAGCGTTTGAAAATCATTAATTCAATGAATTTACTATTACTTGTATGTGCAAGTACTTACATATAAATATGTACCTATATAAATAATTATATAGAGACGGGTATTTTAATATGAAAGTACAAATAAACTTATTATTTGTTAGTGTTCTTTAGGTGTAAACCCATTTATAGCCAGCCGGTACATGCCAATAGGTCATGTCAATGTCGAGGGATGCAAAACGTCGTCGCAAAGTAGATAATAAAGAATAGAGAAGCGAATTCCAAACTCCGAAGCAGATACTCTAAGACGCTATCGAGTTTTAAAATAAAAGACAAATATTTGATTTTTATTTTGATTGAAATATGGAATTTTACAAAGTATTATTCAGGTGCGATTATGGTAGGTATAGTATTACTTTCCGACTTTGATATGCATATAAAATTATTTTTTGTTAATTGGGACAGTTCGTGTTAGCATTTGCACATGAAGGTGAGTCCCATTTCATATTTTAGATTTATACAAGTCGTTAGTTCTTAATAATTCTAATTATCAATATCATGTAAACATCAATATCTCAACTAATATAATGATAATGACATGAAAGGAAGCGTAATTCACATTAATCACAACCGAATTTGCCGGCTGCATACAAGGATGATATGATTCTAAATAATATTTTATTTTCATAAACAGCACTGGTTGTTTTATTCGTCATAATGACAGGCAAAGGAACTTTGTCCATACAGCCTCATCTGGTGTATTGTATGTCTACGACTGACGCCAATCTAAAAGAGTTTTATGACAATCGAAAGGTCACATTTATAATTTTTATTTTTTTATTTTTATATTAATTTTTATTTTATTGACTATATATAGTTCACATTTCTCACAAGAGCACATAATAACTGCTCAGAACCTATCAATAGCATACAACTATTGTTAATTTTCTTCGTATTACTTTCATATCCATTAAGTAAAAAGCTGTGTGTTTTTGACATTACAAACAGACACTTCAATTTTATTTATTTGTACAGAATACCTACACATTTCTAGAAAATAAAATTTCAATCTTCAGCTCCCACTAAAAACTCCTATGTCCATAAAAATAAAAAAAGTACATTATTTATTGTGTTCCAAGTTTTAAAGAAAGAGTTCGATGTTTTACATATAAATACTGCATTTTTTTCAGTATCTATTCATAAAGAAACATCCTCCGTACTTACATCTTTGTTTATATTGGAATATTATTACGAAGAAGGCAAGGTAGCATTACGCAGCATTTTCGGTTAATGAGGTTAAGAATATTTTATTTTTTAATACGACATCATTAACCCACAATACGAGCATGGCAGAGTCCCCACGGTGTTCGGTGGCTGAAATTGAATCTGGAACGCATGCTGCTCGCACCGCTTTGCCTTTAGTTATGCCTTGCAAGTACCAACCACTTTTTCTTTTTATTTATAAGAGGGTTTGGTCAGTATTGACCATGCCACACTCTTTAGCTAGATTGCATAACAACCTGGCATCATCCGATATGTCAGGATACTCAATTTCGTGCAAGTCACGTCCTAACAACATTTCGACGTCATTACATACGCATTCCACCAAAATGTTGTATATATACATCTTCTGTAACCTGATAATCTGTGCAATTGAGTGTTACTGATACTTTCATTAAAAATGCGAACCTGTTTAGTAATATGTGTCCGGAGCGAAGTCGAAAAGTTCTCATTATTTCAGACCTAGACAATGATGACCGCGCAAATGAATCTTTATTTGAAAATATATATATATATATATAATAAATATGATGTAAACACAAATAAATTACTGGTGCTATCAGGTTATGTTTACAAGATACTAAAGAGTATTGTAAGTCGTCGTTCTAGGATCCTCCTAATCTCCTGGACCGATTATGATGAGTTTAGTGTGTGTTTGAGTGCGTCCCCGGATGGTTTAGATTCACCATTGGAACCGGTAGGAGGCACTATAATTAGATAGATAGATAACTCTTTATTGTACACCAATACAAACATGAACTTAAGACTAAATTATAGCTAGTTATGTACAAAGTGCGGTCTTATCGCTAAAAAGCGATCTCTTCCAGACAACCCCAGAATGAATTTAGATGATAATGGCGATGGTGGTATACGTAACATATAGTACAAACTACTTACATTTTAATACTAAATACATAAATTATATATATACATAAGTATATGGAGAAATTTTATATATTACATAGATATATACTTAATATACATACCATACAAATACATGTCTACAAAATATATAAATGTTTATAAGTGAATTTAAATATCATATTCCAACGACAGGTAGTATTTTTTAATCATAGTTTTAAATATCGCTAGTGATTTTGATTGTCTGATTGTAACAGGAAGCGCGTTCCAGAGCTGTATAGCCTTAACAGTAAAAGAATTGTTATAAAAACTTGAGCTATGCGCAGGAGTGTTCAACTTAAGTTTAGTAGAAGGGCGTAAATTATGAGAGCATGAAAGAAATTCAAAATTTTGTTTAAGGTAATCAGGAGTACTAGGGACAAATAAAATACTAAAGAGAAGAGCAAGGAAGTGGGTATTCCGGCGAAATCCAATCAGCTCCTAGATTTAATTTTTCTCTGGGCAGGACAACGTCTACCGGGACCGCTAGTTTGAATTGGAATTTAAATCGAGCCGCAGATCTGTTTTCTCTAGCGTTTGACATATTTACATTTTCTAGGCAAATCTCTTAACAAATGACTATTAAGTTTCTTTTAATTTTATACGTATTTAAACAGAGTACTAGAATGTAAAAGTCAATCAATAAGTTTTCATATACATTACGTAATGATCTACAATAAAATTGCAAGAATAGATATTAGCGACATCTAGCGAACAAAGTGACACTAACCATCAACACTATAGTACAGCACTGGAACTGAATTTCATAGTACTCGTCTTCCATGCTTATAATGTGCTCTTGCCTACTTCTTAACCTAACGATTAACTACTACGGTATTACATCTATGTATATGCCAAAGGTCAGTATTTAGGGAATCACAGACGCTTTCAGTAACCTTGAAGGATTTTTAGTTGCCGCTGCCTTATGTAATACCAACATACTTAATTACAACGTTGTTAGTGTTTATTTCTATTTAATTCTGTGTCATTTCGTCTATTAAGTGGAGATTTTGGATAAACAGATCTCTAAAATAAAAAATTTATACATCCCTTTTTTAAACCTAAAAAAGTCCTCTAAAAATTTGTCTCATAAATCTCTGTGATGAATGGTCATAATATAATAACTAAATAACAACCTTATACAATGTAAAGACAGGGAAAGTCAAATAATTATAAATACAAACATCTTTTTTATAATAAAGATTAGTATAATACCTATATATATTCATTTGAATACTTAAAATCAACATTTTTCGGTCTTAAACATTTGCTCTGTTTGAGTTAATAATGTTTTTATGAATAACACTCCTTTATTTTTTTTTGATCGGGTGACTAATAGAAATGCGATTATAAAACATTTGTTTGAATTATTTTTAAACTAACTTGAACCTCGTATAACTATTAGATATAATTGATATAAATAAGAAGGTTATCTATATAAAATGGCTGTGACATGTACTGGATAAACAATAAACATTGTATTTTAAGAACGATTTTCATAAGCATATATTTAGGACAAGTTCTACATAGGTATATGTTTTGCGGAAACGTTACAATTTTAATATTAATCAAGAAAAATATAAATATTTCTTTTATAATGCAAAATATTGCGTAATAACCGATTCTGAAAAAGCATGACTAATTAAACAAATTATAACAACGTAAATTTATAAGGCAAATTATCGAGGTTGCTTTATTAAAAATATTTACACAACAAACACTATGCCCCCTTCGGTTACCCTCAGAGAAGGGCTTATAGTGGTACGCAAACACTGATCAAAGAGTCCAAGTACTGAAGGACCTACTTCAAAATAAAGCTTAAAGTCAATTTATATGCTCTTATGTGTAATAGTCGCGAAAAATCTCAATTTCTTCTCCTCTTAATATTGCAGTATTATGTTTTGTTCTAGACTCCATTACAAATGAAATAAAAATTTCTACAATAAAATATTAAATATAATAATAAGAGACTTTAGTAGCAAAAAGCGTGCAAAAAGATCCATTTTCTCTACCTTTGTTTATGGGGTAAAGCGTGATTATATATGTAAAATATCAGTTCAAATAACTTTTAGTTATTACTGTAATTTTAGAATTGAACTACGTTTGGAGCATCCATTTCGCACAGTCTTCATCATCCGTCACTGCGAATCTAATGGCATGTATATCATCGGTGTTTTTACGATCATATACTAACTTCATATCCCTGGATCCCTTGCAGTTTATCTGCTATTTCATGGATTTGGGAATTCTTTACGCTTCAACGTTTAATAATTTCACTATTTGTGGAATGTGTTGCAAGAGTCAATGGCAGCGCCTTCCACCAGGTGAGTAGTCAGACTGCCTGCTAAACAAAAAAATCTTACAGCAATGTACCCTGGATAGTTACAACATCGTCTTATTGTAAACTAGCTTTGCCCGCGATTTTCTTCTCATCTTTTGAATCGATATAATGGATCATGTACGTATTTTATGAAATTCCTCTTTTAATCCCATAAATTTTCATAAAAATACATTAAGCCGTTTCGCACGTTATTCGAGACATATTTTCAGACAAATAAAATTCTGAAAGTGGTAATTTATGATTAAGCATCATATACTTACAATATAAACAGACACCGCAATTATCCGTGTAGGAACGGAGAAAGATTATAATGTCCTGCGGCCAGGCGGCCGTTTGGATGGCTACCAACGCTAGTCTAGAGTATGCTGCAATAACAGCCTTGAGTTGTTTTGGCATTGGTGGCCAGGATTGAGTCTCCCTTTATATAGCGGCAGCACATTGGTGTTACAAATGTCCATAGGCGATGGAAACCGCTTTCCATCAGGTAGGCAGTCTGCTAGTTGCTGAACTCGTGCCATAAAAAAATATTAATTAAAGTTCTAAATGAACGGATAGTGACTGATTTCTCAAAACACCCAACCACAAGTTGTGATACCAAAATGCGTTGCCCTGCGTTATGTTATTTTAACTGCGCTCTGGTTTACTTTGTTTGCTAAATATATTATATCGTTATTGACACAAGGCGATCATTAATACAGACGAAGGGCCCACTTATTAATTTTCATAAGTAGAGGGTGAGTTGCGTTTTGAGGGGCGATGACAGTCCGCTAACTTTGCTTTATTAGTTATGATTTAATAATCAAAATTTAAAAATAAGTTGATGATTTATTCTTAACCCGAAAGCAAAATTGAAAATGAATCTACTTTTTAAATATTATATTTAAATATTCTAGTTATGTAATTAATATAGTATGTAAAGTGGCTTTTAAAATTCAAAACCTGTTACTACTTAATATTGGAAAAACCTTAAAAAATCAACAAAATGTACTTGTAAATATAGTTCATTTTGTTACATTAAAATAGTCACCATCCTTATATGAGGTTTATAGGATCGTTAAAATTGAGTTAAGAAGTGATGTTCATAATCGCATGAATGCTTTTTATGGTTCCATAGCTAATAATAATGAAAACAGGAGACGTTTGATGACAAGAACTATGAATGTCAAAGAAGCAAGTGAGGTGTGTAAGAATAAGCCTGTATGGCGCTCTGTTATTCGTGCCTACCCCGCAAGGGACCTGGCGTGAAGTTATGTATGTATGTATGTATGTATGTAGGAGACGTTTGCCACCTGTATGGAACCCTCAGTTATATACGGATTGACAAGCATTTAAAGTATGATTACTTTGATGTAATCACTTTTTACAACTACTTTGATTTAATTAACTGTTAATTAGATCCAGTGTTTAATTAGTCTACATGGAAAAAGAATCGATGCCGTAGTTATGAGCAACAAACTCACTTGTTATTTATTATGTAGTAAGAACCTTGCGAAACGAATGCATCATTGTAACTGCTTATTGTGTTGTTGTTGTTTACTCGTATATTTTTTAACGTGTAGGTATTTATAATCATTGTTATTTAGTTGTTAAATAACTTTATGGAATTTTTTGTTTAGTTTGTTTGCTACCGTAGCCCACTAAGGTAGTCTTCATTTCTAAGACTACACACATATTAAATTGTATTATAATAATGCAGAAAATTTAAGCTAAAGTAAAAACTAAAATAAACTAAGTTATAAAATACAAGCGATTATAGACTGTGTAACAAATCGCTGCCAGATGGGAGCTTGCCCAGAAGCTGGCTGCATTGCCGCGCTGTATGGCGATGCTTATTAGTTGGGTGAAATATGAGCCAGCCTTCTGATCACGGGTGGCATCAAAGAGTTTCTTACAGATCTCTTTGAAGAAACTCTTTGCTGATGGACCCCACACATATTTAAAACAAGATACTTTACGTAACAGATTTATTGCGAATGAATAAACTTTTCTGGAATATTTTCTGCAGGAGTCTTTATTTATTAAAATTTTCTTAAGTTTTCTCGACAAGTATACAATAAAATTACGTTGTAACGGTTTTAAGCGCGCTAATTTATTTGATTTTTATTATTCCGAAGTTTTAGTAGCCGTGAATACGTATGACGTGATTACGAATTTATTAATTCATTTATTTTCTAAAATAGAGGTCATTCTGAAAATTTAGAAACTCTGTAATCTCCAAAATCCTGGATTGATTTTAGATGTTTTTGTTATTTGAAACATATTTTTAATCCAAATTAGTCAAAAATTAATTACCTATTTAAAAGTTTATTTTCCATGTTTGATTCACGTTACGTAGCTTTTCAGACGTTTTACTAGGCGATAGTTTTGTAGTCGATTTCCCCAAATTTGACAAAAAGTAAGGATACTCCTTAATATCTGTGTACTGACAGACATCACATTCCACGCAAGGATATGTTTAAGATGGTCAAGTAGCACTGCTAATCCTCTAATCCTAAATCTTTTTCGAAATAGTATTAAATTTTATCAGGATGAGACCAAGAGAACATTTAACTTTTTTGGTACACCCTTCCGGATAATCTAGCTAGATTGTCTGATTGATTGATTATCTGGTCAGGATTTCTTTATAAGTACTCTTTAACTAAGGCCGTCCTTACGCCAGTAAGTTTTGCTTGTGTAACGCTAAACACACACTATGATTTATCAATATTGACTAAGCTGCAAAGGTATGAGTCTGGTGCTGGTGTTGGCAATCGTAGTGTGAGTTTAACTTAGAGACTTACGTAAGCAAAATTTACTGATGTAAAGCCGGCCCAGTATGTTGATCTATATCACGGTGCGACCCCAGCTGCTAGCTCAAAATGTCCGGGTCGCGTGTGCCACCCGTGGAGATTCTCTAAATTGCATTTTAACCTAATTATCGGATGATATAATTTTTTGGTTCGGTCATAATCAGATAAAGCGTATTATCAAATTATGCGCCGGTTTGAAGCGGGCGGGAGCGCAACTACCACTGTTTCTGCCGTTTGCATTATTAATGTTAAAATGTTGAACTGTGTTATTTCTCTGAAGTTATTTCATTTTAAATTATGAATCATACTCTATTTTATAAAGTTACGACATTTTAGATAATATTATTATTGTGTGTCGCTGCATGATTAAACAAGGAAAGTACGCGCCAGTCCAGCCGGGCATTAAGCTGTACGCTCGCACCGGCGTGTACGCGCATTATCATGAAAAACGCTCTTTGTTCACGGACAACTGCCAAATTACGAAAATTTACTACAGATCCAAACCGAACCTTTGTACGCGCAACGACTTTTACTAAAAATTATTGTTAAATTTCGAAGATTGAAATACACCCATTATTAGAGCATAACGTGCTTCATTGAAGACTCCCTGCGCTTCATTGTGCCTTATATTTCAACAAAACACTAATTAATAACAATGTCGTATTAAAAGTAAGGCATTACCCATTACATCTGGGTGGAATAGTGACTAATATTATCGCAGATGTAGCAATAACTTATGAGGTACCTCACATGTTTAAGTAGTTTTCTTCATAATTTCTGCAATAAAGAAATAACAAGCAAACGATACAAAAGTACAGGAAATTATTTTTTATAGCACAGTAAACATTGCTCAAATATTTGTCCATTGTCGCTAAAGGTTCAATACATATGGGAATATATTGGTCCACTCCTCTTTCGAACTATGTTTCCCATAGTAATCTGACACTGCATCGCGGAGGCACGCGTCCGAAACAGGCCACACAACACAACGCGCCCGCGCATTTATCACGAACTAATTGTATCCAAACGATCAATGGTCGATTACAATGTTCTAATTCTTTAATCTTATAAAAACCGAAGTGAATATGATAGACCATTGACGTCGTAACTATTTTATTATTCACTTATGTGTGCAATTGTGCCTGTGTCAGAGAAAATTCGTCGGCGTTGCCATTACGATACCGTATTTATTAGTGAATTGCAGCGGTGACACCTAATTAACGCAGCGTCACTTTTGCAAACACAGTGATTTATCGAGATAAAAAACACCTAAGTGTTGACCTAGGATTTACCTAAGCTGTGTTGAGTCCATTTAAATCCGTTCAGTAGATTAATGTGACGCTGTAACAAAGGAACAATTGTGTCTTCGTAATCTGTTGGTAACCTATTTAGCAACCCTGATTTATTTTCTTATTTTTAAATTCATTGTACAAACTCGACTCTTCTACAGATTTATTATTATATTAAAGATTTCATTATACATTTTTTATGTTTGATTGCAGGCAAATTGTATTTGAACTTATACCTACTAACTACCCTAACTTAACCGTCTGCTCCTAGAAACACAGTCAGTGGCATTTTTTTTTATTCTGTAAAGTCAAAATAAAAAGATCAATTTGTGCACTTGGAGTACTAGGACTTCCTACACGAATGAAGTCATGGGGACTGCTTGTTCTAACACATTTAAAATGCGATTGTGCTCAATAATTACCTACTTACACCAGTAACAACAAATATGGCAAAACACCTCCATAACCACCAGGCTATGGAGGTGTGTTGCCATATCTGTTCGCCAGTCTATAATCTATAATTTAAAGCTAAATGAACAAGATAAATATTTAAATTCGGTGCTTAAGTTTCGCTTTCCATCAGGTGGGCGTGGCGTCTGCCTGTCTACTGTACTCTAGCTATAAAAAAATCGAAATGTGTGCTGGGACACATATTAGAAGTGAAAGTTCAACGGACAAGTGGAAAAACGAATCGCAACGTACAAGTGGAAAACGAATCGCAACGTACAAGTGGAAAACGAATCGCAACGGACAAGTGGAAAATCTTCAAGTGACAAAATGAATCATCGTTTTTCCACTTATCCATTGCCATTCGTTTTTCCACTCGTTCGTTGCGATTCGTTTTGGCACTTATCCATTGCTATTCGTTTTTCCACTTGTCTAAATCTAATTAATTTTATAATAAATATATATGAATATCTATACTAATATTATAAAGTGGAAAAATTAAGTGTTTGTTTGCATTGATAAGGCTCCAAAACTACTAAACCAATTTGAAAAATTCTTTCACTGTTGGCAAGCTACATAATCCCCGGGTAACATAGGACATATTATGTTTACAAAAAAAATTAGGAATCCTTACTAAAACTCCAATAACGTAACCCAAGGTGTAAAAAATACCTAAAATCGCGTGCACTACGAAAACTATTGATGATAGAATAAAATAATGTACTACGACTTTGCAGAACACATCATTACCTACAAAAAGTGTCGCGACAGCATATGTCTAACTTTTATAGTTATGCCACAATAAGTGTTCTTTTATTATAAAAAATTAATTAAAATGCCGCCGCTAGAAAAGGCTCTTTATTTATATCTTGGTATTAATCCTTATCCAAAATAAATTACTTCATATTCAAGACTGCTTCAATACCTTCATATAACTTTTTGAATTATTCAATTCGGACATTCCATGCAAAAGATATCACGAGTTTAAAAATGTAAGAATTAGTGATTGTGACACCTTTTCGTGACCGAAAAATCATAAGACCCCCGTCTATATAGAAGATTCACTTCAAAAAATACCGATATAAATTGCAACGTCTAAGTATAATGATTTTCTCAAATGATTAGTCATCAAAAATAAGGTAAACAACTATAAATAATAATTCTATCAATAGGCAATATTGCAGGAAAACTCTACCACCGCATTCTAAAAAGATAACATTTGAAGGTATTTCAAGATTTCTCATTATTTGAGATAAAGCAAAAATACAATTTACAAGTATTAATGATGAAGTTACTATGAAACAAGTATTTCTTGGTATTTTTTTGCTGGAATAGTACTTTAATCCCAAATAGCAATTTGTAATATGAATAACTAATTTCTTAGTGTTTATCTGTAGGTACGATATAAATTTCAGCTAGAATCTTTACCCTAAAATTATATTAAGAGCCTTAAATTGATTTGTATGTACCACGAACTACGACAAATCTTTTGTTTCCGTTGACTCTATCATTGAATTCCTGATAACTTTAACAAAAGGTCTTAATTTCTAGTATACAAATCAGGCAAATATTTACACTATAAATAAAATTGGCATGTGTGGTTGATACACGTGCAGTGGCATACCTATTACATTAGGTAAGTGAAACTAATCCTTGTAATATTTTATGACCGGTTTTGAGTAGAGGGTAAGTAGGTTGAATAAACGAAGGAAGCTTCAATACTTCCCCGGTGTTTCCGATCGAGTTGGCGCCTGTCGCATCCGATGAGCAGATTTGCAAGAGGGCAAGAAGCTCTAAAAGTGCATGGCGGTCCGCAAACGGCAATCTAACAGCGGTATGTAGTGAAGTACAGATCGTCTTATATGGAGAGCATATTGAAAAAGTGTCCAACGAAAAGCTGTAAATAATTATTAGTTCAAGAATCGATCAAAATAGCGCTAGTGTTGCCAAAGAGTGTGACGTTATGAACTTACAAAGTTGAAATATTTGATACTAGTAGTTTTAGTAGACCCTAGTTAATTTTGAGAGCAGACACGCAGCACATGTTATGTTACATTGCGTTAATATTGTAACTAGGTGCTATTCACCCTCTGAAAAGTTACTTGATATTGTCCCGGAAACTATCATATCATATCTTCATTGCCAGTATTGAAACCACACATTTTCGGATAATCGATACTGTGGTTTTTCCGTGAGAGATTAACGGACCTCTATGTAGAAAGATTTATCTTTGCCTTTATCAATCTCTCCTGCCTTGAATAAATAAAATCTAGAATCCGATTCCAGCGCCTACCACCGGGTCTAATTGTGAATCTAAACCATCCTCGGTACCCCCCAAACACCATTTTTTTACACCTTGGGTTACATTATTGAAGTTTATTTTAGTGATTTATATTTTTTGTAATAAGAACCTATATTAATCTAGGATAATGTAGCTTTATAATAGTGAAATAATTTTTGAAATCAGTTCAGTAGTTTTTGAGTTTATTCGTTACAATTACAATAATACAAATACAATTTAATCTTTCCTCTTTATAATATTAGTGAAGGTATATAACAATCTAAACATGCCGTGTATGTACAACATTGAAGCTATTGAAAAAACAACTGGAATAGACTAGGTATATAAACGACGGAGAACACGTTTGTTGGTTTGTCTGTTTGTTCGGGATTCACGTAAAAAGTACTGGGAATTTCGATGCGGTTTTCGCTGATCGACAACAAATTCTTAAACTTATAATCTGCGCTACATTTTATCCTGAGAAGCCCGCTGGATTTTTTCTGGGAATTATATAAAATTGTTAAATTAAAAAAACGGATTCCAATGCGGTTTTTTTTCTTATCGATAGCAAAATATATGTAAAATAATGTGTAATATTATTTATCCCGGGAATCCCGCAAAAAATTCCCGGTATGGTAGAAATACGATTTCACAAAAACGATAGCGGAAATTTTTCTATGAGTGTTATTCATTATATTAAAATACTTCAAATCAGATTGGCTTCAACCCACCTCTATGTTTTACTGGGCAATTGTCTAGATTTTTTAGACTTTACTTTCTTTGTTTCAGTGACATTTTTTTAAATTACATGCAACATATTTATAGTTATTATATGTGTTTACTGTTAGAAACGCTTTCTTTATAATTTACCCTGTAGCAACATAGTAGCGCTGCCAATTTAATGCCTTTTGACGAATATTTTTGAACATAGAGATGGTCTGGTCCTCCTTATAGAGGTAGAGACCCTCCATAGGCGTGTGTATCTTCGGCACAAGTGCTGCACGGTGCCGTACCCGTCAATTACCGCGGGTAGGCGCACGCGCCGACGCCCCTGGGACCTCGCACGCGACCACCCCACAGCAATTTATAAAACAAAAATGCGACACTGCACTATACCATTGTTTTCTTTTATATTTCGTACCTATATTTGTTTTGTGTTACTATTCCTGTAAAATCCGAGTGCAAGTTAATTTCTAATTTACTCTTTAATGTAATGTAAATTTAATATATCGTCTCATATCTAAATTACTTTAATAGTGTAAATAACCCGTCCTGAAATATAAATTTGAATAAGTTTGAATAATTTATGTTCGTTGCGTTGGCATCCTAAAATATATGGCACAATTATGTATTTATAAGAGGTCTCATGAAACTAATTTATGAATCTGTTTTAGTGAATAACTAGGATCTGTTAGCGAATTTTGAGAAGAGGAAACTCGTATCGTCGTCGTTATCCGTGCAGGAACGGAGAAAGAATACAACTTCCTGCGGCCGGGAGGCCTGTCATAAGAGGCGACAACTCACAGCCAGGTGGTAGGGTACTTGCCAGAATGGATAACTACCACCCCTGGTCTGAAGTATTTCACCATAACACTCTTGAGTTGTATTTCGGCATTAGTGACCAGGTTCCAGTCTCCTTTAAAAGACGAGCAGCGAATTTGTAGCACCTTTGGTGTTACAAATGTTCATAGGCGATGGTAACCGCTTTCCTACAAGTGGGCTGTCTGCCGATCTGCTGATGTCCTTCAATAAAAAAATTCGAAAGACTCAAAATTACTTTCAAAACTCACACCAACTACATTTCTTCAACGGTCTTCAAAAAAACCTATATGACTACTTATCATGTACTTGTATAACACCAATAGATAACGTATCCAATGACAATATATTACGGTCCCTTTTTGTCAATTTTTATACCTAGAAGTAAAAAGGTACAAAAGTTTTAAGACTTTGTGTTGCAGAAGCACGAATCTGATCCATAAACTTGTAACCTGGATTCTGCAGTCTGCTCGTTTAGGGTAGGAAGAATGTCAGTAAGCCGTGATTTATGCCGTAATAAAGTTACGGGACTGCCCTCTCGTTGGCTTGTATAATTTATTTGAACACATTCTGGGTTGCACAACGCAAATGTACTACAGTAGTTCGACAGTAAAAGGGCAAGTTGCTATGTTTTTACAATAGGCGTGCGTACTTATCTGCTTACGCAGTAGAAGTAACTATTCACAAAACAATATATTTTCTTAAGTTCACATTTTGGATCAATACTACCAGTCGTGAATTTAGGTTTGAGTAGTAATAGGGCAGGATAAATTCCATTGATTTTATTTGGGGACTACAAGAGTTAGGGTGCGAAGATAAAATTAGGAGGGACAGTGTGTTCTAAATTAATGAACCGGTTAGTTCATCTGATAACGGCCAGTAGAGAGAAAATACAAAGATTTTGTTAAGGATGGCTTAACATACTTGAACTGAAGGATGAAAAACATGCATATAACGGGTTTTTTTGGTACAGCCTGTGTTGAGTTGATCTGAGCCTATTATGAGTTTATACTTAATCGATTAATTATAGACAAAAATGTAACATTGAAAGATTTTTACACTTCAAATGTCTGTGAAACTATAAGTAATATAAAAAATGTTTTTACCTGTTTATGAGAAAAGGAAAGTTTAAAACAAGCCACGAGGTAGCGCTCGTCTGTAAACATTCGAATAAAATGTTCAATTCAGTCAGGAAATGCTGCGAAAATTTTCTTCTACAATCGATCAATGGGTGTACCCGGTGTTCAATGGATTGGCCGATGGGCGTGGCTGCTGTTATCATTGCCGTGAAACCCGCCAATGGCAAGGGGCCCTTACTAGGGGGGTTGGGGTTGTTAGTGGGGTGGCGGCAGTGCGCCGTGCGGAGCGGCCCAGGGTGGCCGTGTTGTGAGCATGCTGGGTACCATGATGTACCCTGGTGTGGAAGACGTGGATCTCGAGGACATGCGCGTACCACCTATACAACTAGAACACTTACCAGAGGTGTTTCTATGTACGTAGTTGTTAGTGATTTATACGTCTGTGGAAAATTTACATAGTTGTGTGTGATATGTATCGAGTTCAAAGAAGAGTATCTATGTTATTTACGTATATTATAAACATACGTCGAACTGAAATTTTAAAAATTGTAAATCTTATTTATACATTTTAAATCATTAGTGAAAACATGCAAAGATCTGGATATATACTATATAAATTCTAATTTGTATTTGTAAAAAAATTATCAAACTCATCCTGAACAAATAAATTATATAATTTCATGCAATCAATCATTGATCAATATGTTTATTTGCTACGAAAACTCGGGGTCCTTTATTTTAGTCATTTCCCTCTACTTTTAAGAGTTTTCTATATAATGTTGCTTAACCGATTTCTCCTTATTGTTCTTATCATACTCAACTGCCAAATGAATTGAATTTTGTTTTAAACGCCTCTAAGTTTCAACGTCCAAAAAAACTTTGCTACTCTAGCCCTTTGTAAAACCTTGACGTTCTTGAGCATTGCATCCTAGTAGTCTATGTAATAAAGGGTGCCGAAACCAAGCAAAGAGAAGGAATAAAAGGAAGTGGACTCCGGGTTCAATGGCAGATGTAAGCAACCGAAACTTACGCTATGATAGTTTAATTCAGCAATTTTGTAAAATTATGTCAGAATAGATATTTTTCATAAAATATCCTGCAATAAAGGTGGTGTTTGTTGCAGCCAGTATTCCGAAATGTGGGGGATGTCACGAGATGATAGTGGACCGGTACGTGCTGAAAGTGTCAGACCGAACCTGGCATGCGGGGTGCCTGAGATGCGTGGAGTGCCGTGCAATGCTCTCCGGCAAATGTTTCGCCAGGAATAATCAGCTTTATTGTACAGATGACTTTTTCAAGTAAGCCTCTTCTCTATGCAATTTAAAGATATCTAATTTAAATGAAGTTGAATTTATTTCTCCATATATGAATAGGTAGTACCGTCAATAAGCATATTTTATACTGGTCTTTAAATATAAATTAATTCTATATTACTTTTAAATGCCTTGTTTATTGATTTCTAATACTATAAAAATAAGATGAACTTAGAAAATTATTTAGTGAATGCTTAGTTATTTTACAAAAATAAATCAAGTACACTGCATAATGTAAAAAAAGTAAAATATCTTTATCTTTATTTTTTGTTTTTTTTTAATGAAAATAGGAAAGTACATATGATCCAGTGTTTTGAATACAAGTCTTGCATATACAAGCATCATGAGCTTTGTGCTAGTGTTAACAAAATACAGTCAATTATTTTTGTGACGATTGCAGGGAATTAGAGAATTTGAGCAGGATTAAAATATTTATGTTACCACGTTTAAAGTATTGACATAAATAATAATATTAAAAGTACGATTTGGAATTGTAGCAGTACGGTTTAACATTTTTTTTACTAAAACGTACCTGTGTCTACTTTATTTCAACTTACTTTTCTAAGTGTTTTATTAATGTTTAAGTTTAACTTGGCATTGTTGTTGATAACTCATTTTTATAACTCTATATTCCATGTTTATTTCTTTGCTAATATCTCAATTATTCTCTGATCTTAGGGGGTACAAATAACGCAAGTTTCCGTCCCCTACTCGTATCAGACAGACGTCATCTAGCTGAAGTTGCAGCTAAATTATAGCCACCTTATTCATAATAGTTATACGAGGATTATGGGTTCGTTAAAAATGTTTCCTAATCCATTATATGAATGTGGGGGGGGGGGTCTTTAATTGATTCTAAAAGAGGGAGTTCTTATGGCGTCAGTTCGAAAAGATACATTTTACTAAACAATTGAGATTTACAACATACACACTCAATCATTGCTTAAAACAACCAATGTCCTATTATTATTATTAGAAACAACCAATATTCTATAAACATTGTTCAATTTTAGGCAATATTATGCATATATAAATTTTTGAATATAATGCTTCGCAACAAAATATTCCTGCTGTTGTCAGCCAAAAGCTTACTTCTATCTTCCTTCTTCTACTTAAAAACCATTCAAAACACGTTGATAATGTTGTTGTTGTTCCGGCTGTTGTCCCAGGCGGTTTGGCACCAAATGTGCTGGGTGCGGGCAAGGCATCCCTCCGACGCAAGTGGTGCGACGGGCACAAAACCACGTATACCACTTGCGGTGTTTCGCCTGCGCTGCGTGTGCGCGAACGCTCAATACCGGTGACGAGTTCTACCTCATGGAAGATGGGAAACTTGTCTGTAAACCCGACTATGAAGCCGCTAGAGCTAAAGGTCTGTACCTACTTATGTCAACTATTCATCGTTGTTTTTCTCTCTAGATAACAATATGTTTTTTCTCTCAAGAATTTTTAAATATATGAGTCCTGTAACTAAGATTTCTTGAAATTCTATTTTTAATACTTATACGTATACAGGGATGAATTTTTCAGGTGGCTTCCATGACCATATCCGAAACCAAAATGTATAGCGAAAATGCGCAAAAGAATTCGAGCCGGATTTTGGCGAAAACTAATTATATTAAAAAAATCAATTAACCTGGTCAGGAATCGATTCATCTGATATTGAAAAAAAACGCATGCTTTATTATTAAACTAAAATTAATTAAATCATTAATAAAGGTAATAAAAATATTAATTAATAACTAAAGGTAATAAATACTACTCAAGTTGGATAAAAGGTACTTAATAAAATAAATAGGAAATATAATGACGATTAAGATCCTGCTTACTTGCACACCAGTGAAACTGGTAAAATGTGCTGACCATGTATTTCTAGGAATAACATCTGTATACTACTACAAACTACATTTATGCAAGAATAAATATTTCATTTCATTTCATTTCAATCATAGTAGTAGAAATAACTCATACGATTTGAGATAAATAATGCAAAATATTGAAAATAAAATTTACACTAATAATTAAAAAGTAGCCGCTTTAGAGTCGAACTCAGTAATGGAGAACTTTTCTACGTTTAAATATAATAGCAATATGAAATTCATTATTAGATGTTTGTCCAATCAAAATGTTACAAAATTAGGAAGATATGTGCTTAGCAGTCCGCGCGCGATGAAGAAATTCTGAAGAGGTGACTAATTCTCCTGTTTTTTTATTTGGCTACAGAACCATAAAAAGTAATTCAATTGAGTATATCTCCCCATATCTCAAAAACTACTCAAGAAATATTCTTTAAAGTAATTTTCGTTAAGAGTAAGAGTTTTAAGCTCTACCACCGTATTTTTTTAGATTTTTCTATCTTATAATTGAGCTGAGAGCTAATATGTCGCAACCTATTGACAGTATGTCATTAAGAAATATCGTTGTGTTTTTCAAGTCTTACTAATAAATAATACTCCAAATGACTATATACATCAATTGAAAAAACCTGTTTTTTATTTTTGCTTTTTAAGGCTTAATTACTAAAGTTAGCATTAGCACTTTCGGAATTTAGCCTCTTAAAAACAGATTCTTAAATATGAATACCTTATTGTCCTAGTTGACATGACTGATAAATATTGTAATTGTGCTTACATGAAGATTTAAAAAACAGTAGACAATTATTGGCTGAAGTGGAACTTCATCTATAAATATAGCAGCTCCCTCCAATCTCTTATACTATTTTTGTATAACGTTTTTCATCCCGCCAAGCATGTAGAGAATTTATGGAGATGTAATGAAATGAAATAAAATTTATTAACATGCAAGTTAAGTTAGGTCTCTGTCACACTGAGTATGCACTGTTTGCTAGAACCCCATTAATTCTTCGAAAAGCAATTGGGTAGTATATTTATATATAAAAATTATTAAAAAGAACGAGTTTCAGCTAGGTAAATAAGAAGAAAGAAATTTTAACTGGACGAATTACTGGGAATTTCTTGTCGCTTCTTCTAACAGCAATAACACATTGCGAAGTGGTATATATAGACTAGGAAGTAAAATTAAACATTAACTTATATATATGACCTTGAAAAAGTGTTTTCCAATGGAACTTTTTATGAATAAAGTGGAATTTGTTTTCAAAACCCCCGATTTTGAAACATTCTTCATTGTGAATCCGCTCCTATTGATCTTAGCGTGATGATTTATAGCCTATATAGCATTCCTGGCTAAATGGGTTATCTAACACTTTTTTTTAAAGAATTTTTCTAATCAGACCCGTAGTTCCTGAGATAGCGCGTTCAATCAACCAAATAAACTCTTCAGATTTAGTGTTAGTATAAGATTACTTTAAGTTAATTTATAATCGCAAAGAAGGAATAAAATATCAAAACAAATATATTGGTTTTGCTTGCGACTTCGTTCGTGGGAAAAAATGAAGCTCTGCTGTCAGGCACGCAGAAATTTCCAATCCAGCTGACTTTGGTGCGGTATGACAGTCACGGTACCAAACAAATTGCAGTAACAGTTATTAAAATTGATATCCATTAAAAAGTCACATCTTCAAAACTTTGCAACATACCAAACAAATACCCGAAAATTTTATTGAAATGCGTTGGGCCGTTTCAGAACCTATATACCATTCTAAACTCACTTCCACACACACAGATTAAAATTCTAAAAGAAGTAGTTTATGATTAAGTTTATTTAGCAGTTGTGTTTAAATTTATTCTGAAACATACACAGGCATTACATTTTACTAAAAAAAACTTAAAAATTAAATACTATTAGTTGTTACGGAGCTTAAAAATATAAATAATATAAAGTATGTAACAAATTGCTGCCAGAGGGAAGCGTGCCCAGAAGGCTGGCTGCAATGCCACGCTGTACGGCAATGCTGATTCGTTGCGCGAAATACGAACCAGCCGACAACGGGTGGTATCAAAGAGTTTCTTACAAATTTCGTTGAAGAAACCCTTTGCCGATGGAACCCACGGACCTAAAGTTTCAACTCTAAACGGCACAAATATGTAACCCTTCCTAGGGTTCCATTTCACTTATAACAGCCCATAATTGTCACACTGCTAAAGCTCAAGCCTCCTAATTTCTTAGGAAAACAGTACAGTTACAAATTACTTGTAAGCGAGCTGAGTCTATAGTACTTCCTTAGAATTCCATTATTTATTTTAAAACCCAACTAAGCGAACAGCGTCCTTATTGTTATTCCTAGACTTCTTTGGTTCTAGATTTATCGTGCACAGGTGGCGAAGGTTCCCTCGACGGCGACGCGGCAAGCAAGAGGCCTCGGACGACGATCACCGCCAAACAACTGGAGACCTTGAAGAGCGCTTACAGCAGTAGTCCAAAGCCCGCGAGGCACGTGCGAGAACAACTCGCCCACGACACCGGCCTTGATATGCGAGTGGTCCAAGTCTGGTTTCAGAACAGGTAAGAATATGATTTTGATCATTGAGCACACACACACTCACAGAATATCTGTGTAAAACGGTTAGTCTTGAGCTAATCGTGTTTCGTATGATGACTGAGAGATCCGATGGCCCTCTTTCCCTTTCTGCTGTCCCATGCAAGCCTCTTATTTTATTGCATCTATCCCATGTCCTCTATCTCAATCCTGCTGTCTAAAATCTTTATCCCATCTTTATTCCACCTTCCTATTCCCTACCTCTTTTCCATTCCCAGGGCTGACAACGCATTGGCTTTCTCCCTATTGCTGGTGTTGTAAATGTCTATAGGCGACTATAACCACGCACCATTATGGAAAGTCTTCCTAAAAAACTTATATTTTATCGAGGTTAAACGTGTACATGCACATTTCGATAATAAGCGTGTCTGACGGAACGATCGGTTACGAGCGTGCTTTTTAATCATACCCGCTTCTGGATTCAAGTAAGTGTTAATCGTCGTTCAAGGTCTTTCAATCTGGGAGCAAATTTTGGACCTTTATTTCATTGTATATAGTTGTTGTATAGTTCAATTGATCTAACAGTGATATATAGAGATACGCGGACACAAGCAAATGCATTACATTATGGTCACGATTTCATTATTATAATATTCATGTATAGTTTTGGGATTTGTCGTATCGCACAAGGAAGTAAAACTGCTTATCCATAATAGAGAAGATTGGAAAATTTTCTACCACAAGAGCATAGTTTTTAAATCCTAGACAGATAGTTTAGGGATTATGTTTAGACCTTTGGAAGGTTAGC
The DNA here is from genome assembly GCA_012273795.1 of Dendrolimus punctatus. Taxonomy (NCBI): domain Eukaryota; kingdom Metazoa; phylum Arthropoda; class Insecta; order Lepidoptera; family Lasiocampidae; genus Dendrolimus; species Dendrolimus punctatus. Next base: position 9,498,479 of record CM022536.1, read on the forward strand.
GTGGTAAAACAAAGTTCAGCTCTTTTATAAGTGTTTAAAATGCAACCAAGATTATAAAAATATTAGTAATGTACTTTTCTTTCTTTAATAGTAATCACACAAAATTCAGGAAATTAAAAATGGGCTGTAACTAGAAGTAGGTATTATATTGGATTTAAAAACAAACTAACGTAGATAAAGAGATTTTTACGCTTGATTTTTCTCCAATATAGCGCGAGTATTATTAGTCATGCATGGGGAGTTTTCACCTTTCAAACCGTGAAAAGTTTACTGATGCAATAGTGGCTACGTATAATCGATCATGCTTGGTTTCATACTAACATGGTGTACTCGAAACCACGTTAACGAATGATTTTGAAATGGTATGTGACTTAACAAGACGTAAACAGAGATTAGAGATTTTATGACTCAACGGCATCTGTACGATACTAATATAATACTGTTGAAAGCTGATAGCTGAAAGGTTTATTTATTGGTTTAAAATTTAATATCCATGGCTATAGCTAATAATATATTTTTACTTTATTTATAAATTTACAATGGCTTGTTAAAATTCATAAAACGATCATAAACAAAGGGGACAGAGACTTTTGGGTCAAAGGTCAATGAAATGAGTTGAGATAGAGCATTGTATTTTTCTGTATTAAAATGGAAAATATCAGCCCTACATTCTATCATAAAGACGAAATATCTTAAAAATAAGGTCACTAATAAGATAAATTATTCATTACCATAACTGACATGTGTGAATGAATTTCAACAATTAATAATATGAAACACACCACACGTTTAATTCGTTCAAAATAACTAAGCGCACTACAATTATATAAAAAACTAGCATTTTCCCGCGACATTGTGGATGATGGATAGCTAACAAAGATTTAAGTTATTTTGCTTAATAAAGTCAAAGGTTATTTTTAGCAGGGTCATAAATATTTAAGTATGAAAACACATGAACACCGGAAATTTGCGAAAATTTGTCATCGGTATAAATTTTTTCGATCTGATCAATTTATAACTCTCCCAAGAAAATTTCTGTAGGATTCTCAGCATATACAGTATCGCAGATTTTAATTCCGGGAATTCGCTATTTCTTAGTGAAAACCGCAAACGAAATTGGCCCAGTAGTTTTACGTGAATCCCGAACAAACAAACAAGAAACCTAAGAAAATTGCATTGTGTCGTTGTTTATATAATCTATTCTATTTGTTTTTTAAATAGCTTCAATGTACAGACACGGCATGTTTAGAATTTTATAATATTATAGATTGTGAATAAAATAAAGTAGTGTTAAATTGAAGAAGTGAAATGATTTCATATCAATAATTAGGTGATATGGTGATTTTTTTCTTAACTTAAAATAACCATAGAAAAATCACGAAACAACCACGTTACGTCTCATATCGTGAACATTTATGATAATTTTATTTGGTAAATTATTGTTACTAAATACCAACGAAAAGTTGTTTGGTTTGCATCCGACTTTCGACTTTTTGCGGCAATAGAAGCCTTAATTAACTACTAATAATAATCTATTGGATATTTCAGTACGTGTATTTATGTATATTAAGTATAGCAATGGTGTGTTAGGTCTCGGACGAATGGTAACAGTCACGGCAGGCGTCACGCCCTGCCAGCGGGCCTCGCCTCGTAAACCTGAATGCGAGCGATATCACAATAATTCAAGAAGTAAAATTAATGTAGTTGAACCAACTAGGCACTAGGTAAATAATTAAAAAATACCTCAATACTTGACCTTAAAATGGCTATGTTACATAAACAATACCATTTCACATTATGACCCTTCACCGTTAATAAAATGGTAATCGTAAGAATATGCGCATTACATCAGAAAAACTGCCAAGAGGTGCATGCCCGAGTCAGAATTCCATTCCATGTCATTGGAATGAGACATGGACGCCTTAGCCACAAGCAACCACGGAAAGAGTCTCTTTGTTAAAACAAACCTTGTAACCTAAAAAAAAGAATGTCTGGATAAGTCTTTTCAAGCGATGTTTCTTTATATAAGTATGTGTTTTTGTCTTAGTGTATTTGTGTAGAAAAGATAGTAAGGAACATTAGGATCCACAGCGTAAATATTAAAAACTATTCTATTTGTTTTTTTTTTCATAGCTTCAATGTACAGACACGGCGTGCTTAGAATTTTATAACATTATAGATTGTGAATAAAATAATGTAGTGTTATTTTCACCTAATTAACTAAATTAAACAAATAATAAGGACTAAAGGAAAACGACCACAACTTCAGTTAATAGTTTTCATATGTATTATTTGTAATCATTCTTTATTTTAATGATTTCCTACAAAGAGAATCAACAAAATAATACAATTGTTATGTATTTTAACTACGTATATTATTAACTATGTATATTACATAATAGCGCACCTGTCTCCGATAACGATCTTGGCCTACATAGTAATGTCGCGTTAACTACCTTATTTAAATAATGTATTACTTCTGTAACTACATCTCCTTCGCCTAAGAAGATAGAGGGATACAAACATAAATGAAGAGAAATGTAGTTCAGGAGGCATAGAAAACTGTATAGAATATAGGTATATCATCGCATAGAAAAGGCAGACCAGATACCATATGCACAGTCCCAGTGGACTGGGCGGAGGCAGTTTAATTAATCACGCTCTTTGTTGAAAGCGCTCGCCGACGTCCCGCTGTTTCGCTAATAACAACACACGTAAAACATGCGATAGGGTGTTTTTATGCATACAATATTTGTTGAAAGTAAAGTAATCGAACCATAACGATGTTTCACTCTCTTAATTTAATCGTTACAAAAATATTTCTCTGATAAATTATTTTTGATGATAATAAAATTTAAAGCACAAATTTCACAAAATTAAAATTAAACACAAAATGTCTTAAATTTTACTGGAAAATAGCATTTTTCTATTTATTTGAAATATACATTAATACGTATCTTTTATTCGTACATATTATGGAAATTAGCAATATAATCATTTACAAACTTTCTCAAATTATGTCATCATATTATTATCGCGATGTATAACATATATGATAAAAACATAAATTAGATTTTTAAAATTTTTTCTTTGTTCTAAAATTTTAAGCGATATTAAGCAGTATTAATTTACGAAGAAGAGCGTCTCTTCACTTAATGGGAATGGAAGATAATTCACTACGTGTGTCTAAGGCTGATTGAAATTCACACAACAGTCTGTATACGAGTATATATCCGTGCAGGAACGGAAAAAAACAATTTCCTGCGGCCAGGCGGCCTGTCATAAGAGGCGACAAAACAATCTTCAGCCAGGTGTTTAGGTATTTGCTTGTTTGGATGGCTATAGTCTGGCCAACGAAAGTTGACCCTGGAAAATGGCGGCAAATTTAAATAATATACGTATGGCAACATCAACATTATTAGGATTAACCTATTTGATACTTGTAGTTATTAATTATTTATGTTGTATATTTTATGTTGACAATAGATACATCATACTCGTTAATATTATAAATACTGAGTTTGTGAGATGTTTTTGTTACTCATTCTCGCCAAGTACTGAACGGATTTTATGAAATTTGGAAACTTGTTATTACTAACCTTATATCTCGAATCTAGAATGACCTACAATAGAATATAGACTATCTACTTTTAATTCCGGTAGATAGCAGGAATTCAGTAGTCATTACATTTTTGAAAATAAACTGCAATATTCGGAAAACTTAGTTTATCCGCTTAATTAAATCAGATTCGTCACGGCCCCTAGTCTCGACCCGAAGCACATACTACCACTACCAATGGACACGTATTGCAACATTACAGGCCTCCTGGTGTGCAGCAGCAGCCCGGCTGTCAAGCTGTGTCTGGAAGTTGGACTCCGCAAAATATCAACACAGCAAATCACTCATAACAAACGAAAACGCCATCTTGTTGTCAAATTGACGTTGACATTCGTATTAGAGTTGCATGTAAAAGTTGCAATAATCAGGTTCAACTTCGATAGCCAGACTATATGGCCCTGATGTAGAGTATACCGCCATAACAACCTTGAGTTGTGTTCCGGTATTAGTGGCCAAGTTCCAGTGTCCCTATAGAGAGCGGCAGCAATTGGTAGCTCATTTGGCGTACCAAGGTATGGTAACCACTTTACATCGGGTGGGTCGTTTGCCTGTTTGCTGAACTCGTGCAATAAAAAAATTCTTTCGAGTCTAGGTTTTCTCATGTTTCCTTCACCCTCAACACTTTGTAAATGTAACAGTAAAACCAAATATTTAGAAAATCTGGTTAAGCGATGTCCTTAAGCAGGATTCAAATCTATGTCATTTGAATGAGTTGTTATTGTCTTAGACATTCAGCAACGAAGACTTATGAAAATATTAACTCAAATATAATATGTAATACTCAATAATGTACCTATTTTTTTTTCACAGACGGGCAAAAGAAAAAAGGCTAAAGAAGGACGCAGGTCGTACCCGATGGTCGCAATACTTCAGATCAATGAAAGGCAGTGGAGGAGGATCTCCTCGTCATGATCGCCTATTAGACAAAGATGAGCTGAAAATCGATTTGGACTCCTTTAGCCATCACGGTAAATAACTATCTAAATTGTTTTGCTTTTATTGCGTGTTAAGAAATCATGTTTTTTTTATTGAATCATTACTAAAAAGAATCCCGCAGGACTAGGGTGATTTTTGTGATCTAGTAACTAATTTGTTTCATAGCTTGCTATTTTAATTTTATACCTCATTTCTTAACAATATCCAGGTGGTTTTTGAAGTAAAATGATTAGTTTATAATTAGATTAGGAAAACTATTTTATTATTAACAGAATTAAGCAACGATAGCTACAGTACAGTAGCGTTGGGAGGTGAGGAAGGTTCACCGGCCGGCGGCGGCGGCGCAGGCGCAGCAGGTGGTGCGCGCTATGGGGCCACACCGCCATACATGCGGGCGCATTCGCCACCTCATCCACACTATCACTACCCGCCGGATCATCTCGTCTATACTAATATTGGTATTTGTTATTGCTTTCCCAGTCTGAATGTTGATATTTTGTCACACAAAAGTGACAATAAATTCTTAAACAATTTACATAGGTATTACAATAAAATGGTGGACGTTAAAGTGATCATAGTATTAAAATATCATGACAAAATTAATTTTAATTAAATCATCTTAATAAGCTTTTTAAATTTAAATAATTCAAATAGCTTTAGCAGAAACAAAATTAATTGGAGCATAACAGATAATCGAGAAAAAAAACAGAACAATGGTGAAACTATGTTAAAGAGAAAAATTATAAACGCATAATTTTTAAAAACTGACAAAATTTGAATGTTTTCACTATGATTATTAATTTGTATTTATATTTGTATTCCAGGTCAAGCTATGAGTGGTGCTGGTATCGGCGGAGCGGGCACCGGTGGTGCATCCGACTTGAGTAGTTCGTCATCACCGGCAGCAGGAGGTTACCCAGACTTCCCTCCCTCGCCCGACTCGTGGCTCGGCGAACCTCCTCACTACTCTCCCCGTGGCTTCCCCTAGCGGCGGCCACCGCCGGCGCACGCGCAGCCCGCGCCCCCGCCGCTCCCCGCACCCTACACACCGCAACCGCTCGCCGCTCAACCTCTCGAACTTGTGGTCAAGCGTGAGCTGTGACCGATTTAAGGAGACAGGACATTGCTGACTCTATGTATTGTATAAACTGAAAACTCGTAATTCAATTTCAAATTTTAATTCAAACATATATCCTTAATGTTGAATTTCAAATAAGATACATTTATTCAAAACCAAATGAAATCTAATAATACAGCTATAAAAATATAATTTTAGTTATGTTTTAAAACTGTGGGGATTATACTTTACTTATAATAAGTCTTCGATTTTAATGTGTGTTGTAATTTATATTATTATTGTGTAATACATTTTTCCTTATTCTGTATGTATACATAAAATATGGTTTCTGTATAACATGTAAATATGTGTGATGCTGATGTTACAATATGGCACTTTTTTACTTTATGTAACTATCTGTAAATAATGAACAGTAAGGAATAATAAAAATTGTTAGAATTTAAAAAGAATGTATAAAGCATTAGATTTGATAAATATGTTTTTTTGGTAGCCATTATATTTAAATTGTTTAATAATAATCAAGAGAATTTATCACAATATTGTAAATAAACTATTATAATATATATTTGTTAATATAAGTAAAACTAGCTGGTATAGACAAGTCCATAATAGTGATTAAACTTTGTGCAAAAAATCTAGTCGATGAAGGATTGGTATATAAATAATAATTATACATTTGATAGACGTTTTATTTACAAACTTTATTACAGAAACCAATAAGTATTTCCTGACTATAGCTCGGTTGTGGCTACACCCCAGTATTGCTGCATTCTTCCTTCCAAATCTAACGAATCCTGCGAATGAGCGGACTTCTCTTGGATAACAGCAAAATCATATTCCAAATGATACGGCATCAATCTCTGTAGTGATCCAAAATAGGCAGCATGAGGTCCACCGTTTGGTACTCTTCCCGAACCAAAACGAAAATCGGGCTTTAAAGCTGTCCCAAACGACCTAGCACTACCAAAATGCTTTGATAAGAAAGGGACCCCCCCTTTGGATTGTTTTCCAGTTACGTGTAGCTGTGGACTACTACCAGACAATCCCTTTACATTTGTAAGACTACTTGCGTTTGATTTTATTCCCTTTGACAGATTATCTAATTCTTTATCGAATAACATTTGAGTGTTTTGTTCTAGCATATATTCCCAACATTTGAATTGTTCTTCAGGGTTTGAGTTCTCTTCGGATCTGTGATCATTCTCTTTCTCTTCTTCGACTCTCACACGGATAGCCCTTGCAACACCACCACGACAACTTCGTCGTTCCGACGCTTTAGCCTGTGAACGTACACTAGCATAATGTTGCTGACTTACTGAATCGCTGGGAGGTCGATCGCTTTGTCCACTGGGAGATGATCGATCACTACTAGATTTCGGTGAGGCAATGGAATGACAACAAGGTTCTAAACGAGAGCAGCAGCAATCAGATCTACAAACTGATTTATTCGTTGTAATTGTTTGTCTTAATTCTTTCATTAGCATATCAACATCTGATTTACTGTGATCAAATCTTATTATCATTACAGATAAACATTCTTCCACTCCATAGCTTTGAGCAAGATCTTGTAATCTTTTTGCTGCGAGAACTGGATTTCGTTCAGCTCTTGCCTCTGAAACTGCAGTCTCAATACTAATAGCATTCCAGAATTTACCATTTCCCATTATTAAAAACTCGTCGTCTTCTTTTATTACAGTTTGTATGATATCAGGATCTGGTATAGTGTTAGGATACCGCGAAGAGTATCCCAGTCGCTTATTGTTTTCAATTCCAAGACTCATAGGCCCATTACGTCTGCATAATACAGCTTTGGTGTCGCCAACATTAGCCAATTTCATATTATATCTGCGTATACTTTGACCAAATCCATTATCAGGAGCGTTAATAGGTGCCAAGTGACACATAATTAAACAGGCTCCCTTTTTCTGGCCTTTTTCCTTTAATTCTCTATGAGCTGACAACACCACGTATTTCATGTACTCGCTTACGGTTTCCTTTATTGACTTTTCTTCTAGTATTAAACCAGGTATGCTTGATTGTAATAATTTAGGTACTTCAATATCGGTTTCACCGTCGATAATAGCGAAAAGACCTTCTTTATTACAAAACGATGGAAGACGAATTTGAGCACAACAAAGTTGTAAATTTTTATTTGGGCATTCAGAAAATCCTGTTGTCCATGGCGTTAAGCCATTTAATTCCTCGTGGTAACCTGTTTTTTGCGTAAGTGGTAAAGAATGTCGACCCGTTACATCTACTAAACTCAACGGCCTTTGACATCTATATGAGTTAAAAAGCGAAGGATCTACTTGCAATTTTCTATTGCAAGATATATCTAAGAACTTAAGTTGTTTTGGAGCAAGCAGTCGTAAGTCAATGGTATCAAGTTCATTGTGAGCGAAATCCAAAATTTTTACAGACGCACTGCAAGCAAACATTGGTATAGATCTCAGCTTGTTTGAATGCGCTCTTAAAATTTTTATGTTGTTTAGTTGCGGCATATTCTCTGGTAGCTTAACGAAAGAATTGCCTGAGATAACTAACTCTTCTATTTCTGGCCAAAAGTTAATACAGTTATCTGGTAAATTATTCAAACAATTATAGGCTATGTGTAAGATTCTTAAGCCTCGAAAGGCCACTATAATATCTGCTACATCGTCAGTTAAACAATTGGCTGTTAAGTATAGTCGTTCTAAAGAATACGAGGGTGGTCCTCTTGCTTGGGGTAAACGACTTAATCTATTATTGGATAAATTTAAAACAGATAATCTATCACAAACCGAAAAAAATTCTCTGGCAAGGATTGTATACAGTTGTCGTAAAGAAGGAGCTCTTTTAACGGTGCCCTTAATCTTGGCATTGACGGAATACTGGGTATTTTATTGTGTGCAAGATGTAATTTAGTAAGACTAGATAATTCGCTGCAGAATAGGTGTTCCGGGAGTGATGTTAATTTGTTGTGACTTGCGCGGATAGTTGTAAGGTCTGAGCAACCGCTAAGCCATTGCGGCAGCGAGGTTAACTTGTTATATGAGACGTCAATCTCTACTAGATTGATTGGTGGTACAGTCGTTGTTAGTGTCTCCAGTTCTGGAATTTGAAAAAATATTCATTTATAACATTAGCGTGCAGATTAAAAAGATAAGGCCGCTTTATGACGGAGTTATTAATTTAAAACTAACAGAGAAGAGAACTGTCTTTAGTATATCACGATTGCCGACGCTTAAAAATTTATTACAATATTAGAATTTGATTTTTTACGCAGCTTCGTCTAGTAACCTTTCAACCTATTTTCAGTGGAAACTCATGCATATTCCGATTGTTGTCTATCTTGTCACTATCTATGGCATTTTTATACATCGACGCCACCCTTCCATAAATGCTGATCATTTTTGGGATCGTAAAAAAGTGGACATATTTATAATAGACTCACGATTATGTGGCGCAAACAAAATTCGCAGCGAAGCTCCATGAAGTGCGAGATGCTGAAGTGCATTATGAGCTGCATACAATTCTCTGAGACCACGTAAAGCTGACACCACTAGAACTTCCACCGCATTGTGTGATAGGTCTAGTGATACCAGGTGCTGAAAAATATAGAATAGAACTTATAAGTGGTCTTTCAGTTTACCTATATGTATAATATTTTAATAATTTAAATTATAATATTTTGATACGTGGCAAATAAGTCACTCTGCAAATATTGCTATTGATAGTGATTGTTTTAGACTTTAAAATGAAAATAAAGATTGAAAATGTTACAATTATTTTACAACTGGCTGGCTACCGCCCCTGGTCTGGGTATGCCGCCATAACAACTTTATAATTGGTATTGATCATTTACAATGGTTTTGCCAGGAAGAAAGTGCTTTTATGCATACGTCATAATATGACAGAATTGTTTTTCACATCACTATGTGACGCGCAACTAGTGCTGTGCACATAGTGCCGCCACACACTTTCTAAGACAGTTGGGCCGTCAGCCTGTCTGCTGTGCTTTAGTAATTAAACATTTTAACGTACTGTACAAGTCTAAATTAATGTACAGGAATAAACTTGCGCCGGAACTAATTTAGGCCATTTCATATAAATTGCACTCGCAATTTATGGTATAAATGGTTGAAGAGAGCAAAGACAACCGGTTAAAATTATTATTTTTCTATAGAGGTATGTATAGACATAACTCCTGTAATACATGCTATTTCCAAAACAACTCAAACGTTGTTTTAACGTATAATATAGTTTTTAAGCACCATCCAGTTCGTCAATGATGGATCTACATGTTTACCTGAACCATTATTGACTAATACTGGTGTGCACCAACATTAAACCGACGGTTAAAATAAAATAATCACTGTTAATGCATACATCTTTAGCGATTATTTTATTTTTACGATCGGTTAAAAGTTAGTGCACACCAGCCTAAGCTGGTTATTATACTTACTTCATAGTTACCGAGAATTATGCTCCCTTTGAGTTTGTTGTAGCGAAGATCAACAGTAGTGAGTGGAGACCGATATTCAGATTTATCTTCGTCTAGCGTCATCTGTTTGTTGTTATTCGACTGAAATAAAATATAATAGAAATTATTTTGAATTGAATAATTTTTATACTATGAAAAGAGAGAGAGAGTATATACCGCGCCAATCTTTATCGCTTTTTCAAGTTAGTAGTTTGTACCATAAGTATATTAAACAACTTTCAGACATATTGTCATAATATAAGCGCAACAATGCGCCTCAAAGGTGGAACAACTCGCCCCAAAGCGGGTCTGAATGTTCCACTCCGGAATTTGACAACTTTTTTGATTCTATGAAAAGGTATTGAAATATTAGTGGAAATGACTATAACATTATAAAAATCGATTAACAATTGTTTAATATTTGCATAAATATTTAAAAACTGAATACTTCATTTTTAGAATGAAACTATAGTTATATGTTATCTGGAAATTGGAACTTTCAGCCCCGTTCTTCCCTATAGGTGTTTGTTCTTACTGAAAATCGTTTAAAGCAAAATCATCTGTAACTAAAAGAGCAACCATACGTAAATGTATGTAATAAATACGTCCAACGTAAAATGTACACGATATTAGAGGTATATTTTGTAGAATCCTATTCAAGTCAGTCAGGTATTAATGTAGTACATACTTATTAATAAATAAACCTAATGGGAGCCTCGAATATAATAAATACAATTTAATATATTATAGTAGTTTAGATGATAATTTTTATTAACAATGAGATAGATAGGAACACTTTAATGTAATATATATACCATTACAGAAAACTTACGAACAAGTATTATTCTAATTATGTGCAAAGGGCGGTCTTATCGCTAAAAAGCGATCTCTTCCAAACAACAAACAACTCGTGGCACGAATATTGCTGAGTAGGAGTTGCGATTGTGGTATACGTAATTATTGTCGATTAGTTTTTTATATATTTATTGTTAGTTAGTTACATATTTTAATAATAAATATATAGCTAACTGACTAGTTATTTAGCTTTAACCACATACTTATAATAGTTTATAATTTGAATATTTTTCGTTATATTGTAATAGCACTTTCTATTACTTTTTTTTAAATTATTAATTGATAATTAATACCCGTGAAAGTTGTTTGGTAAATAATTGTAAGTCATTATTTGACCTAAAACTATTTAATAATTTTCTCGTGTAATTGCATTGGTGTTGTACAAATGAGTACGTTAAAAAAGTAATTTTGTAACGTACTCATAACTCATAGTAGAGTAATCTCACTTACTCCAAAACTACTGATCAGATTTCTAGTCGCAGAAAGAGTCCTAAGTCGTGGTAGTTGCAGGACGCTGTCTAAAGACCGAAGCTCGTTGTCGCTCACTTGGAGTTCTTCTAACCTGAAAAAGGAAAACAATATTATTAGATATGTACTACTTATTTTACGCAACCGATTACCGCTTTATTTTACATTCAGAAGATACATCATTTGTACGTAGACTAGGTAATATAATTAATTGTATGCGGATTATAAAAATTTCATAAATGAAATATACATCTATTTATTTTATTAGCCTAGATTCGCCCGCAACTTTCTTCCGCGTTGGATAGATAGCATAGATCACAGTTATTTTACCAATAATCAAAAATATACATAATTTAAAAGTGAGTTTCTTTTTAATATTTTTAATTAGGGTCTGGTATATAATATTGAAACTACGCAATTTGTTAATAAAAATGTAAATTAAAGTTATTTTTAAGTGTTCATCTTCACTGTATGAGTAGTCTAAAGTCCTGAGAACTAGTGGGATTTTTATTCGGGAATATGTGAGAGCTTATTACCCATAATAACTTTGCAAAAGCGTATCCATGGTGCACAACAGTCTCTACACAATGTAGGCGAAAGGCCTCTGAAATTTAATTACAGCTGAACATACTTTCTAAATGAAGTTAAATGCTAATAAGTATTTTCTATTCGTGTTTCCATGATGTAATCAGATGATATCTGATCTACGTCACGGATGAGTCAACGTCTCAATGTTTCTGAAAACGATATTTTTTTACCAATTTTTTTTTACCAGGTGACCTATTGGTAATATTATTGCATATTGCGTTTTATGACTGACCTTAAATAAAGGAGTGTAATATTTTGTTTGTTTCTGAACCGATTTTGACCATTATTTTTGCTTTTGGTTTAGTATAGTCAAATACAGATAGATTCATGTAAATTTCATTATTATTGGAAATCATATACCGATAAACTTACGAATGAAAAATAAAAAAAGTCTATCAAAAAGAAACCGACTTCAAGATTAACTAATATGGAAAAAATAAATATTATGTTTGTTTGTTTTACGGTATTAAATAATATTTTGTGATTGGCTATAATGAACGCAGTACACATTCTATAACTTTAACCCATTAAAGTTCATTAAACAATAGATCGTAAGTGCAAAACAATTTTCCATCTATAAAAATGCTGAGTAACTTATTTGGCGATCTCAATTTCTCAATTTCATAGACGGAAGCTGGTCAATTATGCTTCCAATGTTAATCTGTGGCATACAACTCCGCTGGCCGTGACTGGTGCAATTAAAACGTCCAGAATATGTTTGGTAAGTGTATTCGTCACTTCTTTAATAAGAATTTCGTTAAAAAGTCATTATCACGTAGAAATTTAATTACATTCCTTTATCAAAGCTTAGTTGAGAAAATGTATGCTTCCTCAAACACACGCGTAGGTACAGAAAGCGATGCTTGAGATGATAGATAGTCCATCCAAATTAAATAGCATTATAATAGTTAAAATTTTGTAATATTTAAATGACATGCTTATCCACTTAAAATATGGAGTTTTTTTTCAATATATATATATATATATATATATATATATAATATGTATAATAAGACTTTTATGGAATTAGATGGACATTTACTGCCTTACTTATAATAATCTCGTTAAGCAACGATTAGGCATATCTTAAGTAAGAGAATCAGAATCTAATCAATAAATATCTTTTTTTTCACTTATAAATGTGTATTACCTGTTGTTTACCTATGAGGAGCAGAGATAAACGAAATTAGAATGATTAACATAGGTTATACCCAAATATTCGACTTAAGAGGAGTTCATGGGTAAGATTTGCACTAATCAGTTGCTGAGCAGTTTCATTAAATTTAAGAAACGATTATAAGTAAGGCCCTTAATATTTTACAAACTTGGCAGGTTGACCATCCCATGCTCTAACATTTGAGCGGGTTACGTCCAACAGTGGGACATTTATGACCGATATGATTGAAATTTCTCTAGATTAACTTATACAATTTAATAGAGCGCGACATCATGCAATATCAGGTGAAACAGTGGTCAAACGCGAACCTGTATGTACTCATTCATATACGTAACAAACAATAAATTGCATGCAAAATGAAGAGTGAAGTGACGATAACTAACTTGTAATTGTTTAGAACAAAGAATGTAACATGACACTTATTACGGTATGATTGTTATCAGAGAGCTTACTGAGGTTGGCAGAGCAAAATGAGAGTGACACAGAGCGGTGTAGCAAATTGGATTAGGTTATAGTTTTCCCGTTAAGCAGTGAAAGATTTTACAAACATTTTGAAAGATCAAACATATTCACAAACTTTCTGCACTCAATCTGCACCAAGTACTTATATGTTGTGTTAACTGCGAAATATAGTATTTCAATATACAATATATCTAATATAACACTATATTATTGACAACTTGATACAATTTTTTTAGAATCTTGTCTGTTTTTTGTTTGGGATTCACGTAAAAACTACTGGGCCGATTTCAATGCGGTTTTCACTGATCGATAGAAAATTTTATTTAATAAAATCTGTTATATTTTTGTCCGGGAATCCTGCGGGGTAGTTCCCGGTTTGTTACTCGGGTACAAAAATAGTTTACACCGACACAGTTTTCATTAAAAGGATAGCTTACATTTTTTTAAACGCTGTGGTAGCTTGTGCCCGGGAATCCCGCGGGAATTCAAGTCAAGCGTGGACAAAGTCGCGGGCTTATCCAAGTATTGAATAAATGTTCTCAGTGCAAACATAATAACACCCACGTGAAAAACACAAACGTTGTACTTAATTTGACAAACTAAGCGAGTTACGCTTGTACATGTTGTGGGTAACGAATAGTTCGGAAGCCAATCCCGGGTGTTGTGGATTGAAAAACCCGACCAGAATTAACCATCAGACAATTCGTTGTAATGACGCAACGCAACGTAGTAACCGGGCTAACGTTTACATTACACCATATTAGATTCTGTAACATGAAATCGTATCGAATTTGATGGAATGTGGATAACTATGTACCTAATAGTAGTCTAGAGATTATTACTAATAAGTATTTAAATTATTATCAACATATAAGTAGTTAAGTGAGAAACAAGACATAATAAGGTTTTCGCCCTCTTATACAGATAATGGACCCGTCACGTTCAAACAGTGATTATTTATACTTAAGTTTACGTTTAATTCCTTGAATCTGCAAGGTTGTGCGCATTTCACGTGACTAGTAAAGAAAAGAAGAATTACAAATTTTGTATTTGTAGATATAAACTCAGGTAACGGTCATAGATTAAGAGTTAGCAGTTCATCCAAACAATTCCATATTTACCTGCTTGTCACATCACTACTTTAGAATCGACACTACTGATATTATCTTACACGAGTATACAAAACAAATAGGTAATATTCACATTTCAGGTTTTAAAAGTGTTATTGAAAACAAAATGGACGACCTTGACGATCTTATGGGACTGCCAAAATTAAGATCAAATAAATCTAATGATGAAATTTAGTTTATATATAATTTAATTAAAAGTAAACAAATTATGCTCCTAGCATATGCGTTATTGTGGCAAGACTGACTACGGTGAGTGCATTTGAACCGCGCCACTGAACACGTGTGTTTAGCAAGACCCTTAACTAAGATTCACCATCATACATAGAAGCATTGTTGTTTTGCCTATCTTTAAATGAATCTACTTCTAAGGACGAATTGTAATGAGAATATAGCTATGCTTATATACCATAAATAATTTGAAAACAATATTCACTAGTCTTCACTCTTCTGGGTTTATAGAGAATAGGGGTAGGTACACTAGATAGTGAGCGTGTTACAATTTACGCAATAACCGATATAAATTACTTGCAAATATCTATTTACCAATAAATGAACTTAATGTGCCTCTCTATGGTTAATTTTTTTTATAAAAATTTCCAATTCCCTTTTATGCCATGCCTAGTCATGTATAACCAATTTTAGATTTTTCTATCTGTTTATTTAAAAGATTGCCCTGTATAAATTTTGATTTTATTATTAATGATTAAAATTTAACCTTGTATTTTGGTGTATATCCATCCATATCTTGCAGAGTTCATAATATAAAAACTTAAAATAAATAAAAAATCTAGTCACGGGCAGGACTAGTTATAACTACAGAGACGTTATTGTGATGTTGTGCGTGCTGTTAACTCATAAAAAATATAGTAGTCACTACACCAGACACTATAAGAAGCTTTGATTGTATTAGTGAAGAAATATTATAAAAACACTATCGAGCGCAGCAGTCGTTGTCCCGCCTTTAAAATATAAAGTTTCGAACCCAGTTGCAGCGCCACCTTCCAGATCCAATTGTGAATATAAACCATCCCAGGGACCGTGAACGTGAACACACACAAAAACTTCAACAGAAGAATTTTATATATGAAGTTTGTATTGATTATCTACTACACTTTCAAGGCGGATGAATATTAGTGACTATAAAAAATTAAAATTAAAATATGCGTACTTAGCGAATAAGCCTTTTTCAATACCGTCCATAATGGGCTTCAGAGAACTTGATTTCTTATAATAGGACCACTATTGTGATGTTGTGCGTGCTGTTAACTCATAAAAAATATAGTAGTCACTACACCAGACACTATAAGAAGCTTTGATTGTATTAGTGAAGAAATATTATAAAAACACTATCGAGCGCAGCAGTCGTTGTCCCGCCTTTAAAATATAAAGTTTCGAACCCAGTTGCAGCGCCACCTTCCAGATCCAATTGTGAATATAAACCATCCCAGGGACCGTGAACGTGAACACACACAAAAACTTCAACAGAAGAATTTTATATATGAAGTTTGTATTGATTATCTACTACACTTTCAAGGCGGATGAATATTAGTGACTATAAAAAATTAAAATTAAAATATGCGTACTTAGCGAATAAGCCTTTTTCAATACCGTCCATAATGGGCTTCAGAGAACTTGATTTCTTATAATAGGACCACAATTTTTCGTCCATGTTAACTATTAACTCGATAAAAATAACAAAAATATGTACTTTCGGACAGCAAAAAAGAACTGTTATTAATTTAATGTTCTAAGAATGTACGGAAACAGCAAAGGACGATGAAGCCCCACCTAATTATAATTTAATGAATGTTATTGTTATTAACTGTAAGTCAAGGATCTTAAACACGATTCAAATTAACTTATAAGAATGTTTGACAAGTTAATGGTATGGTATTTTTGTAAATATATTCAGTAGAAAGTTTAGATGAAAGTAAAATTTTCATTGTTGACATACATTAATTATTCAAATTACTTTCAACAGATTCATAAGCGTATTATTATTCTACGTTTTTGCTTTTAAGACTTAATTATATTGGAACTAAAGTCTGCTAAATGAAATCATTGTTGGTAACCCGGGTAGGGGAGGGGGGGGGCGGTCTTCATGGTTACCCCTCAAAGCTGATAATTTATTCAAAATATTAAGTAATTTCATTGTTTTTATGATTACAAAATAATAAATATATATTAAGATTTCTTTAAAAAGATAACTTAGATAGTCATTCATAGAATGACTTCGACCAAAAGAATCTAAAATATTTGAAATTTTTTAAAGGCCCAGGTTTTCTAAAAAACTTATTTTCTAGTATGATTACATTCATATAATTTTATATGTATATAAAAAAAAATATTCGACTGTGGCACAGAAATCTCTTGGGCTAATTCATGCCGCAGAGTCGTATGAAATACGTTAGGTTGTGATTTAATTTTAAAAATGAAAATACATAATATTAATGTTATATCTAAAACAGGAGCACAGGTGAGGAAATGTTATCATCATTCAAGTGTTTATTTCTGATTCGATAATAAAAGCGGAGTTATCATCATTTTAGTATATGCTTCTGTTTTAGTCCCAGGCATGCACATATGAGCCGGATGGTCTGCCTTGGGAATAAGTATAGAGTTTTTTCAGATTATAATTGATTGATTTGTGGTTATTTTTGTGCATTGATTGCAGGTTCTCTGGTAGATCAGTGACGTTTAATTCCTCTTGGTAACTACTGTTTGGAAATACATATAAAGGAAATGTAAAGATAAAGACCTACAAAAATCATAGGAAATCCAAGAACAACAAAAGCAAATATACCTGTTTCTATATCATACCAACCGTTCATTTGCCTATTTCATAAAATTCAAGTAATGATAACGCAAGTGAATTAATAGTTAGATACAGGAACCGGCCATAAGATAATCGATTTATAAGTTTAATGGTATTAAAGTTTAATAATCGTAAATATTATAATGAAAAAGCGAGTGAGGTTAGCTAATAGGGGTTGCGCGAACGGAGCAAAGTGAACGTAACGTTGTATGCTTCAGCGCACTGATGTAGATAACGCGTCCCGACCCAGCACAACCGCAAGCGCCCACTTAAAAAAATTAGCACACAACGGAAACACGCTGCCCAGCCACCGCTGACTTACTACGAAGATAGTACTACTAGTGTTCCTAACTTATCTGTGAAACGGCAAAAATGGAACTACAACCAGTTCTAAATATGTTGTTTATTTGTTAACAACGTTACTTTTAACGGTATAAATCAGACGGATTGGGCCCCAGTCAATAAATATAACATTATTTCACATGGACTCCAAGTATGATAATATATGATTCCCTTATGTAATATATTCAAATGTATAATCATTATTCATAGATTGGCAACATCAGAGCGAATACAGTAACGCTCTTCATGTCACAGATAAGTTGGGAGCACTATACTACTAACTCAGACAAAAGCTAGTCGCATTAGTCACAATTGACATTAGATATATGACACATTATTATTACAAACAATTAAAGGACTGAATGTTAAAACAACTTGTTATCGTCCTACTTTTAAAATAATATTTTAAAAATAATTTTTCAACACGTTTGCTCAAAAAATGTATTTACTAAGCCTATATACATTGTTTGAAAGTTAAAATTATGCACCTTACAAATAATTACTTATTTAATCGCACGGCGTGCAGTAAAATAGGAAATATACCTTTACGGTGTTTTGTCAGATGATAAAATCTATATCTTAGTTGATTTCACAGTCAACTACCTTACATCAAATTTGAATTCTCTTACGTCGATTATCTATATTAATTTAATAACAGATGTGGAAATAGAAAATACTCTACTATATCTCAGAAATTACTAAGCGGATCTGATTGAAACCAATTTTTCATTATTGGGTTTTAGGTCCTATCACCTTAAGTTTTTTAAGATTATTCATTGACATATTTAAAAAATAGAGCCAGACGAGAACACTTTTTCTTTGGAAGGGTTATCTAACTACTAGTTGACTTAAAATACTCTGAAACTAAGTTACACTTCAAGTCCTGTCGAACACACATGCCCTGAATATTTCTAAGTAACTTCTGAGTTATATACCTAATTAGTTACTGGTATTCGTGTTATCAATAATATCAATATATATCTTATATAATGTAGCTCAATTCATAAGTTCAAAAGTAAATACAACCAGATGGTACAGAGACAGCTTGAAAATATATGGCGAGTTTCACACTTCACCGGCCGAGCGTTACCAGAACGTGCACTGAGCAGCATTGACGTCGTACACATTCGTTCGAACGTACAGATAGAGTTATTATACCTAATATTAATATTTACAAAGTTATAATATTGTAAAGACGGAATCAGATGATTATATTACTTCGGGTGTATCGGCAATATAAATATATTCTTTGCGTCGCCGTAGAGATGTAGTCACTGAACAAACTATGTGAAATCAAGTTAACAAAAAATTGATACAATGTATAACTATAAACAATAAAATTGAAGTATTGCTTCCTATCCCTATTAATATTACAAACGCGAAAGTAACTCTGTCCGACTCTCTGTTACGCTTTCACGGAAAAACTACTAGACCGATTTGGCTGAAACGCAGTGTAAATATAGAATAATAGATTTTAATACAGAGGGTGAACAAAGTATACTTTTTATCCCGGATAATGGGATAGATTTATGTAAAGGTTATCCCAGAAAGTAAGATAGGTTTTGTTTTTTTGTGACTTGCCTATTTCTCAAGTTTATGAATATAATAATTAATCAACTATAAAAAATTGCGGTAGTAACTCTGTATAGAAAAAAAGAAGAAAGAAAAAACATTTATTTCTAAAAATGCGATACTTTAGTATAACGATCCGTTAAACTTTCACGCAAAATTTACTGGAGTACTGAATCGGTTTAGCTGTAATTTTGTACATATATAGTTTTAATATCGAAAATGGACATAGATAATTTCCATACCGGGAGATGGGATACTTTGTGATGTAAAATGAAGTAAATCTCCCGGGGGCAAATAGCACTAACATGAAAATTTTATATAATGTAATTTGTATTAATGCCTGCTCCTTAAACTGAATGCACGCACAAGATACATATCTAAAAAATATGTGTTTGTTTCTAATTGGATTACGTAATCGTAAAGAAAGCACGTGCACAAAAATAATGATCAGGAATCCTAAACGTGGGTAGTGTTCTCAAGATGAGATTCCTATTTTTTTCGAGCAAAGCTAAACCAATGAATGAAGTATTATGAAAGTTACTTATATTAACGTATGTACTTTCTATAAACTGGACAACCTAAAGATATTGTTTATGTCGAAAGTATTCTCATTATACAGATTAAATCAAACGTGAACAAAGCCACGAGAAAGGACATACTTAGATTAAACATAAAGTTGTTAGTTTATATAAATCAATTTAACGGTTTACAAGGTTTTTATATTAGTCAACCGGTAATAAATATTACATTTGAGTATACGAGTACGTTAAAGTAAATATTTTTTTAGGTCTTGGTCTTTTTTGGGAAACGCTTATTTGTTGTTACTTCGTGTTGTGTGTTTATTTCACAAATAGAACAATTATTGATACGTCGACTATGGGTAGAACACGGACATTCAGAAATGCTTCCGTTTTAACTTGAAATTCATTATTTATCTCAGGTCATTTCGAACTACAAAGACTTCAGTTAATTTGATAGATGTACTCAATACCTAATTATACAATTCTTGGTTCTATACTGTTCGGGGACAGTTAGGGTAATGTGGGACTAGCCATGTGCCGAATAACTCCGTCAGAATACCCACTAAACACCACGGCGTTCTTCCTGTCGTCATCTCCCAGGGCCACGGTACAAGCTGGGGTCTAGGGCGCAGCTCTAGCTGATTTGGGCTCGTCCCAATTTTCACAGATTCTATTATACCCAGCAGATTTATTCAAGGTTGTTTATACGTATTCAATTTATTCAAAAAAAAATTACAGTGTGCCCTTAAACATGTAAATATTCTCTCTCATACAATAGAGCTCAAAGTAACAATTTTTCTCACATATATCATTTTAAATCGTTTTAATAGAGCCATAGGGCTGTTTAAGGTAACTATTACCATATACGACTATATAGTTGTTGTGGCTAGTATGCAGGTTTTTGGAGATTATGCACGGCACGTTTATCGACTGTTTCGAAATTTTTAATATCAATCAATAATTTACATTGCTTGCGGGGAATAGTAGCAAGCAGAGAACTGCTACATTATCTATTTATCGTCTGCGGGGAGTCCTCGCATGCTCTATATCGACAAGTTATTAATCAATGAAAATGAAACCTTATAATTGTGTACAAAGCTGTTTGAAAACCACAGTAGGCACATTTATTTTATTTTGAAATAATAGAATACTTACTGCGAAAGCTGGCATATTTCCCTGGGCAGTTCAGTGATTCGATTATCACTAATATCAAGATGCGTGAGTGCTTGCAAACCCCAAGTTTGAGGTGGTACTGAAGCAAGGCTATTGCCACGCATGTGCAGAACTCGGACTGTGAATGCGCCCAGTGCATGCTGCGTCAAGGCGGACCCAAGAGAAGCTCGACCACCTCCACTAAGGTCCAGTACATTGGGTGGCTGTGTACTTTGTGTACCCTATAAAAAATATCATAGAATCGTTATTTTTTTGTTATTTTCAGTATTAATAGTATTTGGGAAAAAACAACAAATGACAATAATTTAGTAAAAAACACACATTTGTAAGTGTTAAGCTGAATTGATTGTATGTTATTTTAAGAAACTATTAACATTTTCATCAGCTTTTTTATACAATTTTAAACAATATTAGATTAAATCAGTAAAAAAGTCCAATGAGTTTCTCATTAATTTATTATCTAAATTGATTAACAGAATAAAATTAAGCCCAAACATGCAGGCTGGAAATCTATTATTTCTGAGTACATGTGTAAGTAACATGTATGTATAAATGTTAAAACTAAAATGTGGATAAATATAATAAATATAAATATAATAAATTAATTATTTTTAATTTCGATCTCAATTCACTTGAATAATAATTTATTTCAGAATGATTCACTTCTATAAGAATTTAATGTCCTAATTGAATATAACACTTTCAAATGAATTAAACAAGGTAATTAAATTTGGCAAAAGAAAGTAAGCCTTCGCACTCGAATAACAAAATGTATTAATAAATTACAACTTTCTTGTAACGAAGAACTAGATCATATTTTTTAAGAGTCGTAAGAGCTTTCACGCTCAAAATGCTTAAAAATCGTCTATCCAAGATTCCTTTTTGAAAAAAGGTTGTCATGTTTTTTCCTAGAATACAACCTATCTCCTTATCAAATTTTCTGGTTCATTCAACCCTTATGTCGTCAAATGGTAAGAAAAGAGTGTTACACTACTGCCATAATAAATCAGTGTATGGATAAAATACATAATAAGTACAATATTTTCCCTACGTGATTTTCACTAGTTAATAATAAAAATTAGTAGGTATACTTAAACCGTCATAGCTAGAAATATTATGAAATAATTTAATGATAACTGCTGTACCGTTTCAGGTCTCCTTGACTGAACACCCATGTACCTACCTACTACTATACGTATGTGGATTTCATTACGACTGACAACCGGCCTGGTCAATATTATTATGTCACAGTTATCTCAAAGATCAATATATATTCCTGTCAAATTAAGCCGGTATAGAGGCAATAATATTTGATAAAACAGTTTGTACAAAAAGCAGACGCACGGATGGATATACCGATTTTATGAGTATTCCTTTTTTTAGTCGAAATGGCTTCGGAACCCTAAGTGTGAAAATGTAAACATAAATATAATACTAGCATTATCCCCGCGACCTGGCCACGGGTCAAACGCAAGTCAGTGGCTCTATTTAACCAAAAAAAAAAATTAGGTGTTTATATCTTGCGACCGAAGCCGCGGGCATATATATGAACATTCCTAAAAATCACCTACGGATGGTGAAAACCGATTAAAATCCATTGCATAGCTTAGGTGAAGTTAGCTAATTTCTAAAACTTTAACTAGCGAAACTTCAGAAAACAAGAGTAAAAGATAATAGTCTGCGTTGGCCTCTCTAGATTAGCTCTAGCAAACTGCACAGTTATCGTTTTTGAATGAAAGACAATATATTATACCTTGTGTAGTATAATGTGCAGTTGTATGTAAATTGTGACTATAAAATTGCTAATCGTAATATACTTTCATATAGTTTACAATCATAACAATAAAATATAAACCAACCAAAATGTCACTTCTATCCTTAAAAACACTAGGCTCAAGACTATCCAAGAAAACATCATCAACTTCGTATTGGCTAAAAACATCCAAACTATCAATTTCCTCATCATGTCCGTTCATTTTAGATTGTTCCACCATCACACCAGGAGAATTAGAAAACGCAGAACGCATAACTAAGAGAGCTCATTTTGATTCAAGCTATTGTTTTTGTTACATCAAAATGTCATTTCAAAGGTAAGCAAAGAAAGGTAGCTATGTCTGTTTCGGTACATAACCACGGTGAGGCCGACGAACTTCTTTGGTCATTATTATTCCCAAAGACTGCGAAATAACTCCTGTTCTAATTTGTAATTCATATCACGATTCTGTTGCTTGCATAAATCTAGTTAATGTCCTTGGTGTAACATTGTCCGTGGAAATTATTAACAACGAATGTCTTACAACTCAAAACGCTAGTATTGTTCTTATAGATTATGTTCTTTTCGCGAATTGATATAATTCTTAATCACTATCACTACACATTCACTTATCTCACCGAGAGTGCTCTCAAAATGAAAGCCGTTTGACTCTTCCGCGTTACTTTCCACTAGTGCGTCGTTTTGGTATACCCGCTTTGTATTAACCCACGTTGCGACGACTGCGACATTCGCCTGGACATCTCAACCGTGACATTTTTTTCAGGGTGATGTATGCACAATTTATAATGAAGTCATTCGTACGATACTTTATACTCGTAGTTCATATCTTTGACTACCAAAATTAGATATATGAAAATTGTGTGAGTTATCAGGATATTATTACTGGACAAATTTATCCAGAATCATACACCCATTTCTGTTGTCATATATGTGCAATTTGATCGAATTTATTTTGGATAGACATGTAAGTATTGTTCAACCCTACTTTGATGATACAAAATTGCGTATTGAAATGTCAAAAGCTTGATAAACTTCTGATGGTTGCAACGCAAGCAGAATAATTTGCCGCTATTAAATTGACGGTTCGTTAGTTTGGGAATTGTACCGGAATCAAATCCTCAATCAAACTAAGAGTTAGAACATTCTTCAGAGCGAAATGATCGGTCGATAACGTTTACGTACCTATATAAAAGACATTTTATTTCAGGTATGTAGTTTTGTTTTGTACCTAATGTGATAATTCTAAGTTAGGAGTCAAGGAAAATAAAGAATAACCAGTATAATTATATAAATAATTCTTACCTCTTTCAGCCAACAGAACCACAAGTTTCTCTCCCAAACAGTGTTGAAGCCCAGGAACAAATGGCTCGTCCCTGCATCTCCTGGCAAGGCATTGTTTTGACACCGTGGCTTTACACAGAGTACCAGGCGCTGGGCTTTAGGTTGACACAACTCGATACTTCCACCACTCAATTCCAGGGTTTCCCATGTTATTCCTAAAACAACGGTAATTAGGAAAATTCAGATAAAATCAATATGATAACAATTCAAATTAAATTGCAAAACGCACCAAAAGTATGCAGTCTTGATCCAATAACATAAGCAGGTTTAGGTTTCCATTGAGGAAAAACGTGACCCTTGAGCACGTAAAGTGTCCCAGAGCGTAGCACTCCTCCCGATCGTCCTGCGGGGCCGACGCACCATCTAAGTGAATGTCGCAATTCTGGATCCACAGCTAGCCGTACTCTTCGGGCCTCCGATTTCCATCCACATGTTGCTAAATATTGCTCTTGTATACGTAGAGGATATTCGTCCAGTTCTAACCTTCGAGAATTATCACTTCCTAATTGCATCCAAAGGGTTAACTCGTCGCTGAATCCAAGCTTCTTGTTAATGTCTTCTACGGTAGTATTGAGAGTGACCTTGACCAGTTTACTTGGAGCATCAACGGCGAAAGGCACGAGACCTTCAAAGATACGTATCCAACCATATTCGTTGGCGTCGCGAGGCTTGAAGCCGCGCGTGGAAGCTAGGCGCCTGAGCGACTTGCGGCGGACGGGGGGCGATGATGCGTGCAGACCGTCGTCGCAGACCATGGCGCACGGCGGCAGCAGGTGGTCGCGAGGTGCGGTGGCCGGCCGCGCAATGCTCGCGCGCCGGACTTCGTGCCCGCTGCATTACAATTGGGTCGGAGACATGGTGGGGGTGGGAAACATGTTGCTCGGTCACCCGGGAACACAGCGGAATACAAATTAATGCCAATAAAATCTTACCATTTTATGCATATATACTAACTAGCCAAGCATTATTAAGATACAAATCGTATGTATCTATCACGTACATACACAGGTACGTAAGTATTTTTCAAGGTAACAATCCTATGCCAAAAAAGCTACCATCGTAAGTTCATATTGGCTGGACGCAATGACCTATGCACCTGTCGAAGGCGGATTGGCGAGTTTGACTCATTAGTTATCACGATGTGCATGTTTCCCCACGATATCTTCTGTCACTACAGGCATATGGAAATTATTACCATAAAAGTACTCAAAACGTCCGAAAGCTTGTCGTAGGCAGTGTAGGCTAGCTTAGGTTATATACGAGTATATTGTCTACTAAACTGCAGTGCTGTGTGCCGAACGTAGATGGACCTCTCTAAATCTCACTAGCTGATAACGGTTGTTGTTTTCTGTCACGCAGGGGTCAGGCCAGGGATATGGCCCCTGGGACCAATATCCAGGGTCTCCATTATATTAAACATAACATTGGTAGCCTGCTATTACTTTTAGTAGTTTACTGAAACCTATACATATATATTTTTGTATACCAACTATTTTCAAGCAAGTCTGTATTCAGGCCAAGAATCTTTCTGTGTTTATCCTGGTGAAATAATAAACGTAGCTTTATTTTAGTTAGTAAAAAGACCTACATCTTTGGTTCCGCCTCGACGGTCACCCCACCTGCTGATTCACCTGCTGCGCCTGCGCAATATGAACCCTCCAAACAAGTAAAAAGTTTGTACGAACGTATTTAGTAAACAAAAGAACTACAAACCTTTTTTTATTTTAAAACATTGAACATTTCCGATTGATTGAATAAACATTACACAGATATGTGTAGTGAAACCGAGTATGTCCAATCCATATCGTATACGGAATAAACAAATATACAAGTGAATTTTTCAAGTAGGCTTTCAGGGTCAAATTCTAAACTTTACGAAATAGGGAATACAAACAAAGGAATCTCGAAGCCGACTTTGACGAAAACTAGTGTCATTTCATTTTTGAAAAATTAATTGTCCTTCTCAGGAATCAAACCGATGATTTTGATAAAAATAAACACACCTGTATTATTATACCAAATCATAGTGTGGTAGGTATGTCAAACGGCAAATAAATCTATTTTTCATACATTCATTAAACCTCATTTAGTTATATTCAATACGTCGTGAGTCGTCCGCGTGGAATTTGTTTTCAAAAGCCCCCGATTTTGAAACATTCTTCATTGGTGCTCCGCTCCTATTATCGTGATGATCATATATAACATATAGCCTTCCTCGATAAATGGGCTATCTAACACTGAAATTATTTTTAAAAACACCAATAGTTCCTGAGATTAGCGAGTTCAATTAAAGAAACTCTTCAGATTTATAAATCAGTATAAGATGGCAATCATTTATAGAAAATAGATCATTTTGTTCAAATATAGCGTTTTTTTCTTTACTCCGTTGGCTCAGCCGTCTGAAATTCCTTCACAGAAGTTGACCTTTGCAAGCTATACTTTGATTTGGTAAAATAATACAGGTGTGTTTGTTTTTTTAACCGACTTCTAAAAAAAGAGGAGGTTCTCAATTCGTCGGGATCTTTTTTTTGTTCCTTTTTTATGTATGTTCGCCGATTACTCCGTAATTTATGATCCGATTTACGTGATTCTTTTTTTGTTCGACGCGGAATAGCTTCCAATTGGTCCCCTAAAAATTTTACATAGTTTGGCCCAGTAGTTTTCATTTTACGATAATTTTTTTGTTCTCGTTTCTTGGGACCTATATTTTTTAAGAAGCGCGGCACTATTCGTAAGTCCACCCATACATAGCTAGAGACTAGCAAGTAACAAATAAAAATAAAAACTTCGTTTAAAAAAACCGACTTCAAAATCTAAAAAACTAAAATGTATAAAATAACTTATTTCTAAAGCTATTATTATTAACATATATTATCTAAAACATCTTGAAGTCGGTGCAAAGTAAAACATAAAAAAACTATATTTTGCACATTACTAAGCACCGACTTTAAGATGTTTTAGATAATATATATTAATAATAAAAGCTTTAGAAATAAGTTATTTTATACATTTTAGTTTTTGAAGTCGGTTTTTTTTAAACGAAGTTTTTTTTTTAAATCAGCGGATTCAGTTCCTCAATTCCGATATGGGTAATTCATTTTTCAAGACTCTAATGATAACACTTTATTTTCCAAAATCAGCTTCCGCACTCCTTTGAATGTTTTTCGCTATTTATTATAGTTTGAGATTTGGCCCTGAAGGTCCACTTGAACAATTTACTCTGTATATGTATAAACGGACAAATGTGTATCAGTTTACACAAAGTGAAAGGTTCAAGAACGTTCCAAATTGAATCAATTTAGTTAAAAGGCACAGAACTTATAGGACACGACGGTATTCAATGACATTGAATAATTCAAATTAATGTTTATATTAATTTTCTTACTTCATCCAAATTGAAAGCCAGAAATGTACCGTCTAATATCGGCTTAAGGATCACCTGTCAACGCGTCAAAAATATCCATCTCAAAAGCTCAAGAACTAGATATTCAACGAATCTTCAACAAAACATTTTTTGTTGAAGTGATATTACTTTTCTTCTAATCGGACTTCTCTTAAAATGTTCCCTTTAACTCGAAGAGTATATGAGGACATACTCTTACGATTTTAAAGGTGCATAACTAGCGAAAAAGTTGGTTAGCAGACAGGAGGTTATTAGAAAATCGTGTTCTGATTTCGATTCCGTAAGACTAGTATAATCAAGACTTGATCTTATTCTCAAGTTATGATGTTACATGATATTAAATATTAATCTAAAAATATATATTTACAATTCCAAGGAACTAAAATTTATGGGAACTATATTTTAATAGTTATATTTCTAAACAAGAATAAAATAACCCTTAAGTATTTAAACGTATATTCTAAAGTCTTATTTTAATGTTTATAGCTTATAACTAATGTACAAAATATTATACATGCTGTTTCCAACTCTACAATAAGTTCTTACTTTACGACTGTATACCTTACATACATTTTAGAAGAGGGCTCATTTTCGCCGTTCACGCAAAAGTTTAGAACAGTTTGACTGATGACGTTCACGCCTAATCCTAAGAATAATAATAATACCTGTAAGCCCCCCTGCTTTACACCCGCAGGGGGGCTTTGTGGCGAAGCCTTAGGTGAGTAGTGACACCTCGTACCTGACTCCGAGGGCTAAGACAAGGCCCCCGCCTCCGTGCTTGCCTTAATCAGCCGGGACGGAGTGAAATCGCTAGAGCTAAGACTCAAGCTCCAGGGGTGGAAGTGATAAATGGCATCACGTCAGAAGTAGCTTCGGTGAACCTGCAGCCTTTTTTTTTTTTTTTATTGCAGGAGATCAGCAGACAGGCAGACGGCCCACTTGATGGATAGCGGTTACCATCGCCTATGGACATTTGCAACACCAAAGGTGCTACGAATGTGCTGCTGCTCTCTTTAGGGAGCCTGGAACCTGGTCACTAATGCCGGAACACAACACAAGGTTGTTATGGCGACATACTCTAGACCAGGGGTGGTAGCCATCCAGTCGGGCAAATGCCCTGGCTGTGGGTTGTTTTGTCGCCTCCTACGACAGGCCGCCGGGCCGCAGGAAATTGTATTCTTTCTCCGTCCCTGCACGGTTAAAAAGCCTACCTACCTCTCGAGCCTACCTCTCGACACCCCTTAGCCACTCACACCCATGTTGCCCTTGTCTTTTATGGCATTTTTATGGGCCCATGCAGGGAGTGGCAAGTCAACGTCTGCCCATTTTTCCATGTTCCCTGAACATTGCGACGGGCAGACGCCATAGTAACCATATTCCCAGACCACTAGTACCACTAACAGTTCACCCCAATAGCCTGGTACTTTCTCTTCTCATTTCCCACAATAGTCCTACACTGGCCGGGGCTTGTCCTTGGGTGCATTATTGTATGGTGTAGACAGGGATAATCACCGGTCAGTGTCACGCCACATTTCCGGGCCATTTTTATGGCCCGTGGGTCTTGAAAGACATACAATATAATAATAATACTATATCTCAAACCCTCACTAGATCCTCCAGTCTTGCCCACAAAACTCAAAAGTACTTAGATCTAACATATTTAAGTGTGTTTCTGAGAAACGCAACGAAATTCACTAAATTAGTAACTATAGAGCCTGTAAACTGTGATTGTCACGGTACTCGAAATCGGACAACCAATTCAACTAACGCATTGCGCATTTTTGGACCATTGTATATTTGAAGGCAGAATTTGTACAACAAAAATCTTTAAAAGTATGCAGTAATTTTTTTGTAGTAGAAAATTTTCATTCATTAGTTTATGGATTGGCGCAACGTTAGTTCCAAGGATAATTTCTATGTATTTTCTTGTCACCGCACATACATGTCGCATTACACGTGCCATGCTGGCACACAGAATTTGTAATTTTGACTAAGTCGCCACAATTGGAGTAAAAATCTCTTCTCGGGCATATGTTGGTGCAGAGTGAATCGGAAATGCAGTTGTTTGGACAATCCCCACATTTTGTTCCCAGCTTGTAAGGGAAATGTATTATGGTGTCATAATTACCACTGAAAATAAATAACATTTTGAATATCATATTATACTAAAATTTGTCAAGCGTTTCAGTCATCGGACAACGAAGATTTTCATATAGGTGAGAAATATATATTGTTTTTGTCATCTGACTAGAGAACCTTGACTGCAACATTTAACTAAAAATACCAAATTTCTCAAAAACTACTCAATAGATCCATTTTGTTCTTACCTGTTTTTGTTAAAAGTAGTTATAAGTTCTGCTGTTATGACTCTTTTTCAGAATTTTCTACTTACGTAATTAAAAGTGAGTGAAAAATATATAACGCCACTTTAATAAAAAAGTTACTAAGACACATTTACTATTTTCCAAAACCGTGTAATGATACCCGAGTTTTCTTTTGTCCTTTAGCTACATAATTATATGGTGGCAAATTGGCCACCCATAATTTTTACGATTTAACGACACCATTGTGTAACGGCATTTAGAGCACTGTCAAATTTCATACATATTCGGTATTTTACCCTAAATTGAGGAACTAGCTACTTTTCCAGCAGCTTTCATAATTAAGTAAATGTTCTGTTACGTATCCCGTACTAACTAACTGTTGCATATCTCGGAATCCCAATCTTTGACGGGTAAAAACATGAGAAAATCGCCAAATAGAATTTCAGATATCATAAGCCGGTTATTACGTACTTCCCTTGCCTTAGAGATAAACTGAGTAGCTAAATATTAATTTGAATCAAGATTTGCTTGGGACTAAAACGTGAACCATTTCAAGATAAGATTGTATTTAATATAATTGAAGACGTGAGTGGGTGAAGGTGATATGTCGCATATTCGGTTTTTTGCTTTTTTTGCGTAGATGAATGTTATAAGTCGATACCAAATGACTACAAACAAACCTTAGAACATAGATATAAGACATGTTTAAAAAATAAAATGTTGCTAAAGGTGTTAAGTTTAGTTCAGTTTCAAATAAACGTAAAACTTTTAACTCGATTTACTCAGAATTGGAATTATGCGACTCATCATCTTCATCCACTTATGTCTTCAATTATAGAACAAATAAATTGAAGAGATGTTGCTGATAAATATCGAAGGTTAAAAGGTAATAGGGTATAAGCGACAAAAACTAAATTGTTCAGGAGAGCAGTTTAAAGTTTAAAATTTCACAAAAATGGAGATAACTTTTTTATTTCTTGTCATATCGCGAAAATGAAAACAGCTCTAGAATAAAAAAAATAAAAGAATTAAATGGTAGTTTTATATATTGGATTCCACGTTGTTTTATGTGGTTTAATGTCGCTTACATCATCTTATTTTCTTTATGGAGTAATTCGGCATAAGTTACATCTACATTGAAAAAAAACGAAGGGTAGAGTAGACTTAGCTACATTTGACATCCTTATATCAAGAGGTAATAGGGCATAAGTCACATGACTGCAGAATAACATAAAAGGTAAAAAGTATAAGTGGTAATTCTCATTATTATACCAAAAGGTAATGGAGCATAAGAAACAGTGTTTAGCAAAAAAATGAGTAGGATGTTTGTAAACTTAAACTTGTAAATGGTAGTAGGGTATAACCGACGCTTAATGTCTTTGACGACAATGGTAAGGAGGCATTAGTTCCAGCTATCAAAACAGGTACTAATGGTAAACAGTAGTATACGCCTGGAGCCTTTACGGCAGTAAAAAGTAAAAATGTATTACCGACTGTAACCCAAAAGTGATGCCATTTTTACAGAGGTACAAGCGCCTTTAGAGTAAAAAAGGCCCAAAATTTGGTCGGTTAAATGAATTGACACTTCAAAACGCAGTTTTTTGCTTGGGTATAAACGACACGAAAGTCATCGTAGAGCCATGGGAGTGAGCGCATTCGAAAAAGCGAAAATTTTAAGTAAGATGGCATTCATAACTCATTTTCGACCAAAATGTCGCTTATTACCTTTTAACCGTCGATATAATGATAGTTATAAATTAAGAGGTTTTCTTTGTAGATTAAATATATTGTTATAATATTATATTAGCTTTTTAATAAAACTTACCCAGGACAGTAATGACATACGTAATTGTAATATTGACCCCATGGTCCACCTGGACAATGGGCTAAACCGCATCCAACTTTATGGCTCGTAGCCCATACCATTTGCGTGTAGTGACCTACAGCCTTTAAGTTTACAACTGGATACCCATAAGTAAAGTTCTGATATTCGACGAACCAAGTTTTTAATGCGAAGAACCTGTTGAAATGATTTAATCTAATTTCATTAATAACGATACATAAAAATCTAATTGGTGATTGGATCATTGTGTCAAATTCTAAACTTCTTTTGATGATATGGTTGATGCAATACTTTATATTTCTGTAAGCTTGGTTTAGACTTGATAGAAAATATTTATAATAATTTGTTCCAAGGAAGATAGGATGGGCACAGTAGACACTTTTGTTTCCGTCTTGCCTTTCTTACAGTTCAAGACATAATAACCATAGGGCAGACATACTAATAATAACCTTTTGAGAGTTTCGCTAATTTCAGACCAGGAGATTCTCTACTTTCTTTGAGCAATCAAAATGATTCCATTCTCACTTCCGTTGTAGAAATGTACACATGTGTACCTTACTTGATATTAAACATTAATTTTGACGTTTCAGGATAAGATTTCTCTGATAGGAATGTAGAATGAAGTAATGTAGCTAGTATGAGTATAAGACCGAAGTATGTAATAAATACTCGTATGTCAGAAATACGGAGCGTGTTGTGTTGTCTCTCTCAAACTGAATTGACCATTTGCTATAATAAAAATACGCAAATCGTAACCAATAGGCATACCAACGTCTTTAAATATAGGAAAAAATTACTGACACCCGCAATTTATCATCTTCAATTTCAATTAGTGTGGAAAACCTTGAAGCGTGTCTAATGTACACAACGTATATGATATTGCGAATTTTATTACTACATAAATCGAATTGTAATATTAAAACAGTTTTTCTGTGAGAACAAATGAAAAATCGCCAAAGTTAATTGATAATCATCAAGAAACTAATGGAATCGTGTCGAAATCAAATTATTATTGAGTTCAGAATATTATGTTTATCACACTGATCTAAAATGTATGAATTATTCGGTAAATTCTTATTTTTTGTTAGACATATTCTAAAGTTTTACCTGCAGCTTCACTTACTAACAAATCATAAGGCTACGATTAGTTGAATAAATGTCGATTTCACCTGAAGCTCAGATTCAATTTCAATGATCCTTGCTCTAAAACCCCTCACTCGTGGATTATAATAATCACACCTAATGTCGTGAAAGTTCTAATTACATAACATAATTTAGGTAGATAATTGAAACTTTCTTGAAGATCCAGGTAGTATTAAAGAATTCTATTTAATTTTAAGAGAATAAGAGTTACCATGGTGTTTTTTGTGCAGCTACAAAAAGATTCTGTCCACAAGATCCTAAATTTGGTACGGTGTTCTCTTGTGGATCATTGTGCTCCAGAAACCTACATCGTTCAGCATATTTCTGTGCCTGACGGGCAGCGCCCTCGTGCCAAGTCTGCAATTATATTAAAATAATAATAATATAACACTCTGGTTTAAACTTTGATAGTTCTGACTGAAACTGTGACAGTTTATCACTTACTGTAATATCTTTTTGCTGGAGTCGAACGACAAGCTACCGGCCCATATGATGGAAAGTAGTTACCATTTTCCGGTTGCAACCCCAAATGTGCTACCCATATGTTGCCCGCCTAGATGTCGGATTGGAACCTGGCCACCACTGCCGGATAACGATTCAATTTTTTATGGCAGCATAATCTAAGCTACAGGTGATAGTCATCCAACGAAACGAGACGAAAGAAGCCCTACCCCCTGGCTAACGGGCACTTATATATTATTCAGCAGTATACCTAAATTCTCAAGAAGTGGCCAATGTAATTTACGAAATCAGGAACTATACCTATAGACTAATTTTGAAACATTAACCGATTAACTAATATACTTGTGATTTCAGTCATGCATTAAAAATCATAATCGTATAATAATCGAATTTGTAAAGCTAATAAGTAATTTAAACGTGAGATAAGTAGCGTTAACATTTAAGGCGGTAAATAATTTAATTTCAAAAGTCTAAATTAACTGTATGTAATACAACACAAATTACCGTTTCAAATTTGTTTAAATTTAGGTATGTATAGATATAGGTATACGTTAGCGTATATGAAATTGCAAGCTGGAGGCCTTTGTTCAATGCTGGTTTGCTAGGACGCGGTCTCAACAACAGGACACGCTTGTGCCACTGATGTCATATCAGATCAGTCCTGCGTCATATAGGTATGTGAACGACTCGCTACCTTTTCAGTTAATTATGACTATGTTTTAGCACAGCAAAATACTGATCATCATTTCTCAAATTGCGGCATACTACTTTTATACATATTTTCTGTCTGTTATGTTTGTTTACCTTGCGTGTGTCGCACTTGGGAATAAATATTTTCTTTCTTTCTTCTTTCTATATATGTTTTTAGTTCTTTGGATGTATTTTTCAGTTACTCTTAAGGATGTAGTATGGATGTCTGATTTTGTGCATAGAAGAAACGCTCGACTTAGCTCAATATTTCGTATACCAAATTTAGTGACTCAACCTGAACTTGTCCCATAAGACTTATGATTTCTAAATACCAAAAAAGACGATGCCGAAATAGATTAATAAATAAGTAATAAGTACTAACCATTAGTAACATGTTTGATGCCGTCGGACGGACTTTGCTTCGAAAGAAATTGTGGTAGAGTACAATTTTACGACGCACAACTGAACGTTGTGGGTTCAGTGCATCATCTGGAATCTTATTTGGAGGATATCTCTCTGAAACGTTATTAGAAATGCGGTATACTTTATTATTTAAAAAACGTTAGTAACCCGAGCTTTTAATGTATTATTAAATAGCTGCGCCCGCGGTTTCAGTCGCGTGGTGATGAAAAATCGTTATATTTTGGATAATTCACACTACATCTATATAAATTATAGCCTGTGTTATTCTGATGTGTAAACTATATTATTGTAGTTTCATCAAAATCCATTCAGTAGTTTTTGCTTGGAAGAGTAACAACCATACATCCATACGTTCTTACAAATTTTGGCGTTTATAATATTTATGAAGATAGACATTTAATCTCTTTCAAATGTAATTTAGTTATTATTAAGCTTTGAGTAAACGGCAGTTTTCACTTCAATTTTGGCGTTTATTTTAAAATTTCAGACAAACACGTTTTGTCTCATTCGCCATTTTGTTTATTAATATATAGAATACTCACGTTTTTCGCCCCATGGATTTGAGCTTTGCAAAGTGATGGCAAAGCATAAAACTACTAAAATGTGAAGCCAGAATACATTTTGTACACGCATCCTGGAAAAAATTAAGTTTATGTATGTAAATTTCTTAAATGAATATTGATATATTATATACAATGTCATTGTATTATAGATTTTAACTATATAATTACGAATATAACAATTTATTAATAATGTTTTTTATAATATAAGTATCCTATTAGATTGGAACATCCAGAAGTATGTTTCAAACATTCTTATCGTACTATATACTTGTATTATATTTTTTATATATTTATATTGAAAAGTTTTGCGACTTATAGCAGATTTTCACTAAACGCCTTTTCATATAACTAGCAAAATTTTGAACAAACTATCAAGTTTAGATTTTATAACCGGTAACATCTTTATATTATTCAACTCTTACGTACTCTTTGGGGAACATATTCAATTTACTCTTTGGGAACACTCTTTCTGTCATAGTACTGAGTGAGTTTTAAAGTCACAAAATGGCATTCATCGCTATGGCGCCATAGATCATTAAAAAAGTAAAATAAGTAATAATTACTGAGTACACTAACAAAGCAAAAGTATATTTTAAAAAGTTAATATAGACCATATTCTTTCAATTTAAACCCTTTTTGAAAAATATTCAATAACTATTCTCAATTTACATTACAATCATTGGGACATTTCAAAAACTGGCAGCCAGTATAACTTCTTTAATTTTAAATTTCGAACGTTACAAATAAGAATATGTCTTTAACAAAAACAAAACCGACTTAACAGTAAATGTCAAAAAATAAATATTTAAAGGATTTTCTTCTACCAGATCTTGAAGTCGGTGTCGTGTCGTCGTGTCGTGTGTCGGTGTAGGTGCTGAATGCGCTTCTAATCATAGATTACAACCATACAAGATAATAAGATATAATTTTATGATGAAAATTATACTGACACGGTAAAGGAAAAAATATTACAAGAAGCAAATATATATAAAAATGGAACATGTCAATACAGTAAAATATAAAGACTGGTGGTTATCACAAAAGTTCATATACTACATAGGTAGCACCTAACAAGATGTTATAGAAAGAAGTCGGTTAAATTTTTATTATTTATTTTTACTCAAAGTCAAGTCGGGTTTGTTTTGTTAAAGTAATATTTTTTTTTAAGTTGAGCAAGTACTTCAATAGCTTTAGAAATAATATATTGTTACGACACACAAAGACCAATTCATACCTACAGTTTATTAACTGTTGCGCATTCGGCTTCTTTTGTTTACTTTGTGTTTAAAAGTTGTAATTAGAAAAAACAGCCCATTGTGCATTGTAATCTTTATGATAGTCATTAGCCAAGTGTGATTCTTGGAAATTCAGTCCACGCGGTCGAGTGTTGTTTCGAGACAATGTGTTCGTACAGTATAAAGCAATGACCCAACGGAGCGGTGAGGCAGTCAATCGATAACCACAAGTACACAAGTCTTGCCAAGACGTGTGTACTTTTGATAATCTATAAGTGACGGACTTTGCGCGTGTTATTGAATCTTATATTAAGTTTGTACTGGTTGTGTGCAGTTATATTTGTACCCGTATTATATATGTTTGTTTAGTTCTAATAAATGCTATAGTAATTCCAACGGCATTTTAATTCGATTCCTGCAACTCGTGGCAATATTAAGCAACTGTAGAAATTTTAAAATTCGCACGCCTATATAAATTTATCATCTCACTCTTTGGGTGTATATGCTTTTCAAAAGGGGTCTTGATTTCCTTGCGATCCACAAATCAAATCTTGACCTGGTGACTGTGGGATCTCGGGAGTTTATTAGCAATTTGAATATCGGACCATAACTGATAGAGAAAAAAATAAGCGCCTGAAGAAAGTGTAATACTGGCAAGGGTATATTATAACCTTTTTTTGCAAAAATACATTTTCGTCGGCATTTTTAATAAGAGTTATTCTTCGATTTCTCTAGGGTTTACTCATCAAATCCTGACTTGGTAACTATGGAACCACTTCAGGCATATATATACTTACAAATAAAGGGAAAAAAAAACAAAATTGATTCACAATTGACGGAGAAATTGCGTAACATGCGTATAAAAAATTAAGCACAGGTAGGAATGTAATAACCACACGTCTATACAACTTTTTTCAAGGCGCACGGCGTTCTTTAATAAGTAACGGTTATTCTCGATTTCCCTGGAATACACTCACCAGATTCTGACTTGGTGACCGTAGCACCACCTCGGGAGCATATACTTACAAGTAAAGACTAAAATAAAAATTGGCTTAGAATTGCTATCAGTTTTTGTGAGTTTCTCTAATTCTTTAATCTCCTGATTCTTCTATTATTCTAAATCTAATCCACTCATCAGATATACTGACATATATATATATATATATATATATATATATATATATATATATATATATATATATATATATATATATATATATATATATATATATATAGATCATCTGACAATGGCATCCACAGAAAAAAATGATTTGTATTGTGGGATACCTACGTTAAACAAGAGTTATAAAATTTATATCAATTAGGTAAGTAGTAAGAGTCCGGGTTGTCCCACACCTAAACTAAAGATCTCTCACCATGCTATAGTAGATAGACACCTAAAAGATATGTTGTATTGTATAATTTACAACTTTACATTGTTAAAAATCATCGTGTGATGAACCAAAAAGTAAATTTTGATAACTATACAAGTCAACATTAAGTATCTATTATGAAAACAAACACCATTTAATGAATCTCAAGATTATTGAACCCTTAATTGAGTCAGAACATTTACCGTTTCAATACGCAGAAACCCAACCAATCCTCATCTTGCAAGCATATTGGGTCAAGCAATTTTAAATGTACGTACATAATTTTAATGAACTTGAGAATTTAATAACTATGTTGTACTTATTTTATATTCATCTAAACAAGTAAGCAAACGTTGTTAACAAGTTATACGTAATATTATGGTATAGAAAAAGTTAATTATTACAATACGTAAATCTATATTACCAATCATACTTACTTTTTACGAAATTGATGTATCAAACGCCGACCTACTCACTCAACAGCTAATTGGCAATATTTTAATTAATAAAACACAAATCAAAGTCTTAATAAAATTGCACTATAAACCTATACATGCTTATAAGGCGTGAATAATGCACTTTCAGCAGTTTCGGACAACTACCATTTGTAAAGCCGGCAGCCTCGTCCCACGAACGTCTGAATTGAAATAACAGATTCACGGCTGACCGTGCATTGGCACAACTAGGAAATCATCCTTAATATTATAGCATACAAAAAAAAATCATCAAGATGTTCACGATCGTATTGAATGTTCAATGGGGTTCTGTTCATAAACAATAATCATTAATCATTCATTTGATTGAAAACGATTATGACACAATATAAAACGTTTTGTATAAAATGACCTTTTAAACATACTTTTTATGTACAACCATTGTTTACAGTTAATTTGTTGCAATATTCTAATTAATTGTGATACGAACGGGGGCTGCTCGTAGATTGCGGTGGTTGCAGTATTAAAACTACATTGTCCCAATGTGAATGATGTGCTTATTCTATCCACGCTAATAAAAATTACAGCCTTATAGACTACATTTATGCTACGAGTGCAAATATTTAATTATTGTGCGCTGGGCCCCTTACAATGGACAATACAAATGCTTACATACTACATACTTTGCAACGGAACTCTAAATATATGAACTTAAATAGATGATTAGGTAAGTTATGTTTTGTATAATATTATCATGACCTTTTCAAACTCCAACAAATAGTAATTACGTTTGATCTGATAACATAGTTTTGTGTGAAAAACCTGTGTGATGTGTGATTTACTACGTAGAT
Organism: Dendrolimus punctatus; assembly: GCA_012273795.1. Lineage (NCBI taxonomy): Eukaryota > Metazoa > Arthropoda > Insecta > Lepidoptera > Lasiocampidae > Dendrolimus > Dendrolimus punctatus. Next base: position 9,537,536 of record CM022536.1, read on the forward strand.
AGCTATTATTTTTTTATATGCATAATACTCTAATATAAAATTTCCTTATAGATATTTGTAATGTACAGCATCTATAATATACATGTCACTAAAGGACCATTTTTGTATGTAATAAAATGTACAATGTACTCTTTGATAAAATGTTCGCTAAAAGTCTAATGATACTTATCTATATCAAAACGCAGAAAAGATTGACCATTTATTATACTTACTGTGCCAAATATTAGAAAAAGTAAATTTTACACGAGGAATGAAAGTGACCTATTTAGGTACGAGATGGTTTGACGGACAAGTGTAGATAGGGTGCTAATAGTTCTGGTGCCTAAATAGGTCTTACCCGTGGTAGACACCCTGCTTTTGATTTCGAATATAAGGAAAGTACAAAAAAACTGATTAGTTAAACAAACAACTACCTCCTTAATAAAATCGGGCGTTAAAATCCCTATTTAAATCTGATGAAGTCATTTATACGTCACATATAAAACCATAGATAATACATATACTTTAAATAAATTTCTTTTTTTACGCCATTTTACCAGCCAGTAATTTTTTGTCACTAATCCCTATTAATATTATAAATGCGAAAGTAACTCTGTCTGTCTGTCTGTGTCTGTTCCGTTTTCACGTAAAAACTACTGGACCGATTTGGCTGAAACTCAGTATATATATATTTTCGATACCAAGGATGAACATAGGATACTTTTTATCCCGAAAAATGGGATAGTTTCCGGGATAAAATGACATTTGTGTTTGTTTGTTTGTTATGTTTTTACGGAAAAACTACTGGATCGATTTGGCTGAAATTCGGTACGTATGTAAATTAAATACTGAGAATGGACAAGGGATAATTTTCATTTTGGCCTATTTGGTCATTTTGGCCTTTTTGGTCATTTTGGCCTTTTTGGTCATTTTGGCCTATTTGGTCATTTTGGCCTATTTGGTCATTTTGGCCTATTTGGTCATTTTGGCCTTTTTGGTCATTTTGGCCTTTTGGTCATTTTGACCATTTTGATTATTTTGGCCTTTTTGGTCGTTTTTGCCTATTCCGTCATTTTAGCCACGTCGGTCACTGTGGTCTTTTGGTCATTTAGACCATTTTGGCCTTTTTGGTCAAGTTTTGTAATTTATTTTGTTGACAGATAGACGGGGGATAGTATATATAATTAGCGATATAAAATGAAGTGAATCTTCCGTGGGCAAATACATAAAAATATTGTAATATAATATAACCTGTAGCACTTGCTCTTTAAACAAGAGACACGCACTAGAGGTTAACCCGCGGCGCAGCCGCGGGGTAAACTCTAGTGATTTATAAAGATGTATCTCAAAATGTAATTTAAATATTAATTCATCGAAAAGTAGTTTATAAGTATAAAATCGTGTTATAAAATTGTTGATGTTTTAATTACAATTTTATGCCGCGATTTAATAGTGGCGTATATAAAGTTTTTTACGTAAATTTTTGACAGCAGGGAAAACCGATTCTCAGGGGTGAAAAGCATTATTTTCATCCCTTTGAAAGGTAAAACAGGTAAAATGTTTTTTTATGGTTAATTTTTTACTGAGCGACTTTCATTCTTAGTACCCGTGCCAATATGTACTCTCTTTTCATAGTGCATTGGGTACTTACAAACTAATATCTTAAGGTTGGTATAAAAATAGTATGATTTAGGTATATAAGCCGAACGAACATAAAAACTACATGACAAAAATATGAAGTACTTCATTAAACCTAGAATAAAGAATACGTTAGTTTTTTTTACATTTTTATCAATGTTTAGAATACCAATGATCTGTTTTATACGACAGCTATAAAAATATAATAATTAGTTACATTTCGTTGGATACCCTGATAATCATGAAGAAATCCAGTCCTATTCATATTGAGTTAGAGTAACTCCGCTAGGAAGTAAGCCAGCTTGATTAAGAGATAATTTTGAATTCAAATATACTTATTTTTGTATTGTACTATCCAGGTATGCAATAGACTACTTGATGGTTCGTTATAAACTCCTTATTGTCATTTTTTAAAGTTAAAATATTGTTAAAATCTGGAACATGCTTTTATTTGTAGAATTTCCAATATTTCAAGATTAGAAATAACATCATTTTAAACTGGGATATGTCCGCGACTTCGGCCACACTTGACTTGAAACTCGCACAGGATTCCTGAACACATAGTACCGCATCATTTAGAAAAGAATGTAACCTATAGTTTTTAGCTTGACGGAATAAGCTTTTTTATGCACTCGAACAACTACAAACTACTCCCGGGAAAATTCCAGCGAGATTCTCAGGATCAAAAAATCACACATTGTATTACATAAAATTTTCTATCGATCAGTGAAAAAAGTTACAATGGAATTCGTTTTTTTTAACTAGCCATTTAAAATAATTCCCAGAAAGTTTCCTGCGGGATTCCTGGGATAAAAAGTAGCGCAGATTTTAAGTCTAAGAAATTGCTATCGATCAGTGAAAACCTGAAATTGGCCCAGTAGTTTTTACCTGAATCCCGAACAAACAGATAAACAGACCAGAATACTAAAAAAATGCATCATGTTCTCCGTTGCTTATATAGCCTTCCAGTTGTTTTTTGTAAACAGCTTCAATATAGATATATGTAGTTACTAGAGTTTACCCCGCGGCGCGCCGCGGGTTAACAACATAAATTACAAAACTTGACCAAAAATAGTCAAAATGACCAAAAAGGCCAAAATTACCAAAAAGATCAAAATGAAAAGTATCCCTTGTCCACCCTCAGTATTTAATTTACATACGTACCGAATTTCAGCCAAATCGGCCTATTCTGTAAAAGCATAACAAACAGAAAGACAAATATATTTTTATCCCGAAAACTGTCCCATTTTTCGGGATAAAAAGTATCCTATGTTTATTCTCGGCATCGAAAACATATATATACTGAGTTTCAGCCAAATCGGTCCCGTAGTTTTTACGTGAAAACGGAACAGAACTATTTTATTTATTTGGTTTTTATTAAAAACCTACGAATAATGCTTGAAGACCGACCAGGATTCAAACCTACACTACTGGAATGAAATCCTAGTGCATTTTTATTAAGCAGACAAACAAACGTGTGGTCTACCAGGTTAAAATTAGGAACTTTTGTAATACCAGTGCCGTCGCTAACGTATTACCGGCTTCGATTGAATTGAATGATAAGAACCCTTTCGTAGCGTAGAGGGAAAACCTCAGCAGAAAGTAGGTACCTTGCAGTTGTGATATAAATGTCGTAGACAACTGTTAGATGTTGAACGTGCCTTAGCCACTAAATTACCGCGAATTTCAATATTTCAATTAATATTAGAAAAATCTTACAAAGAAATATTGTAGGTACTTTACAGTAGCTGCATTTGAATAAAAAACTTCACAACTTTATTTATTACGAACATTGTGTGTTTAATTAAATTTAAATACCTATTCTTATGAAATTAGTCTTAACTTAAAAATAACATCGGTAATAATAATTAGGTATTTGGTACATAATGATTGTTGTTAATTTCTCATATAGACAACGAATCAACTCCTTGACACTTGCTTGCCTTCAACTATTATGAATTAATACTATTGTTTAATATCTGGAGCAGACATAAATTGTGTGCAAAAACATGAGACGCCAACGCCAATGTCTCCTACAAACATTTATGAACTCTATCGACTAAGAATATCACGTTTTCCGTAGCCAGCAGTAGCATAAAAACAATTTAATCGAAAATATTATAGATAAAAACTACTTAAGTGATTTTGTTTCAACTAATTAATAATTACTTTTGAAAGTATACTCTAGGAACTTTTCCAGAACTTGTTCAATTCTCTTTATCATAATTTTAATGACTGTTATGCTTTAAAAGAAATTATCTCACATCCTATTAACTTCAATAAAAAAAACAAGTGACATTTACCTATTTATGATATCTCATTATCTCAAGATGAGTCAAGACCATACTAAAGGTTTCTGAGAAAAGACTAACATATAAAGATACATGGACAGATGGACAGGGCGATTTAATACTGGCTTTGTTCTGGCCAAAATGAGTAAATAAGCCTGACAAACTTTATACGTCAAATAACCTATTTATTAAAGAATATACATTATTCAGTTAAAAATAACACGCTACGAACCAAAAAAGCCAACTACATACCTTAAACCAGTGTTTTTCAACCTTTTACATGAGGCGACCCCTTTAGTATGAAGAAATATTTCGCGACCCCCCTACCCGTTGCTTTTTAATACGCTTTTATTAGCTTCATACGTATGTTAGTGTGTAACGAAATCTTTCAAGTTAAAATTGATCGACTTCCCGGTTTCCGATTGAGCTGAAATTTTGCACGTATGTGTATATCGGGTGACAATGCAATGATATAGTACCATGGAGCTGATCTGATGATAGAATCGGAAGGTGGCCATAGGAACTCCTGTACTAAACAAAATAGACCCGTCGTGTTTGGGCTCGTTTTACTTGTTTTGGCTAGCACTCTGTTGCTACATGATATGCAGGATCTCAGAAGTTGTATTTAAAAACCTTTTTTTAAAAATCAACTAAAAAATGAAAAACAAATAATACTTTTAAAAAAACTTAAAAAATACACTTTTATAGAAAATCCAACTAAAAATAGAAAATGAATTTTAATAAATTTGAATTAAAAATAGTGCAAGAAAAAATGATTTTATTGTAAAAAATTAATGTAAATGTAAAATATTCATACACTATTATTAATTCAAATTTATTAAATTTCATTTTCTATTTTTTAGTTGTATTTTAAATAAAAGCGTATTTTATAAAATAATAATTATTTTTCATGTATTTTATTTTGTGACAAATATTTATTCCAACATATTTATTAATTTTCATAATTAGGGTTCGACTAAATACATAATTAAGTACGTAAAACCCTTTTTTTTTTACATGGAATGCGTCGCCAATAGATAACGCAATTTACGCGCATACGTGGACGACCACGTCCGATGCCAGCCGCCCCACATAAATGAGAAAGCGTTGCTATCGAGTAGCTCTTCGTGTATCTAAAGCAAAGAAACCTAATACTATTGCCGAAAGTTTGATTTTACCAGCGGCTTTAGATATGGCGGAGATTGTTTGGCAAACAAGAGGTCGAAAAACTCAAAATTATACCTCTGTCTGACAGTACCATTCAACGCAGGATAAGCGATATGGTGACTGATATTCGTGATCAAGTCATAGAAAAAATACGTAACGTACTTTTGTGTCCTTGCAATTTGATGAATCTACAGATATTGCAGACTTTACTACAGTAGCTTTCCCAACCTTTTGCAACTCCGCTATAGAAGTTTCGTGACCCCCAAGGAGGCGACCCACGCGTTGAAAAACACTGCCTTAAACGATCAACCAGCCCAGTAATTGGCGCTAATTATGCGCAGTGAGACGGCTGCTTCAGTGATGACGAGGATAAGAACGGAATGTGTGAAGTAGTGATGAAACGGCAGGGAATTCTTATAATAATTATTTTTGCATTGTTAGCTTCAGACACTTATTTCAGAGGAATATACGGTAAATCGGGTTTTATCACTATATTTTTCTTTAACTTCAACATTATTGTCATCTTATTGCCAAATCCCGACTGCATTGGAACGTCTGCGTCTATTATCGAGAAATTAATGCGTACGCTAGCTTGACGTCAAGCCAGTAGACCTTGGGACTATTTCTACTGCGAAGACTTGGCGAACTAGACTTAGCTAGCCTAGATATTTAACTAGCCCACGTATGATGATTATTATACATATTATGGTTATGACCCGTAGAATATATTCAATCCAACGTAACATAAAATAAGTTTACTTTCTTTAGAAAATGATATGAGTTGCTAAGATATATACCAAAATTATACAAATACTCAATAATGTTAACTCTGCTATAATTAATAAAAATTAAAAATTAACAAAATCAAATTCTCTATCAAGTTTAAGGGTGAGAACCAAACTCTGTTCTTCTGAATCCCAGGTAGCTTTGGAGAGATCTGGGTTAATAGCATGTGGCAGAGGAAGCATTAACGTGTATTGGGAAGAGTTCACCGCAACACTGGTTGTATCCACAGCCAAGTCGACATTCTCTTTCTTATCAGCAGGCATCTTTATTCTGACGATTAGGTTCTCACAACTGGCGGAGGAAGGAGTCTTCGGCCCAATCTGAAAAGGAATAAAATTAGAAACATTCTGATTCACAATTTTTATATAATACTTTCTTGTCTTTACCATGTTTATGTGTTTGTTGGTGGCTTCGTCAAATGTGTGCAAATAAAATGATCAAGGATTCAGTATCTGCTTATATGCATCCAAATCGCTTCAATTTCATTTTTTATATATACTTAAGTAAAATATCTACTTAAAAGTTTTACAATAATTCATGCTTTGAATCGTTTATGTAATAAAACAATAGGTTTAAATTATATAGACTGGTAAACAAGTGCCTTTTGGACCAACTTTTTTCAGCAGTCTCCGAAAATTATAAATTATTAATAAAAAAATAAACATTTTCTAATATTTCCAACGGGGTACTATTCTAAAGCTTTTCAAGAATTGCTGCAAGAAAGGAAAAAATCTTAAATTTATAGTTTAACAATTATCACACTTGCAATGTTCATGTTCAAGCAATTTTTTTTATTAATTAATTATTGAATAACTAAATGAAAAATTGTTATAAAAAAACTTTTCAAGCAGGTCATTCATCTATTCAATTAGTGCCTGAATTTTTTCAATTTGTTATTTTCATATTTAGTATGTTTAAATAATATTTATTCATTAAAGGGCCGATGTGGGTGTGGCTTGCGTAAGCCAGAGTACCCGTTTTCGGCCGTATTTTCATCCCTCTGGGAAAATTATAAATATTGATCTTACAGTTTCGGGAGTCAAGAATTTTTTTAGGAAATTTCCTCCTCTTTTCGATTTTTTTTTCAAATTCGAAAATTCTTTATTACTTTTTGAGATATTTGCAAAAAACTAAACCCCCCTTTTTTTTAGTTAATTGTTAATAACTTTTACAATTTTTGTAAGCGGAACTTCATTTTTTTCAAAAATTATCTAGATGCCATTCCGAATCGAATGACACCTCAATTATAATTTTCGGAGACTGCTGAAAAAAGTTGGTCTAAAAGGCACTTGTTTACTAATCTAATATAGAAGTCCAAAAGTATGCTATCCATCAAAATCCTGATCAAACAGACAATAATTCTATAATATGATTTACAAAGTGGCTCCTAAATGTCTTACCTGTGCAGACATTTTTTATAATATAATTTTGGCACAAGTGGTGGTCAAAAAACTGGAAACTAGGTACTTTGAAAGGTGGGACTGTACTTCCGTGGAGGCGACAAACTCAGTTGTTTCTGAACATTGGCTGAAGATAAATTGCACAGCCCGTAGTTATAAAAACAATTAATCTCAATAAATAAAGGAATAAAAAATAGAAACCTGAAGAAATACGTCTTCAGCTGTGACAGATTGCTGATAATTCATAGTGTATTCTGGGGTCTTCCGATTGTCAATACCAGCGCCAACTTTTCCCAGCTCGTCAGCTTCTCTTGCTTCTTGTTCTTCAAACTCTTCAATATTTCTTGGTGTCTTCTTAACGATTTCAGCGGGCGGTAATTTTCCTCTATTAGACGTAATCTGATAGTCTGTAACGTAGGTTTGCTTGCGTAATTCGATTTTGTTAAGACTGCACGTACCTAACCTACATGCATCTTTGTGTTATAATTATGATCTCCTGCTTGCTATTCTTCCCTCTCTACGTGTTGAAGCATATAAGTGAGCACGCGGCTGTGACGTCATCACGCTAAGTACTCCCACTGGGAGTCACAAACTTTCGATTATAAAAAGATACTTTTCGCAGAAAATATTTATTAAACTCGAGGAAATGAAGTGGACAAAATGAGGAAGGGGACAAAAGAGTCCCCGGCAATGGAAGACGCCTGTGCGGGAGGCCCACGCCTGGCAGGAAACGCGGAGTTGGGACCGTATTTCCGCTCTCCCGTAGTCCTGACATAAGGCACAAGGCGCAGGACCCAGGGGTTTTAATGGAGTCCTTAACTGAGGAGTGGCAATAGCGTGGCACCAGTTTTACCTGGGCATACTAGTGCGCCCCCCGAGATCCGAATCCCACACGCGGGACGTGAATTATCCCCCCTTCCAAGGCTTTCTGCCTTTTCGCGGCTTAGGTCCTCAAACGGATTGCCCCTGATTAAAAAAAGGGGAGGAGGAAGTGTGCCAATCACAGCACGACACGTTTAACTCGAGGCTGTTTCACGCCGCTATCATATAAGAGCATAGTATCACACCGATCGAGTAGACCCAAAGAACTGTGGGTAATTAAGTAATGATTCCAGCAAGGCTCTACCACAGTAAAATTTGAGTTAGAAGCTTTTCATAGGTTTCTACCAAAAAAAGTAGTTATACTTCTTTATAATAATTGAATATATTATCGTTATGTTTATTTAAAAAAAACTGAAGATCTCGGGACCATAGGGGTAAGTATACCTCCTCCCTTCTCCATCCACCACCCCGCTACTTAAAATTCGGATACCGGATAGCTAGACTTACCTTATTATTTATCAATAATTCTTTATAAGTAGGTTCTTTTACATGATTGTCAATTGACCTAAGCAACTCAAGCGTCAGGCAATTTGTAAGTGTTAGACTGATGCTAGATGCGGGGGGAAATTATGGGACTATATTACGGCATCAATCGCTTTCGGTTTATCCATAAGAACCTGTATCGCTATACAAGCACCCATACTTACCAGTTACAGGTAAATCTTCTCCCTGGAGTACATCAGGTTCAGGAGGCTTCAGCAGCTCCGCCAACTTTTCTATAGCCAGTGGGGTAAATTCTACCATTTTAGATTCAATTTCAAATATTTATGACGATAAATACCATTTAATCTCAGTAAAGATTTGCCTTTTTAGTCAAGCGAACAATGTGAAAAACTCAAATCTAGTATTATATTAATTCACTCTATGAGCTCAACGATAAAATTGCGTTGCCTAGATACGAACCGAGTTTCCGAAAAAAATTAGAGACGGCGCTAGTAATAGAAGTTTGTATCTTATGTTACTGCTCCATCTAGGATAATGCTAGTGAAGTGACGGTTTAAATCTTTCAGATATGGCGATGAGTTGATTTGTGATGCGTTATAGTTATTAATTATTACTGACGTTAATCATTAATACAGTATATCAAGCACAGAGCATGGGAATCCTGCTTGCAGCTAAAGCAATCGTAGCTAGAGATGTCAATGATCATTATATCAGAATACTCTCTGATAGCAGATCGGTACTACAAGCCCTTAGTAGCAGGGTTATTTACTCAAATTTAATATACGAATGCCACTCGGCTCTAAATGAGGCGGCAGGTAAGAACAATACCTTGACCCTTCAATGGATCAAGGGTCACAGTGGCGCCCGAGGTAATGATGCGGCAGATCAACTGGCAGAGAGGTTCCGAAACCCAACCGGTTGGACCGGAACCTTTCCTGCCTTTGCCACATAGTTGGTTTAGAAATCACATAAACCAAAGGACAAGGGCACTACATCAACAACTTTGGGACAACTTGGACGATTGCAGGCAAGCTAAGCTGGCAATGCCTCGAGTAAACCTGCGTTTCTCCAGGAACATCTTAAAGCTCAGTCGGTCCAGGCTGAGACTAGTTATTAGCGCAGCCTGACATGCATTTAACAGACATCTTTCATATAGTGTCACGACAGCCCCTGTGCAGAGCATGTCTGAGGCAGAGAACAGCGCCATGTCTGCTTGAATGCGGAGGGTGGCAATACAGGCGAGTATCTGGACGCCAGGGCTCGCGAGTCTGAGCACGTCAAGAGTGGTCGACTTGGAGGAGCTGGCTGGATGGAGTAACCTCATCACCTCGCACGCAAATAGGCGCTTTGTCGTCGAGTTGCGGAACGCGCTTGCAGCAGAAGAAGAAGAAGAAGACGTTAATCATTGACAACCGACTTCTACGACACTTGTAGCTGCTAATCATCAAGGGTGTAATTTTTAACGCTATAGACAAAAAGTATTTGGACACATACACTAACTATAATATTATCCCATATGGGGCAGTCATAACAGCCATAATTAACAGCATTTTGGGCCGCAGAGTACATTAACATAATAGGTGAATTTCAATTATGCGAGTCACCGGTCATAGGGTAGGCCATCATTTATTGAGATAAAAAGTTACGCACCGTGATATAAGTTAGCTCCGTTTCTCAGTTCATATAGCTCGTTCTGTAGCTTTTATGTGATGCTCTAACAGACAGACAAAAATACTAATTTGCTTTCTTGGAATCTGCAGAACATAATCTACACTCTTGAACCATTTACAGATTTATTATAATATAGATTTTTATTTGTAGAAAGGGTTTGCAATTTTATACATTAATGTTCTTTATTTAAAATGTTGTTGTTTACTCTTGTTACTTCAAAAAGTTTTACAGATTTACATAAATTAAGATTTATACTGACTGAAAAACATCATATATAAATATTTTGGTTTCTTCTTCAGCACTTTGAAAAAGAGATTTGTTGAAGAGTGTAGGAATAAGTTTTGTCTATGGTGTAGGATACTTTTTTTTATCAAGAAAAGTAGTTTCAGAAGCTTTTTAAGTTTACACCAAAATAAATGAGCAATTATTATTAAATTAAGTCATAGCTTTGCAGTCTTGTTAGGTCATAAAGATTGATAAAGTGTTGACTGTGGACGAAAAGTAAGTATATATTATACTTATAAGGCTGAATATTATATTATTTATATCATATCAAAAAATAATTGTTATTAATTTTTATTAAAATTTATGTAAGAATTGAACATATTGAAGATGTTAATTAATTAATACATAAAATGGTATTATTAATGCAAACAAACAGCAAATTACAAATCTAAGGGAAACCATCATCATCTTCCTCCGCCATCTCCTTGGCTAGTTCCAAGTCTTGTTGTTCTCTTTCACGTCTCTCCTCAGCACTTTCCAATTCCTTGCCATAAGATTTTGGTGGATATCTCATTGCTTTCACACTCTGGTTGTGCAACTCAAGACAGAAAGAAATGCGTTGATGAAAAGCAAGCTGCGGTTCACGAGTACAGTAAATATCTGAGCTCTCTTTGTTGCTCATGTATCCCTTCTCAGGATCCAAAGTAGCTTCAATTACACCATCCCTGATTGCCTTGGCAACTATAAATTCTGCATCCTCAGCTGAATCCAATCCTAGCTTCCTGGCAATATCCTTAGGTGATATGCGAGAGTAAGAAAGTCCAATTGAGCGAATGGCAGTTTTTATAACATTCTGTCGTAAACGAAGGATCAAGGTAAATGTATGATCACTGCGGAATTGTGGTCCAAAGTTCTCAAGTACTTCACCAAACCTTTGCAAATTTCCAAGCCTCACAGCTTGTGTTAGTTGAAAGTATGGTGCAAGAGCCTTTCTCAAGGGAGCCTGTCTGAATATTGCCCTTTCTGGAATATCTCCCAAGAGCAATTCAACAACAATTGCTAACTTTTGAACAGTTTGACGAAAACCAACAGCAGCCGTTTGTGGAGCCTTCCTTAAGGCTTGCACAAGATGTTTGTGAGCATCACTATACTCTAACCTTGCAGCTTTTATTCTGCCAAGATAATACAAAAATCTAGCCCATTCATTATTGCTTGCATTCTCAGGAAATACAGATTTGCTCACTAATTTATCTGCTTGATCATACAATGAGTAATGAAGATAGTTACGCAGAAGACAATTTATGAGGACAGCTTGACCTTCATAGTCATTACGCAGAGTGGAAGTTCTCAGGCGGGCATGTAATAACTCCCTAATAAGGTCCAGCTTGTTGGTAAGCTCAAAGACACGAGAATGATAAAAGTAGCATTTTGCTGCAATCAAGTCAAGTGTCCTTCTGTTCTGTGCGGTCACTTTGGTCATGAGTTGTTGGGAACATTCAGTCGCTTCTTCTAGTTTATTTGTGTCAAGTAAGCGAAGCAATACTAAAAGATGCAAGTAAACATCTACCTCCGGCACTGGTTGTTTAGGAGCGCTTCTAGAGCGCGGTGCTTCTATTTCGACAGCACCAGGTAAAGGATTTTCAACAAACACTAACAAACCTTCTTTATCCGAGCTTGTTGGGTAAAGTTGATTAATGATGGCACGGAGAACATTACCGTTTAACTTTCTTCGTGTACTGGGCAAAGATCTAAGAACTCTCATTGCAAATCTGGGCTCCTTTGAAGTTACTGCTTTATCGATTTGTCGGATATGTTCTCTTAAATCTTGAACAGCCAGGACATCGGCATCTTTCTTTACTTCGGGTGATTCCACATCGCTCGTAGCCACGGGACTTTCAACGCTTTTCATTTCCACGTCTTCTATCGGAGCCATGGTGTGTGATTAAGTCGATTTACTTGTGACAAAATTATTTTAGATACAAATCACAAAGGTAAGAAACTTTACAAAATGATAGTGCGATTTTGAGATTTAAAAAATTATACCTTTGACATTGACAGATTGACACTCTTCACAGGAGGAAGGTACGTACAGATTCTGGGACGTAACGTTAGCCACGGATGATGGTTGCGCTAGAACAATGTGCACACCAGAACCGTATCAAACTCTTCAGACCGCTTTAGGACGTCCGAACACTTAAGGTTATATTCGCGACTTACGACTTAAAATGTAAATACTTTATTTAACTGCTATGACATGATGTATAGAACCTTGCGCTATTTAAATTTAATATACGTACATTAAACAACGTCAAAATTAATTACATATTTGCATAAAAAGCGCAAGATTTCGCACTGGAAGCTATGTACAAAATTGCCAGTTAGGTTGCTCTAAAAAGCGCTATATCTAGCTCAAAAAATGCTGAAGTAGTAGCCCAAATGAGCCGAGCACTGGGGAAGTCCCGTAAACAAGAAAGCGTGTGAGAGAACGAACGAGGATGGACCTCGTCCTCCAACGACCTCGTCCCTCTGACACCTAACATCGCGTTCTGCGCATCGAAAAGTGCTATGTTCCGAGCCGCAATTAAGTTTGCATCAAACTGTACATTGAAGTGTGCATCTTATTCACTCATCAGCCCTGGTAATGGACGTGTTCCGTAATGTGTACGCACCTTAAATCAGCGCATTGCAAGGCTTTTTTCTAGCGAAAAAAAAGTATACACTTGAATATTGTCTCTGATCATGGATTTCCACCATAGATTATAAAAAATATTTAGTCTGTATCATAGACTAAAGAATAGACAAAACTACTAGCATTGCCTGTAGTAAGTAGTTGCTTAACCAATATATTGTACTTGGATAAAACTGATAAAAGCATAAAATAACTAATGTTACGATTGAATTTTATTGGATTACAACCATCACACGGTTATAAAAATCGCGTGTGCAAAAAGTTGTGAGAAACAGACGTGCTTCGGCTGCAGGAGACCGGTTGAATCTTTACATAAAATTTCAATGTGTTCTGGAAATGGTTTGCAAAGAGGACGTGGTATCATGGTTTAAAGAGTTGGAAAGCTATAAACGCATAGACGCAATGTGTACACTATTAAATATGTGTTTACCGTTTGAACTTCGATTTATTGGCACCTACCTGGAGGAGCTGGGTAAACGCGATTTTCAGGAGTTGCGTGGTGCCGAACTTAGGGCAAACAATCCCACTGACCTGGCTGCAGACATCGGAGGTGCAAACACAGACCCGAGAACTAGACGGAAAATGGCCCTATATGTTTCGTTGTTGCGTTCATGTAATTTCGCGTGTGCTACCACATTGTATAACGCTATGGTCAGCCTTGAACAGAGTGGTTTATTGAAAGGCTTATATGGTGATCTCCTAGAAGAAATTTTACTTTTGTACACAATGGCGTTACATCATCCTGCTTTTACATTTGATCAAAAATCACATTTTGGTGAAATTCTAGAAAAATTGAAATTAGAAGACCAACGGATTCAATTTGCAGAGCAGCAAGAACATATAAATATAGTTCCAGTGAGTGCTTGTCATACACAATCTAATATTACCCCTAATATGTCAGTTCCACCACCTAATATGTCAAGCTTGGGTCCACCACCTGGTCTTATGTTTGTCAAAACTCCAGGTGTACAGGTTAGTGTTCTTACCTATATAATTCATATTATTTACATTAAAATTACATAGCTGTAAAGTAACACTTAATACTGAATACTAGTTTACTAGTGACGGTGTTTTATAATATTGTTTTGATTGTGATGTGAAAGAAATTTGAGGCAAAAAGCTTTATTTTTATTATATTTAATTTTGACTCTAAACTAGTGGTAGAAATTAAACACTAACTAAATTCCAAGATTGTACTGTTAATGTAAGATTTGTATTTATGGTATCATTTTCTTTTAGACAATTTTGTTATCCAAACAAATAGTTCCTGAATTCTTTAATTAAGCTAAATTATAATATTTATTTTATTTACTAGCTTTTGTTGTACTAGTGGGTAATGCAATTGTATCTTATTTTTTTAACTCTGATGTGAAAACATGCATCAATTAAGTAATCTTTATGACATAATTTTCATCTTGTGTATTGTTGAAAAGTGTGCACTGTTGTATGAAATCAATTTTTTTTGTTATACTTACATCTAATGTGATGTAAAGGTAATTTTACACATCTTTACACAACTAAGATATTATTGTTTTCTTTTCAAAGGTAGGAGTCATAAAAGGATTATGTCACTAAATACTGCAATTGATTATCCTGTGAAAGCTAGTCAGTAATTTAATTTTAACATAATATTCTAAAATAATGTATTATCTAAGAACATTCCAATTGGAAATTTGTCTAGTTACTGTCTGTTATGGCTCATTTACATAAGGTGTCATTGTAATTTTAAGAAATGTTAACATAACAAGATGTTATTGTTTTTATTTTCAAATGTGGAATTAATAAAAGGATTGTCACTAAATATTACAATTGATTATCCTGTAAAAGCTAGTCAGTAATTTAATTTAACCTATTATTAAAAATAATGTATTATCTAAGAATATTCCAATTGGAAATTTATTTAGTTACTGTTAGGGAGTGTCACATAAGATGTCACTTCATTTTTTTAAATTCTTTTCCAGCCTCTAGTACAGAATCTGTGGGTGAGTTAAGTTCACCACCAGTATTGAGTGGAGTGGGTGGTGTGGTGCCTATGTTAGGAGAAGTGCCTCATCCGCCACCTGGCCTGCCAATACCCCAGTACAATATAGGAGAATATATGGGACAACATGCTTGGCCTGCAAATATTATTGTCTCTGCAATAAACCAACCTCTGGAGGTATTTTTTCATATTTTTAGCCAAATATTACTTATAGCTTGGTAGTTTAGCTAATCACTTTTTTTGATTATTATTAAGTGCATTTGAATCTTTAATCTTTGTGCTTATTTTGGCATTTAAAAGTGAAACCCAATAATTTTCCTTAGATATGCTTAGTTCCAACCAAGCTTTTGCTTCTTTATGCTTTTTTAATATTGTGCTTTGAATCTCTGTAGAAGCATATGGCTTCACCTTATGAAAATATCATTTTTTTATTGATTTTTTAAAAACTATCTAATCCTGTTATTGACACAAAATTTATTTAATTTGTTTCCATTTCAAGGAAGTGAGGAAGGATTGAAGGAATAACTTAACATACAAAGTTACTTTGTATTTAAAGCCCGAGATCCATTACAATCTTGTGGTGGAAATTTGTATATAACTAAGATATGTCAGGGACTTTGTCCACGCTTGTCTTGGGAATACCGGGACACAAAGAATCACAGATTTTAAAAAAGAATGTAAGCTATGGCTCAAGTGAAAACTGTATCAGAATAAGCAAATATTTATGTATTGAATAACTTCAAACCACTCTCGGATTTTTCCCATTGGATTCCCGAGATAAAACAACACACAGTTGATTACATTAATTTGCTATTGATTAGTAAAAAAATCACATTTGGATTAGATTTTTTTGGTCTGTTTTTTTATAGCGTTGATGTACAGACATGGCATGTTGAGAATTTTATAATATTATAGATTGTATATGTGGGGAATACATTTTTGCTAGGTTGCTTAAGTAAAAGCTGTTGAAGATCTCTATTTGTACATCCCTCATTACATGAGGATGGCAATTGTCAGCTGTGTGAGTTTTTAAAACCATGCATCGGCAACTAGTGTTCTAACTAAATGTTAAATTGAATAATGTTGAAGATATTGAGTGTGGCCGAATGTGTCTTATTTAAAGCTTTAAAAATAATGTTTTATGGAATAGCCTCATTAATGTATATACATACATTATCTGTCAATATTGAATGTGATTAACAAAATATAATTTACCCTACATATAAATATGATTTTTTTTATATAATCCAGACTTTCAGCAATGTGGTTTTATGTTACTTAGTGATGGGGTGCTGTTTAGATAATTTTCCGTATATAAGACGGGGAGGGGAAGGAGAAATACTTATTACTTTTGCAACCCCTATGTCTTGGAAATGTATATATAGTTCTTGAGATATTCATATTTTTCTAACTATAAACCCACTTATTTTTTTTATTAATATTGATTTCCAACCATCTTTTAAATAGTTATTAATTAATAAATGGTGAGCAGTCTGTTCTGGAACTCGCCGGTCGCTGCCGCGGCACACTCGCTTCCTCGCTCGGCTCTTGCGGCTCTTGATTTGTTTGTTGTTATCAAACACTTAATTTATGCAAGTAATATTTATTGTTGACAAGAAAAAAATTGTGGCTCTTTAAAAATTTTGTAAATTTTATTTTTGACTCTTCTGACTCAAACGGTTGCCAGCCCCTGCTCTATGTGATTCTTATAAGAAAATTCTGGTGTTCAACAAGCATTTATTTTAATTATTTTGCTTTAAATTCTGTTTGGCTGCAATGTAGGCAAAGATAATATGATGTAGTAGTTGTGTTAAATATGTTGAGGTGATGAACTACCCGCCGGGCGCTGGGGCGCCTGCGTCGCCGCTGGTGGCGTCGCCCGTCGACAGCCGCGCCGCATCGCCGCGCGCGCGCCGCCGGCAGTCGCGCGACCGCTCGCCGCCCCTGCCGCCGTCCGCCGTCGTCCCGCCGACCAGCCACTACAAATAGCAGCTAATTTCGACAACCTTACAATAGCAGAGGTAATATTTGGATTGTAGTTTTAATATAATAATCATTATATTAATATGTGAAGCAAAAACTTTGTACCCCTTTTTACGAAAATTGCACTGATGGCGGAGTATGTTTCACACACTTATAGTTTATATTGAGGAGTGCAGATTGCTAATATTTTTTAAATTATTACAATACATTAAATCAATTTAAAAAAAACATTACACACTGTCATGTATTTGACACACGTATATATATACTCTTTTTTATTGTTAAAGCAAAATTAATATTGTAGCCTTGGCGAAATCTGAGACTATAGAAGAACCTTTGACAACAGAACCTTAATAATGTTCAAAGTTATAATTTAAATTAATTATGGTCGAATTTCGACCACTGGGCAACCACTAGTTATTTTAATTACATGACTTGAATACATAAATAACAGTTTAATGTGAAATTGAGCGCTATTGTATATTGTCCTACTTTAACTTTTTGCATTATTACTGTAGGTGTAGAAGAATAAATTGTTTTTATTCATTATCTTGATTACAGCTCTTATTGCTGGCTCAATGGCCTCATTCTAACAGAATATTGGTGTGAAACAGAGTTGCATATAAGGAGTGCGAGTGCCGGTGGCTTACTTCCCTTTCCCTAACCCATATTCCCTATCCCATCTCCCGAATCCATCTTCCTATCTTGTCCTTTTTGTCCTATTCCTTCTGTTTAACCTCCTACCCCATCCTAAAGACTGGCAATGTGTTGGCTTTGCTCATGTTATTGCAAATCTCTATACACTATGGTAACCATTTTCCATTAGGTGGGCCGTCTACCTGTTTGCTAGATGCACAATGAAAAAAAAGCTATTGTTTCGAGAATTTTTGGTGGGTACTTAATGGTGATGTTTTGCTGTCCAGTTTTGTTTTCAAAATGTGTGAATTGATTGAGATTATAGTTAGTTGTAGGATATTTATTGTTTTTTGGTTTATAATTGTGCATTTCAGGTGAAAATCTCAACTATTTCAATGTGATTTGTTTTTACCACAAGAATATGCTATGTGGCTGGTACGATTACAAAGAAAATAAGTCAGTATAGTCATATACAGTTATTGAATTACAGCGATTGCTGTCTACATCGCAATTGCAGCGCCATCTATTTTACTAATCCCTCTATTCCGAGTAAATTACGTCTTTTATCATATAAAAAGTATCCTAAGTGTTGATTCGGGTTATAAACCAGCCTTATGCTGAGTTTTATTCATATATGTTCATTAGTTTCAAAAAAGACGGCAGGGACCGCATCTTTCAAGATGCGGAAACTGAAACGACGTCATTTAATGGGATAAAAGTTAACCTAAGTTCGCCCCGTGATATAAGTTTGTTCCATTTCGAATTTTATTTAAATCCGTTCTGTAGGTGGTTTTTACATGATACTCTACATACAGACAGATAAAAAGACAAACAAACAGAAAGGCAAAAAGACAGACAAACAAAAATTTAATTTTGGAATCTCGTGTTCTGAATTATCCCCCATGACTATTTTCTCATTTTTTAAATGCACTATACAAACTCGAACTGTTCACAGATTTAGTATAGTATAGATTACATCTGGTTATGACAATTTTTCAATGCACTTTTCAGATGCGGCATAACATAGGTGACGAGAGATTACGCGAAATAAGTGTGCACCAATACCGGTCATTGGAGAAGTTGAACGGCGTACGGAGACGGGCGGGCGCGTACAATCCGCCGGCGCGGTCGTCGTCGGACAGCGGGTCGAGCGCGGCGTCGTCGCCGCCGGACACGCCGGCGCCGCCGCAGCGGCGGGCCACGCCGTCGGGGCCGCCGCCCGTGCCCTTCCTGCAGTTCCCGCGCCAGTTCGCGTACCCGACGCCGCCGCCCGCGTACCGGCCGCCGCCGCCGCCCTTCGCGAACGGCGAGCCCCCGCCGTACCCGGCGCCCGCCCCGTACGCGGGCTTCGTGCCCGTGCTGTACGCGCCGCCGAAGCTGTCCTGCTGGAACTGCGGCGCGGCCGGCCACGCGGGCCACGACTGCAAGGAGCCCAGTATGGAGGAGATGACGCGCGCGGGCGGCTACCAGCTGGACTTCGGCGGCGCCCCGCCCGAGCCCGGCGACAAGTAAACGGGCCGCCGGCGCCGCTCGACTCCTAAGCCGCGTCGTTCGCGTTCGGTTCGCGTTCGACGTCTCATTAGCCTTGAGAGTAACTTTGGCACCATTGGACAACCGTAGAATGAACGAGAAATAGGTCTATGATGTTTGTTATGTGCGCTTAACTAACTTATTAGAGAGTGTCACTTCGGGTTCTATCTGCAGGGCTGTATTTTCAGGATGTTATGAGATTAAATATTTATTGAAATCTGTACTGACTTAAAAATAGATGCCAAGTAATTGTATGTATAAATAGGGTCTGAAAATTAAACTTGTAAACGGACTGTCACTTGAAAATATATAAGGAACTTGGAAGTGCATCTCTGATTTGTAACAATGTTATGTCTTTTTTTAGAATTTTAGGGAGTTCCATTGCCTACTAGTGAGGTTTAATTTCATAGACACAATAGGTTTATTTCAACAAATAAAAAAACTACTTTTTACATTATAGCTTTCTGAAATTTCGACACGCTTTAGCTATTTTATTAATACAAATGTGCCATATACTGGTAATACATGTAAATTTTAATGCATGCTGTTTAGTTATATGTTAAACATGTTATTAATACTATAACATACATAACCACTAATATTATTTATTTATTCTTCAAAGTTATGTATCATCATACTATTTTTCTGAATATGCGACAGATAAATTGTGTAAATATTCTAATGAAAAAGGTACTGAATTTTAATAATTTTATTTTTAATGGTAAGTCGGTACCGTCGCATGGACATCTTTAACATTAAGGAAGCTGAAGTATTTCCTATTTTAACGAGATATGAAATATCTCACTTGGTCTTATTTGAAAATTTATATGTACAACATTGTTTTTAATGGGACCACATAAAATAATTTTCTTTTTACATTCTTTAAATTATAGACAACCCAAAAAGTATAATTTCAAATTATTATTGTTTACTGTTTAATTAATTAATATAAGCCTCTACAACATAACATTGAGACAAATAACTTGAATGGTAATTTGATTCTAAAAATTCATTTTATTCTTCATATATATTCTTATACTTATGGAATTCCCTGAACTTCTATGTGTGCATATATTCCTACAATAATTCAACTTTGTAATATTATAAATATTACATCTGATATTTGTAAATAACTATTAAATATCTCGTTTTCAGTTAAATGTGACAAATTTTATACATCAGTATTGAATTTGTTGCCTTTGACACAAGACTGACTTGACCATTGCTTTCGAGAGGTATTTAACATGACCATGATATATAATATAGACATAAAACATATACAATATGTCTAATGAAGAATTTTACAAACTTTCAAAGTTGTAGTTATTACACTGGAAATTATGGCCATCATATTCAAACCTGTATATGCAAAATAAATTACCTTCAATTTGTAAGCTTTATCAAAACTATAATTTGCACTTAAATTGACAAGTCATCAGTACATTAGAAAAAACTGTTTTCTGATATCAAATCAGTATTCTCATTTAATTGGTTCCTGATTACAGAATATACCCATACTATATGACACAATTTTTTTACAATTTTTTCCCCCCTCGGTGACCATCCATAGTACATGCCTACAGCTATTACATATACTACCCCCTCCCCTTCTAGTTTTCACGTTTTCAATATGGTTTTAAATCGTTTTTCACAAACAGAGATAAAAAATAATACGTTGATATTTGTCTTTATTACTATGGCCTTGCAGCGTGGGTCAAGAGTGCATGCATACCTATAAATAGAAGTGACAAATATATTATCACCAAGGGAAAAACTGTAATCTTACTATTAAGTGACGTAAACCTAAGCTAGAGTGACCAAGCATGGTATTTTGAACACCTTACTCCCCCTCCCCTGAATGGGTCACGTAGTATGGGTACGTTTCCTTATCTCCCTTGGAAGACTGAATATAACTATGAGCACTAAAAACAATACAACTAATAATCTATACATACTTATATATGTTTAATAAGCGCATCGGTTCAATTAACAGTGAATTAATTGCAATATAATCGACAACTAAGTGTTGTAGTTGGTATATATATTGTCATAGTTAATTATGATACTAGTGCAGTAAGTTGGGTTTTAGAAACCAGTAGACGAATGTAAGCTCGAGACGAAGTGACTATGGTAAGTCCTCTTACAATAGTCACGAGTTCGCAAAAACCAACAACCGCACGCGTGACATACGTTTTTCAACACATTTGCGAGAATACAGTACAACAACAGGTAATGAAACAAACAAAGATCCGTCAGAAAATCGCAATAATTTTTGGCGTTTCGGATATGAAAATCGCGCATCTGGCGCGCCTTTTTCAAATGGCGTCACATGCGTGTACTGAAAATTAGAACCACATCTTTCGTCTCATCTCTATAATGTTTAGTGACGCAAATGTATTTATTAAAAAACCTTCCAAGAAGTTCGATTATTTAGCTTATATAGACTCGTAATGTGAAACTTCTTAGTGGAATTCTTTTTTTTCACCTAAGTACCAATTCAACTGTACTTTTCGTTGTATGGTGCGTAAGTTTAACTTTCGATGTATGTATACAGGCTTCGTGAATGCATTTTTGAGCAAATGTGTTGAAAAAAGATCATTTGATCAATATTTTATTATCTACAACTTTCAAAGTTTGTATGGTGGCAATAGAAAATTATGTTACACAAAACTATCGGTTGGGATATCATGGGCGAGGTTAAATAATGACATATATGTATGTGTGAAGGAGACTGAAATTTTTCACACAATTTGTGTTCATACTAAAAATAACAATGTGCTGAACAAGGGTTAATTTTTGATCAAGCTCACGGAAATGCAATGCTCTTAATGTTTGTAATATGATAGTCATTGTAAATAGTTACGATGTGTAAGAAAGGCGACACGTCATGTTGGGATGTGTTCATATTATGTAAATAATTCAGTTTTAATAAATTAGTTGATATTTAGAGATTGAGTATATTTGTAAATTACTTTGTATCAATTTGAGTGTCCCTATAGATTATATTATTCGATTGTTTCTCTATGATCACTGTCACAAATCACAATTTTGCATTTTTTGATGTCCCAATTTTTTTGCAGAAAAGTTCAAATTAGAAGGGTTGTATATTTGTTTTTGCATAATTAAATAAAAAAATGTGAATTATTTTTGAATTGAGTCAGATGAGTCACGCGCATGGGTGGGTGCGGGGTGATGTCGCTGTGGCCGATTGTGTTGATGCTTGCCCTTTTATATTTTCGAGTATTTATCAAAACAAATGTACACATAAAAAATATTTTATCTATTTCCTGATAAAAGAAAACACGCGATATAGAAAACAGTATGTAGGGTAAAAGTATATATATAATTTTGGCGCCCTTTATATATTTGTTCGGTGAATGTGTATATTTTTGATGACTGTTGCCTTTTGATTTGATTCGTTTAGTTTCGGAACGAAAATTTTAAATTAAAGTTTGTTGGGAATATGGTATATGAGAGCTACATTTTATTATTTATTACCAACATTTGCAGAAATATAGGGAAGCGGACACATGTTACAACCAATTGTAATATTTTTGCATATCAAAGAACAGGCGTCAAAATAACTTTTTGATTTAATTGATTTAGATAAGGATTTAACGCGTAATTTTATTAGAGAAGTAGTTGTTTGTTTAACTGGTCAGTTTTTATTTACGTTCCTCACATGCGAAATGAAGAGCAGAGTGTTAGTGTAGAGAGGCCTCGGGTGAAAGACCTATTTAGGGGCGCGAACTATTAGCGCCCTCGCTACGCTCGTGCGCCAAGCCATGGGTCACTTTCACCTCTCGTGTCAACTACTATTTTTCATCTAAATGTTAAAATATCATTAAAGAAATATTTTTAATTACTTTGAAACAATTAATGCGCCATTTGACTCCTATTTCTTGTACCTACCTATGACGTCATAAGTAGGTACATAGGTAAGACTGCAACGTTCTGTAATTTTATAAAAAGTATCTCAGTTGATTTTACAGTCCGCTCCCGTAACAAAAATTTTGGTAACTACAATATTTGCTTAATACAATTTCATGACCAGTTGTTTTGATACTTGCTCATTAATGTTATTTATTAAGTCAATTCATGTAATCGTTTGTATTTTATAAAATATTGATTATAGTCTGAAGTGAATTGCAGTTAAATTATATTATACTTATAAGATAAATCTATACAAGTTAAGAACTTTATTCAATAACCAGTTACAGAGACGATTATTTTCTTATGCAACATAATCGACAATATTTTATCAATTATTCGTCAATAAATACATGCATATATTTAAACTTTAAACGCTTGTTTAATATCGATGATGAAAGGCTATTTGATTTAAATTGTGTTTTTATAGTTTTCATTTTTATATTGTGGAAACTGATGGTCAGTAGTTATTACCACTCAGGCATCTGCGTCACGACAGACCGACGCGTTATGCTGCGATTTAAACCTATATACCTTTATGAATAACCACCACACTGTTGTAGTGCTCTGAAGAAACAATTTTTTACTTAAGTAATTGTTTTTCAAATATTTGAAAATGTAAAGAACTTGAATTACTAAACGTCTTTAATCGGGCCTTGAAGACACCCAAGTGATAAGTTTCGGGAAAAACAGACTCTGGCAGTGAGCATCACTCCTATGCGGTACGCATAATGAAGGTGGACTTAAAGCGCTTTGTTCGTATAAGTGCTATGTCATGTTTAAGGGTCAATTTATACTAGCGCACAGTCGAAGCGCATCGACGCGACAAATTCTTTACAACTAAAGCGAAGGCGCACTCTTTTACATGTTGTATAATACGGCCGGCGTAACTTGGCAAATGTGAACATAGGCTCTGCGAACTTTGGAGCATGTACACTCGTGTGATGAGTGAGCATACAACTCGTCAGTGAATGCAATTGGCCACCCTTCATCCCTGTATTTTTTCATTGCTTTGTACTAGTTGGTCACTGTATTTACTTCACGAGTTTATATAAAGTTCGCAGAGCCTATGTTCATATTCGCCAAGTTACGCCGGCCGTATTATAATGGGCATCAACAGCAGTGCTATTGAATCACTTGTCACTTGACTCTCGTAGCTGAAACGTGTGTAAAATGGTTGACATTGATCTTGCTATGATATTATTTATATCGGAAGTCGAAGAAGAAGAAAACGAAGAAAGAAGAATAAGAAAGCGAAATTATAGTGTTCACAACTTGTGGAACAAAAGATGCAGGCCAATGTCCGACTGATACGCGTAGATTCGCTTGTGGGCGCATGGATACGCGAGAATGCGCGTGCACCGATCAGCGTTGTTCACGCGCAGACGCGGGAATTCCGAAGAATGCGCGCGTCTTTTTAAAATCTCTGAAGTAATGTGTGCGTTACGCTGTGAATTAAGGTTGAATTTGTTATGGCAGTTTTGGATAGACGCTTCGACTCTGCGCTAGTATAAATTGACCCTAATTGTTAGGCTAAAGTCCCCATTTCAGGGGAATGGTCAGCGTGCCGGTAACATATTTTATGTTCGCAGTAGATTGACAGGGTTCATGCGTCGATAAATTTGATTGCACGTTGCCGCGTTGTTTTCCTTCACACGGTTAGTTAGCATGTGGTAATTGTAAAAATATGCATTTAGCTGAATAAGAGTGTTTTATTCGGCATGATTTACAAGCATGCTTAAATGTTATTAGACGGTTCATTTCTATCTTTTTTTATTTGTATCAATTAAACAAGGTAATATAAACAAACTTGAAGTATTCAATGTTATTGAATACCATCATGTCACTTCACCAACAAAACTGAATCAATTTGGTTGATCCGTCTACTACCAGTATTAAGTTTTACCATTATTCGTTCGGTGAAATTGAAGCTCACAAATATTTTGTTGCTAGAGACGGGTAAATTATTATAATAATATATTTAGCTTAAAAATGACGTTTAAATCAAATACCCTTTCTGCCTTCGATATGTTTTGGGCGTGAACCATTAAAATTAAATTAAATGTGCGTTAAAGATGTTCTAATTAAGAAATAATTAATTTTATGGTCCGTTTTAAAATTACCAAAATAAACACGTGTTACAAAGGGACTTTATATTAATAAGATAATAAAACTTCTCTCCTTATGAAGGTTGTATGTCCACGTAATTATTACGTTATTTATATCTTAAGGGGATCCGATTGACTTCCTGTTTGGTGTAAATAATGTTTTTATAGGAGTTTTAATAGAAATTGGGGGTGAATTTAAAAACACAGCAGAGCATCATTTCACAACAACAAACTTGAAAATCGATAGATAAATTTTTAGTTGAAGTTATATTAGTTATAAGTGAACTTACAAAAAATATGTTACAAAACAGAATGTACAAAATAGTGGTCGTTGATTAATATTACAAATAGTAAAGACTTGACAGAAGAATGCTAAAATGACAATCCAAGGCACGCACCAAATCAAGTGGCACAAAAGTTCATTGAATAAGATCTAGAGTTTACTCCTTAAAGCTTAAAGCCCCTGATATGGAAATTTTATGAGTGAAATTAATACAAGCGTTACGTTTTTTTATTACAGAATTTCGAAATTTAATAAATGAAATAAGAGCTAAAATAATATCCATCAGTGTAAGGTACGGTGTTTTTAATTTATAAGGACTTATATACGCCCTTATTATTAGACTGTTTCGAACTTTAATGCAATAAAGTAAGATGTAAAATATGTATTTATATATATTTTAATGTTTAAGGAGTAAACTGCCGTCGTGCCGTGGAGCTGACACACTTTTTATTTCTAGAGTACAGCAAATAAAGTAGTGAAAATATATACATCTAATCGAAATTTAAAAAATATATTAACCTTTTAGGGCCTTACTTATAATCGTTTGTAAATTTAAAGAAGCTGCTCAGCAACTGTATAGTGAAAAACTTACTCATAACTCTTCTTTAGTCGAGTATTTTGGGTACACCTACGTTAATTATCTGTGCTCCTCCTAGGTTAACAACATATTACCTGGTTTGTGTTTATAAGTGAAAAAAATTAACGTTTATGTGCCCAGTTAAACAAAGACAGTCTTTGTGGTTTAGTGGGTAAGCCTTTATTGGCCGAACTGAAACGCAGAGGCTCTGAGCTCGTTCTTATCGTGGTAAATTTTGTAAACGAATTTTTCGTTCTTTGGATCAGCCCCAAAATGGCCCGTTATATATTTTATAGTTATATTATTATATATTTATTATAATTTGTCGCGAATCATTTGCTATATTTTGATTTTTAACAGACGTATTGTATTGAAAATTTCCACAGCTCTGGTATTACGGTGTTTGCCATTAGTCTATTTCAAATAATACGGTATGGCTTACACATCTATAAAACGTAATTAATGCGTTATCGTTAACTTTCCTACGAAATAAATATTAATTTTTAATTACATAAAATATATTTAATCCTTATACTAATTTACTATTAAATAATTATGTTACATTTAGTATCACGATGTTTATTTATGTATTTACGCAATTCCTCCCATGTCGTGTTAATTTAAATAGACTAGGAATGTTTTTTCTCAAATGTGTTTGACACCAAATTCTAGTCGAAAGAACGTGAGTTTATTGAATACACCGCCATCTGTGGGGAAGGGAGAGCGGGGAGTCGGTGGGATACCCTTTATAATTTTATTACGATATTTTAAACGAGTTGAAGTATAATAGATTAAAATAGAAGGATTAATTAAAGTAATTGTATCAGTGTAAGTACCAGCATGCGTACATCTTTAGCCTGGGATCTTCGATGCATAACAAGATACTGCATATCATCTAATAGTTTCAATAGTGTGATAATAAAGTTAATAAATGTATCATTTCATAAACTCGGTTAACTCAAAAGTACATTAACAGCATGGAAGGAGAATCTTCTAGTAAAAATGTCATTTCCAGATAGTGCCACAAATATTTCTTCTCTTGTGTTTTAATACAGCAAATGACTAGACTTTCAATCGGCAATTTAAAAAAAATCCTATTGAATATTTTAAAAATTTAAAGTCACCACTTTATTCATAATAGGTTAAATATTCCAAGCTGTTATTGACTTGTTAAAAAATTGTTTTCCTCCTTAACTCCTTTTAACGATCCTATAACCTCTATCTTCTATAAGCTTCTCTCTTGTAACAATAATATGAGGATTAAAATTTACAAGTTTCTATTCAATTTAATACTCGACTGATCTGGATTAAAATATAGATATTGATTAATAACCTTTTGGTTGAAAGTCTTATAGTGATTTTCTATATTAGAAAGAAAAATAAGAATGGCGTTAACATAGGAGGCGTAAACATTACAAAATAGGATTTATCGGAATTTACAAAATAACATTGTCGTTTTAGAATTTTTCCATATTTATGTCAATCGTGAAACAAAACAATATTTTAAGTGTTAATTTGTACATGCAAATGTGACTTAATTAAGGACGTTGCGATCTTTCATGCAGCTTTGTTTCGCAGTAATGAAGTATGAAATATTTTTTTACTTTGTACAGAATGTTAAATGTGATAAATAATTTTGACATAATTAGCAATTGTGATTTTAGTAAAGTGTGTAGTTTAATAAATATGAAAAGGAAACTCGCTTTAATAACAAAAAAATATACTATTATACTACAGCTACGTATTGTAACATTGTTTTCCCACATTTTTACATTTGGGTACTTATATATTCTAAGCTGTTGTACCTATTATGAGCAAAAGTAAATTCATCTTTCAGGAAACTGAATGTTTCGGCCCAGTATTGTCATAACTTTGTATCCCACCAATGATATGAATCATTTGCTTCCTGAAAAATAAACAACCAAAATGTAGTATTGTGTACTTTATTTAATGAAATATCTGTCCTCAGGATCTTTGCAGGAGAAATAGTTGGCAACTTGGTTTGATCGAATATGAGAATAAACAATAATTTAATCACAGATTTAAATGTTTCGCCCGTTCTTAGTTTAGTATCTTATCCGAGGCAAAAACAAATATTAGTCAAGAGGATGTTAGCCCATGAAGTGAATGCTTACGTAAGGTGAGGACCGTTCACTGCTTTTATCGTTTGACTACAAAACCCCATAAAAGCATTTAATAGAAAATGCTCTGCATCTTAAAAGTTAAGCGACGAATCGTGTTCAAACATTTTTTTTAAATAACCAAATACACCGTATTGCCAATTTTTATTCATATAGAAAGAAGGTTTAGAAGAGACTGAAGTTTTTGTATAGAAAAGAAGTTGAAAAGTGAACCCCAACCTGTGAACATAACTGGGATTTAACACCTGTTGATTATAAGAGTAGATTCTTGAGAAAACGAACGTGATAAAAGGACGGATGAACATGATCTAGTATGCGGCTGATTAAAAAAAATAACTATTTAATATTGTATAATATCTTCCCTCGACAGATATAGTTTGCCATATATATTATTGCAGTCTAATCTATGCAAGTGTCACCAATATCTTAATTTCCGTATCAATAATGTTAATATGACGAGACAGTGTTACCAGTTGCTAGTTCGCTACCATGCTCTATTATCTATGGTCGGTGCTATCTCCGCTATCACATTGTTTTCTCGTATCGTTGCTTCTTTTATTTATATCTTTAGACTTTGGTCGCGCTATTTGATTGTAAGAATATTTATCTCATTCTAGATTTGTGTGGAAAATACGAACCTTTTAGTGACATATGATTATTCGAGTTTCCTCAAATTCCCATTTGCTTAAAGATTATGTTATAACTTAATTTTATTCACGAATACCTACTCCACGCTGGCTAAATATGTACACAAACACGGCGAAGCTATATTTAAAACTAAATGATTCTAGGTCCACACAGAGAAACGTTTCGCAGAGGTTGGACGAATGCCTTTTACGTTTGACTATGGATTTGTAAAAAGCATTTCGTAGAAAATATTTCACATCTCACAAATTGCTTAGCAGACCTTGGTCGGACAAATTTGGCTAAAAGCTCTTATTTTTTTAGAATTTTACACTTCATTTTCAAAAGTGGTGGGCGGATTGACACAATTTTACGACTTGGATGTATTTCCTCCTTGCGTTATTAACTTTATCACCTATTTACATGTATAGCAACATTAGCAGCCACTCCTAATATTTTTTTTGATTTTCGAAATAACACATTTTGCGTTTATATATAAAGGTATCTCTCTTAGTTCCTAGTAGAGATAAAACTAAACTTTACGTTTAAATCAAAGTTAGTAGCAAGTTATAGCGCACGTAGTCGAAACGTTGTTTGTAGTAGTTACTTGTCTGTATTACGTAAGTGCTTGTTTTCAGAGCTAATCGTTTTAAAATACCAAGTCTTCGCAATTAAGTACTTGATATGTCTGTTTATTAAGATGGTAAGTTCTTTATTATTTGTGCTTCCAGACTAACAGACGAAATCAAAGTATCCTTCATGGACAAGTCTCAAATGAAGTGAGCATATCTTTAAACTTATGCGTAAAGTAGTAAACTTATATAATGTAGGTAGTATGTACGTGGATTATCTATTGGTAACTATTTACCTTTATCCGTACTAATTCGATTATTTAATTCTATATTCAGCCACGCACAGCGGCGCAATCGGCATCCTATACCAAAATAAGCTTCCTTTAGCCGGCTTCACTCTGAGCCCGGGGTTTTAATTGATTTTAATAAATTCTAGCGGTCCGCCCCGGCTTCACACGGGTATTTAAAAATATTTTTTTGTTGAGTTTAATGACCTAAGCGGTTTCAAAGTATTTCCCCTCTCGCACGGCTCGTACTTCAAGGATGCCTAAATCGCATAAGTCTAGCTAGTCGAGCAGGATGAGCGGCGACCACGCAACTTTTTTTAATACTTACATTTTAAAACTCGTGGTATCCTTGGAATGGACGAATTGAATAATTCAAAAAGTTATGTAAAGTATTGATGCGGTCTTGAAAATGAAGTAATTTATTTTGGTAAGGATTTTTTAGCGGCAGCATTTCAATTAAATTTTTTAACTAAAAGAACATTTATTGTGGCATAACTATAATAGTTAGACATATGCTGTCGTGACACTTTTTGTAAATAATTATGTGTTCTACCAAGTCGTAGTACATTATTTTATTCAATCATCAATAGTTTTCGCAGCGCACGCGATTTTAGGTATTTTTTTACACCTTGGGTTACATTATTACAGTTTTAGTATCCCTAATTTCTTTGAAAATATAATAAAGATAGCCTATGTCACCCGGGGATAGTATAGCTTGCCAACAGTGAAAGAAATTTTCAAATCGGTTCAGTAGTTTCGGAGCCTATTCAATGCAAACAAACAATCAAAATTTTCCTCTTTATAATATTAGGATAGAAGACAGATTTTTCGAAAGAGTTCCCTATGTGTAAATTATCGCGTTTTTTTTACAAAGTATGAAAAAATCCGTAGCTTAAACGTTCGGTACATTCGTGTTGAAAATGTAACTAGTAAGCTGAAATAATTCGACTGTATTTGGATTTTATGCGAAGGAACGTGCTTAATTTTATTTGAATCTTTGCATTGCAGCAGGTTTGCTACTTAGCTGTATCAACCGAATAATATGGGTATCTATAATTAAAAAATACATTGTAAACAACTTTTTCTAATTTTCTGACCGGTGGATCGTATGATGCCCTGTAAGTACATAGTACTTAACTAAATTGTCAATACAACAGTATTTTTTTTGTTGCAGGCTAATTTTTATTATAGTTTAGTAATTGCTAACTTTAAAAACTTATAAAGAACGTAAGTTTATGATGTTTTTAGGGCAATGATGTTCACGTATTCCCACGTCTTATAAAGAAAATCCTATAGGCTCAAAAACAGTCAATATGGATTAAAATTAACTGAAGTAACTTAATCATTCGCACTATTACATTATTAGGCGGATTGTTTGTTTCCTTTGTTTGTCTAAGTTTATTTCTACATACTCGTATAGAGGCTTGTATTGACAAGCCTCAATCTTATCTTCACTTAATTTTGTAATTAGATTATTAATATTATATATAGCTGTTAGGGGTTGATTTAAGGGATCCTTAGGATAAGAAACCCATAGTTATGGAACTGTTTAAGTATGCCTGGTGAGAATGGGCAGGCTCAAAATAAAAACACTACCATATCCCCATATTGTTTGATATTCAGAGCTAACAAACAAAATATGTATCTCACAAATTTATAAAATTACGTTAAAACATTTTCAATTTCATTAACTAGATACGAACAAAAAATTAGAAGCTATTTACCTGTCTTTGAATTGGATGTAGTTTACTAAGTGTATTATTAAAAGGGCCTAAGGGCGAGTAAATAACGATTAAGTACAAGTCAGGGAGTAAACATTAGGATAACAAGAGCTTTTGAGCTAGCGGGTAGGTGGGGCGAGGGGCAGGCAGGGTAGGGCGTCCCGTCGCCTCGCCACACGCTCTCTTCTTCGCTATAATTTAAAATTTTAATTAAACTACCCTGTGAACTTTTTTACTTGATAAACGGTTTTTGTCCAGTTTGCTTTTATTAATTAGTTCTATGGATCTCGCATTTCTCTTTGCGTGACTGTTGAAAATTAAATCGTTTCGGTTTGTTTCATTTCTTTTTGGAATATTTTATGTGGATGGAGTTATGGATTACTTTGGAGGAACATATTATGATTTTTTTATGCATTGATTCTACAAGCGACATTTAAACATTTGTATATTATGACTAGGTATGGATATTTAATTTTTATGATATGATTTAATTCACATTGTAACTTATTAAATATTCACACTAGTAATAATCAGATGTCGAATGTCGAATTTTATTAGGTAGGTACATACTTACTGAAATAATTTGTTTTCGACACCCTCAGACCAAAAAAGTATTTATGAAAAAGGCCGGCTTATTGCGTAACAACTGTGGACATTGAATGATTTCACATAGGTGACGAACGTACATCGTTTTTGTCGTTTGACTACGGAATTCCTGGAAGCATTCAATACAAAATACCCCATATATGATACGCCGTTTATCCTTTGCACGTCATCACTATAACGTAGCTCGCCCTGCTAGCGAACCATTATTCCATTATCTATATCCTATATTTCAGTTTACTAACGAATCTTATTCAAACCAATTGTAAACTGTTCCAATTTTGGTAAACGATATTTCACCACCTATTTACTTATGGGAGGTTCTTATAACTTATTAACCATTCATTCGCCTTACTACCTATCGTTTAAAGTTTGACTTAAGGAATCGTAACATACAAGTTACGTCAAAATTATCCTAACGGCAAAGCAATCGAATGAATAGTAACATATAGGAACGGGTCATTAATATATCGCTAAGAATCAGCGTTATGATTTTTGATAACCTGTTTAACCATACATTCTACAATCCGATGCACACAATTTTTTTATTGAAAGAAAGAAGGAAAACATTTTTTTTAACAAAAAATACATTTATTTAATTAATTTGTATCCATGCAGGAACGGAGAAAGAATACACTTTCCTGTGGCAGGGCGGCCAGTCGTAAGAGGGGACAAAATAACCCACAGCCAGGTGGTAGGGCATTTGCCCGACTGGATGGCTACCACCCCTGGTCTAAAGTATGTCGCCATAGCAACCTTGAGTTGTGTTTCGGCATTAGTGACCAGGTTCCAGTCTCCCTTACGAGTGCAGCAGCGCATTTGTAGCACCTTTGGTGTTGCAAATGTTCATAGGCGATGGTAACCGCTTTCCATCAAGTGGGTCATCTGCCTGTCTGCTGAACTCCTGTAATAAAAAAATATAATTAATTATGACAAAAATTTAAAATGAGATAAAGAAAGTTGTCCTAAAAGGGCTATCAGTCTGAACATAGTGCTAATCTGTTAAGACCAGCGCTGATCTTCGGCTAAGCCCTTAAGGTGTCGTATTGAAGATGATGACTGACTTCCTTCGTATAGACCTAGATAGACTGACAAACAAATATGACAACGTGCTATGAACTCTAAAGACTAAAAATGCGTTCGAAGCGCTCAATAAAACAATTTAAGTATGTTTCTATTTAATAAACTACACACGTCCGGCTATCTGTTCTATGTGCCGAGGGAGCTTTAATTCAGTGTGGCGCTCCAATGCCTGGTGCTTTTCTGACTTATGGATAGGAAAGTCATTGGTTATCTTTATGCAATTTGTAACCTAATTTCTACGTCATATTACTTTACTTCTAGGTTTGAAATGATTAAGTATAGCTTTGTTTCATAAAATCACGTATCATAATAAAATGTAACTGAAATATCAATCTTTAAGTCTACCACTGCTGTTCTCGGGTAACTTCATAGATTCGTAGAACATTAGAATCCATTCCGCCACCGTTTCGCTGCAAGATGGGGGATGGGGGAAATAGTAAATAGAATATTGTTACATTTGTAAGATTACAACAGTTGTCCCTACGGTGTAGCCGTGAGTGAAACACTAGCAAGTAGCTTACTTTTACATCATAATAACTCTAAAGGTTTTTGTATATATTTAGAAAACTTCAATCAACAAATTATCCACCAGATGGTAAAAAGCATTTCAAAATCCATTGCGTGGTTTTTAGCAGGAGTTAGGCATATACAGACAGACATACGCGGAAAGCGACTTTGTTAAATAACTATATAAAGATTATAGATTTGGGCTTAATAAATAATAAGAGACTTATGCCTTATCTCATTTCACTTCTATTCAATCATTAATTATCAGTACACACTTATAAGAAGCATGTTACGTACATAACATGCAGATAGCAGCCTGTAGTGTCGCATTAAGTCGCCGGTCTTTACGAAGCGTGTTCTCACCAAAAGTTTGTGTTATTCCAGGAAGTCAGATCCGAAGTTTGCATGTAAATCATACTTTAGCGAAGACACAAGCACTTTGTGATGTGGTGCGACGTAGTGAGTTGCAAGCACGTCGCCAGTATTCCTTATTTTCAACGCTAGACGCGTCTCTGTGGAAGTCGATTTTAAATAAATTGTGGTACCTACAAAAATATATTTTCTTTTACTGTACCTAATTTTTATCGTTCCGAGTAATTAGATTTATCATGCCAGAAAAACAAAGTAAGAATAGACACTTTTAGTTTTATTAGTAATGAAATTTAAAGTTCTTCCTGTTTTGGTCCAGACATTACATTGTATTCTACCTATAATCCTTTGAAATTATAAGTAGAATAATGAGCCTAGGTTATCGAAGTCCTTGGGCAAGAATTCTAGAAGGCTTGCTAAGTTAATTCGCTGGCTCGCCATTTTTGTTCATTAATGCTAATATTTGATGTATTAAACGAATTTGAAAACAATATTTGAAAGGCGCGGAATAGAAAGGACATGATGGATGGTTGATTAAAAATAAAGAAACCGTGGGACTTAAAGTATAGCGCCACCTATTTGATGCTTACGTAACTTAATAGTTGATAGCAAAGCTCATACTTAATAACCTCTCGGTTTAAAAAAAATTGCAATAAAAAACTCTGATTAAAAATGAAACCTATCCTATGTCCTATGTTGAAACATATCCAGCAAATTGAAAAAAACATCAAAATTGGTTTAGTAATTTCGGAGTACATCGCGGTCAAACATTGTGACAGGTAATTTTTATATATAAGATAATAGATTCTTGTTGCAATTTTGATAGGGAAACAGAGATATCAATAAGGAAACAAAACTAAGAAACTTTACATCATTCACTTTTCCGACATATATTGATTTAGCTAGACTAGTACTGTATAACATTCCGCTAATAAAAGCAGCGTAATACACGAATGGTGGTTCGCAGGAAGCCAAGCCATTGTCTGTGACTGAGTTAGTCGCCGTTTCATTCGACATCCACCTTTCATAGAGACGTTTGCCCTTCCATTGTTACAAGGTTTGAATGGCTACTCTTAATTAATTCGCTTATTAGACGCCTATTTATCATTCCAAGAGAATACAACCTTTTTCATTTACAAAGTAAATTATTAAGGTAAAACGCTGAGGATTGTTTGATGTAAATAATAATAAAAAGAGATTTACTACTTAAAAATGTTAATTTTTATATCTGTTAATTAATGTTTTTTGAGACTTGAAATTTTTTGAAATATGTGAAAAAATGATCTGCTAATACAGACTTCGTTATAGACGGAGTGCTGGTCATCTTCTAGTGTTCCTGACTCACCAATGGTCAGCCGCTATGAAGAGGAAGAGGAAAGCATTGGCAATAAGCCTGGATATTGCAAAGGCCTTCGATCGGGTCCGGCATAAGGCACTTCTTTCAAAGCTTCCCAGCGACTGCCTGAGCCAGTTTCTTTATATAAGCGAAGAATCAAGGTCAAAATTCATGGTGTATACGTAGCCCGTAAGTGCTAGTCTACTCCAAGGTTTAGTGTTGTCGCCTACACCGTTAATTCTGTATGTAAACTACATGTTGTAGACAAGCAACCTTCATTGTGATGCAGATTCTACACTGAGGGCACAAATGTTTCTGGTGCAGAACTCGAGGAAAGTAGAATCCGGCTTGTGTCTGAAATCGAGGCCTCCTTGGAGTAGGTTTCGGAATGGGGAAAACGAAATCTTGTCCTTTTTAAACCTAAAAAGACACAAATATGCGCGTTCACCACTAAGAAAGCCCAATTTTGTTAGCACTACAGTTCCAGGGCATTCCGCTCAAGATCTCTGACTCAATCGGGATCTTAGGCGTTGATATTTCGAGCGGGGTGCAATTTGGGGTTATTTCGAAAGCAAAGCGAAGATTATTTCAAAAAGCTAGGGGTGCTCATAAGGGTATTTCTACTACTAAGCGTGTTTTACCGTCTGTAGGTACAGTGGAGAGTATTCTGAGAAGCTATTTGATTTGGTGCCTATGTCGCCATTTTACCACCGCAATGCTCACCGGCGACTTGGAGTTCATCAACACTTCCTTGAAACCTGGAAGTCATTCACTTTACGTGGCGCTCGCTTCTTTATGTCATACGTGAGCAAGCTGTGGAATTAACTCTCTCCCGCAGTTTCCCCAGAGCACTATAATATAGCGCTCTTCAAAAAGGGCGTAAATGTTTGGGGAAATGGGAGGTGTAAAACTTTGCAAATTACAAAACAGAAAATATGAACACAAAGGTCTGAAGACAGGACTTAAAAAGACACATTATGATATTTTTGGTGAGTTTTTATTTAATAATAAGTCCTTAAAAGCCTCACTATTGCCTCGGGCCTACCATTTATAGAGGAATGGACAGTATACTCATCACGCTTGTCTAAGGCGGATTGACGGGTTTACCACATCAGTTTTCTCGATCTGCACGATCACTGTGTTTCTTTCACTGTTGACACGCGGTATTAGGCCAAATAAATGCCTAAGTGGTGCATGCTTTTTGCCAGGTTTCGAATCTGCGCTCTTTGAGTTTAAGACGCGTGCGCTAACCACTAAACTACTACGGGTTCCTTTTTTATTTAAGACAATAATAGATAAGAGACATTTATCAGGGAATGTGTCTCCTGTAATTTCTGGTTTATCGTATGAAAAATTCCAAAATAAAAATCATAGTGGTAGAACTTAAAAATACTTTCAACAAAAGGTTTTTTAAGATGTGCACAATTTTTGATTAAGTATTTCAAGGGTTCCGAAAACATTTGACAAAAACAACGGACGTCAATGACTTCTACAGAGACTGGTATAAATACTCCAAAGATACTGAACCTAAATAGGATAATTTTCACACTACTTTCAGCGTTATACCACTGCTATAGTATAAGTGCCTACCTTATTGGAATACAAAAGTTTTTCGGAGCATATTCACCCAGCATACGATTTGTGGAAGCAATTTCAACGTTTCTAATCTCGGTAAAGAAAATTGGGATTTCGAATTTTGCATTGGCACACATGTCTGAACGCCAGGTAGGGAAATAAAGGTAAGTAAAATTTGGTGTTCGTTCTCGTACAATAAGATGGCATGAAATGTAGTGCGCAAAGAGGATTTCAACAGTATTTTATTGTTTTAGTATATTTTGTCTTTAAAATAAGGTTATAACAAAATATGCATTGATGTAAAAATAATAAGGTATATTTCTATATCCATGTTATTGGGTGTTTTTGAAAATATTTGATGTTTTTAGGATTAATATATAAAATTAGTAGGTATAAACCCATACCCATAAACAAATTCAAGTGAGTAGTTATACTCACTTAAATTTGTTTATGGGTGTTGTGAGAGAAAAAACTTTATTAAAAAATGATAATGGAAGCCAAAATTTCAGCTTTTTAAATGTATATTTAGAATTACATAATATTAGCCCACAAATGTCCCATTGCTGGGCTCGAGCCCCCTCAATTATAGTGGGACGAACAATATACCCACCAAACTTATCCAACGTGGATTGGATTCCACACTTGAATTATTACGATGTGCAGGCTTAAATGCAAGGTGGTAGGGCCCGCCTTAATAGCTATCACCCCTGGCCTAAAGTATATCGCCATAACAACCTCGAGTTGTGCACCTTTGGTGTTGCAAATGTGCATAGATAATGGTAACCGCTTTCCATCGAGTGGGTCGTCTGCCTGTCTGCTGAACTCCTGCAATAAAAAAAATTTCTATGTTGATTTTAAGTTACAGTTATAACTTCTATAATCAACAAAAGCTTTGAAATCCAGGAATACTTCCAGACATTTATAACTTCGAAAGCGAACATTAAAATATAAAGGAGTACCGAGTAAAGTCTTTTGTTTGTAACATTTAGATTATCCAAGGGTTCTTTACAATTTTTTGTTCGTGTTCAGTGAATTCAGCGACGAGCAGATCTATGCAAAGGCTTGCAGGTTTATCTCAACTTAAGTTATTGTGAGAGCGAAGAATTTATTATATTTGAAATATTTTCAGTATGCAGTAGGAAGGTAAATAAACATTATTGAATTTTATTGCTATAACTGTAAACTTGGTATTGTTCTTAGTATTTGATTTCGTGGAGTTGGGGCCTTAAGTGACCGCTTTTGGCTTATCGCTTAGCGAGATTAATACGTGCCTAGATGACAATCATTTGAGGTGTAACATGAGTTACAATTTATGTTGATACTTGTCATAATACGATTCTTCAAAAACAGCCGCTTTAGGCCTATTGACATGAATGCCTCTTGGTATATGCTTCTATCGACTGATGATAAATATTCATAAAAAGTTTATAGGCTTGTTAAAGAAAGTGCAAATAATTTTAATTTTATTATAACATTCAGTATGCGATTATGAAAATACTTCTTGAAACTATTTCTAACATACCTCAAGAGGTTTTATACCTCTTATAACTATTATAAATAATGCGAGTAACTCAGTCCGGCAATAACCAAATGAATTGGTATAGTGATTTGCAAATTGGCATAATAATATGTAATCGAAGTCTTTAGTATCCACCTCTAGTAAAAATCAATGAAACTAAAAACCCATTTAATGTGTGTTAACGTGTTGTAAATACCTACTAATTGTATGCATATTACTAACGTATCTACTACCTACATATTAATTTGTCTGTAGGTAATAACATTACGCACATAGGATCTTCAGTGTACATAAGAACAATATCTTTGATGTAAATGTTTAGTTTTAACGTATTATAATATCGGCAACGTAAGTTCCCGAATAAACTCTTATGTATTGTAAATAAGGAAACTAAACATACAAGGCACGATTACAAAAAGAAATATCTACCAATTACTTTTATCCCTACTTTCTTATTGACATAAAAATATAAAAGTGAATTCGTTTGTTTCTTTTTTGTATTAATTTTCACGAAATTTAACATTTTTGTTCGTCTTTTATTTATGTATATTTTATTACGAAAATATTCAGTAATACTCCTACGTGAACATTCCTTGCTACTTGCTTGAGAGTAATTAATTCCCCAATAAACAAATATTTGGTTTATAACCGCTATACTGCTTCAGCAACCGCATTATGAATATAGCTCCTTTATGTTGTACTACT
Source organism: Dendrolimus punctatus (assembly GCA_012273795.1). NCBI lineage: Eukaryota > Metazoa > Arthropoda > Insecta > Lepidoptera > Lasiocampidae > Dendrolimus > Dendrolimus punctatus. The sequence goes on from CM022536.1 coordinate 9,576,778, forward strand.
AATGTGCATAGTTGTTGCTCGTGCACAGAACTAACTGTCCAATCTTCGGCAAGTCAAAAATCAAGACATAACATTTCGAAGTCTTAAACATAGTAGATAAGGCAGTGGTAGAGGTGTTTGAGAAACTTGTGAAATTCATTCTTTAGAACGTCCACACGCTCAAGATATGTTGCAGATGTGATTCATACCTTCTTGAACGGCAGTCATGTTGTTAGAAAATGTATTCACTTACTGCAATGCTGATATAAGTTAGTAGGTTTGTGTAGTGGTAGAACATAACATTTGACAGATAATATAGCTACAGAGTAAGTAGCCATGTAATGATTGTTCACTTTTACTTCTTCATAAACCTAAAAATAAACTAATTAAATCTTTTTTATACTTACATTTGTAATTTTTTCCTACCTTCCTACAGAATGGGATTGTTCACAAAAAATTACCCTCTGATTTTAGATTTTTATTACGTAAAATAGGGTATTTAAGATACTAATTTGAATATTTTTGTATTTTAAGCGTTAGTTTTTTAATAAATCGATTTTAAAATTATTTCTCCGATGACGTCATAAGGGACAAGTTTACATTGATTTCTTTGCCTAGAAAACAAAAATAATAAAAGTAAGTTTTATCTATATATTTTATAATCATAGTAATCTGTGCTACTATTTAAATGTAACTGTCATTACTCATTACGTATCGTGATCATTTTAGTGTTTTTTGTCGCTAGGCTTATAATTTTTCGCGTTCAACCATTATTATTTTCTATAGTTATCGTTAATTTTTTTAAAGTGGTCTGATTGATTGAAAAAAAGTGAACAATCCCAATTATACTTTTTATTTTATATAGTTAAGGCGTCTTTTTTAGGTTATCAAAACCCTCAACTGGCTGTGGTGAGTTAAAATTATGTATACGCTAAAGTCTCCCTTTGTAAATGAGAAGACATTGTTCCTTTGTAGTGATTTACAAAATCGACTGCTACCCTGTAACTAAGTTGCAGAAGATAATAATAGTTCAAACAATTTATGAAGGACGAACATTGAATAATATCTCAACATTTCTAATTTAGTATCCTAAGGCTCTAGCTGCCTATTACTTGTAAACCTATATGAATAGAATTTTAGCCGGTCCGGTACTCGTAATGATAATGGCGAATATTAATTGTCCACTAAGGTATTTCACACAAAGGCATCTTTGGGTTCAATTTGATTGTTACATTTTGCTCTCAAGAGCTATTGGAATTAGTTGAGTTATAAGTAGGTTCTGGTATGATTAATTGTTTGAATGAGTTGAATATGTATTGCCTCCGGTTATTTTCTATAAATAGATAAATTTTTGTTCTTCATCAAGAGGTCATTTAAAAAAACATAGTGAGATAAATAATAAAAATAGGTGGTGTTATACAAAAATAAAAATAAATTCTTATTAATATTGTAAATGCGAAAGTAACTCTGTCTGTTCCATTTTCACGGAAAAATTACTGGACCCATTTGGCTAAAACTTACTATATATATTTTCGATGCCGAGAATGAATATAGGACTTTTTATCCCGAAAAATTGGATAGTTTCCGGGGTAAAAATATATATATTTGTTTTCTCTGTTTGTTATGGTTTTACGGAAAAACTACTAGTCCGATTTGGCTGAAATTCGGTATGTATATAATATCAATACCGAGAGTGGACAAGGGATACTTTTTATCCCGGATAATGGGATAAGTTTAGGGATAGATTTAGGTAAAAATCCCAGAAAGTAGGATTTTATTTTGTGATTTGCTATTTTGGTCATTTTGGTTAATTTGGTCATTTTGATTGATTTGGTTGATGTGGTCGATTTAGATGTACGTACACGTGTACGTATACGTATGTAATTTTAATAAGGAAAATTGGCATAGATAATTTTCATCCGGGAGATGGGATAGTTTGCGATATAAAATAAAGTTAATCTTTCGGGGCAAATATCAGTAATATAAAAAGTTAATATAATGTAACCTGTATTGTAACCTCTTTAAACAAGAGGCACTCACTAGAGGTTGACTTGTGAGTGCCTCTTGGTTGGGTAAACTCTATTACTGTCATAAAACTACAATTTGAATATACTAAAACACAAAAATACAGTTTAAAAACATTGGAAGGTATCTACACAAAAGTCTAAAAATAATCGTCTAAAGTTAATCACGCCTAGGTACCTATCTGTGATTTGAAATAAATATTTAAGTGACACTTAAATGCACACAATACGCCTTTATAAAAATCGTTTTTGGGATAATCGAAATTTTAGATACGAGAATGAAATAACAAGTTGATAAATGATGGGGAAATATTTTTGATATTCTGTATCATTTCTATAAAGTTTTCTAGAGACCGCCTGTCAGGATATTGCACACTCTACCAGACAGTAACATTCAACTTCATTTTACAGCATAAGTTACATTTCGAATTATAACAAAGTAGTGGTGTACAAAGGTGACTTTAATCCATAAATACTTTTCTTCTAGTAAAACTGTGGTAGCGAAAGGAGAGGAACAAAGGTGGATTAGGATTTACATGTGTAAGTGTTATTATAAAAATATTTGTAATAAATAAAAGGTATCCTGTGTTATACAGAATTATAGTATACTACGATTTGCCCGCGACTTCGTCCACTCTTAACTTGAAATTACCGTGGGATTACTTATTATCGTAGCATTTAAAAAAAGAGTTTAAGGTATCGTTTTAGTGAAAACTGGTCGGAATACGCTCGTTTTTATGGATCCGAACAACTTCAAACCGATCCCAGGATATTTCCCGGGTTAAGAAATATTACACATTTTGTTACAAAATAATTTGCTATCGGCTAGTAAAAAATACCATTGGAATTCTTTTTTAAACTGACCATTTTAAACCATTCCCAGAAAATTTCCTGCGGAGTACCAGGATAAAAAGTTTAAGTCTAAATATTAGCTGTCTAACAGTAAAAACCGCATTGAAACCAGCCGAACCACCTGAATCCTGAATAAACAGACAAAACCACAAACAGACAAGAAATCTAAAAATATGCATCGTGTTCTCTATTGTTTATATACTCTATTCCAGTTGTTTATTTTTTAAATAGCTTCAATGTACAAACACGGCATGTTTTATGTTTTATAATATTGTTACGAGTTGCAGGACTCGAATTAAAATGCAGTTGTAATTATTATATAACTTATTAGAACTATACAAACACGTATAACATAGGTGCAAATATAACTGTACACAGCCAGTCTAAACAGAATGCACGATTCAGTCACACGCGCAAAGTCCGTCACTAACGTCTTGCCTCGCTCGTGGCTATCGCTAAACCCCTCATACCTCTCTTGGAGCATTGCTTTATACTGTGCAAATACAATATGTCTGCTCGACCGCGTGAATAAAATTTCCAAGAATGACACCTGGCTTATGACTACCATAAAAGATTACAATACACAACAGGCTGTTTTTCCAAACACAAATTTTAGTCAAAAATCAAACAAAAGAAGCCCAAATGCCAAAAAGGTAATAAAATGCAGTTGTGAATTTGTCTTTTGTTGGCACCTGGGTCGTAACAATATTATACACAAAATGTGTAAGCACCCAAAGATATTCTAAGACTTGTTAGGTTGTCTTTTAAGTATTATTATTATTGTCTATGTAAATTCCTATAGAAAAGCACAGGAGTGGTCAGGTTGCATGGAAGAGGTCGCTTTAAGCGATAACGCCGCCTTTTATTTTGCCGTTAAATTATTAGATAGATAGATAGATAGATAACACTTTATTGTACACCATTACAGAAAACACAAATTAACTTATAGCCTAAAAATATTCTATATGTGCACAATGGGCGGTCTTATCGCTAAGAAGCGATCTCTTCCAGACAACCCGAATATTTTAACCCGAATTATTGTCATTATTTTTTTGTATTTGTTTATTTTGGTGACATAAAAGTGTTTTCTATATCTATTTCTATGTGTGCATATACATTAATTATCTATAAGGTATACATTACACTTAATTATAAGTGTATAATGTAAACATACATAGTAAGATATGTCAAAAAGATTTATATATATTAGTATATAAATGTAAATTAAGATAATGATCTATAAAACTTTCAGTTTCAGCAATTCTTATAGAAGTTTCGTCAAAATTGCCCGCAATTTTCAATTAATGTTTAACGAAATGAAAATGATCGTATTTCAACTATATAAATATAGTAGAAATAAGATCATTCTATCATCATACATCTGGATCTCAGGTCCATATTTATAGAAGCGTGTTATTATTGTATTAGGTTTCCATCGGAAATTAAATACTTGGTATTCAATAGCAAATATTAGGTTACTCGAGTAATGAAAATCTAGTTTCTGTCTATCTAAAGATATATCTTTGATTATTATTATAAGTCAAACATTGCTTAAACTATAACGAATATCTTTTGGACCTACTTGTTTACATTTAAGTTTTCAGATTATAATCTAAATATATTTTAACAAAACACTGAATCGAGTTCTTCCATTACAATAGATGTCTTAGCTAATTAAGAGTACCTAAATAATACATTAGATGTCCTGTAATACATTAGATATCTCACTGTAGGCTTTTGTTTTGATAAGAGTACATACAACAGTCAGACTAATGGTCTATCTGGCGGAAAGTGGTTACAGTTGCCTATTGATATTTGTAAATTTAAGTTGTTTTATGCTGTTGTATATATTGGTGGGGTGGTACGGGTATTTCTTGCACATTTTTGCTATAACTTGTAAAATATTAATATGAAAAAAGTATTTTAGTGTCAATTAATAATTGATTAAAGAGATCAATTTGATTTGATGCTTCATTACATGATATTGACGAAATAAAAAATGAACCTTTTTCCCGATATTAAAAATATATTTTCACATATTTCATAATATTTTGTTCTAGTATTTTTCCTATTTTTGTTTTGGTTTGTTATAGAGAGTAATTATTCTATTTAATATTTTTATCTAGACACTAGTATTCTATAAGGGGTTATAACACAATACCTCTACCCATACCCCTGAGATTATTAGCTGTGACACATAGACAGACATCAGAGTAAGATCATAAGAGTACCTTTCAGTGGCACGGTGTAAAAATTAGCCTAGGGTATGCCAGTTGAACAAAAAATATCATATGATGCAAGTGCCGACTATATCACTGTTGTAGAAATCTAGGCCCCACTATCAGCATACCAAAAACCAAGTAGTCAGAAGGGCAGCATCATGTTTTGTATGAGTGAGAGTTACGATCGCCCACTCCCTCTCCATCGCATCTTTGCTACTCTATATTCCGTATCTCATTTCTCCTGTTGGGTATTCACCCCTTTATTCTATCGTATAGGATGGAAACGCTTTAGCTTAACTTCTGGCTTTGCAAACGTTAATAGGAGACTGTAACCATTTTCTATTAAGCGGACTGTCTGCCGGTTTGAAAGCTTGGAATTGCTTTGCAATAGAAAAAAGAGGAATCGGAATCCTAAAAATGAGCAAAAAATATTGTGTTATTGTGATGTTCAAAAGAAAGGCTGCCTTGAATGTAGGGACATTATTAGCACAATTGGCAGCTTTCATATACTTATGATACTAATATTGGAATAGATACGAGTATAATTCAATATCAATTTCGTCACAACAATGGACGATAACATCTATATCGCGGATCCCACTCGGCAATCGCCCCATATATGTCTAATAATCATATTTGATTGCGATACGTATTTGTAGTCACGTATTGTGATTGAGTAACATACGCACAACTACCTATGCGCAAATGGGTTATCGACCAAAAGCTGTTACGCGGGAGGTAGGATTTCATATTTATATTCACTTCAAACGTTGATAATTATTTAATAATAATATAGCTCACAACTGTCACACTGTTGGGCTCGGGCCTCCCACTGTAGGAGAAAACACAATATACCTACCCGCCACGCTTGTTCCATGGCGGTTATTTCGATGTGTAGGTTGCATCACGACATTTTTCTTCACCGTTGTTAGCAGGTGGTAATTGTAACAATATGCACATTAGGTCAGAAAACTGCTTAAGCGGTGCATGCGTTCCGGCCAGGATCGAACCCGCGCCCTTTGAGCTTAGGACGCGTGCGCTAGCCATTGCGCTTCGGCGACTTGTTATGATTAGTTTTGATAATTTAATAAATATTATCCAATTAATTTACAAATAACTTTACTTTTTCTATAAAAGTTCAAAGCGCAGTATAATGCAAGTAGATACATGTTAGCAAGCAACAGTATTACAAAGCGCTTGTTAACAGAGTACAATTAACTTTGGTTAAAAAATCACGATGGTAATCCCTTAGATCATAAAGAGCTGTTGCTATTTACGAATTCTGTGTTTGTACCTACTTTGTGGGTTTACCCACATACTCAAAGAGTACACATACTCGTATTACCCTTTGTAGTTTTGTTCTGTTGTTGCTCTTAGGATTCCGTTAAGGTTGAATTGAGGAAAATGCGACTTGGTGCTTACACCAACACTAACAGAGGCTGTAAAGAAAATGTAGTCGTCTTGCTTAATTTATAGATCACTAGTAGGTAGTTACGTCGTGAATTTGTCAGATTAAACTTTGATCCGTTATCAGAAGAAGTTGACGTATTTTTCATGAAATTCTCTAAAGTTTTATTCTAATATACTGATACTTACATAGAAAATACATGCTATACTACGTATATACATATTATATTATAATTCATAAAACTCGATTCATATCAAAAGCATCGATGAGGAAATAAATAAGTATACTAACAAAAAACAATGTAATTTTGACATTCAAATTGAAAAGTTTTTGTTCTAAGCTCTAATGGAAATCACTTTGCGAGCCATATGTATGATATAAAATAAAATCTTCATCCTACTTCATGTACTTAACGTGTTATCGGGGGAATATGTGGCAAGGAACACCACACGCCTGGTTAACATATTTGAATTTATTTTGATGTTTTAATCCCTGATGTTCTTTAAAAAATTAAATATCTACTTATTATAAAAGTTCTTTTCGGAACCATGTGCTCTTTTCTTTTCTTTACTATGAAAATATAATTTAAGGTGGTAGTGTTTGAATTTCACATATTTATGAGCTATATGTTTTCTACGTCACTAGCAAAAATTAACAAAAGTTTTGAATACAAATAAGTGTGTCATTTTTGTTTAGTTTTATTTGTATAAAAGTACCTATATCACAAACATTGTCCAATATGGTCAGCTAATCTTGGTTTAAAGTCTTTTTTAGTGAAAGGTTTAAATGAGACAAACATACACAATCGTTTGTATTAAAAAAAAATGCTGATCAGTATCATTCTATAAGTATAGAGTATGAAGTCCAAGTTACAGTTTTTAAAACATTTTCACTGGAATGGTATCTGAATCGAAACAAAATTATTAATGACCTAAATATATAAATAAGAAAGCTTTTGGCATACTTATAGGTAATTAATTGTTAACCAGTTTGTAACAATCCTATTTTAGTATAAGTATATTGCATGAACCAGCTTTGTATTACCTACATGAATATGAAAAAGCATTTTAATTTGTATGTTGTGCAAAACATACGAACACATGTTACGAGCTAATTGTACAAAGAACAATAAAATGTTCCGAGTCACGAAAGCGTAAAACTCGAACATTATTTCGAAATATTGTATTTATGTGTTCATGCGTATAATATTTTCGCTGTACGCTACGTACATAATAGACCCTAGAATACTTCCAGCATATAACTTTTGTTACACGTAGGTACTACGACGGGGGTCGTAATAATAAAATGAAACAACTCACTTTTATTTATATTTTATTCATTCTTTTATGTAATCATCAGAGTTATACACAACTAAATAATCACAGTTGAAACAAAACATAACCACGCAGTTAGGTATTGTACATGTCTTAAACAAAACTCATGGGTACTACGAGTATTTAACACTCTTGATGTGCATTTGCACCTTTACGCGTTTTGTACTGGGCTTGTGTGCTCTGCAGGTTATGATGACACAGAGAAGAATATTAGAAATTACAATTGCTCCATAAAAAGGTACCTACTCCAAACAGCTCTAAATAGAAATGATTATAAAACGCCATAGGTCTTTATTTTCTAGTCTTTTGACATTTTATTATTTAAGAACATTTTATATCAAATTAAAGAAATAACAAATCTTAAAATATGATTAATTTGATTTTATTACTGATTTAAATAGTAAACAACAATACATCCAACAAACGAGAATGAAAGAACGGTCGTATAGGGTGTATGTAGGAGGTTTGAGAATCACGTATTTTACTGGGCGATTGCAATTCCTTCTATTCTTTTTCTAATGAGTAAAGTAAGCATGGGGTAGCATTGTGGTGTATTTATAGAGCCTCTTAATTCTAATGTCCGCTTGTAACAGAACGAAATGACGGCATTGTTTGAAATAAACACACGCCGGCAAAATTAACGGAACGCTAGTAATTATCCTAAATTTAAGAAAAATTGCAATCTTTTGGTTATATATATTTTCTTATTATATCTTCATCTTGAAAAAAGTTGCGTTGACTTCTCTTTCCATTTGAAATAAGGAAAAGCTGTCAGGCATTTTTTCATTGATTTATTCTTGTTTTCAACCTACAAAAAGTCGACGAGTATCAAAATCGACTTTGTTCTGTTCCGCTAATCATGCTGGTGTGTGTAGTTCAAGACTAGGACTAGCGCTATGATTATCAACTTTCATAATAAAATATGTGTTGTAATGCAATATTGGAATGCGAGCATGGCTGCGTTTGACGTGAAAACGTAGTTGCTATGCTGTAAAGTGTTATCCCCGGGCGAGAAACGGCGTGCCACCCCAGCTGCTGCTGTTGTTAATCACAATGCATACATTGTGAAAACTGTTTTTGTATGAAAAGCTAGTGAGAATATATTGTAGTAGCACAATACATTCTGGAGTGGAAGGGCGAATATCCATTTTGATTATATATTCGATAGAGTGTAGATTGAAGACGCGGTAGTGCTTTAGTGAATAATAAAAACGCAGAACTGGTTTAGAACTACGTGTGCAAACACACGGCCCAATTACAGAAAATTAAAAATGTTATTGTTTTATAAAAAACAGTTCAAAAAACTTACAATATAATGTTGTATAAGACAAAATATAAAATCGGACCCAAATAGCTATCGTAATTCGTCTATATATATGATATTGGCAGTGTAATGATATAAAATAATAATATCCTCTATGAAATTCTACTTACACGAATAGTAATTAACAAGAATTGCTTTAATAATGCTATAGGTAGGTACTTGAATATTTAATTTATTATTTGTCTCAAGTGCAAACTAGTGGGTGAACTCACTGGAGGCTTATTCCAAGTCTAATAATAATATAATTAATTATATAATTAAACCGAGACTACAAATCTTAGGCATTCAAACACATAATAAAATCAGTCGTTTTAACGCAATACAGTATTTATTCTAAAATGTACACTGATGTTACTCGAGGTCGAAATGACACAGGTGCGATGACCACCAATTATTTAAATTTTCCTATATAAATTCTTAAAAATTAATTTATAAATTAGTGACTTCTACAGGTCGCGGCGACTGTGTCATTTCAATATCGATAGAAGTAGTATTCTAGCACAACACTCTTATTAAGTTATTGATATTTTTCTAGGTGCGACTAAATTTATATGTAAACATACGAATAAATAAAGTGCAAACACTTAAACCTACCATCGTTAGCTGCATCGATAATGCTAAGAAATTGGCACATTCCCATCCATGTCTCGGCACTCAACGAGGACGCGGGCGTGCCTTTCGCCTATCGACGCGCACCACGCACAGACATCCACACTATTCCACACACATCCTATCAAGCGTTCACATCCCATGATCAATTACTATAATTAATTACCTAGGGTACGAGACCGTAGTTGCTTCCAAATACTCTAAATTACTAATCGCTATACGGAGACTTTAGGAGAGGAACACCAGTTACTGTACACTTGACTCATTTCATCATGAGTATTAATTAATTAATTGTTCATATTCTTTATTAAAATCAGGGTGGTTCTCATTATTTATTCTATTTACAACCCCGTTGTCAGATACAAATGAGCATTACGAACTCAATGTCCAAGCGGACAATACAAATGTATTAATTTCTATTATTATAATAAAATATAACATAATTATTATTCTTTTACACTATAATTATGATTTCTTGCTGAAGGGCCACATTGTTAAGGGATATCACGTAAAGCTGTGGACTTACAAAATACTCGTATAAATTATTCACACTTATAGCACACTATCTACATACACCCTCGAACCAAGTACACGTCGGGCCCAACAGCAGAAATCCTCTTACCACAGTAACTTCCAATAAAATACTGACTCATAATATGGCTTAACATGAATAAAAACTTATATCAAATATTTGGTGAAGATGTACGTTTCAGTTTATTTTTTAAAATTATGCAATTAAATAAAGTATCTTAACCGATTACTTAGTCTTAACGTATTCTACAAATAAAGTCGTATAAAATTGATAATAATTACGAATCGCCGATTAGTACCTCGTCTTTAACGTGAGGAGGTGGTTTTGCTTGTCTATTTACAAAATTAATCGCCGTTGGTAAGGAAAGAAGTGTCGTTTCACAGATAGCGGGTTGTCGGGTCTGTATTCTTGAAGACACTCGAGTCGAGACTTAACGATGGTATTAGTGACACGTAATCAAGTTTTTATGTAGCTACTTCTTTATATTATCGCCTCACGACTTCACGTCGTTCTAGAAAACAGACATGTTAATGGTCGGTTATCCCAATGTTGTCGTTTGAGAAAATAAACTTATTATTACTTATTAGTTATAAAAATATGTCGTAGATAAATATTTTGCTAAGTTATGTATATTCATAAACAAATTAGATTTCTCTCAATAAAAAATCAGAACATCAAAGTACATTTTATATTTTAATTACGGCTCGAAAGTGTATTGGAATTAGATACCTATACATAAAAAACATGTATATTGCAAAGTCGTGATGGTGAAGAGCTTCTTCTTAATTAACAAAAATAAGTACTTTTGAATGCGACAAGTCTGGGATAACCTGCCTTTAAATGGCTAAGTGAAAGAGGATAGTGAGAGACAATTGACTAAATTTGCGCCTTTAGATGCGCTAGGGGAGATAAATGGGGTTCCGCCTACAGCTGTTCGTCTAAATCCGGCCCGTACAGATCTGCTAGCTTGTCGAATCGTGGACCCCATGCACCCAGGTAATCGTACTCATGCACTTCGTCGTCGGTACCTGTGCAACAAAACAAAACCACATTACTATGGAATTTTATATGAATAATGCATACCTTCAGGACTGGTGCTTCAATTTTCGATTCATACATTCTGAATGAAGCGCTGGGAGCATTTATTTATTTTCCACTGACTATTGAGAATAGTGATCAAAAATAATACAAACCTATGACGTCATACATACTACTATTATGTTACTTTTACAAACACATTTCGCTTGAAGCGAACATATCGTCACCTAACGCATTTATATTCATTCTACCCTTGTAATCGAAAAGGTTATTATAAACCCGAGACATTAATAACAATACTTTAATTATTGAGTCATACACAAATAAACAAGGGAATCGTCACAATTATGTAGGTAAAAATTATGTTTTGCTCAATATCTTCCGCATTTGTCAAAGATGGTGGATGGTATTTACATGTCGGCAACCTCGATTCTGAGGTTTTCGTAAGAATATTTCTCTTCATCGAATATAATTGTAATAATAAGTATAATTATACCATAAAATTTGTTGTAGGGGTGCATGCTTGTGTGAAGATTTGAACACTGGTAATTTAGTCACTAAGATACAATGATATTGTATAAGGCACTAAAAGTAAATAATTAATGTTAATTACACATAATACAAAATTCTCGTACTGTTGATAATTAATTTGCTTGATACACACCTGATGCAAGGGAAGATAAGGATCCTGCAGTGCTGCCACCACCCTCATACGCGTAGTTGCGGAGATCGTCAAATGGGGGAGCATTGGGATCACTATCCGCACGTCTTTTATGTTCTTCAATAAAGAGACCGACATTCGTTTCTCCTGGCATCGGTACTCCAACACCCGGAGGTACGCCCACGCCGACACCCACACCCATTGGTCCCACGCCAAGACTTACTCCCATTAAAGGATCTAATAAATAATAATAAAAAGCTCTTTAAGCTCTACCATTCATGTTAATTCTATTTATATGCAAAGTCATGCGGATTGTTAGATTAAAGAAAAAAAAACAATTAAGTCTAACGATCAAAATTGTGACACATTACAATACGGTTATTTCACTCTCTACACAGTTATTTATCATGTCCTTCCCACCTCTTTTTCATTTGCCTACTTATTTATTAAAATTGCACATATTATTATTATGTAGTTAAATATTATGGCTTGATTTGCTGTTAGCACATTACAGAAGAAAATTAACTAATTTATTTCTCCAATTTCAAACGTTTTCTTAAATTTGCAGATTAGTCCATAATTATAGAGAATAATAATAACATTTTAATTTATGGTGGTGGGAAAGTATATAACTAGTAACTCACAAGGAAGTTTTGCCGGCGCGTGATCTGGTAGTGGTCCTCCAATGGGTATTTGGAGTGGCGTGATGTCAAAGGCAGTCATGTCATCCTCGCCACCGCCTTCATCGTCGTAATTGATGATATTTTCTCGGACGTCGTCATCCGGTCCGGGGTATTTAATGTGCGCTTCACGACGTCGATTGTACACCACGAACACTAATACCAGTACTGTCAATCAAAAGAAAAGTATGAAGAAATATTCAAGATATTAGGTTATATTTAATTGGTAAGGGGCATCTTGCATCAATGTTAATAAAATAGTGTAGCTGTGCCCGCGTTTCATCCACTTGGAATTATTTTGTGGAACCCTAAAAAAAGTAAAAAGGAAAGTACCTAGCCAAAATTACTCCTTATAACAGCAACTATCTGCTAGTGAAAGTCCTGTCAAATTTAATCCAGCCGTTTCAAAGATTAGTCGGAATACACAGACAGACAGGTAAAAAATTAAAAAAATGAACTTTTGGTATAAGTACCGCATAGACTTTCATACGAATTTAGTGAAAAGCTATTGCTTTGACATTACAAAGATACTCCTCAATTTTATTTATCTGTTATAGATATATGTGATTAGTGATTATATCGATTTTATGTTCTATTTTTAAAAAGTTACAGGATTTTGAAGACTTTATTTAATTAAATAATAATGTTGATTAATCAACAACTTGCAATATTATTATACAATTATTGTAGTAATAGACATATAATATATATATGAGTAACTATTATATGTGTTGTTTGTATCAATGTAATGCATAAGTTTATATTAGATGATGATTCTAAAAAGGAATAATTTAGAAACACACGTGCACAAGGTGTGCTGATGTAATTGAAAAAGGAAGTTCAAAACGATCGTTACATGCAAATAAATAAATTCTAAATGTGCTCACCTAGAAGCATAAACAAACAGACAATAATAGCTATAATGAAATCTCTAGAAGGTGTGATGATTCCCGATGCGAGTAGCTCCAACTCGCAGTCATGGCCAGTGTAGCCGAATGCGCAGATGCAGTCGTACCGACGCGCTGGCTCACGGTCTATACAAGTGCCTCCATTGAGGCAGGGCCTTTCCACACATTCATTGACGTTGATACATGTATCTCCAGCACGTACGGATCCAGCGGGACACCTACACATCAAGCACTTTACCTTTCCGTTGCCGAAGATTATTCGGTTACGTCGCGCGCACTGAGACCTCCCATGGATATTGCATGCATTAGTAACTAATAATATTAATAGACATAACTAATACAACAGCAAAATGTACATAAATACATAATAAATGGAACGATGGTGATGTTAGTGAGAGTGCGATCATGAGAGTGCAACTGGACAATAATCTAGATAATGGTATGAGAGCGTAGAATTATAAGTAATACTTACAGTTTACACAAAATAAGACTTACCACAAACTAAAGACAAAGGCGTTAATACAGTTAGTCACAAATTAAGAATATTAAAACACATATACGTATATAGAGAATTAAGAAATGAAGGTACATATTATTAATATGAGCTTGGGCATATTTTATTTAACATAGTAAAAAAAGTGATTGTATTTCAAAACAAAACTTAAATCATACTAGCATTAAATTAGTAAACAGATGGCCTAATAGATGAAGATGCCGTATTTTGATGAGATTTCTCGATGATGATAGTTCAGGGAAAATTAAAAATTATTTTGAATTAAGTAAAATACAATTGAAACCAAAATACGTTTTAGTGAGTATTTGAGATTATTAGCAAATAGTAACGGCAATAATTGAATAATTCTGAAAATCTTCATACATATTTGTATTTTCAAGGATTTTAAAAGAATTTTAAACGCATCTAGAGTTTTTAGCATTATTTCAAATTAAATACTCTGTACTCCTGCTTGTACAATACTTATAAATAAAGTTATATAAAAAGTGTTGCCATGCCAATACTAGTGTACAAATTTTTGAGTATTTAAATATGCTAAATATGAAATATGAGAATTTTAATAATTAAAATGTAGATAAAAATGCATACAATAACAAAAAGTCTAAGTAAAATAAGAGGCATGAAAAATATAGAAGAGCAAAATAACACAAATTAAGTATATTAATGAATAGCCTTATACAAAATATGAAGAAACATCAATAGCATAAAACTGTAAGTATTTCTGTAGGGATTCGTAGACAATTACTACACTACGTAATGTGCTCACTCATTATAATTAGGAGGCAGACGAGAATCGCTGCGAGCGCGCCCATGCTGAGTTTGAGAGTTCGCCCCTCTTGCACAAGCTCGCAGTTTTCACCCCAAAAACCTTCTGGACAATGGCAGCGGTAGCCGGGCTCCCGATTCACACACGAGCCCCCGTTGCGACAAGGAAAGTATAGACACTCGTTCTTGTCAACGCAACCTTTTCCGTCCGACGATAATACTAGACCCTCACCGCAACTAAACACCATTCCAATGCATTAATATTATATATCATTTAATAATAAAGAATAAGTTAATATAAAGCACTGATATTTATATTAGTAATTTATATTTATACTGGACTACTAGTTATAATTATAGTACAGGAAATTCAATTATTTAAAATTCAATATCTTAAAGCGTTAAATAAATGTATAATTATATTCAATTACATATTGAAATAATAAGAATAATATATCTTCAGAATTATGAGTATTTTCTCAGTGCGCGCTTTAAAAACAGTTATTTTATTTTTAATAAACTGACTACAATTCATTTTAGTAGATATAGGTAATAAAATATTTTTACCAGAATTGAATAAATCGTAATGATCAAAATTAAATAAAAAAAAACTCACGTGCATTCATATTCGTTCCAAAGATCGACGCAAACAAATGGCTCAGTGCAGTGGACATTAATGCACGGACTGTTGGATGGACAATTTCGATCCAAATTACGTGCCATAGTCGCCTGTCCCCATTGAGTTCCATTCATTGCGGGCGGCAATGGTAAATGCTTTCCTTCAAGCCTAATATCATCTAAACATCCCTTTTGGAAATCGGCGTACACTTCAAATGTCCTTACACCTGTATACTCAGCTTTACCACCAGCATAAACACCTTCCTGTTTGTCAACCAAAAGCCACTGGTGTCCTTCAAATGTGAACGTCTCATTATATCTTCTACCTTCTCCTCCATCAATCTCAAGCGTTGCTGCGCTTCCATATCGACTTACGCGAGCTATGTGCCATTGTCCATCGTCAACAGCAACAGAATTAAGCCATACATCCCGTTCTTCAGTGCGCAATGAATTTAAATTATATCTGAAGTGTAATCGAGCATCTTTTACTTCCAGTATACCGTATTCTCTGTTATGTTGGTCACTGACCCTAAAAAGTTCACCATGTGGTTCTCTAGTCCTAAATCTTAGCTGAATTTGTGTGCTGAATCTATCTGGTTCGAAACTCAAAGCGAATTTGACGTAACTCTGAGGTCGAAAACTAGTCGGAGTCGTCGGAATATTACAAGAAGGCCCAGTCCATCCTGGTTGACATTGACACCTAGCTTCAGAAAAACTTCCGACGCAATTACCATGATCCTTACATCTTGAATTAGAATCAGCTTGATTGCAAATTTCTTCAGTTTGGGGACAGCCAGCAACGGAATATCTAGATAAGCCAGGATGAGCTAGATCATATAGTTTGCTATTATGTATAAGATTTCTAATACATCCGTCAAATCCTTTGCCGATTGGTTTATATTGCCAATGATAATGGGTAGGATTAAAATCTTCTATGTACAATCCACCAATTTGAAGAGGGGAATTAACATTTAGGTATTCATTAAATGGAGGAATAGTTCCAGTTGCTTGACATGTAGAATCATCAAACTCTGGCGGAGTGCCATCTTCCATTTCTTGTATATCAGCAGATCTACAAAAATCTACAACCATTCTAACGTTTTCTGTGTCCCAAAAAATATCGATTCGGTGCCATTCCCCGTCATCTAAAGATTTTTTAGTTTTCACTCTTAATTCTAAAGTACCAGAACCAAAGTCTATCAATAATCGAGGATTGCCTCTTTCTAACTCTAAAGATATAAAATCTGAAACCATAATTTCATCTTTTTCGGGTGGCACGATAGGGCCGTTGTACAGTAATATACCTTCGGACTTTCTTGTAATGAATTCCAAGCTCAAATGTGAATTATCACACATTTCTAAAGCTGGATACCACGCCCAGCCAGTACCTCTGAAGCTTCTCGAAGTTTGCTGACATCTTGGTCCTGTATAACCTGAAGGACATGAGCATGTTAGACCGTATTTCCCTTCAATACATCTTCCACCATTATAGCAAGGAGAGTTTCGACACGTTTCTGCTTGTGTAAAGTTTCTAGCCCCACAAGTACATTCTGCAAGTACATCAACTCGTACACCTACTAGTGCCGTTTTATTTGCGTTTACCATATACGGTAAATTGCTGATATCTAAAACATTAGTACACGAACCTTCACACATTTGGTTCTCATATAAACATTCATCGATGCCCACCATTGTAATATTTATACCTACAGCTGCCTCTATTTCATCTCTGTGCATTAAGACAATACCGTTTAACCGTATCGGCTTGTAATAATGTGCACCATGTGCAGAAAATCGGATATCAGTTACAGGTGGATGCTTTTTGCGTAGCTGTACACTGAAAATATCGATATTGTCACGTTCTGTGCTAAGCAAATCAGCAAGTTTATCTTTAAATATATCTAGTTTACTGCGTGAGACACTGAGAGTCTTATAATTCCAAACCCTTATAAAATCTTCATCTGTTATACCTGATATTCGAATAGACCCAGAATTTATAATAGCTTCGTGAGATATTTCTTTCACATAAACTGTAACATTAGCAGGTACATCAGTTTGTGTGTGTTTTCGATCGTAAACTTTAAACTTCAAGTGATACCTTCCTTCTCTTGTTTTATGTTTCATTTGTATCATACCAGTTTCTTCATTCAATGTAAAATTAGGATGCTCTGTACTTTCCCAGAAGAATTTCTTGTCAGGTAAATCCCAATCATCTAAATCGTATACATAGACTCGTCCAATTTCCGTGTCAGGCGAGTGTCCTTGATAGCTGTATACTAATATGTCTTTTGAGCCAGGTTGCATCTTGTTATCGTTAACATCACCAATGACGACGGTGAGGGTACTTGTTCCTGTCATTGCTGGGTTACCATGATCTTTAATAATGATAGGTATTAGATATTCTTTCTGTTGTTCCCTGTCAAAAGATCTTAGAGAAGATACAATAGCCATACCATCGCCGTTGGCACCCTTCTGATCTTGTTCAACTTTGAAAGACGCTCTTATAATATCATCAGCACCAGGGTCCAACCTAAACTGGAATGGTGGTCCATTACTCTTTGATCTATCATCATCATCTGTAGCCAAAATTTCTGCAACTTTCTTTGGAGTAATATGCTCGGTTAAAACTGGTCGATAATCTTTTAAGAAAGTGGGCGCATTATCATTTATGTCTTGTACTATAACAGTAAGTGTGGCAGTAGCAGTACGCGGGGGAACTCCATCGTCAATGGCAAGAATTTTAACCTGATGTCTAGGAGTATCTTCCCTGTCTAAAGATCTTTGAATACTTACAGTACCTTCTTGGTTTATTGAAAATTGTCGCTTTCTATCTGATGAGCGATCAATAGCATAAGATACTCTACTCTTTCCACCTTGGTCAGGATCTGTTGCTTTAAATGTTTCTAAACTCTTACCGACTTCTGCATTTTCATATACAGATACTTCTATATTAGCTCTTTCAAACTGCGGTTTATTGTCATTAATATCTCTAAGTTTAACTACTACCCACGAATAAGCTACGTGATATTTATCGTTGTCATTGTCTTCTCCTTTGTCGTTGACTTGAATTCTAAATCTAAAACCATTACTTTGTAATTGATCTTCATAATCAAGGGGTTGTACTATTTTAAGAGAACCAGTGCCGTCATTATTTCTGACCATAGTAAATTTATCTGCTCCGTAACCACTATTTTCTATAACTTTATATTGAAATTTATTTGTTTCATCTTCGTCGTGTACAGTCACTGTAAGAATTGGCATTTCTGGAAGATTCGTTCCGTCTGTTTCATCTACTTCTGTAAACCACTCATCTTTCGTGAATTGTGGTGGCATATCATTTATATCTTTAACTCTTATTGATGCTGTACCAGTACCCTTTAACCCCCCTCCATCCGATGCTACTATTTGAATAGAATAATCTGGTGTCCTTTCACGATCAAGGCAGCACACTGCTGTTTTAATTACACCAGTTTCTGGTTCGATTTCAAAAATAGGTGAACCAGTCTCTTCTTCAATAACATTTTTTTCTATGGAATACCACAATTTAGCATTGTTGCTTTCAGCAGGATCATCATAATCAATAGCAGTCATAGTCATAACCACCATACCAGCAGTGCCGTTTTCAGTAACATTACCAAAATATACTCCTTGAGGAAAAATTGGAGCGTTATCATTAATATCTTTGAGGTTAACTTGAACATCAGCATATCCCACTAGTCCTTCACCTCCTTCGTCTTGAGCAAAAACTGTAAATCTCCATTGTGGTCTACCGTTAGGTTGATCGCGATCTAATGGCTGCAATAGTAAAATGAAATAATGATTACACAGTGTACATCACAAGAATCATTAAAAAACAAGTAGTCTGTATGAGAAACAGACTCGCAAATGGATGTGTTTGGAGCAAATAGAGGGCTTTAAAATACTATATAGATATTAAACCCATATTTAATTACAATTTTAAACATGATATTGTTAGCAAACTCACCACTTAGATTCTACTTATTCATTCTACCCATTTATTATACATGCTGGAAACTCAGCGGGACATTAAGGCTAAGTACCGTTGCAGCTACGCGTAAATGGTCTTAGGAGACAAGTCATAGTTATTGTTGAAATTTTTATCACCATTCACAGTAGAAAATGTAAGCAAAATAGCCAATTTACATTTTTTATGCCAATCGATCTTTTTCTGTTATTGATCAAAAACTTCGATGAGACCAACCCAGTTTGGAGTATGAAAAAAGTCTGAAATTGCAAAAAACTTTTCCTGTACATTTTGTACGAAAATTTTACATATTATATTTTTTTATGTTAATGGATACTATTTCTAGTACTGATCAAAACTTCTATCGGATCAACCATCAATGGAGTCAATATCAAAATCTTTTCCCAAACATCTTTTAAGAAGCCCAACATACCTTTTTCATTTAACAAATCTTTTTCTTGACTTAATCAGAAGATAAAATTTTAAAACGCAAATTTCGAACGCGTTATTATTTTATTTCTAAACAAAAACCACTCTGGATAGTTTGTTGCGTCAGAAAATATCTGTGATTTGTTCAATCTTATTTTTTTATGCTGCCATCAAAAAGATTTGATAAAAACTCCTGGCGTGATAAGTTCAAAGATATAATTTTTTTAACTGTGGCTTCACAGTATATTTCTGAAAAGTTCTTTATGTTTTCAACAAACTCCCAATAAAGGTTCAAGTGCTTTCGGTACACAAGTTTAAAAAATTAGTAAAGCGACGTTTGTGCAAAAAAGCGTATTTATTATACGACTAAAGATTTTCTAGACGACCGCATCGAATGGTGCTTTCGCTATTAGAAATGTGATCTCACGAAAATATGTAAAATCTTCGTATATTATATATCTCCATCTTTTACAATTTATGACTCTTTAGTACTCCAGTATTAGAAACAAGATCAATTGGTGTGAAAAATGAGCATTTTCTTGCTAACCGTATCTACATTTTTTGAAAATCTGTCACTGCGGATCAAAACTTTGTGTAAAATTAAGGACAGTCTCCTAAGAACTTTTTCGTGTAGCTACAACGGTTAACGTACTTCCCCTTACTGCCCCGCTGAAAGTTTCCACCTGTATATTTAATTATTCAGAAATTAGTTTGCAAATTCACTTTGTATACCTTTAAGGAGAAGGAGAACACTATTGTTACTACTCAAATAAAACGTTACACTACGCTTATCTAGAAACCGTATGTTTTTGTGAATGCATAATTTCCTGTATTCAGCCTTAGTACTTCATTAGTATAGTCGAATATAACACAGACGAAGAAGTCACAGGAGTGAGACTATAATGGTTCGTATTTAATATTGACTATCGGAATCCTAAAAATCAGAAATTATTATAAGTACTAAAATAATTTACTGAATAAGCGAGGAAATATTTTGTTATCTGTTTTAAAATACAGTTTTTTTTTATTTTAGTTGATAGTATTCTCTGTTTTCTATTAATTTTACTCCGCATACTATAAATGCATGATTGCAAAGTTGTTTACAAAGTACCTAGCGAATTTCCTATGTTGATTATCTGAGAGTAGAATAATTTTCTCGTACAACTTTCATTAGGCAAAACACGGAACAAGCAAACTCAATATCCGCACTATAAACGGCAAATGGTAATATTAAAAAGGAAAATTCCAAATGCGTAGCTTTGATATTGAACAAATCCGTTAGGTTAAAACTTTTTTTAGGAAAAAATCGTGTCCCACTTTATAGAAAGAACGCTTTCGTAGTAACGGTCGATGAAATTGGTTCGCACAATTTATTTTCACTTACCTTAAGCACAAATATTTCCCCCGTAGTGCGATTGATATCAAACTTGCTATTTGCAGGATTGTCGGGATCGATGCCCTGCCCAGTGAGGAAATAAACGATGTTCTGTTGTCTATCTTTGTCACCATCTGTCGCTGTCACCTGTTTAACACAGATAAAATCATTACAATTGTCACGTATTGGTGTTATAGAGTAGATCATGAGATCTAAACACATTCAGAAGCAATCAAGAATTGACTCTAGGATGATGATTAGGTTTTAATTTAACTGATTTTAAGAACTTTAATATTAGCTACTAACATGTTCCCCTTAATTGGTGAATAATTAAATAAGCCAAATGTTAAAGGGTCTGGAATTTTGGAGTAAATATGAAATATATCGTTTTTGCATTAAAGGAATAGGTATCTAAAAGTAAAATAATGAATCATAATAGTAGCCATAACCATCCCATTACTGGGCCCAGGCCTCCCGTTTAGAATGGAATATGTTTATCCAGGGCGAATTGGCAGATTTGACTTGTTATCTCAATGTGCAGGTTTCATCACGACGATTTCCTTCACCATCAGCCAGTTTTAACGATAAAGAACGAAATGTATTAAGTTGTTTAATTTAATTAAATACTTAGAAATAGTATTTTAAGCAAAAAAGAGGGAATTGTAATACATATACATATTTAAACAAATTACACGTATTAAATTAAACTTTAATACCAAAACCATTCCATATTATTGAAAAACTGTACTAAGCAGCAAAAATATATCTGTATAATATAAATCACAACACAAAATACAAGCAGTTACAGTGATACTAGTATCTCCGAGTGCTAGCAATCATTCAAAGTTTGTTTAGTATCGGTTGGGTGTATTGAAAATTGGTCTTTGTGTTTGAATATCAAATTATATAACAATACTGGCAAGTTTCGCTCTGAAGGTAATCTCCGAAGTCCCACCAGTGACCTGATATACCCTACGAAAACAAATACTGTCTTAACCAAACAAAAGGAACAAAATAATACAGTACAAGAAACTTCATAACGTACTTGTTTGTACATGTAATCAAAAAGAAACATACTGGCTGAGTTTTGTATACCTGCCAATTTTTATTTTATGTAAAGGGCACGTGTGTTTTCTAACTCATATTTAAAAAGAGATATATAAAAAATATCAATTAAAATCGAATAACATTTTGAAGTGATTTTATTAATTATTTTAAAACCTTAGGCCATTGAAAATGGTCGAAGTTTATAACTATAATTTCTACAATAAGAGATTTAGAAATACATAATATGTATTTAACTTTGTCAATTCGATAATATATTATATTATCGAACTGACAAAGTGAAATTTTTAAAAAAGACTGAATTAGCCAAGTATTGTGTCAACTGGTCGAAAGATGATAAACTCTTATACGCCCTGGATAGTTTACATAAGCGGATACGAAATATGGCAGCATACGGTGTCGAAAGCGGCGCAAACTTTTTGCTTTTCATAAAAGATATTTACGAGGGAGTTCGTGAGTTTTATCACGAACTAAAGTTAGAAAGAGTTGACGCAATCTACATATCGCGTAATCTTTCACAGTTACAAATGCGTAAGATTAATATATTTTTATTGTAGATATAGCCCAACATTAGAGAGTATTTAGCTGATTTTTCATTAATGACTATAAAATTGTGTAACATACAGTTTGGTTGCAGGAAGGTCCAATTAAAAAGAGGCTGGTGGAAGCTGGAAATGAAGAGGGTCGACGTTTGCGTAATTACTCGGATCATTTGTGAATCTCACTTCAATTACAAAAAAAACCTTGTCACTACAACCGACTGGGGACTAAGATGTAGGCGGTTTTCCTATTCCCTTGACAATCAGCCTTTTAATATGACTCGAAAGTAGAGAGACAGAAAGACATATTTTATTTGGGACAAAAAACAACAAGTTAAAACAGTATTTAAACAATTTTATGCAAAATAAAAAACCTTTAAAAACGAGACGTTTACTTTACGGTAATGAAGAAAAATTATCAATTATTGTAAGCAATATAATAAACTATTTAGACATAATTTATTACTGAAATTGATATGTACCCTTATGAAGGTTGATTTAACTTAAATAGCTACTTGAACATGTTTTTGTAATTCGTACATACATGACTGCAATATTGTATGTAATTTCTAAATTAGCTTATGTATATACGTCCAACTCTTCTCTCTCTATATCTTTTTTCTGCATGAACTATATTGCCAAATTAGCTAAGTATTTCGTTTAATTTTAGTTTTTTTTAAATAAAATAATATCATTCAAAAATAAGTGAAAACATACAAATTTGCGGTATTAGAAAAAAATATTATTTGTATAAAATTTAAATGCAATTTTACATAATTATAATTCTCGTTTTGGAGAGCAGAATAAGTTATATGATACTTATCCAGATTAACGACGGAACAACGTGTCCTTTGAGATTATCCTAATGTGATTTTTCGCAACGTTCTTACGTTAATTATGAGTCTCATTTAAATTCTTAATCGTTTGTATTTTACATTCAAAGAAGTCTGAACTGTACTGAATTATATGGAAATCTTATAAGAAACACAAAGACCAATGTTTATATGTTAATTTGTAAAAAAATATCTATAATGACTTTAAGCACTTGCAGAGCTTGTGGAACACTAGAAGCGACTTTAAATACATGCAACGAACTAAATGTTAGTAAACATAGAAGAGTATCGAAGCTTCTGCCTAAAAGCTCTCGACTTCAATTTAGCATTAATTACTCACCGTAGACTTGCGAAACCTGGTTGAGGAACTTCATTGAATAAATTACGTTAAATTTGGTTTCCCTTTCGACATCTATGTTTGTTCTAAATAGGATAAGGCTAATATTTGTTTATCTCGTACAAACAATACAAAAAATATAATTTAAAGGACAAATAATACAAATAAATTTAATTTAATCAAATATGGGCCCTAACTATAAAATGAAGTATAAAAGACGTACACATAATTATGTTAAGATTAGACCCAATCATTCTCGGAGAGCTTTTGGATTTTCTACCAATATGTTTGCCAATTGAAAATGCCCACAATGAAAACAAATATTAGTTATATAAAAACTGAGTGTTATATTTTCAGATATAATATATTAAGATTACCTATAATCTCTTGTAACCGTTTTTCAACTGCAGTGCTATATAGGAAATTCAATAATTGTATAAATAATTAATGAAAAGTCCTTCACCTGAAGAGAATGTAATTAGGGGTTGGTTAGTTGAGGTATAAGGAAAAAATCAAATTATAAAAATAAAAACCTGTATAAGGGGGTGTGGAAAAGGGCCAGTTTCTTCGAACGCCTGTGTAACGTAAGCACTCTTGGCAAACTTGGGAGGAAGATCGTTCACGTCCAATACATGCACCACCACGCACGTCGAGTTCTCGTTTCGCCCATCTGACGCCACCAGGGTCAGCTCGTACTGCGTACACGCACACATCAACAATCACCATGCTCATGCGATCACGCTCTGCTCTTAGTTCGTTACAATCACGTTAAAAAGGAAACTGTAGTAAATAAATTAGGGAACAAGAAAAATGATATCATAAAATTATATTATACAATTAGTGGGCCCAGCAGAGTCCTGCTCTAAAAATTGAAATTTAGAACCCGCTTGCAGCACCACCCAGCATCCACTTGAATACACATAACATTTTCATAAAATTCGGTCTAGGTTTAGTAGGAGCTCCGTGACATATACACGAACATAAGAATTTTATATTTTATAAAGATATGTAACTTATACATTGATTTTAAAACTAAAAAATCATCGATCCAAACCGCTTTATTTGTACTACGCAACTGTTTAAAATCATCTTAATTTTTTTCTATTGTTTTGTACTACTTCACAAACGTTAACAAGCTGAATGTTCGTAAATTGTAACGTATTACATCGGCGAATTTGTTTTGTTAGAGTCTGTTTCAAATAAATTAATGCCTTTATAAATAAAGAGCTCGGAGGGGATGTCTCGCTAACAATCACTGCGAATTAATCGCAATATGGAGTTAATTTATGCCGAGCGAAGAACTTTACTGCAATAATTGAAAAGTAAAATTTCAAACGCGTTTTCTCAACAAATTCGAGGCGAGGCATGTTGCCAAAGTTTAAGTTTTTTACATTCTAATAATAGGAAAAGTCGGGTTTGATTCGAATTTATATTCAAAAATACTCTGATCGAAAAGAACGAATAAATAAATATTGAAACCACAGACTGGTTAATTAAAGTGCATTATCGCACCAGTCGTGGTATTACGCGAATCGCTAAACTTGGGTCGTTTTCACACAACAACTTTTCCTGGAATAATGTACGATTGGTGAAATCAATATTAAATGCTAGAAAAAACGGTAATAAACAATGTATCGTCATATGTAATGTAAATTATATTATTTAATTCAATTTTATTTGTAGTATGGCCAGTTGGCCACTCTGCGTTTATAGTAACATAGCTTTAGAAAAACAAAAGAAAAGACAACATAAAAAAAACCCCATTACAAATGCTAGCTAGATAGCAATACAAATACTAGCTCGACGTTGCAAAAATGTGTACCGAAGACTAGAATTGGCTGAAAAATTAACAATATAAAATCCACATCAACATATATTAGCAACCAAACAATTACCACTACAGCGAAACAAACGAAACCTCCATGCCATGCAAAACCGACAAATGGATCTGTAAGAGCCAATCGGGAGTTGAAAAAGAAATCCCCATTCGATTCTCTTTTGAAAGTGTCGTTAGCGGTTGTTGAATTTAGATTGATGGTTCAATAAAGAACCGAATGCGGTTGTAGACGTCTTGAATCAGACCTGAAGTACACGTTTCGGCAGATTGCGATCGTCTTCCTCAGTGATCTGCGTACGGTAGGTAGGCCTTTCGAACACCGGCGGGTTGTCGTTGACATCCTTCACGTGGATAACTACTGTAGTGTAGTTCTCTTTCAAGTTGTCCGACGCAGCTAACTTCAACTCGTACTGTTGTTGAAATATGATTTAATGCAATTCAATCATATTTGACGAAGATATAAATTATAATGTAGGTCACTCTATATAATTAGTTACCGAAGAAATGTTTCTACTTTGTGAATGATTATTTCAATTCAAAATATAATACATAAATTATCAGGCTACATGACATTATGACAAATTTGGAATCATTATTATTTGTTTTTGATTTAATTTGACCAGTGATAGTCCGCTGTTTTATTTATTTTTTCATCACTCTATTTCCATAATCACCTTATTTTTACGATATGTATTACGTACTACTATATCAATGTACCATGGCATAAGCAAACAAATTTCATTTCATTACATTATAAATTATTTTATTATTGCAATTTTATTACAATTTCATTTCAATATCACATTATACTTTATAAAACATGTCCATCACGCAACTCCTAATGGCAGAGAGATCTCTTTATTATAAGTTAACAAAGTAATCTACGCCTTCAATAGAAAAAGGTGGGAAGTAATCACTGCCTAATCTTATAATATTTTTTCTGTCTCCAATTTTTGTCCTTTTAACTTCAAAAGAATTACAATTTTCTTCTTTCTGAAGTACTTTACAAAGGAAAATCTAGCATTATTGGTAAGTGTACCGACATTGAATGATTATTGCTCATAAAACAGATGTGGTATTAATAAATATCCACAGATTGATAAATTGCAAGCAAAAATTGTACCAAGTCCACACTTGGCTTCGAAAATAGAGTGAGCGTGTTTGCGACCCGAGGGAGTTATTGGTGTCATCTGTCAGTGTCGCTCAGTAATTTCCTCGCCCAGGAGGGAAATGTTTGTTACAAAAGTCATCTTACGCACATTATACAAGTTTAACCCGCTACAATCTTATTTATTTCTTGGAATTTCAGTCACGATACAATGCTTCCATGATTTATTGACGATTCTGATTGATTTTTGTTGAAATATATAACATTACATAATCACACTGCATGAATATTCCAAATAGTAACATTTAGAGAAATTTCAGTTGTACTTCATTATTTTCATATGTTCTGTTATTAAATCTATATCGTAATATTCTATTTAAACAATATATATATTATATTCGATGAAAATATTTGTAGATCGGCAAAATTAAAATAAATAAATATGTTTTTATTTGGCAAAGATCCGTGGGAATCTGCAGTGTGATAGCAATACAGCCTTTCAGTAATAACTACGCCGGCTCGCTTAAATGGATATTAAAGATTAAATTATTTATCTCACGGAAACTTCGACGAAACTTCGTCGAGACTGTAACAAAGAGGCTGTGATAGGCAGCGGTGCGCGGCCGATGGGATGTTTTCAAATTGAATCTCGCCAAGGGGCAGAGAAAGTAAAACAGCCTCGGCGTTTAACGCTTCTTATTCAAGTACAATCTTATATTCAAAAGGAGATTAATTTTCTTCAGACGCCTTATGTACCTAACAAGGATCAAACTACAGTTTTAATTGTAATTGTATTTATAACGTATTGGCTATTTGATTGGCGGCTTATTTCCTTCAAACTAATATGTCGTTTACATGCTCAGGCTCCGTGAAAGCGGTTTATCGTTAATTATATAGGCTCGCCTTGTTTGCCCCCCCCCCCTTGTTTAATTTGGGATTTAGTTGACGTGACATAATTGTTGATGAAGTACTTTACTCCCTAGTCCCTACCTTTATACAGTCACCTGTCCCTAATAGGATGACAAATATTAGCTTTGATGTGATATTGAATATAATAAATAGCCTATGGGCTTGTTTAATATTTATGTAATAAATCTTACTGTGTTTGAGATATCAATGAAGATTATTATAAATTTATGTTGTTTTGCTAGTTTGGTTGCACAGGAATATTATAACCAGAAAGATAATTATACTTAGTTATGCAAACCGGAACTGTGCTATATGAAAGTACTGAAATAAGACAAGCTTGAAACCTATTTTCTAAAATCTATGTATCTGCAACAAATTCACTATATATTTAAGTAGCTACATTTAAAGTTAAACAACATTTACGTACGTGTAGATATTTAATATAGTATTAGAATTTAGTTTTGATCTTGTTTTCTACTAATAATAACCCGCGAGTTGATCGGCATTTTTTTTTTCAATAAATAACGACTACGTTTTAAAAAGCCTCACAATTTTAATATAAATTTTTTCTATTCCATATAATAATGGTTTTCAAAAAATAAAAACTTGTAAAAAACCGACTTCAAAAACTAAAATGTATAAAATAACTTATTTCTAAAGCTATTAATTATTAATATATATTATCTAAAACATCTTGAAGTCGGTGCTTAGTAATTTTCAAAATATAGTAATTTTTATGTTTTACTCCTTTTTTCGAAGTCGGTAAAAATACTAAAACACCAATTATTTCATATCAAAACTAATTACCTATGATTTTTTTATATTCGTAACTTGAGAAATTATTGGTTGAACATACGAAGCTTCATCTCCTATTTCATCCCATTTAAGATTGTTTTAAGACAAATGGTAATACACAATCTGTTCTCTTACCTTTCATTATGACTTATTTGGCCGTACAGTTGTGAAGAAGTAATTGCAGAGTTACTATCGCATTTAGAATATTGATATGAATTTAATATACCTACATATTGTAACGACAAATTACTAAATTCAAACATTAATCACTGAATAAATAGTAAAATTGTTTCGCCATGATTGGTTGCGTTTATGCATACTGCTTTTGGCAGGTTCATATTTCTGTATTAACAAAACAAGTTGTTAGTATGGTTAAGCAAAATTGCTATACTACGAAATTAATGTTGTTTTACAAAATTATAATTCGTGTTCTGTCATGTACAAAAACAGTAATATGCCGATAGCCATTTATTATCATATGTGTAAATTAATGTAATGAGACTTTACAGCTTTTATCGCCTCTCTCAGGAGTCATCCGTTAGTTCTAAACTATTATTAATAATGAAAATATAGACATTGGAGTTTTATTTCGACTATTTAGTTACTTAGTGGTTATAAAATTTAAAAACATCGTGTACATATTATTAGTACATAAAAAAAATCGAGTGTTTTGAATGTGTTTATATTCTAAAAATCTAACCATGTAGATACAATATGGAAATACCATAAACTTCATACAGTCAAAATCTTTTTGGAGCTAACTGTATATTATACTCAAGTTCAATTTATTTCTACAGTGAATCGTTTATGGTTGGCTTTTATTTTCTAACTAGGCCGTGTATTTAATTACAAATTTTCTTAAAACATCCGGTTTCATAGAACGAATTTACATAATTGTCATTTTTTCAAGTAAGACATGTGAAATCCATATTAATATAAAACTACGAAAATAAAAAATATGTTATCTTTTCACGACTAAAGAATAGAACGGGACTTAATGCAATTGTGCAAACATAGAATTATAGATTGTATCCACGCAAATAGAGATAAATGACGGCCTCTGTGATTAAGTGAGCTAAGCGTTTGCCGGCTTACCTCAATACAATACAGAGGGTTTGGGTTCGTTACTTGGTATGGAAAATTATGTATATGATAATTCCGTTATTTACTACGGCCTTGTACCTTTGTTTACCTTACCCCTAACACAAGTGTAACATATCTAGGGGATATTATATAACACAATGTGTGTGTAATTTTTTTTTATATAATATTAAAATGAGTGGAAGGAAAAAATAAAAATATATTTTTACAATGTGTGTGTTTTACTGTCGATGATAAAAAAAAATTGCAGAGGTCTAATAGAAAAATGTAGGTATAGACAATCCATAATTCCTCAACTTAAGAGATATGAAAATTCGTATTTAGGCGTTTGGAAAGAAATACGTGTCTCAGCATTTTAGAAATCATCCCTGAAGGAAGAACATATAAATTATGAGGTGTTCTTGTGTTCCTGTAGAACATTAAAATTATGAAGTGTTCTTTAGACGAATTATTATTATGAAATTCGGTTGCGTACTCTGGCACATACAGTTTCTGAGACGTGGAAATAAATTGTATTATATTTTACTAAGAAGAAGCAGCAGGGTGGTAACTTACCCGTTTTCTAGTTTCGTAGTCTAGAGCCCCGGCCACGTAGATCGCGCCGGTCATGTTCTTGACGGCAAACGCACCACCTATGTTCCCGCTCGTGATCTCATATCGAATACGCGACGCTGCAAATAAACAAGCATATTTGAATATTGCTCAATATTTGATTTTCTAATGTGGAAATTCACGTTCGATAACATGGTATAATTTCAAAAGATAATATTAAAATATACATTTTGATATAAATACTATCTTGACTTTAATATTATAAAGAATGTGAGTTTGGTCGTTCACAGAACAGATAGTTACGAAATTTTGCAGACATGTTGTCCAGGGTATAAAAAAGGACATAGGGTTACTTTTCATGCAAACAGATACTGTTTCCCAGTGATAGACGACTATTGCCGAAAAGATGGCGCTCTGATCGCTTTTTATTGGGACCACTTTTATAATTTAACAACTAAATACATCGTCATGGTGGCGACAATGACTTTTAATGTGTTGCTCTCATGGTTAGTTCCACCTTCGCTAGATGGTGTTACGGGTATTAATTTGGTTTTTTATTGACGTCGCGGGAATGCATTTCCGCATTATCTTCGGGCCTGAGCGGAGGTTACCGGAGGGCGTGCAAGACTTGCCAGGGCCCGTGGCGGGGTTAGGCCATGTAGGTTAGGTCATGTACCTGTGGCTCTGGCATAACGGTGAAGACGGGACACCGAGGAACATCACACTGACTTGGCGGCAACCTTCCTCCATCGCGCGGCTGATGGTCATCAATCACATTTCCCGCCGTAAAAAAGAGCGTGTAAGACTCCAAACGACAGTATTGCTTCAGCAATAAAAAAAATAAACAAAAAGGGTGCCGCACTCTGACTACAAAATTTACATTAACGTGAGCGAAGCCACGAGCAAAAGTTATTATTAAAATATAGCTACGTAATTTAAAGCATTAATTATACTTTTAACAGGTTGGGTGTTAAAGGCATATCCAACTATTGTTCCTAAAGTTCTTATGGGCATTGTTCCTAGTTTCCTGTGAATTGAGTTAACCGAAGGTCGTCTCCATCTGTTTTGTTAATCAAAAGGGCTTCAGTGAATTAATGTGTGTATTACGTCATTTGACTTTCATATATTTGCATATTTTTTATTCAGTAGAGTTAAGAAGATAGATTGTCGCTCAACCTCAGTTACACCTTTAACTTATAATAGAACTATTACAGTAATCCACTTTATTATTCTGCAGTGCCTGTAGTAATTAATGAATTAAAAATTCTAACTATTTTTTTATTATAGTTACACTTCCTAGATTCTTATAGGTAACAAAATGTCTATGTAAGTTGAAAAGTTATTTTATTACAAATTTTTAACTAATTAATAATAGTAATTTCAATAAAACTAAGTAAGACCTGTAAGAAGATTTGCTCTCACGAAAGAAGTTTCGCAGACGAGGTGTTATCGTGTAATCGAATATTATAAATATTCCGATGTAATAATATTAGTAAATATAATAAAAATATAATGTAAAATTCACATTAACACACTTGATGAAAACAACTTATAACTAGTTTCATATATACCCCGGGAATTGTTTCAGAAGACACACTCTACTACAATATTAATCCTATGAAACTAAGAACTTTTATTATGTTTTGAAATTGGTTAGACACTATATTAGAACTGCATAAATGTAATGGTAGATTGTAATGCATCTTTCAAAATTGTTAACATTCAAACTCTCAGTCAGCATTAATTCAAAGAAAATTCATTAACGATGAATCGATTCTCTGGGTGATTGACAGGCAATTGCTCAACTGAGTGTTTGAGTGCGAGTTTGAGCTACTTTAACTTTAAATTATCTCACTAGAACCTACTGAGTTAGAACACTAAGTTCAAAAAGTTTCGATGTGACTACTACTACATTAAATATTTCAACTGTGGTTCAACTTTGCGCAAAGGTCGTTTGTGGTGGTATGAAAATCGTGCTTGATTCTTTATAAAAGGGCTGAGCTGGAGAATATATTCTATTTGCATTAGTCAATATTTCGACTTTGGGTACGCTTAATATATATGTTTAAACGGATTTAATTAAAAGATATATAGCAAGATACGAAAAGGGTTTCATGTATAAGCAGCAGATTAAAGAAGGCATGTCATGTTTGGGACTAATAGAAATATTTCGGACCCTTGATACTCGTTCAATTTCATTTTAATTCAGTCTCGCAAATTTATGTAATGTTTAAGAAGATTCCTATAGAATTTAATAATAGTAATGTTTTATGTTAATTGTTAAATGTTAACTGAATGATAAATATGGAAAAATGAATTGTTAATAAAATGTTAAGAAATTTCAAACCACTAGGTATACCTACCTACACATAATGCAAGTTTTATGTTAGTACCAGAAGAACAACTGCTTCACAAGTTTAATCATCATCATCATCATCCGAGCGTTAAATCCCGGTTGCGTTCGGAGCGTCCACTCCGATGCTCAGGTCCGCTTTCCTACTTTTTCTACTCCACTTCGCGCGGTCTTCAGCATACCCCGTTTTGAGACCATTGGCACACATGTCATCCTTCACAAAGTCAAGCCAACGTTTCTTGTGTAGGTGTTTTTAAATATGTAATATAAATGAGAGTGGAACGAAATAAATGATTATGGCGCATCCGGTAGGATATGTTAATTAAAGTAGTTAATAACAAGACTAAATAACATGTCATGTCGACAGATTAATTATTGTCTTTTGTTTTTAAATTGCATCTCTTCTTTCTTATTATTAATGATAAGGGGGTTGTTGGTGTATTCAATATATAATATAAATGAGGGTGGAATGAAATAAATGATTATGGCGTACTCGCTGGTTTCATTGTTAAGTCTCCGTAAAAACAATAAGTTTTACATCTTGGACCTTCTCCTTCGACAGGGACCTGGCGGAGGCGGCATGGCTAGAAATTTGTTCCCCATATAATAATTAGCCGGTCTCCGTAAAACGTGGCTGGCAGTACCAGCGTATGCGTCACTCTTGCAGTTTGTCTGCTATGTCGCGGACATGAAGACTGCCGCGGATGCGGGAGTTTCTGACCCGGTCTTTCCGCGTCACTCCACACATCCATGGCAGCATATTCATTTCCGTGACACGCAGTTCTTGCTTGTGTTGCTCAAGTACAGGCCACGCTTCACTGCCATACAAAAGGACAGGTCTAATGATGCATTTATAGACCTGTCCTTTTAGTTTAACCGGCATTTTGAGTTCACAAATTACACCTGCTACCTCACCCCACTTGGCCTAAGCTGCTGTGATACGGAGATTGACGTCGTGGTCGAAATCTCCACTATTTTAATGATGAATTATTGTAAAATTTGGTAGATTTGAAAGACACCAGCGAAGGCACGCAAAATATTGAAGTAATATTAGATTTAAAAAAAAAATATCCTTTAAAGTTCAGTATAGGAACAGTAAAATTTTATAGAGCGTTTTAATATAACATTATTTTAGTGAAAGTCTCGAAGTTCCTTTTCGTATATTGTTCCTCATTTTAATTTATAGAAATGACATCATCCTATTTCATCACATCGGTGCTCTTGTCATGGTCAGGGTGCCTGCTAGTTTAAAGCTGAATAAGTTATGCCGCGACGGTGGCAAGGAATGTGAGATGGTGCCCTGGAAGATGTGGTGACTACTGTGAGACACCATAATTTTCCTGAAATGGCCGTGATAGAAAAGCAGCTGCCGGACCACAAGGCCTGATTGGATATATTTGAGTTAATTTATTAGCTTTTGGTGGCAAGACTCTAGGAAGTGGGGCCCAGAATGATATTTTGTCGAAGCTTTTGATAAAAGTTTCATGTAACTAAATTTGATTTTAATTAATAAATACTTTTAACGGGAAATGATAAAGTATGTAAATATTTATAGAACACAGTATTTGAAAAAATAGAATTTAAACGCTATCACAATGGCATATATAAGTTGCGTCACAAAGTTTTGTACGTAATAACAAAGTTTTAACTTCAGTATGTGACTATGATTTCAGAAGACAAGCGGTCAAACCGCACGTTTTCCGTTATCTCGGTTAAATAGTAATTCGATTTCCATTACTAGTAATAGGCTAGGGCTAGTAGATAAGCGTCCGTGCAAGTTGGAAGGGACCGGCCAACCGTCCATGATTGTCAGAAGATTGCTTTCATTTCGGGCCCTGTCGTAATCTTTGAGAGTATTTTTGTACGTTCAAGTTAGGTTGGTATACGGAGCCCGGTGGGCTGATGCGTATTATCTCATTACGGCCGCAAAGGCAACGAAAGTACCTCCGTACGTAATGTTCCCATTCCTGAGCCATTTTGCTCAGTACTGCTATGCCAGACTGAAATGCGGCCAAATAATAGACTAACCATTCGTTACTTAATCTTTTTTGCCGGGAAAGTTTTAATAAGTTAAATACTTATTTTCTCGAGAAATTTAAACTATACTGATTACGAGAACTGATTATATATATACTGATTACGAGAACGAACATCACAGCTGTTCTTATCTGTGAAACAGAAATTGTGCGACTATAGGCTTCTGATTGTATATATAAATTAATGGTAAAGAAACCCAAAAAAAAACGTAAAATATATATTTGGAAAAATACTGTTATAACCTTATTCATAAACAATCTCCTGCCGGGCATTGTCATGCTTTTTACACACATATACTGCATGCTTATTACAAGAATTAGTGGGTTTCGTTCAACGTTAAACCTGTTGTTAAAGTTTTTCCACCACATTTCATATACAGAGTGGCGCAATAGAACGTGCATATTGCATCATCTTTTTTCGCGGAGTAGAAAGTGCGCGGGCGGGGGGAGCCTGCATCGTTGGGTAGGCGGGCTCATGGAGTTTTAGTCACTATGAGTCACTTCGACGGGAAGCGTCGCGCATTTTGCGTGCGCGCATTTTACGAGAGCTCTCGTTCATACATCGTTACTAGGCGTTTATATTGTTCTGAATATGGACTACGGCAAATTAGTGAAGCTCCGAGTGCTAATTTAATTAAAATATGGGTACAGCGTTTTGAAGAGACTGGTTCAACGTTTAAACCACAAGCAAAAGGTCATCCAAGAACATCTAGGACCGACGACAATATTGAGAGAGTTATGCAGTCTGTACGATGAGATCCACAAATGTCTACTCGCAAGAGATCGTCTGTCTTACACTTATCGCGACGAAGTTTGCAACGAATTTTAAACTTGGATCTTAAACTGCATCCTTACAAGCTGCAGTTAACACAAGAATTGAAAGAGTCTGACTTCGGAGCAAGGCTCGCATTTGCTAATGAAATGCTTAATCGATTTTCCAATTTTGACAATATCCTTTTCTCAGATGAGACCCACTTCCATATCAATGGGTTCGTAAACCGTCAAAATTGTCGTTACTGGAACAGTGAGAATCCCAAACTCAAGCACCAGAAACCACTGCATAGTCCTAAAGTGACAGTATGGGCAGCAATCTCTGGTAGATGAATAATTGGACCGTTTTTCTTTGAAAATGCGCGGGGGCATAACGTCACTGTTAATACCGAACGCTATGTTGCGATGTTGGAAGGTTTTTTGGCTCCAGAGCTTGAAAATTCAAGAATAGTGAATTCTAGGACTTGGTTTCAACAAGACGGAGCTACCTGTCACACATAAAATGACTCCATGGCGGTTGTGAAACAGATGCTCCCTGGCAGACTGATTTCGAAAAGAGGTGATATCCCATGGCCCCCACGTAGTCCAGACGTGACGCCTCCTGACTTTTTTTTGTGGGGATACCTCAAGAACATAGT
Organism: Dendrolimus punctatus; assembly: GCA_012273795.1. Lineage (NCBI taxonomy): Eukaryota > Metazoa > Arthropoda > Insecta > Lepidoptera > Lasiocampidae > Dendrolimus > Dendrolimus punctatus. The sequence goes on from CM022536.1 coordinate 9,612,909, forward strand.
CTACAGCAATAATCCGAAAAACATCGATCAGCTCAAGGAGAATATCCGTGGTGAAATGGCAGCGATTACACCAGCATTACTGAAGAAAGTTTTCAATAACTTCCGTTTGCGATTAGAGGAGTGTCGTCGTAGAGAGGGTCATCATTTAGACGATGTTATTTTTAAAAAATAAACTTCAGTTATTTCTTAATAATAGCTCAGTTTTATTTTAACTATACCTTTTGTATTTAGTTTTTAATCAATATTTTAAATATGCACGTTCTATTGCGCCACCCTGTATATAAAAACTAAGTATATAATAATATAATATAGTATGTATATGATACAAGAAAAATTGCCTTAGTGGCACAAACACGCTCCTTGTTAGAATTAATATTCAAGTTATAGATATTTAGTCACAGAGCCATAAATAAATAAAATTTTACTTTTTCAATACAGAACTATACCATTAAATTAGAAAATTTTAAAAAAATATGCTATTAATATTGGTGGTGCAGACAATAATAACCAGAACTTTATTAGAAATCATTTACTTAATTCGTTAACCATGCATTTCCAAATTGTTATTCTCATACATCTGTTTTGTCTAAATATTAGCCTATTATGTTTGATATATGTTTATTTATATAACTTCATAAAGAGAAACTCATATCTCGACAGAACACAAACCATAATACACGTTATAAAGTTAATACAATTAATTACTCATAATGGTATAGGGTGCAATTAAAGCGGCGTGGTGAGTCCTCGGCAAATATTACTACCACACCTATATTGTACACACAGGGCCGTCTTAAGGGAATTGTGGGCCGAAGTGCGAGAATCAGTTTGTCCCCCCCCTCTCTCCTAATAACAAAAATATCATTTAATTTTTAGATTTCATTCCTTAGAATGAAAGAATGCATTCGTTGTATCCCTCCGTCCGACTTTGTATGTATGTCAATCAATGTAATATAATTTCTCACACACAACTGGGTTCTCACAGACAAAAGTATTCTATATGTTGACCAGGGCTATAAGCTACCACCATACAAAATTCATTTTAAATCAGTTCAGTCGCTTCGGAGATTAGCCGGTACAAACAGACAGACAAACAGAGAAACAAAAATTTGGAAAAAAACCGATTTTATCATTTTTTCATTGTACAGAAATTCGACCTCTACAGTTTTATTACATGTATAGATGTAGTGACTGTGGCACTACACATTGTTTGTGTCGTAATATCTTGCATCATCATCAAATCATGATGTTCTTTATTATTTTTGAAAACAATCTTCAACAATCAGGGTTGCGCTCTTTAGGTCCCTGTGCCCGGTGCTACGCTCCCATTGTACCCCGGGATAAAGACGGCCCTGTGTAAATACATATTACTGGATATAATATAGGTAGCTAATCGTCGGTACAAGGCCGGTAATGAACGCACAGCGTATTCTCAGACTAATTGGCCTATAAAGAAGAGCACCCCTTGCGCCAGAATTTCGTTTCGGATCACAATGTGCTGGGAATTAACAGTTTACGTATTCAATTTTTTTTTTAATGAAACATTTCCAGTCAGGGTAAGAGCATTATTGGGTTCAACAAAAATTTTCTTTTTAAAATATGGATTTTAACGTTTTCGTATCTAGCCCGTATGAATATTCATGCTATATCTACAAGTTACAATATGGATATAAATAGTTATAATAGGGAAACGGACAGTCAAATCAACTGAGACATTTTTTATAAACCTACAAAAAAGCGCAGCCTCAAAGATTTTGTACAAGTAACCTACACATGACATCTTAATTAGGTACAAGTAAAAGGCGTCAAATACCGCATCACAAGTAATTATTATTGTTGGCAAAGTAATTAAAATTACTTCTATAACGATATTTTGTGTTGATGAAATAGTATATTTTTACATGAGAGGTGAAAGTGACCTATTTAGGCACGAGATGGTTTGGCGCACGAGCGTATCGAGGGCGCGTATAGTTCGAGTGTATAATAACATCGTCTGCCTGTCTGCTGCTGCAATAAAAAAAATAGGTTAACACTCTGTTTTTAATTTCAAATATGAGGAAAAAACTGATTACAACAATCAAGTACTTCTGTAATGAAGTCAAGCGTCAAATTCATATCTAAATATGATAAACTCATTTAATACGCCACAAATATAACGTCAAGTGATTTTTTGTCTGTGGTATTCTACCAACCAATATTTTTATCACTGGTGACAGTAAATATTTTGCTGCAATTCATGTAAATTAAATAATAATTCAGAGAAAAGTAATTTATAGATGTAAAATGATGTTACAAAATTGTTTGTATTTTTTTATTATAATTTATATCGCGATTTATCGTGAGTGGCTCTAAAAAAAATTGAAACATGTTTTTTATGAATTAGTTATATTTAGTATAGACTTTTAAATTTTTTGAAAGCAGGGAAAATAGTTTCTCAAGAACGAAAATTACGGTTTTCATCCCTGTAACGCCAAATATACTTTCAAAATATGAGAAATGAAAATGATTTTTAACGCTTGTTGTTTTGTAGATAAAAGTTTTAGATTTTTTTTGAAGGGTAGGGTAAACCGCTTAGTTACTTAACGCGTTGCGGCACCAGTCTGCCTGACTTCCCTTTCTCTCGCGCATATAGCAGCGTCAGGCAGGCTCCTCCTCGCAAACTCTAACCCACAGCGCGGTTATATTAATACGGCTAAGTATTTCGGTAATTATAGTTAGATTAAATAACGATACCAAGAATATAAACATACAAAATTTTAACGTACATATTCAAAAATTGTAATTACGAATAAAATACATTTTACAATAAATAAAAGAAATTACTAAGAAATAACCTTTCCTTACATTATCATATTATATACATAAAATTTAAGTAATAACCTAAGCTTTTCTCAAGTAAAAAAATTTCAATATTAAATAGTATAAATTAAAAATTAAACAAAGACATTGAAACTAAAATATATTATGTAGCAGATCACTGCCAACGGGGAGCGTGCCCAGAAGGCTGGCTGCATTACCACGCTGTATGGCAATACTTATTTGTTGTACAAAATATGAGCCAGCCTTCTGATCACGGGTAGTGTCAAAGAGTTTCTTACATATGTCTTTGAACAAACTCTTTGCCGACGGACCCCACGGGCCTAATGTTTCAACCCCAAACGGCACAAATATGTAACCCACAAATATTAAATAGTTGAACTTGATTATTTAAAACTATCACTTCTGTCGGGCGTCCCGAGACGCACACGTTTTTTTTGTAACATGTCATTGTGTCTGTATCCCTGTTGCGTAATAGACAAACAATCAGTTAGATAAATAAAATCAAAACTAAGTTTATAAAGTTAAACAATTAAAAATACACAAATTAGCTTTGAACCATTATCAGAACACTGCCAGTAAGCGTGCCCAAAAGGCTGGCTACATATACACGCTGAATATCAATGCTAATTTATTATACGGAGTATAAAACAAGTTTTCTGATGTTCAAAGAAATATACTCCAAGCTAAAGCTGGAGATATATAATTCCCCATTCCAGCCTCAGCCTAATAGTAGATCTTTGAACAAAGAGTTTTAACGGACGTGTTGCATCAAGAAAAGGCACCATACACTAATCAGATCATACTTTTACCCAAACACCCAATTTATCCACAAAACAAGCTATATATTACAAATATTAGTACTACATAAGTTTTTGAAAAGTATAAAATTGCACAGAAAATATTTCCGCCAAAAACTCCTTCAAATTTTATGGTAATTGGAAAAATATGTATGTCGCCTTTTATTTGAGAATGTACCATTCAAAGTTACTCTATCTACTCGAAAACATTTCCTTTTCTGTTTTGCATTTATGACGGTTTCAAAGAAAAGTTTGAAAACAAGTTAAAATTACTTCTTTCTCGGATTTTAGAATTTTTCATATGAAAAATTTTAGCACACTTTTGTAAAGACTGTAATTATAATTAAATCAGTATACAAAGTTTGTGAAGCTATTTTCAGAGATATGATATCGTTTAAACAGAACACCATTTTAAAGTACCTAGAATAGTTGTAAAATATATCATAAGACACCAAATAAAGATAATACTCGACATGTAACCAATTCAATGTCAGAGATTAGATGTTAAGTACCAAAGTTTGTGTCTTGAAGTTATGATCTTGTAATTTATTAATAACATGAAAGTCAATAGATAGTGATCGTCAACACCTGAAGCCCAATTCCACTATTTTAATATCTTGGCGATGAGAAGACATGCAAGGTACGATTCCATTGCGATAGTGTCAGTTAAAAGTTTGTAGTTTACTGAATCTACAATATATTCTCGAGGCAGAATAATAGATAATAGAAAAAAAACCATTAGCAGAAGTGGCGTTATCCAAAAGGAATATTGAAAAACTACCAAAAATTTCGCGGGTTTACGCTTATAAAGATAGAATGGCGTGCTATAGAAATTAATACCGAAATTAGGCTACCCTACGACTGAGACGGTAGTGTCCGGCGATTTTGACGACATAGTAATAATAGCAGAATGGGGTCCATGCAACGTTTAATCGATCGCTTAGCTTGTGAGTTTGTGAAGTTTTCACGCTTATGCAACATACTCGTACGTTAAGAGTGTAAAAAGGACATAGGGTACTCTTTATCCAGGTTACAAAAAACCGCCGCTTTATAAAAGAATGTATGGTTTTAGTGCAAACTGTGTCGGAACAAGCTAATTTTTATGCACCCAAACTACTACAAACTGTTGTCGGAAAAATTCCCGCTGGGTTCCCAGGATAAAAAATATCACACATTTTATGACATAAATTTTACTATCTATCAGTGAAAAATCCCATTGGAATTCGTATTTTTTTCAATCCGGTCATATTAAGTGATTTCCACAGAATTTCCCGCGGGATTCCCAGAATAACAGATTTTAAGTCTAAGAATTTGCTGTCGATCAGCGAAAACCGCATCGAAATCGCCTCACGAACAAAAAGACAAGAAATCTAAAAAAATTGGATCGTGTTCTCTGTCGTTTTATAGTCCGTTCCAGTTGTTTTCTTAAATAGCTCAAATTTACAGACACGGCATGTTTAAAATTTTATAATATTATAATAATAGAAATTGGATGTAAATATTCTTTTAGGCCAATCACATAAGAAATTCAGTTTTTCTTACACTGAAGTTCACAACGGAGTATTCAATAAGGCGAAGAGCTTCTTTAGACCGCGATAAATCACATACCTATCGACCTTCTTTGGGATATCTAAAGTACCACTCGTCAGGCTACCGAATATTTATTCGCGAAATACAATTCTTACATCAAAGCAACAATGTAAAACGAATAAATAACAGCGTGCATACAATTTTGAAGAAGCTAATAAGATGAGGTAACCGGACCTGATGATTTTGGTAGCGCTCTTTGATTATTTTAAGAAAGCTGAGATATTCAATCTGTTAATCAGAATAACGAGATGAAAGTAACGATTTTGTTCGCAGGTAACAAAAAGCTATAATGAACACTAAATCAATATACACGTGGTACATTATTATGTTCCTTTAGTAACGTATGTTGTAGTATGAAACATTATGTCCCATTACACACGTGTATCTGTCTAAGAAGGTATTTATGAGATAATCATTATCTAACATACAAGGTACGCAGACTAAAATGGATTGTTAACCCAATTGGACAAGTTGTGCTGTGATTGAAATAGCTATCACGAATAATAGTGTTATTATCTACCTATCAAAATCGATTGTGATTATGTACAGGTATTGGAATAAGCTCTAAAATAAGGAGGATGTAATCCGACTTATAAAGGATAAAGTCCGCTTTTACACCAAGTGAATTATGTCGATAGGGGCCTAACTAATATTAAGCTGAAATGGCATTTGCAATATCCAGTGTATTACATCATTATTACAAAGCAAGTACTTCTACATTATGCAAATAGTTAGTAATTACTGCCTATTATGTATTTTTTCTTTAGGATTCAAAACCACGTCACTGGAATAACATGCTAATGCTGTGGTCAACCAGGTACGTGTCTGTCCCCATTCGTCCTACACACGTGTATAGGGTGAAAATCAAAACGCGACCAGTTAAATCAGCCAATTCGTCTTGGACAAAAGAAGCGGTTATAACGTTCTTGCCCTTAAAATGGGTATAAACCCAGCAGTCCGACGATTATAAGCAAATTTTTTTATTCAATCTTTATCACATGTAGCCTGGTGTACTTGTAAGCTACGTTTAGAATGTATGGTTTGGGCCTGTAAGTTTAAAGAAAAGGGAATGAATAAGGTGTTGGAGTCATGTAATACTAACAATGTATCAAAACACACTGAAGCTGAGTACATAATATTCCGAGATAAGCAGGCCTATAAAAAAGTAAAACGTCGGGATTTCTCGGCGTGTTTTCACAAGCGAGCGGAGGACCAAGGGTGTCGTTTGGAGGGCGGAAATTGCAGGGAGAAGGCCGGCGCGAGGTGAATTTAGTAGAAGTGAGCCCTCGGTCAAATGTCACCGGCAATGAGCAACGTGACCTCGCAAGCCCCCCGAGCCTTCTCATTTGTCTAAAACTGATAGAGCAGACTTTCGTGATCAGCGATATCGTGCACGCACAGTGGTTTTATAACGCGCGCTTTTATTCCACGACAGCTGCTCACTTTCTCATGATATAAAGGCTGATTTACATTGATACTACTACTGGCTTAACAGCGTTGTAATGACTTCAAATCTGTTCACACGATGGCGGTATCAAGTTAGTGCCTGTTAAGTTTGAATTTAAAGTCAGTGGCTGGATCAATTTAAATCAGCTTTAACAGTAACTTTATCCGTGCAGGAACGGAGAAAGAATACAATTTCCTGCGGCCCGGCGGCCTGTCGTAAGAGGCGACAAAACAACCCACAGCCAGGTGGTAGGGCATTTGCCCGACTGGATGGCGACCACCCCTGGTCTAGAGTATGCCGCCATAATAACCTTGTGTTGTGTTCCGGCGCATTAGTGACCAGGTTCCAGGCTCCCTAAAGAGAGCAGCAGCGCATTCGTAGCACCTTTGGTGTTGCAAATGTCCATAGGCGATGGTAACCGCTGTCCATCAAGTGGGCCGTCTGCCTGTCTGCTGATCTCCTGCAATAAAAAAAAAAAAAAAAAAAAAAATAACATCGGGTTGATGATATCTCTCACATTCCACTTTTGAATACAATTGTGTTTAAAGCAATTACTTTAGATGACACTTTTCGAAGCTGTTTTTGTAAACAAAGTTATGTTCACTATTTTTCATTTTAACGTGACGTGTCCTCAAAAAAGCGCCTCCCGCCTGGAGTTTACAATAAAAAGTTTCAGCATTCGAGCCTGGTGCTCGCATTTCATTAGGCGAAAAATGAACGAGGAAAACGAGACGTTTCTGTCTAGTATAAAAAGAAACGGTGTAAACATAAGAGATCGATTTAATCAAATGAGAAACATTCAGTAAATACTTTCGATGTAGGCGGAAAAAAATAGAACGTCCTTAGATTTAGGCGGGGCTAAACTTCATCAATAACAATTTCTTTCAACTTAAACAAAAAGTAAAGGACTTTTGTAAACTTTTGAATACGTATTGCGGTGGGCCGAGGTCAAAGGAACGCCGCATGTTCCACCTCCCTCCCACCATGTTTGATAAATTTATAATTATTCAAGCCCCTCTCCGATATAATTTAATTATTTGTGAAGATAGACAGATTTATTTTCCAATGTATATATCAAGGATAGATTTATGGGGTTCGTGACGGGTTCGCAAATTTTTTTGCTAATTTTATTCAAACACTGACGTAAGCAAGAATAAACTATTAAATTAATTGAAAATCTTTTTACTTTCTGCACATGATATTATAGTATGTATTACAACAAAAGAATATATCTGAAAGAAGAAGAAAGAATATATATCAAATATGACTCTGAATTTCGTAAAAAACTCAAGTGGTTGCCCATTCGCTTTCGGCGGAATATTCATGTTCTTTTACTCCTGTACAGTTTATTTTGTTTATCCCCACAACCCCGTATTATCTCAAAAAACGCTTTGGATTCATCTCTTCCTCTCAAAATTTAAGACCTTCAACGACTTAATACTCCCAAACATTATTCATCTTATTCAATAATTCTTTTACTGTACAGGCTATTCGACTCTGGAATGAGTTACCTGTTACTGTTAGACAAGCTAAATCACTAACAATATTTAAGAATATGACAAAGAAGCACTACCTGCAACACAGTGATGTTTGATATTTCTACGTATATTTATGTATGTGTATATATAATAGTATATGTATCTATATATTTATGTATGTATATATTTATGTGTGTAATATCAATAAGTGTATTTATATATGTCTATTTAGTATAAAGTATATGTAAGTAGCTGCATATCCTCTAATATTTTATTTTATTCCTGCCACGGGTCGTCTGGAAGTGATCGCTTCTTAGCGATAAAACAGCCCATTGTGCACATATAGAACATTTTTAGGCAGATGAACTTACATCTGTGTTTTCTGTAATGGTGTACAATAACGTGTTATCAATCTATCTATATATCATCTGTGGCGACAGGTGATTATCTTCCAGACTAACATTACTTTTATAAGTAATTTCATTATTATGCCTAAATTTTTTATAAGAATTAATGATTATATAGCCGCACTTCGTAAAGGAACGACAAGGTTAAAAAAGCGATGAATATTTATTATTGAATTATTAAATTATTTATCACTAAGATTTTCATATGAGTAATGTTATGATGGATGGTGGGATGACAACACAATCTTTGTAGCCAGTAAAATATACATACTTTATTTGACGTTTGTAATTCTTATATTCTTCCACAGCATATATAATATAACAAAGTAACCACTCAGAAAGTAACTAACTCTCAAATTTCACTGTTAAGTAGAAAAGGGCGCCAAAAATAATCAAAAATAATTCTCCTCTGGCATTTTGATTAGATGAACTTAAACCTTAACTACCCACAATTTAAAGTCATAATAGTTAACCGAGTTTTAGAGGCTTTAAAAGAGATATAAAAATGTATTTCATAACCAAATTAAAAATTAATAAATAAATAATCAGCAGACAAACGCACACATTGTATATCCCCAAGTTAAGTAAGTTACGCTTATTTTATGGGTATTATACAACGGACCACTCTGGGGACGATTACAGATACTCAGACCATAGTAAATAATAATTCAGGTTGCCTGGAAGATATCGCTTTAAGCAATAAAGCCGCCTTTTGTTTTGCCGTTAAATTATTATAATTATTTGTTCTGTAATAGTTTATTTTGGTGAACAATAAAGTGTTTTCTATTCTATTCTAAATAACGAAAAGTTCGATTACGAAATTTACCATGCCAGGAATTGAATTCGATGCCTTTGCGTTGTAGTGAGGTGGGTGAGGTTCGTCACAGGCTTAGCCCGCTCACCCAAAGAGGCGAATTTTGTATGAGATTATGAAAACACTTTTTTAACAACCTATACGCCTTGTATAACAAGGGTATTAAACAAGTATCTTTTAATTTCATAAATATGATTTGTGTGATACATAGTTTATACATATTTAAGTTACTAATTATGAGAGTAATTGCGTTTTATTCTTATACTCTGTTTTGAGGAACTTTTCATTTCATTCATTCATCTCTCTCATCAATTACATACTTCAATAAATGATTCAAAAGAAAAATGCAGAGGTCAACAATTATTATAACATTAAGGAATTATTATTCGACTCTGAGTGTCGTAATTAATTATAAAAATTAATTAAAATAACTACGTAGTTTGATGTTGCTTTTATATTTTTTTCTTTACGATCTACGCGAAATTATTGTTTTATAATCACTGAATCTTTATACGATGATCTCAATTCGCAATAAATACAATTTAATTGCATTTATCTCAAACTAAAATAAATTACAATAAGTGTTGTGTAGTCAGTAATAAGTTTGGATATGTGCCAAGCCAGCTAGCGGTTGAAAATGTACTCGACTGTTTTATACTAACCAAATTGTTTGTTTATACCTTGTAAAGTCATTTAAGCAGAACGACTATTCTGATCGTACCACTTAATTTATATTTTATCAAATTTAAAGAGCTAAATAAATATCGAAATAAAATTAATCCGTCAACGCAGACAGACGTATTACCGTTTTTGTTAACATTGCAAACATATGAAAATAAAACAGTTATTTTGTCTTTTATATGTACCATTTCCGCAAATTCAAATATGTGTTACGTTTACTTGAATTGTAGGGATTAATTTTATAAACTAAAGCTAAATTACTCTTTGGATTCGTATCTGTTGTAAACGATACCATTTTCCTGTGTTTATGTTTATCGAAAATACATATCTAAACATAAAGTTTCACGACAATTATTTCATTTAGCTTTACTCGATTCGTATTCTGTTTACGATAGTCAAATGTACATATTTTTTTATCATTCTTTACATCATCAATATACATCATTATAAAATGGTGCCATGAAGAAATCTTGTATTCTGTCTCTAAGATTATAAGTAGATTACTAAGCCTAGGTCATCGAAGACAATGTGTAAAGTTTCCTGTTTACCCTCGTAGTCGTAATTATATACAATGGAACAATCGGTTCATTCCAAATGCCGTGAAAAATAAACCAGGGCATTCTTTTTATCCGTGCAGGAACGGAGAAAGAATACAATTTCCTGCGGCCCGGCGGCCTGTCGTAAGAGGCGACAAAACAACCCACAGCCAGGTGGTAGGGCATTTGCCCGACTGGATGGCTACCACCCCTGGTCTAGAGTATGTCGCCATAACAACTTTGTGTTGTGTTCCGGCATTAGTGACCAGGTTCCAGGCTCCCTAAAGAGAGCAGCAGCGCATTCGTAGCACCTTTGGTGTTGCAAATGTCCATAGGCGATGGTAACCGCTGTCCATCAAGTGGGCCGTCTGCCTGTCTGCTGAACTCCTGCAATAAAAAAAAAAAAAAAAAAAAAAAATCTTATCCGTATTGGGCGCCGGGTTGGGAAATCGGCCTACCCCTCCCCCCTCCTCCCTTCCAGTAACAAAAAATAAAATGATTAAAACGATAAGCAGTCAATTTTACTAGGCGTGTCATTATATTTTCAGTGATCAAATTGAGTTTATGTTAAGTAATGAAAAAATAGAAAAGTACGCGTGGTATGTACACACACATAAATATATCCCTACTAATATTATAAATGTGAATGTAAGTTTTTTTGTTACGCTTTCACGCAAAAACTGCTCAAGCGATCATCATAAAACTTTGTACACATATTCTTGGAGGTATTAGAAGTAAAATAGGATACTTTTTATGAAGAAAAAAGATTCTATATATAGCTACTGCTTTGTGCAAGGGTGCCACGCACACCTTACAAGCCCGAATAAAAACAGTTCTGAGAAGAAGGAACAAAGAATCTCCCATACAAAAGCCATCTTTACATTTATATATACTAGTAAGTCATCATCTTAGTCTTATATTCCAATTGCGTTTGGAGAGTCCGTTTCGGAACTTGGGCCCGACTAACTATTAAATTGCGAGCTAGTGCTGGTTATATCAACCGGCAGCCGCCTAATCTTCAAGGCCCAATTAGTGCTGTACCCTAATTCCGCGTCAAGGAGAGGAAAGCGGTAGAGAATTACATAGAGATAGAAAGATGGAAACCTAGTACAGATAGAAATAACTTTAGGCCTCACCTAAGTAACATTATAAAATACAGAAGGAGTATGAAGGTATAACCTTGGAAACCTTGGATCCCATAATCGCATATTACCTCTATCAAATGTCAAATGCCGGCCAAATATTTATCTGTAGTACTCTCTAGAAAAGTATTTTACTTTTATTTATAAATATGGTTGAATATGTATATACGTATTTGGTTGAATAAATAGAAAAAATTTGTCAAAGTGCAGAAACTGGACACGCAGAAGGGACATCGCTCAAATCTTGTTAAAATTTGGTAGACAGGATTAGCGAGGCCCGTGTAAACAAGGACAATTTTATCGGCTGGTCAGATGGCTTACTGGTGGAGCCCTTACATACATTATGCATGAACATTGTCTTCGACGCCCAATACGTAGGACAGCGTTGCCTTAAAACTAGCTGTTGACACAGATTCCTTTACAGATAAAAAAAACCCCTGTGATTTATACCACCCTTGTTTTTACTTCATCGGAGGAAATAATACAATGTTAAGGAAAACATGTACTACATTGAAAACGTATTAAATATTCGTGTATAAAAAAACCAATAAATTGTATATTTATATTATAACGTAATATTTAAAAATAGGTACATATATAGATGAATTAAAATATCTTTTATTTTCTTCCAACCCTAATAAGATAGATCTTATTGTTTTATCATGATTTGCATCACGATTACCTTGGAAATACATAGCTAGATACACAACGTGGATCCAAAGCTTACACAACCGAAGTTACATGGAAATTATTGACTATGTCCCTTTTTTCACCTTTTTTAAAGCATAACAAGAAGAGGTTTAAGCAGTCATTTGAATACGTTGAAGCTCGAATAGGAATGTGAACAGTCTTTAAATTGCCCGCTGCCTACACTGTGGAAAATAAACCCGAGTACCCGTATTTACATTTTAAAACATGTATTAAATGTGCGCACGTATGCCACCGCAACGTAAATCACAAGATTAGAACTCATTTCTCAGAACTCATTTGTGCCATTTGTTTGTACTGTTTAAACGCAAAGTATTCGGTTTTAATTCCGTGGTAATAAGAATGGTTGGTGGTCATGTAAAGAAAAATAGTGAATGTGTATCAGAGACTGGGAGGACTGTTCCGTGCCGTGATTCTTTGGATATTTTTGAAGAATGAACAAAAAATATATCTGTCCCTTCATGAAAGTGCTCAACTGTTAACATTCTTTTTGGATACCACTCTGTCGTTATTCAAATTATTTAAAGGATTTTTTAAGGTTTCATGACTGCTGACATGTTAAAAATTAAGCTTTAACGGTTTTAAGCACAATGTGTGTGACAAGTGGTCACTGTTAGTGAAAAGTACGATGCTAAAAAGGAAGACGTAAAATCGTATTTAAAACCATCAAAACTTAGGTTCTTGTGTGTTATTTTATGTTAAAAATTTACATAAAGCACTTCAATATAATCGAGGCCAAGTGTACAAATACATAATATTCTGAGGCTAGCCCTGAGCTTCCCCTTGTGTTATACGAAGAGAAACACTCAGATCAGAACCGATCTCAGACCTCTAGGCCAGAGTAAATAACAGATAATTACAAGAAATTTTACTTAGTAAAGATCCGTAAATTTATATATATATATATGTATATGTGTATATATATATATATATATATGTATATATATATATATATATATATATATATATATATATATATATATATATATATATATGTATATATATATATATAGTATTATACACGACGGTATCTATGGTTGAGCGAGTTAAGCCTTGCCGGTGACCTCACTGCGACGCAGAGGCTTCGGGTTCGATTCCTGACATGGCAAACTTAGTAAACAAACTTTCTGTTATTCACTATGGTCTGGGTGTCTGGCATCCGCACCAAAAAGGTCCGTTGTATATTACTCAAAACATAAGAATACCTTGTTGAGGATATATTATATGTTTATTTGTCTGCCGATAATTATTATTATAAACATAAAGAAAATTCACTAAATTCCCGACCTTTGTGTTTTGTTTAAAAATTATGGCATAATATTGACATAAATCAGACAAAGAACGTAAAAACCGATGGCAATGGGTAAGTGGGCTCTAAATCACATCAGATCGGATATAGGGGCCTATTTAAATTCAAGCGAGATGTGTGAAGGAAGGTTCGAGTGATTTATGTATGCGTTCAGCTTTGCCATTGTAAAAGTTTAAATATGAGCAAGCGAACAGCCCTTGCGGCTGCTGGCCTGTTATAGGCCGCGTTATCAGGCCGGCACGCCAATGCGGCGCGCATTGTCGACGTGACTCCATTTAACTTTCAGCCGATCTGATACGTTGAGAAGCCCAACCAGAGCCTATTATCTAACTATTTATCTATAGCGCAGTATAATTAACAGGTTCGAATTAATGTTCTACTTTTTTTATTGGGATACTGACACCTACCTACCAATGCCGGAACACAACTGAAGGTCGTTATGGCGGTATACTCTAGACTAGGGATGGTAGCCATGCAGAAAAGCAAATACTCTACCACCTGGCTCTTGATTGTTTTGTTGCCTCTTAAGACGGGCTGCCCGGCCGCAGGATAATGTATTATTTATGCGTTCATGCATGGATAATATAATATTTAATGAGTACCATACGTAGGTAATATAGCTTCTCGGTAAATTGTAGCCAGAAAGTTATTCGTAACATTGTAATTAGAACTCGCGATGTAGACATTTGGCGAGGAGGGATGCTGAACGAACGTTTAGGATAATTACCCTATGAAACGTTATATGGAACCAAACTTCTGTGTTACATTATTTACTAATTATTTACACAAAACATGTTGTCGGTTACGATGTTGCCAGTCAAACATACAAAACGAGCATGTAAGGCACGAACCGGCTGGAATGGTACACGCATTTTAATTAAAACTACATTTTATTAGTCATGAATGCGTTTTTATTTTGTAGAAATATCTAGCCATTTTGACAAAAACAGAACCCTGTGTTTCTGTCCATGTATAGTCAACTTGATAGGAAGCTATACATTTAGCAATACAAAGTTATGTAGTCAAAATTACGAGAAAAGTAAAGAGGGCCATTAAAGTACCTTTACTTGTAAATTGCAATTCTTTTTTAGAATGTATATTATTTTTTAGTGTGTTTTACAATGATTTGTGTATCAAGTCCATAGCTATTGAAATTATTTAAAAAAATATATCTGTCATACATATCTCGCCATTTATAGGTAGCCAAGGTGGATCTCAGTCTACGCACAATGAAGAATATTTCATAGAGGTGACTAAGGTCTAATGCCTTTGTTGTGTGGCTACACAACTGTGAAAAATTATTCAATAGTTTTTTATTGTATCCGTGCAGGAACGGAAAACGAATACAATTTTCTGCTGCTGGGCAGCCTGTCGTAAAAGGCGACAAAACAACCCACAGCCAGGTGGTAGGGCATTTACCCGACTCGATGGCTACCACCCCTGTTGTAAAGTATGTCGCCATAACAAACATGAGTTGTGTTCCTTTATGAGTGACCAGTTTCCAGTCTCTATTAAGAGAGGAGCAGCGCATTTGTAGCATCTTTGATGTTGAAAATGTCCATAGGCGATGGTAATGGCTTTCCATGTGTGGGCCGTTTGACCGTACAAACGGCCCACAGCAGACAGCTGATGAACTCCTGCAAAAAAAAAGCTGGCAAACAAGCACACGGCCTATCTAGTAGAAAGTGGTTACCGTAGCCCATAAACGTTTCTCAGGAGGAAGCGGAGGGCGGAACGCGCCGCCGCCGCCGTTGCCCCTGCGGCCTCCGCTTCGACACCCGCGCCTGTGACGCCGGCTCCCAGGCAGCGGGTGGCGCCCGCGGCCGCGACACCGGTTGTCGCGGCGCCCGTCACTCGCGTCGCCGTCGCCGTCGCGCCGCCGCCGGCGCCCGTGGCGCCCGCCCCCACCCCCGCTCCCGAGGGGGGGGGCGTGGACCACGGTCGTTGGGCGGAAAAGGGGTAAGGGGGCGAGGGCCAATGGGCCCCCTCCCCCCCCTCAGGTGCAAGCTGCTGCCCCTTCGACGGGAAGGAGGCAGCAACCGCGAAGGCAGGCTCCGAAGCCTGCCGCCGTTTACCGCGAACCGAAGTTCGCCGCAGTTGTCGTGAAACTGCTGCCGGCAGCGGCCGCGAAGGGTATCGGTTATCGCGAGGTCTTTGCGAAGGCCTCGGCGGTGGTCGATATCACCGCCATGGGTCTCCGCGAGGGGCTAAAGGTGGTGCGGACCGCCAGGGATGGGCGTCTCCTCCAGTTCCAACCGGGACCGGAGAGCGCCGCCAAGGCGGACAGCGTCGCTGAGACTCTTCGCGGGGCCCTAGTAGGGTTGGCCGATGTCGTTCGCCCAGTAAAGCGTGGGGAGCTTTACGTCTCTGGGCTGGACGACTCGGTCACGGTCGATGGGCTGCGCGACGCGGCCGTACGTGCCAGCAACTGCCAGCGCGACGACGTGCTCGTGAAGCACATCGGTGCAAGACCGGGCGGCTTGGGCTCAACATACGTGTTGTGCCCCTTCGCTACTGCCAAAGCCATCGCGGAGATGGGCTACCTCGTGGTAGGCTTGACTTCGGCGAGGGTGGAGGCAATGGAGGCCAGACCGATACGTTGTTGCCGATGTTTCAACGTCGGCCATGGCATTCAACAATGCCCGGATACGTGCCCGGACCGGAATAAACTGTGTCTCCGCTGAGGTAAAAGCGGACACAGGATACCGGACTGCAAGGCACGAAACCCCCACTACGCGGCGTGCGAGGCGGGGGGCCTTCATGCTGCCCACCCAACGTTGGCGAGGTTCTGCCTACCTCCCTTCGTAAAGGGCAAATTCATCCACTCGAGGACGAGACAAAGACCGGCTGCGTCTGCGGTGACGGCAGTGCAGGCTATGGACACCTCCAATGCCTAGTACGCCCGCAACAGTGTTTTTTCAGGCCAACGTGAACCACTCCCCCACCGCCCAGGACTTGTGCCTGCAGGCGATGGCGGAGTGGCGAACGAATTTGGCCTTTATTAGCGAGCCGTACTACGTTCCCCCGTCCGGTAACTGGGTGGGCGATCTCGACGACACGGTAGCGGTGGTGGCCAGAGCCGGGTCGGCACACCGCTTACGTGTCTCGAAAGATGAAGGGGCTATGCGGTGGTGGGGAGCGGGAGTATCGTCGTCATCGGCGTTTACTTCTCGCGCAACCGCCTCCTGGCGGAGTTCGAGCTTCACTTGGACGCCGTCGGGGCTGCCGTTCGCAGACTGTCGCCTAAAACGATTTTCGTGATGGGCGACTTTAATGCGAAGCATCTCTTCTGGGGAAACGTACACACGGACCCTAGGGGTCGGGCGGTTGAGGATTGGGCTCTTCAAGCCGGCCTCACCATACTGAACCAGGGGTCGGTCCAGACCTGCGTACGCGCACGGGGTGGATCGATCATCGACCTGTCGTTTGCCACTCATGCGGCCGCCCGCAGAGTGGTCGCATGGAGGGTGTTGGAGTCGCTCTCTGATCATCGGTATATCAGAGCAGGCCAAGGAGTGGGCACTTACGGAAAACTGGGCCTACCCAGCCGATTTCGCGAATTTGGATTCGCAGGCAGAGCACATGCGCAAGACCCTGACGAGGGTTTGCGACGCGGCGATGCCTCGCGTCTCCAAACGGCAGCCTTCGTGCAGGCAGGCGGTCCACTGGTGGACCGAGGAGCTGGGCGAGATGCGAAAGGCAGTTCGCATCATCAACCGTAGGCTCAAACGCTGCAGGGCGCGCCGTCCTCCGGATTTTGTTGCGGAAAATGGACTCGTGGGTGAGTTTAGGGAGGCCAGAAAGGCCTTTTCGATTGCGATATTGCAGTCGAAAGCCCGGGCTCGGGCCGGGCTCCTCGAGACGCTCGATCGGGACCCTTGGGGGCGTCCGTACCGTGGGGCCCGCAACAAGTTGCGGCCTTGCACATCCATGGTCACGGAAACGCTCGAACCTGAGGTGCTCCGTTCGGTTATCGATGGGCTCTTCCCGGATCCGGGGAACTTCACTCCCCCCAGTATGGGTCCACCCATTCCCGACACCCCTACAGACGAGGAGCCTCACTCCATCTCCGAGGGTGAACTAGACGTTGCCCTGGACCGGCTCCGGGGCAGGAAGACGGCACCGGGACCCGACGGGGTCCCAGGTCGACTCCCCTTCCTGGCTGCAAAACATCTACGCAGTCAGCTGCGGGACCTCTTCGAAGCCTGTATTCGCGCAGATAGGTTCCCGTTGCAATGGAAAGAGGGGCGTTTGTGCCTTCTTCCCAAGGGAGGTCGGCCTCCCGACGATCCGTCCGCCTACAGGCCATAGTGCTGCTGAACGAGGTCGCCAAGGTCTTCGAAAAGATCTTGGCGGAGCGGCTCGTGAAGCATCTAGACACTGTGGAGCCGGGGCTCTCAGATACGCAGTTCGGGTTTCGGCGGAGGGGCTCCACGATGGACGCCTTCGAGACGCGGCGAACATTGACGGACGAAGCCGTCCAAGCGAAGGACGTCGTTCTTGCGGTGTCGCTAGACATAGCGAAAATTAGGCTATGTATCCTTACTAAAACTTCAATAATGACACCCATGAATCTAAACAAAATACTTGACGCTGGAATCGATTCTACGATTTAGATGAAATTATATGTGTGTTTGATGGAGTCCCCTGGTAGGTAAGATTCACAATTAGGCCCGGTAAGTTGCGCTAGAATCGGGTTGTAGATTTTATTTATTAAGGTCAGGACAAGTTCTACCTAGACCGCTATTCTAAAATAAACATGTTAGAAACTGCGTGGAACTATTCTACAAAACAGTAGTATTTTATGTCTGTCATAGTGATCTGTAAGCTTCTTAGTTTTATTATAGTAGTGACTTTCTTACGAACATAAGAATACGATTAGTGCTTTCACGCAGAAGAGTACCTATTCATTGAACTATAGGCATTGAACAATTCACGTTCACAGAAACGTTTGTTCATATAAACAAACATGTTTGTATCCTTTCACTATATTTTTAATAATTATTTAGCTATCGTAAACATTCGTCCGAAAATGTATTAATTACGGTGAATAAATAATGCAATCTCGATTAAGTACATCATTTATTCATAATATAAGAATTATTCATAACATTAACTTAATCGGCCTCCACGTGCGAATGATAGTAATAATATACTAAAAGATAAATTGAATTCATGAATAGCAAAATAATTTCTTTAGCATCTTTTCTAATACGATAAGTGAGTACAGTGAGTATTCACTTTTTATCAGCTAATATAATATACGACAGTTGAATAATATACTTTTATCTTCAGTTATACCATCTGAATTTCTTTTTACAGTAAATATTATGATTTCTTTGTATAATATTACTTTCTGAGTTACGTTTAGTACATAATCACGTTTACACAATAAAAAGGCAACAATTCATAGAGATTCTACAAATATGAATAAGAACGTGAAGACAGATTTAATCTAAGACCTAAATAAACTATCGATGATCGGCAATTTGATAACATTTAATATATCATATTAAGAATACAATTGGAATCATGGTACCATTATATAAAAATAAGTTGATAGGAAAGTCCGAAAGAAAAGAACAGAAGATTATTGTAACTTTTTAACAAAGTCTTGTCTGTCGATTATAAAAAAATATTATTAATAAATAATGCCTAGACTGACTAAAAGAATGCCCTTGCATTTCTTTCACCACGCCTTAACCCAGGGCAATGGAACTGTGCTGACGCCGCAATCCTATCTTGTTTAGACGACGACAAGGCACCTACTGCTTGGAAACAATAGTAAAGTAAAATGAGACTTGGAACTATGTTCATGGATTAAAACAATCCAATATTCCTCTTATTGCCTTAGCCCGGATCGTAGAATGCTAGCTCCGATCTAACTTAGCCATGTCCTAGCTGCGGTGGACCAACTATAACTTAGCCCAGTAAATCTGTATTAACCATAGTTAAACTAAACAGCTGCTAAAATGAAAAAGGAATAATGTAACTTTATTATTAGTCTTTGTGGAAAATGAGAATCATATGACCCAACATTTTAGAGAGATAAAAGTAAGTAACAGTAGTCATTTTTATACTGTATCAGCAAATTTAACCCTGTCTAAAGGGAGGCATTTACCGTTACCTATCCCATGTCATCCAAAATTAAGTGTGTGACATTATTCTTGTCTCGAAAACTCACTTCGCACATCGTCGCTTTTTTATTGTGCTTTAGGGATCCTGGATTATTATAGACGTGTGGTTAAAGTATATTTCTTTTTGCTGTCATAATAATATTAAAATGTTAGGTTCTAGGTATACAGAGATCATGGAATAATAATCACCTGCTACTTTCGCCATGAGAGCAACCTTGAAAGGATAGAAGGCGTTGAGATACGTTACAGAATTAGTGTGGCCAGTGAAGTATCTGTGTGAGAGTCAACAGGGATATTGACGTATTATTATTTAGCAAGGGATTCACTAAACTAAAAACTTTCATTCGAAAAGTTCCTCATTACTTTTAACAATTGGATCCCTAATAAAAGTTCTTTGTAACACAAAAAGATATTTCGAACTTGTTGGTATAAGTTGGTATAAGAGTTATTTATAAGTATGTATTTCCCTATCGCGATTATCTGTGCAAAATGTCGGATTAAATGCTGACAATGTTTATTGTTTTACCCGAGTAATAACTGCACAGTTTCATTTAGTCATATTTAACTTACCACATGCCCTGCTACGGCTTATGCGGTTTTTCCTCGGTTAAATGTACGTATTGGTGAAACAGGCAATTCCGAACTCAACAGTGGGAGCTTTATTGGCCGATATTATAATTACAATTTTTTTAATCATAGACAGTATGTGCTCCATGCTATCGTTTACTGAAGTCTCTGATTTTAAAATAAATGCCAAAATTTGAATAAACTCCGAAATAGCTTAACGTGTTATAGTGATTTTTTTTTAGAAAATAGAACAGCAATTTTATCTATAAGATATTCGTGTATGTGTTTGCATAAATTTACAGGGTTCATAAGTTATGAATATAAACACCAAATTCCGCGTAACCCAAGGTGCGGGGCACAGCAAGTTGTTAAAATATGAGGCCCGATTTTCGGTTATTAGCTAGCGATGTGGAAACAATCGTTTGATTTCATATTATACGAATTATCTCGATGACTGACACCGGACTCCCACACCGTGAAATCGCACATCGTACAATGCATATTGTATGTTTTCGTGTTAACGCTATCAGTCTGCTTCGGGCGATTGGATTAATCCATTATATGGCTATATTAATAGGTATCCCGGGACTGTTTGTAAATTATTAGTAGAATAACTTCGTTTCCAATTACAATCATAGTACTATTATCATGGCAAAAAAATAATATTTCCTGATGTTTTAATTGAAATAATAGCGTACCCAGTCATTGTACCGAGGTGCCAACAAGATATAGTCTCCCCTATATTAGTTTGATGCATTTTTTAAAACTAAGTAGAAGTACGGTAGAGATTATCTCGCAATTTCATTTGCGTAAATATCGAATGTGTATATTCAGCGGAGACACATTATTACACTGCGTCAAAATTGTGTTTAATTAGGTCGATGTTATTATTTTTAATCAAATAAATAACTTCATTTGTAAAAGAAAAGTTTAAAACGGAAAGTCTAAGTTATTCAAGGCATATTTTCAAAACAATTATTATTGTTTTGTGTTACAGACGTTTGTACAACAAAACAATATGACAAGAGCAAGCCGCATATCATCAAAGATATAAAAATCAAAAGAAAACTCCCAAAGAAAACTTCAAAAACAAAGCTAATAAAACGATAAAAAAACAACGGTGAATTTGTAAAGAGCTGGAGCAAAGGTCTTTGAAACAATGTGACTCGCGGAAACAAACCTCTCGCGTAAAGCTTGATTGCGCTGCCTAGAAAACAATTCGGATATACCTTCCAACTTTCCATGTTTCATTTACTATTTATTCTCTGCAGCATAATGCTGGGTGTTAACGTAATTTTAACGATTCCAGCAAATCCATACTTATATTTCTATCTAATTATATCTTTTATAAACTTTGTAACTTTGTCATTTGTAATTGAAATCTAAAGGTTAAAATGGTTGTTACAACAATAATACTCATAAAAAGCAAATGTATACACACTGAGAAGTAACAATGTGGTATTCTATTGTAGATATTTTTAAGATTTGATTCAAATAATATGGGTTTGGGTGATAGTTTAGTGGTGTTGTAGTAGTGTAATTACACGGTGAATGATTATTATAATTGGAAAAATACATAAATTATTAGGCTACATGATTTTATTAAATATTTGGATTTATGTTTGACATTACTGGTTTGCTGTTTTTTATCACTATTTCCACAATCACCTCATTTTTACGATATTTATTAGTAGTCTAAGGCAATTTAATATTTGCACGCTCTATGGATAATGGTAAGTTGAACTAATTATAAAAAAATACTATACTAAGTAAAATGTGAGAAGCAATTAAATTTCATTTCATTTGAGTGATTTAGTCTGCATGATGGGAACTGGATGAGGAAAACGGCGGACTGGGCTATCTGATGAAATCGTGACTAGGACTACGACCAGCAATGGACAACAGTTAGATGACGCTTGAATGACCATATAAACATATTTTTTAGGGCCGAACCAGTGAAAATTTGAAACCTTTTTAATAATTTTAATATATAAATATGTTTTAAACAATAAAACGAGTCAAAATTTACTCGGGATATCATCTTGTCATGTAGCATCTAGAAGATTTTTAATAAAAAAGTTTACTCGGTAATCTGATTTCTAGCATTATTCTGCCATGTTTACATGGAAGAAATTATAATATATACACAGTTTGTAAACAGGTAGTATACGTACGCTGAGCAAGAAGTATTTGATTATATATTTTATTACTTTAAATATTTATGTCCTTACAAAAATATTGTATAGTACTAGTATGGGAAATTTCGTAAGAAATAATAAAAAAATAGTACTAGTTTAATGCAAGGCTACTTATAACATGTGTTTGACATTAAATATAGTTTTACTTAAGAATTATCTAATACCATTTTCCAAAAGCTAACACTGAACTTAAACGATTTTCAAGTAAACACTTAAAAAATGATTGGCAAATAAATTTATTACCCATCCTCTACTACACTTTCGTCTTTTATGTTATAAAATTGTTCATTGTTCTTCTCATTTAGCTACGAAACCCCAAAAAAACAAATAAACGAAAGTACTTTATGTCTCAAAAACTATTCGCCGGTTCTTTTTCAAACATCTTTTCCTTGAAAGGATTTTAAACCAGAATGTTTTCTCCATAGTTCAAAAGTTCGGTGGGAGACCCACTTTTTCTAACTTTGATAGCGATTACCTACCTACGGACACACAAACAAACACTTAAGAAACATTGTTATGATTTCCTAAGGTATCTAAAGACACAGTAACATATGTACACTGGATTTTTTCCCTCAGTTACACGTATTGAAGTTACAATTTCATTACATCCTTGTAAATGTAACTTCTCTCGCCAAATTTCACCTATAAAGATTAAAAATAGTTTAACGAGTCTATATTGATAACATTAAGCACAAAGCCTTTTTTTTATTCCGCTATCTATGCAAGTCGCAGTAAATCTTAACAAATACTGAGCTAAAACACTGTGACGTACATACATAAACGGACTGACGGACGTGACAACATTTTTAAGGCTGCTGGTGGTCTGTTACAAATTCTGTAGGATGCGTATGCATATTAAGTTTTCGTTGATCGTGTACAGAATCACGCCATATGCGGCCTACGCAATTGTGAGAGATCGCCACCTAACGGTTCCGATTTTGCCAAAATCAAAATGAAAAAAACAATATTATTAGAATTGGGAAAAACATCGCACCAGCGCGTCTGCTTCGAAATAAGTTTAGAATGCACCGGGTATTTAACGTTGGACTATCTAATGATGATTGTGCTTTGATTTCCGGCTGTGTGCATGCATAGGTCCACAGTAGATTGATCAATGGCTTTGACCATTGTTTGTGTACTGATGGCGAGTATGGTGTACGAGGGGCCATTGTGATTGGTGACAACAGCTTCTCAACACATACAATACACTGCTTTTGTGTTAGTAGTCTGACCTTTATTTTGTTACTTCATTCGCACATTCCAAGGTAGCCAGTTTAACGGAACTTGTCACGTGTAAGTTTAAACTATCTCTAGATACCTATAGCTGGCAAAATAGTTTTTTGATTAATAATGTATTTTATTGGTTAGTTTGAAGAAGTTCCGATAAGTAATTTTCGATTAAATACTTATTTAGAGTTTTAGCCAAACCTTGTTTGAGAATCATTGCCTTCAGATGTAGTAGCATTTCTGATTAAGGCTTATTAGCTACAACAAATATGTAACTAGCTGACCCGGCGAACTTCGTATCGCTTAAACAATTTACTATAAATTAAGATGTAAGCTATCCTATCTTTCAAGTTGGATCAAGCTGCACATGGTGTGCAAATTTGATTAAAATCGGTTAAGTAGTTTAGAAATCCATCGCGGACAAACAACGTGACACGTAATTATATATATTAAGAAGATAAGATAAGAAAACCGATAGGTAGGATAGGATATATAATATTGTTAGACAACTTGGTCATAATTTGTAACTATTTATTTCAAAGGCCAAATTGAATTCTATCTTATATGCCTCTGTAGCGAGTCAGTGCCTTTCGTCGTTTGCTTTTCAAAGCGTATTAAGGTCCGTGCAAGTTTGCCAGATTGCACGATGTTCGCTTTTAATTAGTTTCTGTCGAAGTCTATTTGATGCTGGCGCAGCGTACTTTGAAGAAATTACGTACAACATCAATAGTTGCTCCAACTATTCAGCTCCACAGCGAAAAACATTTCACAATGCCCAGATAATATACTTATTTAGAAGTTTTCATTTCGAGCAGTGTCTTTTGTGTTCGTAATGCATTGTTAGAATGGAAATTTATTACGACCGGTTGAATTTTAGACATTATGTTAAATGGAAATTAATAATGGTTCAAGGTTTCTGGAGGCAGCGGTATTAAATCTGTGCCGTTACTTAACTTGGGTTTGGGTATACCATATAATTATGATAGTCAAAATTCTCATCGCATTAAATACATGTGAATAAGTGAGTCTATTATTATATTAACGGCGTCTTAGGTAATTTCTTGGGTTTATTGGTTTAAAAGTTTAGCTTTTAGTAGTTTAAACTCTGAAATGGAAATTCATTCAACAATCGGCTAAATTGACAGTAATTCTTCACCTTTAAAAACTTTTAACCGAGTTGATTTATTAAAAAGCAAATTCAGACCTTTTAGGTACAGCGTTTAATTTTCTGCGAAAAATGCCAAGAATTTTACTGTACGACGTTCGAACAAAAAGCAGAAAATACTAAATAGTTTCCCTGTATTATTATGTTATTACTACGTTACTGTTTCATCTGGGAGAAAGTTATAGTTGTTGAACATTTCACGAAGATGTAGCGATGAGTTTTATGCATTTTTTGTGATGCGGTATTGTTATTATGTGTTAACGACGTTAAATATTGACATTGTATACACTAATGTAGTTATTCGTTAATGGCTTTATTTTTAACGCAACAAATAAGGCACAATTGGCCACAGTCAATAAATTCAACACGATTCCAGTTGAAGGCAGACTATAGTGAGTATTGTCAGTACAATTAGAATGTTTTATTATAAATTGATATTATGTCCATGTGTAATAAAACAATATAATATAACAAACAGTTGAATGATATAAATTTATGCAGTTAAATTGTTGCTTGCTCTTTGTTCTGTACATAAGACAATTAACAGTTTAATTCGACGGTTCCAGTATAACTAGTTTACTTAAAAATATGATAAACAATTCAATGAACTCTATAGTAATCTCGCAAATAGGTGCAAAACGTTACAAATGAAATGTCATTTTGATATTCGAGAACTGAATTCAGATCTTGATTACGCTTCCAAGGTTATCGCGTTTGAATTATTTACTGCAACATAACCGTAGCGGTATTAATAATTCAGGCATAGTCGAAATTTCCGTTGTATGCATATTGTATTTATATATTATTATACTATAATAGGCATTGAAGAAATATTATCGTCTTTTAACGATATAAATAGGTGCTAAAACGCATATGAAAAACATGGGCCTTGAAACACAGACGTCAGAATCAGCAGCCATTATTGAGAGTAGCCTGCTCTCCTCGTTCCAAAACCTACCATTATTATGGTGGAAATTTCCCCTGTTCGAAGTTTGGTTGTATGTTCCTGGTCGATATCTCTCTGTCAAGCCTTGGAAATCAGGATTCTTTGTTCACTTTAACCAAAATTACACATTGGACAATTTAAAACACAACCGGGTTATGAAAGTATAGTAATAATTGTATAGTATCATTACTAAAGAAGTACATACATACATACATAACTTCACGCCAGGTCCCTTGCGGGGTAGGCACAAACAACAGAGCGCCACACAGGCCCATTCTTACACACCTCACTTGCTTCTTTGACATTCATAGCTCTTGTCATGCACGCTCGTCTGTTCTTAAGGCTCCTAACAACAACAACACTACTAAAGAAGTGATAACTACAATAGTTGACTACGTCGATGTAGGACATAAACCGTTCTTCTATCTTTAATATATTCTTCAACAGAACATATCGCTCATATTTCAATTATGCATTACCACTTCTTTAGCATTCTTATTAGACGGTATTCCAATTTTCTTCTCAAAACGTTTACTTTATTTGTCAGTTGACGTTTTAGACATATTTTACTTAGAGTCGGGCATTAATGTCTTTATATACATATTTATTTACATTGATGATTAATTATTCAGGGTCTCTCCTAGAATTTATTATACATTTTTCAATATTTTTAAGTGAAATATTTACAATATACTTGAATTTTCCAGACGAATTCGTTCATGTTGTTTTTGTAATTATTCACTACATATACCAAAGAAAATATTCAATTCTTAATAATACAAATTGTCTCATAGTGATCTCATGTATCGAAAGTAGACACAAAGAACAGTCGCGATATGAAAAGGCTCGTCAACTCCAAGTCGACTTTTGCTTGGATGTAAGTAAGTATAATGAACAGCTTTGCTAACATTTTAATAAATATTAAGTTTATAAAATGTAAAATCGTGAACAAAGAAAATTGCAATGTTGACAGACACTGAGATAAACAATATGAAAAAAGAGGATATAACACTGTTCTGTGACTTAGTTTAAAAAAGTAACATGTGCTCGCGGATCGTTAAATGAATCAGTTTGATAACTGGCCAACCTTTTCGTACGACAAATGTAGATAAAATTAAATTTCATTTTATTTATATAATAATATGTAGTTTAAGTACGTTTGTTTATGATATACCTAATGACCTGCACCACCTACATCGCCAGATTAGGTTAAACTATGCCTTAAGTTGGGTTGCCTGGAAGAAATTGTTTTAAGCGATAAGACCGCCTATGGTTTCTACCATGACAATATTATAATTGTGTATTTTTGAAATTGTATATTTGGTTGGCAATAAAGTGTTATCTATCTATCTAAATTGGTTCAGATTCGTTGATATATACATGTAATAGCAGTCCACGATCATCCCACTGCAGAGCTCGGGTTTCCCTATTTTGAGAGCAAAGAATACCAGTTACGCTTTCCAAAGTGCATTGTGAGTGAATTTTATTCTTATTCAGCGAAAATTATGTCATTTTACGAAGTAATAGGTATCTTACGTTTATCTCTGTTAATTAAAGTAAAAGTTAGATAAGTAAAAGAATATCAAATTTTGTTCATACCTATGGGCGAAAAAAAAGAAAATACTACGTTAATGTCACATTTATTACGGGAAATATACGGGTGACCAAAGAAAAAAAAAATATTTTAATCTTTAAAGTTCTTAATGATTTGAACACTGGATTATAAGCTAAATTTTAATAGATTACACAAAATGGACTGCGCAACTGCTCTGATTTTTGCTACATTAAACGACCATTGAGTCCGGAGACTGTTCCAGGGTTTACGTTGCAAAGAAACGAATATGGGCAATGTAGCGGGTGCTGATGTAGGATCAGGATGCAAATTAATACGCGCCTCTGGACTAGGCGCATGAATATGTATGGGTCCGTTTGTCCCGGAATAATATCCCAGTGGTCTCGCCCGATGGTCCTAAGCCCTTGTCCGTATGCCCGCAGTGTACGTTCGTTTTATGGAATCAATGATATTCCCGAAATAGAGAACAAGATCTACTGGTCAAATGGATATTCATGTTCAATGCTTTACTGATTTCTGGCTAGATAGTGTTAAAATAAGGTTGTATAACGTGTTTCTGGTACTTCAGGTACTTTACTGTTTTTGTACTTTGTTTTCTGTTCTTTTATACTGTTCCGTCTGTCTTAGACATCAAAGCCGCCCACCTGTGTCTGAAACTTTTTGTCGGAGCGCTAGTTGCCGGCTTGGCTTATTGCAAATCGGAAATCTTTGTGGGCTGCTCGAGATGAGGAACAAAAAAATACAGCGCGTCACTAAGGTTTGAGTGTCATCGGATTGAGCGTTTGCATACACAAGCCGCCCACATGCCACCAACATGTTGGCGGGCAGCATGTGCGGGCCATGTTGCTGACATGATTCTTTTCATATAGGCCGCCGGGTTATGTCGGCAGGTTCAGTACAACTGCAAGTTCCATCAATTACAATTTTGAAACCAGCAAAAGTTTGGATCCATACCCTGCGTAAACTATTTCCTCTTTTGTGGGATAAAAGCTGTCCTATTCCAGTTATAGAAAGTAGAAATATCCTAAATGTGGTAATCAGTTTAATCCCAAGCCGATAAGAAAGTAAGAAGAAACAAACATTCAAACAATAAATGCTCACATGTAAGACGTATGCCTGAATAGAGAAATACGGAAGGAAAATATACTATACCGACCCCAAATTATTATGAAAAGGTGAAAGGAAACGAAATATTAGTATCAATATTTGTTACCCTATTTCCCTTGGTATGTCAAAACTGGAATATTATCCATCAAAATAGGTAAAATTACAAGTCGTAAAATAAAAGTTATTCCTTCTATAGGATAATATTATACTTTGGAATAGCTCACTCGCGTTCAAACCTAGACGGTCGTAAAAGTATACTTGTTACTGAACATTGGCATGATTCCATTTCAGCCAAATGTCTTATGGTTAGTGTGTAGTAATAATGAATTATAATAAAAATGTAAAATAGGAGTGGCAATTTTTGTATATAAAAGAAACTTTGTTTTTGCTGGACCCTGAAGATCAAAATAACTAATAACTTTGGTTATTTTTCTAAGACTTGAAGTATGGTGTATATTGCTTTATACTTTTATTCGAAACAAGGATTAATTTTGTTTAGAAATGAATATAAGTTGCCGACTTGAAGGACATTTATTGTTTTTTTATGTTAAGACTAGCTGTCCCGGCAGACGCCGACCTGTCCGGAAAAGCTTCAATATGATATGCCGACCGCAGTGCCACCTACAGGGTCCAATTGTGAACCAACTCAGAAACCTTCTTTGGCTCATGCACAACAACTTTGCTTAAGATCGTCACATGATCAAAGTATAGTTTACTCTAAAGGACATACAGACAAACATTTATTTTACAAGCTTTTATTTAACTTGGAACGGATGTATGTATGTAGGTATGTAAGTTCGGGTGGATTCTTGCCAGTTAATTTCGACCAACTTTCCGGTTTCCGATCGAGCTGATATTTTGCAGACATATGTATATCGCGTAGCAATTCAATATTATGGTACCATGGCGCTAATCTGATAATGGAGTCGGGCGGTAGCCATAGGAACTCCTGTACTAAACAAGATATACCAATCATGTTTGGGCTCGTTTTACTTGTCTTGGCTAGCACTCTGCTACATGATGTCGAGGATCTCAAAACGCTTGTATTTAAAAACCTTAAAAAAAAAGGTTATTTATATATAAGAAAAGAAGAAGAAGATTGTGTCTTTGTACAGACAATTTTAAGGATTTATTATTTTACGAGTACTATGCAAGCGCAGTTGTTTGAAATCAGTCAAAGACCATACATATTTGGCAAAGGCTAGAGTGGTGAGTTTCCGGATTTCACCTAGTGCCTTTTTGCTTGACGATTATTTTCAGAGTTGAATGGTAATAAATACTTGACTGTACGAAATTATGTCTTAATATCTAAGAGAAAAGTTATAGATGTTATTACTTTGAAATTTTGGTATTTGTACGGATAATACATTTTTAGAACTGTATTTGTCAGTATTTACAATACACCTACATAGTTAATGGAAGCCTTTCTATCCGCATTTAGATTATAAAATAATTGATTAAAATGATTTTATAAACTAAATAATAATATTAATTAAGTATAGGTTGTACGTCATATAAACGACCTGTAATTAATTTTGTTAAAGAAGTAGTTTAAGAAGTACTGCTGTAGAAATAAAGATGTTAAAGATATTTGTGTCTTAATTGGGGTTACAAGCGACGTAATGGGCATTCCAAGCGCTGAAAATGTTGAACTCGTAAGACGAAGTGGTGCGGGTATGAGTGCGGAGGCGGAATACCGCCATATCGCCTACTTCCACGTCTCTGTACAACGTTCCCAGCATTCCATTGGACATGAACTCTTCCAATTTGCCTGCGAGTGTTGTACTTTACACTTGTTTACATCGGTTATTACTTAAAGCGACCGTTGCACTTACCGTGTCATTAATATCCAAATAAATACTTCTATATTAATATTACAAAGATGAAAGTGTTTTTGTATGTTTGTAACGAACGAACTTAAAAAGTATTGGACTGATTTCAAAAATTCTTTCACCGAGAGAATGATATATTAACATAGTCTTTATTTATTTTAAATAATGGGGTTCTAAATTTTTATCAAGGCAGGTAACGCTTACCGGTGCCGCCTGCACGATTCACCTTATTACCTGCCACTACACTCCTTTTCATAGCACTTTCATGCGTTCCGTCCCAGGTGAACAAATTGGCTCTGACTTGCTCTAACTCCTATTTGTATATTGCAAATTGTCATCTGATCTGATCTGAGATGAAAGGATAAAAAAAGTTAGAGCAAGTCAGAGAATTTGTTTAATTAGAATGCGGTGTTCACCTGAGATGGAAAACATAAGGTGAATCGTGCACCAAACTATTTTATGAATACGTAGAAAATATCCGTAAAGGCACGCTTGGCTGCCATCAAGGGATGTTGGTGCCAACACTAATCTATAACAATGAAACTTGGGTATGACAAAAGAAGCATGAAATTAGGATAATCGCAGCTGAATTAAAAACTTTGAGAACTATATGTGAGGGTGGGCTGAATGAAATGACTTATCATATTATTTAATCCTATATATAATAATTCTAATTACATTAATTGGAATTATATTTGTGGCACTTTTTTCAAAACTGGTAAGGTATTTTAAAAACACTGTTTTTTACATAAATTGTTGTAGAATTTATTGTAAATTGTTTCCATTACCCAATTTTTGGCCACCTTGTGCGTGAACTCCATATACATACTAACAGACATTATAAATCGCGGTGACTGCGACAACCAGGCTTCTTCAATTTGTAGCCTTGTCTAATTTTAAATATAACTTCTTACTGATTTCAATTTAAAAGGTTCGTAGGAAAGTTAAGGATTTAATGAATACTAACTAGCCTAGGTTTTATTAGGCAATTGTATTGGTATCCTTTAGAACTATCTAAATACTTTACATAAAGAATCGGCTTAGTGTCGGTGTGCGTCTCGTGCCAGTCCAAGCACATTGAAATGAAAAGCACCATACAAGCTTTCACAACAGAATGACTTCGACTTGTATATTCCTATATACAGACGAATAGACGAACATTATGAATTTTTTTATTAATTATAATAAATAATCAAATAAATAATAATCCAAGTTATACTTGCGTTTGCTCTTATATAGCCTCACCAAAATATTAAACGTTCTAATTACCCTTCGCCCTTAATAACTGTATTCCTCGGGGCTTTTAAAGTGGAGTAATAAATTAGCAATAATTGAATTCTCAAATAATCTCACTATTGACATACAAAAGTGCCTTAGTACGGTATATATGTATAGTAAAATTACACGGTGATGCAAGTTTCTCATTTCAATTTACGGTGTACTGAGCCGGCGAGAGGCATAGATTAGTCTCGTGGGATCCTGCGGCCGGGGCCAGGAAATGGACAATTTAACGGCGTCGAGTCAATTAACTGGAACAGGTAGAATTAGTTCTAATACAACCGTTTGCATCATAGAAATTGTAATCGATATCATGGCCTTTCTTTATGTGAGAGGACTTGTCTGCGAAATGGCCCAAGTTTGGCGACCAGACAGCGGGATAGACAGAATACGGGAAATACCGCAATTGAAGTCTCACATCGTTTTCAACTTAGTACAAAGACATTAAATGGCTGCAACTGGCGAAAAATAAAAAAAAATGTTATTTTAAAATAAGATTTCAATAGAATTTCGCCGGAATTGTGCACTATTTCAATTAAGGTTGTTTTTTTCAGCAAAGATGAATCGGTTGGCGCCGTGTCGTCGGCGACGGTGGACACTATTCATCTCTTCTGTTCATTACTGTGAAACGTACCAGTCCTGATGTCCCGTTAAATTAGTTTTTAAAACATTCCCTCGCCTATTTCCAAAGCAATCAGTACTATTGAAGACCGATACGGTAATTGCCCTAGTTGTGATTAATCTCGTCTTTGAAGCTATGATTCTACTTAGTCAAACAACCTAATAATTTTTGTTTATATTAGCAAGATCATATAATACTAGCAGGGGTGCGTAGTTATTTTAGCTCTATAATAAAGTAATTACAAAGAACGAAAGAAAATCATTTTATGTAGGACAAATTACCTTAGATAGTGTAGGTATAGTTTTAACTAAAACTAAAGTAACACAATCTTGTCCTAAAAGGGGCATCAGTCTCATCAGTCATCATAATGCTGGTCTGTTAAAACCAGCATTGATCTTCTGCTGAACCCTTAAGGTATAGTCACGGCAGATATTACATTATTGCAAAGTATGGAAGTATATATAAATATTATATTTATATACACATACATACATAGTAAATACAAGGTATAGGAAATATAATTATTATAAATAAATATATAAGGAGGAGGAACTTGCCGAAATGCTGGGCAGCTTAAATGAATTTTCCCGACGGGTCGGTCTCGGTATGAATTTGGACAAGACGAAAGTCATGTTGAATGAACACGTCATGCCGAGACCGGTTAACGTCGATGGCGTCCCTCTGGAATTTGTGCAGGAATATGTCTACCTTGGACAGAAAATACAGGTAGGCAGACACAACTTCGAGGGGGAAGCCAATAGGAGGATTCAGTTGGGTTGAGCGGCATTCGTCAAGCTTCGTCAAGTATTCTCGTCGACCATTCCACAATGCTTGAAGACAAAAGTCTTCGAGCAGTGCGTCCTCCCCGTCATGACCTACGGGGCCGAGACGTGGACACTGACAACAGGATTGGTCCACAAGTTCCAAGTCACTCAACGGGCTATGGAGCGAGCTATGTTGGGTGTTTCTCTTATGGATAAAATTAGAAATGAGGATATCCGTAAGAGAACCAAAGTAACCGACATAGCTCGCAAAATGGCCGTTGGAGCAGACGAGTCCTGGAGTGGAGACCGCGTCTCGGTAAACGTAGTGTCGGACGCCCTCCAGCCCGATGGACCGACGACCTACGCAAGGTCGCCGGTAGGCGCTGGATGAGAAAGGCAGCGGATAGGTATGAGTGGCGCCGTCTTGGGGAGGCCTACGTCCAGCAGTGGACTGTGAATGGCTGACGACGAAATATATAAGTATTATAAATATGAGCATTGCAAAAATTAAAAATAAATAAAATAAATGATATTACAATTAAATTAAATGCAACTTGTATCATCTTTTTGGTTGCGTTGTGAACACTGGAGTTCTTTTAAAAATATACTTCATTCTATACCCATTAAGAGATTTCAGATTTGTAATGGGTGGCGGAATATTATTCCAGCACCTTGATGCTACGTAACGAAA
Source organism: Dendrolimus punctatus (assembly GCA_012273795.1). Classification (NCBI taxonomy): domain Eukaryota; kingdom Metazoa; phylum Arthropoda; class Insecta; order Lepidoptera; family Lasiocampidae; genus Dendrolimus; species Dendrolimus punctatus. The sequence goes on from CM022536.1 coordinate 9,646,745, forward strand.
GACCCTGCGAAAGCCGGCTGGCTGTAAAGTGGCGTTCTGACGCGAGTTATATCGCATATTTTCTAGAACTGACCATTCTATGGCTTCATACCCACAAGAGCTTCTCATATAAATAGCGTAGGGTTTTGTGTTTAATGACCCCGAAGAGAAATCTCGCCAGATGTAGCTTGCGACGGTGGACCATTTTTGAATGTTTATTAAAATATGGTCATTATTGAATGTTTATTAAAATATGGTCTTACGTGACCTTTCAATGGAATATTTCAGTTTCAAGCATTCTGAACTCGCTGGATGAGCCGCTGAGTTTTAGCTAGAAAGCGTGGGCCAAAAACGACTTTAGCATCGATGACGAGAAATAGTGCAAAAAACGTAGTGGGAAAAGATCACGATCGGGTCTTATTCCTTGTTTCTCAGAAATAAGGAATAAGACTCAAGGAGGAGAAGGAGCTACTTTATCAAAAACGGAATGCTTATTCAATTATCATGTCCGTCCGTCTATGTACCTATGGCACAGCGATTTTTCTCAAAAACTATGTGTATACCAATCAAATTTAGCAGATATATGTGGGTATCTTATATGCTGCTATACAGCGTGAAAGCTACAGGAACAACATACGTACATACAAGTAAAACGAAGTGAAGAAAGTTTCTTTTTATTTACATGCAGGTGACTAAAATGAAATGTGTGTGCAGTTCACACGCAGTAGAAGTAAAACTTCAGAGAATATACTCACAGATAATTATTATTCTTCTCTAACTTTTATTAATATAAATATAATTCATTTAGCTCACATCCGTCAACATATAATAATTCAAAATAAACTTCTCAAGTATCACTTTCAATTGTTCATTGTTTTAGTCTAAAAAATATTACTACGAGTTTTATTTCGGTCCTAATTGGACCGGACCTATATTTATTCACCGGTCTTATTGACTCTCTAATCTGCGCTGCAGAATGTAAAATTCGTATCTCATTCTCTCGCAGGTTTAGTTCTATAGATTTATGTGTTTATCTCTTTTTAATATAGCTTTTTCGTCTAATTGAGTTTAAAATTACGATGATTCTAATGAAGTTTTACTTCAAAAAAAGCAACTAAATACTATCCATCTACCTGAAGGTAAGTAGATGCAGTTGTACCATAGATATCTGAAACACTAAGGGCACTGGTGCGTTGCTTATCTTGCTATCTTTGAATATATTGTTAAAAACCGACTAAGACCGCAAGACCTGCAAGACCTGCATGTTATAAAACGAATTCTTTTATTTACTTCTTGTTTAAACTTTAAAAACATCTATTGTTATCGTACTTATTTTATGGCTGTAATTAGTGTCAAACGAATAAATCCTTGTTTTTATTGCATTGCGTCGAAGCTTGCCAGATGCGCGTGAACGGGGCCACTTTGTCGGTATTACACAGTTTAGTATAAAACAATGCCCGAACGGAGGGCAGTCAGGCGACGACTACTATACGAGTAAGACGTTTGTAGTACTCTCGATTAGCAATATAGTGACGGACTTTGCGTGTGTTGAATTGCATCGAATCGTGCATTGTGAACTGGTTTTATCCAGTTTTATTTGTGTTTGTTTCATACGTGTTTGTACAGTTCTAATAAACTCTATAGTAATTCCAACGGCATTTATTTTAATTCGAGTCCTGTAGCTCGTAACAATATGTTAAATCTACTTTGAAGAGCCTCTTATTCCAATGCTCGGAAAAAACGTATCATACAAACAAGATACTGCATGTTACGTATAAGTATGGATAGTAATATAGTTTTTAACATGCAGTTTGAAGAAAAATATGTATAAAATATGCTTTATTTAGAATGGCAACAAACAGAACCGCAACATCATACAAAGTGTAAAGTTGTGTAAACATACTCCCTCTGTGCAAACGAAAAACTTAGTGAAAGTGCCTGTTTATCAGAGAATATACGGTAAAAAGAATAATGTATGCGATGTAAATAAAGCTAAGCTGTGGAGATGTGCTCCGCGATGAAATTATTTTATTAAATTTGTACTGGCGTACATGTAAATCAGATTGTCAAGATTTTTAGCACAATAAACTGTTCGATTCAATCAGAGTCGGCTGTAAACGTGAATTATGATAATGCGAACCAAAATACTTTTGTTGAATTTCACAAATATCAGGCATAATTATGCTGTGACGAGTCATACTGTCTTCGCTTAAACTCTAGCGTTTCAAATAACGTAGTTTCGAGTCCGGGCTGGGAAATATTTTTTGACCTAATTCGACTGACCCGTATTGTTATAATCACGTCTGTCTTAAGCAAGTTGGGCACTGGGCCTCACGGCCCAGCTGATTTTCACAAATCACCTTGTACTCCTGTATCCGACAATAAAAAAGACGTGTGCGTCTCGGGACAGAAGTGATAACTTAAACTAATCTAAGTTGAACTATTTTATATTAAAATTGTTGAGAAATGCTTAGGTTATTACTTATATTTTATAGACGTGGGTTAGAGTGAGAGACGAGGAGCCTGCCTATCGCAGTAGTATGTGCGAGAGAAAGTAAAGCCAGACAGACTGGCGCCGTAACGCGTCACGCAACGAAGCGGTTTACCCTCTCATAAGTTATCAATTCAAAAATAGCATTTAATTTTTGTGTCTATTTATTTTAAGGTGCCTAAACATTTTTGTAACATCGGAACCCTTATACAACCGTTATGTCCATCCGTTTATCTGTTTCGCTGTCATTCGATAAACAGATAGCCTATATGGTGTTACACATCGGTGTAGGATTTTAAGTATCGTCACATCTATGAAAATCATTACATTCTTTATTGACTTTTTATTAAGATCAATCAACTTGTTTCCTCTAGATCCATATGCTCGGGCACTATGCACCTCGTATAGCCTCGGATAAATGCGGCTATGGTTATAATTATCACGTGCAGTGAATGAAACCACAGCAGTGGGACGTGTACGAGATGTTAATACAATTAAAATATAACAGAATTTGTGTAGCTAAAAGCTATACACATGTCTAATTATAATCGAATGAATTTGAATCTCTGCCGGCGAGTATATGTGTCGTATAGAGGCATGTAACAATAACAATCTGCTGATTGAAGAAAACATGGACATCATGATAACCTATTAATGTGGATTCTAAAACTGACTACCGAAATGATGTTAAAATAAAGAAATCAAATTAATATACAGTTTAAACAGCTCGAAGAAGCATTAAAGTATAGTTGTAGGCCTTTGTGGTTCTAAACATTACTGAACAGCCGAGGCCTCAATTTCGATGCCCAGCAAAGAATCTTTTGTGAAATGGTATTCTATTATGCAATCCAATAATAGAAACGTAATCATATATTCTAAAGCTACTCATAAAATAAATAAGTTATATTGTATGGGGAAAACATTAGAAAGTAAACCATAACAATATACGAGTACGACAATAACAAAGTGATTATAAGGGAGCGAGGGGGTTATGTATTCAAAGGGCATCGAGGCGTCGGAGCTGGTAAGGCATCGCAACGGGACACATATGAATAATTAGAAGGCAACTCAAGCCGGTTCGTCGCCGTTAAAAAGAATTATTTGTGCTAATGTTAGTCTCGACTTTTGGCGGCGAGCTGCGCAATTTGTCACAGTCCCTCACTCGGAGGATGTTTATACAAACGAAATTTTATTGCAATGACATTAATCTTTACAAGAAAAGGCGATGACAGTGACGTGAAGGCGTAATCACAATGTGTTTTGTGTAAATATTCTTTTGACAACTTTAAGGAAATAAAGATTGATAGTAAAGTAAAGCCAAGTGGCTACAAAGATCATCTAAACTAAGCAGACATAAAAAACCTTATGTTTGTGTCTGATGTTGAAATTGAAATAAGGCTATTTTTATTGCTAAGCTGGGAAACAGAAACAACCTTCGCGTATAGACGTAACCATGAAAAATGAACACACAAAATATATACAACTTTAGAAACAAAGTCATGTTCATATTTAATTTTATGTATGGACTATGATTTTGTATACTTGTGTGTTATGAGTTTTAGCCGTTGTTTATTTTTATTTCGGTTTCAATTGGCGCACTGTTTTTAAATTAATTTATTGCTTAAATAACTATGATCAACGAAGCTAATTTTAATCGGATGCTTGACAAAATTAAACGTGGCAAAGTTATGCCCATAAACCTTTAAAAATTTAAAATACGAATTGAAATACGTGTTGTCGTTGGTTACGCCAGTTAGGGAGTTATTAATTCCGCCGGGCGTCAGTAATCCTGTCGGGTGTGCGCGAATGCGCGACATGTCGTTATCATTTTGGACATTAATAAAACTCTATCTGGTATTTCTAACGAGCACACCGCAAACTTTGCCCACTGGGAAATATTCAAATGGCGGACTGAGAGCACAGAGCGCATATTGACGCGGGTAATTATCACGACGCGCGGACACGCCGTCCGTTGTGTCGAGCCAGCATTGGGATATCACCTATGCCCCATTCGCAGTGACTCTCCGCTGACAACGCATAATACGTTCAGCATCCGATTATCTTGAACGTATTATAATTTGTCAGCGGCTATGCGAATTTAAAGTACCAAGTCAGCTTGTTATGTAATCGCGGTCTAGGAAAGCAATGATTAAGTTCACTTCTATAATATTTTCTCTCAATGCAACCTTATTAAACTCTAACTTATGCCATTTATTTGAAAATCTCTTTCGAAAATAGGTTGATTACAATTAGACACTTCGTCCTGAATAATAAAACTCCATTTCTATTCGATAAAGAATTCCAATAAGTCACGTTGGCTTTTAATCCGAGCATATCCGATTAGTTTCGGACGTACTGGGAGTCCTTAAATCCTGGGCCCGGAATTAATAGACTGCTCCGTAAGCCCATAATTACCCGAGTAATGTGCTTAAAAGTTACAAAGTATCATAAAAAGTAAATACATGTCATTTATAAGTACAGCAGTATTTATGAAGACCTCAACAAAAATAATTTGTTATTCTATTTATTGCAATAAAATCCAGATAAAATATGTACCTATACATAATATCCAAGTTTTGGTTGGTTGCATAAAGTCTGTCAGATACATTCTTACATGACATTTTTCTCGTTGATAAAATATAAAAGCATTTACAAAAATATGTTTTTGATATCGCCTCAGAAAATAGAAAATATGTTACAATTATAAATGTGACCTAAATCTCCTATCGAGTAGTAGTAGTATAATAAAACTGTGTAACATGTTATAGTTAGAGTATGTTCGTTCGTTTATTTTATATTCTTTATTTTAACATTAATAAATTCATTGACGTGCAAAAACAAGCAAAAAGAAAGCTAGCATCTTATTTGTTTCGAACATGATTTTGTTTGAGATAATCCAGATTATAGAATAATGTGAAAGATTTATTCCCTGCAGAGTTAAAAAGCAAAGAGAAAAATGAAAAGAACCGAAACACGGATGAAATACACGAAAACAACACCATATTACTTTATTTCACGGGCTTCCGGGTACATTATTTTCGTCGGCCCTAATCGCATCTGAACCCCTGCGTGCTGCACGATATTTACAGTCGTTTATAAGGAATGCTGCTTTTAACGTTTGTCTTTAACATGTAGATATTATTTTATAAGTACGATTAGAAAAGAAGATATTCGTACCTAATTTAAGCAAGGCGACGATATGCCTTAATAAGTTACTAAGATAAAATATGAGTACGCTGAACACTGTATTGTAGGACCAATGGCTGATAGCGCAGAAACCTCCTGGGATCCAATTCTGCTAATTCAAGATTTTGGAATTGCTAAGATATTCAAAGTACGATTCCATTGTGGTAATTCAAAAAATCGTATTCTACTAAATTTATAAATCTATAATATGTTCTCGATATCGTCGTGGAGTAATACTATTATTAGTCAACGACGAAAAAAAATTGTATTTATAAAGACAAAGTGGCCGGAAAAATAAAATACCGAAAACAGGCAATCCTACGATTGAGACGACATTGTCCAGGTATTTTGACATAATGGTAATAGCAGAATTGGGCCCCTGGAGTGTTAACTGTAGATCGGATAATATGTACGGCGTCCTTTTCGCTGGTAAGCTGACAATTGTAAAATCGTCAATAAACGGTAATAAAGAAAGCGGAATTGATTCGAGATATATGGTGAAACCTTGTAGATACTCACTTCCAATAAAACACATTACTTTTGGAATAAAATATACAAAGAAATATGAACTCTATGCATACAATTCACTTTGAAGTTGCTGATATAACTTTGAAGATAAACAGCTGGTATATCAAAATTGTGAAGAAAAAACTTTGTACTTAAATGTATCAAATAGTTCTAAGAGAATTATATTCACTAAAGAGGCTAAAGCCGTATGCCTCATAATAATATAAAATCAAAGTAATGATAAATGTTGTAAAGGAAGCGATCCAAAAACTCCTCGCAAATAATAATAGCTTTTAAAGATAATAAGATGAGAAAAAATGATGCTCACAAATGCTGAGCACTACGAGTGACGAAGAATAATGTACCGCAAGCATTAAGACTTACGTTGAAAATATTTTTCGAGAAACTGTGGTTATGTTAAAAGATAAAAGGATTTAGGTAGATATATACTTAACGACTGGAGGGTATCATAATTCTACGGTAAAATATAAATTACTGCGGTAAAACAAACAGACTGCTAGTAATATTACCACAGACATCGAAGAGGCATAAAAATGTTACGGTACAATATTCAATGTAGACTAGCTACACAATGTAAATCAGAGTTGTGCAGGTCACTAGCACGCTACATATTAAAATTAGTATTTAGATTTGTGTACCTATCTCTCAATAATTTGCACGATAAATTTTGGTATAACTACAAGAATAAACCAGCCGGTTTTTAGGTTCAACAGTAATTAATTTGAGTGAATTATTATTCGAATCATTTTCAATTTTAATAAATTATAATATAATATAAAAAAAAAAAATATATATAATATATAATATATATTATATATATATATAATATATATATATATTTATATATATAATTTATAGACGACCTTATTTTTGTAGGTTATAAAATTCTCAAAAGTTGGGTGCAATAACTTTAACAAATGATAAGACTTTGTACACAGCGAGAAGCTTACAATTACTCCAATGTTTCGGAAGCCGCAGTTAATCAGAGAGAAAACACTGAAGGCATAAGAATTAAAGTACCTATCAAACTTAGAACAGTCTCACAAGAAGAACTCGAAGAACTGAGTGAAAGTAGCTTGTTGTAGGTATTTTTGTTATTAAGGAACTTCTTCCTGATCAAATCCTAAGCACGCACGCACGCAGCGAACAACCACGTCATTAATTTTAAAACGAATACTAACCGCGTCCACTTTATTCTAAGATTTATATTAATTTTAATTTATTTTATATATTTTTATTTCGTGGTACGAAGCTATTTTTTTGGTTCCATGTTATATTTTACAAGATAGAGATTTCTGGTATAAGAGTACTATTACTCACAATAAAATCGATATTTTGTTAGTCATAATTTTTTCTCGCCAAAGCTATATTTAATTAATTTAAAGACGACCTTGTTTTTATATGTATACAATACAATAGCTATCCCTTATGTTGATCGACCCCGTAGAGTCAATCTTCTACACGGACAAAAATATTTTAATGGTCTCCAAGCTACTTTTTCTTATCTGTGAATAGTTTGTGTTGTGCGCGTCATTTGTATTTTTATTACACCTCAGTGATAGGTTGTCAAATATAATACTGATGTAGTAAGCAGTTTTTATAAAAAAAAGTGTGCACGTTATTCATTGGATTTTACAGAAAGCAAGAGAACTAACTACATTCAGCCCCCCTCAAGTTGTTTCCTAATCAGAACTAAACTAACCAAATTATAAACGAAACTGTACTGTTTTAGGTAACATGAAATGTATTTTTTCTAAACATTTGTCACAACAATTAAACAATAAATTATAACACCACACAAAGTCACAAACACACAACTAACAACAAAATTTATACACATACTTCCAGGCACACTACCACCGCATTGCATTACACGCACACTTCACAAACAAACCAAGATATACAAAGAGCCTAAAAACTAATACCCAGGCACAGAAAGGAAAAAACAACACATATGGCACTAGATAGGATAATATATATAAGTATAGACATAAGGCCCACACTGCACATGCAATTCCTCACATCTCACACTCTACATTAGTATAAGTTTAGTATTAAAATTAGAATAAATTAATATAATAACTATCACTAAATTATTAATCCCACACACAAGAACCAAAATAACTAATAGTGTGTTAAATTGTAAAAAATAAATGTAGAAATTAAGTTGTAAAAAAGGGGACAAAAAAAAACAATTGTCTATTCACATATAATAAGTACACATTTATTAGTTAGAAAAATCTAAAATATCCTAAACTTTCTTGATTATTAAAATATTTTAAAGAATATTATAATATACTCGTATTTATATCTTACCAAAACAGTAAGAAATAAATTCAAAATATACGTATTAAGGCAGCAAAAGTTTGTCCATAGTATAACGCATAAGTTGGAAATTAAATTATAACAGTGTTCGGCGAGTTCGGCAACAAAATCATAACGTAATTTGTCAAATGTCACGAGAAAAGCTTGCATATTATATGTATTGCGAAGCGATTTATACATGAAAAAGTATAATTTTCGTTTATAAACTTCGTACAATAATTTAAATACATATATTATTTGTATAATAATAGAAGTTCGGATATTTTATACACGAACAATTTATACTAGATTCATATCATTATGTTGTCTTGTCTTAGCTTGTGTATTACATACAGTGTTGACGCCCGTTATCGAAAGCATGTTTACGTTATACATTTATAAGTAAGTACATAAAAACATTCTGGATTGTACATATCCAGCAAACCCAAATCCAAGCAATCCGTTCTACTTCAAGCTATTTCAACAAATTGTCAAAAAATACATTCAATTCAATATTTTCTATGCTAAACATTTAAAAAGTATTTTTTGAATAAACATAATGTAATAATAGATAATCATATTCTTTGTATATAAATTATATTTAATGTATTTTAGAATTTACTGGTCTTGTAATAAATCCAGTGATCAAACCAACCAAGTAAATCAAAGTCCATGAACGCAGATAAAAAATCATTTATTACCTGGTAATTTTAAAAAGCGGTGTTGGAGACAAATCAATGGCCTTTTAGGAGATAAAGATAGTAAAAAAATCAATAATAAAACATCCAAACGAAGTCACAAAGTCTGATATTGTAAAAATATACTATATATAGTTCAGAATGCAATAATATTAAAACATTTTCATATATAATATGTTTATTAATTTATAATATCAACATTATCTTTGAGTACTATAAAAATTGCGTAAATCTCTTCTACGTTGTCTATGTATGCATGTTAAAAGCTTTAAAAGGTGTATAATATTTAGTCATAAACATAACTTTTAAATATTCATATAAAATTTAAATACAAATAGCATCCTTATGTAGATCTAGAAGGCAGTGTGATACAACATTGATTAAGGGTACTTTGTTTCGCGATTGTCCTGTATGCATAATTAATCATTTTCCATTTTAACTTTGTGATTTTGATACCCATTGAAACAAGGTGCTGTCATTAAGTATTAAGTCACTATTGTACAGAAAAAATGCACAAGGGCGGTCTGTGGAGTGAGACCCTTGATATCCTGCAGACCACTTTTCACAAAGTTAATACATTGATGTTTAATAAATATTCTGATAGCATTAGTTCTAGAGTAAAATTTAGATATCTCACTAGACTCGTAACACGTAACTGCAATATTGCATTAAGTCAAAGAAGCTGTCAAGTGATGATCACACAAGTCTTTAATTCAATACCTATATCTATAAGAGAATTGCAATAAAAAAATATATACATGGCTAGTAGAAAAGTGTTTTTATGACTAAATGATCACATTTTGCTTTTGATGTCTGGTTTATATACTTTATTCTCATGACATTGTTTTTTTTGTATATTTATTAGTATTTATAATATGTAATACCTATATAGTCTGCATAGCGAGCGTTTAATCAATTATTTTGTCAAAACCACAAAATTTAAACATTAAGATAATACTATTTAATGCTATATGAAAGTAAAATATTAAAGAATATTCTCTGATATCGAATATTGAGTTGCTTTCATTGAATTAATACTGCTATTGGTGCAAGTTATTGAACAAAATATTTTGCTTAGTTAAATAAAACTAAATACGAATACACTAAGTACAAGTAGTATAAGAAGATGGTAAGCAGAGGTATATCATAAGTAGTATTACGGTTGTACCTAAACTCAAAATGCTGCATAATAATGCAAGATGCCAAGAAAATTTCTCGTTTACTCAAAATATATTGTGTCGTTATGTTTTGTTACAGAATAACACTTTTGATGTCATCTGAAGTGGCTTTTTCTGTTCTTTTGGCCAAATGGTTATATCAGTAATAATGATAAAATATTTCTGCAAAAACTGCTGTAAACAGCTAAATAAAATTACGACATTTTTTAAAACTCCAAAAACATTTAATTGGTCACGAGTGCGTATTTTCAAAATTTTTATGCTCGTTAAGTGAGTATGGTCATAAATGGAGGCTTTACAAAGCGTTCTGTTTTTGTAGGCTGTGAAATGCTTGTAAAACCCGTATCTATTCTCCCATGAGATATATAAGCACCTTGATCTTACTTGAACATTTACGTTAAAAGCACAATATCAAGGATTGTATTTCAATTTACGGCTCTGTAGCTATTTTCAAATAATCATAACTGTTCTCATGTCGGTTCTCTCCATTTTTCTGTATTTATGATAATTAGTAGAGATCTAAAAACTGGCCGCCATACTTTTAACTGATAGGTGAAATGTTATTCCGTGTACACAATGTATATACGTGGTGTATAAGTAGGTAGTAAAAATATCATATCCCACCAATTTTGGAACTTTGAGGAACAAAATTAATAAAAACATTTTCAATAAGAACTAACTTGAACAAGATTCGGTTGAGTGGTTTTTGTAATATGAGCATTTTCAAATAGGGTATTTTCTGAGAAGTATGTGTTACTAAAGCCAAATGATAAATACAGCGATGTCCTGTACTTCTGCCAAAACTTTTATTGAGAGTGAGATGACTGTCACTTGGCTTATTTTTTATTATAAACACGTTTCGATGTTACTATAAGCAACGTAAATAAGAACTCTAATCTTAATATTACAGTAAAGAGAACTTTTAACAAAAACATATTTTGTTAAAATACAAACATCTTATCAAAATTAAAATCTTAGAGAAGTTAATTAAGATTAAGTCAAAAAGTTAATTTTGATATTTTCTAATGCAAGGTCAAACACGAAAATTAATTTAAGTTTTGGTATAATATTTTCAAATTAGACATTTAAGAAAATGATAGTCACAAAACGGACACCGGAGAAGCAGTCTGTTATTCTCGGGAATACTTGACCATCAACTTAAGCAATAAAGTCAAAGGGCAGATTCCTACATAAATAAGTAAAGGAGAAGTGGGTGTATAAAGGGGAGCGCTTTGTTGGACACTCATCGTTTAAGTCACGGAGAATTAGCGAGACAATCATTCAAAGCGCGCTATGGGAGGGTTGAAGCAGCTCTGTAGAATAGAGGACACCACTACAGACAAGTGACTCTTCAGATAAAGTTGACCCAAATGTGAACTGACCGACACGCATGAATCTAATAGCGTAATGGAATCTGGACGCAATCAGCAAAACAATCTCGACATATGCTTATTACAGGAAACCATTAATCCCGTTCAAACAATCAAGCAATTAGTTGTATTATATATTCATTATGCAGTAAATAGAGAATTAGAGATAATTTGTTTATAATAATAATACATTATTTTAATAGTAAGAGAAAACAAGCGACTGATAAAGTATGAAAATTCTGCACGAAAGTCCGCTTCAGCTACCAAAAACTAGAGAAGCCTATTACTTAGATCCGGTGTCTTCAAGTAAGATGCAAGATTCTAAGTGCCCAATATGTATTTTTGTGAATGTATGTTCATGTGTGTGTGTGTATTTTTTTTATTGCAAGATTTCAGCAGACAGGCAGACGGCCCTCTTGATGGCATGCGGTTACTATCGCCTATGGACATTTGCAATACCATAGGTGCTGTAAATGCTGAAATCTCTTTGAAAAGTTGTCTAAAATAGGTTCCGAAACGGCTCAATCACTTTAATAAAAGTTTTAGGAATTTTATCATATACTGTTGTATATATTTCATTTCGATATCTAGCATGATTCAAAAGATATGAATATAAAGCCATAAAGTCCTGTGCGAACGAAGAGAACAACATGGTTAGTGCCGAATATATTTATGGAAATAAAAAAATTGTTATAAATACAGTACCTAATTGTTAAGATTTTGCAATGTAAAAGAATTTAAAATTATAAAGTACCTAATTACAATGTTGCTTCAAACTTTAAACGGGTTCGAATTTAAGCATACGAGCATTCAAGTGTAATTTATCAAGCGTTGCAGGGAGCTTCCTTAATTTATGTCGTTGTTAACCACGTTGAGTTTGGTTTATCATCCTTAAAAGGCAGAGTGGTGCACGACTCGTCTGAATTTAATTTATAATTGCACAAGTTAAAGACGAATCTGGTAGCGAAAGGCGTCCGCAATTAAAGCGCGTTATTAATGTGTCGGCTGCAGAATTAATTAGCGCGGCGAACGTCCGATAGTGCACGCTGCGCTCTGATTTATTACCCATCTTCGCAGGCACTTCCAGATCACAGGATAAAGTTATCTTTCGCAAATTGGGTCAGATATATCGAAGCAACACAAACTTCTCGAAAACTATGAGGCGCTCATCAACTCTTCCTCTAACACGTTATGTTAATTACCCCAAGTAGTTTGATTCAACAAAACATTAATATGTATATACTAGGATATGCCCGGGACTTCGTCAACGCGTGACTTGAAGTTCCCACGGGATTTCCGGGACACAAAGTATTAGTGGACACAGTACCGTAAAAGTACCCATAGCCATCGTTTTAGTGAAAACTGTGTCGGAAAAAGCTCATTTTTATGCACCCGAACCGCTTTAGGGAAAATTCCCTCTGGATTCCCGGGATAAAAAAACCACACATTTTATTACATAAAATATGCTATCGATCAGTGAAAAAATTACATTGGAATTCAATTTTTTCAGTCTGTTCATTTTAAAAGTATTCGCAGAAAAATTGCCGCTCGATTCTCAGGATAAAAAGTGATGCAGATTTTAGGTTCAAAAATTTCTTGTCAAGGAGTAAAAACTAAATCGAAATCAGGCCAGTAGTTTTACGTGAAACCCGTACAAACATAAACAGACGAGAAAAAAACCCATCGTGTTCTTCAACGTTTGTATAATGAATGCATTAGGTGTTTTACTTAAATCTTTACTCTTTAATCTTTTCTTGTTACTAAGTACAATAACAAAGAAACTAAGCTACTTATATATAGTCTACACAACTGCGCAGCGAAACATAGAGGCGAGACGCAGCCAACCTGATTTGAAGTAATACAATGAATAAGACGTTGTTTATGACGACGTAGATATTTGTAGTATAGTGAATTGAAAAAGTCAATTACAGTGCCATTTATTTTGATAATCCATTTAGTCCACGGATACGACATTAGTTTCGGGAGAAAAAGTATAAGTGTTAACTCGAATTACAAACTAGTGTTATGTCGAATTTTATTCATGTACGCCTAGTAGTCACCAAAAAAAATGTGATTGCAGCACTATCTTTTTTCGTTATTTTACTCTATCCCACAGAAAGGACGTCGTTTATCGGGATAAAAAGTATCCTTAGTTATGACGCGGGATATAGGCTAGCTCTGTATCAAGTTTCATTTAAACCTGTTGAGTATTTTCACGTGATGATTTAACTGACACACAGACAAAAAGTCTGAAAATTGCATTTTCGGAATCTCCTGGTCCAATTGTTATATTTTTCATTGATATTTTTCACATTTTTAAACGCAATCTACAAACTCGAACCACTTACGGATTTATTATAGTATAGAGTCCAATAGTCTTTTTAAATAGCTTGTTTGTATAGAACACGGTATTTTTAGAATTTTATTATAGATTAACATTAAATACCAAAGGATATGCAGAAATGGATTATGTGTCTCGGTAGCATCTCTATCCAGTTTTATCTATATTCTAAAAGATTGTAATTTTTCCTCTTCCTGGGATAAAACCTATCCTATATTTATCTCCGTTATTGAAAGCACACATATGTATACAATATTTCATGGCGATCATAACATTTAAAAATATTAAATTTTCTGAAACAAAAAGTACGTTAACTCGATGTTAGATGGCTCATTTAATTTTCTGTCTTTAAATTTGGGTGAATCAACCAGTGATGGTCATTGAGATAAACTACAAATCTTGAATCCTATTGAATACCATCGTGTCCTTTCAGTTATGTGCCTTTCAACCAAACCAAACAAACAATATACAATTTTATATCAACATTATATATTCCTGATTTCCAGAAAAATTATTTATTTTTATAATTACATCCAATCACATCAAGGTCGTGAAGTAGAAACAACCAAACAAATGATTTTTCTCGTTTCTACTAGTATGTTTGTGAAACTGTAAAGCTGATTGAAAAATGCTTTATCCAATTTAAACCTATCTTAATATATTTTTATTTATTTTTGTGAATTGAATCGTAAACCTAACCCGGGGCACTTTATTCCTTGTCATAAAAGTTTTAAGACATTCGTGTCTTACGTGGCCACTGTCGTAGAGCATTTGTTTTCAAAGAGACCTTCAGTAACTATTTGTTGAGAATAATTTGTTATTGTTTCGTTAAGCATTTACAAAAATTTAAAACCATTTTGAAAATAAACCTGGATTAGAAATCTTTTTCTCATTTATTTTTATGAAAACAATACCTACAAAGGTAAATGCCGTAATTCTGAAAGGCTTTAATTATGTAACTTATTTCAGACGCAATGAGAAAAGTTTTTGTGTACATTACATTAGTGTTTTCAATGTGGTGTTATAATGTAAGATTCGAGTCCGTATACCGAGGAAATTAACCTAATTTTAAGAATATAAAACTTCCAATATCCTTTTAGAGTATAACGCACTATTATTATATAGACTTTGAGTTTTTAAGGATACCTTGTCTACATTAGCTAGTTCAGGTCAGGTTCTAGTCTCCCTTAGAAAAGCAACAGCGCATTCATAGCAGCACATTTGATGTTGCAGATGTCTATAGGCGATGGTAACCGCTTTCCATCAGGTGGGCCCGTCTGCCTGTCTGTTGAACTTATTCAATAAAAAAAATAGTACGCACGATCAAATTATACGTATGAGCGTGAGTAAAAAACAATATAGGACGATAAAAAATATTTAATAAAACACAAGCTATGCTATTGTTTTGAACAAAGGAAAATAGTTAAGGACTTTATTTACTATGTTATATATAGGCAATTCTTTTCGTGCAATTTAATTTTAGTTGGAAGCTTTTAAAGGTAGCTCGTAAAATTAATTTATAGGTAGGGCCCGAGTGAGGCCGGGGTAATAATGGACGGTCAACCTTCCAGTAACAGTACAGATTTATAATTCCGTGGCTTAGAAACTTTACTTTTTGGTCTCCGTATTTTGGGCGAAATCAGAGGAAGTCGGATTTAATTATGAATTTTTCATGTTACACGACTCGCTTTACAAAAATATACGACGGCTAAGGCTTTGAACATTAACATTTGTACGAATTTGTACATTGCCAGAAAAGGGTTTTAATTTATTTTTAGCTCTCTTTGAATTTTCGAATTAACATACGAATGAAGAATCAGATGTTTATATTGGACTGTTACAGTGAAGTGTGAAGATATAAATGCATTTACGACACTGGACACACACGAATATTTGTGGTTTCGATGCTTAAAGGTAAAAAGGAACCCCTTATATTTTAAGCTATAATACTGTAAAGGAAATTACTAGCAGTTACGATGCAGTGCTTTACTGTGTTGTTTCTATAGTTTTACCTTAATTAATGTCCGCTAGATTTCACTAGTATTGATTTATAGTATTATCACGTACGTAGGCTTTTTATTTGATATATTTTTAAACTAATTTTTAATTGATTTAATATAACAACTGTTTGTTAATAAAATGTCAGTTAGAAAAGGATGACCTTTGGTATTATGTAAGGTGGACTTTTAGAGAGGTAAGTATTTTTACTGGGCCATTCATCATGAGTGGTGTAGTACTGGTAGCTTAGTGATAACACATTGGCATCTTATAACAATGGCGTGGGTTCAAATCCTGGTTAGAAATTGTTGAAACTGACCTAATGTGCATATTGTTTTAGTTTTTACGTGCTGACGTTAAAAGAAAACATTTTGACAAAATCTACACATTGAAATTGGCGATGTATGAAACTCACTCATCTGCTTTTGACAATCGTTTCAGGTATACATACCACCCTCCACCTTAAAATGATAGACTCGAACCAGTGTTATCAATTGATAATGGGCTGATATTATAATATTATATACCAGGCGATTATAATTTTTAGTAGGTATTCATTTCATCCACGATATTATATTTTTCTTCCTTCATGCCTACTGACAATTCATTACTTATATGACAAGACTTGCGTGCAGAATACAACCTTGAATTATATATAAAGTAATAATAACATTCTTACAGATGTATTAATTAATCACATACACATATGTACTTTGAAAACATGTGTGTGACGTAATAAGAAAACCACCACCGAACAACATCCCACATTTCACTGCTATAATATGTAATGGCGTTCGTGATAAATTACATATATGAGGGAATAAGTTTTAGTGGTCATGATTTCATACAAATGTTATAAATGTAAGTACTTAATGAAACACTACTGAAATACTTACTAATTGACATCGGTATTACTCTGTAAAATTATTAATTAACACTATCACTATTTAGAGTTCAATGTCATTTTTGCAAAAAAATAAACTCTTGTAGAATAACCATGTTTGCTTTTCAGTACCTATACAATGCGTGTGGTAAATAACATTAGTCAAATTTTAGGTCTATCTTCTATCTATCTATATTGTAATAAATCTGTAAATGGTTGGAATTTGTACAATGCGTTTCAAAATGTAAAAAAAAATCAGGGGCATAATTCGGACCAGGAGATTCCGAAAATGCAATATTTAGATATTTTGTAGTTTTTATCGATGGCTTCATTATATTCAACAACTAAGAAAATGCCCGCGATTTCGTCCACGTTTGACTAGAAGTTCCCGCGGGATATCCGGGACACAAAGTATTGCAACATTTTAAAAGAGATTGTAAGCTATCGTTTTAGTGACAACTGTTTCGGAGTAAGCTAATTTTTTAACTTCATACCGCTCCTAGAAGAATTCCCGCGGGATTCCCATAGTAAAAAGTAGTACAGATCTTTATCTGGGTCAGACAAGGCATATTTAGATTTTTGTATTATTATAGACAGAAGTTAACAACCAACATACTGTCTAAAAAGTACATTAAGTCGATCCAAAAATCCTTTGAAACTGTTTTAAGAATTAGGTTGAAGCTTTTGGTTAATCAAACAAATCCTACAAAAGTGGATCTCAGAAGCTTTCGTTGATTTAAATCCTACTAAAAAAGAAAGATGTTTTTGTTTAGGAATGGAAACTGGGCCGGTATATGAAATAACAATCTTTAAGCTAGGTATGTCCGCGACTTCATCCACATTCGACTTGAAATTCTCACGGGATTTCCGGGACACAAAGTACCACAGTATTTGAAAAATAATGTGAGCTATCGTTTTAGTGAAAAGTGTGTCAAAATAAGTTAATTTTTATGTACCCGAATAACTACAAACCGCTCTCTGCCGAGTCCCGAGATAAAAAATATCACAAATTGTATAACATAAAATTTGCTATCCATTAGTTGAAAAATCATATTGGAATTTGTTTTATTAATATGGCTATTTTAAATCATTCCCAGAAAATTTCCTACGGTACTACTATCAGGATAAAAAGTAACGCAGAGTTTAAGTCTATTAAGTTTCTGTCGATCAGCGAAAACCGCATCAAAATTGTCAGTAGTTTTTACGTGAACCCCAAACAAATGCACTGTGTTCTTCTGTTCTGTTCTTATATTGTCTATTCCAGTTGTTTTTTCAAATATCTTCTATGAACAGACACGGCATGTGTAGAATTTTATAATTTTAATAGATTATTATAAATTTGCTCGTCATGCAGTTCTATATTATAGTATATAGTGTCCAGACTGTCTGAATAGGTATCAGAGGTTGAATTAGTTATGATTTACTGTTCATAATAATATTTGTCTAAATATTTAGTTCCTACTTTATGATGTTCTTCTTAGATATAACACAAAATTTCATCATTCAAGGTTTAGGTATAGAAACTGAAGAATTTTATATTTTTTTTTTTTTTTTTTTTTTTTTTTTTTTTTTTCATTTCAATGTTTAGGTACTTTAGAAACTGAAGATGAACATTTACTATAAAATAATGTTTTTTTTTCATAAGAAATACGAAAGATTCCCACGAGATAAAGAACTGAAATTTTCGCGAGCGAAGCGAAAGGTCTTGTGATATTATATATTTAACAGACTTAATAAAGTATGATGCTTTCATAGTGTAGTGCTCTAAGTCTTTACCTGCCTAGTTTACTGGAACATAGAAATCCCAGGTTCAGTTTCTGCCAAAATAAATTTGATAAACGTGATTTATGTTATTTTCATAGGTCTGGGCTTCTGGAATCACCTCCAGAGTTCTTTGTACATTATATTATACAAGTGATATTAGCTTAGCTATGAATATCTTAGAAGCGTTTTCGTCCGTCGACATATTTCTTCCTAAAACGAAATAATTGACCAAATATTCTATAATATAAAAAGTAATTCAAACAGGGCGAATTAAGTAAATTGATGTTCGAGGATCAACCGCTTAGCTCTAAATGTAGGGAGTCAATTGGGTTGTGAAGTTAATCTTCATTCTTTAGCTTAATGATCCCGGTGTAATGTTCCCGCTGGATCTGTTTCGCCCTAGACACAGGCACTTACTTACAGAACTCCAGCTAAATTGTTCGATTTACTGTTACTCAACAAGACGGATATTAAGAGCACAGTAACAGACGCATCTGTTGTTAAACTCATCATTATTTGAACAATAAGCCTTTCAAAGTCCAAGTATCCATTGAAATAGCAGAAAATTGTCACGACCTTCAAGAGCTTTCTCTGTTATTATCAAGACAAAAAAAATTTCGCCTTTTATCCTCATTCACTAGAGAATAATGGTAATACAAATTTATTAAAGGTTGTTCTATTCTAAGACAGAACTGCTTTTATTGGATTGCTTTTATTTACATTACTATAGTGGTCACGTTAGCGTGAAAAACGACTACCAACATATTAACACAACTAACTCAACGAGTACAAGTTACATTTCCACGAAACCACATAGATAAACGTTTCTGGAATTGTTCCCTTGATTAATTACTACAGATAAAAGCCAAGGAGTGTTCCGTTTGAAGCAAATTACGACTTTGAATTAATCATCACTAGACTAACTGTTACTTAGTTGATCTAACAAATCTAGAGCTATTCGTTCGCAAAAAGGTTTTGAATATTTTTGGCTTCATTGAAAACACATCAAACGTAAACAAAAGTAGCTATGCTGATAATTTAACTCTATAGAATCCACTAAAAAATGTTTACTGCTTGTACAACATAGTAGAATTCTATTCAAATTACGTGAGCCAGTATTTCAAGTTGGGACGTATACAAAGCGAATATTTCAGTTAAAATGGTCCGGTTGTAGAAGCAGATAAAATTCCAATTTGTCACAAATAGCGTTGTAAAGGCCCTGCTTCAGTTATGATTATTAAGCGTGTATACTATTTAATGTTTTTTTTCATTTAACATATTCTGAGTAACCTCGGAGCAAGTCAGCTGTTATAAGGCTATCACAGAGATGAAAACAGCACATTTCGTCACTGAAACGATTTTCCCTGCTGTCAAAAATTTCGAAAAATATATAGCCACTGTTAAATCGCGGCATAATTTGTAATAAAAAAATATCCACCATTTTGTAAACTCTATTTTATACTTTATTTCCAGTAAATTTACTGAAAATTAATATTTTCACTTTTACAACCGCACCGCTCGGCAGCGACCAGCGACGAGATATTCACTCCCATTTCCTTGAGCTCCCCCGTTCAACTACGCAACGGTTACTAGAAAATTTATTCCGCGTACTACAATGATCTGGAGGGAAGTTCCTGTCGCGGTTTTCCCTTTGCACTGTGACATAGGGTTCTTTAGAAGGCGTGTTATAAAATTTCTTAGAGGACGGCAACGCGTTGGCGACACCCCTGATGTTGCAAGCGTCCATAGGCAACGGTAACCACTTTCCATCAGGTGGGCCGTCTGCCTGTTTGCCTGCTTCGGATCAAATCAAATAATTTACATAAATTGGAGTTAAATAATTATTTTCATCAGTGAAAAAATACTGGCTGGTAGAATGATACAGAAAAAATAGTCGACGTTTCATATGCGACGTACGTGATGACGTTTTATCATATTTAGTTACAAGGCCTATTTCGGCACTCTAATTATTGGCACAGTCGCTAGTTTGTACGCCAAACCATCTCGTGCCTAAGTATGTCAGTTTCACCTCTCGTATCTCAATCTACTATAACGTTTAACCAACTTGAGAAACAGAAACAAGCAGTTTAAAAATGAAATCGGGTTGTCTCGGCGACACCTAAAAGTGACGTTTGGAAGTGTTAATGCGTAAGAATGCTATGGCAGTTGCCAACGCCCAAGGTTTGGAGTGAGTCATGCCAAATGGACTAGGCCTTACACTCAGGGCGGATTTAGAAAATTGCCGCCTGTAGACTATTCAAATTTTGCCATTTTGCCCTACTGACCCCTACACCTACCTAGACCTACGCCCCTAGTTCACAATCATAATAATTAGGTTTTCTCTCAAATAACTGTAACTTTATGATTTGTGCACCATCGTTAACCTGTTTTACCGTAATTAGTAGATTCTGAAGCATGGGATCGATAGGTTTTTCTGTCGTAGCCAAAAGTACTCAAATTGTAGGAAAAAATATTGATTGATGGAACATATTACATGTTGTATTGTTTGTGTGGGCTAATAAAAATTATCTTATTAAGACTTAAAATTTAAGTAAGACATAATTTCTGTAAGACATAAAAAAAATTAGCCCCAAATTTGCTGTCCCTCTAAAACCTGCCGCCCTAAGTTGCAGCGTACTCAGCCTATTGGTTAATCCGCGACTGTTTCTCTCTCTTGTCTTTCACCATATCCCAATTACTTGGGGTCGGTACAATATGTCTTTTCTTCCACACTCCCTACTCTGACATACATCTTTTGTCACACCACATCATATCGTCCTTTACACAATCCACCCATCTTTTTATTGGTCTACCTCTAAATTTGTACACATCTATCCTATAGTTTAACATTACTTTTGTCCGCCACTGTTTTTTCATATCCTATTATTAATTATTTATAATGCAGTACTCTGTCTTCTATCTGTCTGTTCGTTTCACGTAAAACTACTGGACCGATTTGGCTGAAACTCAGTATATATATATTTTCGATACCGAGGATGAACATAGGATACTTTTTATCCCGAAAAATGGGATAGTTTCCGGGATAAAATGATATTTGTCTGTTTGTTTGTTATGCTTTTATGGAAAAACTACTGGACCGATTTGGCTGAAATTTGGAACGTATGTCAATTAAATACTGAGGATGGACAAGGGATAATTTTCATTTGACCTTTTTGGTAATTTTGGCCTATTTGGTCATTTTGGCCTATTTGGTCATTTTGGCCTCTTTGGTCATTTTGACCATTTTGATTATTTTGGCCTTTTTGATCGTTTTTGCCTATTCCGTCATTTTAGCCATGTCGGTTACTGTGGTCTTTTGGTCATTTAGACCATTTTGGCCTTTTTGGTCAAGTTTTGTAATTTATTTTGTTGACAGATAGACGGGGGATAGTATATATAATTAGCGATATAAAATGAAGTGAATCTTCCGCGGGCAAATAATAATATGTAATATAAATGTACATTCTTTAACAAGACCACTAAGTCTTTGTCGCGTAACTATATTAAATAAAAAGTCAAAAAGTCTTGATTGCGTTTATTCCTAACATTTTTTCCGGAATATTTATTTTAGTCTAAGGGTTATAATGGTTTCCCTCGTAGGTATAAACTTATGATTCATAATTGCTACAATTTTTCAACTTTTTGTGACGAAAGAATACTAACTACTATGTCACAATTATTGTCTCGGAATGGATATGGATGATATATTAACAGAACTTTGGAATATATATTCCGATATATAATGCTATAGCGGAATAACAAAAGAAATATAAATGGCTGCCATAAATGAAACCGAGGATAGAAAAAATATTTTCAATGTAGACACATATCACCGGTTCCGATATCTTACTAATAGTCCATTGGCTTTACTATCCGGTTACAATTTGACTTAAGATATGAGTAATGTCAAATTTCTGCCAATAGTAAGGCAAGTAAATGAAGAGTAAGATATTGGAGTTGGGCAATAGTCGAATGGAGCATCGTTAATCAGATTTTTTAAAAATAACGATAATCCTTGATAACTTTTTTATGTTATGTATATGGGGAAATGTTAGCTCCTAAAATCGTATAAATTATGTCGATTTTTTATTTTAAAATTAACTTATTTTTATAAAGAACGAACAAGATTGCGGAGGTTTCACTGAATGAATAATATTAAACATATATGGATTTTTAAATCAATTTAAATATTGCTGTGTAGATGCCTAAACCATTTATCCTAGTTAGCAATCTCTGTGACCTAAACATAGGCATGAGTTAGATCTGGGCAAACCACGGACATGTCCCAGCATAATATACCGCGAAAAAAGGTTTGTCCTACGACTGAGTTTATAAAACAATCACGTATTTCTGAAGCACGCACTTTCGTTAATCAAAACTATATAAATTGCTGCTATCATAATTCAAAGATTTTTCTTCTTATCAGCTACGTCCGCGACTTCGTTTGCGTGGGACTCCTTGGACCTCAGAAGATATACGAAAACATTTTTATGCAGAAATGAAACGTACACAAAATTAAGGAAATTCGGTTGTAATCGGTTGTGCCTTTTTGGAATATTCGTGACCGAACTTTCAGAAAGATAGAATTTCTAAACAGTGTAATTTATGGTTGGGTATTTTATCGACAATTACATACATAGATTAATTTTCAAATTTACTTGATTCGCCGTCAACTCGTTGTTCACTGTTGGACGTAGATCGCAAGTTGCGTCGCACACAGCAGTGATTAGTTTTCCTCACCCAAACCCGAGAGCACTGGCGCATATTTAATTCCAGCGGACCGTAGGGCGTCATATGTTACTTTTGCAGAGACGTCTACTTTAGAACTTGTTTGCTTCATCAGCCATTGCCTTCATTTGTCGTGGGACAAATGTGACCGGCTCACTGCCATTAGAGCGTACTAATAACGGAGCTTCTTTAACCAGCTTAGTAGTTATAATTTATTCCCAGTTATTTACTTAAGCTTCAACTTTGGAATACATGTTTCTTCTATAAATATAAGAATATAATATATTTTTCTGTTATCCAAAGATCGTATTCCGCAATCCCTTACTCACGTTTCAGAAAAAGCGAGACTGGATATTTGTTATTACTTTGTGAGGATAATGTGGCTTTCAAGGTTCATTTCATATTACACAAAATAAACTCAAAACAGTGCTGAATTTTGTAGCGTGCGAGATATTGTTTATTCCTTTGTCCAAATTCAACTATGTTTATTACACATACAAAAAACTATTAATATCTGTTTTGTATAAGTTGAAGAATGCTTTTTATGCATTTGGAAGATAACATCTTCTCGCCTACTGACTGAAATAAAAAAGTAAATAAGATGATTAGTAATAAAAAATATTGTATTTATGACGGTAACCGCTACTTTACAGATTTTTTATGCATTAACTAACGTTATATTGTAACGACACATTAAATACAAAGTTCATTCATATAATCCAGTAGCTTTTGATAAAATAACTTCGACATACACAGATAAACAGAACATCTTATTTCGTTTTCTTCTCATATGGCCCTGAGGCTCTTATTATATTCATTTGACTGTCAATTACCCTCTTAATAATTTTAGAATCCTGTACAAGAAAAACGAGAAATCCGATTCATATGTTATGTATGCTCAATATTGTACTGATTTTTCATTACTAGTGTAACCAAATACAGTTCTTCGACATTCAAAGAAAGTAATTATATATCTTCTCCGCACGTAAGCGATTTTTGTCTGTTTGACCGGACAAAGGAAAGCCTAAATTATACATTTGTTTTATGTAAATTTGAACATTTTTTAATGAAATATTCTCACCGAACCCGAAATCATACTTGACATCGTCGTTGATGTTTATTTGTAAACATAATAAACATTGAAAGTTTAATTTAGTAGGCTGTAGAGTGCTGTTAAGTATTTGTAGGTACCCACGTCTCTGCAACATTTCTATCGGACAAATAGTAGTTATAACTGGTGTAAAATGAGGTCTTGCTCTCTCTCTCTCTCCTCTCTCATCAATTATACTCTAGAGACTCTGCAGTTGTAAGTAAAAAAGTTTTCTGTTAGTTAGATTTTTTTGTAAAATATGTGTGCTCTTTCTAAGTTAAAACCTAGTTGTATGTTGAAGTTGTAATAATCTTACGATTATATTTTATTGATTTTCGTTCTTTTTATTTCTCAGTCTGCTTCAACCTTCTTTATTACAAGCTAGTGGTTACTCTTCTTCATGAGACATAACCGATACTTTTGTTTATTTTGTGCGAAGTATTCCCCCTCTTGCATTTACATCTCTCTGCTTTTAACTTTAATCTATGTTGTAATAAAGTGTCGTGTCGCTACAGTTGGTATACCTTTTTTATTTTTTTATAAGCGTTCGCCTCTCTTTCGTTATATTCGATACTTCTTCATTGACATTCTTTTGTTCTAGTTACGTAAAAGTAAACGACTGCTCGTCACATTTCTAGAGAGTAACCAGTTCATGGCATCAGATACCATGCCATGAAACACGGACCTCGAAATTGTGAAACGAACTGATGCTGCTTTATGAGGTCTGAGCAAAGAACAGGGCAATTACGGCCTGATATAGTGTATTCATTAGTCGGTAAAGTTTGATTACTAATATTCAGGCTTACATAAATTGCTGAGCTTTATTTGTCTTTAATGTTATAATAATATTATAAACTGCAAGGCATTTCAGTAATAATGCTATCACGGAAGCGAAGGAAGTTTAATAAGGCCAAAGGTGAGGCTCAGAACATTGAAGCGATCGAGGCAAAATCTATAATATTATAAAATTCTAAGCATGCCGTGCCTGAACATTGGTACTATTAAAAAATTAAAACAAATGGAAAAGTCTATATAAATAATGGAGAACACGATGCATTTTTTAAATATTTCTTGTCTGTTGTTGTTTTATGTGTTTGTTCGAGATACACGTAAAAATTACTGGGCCGATATCGATCCGGTTGTCACTGGTCGACAGCAAATTCTTAGACTTAAACTCTAAGCTACTTTTAATTTAGTAACGAGTAATTTTGCGGGAATTATTTAAAATAGCCAGATTAAAAAGAACGAATTGCATTGTGATTTTTTTACTGATCGATGGCAAATTAAATGCAATAAAATGCGTGATAATTTTCATCCCGGGAATCCCGCAGGAACTTTACAGGGAGCGGTTTCAATGAAATTAGCTTATTCCAACACAGATTCCACTAAAATGATTGCTTACATTATTAAATGTTGAGATACTTTGTGTGCTGGATATCCCGCGGGAATTTCTAGTCAAGCGTGGACGAAGTCGCGGGTATATTCTAGTTTTTGAATATTTAATTTGAATGTGTCGGAGTACGTAAAACTTTTGGAATTTTTTTTTGTTCTGGGTCTTTTCAGATCGAACGTGATTTTCTGGTCTATTATATACAACACTTTTTAATTATAGAAAGGTTGATATTTATTCCTATAAATAAAATCTATCACTTTTCTTGTATCTTTTCCCAAGTATCGGCATAATATATCTTTTACTTCGAATTTCTCTGTATACTCTGTCACACCACAAATCATCATGTCATTCTTCACACAATCCACCCATCTCTTTTTTGATGTACATTTGTACATTACCATCAATCCTCCAACTTAACTTCCAATATTTAGTCTCATTCCTCTCAACTTTTCAGTCAAGGATGCAACGTTTAAAGATCCCCTTATGTGCTCATTTCTCAACTTATTCATTCTTGTAATACTACACATCCATCTCAACATTCTCATCTCAGTGGTGACCATTTTGAATTTTGAATTATGTTTAAAAAATATAGCCTATGTTTTACTCTGATGTATAAGGTATATTACTGTAAAGTTCCATCAAAATTCACTCGGTAGTTTTTGAGTGAAAGACTAACAAACATAGATCTATACATCCGTACATCTGTACATTAATTCTTACCAACTTTCGCGTTTATAATATTTAAAGAGATTATAGTGTATGTTTCATTTTAATATTTTCGATGCTGGTAAAGATTTTTTTACGATTTAAAAGGTTAATTAAGTTGGCTCGCCGGAACTTTGAATACTTATCCCTTCGAAATTATTCTATTTACCTTTTAAAGTACCTAATATTCGTTTCTGTTATATTATCTTCCTTTTATTAATAAAGCAGATCAGACAGGCTGACGGCCCAGGCAAGTAATTACCGTCGCCTATGGGCATTAGCAATACTAGAGGCGCTGCCAATGTACTGCCGCCCATGAAGGAGATATATACCTATCGAAAAAATGCATTTTACATACAGAGTTCATATAAATTGGTTTAATCCAAAGACCGTGAAGAAGAAACATACAAAGTGTACATTCACAAATATACAACATTTGTTTACCAGTTCTGTTTATCAACGTTATTATATAATATGTATTTCCTTTTTTATGATTAGGTACTTTTCATATTAGTTTACAAAAAGACAATATAATTATGCCGATATGTAGGTAAATTATTTCTTATGAAAGTTTCTATGAAAAAATTTAACATGAAATATAGTATTTACATATTGTTACGAGTTACATAGGACTCGAATTAAAATGCCGTTGGAATTACTACACAAACACGTATAAAACACGTACAAATAAAACTAAATACTACTAGTACAAACTGCATGATTCAATAACCCGCGCAAAGTCCGTCACTATATCGCTCATCGAATCTAAGTCCTTCTCGTAACATTATCCTCGCTTGACTGCCTCACCTATTCGTTCGGGCATTGTTTTATAGTAAACTTTATAATACAACAATCGTTTGCGTGGACTAAGTTTTTCAAAAAACGTAATCTACACGCCTGGTTAATTATGCCTGCGAACGGCCAACAAAGGCAAAAACAATGGCAATAGGCTATTTTCTAATTGCAAATTTTAAACAAAAGTAAACAAAAGAACTCCAAATGTGACAAGGTAATAAACCGCGTTTTATGACATGCAGGTGTGCCTTCACCTTTGCCGGCATGTAACAATATGTTTGATACCAAAAGTGAAAACTATTATACGGTATCGAGATTATAGAGAGAGGTATTTAGAGATTATAAATGCCGTTTGTAAGGCACATACAAATTTCATCAAAAGTTTGTACATACAAATTCACATGTTAAAACGAAAGAAGAAAAATTTAAGGAATGACAATTGTCCGGCAAAAAAGGATAATTACGTGTATAATAATAAAAAGATCGGCTAAAGCACTTGGCAGTCCGTGCACAGTGAGAGGTTCCGCTGAAGTCGGGGAACGTCCACTGCTTTTGGCGATGGAATCCTATAAAGCGTTTAATTTTAAAAAATATTCGTTTAAATATCCGTTCTCATAAAATAACTATATAAATTTAATATGAAAATATTG
This sequence comes from Dendrolimus punctatus, assembly GCA_012273795.1. Classification (NCBI taxonomy): domain Eukaryota; kingdom Metazoa; phylum Arthropoda; class Insecta; order Lepidoptera; family Lasiocampidae; genus Dendrolimus; species Dendrolimus punctatus. The sequence goes on from CM022536.1 coordinate 9,674,826, forward strand.
TTTAGTTTTTACCACACTGATTTATTGAAATTACTCATACTTTAAGCTTTAGGTCGAGGGGTCACCAATTTCTACAATTTTGATGTAAATATTTGGACAACCGAACCTAAAGACATTATTATATATTATAAAGATTACGTTTATGACTAAATCCAAGGCAGTTAAGGACTCCGAAAAATATTACAAGAATCAAGACTTACAAAAAATTAATAAAACTTAAGTAATTCGCAGAATATCATCAAAGCTTCTACGGGATCTCGGTCTCTTTTTATTCGAGTGAAGTTATAATTTGAACTCTTTTGGTGTCGTCTACGAAAACAAGTAAACATAATAACAGTATTTCTACAGCTAATGTGAAAACTTTGCATTTGTAACATAAATTCAGGTTTTTTTAGAAAATTTGTATTTTAATTGCATACACGTACAAGAAAATTTGAAATAAAAAGTTATTATTTGAAAGAGAAAATCCTCTTTTGCATATTTACAGCGGGTTCACCGCTTATTCGGCTTACACCCAATATACTCGCGTGTAATTTATGTTTTTAATAATCGGGGTTCACTTTCTTATAAATATATGCAGGTTAAACACAGGTCATCAACTCTTCTGAGTTGGGATGAATTCATTAGCAACATGTTGACATCATATCTATATATTAATACGTGAAGTAAAAAATTTGAACCATTTTTTACGAAAATTCCGCTGACGGGAGGAGTATGAAATTTCGCTTACTTATAGTTTATACACAAAGAAGCGAGAATGTTATTTTTTTTTAAATTTTGCATAAAAATACATTACATCAATAAAAGAAAACCTTACACAATCTGGCTACCTCTCTATTTGATACACTCACGCATATATAATACTCTTTTGTTTATTTTTAAAGCCAAATTAACAGTGTAACCTTGGCGAAATCTGTGATTATAGAAGTATCGTTTGACAATGTCACAATCGTCTATATAAATACGCATTATATCGTTCCATGCTACATAATAATTAGCATTGTCTACAAAAAAAGGTTATATATTTTTATTTGGTAATAGAGAGAATAAGACGTCAATTAAAAACATATTTTTATTAAAGCCATAAAATTTGTGAATTGTTGATAGATTTATTGTAAGAAAATGGAAACCTTTGATATTCTTATATCATTTTCACGTCGGTGAGGTATTGGTCTCCTTTGGTAAAAGGTAAATAGCGATTCAAATAGGTAGAACCCGAGGAGCGAGAGATTTTTTTTATTTTCATATTTTCTACTTTTCTGTATCGATTCCTGCTGAGAATATTTTAATTTCTGAACTATGTTCTATCGAATCGGAAAGTTTAAAGTGTCGCTGTTACAAACAAAACAGGTAATTTGTTGAAAAACTTTAATAGCCTCGTATAATTATTTGAACAGTCGCAAGTGGGTAGAAACAGTTTTGGTTAAGTCAAACAGACGGTAACGTAGCTGTGACAATTGAACATGGGCAGTGAGCGTCTTCAAGAATCAATCAAGTCTATAAGATAAATAACCAAAGCTTTCTCATTTACGCTGGTAATAATATATCAAACAGTTATCTTGGTTAGGACAGCCGATTGATGAATATAGAAAGTAAGTAAAGGAATAATCATTAAATTGGGTTTGAATGTAATGTAATTATAAATGTAACTTTCAAGAAAAATAAGTTAACAATAACCCGAACCATATTTTATTAAGTTTAAATACCAATAAGTAGCTACTTCTATTCGTTTTTCTATAAATAATCAAGCAGAAATCATGAACTTGAATAAAGCAATTTAATTTCCAAAACGATGACTTAAATAAAAATGTGTCGCCATTTTAATTTCATATCCATGATTATGGCTGGTGATAAAAAAATATTAGGAGAAAACCTGTAAATCAAGATCACTGATTCGGAAAATTCGTTAACCCGATTTTTATCCACAGAAGCGTAGACTACTAATGGGTATCCATTTTTTTACAAATGAAGACATCTGAGCAGTGTAATATCTAAATTCTGGTATTATAAAGCTACTCATAAAAATATCGAGCCTGTTATAGAAAAAACTTAGTAAAACTAAAGAAGAACTTCTCTGAAAAATGTATACCTACATAGGTCGCTTGAGATATTCTCCATTATGTGACGACAAACAAATACACATACACATACACATACACACACACATACACACACACACACACACACACACACACACACACACACACACACACACACACACACACACACACACACACACACACACACACACACACACACACACACACACACACACACATAATATATATATATATATATATATATATATATTAGGGCGGTTCAAATTGTATGGAACGATTTTTTTTGATGAAGCGTATAGCAAAAACGTAATCTATAGGTGATTCTGAGGAATTAGATTCTGAAAGGTAATAAAAATACCTTTCAAACAAGCCCAGATTGAGAAATCTACTATAATTATATCCGATTTTATGACAAATTTAATTAAATTATTCTATGTATATATGGAAAAATATCTATTTTGAAATTTTGGGGGGCTCCAAATCCGACTTAGAGCTATGGTCTCTTGAGCAAAATTTCTTAGAATCACCTATAGATTACGTTTTTGCTATACGCTTTATCAAAAAAAAATTAACCCGCCCTAATATATATATATATATATATATATATATATATATATATATATATATATATATATATATATATATATATATATATATATATATATATATATATATATATATATATATATATATATATATATATATATAGCATCACCTCCTTTGCAATGTTATTTATTTGAAGCCTACTTACATTCATCGTGATCTTTGGCGGTGACGGTGAGAACTGTGTGCTGGATATCTTCATTCTCATCAACCTCCGCTTCGTAAAGCTCCTTGTCGAAGTATGGCGGATTGTCATTCTTGTCGGCGATGCCAATACGGATGAATTTGGTCACTGAAACAAAATTATGAAATTAATTATAGAAAAAGTGTAAAGACACACTATACGAATTACGTTAATTTTATGTAATATTATGATAATCCACAATAATAGGAGAAATAGGAGGTCAGGTAAGGATTAATTTCATATCCGAATGCATTTGTGATATATAAAGAAAAATAAAATAATAATGCCACGCATGTAGCAAAATTTTATGGGTGGTAAATGTTATGTTATGAAAGACAATAAGTATAATACATACATTGTTTAAACCAATTTTCATTCTAATAAGTTAAATAAAAGTTTACGCATCGAAGACGGTTCCCCTTGTTTAATACAAAAGCGCAAAAACTCTCCACTTTCAAACTTTTGTCCAATCAAGGTTTTGTCGTATTGTTCTGTTTTCATATTTTTATCAGATACCTTTGTAAAAAGACCAAGTTTCTTAAAGTTTATATTTATAAAATTAAATCTGTCTTGATTGCTACCTGAATACAAAAGGGCATTAGAGTTCCTGTTTTAACTGACAATAAAAAATGTAGTATCATATCTCAAAATTAAGTATTTATCATCATACCATAGGAATAGATGTCTATTAAACCAACTTAATCGAAAAATGGAATACTCGATTGAAAAAATGTTATAAAGACTTTCTAAGAATAGGTACATATTTTATTAGAAATATTAAAGCTATAAAGCCCATAGGAATTTCTTTAGTAAATGCTGAAGAAATAGTATAGGTACAAAATGCAAAAATAATAGGTAAGTATAAGAGAATATAAGTCGTGATAGCGTAATGGCTAGCGCACGCATCCTAAACTCAAAGGTCGCGGGTTCGATCCTGGCCGGAACGCAAGCACCACTTAGACTGTTTTCTGACCTAATGTGCATATTGTTATAATTATCACGTGCTAACAACCGTGAAGGAAAACATCGTGATGCAACCTGCACATCGAGATAACCGATGTGTCAAACCTGCCAAGCCGCCTTGGACAAGCGTGGCGGGTATTCGGTCCATTCCCCTACAGTAGGAGGCTCGAACCCAGCAGTGGAACAGTTATGGGCTGCTGTTATTATTATTTATAAGATAATACTGTAGAATATAATTTATAACAGTTTTAGATACTTTTCCAAAGCACAAAATAGTTACTATATATGTTTATAACAGGAAGTTTATAAGTAAAAGTTTATAGGTAGGTTTATAGGTTCTTTCTAGAATTTAAATTGAATTACATGAAGCAAACTCTTATGGGCTTTTTTCTAAAAAGAATTCTAAACGAAAATTGCGCACGCTTAGGGAACTGTTAGAATGATAAATTAGGGCTTGGTACTTAAACTGTCCCGGTAGTTTATAAAGGGAACAACATCAATAGAGGTATTCAAGCATTGTTTCTGTAATCTAAACCTTGCCTCTTTTAGTTAGAGTTCAATGTTATGTACTTACAATATAAAGTCAACCCAGCCACAATTGGACCGCTCTACCATTTCCCACTATTACGTTTACTAGTGATTCGACTGTGGCAATTCGTAGAACAAACACAAGAACTAACACAAAATAGTTACTAAAATTAGTTTAGTACATACACAAGTATTAGCCGAATTCAATTAGAGTTTACAAAATGAACAAAATAAATAGGGTTAGGGTTGGCTATTAATAAAGTATAATATCAGCCAATAGCTTCGTGCGCGCATTGAATAGCTAGGATTTTACTATTAGGTACCGTCACATGTCGTACCGTCGCACATGTGGTGTGGTACTACGTAACATTTTTCATGCCTGAGTATTCCGTGGGTATCTGTGGGTATCCGTGGTATTTCCTGGGATTTCCTAACTTCGAAACTAATCGATTTTATAACTTGATTCCTGCGACAGTTTCTGTATTTATTAGAAATCTTTAGTAGAACAGTTGTAGTTGTGTATGCTTTTACTAATATTACGTATTGGTTTATATTGGTATATCCAATTCATGTATTTTCATCCTAAGAAACCCACTGCCCTGCTGGATTTACCTTTTGTTTTGAAATACTAGTAACACTATTTAGATCTGCTATCTATCCAAAGTAGACAAAGTCGCAGGCAAATACTAATATTAAACAAATAAAAGGAGGTCCAGAATATGTGGCGCAAACTTGGGGATGGCTACGTTGACTAGTGAACTGTGATTGGTTGACGTCGGCGACATTAATTTGCTATAATATTTCTATTTCTTTATTATCTCAATGACAGCTCCTGGGGAAAATTGAACGAGCGTCTATTTTACGTTATGTATACATTATTTAATAAAAATTTGACGCTTACGCACGTACAAGGTCATAGCAGAATCGGAGAAACTGATAAGGATGGAGCTATCGATAAACATAACACGATAACAGACCCGATATTTTTTTTAAATTCAAGAGAATTGAAGAGCTCTTCGAATAAGAAGAATGAACAAAAAACACGAGATATCCAGTGTTTACATGAAATAGAGAACAAACTTTTGGCAATCAAGTTTCCAATCACAAATAAACAGGATGTTCGCCTAACAGCGTTAAGGCGTTAGTCCAAGTTGTTTATTTTATTGCTCTTATGAGTAAGCGTCTTAATTAGCGATAGAAATTCTGTTTTAGAAATAACTTGAGCCGATTGCCAATAAATAATTACCTCATATTCCCGACAATAAATATTGTTTATTTATCTAATATGTAACTTTGTTCTTTTCTTACAAGATTAGGAATAAATTAATGGTCATTAAAATACCATATATCTACTTTCGATAACGGAAATAAACATAAAATACAGTTTAAACCGAAAAATGGAATGGACTTTAAATAACCGAATTAATGATTGGGAAATTTGGTATTTCGGTAGCGAGGATGACTGTACTTTTTATCGAAAAATGTGACTCCGCTCTCCAATAACTACTGATTTGAAGTAAATGCGAGAGAAACTACGTGGATAATAATAGTTTTAAATCTCCTTCGCTACATATAAAAAAAGAAAAAATGTGAAATAATTATTATTGAATGAAATCTGTAGAATTTATCTTTGTCCCCGGGCAGTGGGGTATGCATGAAGTAGTCCTCAACTTCCTCAGTGCGAGTAAGGAATAATTGGATTTGCTTTTCAGAGTGAAATTAAAGAGCGAGCAATATTAATTTCCATTTGATATTCATGTAAACTTTACACAATATGTCCATATTTTTATATTTGGTTTTCGAGTCAACTTTTGAAAGCTGAAATGAATTGGGTGATTATAAAAATTCATCACTGACATTAAGAGCTGCCTAACGACGGTGGGGTGACTTTTTGACAAACACGCGCGTGGGCGGTCTACCCCAAACTTTCTCGGCACAATTTCGTTATGAAAACTTCATTGTCATCACTGCTGACATAAAACGAAAAGTAGAATTCACTGTTCACAAGAAATATTGCACGTTTACTCCAAACTAACACTAAAAGAAAACTTTCAAAAAGTAAACTTTACTTTGAGCCAAAAATATTTTTTTAACACTAATAGCAGTATAAATTACATGTATTATTACAATGCTCTCCGAATGGATGTTTTTGTTACATTTAAACCAGGATTAGCGCTACGACACGTATTTCCATGTTTTACGATAGATGGAATTAAAAAGTCAATTAGGCATAAATTTGGACAGTGTCAGTATTGGCATAACCGTGCAATGTCCTATCGTTCATGGACTTTTATCACATAGTAGGATGCTACTAAAAACGAATTATTTCAGGAAACCACACAAAATATTCGGATACGAATAAAAATAATTTTAAGACAAGTACATGTAGATATCATATATGAACATAGTATATCAGTAAATTATAGGCTTGTTTTCGTTGTAAGCGAATCATTACTAGAGTAACAAGAGTACAATAAATGCTAAGTAATATTATTAAGATGATAAAAGTAACGTATTAATGTAATATCCTTATCTAATACCTAGTTCAGTAGTGAACAGAATCCATCTCATGTGTGTTGTAAGAGCGTAGGTGAAACTCATATATGTTCGTATGGGCGTTAGAAAATACGTAAGTTCTGCGAAAATTGTCGTTTTAAAAATTTATTCATTATTGAGGAAAATATGAAAGCGAGTAGAAGAAGTGCAAGAGTACTTCTTGTCTCTCGAATAACGTTGCGTAGAGTTGGAACGGATCTTTCATTGACCCCCAGGGGGTGCCGCCCTGGACTCCCCTGCGTCCAGGAAGCGGTACAAGGGGATGCGTCCCTGGGGCCCCGAGCGGCCACTGTCACATTCCCCCCTTTCACTCCGTGACAGTGGTGTCCCACCTTTCCGCCTCCTCATCCTAAAAGCCTTCCCTTCCTTCCAAACCTCCTCCCAAAACACTCTTCCCTTCCGAAGTTGGGTGGCCTCCCCCGACTCCAACCGCTGACCCTGCTGTAAGCGCGCGGTGATGGGGAAAAGGGGAGGAAGGAGAGGGAGGGTTGATGGCGCAGGAGCAATCCTCGCAGCCTCCCCCTCCCCCTATCGCAAAGCCCCCCCCCCCCGCCGCTGACGCTGCTTAGGGCGCGAGGAAGAAAAGGGAGGGGTGAAGGCGCAGGAGCAATCCTCGCAGCCTCCCCCTCCCCCACCGAAGGAGGATAGCGCCCATGACTTCTGGCAGCCACGGGCGGGTGGCAGCGGGCGTCGAGGTCTGGGGGATCAGAAAGACCTCCGCCCGCACTAATGCCGCGAGAGGGTGCGAGAGGCAGCCGCGAGTCCCTCTCAGGGCCGGGGAAACGTCACTCCCCGGCCCGCACACAGGAGAGGCCGCCTCTGTTTACGAGGTAGCCAGCCGCTGCCGGCGTTGCGGGTTAAGCTCGCGCATGTACCGTGACCCCGGCGCTAGGCGGAAGAAGGCTCCCATGAAGTTTTAGTGGGTATACCGGCGCTGGTCGTATTGATTAATCGGCGTCGGGGAGCCCCACATACCGGCCGCGCATGATCCCCCGCGCGGCTGACGATGCGACAACGCATTTCCTCATGTAAAAAAAAAGGATCTTTCATTGACTTCGTTGTCTGTGTATTTTGGAATCGTAAGATTTTTCTCGAATATTATTACGCAAGCTTATTGAAAACAATATTGACGTCCGTTTCTATATAGCATATCTTAGCCTACCATTAGTAGTACTGTAATACTGGATCCCGGGGGATTAAGATGGATCAATATCATTTACATAACAGCGTTAAAACCCGTTGCATTTCGAGTATATGCTTTAAAGCCTCTTAGCCGTTTTCTTACCGCTTTTTCTCCACCTCGTTTTTTTATCGGCTTAGACCTCATTGTCAGACTAGTAGCGTGCATATTATCTATATGACGTCAAATCAAATGAAATCATTTATTTTCTTAAGTTTTCGCGACTTGTATACATAATAAAACTACGTTATAACGGTTTTAAGCGCCAAAATCTATCCATCTATTTAAACCAAAATCAAATAAATTACCGCGCTTAAAACCGTTAAAACGTAGTTTTATTATCATTTATTTGTTTAAACACTTGGTAAGCAAAAATCTTTGATGAAAATATGTTATTTTATTATAGATATGTAACGTGTACGTATAACAATTATAGATATGTAAATAAGTAAATGTCCAGTCGTGCTTGGGCTTACCACTTTTATTTGGGACTAATTCAAAGTGCCACATTTTATGTACATTACCTTCTTATGTATATCCAAAAAAACTAGCTAGTAAATATAAAACTTAAGCTTATCAACAAAGGCGTTTCTTGACCGCTAATAAAACCAGTAGACTGATTTATAACCTTTATAACTATGTAATATATATTTATATGAAAACTAGGCATCACTGATACCTTATGAGTATACATGTATTTGTTCATTCATCGTAAACATAACATCGTCTTAGTATCTTCTTTGGTAAACAATAGCTCGGGCTACGATAGCTACGTATTATCGCCATGTATTAAACGAATCACAAATGTTCAAACATTAATATTCGCACTGCATAGGAATCAAACATTGAGCAGTGGTAATGAGCTTCGTAACCAAGCTCCTTTTTATAAGACCTTATATATGTAATGCCTTTAGGAAAATATATAAGCTTATATTGAGCGTGAAACGGTGCCTTCGAAGTACTATTCGGTGCCTTCTATACCGGCTTTTATAACCTCTAACAAGAAGTAATGGCTACCGTAACGGATATTCTCAATTTTAGTATTTTAGAATTTACTTCCTGAATGTATGTATGTTTGACTAAAAAAAAGCAATTTAGAATTTTAGTGCACATAAGGTATATTGAATAGAGTCTTCTAATATGAACTAACTTAATATGTTATGTAACATCAACAGTTGTACCGGTTTAGAGGTTCGAATATATTACCATTGATAATATTTTCTTAAGGTTATGGAATTAGTATACATATATATTATCATTGAATTTCGCCAACATATTAATTTCAATTAACAACTTACTCTTTCATTTGCGACGTCTCGTATAGACCAAATGATACAGATGTAGATTCAAAATCAAAATTATATATCTTATCACATCAAAATCCAAATTCATAGAGAATGTCAATCTTTGACCAATATCTGTGAAAGTACAGTTATTTGAAATATATAAGATTAATTTTACTAGGTACCTATTTTAATAATTTAATTTTCATAAATTATTTTCTAATAAGGCGCGGTGTCTTCTCTCGCGCGCAACTCTCGGGTTTGTTACCGTGAGAACTTTTTTATTTTCCAGTAGGTACAAAAGTTTCCTAGGTTCGTTCTAGTTTTTAATAAGCAGTTTATAAAACATTGAGGCTGTAAATAATTAACACACAGACAATGATAATATAAATTTAAGTCACATTACAAGCCACTAAAACTTTCTTAGCGTAACCTTCGCACCCGTGTTCCGTAGAAACTATCCCATTTCAAATATGTTTTTAAAGAAGTCACTGCTATCAGGTAGGGCACAAGCCTGTCTGCTGTACTATAGCGACAAAAGTATAGTATTATACCTGTTTCCTGGTGCGGCTTCATGTGGGATAATGTTACAGATATTTGCCGTTTCACGCAGATATGGCGAAGGGCTTATTACGTCATTTCGAATGCGACATTATTAATGATGTTAAATATTAACAGATCACGTATGTGTATACACGAATATGACTATGCGTGACCAACATTATTTTTAATGCTTTAAATAAGACGCATTCGGCTGCAGTAAAAATCTTTAACGTTAAGACTGATGAAGCCGCACCATCCCAATTACATATTTCTTGATAATTCGTTCCTAACCAAAGCCTTGAAGAAGGAACAAAGAAATATCCATATAAATACACTTTCATACATCAGTGTGGATAAAAGGGTAAGAATTTATTGCATCAAAATTTTACAGTATAAAACCTGGTTTTATTAAGGCATCAAGTTTCTTTAAAAAGTATTAAAAGCATTTTTTACGTCACATCGGTCCCTTCCGTTAATTCCTTGTTTGTTTGACTAAGCTCTCTTTTTGTTCATTGCCTTCGGGATACATTCACAGCGTCTGCTGATAATGAAATTCTTTATCAAGAGTGCACCGAGTGGCGAGACGTGCCTTGCGTCAGGCTGCCGGAAGTTCGAGTGCCAGGTTATTAAAGAAACAACCTAACGTTGCTGTGCTTTTTCATTCAAATTAAATATGTTCTTTGTATAATATTGCAATATTTAATTACCTACGTATGCATAGTTGTGAAGGTGAATTGGTAATTTATATGTTCTTTCCTTCTTCGCGTTATTAGATCAGGAATTTTAATTTAATATATTTTGTATAGAAGTTATGACCGCCGGAGTGCCTACCGGTCTATAATAGAACAGCTTGTGCCGCGATGATGACAAGGGAACTGATAGAAAGTCATTAGTGCTCTGGAATATGATGGGTCGCCCCTTAGTATGGGACGCGTATTGCGTCGATATTCTGGTGGCGTCTCATCTCCCAGCCACTAGGATCTCAGCCGATACAGCTGCTAATTAATAGGAGGCCGCATATTTGCGGCTTTTGGTGTCGAGACGCTGAGAGCATGGGGGCGTGAGGCGCACAAATTTTTTCGAGACGTATCGAAACGCCTGGTAGATGTCTCAAGTAACCAAAAGACCGGTATCGGGTAATATTGGGTAACGCCTAGCGTTGCCCGAGGAATATAGGGAATGTGGCCAGTCTTTTGGGTAGCTTGGCAACTGATAGCGGTCTGGCATTAGATTTTATAGTTATATTTTAATTTGTATGTATAGTTTTGTTTACTTTGTTAGGTAACGTAGCCAGCCTTCTAGGAACCTTACCTATTGACGTCGTTGATCACTATTTATTGTACTTAAGGGACTATAAGTATAAGCTAATTTTCCTTCACTGTACTTAACTACTTTATATCAAAATTCAGTTGTAATTAGTTAAATTATTAGTTGAAATTTAAGTAAAATTAGACTAAATGTCTGATTTTACTTAAATTTCAACTATAATCGCCGAAGTAATCGTTAAATATCTTAAAGAATATAAGCGCGTGTTATCTGTTATATACTAAATTTGTAGAGCGGTCTAGTTTGTACAATAGATTTAAATTAAAAACCAAAATAAAATATCAGATGGATAATTCGGATCAGCGATTACAAAAATGCAACTTTTAAAATTCTTGTCCATCTATTAGAACATATCGTGAAAACTACTGAACCACCACTTACGATACTTATAACCCCGATGAATGATGTTGTTTCTATAGGATAAACGAACATAACCAAAGAGGTAACGCTCTAACCACGTTCTTTTTTGGTTCCACAGTTGCAACTATAAAATAAATATTATACGTCGTCGTCATGGCAATTTAAAAGTAGTTTAACAGGCCTATTCAGTAAATACTTTTCAACCTAATTATTTTATTAAATGCAAATTATTAATTATTATTAAATGCAAAGCTTTCAGATGGCAGAGACGCGCTTGTGACACCGTTAAAAAATCTAAGTGAAAAAAAAACCAATTACAATAGGGTAGACCGAGGCGAATCGGATTATATAGACTTACAGTGAAAAATAAAGTTATTTCTTGACTACAAATAATTATTGTAGGTATTCAAATAACTAAAGGGTGTTATTTTTTAAAATTTGCGTTTCCGTTTCTTTTCGTTAAGCCTGTTGGCAGTGGGACATGACTCCATTCACAACTTCACGCTTTGCTTACTCAATCCGGAAGAGTTCAACACCCCTTTGCTGATCGCCTTATTTGATATTCTCCTGACTACTCGAAAAGATAAATGGACAGTATTGAAAAGCTTTTTAACCGTTTAACTGTGATTTGTAGCAGTTATTTTTATGTATATCCAATGCGACCAAGAGTTTGGGAATATATATGAGGTAAAGGGTTTTATTGAGATAATAAATGTTCAATATTTTTTAACATTTGGCTATATCAGAATTAGAGAAAAAATAAAAATAATCTGTATCTCAAAAGCCTTTTAACGCATCATATAAAAACAATTTTCCATAAAAATATTTTTAATCTTTACTATTTCCAAACTTTTCAAAACTTTGACTCAAAGGTTCACAAGTTAGGGAAGTTAGAGTAAGAGAAGTAAGCACATTTATTACGAATTCGAAACCGATTTTTTTTCCATCTATATTTATTGATTTTAAGCAAACATCGTTATGATGTATACTCATTTTTTTTTAAATTTCTAATGCAATTTATCTTCACGATTATATCCTAAATTATATTCATAAAGACTTAGATAGATTCTGATAAAAATGACGCACACAGACGGATAAACATGACGATTACGTAAGATTTTGTTTTGACAAATGGCTACGCAATTCTGCAAAGCTAAATAAACAAACTCACTTTCACATTCCTAAATGAATAAGGATTCCTGTGTAGTAAGTACATAGTGGTCGTATTTTATGTTGTTATTGATGAAATTTCCGGCACTTCGCCGCCGCACTGTCTGCTTGCGAGGGCGCAAGCCACGTCGTTTAGCATTTTACAACTTTCTAAGTGGGCCAGCCAAGTTTTAATAGTCCAATGTGAAGTTTAATTATTGGATTGATTGAGAAGTGTGAATTTAAGCACTTACACCGATTAAGCTTTAGATATTTAAAGACATTTAGTTTAAGTTAAATTTACTTTTAAAATTCAAGTTAATTTATCTAGTGCAAATAGTATTGACCCACAATCCTCTTACTGTTTGCCTCAGGTTTTGTTATTGAAGAAGCAGGGAAGATCACCACGCTTATTTAAAGGGCGAGTTTCATAAATCAATTCTATTAACGTACTGGTTTCTTCGTAGTGTTATCTTTTTTGTTAACACGTAGCAATTGTAACAATATGAACATTTGAATAAATATACCCACAAGGCGCATACCCCTTGTAGGAATTAATTTCTACGTCTTTGGAATGACAAGAAGACATTTAACCGTTGGGCCAGTAAGTCTATTTTATTTATTGCAGGAGTTCAGCAGACAGGCAGACAGGCTCACTTGATGGAAAGCGGTTACCATCGCTTATGGACATTTGGAACACCAAAGGTGCTACAAATGCGCTGCTGCTCTCTTAAGGTACGCTGAAACCTGGTCAGTAATGCCGGAACAACTCAGTGATGGCGACATACTTAGACTAGGGTGGTAGCCATCAGTCGGGCAATGCCTACACTGCTATAGGTTGTTTTGTCGCTTCTTACGACAGGCCGCCGAGTCGTAGGAATTTGTTTTCTTTTTCCGTTCTTGCACGGATAAAGGTTTTTAAGATCTATATAAAATTCTATTCACAAAGATCTTTGAACAAACATAATATGTTGCTAGTGGATAATTTTGACGTGCATGTATACACTAAAACTATCAAACTATCCCAACGGGAAAATAACGTTAAGTTACAACAAAAGCGATAGATGAATATCTGAAATCGCGTCTTGATTTCCCCGTGGAGTGTCGCCATACCGTCCGTGAATGATCACGGTCATTTCCGATGTGCCACAAGACTATTTCATATAAGTCTCACTCAAACATGTGATATGGGTTTGCTAAATCGTAAACAAGTAAAAGTATATACATTATATAATTTCCATATTGCATATTAACATATAAATGTGTAAGTTTTTATGTTTATTTGCTTTAAAACATTATGTTAAACGTTATGCAAAAACTATATTCCACTCTTATCTTCTTTTGTTGTAATCTGTTCCAGTGTGGTATTTTTATTTTATTTTGTATTCTAAGAATTATTATTTAAGAATTTTCCTGTAAGAGATGATCAGCGATAAGGCCGTTAATGCTGTTCTACCAAAAAAACATTGTGGGCCAGGGATTTTTGGATTTATTTATTTTTAGAAAGCAATTAGTGTTGTTGATCTGTCTTTCTCTTACTTTTTCATACCCTTAAGCATACCACCTACGTATGCTGAAATTTGTTATATAATATGAAATAATCATAAAACATAACATTACACCTTTTACTCGTGAAATGGTACATATTATTCATATACTGCGTGAAACGTGACGATTAATGGCCGGTTCCTATAACTTACCGAACGGTCGGTATTTACCTTAATATCGGTTAAAATATGAGATAAGCTCCATATAAGTAATATAAAATTTAACCGATGGTTAGGCAAGTAAATAAAGTGTAAGATAAAAGAATTGGTCCTAAAAAGCCCGCATACCTACTATTGCCATAACTTGTAATTGTTGTCCTCATTTTTACCCTGTCTAAACTGTGATCTCATTTTCTTCATTAAAGTGAGCTATATAAACTTGAAGTATACGAGAAACTGTAGGCTAGTCAAAAGTTTAGATCTTACTTCGGGATTTCAATCATGTATATTTCAGATTTGTATTCTGTAAATAAACTCAGTCTTTCAATTATATACTTGTGTGGATTTACCTAACTCCAACATAACTTTCAAGTTTGGAAATCCGTGTAGACCAGGAGTCAGCAACACAATACAATTTACGAAATTCCAAAGTTTTTAAAGAGCCATAATTTTTTTCTTGCCAACAATAAATATTACTTGCATAAATTAAGTGTTTAATAATAACAAACCAATCTATTTATTCATATATAAGTAGTGTTTTTTACAACAAAAAGATAATATTTATGTGACATTATTAGTTAATTACTTATTATTAAATAGAAGAATGAAAACAATTAACTTATTAACTTACAAGACTAACTTGTGCTTCAATAGCAAAGAATTGGGCAAACAAACTCAATGAAAGCCATGTCTTTTTTTACATATCGTGAGCTTCATAACATATACGGGGTATACGCAAAAATTCATTTTTTTGTTGTTTACAAAAAATATGCATGTTACAATTAGAAGATCTTACCAGTATAGATGTGTACCTAAGAAGAAGGGTATTCCATATTTCAGCCTTATATGATCAACTAGTTTTGTTTTATTTACAATTTTGTGCATTGTGTAAAACTGCACTTTTGTCTGTACGCCCATTTGTTATGAAGCCCTCGATGTATAACTAAAGAGCCGCAGCTCTACATCCAAAGAGCCACATGTGGCTCGCGAGCCGCAGGTTGCCGACCCCTGGTCTAGACCAATATCAAAATAGAAAAAGTTTTAATAATTCGATTTATTCTAAGAGCTAATCAAAAAGCTAAGGTATGCTGTAATACTTTAGTAAGAATTAAAATAAAAATTATTATGAAAATTATAAAGACACCTACAAAATTAGTGGTGAACGAAGACAATACTAATTCCTAAAGAAAAAAAACAAATTTCCTGTAGGCTTACAGACCTCACAGACGGTACGCAATCGAATAACATTTAGATAGGGGACGGAGGATATGAAAAATGATCGAGTTTTTGACGAAGAAACATCATCGAGTGCCTTCTGTACAGTTACAATAACGTCAAAAACATTTCTGCTCTTTTCAATTTTATATTCGCAGGCGTACTAAACAGCTGATAAATTCTTCTTCGTTCTTTCTTATTTCTACAGCATCTTGAAGTTGCTTAATTCTTTTTCTTTTTAGTTTGAAGTCTGTTCTGTCTTGGTAAATCATATTAAGTTTTACTTTTTAATTGCGCAAATACTTGAATAGCTTTAGAATTAATTAATTAAGCACCTGTAGAAATTGTACAACTGGCACGCGTATACAAATTTGCCATCTAACTCTTCGGTGTATATGCTCTTCAACAAGGGCTGCTCTCGATTTACCTGGGATCCATTTATCAGATCCTGACTTGTTGGTTATGAAACCACCTCGTGATTATACACTTGTGAACAAAAAAAAATGAAAATCTACCCACAATTGACGGAGAAATCGCGTAACATGCATATAAAAAAACTAAGCGCCTATAAAAAATAAAATACTGGCACGCGTATACAAGAGTTTTTTCTAAGAATGTAGGCACTCGACGTTCTTTAATACACTCAATTTCCCAGGAATACACTCACCGGATCCTGACGTGGTGACCATGGCACCACTTTGGAAGTATAGACTTACGAATAAAGAAAAAAATTGAAAATCGCTCCACAATTGATGAAGTCAAGCTCCACAATCGTATAACAAAGAAGTAGGTTAACAATTTTAGAAGGTTTTTCTGGATTGCCATTAGATCCACTATCAGTTCCTGTTCAGTTCGTGGTGAAAATGCGACCAAACCGGGAAGTACCGTTTCGATTAAAAGAAAAAAATTTGAAATCCGTTCACAATTGACGGAGAAATCGAGTAGCGAACATACAAAAACAACATACAGATGAATTGAGAAACTCCTCCTTTTTGATGTCAGTTAAAAACTTATAAAATGTAACAAAAGAAGTTATAATTATGTAATACCGATATAAATATTTAGCATAGTACTAAAAGGGCATGATGGTACTCAATAACATTGAACGTTTCAATTCAGATCAGATCACTTTCGTTCATTCATTCAAACTATAAGACCAAAATGAATCGCCTAATATTGGCTTAATAATTATGCTCTGTATCGTCTGATTTTGAGGCGGCTCCGATAGTAAAAATGTCGTCTTAATTTCCGTTGAAATTATATACTATTTTTGCAATAAACAGTATGCGTTCATCCCTGTTAATGAAACTACAAGTATCACTACAACGGTTTGTTTATTTGTTAGCAAACCGTTGATGAGAAACAAACACACAAACAAGTCACCTATACATTTATACCTCTATATGTATTACGTATGTGTATGGTATGATTAAAATTGAAAAATGGAAATAAATTAATAGAAAATATTGTAGTTATTCGGAACTGTTGTTCTTTTTTAGCACCTTTTAACATAGGATATTTTGTAACATGCGTGTTAAAAATTTAACGATTATGGTTTTCTCTAAATTATGTACCTATTTAAACGGTACGGTCGAAAACACGGCTATAGTAGATGCCTTGCTATGTGCACGGACATGTTTCTGTGTTTAATCCTCATACAGAATACACACACGTATTACTAACACAAATTATGTTGATGTTTTATTCAGTGTGAGAGTTAAACACAGAATCACGTCAGTGCACTAATCGCTATACTTAGCCATTTCGCCACCCGTGCTGTCTGAGTGTATAATTTAAACAATACCATGTAAAGCAAATATAAAAATTATGTATAATCATAAACAGATTTAAGCAATCCATGATGCATGGGATATGTGTGTATAGTGGGTTCGAATCGACGTTTTGGATATAAATCGTGGTTGTTCCAAGTTGTCTGGGTACGCTGTAACTTGTCCCACGGGTCGAATTTTTTGAGAGACGAATTGATGTCCCTAACCCACGCACACATGCTCACCGGAGTCTTCAATTTATTGTTGACACGCAAAAAAGCATTTGCGGTCCGAACACAAAATAAATAATTCATGATCCACGTATGGGTACGGTTAGCGGTTAGCGATACCATTGGGGAAAATCCAAGGAAATCAAAATACAGCGGCTAAACAATATTGTAATAAGTAAATTTATTACAATCAATCTGCTCATTGAATTAATTTGCGGACGGACGTTAACCGATGCGCAACAATTCGTCCCACAGGGTATCCGTCTATGCCTACAACTTGAGCACAACCGTCCAAAGTTCAAGGATATAGATAAATCAAATTATGCTATAATCAATTAAGGTGAATGCTATATTATACTATATCAACCGAATTTGTTTATAACGACTGTTATATATTTTAAATATCGAAGCTCTAATCTATATTCAGACTCGCTTGCTCAATTGCTTGCACGTGTCATACAGGTTAATTTTTCAAGTGGACCTCCAAGGCCAAGTCCGAAACTGGAAGATAAGCGAAAAATAATCAATGGAGCTTCGGGGTTAGTTTTGATGAAAACTAAAACAGTATCGTTAGAGTTTTGAAAATTCAACCACCGTAGCCAAAAGTGAACTGTATGTTTTTGAAAAAAAACCACGTGTTGTATTATTACACCAAATCATAGTAGCTTGTTAGGATCAGTTTCTGTGAAGGAATGTTAAGCATCAAACTATGGGAAAGGGTTATGATGATGATCGATGATTTTTAACTATGTCTATAAACTAAGTAAAATCTAATTATACAAACGAGAAGATAATATAAAGGCAAAGATAATTGTATTTATTAAGTGCGAGAATTCAGAGACCCCAGCGTGCGTCTGAACGTAGCTAAAAAGAATACCGCAGTATAGACCGCGTGCTGCGGACGGCCTCTTGACACATTTCCATAATGATGATTCACGGCTTTGCAGTTATTAGTGCATTTACAGAAATTAAATGCAATCATTGTTTTAATGGGGCTGCTATGGAACTAGATTACAAAACTATTATCCTTAGTAACTTACTTAGGGGTATTTAGGGTTCCTTTATCAAATGGAAAAAACCTCATGTGTATGTCAGGGGACACAATAAAGGGTCCCGTAATTTTTGATATTTTATCACAAAAATTGATAGACGAATCTTGTTCAAATCAATTTTCTTTGAGAGTACATTGAAGCTGTATTAAAAGAACATTTCCTTAACTTTTAAAGTATGAGGTGGAAAATCTGGAATAATTTAAAATAGTAAAATTTCAAAAACGCTCTCAAAGCAAATTATTTTAAATAGAAAATTCTCAATATTTTTGGTTACAAGTTTCAGATTTTTATGTACTTAGTTCTAAGGCTACAAAAAAACGTAGTCATGATTTTTATGTCATCATTACTTTCATCTGTAAAGTGCCTAAAACGTACGCAACAGTGTAGTATTAGATCGGTATAATAACCAAGAGAAACTAGTTTTTAGTTAGCTTATAAGGCTCATAAAATGTTATAACAATTTCCACGTTATATAATTAAACTATAAAACTATTCGTTTACTGGTTAATTTCCTACGTATTTATGATTGTTGTAAATATGCAAAGCGATCCCCGACGCCATATCCTCAACGTACTGAAAGAAAACTAATTTCATATATCTCCTCGACAGGTGGCGAAGTGAGCATGTTTGTTAGTTTTTACAACCCTTGAACATTACTTTGTGTGTATGTACTAGTGAATAAAACATACTATTCACGTCTGCAGACATTATCATCTCGCCGCTAGGGGTGCTAGGGGCGTTTATTAGTTATTCATGAGGAGCTGTTTTTCTCATCAAGGATAGAACTCCGGAATAGCGGATATAGGTCATTTTATTTGTATTAAATAAGAGGTTGTAGACGCACTTAGCTTCGTGGATTACACGCGAAAGCACTTTGAAAAGGTAATAAGGGTATATAAATATTAACTTATCTTCATATATTTCTATTCGTGTTTATGTTATTCAACTCCTAAACGGTTGGAACGATTTCGATTAATTTTCTTATGTGTTCAAGTTGATTTGAGTATGGTCAGGACAGGACAACGTCTGCCGGGACTGCTAATATACGTATAAAAGATTTTTTCTAAGTTTGTAACAACCCGTCATTAATGAGCTGATTCAGATAACTAATCAACATTTTTTTTAAGACGAGTTAAATACTATTTACGCACAATGCTGGGTCCTTTGCAAGGGATTAGACCGTTATCGCTTATGAAGGCATTCCACTAAAGGCAATCCAAACATAATTGATCAGCTTGTGTGGAGACTCGAACTATACCTGGCTAATACCCACTAAAACCACCCTCCTCCGATGTCCCGCGCTTATGGCAGGAAAGGTATGAGACTTAGAACGTAGTAACGCCCACACCGATCCTAGCGTAAAAGTGCCTGAGAAAGCCCCTGGAAGAGCTAACTCACTTCGACGACAGAGGTGAAGACTCCTCTGCTTCCTTGATGCGAAAGGGCCCCTGAAACGGTATTATTCAGGGAGGGAAATCATGCGCATATCTGCGCCTCCGAGCTCCCGGCTGACGCCGGTGCCCACGGGGTGACGCATGAATACGCGCAAATTTCTCTCCCTATCTCGTTCCGCGGCCTCCTTTTGAGACATCACTGTCTCGCAGAAATTGGCCGCACTCACCCAATAATCATCGCTATGCTGCATGGTTTGCACCAGGCTGTCGAGCGAATCAATCGGATCTACTATTGTCTCGAGTTCAAACCTCTGGGGCGCCCAAGCTGCGCACTCGACTAGCGTATGAAACGCCGTGTCAAGCGCGCCACACTGGTGGCATTGGAGTGAAGGCTAACAGCCCGCAATCTGAAGGTTAGAGTCCCGCGTTTCTGCGAGAGCCATCGCAACAGCCGCGGTCGTGTCGTTTCCACCGTTTCAACGCCCGGCCACAGGGTTTTCCAACTCTACGGACCAAGATTATTGCCCTCTCCTCGAGGGCCAGCGGAGCAGAACTCGACGCTAGCGGTTGTCGTCGGAAAGGAGGGGTGTTTGGGGGGAGGTTTGGAAGGAAGGGAAGGAACACAATGATTTGGAGTGGATAGGTAGGACACCACTATCACGGAGTGAAGGGTTATACTTGATCTTATAATAACTTTAACTTTTCCATTTCATGTAGAATATTACTTGCTATTAAATTATAAAATATGTGTTTATAAGCAAAATTACAACAATATTTTATTTATAACTTACGTATTACGTAATAAAAGTAAAAGTAAGTAAGTAAGTAAATACAGTACACGCTCCACGCTTGTCTAAGTTGGATTGAAGGGTTTGACACATTGATAATACCCATGTGCCTGTTTTCTCATAGTATTACACTTGACACTTTTATTGTGATATGCAGTATAAAAATATAATAATAAAAATTTTGCAACTTGGATATCAACACAAAACAGATTTTTGTTCATTTCGTGAACCCCTCGGGTGAGATGAAAAAGAATTCCCAGGTTACATACTGCAAACAAAAAATCCGTACCGTCTTTTGTAGCCCCTCTGTCGTTTCATCGATTTTGTCATTCTTTTGTGGTAAGATTTTACATTATTAAAGAAAATTTCTCAAACATCAAAAAAATTAATATAATATTGTTACGACCGACAAAGACCAATACACACCTGCAGTTTATTACCTTTTCGGGGGTTTGAACTTCTTTTGTGTACTTTGTGTTTAAAATATGTAATTAGGAAACAGCTTATTGTGTATTTTAATCCTTTATGGTAGGCATTAGCCAGGTGTGATTCTTGGAAATTATTGTTACGCGGTCGAGTATTGTGTCCAGACATATTGTATAGCTTAGTATAAAGGTATGCCGGGCCGGAGCACGGAGGGGTGAGGCAGTCTAGCGATAGACACAAGCGGGCCACGACGTGTGTACATTCGATAAGCTATATAGTAACGGACTTTGCGTGTTATTGAATCGTGCATCACGTTTGTACTGGTTGCGTCCAGTTATATTTTTACCTGTGTTATACGTGTTTGTAGAGTTCTAATAAATTCTATAGAGATTCCAATGGCATTTTAATTCGAGTTCCGTAACTCGTAACAATATTCAAAGATTTATAATAATAAAGTTATAAAATAATTTCAATGAGAATTAGTTTGTAAAAGATTCGTTGACTAGTCTTTGATGAGATGTAGGCTTTTTCCCATTAGATTTTTCATGGTTCCATAGGCAAATGACAAAAAGGCAAAACTATTTTCATCACGACAGTATGATTACATTACACTGTTTCTAAGCGTTTATTTCACTTTTAATGTTTGCATGTCTATAAAGTTACATATTTATTGACAGTAAAGTTCACATGAAACAAATGACAAATGAATTGTCTTTATTGTTCTGGAAGACGAGATAGTGATGTTCCGTGAGTCATGTAACGCACAGACTGTTAAACCATCGACAGTATACACAAATAAATCAAAAGCAATAGATTGGAAAATAAAAATAGTTCTACTTTAAAGAAAAATAATACCGCAATTATTACAAGTGCTGTTTTAAATGGCTTATTTAATATATGTAAAATATGCTCATTTAAATGTAGTTATATTTATTATACCAGCGATGTTATGTTTTTAGCAAAAATATATACGAGTAGGTAGGTGAACTTGATAAAACTTATTTATGGAGTCGATTTTTATAACAAATCGACTCGGTAAAGCATTAGGTCATTACTAATTGATTCGTCATCAAGCTGTCAAAAGTAAAATAAATGCTTAGAAAGGGTATAAATATAGACACACTGTGGTGACAAAAATATTATTAAAAGTTTCGTTCAAATGTTAAGCGAAAAGATGACTTAGCGAAATGACATTTTTAAATCGGTTAAGTCAAATAATATAAATAGGCCGAAGCAAACTCATCCATAACGGCAAGTCAGACATGTACCAAGCAAACAGAAACAAAAGGCTACCTTTTTGTGGCAACCTTTGAACTAAAGCAGGACAGCATTTGAATAAAGCATTAAAACAAACACGCCGCGATTGAAGTCTCGTTTAAATTAAACATAAGTCAAGTGTGATATTAAGGAACACCATATAAGTACCTGTTATGTAAACCGTTATTAATGATACACTGATGTTTGAAACTATTTCATTTTTCCGTATTTAAAATATAGAATGTAATTACGACATGTTTTCTCAGAAGAGTATTTAAAGACAAATGTTGATTGTCATAGATGATAATTATATTAATCGCTTAGCTATCATGTTTTTGTAAAATTTAGTTCTTACGAAGAAATAAATCAAACACGCTTATAATGTCAAAAGAAATGTGGTTTTTTTTTCATATTATCGTCTAACTATACGTACGTATCTAATAAGATACGTAGAGTTGACGATTAGTTTGTTCAACATCGAACTTTTTGATTGTTGAAGTGAAACTTCTTTATCGGCGTTAGAAAAAAATACCGTCACATTTTTCGGTTACACGTCACATTTTTTCCGTTACGCGCCATCTTTTTCTTGCCCGTACCACGGTCGATTCGAACGAAGAGTAATTACAATTGATGAAATTCTGTAATAATCTTAGTAGCAATAATATAAAATGAAATCATTGTATTATTTGTATTTATGTCTATGATAATAAAAGCCTTTTGTTTAAACTTTATCTAATTTAACTTTTTTAACCAATTTCTGTAAAGTTGCATTAAATAGATCATTTTTTTAAAATAAGATCATAAAAAAGTTTCACTTCTTATTTGTGTACACTAGTACACGCACAGTTTTTTTTATTACACTTTGTTTATAGTTCGTTTAGTTTTAGATGCCTAATCAAATTACTTGTTTTCAATAAATTCGTAAAGTATTGTGGCTCGGAGAGAAGAACCGGCAAAAATAACTTTCAGGCAATCCTGGCAATTAATTCATTTAATATTACAATGGGTTGAGATAAGGGAGAAAATGAAAACCAAATATGTTTTTAATTAAATCTGTAACACGATGAAACAGACTAATTTTCATTGTATTAACGTCTAAATGAATTAAAGAGAGACATTAAAATCAGTCGCCGAATGCTAGCTGGTTTTCAAATAAAACTATGTCAATAAGCAATGAAGTGCGGGTGCAATCAATAGAGGACATTAGTATAAGTGGGCTCGGTTAGGTGCAGATTACCCGATTGTGTTGGAAATGTTTCAATTACATGTCCGTACCAACGTCACTGTTCCACGAATTGAGTTATTTTCTCATCTGAGTATAAAGTTGTCCTCACCACGTCGCCAGTCCGTCTGGACTCAGGTGCCCACTACGTCTCTGGAGATTTATTGCATACAAAACGCCATGTATACGTAATGAGAAGGCCAAAACAGATACAAAACAAACTGGTTGAATTATAGTGCCATTCTGGCAGATTCTTTAAAATTCTTAAACAAAATTGTTTCGAATAGATAGTGTATGTATACTCAATCCTTGTTGGTAGGATATTTTGGAAAAACAGAGTCCTTATACAAATTTTTGGCCGTTTTATGTATGTCATAACAGTTGTCTTCATGAATTATTGGACATGTAATGAAATGTGGCAGGGAGATGCTTCTACACTACATAATGGTATAGTAAAATTGCAAACAAAATAAAAACTAGAGATCACCACCATACGTGTGAGGGATAAAATTTGAACATGAACCTTACCTTTGCGTAAACTTCAATTCCTTTTCTAGTATTTTCCGGATTAATGGTGTCCTATACTAATTTCAAATAATCACTTTGACGTCTATGTACCCATAAAGTGTAGTTTTATTTTTTACTTACAATAAATAACACGCAACAAAAAAAAACCTTCATTTCTTTATTGCCTCGAGGTTAGTGGAATCTAATAAGACGTATTAAGATTTTCCATGCTTGTGATTTGCATAACATAGAATACCTATGCATACTACGCTATTCATTTCAGTTGCTAGTTTTAAAAGCAAACGTGAACTAGAATGCACTGAAGTGCTAGAGTCTAGCACTTAGACGAATCCTAGCATTTTCGTTCACGTTTACGAAGTTTTAATGACATCAAGCACCTCCACGCAATGCTAACGGGCGAAAAGTTCGTTTCATATCGACTAAGGAGTTAAGTCGAATTTATATTTCGCAGACAGTGTTAAACTACTTCAATTGGCACAACAAAGTTCAATAAACCACAGCTGTATTAAGCCAACTTACCAATAGCACCGTGCCGTAAAAGACAAAGTTTGCAAAGTATCTTCAAATATTTAATATTTTCAGGTAATAGAATAGAAACAATAAATATAAAGACAAACAGCTCTAAACTGCGTAATCAGAAAGTTAATTAACCTTGCGGTTTCGTAGATTAATACCTACCTACAGACTACACGATAGTTACATAACTATATGAAAATATCTTTTAGTTTACCTGAATCCTAACACTTGATTAATTTTAGGGTTATGGTACCAAAGGAAGAAGAAAATCCAGTACTCTCATTCCGATGTAGTCTGCCACAGCCTAATTAGTCGAAAATTAGAATAATTTATGATTGAAATATGCTCACAAGTAAATATTTGTTTTGTCTGAAGCACAGAAACAGACAGACCATAACGATGTCCCCACCGGACGGAAAAACGAACGAAAAATATAAAACCATTATAAGTAATTATTTTGTTAGAAAAATGTAAAATCATAATAATTCTTTTGTTAAGCTCTAAGGCTGCTGTGCATAGACAATAACTGGTGTTAAAATAAAATAATCGATACAAATATATGCCTAAACAGCAATTATTTTATTTCAACCGTCTGTTACATGTCTATGCACACCAGCCTAAATGAAGTTTAAAAAAAAAACATTAAACTAGGTCTACCTAACTAGGTAGGGTGTACACTTTAGCGTCTGCATTACTAGAGAACTAGTATAGTCTGCAAACCAGTGTTTACACTGTACAAAATCAACAACCGGGTTTCCGCACCAAAATGTAGACTAAGAACGATGGAAATATTGTATAGTCGATTTATTAAAGAAAACTCCTAATATAAAATATTAAATGACCCGAATATAATTTTCTTACATTGACATTACAAATATTCTTTTATAAATGTAAATAGCTGACCCGGTACGTGTAGCTGTGGCTCAGTAAAATGAATGTTTTGTTTACTTGTAAATTAAAATGAAACTGTCCCAATGAGAAGAAAATCACCAAAAAAATTGATTAAGTTTCAGAGTTCATCGCGGTAAAACACCGTGACACGGAATACTTATCCCTATACTTTTTGGAAAGATTTTTGGACCGATTTGGCTAAAATTCAGTACATATTATGTAATTTTAATATCGAGAGTGGCTAAGGAATTCTTTCGTCCTCCGGATAATGGGATAGATTTATGAAAAGATATCCTATCCTAAAGTTAGGGTAGGTTTTATGATTTTGTAATTTTTATCTATTTCGCGCACTTCGTACATTTTGTCCGTTTCGTCCATGCGTACAATTTGTCCATTTTGTCTATATTGTCTTTTTTGTGATGTTTTGTTATATATGTAGGTAGACGGGGGGATGGGATAGTTTGCTATATAAAATGGAGTGAATCTTCCGGGGGCAATACATAAAAATAATACAATGTAACCTGTACTGCCAACTCTTCAAACAAGAGGTACGCACTAGAGGTTGACCCGCGGCGCAGTCGCGCGGTAAATTCTAGTTTATATATATATGTCAAAACCCAAATTATCCAAAGAGATTCAACACTGTGTAACTAGAATTCATATAAATATAGGTATAGTTCATCATATCAGGTATAGTTGTTCTGACAGGTTCGTAAATATACTTCGGATTATGAAATGAATTTTGAGATGTTATTAATTTATTCTGAATACATTTTTGTAAATAAATGTTCGATATACGACCCTTATTCCTATACCGTTATTCGATATGTCGAAACATAGTACAGAGGTTAACTTGAGTTTTATTGCTCAATATGTCGTTTTGCTAACTAATCAAACAAAACATTACGTATATGTCAGAGGCAATTATCTACACTAAGAAAAAATCTGTCCTCCCACACAGAGGAAATAGCAAATATTAATTAATTGGCACGTGGATGACTTTACCTTAATCATAATATAGTTGCTAATTATTTTAATGTCAACATCTTTATTTTTTCCTTGTTCTATTTAATAATTCATCTTAATTTTTTCTATGAAGCAAAATCCAATTTAGGATTATTCACTGCGGGGGAAGCGCAACGGGGGCCTGTGGGATTCGTCACATTGGGGTTGTAAGCCCCCCTCCGAGGAAATGTTTTGGACATCCAAGTCGGGCATACAAAACCCCTCGGTTCCTTCCGTTCCTTCCTACGCCTACGCCAGGGCTACGAGCAAGCGGAGCAAGACCAAGTCTGCGTGCTCTGGGCTGCGGGAGCTCATGGGCCTCAATCATTACCGGGAAGAACCAAGCCCCCGGCGTTTTCGCCTCTCTAATCTTAATCCTGGGTCAACAGGTAAAAACACTTCTGCGGCTATTCAACTTGTAAAGTTGAATACAGATTCCTGAATTATATCATTTAAAGTGCGTTATGGAATAGTCTGTCTTAATCTTTAAGTAAAAAATATTTTGTGTTAGTGGTTAGTTTACAATAAATAGGGTAGTTGAGAGCTAAATTGATTGACACACTTCGTCTTTCTATACAAACATTGATTTTGTACGAGTGAACACAATTGTATCTTGATTATATGATCCAAGTAATGATAGATAGATTATAATAGTGATTGGAGCTTGAAGTTTGAAGATAAAACCGGAAACAAAAGGGACTTAGGCATGGACCTTTAGCTGGAGTTTGTAAGTTATACAGAAGCAAGTTTAGAGATCTAATCAAAACTCTATGGTCCCTCGGTAAAGACTCCTTCACTGGCTAATTTCACTTCATATGTATTGATCTTAAAAATACATCATCTCTATCATAGGGGTGACAATTTTTTATACTTATTCGTAAGTTAGTAAAAGATACATTGCTTTGAAATAAGAATAGTAAATATCGGTGTGGATTTAAGGGAGAACAAAATGAAGAGTTATTCATGATTTCCTCAATAAATCTCAAGTGGTTTTTCCTTATTAGGTAGTGCCTGAAACAGGAAGGTATAGAGCATTTCATTATGATAAATTTGTATCTAACAAGGCACTGAAACTAAACGGATGCAGAAGAAACTGCCAACTATTAGCCTTATAATTTATTTTGCAATAAACGTAGAAGTGATGCTCAAAAATATTATAAAGAAAAAATATATACAGAAATTACACTTCATTAGTTTAAATTTGTCTCTATAATAATAGTTTATTTTTGTTTAATTAATTTTTAAAGTTTTTCATCTTACAGTAGTTATGTATATTGTATATATAATATCATATAAGTATTATGTTACAATAATTTCTTGATAACACAATTAAATTATTAGGCTGTCTTATCACTCTAAGTGATTTTTCGTGCCAGTCTATCTCAAAGCGATTCCGTAGTTAATCTAGCGATGTGGACGGTGCAAGTAGCGAGATACGATCATAAATTGTATTATAGATATATAAATATATATGTTCAATATCTTGTAAAACAAGACCCCACCCCGTGGCTTTTAGTCCATATACAAATAAACAAGAAAGTTTTTTTCAGCGATCATTTTGCGTCGATAACTAGATAATCAATCCCTTACAAAGATGTATGCGTCTAAACATCATAATTTGATTGAAATCGGTTCATATCCAAAAACTCATAGACGTTCATTTATAACCAAACAATAAGTATTTCATTCATTTTACCTCATGTAATAATATCATGTATCGAGTCCTAAACCAAAGTTCCTTCAGTCAAGCCTAAGTCGCTAAGGGTAAACCACTTATACAAATGAGGTGAAAGCAATTAAAACAATGAGCGTGTAACTAAATAAAATTGGCTTTAATGACAGAAACAGTTGCTTAGATCATTACAATGGAAAGAAAAAATAATTATTGTTTTTGATTTTGGAGAACTTTTATACCTTTTTAAACAAAGATTTATTGTTTAATTTTATTGTAAATATGTCACTATTGTGGAATTTTGTCCATATGGCTTCACTTTTTCATTTTAAGGTCTGTATCCCATAAAAGCTATCAATTTACAAGGTTTCGCTGTCATATTGATAAAAATAAAATCTTATAAAGTAGTTATGTTTACAGATCTACCTACCTTCTTCTTTTTAGAACTTATCAGATCCATATGGACGACATCTAACAGGGAAGGTATTCTATTACAAATGCCGTTATACAATGGTATAGTCAAACTACTAAAAGTAAAGGTCCGTTTCCATATATGTAACTGGGATTAAAATTTGTTCACTGTACAATATCGTATGGTGTATCGCTACTTACATGTTGAAAAACATAATGTTTTGTAGAGAATTTTTAATTAGATACACCACTTTTTACCCAGGGTAATCTATACCTATGGCCTGGTCAAGGCCACCGATAGTACTCAAAAAAGAAAGCGGAGAGAGGGCGCAAGCTTGGTTATAGATAGGCCTACGTCCATTAGTGAACTTCGATTGGCTGTTGTTTAATCATTGTTTCATGATTATTTCCAGATTAAATTTTGGTTTAAACAGTCTTAAGTAGTTGATTGTGTAAGATATCCGCACCTGATACTTCAAATCTTAGCACTGATGAATGCACTACTTTTTAGGTCTTTTGTAGTGTACGCAGAGATGTGGGAAAGCACCGTATCAAATAGCGTAAACTAAGGTTTCTGATGTATAAAACCCGCCAATTGCTAGAATAGAGAAACCTGATCACAATAGTGGGATGGACACATAAAAGGTTATATGATATTTAATAATTATTTTAAGTTAAGCCTATCGAATACCCCAGTTGCGTTTAATTGAATTGGTCTCAAATATCAATTAGAATAAAGCATGGTTTTCCATCAAAAGGGAGCAATATTTACTTTAAAACCTTACTTTACAATATAACTGCTGTAATGTTTGATTGTTTGCGATTTCTAAGGTTTATACGGAGTTGCACATTTTGTTGTCTATATAGCTATAAGGTAGTTGACAGAAAGAACAACTGATACATTTTTTTTATTTTAGAAATGTTGTAGGCTCCCTGATATCGAATAGATGTTACAGTTTATGTCGTAATAAATATAATTAATAATATTATTTTTAAATAGTAATAAAATAATTGACAGGATATATTGTAAATAAAATTTAATAAATACAGTCCTATTCACAACTATGTACCTAAATAAGTGCTGTTTGTCAAAACCCAAAATATTTTCAGAGGGTCCACCATATCCGTGCGTACCCACAGCGGCTTCACCGCATGGCGCACTTTAACTGTCAACGAGTATAACTATCACACACATACACATTAACAAAATCAATATTTAAAATAACCATATTATTGTATCACTGAACCACTCGTTTTTGAACTTGTGCGGTATTAATTGTGGAAAGAGTGCAACGGAGAGCGCGCGTAAGGCGGGCGAGCGATGGCTTTCCCAAGCCGAACTGCCGCGTTGTCGAGCCCGCCCCTATAACCAGCCCCGGCGAGCGGACAATGTTGCACAACGAACATATTTCTCAAACATAAAAAGCCTTGCAAAGAATATTTCTAAGATTTAGACATGTAATTTAGATCTTCCGAATTCCTTTTGTTTTAATATGACCGAATACTCTGTTTTATGTTTGTAATCAATGACATGTATTCATGAATATTCAAGTTTAAGAGTAAACTAAGCAAAAAGGCATCTGGTGAAACTGACTTTATGAAAAGGAAAGGTTTCTGGCTGACGCAAATTAACGGAGTACTTCGAAAAGCTGACAGTTTGCATAATAGTGATTTTCTACATAAGCACACATTTTTTGTATAAAAACCAATCAATACATATCCTACAACAGTGGGTTATTAAAAAAAGCATATTTTAAAAATAATATTATGTGAAAAAATACGTCTTCAAAGATAGATTGGGTATATTCTGGATTTAAAGTAATAACAATTTGAACTGGATTTATTTTGTAAGGGATGTGAAGTGTTTTACTAGAAGTGGAGAAATAAATTAAGAAAGCGGATTCCAAACTTTTTAATTAATATTCCAAACATTATCGAGATTTAACAATGAGGAGTAGGTGAAGTAATTAAAAAAATATTTCAAAATCTCAAACGTGTCAACATTTTTAAAACTTAAATCAGTTACCCTGATTTAAGTTTTCTATATTACTTTGGATAATGATTAACTTCACTAAATTATAAGTAGTGACCAAAAGGCCGGTCTTTTTTTGACAACGTTTTGCATGTTGGGAATTTTCCCCACCGATGATGACCTGGAATCAATTTTTTAATTCCAAGTAGGTATTATTTAGTTATTGTACATTTAACGAGAAATATCATTACTACTTCTTAGGATTACGTAGCCAAATAAAAAACAGAACCTCTATAATTGAAACAATCCCGTTCGCCAATTAGTTGGAGGCTACGGTTTATATAACATTTGGTTAAAAGTTGTCTTTTTTATCAGGTTTCATTAATGGCGAAAGTTCTTCATTATTTCATTACCCTTCACAGTGCACACTTTCTAACACATTCGGCTGATTTGTATTTTTTTAACCCAAGCGGGGCTAATCGTAACTGTCAGTTATCTATAATATCATAAAATTCTAAAAATGCCATGCCTGCACATTAAAGCTATTTAAAAATAAACATAAAAATATATTATATAAACGATGGAGAACATGATGCAATATTTATTGACATTCCTTGTCTGTTTGTTTGGGATTCATATAAAAACACTGGGCCGATTTCGTTTCGGTTTTCGCTGATCGATAGAATATTATTAGAATAAAATTGCCCTATTTTTTATCCTGAGAACCCCGCGGGAAATTTTTTAGGAATATTTAAAATGGTCAGATAAAAAACAATAATAATTAATTCTGTTTCCATTGTAATTATCAAAGCAATCGTTTTTTTCATAAAAGCCATTTTCACTTCTGACCGACGATTTTATCTACTTACACGCTCATTGTTTTAATTAATTGTCAATTGTTGTCAATGCATTATTTTCACTGATCAATAGCAAATTAATGTAATAAAATGTGTGATTTTTATCCCGAGAATGCCGCGGGAATTTTCGCAGAAGAAAAAAAGGGAGAGAGGTTCGATTGCATAAAAATTAGCTTATGCCGATACAGTTTTCACTAAAGCGATAGCTTACATTCTTTTTTGAATTCTGCGGTACTTAGTATCCTGGGAATACCGCAGGAATTTCAAGTCAAGCATGGATGAAGTGAGGCATATTCTAGTTCTACATCAACTTTTATGTATCTTTTTTATTGCGAAGCTAGCAAACTGGCAGACGGCCGACGTACTAGAAAGTTTGCAACACCATATGTCAAAACAACGTGTTATTCAGCCTTTAGGACGGTATAGATGGGATGGGATAGGAAGGCTGGAATACGGAGATTAGATAAATAGGACAGGATGGGAGGATCAGACTGGAATAGATAGGGATGGGATAGAGCGAAGGCGAAGTGGAACATCGAAGTTGTCACTCATTGTATGTCCCACAATTAACTCAAAGCTAACCGTTACACGCGGATATCCTGTGAGAGCGTGGTATCACATTGATTGAGCCAGCTCTAAAAGCTGTAATGGAGATAATGATTGCAGGCTCTACAATTTCGAGAGTATTCTTATTATATTACAAAATTTCACTCATCACTTACTACAATACTTTCATTACAACTTCAACGATTCTGGGTATTAAATGTACCATTTATTGGTTATTTAATTAATATGAGTTGGTAAATATATTTCAAACGTGATTTTCCATAATTTATCATCAAACCTAAAACATTTAGAACGAAATCCCATTAGGGCTTAATGATAAAACGTAATAGGCCAACGTTTTATGATGGAGTAATTAATTTGAAAAATGCGCGTTTGTGATATTAATGAATGTTTGTTGACTGTGTATTTTTATCAAAGAGATCCAAGGAGATGATCAATTAGCTTAAAATGAATGTGTTTAGGAGTAGCGGCTATCTGAGTAATTAATTTGCACCTTTCTGGGGGCTCCAGCGATTAAGACCGTCCGATAGCCCTGTTTAATGTATAGTGCCTAAATTTGATAGGATCCCATTAATCAACCAATAAATTTTAACAAGGCCGAAGTTAAATAAGGTACTTACCTAACTAGAATTTTACTCGCGCTATACCTATATATTTTGCTTCCGTGAAATTAATTATTTGATTTTCTACCCAATACTTGTTTGAAAATAAATTCTAGCGATCTGATTCATATTGAGTTAGAGTAAGTGTGTAGGCTTCTTTAAAATAAATTTCACAAAGCCTGATCAAAGATGAATAAATGATTAATATTGTATCTTAAATATTATTTTATTACAAAACTTGGCATATAAAACTTAATATACTTTTAGTACTCGTAAGTGGCACGAAGTTTGAATATTTTTAATGAAAAAACATCGCTAGCGATAATAACGTGCTTGCCTGCATATAAAACGTATAATTTGAAAGACAAACAAATTTGCCTAAACGCAGACTTGCTACAAACAACGAACTTCAATTTAACATAATACTAGTTTCTGCCCGCGACTTCGTCTGCGTGGAATAGTTTAAAAAAACCCCGATTTTTAAACATTCTTCATTAGTGCTCCGCTTTTATTGATCTTAGCGTGATGATATATAGCCTATAGCCTTCCTCGATAAATGGGTATATAAAAATGAAAGAATTTTTCAAACAGACCGGTAGTTCTTGAGATTAGTGCGTACAAGCAAACAAACAAACTCTTCAGCTTTATATATTAATAAAAGATAAGGAAATTGTTTAGCAGACCGAATATGAGTTAGAGTTAGTGTTAGTTAGTTAGCGAGTTAGTTAAAATAAAGGGCAATATCAACGTGTGAGTATTTTTGTGCATATTCGTTATATAAAAGGGCTCGTTATGTACTATTAGTGTAGATAAATAATATATTGATTACTAGAATTTTTGTTCAAAAAGTGGTTATGGTTCAGATAATATAATCAGTGACATAGCTTACATCAGAGAAGAATTGACATTCTCCATAGTTTTTTTACGAATTCAGTCAGTGGAAACCTATTGTTTTAGTTTGTATAATCTGTTATATATCAAATTGAGAAGAAATTTATTTTAAACTTAATCCATTATCTGATTTAGGGTCGCTTGCATAACGTTCCTTAAATTTATTTGAGAAACACTAAACGCATTTAGCTCCTTTAAATACGATTAGCGTCTTGCCACAACAAAAAACTTACCGGTAAATATTTTTTAAAGACTGTCAAAGTTAACCATTTAAAAATGTGTATTCAACTGCCTTAAAGCGTTCAAGGACAGAAAAATTGAAGAAACTGTGAATTATTAAAAGTTAATTACGGACTGTCACTCGTATATTATTTGCTTTAATTATTTATCACAATTCTAATACCCATTATTCGTACAAACTTTAACATGGTAGCAGTGTAATAAGTTAAGGAATTGGATGCGGTAAAGATATTTGAACTAGGAAAGAATAAATACAATATTCTAGTATTACTCGCCTGACTTCACATGGATAAGGCGATCGCAGTGGCTTCTAAGGTAAAAATAATGCACCTAGATGGTAAAAACTATAAGCATTAGCGTTATCGTATTGAGAGCGTGCAGGGCACTGAAGAAATTTTGCAAGAAAAACTTAATAAGCCCGATGAGCCTGAAGCATCCGATGATGCAGATGCTAAAGCAAAATATTAAATAAATTTACAACAATTTCTAAAAATTTACTCTGTCGTTTTAACTCTGTTGACGACAAACATGAGGGATGTTTTAAATGCGTTTTGTTTTCTTAAATAAATTTAAGGAACGTCATGCAAGCCGCCCTATAAATTAAGAATACATCTATTGTACCAGGTATCAACAACAAACATTGGCGGTTTTCTTTCTTAACTTTGATACTTATGCGACATAATTTTCTTTCACATTTTTTTTCTCATTTAGAATATGATCAAAGAATTCACGGCTTGGTCATAATAGCAGACAATGAAAAGCTTTGAGCCTTGAGTGTTGATTGTTTCGTTGCTTTTATTAAACCTCGAATGGTTTTGGTGAAAAATGAAACGTATTATTTTAATAACCAAAGTAGTATTTGATTGTGCCTATATAATTAGGGTAAATAAATCAGCAGATAAACACGTCACACATTTGGTGGATTAACTGTCTAGAGTATTCGATAAACTTGGTGTCTCGCATATGAGGGTTTAAGAAAAGTATAATGTAAAGTCAGGTAAAGGTTGCATAGATACTACGAAAAACATTTAAATATAAAAGACAAAATATTTCAAACCAGTATTTACAACACATTTTATAAAGTAAAGCTTAGTAAGTTATGCTTGTTTTATGGATAATATGTAACAATATCTCTTTTTTCGCATATACCCTGTTTTGAATTGAGCTCGGATTCTCTGCATTTTAGTGAATTAGATGGGTTAACGCTTAGACAGTTGGACCACAGTGGCCATCAAAATCTACTAAAAATTAAGGTACAGCTAACAGTAAAGGAAACAGGTACAGAGTGTTGCACGCCAGTAAGCTAAGAAGTCGGTACTTTAATGTATGATAAGATCTACGGGAGTGGACCTTTACATCTATTGTACGTAATCGTGCAGCCCTGCTTCCTGAGTCCATACCAATTAACACTAGGATATCACGGTACAGTAACTCTGTTCTACATCCCGTGGCGTTCTTATTTAGTAGGTAGTTGTCAGCCTCTCCCTTCGTTGGGAGAGGTACGGATACCATACGACAGTCCCACACACACACGTGCAGGCGACACTAAGCGTTGCAATTAGTCTCGCCCTGTATCCACGGCTCGTGTAGGTATGTGTCGCAAGAAAAGATTCCGTTGCGTTGTAAAAAAATGTGTTTTCCTTCCATACTCTTCTATACTGACATAAGTCCTCTGTCACACCACAAATCATCATGTTATCCTTTACACAATCCATCCATCTCTTTTTTGGTATATTATACCCTATTATAATTAACCTGTATATTATGTTTGTGATTACATAAATGATAAATGTTTAATGAAAAATATAACCTGATAAGACAATGTTTTACCATATTTCTACTCGAGTTGTGAGAGTAAATATGTTTCCTGAATATTTCCATGCGAGTCGTTATGTGTCTTGTAAAAATAAAGACATTTCTATATTGACTCGGATAGAAACATATGGTAATACGTGTGCGTGTCTAGTGCCTGCCTACGTCTCATAAAATTGAAAAATATGAACCATTCCCTCCATTCAACAGTCCTTATTTACAAACCAATCCACTTTGTATTATCTAGAAAATTCTATTCACAATGAAAATTATTATACCCTACCTCGAGGAAGCTTACTCATATTACTCGCCCTATTTCGCATATACCCAGAATCGCGGTGAAGCACGTTGCGTAGAAAATCATACAAAATTGTCCTCAAAATAGCATGAGACGGCCTTGTTTACAATGTTAATATAAAAAGTTAGTAGGTAATTTTGTTGTGGCTCGTTTACTTCGGGCCCTCTGGGTCACCGCGATTATTCTTGAGAAAACAAAGAGAAATCACACAAGTATTGCGGCGAACACCGTACTTAAGTGGTAAAGTAACATTAAGCGTACCAGGTTTTAAGGTGCAGTACAAATATTTTACATTATTACATTTTCATGCTATTATACAATGGAGGAGTTTGAAACATCAAATTGCCACAATGTATGGACCTGAGGGACGTAAACTAAAGTTCAGTATCAGGTATATGTTTAGATAATTAGATGTCGAAAAATCATAACGATCTCTAATGCCCTTTTATTGAAAAAAGAAAGTGGTGACATATTCGCTTCCAAACTTAGAAAATTGAAGGTGGTAGAATTAAAAAAACTTTTAACTAAATTTAGTTTGAACATTATCATTCAAGTAATTTTTGAGACATGATGATTTTCAATTCGAGTGTTTCCTTGGCCAAGCAATTGAAGTTCTTACATTTACGTAACTCTTCATCAAACACGGAGTTACAAATACTTAGCCGATTTTGCAATTTCATCAAATCATTATAGGTATGAATGATATGATTCATATAATACAACTTCATTTGAAAAATCTACATATTTTATATACCGCAAATGGTCTGTGAACAAAACGGTGTGGGTATGTAAATAGACATATTCTACACCTTAGATCATATAAACGTCTAGATCACGCATCAATTGCACAAAAACGGCCCCAAAAACAGTGCACCAAATTTGGTGCACTCGCTACTCACGCTGGTCACGCCTGTTAGTGTCGTTTTGACTACTTTACTGGCTGGAGCTCTCACGAAAAAAATCTTTATACCGTCCAGCGCTATTAAAATGTATCGAAACTGTTTTAAAAGAGGAAAGGATAAGGATATGACGTTATTTCAACGAAAAACTTACACCTTTTTCATGATTTCTTAGTAAAAACATGAAATTTAATTTCGATATTTCCAAGGTTACCGAATTGACTAATGGTGTCAGGTGAGAAGTGGAACTTAGTTTCCAAAATATGGGGAGTTTCTTACGATTTTTTTTGTAAAATACGAATAATTTGAAAACTCTATAGAAAACAGACATGTAATCTTTGTAGGTCCACGTTCGTACAATAATAATAATAATTAGTTTATTATTAACCCGGAGGGGGGCCTTAGGTGAGTAGTGACACCTCGTACCTGACTCCGGGGGCCAAGACAAGGCCCCCGCCTCCGTGCTTGCCTTAACCAGCCGGCTCGGAGTGGAGATCGCTAGAGCTAAGACTCAAGCTCCAGAGGTGGAAGTGATAAATGGTATCACGTCAGAAGTAGCTTCGGTGAACCTGCAGCCCACCTCTCTACACCTCTTAGCCACTCACACCCATGCTGCCCCTGTCTTTTATGGCATTTTTAGGGGCCCATGCAGGGAGTGGCGAGTCACCATCTGCCCATTTTTTCATGTTCCCTGAACATTGCGACGGGCAGACGCCAAAGTCCCCATATTCCCAGACCCCTAGTACAACTAGCAGTTCACCCCAATAGCACTGTACTTTTTGTCCTCATTTCCCACAATAGTCCTACACTGGCCGGGGCTTGTCCTTGGTTTCATTTTTATATGGTGTAGACAGGGATAATCGCCGGTCAGTGTCACGCCACATATTTACATTAAATTTGTCAAGGGGCCTCTACGTGTTGGCCTCCCCATGGCCCCACGCAAGCCGTCCAAAAGTCCGGGCCATTATTATGGCCTGTGGTCTTGAAAGACAGACAAACAATTAGTTTATTACATTTTTCTTAGTAAATTATATTTTTTTAAAAGTGTATTAATTCGTAAAATATGATCCCTGCTTTCAAATTATTTTCGAACCGATATTATAATCCATTTTGTCAAAAATATCCTCGAAGCTCGACGGAGTCTTACCATGTTTAATAAAGCACATAAAGTTCTATGTCAGCAAATATTGGACGGGTCAAGTCAGCTGAATATCTGTGTGTTAGTTACAATATTTGTATATGTTCACTAGCAGCAGTTAGTGTGGTGTTAGTTACACAAGGAGTGTAACTAATATTCGAGCTAAATGTTGGCAGTGTTTGCCCTTGTCTCAAATAATTTAGAAATTCTATAATAATATTTCGAACATTCTGTAGATTATTCAATTTTGCTCTTATTAATTGGCATTGTCCAAAAATATTATTGCTAATTATATAATTTTATTAAATAATAAATATTAGAACATTTACATAAATACCTATTTGATTATTTTCTTATTTCAGTGTCGATGTATATTGACAGTTGAAATGATACCGTTTTAAACGTATAGACTAATTAATATACCTGCAAAATAGGAAAAAACATAACCTTACTCTAATTATGAAAATAACATTTTTGTGCGCAAACCTTAAACAATAATTATTGAGCGTCCATGTTTCGCAACGTATATGCTTTATTATTATAAGGTTTAATTAACTACAGAAAAATAAAAGATTTAAAAATCAGTTCGAACTAAATTGTTGTTTACAATATATCATCGAACATCGAAGTAATGCTACGAAAGTACCTATAGTTCGTTTTTACTTAAAAAAGAAAGACGAAATCAAATCTTTAGTATATAAGAAATTTTTGTTTCTTTTTATTTTACTAGTATATTCATGAGCACACCCTGTTTTCAACAAGCAAAATAAAAGTAAATATCTTCTTTTCTCAATTATACAACTTCAACGTATCGAGAATTCTATGGAAAATAATTATGATATTATAAAGTACAAGGATGTAGTAAACTTGAAATCGCTGTGACAGGAAATCTCGCATCAGGGGTACTTTTCTTGTCCGTGGCATATCAGTGAAACTATATGAACTGAAATAAACATGTAAGTATAAAGTTGAACAAATAGTAATCCATGATCCTTCCGCCAGGTTCCAATCATTTTGTTTTTGGGTCTATTATCCAATAAAAATAATAGGCCCAAAAACCTTGTGGGAGATGATATTTGTGTTAATCTTACAGTGAGATATGTTGAAAATCATGCGAAGTGGAGAACAAACAAAGCACGGAATGAAAAGCTAATTCGGATGCAACCGGGATGTAACGTTAGGATAATGTAAAATAGAAAATGAAATATCTTAAAAAGTATTATATATTTTATGACTAGGCGGCAAAGATAATTATAATGTAGAATACGATTTATGAATATTAATATCGGTTGGGGGTAATAAGCACGGTCGTGTAAGCAGGCGCCTATCTGTAGGCTAGCGAACAGGGCCCGCAGCGCCCAGCCACAGGGCTGTACAAACAAGCGAGCTAATGGGATCTAACGGATTCAAAGTACGCTTTGAAAACAACTTTTGAAATAACTATCTTCAGTAATTCACTAAATATTTAGAAAATTATTCCACACTGAGCTTTGATTATCAAAGAAAATTTTATAAGAATTCAAAAAATTAAGACTCCTCACTTGTTTTTCAAAGAGAACGGCTACTATTATGTATAAAGTATTCATAAACTCTCTTTCAAAGAATATTTTCTTAATCTAAAACTTTGTAGCAATCGTTATAAAAGTTCGCGGTGAGAGA
Organism: Dendrolimus punctatus; assembly: GCA_012273795.1. Taxonomy (NCBI): domain Eukaryota; kingdom Metazoa; phylum Arthropoda; class Insecta; order Lepidoptera; family Lasiocampidae; genus Dendrolimus; species Dendrolimus punctatus. The sequence goes on from CM022536.1 coordinate 9,714,578, forward strand.
CAAGCGAGTAAGTAATTAAATAATAAAAATGTCTTTATACCTTTGTAAATTTATTCTAGCAATTGCGATCACAAATGTTATATGTCAGAATTAAGATCCAATTAGTACTTATCAAAAGGAAAAGATCAGAGGTGATGCAAGATGATTCAACCCAGACGAAGAATTGCCTTCAGTTTGGTGGGATTATAAAAGAATTTTGCACTTCAAACTTTAACCAAGAAACCAATAGATAGGAACAGTAAATACTAAAATAGAGAATCTACTACATTCTGGGTGCTTTATTCTGAGGACACTGGGGCCTCGCATCTGTGCTTCACGCAGATATGATCAGAGGACTGGTACTTACCTCGGACAACAGGTCAGTGTGGCAATCCACCGAGATAACGTACCCAGCCTTACTGTACCCTTGACTTAGGCTCAATATTCTACTTTGTCACAGATGTAGCACCTATTGGTCCAGTTCCTGTGGCGCCCTGTAAAAGCATGTGAGCTAGGGGCGCAAGTTAGGTTTAGTGGGTAGTTAGACGGCCGACCATCCCCCTTGCCCTCCGTTCGGAGGTCATGGGGGCATACGGTTGATCAAAAGTCCCACACATCCCTCGGCGAGCCTTCCAGGCCAGGCCCGAGGATGGTGTCCCAAGAAAAGACATTCCCCCTGCGTCATAAAAAAAGGCTCAATATTCTACTATAGTCTTATGATTATAAATAAGTAAGTTATTTTTATTATATACTTAAAATATTTTACTTTAGTTGATAATCAATGATTTAGTATTAGTGCTCAGAAACGTATTTCCAAGGTTTGACCGGGTTTTGCTAAGCAACTGATAATATGTAGGTAATAACACGAAAATGCTAACTTTGAATACGGTTATCCAAAGGAATAGGTTGTAAATTATTTATATGTGTATGTAGGATAGCTGCAATGCTGCCAAGACTCCAATGGTTGTGGCTCTAAGGGTGCATATTGTGACCATTAGTTTAGATTATGGCTGTATTTTATGATCAGTTTATAGACTTTGAGATCGCTCGGCGAAATGACTGCTGTCTCTTACAAACACATGATGTCAACCATCTTCGAAAGTTATTAATTTGAACAATATATGTTACAATCTAATACAACTACGATTGTTATCCAAAGCCGATCGACGTATTTTAGACAGCAATAATAATATAGATATGTTTTTTCTTCAATATTTCTTCCACTGGCGGTACGGTAAGAGGGGTATAAAAGTAAGAATATATTTTTAACGTTTTCTTAGGTAAACCGCCTTCAGCGTTCAAAACTAACTTGATGTTAAATGATGGTGTGGCCTAGATGGAGCACGTTTACCTTCATACCTATTTAATCGTGACTCCTATATTGTATTTGTCGAGATAATCGAATCCAGCAAATTGTTGAATTTGTGGCGAATAAAGCCTGCGCTACGCTCACTGGCCAGCAAGCAGACTATGTTGTACATTAAATTGACAACTGTCATAACATATAAAGAGAAAGTCATGATGTAAAATATTATATCTTTAAATATAATTATATAGTACATGTTAATTGTGTTGACTATGTTCATATTATAAACAAAATTATAAATTATCGGGTTGTTTTACTCCCTCCCACAACGACCCAAATTGATTGTGGGAGCGCACCAAAAAAGTTAAATCTAAGCGGTTTGTTCTAACTGGTGTTGTTTCTATATGTACGTTAGGTGAAAAAAAACTGGCTATATTATGCTGGAAAGATATGAGTGTGCGTTAAGCATTAAACTACCAAGATTTTTATCTATATTACGGATACTAATAATCCATCCAACCATACTGCTATTATATAAATGTGCAAGAGACTATTTGCACAATTGTATTTTCAACAGAAATGAATCGAATATTATCATAACATTCAGAACATTATTATATTTTCGATTATTGGAATACACGTGGGCTTTTATATCCCGGCAAACTGAATAATTTTAGCAGCATACACATTCAAAGCTCTTGTAATACATATTAATATTAAATTTAGTGTTGTTTCGATATGAATGTTTGTTATTCCGCTTTTCACAGTTTTGAATGTGAACCTATTTTGAACAATGTACCAGTATTTATAAATTTAGAGCCTCGAGTTAGGATAGTAAATTTTTGTTCCGGAAAATAGAATTATTTATATAACCAAATCTTGTGTATGTGAAGTTATTTGGAAAGTACTAGTAACTGTATATATAGTTTTAAAGAAAGTACGAGTACACTAATAGTTCTTTATCTAGTATTATACAGTTACGAGCCAGTACGAGAAAATTGTTATAGCGAAAGGGGGATGATATATACATTATTTTTAAAGTTTAGTATTACAATTTTGTTATTCTCACAGTACTACCCACTGAACAATCCCTGGTAGTTAGTAAGGGATATAAGAAAAGTGCCGAACACCTGCGGTACTGGCAAGAGTCAATATTCTAAAAAATATCAATACAAAAGAGGTCATTGTTTTTGCAACAACCAACTGGAGTTTTATTTAATTTCAATTATAAGTTATTTTTATTGGGTCTATCCTTGGTCATACACGTATAGATGTATGTATGTAGACTAAGTCATAATACTTTTGTTACTGTATCTGTGATAGTTAAGTTTTAAAGTAAGTTTAAGTGCTAAAGTAGCGGGTGAAGAAAAATCCTGAAATCTTTGCGCTATTTGGGATTCCGTAGCTATTATAGAAAAAATGAAACCTTTATGCAATTATGATGTATCATCATACATGTACATGAAGACAAACTAAACTTTTCAAAGAGCCTGAGATACCTATTATCCTATTTAACGCGTACGACCGCAGTCTACTTCAGTATTGAAGCCCAGTTTTGAACCCATCTTATACTGTACATACATAGGGTAACAGTCGCCGTCGTAGTCCAAATAGTTATGATTCCAGACTGGAACACTACAGATCAGTACCACTACATTTGTGATGCAAAACTGCTGATAATGTGTTTCTCTATAAACTTATAACGGCAAAATTGACAGCTCCGAACATCTCGACAAACTAAAATGTACCACGAGCTGGATGCCTGCATAACTGTGAAACACTCGCTCTACCAGTATGCCACACTGTGTATAGTCAACATTCACCTACCACTATACCGTCTTTGTATTGCCTACAATAATATCTGCAATGGGCTCGATATTTTCAATACATCCGCTAAGTACATTAATAACTTTCACATTCTTTGTTATTTATTGAACTTCATTATTTATTTCATGTTAAACTATTATGTACTGTATGTATTTTTGTGCACGCTATGTTCGCATCAAGAAGGCCAATCAGCAACTGTCTTCTTAATTTGTTTCAAAGTAAATAAAGCTGAGTTGACCAGTTTACGTAACAAATAAAAAAAACCGTCTTCTCCTCGGTCCGTATATGTTTGTAAGCCACAGTAGTTCTTCTCAAAAATAACTGTTACTGGGTCTTTATGTAGTACATTTCACTGTTAGATGTAATGCAGTGTACTATAAAATAGTGTAGTGATACTGCTAAATAAGTAAATAATAGGCGGAAATAAGGTATGTAAAGGATTTTTCAGTGTACATATTGGTATGGGTTATCGTTAGCTTTCAAAATTGTTTCAGGGTTGTTAAAGTAGATATTAAAGTAAAGTAGCAGACATTTGGTACCTCTATAGAACCCTATGCAATGGCTGTTTTTATTTTTAGATTTCCAAACAAAATTTAATAAAACGTAAACATTGCATGAATATGTCACCTTTAAATAATAGTATACTCAATGGAACTATCATTCCGCCGATAGAGTTTGCCTATCCGGTCTTGCTTATGTAAGCAACCAAAGCAATCACCAAACCAAATCGCAAGATAATACTGATGTATGATTAATGATAACTGGGTGAAAATTCAGACGGAATTCAATGAAGACGGAAAGAAGGGTTAGTGAAAGGAAATGTAGGCTCGCATACCACATACAAATTACCTCTTAGATGCGGGCAAAGGAACCCTTCGTCTATACATAAGAATAATCATAGATGAACTCGGAATGTTTCGCACGTCACGAAGGCATAAGATTTTTATACTGGTACTAAGTAGTAATTGAGTTGAGAGAATAAAGCTCAATCGTTATTAGTTAAATTGGTTGAAAGCTTTCTAAGTACGGTCGTAATTTTATAATAAATTTTATGTTATAATATGAATAATAATTTAAAACTAGAATTTTCATAAGCTTGCCTTATGCTGTTAGACATATTAAAAAACAATACAACATTTTGCTTAAATTAGATGAAAGATATTCGCTTATATCAAAATGAAAATTACAAATGTATGTATATGAAACTAACTAGCGGTTTTGGCAGATGTTGTCCAGCGCTGGCCATATAAAAATCTAGGACCCAATTCTACCACCACCTACCGGAACTATTGTGCATCTAAACCAAACCCACTCAGACAACAATAAAATTCCTCAAAACCCTGGATCCAGATTCCAGTGTCACCTACCGGTATCAATTGTGAATCTACACCATTCAAGATCAACTGAACTATTTTAACAATATCGGTCCAGGGAAAGACAAAGAAATAATCTAATTTTATTATATATAAATATTTGAATGTCAATAGTTCTTCCTTTGTCTTAACTATGTTTAAACGTATCTAAATTCTAAATTCAAATTCTTAATAAATAAAGCTATCGATAGTCTTGCACAATATTCTTGTTAGAAGTTGTGCATTACTGACTACGACTTACTACCATGTACGGCTCATTAAACTTCAGTTTCGTATTTCCTTAGGTTAGAATTTCGGTGGCCTCGAAATACGCAATGACACTTGTTCTCTTTATCGTTTCCCTTTTAGGTTGTAGGCACTCGTGTTATTTCAGCTCGTCCAGTTGAGGATATACAAGAAAAAGGACTTATATAAATTGTTTACTTACTTATTTGATGAAGCCCTTTTAGTATAAAAGTTACAAGTAAATAAATATCTTTTTGTTAGAAGAATATTTATATTCCAATTTTTTCCCTTACGGTTATAATAATATATTTTCTAAATTATAAATAACTATATTTACAATAAAAGTAATTTATGGTTATACCGTATAAAATATAATAATAAACTAGAATTGTAATATGTTATTTGATAAAATCAAAAATTTTGCTGAAGCTTCTTGCGGCTTTGCTCGTATATATTTCAAATTCATATTTCGAATAAACTACTTGATTCGATATAATATAGTATACAGAGTATGCATACTCATCGCCTTCTCTGAAAGGTAACATATATAGGTATGTTATCATAGTTTCCAAGACCGCTTTCTGCTTTGTCGGCAACGGCAAGTTCACCGCGCATCTGTATTTGCATGACCGCTTTCTGATTAATTAGAGCAGCAGCGGCCTGGAAACCGTCCCAAGCAAATCAGGACACGCTCATAGGAATACAGGCGCTCGGTCAGCTTTCGATACCGCGTATACCGAGCATAACGATTCCGTATCGCTGCCGCACCAAGAAATCAGAAAGTTGCTTAAGGCTATTAATAAGGCAGAAACATCCAAGGGAAGTAACTTTTAGATTTATATATTAGTATAGATTATTTAAAGATATTAAAGTAAAAGAAAACAACAAAGAATACAATAAGCAGTACTTTACTTTAAACGAAATTAAATGTTATTGTATTTGTATGTACCCCGACCTTTTTAGATTTGCTCCGGAATACAAATAAGGCAATAAACGTTGATCAGGACGACAAAAACAATTGGCTGTTATCTATTATCACCTATACCTACTGTCGTTAGTAGTTAACACTTCATTGATTACGTGTTTACCTCCTAACAATCAGAGAAATGGGATTCTTTATCTGATTGTTAAGAATCAAAGACATGTTTTACTTCGGATTTATGGGGTAAATGATTTTTACGTTGAATGTTGAGTTATTCAAACCAATTCAAACTGTGGCTTAGTGAATATCTCACTATACATGCAGAAAATCTGAACACATCATTTAAATCGCTTACATAAACATGTTACGTTACTCTTGGTATCCTTCATAAACGAAAATTTCTAACAATATGTTAATTCTATAATTTGGATATTATTAAAATTATAGTATGTGTATGCGATTATGTAAATACTGTATTATTCTGTGCTTAATGCATGGACATAGTTGTATTGCAAAATGAATTAATAGTTGTAGGATATATATGTATGTATATTCATAGTGCGAATTACATACACGAATAATAACATACACGAATTGCATTATGCTTAATATATCTCATATTAAAAAGCGAGTCAGCTGTTTTTGGGTTAACTTTCTGTTCTTATACAGTGCTTAAGTCCTAACACAACATTGGGGTATTATTATAATTATAATATTTTATCTACTGTAGCCGATAGAAAGATTGAGTAATCATTTTATCGCGCTTGTCTATTTTTTATACTCATATCTATTGAATCCTGCAAGATGGGGGATAGAACATACCATTTACATTATAACATTTAAGATAGAACTCCTATTGTGATGTCTAAAAGTTTCATTACAATCTATTGAGCCATTTTGGAGCTTCAAACTTTAGAACTGGCAGATAGACAAAAATGATAAAAACGGTCATTTATTTATTAGGCATCCTTCAAATACCAGTTTACACAAAAAAATGTCATTGAGAGACACAGATAAACATTAGCGTATCGCGGGAGCTAGAAATACGTTCCTATTTTGCAAAGTAAGCTAGCTATTTTATTTAAACTCCGTCCTAGGTCTGTCAAAATCCTATTGAATATGGCACAATGAACGTTGACTTCATCTTTGTGTTATTTTCTTGCGGTGTTCGGGGCCCAGGGCACTTGAATAAAAGATTCGTGCATTATCCCGGGCCCGCTCGCAGCACAATAGGACAACGACAACGCACCCACTGTAATTCAGTGAGCGGTCTGCCAACCGCATTGTATTATTATATAGCTGCTTTCCTACCGACAATCTAATTTAAAGGTGAGCTCAGAAGGTATTTTCACCGTCAACGTCTGTAAGTATTTAAGGTTAAAAAAATTCAATGCTCTAGCCGGCAACCTTTCCCACGAAGTCTAACGTAATAAATGAAATAAGGACTACGAGCGGGTGACTAGGTAAGGGCGATATGTGGCTGCTCTAAGCTGTTACGTGTTTATTTTATTTTTTAAATTACTGCACGTCTACGTCAAAGTGCTTAGATATTAGGTTTAGCTGTCGTATTTGTCACTATTTAGAGTACTTTTCAATATAAATAAAAACTTCTATAACGATTTGTCTAACGATCTTCACCTATAAACTGTTCCTATTTAATTTTTGGCGCACAAATTTTATCTCAATTATTTTTAACAAATTATTAAAGAAATATCAAATTGTTACAATAGGTACGCTGGATATCAAAGAAAACATTAATGGCGATTTATCGTTCTATACATGCCTCGTCTATTTGTTTGTCTCTTTTAAATTTAGACTGTAAGTAGATTTCCTGGATAAAAACATTCTATTTTAATTTCAGATGTATAATACAAAAATAAAATAAAAATGTGTGCGTATACTATTAGTGTACACACGTAAGAAGTGAAACTTCTTTATGACTTTATATTTTCGAAAGATTATCTTCTATATGCAACTTTACAGAAATTGGTTAAATAAAGTTAAATTATGATTTTGCTGATCACTTTAATAGATATATGTAGAATACTAAATAAATGATTTATAAATCATCAAACTCGTATATTAATTAAAACACAATAAAGTTAAGAAATATTAAAATGCTCGTCTCACAATCCATCTATCAACAACTCGTTGCTACCCAGCAACGAGTTGTTGAAACGCAAGAAAAACGTGACCCATAATCGAAAAATGTAACGGTATTTTTTTTCCAACGCCGATAAAGTTTCACTTCAAATAGATCATATTTTATGACCATTGATTGATAAATATATGTTTTTTTGCAAATAAAGTTTTTCTTTCTTTCTTTCAAATAATTCACATGAAATATTCAAACAAATACACTTTTAAATAACAAATAAAAGACAGTTGGGCGTTTTAGAGTTGTGTTATCAACGTTTATAATAAAAGTTGATTATTTTTTGTAAATTATATTGATTAAATATAATGAAAAAATCGTAATTACTGACTATGTCACTTAACAAAGCAGAAATCAACGTAAATACCTAATTCTACTAGCTGTCTCGGCAGACGTCGTCCTGCCCGGTAAAAAATAGGGGTTGATCGTAGAGGGTTGAAAATTTAGGGTTGTATGTATCTTTTAATGCTGTATCATAAAAAAATAGAAATTAAAAATTTTGTCTAAAAAATAAAATAAAAAATTTAGGGGTGGACTACCCCTAACATTTAGGGGGATGAAAAATAGATGTTGGCCGATTTTCATAGATACCAGATAAGCACAAAAAATTTCATCAAAATCGGTCAAGCCGTTTCGGAGGAGTATGGCAACGAAAACTGTGACACGAGAATTTTATATATTAGATAAGTTAAACGGACCGTTATTTGGCTTTGAGTGGGCTCCCCCCACTCAAGCTACGATACGATACGAAAGACCTAGAACTGTAGCTTTACCAATAATATATAAAAAACAAAACAAAAACATATGCATAAATTGAGACCTCATCCTTTTTGGAGTTAGTTAAAAAGAAAATCTTCAACTATATGTCCTGAATATGAACTACTTAAGTAAAGAACAGTCCGAAAAATGATACTGTATCTATATAATAACCATATTTATGAAGTTGAACAAAAACGCGTAGGCCTTTCAAAAAATATTGGTCTCACATAAAATCCATATTTTGGTGTTCCAATTTTAAACGGACGGGTTAAATAAAAGGCCGAACACACCCAACATTCGAATACATAAAATAAGATCCTTCCTCGAATCCGGAATCGGAGATACGCAAATTGTGATCGTCACGAGAACGACTAAGGTCACGCGTCAGTGGCCTGACATTATTTGTCAGAGTGGATTGGAAAGCAATTTCGCCTAACTCGAGTCTATTTGTCACATATAAACGTGATCTATGGGAGTATCGCGCAGATACATGCCCGTGTCGGCCTCTGATTTTGCATAATACGGAATTTATCTCACGTTATAGTATGCAACTAGTTTTTGTGAAAAATTATGTTGGTATTGTGAAATAGAACAGTAATATTACCATTTTATTGAACAATCAGCGTTGATAGATATATCTGGTTTTAGTAATGTTTTTCAAAAACTTTTTACATAATTATACTTATTCGTATATGTATATATAATGCCAATGTTAAGTAGGTATCTATATTTATTTTCAAGTTTTAGAGTAATCTTTAAGCAAACGCCTTCGTCGACTTATAAGCACATGAGTAAATAAACGGAACAGAGATAAAGCTTCTTAAGAACATGCAAAATTGTTACCTATTCTGGTAGGGTCGTCACAATAGGTAAAGACAAATTAAACAAAACATTTGTTAAATAGTTTTATTATTCAGTATGATAGAATAGGTAACTACTTTACAAATTACTTACTTTAATGCTTTTCTTTTTATAATTTTTGTTTGTTAATAATTTATTATTTCTTTTAATGGTGTGGTAAATTCTGAATCTAGCAAAGTTTTTTCAAGTGATCTAACGGGAAACACTTACATGGCATATCAAATTGTCAATTTTTAATACTAATAATATTTACTTAATAAAATACCACGTTTTCACATTCAAATATTCAAACATGCAGCTAACAAAACAACGCGCGTCGCACGCATCGTACTGCCGCCCCTGCGTTTGTCCACTGGCTGTGTCGGCGTAAACTGGTTTTGAGCTGTCTCGCCGCGTACACGACAAGCGGCCAGTGGTCACCCACACATGCCCCGCGCGCTTGTAGTAGTGAAACCGATTCGCGCGGTTGTATGAAGCTTTAACTCTGTTCCGTTTATTTACTCATGTGTTATAAGTGTTTGATTGACGCCATGCCAAACAAAAGAGTTTATGTCGCGAATTGTGAATATGTCTTAAATTAATCAATATCCTACAACTACGCACTTTTAACCAAGAGTGTACTTTTTCAAATTAAAACACCACAACATAGCAGAACAATTCAAAGTCTTGCCAAGAACTACTTTAGAGAGTTCATAAGAATTTTAGACTGATGGTAACGAAATAAAACATGTTACAATAAATGCTGTGCTATGAAATCATTTTATTAAACAAATATAACTTGAACAAAATATTCAAAAAAAAATTAATGTACTAGAATTTTAATTCATTAGAATAATAGAGTTTCTTCGTAGAGCTAAAAATCTTATCAGAACAAATATAATGCGATTTCTTCATAACCCAGTTTTCCTAGGTCTTTCCGACATTTTATTGATAGCACAATAGGCGGTTTTAGTCTAAATTCTTTTTGTTATATTATGGCTTAAATATAAAAAAATAAAATAAAGAAACGATTTTAAGCGAGCACGTTTCCATTACGTCAAATTCTTTTATGAAAAGGTCCAAAGATAGCTGAATCTTACCGCAAAGAAAATACTAAAGAGGATTGGCCCCTACTTTAATTATTTTTCTGATAAAATTTCACTGGTGGTTGTCAATCTGTTTTTTTGTTTGCGGAAAACCTTCAAAACCTTTGTACCTATAGGAGCTTGTTTTCGAGAGTTTGTATGGATATTTCATCGTAGCAAATCGAGGTTTTTTTTAAATTCACATTGTATGTGTAATTTTGTAAAATTGAACAAGTTACGCTTGTGTTATAGGTAATATACAATGGACTACTCTAGGGCCGACCCGAGACACCCAGACCATAGTAAATAATGGAAAAGTCTTTCCTGAGTAATAATTTTTATCTGCCGCTTTGAGGGATAGATAATCGTTACTCAACAGATTTTTAAAAGTTTAACACGATATTATTATGAATATTTTTGATAGTATACAGTGGTTCGGTTAAAATAGACATAGAAGGTTACTATAATTCGAATAAAATTAATACGAATGTTCGGAACACCATTATAAATGAAAAGTGAAAAGTCCCCATTGATCCCACATTTGCATGTATTTATCAAGGTCAAAATTAACAGGTCTTTTGCGTTATTCAGCCAAACGGTAAGTTTTACCATAAAAAAGGTTAGATAGGTAGATCATGCGATTATCTATAAAAACTGTCTTTAAACTTTTTCTCCTAAGAGTCACTGTTTCTGAGATATAACGATTCAAAAGTTGAAAATGTTTTGTTCTTAATAATATGCACACGTTTCCATGCCATCTTGTGTACTTGGCGCGTTTTGTAACGTGGTTTCCCTGGTACGCCTAATCCACAATCTATTTAGATTCTGTTCAATTCAATACAAGTAAGTAATAGAATGTTGCTACCGGAAATGATGAAAGCGGTGTGAATTCAAAGAAATGAGGAAAATTATTTGCGTTTGTAGATATTTTATATATTAGGCGAGCGTAGTGACAAAAGCTGAAGTTAAAATAAGTGAAGGAAAAAATCTTATTCTTCATCGTATCATTTAACAATGGATGGTTTCATTGCTCATAGTAATCGCTTCCAGACATCCCTGTATCTATCAAGATCTCTAAAGACTTATATACTATAAATTCTATATGTACTATGCTTTAAGTGTAAAAATATACCAAAAAATTATGAAAATAGTAGGTTATTTATTATTAATTACGTTTTTGTTGACTTTAACGAATATGTTTCAATGTTCATTAAGTACGGTGTCTCTTTACTTTTGTTTTATGAAATAGCTTATTGTATGACAATGACATATTCTCACGAATATATGTGAAATACAGAGCAACAAGTCTATACTAGACGCTACGTTGTCAGCAGAATGTCAGGCTGAAATGGCCGGGATACAATGCGCGTCTGGCTTGTTCACTGTGTCAGTCGGCGGTGGCGGGTAGAATGGTCCTTGTGTGGCCGGATTTTCGGTGAGAGATAGAAAATTGGATTGGCTCGTACTCTACACTGCAGCAGCTTATTCTATACTACTAACTGAAAACTTATTCTATGCGATTAACTACTAGTTTAACTTTGAGATGCTGCATGCAGGTTGAATCTTGTAATATATTTTACCTGACGTTGTGGGAAGTAAATCATAACTCTGTAGTTAAGCAGATCAGCTTCTTATAAAAATACATATTCTAAAATTAATTTCATGAAGTACAAGTATTTCACGTAAAATATACACAATTTATCTAAGTTCGCATCTATTTGATTTTCATTTAATTTATCAATCAAAAATTAATTCAGATTATTTAATAAAAATGTGTTTACTGCGAATATGATGGAAGCAATTACAGAAATTAAATGCCAGACTAATCTTTCATTCTGAACGAATAAGATCAAATACGATTTACCAGTGAAAATTAAGGTCATTTAATATTATTGATTTGTATAACACTCACATTTGTTCTACATAAAATATACCTACAACTATGTACATACATATATAAACGATTACAAAAATAATATTTGATTTCAGGCGGTATTGAGTAAACTTCGGATTCGTCTATCCGGGAAATTATCGCGTTTTCCTGTGTAAACGTTTTATATATTCATCCCCTTTAACGAAAGCACATATCCTGCATACCATAAATGTACATACATACATTTACACTGAACTAGGATATGCCCGCGACTTCGTCAAATTACTGTTTTTGTAAATTAGTTGTTGTTCTTTTATGTTTTATTGGCACCGACATCAAGATGTTGTAGAAAAAGCCGGTTAAATATTTATTTTTAGATTTTTAGTGTGAAGTCGGTTTTGTTTTTGTTAATGGCATTTATAAACAAACAACAATGGTATAAAACAAAATAATCATTGGAGTCAAACTCTTCTATATAGTATCATTATTCGTGTAAGGAAACCTTTTACGGTCCACTCGTCCCGTTGTTCCAAGTAACTAAGTATCTTGTAAGGGAACCCTGCACATGGCTAAAGTTAAATGAAACGCTCCTGTTTCATTGCTATGGTTACAGAAACGGAACCTAAATTAAAACTTATTAAAAGATCAAAGCTTAAGAAAACTATCCTCAAACATTGAACAAACTTCAAAAATAGAAAACATTATCAAACTACCTACCGGTTTCATAAGGTTTAATAACTTTATCTTGTCTATCACTGTAATACAAGATGATTCAATTAAGGTTTTTGAATTTAGTAGGATGCGTATTTTGACTTTTATTTATAAATACGAAATTGTGAATGTTTTGTAGGTTGATCAAATTAAAAGGAATATCAAATTGGATTAAGTTCTTTGTTATTTGTCAATTTTATAAAGCTAACATTATAATAAATAATATGTTTATAAAATTATTTTGCAATTATAGTTTTGAAATCATATCATATCTTAGGTGGAAATGTATAATGATCCATGTGAACAACATCACCATTCAGACCTAAAATAGAGCCCACGATAGGGGTTATAAATTCAAAAAATTGTTTTGATACGTTGATAAAAACCTACAGTATTCGTGCCTCTTTTCGTATTCCTATATTAAAAATAAAATTCCTATTTAAAGTTTTATTTACAAAACATTTTTGCCAATTTTACCCTACATTTAGATAGCCAACAAGACTTTAGTATTTTCTGAGATAATAAGGAACGCATAAACGTAGTGCCTTAACTCTACCTTGAATTAAACTTGTAATTTCTAATTGCTACGTACTGAAATGCCTTAAAATGCCAGTTAAGTAGTAGTATAATGTAGACCAAAAGACGAACAAATCTAGACTTCTTTTTAAATACAAAAGAAATAATAAATTCTTAAGTTTTCGCAACTTGTACACGTAACAAAACTACGTTTTAACGGCTTTGAGCGCGGTAATTTATTTGATTTATGTTTTTCTACGTTTCGACCACTTTTGAGTGGCCGTGATCACGGCAGACAAAGATGTCAAGTGTCAACGAGTATTGTCAAAGTTTTATTTAGCCTACTGCCAACTTGTTCATTTTAATTATTAAGTTTTAATTTTGTTTATGGCTATTATTTACTCTATGGGAGCCTAATCTAATTTACATTTGTGTAAGTTTCATAGTGTTAGGCATGTTTGCTGAAGAGTATCTTGTGCAGCTTCTTCTCTTCAAGCCATAACTTGTTACAAAAGTAATATTAGGTTTTTTTTCAAAAAGCGATGCTTTTCTGCTTTTTTAAAGAAATTCTAATTTTACTTTTATTACTAACATCTTATATTAAAGATACTCAACACAATTTCAGAAATGAAAATTAAATCTAATAACTCAGCTTGAGCCTAGAGTTAAAAATCTCGTTAAAAAAATACACTTAGCACAATAGTAAATATATTAAATTATAAGTAAATTATTGCTCTGAGGATAAAAATACCTACTGTTTATAAATTGAAATATTCGAGATGCAAAATAAATAGGCCAAAATCTACTATTACTCGCGTAGTATGTATTTATTTTCAAACTAAGTCTTGAGGTTTCTTGTTATATAATTGTATGGAGAATTGAATGTACCTTTTAATGCACGAGATGTTAAGTTATATCTTTGCATGGTTTCGTTTTTCATATTAAATTGTAAAGAACTTATTTTTCTCGATAGCTGGTAGTTTTATCGAACTATTAATTTCCTGGAAAGTTAGCCATTAATTATGTCAAATATGTATGTGTACGTACAGCTTTATTTTTGTACTGGAAAATATATTAAATCTATTTGTAATGTTTGTATAAACATATTCAAATAATATCAGCCCGTACATATTCTACTATTATCGTGGACGGTGGCAGAACTCTTGGCAGATGATGCGCCCTGGAATCTCCAAGCAAAGTTGCTTGCTAAGGTGCAACGCTCTCGACAGGATGCCGGTGATAGGGGCTAGAAACTATGTCCGGCAGTGACGAAAGCGATCAGGACGCGGGAAACCGCGACCATGATCCAAACATGGCAGAGCGACTTAGAATCCCTTCAGGCCGGCGTGGAGACAGTGGAAGCCATTCGTCCCCACCTAGCCCGACGACGACGACCCTATAGGATGAAGCAGATACTTACGGGCATGGGGGCTTCGAAAAGTATCTGCATCAGATCGTGGGATATTTCTCTTCCCCTCAATGCCGCGAGTGTGGCGTACTAGACACTGAGTTCCACACGCTGGTCGACTGCGCTGCATCGGAACCTTAGAGGTCCGAGCTTGAGGCCATTGTAGGGCCGATCGATTCGCTGAGGAGCTTCGTCGAGACCATGCTCCACAGCGACGATCACTGGCAAGCGGTTTCTACCTTTTGAGTAACGACCCAAAAGGAGGCCGCCGAGCGAGAGAGGGAGAAATCTCATGCGTCATCAGACCGCCGTCGTCAGGCTGGCACTCTGATATATGTGCGGAATCTCCCATGAATCAATTACAGTAGAACAGACTGCACTCAGAGAAGTGGATTCGGGCAATTCCTCTGTTGGTGAAGTGGTTCACTTTAGTCATCGGGATAATATCGTGTTAATAGTAATCACGTATACTACTACTAGATCCGTTGTCGTCCCAATCCAATGCGTGTTAAAGGGGCGCAGGTTAAGGTTTAGCGAGCTAGTTGGGAACGTCAACGTTTACCAGAGTCTACATTCAGCAGTCTGTTGCGGGGATCATTTTTGATATTTTCCCTGCATTTGGTCCGTTGCCCCAAATGACCCAGTTTCAATTCAAAACGAATTCTCTCGGCGTTATAAAAAAAAGAGCTCCTCCATGTCTTCTGAAAACGGACGATATAGTTTCACGGTAATCTAAAGCGAATTGACGGCTTTCACAAATTGATAGTCTCGATGTGCAGGTTTCACAATATTTCTCCTTTAAGGATGGCAGCACATTGGCAGCACCTCTGGTATTGCTAATGTCCATAGGCAACGGTAACCACTTTCCATCACAGTTGGGCCGTCAGCTGTCTACAGTGATTCAGCAATAAAAAAATCCGTTATCTCTAATTTCTCTTAATTAGCAATGGAAAGAATGGTCATATTTATCAATTCAAGTGACTTAACCCTTTAATAGAACGAAGTATCCTCACTTGTTTCTTTTTAACATGTTAAAATGTAGTTTGCATAACTTAAATGGATGGCATGACTTTAATATGGCTTGATTGTAAAAATCCAATGCGATTTTTTCACTGAATCGTTGCAAATTTTATCAATTCCATCCATTTTTACCATAAGGTATTTCATATAGAAGTAGGGATCCTTCCCTACTTCTCTATGAGGAGTTTTGGGCTTTACTACTTGTTATTTCTTTGAATTTTCTGAGTACATTTACTATAGTAATCTATATTTTTATTTATTTATCTATACTAACAATTTACATGATAAATACATATAAAGCACCACGTAAACCTATGAGGTTTGCGTGTGATGCAACACACCCTCGCAATTCAAATTAAAAAAATAATTAAATATATTATATTATTTACATCATCTGAAAGCAGCCTGTTAAACTGAAGACTTAAAAAAACTGATATTTTGACGCGAGACTTTTCGATTGAATATTAAGGTGGTTTTTTAAATATAAATATTTAAATTAAAAAAAATACAGTATGTTTGGGGCATAAAAAGACAAGTTTTTACTAAATTTCGTGAAAAAAAACCTTTTTTATAAAAGATAAAAATAAAAAACCAAAAACTGGGTTATTTGAATTTTTCACATAAATTTTGAGGTTATGTGAAAATAGTGTTAATACAAAAGTTATAGGATCTTTTTATTACCTACAACTTTGCTATTTAACTTTTTTCCATAGGACTTTTAGTTTTGCCGGAAATCGAGATAAACCGTTCTTGACGCTTAAAACACTCCCCCTTCCACTTCTCGACCTCAGATCGCCCGTAAATTATTTTTCCTTTAATTTTTATTATATTCTCTTTCTTTTCCAATGAGTTTCATCCTACTATTATTTTTTTTACTTTTTTACAATTTTCACAGGGATTACGTATTTGTGGTACTAAAAAATACGTTGCTCTGCTGGAAATACTATTTGATTTCAATTGTCCCATTCAAATTAATGACAAACGTAGACAAGTCGCGGGCATATCCTAGTTATCCAATATAAGAGTTTGAAAATTGGTTTCTTGGCTGTTCTTGTGACTTTTTTAACAGGTTATTATGACTGTCACAATTATCTCATTACTAACTAAAGTTAGTTTCTGTTTGCATTCTCGATAACAAACAATTTGTATATCATTGTATTACAAGTATACTAACTGTTACAATACAATTGATTAAGCGACCTAAAACTTTACGAAAGGTATTAATACGTAGAAAACACCAAGAGCTAATAATACAACAATTTAAAGTATTATGTAATGTATGAAAAACAATCAAACCTCGCCACAACTACAAAGATGAGATAATTAAATGAAAATCAAAACTATTGAATTGTGCTCATTCCCAAAAGGACTCCCAGCGTTTCTGTCCACCGTTTTAAATAATTGAAGACAACAACTAACTATAAATAATCAAGGAAGCATGAAAAGTAGGACACTATGGGTCTCGGAGAAAATTTAAACAGGGCATCGTTAATCTTCCTCTATTAAACTTCATTATCTTGTAATATTTTATATACAACGGGCGTCGGATGCCGTAGACTATAAAATACGTCGGTGTTTGGCCCTGAAATCAAGTTTTTATAAGTTATGTATAAAAGAATGAGGACAGCGACACCGGACTATGGTGTGGTTGGATCAAATTAAGTTTTTTAGGATTCTGAAGCCATTTTGGTAAGACTAGACCTTTTTATATATATGATCCATCTATCAGACATTCTTTGTATTTACTTTTTTTATTTCGTTACTAAATCGTAAGTGCCAAACTATTTATCTCGAGATTATAATTGAAATTACCGAGCTTAATAAATTAGTTAATAAGCTTTTAAATTAATACTTTGAATTCGAATTTATATAGAATGGAACAGTTGTTAAACTCTTTCATCTGTTACAAATGTAATTAAAATCATCACGCTATTCAAAGAAGGGTAAATGTAAACTTCTGAAAATTAATTAATGCGCAGTTAATTTTAATATATTTTAATTCGGAATTTCTTGTAATTAAAAAATCATTTCTATTGCTAACACCTTTTTATTCACAATACAATAAGAGGTTTATATCCTCGTTTAAGAAATTTGTTACGAATAGGATATGTTCTCAATACATAAACAAACAGTCTGTGCTTCTTATTATTGTTGTTCCTTTTTCCTATTTTGTGTAATAGTTGCAGTCAGGACAAAAATTTCTTACGCGTTGTTTGATTTTGGCATGTATAACTGAGTCATCTGTCACACGACTAAAATCTAACTATACTTACATTTCAGCGAATTCATTGATCTCTATTGGTCTATCTTTACTGTCACATGTTCTCTAATGTTTAGGGATAACTCTTCGTTCCACCTGTTAAATAGTCGCTAGTGGTACGGCCACCTTTTATGGAATTCTGCATCCACTATGCCCAAAATATGCACGCTAGATGTCGTAAAGAATGATTTCATAATAACGGAAGCTGGAGATCACGCAAAACAGAGCAGTAATAAAATATTTGTTGATTTTGAGTTTAACTTTAGTTACGGTTTGAACTTTAGTTAAACTAATACCCAGACAACTAATACCATTGGATTAGTACGAGTATTAACTGAACGGTTGTTAAATAATTTCAATTTAACTTTTCATTGTTAGCTTTGGCACAAAAGCTTTCATGAAATTCTTGAACACTCATCCTTCCGCATAACATGCTATTATGATTTATTAGTGTCACTTGATTTGTTAGTCGATAGACTCGATTGATTAGTCACTGGTGAAACTTCAAAAGATCCTTTTATATATTCGTATTTAACTTATTCTTTCTTGTATTAATCTTCATGTGCCTTTACTTACAAGTTTAGTGTTAAATCAATTGTAGAGGGTTCATTTCTTCTTCCAATTTAGATGAATCAAACAGTATTCCATAAAAACATAAACTTGAATCCTTCAATGTTATTAAATTTCTTCGTGTCCTTTCAGTTCCGTGATTTAAACCAAATTTATGCCATTTGGGTGCTCTGTCTAATATCAGCATTATGTACTACAATTTACTTCGATCGAATATCCACTGTAAATTTACCTTCGATTTGAAGTTGACACGCCGGTACGTACTTATTGAATTGTGTATTAACTTTGAATAGACGCCTAAGTTAGCTTTGGAACTAGAGTGGATAAAAGGGTGATTTGAACCTACCGCCTTTATTGGGGAAAGGGGGTAGCGGCACCCCGCTGCCGCCGCCGGCCGAACGTCGACGGATGATATTAATAAAGTTTTATTACAACCATTTCATTTATAAGGCACGAGTAGCGTTTTGAATAGATTTATTTAATCGCATGCGAGTATAATATTATGAATTCCCTTTTAAAAGTATGTACGAATTTAATGCTTATGAATGAGTACAATTTTAATAAAGACATATATATGGCGAGCGGTTATGTTTAGATATTATTTTCTTTAAAACCAATAGCAAATAGTGTGAAAAGAAGTGCTTAGGAAAGCAGGTCGTAAAAATATAGCTCTTGGAGCACTTTTTTGAATTATTAAAAACTTGCGGACTGTAAACAATTTAATATCATCAGATAAGAAACAAAAGTTCTAAATTAAAATATAATATATTGTGACCAGTATAAAAAAAAGCTTTTAAGGCATAATAAATACTCTTTTTTGGAGATTCCAACAAAGTATTGAAACAATATAGTTAATTATAGTTTGTTATAAGCATTTGCTTATTATATTTTGGTTGGAGAGATGTGAGCATCATTAAATTTAAGAAAGTCTAATGTCATTTTAATTACAAGAACCAATCAACACAGTTTTCTGATAAGTACATTTTGTTTATATAGACCCAGTAGTTTTAGAAAATGGCTGTGCAAAGCAAAGACAGACGTCACCAAAGAGTACATTGAATATATAAAGAGACGTCACCAATGGAAGAAATAAAGTAAGAAAAAAAAAATTTGAAGAAGTGGGTTTGAATATTTACATTTTATACAAATTCTGTTTTTGTCATAATGCCTAATGACTCCAAATGTAATATAATTACTAAATAGTCAAGAAAATATTATTGTATTAAGAAGACTAAGGTCATTTTGTTATTTTAATTCATAACAATTATGTAGTTAGACTCCCCTAGACAACCTAATCTACATTTTATACGCTATTTTTTTGTTAAAACATGATTATGTAGAAATTTATTCAATTTTTATTTTTCATAAAACCTTCACAGTGCTTCTTTCAATTCAATAACAATTAGCCAAATTGCTAATTCTTAATAACTTAACAAATTGCGAACCCTGCCTCTTCTAAGCAATTAAGCTGAATGGTGAGGTTAGTACGTGATTGTACCTGATACGCTCCGTTAGTGTAGGTACCGGGTACAAAGTGGAAAGGTAATGTACCTGATAGATGAGACCGTAACGATTGAAACCGAGGGCCGAGGCAAATGCGCGCAGGCTGTGTCTCATTAACGCTAATAGTGTAACATTAATCTGTGTTAATGAACGTAATAATGAGCGTTTTAGCTCACAAATACGTAATCAATAAGTCTTTGAACTGTTCAACTATTTGGGACTGTTCTTTGAAGCGTTGAATCGTTTCCATGTATGAAATGGCGTAATAGCCTCAAAGTGGTTATGGTTTACTAAATCTAAAACAATTCGTCACGATTTTAAACATACAAATGGTACATATAATATCCTCTGATTTTTAATTACCTGAACTAAAATGACAGCTGCGTGTGACCTTATTTTTTGATTCATAAGTTAGTTGTGTGAGTTGAATCAACAACACCATTGTGAGTTATTGTTATATTAATGTACCTAGTTTTCATTTCTATAGAAATTTTATAGGATTCAACTTTTAGTGATGAGTTGCTCCAAGCTTGCAACATAATAAAAGGTAAATCACAGCTGCCCGCTTAGAACAGGTAAATAAAAAATAGAGATACCTGACATTATAGCCAATTGCACACCTATTATCATACAAAACGCTGAAACTCCTTAAATGTTGTACGAGAAAAGCAATTTATAACGTCACAACTTGAACGAGTAAAATAATAAACCTATTATTGCTCAAATCGTTATTAAAATTATTTTTACCATCATATTTTAAATTTAAGATGAAGAGTATGTCATATTAGCGTCTATTATTTTATATCAGAAGATTATTTTGAAACATCTTTCATTAACCATAAATAATTAAAATCCTAAATATATAACAAAAAACTCGGTTATAAATAACTAAAATACTCTCACTTTAAATTTTACTGTAGAGTTTCGGGCAAATCGCAGTAACCGTATTTACAGAGTCAGCTTTCAGGCGTTTATGAGTAACATAAAAGTTATTTTTCGTTTACCCTCAAATTTATTTTTTAATTACGTTCAAAGTTTATTGTTACAATTTGCTAAATGGATGCAATATAATGTAAATTACTTTTTTTTAATTAGAGCACAAATAACTATACATGACTGCTATGGTGAAGAGAACAGATTACAAATGATTAAATAAAAACCTATTATCGTTGTGAAAATATAGTTTTAAATATGTATACCGTAATATTAGTCTATAGACAGTGCTATTATTATAAGGAGAAGAAACTCTAGTTCTATGTATCTATAAAAGTGCAAATTTTATCAATATAGCACACAATGTTATACCCATTAGGGCAATTTATCACTCTGGCGTGGTTCTCAGAAAATGTTAGTCAAAATGAAGTTTAATTAAATTTCATATACCTATTATAGCAACATAATGCTAGCTGAGCTATTGCGGCTCAGAGCGATAGATGTGAACTTGTAGAAAAAGCTAAATGAAGCCTACTTATGAAAAATAATTGGTCAACAGTTAAGACTTAATCATAATAACTAGTTAATGTATTAAGTAATTCAAAAATAACATCTCTTCCTAAGTGAGCTCCCAAAACAACAAGTTTAATTCCTTCTACATCGACCAACAAGGAGATACTCGTATTTTTAAGCTGACATCGCGTATTAATTCTGTAAAGTTGTTTTTGTGACCTAAGCCCGTGTCCCCGGTCCCCAGCTGACGTTGTTTTAAACAATTTTCTTTAACTAAATTTTGTCGCTTAGTTTTTTTCCTTTTTGGAACTTGTTGGCCGTCTTTTAAGTTGGCAATTTTCACATAAATTTTTCTCGCCTAATGGAAGATTTATTACTTAGAAAATCTCTTACTAAATCTGGTAGTATTTGGCGTCCAAGTTTAGTTATGATCCTTGTAAATATAGAATTTTATTATTTTCCAACACTGTATTAATTATCTATAAGAACTAATATAATAAATCTGAAGAGTTTCTTTGTATATTTGGATTGGATATAAAGACGAATTTGGACTTGTAGTTTCCAATCTAAAGTGCTACGTGAAAAATGGTTTTTGTATTAAATGACCTGTTCTTGGGCAAGAATTAGGCTATTAGTTCTACCTGGCAGCGGTAGTATGTTAAATGTTTGTAGATCAAATCTTAAAAGGAGCCAGAATATACATGTGAAGTTTTAACAGGGTACTTTTAATTTTAATTCAAATCTAAAACCGCGGGACAAATCTGGATACTTACTTTAAGATCACTATACATATTAGTTAAAAGAGCTATAACAATTAATTCAAGAGAAAATATTGTATAATAATTAGTAGTACAAGTAGTATATAATAAACAGAAGAATTATAGTGATAAACTTTCGAGGTTTTAATTAATATACTGCAAAGTGAAAATCTGCTTCTACAGTTACAAGCAACACTGTATTATTATTTGCATTTGGACCTTTTTCCCGGTAGCAGTGAAAGAAAATCACCGTCGACATAAATGTAAAATTTTACAAAGCTTTAACTGAAAAGTCTGTTCGATGTACATTGTTACGAATTCCATATTCATGTATAACGCAAATAAAACAGCAACAGTTCGAGTTTGTGAAAATATTGTCAACTAACTACCTACAAACGTGTCGACACATACATATTTGTTCAAATATTTATTTCTATGTTTCCAATAGGTACATGCAATAAGTATTATTAATTTTACCCCGAGCTTTTTCAGTGTTATTAAATATTGTTCAATAATAGAATAGAATAGATATTATTAAAAATAAGGTAGCAACTAATCTAATATTAACTTTTAAAAAATATAATTAAAAACTAAAAGTTAAAATAAATACAAGATCGAGCATAAACTTTAAATACATCATACTGGTCATAAAATAAATAAAACAGTCGATCAATGTCAAAGTAAAATAATATTGAGATTTTTTAAGTCCGCGAAGTGTTTTGTTTATGTCCGGCAGTTCCATCACACCCAACTCTCTAAAAGAACGGATTACGGTTCATATTTTTTATAGCGGTTATCTTTCTTATTTTCGCTTTATGGGCTGCTTTTCGGGCATTACCAGATATACATTAGGTTCGGACATTTATAAGGAATCCTTTTGTATATTGGGAAAGTTATGGATGATACGGGATAGCGACGCGCATTCTTTGTTCAGTGTCGACATTTTTCGTTCAAACGTCAACATAGACACTTATTACTTCCAGAGAGTTTAATTAAAAATTGTTTCTTTGCAATAGCTTCTGTGTGAAGGACGTTAATTACTTTATGGATTTTTTTATAATCACTTTAAGCCAATCTTTCGTCACCTATCACAAGACGCTAACTTGCAATATCATTAAATAAAAAATAATCTTTACAGTTGAATTTGCTTACTACCTCTAGTTTATGATCTAAAGCAGCGCATTTTACAGTGACTGTAGAAATTCAACACCCAACGAGAGCACAAGTACGCTACAGTACTACCATTTAAGTGTTATTACCATGGTACTTTAGACAACTTAAGCTACTCTGAGGTAAAGAATAATGTTTACACCCAAGAGCTTTCACCAGTGTTTTCAATTTTAAAGATAAAAGTATATTTGAAGCGCTAAAATGTAACATATACGCGACGTGGAGACTGGCATACAAATCTTACTTTGGATTCAAAGTGTGGGACGGCACGTGCACGAGTGACCGACTTTCCCAGTCGTGGCTCTATCATCACGCGTCTCACAAAATCGCTGTTTGGAACTAAGTGCCGATATCAGCTCAGCTGCGTTAGAAGGCGCTTAACGTTATCCCTGGAGCAATTGACTTGTCGCTAATGGAGCCATCCCCATAAATACACAGGGTGACTGATGAGATGACGGTACAATCCCCCGTAAAAGTAAAGAAAAAGTATTTCATAATAAATTTTTGTGACACGTATTTGCTATGGAAGTTACGGTAATTGCCGTTTTGTAACTTTTTTGGTCTATATTTCTTACTACAATTTGTTCTTAAAGATACATGAATACAATTTAATTCAAATTGGTTTATTTTTGTAATTTTATTCCTGCTCCCCAATATTGGAAATGGCATTTAATGTTATTACGCTTCCATTTTATTTACGAGGGAAGCATTAAATGTTTCGTAATCCTAGTACCATTCGCCGGAAAGCTAATCTTAGAAGGCAATAAAAAATAAGTGGGAAAGTAACCATTAATCAAATAAACTGATTTTGATTTAGTTCCTTATACAAGATTAAAGATGTATTAACAGTTGAAAATGGAATATTAAGTTAGTTGGCACATTAGAAGTAGATTAATAAAACACATTTATGACTGCAGTGTGGATAGTAGAGTGGGTGTCGCTAGATGGTGCCGTACTCACCATAACAAAATCACAGATATTTTGAAAAAAGGTCAATAGAAATGCACATCAAACACACGTGCATGTATGTAAAAGCAATTGATAAAAGTAGATGAAGCCAGAGGTACTATGGAAAATAGAAGTAATAATATGTTATGGAAACATTTAAATCATAGGTTATTTCAATTGTTGGAT
The DNA here is from genome assembly GCA_012273795.1 of Dendrolimus punctatus. NCBI lineage: Eukaryota > Metazoa > Arthropoda > Insecta > Lepidoptera > Lasiocampidae > Dendrolimus > Dendrolimus punctatus. The sequence goes on from CM022536.1 coordinate 9,739,418, forward strand.
TGTAATTTCAATTTAATTCAGGCTACCATCGATGTACATGAGTGACAAAAACACGGTGATACACGCTTTAAAAGAAAGTTTTCTTTGGAGCGAGTAAAGCAGTGTTCTTATAACCAGATATGACCTCTTACTTCTGGTTCTGGCGGCTCATAGGCTTACACGATATGACACGTAGGTAGGTCTATACGGTGTTATAGAACGAGTTTAGCCATCACCAAAGCTGTCGCGACAGAGGGTCGTAAGAAGGTGGCGCAGCGTTGGTCCAAGCGACGGAAAAAATAGTTTAATATTTTTATTGGTATCAAGAAATCGATGTAAGACGAGTCCCATTCTACGACATGCTAAGGCTAGTGTGCACCGACTTTTAACCGATGGTTAAAATAAAATAATCGCCAATAATGTATGGAAAAACAGTGATTATTTTTAGTTAACCAACCGCCAATTAAAAGTCGGTGCACACCAGCCTTAGTCACAGACTGTAGTTTTGATAACTAAGTATAATGACAGTTTAATTTCGTCTTAGTTTATCGATCTTTAAACTTTCAGACTACGGTAGATAGTGGTATAAATGCCGATACAACCAACATATGTACCTAGATATCAAGAACGCCGAGTGACGTATTGGGAACAAAGACAAACGCAAGGAAATTGCTCCGCGTTCCCGGGAAATTGAGACGCCTCTCATAAAATTGAGCTCTAAATATCTTGATGCAATCATAAAGCTTATAAAGCCAACGCTTTAGGTTAAATTTCTCTTACTTAGGGTTTTGAATATATTAATTTAATGAATGAAAAATAACACATTTTTATATATACCCTTATTTTCATAAGGAGGTAAAATACATATACCTATACTGAAAGTTATCGATATCAGTATACTTCCAAGGCTCTGAAGAAAGAATAGATATATAAAAATAGATCACCTTCATAATTACAATATTGGTGTGAAATTGATATGAGACAATTTTTGGACACAAAACTAACATGGACTATATAGATATAGCAACTTAAGAAACCAATGTAATTAAAACGGTACATGCATATTGAAGAGACAAAATCATGTGGTAACATTCGTAGTTTTTAATTTAAATGAAATCAATATTTATTTTTATGAAACTTGGATAATAGGGACTTTTTTTTATAATGAATAGATTCGCGTTTGACTGACATTGCGACTGATGACTGACACGCGAGACTTAAAGACACCTAGTTTGTATTCTTCAGGAAAAACAGACGACGGTAAAGAGTTCCAATCTTCATCGGTGCGTATGATCAAAATGGAAGCATAGCGATTCGTCTGCTTTGTTGGTATTTTCACCATGTATCTGTGGAGTGCTTAGGTCTGCTTGTCCGGTGGTAGAATGGTGAGGGAGGAACCAATTCATGTAATACCGTGGCACCATAAACACCGACAAATTAACTAGCGACTTTACATCGATGATTTAAGCTCTGAAGCCTCTCGTCAAATAGTCGGTTATTGCCTATAAGTTTCCTAGCTATTTTCTTTATTGACTCGAGTGACTTTTGACTATTGACTTTACTGTTATTTAGCTCAGCCATCCCAAAGATGAGAGCAGTATTCCATGCAAGACCGTACCGTCTTAATTATTAAGTATAACGACGAGAACATATTCGCCTTTACTGAAGTATAATCATTTTTAAACTGATATAATTATTTCTAATAATGATTAATTAAATTCAACTACAGTTTCGTTATTAGTTAAATTATTACAATATTACTGTTACGCTTGTGTTAAAGTTTAATACATATAATAATATATATTTATAATACCTAAATAGCGCGAAAGAGATCCCTGTTATCTATAACATACCATCTGTATTTTAAATAAATTATTGTTTCTCTTTAGATTGAACAGCATTAATGTTGGTGATCAGTTAAATTTTATGTATGTAGGTATGTATCTACATAAAACTTTACATATAGGACTTAACATGATGAAAATGATATGAAGTGCTGGAACTAAAATTCAATTTGTCCAAGCTAAAATAGAATCCAACTAAATTGCTCCGTGATTAATCCGATGGGACAACACCAGGATAAAATATTTGAACAGGAAAATTGCTATGTTTCGCAGAGACGTTGGAAATTGCGGGGCAAAGTGGCACACTAACAGCATCAAACGAACAATATTGCAATTGAATGAGATAAAATGATACAATTTGCACTTTCTGCCTAGATAAATACAATAATATAACGAAGTACAAAAAAGTGTAATAAGTTATTACTAGTTAATAGTAGGTACTGTAGATTATTTGAGACAGTGGAAATATTAATATGGGTTATACACTCATCTTGCCTTAATTTATCACTTTATATCGAATTTCAATATATATAACTAATGTTAAGAAAACAAATCTATAATGTTTACGAAGAAAATACATCAAAATTTGGGCCTTTGGGAATACTCCTACGCTCTCAAGAATGGCCTACAGCCCTGAAGATGGAACAAAGTTTTACATGAAACAAACATTAAAACGTCTCATATTGCAAAGTAATGGATACTCACAAATGATATTTTTTCATATTATTAAGTTTAAATTTAAACTATTTTCTAATATAACGTACACTGGTTCGCGAAGTGTTGCCTTTCTCACTCCATGTAACGGTGTACAGTGTACACCACCAACGTGAACGCTTATTTTGAAATGCACTAAAGTGGGTAAATAAAATGCACTGGGCGCGATGTTCATTCGTCAGGCGTTTGTTTGACAGAAGAACTACAATGTATTTTCTTAATAAGCATTTGTCAGTTTTGTACAGCGTCACGCCGGACTTAGCCCACGGCGTTAGTAAACTGCCACCGTGTAAAGAGAAAAAACATGGAATAGGTAATCATAAAAAAATACGTTTTTACGGTTTTAAGCTAATAAAAACTAAATAAAACTTTAACGATACTCATTGACACTTGACATATTTGTCTTCCATGATCACGACTACTGAAAAGTGGCCCAAACGTCGGAATATTAAAAATCGTATTATTATTAATTTAAACGTAGTTTTATTATATATATATTCGCGCAAACTTAAGAAAATATTAGGGAGTAATCAATATTTACATTTAAATTATCTACTCCAATGAAGGTAACAATGTTGATTAACTTTACAACAGCAACTAAAATAACTCTTAAAATTATAAACGGTGTTTTTAGTATGTGAATTTTTCATTTTAATTTTCGCAAGAATAAATAAATGTCGCATTAAAATAAATTTATATAAAATTAGATTGTAAAAACAGGACTTCTAAAATGTATGGAAGAGTTTGAATACGTATACAGCGTGTTTCATTTCAAATGACAATAAATCATAACTTTAGCGGTCGTACTCCATACAAATTTTTTGGTACTATTAAATCAACCGTAATGTCAAAATTAAAATTTTGAAATTTCCGAACAAATCAATTACGATAAAAAGGGAATAAAAAACAGAACATCTTGTAAATATTGGTTCGCGAGCGAGAGCGTAAGAATGAACAACTTCCGCGTTTAATGATGAAGAGACGAGCTGGCAACATGATACATTGGTCACTAACCACAATAACTGATACATGTTGTCGTAATATTCTGAAATGAAAAATGAGGTCCTGTGGCTAAACCAAAGAAGTTACCTTGATTCATTTTTGTATTTGGGCAGAGTACGTCATCAAGAAAACGTGGTCTGATTTATTGTCGTAAGGTCTGAAACACGCTGTATATTACAAGAAATACTACTAATACAATTAAAACATTATTGAAATAATTATTATTTCAATTATGTCATTATTAAATGCAATATTTATTATAGGTCACCAAAGATAAAGAGATGGTTAAGTCTGATGTATTTGAAACTGTCACTGATAAAAGCAGTAATTCACAATAATGGTCGCAAGCTGACCCGTTGCCCACCCCTGCTTTTAACTTGTTCTAAACTGGCACGACGGGGAAAAATGTGACGACGAAATAATTTTAACAACCTCTCGTTACAAATTAATCTCCAACATAATGGTAACTTTAAAATTAAGGGTTGTTCTCAAACAAATTTACAGCAAGAGACGCTCTATTAAAAAAAAATTGTCGCAGTACGTTTTATGCATGGGCTTCATATCCGATAATGTTATAGTTATTGACTGGGGGCTAAATGCGTCTTATTTGTGGCGTTAAAAATAACGTCGTATAGAAATAGCTACATTAGTGCATTTACATAAATTATCTTTCAATATTTAACGACATTCGCAATTAATAACAATATCTCATACGAATGAAGCATTAAACCGATCTCTACAGATGCGTAAACGATCAATAACTATAACATTATCTCAGAAGAAGCAGTAGCATTAAACGTATACGATACGCTCTAATGTTATTTTGATTTCGCTGACATATTTTAACACATTAAGTTTCAGAGCGAAACTTGTACAGACTACAGTGTTCTAAACTGTTCGTGCATAAGCGAAAACCGAACTTAGTTTTATTTGAGTTGCATAGCACACGTAGATCGAGGTAGCTTTGTAGCGCAATGATGAAGTAGAACTGAGTCAACAGACTTTCTGACACTTGCAAGTGCACTGACGAAGACATGCTTAATGTTAGACTAACTTTCTAATGGGGGCGGACAGCAGAGTGACAAGATTGTCACAAAATGTGCCAATGGCATTTGTGTGGACACATAATAAGTAGAAATTTGTTTAATACCACAAAATATGAAATTCTATAAGTAGCCTTAATCAGTTAAAAATTTGGAATGCATTTGAGAATAGATAGATGGTCTGATACCACGCTCTTACAGAATATCGGTGTAAAAAGGTTAGCTTTGAGTTGATCGTACTTCGTGTGATAAGTAAGTGTATAGCTCTATCCCATCCCATCACTTTTCACTAGGTTGGCCGTCTGCCTGTTCTCCAACTTCGCAATAAAGAGATAGTACAAATATAGTTCGGCAAATAACAACAGGTCAGAAAAAAATCATGACCACGGCCATAAAATTGCGTAAAATTATCGTTATTATGCAAGAGTGAGCATTATTATAATTTATAGGAGACAGTTATTGTGCGTCATAAACAGCTGACAACTGGTGTTATCTGAGACAAGCCAGACGCGGTCGTAACTCTGCAGAGAACTGGATCGATACTCGTTCGCCACAAATCTATCCGAAATCCTGTGACGGTTTATGATGCCACGAAATAGCGCTCGTCGACGTATGGAATTACGCTTGTGGTTGCCGCTGCTGCGCGCATTTCTCATATGAGTAAAGCGTAGAGCGCCACTACAAGTATACGATCGAAAGTATTTTACAACGTGAATAACTGCAAAACACCGATAGCGGATTACCTGACAACACTATTTATGGGCTATGCAGAGAAAATCTGAGCGCTTTACGGCTACAATATACGATTCATTTTTTCATACTCTCTTACTAGATTCTACTTGGAATTGCCCGTATAAAATTTATATCCTATCTGGTAGGTAAACTAGTGTTTTCTAGGATACCAAAATTATCCCCTGTATTCACCTGGAAAGTAAATATATACTAAATTTCATGACAATTTAACTTTGCTGTGGTAACATTTCGAAGCCTTATACTGTCGGAACTTATTATCCAGCATAAAAAGTTATAGGTTTACGTACAAAGTATATATGACATCGAGACACAAATTTATTAGGTTTATTAAATTATTATGACTATTTGTTTATTCCCAAGGCCGTGCAAAAGCAATATACAAACAAATATCATCCAAACTAAGTCTTTTCCACAATAATTATGTCAGTTGTATTAAATTGATGTAAACAAAACTTTTTTTATTTATCTACTTAGTACGCCTTTATTGTTTGATTTAGCACAATGAAACCAAATTATGGTTTTTTATTTCTTCTTTGTTAGTCTAAAATTTGTTAAGAGTTAAGAAGTTATATCTATCTATGTATGATTCAAAACGTGAATACAGGTTTTCCCTTGTACTATAAAGTTTCAAGCAAGAGCAGTTCGAACATCAAAAATAACAATAGACGACAGTTTTCACCTCATGTAATTTCCAAAGGTTAGTCACAGTGAGGTTGACAATTATTATTGTTTTCAGTATGTTTTCCACGTTTGTGGCTAAAAGGTCCACATAGTGCGCTGGTACCCGCAGAATGCACTCCGGTGATTAAGCGAGAAAGGCTGCGAACGCCGAAACACCCGGGGTGCAAATGGATGGCGGTTGGACGTGTCATGCACGCAATGGTCAAGTAACATTTTGGTTTGCATTATTTACATATTTATTAGTTCCTCGTTCCTGAATATGAAAATAAAACAATAAAAGCCGTGAAATGCACTAACAAGAAAGTATATAAATTACAAAAAGCCGTAGTCTTCTAGATTTTGTACGAGTTCAGCAATCTATTTATAATGTCATAACTTATAACTATATAATATGTTATAACTTTAACGAGTCAAATTGCAGACAACAACATCAGATTTCAAAAGATGACCATAGTATGGTATTTTATTGCCTGCTTATTTAATGTGAATACATTTAAAAGTTATATATATATATATATATATATATATATATATATATATATATATATATATATATATATATATATATAATAGTATAATATATATATATAATAGTATATTAAGTGCACCTCTCGGTTGCACCCGCGTGGTGATAGAAATTTGTGATTAGATGGGAAGTTCAAATAAAAATTAAAGCCATGTGTTATTCTGATGTGTAAGCTATATTATTGTAAGGCTTCATCAAAATCCATTCAGTAGTTTTTGCGTGAAAAATTAACAAACATACGTCCATAAATTCTTACAAACTTTCGCGTTATATTATAATATTAATAGGATACACGTATATAGAATACACGTATTATATTATACTCAATTTTGATTATGTATAAAATGCATACAATTTTGCATTAAAATAATCATTATAAAATACTAAAATTATTATTAATAAATATTGTTTAATAAAACTTTGTACGTTTCCAAAAACTACAGGTCAAAACTTTAGTACGTATTAATTTCTTCCTAAAATACTTAGCCTTGTAAGGGATTTAGTAGTCGACAGGGATCCGATGCTATGTTAAAGAAGATAATTATTTAAATTCGAGATTGAAGCTAAGTGTAAATGGACAAATAATTTTATCGATAGCTCGTTATACGGCCAAGAGCCAACTTAATCTTACCGATTTAACTTTAAATCTCGATTTATCGTCGTGGTATTTGAGAATACGACTTAATACGTTGCTGCCAATTATGTATATTCGAACGTTTCGAACTAACAGTAACTAAAACCTTTGTATTGACTGCCAAAAGCTAGGATATCACGACATATTGGCCCAGTTGGTCGTTAATTGATGTCTACGCTGACTTTAGCAACAAAACGTCCAAGTGCATTTTAAGCGGGGTGCCGGCACGACGGCTGTCGGCTGGGGTGGCGCGCCGCAGCCAACCCGACTCAAAGCCATGATCGTTAGTACATATAAATCGGAGGCATTTTATTATTAAATCCACAGCTTGTTTCCAGCGTTCCAACATAAAAAAATATGTATTTTCGGAAATATGCTAGAAAACAATTAAATAAATCTTATGCTAATATATAAAGCTGAAGAGTTGGTTTGTTTTATTGAACGCTAATTAGAATATGTCTGATTTGAATTTTTCATTTAGATAACCATTTATCATGAGCTATAGCTATATATCATAGCTAAGAATAGAGGAGCATAAGATGTTCAAATGGTGTTGAATAATTCACGAAGTCGGACAGTTTAATTTTTTTTTTTTTTTTTTGTTTTTTTTTTTTTTTATATGAGTGTCAGTGAATTTTCCTAAGTCATTGGACCGATTTATATAAGTAATCTATTAAGTGACGGACTTTGCGCGTGTTATTATATTTGTACCTGCGTTCTACGTGTTTGTATAGTACTATAAATTCTATAATTATTCGAACGGCATTTTAATTCGAGTCCTGGCACTTGTGACAATATATAAGTTGTGACATTTTTTTTTCATGGATCTACGTCGGCCATGTTGCAAACGTGAAACGTCCGCATGATTTCCTGTCTGTTAATACTTCTCAAAATATTATGTTATATATATATATTTTTTTTAAATTCTTTATAACATACACTGATGCGTGTTTCAAGAGATTGTTTAACCATTGTTTGACAACAATCATTTCGAAATATTATTGAATTTGTTAAGACTTTTTAAACAAACACTTATAAAACTAAACGATGATAATAATTATGTTAATCTTTGTTGTTTTATAGTAAACTACAGCCGATAAAAGTGTCTAAACAGTAAGCTTAGTCTTATCATTCTATATATTTAAATACCATTCGGAAGTTAATGGTAAATATACTGAATTTTAAATAAAATATATCTACTAGAACTAAAAAAAACATAAAAGGAGTGTTTATTCCTCCATTAATACCTGACTTCCTGCTTGCTTTATCTACCTAGACTATGTAACGATATAAAAGTGACCAGACTTTATGTCATAAATCAAATATAATTTGAAATTACGTATTGGGTTATATTCCGACTGTGTTGCTCTATGGCCGTAACCTAAAACCAAATACACAGTGCACACCCAAATGGGCGGCTGACTGCAAGTATTTAGCTCTAGATAAACGAGAACACGGACGACGACGCTTGGGGAAATGCAAATAATTATTTCACTACAAGATTCAAACAACGATAAAATTCTTACTCATTTACTTCTCAAATAGCCGGACCTCCACAACGAAATATTTATAAGTAGAAACCAAAATGATTACCGACAAAAACAGTTTTGAGACCGTAAAATTATATAATAATTATTAAAACTAATTACAAAAATTTGAATGAATTATACGAATATTACCTATATAATAATTATTTTTTAATACATTACTGGGAAGTTTTTGCTCAGTTTCCCCTTCGGAAAATCCAGTTTTTTATTACCCGTTAAGCGAGTGTCTCGTATAATGTAAGGTGAAACATAGAGATAGAATGCTCCTCAGTGTCCTCAGTCACAAAGGAAGATCTACCAGCGGAACTACTGCTGTCCCTCGAAGGCGTATAATAATTTTAGAAAAAGGTTAGTGAAATTACAATTGAAACAAACGTTATTGACATGTACGAGACATGATGTACGTGTACATGAGATTTCTAACTGATTGCGTCGTCAGCATAGCCTATGATATAACAAAAATATATTAAAAAACCTATAACTGTGAAATGAAATTGATTTATTTGTCAGAATCATAAAAGATGTTACAAGTAAAATATGCTTGGTACATTTGTACTTATAAAATGATTCAAAATATTTATTGTGAAAATAACTGTGCTATAAACAGTAATTGGTGTATATGGTGTATAATGATTAGTTTTCTATCTATCTAAAAATACTCGTATTGTTACATATTTTATTACATTATGTGCTGAAATAATGTATGAAATTATCAAATCATGAAAAATGAGTTCACGGAAATGTAGATCGTTTCCGATAAAACCAATATTTAATAATACGAAGTATAAGGGAAATAAAAAATTAAGTATAATATTCGGAACACGGAAAACGAATTGTAATAAATACAAATAATTGTTTTATAGACGAATAAATTATAATACAGAATAGTAATACAATATGAGATATATATTTTTCTACAAAAATCTCACTTACACGTGGGTAAGTGACTTTTTGAGGAACTATTTTATTCATCAAAATTATTTGAAGGGTACCTAAACAGAAAGTTACGGTTCGCGAATTCTAGTCATAATTTCCATTATACTATGCGCGACGCGAATGAGAACAAAGGTTCATATTACACTTCACTGCCTGCCTATATACAAAAGTATTACTTTATTTATTGATGTGTGCTGATAGCACACTACTTTAAATGCAAAAACGTCTCGAAGCGAATAATTTGTGTATGTTCTGCCATCTAAATATTTTTACAGATTGCGTTGTCGCAATAATCATAATAATTACGGGAAAAAGACGATAGTGCACAGGATAAAATAGTTATTTATGACACAGTTAAAATTTCATTGATTAAACAGTTACAATTAATTTACTGTGAACCAGGGTAGATTACACTGCATTTGCTGCCCCTACCGAACTCTGCAATTAGATGTAATACGGTACATGACAGTATGAAAAATATAGGCTGATTTTAATATATATCGTAGATTACGATCTAAATATGATAAAAATAATTTGTTTTAACCAAAATATTAAATATTAATTGATATTTTGAAAAATAAAATTGTTATATTGCGGCCACGTGACAATGAACGCCGACCAGAGCGCGTGACGTCATAGTGTGCAAAACACAAGAAGTTATCAATGACTTCTCAGATAACACGAACAGATGTTTGTTTTGCACACTGTGACGTCATACGAGACGCCATGACAGCTTGACGCGTTTTTGTGACGAAATGTCAAAATCTTTATAAAACTGCTAATTTAAACATGTTAATGTTGTTTTTTTGCTGAATTATTAATATTTTGGCTAAAATAGACCATAAGGCTAAAAAAACGTGTTTCTCAAAAATTGTCAACTACCGATTTGCAGAGTTCGGTAGGGGGCAGCAAATGCGTAAATCCGCCATTGAATAACAAAAACTAGGATACAAAATTATACTAATCATCACGGATACATAACAAACAACTACTGAGATTGTAAATATTGTCTTTTATGGGCCAGATTTATACGGAAAATAAATTTAAGGACTCAAACGATCATTCACGTTGTCACTCTACGTCATTTACATAGCCTGTTTATATTTACAGTAAATTTGCCTAAGGGGTAAACTAATAAAGCTGAAAGTATGAAAAGCTTTGAGCAACATCCATAATAAGAGTATATGTATATAAGTTATTTGTTTATATTCCATCTTTACCTTTGAAAAATAATGGTTCTTGACAGACCACGCTTTTCACTTCATCACACTATTTAATGATTTATAATGTTTGATATAACTAATGGGACTCAAAAATATGTCTCCTAAAAAATACATTACAAAAACAATTAAAATTCCCGAATACATACTTATTATCCTGGAAAGAAGAATAAACTTCGTAAAATATGCATTCGAAATGTGTTCGAATGAGGCAGAAGAATAGTAAGTTTAAATATAAATTAGATTCTCTTTCTTAGGTTTGAGCAATTTTAACAAAAGGACGAGGTAAAAATGTTGCAATTATATTTCTGGGCAATAATTACAGGGTTGGATGTTCGATAACAAGCGCTGAACAGTGGGCGGGTGAATAGTGGGCATTGAACACGGAAATGGTAGCTGCATCCGGCCGCCACAATCGGTGCATTCGCGCAACCGTCAACCACTCGATGCAACTGCACAACCATGCACAAACGACAATATAAAATCGACAGTGGAAATTTATTGTAGTTTCATTTATGTCGCAAAAAGTATCCTATTCTCTCTTGGTAGGTTTCTAATAAATAATGATTGAAATAAGTCAGTCATTTAAGTAGTCAATCAATCAATCAATTTATTTACGTATTCAACAATATGGGACACAATATAGATCTTAAGACATATACAGTTTACGTGTTACTATCTATTAGGTTTACAAATACAAGAATAATAAAAATAATAGATAGATAACACTTTATTGCTCACCAAAACAAACAAAAACAAAATGCATAATTACAATACTTCTTGGCTAAACAACAGGCGGCCTTATCGCTAAAAGCGATCTCTTCCAGGCAACCCAGCTTTAAAGAAAATCTTAAATAATCTGGCGATGTAGGTGAATCAGAAAAATGACCGGACTGTACTATTTAAATATTTACACTAATTTATAAATTTAATACATATATAAATATAATAGTAATATATATACGTTTATGCAAAATAATTTAATATTTTCCATATAAGTATATAGCTATATATTACTATGTGACAAGCATTTTATATATTACAATAGATAGATAAATAAAAAATGTTTAATATATTAGATATGTTTATTTAAAGATAGATAGTACTTTCTAATGGAGTTCCGAAATATAGGTAATGTTCTGGTCTCTCTGACAGTGAGAGGCAACGAATTCCATAGTTTGACAGCCTGCACTGTGAAAGAGTTATCATAAAATGATGAAGTGTGTGCAGGTGTTAGAGTCTACGATATGTACCTTAGCGCAAATTGTTAGAAGAGGAGAGGCGAAGGAATTCAAAATGTTCTTTAAGGTATGGAGGTTAGAATGTGAGCATTCCGGCGAAAACAAATAGGTAGCCACCTGAGCTTTATACGAAATTCAGAAACATGGTCATATTTTCGCAAACCAAATGTGTATCTGATACAGAAGTTCTGAAGTCGCTCAAGTTTATTTAGCTGTTCTGAGGTTATGTCTCGATAGCAGGCGTCAGGATAATCAAATATACGAAGTAGGAGGGACTCTGCAAGCATAATATTGATGGCAGTGGGCAAAAGTTTCTCAGCCTTCTAAGAGACCTAGAAGATAGAAAAATTAAAAGTATAGGATTACGTAGGATTGGCTACATCTAGTTGTAGCCAGCATAAAAAAGGCTATACCTAGTTTTAACCAAATGAAATTGGCTACACCTAATATTAGCCGTGAACAAATCTGTTACACCTAGGTTTTACCACCGAAGTACGGCTACACCTAGTTTTAGCCGGCTAGAACTAGGTGTAGCCGCACTTCGAGTACTAGCCGTAACATAATATAAATAATGATCGTGTACTAGCAGAAGGTGATGTCAGGAGCCTTAAAAACAGACGAGCGTGCATGACAAGAACTATGAATGTCAAAGAAGCAAGTGAGGTGTGTAAGAATAAGCCTAAATGGCGCTCTGTTGTTCGTGCCTACCCCGCAAGGGACCAGGCGTGAAGTTATGTATGTATGTTGACCTGAGAAATAATTCTTTGATTGTTAACTTTACCTTACCATAGGTAGGGCATTACCTTATAGTGTGATCGATTAAGATATAACTATATAAACCCAGCATCTTTTAAACCATGGAGTGGACAATTCTTAAAATTTCAAGGCAGTAGAACTTAAAAAATACTCTCAATGAAAATTTTAAATATCCATTAGGTAATTTTTGAAACAAGCGGTATTTACGATGTTTTTATACGAAGAACGACAGAAATATAGACGTTTATAAGTTCGTGAAAAATAAAAAGGAAATTAATACGGTTTATTTTAAAATTTTGAGTAATTCAGTTTAAAAAAAATATAAAACGGCAAATAACGAGAGAATGTTGCTGAGCGATTAACATATACAGTTTTTTTTATTTTATTTTAGCTTACATAGTAACCTGTCTGTTCTATGCACCTTTTAGGTAACTAAAATTCCTGTTTACGTGACCTAGTTAGTAAACAATGGCGACAGGTAGGTATCTCTGCTTGTGCAAAGATATACGGGCTCATGCGCGAATGTATTTTATCACCATCGATATTCGGACAGTTTGCAAACCACTGTCAGTGTAAAAAAACTATTTGTGATAAATGTATTTCATGTTAAATTCATAGAATTTTTATGAGTAATATTTGTTTTTGTTCTGCTCGAATAATAAGGATATGATATAGGTGTTACCCCAATACATTAAAAATGTATTTGTTATCAAAATAACATTACCTAAAACTGCAAGTTCTTCACCAATTGCATTGATTCGATTTATCTAATATAAAAAGCGCCATCTTTTGGACGTAAGCAACACGCGCAATACCAAATATTATCGTTGTCATATCAGATAGCGTGCTTTTTAACAATTACTGTCTATGGGTTTTTTCGATTTGCGAGATTTTTAGTATAATTAGACGTTTCTAAATGCTTTTTAGATAGCCAATTATTTTTATGTCGCGTGTGATAGACTCGACTAACTACCAATTTCTATATCTGCACCGACTTTAGAATAAAAAAATGTGCGGTCGGGCCAAATCTGGAACTCTTCGTTCCTTACGTTTAAGTTCCTCTGAACGCTTTTCCTTCACGTGACGATTTCTGGCAGTTCCAGTAATGCACGCATCCGAAACTAAAATGGATCTGGTTCGAATCCTGGCTGGAAAGCATGCACCACTTAAGCGGTTGTCTAATCTAATGTGCATATCGTTGTAATTATCACGCGCTGGACGGTGAAGGGAAACTTGATTATGAAACCTACACAACAAGATAACTGATGTGTCAAACCTGCCTTGAACAAACGTGGTGGATATACTGTCCCTTTCCGTGTAAAAAATGGGATTTAACCCAGTAGTGGGACGTTTATGAATTGTTATTATATACTACTAGCGTTTTCTCCATAGCTACGCCGCGAGAAAAGCCCTAGGTAGGGTAGAATAGGGTAGCTCTATGTTGCACTACTTGCATAAAAACCTAATAAGGAATTTTATTTATATCGTCAATGAAAATTCATCTTACATAGCTGCATTATTGTATACAAATACATTATCTGTCAATATTTGACGACATCAACAATGAATACATCACAAACAAAAAACATTTAATTCATCGCTACATAATATTTTTTCTCTTCATTTATTTTAATTAGATATATAGAACAATCTATTAAATACCAATACAAAAATGAACTTAAAATTAAAATTATATCTAGTTAAGTACAACGAGCGGCCTTGACATGAAATGACTTTAAATAATTTACTACATGTGTATTTGGTAAACAATTAAGAATGTTCTATCTATTTACCTGTGTGAAACGGTCAAAAACTGTAAATCTTAGGCATTTATTACAGATAATATAATTATATACACATAAATATATTATTAAGTCTCTATATAAACATTTCATGGTTTCTATAAACAGAGATTTCTAGATGGCGCCACAAGCTTATCTGTTTTACTTTTTGACGTTTTATTGTTTAAAATGTTTTTACACAGAAGCATTCAAACAATTAGTGTTCGAGTACTGTTTAGAATACTTCTTTTATCTCCTTTCTATTATAACAATTTATAAACGACCCCATGCTGGTTTCGGACCTCCTATTTGTAGGGGAATGGATAGCACATCCGCAACGCTTGTCCAGGGCTGATCGGTAAGTTGACACAACAGTTACCATGATGTGTTTTAATCACAATGTTTTTTTTCAGTATTAGCACGTGGTAATTATAACAATATGCACTCTAGGCCAGATATCTGCATAATTAGTGTATGCTTTCTGGCCAACATTCGAAGATGCACCTTTTGCGTTGGGGCGCAAATGCGCTAAGCACCAAGATATCACGGATTTTTAAAGCTTTAGTTATTTTTTTTTATTCTTTATAAGATTAGAACGTCACTAAATTTCATTTTTTTAAATCGCTATTTAAGTATATTTATAGCAATTCTCATTCATCCATTTCAGATCAGATATTTATTACGGTACTCCAGATGGTAGTCATGCGAATCACAAAGAATAATGTATCGCAGAAACAACATTGTATAGAGAAGTGTCCATTAAATTTATATTAAAAGGGACCTTGT
Source organism: Dendrolimus punctatus (assembly GCA_012273795.1). Taxonomy (NCBI): domain Eukaryota; kingdom Metazoa; phylum Arthropoda; class Insecta; order Lepidoptera; family Lasiocampidae; genus Dendrolimus; species Dendrolimus punctatus. Next base: position 9,754,861 of record CM022536.1, read on the forward strand.
ATTCACATTAAATGTGTTATCGGACTCTAAGAACATTACAATCCAAATATAATGTATAAGATGTCATCAAAGATTATGGCCTCTTCACATTAATCACTTTTTAAATTTTTTTTTTTTTATTTAATTAGTCTAATAATTTATAGAACAATAGTTTTTTAAATGTGAAACCTGCCTTTAAAATCATATATAAGACATAAACATAATAAAAAAAACATGAAGAAATAAAAAAAGAGCGACACAAAAAAGAGATATTTAATAATTCAAATACTATACTCATAAATATAGAGTTGGAAATATTTGTAGTTCATAAATCAAATTGACACTAGAGCATAATATCCTATTTAGTTATCATAAGCCTCTCGTTTCATTTGTTCCGAATGAAACATGAAATCGAAATAATATGTGTTATAATATTTTAAATGTAATTTTTACATTATAAGATAAAATATATAAAATATTATAAAAATAATAAATCTTATAACTATACTAATACTCGTGATACACTATATTATCTCATCTCGTAGGTTACTTTTCTGAAGTTTCATTCCTGCCGTGTGTGAATTGCACACACACATGTTTTTATTCCATGATTTTCTATTCTGACTTGCTTCTAGTGTAACAACATAACTCGCCATGCTAGCCTATATAAAATGTATCTATATATTTCTTCTTTGTCGGTCCACGGTTCTTACACCATGCAGTATATGGGTATTTTTATCCTAAATAACTACCCTTAGTGTAATAAGAGTTTAAACCCTTAAATGCAGTAACTTTTCCATTTAAAATATTTATTTTCAGTGGGTTTTCATTCTTTCTCGTTAATATAATATTAACCTTCCTACTTTCAAACGACCAGTTTTAATAAATAGCTTGTTGGTGTCTTGGCAACAAATTTATTTATTGTCATTTTTATTAAAACACTTTATCGCTTTGCTCAAAATAGAAATTTTCTAAAATATTTCCGTAGGTCGTTTTTACAAATAAATAAAAGAATACTAACAGTATTGCTAAAAAGTTGAAATATCAAAGTAAAATAAGTTGTTAAGCCCGCGCTTTTATTGAAATTAATATTTAATTAATAGAATCGTTATATACGGATGATGCATAATGACTCCACTGAAAGGCTTTAGGGAGATATTTTGTTTTTACGTCATGGGATATTTCAAGAATAAATCTATTATAGACTACTCAGTTAAAAAACCCCTAAGATCTAGAACAAAATAAGACGCTTTATTGGATACGTATAAAGTATTGTCCATATAAGTTATGTATCTACGTCTTAGCTAACATGTAATTGATTCCTATTACTTATCTGTTTGAAGGTTTCGTAGAAAGTTTCATTTACCTGTAACAAAAACAATAATTGATAATTAGCCCGGATATGAATATTTTTTCTTAAACGCACATATTAGATAAGATTTATTTTAAAACAGTATTATAAATATAAATCCACTAAAAAATATTTCAGCGAATATAGTGGTTTTTTTTGCAAGTTACTGGATACTCATTATAAAATTACATTTTTTTATTCTATTCGGTAGGCTAATTATAAACAAATTTTACTGTTTATAATATAAGTATGGAAGTAGAATACCAGAAATGACAATCGGCCAGTTAAAAATATAAGTCGAAAAAGTCACCGAAGCGTAGCAGAGACTCCTTCTAAGACATTATTCTTAATTTTGATATAAAAAGTAACTAAATACTTATAACCAATAACATTATATTATAAAAACATAATTTGAGACCATCCCAGTAAACACTGTCTTCATAATTTAAATTTAATTCAAGGTTTAGATGAAATTATGTAGAAAACATTGAATAAATAAAATATTGGTTCAAAATATAGTAGTAATTTTTATCCCAAAACATAAACGATAATAGCTTGCGACCTAACATAATATAGGTTTTATATGTTTTTTCGGTTACATTTTAACTGGGTGTTAATCACTCAGTAGTTGTCTTATCCAGGATACATGAAAATGAATTAGTTTACAAAGCGACATCTTGTGTATTTAAATTGAATAAATTTTGCTTAGCGTCATCTATTGTCAGGATCTTGTAAGGTTTTCGAAAGGAAAACATCTACCAGGGTTTCTACGAAAGGTTTGATTAAACACAGTTCGTAACACTGCCATCTAACTTAAATCATATGAAACATGAAGTGTTTTGTAGTTAATGAAAATAAAACAGTAGATGGCACTGTGCCGTGTTTAACAATGCTCACTTCGCTCTTTCAAATAGCTCCCCTAGCGACGAATTTTGGTTCAAACATTGGATCCGGTATCTAGGAGATACCCTTTTGAATTTACATCTCAATGATAGATGGCGTGACAATAATTATAACTAAGAATACGTAAAACTAAGGAGATTCATTATAAGCAAAGAAGGTAATACTTAGATTTACCTTCTTTGCTTATATATTGATGCTTATCAAACAACACCAAAGAAGTACGATCTGGAATTGTCATTTTTAGTATTCTTCTTTGATGGTATAAGTAAGTTTTCATGTTATATTCATAAAAAAATTGAAGCAAATTAATTAATCAAGAAAACAATAGACCGTGAATTTTAATTCAAATATAAAATTTGAAAAAAAAACGAAATAAGGTTAAATACACTTTTTTATATATGTTGGTTAGTCCTCATGCAGATACTCTAAAAGTGCGATATAACACAACATCCACTTATATATCGGTACGTGTAAATTAATGCCGGAATTTTTTCGCATTCCGCATAAAAGATATCGACATCTGGAGAACGTACTAAAATAAATTAGACCCGAGATTGTGCTTGCCCTTGTTTTATTATATCTCACACATCTTTCGGCGCCTTGGGCAATCAGTGCTCTTGATTTTGGCTGATTGGCTGTGATTGGAGTTGTCATATATCTTGATATTAATATCACTGAAACCTATAGTTCGACTAAACTTGTTAAATAAAGCAGCTTTGAAACAGTAGGTATTGAGCATCACTTATAAAAAAAACCTATCAAGTGCGTATCGGCTTATTTAGGTCTTCCTAAGTAAATACTAAAAATAGTACATTTTATTTATAAGCGACTTTAAAAAGAAGGAGTTTCTCATTTCGACTGTATGTTTTTTTAATATGTTTGTTACGCTATTTCTCGGTCAATTATGGACCGGTTTTCATATTTTTTATTTGAAAAAGTATTCCTCCTGAGGTGGTCCCAAATTAGGATCTGATAAGTGCATCCCAGGGAAATCGAGAGCAACGTGTAAATTTTTTTGTGGTTTGAAGTATTTATATAACTAAAAAGTACAAAAACTTAAGCGAAACTTAAAAAAAACAACCAATTTACAAATTATAGTAATTTTATGTTTTACTTCGCATCGACTTCAAGATGTTGTAGTTTCAGTTTCTTTTTAGTTACTTTTAAGACAGTTTTGTTTTTTGGTATATTTTTTGTGATTCCAGGATAGAATTGTATAGTACATACATATTCACACATTGTAGCTTATTTACTGACTAGTTTTCGTAGTTTGGGTACGAACCCCGTCGAGAAATGTGCACTGCTTTTGACTACCCAATAAGATACCTACTTTCTTGAAATCTTTCTTCTACATAGGTCTGTTTGACCACAATGTAACCTAATATAATGTTATAATCAAAGATACGGCCAAGCATGGAACACGTTTATTTGCAAAGTTAGGTATGGTGACTATTTATGCAATTCTTAAAGCCATTCACTTCGCTACTAACGGTTTTTTTATTATTTAAAAGTTATTATAGATATATTTTAGTAATACAGCTAACATCCAGTGGCGGATTTGCCCTAAGGCTCAGGAGGCTCGGGCCTAGGGCGGCCAATCGTGACAAATGACTAACTGATGATAACAAGAAATAACTCAAAGTATTAAATATTCTAAAGGCTCGCGCATTATGGTGGGCTGCACTGCACCGCATCGTATAACAATAATCTTCCTAAATCACTTTTGTACTTTTTATAAATAAAATATAAGTAATGTAATGTGAAATAATTATTTCGTTCAAGTAAATTCATTATGTACTCAATATGATGGGTGCTGAGAAAGGGGCGGTTGTTACATATTACATGGCCCGGGGCCTAGGGCGGCCAACACTGCAAATCCGCCACTGCTAACATCTTAATAAAATATTATTTAATTGAATATAATAGAACCATATTATAATTGTGTAATTATGTCAAAGCTTATATTTTGCCGTTGCCCAGTTTATATTTCAAATATGTGCTTAAAATAGATTTTTAATATTTAATGTTACCCCGCCTAATTAATTAGAGTATAAATAACGAAACTTGCTTAAATTAAATCTTATTTAAAATGGACTGATAATCTATATTTTGTATACCGAAAAAAGTTATACAATTTAAATAAGGATTTAAGGAGACATTGAGTAAAAAACAGATTTATAAAATTCATGCTTATTTTAAAAATGCGAAAGTAATCTGTTTGCATTTTCACGACTAGACGGTTGAACGGTCCTTAATGAAATTAGGCGAAGTGATAGAGTGCTTGTTTCAAAAAACGATTAAAGTGCGTGAAATAGAGGATAAACGTTTATCTGAACCATTTACAATTTCTGAAGTTGAAGATGCAGATATTCATACTTGGATTTTCAATAAGAAATATATGAAAGGAGTAAAGGCATTGAAATTACAAGATGTTCTTTAGATGTATTCCTTATGTTACAGTATATGAATCTCATAAAAAATAAAAGTGGACCGAAGACACCGCTGTTGGCACAGCTAGTTTAGTATAATACATTGTGCTGTTCATTTTAATACTATAAATACAGAATTGTGTATATATGTAAAATAAATAATTATAACAACTCATGAACATCATCCCAATGCTGGACAAAGGGCGGATTGGAAGGTTTGACTTGACACATTTATTATCTCGATGTGCAGATTTCATCACGACGTTTTCGTTTACCGTTGCAAGTGATCATTATAACAATATATTCAATAGGCCAGGAAACTGCCTAAGTGGTGCAAGCTTCCTATCATTAGTAATTTAATAATTAAAGGGACTGTTATTTCTGCCAGAGCCTATAAAACCGGTTTTATGAAAATTACCAAATTGACACAACAGATGAGTATAAGGTTTTCATCGTGGGAAATATGGCTGCAGGATAGTATGCAATCAACAAAAAATTAAAATAGCAAAAAGGACAAATTAACTATCTTCCATCCTATTTATTTACACGTATTGTTGATCAATCTCTTCCATGATCAAATTGATCGTGTACTAGCAGAAGGTGATGTCAGGAGCCTTAAGAACAGACGAGCGTGCATGACAAGAACTATGAATGTCAAAGAAGCAAGTGAGGTGTGTAAGAATAAGCCTAAATGCGCTCTGTTGTTCGTGCTACCCGCAAGGACCTGGCGTGAAGTTATGTATGTATGTATGTATTTGTTGATATAAAGCGAAATCGCTCAAATACTTTCTTGCATGTCACTTTCTCTGCTTTTTCGATAACAGAATGATAATGTTCAGGCAAAATATCTCTTATACTCGGCACACGAGAGTTCCGCTCCCACGTACACCGCGTATGATCTACTGGTGGACGTCTGTATTTTGAAATGCATAAATTTATTAAAGAAAAACACGAAGTTTTGGCTGAATTAGTACGATATAATGCTGTATTATATGATGAACCGGACAAATAATATTCAAACAGTTCATATGCATAGAATATGGGGTAAAATATGTAAAACTTTGGATTCGCCTGGAAGGATACTATAAATACGAATTAGGAATTTATTGACCGATTTTATCAATGTATACATAGCTTAACATCCCACCTCAGCTGATACATAAACATCAGTATAAATTAAACATTAGTTCTTTTTATATTTTCCGTCTGTGTACGTAGTTTTTGAATATTTTTTCTGATAGTTAATACGAAACACTACAGTTTTATTTTTCTTCTCGGCAACTATGTATTAAAAACTTGTGTTCATTAATCAACAACTTGTACGCCATGCCGACTATCGGTTGATATGCTTTATTTCAATATTCGCGTATATACGCGACGTAATAACCTTGGATAGTTTTTTTTTAATAGTTAGGGATAGTTCATTGGGTGACCTCTGTACGCGCTGTGCGAGCCCGAACTTCATTGTTCACAAGTGGTGAGATAGATGATAAAGTACCTAGACCTATTTAAGTCAACGTTATGCTACTGCTTCATGTTGGATAGTGTTATAGTCATTTACCGTGTCCCGTAGATGTAGAGATATTTAATGCGTAATTTGAGATATGACATTGTTATTAATAATGAATGATGCGAAATATTGGCAGATAACATGTGTATACACAATAATGTAGTTATTCGTTAACGGAGTTATTTTTAACGTTATAAAAAAGGCGCATATGCCCACAGTCTAACTATAACATCATCACAAGAGACTTTACAGCAATATTGTACATTCAAATTCACGTAAAAAAGTTAAATGAATGTAGGTTTATTTAGGTTGATATTTGTTTTTATTTAATAGTGACGGTATCTACGATAATGTTACAGGTATCCGCCGTTTCATGCAGACATAGTCAAGGGTTTAAGGCAATTTTTTGGAAATGCGGCATTATAAATGGCGTTAAGTAATAACTGATAACGTATATTTAAATACTAATTTGCATATTCGTTAACGGGTTTATTTTAAAAGGTTTAAATAAGACGTATTCGGTCATAACCTAAATCTTTAACATTAATCACAGGTGTAAAAGCACCACAATAATTCGCGTAGTATATAAACGACACAATATCCAAGCATCATTCGGTTATTTCTGCCTGAAGGCGGGGCATCTGAATCTACCGCGTACGACAGACAGACAAAAGAGCGCACGGCCTGAAGTTATAAACTTAATTTCGGTTTTGAACATAGCCTGGAGCATTCTATTCTTAATAGCGTTTGGGTTGCTCGTTAGTTTTGATTACTTTGTATACAAAGTGCTGTAGTTAAGGCAATGCAATATGGTAATATAAAACACGCAGTGATTAAAAGACCACCAATTATTATTTTTGTATCAGAAACATATTAATAGGATTACACAGAAATACAAAAGCTTGGGTTGGACAGGTGGACGGGCGCGCACTTCTGACCACAGCGAGCGCGACGCGGTCATCTGACTGCGGTCACATCTTGCGCCCAGATTCGCTAATTAATTACAAAAATATACACAATGTACGTTAAAATCTAGAAGTATAATTAAAGTAAACCAATCGTCTCATACAGTATTTGTACCATCTATGATCATAGTATTATCATAAATGTGAGAGCAAATCCTTGTTCGAGTACGCATATCTATTAAGCCATTAGTGTTACAAACAACCATATACTATACAATAATAATAATAATACAATACAGCATTATTGTGGTGTGACCGTAGTCTCTAGAGACATACAATATTAATACAGTGATATTACTTGAGAAAATGGAGATAGTATAAAAAAGTTAATAATGTAGTTGTTCTTAATTAGGGTGCGTCTGTAAATTATATACAATTTTAAATAATCAAAGATTATCTTTCACAAATGTCAAGTTATTAACGTAATTTTAATTATATTTTCATAAATTTTCATATTATAAGACTACTTTTATTTTTCTATAGATGGAGTATAGCAGGCAGATTGAAGGTTAATCTGATGGAAAGTGACTACGATCCTCTACAGACATTTGCAACTTCAGAGTTATTACCAATGTGCCGCTGATTCCAAGAAATATAATGAAAACTTTAAAAAACCATATCGTTGCGCTGAAAATAATATCTGGGAGCTCATTCATGTTCAAAAATATTTTGACACATGTGCGTAACGCATGGAACTCAAGGAAATGGAAGGTGCGATCCAGCCGCCGTGCAACCGCACCTTTAAAAAAAGTTTAAAAAGCTAAGAACGTAAGTTGAATGAAAACGATGGAAATTGTAAAGATTAGTAAAATGCATACAGATGTATAGAAATTACTTTCACATACAAATAAGCCCATAAGCCTGGAATTTCTTAGGGCTGTAGTAAATATGTTCATTACTATTTTACGAAAGAAGTATGAAGGATAAAATAGCCACACAAAAACGCGCATCGACATTCTATATGCGAGTGGAGGGTACGAGGGTATAATGTCTAGGGTACGAAGAAGTTGATGCCTTTTATTAAATCCCGCATTATGTAGCAATAGGCTGGACGAGCGTGCTCGGGCTCGATGACGATTCACACGCACACATAGGCCGTTCTCTCAAGCACAGAAAGGGCCCAAATTACGCCCACTCATTTCTACTAGCACCCTTTGTGCCTTGGACAGAATTGTGCTGATCTAGAGCCCTTGTTTCTTTAAACATATCAACGCTTTATGATACGTCTATGTATCACGAGCTACGTTTACTGTTCTGTCAATTCGTACAGACAAATAACGCAAATTGGTTTGATTATCATTTTGTCCTATATTTCCTATTAGAGATGACAAAAGCCAAGTAAAAATTTAACTCTAGGAAACTCCTACAAACTTCAAAACTGTACCTATGGCACCGCAATCTTTTCCCGCTTATTGACATATAATGACTCAAAATACATTTATGTACAATATATAAATCAATAAATGTATAATTAAAAGAAAGTTTTAGTACTCAATTTTTTACTATTGAATCTAGAAATATGTTTTTAACTGACTTCGAAAAAAGGAGGAGGTTCTCAATTCGTCGGAATCTTTTTTTTTTTTTATGTATGATCACCGATTACTCCGTCATTTATGATCCGATTTACGTGATTCTTTTTTTTTGTTTGACGCGGAATAGCTTCTAATTGGTCCCCTAAAAATTTTACATAGTTTGAACCAGTAGTTTTCATTTTACGAACACTTTTTTATTCCCGTTTCTTGGGACCTATATTTTTTAAGAAGCGCGGCACCATTCGTAAATTCACCCATACATAGCTAGTAATAAGTTATTTTATACATTTTAGTTTTTTAGTTTTTGAAGTCAGTTTTTTTAAACGAAGTTTTTATTTTTTAAATACAGACTGTTGACACTTGACACTGATACTGTGTCAGACAGGTTTTAAATTATAAAATGTCAAAAAGCAAAAGAAAAATGGTATGTAGCGTCTTTTGCTCATGTTTTGAACTAAGTGGTTGTCATTTCTAATATTGTGCTTCTGTGTTATAACTACCGAATTTAAATGTGATACATATTTAAACTGATTTTCGTTACTACATACAATTTAAAAAATCCATCCTTCAGTAATGCAATGTAAATCCTAAATCTAATTTAATTTATGTGATTCTTAAGTTTTATTTTTTCATATTTTATATAAACAGATAAATTCCGCATATAATAATATGTACATAGCATATGCATAAAACACTACTTCCTGTCAAAATTAATCTATACCAGTAGTTTCTGAGATAAGATGTTAAAAACATAAACAAACAGACAGATGAACGGATATTTCGATTGAAGTTTCGTTTTTGTGAAATGGCTACGGAACACTAAGAAGTTGGCTTTAATTTAAAATACCTGTGAATATGAAATAAAACCTGTGTAGATTTGTTCCAGTGTTTGCGGTTTAATGAGAGCCAGTGTAGGGTTTTGGAAAAAGTTTAAAAGCCGTCGTGAGGTGGCTCAGGTCGAGTGCACGTCATAGCCTCTTGACCTGTGCTTGACGACGACGCTTGCGCCGGTAATCTTTTCTATCAGATCATACTTTTTAAAATAAAAGATAGACTGATGCTTCTAAACCTCTAATGACTGAAAATCCAAGAGTAACTTTTAAATTTATCTTCATGGTTTTATTTCAGTTATTTTTGTTTAAAGTGCTTTTATAGTTACATAGCATAATAACAAAAAGCTGACTTTTGTCACATCTATGGAAGCCTTGATTCTGCGAGAAACGATACAAAATTAGCAAATATTTTTTTAGTCTGCCAATATGTAGGTGGTGTGAATTACAACCTTGTATTTTGACTACATACTCAATTATATCTATAAAATGTATCGTATCAATACCTCACTACTGAGTGACGATATTTTATTTCCTTTATGCTTACTTATAAATATATTGTGACTTTAGAAGGAAGGCGCAGAAACTAGAGGAAGAATTTAATAATAACATTTTCAACCCGTCTTCTTAAATTTGCCCCAGCACGGACGGTGATAGTGCCACTTCATTTCATTCAATGGATGCCGTAAAAGCCAATACAGAAAGATGTGCACGGCAGCACCTGGATCTTTTATTACGTGCAGACGCGCTTTCAACGAGCTTTATTTTGTTATACCAAACGGTATTTTCAGGCGAAAACGCTTGTTCCATGGTACAAGAGATTATCTTTTAACAAGACTTCAAAAGAGACAGCATTGTCAATTTAGCGACTTTCATTAGGCCAGACAGTAAATACTGATCAAAAATTTGATGTTCTGAATACGATTTCGAAGGATTATTTGAGAAATTTAACACTTAACACACAAAACATTTCTAACTAAATACAGTTAAATTGGCAGCCACAACAGGAACTAAATAAGTATTGAAAATGAATGGTAATTGAATGAAAGTATTGTTCCAGAGGTAAAAATGTAAGATGTTTAGGTTATAAGATTTGTTTCTTTCGAAAGACCGTTCCCCCATTTTCGTCAAGGCCTACATAGTATTTATTTAGTCCGTATACTATCTAATTTCTGTTTTAAGATCGAACGCATATTTATCTATTGACATTATGTATATCTGTATTTTGTATGTACGTATATCGGTGTACGTACATATTATGTATGTATTGGTATACATACAGTGTTATGAGTCTATAAGTGTTTTAACCTGATATACATACATAGTATTAATCTCTCCTTAATGACACCTGTCCACACTTCTTCCTTTGTTGATAACTTTTCATGGCACAGGCTGTCCGTTTATGGAACTCCCTGCCACTCAACTTCAGACAAGCTAAATCTATATTGTCTTTTAAACTGATGGTCACTAATATTTTTGGTCTTCACAAATCTAACACATGCTGGTGATTATATATAGTATATGTTATAAATAGTATTATATATCTTATTTTTGTATAGTATATAAGGTATATTATTATTAATTTATTTAGTTACTATTGGAATGTTTCTTATTATTTATTGTTTTCACCGCCACTTTTGTCTTAATTTTTTCCTTAGTTTAGGGGGTTGCCTGGAAGAGATCGCTTTGTTCAACATGTACTGTACTTAGTTTTAAGAACGTAGTTTTAATTTTTGGTGAATAATAAAGTGTTTTCATTCATTCATTCATACATATATAATAATGTATAAAATTAGTCAGTTAAATATATATCAATATACCTATAGCTTGAATAGATTACATGCAGGCTTATCGTCATTGGATTCCTAGAACGAAATGAATTCGTCTATATCTGCGGAGTTTTTCTGCGATTTCAGAGACTATCAGTTTACGGAAACACGTATCCTATACCAATTTACTTCTGGTCTCTAAAATTCATTAAATTCGATTAATATAAAAAAAACATGCATACTAACTCACTTTTAGATGTTTTTTTTATTGCAACACTTTACTTCGGTGAATAAATGCAAACTTATTAACTCTATACGGAAGTATGTAAAAGTGTACGGATTGACTAACATATGTGGTAGCAGTTTACCATTTACCACTTGCTTATAAATTTTCGTTCATATATATAAACGAAAATTCAAATGTACACCAAAAAAAAATTGAGGTGTCCATAAAGTGATATCCCAGTCACGTGATTTTAGGCAAGATGAAGGATTGGTAGTTTAACATATACTTAGAAAGGAATGGATACTCGTTAAGCTGAAAGCGGGGCCGTTTTTTAGGTAGCAGTTATCAAAGGTGTAAAAAAACCATACTAACTTACGTAAAAGTAGCAAGGCTAGTTATTACATATGTCATATATGATATGTAAAATAAGGTAAGTTTCCACATTTGTTTTTCAACTTAATATAAAATTGTGAAATGAAATGTATATAAAATTCAGCTAAAATGACGTAAGTTCCCACACTGATTTATTTTCCACCTTTGATACCTGCTACCTGAAAAACGGCCCGCTTTCAGCTTAGCGAGTATCCATTTCTTTCTAAGTTTATGACAAACTATCGATCCTAAAAATTTCACCTTTCCTAAAATCACGTAAGTCTGGGATGACTGGGATCTTGGATAAATATGTGATTTTAAAATAAATACTAAAACATAAAACAAATAAACTTTTCAAATTGATCGATTGTCGAATCGTCTGTAAGTATACTTCGAATAAGATCCGAAACGGGTTGCTGGATATAATTGCAAATTTTATATTTCATTGTATCCCTATTGATAGAAATTCTACGTAAAAGCAACCAAGACAATGGTCCGCATAGACTAAGTATTACCGTTGCCACCAGGTTGAACATGCGCTTAGAGTATTGAGAAGGTTTTAAATACACGACGATTTAAGACTCGTATACTGTAAAGAACCTTTTCATCTATATTTTATTAACATTCAATTGAATATATATAAATTAAGTTGTATGTACAATACGAGAATAAGTCGAAGATATTACTTTTAATAGATACAAATATGAAAATAAAATTGTTTCAATTTCATTGCCCTAAATGTCACATTTCTTATGGCACAGCCTATTTCAGCCATCTCAGCAGGGTGTAGAAACCGTGGCCGTTGTCAAAACCAACAGCAGAGATATTAATTATCTTCTGAAGTTAATAATTAACTTTAGAGTTCCTCGTATGCTGAGTTTGGCGCTTCATTTCACGCGGTATGAAGCAAAATGGTTGCAATTTATGTTATGTAAAATGTCGATGGAGGCTTCAAAACTTATATTATTAAATTGAAATATGGTATCATTAGTATACTTATTCATTGCAGCACTCAGAGTGTTTAAAGGAAGACTAACTTAGAAAACAATTAGAATACATTATATAAATTTTAGTATCGTTGGACTGTTGTTTTTGTAACCAAAATCATTGAAAACAATATTCACAACTTATTCTTCACTTTGTTACTGATATAAACATATAGCTAATATATATATAGCATAAGCAATATTTAACAATTAATGCACATTATTCAACTCTAAGTATGTAAAGTAATTTTCAATGATTAATATCAATCAGCCCATAAATATTTAAATCGGGTATCCCGATTTTAGTTGAACAGACAGCATACTCGCCACGCTTGTCAAAGGTAGATTGATGATGTTCATAAACCGGTTATCTCGATTTGAAGGTATCTTTCAGTCTCACACGTGGTAGCTATAATATATATGCATATTGGGTCTTAAAAATTGCCTAAGCGGTGCATCCTTCCCTTCCGGGTTCAACTCATTCATTTGAAAAAACACAGCTACCTTAGCCATTAAGGTACCACAATTTGGGGGCAAGAAACATTATTACAACAAAATTTATAAACACAAAAGCGAGTACATATATTACGTTCATAAAGTAGATATTGAAACGATATATAACATTAGCACCTTACGAATAGTAGACAGCCGAGAAAAACTTATTTAATATTATTTCATTTATTTTGAGCAATGCTGAAAGTAATTGAAAATAGCCGAAAATATAACTGTCTAAGTTTTTTCATTTAAAACGAAGCGTAGGTATCTAAACTGTCTGTGAGTATGGAATCATCGACAACACGAACGGCTCGACGTTGAATACAGTCCAGGGGATTAAGCTGATAGGCTGGTGCTCCAGACCACAAGTGTGAGCAGAATTCATCTGCGGTCTCAACTCTGCTTTATAAAGTACAAGGCCTTGCTACGGAGTGAAGTACTGCTTGGACCGGTTTAGCACTTCTAATTTCTTGGAAGCAAGTTTTACGTTGCCTTCAAGATGGCCCCTGAACTGCACATCATTTACTTTCGCATTTGTTCACTTAGTCTCTATTTTGTGCAATATCCTTTTTGATCCCTGTACCCCACATATTCAGTCACTTTTGATTTCTACATCTTCCTAATTCCCGTTATTTGCTTTAGTAATAATCTCTACTTAATGCCATCTCTACACAAATCTTCCTTCGTTGATAACTCGTTCACGGTACAGGCAGTCCGTTTATGAAACTCACTGCCAATCAACATCAGACAAGCTATATCCACATACTGATGGTTACTCGAGATCTTTGGTCCTCGCAAATCTAAAACATACTGCTGATTCTATATATAGTATGTATGATATATATTATTTATTTTATTTACTTTTTACTTATTCTTATTATTGATTGTCATCACCGCTACTGTTGACTTAATATTTTCCTTAGTTAGGGTTGCCTGGAAAAGATAAAGCCACTCACTATAAGCGATAAAGCCGCCCTTTGTTCAACATTTACTGTACTTAGTTTTAAGAACGTAGTTTTAATTTTGGTGATCAATAAAGTGTTTCCATTCATTCATTATTAGCGATGTCGATTCTTAGGATCTTAATACTCTTGGAGGTGGTAATTAAACTTAGATGTTTCTTAGATAAAGTGTGAATGCCACGATACATGACGTGCCCGTACGACTAGCGAAATAAATATATGTAATTTTAGTAAATCCTTAGTAGGATTTGCACATGACTTCACTCGCGTAAACTTTGTATGAGCAGAAACTATATGCCTTTTAATAAATATGTCTAATATATTAAACATTTACATATATATCTTTTGTAATATATATTAATATAAAACGCTTATTATTATAATGTTAACAAATACATTTATTTAGATTATTTTGTAGATACGCATATATATTACTATTATATTTAAATTGTACAATTCTATCTTTTTCTGACCCACCTACACCGCTAGGTTTGTTTTGCCAAGAAGTATTGTAATTATGCATTTTGTTTTTATATTTGTTAATTTTGGTGGGCAATAAAGTGTTATCTATCTATCTATCTAAACTATTCGTTTTACGGAAACAAAAAGTATCATGGATTTTTATACCATTTTTAATTAAATATTACATATTGCATTCTTGTGAGGACAAAATGAGAATCTGCAAACCTTATATGTATTTCTATTTGGTAATCAAGACCGCTATGATCACCATTATTTCGTACTACATAATATGTAGTCTCATCATCAAAATTTTCAGACCGAAATAAGGTTTGAAAACTTTTATCTGTAAAAATATATTATTGAAGATAATTTTTCTCTCAGACAGGTGATAAAACTATTATTATTATCTAAACTTCGTCATAATAGGCTCTATACTAAAACCAATAAGAAAATGCAAATAAAGGTAAAATATCCAAATAAACCACTATTAAACTCATATATTAGTGTAAACTGAAAAAATTATGAAACCTACGAAGTAGGATAAAGATACCGGTCTTTATTGCTATATACTCGTAATATAAAAAGCTTGACGTCAAATTATGAAGAACTTAATGAAGACACCAAGTTGTTTTTATTACTCATGCGACGTGCACCATGCCGGTTGATGTCTGTAAATTAGTTACAGATCTAAACGTGCCATGGAACCCAAAGCAAATATTACGAAATATAGTTTCCATATATTAAAAAAGTACAGTATCAATGCATTCTGCATATATTAAGACGTACAAAATTAATTTATATTTTTATATTAATTATAGAATAAATTTTCTCAATTTACATTTTTCATATTATTTACAATTAACATTTACACTTTTTTTAAACAAAATTAAAACCATAATATACCTATACTATACTATATAATTTACCTTCTCAGTCAAAAAAAATTAAAAAAATATGAAACCCTTCTTATTTTCTGGTCTTCTTGTATCATAGACTCCTTCACGTACACGAATTACTTATGCCTAGAGCGTCGCGAGTTATCTTATCTATTTTGAGGTTTCATGTATTCGATTTGGTTACACGTGCTGAATTAATAATTTTGAATTCAAACGTAGACTAGAACCACGTCACATTTGGAGGCTTATCAATAGTTTAACCTTACTTACCCTTATAACCTAGTTATTAAGATAACACCTGTTTTCCCATGCTCCCACTACAAGTTAAATTAATAAAATAAATATATATCGGCCGACTGTGTGCCAGTCCTGGTCCGGAAGGATGTACGAACGTGCCCAAAAATTTTCTCATGTTAACAGAACTTTGAAAATAATATCGAAAGTGCCTTAAACTTCAAAAACTCTGAATCGGTTCGTATTAATTGTTTTAAAGTTCTACCACATAACTTCAGTAACATTATCCGCCCTATTATTTCAAATTTAGACACACTTTTTACGACTTTGAAAGCGTACCTTATATAACTCACCACGTATATACTATAAGAATAAACTCCCCAAAAATATTGTCATATTTAACATCTATTTAATATGTATTTAACGATACCGCTCATGTCGGTCACGTATTGGTTGGTGGCCATCAAAATTTTATCTACAGCATTTGTGTAGTGTGCAGCATATACAAAAGCACCTTACGAAATGTTCTCCATACCTACCGTACATAAACGGAGGTAAAGATTTCATGAGATGCCTATTTTCATCATTTGACTACAGAACCCTAAAAAATGTTTTAGGGTACTTTTAAAATTTCTTTATCTAGTGATTGTAGGGTAAATTTCGTGCAAAAATAAAAAATAGAATTAACAAATTAATTAACATTAATTAATTTCATATTATTGTTGTTTATGGAGAAACTTTACAGCTAATACAAAAAATCTTTATTTTGGTTTGATAATATTCTTTTTATATAAATATGGTTTAGCACAATTTGTGTTTCTAACCCAGTGTAAACCATTCATAAATTATAAAATAATTATAATAATTAAATTATATTAAATTATAATAAAATTATAATTATAAAATATAAATAAAATAATTTTCAAGCCAAACAACAGGAGCCAGTTGTTACTGATGTTATGATACCAATCAAATTGAACAGATTTGGATGAAAGGCACAGAACTGAATGAACGCAACGCTATTCAATGACACTGAAAAATTCAAGTTCATGTTTATATGGATAGCTTTGGTTCACTCATCCAAATTGAAAGACGGAAAGGAACAATCTAATATAATTATCTTAACTTAAATTGTAGGTTTTCGTCAGGCAAAGGATACTTTGTGGAGTTCAAAAATGCACATTTCTTTAAATAATTGCGATTTTCAACACACATACACAATTTTTAACCGGCTTCGAAAAAAGGAGGAGGTTCTCAATTCGTCGGGATCTTTTTTTTGTAGCTTTTTTTATGTATGTTCGCCGATTACTCCGTGATTTATGAACCGATTTACGTGATTCTTTTTTTTTCGACGCGGAATAGCTTCCAATTGGTCCCCTAAAAATTTTACATAGTTTGGCTCCGTAGTTTTCATTTTATGAACATTTTTTATGAAAAATATTTCCTTTTCGTTCCATATGTACACCGATAACTCTGAGATTTATGATTCGATTTACGTGATTCTTTTTTTGTTCGACGCGGAATAGCTGCCATGTGGTCCCCTAAAAATTTGTCATAGTTTGGCCTAGTAGTTTTTATTTTACAAACATTTTTTGTTCCGGTTTCTTGGGACCTATATTTTTTAAGAAGCGTGGCACCATTCATTGGTCCACCCATACATAGCTAGACACTAAAAAGTAACAAATAAAAGTAAAAACTTCGTTTAAAAAAACCGACTTCAAAAACTAAAAAACTAAAATGTATAAAATAACTTATTTCTAAAGCTATTATTATTAATAATATATTATCTTGAAAGAATGAAAGAATGACATAACAGATATACAATGCAAAAGTGGATGGATGCAGAAGTCGCGGAAGGCCACGACACACCTTCCATGATCAAATTGATCGTGTACTAGCAGAAGGTGATGTCAGGAGCCTTAAGAACAGACGAGCGTGCATGACAAGAACTATGAATGTCAAAGAAGCAAGTGAGGTGTGTAAGAATAAGCCTAAATGGCGCTCTGTTGTTCGTGCCTACCCCGCAAGGGACCTGGCGTGAAGTTATGTATGTATGTATGTATCTTAAACCTCTTGAAGTCGGTACAAAGTAAAATATAAAATGACTATATTTTGAAAATTACTAAGCACCGACTTCAAGGTGTTTAAGATAATATATATTAATAATAATAGCTTTAGAAATAAGTTATTTTATACATTTAAGTTTTTTAGTTTTTGAAGTCGGTTTTTTTAAACGAAGTTTTTACTTTTTACTTAAAACCATTAACATTCCACAGCTATTGTTGAATGTTTACCAATTTTATATATTTATGTCCATAAATATCGCCATCCATACAGTTTATACCAATAAACTGTATGGATATGACAATAGTGTGGTCAATGATATAACATATTATGTGGTATCCTGTTCTAGTGGACTTACCCATGGAATAATTAAAAATTCAATCAATCTCAAGATCAATTTGTTGATATAGTCGCGACGTTTAATATTCGCTAGGTCTTTGTTATCAGCGCCTGTCGCCGTCGTAGTCCGGCCTGTCTTTTGATTCCACGTAAATTGGTGGCTGCCTACGTTTATAGAACTTTTTTTAAATAAAATTGCATAGCAAAAAAACTTCCAAGTTCACGCCAAAAACTTATTGATAACGCAATATGGTTATTTTAATACCACAAGGATGCCTAGGCAAGTATTTTCGGTATGCTATGCTATGCTATATCCATCTCAATAACGACACGCGATGTTCAATATCGGCCAAACTGGAAGAAATCTAGTAACCGGCTATGTTACGAACCATCTGAATCAATTATTTTTCAATCTGACAATTACATAGAATCATAACGGTGTATAAATAATAGTGCCGGTTACCATGAGCGAGTGTGCGCGTTTTGCAAATTGTTCGTGCGGGAAGAAACGCATTAGGAAGATTAAAACTTGTAAAAGCGAAGGAGTGGAGAAAACGTCTCTGCTCTTAGTTGTCACAGTTTAGGTACAAAGATACTCGTACGTGCAGAACAGCGTGTATGATTAAAGTGTGGTATATATTCACATATAACCTGTTTTTATTACGAGACAAATTTTTTATTCATATTTTACTTTTTTTTATGGAAGTATAGGTTTGCGTTTGACCACTGTCTCACCTGATGTTGAGTGATGACGCAGTCTAGGATGGAGCACGCTTACCTAGAAGATACCTATTCACTCGTGACTTGAAGACTTCAAGATTGTATTTGTCAGGAAAAACAGACTCCGGCAAATTATTCCAATCTTCCTCTTCTTTTCTACTAGAAAAGAAGAGGCGAAACGCTTGGTTCTGACTGACTTAATTCTGTGTTTAGATGGTTACTTGAGATATAGCGTTACATAACTCTTTATTGTACACCAAAGCATAGACACACAAAAATAGAAAAAGATTGTACAATGTGTGGCCTTATCGGAAAAAGCAAACTGTCCCAGGTAGAGTAAGATGCCAGTCACCCCAGACTTGACTTTAGGAAAGATGAAATTTTTAGGATCGGTAGTTTAACATAAACTTAGAAAAGAATGGATACTCGCTAAACTGAAAGCGGGGCCGTTTTTCAGGTAGCAGGTAAAGGTGGAGAAAAACCTTGGTAACTTTCGTCAAAATAGCAAGGCTAATTTTTACATATGTCATATATGATATTGTTATAAACAAAGGTAAACAGTTGCCAAACACTTCCTGCGGGCGATAACTTTTTATACACACATTTAAAAAAATGTGGGAACTTACATCATTTTAGGAAGGCTGAATTTTATGCATATTATTAACTATATTTTGAAACATTTTCCAATGAGCCAGACAAATCTGACGTTCCAAACATCTTGCCAGACTCAATCCCCGAGTTCCAGTGTGAGGAAGCGCAAGAGGATTAGAGCACTCTTCAAGCGTACCAGTACAACTGAGATGCGCTCTGAGACGTGAATATCGCTTCTTTGCTTCAATAACGTGACATATCCCAATACTCACTTATTTCACATAATACGTAACGGGAAGGTATTCAATAAAAGTAGTACCAAAATAACATTATTTAATAGCTATGTCAGAAGTTTACTAGAATACTGCATTACAGTATGGCGACCGCATTACTCAACTCATTCTCTGAGACTCGAGCGCGTCCAAAAACGCTTCCTATGGCACTTGTGTTATCGGACAAATCTATCAAAAAGAAATGTATCTTACGGAGAGCGTTTGAGGCATTTTGAAGTTGATTCCTTGGCCAAGAGGCGCGATATTTTGGACCTGATGTTTTTATATAAATTAATACATTATAAAATAGATTGCCCTCAACTACTAAGTAGAGTCAACTTCAGAGTGCCTGCGAACTATCCTCGCTCACGTATCACTATTTTTAGTCCACCTTTGCGCAAAACTGTCTTAGGCAGCACTTCACCCATTCCACGAATTGTTAAACTATACAACAAATATAGCTCCACTTTAGATATATTTGCCAACTCACTACCGAAGTTTCGCCGAATATTGCATATTATGCTTCCATCTGATACTTTTTAATTATCATTACTAATTTACCTTTTTACTTATTTTTTTTTTTAATCCTCATTTACTAGTAAACTAAAAATGTGTGCTTGTGTATTTCTATAAATTCATGTCTAAATTTATTTGTCCTTATATTTTGTGATTATTATTATTTTTTATTTTAATATTTTTTTTTAACTTTCAACCAAAGCTGTGTTTGTTTGTAATAGGTTACACACTTATATTAGTATTGAACATTCAAATTGTCTCCTACAATGTTATGGTGTAGTAACTGTAAACGAACCAAATAAATAAATAAATAAATTTCACTCACTCACTATATTTTGCTAAATGTATCATATTATCACAACTTATATATTTCAAAAGGCTTAGTAAATTGACACTAAATTTATAAAAAAATATACAAAAAAAGTGTAAAATATATTTGGGTAAAATCTTTTTTTGAAATTTTAAAAGTGGCGTACTGTAAATTTGGGTTTTTCAAGATACCACGTTATTGAAGCAAAGAAGCGATATATATAAAGTTTAACTATATATGTGTCGCAGAACGGCCTCGTTCTCACGACATCTCCTTTAGTTATTGCAGGTTTAGTGGGCGTCATCAGGATAAAATTCGAGCATAAAACACATGGCCAACGGTTTATACACTTTTAATTTAGATTTAAAAGACATTTTAACATAGTTTAGACCGAGCAGCGGGTTCAGGGCACCGCTCATACTTCCAACTTCAATACTTTCTTTAAAATACTCCATGGTCCAACTCGACCTATTGCCATCAACCGTGTGTCATGTGTCAATGTGTCACAAAAACTCCTCAGTCTACCCAAGTAGATACTTACTAAAAGTATAGAGGGAGTCTGACCTCGCTCAAGACATGCTCTGCTCACATTGATCGTTTATTAAATCACAATATTCATAACTTTTATTAGGTTAGAACGATCTTTAAGTTATAGAAACATTTAACAAATCTAATTAAATTACATTAAGAATTTTAGAAGTAATGAAAATGTAAATAAATGATATTGTGCGTTATACATCCAAACAATAATCCATCCAACTATAACTTCCCTCCGACATATATATATTAGGGTGATCCAAAAAAAATTTTTTTTTTTCCAACCAGGCTCAAAAGTTTCTTTAGGGTGTAAAAAAAATTATGTGAAAAGATGAGCCCATAATATTAATATTAGATTCTTCTGATTTTAGTACCGTTCAAACGACTGGTTGACTGATAAAACGCTGTTCCAATTTTTATAAAGAATTGAACGCTCTACAAAAAAGGTCTGATAACATTTTTTTTTTTTAAATTTTTGGATCACCCTAATAAATAAATATATATATATATATATATATATATATATATATATATATATACTAGCTGTCCGGCAGACGTCGTCCTGCCCGGTAAAAAATAGGGGTTGATCGTAGAGGGTTGAAAATCTAGGGTTGTATGTATTTTTGTATGTTGTATCATAAAAAAATTGAAATTAAAAATTTTGTCTAAAAAATAAATAAATAAATTTAGGGGTGGACTACCCCTAACATTTAGGGGGATGAAAAATAGATGTTGGCCGATTCTCATAGATACCGGATAAGCACAAAAAATTTCATCAAAATCGGTCAAGCCGTTTCGGAGGAGTATGGCAACGAAAACTGTGACACGAGAATTTTATATATTAGATATATATATATGACATATCTAAAAACTAGCCATGCTACTTTGAATTAAGTTAGCATGGCTTTTTTTCCACCTTTGATACCTGATACCTGTAAACCGCCGGCCCCGCTTTCAGCTTAGCGAGTATCCAATATCCATTCCTTTCTAAGTTTATGTTAAACTGCCGATCCTATAAATTTCATCTTTCCTCAAATCACGTAGGTCTGGGGTGACTGGTATCTTGGACTAAGGTAAGTTTTGGGAGGGATTAATACTGGTAGTGGTAGATTTTTAATTAATTAACTGATGGTGGTGCATTAGGTGGTGGTGATAGTTTATAACATTTTCTATTTTGATATTTACATTTAAACGTTCCTTGTTTAATATGAAAAATGAACTCAATAAAGTAATGTAATTAATAGCGAAATCGTGTGTGCGTGTGTTGTACGAAAACGAACTTCTAAAGAAAAGCAATGCAGTTTTATAGGTATGTGAACATTGTTCGATATGAATTAAGAATTTATAGCGGAATGGATTGACCTAAACTTAGAAATAGAATAACATTTTCCATGGTATTCTATTTCTTAGTTCTAGCCCGGGATCCTCTTTCCTATGTTTTCTTGGCCATTTCTCACGGTCCACCGACCCTCTTGTTGTGAAACTGTTGGCATGCATAATATTATCCTTCACGAAATCAAGCCAGTATTCTCTGGTTCTACCCAAACTAAGCGGAGGCGGTGAGGATAAACATTTGTTCCCCACATAACTAGGCTACTATGACTTATTCCACCTAATTAACATAACGTAACGAAACTCAACGAAGTATGAAAGTAGGCATCCAATAGAGCGATTTATAATGAGTGGTGTGCAAATAGCGAATACAATCCCGTAATATTGTTGTCTCTACGTCGCTTAGCTAAAAATAATGGAATTCACACGGTTCGTTGCACAAGACCCTCAGAACCTTCGTTTTGATAGACCCTCTTAAGCGTCGTATACACGGGAGTTCTCTAAAGTTACATCACGACTCACTGTAATGGAGCTGTCACTTTTTTACGCTCTTTAGACAATATTATTTCTTAAAACGCTATATGATGAAACAAAAACATTTATGCACATACAATATACATATTTGTTTACTTGATTTACTAAATATTATTATATATTACACAAAGAGAACTAGTTTTATCAAATTTTACGCCAGAAGCAAGGTTTGCACTGAAAATCAGCGTTGTGTCGGATGTGATTCCGGCACAGCAATATGCTGAGTTTGCTGAAAACGCGGCGTACAAATTTTCAAACAAATCATCTTTGTATAATAAAGTATAAGGAATGTAATTACGTCGCGATTTCATCAAATAAAGTCTTTTCTTCTTTCTTTTTTATGCATATAGTACTGAAATAGTACGACTCAAGGAAACATAATAAATATGAATGTTAAGGTAGATAGTGAAATACATGTAAACATAAAAAATTTAATCATAAAATAATAATATATATTATATAAACTTTATATAATAATATAGGACATATGAACATACGACTAAAATCTAGTTAGTCAAATCTCATTTTCTGCATGCACCACATACGCCATGTCTTTAACTAGGGCCGCCTGAAAGAGATAATTTTAAGCAATAAAGCCGCCTATTGTTTGATCAAAAGAGTATTATAGATACACATATTTATAATTGTTTGTTTTGGTGAAAATATCTATTTATCAACCTAAACCTAAAGCCTTGGCAGCTTAGTGTTTATTGCACTCTTGTCTCAAATGACGCGTGTTGGAATCTTGGCCGGAATGCATGCAGCACTTGGTATTAGTAATGTGCATATTGTTATTGACTTGCTGACACTGAAAAAAAAATATGGTGAAACCTGCACTTCAAGTGGTAAGATGTGACAAACCCGCCAATATACATTGATATATTAATAGGTATATTGTGGATCAAGCCCAATCATAAGATAAGTCAAATGAGTTTCGTTCTAAAAACTTTTTTCTCCACTGTATGATAAAGAAGTAACTATCTTATTTCGACTATGACTACCACAAAACAATGCCTACGAATTTTAAAAATAAAACTCCCTATGGAGTACTTATATATACATTACATTATATATATATATATATATATATATTATATATATATATATATATATATAATACATACATTTATATATACATCATCTTACATAAATCCGTAATACACATTCATATAACCTATATGTAAATGTATCGGATATATGAATGTGAATTACGGAGCCTACTTTGGCCAAAAATATACTGTCATATTATCTATACATATAATAAAATTGTAGAGATCAAATTTCTGTACAATGAAAAAAAATGCTAAAAACCGAGTCAGGGGGATAAAGAAGAGAAATAGAACTAATTTGGATGTTTTTAATTTTTTGTTTCTCTGTCTGTTTGTACCGGCTAATCTCCGAAACGGCTGGACCGATTTACATGAAATTTTGTATAGTGATAGCTTATATCCCTGGTCAACATATAGGATATTTTTGATCCCGAAAAATTAAAGAGTTCCCGTGGGATAATTAAAAACCTTTAATTTGTTAAACAGCTTATAACAGCCTGAATGTGATTCCTCTGTAACGTAACATAATAGAAGCAAAGGTTTTGACAAAGAAAGAAAGAAAGAATGAAAGATTTTGTGTAGTGTCGGTGAGAGAGTTTTATCTAATATATATCAAAATGTAAAGCTGATAAGTTTGTTTGTTTGCTTGAACGCGCTAATCTCAGGAACTACTGGTCTGATTTGAAAAAGTTTTTGAATGTTATCCCATATGCCCATTTATCGAAGAATGTTATAGGCTATATACCATCACGCTAAGAGCAATAGTAGCGGAGCACCAATGAAGAATGTTTCAAATTCGCGGGATATTTTAATTTACCTTTTAAACTATTATCAGAAGCTATCATCTATATATATATAAAAAAATCAATGCCACTTTTCGTTGTAATTTTATATCTTGAGAACGACTTTACCGATTTTGATGAAATTTTGTGTGTGTATTTCAGTGGGTCCCGGGTTAGTTTACATCCACAATTGGAACCGGTAGATGGCGCTGAGATCGGGTTCTACAATTCTTCTAATCACCCGGAGCGATTTTGGTGATTTAGTTTTTGTGTGTTTAAGTGGGTTCCCGGATGGTTTAGATTTGCGATTAGAACCGGTAGGTGGCGCTGAGATCGGGTTCTAGAATCCTTCTAATCACCGGGAGCAATTATGGTGATTTTGTTTTTGTGTGTTTGAGTGGGTTCCCGGATGGTTTAGATTCGCAATTACAACCAGCAGATGGCGCTGAGATCGGGTTCTAGAATCCTCCTAATCACCTAGACCGATTATGGTGATTTTGTTTGTGTCATGAAACAAAGTCTTTTGCGAATTCAGAAAATATGGCGGTACGAAGTTCGCCGGGTCAGCTAGTAAAGACATAAAACAAGAACAATATTAATACAGACCTACCAAAAAATTGATTACGACAAAATTTAATACAGATAGACGCCTTTCATTATTTTAAGAAACACAATATTATTAAGATTAACAATTTACGCCACAAGATTAAAGCAATTGAAGCTAAAATATTCTATTTCGTTCGATTATTGTAATTCTAACCTCTAGCTCGACCGAATCAACAGTGATAATTTTATAATAATCATATTGTACGTTTTGGTTTCTGAAACATTTAGCATTAAATTTTTCCTAACTCAAAACTTTTATTTAGTCCCGTGTATCATCATCAATCATCCTTAGAAACTATGCTATACCATTGTTGACACTACCCAATGTACACCTAGTCAATTTATACAACATGTATTTTTTAGAAAGTAAAAAAATACATGTTGTATTTTGTAGTCATATAATAGTTTTATTCATATCAATATAGGTATGGCTACAAAGTAGAAAAAGTATTAAGATTTTTTAATGTATTAAATAAAATAATAAGGTGCCACAATCATTGTACTGGGGTGACAACAATTGTATAGTTTCTCCTATAAGGATTATATTTGTTAGAAATAAACACTATCTGACACTATACAACGCTATATTGAAATTGCCAATGAACTAAAAATTAGGGGTAGTCGAATTATAAGATGAGAAAGTAGTGGTGTGTGCTGCCTTGGGGTTCATTACTCAGGTTTTGAAAGATCATAACCATCTATTCTTGATGACGCTATTATTAAAATTAATAGATGAGGAAAATTTCGGCTTCAATCGTGAAAAGGGTGTCCTTCCCTCCCTTATAACTTTTGAATTATGGGATGGAGAATCCTAAAATAATTTAAGACAAATTAAAAAATACTTTCAACAAAAGCTAATTTGCACATGATCCGTGGACTAGTTTTTGAAATATGGGGGTATTTTGATGTTGGATTCCATACCCAAATAATAAAATCAATCAATTGGAGTTTCTTACCTCTAAGGAACCCTTCGCTGTAAGTGGCCAGATGCGCATTTGGCCAACTTATACCATTAACTTAGAAATAACTGTGGTATGTTAAAGTTGGTACAAACTGTTATTAACTATGCAATCCAAAAATGTTTACATATGAGATTGTTTGTGTAATTTAACAAAGTGCTAGCTCATAAAAATTTCACTAAGAATAACAGGATGCTTTCATGTAAAATATCATAACACGCTAAGATCAATATTAGATTTTCCTTTCGGTTTTTAAAAAATATTAAGAGGAGCTCAGGTATGATTGATCAAATTTAGGTTAAAACGCCTGCTTTCTTATTGTTTTGCTATAGCAACATATATGTTATCCTAATAATGCGACTAGTTGAATGGCGTAATATTTTCGACTAAGGCGAATTTTTGCCAGCTAATCAATCTATCTCTATAGCCAACCATCCCTGCTCTCCCCTATTGTTTCGAACATTATTAAGTAACACATTACGATGTCACAGTTAGTTTTCTTGTATACGTACTATATTGTTTTCTTAAGCTTTCGGTACCAGTACCTACATATCATTAGCATTACGTTTTTAAGGTTTTAGGTGTGGCATTTTATTTCATTTTCATATCGACGTTTCGGCTACTTTCCAGCAGCCGTGATCACGGAACATAAAGATGTCAAGTGTCCATGAGTAATGTTAAAATTATTAGATTTTGGCATTACCCGGACTAGTTGATTTTAATTGTTTAATATTTGTTCATAGTTATTAGTTAATTGATGGGAGCCTAATCTAATTTACTACCGCTTGTGGCTTAATGATCTTCCGTCTTCCGTGACCACGGCTACTGAAAAGTGTCTGAAACGTCGGATGAAATTTAAATAATACCGTTAAAACGTAGTTTTAATTATACGCATTATATTTTTAATAATTCAAATTATGAGGAGGACACTCACCAATGATTAGCCGAAGAAGGCTGGCAGCGAACAGAGCCAGATCTGGTGAGTTAGCCATGGGTCACTTGAAGATATACATCGTCAGCACAATCACCACAAGGGGCCATTACACCGACCACCGCCGCCTTTGTTGCACACAATAATGTTCACGCCGTTTGTTATGTTGAATAACGTTGCAATGGAGCTCGATTAGTAAACAACGAAACATGTTCCGGGCTTTATGTAGACAATGAAATGTAGGTAAGTTGATTTTGATAAGTCATTGGTCGTCTGTTTAGATAGACTGTCAT
Source organism: Dendrolimus punctatus (assembly GCA_012273795.1). Classification (NCBI taxonomy): domain Eukaryota; kingdom Metazoa; phylum Arthropoda; class Insecta; order Lepidoptera; family Lasiocampidae; genus Dendrolimus; species Dendrolimus punctatus. The sequence goes on from CM022536.1 coordinate 9,782,597, forward strand.
CAGTCTATATTTTACTATGCATTCATTTGCTTTACCATCGGTTGATTTTTGACATTACTTGTATGGAGTATATGTGAAATTTTTAATCGATAGTAAGGCAAATGAACTGTCAGTAAGTAGGATGTAGGAACCGGCCGTACGTCACTGATTCTGTGTGAATTTATTTAATTAGTATTTATAATAGTTATATACAAAGGTAAAAAAGAAAACCTGTCAAACTTTAAAACGGACATGTCAATGTATGTAGTTGGTATCTTTATTATTACTCTGTTGTTTGTAACATATTGTTAGGTTTGTCACTTTTTTACACTTAAAAGAAACGTAAAAAACTATCCCATCGCAATTAGCGATGTAAGAAACTCATAAGCCTTAGGTGCGTGGCGCTGGTTCCCTTCACTCCTCTTAGACGGGATGGAAGAGTTAATGAATTGGAATGTGTATAAAAGTTTTATTATATACTTTGTAATCATATAGTTGGAAACTGAACACAATTATAATATCGAGATGAACTCGTACATTGTCGTTTTCAATGCTTCATTTATATTTTGTAGAAAGCCACACTGAATATTGCACAATAACTCATTCAAAATTGGTGGAACTTTTTTAATTTGCGCCGCGGAATAATTGCAAGCTTTTCCGGTGAGTTACTTCGGACGCTCGTAATACTTTAATAACATAAATATATGGCAGCGTAATTATCTGGTATGTTATACAAAAAGAGATCATTAAATATGAGAATACTTGACACATCAAGGTCTACGTCTAGACGCGATAAATATTAATTAGTTTGGTTTTTATGCTACATTAATTGTCGAAGAAAGCTTTTAGTATTACGTATAACAAAAAGTGACATGAATTCATTTACAAACAATTTTTCTATTGATGTTTTATTGATTTAAATATATTTTCGTGGTCCGTAGCCATTTTGGTAGGAAGTGAACCCTTATGTAATCGTCATATCGTCTGTGTCACAGTTTTTTCTCTCAGTTAGTACTGGCATGCATGGGTAAAATTTTCCAAAAAGGTATATAACCCATATAATGCTAAAAGTCATATAATGAAATCATCAAAAACATAAAAAATAGTGGTGTATATCCACCACAATTTTTTTGTACGTTGCCTGGAGTATCATTGGTTTGATCTTGTAAAAGCATAGCAGTGTTTCTGAATGACTTTTAATGAAGTCAACAGCTATCGTGATATTAATTCTCAGAATAATAAAAATTGTGTCCCCACCGCTTTAACTATTAAACTGAAATGGAATATTCTGAAAAAATCAACATGATAGAGCTTAAAAAATATTTTCAACTAAAATTGCTCTGAAATTAAAAACAAACTTATTAATTTAGTTTGATTTCACATTCAAAGAGTATGACAAGGAAATCGAAAGTTTCCGCAGGCTTTACAACTTAGAATAACAATGAACTATTGGCATTTAGGAATAACATATTTGAATATATATTACATACATACATACATACATACATACATAACTTCACGCCAGGTCCCTTGCGGGGTAGGCACGAACAACAGAGTGCCATACAGGCTTATTCTTACACACCTCACTTGCTTCTTTGACATTCATAGCTCTTGTCATGCACGCTCGTCTATTCTTAAGGCTCCTGACATCACCTTCTGCTAATACACGATCAATTTGATCATGGAAGGGTGTCGTGGCCTTCCGCGACTTCTGCATCCATCCACTTTTGCATTGTATATCTGTTTAGTAATTCTTTCATCATACATTCTTTCCACATGCCCGAACCACCGGAGCATTCCTTTCCTTACCTTTACCCCGACACTATTTTTCAGACCAACTCTCTTTCTTACTTCGGTATTACGAACGCGGTCCGCGAGCGTCACTCCGCAGATTTTGCGCAGTGATCGCATCTCGACTGCGTTTACTATATGAATATATATTGCTATTGATTATTGGTTGTATTGTGTATTTTACTTATACCCGACAAAATTAAAATAAAAAAGCGCATGGTTAAGATTCTTGAGACGGAAAAGTTTTATCTCCTTTCAAGGCCTTAGTACTATCTCCGTATCCAAAGGTTATGTTAAAAGAGAAAATAATTACGTCGTCACAAGCGCGTCTAGAGGAAATTAGAGAACGCGTCGTCTAGCTGGTCCAGTCATCAGTTGTTTAAAATGCAAATTGTTTTCTTTTGTTTGCGTAAGCCGATAAACAGCGTTCCGAACTCGGCTCTTCGGACGAAAAAAATTTAAAAGCTCCATCCAGTGAACATATAAACACTGAACACGTATTTCTATTTCGAGAATTTCAAAAGATTCAGATAATTTGCCTTTGCTTCAATAATGTTATATCTTAAAGATTAAAACTTAGAGAATCTTTTTGATCTTAAAAAAATGGCATCGAAACGATTAACTGGGTATTTGGTATTAAAAATTATTGTAGATTGACAGAAAAAGTTAAGCTTTGCGCGATTATACTTATACCTATATATTAAAAGTCATAAACTATTTTCTAAAATTTAAATTTTCAAGATAACTATTTATTATTGAAGCAAAGATGCGATTTATAAAGTCTACACCGCAACATACTTGTTCGCTTTATTATCCTCTCGTACACATTACATTTCAGGTTCACAATTCACCTACATGTACGAAATAGAAATTCTTGAAATTTTTCAGTTGAATTCCTATTCAGACAGTCACAAATACTACTACAAAGTTTCAGGTTGTTTCGTCATTACGAATGAGTTGAGTGAGTGAAACGAATGAGCTATATTTTTACATTATTTTCTGAAGTTTTACAAAACACATTACCATAACTAATGAGCGACTAAGTAAAATGAATATAATTGGTTTTTATTTGAAGAGAAAAAATTTAAGTTCTCGTTAGTTACGTTATTTTATACAATTACTTGTTGTACACGGCCATGCAGCTCAATTTGGTTAGTTGAAAAACAGAAATAAAAGACAAAACACACTTTTAATTCAAAGACTTGTGGATATATAATACAATATATTTTATGTTCTATTACCGGTGCAGATTTAGACGATTGTCTGGGGTGCTTACTGTAGAACACGCTACATATGTAACAATAATATAAGCTAGATTTAGATCTTCTAAATTCTAAACATACCAAAAATATCACAAATGCTAGGATACAGAAAAGTATCTTCCGACATGAGCCATGTTTAAAATTATGTGTTGTGCTTTAATTCAAGAGATGGGCTTACATTATTGTCTAATAACTGTCTAATAATTTAAAATAGCATTTATGTATTAGTTATTTCAAATTTAATTGAAAAAACTAGGAAATAATTGAAAAAAAATCACGATGTGACACCCTGAAAATTAATATTAAGAGCTCAAACTTTATCAGAATTTTTTTTCGTCATCTTGGACGATAATTTCGTAGTAGCTAAAAAAATTTTTTTTTTTTTTATTTGATATCTAAATTGTTAAATAGAAAATGGGTCACATAACCAATTCATATAATGTTATAAAGGCTTAGTGTGTTATATATTGTAGCATTAACGTCACGGAATAAACCAACGTAAGTATACTAGCTCGATCGCAGAAATATAACTCGTGCGTGTCCTTCAACCGTTAACATTTATTGATAAAGATCGTCTTACATAATAGAACAATAGCAACAAGGACCCCGCACATTTGGAAGGACACGCACGTAGAAAGTAGTAAATTTTTCCAAGCACTTTTGAATCCCTTTTGAATGGGAACTCCTAAATCAGTTTCTTCCACATCTGTATTTACCCTTACAAAATAATATATTCGGAAAGTTCGTGAACAGAATAAAAACATGCATGGGTTGGCTGGAGAGGCAAATCCACAGCATGAAAGGACCCCGAACAAAGCAGACCCCGGTTGCGTGATGTACCTACATATTTTTTCAATTTTCGTTTTTTATTTAAATTGAAGTAGCAGTATCCAGAATCTTCTTTGCTAGTCTTAAGTACAATTTGATTGATCCTACTGGTCATTAGGAGGCTGTTGCCTAGTTCCGAAGCCAATAATATAATGATCTAACTAGAGAGCGTTGTCCAGCTTTTAGGACAACCTCACCCCTCAGAAAACGATGGCCTTAATTAAGCTCAGTGTTTCTACTCATGATCTTGAAGGATTATGGTAGAATATGAAAGTACAGCTTTATACAACTAATAATTTTTCCCGTTGTAGGTACTTGCGCAGTAGACCAAGTTTACTAGCGTATCATAGTGTACGTATCGTGTAAGCGAGACAGAGCTAAGAACGCGCAGCAAACAACAATCTGCTTTTTGTGCTTGCAAAAAAAGTTCAATACAATGTTATTTACATGTCAAAACCTTATCTGCCTTATCTGCGCAAACGAAAACTGCTAATCGGAATTATAATTTATGTAAACAGTAATATTAATGTATTCACATTTTTTAGGTGAAATTCTTCCTAATATATTACTACAAGTAGCCAATAGCTATTAACCGCTGCTGAACGCAAAAACACATAGTTATTCCTTTATTTCTCAACAAAAACTTAAATATGAACTTTTACAGTCGTAACTTGGGAAATTAGGAGTTGTCTATATAAATTTTCATCCCCTATTCCACTCTTTTCAAGATTGTTTTTTGAGATAAAAGATAATTTGTGTTCTTCGTTGTGACGTAATAATCTTCGTAGGTCTACAATCTATTAGTCGTAGGTAACAAACCAGCAGATTGATTTTTTGATACCGTACCGTATATACTTTCATATGCATTTAGTAAAAAGCTGTTATTTTAACATTATAAACAGAGACTTCTATTTTCTTTACCTGTATAGATTAGTATGGATTTATATTTAATTCATAGATTGATGTCATTTACATTTTATTAAACATTACCGAATTTCTTACCTACTCCTTTAGAAATCATCGTAAAATGCATGTAACGGAGCTAACGTAATTACTCTTGTGAATATATGAACCATACTCTATAATTATATAGTCTAAGCTAATGTGATTAGACCAAAGCGAGTCTTTGTAACTGGCACTTTGTAAAAAAAATATCAATTAGTCTAGTCAGTCTAGGATCCAACGAATAAAAAGTATGTGTATGATATACTTTTTATTATTTGTACTCTGAATATGTATTTCCCTAAGCTTACATTATTTTCAGCCTAAATAGTATTCATTATCTATGTAGCTGCTGTTTGCTGTATACAGTAAGTACACGAACCGTTACATAACAGTTTAAAACTCATTAGCATAATGCCCGGAGTAATATGATAGGATACGAAATTCACGAAAAGCACGTAGTGCCCATTGAATAATCATCATGCAAGTGAGGGTATAGCTTTCAAAGCAATGATTACGTTGATAAGATACACACTTATACAAAACCTTAAATTAAAACGAATAACAAAAGGTGAATCCAATTAAAACTAATTACAAGGATAAAATGCAAAATGCGAACAATCAAGAGTAAAATAGATTATAAAAGTCCCCCACTTAATACGACGAAACGACAAGAAGCCCTCGGATTACTTAAACCACGGCCACAACAACGTTCCAGGATAATAAATTCACTCGGGGATTAGAAATGAGGATAACGCTGTCGCAAAATAAATCACGCTTTAAAAATTGTTTAAAAGGGGTGCGCCCTGGCTGTCATTTGTGCGGTTTGACGTGACAGACACAGCGGGCTGAAGAGAGGTAGGAATGGTGGACAGTTTACAAGCGGTTGGCCACTGGGAGCCTAAAGGCCCGGCACCCGCCCACCGTGTGATGCCACCCAAGCCTGTAGGCACAAGATAAAAGCGCCAGCCGCTTCAAACATGAACACAACATAAAATATTTCACAGCACAAAGTAGCGATGCAATAATATCACCATTCACACGAGTAGTTCAGGAAAACGATTTGTTTATAATCAATAAAGTTTTAATTAAAAAAACTAGTTATGTAGCTTACAGTTCGTAGATTTCAGTTTTAAAATAAATATGTGTTACTGTCGTACCAATGGTTTGAATACAAGGGATGCTGAAGACCGCGCGAAGTGGATAACAAAATGTAGGAAAGCGGACCCTGGGCGTTGAAGCGAATGCTCGGAACGCAACCGGGATTTAACGCTCGGAAGATGATGATGACAATGTCGTACTCATAAAGACTTTAAACACAATATACAATATAATGAATATGGAAATACTAAGACAAAGGTTTTGTAATTTTTTTTACTTTGGTAAATTAACGTGGTAATAAGTAAGTCATTTCTCCTGAATACGTTTTTCCAAAACCACTTCAATAGTTTTGAAGAAAGAAATCAAAGGAGTGTTATTGGAAACTTTATATTTAATTTACTATTGTTTTGATTTAGATTTTAATCGCGTAACTTGTAGAGATTGTTCATGCGTGAAAGAAAATTTAAAACTGACGCGTTTGGGTAAAGCAGAATCTGTACAGACTAATCTCATTAAAACATACTTTATTCAAAGCTCTTCATCTATACCAGTAAGTTTATTTGGAGTAGTCATCTATGATTTCAAAATAATTAAATATAAATGCTAAATTTAGGTATGCTATTTATGCTATACCTACTTAATAGCAAATGACTATTTTTAGAATTTTGATCAATAAGTCGATCTGAAAGTTTGTCTCGAATAAGTTTTAATGAATAGAACTTTTTTCCTAATTTTCATGTAGCTATAATTCTTTTCTATATCTTGTCGAGGTCAGAAGATATGAATATACATATTTATAATGGCGCACAAACAAAAACACAGGTGATCGATAATGTATTTCTATATTTAAACACCGGCCTCTCGGACGACACATTTTAAACTACGATTGCAACAGTCTTTGCGTACCAACTTGAAAGACTAAAGGATTACAAACTTGTTTTCACTTGAAATATTATTAATGTTGTGCTTAAGGCGGTGAGAAGTAATCATCAACACTGATATTTCGTTTAGATACTGAAAACAACTCAAAGAAGTCGAACATAATCAACGCCCGTTGTTGAAATTAAGGAGAATTTTAGACTAAAACAATGTGAAACAACAACAAGGAGTTTGCAATATTAAAACAAAAATGAGTAGGTACTCTTTTGGTTGCGAATAAAAGGCGAGAGATGCCGAGTTGGAAGAAAGAAAGTTGCTTTATATGTTGCTCTGAGTGTTGGCCCACGATATAAACTGAGAATGTATAGCCGTGTATTTATCATGGTTTGTTTGTAATAAACTCTCGTGGGGCAGCATACGGCACGGCCACTAAAAATATGTTGTTTTGCTTCACAAGCTTTTTTGGGACAACAACACAACTCTGCTTTTTTAACGCAGTGCTTATGTATATAGTAACTCACAAAATTCAGCACATTTAGTTAAAACTGATTTAGTCAACTATTTTGATAAATGTTTCATGTTGTTGTTAAACACACATATTAAAATATTCAATAAAATTTCATTGCAGTCAACATAATATTTTAGTAGACTTTCTTCGTATGTTTTCGCAATTTGTATTACCAGAATTATTTAAAAAGCTTACCTCGTCATCTCTACAAAAATAATTTAAATGAATTTCTAAACTACAATAAGTTTAAAAATTATTACGATAGTACTAAAACTTAATGTGATAGTAAATTATTACTAACTATGAGCTTAATGACACCTGCAACTAATATATATGACATTATAATACATACCATATGTTGAAGATCATGGAAAACATCGTCTGAAAACTTGCACATCGAGATTACCAAAATGTGAAAACCGCCTTGTTGAATCGCGTTTCTCCAAAATAAGGAGACCCAAGCCTAGCGGTAAGAGGGTTGTGGGTAACTATTATTATTAAGGTAAGTATATGAAAATTCATAATACTTAGGCTTTTGTTGAGAAAGAAACCTTGTGTTTCAGCTTTATACTTGCGTCTTTACTTCATTTAAAAAGTAAAAAGATAAATGGGGGCGTCGTCGTGTATAACAGCTAGTACTTGACATATTATCAAGGTTAATATGCTACTAAATAAAATTATTTTAAGCACACAAGCGGGAACAAACGCTGTTTAGATCAATACAAAAATGTAGACATAAAACGTATTTTTAAAACGTTGTTACAAGTCGCTCTTTGATATAGACACGCAGATAAGAGAAACTCGCGTATTTTGTCCCTCAAGAATATAGAGGTCACACTGTTTTGGCCTTTTATATATGAGTATATACAATGTAATCCAATTTAGCAACACGCTTAAACTCTCATATCCGAAAACACAAACTTTCAGTTTCAGTTTGAAAATCAGAAATTAGTTAGGAAAACGAAACTAAGTTGAAAGCAATAATGATGTGATTTTAAGGGTACTGTTTGTTTTTAACGTTTGTTGTTAACGGTTTAAAATTAAAGTCGGCGGATATGTAGGACGAATGACCGCTATTACGCAGTTTTGCATATTAAAGACACCAATCACGGCTGCTCTGTGCTCATTATTCCCGCTGCTAAACGTTAAGGCCTCAGTACCCGCTTCTGGAGGAGCCAGATTAATTACTCCCCGAGCAAGGTTACCACCATCGCTTATCCCCATTCCTTCGCTGCCCTACTTTTTCAACCAACCAGGGAATCAAAGACGAATGTTTGCGGTTTTTCTTGTTTTTGTTACTAATCACAACATTATTACTACATATCAAAGATTTTGTGAACTATGAAAAAATCGACTTAAAATTGTAAACAGTTTATTTAATTAAAAAAAATGTTATTATTAACATTATACAGGCCAAATTTTAAACATTGCCCTGTAGTAAAGAATAAATTATAATGAAAATTACCGCTTGGACGTGGCTGCATATTGCTTTTTCGTGAATCTCAAAATAATGCCAGTAGAGAATCTAATCTATATCTATACATATAATAAAACTGTAGAGGTCGAATTTCTGTACAATGAAAAATGATGCTAAAACCGAGTCAGGGGGATGTAAGAAGTGAAATAGAACTAATTTAGAGTTTTTGTTTCTCTGTTTGTCTTTCTGTTTGTATCGGCTAATCTCCAAAACGACTAGACCGATATACATGAAATTTTGCATAGTGGTAGCTTATGTCAACATATAGGATACTTTTGATCCCGAAAAATTAAATAGTTCCCGTGGGATAGTTAAAAAACTGCACCACGCGGACGAAGTCGCAGAAGCTAGTAATATATATTATGACAATTCTCTTGAATGCACTGGAATAAAACCTAAACCATCTTTTCGTTTATATTTACATTACGAGTATCATAAAAAGCAGATACATCAGAAAATATATAGCAAAAAAATGATTATGTACGTATATAACAATTTCTTAATTACGTAGTAGGTTCATCTATTATTTATTCATGTAAATAATAATTCACATCATAATAATAAAACTGAATTTATCGAATGGCTTGAATATTGTGGTTTTAATCATTCATCATTTCACTTCACTATTAATGAGATGTGAAATTAATGCCAATATTGTTGGATAAAGCTAATCACCAGTTAATCAATCATAATTATGGACTTACATATTGCAGTTTGAACAATGTATAAAATGAACGACCAATTTGCATATGAAACACAAGCTAAATTACATAGACTTACAAATTCCTCACAATTTAATTATAGATACTTCGTAGTATTTCTCGAGATTTTTGTATTGAAAATGTATATATAAAATACGCTACGATTAAAAATTAAATTAAATCCGGTTATAGGAAAGTTAGGAAAAAACCATTAATTCATTTGAATTGATGACTTTTCCTAGCTATTCAAAATAATTATATTTTCTATTAACTTAACAATTAATGTAGTAGGTATCAGGGAACAGTGGCTTCGCTCAGAAAATATTCGGACTCTTATCTATTTTTCTTTAAAAAAGTTATCTTTTTCAGTTTTCCTCAAACACTTACAAACCCTCTTATACATTTATGTATTATAATTCATGTTCACGGACGTTCATGTCCGTTAAAGTTACGAATGCTTTAACTGTACCAAAATTGACAATGACGGTTCAAAAATTCAAATAACTGTGAAAAGCATTTAAAGAGCAAGTAATCGTCGAGAAAATGAGCGAACGGGATACGGTAAGGATATCCATGCTTCTGGCGGAAGGTCATTGGTTTGTGTGGAAAATGATAGATGGAATCCTGGTGTTCACAAAAGTAACGAGCGGCGTCGACAGCGAATGGAAGAAAAGTGCGAGGTCAACCGGCTGACGTCGGTCACATGTTGTTGGGATCGAGTACCAAATAGATTACGGTCAGCGCTTACAACTTTATTCAACCTACGACTAGCACATTCAAGGATCAATAAAAAGGCTGCTTTGATTTCAAATGAACGCTAGACGATTGTAGTGCCTCGGGATTTCATCGTCATTATACGAAGCCTTTTATCCAACTTTCTTTAATCTTAAATTGTAAAAGGAGAACTTTAAGTAAACGTTTCAATTAAAAGTTTGACTAACATTTTGGTGTCAAACAACAAAGGTAATAAAACTTGTTAATTGTTGATTGTTTGTTTCCAACGAACTACTTATCGCTTACAGTTATAACTTTACAAAAGTACAATAATAATTGCTACGCTCTAGAGTCAGACAATCGTAATAATCCAAAATATAATATATTAAGCTTTATGATATAACAATATGTGAATAAAGAAAAAGATAAAAAAAGAGACCGTATGTATTTACATATTGAAAGAGGAACCACACACGATGTTGGGGAAAAAACGCTGTACAGACATTATTTATACCATACCATTACCATAATTTTAAGTTATTCATCATTTATGCCCCCTAAATACGACACTAAGCATGCAGAATAAATGTAGACAAATAATATTAACCAATGTTCAATTTCTTTACAAAAATTATAGAGTATCACATTAGTATTAGCAGAAAATAATTATTTCAGAAATCGTAAAATATCCATAGGCAATAAAATTTTAGTGCCCATTATCGTCATCTATTCTAGAAGATATATGTATGATAAATAATTTCTAAATGCCTGTAGATAATACACACTTTCATTCAAAGCGAAAAATAAAATGGAAAAATTATCATATTCGCTTCAGAGGATGGTGAACATTAAAGTTCTATGATATAATCGCCCATATTTAAATGCCGCAGAGGTGGTAATAAATTTCCCATTGACGACGAAACGAAGAATTGAACAAAAACGGCTCTTGTTGAATTCGGTGCCTAACAATGGATAATTTATTGTGAGGGGCTCTAGAAAGCTGCTTTGCTAAAATAAAAACGTAGGAATCCATCTTCGAAAGCCAATAAACAAAACCGTTCCATAGAAAATTGAGCCCATTCTGCAAGCATTATTTTAAATAGGGCACATAACGCGTCGTGCCCAATCCGGCTATTATCGTTCGAAGCACTTTACGCTGAAGAACCAACCGAAAAATGTTCTTATAATTGAAGTACTTGTCTCTTTTATTTATCTTGAACATTTTTAAACCACGTGTCGGGCCACAGCACACAAGGTGAAGTGTTCTATAGTTGTGAAGAAGGTTCAGCGTCTGTAGGTTTCCGTATGCCATTCTGTTTTAAAGGTATAATAAAAATTGCAACAGATACACGTTTCTTTTAGGCAAATTGTTTTCGTAAATTAATTAACCCTCGCTTCTTTACATAAATCGTGAGTTGTATCTTTTAGCCCAGAAAGTCATATTTTCTATTTATTTATTTTCCGTCAGAAGCATAAATTAACTCGCGGCGAATCTGTCACAACTTAAGTGAATATCTTCAATTTGTATTCCCATTCTCTTTGAAAATTTTACTTTTAAAATATGCGTCTCATTACTCTGAATGTAATTTATTATATTCGATAAGCTTTACAATTTCAGCTGAAGTGGTTAAGATTAGGTAGGGGTATTCGTACAAAATTAAACATGATTCTACGAAATCCTATCCTGTTCCTTGTACAGCCTTTGAGTTATTTATTTCATATTCTCTCGTGAACTTAAGAATAATTTCATTACTTCTCGTAGAACAGAAATAATATATTTATTCAAGTGCCGGCATTATAGTAGAAATCAGTTCAAATAAGTATAAGCGGTTTTAACTAAAAATAGGGAAAGAGGACTTGTGGCCATACCCTTCATCAGTTTTTTTTATATTTTTTATAAATTAACCTTCCCAAAAAACGATATTTATAACTTCAAAAAATTAATTTCTAGACATAAAAAATCCAGGGTTTCACTGCACCCGGCAGCTACAATGTCATACGAAACAATTAAATTATTAATAAGAGATTTCAAAGCCTGGAACATCTAAGCAAGGCTATTTGTTTACTTTGCTGCTATTAAATAAACTTTCTGAAGTGCACAGTGGAACTGTTTAACCTGTTTCTGAACTTTTCCATCCATCATTGGAAAATAAGGCATCCTAGTCTACGTTATTGCTACACAATGGCGATACCACCAACGTAGACAAAACACTACTTCCACATTCTCAATGAGCATATCTGAACCATGGTACGCCCTACCAGAGTATCTCCGCAGAAAATACAATCCAATCGTCTTCAATAGGTAATTTGTATGTAAATTTCATTTTCATACACGTCATTTAAGCGTTAAGTTAAATAACATCAGCTTTGCTTGAGCCTTCTGATTTTAGGAACACATTCTATACAGGTTTGTTCAAGGTGCATTGGGTAATTTCATATGTTGATAATCTTGATGTGCCGATTTCTACAAAAAATACCATTTAATAAGTGAAACTAGCTTTCGCCCGCGGCTACGCTCGGGTTAATGTTATGCCACGGGAATGTACATTTTTCCAAGATAAAAAGTATCCTATGTGCTATTCCAAACTAAATAATCAATCTCTGTGCCAAATTTCATCCAGACCCGCCTAGCTGTTCTGAGATGATTGAGCAACAAACGTCCATCCAACTTCGCATTTATTATTATTATAGACTAGCTTCTGCCCGCGACTTCGTTCGCGTGGAATAGTTTAAAAATAAAGTAAGTTAAAAAACCCCCACAATTTTGAAACATTCTTCATTGGTGCTCCGCCCCTATTGGTCTTAGCGTGATGGTATATAGCCTATAACCTTCCTCTATAAATGGGCTATCTAACACTGAATTTTTTTCAAATCAGACCAGTAGTTCCTGAGATTAGCGCGTTTGTACGCACAAACAACAAAACAAATTTATCAGCTTTATCTAATATATAAAATTCTCGTGTCACAGTGTTAGTTACCATACTGCTCCGAAACGGTTTGACCGATTCTCATGAAATTGAAAAATGAAATTGTGTGCATATTGGGTAGGTCTAAGAATCGGACAACATCTATTTTTCATGCCCCTAAAAGTTAAGGGTCCACCCCTAAATTTTTTTTCCTTTTTTTATGATACAGCATTAAAAATACATACAACCCTAAATTTTCAACCCTCTACAATCAACCCCTATTTTGCTAAATATCGATTGAAGCTTCTCCGGGCAGGACGTCTGCCGGGACAGCTAATAAATAAAATAAAAATAGCCTTTATTGCTGAAAAACAAATAAGAAACCCTAATCCGCTAATTGATATCTAGTTTTGTCTTCCTTTCAGCTTGTCCTTGGACAAAGGCCTCAAGCTGTTTGCTGCCCATTTTTCCTTGTTTTTGCAGGTTCTGGACCACAATGTTCCTGCTGTTCGTTTAAGATCGTCCTCCCACCTCTTGTATTGTCTTCCTCTTCGCCTTTTACCGTCTCTAGGTTACCTCAGTTATTTTCGTATCCATTTGTTTTTATATTACCGGGACAGCTAGTGTATTATATATATATATAAGATAAACCTCTCTCACGAAACCACACCCTGTTAAAATCTCCGTTTCTACAATGTTACGTTGCAGAGAAATTACTTTCAGTCTGTTATAAGCTGTTTAAGTAATTGTAGCTTTTTAACTATCCCACGGGAACTCTTGAATTTTTCGGGATCAAAAGTATCCTATATGTTGACCAGGGATATAAGATACTACCATACAAAATTTCATGTAAAACGGTCAGTCATTTCGGAGATTAGCCTGTACAAACAGACAGACAGAAAACAAAAAAATTAAAAAAACATTAAATTAGATTTATTTCACTTTTCACATCCCCTGACTCGGTTTTTAGCATATTTTTTCATTGTACAGAAATTTGACCTCTACAATCTAATATATAAATTCTGTTCACATTTTCGTTGCATACTCCTCGAACCTGACCGATTTTGATAATTTTTTGCTTATCGTATCTATGAAATCGCACATCTATTTTCATAATGTATAGTCATATTTTTTATTTATTTTTAGAAACTTTTTTTTTTTTTTATGATACAATACAAAATAATAATAATTTAATTACGATATATTTTTACCGGAGACGTCTACAGTATTTTTTATATGTATAGATTGTGATTTCATTCGAAAGTCTGTAATATTATAAAATTGTGAAAGTGTACCACATTTTTGTGTTCGTCAGTTTGTTCGGGATTCACGCAAAAACTATAGGGCCGTTTTTGATGTGGTTTTCGTTGACCGACATCCAATTCCCGGACTCAAAATCTGTTGTATTTTTGATCCTGAGAATTATACAGGGATTTTCTTGGGAGTGGTTTGAAGTGTCCAGGTCGTAAAATATTGATTCCGATGCAAAATTTTCCAATATGCAACGTGGACGAAGTTGCGAGTGAACTATTATGTGATATTATATCTAATATGTTAATATAGCAAAATTATACATCAGATAAAATACACAAATACAGCTTTTGCAGACAGATACGGTAACTTAGTAACTAGAGCTTCCATACAAGCGGCAATAATTACTGACCCCCAAAGGTTAAATGGCATACTGATTCCCTGTTATCACTTCCAATTGTAACGCGTACATACCCCATTCAGACAGCCGCCGGATGAATCCCTGATAAACCGTCTGAGCATTGGATTGAATTTTATTTTTGGGCAGCAAATGCGATACACGTCGTTGCGTTGCCAATAACCGCTTTTGTTCCTATCAATACAATATAGATACATTTGATCTTTTTTAAATTAATTAAACAAAAATTAGGTTCGTAAGACTGGCGTAATGGTTAAAACAATTATTTCGAGTCTATCTGTGGATTCGGTTTCTATTCGGAACGGAACTGCGCCCGTGATTTATAATCTTTGTTACACTCGATTCTATTACGTGAGCGAACAATATTGGCAGTGACAATCAATCAGTAAAAATATGACGATTTCTTCTGTATGTATATATTATGATATTTTATATAAACAAACAATAGTAAATAAATATTATAGCGGCATACTCTCAAAGGTGGTAACCAGCCAGTCGGGCAAATGCCCTACCACCTGGCTGTGGGTTGTTTTGTTGCCTCTTACGACAGGCGCCCAGCCGCATATATATATCACCCTCATAATTTCTGAAATAATCAGTCAATATACATCATTTTGTTCTCAATTGGCTATCATTATACCTATATACTTAAAACATGTAGGTATGTATGAAGTGAGATTACGTGACATTATATATAATACATATCACGTTAACTATTATATTTAAAAAAATATTTATTAGACGTGCTGTTTATAAACCCTTCCAAACGTTTTGAAACAAATATAATTAGATCAAGGGGTAATGAATACACCACCAGTGTCCCAATATACATTTTCCTTTTATCTTTTTCTTGTTATTTTGGCAAACAATGAAAAAAAACAAATTTCAATCTCAGTTTATTTTTAACCCGTATCAGCTCACGCTAATAATTTAGGCGGGGAAAAAAATAACCTACTTTATATTTTAAGGTAGAGTAATTTACCGACTTTTTTACAAACAACAATCTTCTCGATTACAATGTAAAAGTCGTATTTAGGGATTTAATTATGAATAATCACCCGTTAACAAAAATATATTTAAATCAAAAGGCTGTACTTAAGCAGAAAGAATGTTATAGGTTCTTTAAGGTATAATATAAGAAAGAAGTTTTATTGATCTGATAAAATACTATCTATATATTAATAGTGTTAAATCGTAGTTGCATCCGCAGCATACACCTTGGGGGTTTTCTTTTCACTTCAAACGGTATCCAACAATATGAGATCATTAGTATACAACTCGTAAGATCAGCAATTATTTGGCTATTCCTTATACCAGAACAGTGTAAAAGAATGTCATAGATACTATAATATACTATAGTAGGTATTATATCCAAAAACCTTTTTCAGTAATTATCCCGACTCCTTTGTGAAACACGTACGAAATAATTTACTCATTGCTTTTTGATCGAAACTACATCAATTAATTAACATTTATACCAGCAGGTACCGTGTAAAGAACTTTCGAATAAATATTGAAAGGGAATAATTCGTTTAAGCTGTGACAATACAGTAAAACAGATATAATTATCAGTGGGTACACGGTATCGGAGGGTTCAAGTGGCACGGATACAATTTTTCGACCCACATTTCCACCGTGAGCCGCTTTTTCAATTTATATCGTCGTTTAAAACCGAGTGACGCCGTAATTATGACGAAAATCTCTGCTCGGTCGGCTCGCCGCGTATTCGCCTAGCTATGTATTTAATACCGTTTAAATTCTTAAACAAAAATTTGATCCTTAGAAGTATCATGTTTTTTCTTATAAATTAACTCATCAATATTTAATTATCATCTATCTATAATCCTATTAAATTCAAAACATGCTGTGTCTGTACAATGAAGCTATTAAAAAAAAACTGGAATAGACTATATAAACGACGGAGGATTTTTTTAGATCTCTTGTCTATCTGTTTGTTCGGGATTGAAGTATTACTAGATTTACTACTAGACCGATTTCAATGTGGTTTTCGCTGATTGATAGCTGATTCTTAGACTTAAAATCTTATAATACTAATATAGATCATATATTATATGATCAATATGAAATTTTATGTAATAAAATGTGTGATACTTATACCGGGCATCAATTTTTTTAATGCTCCGATACTTTGTGCTCGGAATCCCGTGAGAATGTCAAGCTATGCGTGGACTACGTTGCGGGAATATCCTAATACATATATAAATGTGAAAGTAAATTCATTAGTTTATTTGCCCTTATTTCAAGTCATTGGAGATTTGCTTGAAAAATAATATTTCGATAATGGGGATGAACTAGATGATGACGATTGACGACAATTATGTAAAGTATTTCACGTAAAACATTACATAATATTACTCTTTCAAGTCAACAGGTGCATAACGTCAACTTGTTTTACAATCATGACTACATAATTGGACTTATAATGTTATATATGTGTAAAAAGTGGCTGATCCTCTTTTTTAATGATTATTATATACTTAAAATATCAATATATAAAAAAATATTATATACTTTATAATTAAATTTTCACAATCAAATATCACCAGAGAAAATAATGAGAAACATGAACGCTGTAAGACGAGAGCAATTTGTAATAACAACATTATTTGTCGGCAAACGACGCCTCATAAAGCCATCGGCATTTCTCAGCAGAAGAGGGGATCACCCAAGTCTATTGAGAAGAATGATAACGATATAAAAACACTAAGCTAGTTTAACATAATTTTACGGGAGAGAGGATACTTAACTGCTTAGTGTAGTAACTGGAGGAGATACGAGGCGGCGTTCAATTCGCCCGGCTATAATGCAGCGATAAAAGAGATTGAACTTACTTCGTCAGTAATAAGCACTCCCGGTTACTGTGTGAATCATGGATAGGATCTATTTCATTTTGAATAGAGTACATCTCAAAAATCTGGCAAGTTTGTGGTAGATCACGCTCACTGAAAGATTCCACAGAGAGGACGAGCGTCCACTGTTTTTGTCATTTGACTCCAAGACTAAAAAAAGACTTAATATAATACATCATCACATATCCCAAAAGTTACTCAATGGATCTTGTTCAACCTCAGTTTTGTTGAAAATGTTTTTGGAACGCTATCAAAATTTTCAGCATCATACTTAGTAGTTTACAAAGATGGGGGGAACTTATATTCTTCCACTGGTGGACCATAAAATGAATAAAGAACGTCAATAAGATTTTTCAAGATCTAACGGACCATTAAATATTGTGTACACCGCCAAATGAATTAATCTTGAGCGATCTACGACGGCCTCTATGGGCTAAGCCTTAGCTGGGCGATCTCACTGCAGCGCAGAAGCTCCGGCTCGGTTCCTGGTATGGTAAAGTTCGTAAACGAACTTTCCGTTATTTGTTATGTTTAATTATTTGGGATCGGCCCTAGATTGGTCCGTCGTATATTGCCCATAACACAAGCATAACTTGCTTCACTTTGGGATGTACAAGATGTGTGTTTGTTGTCGATTTATAAAAACAAACAAATACATGTATGACGGTTATCAATATTTTTCATAATTTCACTTTATTCTAGTATAGCGGCAAAAAGATAACACATAGGTACCTATTTAATTTCATATATGTATATAGACCCAGAAACTTGGTTTTGTTCCAGCTAAATGGTTGAAACATAACCTTAAAACAAACAGTTAAAAACCGCTAAAGAATTATAATATATCAAGTGTCACAATTTTGTGAACAATGAAAAATGTTTAAAATCATTTAGCTATATCCCAATTTATAGTTGAAATATCATAAATAGCTAAGTTATTAGAAAATATTTTCTGGTTTTCGGTGTCAATAATTTAGAACCATAGTGTCCCGGAGTTATCGATTTTATCGAGACTTTTCAACGCGTTTGATAAAGATCTTATATGACCAGAGGGCCGGCTTGTATCTAGAGAATCGCATCAGCGTTACTATCCATCGTAGAAATACGGCCAGCATTTTGGCAACGTTGCCAACGTATAGTGATCTGGGTTCCACATCGACAGTTAACTATCAATACAATATCCCCAATTTAATTTACCAAAAATTATAGTAGTTATAAACATACATTTCATATTTGATACATGTGCAAATGTGCGCAAAAAAAATAGTTTTGGTGGTTTAAACTTCATTTAAAAGGAGAAATCTATATAGAAAACTTCTGTTATACGAGGTAGCATTTTTCAGTGGGGAATTAGTAAAAAAAGCAGTTGATCAAAAAATGTTAGGAGCAATATACTATTATTATTTTTTAAAATTATAAATTTTATGTGTCTATCAAAATAGTATGAAAAATAATCGAAATATTTATATTATAATTTGACTGTCATTAAGATAAAAATGCTAGGTATTCTAAGACCTTTCTTTTAAAGAAAATACTAATTTAGCGATATCTTACTTTTAACTAATACGTAAAGTTAAAAAGAAGAACAAAAAGGCCTCGAGGCCTTTTTGTAAAACCAGTCTTGAAATTTAAAAATGTTTTCTAAAATTAAGATGTTGCTTTCTTTCAATAATATATAAGGTTGTGGCTGATTAGCAAATTATACTTACCTAAAATTGATTAATTGAACAAAATAACCACGTATGAAAACTATGTTTCAAAAAACTTCTAGATTGATGAGGTAATTTTAAAAATTCGATGTTCACTTAATATAAAACTCACATTAACTAATCATTAATTGAAACTTTGTTTACTTTATAATTGATGAATTTTTATCTAGACTTTTAGATATTGATTGTATTTATTAACTTTTTAATAAATTAAAGAGATAGATGAACACTTTATTGCTCAATACAATAAGCGCTTACAAAAATGCGTATTCATAAGACTCTTTTGACAAAAGAATAGGCGGACTTTTTGTTAAAACGATTTTTCTAGGTAACCTAAAGGGAAATTCTTAGCTATCTAAAAGCTAGCAATCTAGGTGACGCGAAAAATAGAACTGAATATTAAAAATACTATATCTACATACTTTATTTTTCTCTTTTATACTACCACTAATTTATGTTTGTTAAACTCAAAATATAACTAACAACTCAAAATAGCAAATAATAATAATAAAATAAAAAAATAAAAAAAATAGTCGGCCAGACACTCCTTCAGGCGATATGGCTCCTCATTTTTCACGTAATTATATTATTTTGATTTATAATTTAAATTAATACTCTTGCTGAACAATTACGCGTAATTTATCTATCAATCGTATCTACATTACAGTTTAATTCCAGACGTAATTAACTTTTGACATTTATTGAAATTACTGTGAGTGGCAAATTAAGTAATATTCTTTGAACGTAAACATTATTGAATACCACTTATAGACACGATCCGAAGGTAGGTCAAAGATATATGTCCGCCAACCCAAATGATTTATGATACAAAACTAGTTATGATACATAGGAAGTGGCCACATCCCTTCCTTGATTGTGAGACAAAAACAATACAGTCTCAAAAGATGGAGCTCGAGTCCATTAGGGAAAATGTGTATATGACAAGAGTTTGATCAATAGAGTACGGTTTACTCGGGTCGAGCGGTCGGCGGTATCGGCTGGGATGATACAGGCATATAGGGGAACGTTATTAATAGTCGCTCCGTGGCCGGGCCTGAACATTCTGCAGATATGGCTACTAAAATCGGAATAAATTAACTTTATCTAACATTTAACGACAACTGTTGAAATATTTGTAATGTCTCACTTAGTCATATAGTAATGCACCTGGTTTCGTTTCATAAATAATATTTTATTCTAGTTTCAAAATGAATTAGAACGACTGTTTTACCTAATTAAATTTACTTTTAAAGGTTAGTAAGTGCCATTTCCATTTCTTTTTATTTCACTTTTCTCTAGTTCTCGTAATTAAATTCCGTGATCACAACTCATCCAATAAATAGTAAATGAGGGATCGTGTAATTAAAACGGAAGTAAAAATAGTATTGAATAATTTTTAAAACGTAGTTACATAAATCAAATAAGTATACAATTATTTTTTTATTTAGTTAACAATTCTTTCATTTTTCTGAATAAGTTCAGATCGCTATAATGTATTTTTTCACGCTTTTTAAAATCTGGTACATATTTTAGGTCATCTATCATACAACAAATAATCATGTTATTGTTTACACAATCCAGTTATAAAATTAAAAAAATATTATAAAAAACTTAACCTAAGCCCTTACCTAAATCAACCACAAGCTCTGTATATCTCAACGGCAACAAAGTAGTAAATAATGCAAGCGTAGATGTAATAAAAGTCTATTGAACACAATTGAATTTCTCGATACTTTCAACCATAATCGGAAAGTAGCACTCTGTTCGGAACATTGAATTTGTTGCACTTGTCCTCAATCCCAAATCTAATTTCAAACGGCGTTCAAAACTGTGATACTATTCTGAAAGCGGTTCAAACATCGACGATTAGAAGGTTATTAAGTCAAAAAATTTAAGCTGGTTTATGAAGAATTAAGTAAGCCTGGTCACCAAAGCACATTTGCGTCTTATTACAATGGCGTTTCATGGCTTAGTAAGTATTTCTGGCCTAATAATATACATATTGTTAAAATAACCCCGCGCTGAAAATAGAACAAAACTTGTCGAAGAAGCCTTAAACCTGTTAATTGTGCATTAAACAAGTAGATATATCATCCGATATTCAGGTCTTAGCCTAGCAACGAAACGTTTATGGGCTGCTATTATTATTTATTATTATTATAGAGACCATGATAGTCGCAATGGCACACTCGTGACTGAAATTTAATATATAGCTAGCTGTCTGATCTCAGTTCCGCTGGTGTTGAAAATCACTGTATTATACTATAGTATAACTAGCTGTACCCGGTAGACGTTGTCTTGCCTTAAAAAAGAAAAATCAAAAACTCGATTGCAGCGCCATCTACCGCGACCAAATATTAATCTAACTATACTCCAACTTGAACCATCAAAACCAGGCCCACCGTTTAGGAGGAGTATCGCGGCGCTACCTACTGGATCCAATCGTTAATTTAAACCACTCCAGGACAAACTTGAATACATACAACAACAAAAAAACACCTACATTCTGGTACCCAATTGCAGCGCCAACTAACTGGTTCAAATTTGGATCTAAACCATCCCAGTAGAAAATTATTACAATACTAATATTACTATTAAAAAATAGTGGTTAGTGGTATGTATGTATTTTTTAATGATGAATCATAAAAAACAATATAAAAAGAAATCTCAAAAAAATATGTAAAACAAATATTTAGGCGTATGAAGAATGGATGTTGGCCGATTCTCAGACCTACCCGATATGCACACAAAATGCCATACAAATCGGTTCAGCCGTTTCGAAGGAGTTTGGTAACAAACAGCGCGACACGAGAATTTTACATATCAGAGATAAAGGTCTGGTCAAACAGCGGACAGAACGGGACGGCGACGCTACGCTGGCGGGACGTGAAGAGTTGTAATATATTAGTTAATGTAGAATATGTCACATAGAGCCGTCGCGCTCGGCGCTCGACTAGCGGTCGCGTCCCGTCCCGTCCGCTGTTGGACCAGACCTTCAATATGAATATAGATTTTATTTTTTAACAGAAAAAATAAAGTGTATTCCAATATACTGCTTATAAATATTAATTCACAAAATAAAGTCTTAAATTACGAGAGCCAATGTTGTTGTGAAAAATTATACGAATACAAAGCAAAACTCAGACTGAGATTATTTTTGCGGTAGTTAACAAAACGAATGCGTTGTAACCAAGGAGATGGAAATAGCGGATGTTGTGCGATTTCCACGTACTACGTACCCATTAAAGTCGGTCCGAATGAAACTCGGGAATTCTGGCAAAAAAGAGGAACCCACTGAAAAGCTTAAAAGACTATAGTAGTAGTATCTACGTAAATTTGGGCATCGAAACTGTTCGATATCGAATAGCTGGCTTCTGTTTTGAAATAAATTAGATAGGTGCTTAGCAGTCCGCGCACAACAAAGTATTCCGTAGAGACAACAAATGTCCTCTGAGTTCATCATTTGGCTACGAAACCATAAAAAGCAAACAATGTAAGTTACCATATATCTAAAAACTACGGAATGGATATTGTTCAAAAAATTTTCCTTTGAAAATATTTTTAAGCTCTACCTTGATTTTTAATAATTTTAAAAGTAAGAGAGGAGGACTACAATTTTCACGACAATGAATAATTTTATTTGTGTAGTTGTAGATACAGTATGTTCTAAAAAAAAATATGACAAACACAGAGAAACGGAAAGACATACGAAACATACGAAAAATTAAATTAAATAATTAAAATGAATCTGTTAGCGGTTATTAATTAAAAACATTAGTAAAGCTCATTAACACTTGACATCTTTGATTATGTCTACTGAAAAGTGGCTGAAACGTCGTAATAAAAATTAAATAAAATCTCGCGCTTAAAACCGTTAAAATGTAGTTTTATTATGATTACATTTCAACAAAAAAGAAAGAAGTCCTAAAAAGGGAATATAGGGTTTAGACCCTCTACATTTTTTTAAACACTGCAGTTTTATTAAACTTGGATCAACAAGTGATTTTTTGTTTTCATTCTAAACTTCGTTGGCTTCATTTTCCGATTATTTAAAAAGTGCTTTTAAATTGTATTCACTGCATATACGACAGCCTAAAATACAACAATGAATTGTTGTAAAATGAAGCACTACCTGTACTGAAGTGTATGTATTGAGTGAAGTACTAAGTGTTTCATTATTTATCTAAATATAAATCAAAATCAAGCTACGGATTCTATCTCAGCAATTGACTAAATAACGATAAATAAAATATAAAAAGTGACAAGATAAATCTAGTAACAATGACGGCTCCATCACGGAAACGTGACCTGATAACTGTACGTGAATATAACATTTCAGTTCACGGTTCAATACGTCGAATCGCCAATGCAATCATCATATAGATAGATAAACCAAATACGTATAGGTAGATAAACTAAATTCGTATAATATAAATCAATGAAAATGAGACTCCGAACGACCCAGAGATATCAATTTAATATTCAACATCCAAGATTTAATGAAGGAGTCATAAACGTCAGTGCCATACGTCATAATGTAGAAAAGTCGACGTACAGATCGGGAATTCATGAGGTCTTTTATATGATGTCACTTGAAGTATGAAGTCGTAGAAAACTTTCGACGAGTTCAGCGCATCAAAGAAAGTTGTCGGCCAGCAATCACGCCGTTAAGTATATTTAACCGAGCAATAGTGCTCAAAATAAAATCTCTTTGTGCATTGTCCGCCCACAGTCTGACAAAATTTAGCATAGCAATCACCAAGATCTTCCTTTTTAATGCCCCGTTTTATACCATAAAAATAAAGTATATCCATTATTCATGCATGGAAAAAGCATTACAACGCAACGTATGTGTCAAAATCAATTCTGACCCATACACGAATTTGACGTATCATTGTTCATGACAGTGACAGTAACTATGTACATAGGCATAAAACAATGCCAAATTACTTTAAAATCATAATAATATACCTATGTGAAATATAATTATATGAAAATGAAAGACTCAAAGCCTATAAAATACTGGCTATAGAATGGCACCTATAGAATACTAACATTTACTTAACTATGTCAGTGATATTGAGAATATAAACTAATGAATATTAATAAACACACCTAGTAAATTCTCTATGAACATGGGAACTAATTCATCTGTTAACGGCATAAGTAAAATTTATTACAAACCATAGTTTCGCATGTGACCTTACCTGCATAATTCGTGATCAATAAATAACCAATAAAACTATCTTACCTACCAGAGCGCTATGCTGTGATGATTCTCGTTTCTAAAATTACCTACTTATATATCGATTTTCAGGTAATTCGGTTGAATTCTAAACCCTTAAAAAGGAAAAAACAAATAAACACGCAAATTTAAAGTCACTTTCAACGCTTTTGGTTGTATTTTTTATCTCACGTAGCAATTTAATAGAAATGTTTATTTTAAAACCTAACCCCAAAGGAATAAAAATCCAATAGTAACTTAAGACCATGTCGCTTGACTCTACGAATAAATCCGACACGCTAAAAAATGGTCTTATCGTTACACATTTAGATCAAACACGGTCGCTGGAGATTTATATAAACTGAAAATGTAGAAAGGCCAAAAGGAATTCTTAATAAATATATAATCAGCGCTAGACGTGATTGGTTGTATTTCTATGTTAAAATGTTTAGAGCAGCTATCGTTTGCGGAGCAAATACCTAGGTGTGAGTCGGCCTCGCACATGGAGGATTCCTATATAAAATACAATACGGATATTATGTCTAATTCAAATTGTGTGATCATAAATAACGACTTTAATATTAAATTGTATAATTGCATATGTGGACTAGCTCCATAATATTATGCCGAAACAATTTTTTATTTCATAAATTACTCTAAATTGAAACCTTACAAATAAGGAAAAATATGCTTATTATTATAACGTAATATTGCCTACTTTTAGTGATATGAATATTTATCATATTTCTTATACTTTTACACTTGGTTTGCTACAAATAGATGAACAAATTGTATACATTTTTCCCAATTCCATGTATCCAACTTTTGTATTTCCAAAGAAAATAACACAGAAAGCCTAAGAATACACGAAAGCTATTCCTATACAAGTGTATAAAGAACATTTTCTTTACTCGCGTATTTTAAAATGTGGCACGTAGCACACAGCATCTGGTTATATTATAAGGATATTTTTTTTTTTATTAAAACACCATCAGACAAAAAATAAAACGAAAAATGGGATAGCATGTAGGTATATGAAAAGTTCAGTGATATATGCGAAGTTAGGGCTGGGAAAAGTGGGAAAACATCCGGTGCAGACATGCGAGTACCGACCGACGCCTCACGCCATCAAGAGGCGCCTGTCCCGACACTAGTGACCTCCAAGAAACCAAATAAACCAAATGAAAAACAAATAGAAAGATAGAAGAAAAGTAATGGACTAGAAAATTGGCTAACACTATTACCAATCGGACCCGACTATCAAATTATTGCCTTCAGAGACAAATACGCTTTTTAAAAGCTTATGTTTTAGCTAGTAAGTTAAAAAAAAAATCTTTTTCATGTTACATATAAGGTCAGATAAATACTGGTACACAGGTACTTCTCTGGTTGTTTTTCAGACTTATTTATTTCGAAGTTTAAATGTAAATATTTTAACAAATTTTTACCGGATTCCAATCAGTTCTCTGAAAAGCAGTAGAACTAAAAATTTCTTTAGAAAACAGCCACGTTCCGTTTTCATTAAAACGATCAAACGTAACTTGCTAAAATTTCAGAGCTAAAATAAATAACAATCCTACTGAATGATTAAAAATAATGTTTGTAAAACAAAGGACTCATGAATTTCAATTAAGCACCTTACCCCGTGCTATTCAAAGTATCTTGGAATAACAAATTATCGTTACCTAAAATAAGTTTTAATAAAGCAAAGAACCTTTTTCATCATTAGCAAAACAATTCATAGTATTCTGTTTATATAAATTTATTTAACTTTAAACTAGTTTAGGAATCAAGTTTTAAATGAATTACCATGAACCAATTAGTATTCTCACTTCATTGCGAATTCCATCCGCATAATTATCATATTTCTAAATGAAAAGGGAAATTGATTAAGAATGTTAAATAATTTACGCCGTTTTCTAGATGACTTCAAAAGGTGGAATGGTCCATTCCATAATTAAAGGAATAAATATAAGCCTATAAATGTTCCAACGATAAGCTCAAATCTCTTTTGGTAAACGAAAAATCAGAATTCTACTCTTATTTGTAAGAAACTTTGTTTAATCGGGGTTTGTTTATATATATTGGTACAATGATAATTTAAAACTATAACTTAGTTATAATAATTTATTTACTCAAAGCAAATAAAGTTCAACATAATAATATACAGATAAAAAACACACACAATATAAAGTATTCTAATATTAGTATATTAATACTGAATCTAATTGAACCGATGACACATAATATAAACTCTCATTCTAAGTATTTTTCTACTTCTGTTTGTCTATGCTTTGGCGTACAATACACAGTTACCTACTTACATTACTAAATCCTAAAACCATATTCATACAAAAGAGCGGACGCTAAAATACGACAGTTTTTAATCTTCGTGTTAAAATTGAAAAAAATAAGTTATTAATTTTAATTTTAACGCTATTGGACTGATTTAATTTACGGCGTCAGAACTTACTATTCCGTACAAAACTTGTACTTTATAAGATAACAAAAAGTGTTTCAATTGACTTGACTTTCAACTATCCTATTATCTTGAAATAAAACTATTAAGAATGACAATCTCCTACTGAAAAGAACGCAACTCTGAAAAATTAAAGTCCTAGAAGACTAGATCCTTCCAAAGATCATTCGTCTCTCGCTTTTAAACGTCTTATTATATAATAATATAATATTGTATTATCAAAATACATGATTTAGAACAAAATATTAAAGAAGATTTTTTTTACTCTTGAGTGACTTATTCCAAAAAAAACTAAGTTCATGTATGCTTTGTATTATTGATAAATATTAATTAAACATGAAAAACCGAGTCGTGAATTATCGTGATCATGTGTGATTTAGGAGTTTTTCACAATAAATTATTTATTACACCACCGTCACACCTGATATATTTCTTCTTTAGAGTCTTTTATAATCAAATAATCACAGAATGTCATAAGTTATCTATTTATTAATCTATAATATTATAACATTCTTAAAACGTCGTATTACATTGGAGCTATTTAAAGAAAACAATTGGAATACACAATGGAGAACATTTTTGATTTTTTTGTATATTTGCCGTTTGTTCAGAATTCACGTAAATACTACTAGGCCGATTTTAATGCGGTTTTCGTCATCGGCAGCATATAATATTTTTAGACTTAATATCTGCACTACGTTTTAACCCACAGAAAATTTCTGGGAATGATTTAAAATGGCCAGATTCAAATAAAATCGAATTCCAATTCAATTTTTTCACTAATAGATCGCAAATTATTATACAATAAAATGTGTGACATTTTTTATCCCGGGAATCTCGTGATTTTTTTTTCGGAAACGGTTCGAAGTTGTTCGGGTGCTAACAAAAATTCGATTATTCCGACACAGTTTTCACTAAAAATATGCCTTACATGCTTTTCTTATGCTGCGGTACTTTGTATAATTGAAATCCCGCGGGAATTCAAGTCAAGCGTAGACATAATCACGGGCGTCATCCTCGTAAAATAATAAAAATAAATTTATTTCACATTAAGTAAATATACCTGCTCCACTTGTCAAATAGGATTGGCGAGTTACACATATCAATAATGTGCAGGTTCCTCATTATATTTCCCATTACAGTTATCAATTGTCTTGTGAGCATTTTAGTAAATATGCACGTTTTATTCCCGAATATGATACCGTATCACATACATTAGACGCGGATATCTAAACCAGAAAAACAGCACGATACTATAGTACAAACAAAAGAAGTTAAAATTACTATTTGTTATGTAATACGCGTGCACCGTTTCCTTACATGTGATTCAAAGTTGAATACTCAATGAAGCGAATCAATCTAAAACAACCGCAGAGTGTGGCGAATAGGGAGCTATAATTCTATGTTCACACAATACACAACTTCGATTTGTAACAGGAGCAACGATAAACGTAATAGTTAGAGGGAATGAAGCCTCCCAATAACGTTCTACTAGCTCTCCGGCAGAGTCGAACAAATTCGTGTCATTTGTTTTAGCAACGGGAGTGAGTAACAACTTAATACAGGTCGACAGGAGAGAGAGCTTTGCTTCATGAAAAGTCTGCGAATAAAATTTAGATCCTATATAAATTTGGCGAATTTAGGCCAAAACGCTTTACAAAGTGATGGAATTCTAGTGTAGGACAGAATCTAATACATTAACTTCACAAAGAGTTATTTACTATTGTACATAATATAATTAATTAGTTTGTGTCTGTTAGCTATTTCACTCAAAAGTAAACCAATTAAATTCTTCGGTGATATTCCATACATATAGGATCTAATCTCATTTTATCTCAGAAAGTGTAATGATAATAAAATTTAAATTAATATTTCAATTCAAAACTTTAATATGGACTTACTATGCAAGATGTTTTATCAAAGAAAAAAATTCTGGAATTCCTAGAAATTTTCCTATATACATACATACATTATTTTTCTCTTTTGATATAATATTATTTAGAAAATATTTTACATTAGTTCAAAATTGAAAGTATTAAATATTTGATTAAATTATCATTTGTCATATTCTGAAAGTACGCCTAGAGTTGCCTTATCACAGGGATGAAAACAGTACTATTCGTCCATGGGAAATGATTTTCCCTGCTGTCAAAAAAAAAAACTATACGAATCATCTATAATACATGCGACTAAACGTCCCAACTTTTTAACAGCTACTGTTAAATCGCGGTATAAATGGTAATAAAACAATTTTGTAATATCATTTTATACTTAAGAATTACTTTTCACTAAATTATTATTTAATTTACATAAATACGAGTTAAACATTTACCATAATCAGTGACAAAAAATACCGGCTGGTAAAATGCCACAGAAGAAGAAATTTGCTTGTCGTAGAATAGAATACAGCCAATTCCTTGGAATCCACTTATTAGATCCTGACATAGTTTTAATGAGATTAATTCAGAAGAACGGAGAAATCGAATAATGAACATATAAAAAACATACAGACGAATTAAGAACCTCCTCCTTTTTTGGAAGTCGGTTGAAAGTTTTAAATAAAGCTCCACAGACAACTATTCACAGAAGTTTAAGTTATAACCGCAGCTTATCAGATTTTTAGAGATAAAATTTTAGTCGTACAGCGATTACCTCTTTTGTGCCGACGAACGGCAAAAAGATTCTGTTTTGAAGATACCGAGATCATTTAAGAAACCAACTTCAGAAACGATCGCTAAAAACGTCTTATAATTTAAATTATTATTGGGAAAATTCGGGACGAGCTCTTTTAGCTGGTACTTAGTTTCATTCGTTGCTGAGTTAATAGCTACGGGTAGGGGGGTAAAAGTTTTGTAATCTTGTCAGTGTTGTTGGCCATCCTCATAAGCCGCAAGTTTCGATCGCTGCTACGAGGATCGAGTCGCGCGCTAATTAGATTGGTTAGAACAAGCTTCTGCGCTCCAACGCATATGGAAAATTACGAGAGTTGTGCTTAGAGCTTAGATCAAATATGGACTAAATTTAGATCATATTATATTTAGTTGTATCTTTTGCGTAATTAAGTTGCATCTCATGCTGCTTTCTTATCCGTATTATTTTGATTAATTCAATCATTGTTACAACGCGTTAATTTATACAAAGATTTATCAGGGCCCTATAAATCAATCAAATCAAAATCTACAATTAAATATAACTCAGAATAGTAATTATTAACAGTAATGTTAAATTTAAAAACTGGCCAAATTATAGAAATTTCGACGCCAATGTTCGACTATTCCGATATAATTCTAATTAAAACTGATTATTTGCGAAACTATTAACAAACACCTATTTTATATATCTATTCATACAAAATTCTATGTACTTGTATGATAGTAAAATAAAGGTATCGTATATTACCTGAAAAGGAGCCTGCAAACTCCCATTAAAAAAATTTGGAATTCTAATCCTAGCTTGCCTATTAATATATCAAGTAGCCGTCGTATACGTCAGCACCAATGATTCTGTGTATATGAAGCTTAGGGATTTTCATTCGTATGAAACTCGGAACAGTCATGGGATGGCGCTGCTGCGTAGACGCATGTTATGAGTCCCACCATATTTAACAAACTACCGGAAAGTAACAAACTCTCCGATAGTTTAAATATATTTATTCGCTTGCCGGCTTAAGAAGTGGCTAATCTAGCACACCTTCTACGACTTGAAAGAGTTCATAGAATATGAAAATTTATGGCATTTTATTAAATATGATTTACATCACCATTAATTACAAATTTATTGATAATAAATACATATAAATTCTTGACAAATAACAACACTGTTATGAATAAATGAATTTATGAGTTTATTAGAGACCAAATAACTTACTTAGGCTATTATTAAGTGAGTCCTAATAACATCTAGCGATAAATCTGGAACTATCGAGGCAATACACTATTGTAAGGATTATCATTCCTGCTAGTCTTCTTCGATGCTGTTTACTCTGTACCAATGGCATGAGGTGGAAATTCCACTAGGGTTAGCCGTTTGAAAAAAATACCGTACGTTGCAAGCGACTACACCGCTGTTAAAAAAGTGTAAGTTGCGACTTTTTCGTATAACAATTTGTATTTTTGCAATGTTACCGCATATTTTGAAACAAAAGCCGGTGCCCGATCAGGTTATGAGTTGCTATTTCATCCAATACGTGTGGAATGCTGTTAAGAGTAAAAGATAGTAATACAGTAATAATATATGCACTAATAAAAAACGTAAACACCAATAAATTAAAATCTCTTTCGACCTTTTGGATGCTAGTCGTTATGTTCACGTCGTTATGTAAACGTAGGGTATAGGGAATCGAGTTGTATGAAATCCACTGCACTGGTCTATACATCAAACTTAAAGAAACAATGTTTTTATATTATTCGAGCGGGGCTTGAGTTCTATTTTTTACTCTAATTTTTTTTTTGCGGTGGCGCCTCATTTAGGATAATGTTACAGTGGTTTCACACAGATGTGGCGAAAGGTGTAATGCGTTATTTGTGATGCTATAAGTATTGTTTTCAATTGTTAATGACGTTACTTACGTATTGACAGATAACGTATTTATATAAACTAATGTAGCTATTCAATAACGGCGATGTTTTTAACGCTTTAAACAAGACGGCCACCGTCAATACCTTTAACATTATCACAGATGAGGTCCTATCTTTAGAAGACGTTCAGTCGTTTCGGATCCTACTTGAGATAACTTTCAGTCAAACTAACAGACACAATTGCAAGAATGTGCAAGAATGTTACAAGCACATTAATTAAAGTATTCGTAAATTTTATATTTAGATATCAGCAAAAAATCGTTCCTTCAAATCGTGATTTGTGAATCAGTGATTAAGAAAGTACGCCCCTTCGTTACCTAACTCAGAAAATAGATCATTTAAAATTGTTTACTTGTTAAAAAGGTAAATCTTTATTTTCCTTGAGTTTTTTCATCAACCCAGTAGAAATAAGGAGAAAGGATTTATCAGCTTTTCATAAAAAAAGTTGTAATCACATTAAAATCTTTAAGAAGTCTTTTTAAGATTCCGTAGCCAAATGACAAAAATGGGACCCTTCTCAAGCGATCCCGGCAGACGTTTGCATACATTGAAAAAAATATAGAACCCGATTATTTAAATTAAATATAACCTATTTTACTCGGGGATAATGTAGTATTCTAATAGTAAAAGAATTTTTGAAAATGGTCCAATAGCTTTTGAATTTATTCGTTAGGTACAAACATAAAAAAATACAAATCTTTCCTCTTTATAATATTATTATTAGTAAAGATATAGATTTATTTTTAAGACAACATAGGATTTCGTCGTCAGCCAACCGTTGTAAAATGTAATATGCCTATGGACGGATAAAATCAGTGAATAAAGTGTTATTTATGAATATGCTAGATATACAATAAAATTAATTAACAAACAATAAACGTAAAACTAAGAATGGCATCACATGAAAGGCGAAATAAAATTAAAATGCAAATAAGTGTAACCTATCTCTAAATCATTTTCATTGTTTTTAATTTTATTTTTATTGCAGGAGTTCACCAGACAGGCAGACGGCCCACTTGATGGAAAGTGGTTACCATCGACTATGGACATTTGCATCACCAAAGGTGCTACAAATGTGCTGCTGCCCTCTTAAGTGAGACTGGAATCTGGTCACTAATGCCGGAACACAACTCAAGCTTGTTATGGCGATATACTTTAGACCAAGGGTGGTAGCCATCCAGTAGGGCAAATGCGCTACCACCTGGCTGTGGTTTATTTTGTCGCCTCTTAAGACAGGCCGCCCGGCCGCAGGAAATTGTATTCTTTCTCCGTTCCTGCACGGATAAAATTACCTCTTTATTGAATTCAATAGATGACATATGATTTTAAAATCTTAAAATTACTTGCCATATTGAACCTCTTCGACTTTTAGAGTGGAAAGTAAGAAATTCTGATAAAAAAGGTGAATAATATTCGTTAAGTTCTTGGAA
Source organism: Dendrolimus punctatus (assembly GCA_012273795.1). Classification (NCBI taxonomy): domain Eukaryota; kingdom Metazoa; phylum Arthropoda; class Insecta; order Lepidoptera; family Lasiocampidae; genus Dendrolimus; species Dendrolimus punctatus. The sequence continues at coordinate 9,815,643 of CM022536.1, forward strand.
TATAGGATATTTATAAGAAAGCCCTTTATTTCCAGTTTTGTTGGCGAATGACAAAATCAGTAAACATTCTTTACCGCTACGGAACCCTTTATTGCGCATGGAGCCAGCGCACTCGAGTGATATTTTTTTACACATCGTTTGCGGATTACTGTTAATCTGCAACCTGAAAAAATGTCGCAACTTTCCGGACAAACTCATGATAAAATAAAATACATGTACAAACACAGAAGTGTATGACGTGTGCAAACACGATTTTCACGAATTTGTTCAGTGAATCGTGTGGCGTTGCGAGCCTGGCAAACAGAGGTCGGTGGACGGAAGCCGACAAAATAACAAAACGTTAAAATTCTTGCCTCAGACAATTCCACACGTAGGTAAATATTGATACTACTTTTCTAAATATCGTCGTTCTAATTCAATTTCTAATAATAATTTAGTTCAATTTTTTAAAGCTTTTGCTTTTATACTATAAAAGGTTCATAAAAGCTCCAGGTAAATGAGAGTTAACCTTTTAAATAATTACTATAGGTAAGCTTGTTTTAAATAATTGTTAGTTAATTTTTATTCTGTTTTTTATAACGACATAAATATTGATAATGATATATTTAAAGCTTTTAGATATTTTTATATGGTACTTTGTGTATTCAAATTGGTCCTATATATATCTGTAATTTGTTATTTGGAAAACAAACGTAATATATATTTCATACTCATAATACAAAATACTCGGTTTTTACCTATTAACTACTTTTCTTATTACTATACTCTAGTATAATTATATATGTACATATTATGCCTTGGATGTTGGATTGGAGTTATGTTTATAAACAGATTAATTTCAATAAAATATATTAAAGTAGATACTTATTTAATTTAAAATCAAAACTCTCGAACACACAATACTTTTGTCAAGTTTCAGAATTTAGTATAGATAGTATTAGTACATTACTATTGCCAACTAGACCTTAAGTGTGAGACAATTTTATGTGCACGCCACATTTCGGTAAATGAAATATTGTAAAATTTATATAAATTTGACATAGTAAAACGAAAGGACAAAAGGCTTTAGTTATATCAACTGTCTCTTAATAGCGTAGGTATTGTTTTATTCTAATGACAGGAACGAAGCCCGCCCAGTGTTCATTTGTAGGATGCGCCGCGGGGGCTCTGTCGGATCCGACTCCGACATCATCTTCATGCCACCTGTCACGCACACTGCGTCCCAAGTACGACCCGGCCACGCACATCGAAAATACCCAGCGGCCACAATTAGGGGACATTATTGTTTTTCCACCAACCACCCGGCCTTCTGTCGCTCGTACAAGAAAATTTAAATGCCAGAAATGAAAGTGCTTTATGAATATATCGTTATTATGACCGCTGTTATACATAGTTCTGTACTTAATTAAACCGGAGCAAACAAATCTTATCCACATTTCGCCCCCAGTGATTCTGACTTTGTTCATAGCACAAACCGTAATAAGTATCCAGTGACAGACAACTCGTTTACGCTGAAAATCTATTTAGCGGAGCTTTTGAAGATTAAAAGCAAACGAGAACTTTAATCAACACTTAAACATTTGATGAAAGGAATAGCTGCTTGCAAATAATTAAATACAAAAGCCCATCTGACGTTAATGTTAAGGAGTGATTGTATTTAGTGGGTAGCTACAGCAATTGCGTTGTCAGAGCACTGTCTGTGAGTCGACCCTCTTTAATATAGCCGGAGTAACGTGTGGAGGTTTCGTCCATTCATTGAACGTGGTGTTAGCAATTTTTCTCCATTGTTCCTTCTTTTTTTTAGTATTTTCCTTATCTCCAGGCTCTTCAATATACCATTTCAATTTCGTACAAATATGTAGGCATTATTACGTTACATGTGACAGCGGTTCCGTTTTATGGTAAAACTTACATAATTATATGCTTTGAAACGTTTTAAATTGTACCAACATATAACTGTGGATATGGCTTCAAAGTTTAAGGAAGTGTAAATTAATTAATTAATTATTATAAGATTTGATGTGGTATTGTTGCTATGAAAATAAAAAGTTACCAATGTCAACTTAAACTCAAGATCCGGATGCAGGACTTAAATTATAAGGCTGATTAATTATTATCTGCATGTCTGATTTAGAGGTTAATAGGCCGAGATATCTTATCCATCATCGAAGATAACAAGCAGTGGCCGCCTACTGTGAGGACGTTATGTTACAGAAGGACGCGGCCGAAAGGCAAAGAGAGAAGAATAAACGAGCGGACCCTCTTCACAAATGGGGTTGGAAGGACTGCTGCTGCTCGTCCTATTAACGTAATGGAACTGAAGTTGGTAAGAGGACTCCCCGTTGCCCGTTGCGCCACGCAGCTATTGCGGAGCACCTTAGCAAGATGCGGTGAGTTGGTTGTTGTTTCTGTGCACTGTGGCGGCTGGCATCTCATACTTTAATGAAGGTGTTGCAAGTCGGTTCCTGAAAGTCCTATATACTACTCGGTTTAAAGCCACCTCATGAGTTTTGAGGGAAAGCGTATTTACTTATTTTCCCCGCCGTCACGTCGTGAAATGGTTATAAACAGACAAAATTACAGTCGTAATTTATAATTTCTGATATTTGATATTAAAACCCTTAAACATTATATTAATCATGACAGTTATATCATAATGTGACAACTATGCTGAAATTGAATTTCAAGTACGGAGAACGCTACTGGAAGACGTAACTTATTTTTCCAATTTGCGCAGGATCAAACGTATTACCCCATTTGCCTTCATTCTGATACCAAGAATTTTTCAGCAAAGAGATATAGAGGAGTTTTATTTATTTAGGATCTACAAGCAGTTCCGATAAGCATAAAACTAGAGTTACGACGGCAAACAACACTAAAACCGGCCTGTATATTCCTTAACACAATATATAAACTTGAAGCGGTTGAAAATAAATTGTTAAGAATCCATTTTTTCTATAGCTTCTACTTTCTGTAAATAATAAAACTATTCTTAAAACAATTTCGTTAAACATCGAGTCCCGGAATCAATTAAATAAATTTCGTAAATGAACTCTCCTTTGCTTACTATGGATTGGTTGTCTGCGATCAGCCTAGAGTGGTGTGTTGTTCATAACTCAATTGTAACAGATATGAATATATGATATAGGATGTTTTTATCCTGGAGAATACGATAGTTTCCATTCCGCGCGAAAACTATATCATCTATTATAATATTTTAGCATATATTTACTACTCGCATTAATTTTCCCTACAACAAAAATAAATTCATAAATTTCCAGGCCTATTGTATACAACACGATTTCTCGAACAATGCCTTTTGTTTCTTTTGACTGGTGATTCAACCTCACAGTAAATATTCTTTACTTTTCTATACATATCTATAAACACATAGATGAAGATTCATGTAGAGTTACCGTGTACATATCTATGCTAATATTATAAAGAGGAAAGATTCTCATTTTAAATTTTAGTATTTTTGTAGATTTGTAGTGAATAATCTCCAAAACTATTGAACTGATTTTAAAACTTCTTTCACGATTAAAATGCTACAGTATCCCAGATTAATATTTGTTATATTTATTACTAGAAAAAATATTGATCCCTACTAAGACTTCAATAATGTAACCCAAGGTGTAAAAAATTGTGTTTGAGTGGGTCCGGGGATGGTTTATATTCTAGATTTTTATTTTTTGAGGGCAATACTGCGTCTGCCGGAACTGCTGGTACACTATAAACCAAGTACAACTCACTATGTTTATAACACTTAAAAATATTATTTAAACTTTAAATTCACTAACATTTTTTCAAAACCGCGTTGATTTTAAATATTGAAAGCGTTTAGCGGTAGCGTTAAGCACACATGTCTCCGTTACAACGGATGCCCCACCATATATCATATACGCAGAAAAGAAAAAATATAAACGCAAAAAGCTCATTCTATTTTCCCAATAGAGTAGTTGACATTCAAATCAATGGAGATACTTTTTATCTTCTTACAAAATGCCAAAGCCACCTAAATTTTGTAGGAGCGTTGCAAGTTAGAACGTCCTTTCTATAACGAGTGAAATAGCGTATTAATTGTAGCAATAGTGAATAAAATTATTTCGTTCACGATATTATAAAATTTTGATGATGACATGGCATTTGAATGCCCGGTCATTTATATGAAAATTGTTTCAAAATTTTCAGAATCATGATCTGAAACCAATGAAAGAAAAAAATGGCACTAAAAAGAGACAAACACATAAATCTATAGGACTAAGCCTGCGAGAGAATGAGATAGAATACATTATATTTAAAAATTTAAACACTACATTCTTAAACATAGAGTTGGAAATGTTTTGAAGTTTTTCGTTAATACTTCAAATTTCGTGTTTCAAAGCTTAAATATATTATGATGATAAATATAATATATGAAATATGACGAAATTAGAATTCCTCCCACCCCTTGTGACACTTTGTTTAACTTCTACTGCGTGTGAACTGCACCCACACACAAATGTTTGTGACATGTGTTAACTGCCCATTATTACATTTTTCTTACTATACATCTTTATATTATACTCCTTGGAACATTAGTTAAATCGTAACTTTCAAAAAGATCTATAACATTCATTTTGAAAACAAATATTTTTATTTTTTCTACATACAAACTCGTAAGATTATAACCAAGTACAATAACGTACTTGTAATATATTTATATACCTTCAATACCTGTGTGGAAATCTAAATTAATATTATTCTCCATTTTTAACGTACAGTATCTAATATATGTAGCAAAGCAAAAAGTCCTTGTGTGGGGCGGAAGAGCGTTACAGCCACACATGAGTATCTGTAACACTAAAAGCGATGCTAGTAAATTGCCTGCCTAGAAAGAAATATTCGGGAAAACGAAATGAGACAGCCGAAAGAGGACTGGGAATATTAGTAAGTATAAGCTTTTAGTTCCCACTCCTTTTAAGAGTCTCGTAGCCAACTGGCAAAAGTTGAAGCCTTATATTAGAGTCTTGTTGTATGTCAGTCATTGTTCTCAAAGACTATTTCGATGACTCCTAGATGTATAGTCAACTTAAAATTCTAATTTTACAAGATAGTGTGTCAAAAATGATTTATAATAATAACGGTTTTAGTTTAAATACTAGAAGCATGATTTTGTATATTTTGTGTCTTTATAACTTTTGATTAATTGGATATTTAAATACCTACTTTGTTAAGTTTTGATATACCATAGTTGACTCGAAGTATGTCACATGAATTGAGCTATCTGTCAACTTATAGTAATTAACTGCCATTTCTATATTATGGCACAAATGGCACAAGCAATACATGTTCGTCGACACTTCAGAGCCCTGTGGGTAGATCGACACGCACTTGGCCAATTGTTTCCAATATTTCCAGTAACAGCAGCTATCGTTTACTAGAAAATGTTTTAAAACAAAGATAGAAACCCTTTTATATTATGTGCAAAATTTATAGTAAATCATATGATCAATTTTCCAGCTAAGTGAAGCCAGATCTTGTTTACAACTAGCAATATAAGATGATATATGAGGAAAACGTTTTTAACATGTTCACATTTTCTCAAATATCATTTATAACACTCTACGAACAGAGCAAATAAAAGCAAGAATATTAAACTAAATAAATGGAAAGATAAATTTCAGCACAATACATGACTCTCGAGCATGCAAGTCCTAAATCCCTAAGTTGACAGTTGATACGTGAAGACCATTCCACTTCCTACAACATAAGTGTTTATTATACATTAATTATATACATCATGAGTGTAGTAATTGAACTTTCACTTTGTTATAGCTTTTTGTCGCGTCAGCTCGTTTGTCGCCGTCGAAATCGAAACTCAGACATTTTTTTGACCTAAATTTTATTATTACTATATATGGTGATATACAGGTAAATTAGCTTCGAGACGTTTTTAAGTTTGTAGTAGTGGACAGTCAGCACATAAGTAATATTTTTACAATTTTTATTATCTTTATAGGCAGGTACTTAATATGAAACTAATTATAATAAACGATATTAATGTAATAAATATTAATATTAAACATATTTTTATACTAAACTAGCTGTCCCAGCAGACTTCTTTCTACCCGGAAAAGCTTCAATCGATATACCGACAGCAGCGCCAATACCGGGCCCAATTATGAACCAACACAGAAACCTCAACAAACAACAACTTTGCTAAACATCATCACATGATCAAATGTATAGTTTACGATTCTATAAAGGACATACAGACAAACATTCTTTTTTATATATAAGATTATTGTTGTTGATAGCACCTATCTAAGTAAGTTAATGAAATTCCGGTTCATTTAGCAACTATTTGAGCAGAAGTAAATACTGCTGAGATTACAACTGCACTCATTTTGAAATATGTGTACAAATTATACTAAACTAGTTTGGGTAGTCAAAGGCTTATTTCGACCGTATTTCAACATCGGAACCACTTTTAATTAACAACTTGAATATCAAATAACAACAATTAATAACACTGATCAATAAATAACCAAAATGAACCACAAATAAAATCAAATAATTCAGGAATTTCAAACTAAAACAAATAGTCAGACCTCACAACAATTGGCGATGTAAATAAATATTATTTATTTGAATTTAAAAATTCCTTGTATAATCACAAAAAGAGGTTCTTTACATTTTGAATAAGAAAATATATTTACAATTAAAGTCAAAACTTTTAATAATAAAAAATTTTCTTGCGAACTATACCAATTTCGAAACAGATTTAAATATTTTGGCAAAGACAATACACAAGGAAAAGCCTAGCCAGAAAATGAACGTCCAGAAATTCATTTAAAAGACAATTCCAATGCTAGGGTTTGGACGTGACTCTTACGCTCATACAAAATCAAGGAAGCTCTGACGTATTGGTAAGGTATTATTATCATTTATAAGAAAACAAAAAGTGTCAACTACCTTATTGATATCCAAGTGGGTAACTCATAGGATAAGTGTCAAAAACGGCGAATATGTATTTTAATCCATAAAATGACGGTTAATCTAAAACACGTAGTCATAAATTGAGTGTAATCCGTAGTGCGATTGACGTGTATCCCATGGATTTTTAAAATGTTATTCTTTTTTATACACAAAACGATGATTCGTTTAGCATATGGAGGTTTGAAATGTTATTTGTTTAGCCACATTTGAAAAAGAATTGAAAGAGGTCAATGTTCACATCACAGAGACCGACAAATTACTCAGTTTAAACTCACATTGTAAACACGTCGTATTTGAATATTGTATGTACTTAAAAAATAAATGTAAAGCCTACATAAACACATGTAATTATATTATCTTAAAGGTCATATGGATAAATAATCGACATCAAAGGAACGGCTGAAAAGTTTTAACCAAACAGCATTTTCGATTAATAAATAGCCAGCGAGTAAGAATTTAATATATCGATAATTAAGTAATCGTATTTCAGCCACATGACGGATGACAAATAGCTGTTAATGTCCCTGGCGTATCCTATTAACTCACACGTTTGATTCGAGTACTGCGTGAAATGTTCCCATCAATAGCTGGTTTATTAGCGAATCAATCAATCAATTTCCAAGTCACACAAACTACCAATCAACTGAACAGCGACCCTGAACGATTTATTTAATTAACTATCAGAAAAAGGTTCCAAAGGTTCCTTTCAAGCTTCGCGCATAGACGTTTGTTTTCTCAGTAAATATGTAAAGACAATTATTTATTTAGCGACCGATTTTGATCTTTGAATTATTGTATTACCGCTTATCTGTGAACGATTTCAGTAATAATTTACCCATAAGGCGACCCCACCCGAGTTGTTAATAAATTATAATTGAGTACAAATTCCAATTGGTGTTGAAAGAGAAAGAAAATGAAAGAAATACATTTAAATTTAAAAAGAATAATAATTTTTATTCTTTTTATTATTGTATTGGAAGGACGTATTAAAATTTGGCTTGCAGCCAGAAGCAACGTGATTTATATGAGCATTAGGTTCTATTGTGCAAATTTTTGGATGCAGCGGGCTGGTGTTTTGGGCAACTTAGCATACTTAAATAAATTAAGTCAACGGAATATTTTATAATGAATCAGGACATTTCAAGCGTATTTAACTTGTTAATAAGGTATCTAATCTGGGTGCGCGTCTAATGAATGTTGAGCAGACCATTAAACTAATAAAACTTTCATGAAATTTATGATAAGTACCTTATTCGGGACACGACGGCACATTAATGTTTTGGTGATGATCCTTTTCGTGTTACCTTCATATGAAATTATTAAAATCATGTCGTGAGAATACTTGACTAAATTACGATTTCACTGTACAGTTGATATTTATTTACCTTACTACCTTATACCTAAATCTGTTTATTAGCTCTACATAATATTTTTTAATTGTAGGCCTTTATTTTCATTGACAAATAGATAATGTTTAAATTTATTTACTTATCTTGTTTTTTAATAATCAAACAAACTACGTTAAAAATTATTTTAAATGTATTTGACAGAGAATATTTTTACATACATAATAAATATGACCTATATAAAATGACAATTAGATAAAATTTAAGTGTTTATGTGTTATTTTAAAATAAATGGAGAAATTTAAGACAAAATTAATATTTATACTGTAAAATGGTAAATAGCCGTTATTACAATTTTTGTTTCCGTTTGTCAAATAGCCTCTGAGAGGAATTAACGAATTTCAGTCTTCTTTAAAAGTAAATATTTACTTGTAAACAGGGCTTCTTTGTGGCGGGGGGGGGACGCAGTGCTTTTAAAGGAAATTTCGAAAATATCGAAAAATTGCCATAACAACTGAAAAATGAAAAACAAAAAAAAATTGGTTAGCTTTACAAAAAATAGATTTTTTAATAGATTTTTTAATGGACCTACAAACAAAAAATTATAGACTTACAACTTTCGAGAATTAGTGTGCCCTCAAAACAGAAGTGACAAAAAAGGCCTGCTTGTAACTATTCATTATATTTAAGGAGTATAATAAGACGTTACTGTTATCTACCGGGTGTCAAACAAATATATCGCCCCTTCAACTTTGTCAAAAGTCTGTTGCAATGGTTTTTTTAAAGTAAAATTACAAATAATCTTGTTCAAGTCATTTATGAAGGAAGGCACGGGCGCGACTGGTTTTGCGACTTTAAAATTAATAAAATAGCATAAAAATATACCATCTTCCATCATTTGTGTATGTCTTGACCAAGTGCCATAAAAATGGCTTGGACTTTTGGGGGGCTTCCGTGGGCCATGGGAACAAACAACTTTGACAAATTTAATGTAAGTACAGCTTGACACTCACCGGCGATTATCCCTGTCTACACCATATAATAATGCACCCAAGGACAAGCCCCGGCCAGTGTAGGACTATTGTGGGAAATAAGAAAAAAAATCCATCATTATTATTATTTGTTATTATTAAAGGAAAAGTTTACCACTGTGGCGTTGCCATCCATTTATTTGGGTGCTTATGGTTGGTAGGTATCCAAATACTTACGATTTACTTCCAAATCCAATCCTTTAATTCAATTTCTTTGTTATATTTTCTAATGTTTGTAGGTAAAACTTTAACTTTGTAATTCGCGTAAGGGAAACGCAGCTCCGAATTTTATAATAACTTAACTATTTAATTTAAATATTCTGTCAACATGTGTAATTTATTCTTTATTTTCTTTTTAAATGTGAAATTGTCGTAGGGCACATAATATTCCCTTAAATATTCTTAGTTTTGATCCTATATTTGAAATTTTATAAAAATTGAATCCGCGTGTTCCTTGGAAACGATATAAAGCAGGAATAATTCTCAAATCAGCATACATTCGGCTACTCTTATTATATTAATTATATATTATATTAATACTTTGTGATTCGCTACATGCATTCAACTGGAGTAATCCTCCCAGTAAACATATCAACAGACATTTTGTCTTTTATATAACCTTGCCATCTGAAGCAGGAACTTAAACTCCTTAACTAGAGATCCGTCTCCATGGGTCTTCGACACTGCCACGCAGACCAGGATCAAATCTGCAGGTTTATGCGGACACGCCCATGTACTGGTTTGATTTTTGCGCTAGCTATACATCCTGCCAGCGCCTTGAGCATCTTACTGACGTTCTGAGCGTCCTGCCGACGGCTTGTGTGTCCTGCCGGTGCCCTGACCGCCCTGCCGGGGTACCCTGAGCCTCTTGTCGATGCCCTGAATATTCTGCCGGCATCTTGAACATTCTGCCAGTGCCTGAGCGTCATGCCGGTGCCCTGAACGGCGCTACGAACTACGAGGATTGCTGCGAATCCTGCAAGTACCACCCCTGCTTCGTCGGTGGCAGGCCAACTGCCACCACGCTGCTGCTGTTGAAACGAATACAGCCACAACCCGCTGCTGATGCATCAATCTATTCGGAACATCGAAGGACACGGGACACTTTTAAGATAAGTGATATACGCGTTTAGAGCCGCGAGAGGTTTACTTAATATATACCTATATTATAATAAAGCACCTAAATAAATGTTGTAAGTAATACCCCACTTATTTCATCACTACACTACGTTATTTAATATATGTAAGTTAGACAAGAGTGTAGTCAAACAGCGTGTATAGTGTCGCAGCATTACTTACGTTTACGTAAATAGTATTTCTGAGAAAGACGAAACATACTCATGATAATCGAAGGAGATTGTATTGAATATTGTTCGCCCGATTCGCAATTAAAAGTTTATGTTTCTACCTTAATACCAGTACCGACACGATTGCTTGCAAGTGATAAATTGAAGATAAGTCCGAAACAAGTAAACAAACAGGCACCATGTAACGGAAAGTAATCACTGTCGACTTTGGATGTTATTAATACCAAAGACGCCGCGCACATGCGTTGTCAATATATCTAAGAGATATTACAACTCACTTATTAAACAACCATGTCATAGTAGTGTGTATGTGTAAAATGTAGGGAAGACTGCTTCCAGATCCATTCTCTTCTACCGAATCCCAATAATTTAGGATCGGCGTCTCTTTTTCTTCCATTCCAAAATCCTTTATTTTGGCATACATCCACTCTCACATCGCAAACCACCATGTCATCCTTCACAGACTGCATTTAGATAATTATGTACTCATATGGTAATGATATACATAGTTAACTTTTATAGTATTTTAAAATACGTATACACGAAACAAACTCAGAAAATCCCATCCCTAGGTGCCTGTTATTTATGATATCGATGTAGAAAGAGCAATTTATATTACTTAAAATGTAGTTTTGAATTACGATTATAACTCGATTATAATAAAGACAAACAGCACGATAATCGAGGAGAGCAAAAAAATACACTATTAATTTAGGCAAAACGTTTTGATTCGACGTTTCTTCGTGCAAACTAGTGCATCATGGAACCAATTACAGGATATTGCGTTTTTTGTGGCGACTTCTTGTCATGCGTGAGCTCCATCGTCGACATAACTTCAGGTGAGTTAATGATCAAGCGGGAATCTATATATTGTAAATGTATCACAACGTTCGATCCGAATATAATAGAGTGTTCAAATAAAGACAAGAACACGGATATATTGCATGTTCTTATAATATTCAACAACAACACTGAAGTATTTAGGCCTAAATAAACCGATAAAATATTTTATTGAATGGCCTATAAAGTAAAATAGTACTTTAAGTTGTACAAAGTAAAAATATCTCTGAAGTACTAAAAGGTTGTAAGCCCCCCGTTTAAGGGACGCAACTTTTTTGGCTTTACTTGTAAAAAATGCTTAGATATAAAAAAAAACAAAATAAATTAGGAAATATTATAAAACAATATTCTGACAATGGTGTTTGAACTCTTGTAATAATAAAGAAAGAGCCGTATTCAAATAACGTTCTTTTCTAAGCTTTAAATAATAAAAACTTCGAACAAAAGGTGAAAAGGAATTTAGTTAATTTCATACTTGGTAAAGATTATTTTGTTCAGTACTCTCTAAATATTGTACATATTTTTATGACAAATTGATACAAGGTTAGTGTCACTTTGTCTTTTTCTGAGCATATTTGTCGTCAACCTTCTTGGTTTTAAAGCAATAAACTTTTACTAACTTACTTCACAAAATCTCTGATCTTGGATAAAATGTCTTGGATATACTTATGTCATTAAAAGTCGCCGAAGTTTTCACTCGTGAGAACGGTGTACGAATATTAATAGCCCTCCGATGCGGAAAAGTAATCCACGGCGAGATTCAGGCTACAAGGTATGTGTGATGTGAGGTTTATGGTGAAAATTCTCACCGAATCGCAATTAATATTCGTTCCATTCTATCTGAATATTACCGTCATACATATTTCACTGCTTCTCACATATTGCTGTTCTCTGTGCTATGCTATGCCCTCCATATCACGCTATATTTATATATTTACATATATACATATACTAACAACATATACATACAAATTAAAATTAATATTGATTTGTGTATCCACCTTACATTAGAGAGTTCATAATTTCGGTTTCACAGCAAAATTTTGGCTTACAAAATCAGAAAACGTGTTAACGAGATACGACAGTAATTGCTAGATCCATTTAATTTAACATTCAAGGATAGTTTTAGTCAGATTGTGATGTGAATTATTATATATTAATGTATGCAAGGAGCAGCTTATGTTCAACCGAGACTTGGAAATAGGAGAAAATTTAAACCCAGTTTGGGGTTTCACTGTTGACCTCTCTCTCGACCGAAATTATGGGATAGGATTTCTTACACCCGTCCAAAAACAACATTTTGTTTCTGCCTAGTCACTGTCATAAAAAATAAGCTATTTTATTATATTTGTACAGTTTAATTTACATTTATAAATTTGTAATATTACTAGAGTTTTACACGCGTCTTTGCTTGCTTCGGGTTCGTATATCGCCGAAACTATTTCATATTCCGGATTTACTAGTATCTCACGTTCAGCCCTGTTATACAAAACACTTCTATACTAAATTTCATGGTACCACTAATCATGAAATATACAAAATGACACGGGTTCATGTTATCGCTTGTCATATACATACGTACCTAAAATAAACTTTCCTACACAAACATTTTAGCCCATCATTGCAGTAAATATTATTTCTTCTAACGGAGAAAGAATACAATTTCCTGTGGCCGGGCGGGCTTCTCGTAAGAGGCGACAAAACAACCCACAGTCAGGTGATAGGGCATTTTCCCGACAAGATGGCGACCACCCCTGGTCTAGAGTATGCCGCCATAACAACCTTGAGTTGTGCTCCGGCATTAGTGACCACGTTCCAGTCTCCCTTAAGAGTGCAGCAGCGTATTTGTAGTACCTTTGATGTTGCAAATGTCCATAGTCGATGGTAACCGCTTTCCATTAAGTGGGTCGTCGGCAAGATAAGCTTGGGACTAACAGAAAATCATTTACAAAATTTAATCATTAAACTCGAGATCATGTTCCTTTGAATTAAACACGTCATCGATCTCGATTCTCGATCACGATTGAGCTATAGATCGGACCATTAGGTCACAGAAGCCGATTCAATTATCGTCATTAATTTAATATCTATATATTTTTACATTCTAAACATGCCGTGTCTCTGTGCACATTGAAGCTATTTAAAAATTTCCTGTCTATTTGTCGTTTTGTTCGTTTGTTTGGGATTCACGTAACTACTAATAAAACTACTGGGCCGATTTCGATGCGGTTTTCGCTGATCGACAGTGAATTCTTAGACTTAGGCTGGTGTGCACCGAAATTTAACCGACGGTTAACCAAAAATAATCACTGTTTTCCATACAATTTTGGCGATCTTATTTTGGTTAAAAGTCGACGCACATCAGCCTTAGTGTGCTCTACTTTTAATCCGCGGGGATTTTTTTTGAAATTATTTAAAATGGCCGAATAGGTCGAAATTACTGATCGATAGCAAATTTAATGTAATAAAATGTGTGATATATTTTTTTACCGGGAGCAGTTTAAGTTGTTCGCCTGCATAAAAATTTGCTTATTCCGACACAGTTTTCACTAAAACTATAATAGTCTACATTCTTTTTTAAATGCTGCGAATCTTTTTTTCCCGAGAACCCCACGGGAATCAATTCAATTCAAGCCCGGACAAAGTCACGGGCATATCCTCGTTTAAAAGATAATGCAATTTTTTCGATTCGGCTATCTTTTATATATTTAAACAGGATACCGTCTAAACATAAACGTGACAGAATATTTGAAGCAATACTTTATATTACTTCTAATATATATCAAATATTTTCCTCCGGGATTGTATATAGTTTGATAGAGAAAGGTAGAAACGGCATAAATTCTGTTTCCAATAGCAATGCAGTCACGCGTAAATATCTTTTATGCCTTAGGAATTTTTAAAGTAGAACGAAATTTGCTACGAGATTTTTAAAAACATACTCATGCGAATTGTACGACGCTAAAGTTGAACAGATCAAATATTTTGTATGAAATCTTGAAAATGCACATTTCCTACATGGTTTATATAACTTGCGTAAATTTATAACAAAGAAACTCCAACTTGTAGCAACATTTCAGCATAAATACATCATAGCCGTTCTATGCGGTTCTTCAAAGAATAAAATTCCGAAATGGTAATTTCTTGGTCTTCAAGTTTAATTATGCGTTGGTTCAAACCGAATGTGTTTTAATTGCTTATTGGAAAATATTTTATTTTACCCAATATGTTGGAATTGTTTTAATCTGAGACGATGTATAAGCCTTTCTAATCATGATTAAAAATAGAGAAAATTTTAATATTTTTGTTAAACTCATCATCAGCGTCCTAACGTTTAGCCCAGGTTGCATCTAAATCATCCGTTTCGAATCTGGGGGTTTAGTTTCTTACTTTTCTTTTGGACTTTGCACTGTATTCGGCATTCCTCACTGTGAGACCAATGATACCCAAATGACTACTACTACCCCCTACTACGTGAAGCACGCATTAATGGGCCTACCTACCTCTTTTACTGGTACTTGATGGATACAGCGTAGATAAATATTTGAAATTCGAATTCAAGTATGGTTTATTAATTAAATTTTTAAGGAATAAATGTGGAATTTTTTATTGCAGGATTTCAGCAGACAGTCAGACGGCCCACTTCATGGAGAGCGATTAATATCGCTTATGGACATTTGCAACACCAAAGGTGCTACAAATGCGCTGCTGCTCTCTTAAGGGAGACTGAAACCTGGTCAGTAATGCCATTCATAATAATTATGAATTAAGAATTTTTTAGAATATGCTATAATAGAGAAGACAATAGTTATTCATATTCATACGAGTGCAAGCTCTTAAGTGCTTTTTCTTAAGGATTAAATGCTCTGGTTGACACGGTTTCGTGTCCTACTTTTCCTTAATAGATATTGAACACGTATCTTCCTTTAACTAGAACTTCGGTAACTTCTATATAGAATACATTTATTGTTTATTTTTGTTATACAGCAGACCGACTAACGGCCGACATAATGGAAAGTCCATACCTTCACCTATGGGCATTTGCAACACTAAATACATACCGCCGTCTATAAATAGAAAGACAAAATAGATGTTTAGATTTATCTTCAAAAAAAATTTCTATCATGAAAAGTAAAAAATACAAATAACTATAGCATGTAATAGATGAAAACTTGATTTTCACTAAACATTAAATCATTTTTATAGATGTTATATACTTTTCGAATAGTTATACTAGTCACAATTAAAATCACTGTCACTGTAGCACTGAACGATCCGTTTCACGGTTCATTTGTCTTATAGTTGACCGTAAGATATTCACGGGGTAAGGCGGGCGGTTGGCGGTGGAGTAGTGCGCGAGTACACGCGTAGTCGCGTCGCAGGCTGTGCTGGCACTGGGCGGACACCCGCTCCGCCCGCACGTTCCAATGGTAGCGACACGCGCGTGCTACGGCCGACGCACATCTTTTTAATTAACGGTTATTGCAGGTTGCAATAAGAACAACCATACAAATTACCATTACGATAAACAACCTATTGATGTGGATGGGAACGAAGCTATCACTTTCACCTTTTCAGAGTTTTTAGCTATCAGCGCAAATATACAAAAATTCCGAATGCTTGGTCGAATGAAAAATTTATTTTTAACAAAAGATAAATGGCAGGATTCACTGAAAAATGACTGTGGAATGACCCTTATACAGATCGTTTAATCAACTTTTTGGTGTTCCCGGCATTGATGAAGTTAAAAAATGGTCAAAGAATTTTTGTGCCGGTCAAACTTTATTCTTGGTTATTCCACAATCTATTGGTCTTACCGTAATATGAACAGTTAGGAAAATGTCTAAATTCCAGTCCTCTAAAATCAGTCAATTTCTTTAATAGGATAAAATAATGGATGATGTCGGTTTATTTCTAGTATATTACGTACATTTATTATACACATGTGTATATTTATATCCAGTATTTTTTCAAAGTCAAAGTAATTTATTTTGTGTATACAGGTTTGAATATGATGATTTTAAGATACCTATGAAATAAAATACAAACAGTTTATTTGAGCTATCTTTATTAAAACCATCAAATTAACATTAATTTCAAAAATTTAACAATTTTGGATTTAAAGCGCTTTATTGTGCTTTGGAGTTTAGAAGAACTTCAATTATGGCGAGTGCAGATCATCCGCGATACACTAGTACCTGAACCGTAAGCGATCGCTTGCAGCCCAGATTAAGCAACTATTACGGGTGGACTGTTTCGAATACACAGATGTCATAAATCTTTTCCAACTTCATTTTAAAAGACGGCTCTGGGGCTCAGATCGAAACCCTATTTGTAAGGGCACACGATTTCATTACTCAATAGTGAAGTGAAATTAATAAATATTTAAGATTTAAAAGGCGAGCGACATACATATTTAGGGATGAAAAAATGCTACAGTGTATACAACCGTGGAATATTTTCAAAAATGTCTTGAAAAATCATAATATTTCTTAATGTTTCTTTATTAAAATTAATGGTTATTATAAATATTCGCACACAATTTGTAGACCCAAATGGTACACGATGTTCTATTCTATTAAGATCAATAAAGCAGATAATATCCCAAATGTGTTAGAAGAATATCCGTTTTAAAGGTATAGTTAGGGTATTATCGATTAAACGCCTGTTTGTATTATCGTAGCCAAATAACAATAGATATGTATAGCACATATGTGCAATTTGTGTAGGGGGGTAGGTGACGTTTTCTAATCTATTTTTTTTATACACATACTCTCAAGCACTTAACCAAGTTTTAATTAGGTGCAAACATAACTTCAGTTTTAAATAGTGTAATCAATGAACAAAGAGCGAATTTTTTAAGAGCCATATTAACTCCCGAAAAACTTGACAAAGGCTTTGTTAAGAATTAGATTTAAAACTCTGAAAAGGAGTAAATTTAGAGACATTTTCTTTGTCATAATGTAATTTTATAATTAAATTATAAGAAAATCAAATGTACTTAAAGGATACTCACACTATAAAGTGATATTAATTAACGTATAATGTCTTGTTAATTAATAGCATGTGTATTAATACAAATTAAGGATGATTGCATAGGTTTGCGTGCCGCTCGAACAGTGTATATGAATGTAATCGATCTGCATTACCCTGCACATATAACAATATTCTTGTTTAGAGACATAGTTCCTTAAAAGGTTTCAGCTCAATTATTATTATTGTCCCTAAAAGTAAAACTAATATATAATATTATAACATTCAAACATGCGGTGTCTGTATATTGAAGCTATCTATAAAAAACAACTGGAATAGACTAATAAACGACGGAGAACACGATGCATTTTTTTAGATTTATTATGTTTGTCTGTTTGTTCGGTATTCACATAATATCATGATGGGGCTGGGCCAACTTTGATGCGGTTTTCGCTGATCGACAGTTAATTCTTAGACTTACAACTTTCCAGTACTTTCCATCCTGGGTATCCCTCGGGATTCTTTCTGGGAATAATTTGAAATGGCCAGATAAAAGTAAGTCGAATTCCAATGTGGTTTTTACTGATCGATAGCAAATGTAATGTAATAAATTGTGTGTAATTTTTATCCCGGGAATACTGTGGAAATTTTCCCGGGAGCAGTTTGTAGTTGTTCGGCTGCGTAAAAACTAGTTTATTCCGACAGTTTTCACTAAAATGAGAGCTTACATCCTCTTTCAAATGCTGCGGTATTTTCTGTCCGGTGAATCCAGTGGGAATTTCAAGTCAAGCGTAAACAAAGTCGCGGGCACATCCTAGCTACTTTACACATTGTTATTACATATAAAATATAACGATAATAGTTTATAGGTATTGAAAGCATAAATTAAAATCATAATTAGGTATTCAGAAAGGACTTCATTTTCAGAGCTGCCACTTATTTTCACTCATCTATTTTAATACTAGGTCTAATAGACTTTCGGAAAACTCACAAGGTAACTGAACTCACGCAGATATAATTTATAACGAAAAATTTCAGTAGAAATTTATAAGCAAAATACCAGTAGGTAAACGTTTTGTTTTAGATATAGCAAAAAGCAACGCTGAAACCTGACAGTATAAACATTGTAACGTATACCTTTATAATTTCATTGTCCTTCACGTGAATTCGTCCTTTTGATCGTATCATGTGAGAGGTAAGAGTACTTACATACCACATTCATACATAATTATGTGAGCTTCTAATGCGGTAACATTATTATTACATGAAACAATACTTTTCATTATGGCGTAATGTGATCATAATAGCTATTGCCAGGGGTACTCATGCGTATATGATGCATTTGTAGATTTTATGACTCGTTATAATGTAATATACTAGAGCTTTTGATGCGGTTTCTTACATGTAAACATAAAATACATATTCCAAGAGATCTATTCCATTTTCCCATTTTCTACGGTGTATGTATCCCGTTAGTAGATATATAATATACTAATATTATAATAAAATTCAAAAAATACTAAATATTGACACTGGCAGCGTCCTATCTTCCCGCCACGGCTGTGGTAGCTGGTATAGCTGCAGCCCGACAAGAGCCCATCGCTTTTATCGATATTTGTCAAAACGGTTGATAGATGTCTCACGCGATCAAAACGCTAGCCTGTATTTTGGGCAACGCATAAGCGTGGTAACGCGGCCAGCGTTTTGGGAACGTTCCCAACTGACTGTGATTTGGGACCCATTTACTATTTGTAATTTTTATCTTTTGTAAACTAAGCTGTAGATATATAGATATTATTAGTACTACATGTATATGTAAGTTTTAATTTTGTATATGATTGTAAATGATAATTGTAAGATTTCATATAATCCCTATTAATATTATAAATGCGAAAGTAATTATGTCTGTCTATTCCGTTTTCACGGAAAACTACTGGAGCGATTTGGCTGAAACTCCGTATCTATATATTTTCGATCCGAGCTGTCCGATTTGTCCGAGTTGTCCTATATGTCCGAGTTATCCAATGCCAAAGAAGCACGCACAATACGCAATATATATATATATATATATATATATATAGCGCGAAAACTAGCGTTTGTACACGAGCACGTGTACAAACGTAGTGTAGTAGATACCTGTTCACGTGAGACTTAAAGACACCTAGATTGTATTTTTCGGGAAAAACAGACGACGGTAAAGAGTTCCATACATTCATCCATATTTAGATATTGGATAGTAATCACATGGAATGTTTTTTACACGACATGTAAAGTACATTATTATAGTTTTTTTTTTGTTGATCTATTCATTTCGGTCCAAGACAGTGAAGAAGGATCAAACATACATAATTTAATATATGTACAAACATCGTAGCAATCAATCAAGTCTATTTTATATTTCATATGAACATTAATATATAACGCACAGACTGAAACATATTAATAGACTGCAGAGTAAAAAGACGCATTACGATACCAATGACATTTTACTTATTGTTTTAAAATTTATTACATTAAATCATTACGTTTTTTAAAGTTAGCAAATCACACCAAGTGCCATTTGTTCCGCTAAACATTTTCACTGCAAAGAAGGAAACAATGCGTTTTACGTTTTATACGTCAATGGGTCTTTTAAAAGAGAAATGATTCAGCGCGATATGAGTTGTCCATTGCCTCTGTGTACTGTCCGAACACGCAAAACAATAGGCCAGCCAATCCGGGACCCATAGTGTAAACTCGATACAAAACCAATTGTATCAGAACACCACAGTATCACCTCACTATTCAAGTCTAAAGTCTGAGTCTTATTTTACTGAATGAATGGCGACGATTTTATCATATCCCAAATTCAAATTTAATTTATTATATATCCAATTTTAAAATCATACGTTTACTTTATTAAAATAACATTATAATAAAAAAATACAACTTGGAACTCAAATATTATGTAACAATGTTACTCATTAAAATAATAATTGAATTGTACTAAGAATATTAAGGCTGATATGATATCCATTCTTGTAGAATGGATGCGGTAGGAACAGGTATATATTAGGCTATCTTTGAAAGTAGCACCCGTGATTAGAAAATTGAGCAGGAGATGTGGATAACAATCGTGTGTTGAACTGAAAGGTTGGATATAAAAGTAAGTCAAAATGTTTTATAGGAAGACATTAAGCTTTAAACTGTGAGAGAGTGTTGGAATCGCCTCTTTAGATTATATACTTTTTATTATTTGACATTATCGCACTCCTTTTGTTTTTTTCTTAGTTATAGTATATATCTATCTACAATATTATAAAATTCTAAAAATGCCGTGTCTGTACATTAAAGCTATTAAAAACTACTGCAATTTACCTATACTATAATAAATCTGTAAATGGTTAAAAGTTTTAAAATGCGCATCTTCTACTTCTTATATATAAAACTTAATGTTTGTCTTATGTCTTTTATAGAATCGTAAACTATATATACATTTGATCATGTGATCTTTAGCAAAGTTGTTGTGCATGGGCCAAAGAAGGTTTCTGAGTTGGTTCACAAATGAACCCGGCAGGTGGCGCTGCTGTCGGTATATCGATTAAAGCTTTTCCGGGCAGGACGACGTCTGCCGGGACAGCTAGTTATTAAAAAAACAAATCGTTTAAAAATGTTAAAGTAATCAGGGGGCCTAATTCGAACCAGCAAATACCGAAAATACAATTTTACAATTATTGTCTGTCTGTTAATTAGAGCATCACGTGAAAACTACTAAACGGATTTAAATGAAACACGGTATAGAGCTAGCTTATACCGGAACGTAAGTTAGGATACTTTTTATCTTGATATATGACGTGGTTGCCGTGAGATAGAGAAAAATGTCAGGTAAGATGGCGCTGCAATCGCATTTTTTTTTGGAAACCACCTAAACATATATGAATGAAACTCGACATGCTGGCTTATAAACCGAGTTAACACTTAGGATATATTTTATCCCGATAAATGATGTCACTTTTATAAAATATACAGATTATCTAAATAGATATTGCTGCAATCGTGTTTTTCAATTTACTAACAAATACGTTGTCATAGGAAACAAGTAATTCATTATTGTACTTCAAATCAAGTTGGCTTCGACTCATCTCTATGTTTTGATAGGGAGATGTTGTTTCTATATGTTATTGTAGTTAATCCAGAAGAACAGTTTTAGATCTAACATGTATAAAAAATCTAATTTAGATTTTATGTAACATAACCCCGCTCTATGATAACTCTAGTACACTCTATAAACGATGGAGAACACGATGCATTTTTTGTCCGTTCGTCTGTTCATCTGTTTGTTCAGGATTCATGTAAAAACTACCGGTTTTCAGTGGTCGACAGCAAATTCTTAAAATCTGCGCTATGTATACAGGGAATCCCGAGGGTTTCTTTTATAGGAATGATTTAAATGACCAGAACAAATAAATAGAATTCTAATGTAATTTTTCACTGATTGATAGCAAATTTTAAGTAACGAACTCTGTGATATTTTTTATCCTGGGAATTTTCCCGGGAGCGGTTTGTGGTTTTTCTGATGCATAAAAATTAGCTTATTCCGACACAGTTTTCTCTAAAACGATAGCTTCCGATCTTTTTTAAAGGCGGCGATACTTTGTGACCGCTGGAATTTAAGGTTATTTTTACATTGATATTGAGGCTCAATATTTTAATGTTAAAACTACAATCCTGACAAAAATCTAAATTTTGTAATCTTTTCTGTGCAACAGGAGTGAGGAATAAAATGCTAAAATTTTTGAAGTCCCATTGTGAGTCTCTAAGCCCACAAGTTTTAGAAGCTCACACAATTGCCATTTGGCTTCCTTTATTAAACCAGAACTGAAAAGTATGTGAGGAAAATATATATTAGATTTACTAATGTTATGCCATACTTCAAATAATATGAGACAGCGTGGAAAGTATCTAAGGTATTCTATGAAAAAATATATTTCAGAGATCCCAAGTACGATTAAAAATACGTTAATATTTCTGTGTCCTTGTAATTTTCTCAATTTTTAATATTTTCCAAGATACAATTTCCGGTTGGACTAAATATCAATTTCGTGGCGAGTAAACACTTACTCGCTTCGGGGAAGTCACTTTAGATGTAATATTTTGTATTATTAAAGCAAATAATAAAGTTACGACATAAAAGAAAATTATACCAGTTATTATATATTAAAGCTTTAAGAGTTTTGTTCCTTTTTTTGTGAAACTCACCTGTACAGATTTTAGAAATGTATCTATAATATTATAAAATTTTACACATGCCGTGTCCGTATATTGAAGCTATTAAAGAAAGCCACTGGAATAGACTATAAAAACGATACATTTTTTAGATTTCTTATTTGTTCGATTATCTGTTTGTTGGTTTGTCAGTTTATTCCGGATTCACGTATGGATTCGTCCGGATTCGTCTGGGCCGATTTCAATGCGGTTTTCACTGATCGATAGAAAATTTTATGTAATGAAATTTATGAAATTTTTATTCCGTGAATATACTCAGGAGCGGTTTGTAGTTGTTAAAGTTAGCTTATACACAGTTTTCGCTAAAACGAGAACTTACATCTGTTTTAAAATGCTGTGTTGCGGAAACCCGCGGGAATTTCACGTCAAGCGTGGACGATGTCACGGCCATATCCTAATATAATAAATAAACTCATCTTGATCGTGAAATGGGTTAAATGCTGGCAAATAGGATAAACGTTTCTAGACCCAGTATTGGCACATAACAAATACAGTAATAAGTACATTTATAATTTTATACATTTAATTATAAGCTTATTTAAATTGGCTACATATTATAAAAGTCATAAAACTTAAGTTAGGTTTAGAATCAGAGTGAGAATTAAAATATCTCAAAACAAAGATTTCAATGCAAAATTTTATACTACTAATAATGAAGTCGTTTTAGTAATGACTTACGAATTTACTGCGATAGGACTTTTCTATTTTCAAGAAATTGCTTACACACCCATCAGCTCCAAAAAGTCGTCCGTCTAATAGAGTTCCCAAAACAAGTTTCTTTTTGACCCTTTGGGTACGAAATCCCAGAAGTGAGGCCAAGTTTCTAACAGAAAATAAAATTGAAATAATAAAACGAACTCATTCACGCAATATTCAATTTTTACATATTTACTGGTTTTTTATGGGTACCCTAAGTCATGAATCATTTTTACGACATTGCCGTAACAAGCAAGAAGAATATTATAACGAACTTCGCAACGCCTGCTGAAGTGTTATTGTTATTTATTTTATTAGCAACGTCCTTGACATATTGCCATGATTTGATGTTGGATTTTAAGCTTTTTTATAACTTATTTGTTTACAAAAACCACATTGATGGATATTTAAAAATATAAGTAGATTTTTTACATACATTACATATTGTTACGGAGAGATTCGTCCCCTCGTCTTCATCCCATACTCCCGCAAACCGCTCACCGTAAATATGTAGATTGTTTGATTAGCTGCTAATCTTTTGGCTAACAGTTGTACCTTAGCGGGTGTGCTGCAAGCCACCGGCATGGTTTGCGTTTTGTTTCAGATTCAAGTTGAGAGTTATAAACAGAAACGAAGAATAGGAAAACAAGGAATACTTGCGAGAACAGGAAGCATTCGGAAAACTACAGCCAGTTGTACTCTTAGCGTAGCTTTGGTTGATCTTGCGTATACCAGTGTTTTTTATTATTACGACTGATAGCAATCGGTGAAATTGATACAATTAGTGCTATCACTATTCAGAAAAAGATCCGAGTTCTAGTGCTTACTTTTGTTGGTCGATTTTAACGTTTCGCTTAGTGTCAGTATTGCTAATTCTTTCCTATTGCTGTTGTAAGAGCCTGCAATAAATACAGTCCATACTTAAGGGGTGTTTCATTGTGTACACCACCAGTATCGTAAACGTATCTAAACAATTTGAAAGCTACAGTACAGTTAAATATAATAAAAAGCACTTACCTGTACTACGGAAACTCGAAGCGCCATTACAAGACAATATAAGCTAAATTTCAATTTTGATCTCCCACTTACCTGAAAAGAAAAAAAGAAAATCAAATAATCGTAAGAAGGTCTCAAAATTAAATTAAAGTGTAGCTGAATTGGATAATAATGCGGTACTCCTAGATGTTATACATACAGGCATCGAAGCCTTCACACTTCAGTGAACAATTTAATTTGTA
Organism: Dendrolimus punctatus; assembly: GCA_012273795.1. Lineage (NCBI taxonomy): Eukaryota > Metazoa > Arthropoda > Insecta > Lepidoptera > Lasiocampidae > Dendrolimus > Dendrolimus punctatus. Next base: position 9,840,320 of record CM022536.1, read on the forward strand.
GATTTGTTGGCTTCCATTTAGCGTTTGCGGTTAAATCTTTGGAACAAACAAATGAACCGATTAGTAAAATCCAACAACAGAGAGGAAACACGAAACCTCGGATATTGCATTGACAAATCGACAGTAAGGAAGCTGCGAGACGTCATGTTACCGGTGTGGTGCCGGGGCTTGGAGTTGGCGGAAAACGTGAAACTCGAACAATAGCCTGCATTGGTCGAGATGGCGAAATCATTATTTATTGTTTCGTTAACGAGCTCGAAAGAAACGTGGTTTGTAAAACTGTACCAGGGACGGGCTTTTTCTATATTTTATAGGTTCGCGTTTACCCAACATTGCATCTGGTGTCAGGTAGAAATGCAGTCAACGATGGAACACGCTTACCTTGAAGCTTATATATCTCAATGTCTAGAATATACCTTGTTCACGCGAGACTTGAAGACACTAAAATTGTAAGTTTCAGAAAAAACGACGTCGAAAAAGATTTCCAATCCTCAGCGGTTCGTAAATTAAAAGTAGTAGAAGTAGAAGAAAAGGAAATACCAACGCTTCCGCTTTGTTGGTATTTCCACTATATATCCATGGCGTGAACGTCTACTTTACCACCAGACGTAAAAAGGTATGGATGAACTTCCGCGGTACACTCGCGGAAGTGTATTCTGTAGAATGCCAAAAAACCAGTGACTCGCCGGCAAGGATCTTGGCTCTGCAGCCTCCTATTGGATTGTCGGTTATCGCCTACTAGTGGGCTTACTTAATTACGACAGACTCATAGAAACACTCATTAATATGGCTGGTTCCTACAGCTTACCGTTCATTTGCTCTACTATCAACTAAAATTGAACATAAGCTCCATACAAATCACGTCAAAATTTCAACCAATGGTAAGCAAGATAATGAACAGGCAGATATATGTAGGAGTAATCCATTAATTGAGCATCAGTCGGTAACTATTTTTGACGTGTCTGCACAGGTCCGTAACAGTGCGGCAATGCTTCAATTCACATATGTCAATAAATAATTTTCTATGGATCTTTAGGCAAAACGTGTGCAACTAGTACGTCGCTAGAGCTATAGGACCAAACACAACTCAGTAGAGTTGTGGTTGTTTATATGGCTTTGTTCCATAATACGGAACGAGCAATGATAGTCATTGCTTTAGACATTGTCAGACGACTACCGTACCGTACCAGGGGATAGTTGCGAATTCAGTCCGGGGGAAAAGAGTGTAAACTCGAGGCCCCATACCGGCTCTACTACCAAACGGGCAGAGACGATGATCCGTGATTGCTTTAGACGAAGAAGAAGAGCAGCAACAAAAGATGGTTACATGAATGATGTGTTCCTATTATGTTCCATGAAATGGTTTTATATTTTGTATATACGTATTTTGCATGTGTCTAATCATACAAAATAGTATATTCACGAACCAATTCGATAAATCGCTCGTTCTTCATATCGTTTTTGATGCAGCGGCACCCGTGATCCGGTAAAAAAATTGGACGTTGCCGATCATGTCGTGATTGTCGGCGCCGGCACTGGCACTGAGAGCACTGTTTCGTCACTGACACTGATAGGTGTGAACGCGTTCATGGAGAATGTATGAAAGAATAATTATCACGGTGGCAGGACTGACCTGGCAATTCACTGATATGTGTGAATCAGCCTTTAATTTAATGAAATATAGACTTCTTATGAATTACAACTTTTGAATAATATACTAAAAACAACAGATTTGTTTTAATTTTAGAATATTAACCAAACCAAGTGGAGAGATGCGCTAAATACAAGTTCAATATAATGTTAATTTAGTAAATTTCAAAAAGTTACGGTTCATTTTGCTCAAAAAGTTGATAAAAGCCACACTGTGAGGTCACGGTTGTTGTCTTGTCTTAATAAAGCTTGCAAATTACCAAGTTCACTTTATCGAAAAAGTACATTCACGATATTTTTCCTTGAGAAAATGGGATCAAAGGATCGATGTACAAGTTTGTGAACATAAATAGGGAACAACAAAGACATAACCAATAAATACAAAAAGTAAAAGAAAATTTAACCTTGTAAATATTATCGATACTTTTGCTTCAATGCTTCGATTCCCATATTTTAATATCTTAAAAATGGCTCGCGCTATCTATCACCTTATTAAGCATTTATATGTATTTTGCAAGCCAATCATACTGATCATAAAAAAGAAACTTTTAATAGCATTTCAATAAAGTTTACTATGATATGGTTATTCTAAATCTATAAACCAGATATTTCATTAAAGGTTTTTATAATATCTGGCAAAAGACATCTAAAATATAATGAAGTGAGCAAATAATATAATTATTCTAAATTAAACACAGATACATAAATACGCTGTGATTAATGCATACAATTCTTTTCAACAATTTGTTTAACGAGACGTTGTGGATAATATGATTAGTAAAAAGACCAAAAAATCTAGCCTAGTAATTCATAATATTTACACGAGGTCCATAAGCTTGAGAAAAAAACATGTTATTTATATTCAAATTCATAATGCGATTATGAAAAACTCTTGAAAGTATTATGAATAAGTAAGAGAGAGTAATAGTTTCTGTAAAGGAAATCTGTGATTCCTATTAAAATCCATAGATGACTGTTAGAAACAGATTTTAAAATTCTTACTAGCAAATACTGTCATATACGACCAGATAATGTATAAAGAAACGAGTTTAAAGAAAGGAAATATATATCTGGCGTCTAAATTGGATAAACAAAGTTTTAATTGCAGTTTATATACAGAAAGTAAAATTTATCACATTGCCAGGGAGTTCAGGAAGTAACCAGATAACGCCATTAGTCAAGCCTTTGATAGAATTGCAAGATTTTAACATCGTTACACAGACGACGAGCGTTTCCTGTCGCCAGTCAGCTAGGATCTGGTACTTAATGGAATAAGAACACTATGGGGAGTACCAACGTCTACTCTTACATCTATACTAATAATGATACAAGAATAATTAGTTGCATAATACATCCCAAGTTATGGAATGACTATCATAACGCTTGACACACATGTGTCATAAAACTCATAAATTCATTATTATTCATTAGGGTAATTATGTTACACGTCGATCCCCAAAAATATTAACGATATAGATAACAATATCATACATTATAATAATACAATATTTACTCATATACTGACAAATAGAATCATACTTATAAAACCTACCTATCTTAACTAGTGAAACTCTGTAGCAAGACAAAAATATTTTAATAACAAAAACAATTTACATGGATTTTAAAATCACGTTTTCTTACAAGTATAAATCTTTGTTATTTGAAGCAAATAACAACTCTAAGCTTTATTTCTACGTAATATTCGATGTTTATATTTTCGGAAGTTACATGAGGTGAAAATAACTTGATTGAAAAACTTCATCTTAGAAAACACACACCAATCGACGTGGTATTTGATCTTACTATCTAAAAATGGCGATCGTTTAAAAATTGACAACCATACACTGGATGATATTTTTCCATGTGACGAATTCTCTAATGTAAACCCAAATAAAACGAATAAGTGCTTTGTAGCTTGCACACGATGGGAGATCCAGTAGAGTTGAAATATGTCTCCATAAAAAAAGCATTTAATCGTAAATATCCTATAAGACAAAATCTGCTAAACAAATGTTGTTCTTTAAAAATTAGAAGGCGGCCACAATTTTCATATCTGGGAGTAATATCTCGCTTACTAGTAATTCCATTCTAAAATCGTTTAGGAACGTCGCTGTTTTATTAAAATGTGACTCACGATAGCGTCACGACCCCCAGACGACATGTACAATGAAAATACTTTTTTAACCCTTGATTTATATCTTATTGCAATTTCACTAGACAAATTAGTAGAAGCTTACAGTCATCACATCACATTTCATTCAGGTAAATCCAGTAGTGTAGGAGAAAAGTTACAAAGAAACACAGACGGACATGACAATATCATAAAGCTTTTCGCCAAAATAGCTGCGAGGCCCTAAAAATAACTTTACGAAAGAATTTTATGTTATTAATATTATGAAAATACTCATAACTTACATGAGAAATCAAAGTTTATATATAAACTGTAAAGTCCTCTGATAGCAGGTATTAAAACCGTTTAGAAACTAAAAAGTAAGTTACCATATTTTTTGTACCTGGTGTACCTAGTAAAGTTTACGCGCTGAAGTTTTTCAATTAGCAATTAGTTGATTAAAAAAGCGAGCGTAAGTAGAGCAACTCGTAAGAGTGGAGGAGCGTCGCGAGCATCACGGGATTTACGGGGATCGTAAAGACATTTTACACGCATCGGCGACTGAGTGCCGAGTTCGTAATTCGGCAAGCACCCGCCGAGACAGGAATGAGTTAACTTTCAAGGAAGACTGTGGGTGAATGAGAAAACATTGGGAAAGTTCGCGCCAAGTGATAGACAAAAACGCCCAAATATATGTCGGAGTTTAGTGGAACACATATCACTGCAGACTTTCAAGATACGGCGTGAATAACAATAGCCGTACTTAAAGTTGTGCAAATAAGCCACCAGATATCGTCGAACTTAACATGTGATTTATGTGCACAATCTAACTTCTATATTAAACAATTAATATCTGTTGTAAGAGTAAGCGTAATTATTCAAATGTTATGAGCAATCCCTTAAATTATTGAAATATTCACATTACTTAATCAATTAAAGAGTATTGCTTTGATAACTCGCTATATATACATAAAGCAAAAAATTAACGTTTTTTACGAAAATTGCGCGAATGGAGGAGTATAAAATTTACACTTATAATTTATATAGAGAAGAAGCGACGAATACTAATATTTTTTTTATAATTATGCATAAAAAATACATTAAATCAATAAAAAAACATTACACACACTACCATGTATTTATTGTTAAAGTCATTCCGTGTAACCTCGGCGAAATCTGTGATTATAAAAGTTATAGTCTTTGACAACAAATTATTTAGTCGAATTTCGACCACGGGCGATCACTAGTCATTATAGATAGAGATAGTTACCGGTCAATTTCACGCCACAGTTACATCAAATCTGTCGAAGGGGCCTCTACATGTTAGCCTTCCCTTGGCCCCAAACAAGCCCGCCAAAAGTTCGGTCCATTTTCATGGCCCATGGTCTTCAACGACATATAAATAATGAGATATTATTTCACCTGCGATTTTTGGCAAATAGCAGCAATAAATGTCAAGACGAGAGCAAACGCAGACATAAGGTTAGCATATGAAACATAGAACGTTGCGGCACCCGTAATAAGCACCGCTCAACTCGATCATAAATAAAAAGAGAGAACCGGCATAATAGCGCTTTGAGACACGTCAACGGCAGCTGTCGCACGGACGAATTCTGACGCTGTTCACTCACATCCGATGAAAATATTTCGAACGATTGACCTGGATCGCAGTTAAATACCCATCTGCATTGAGTTGTAGCGCAAAATATTTTTCTTTAGTTCCGGTATATAAATTCAAGAAACTAAGAAGACTGGAATATAGCAGTAACTTCTTTTTTAGTAAAAAAATATTTTTATTTTGGAATTCAACCATTTCGCAAATATTTTGTAATTTATCATAGAGATATGTCGAGGCGACGGGGAGAGCGGCGACGATGACGCCGCACGCGACCTCCCATTGCTACAGCTCTGATAAATCGTCACGCTTAAAATGAATTTATCTCTCATCGGCTTATTTCTTTTTTACTATATCATAGGAAATGAGAAATATTTCGCTCTTTTATCTGAAAGTGTATGTATTCGTAAATAATATAAGTAATTGAAATAAGTCATATTATTATATATTATAATTTACTGCAAAAAAATACTACGTTAACATTTACGGTTACATAAGTGTCCGTTTTTTTCCTAAACGCAAGAACCAGTATTGTATTTGGAATCTATAACTACTCTTGGGTATGACAATATTTCAAAGTATTAAAAAGTTTTCAGACGTTTGAGGTTTTCATATTTTTTTACAAGATGCGAAAATCCTGTTTGAGAACGGAAAATGTTAAATACGTAAGTAAATGTATCTCTGTCCTCATAAGTGTTAAACACTTAGAACAAAAACACATTTACTTACTGCTGCATTAAGAATGTATGAAATTTTTTTATTTTTTTTTTTTTTTTTTTTTTTTTTTTTCAAATTTAAGAACTTGATACATGATAAACTTTTATTTACAATAGCATGCATAAAAGAACTGGCTTTGAGATGTAATTTTAATTATTAATCTTATAATTAGTTATTTAGAATTTTGAAACAAATTATCTATTAGTATGCTGATTTTCATTAAAAACTAGAATTTTCCACACAAATTGTTTACATAAGCTTCGGACTTGTATATCAGAAAAGTATCCCATTACTTGGGCTGAATGCACTTGTATTCTATAGTATTCTTCGTTATAGAAAGCACACATAAACTAAATCATGACAATGGGTCCATTCTGCATTTCTGGCTTAAACTTTGTATTCGCACTGCGCGAGAAATGTGCCACTCTCGTGATTAAAGATATCTTATTTCCACTCTCTTTTGAAACACGTGAAGAAGAAATAACAATCATTGAAATAAATTCTTTTTTTTTTTAATTTGTAACATGTTTATCCTTTTTTAACCGACTTCGAAAAAAGGAGGAGGTTCTCAAGTCGTCGGGATCTTTTTTTTTTCCTTTTTTTTATGTATGTTCGCCGATTACTCCGTGATTTATGATCCGATTTACGTGATTCTTTTTTTCTTCGACGCGGAATAGCTGCCATGTGGTCCCCTAAAAATTTGACATAGTTTGGCCCAGTAGTTTTCATTTTACGAACATTTTTTTGTTCCCGGTTCTTGGGACCTATATTTTTTAAGAAGCGCGGCACCATTCGTAGGTCCACCCATACATAGCTAGACACTAAAAAGTAAAGTAAAAGACTTCAAAAACTAAAATGTATAAAATAACTTATTTCTAAAGCTATTATTATTAATATATATTATCTAAAACATCTTGAAGTCGGTGCAAAGTAAAACATAAAAATTACTATATTTTGAAAATTACTAAGCACCGACTTAAAGATGTTTTAGATAATATATATTAATAATAATAGCTTTAGAAATAAGTTATTTTATACATTTTAGTTTTTTGGTTTTTGAAGTCGGTTTTTTTTGATAATCACTATTACAAGATTAAATTTACAATTAAATCTTAATTGAAGTAATAAAATAAAACGAGAATTTTAATTTTCACTAGTATTGGTTAAAAACCCGTTAACCGCCTCTGAATGTGATGGTAAAGAGGCTATGCTTAATTTGGGGAACATTTAAACGAGGGACAAATTTTCAAGTAGCCACCCAGACTATTTAAGTCTGGATCGTGACATGACTACGTTGATCGCAGGATAGCGGAATAATTAAATAGTAGCAACTCGTATACGAAGCTCGAGTCCGGTACACCCGAGAGCATACCTGGACCCTTACAAAAGACAATTAAAGAGGATAATTAACCTAAACAAAGTCCCATGTTTGTTATAAAATCTTAATGGTAACAAAACCTGTTCAAATATTACCCCTTTAAAAGCGGAAACAACATTTAAACTTAACAATTATTGGAGTAGAATAATTAACACTTTAGACGTAGTAATCAAATGAATACTTAATCGAAATAACAAAAATATTACTAAGGTTATTTGTCTCAAGCATAAAAAAATCGTTTTTGTCCCAATATGCTTACTGCACACATAAAACATATTTAATTGTAGCACATAAGTCTCATTGGCTTATTCATAGCACAGAGATCGTATAAAATACACGAAAAATATAACACATATGATATTTAGCAAATTAATTTACACATCCCTAATATTATATCAAAAATAGGAGTAGGCAAGGATTTTAATCATAATTCAAGTGTTTATTTCTGATTTGACAATAATAAGCGGATTTATCATCATGCTAGTATACACACTGCAATTAACCTGAAAGTGACTTTGTTTGGATGTTGTTCGTTTGATTGTTCCTTCTGCGCGTGCTTGGAAATAAATAGCGTGTCCTGAAGTTTGATAAGAGGCACAAAAACAGAATGTGTTGTGGAAAATTGACCTAGTTATCGCGGAGTAACTATGCGCATTCTGCATAGTTGAAACTGTATAAACCGACTAGATTCATAATCGATTACTCCGCATACAATAATGATGAGGAGGGATCGTCCGCAGAGGGTGCCCTTTTTTCTTAGATGTGTTGTTTAAGAACCCACATAAGAGTTCCTTAAGGTCTGCAATGCACTGTAGAGGTGTCCCAAATTTTCATAAGCGGTAACTGCATCTCATCAGGTGAACCCCCTGCTTGATTATATGTCCAGCGATTAAAAATATGAACTTCAGTAACGGGGACGAATGATTTATACGTATGGGAAAACGCACAGAAAGGTCATGAAAACTAATGTTTATCATAAAATAATAATATTTGAAATGTTAATTTCACTGTTAAACAATATTTTTATGTTTCTTAAAAATACAAGAATTACCGAGTTTGTTTTCTCTCTGTTTATTTATAAACCCGCTTCGCGAGAAACAACATAATAATTATGACTAAATGTTTGTTTCCTTAGTAAATAAGGTCAACGGAATAAGGTTTAGAGGATTTTAGAACGAAATTTTGTAAGTGTACATAATCTAATTATGAGGTAAACAAGTTAACAACAGGTCCAGTTACACAAGGGGGCTTATTTTAGGTAAGTGCCTATTTAAGCAATAGCACGTTTCGTATTTTGAAGTTTCAGTACAAATGGGAAAGGATTGAAGCGGTAAGGCGGCAAGGAATAAGAGCGGTCAATAAAGCGATTAAATGCAACATCAGGGGAGAGTTTCAACAAAAAAGGCTATAACTGATGACTATTAATAATATAATACTCGTAACTATTAATTAAAATATTTAAATTTAGCAACATTTCAATTATTTAGGAGAAATATACACAATTATTCACTGATACAGTTTTATTTTTTAATTATTCATGTGAAACATATTCCACCCACAATATACTGCTGAGATCATAAATATAATACAGTTGATTACATTTTATTCATTATTACCACAAAAAAATAATGGAAGGCGAGGATGAAAAGAAGATGCGAACCGGAGAGCTTAATGTAAGACCAAGATAACGCTTATTGAGAATTCCAACATTCTGGAAGTAATAGACATATTAATGAACAAAAAGTTCGCATGCAATCTCTATTGAACGATCAATAAAAATATAAACAGTTATTTTCTTACATTATTCATGTGTATAAATTGTATTCTCACAATACATAGTTAGAGTAGCACAGTCACCCGTCTAGTTGGGTTGTTGGCCATCCATTCTATCGTAGAAACCTATCTTTCAGTCTATTGCCGGCGCGTAGTTCGACCTTACGATACGACCTTAATTGATATTTGTTCTAACGAATACGCCACCCAATGCGACGGACGAGAAAAGGCGTCTCCTTGCAGATAACAAATTAGCTTTTCCTCCCGGTATTCGTATCGAAAGAATGGCATCACTAGGTTTCATTTACTGCTTCCAGAGTTCTATATGTTTACTAAATGTGCGTGACTTCATTGGGGTAGATTGTTTTTTATTTACATATATCTTCTGAACCCTACAATATAATTTATCTCTGAAACTCATAGAAATCCATTCAACCATTTTATATTATTTCACACAAATTTCCAAACAGACAAAAATTCTCATGACGGTTATTTAGAGTTAGATATTATATCAATAACAGTTTCACACACAAACAGACGCTTTAATTATATTTCTGTATACAATAGGGCGCTTAGCCATACATTAGTCTTAGTTACTGTGTTTAAATGCCATATCTGAGAGACATTCCACTGACATGATCAAACCAGTTTAATTAAAAGCATTCGTATAGAAGGCTGCTAAATTCCGAGCAACGGGATTTTTCTTTCTTTGTGAAAGAAGGTTTAATGAAATCTCATTTTGCTTTAGGAAGCACGTTTGTACATTTTGTAAAAAGAACATCATAAAAGTCCTTCAACGTCCTCCATTTCATCTGATTTGTGTAACTTAAAAAGCAAGCAGTTCTGTTAAGATCAAAAACGACTATGTTGAGTTTTCCGCCGCCAGAGTTAGAGCATAAATAATAGAAATCCCTTTTTAGGGTTGCATGGCCATTTTGGCAATGACGATACCGTTAGGTAATCGATATTTCTGTCATCTTTATGTATATAATTGTTACCTTTACCAATGAATGCTCGATTTATAAAGACAAAATTTAGCTGTAAGGTATGTTATACATTTCAAAATTGTGGGTCTAAATCGACGCAAATTTATTAAACTTAGGGTTTTTACTATAGTAGAAAAATACTTAACGTTCTACATTTGTATTACTAAGCACGATGGCAATAATGTACACTTCTTACTTTAAAAATGTTAATTAGGTTTATATCTAGCTATAATGTTATAAAATTCTAAGCCGTGTCTGGAAATTGAAGCTATTAAAAAAACAATTGGAATAGACTACATAAACGATGGAGAAAACGATGCATTTTTTTTAGATTTCTTGTCTGATTGATTGTTTGTTTGTTTGGGATTCATAAAAACTATTAATCCGATTTCGATGACGTTTTCACTGAACGACAGCAAATTCTTAAACTTAAAATCTGCCTTTTCTATCCCGGTAATACCGTGGGAATTTTTCTGGGAATGATTTAAAATTACTAGATTGAAAAGAAATTAGAATTCCAATGTGATTTTTTCACTGATCGATATCAGATTTTATATAATACTAGCTGTCCCGGCAGACGTCGTCCTGCCCGGTAAAAAATAGGGGTTTATCGTAGAAGGGTGAAAATTGAGATTGTATGTACTTTTGTATGTTGTATCATAAAAAAATAGAAATTAAAAATTTTGTCTAAAAAATAAATAAAAAAATTTAGGGGTGGACTACCCCTAACATTTAGGGGGATGAAAAATAGATGTTGGCCGATTCTCAGACCTACGCAATATGCATACAAAATTTCATGAGAATCGGTCAAGCCGTTTCGGAGGAGTATGGCAACGAAAACTGTGACACTAGAATTTTATATATTAGAAAACGTGTGGTACTTTTTATCCCGGGAATCCTGCGGAAATTCTCTCCATAAGAGCGGTTTGAAGTTGTTCGGGTGCATTAAAATTAGCTCATTTTAACAGTTTCCACTAAAACGATAGCTAACATTTTTTTAATTCTGCAATACTTTGTGTCCCGGAAATCCCACGGGAATTTTCTTGGGTGTGGTACAAATTAGTTAAATTGCATAAATATTAGCTGATTTTGATAAGATTTCACTAAAACGATAGTTTAGTCCTCTTTTAAGTGAAATTTCTGGGAGTGATTTATAAAAATTGGCTGTTTCTGATCTAATTAATACTAAAACAATATAATCCGGGACTTTTATATTTTCCGGGATTTCCTAACTTCGAAACCACGTGGTATTAATACTTGCTTAATACAACTGTTTCTGTATTTATCAGACATAATTAGTAGGACAGAGGTCGTATGTATGCCTTTATTACTCATCCCGGCTTTTTACAGTAATCTTCGAAATTCATTATTCATTCAGTATTTTCATACTAAAATTGAATTTATGACTGACTGGTAAAATAACTGTAATCTTCACTACCTGTCAAGCGTCAACGAAGCCGCGGGCATAACTTAGTACTTAATAAAATTTGTTTTTATTCAAGCCTTACTAAGTAAATGCAAAAATATATTCTCGCAATTCCTTTCACGAAGCCGCATATTAAATTAGACTGAAAGGAGTAAATAGAAATATAAAGCGAATCTCGTTCGAGGAATCTCAAAAAAGCCTTACACAAAAAGGCTGTATCTTACGATTATTGTACCGTGAAAATTAATTAATTTGTATATGTTCTATTTTTTCACTGCTGTTATGTCCACGAAGTGCGTGGGATGTGTGTAATTATTATATATATTTTATAAACATGCAGGTAATGTACATAAAAACCGAGGCCAATGGTAAAAGTTCTGTCAAACGCATCTTAGCACCAACAACACAGAATTCTATTTTCTAGTGTGGGTGCCATAGTTAACCGAACCATTTATGTTATGTAACATTAATAATGATGTCAATAATGTCACGCCACATTTACATTAAACGTGTCAAGGGGCCTCTACGTGTTGGCCTTCCTATGTCCTTGTATCCTCTTCCCTCTTCCTATCCTATTCCCCACGCAAGCCCTGAAAAGTGCGGGGCATTTTTATGGCCCGTCTACAAAGATATCATGTCAATGTAAATGTAAAAACTTTTGAAAAATCAATTGACGATATCGTCAGAATTTTCATCCACTAGCTTCATAATGTTTGTTTTTGAAAGAAAATCCGCCACTATGACATATTATATTTAATTAGCAAAATTGGGGGGCAGGACTCATTCAATTCAATTTTCGTTGAAAGTTATATTTTAATTCTATCATCTTGATAATAATATTTATTTAGAATTTTCCACTTCATACTTCAAAAGTTAGAGAGGTGCCCCTCATGTCTTTGTAAACAAATATCTCACCACCGATGGACTTAAATAAAAAAGTACTAAGGTTATGATTTTTTAGGATCTGACTTACAATACGTAACATGACTATGTAGTATACTGGAAAAACTCTTCAGTTATGTGTACTGCAGTCACTCGTAATTATTACTTATTCCGCAATTGCACCACAGCAGTGACATATAGATTACATATTCCCAAAAACTTTCATCCATGTTGACCCAAGACTTGACAAAATGGCCTAATAATGATAATACTACTAGTAAGAACTTTGAGAGAATCATTTTTTCTGAACAGCGCTTAAAAGTGATAAAGAATGTACAACAAATTCTCGAGAAGTGCAACGTTGCAGTTAGCGATCGGTCGCCTGCACAAAATGAAATTTTATATCGAATGTTCCGGCCATGACGTTAAATTTTCCATTGAAGAGGCACTTTTTCATCAGGTCGTTTTGTTCTGTTCGCCTTTAAGTATAAAAGCCATTTTTGTTTATACTGTTTTAGTTTAGGTGGTATGGGCATATAATGAAAGAGATGAAAGTCACGTGACAACAATAATTTTAAATTACAAGATGGATGGATACAAATGTAAAGGTAGACCAAAAAAGATGGATAAACAGTGTGAAGGATGATATGATGATTGGTGGTGTGACAGAAGTTAAATGTTAGAATATGGGAGTGTGATAGGAAAAGACATATTTTGCCGACCCCAATCAATTGGGATATGGTGAAAGAAAAGAAAGAAACTGTTTTAGTCAAGTTTCGCATTATGCTGCGGCCGCACCTTCGTTAGTGTAAAAGATTGAAACATTGGCCAAATACGTTTTATTCAAAGTGTTAAAAAACAACAACGTTAACGCATAGCCACATTAGTGTATACACGATAACTGTATATATTTAACGTCATTAACAATGTTGCATCTCAAATAACGCATTGAAACTATCGCTATATGCGTAATAGGCTGCACCAATGAAGCTGCACCATTAAAACTCCCCAAATCGGGTATAATGACATTTCTGATAATACATGATCATGATTATGAATTAAAAAGCAGTCAATAAGGTACTTGGCTATATAATCTTATGAAATATTATGCTATAATAAAAATAATTTAACTCACTGTTTTATCTACGACTCGTCAGAATTATGACGTCACAAGTAACACTCGTACAAAATCTAAAAACACTAAGGTTTTATAAGACATTTAAATAATTGAATTTTCGTATAAGCCTTATAAGTACCGATGCACCTGTATAATTATAATACATAATATTTATACAAGCTTTATAGACCCGTTAAAATAGTGATTTTCATAAATTATGAATGATACTATTTTGTAAACTTTTTTAAAGAGCCCTATATACCAGGTGCTGAGTATTCAAAAACATAGCAACATTGCTTCTTGGGTCGTTATATAACATTTGATTAAATTTTGTAATTCGTTTGCTAAAGAATATAAACCAATCCGATGAGCATCCCCTTCCTGTGTAAATACAAGCGTTTCATTGTTTTATTTTACATTTGTTTATTCATTACAATCATGTTAATATTATTTAATAATTAATTACCAAGCTGAATACGAGCGTGGTTGCTTGATTAACTACCTAAATACTAAAACGTGGTATAACGTTCCATTGGAATATTATAGCAAGATATGAATAACATAATATAATATATATAGTTCCTCTTTCCACAAGTTCTTGGGGAACCAGCATTGTATTATTTATTATACACGGTGTGCCTAAAACCCACAACTAATTTATTATGTTATCCAAATCGAAATGTGTGCTGAGACACATATTAGAAGTGAAACTTCAATAGACAAGTGAAAAAACGAATCGCAACGGATTGTTAATGTACTTGTCCAATTTGAAAACCTGCCCTTAAAACTTGAAGTTAATTTTTTTTTGCTATTCATTTTGTCACTTGTCAGTTGAATATGTTCCACTTGTCCGTTGGGATTCATTTTTTCACTTGTCCGTTGCGATTCCTTTTTCCACTTATCCGTTGCCATTCGTTTTTCTAGTTGTCGGTTGCGATTCGTTTTTTCACTTGTCCGTTGCGATTCGTTTTTTCCGTTGCATTCGTTTTCCAGTCGTCCGTTGCGATTCGTTTTTCCACTCATCCGTTGCCATTCGTTTTCAACTTGTCCGTTGCGATGCGTTTTTCCACTTGTCCGTTGAAGTTGCACTTCTAATGTGTCCCAGCATTCCCATTCGATCCCATTTCGATTTTTCGCAGGTTTACTGCAAATTATGATTTGGGTAGGTTAGGTACATTTTTTTATGTTGGCATTCGTATTTTATTCAGACGCAGACAGACGTGCGCCGGTTTGTTCTCCCCCCCCCCCGCCCCCCCCCCCCCGCTTGCCCCCCCGTCATCACCCCCCCCTGCCGCCCCCCACCACACCGCGAGTTCCCACCCGTTCATCGTACCAGCTGTAGCACCGACAACCTGGTACTTTTTATCTTTTTTGATCGTCAATCACGTGGCTACACTCTTCACCGCATCCGCATTTTTTTCACTTTGCCTTCGCCCATACGCCACACCACTTTTTTACGTCACTTTGACGTTCGTCGTTCACTTTTGTTGTAACTTTCGAAAAACTGAACCGTTGGCAAAGTTTTCTTGTTGTTAATTTGTTTCCTTAACAAACTCTCTATTTATTTATTTATATTTTTACATAGACCACAAATAGAGTCAGTGATTCCCAGCGACGTGAAGAGCAGGGTATAGTTCGATGCAAACTTAAGTTTGCCTCCATTAATGGAGGTTCGGAACATCGCACTTTCCGATGCGCAGAACGCGATTTTAGGTATTAGAGGGACGAGCCTAAACTTCGTGACGTCCATTTCAAAATCTAATATATTTAAGCGTTAAAACACGAAATTGTAACTACTATCGAACAACTTCAATATATTTCCAATACTATCTGTTTTCATGTAGTGTTAAATTATTAGACAACAATTAAATGGATATAAAACTAATGACGGAACTGCTTTTTCATTTATTCATTTTATGACGTATAATTGCAATATATCTGAATATAACCAGCTGTGACAAGGACAGGGGAGGGGTCAAAAATCAAAAAATACGTGTGATGTAATTTGTGGATGGCCCCAAAGAATTAAATACATCATCAAATATTTTAAGTGATTTAACGAAAATCTAATATTATTCGCTGTTTAAATCTGAGTAACTTCTAAAGTACTTTACAATAGCATTCTATCTTCATTGTTTGCGTATTTAAATCAGTTGCCACAAAATACGTGCTTTATATCTTTACAGTCATCGAATTTAATTAGTATCGGTTCATGTTAAAGGTCGTAAAGAAGAAATAACGAAACTGTTTTTACATATCATTGTAAAAAGACTGATTGATAGGATGTCGATCTTAGTGTGGATTTGTAAACAGCTTTCGTAAGTTACCGCTTTAAACAACGATTGACCAATAAGCTGCTTGAAAGTGTATCGATTTATAGAGATATATAACACCTGAGTGCACTTCGTGAACATTCCGTTTTGGAAAGCGAGCGCATTGTGTAGACATACGGCTCTTATTTACGACAACACTGGCTACTGTAGTATCGGGCACATGTCGATGAAAAAGAATTATTTTGGCCATAAAATGACAAAGACTTATAGATAAAATATTATTTTATTGCCCCCAAGTTCGTCCACTCTTGACTTAAAATTCCCGCGAGATTCCCGTGACACTAAATACCACAGTATTTAAAAAAGAAGCTATCGTTTTACTGAACAATGTGTGGGAATAAGCTAATTTTTATGCACCCAAAAAACTACATACTGCTCCCGAGAAAAGTCCCATGAGATTTCCGGAACAAAAAGTATCACACATTTTATTACATAAAATTTACTATAGATCAGTGAAAAAGTCACATTGCAATTCTAATTTCCTTTTCAATATGGTCATTTTAAATAATTCCCAAAAAAATCCCACGGGATTCCCAGGATAAAAAGGGCATATTTTAAGTCTTAGCATTAGTTGACGATGACAGTGATAACCGCATCGTAATCGGCCCAGTAGTTTCTACACCAGTCCCAAATAAACAAACAAGAAATTCAAAAAATTGCATTGTAATAGCTAAAATGTTCAATACGGAATATTTAGGATTTTATAATATTATAGATTAGTTTGTTTGTAAATACACCAACAAGTTTTATAAAGCAGACATGGCCTCCTAACAACATGCCGATCACTTGTTAACTTGTCGGGTTAAATGCTTCTAGGAATTCACATTAAACACAATTAGAATCCTATCCGTGCAGGAACGGAGAAAGAATACAATTTCCTGCGGCCCGGCGGCCTGTCGTAAGAGGCGACAAAACAACCCACAGCCAGGTGGTAGGGCATTTGCCCGACTGGATGGCTACCACCCCTGGTCTAGAGTATGTCGCCATAACAACCTTGAGTTGTGTTCCGGCATTAGTTACCAGGTTCCAGGCTCCCTAAAGAGAGCAGCAGCGCATTCGTAGCACCTTTGGTGTTGCAAATGTCCATAGGCGATGGTAACCGCTGTCCATCAAGTGGGCCGTCTGCCTGTCTGCTGATCTCCTGCAATAAAAAAAAAAAAAAAAAAAAAAATATTAGAGGAAAGAACGTTTCATGACTTACTGCAACGGGAACAATTAGCGCGCAAATTAGGTCATTCAAATTCAAAGGCAGAATAAGACACCTGACAAAGGTTTGGTCGCATCGGCTCGCAACAATATAATAATAATTTAAGCAAATATTCACATATTTTCGAATATTAATTATGTGAACTAAGCTAAACCCATTTTACACGTCGTAGACGATGTCATAGGGATGGCCGGCTGTTGCAAATTTATTGCATAAATCTATAACAAGAGTTTTAAAAGAGCGGACGATATGAGGTTCCAGTCATAAAACGCTACTTCAATGCATAAAAGAAAACCAGTAGGTACAGTAGTAAACTCAGAACTACCGACCACTATCGTGTTATATGGTGCACTAGCTAGTAAACTATCCTCTTTAAATTGAGTGGGTGTTATGTACTACTCATATTGATGGATCACACTCTCTGTCACAAACATCTAAGTTGATGTTATTAACTCGTAACAAAAGGTCACATTTATAAATGATTTACATAAAAATCCAAATGAGCACTGGGAATAAAATTAACCAAGCTTGATTTTATTAGCACCAAGGAGCAAATACTGCACAAAAAGTATTATAACATTTCAAGGAGCACAGCTGTAAAGGAAGATAATTATCTTTCTTTAGACATAAGAGTATCTCCATCAATAAAAGTCAAAAAAGACTTAAAAATATGTAGGAAACCTTATTTAAACATATAAGGCCCAACCCAAGACAGGCAAATATTAACCCTGATATTGTATTAAGAGACCTATAAATATAATATAATGTAATATATACATTGTAATTAAGTTGGTTTAGTATACGACGTACACTCGAAGTATTTTATTACTTTTAATTATGTATTTTTCACTCTAAGTAATCTGTATTTTACTTTGAGAAATAAACGATTTAAACCTTTTTTTTTATTTAATGTTACGGTTCTGTATTAAATCTGGCAAAAAGGGTATTTGTAAATTCGTAATTTACTTCCAGTCTGTCTACGAATCTAATAAAATAACAACTAAGGGTAGTATACTCCACACGTGTAATCAAATTATCCGTGCAGGAACGGAGATAGAATAGAATTTCCTGCGACCGGGCGGCCTGTCGTAAGAGGCGACAAAACAACCCACAGGTGGTAGGGCATTTGCCCGACTGGATGGCTACCACCCTTGGTCTAGAGTATGCCGCCAAAACAACCTTGAGTTGTATTCCGGCATTAGTGACCAAGTTCCAGTCTCTCTTAAGAGAGCAGCAGCGCATTTGTAGGACCTTCGGTGTTGCAAATGTCCATAGGCGATGGTAACCGCTTTCCATCAAGTGGGCCGTCTGCCTGTCTGCTGAACTCATGCAAAAAAAAAGTGTAACTGAGGCATGAATAGAAAATTCATTACACACAGGCATGTGTAAGAAGAATCCAGCCTCGAAATTTTGAACCGCAAAATAGAAAAATCCGAAAAAATCGAATGAAATCAAACTGAAAAAACAAATGAGAAATTTCCGTGACTATAAAATATAATGGGAATTCAAGTGAAACATCCAGATAATAAGAAATGGAATAACTATAATAATCTTTGAATTAATTGAACTTGCTCTAAAATTTTGGATAATAACCTTCCACTGGCGCCAGATGTTGATGAGTATAATAGCTCAGTTATGAATTTTAATGTTTTCCCGACGCAAATTGGTATGAATATTGATCACTGTAAAAAAGGAAATAATTAAGCTGGAAAAGATGTTACAGTCGAGGAACCACTTGGAAAATCTTGTGCCATAAATTTCTAGTAACACTGAAAAATAATTAAGAAGGAATCTCATTACGGAAGTAAGCAGTTAGTGCTAGTTTGTGTTTTACGTCCACTGGAGTTGTGTATTTTGTTGCACATTCAGCAATCTTATTGAGAGCACTAGTGTTCTTTTGCCAGTGGACATATTTTAATGTATTTTGATCTTTAACGACATATTAATTTTCAGGATCTGAATATTTAAAAGTACCCTCATGTATCCTTAATGCGATGTATGTTTGTAAGTCACGGAAAGTAATCAAATAAACTGCTACGGCTAAAGATATGAAATCTGGTAAGAATATAGACTTGTATGTTATGTACCGACATGTGGCATAAATTATAACATATTTTTGTATCTTAAAGTTGGCCTGAAGAAAAGTGATTAAATAAAAATAATATAAATGTTATTTAAATAATTTAATATATTTTATTTTTAAGAAATTATTTAAATAACCTTTATGAGGAATTATTAATTACAAATTCATTTCACCTTATAAAAGGTTTCATTAATTTGTATTTTACAATGAACGGTCCTAATCATACAGGACCAGGACACGACAGGAGAAACAATATTTTTTAACTTATAGGCTAAGATCCCGCTATACAACGACCTTCACCGAGTGTTTATTTGATGAAACCTATTTTATATTTAAATAAAGGTGTCAATAAATATATTGCATATGGGTTGCCTAAAAAAAAATCAGTCTAGTATATGATTAATTAATTATTATTTTTTACATTTCACTGGTTTGTTTATTAAACAAATTCTATACCAATCGAAAGTATGAAGCCCATAGAACATGCAAATGTTAGGTTTGCCTATTCTTTTCCGGTCACAACTCTCGGGTAGGTTGGTAGGTATAAACAGGTAAATCGATACTAGCATTTTGCACCGGTCTAATTATTGAATTAAAATTAAATGAAAATAAAGTTTATTTCATTATGAACACGGTGGTATAGGGATGCCTGCGCAAAATCAGTCCCGAATTCTGGTTGTCGAATTTTGAAAAGTGAAATATTACTGCGAGAGAATGTGTGTCTAAGAGGTCCCAACCAACCATATCCCATGCGATAGAAAAGGACACAGCATAGCATGTGTTTGAAGTCTGTCCATTTAAAGAAAGAGAGTGCGCATGCTATTTGGTCTTAAACATGAAAAGGATTATACCTGGCTACCCAAGAACTGTGACAGGAAAAGAATAGGCAACCTAATATTTGCCTACTCTATGGGCTACATACTTTCGATTGATATAGAATTTGTTTAATAAACAAACCGGTATTTTTTTATTATTATTATTAATTAATCATATACTGGACTGACTTTTTTTAGGCAACCTATATGCAATATATTTATTGACACATTAAATTAAATATAAAATAGGTTTCATCAAATAATCATTTAGCTCTACAGTGGGGTCTAGTAGTATTCAGTGCCGCCATACTAGCGCTGCCATTCCAGCAGCGCCGTTTCAGCACTGGTGCATTTCAGCGTCAGCCCTTTTTAGCGCTGGCCCATTTCAGAGCAAAAAAATTAAGATACATGTATATGTTATATATATATATATATATATATATATATATATATAATATAAAAATACTTACCAATTAATAACCTCTCTTAACTGTTCATCATTGATGTGGTCAATGGTCGTGACTTTCGACAGCATCTTACGACTTAAGTATATAAAATCATTATTATTGACATATCTATGGAGAGTTTTGAATTTGTCGTAATTATTTCAACACTAATTTGCAGAGGTCTAAAACTTGATTTCTTGCCCCAATAACAGATTTAGTCGCTGTGAAGAAGTTATTAGTATATCCCTAAATTCAATTTCAAATCTCCATAAGATTCAAATCTTATTGAATGATTGATTGATGAAAATTGAATTCAACTTATCGTCATTTTTAAATTTGCGATAATTAATTCAAAACTCGGTTGCGAATCCTAAAAACTTGTCTTCTAATCCCAATAACAGGTCTAGTGGCTATAAATAATTAATGCAACTCATATATAACTTCCTGACACTGAAAAAGACCAGGGCTAAAATGGACCGGCGCTGAAATGGACCGGCGCTGAAACGGCGTTGCTGAAACGTTGGGGCTGAAATCGCGACGCTGAAAATACTCTTTCTGGTAAAGTTGTCTAAGCCTCCATTTTGGATCCCATGACTTGGTCTTGTGTTATATCACCTCTTCTCCAAAATCATTAAAATTTTATAAAATAATATAAAGGGTTAGAACATAAACTGTAGATTACACACATAATATTAAGGCACTGTTGCAAAAATAGCTTTTACAATTTCTGAAACAAAAGTAACGGAACGGAAGTTAAAATAAAGAACTCAACCAAAAATAGATTTTGTTGTAAGTAGAAAAGTTTGGATTATAGCTATTCGGAACAAGAAAATTAAGTTAATGTAAAACAAACAAAAAATCTTCACTTCTAAATGTCAACCATCACAACAGATTACAGTAACATAAATTGGCGGTACATGTTACACTATGCTCGTTCCACTTTAGGGACTTGTTTAGCATATGTCTGTACCACCTCAAAGCAATCACTTAACTACGAGGTAAATTGTAGATACTTGTACTACGTATGTAAATGTATAATATGTTTATACATAGATTTTGATAACTGTCACACAATATTCAGTATATATATAGATTTCACAAAGAGTAAGTTATGATTTATTTTATTGCTGGAATACAGTAGACAGGGTGTCGGGCCACCTGATGGGAAGCGATTACCGTGGCCTATGGATAGTTGTAACACTAGCGGTGCTAACATCCCGCTGCTGACCTAAAATAAAAATAATGACACCTTTTAAAAAAAAGGCCCATATGGTAGTGCTCATTGAAAACCTCTACTGAGAGCTTATTTCATAGCACTACATTGCGCAAGACAAACGTTCTAGAGAACTGTTACGTACACGAGGTTAATTGGTTGTACTAGAAATGTGATAATTACTGAGAAATACTAATATGTTCTCGCAATCTTACAATGGTCGAGGACTAGTAATGTTCATACATATATATAAGCAACTACTTGACAATTTACCGCACAACCTTTGTGTACAGTACATTTATTACCTATTTCCACAAATCCTACAGGTCTGTTTATGTGAATAGAGTTGAGAACCTACAAATTAGTGCATAGTATCTGGACTTTATGCTTCGCTACGTGCTATAATAGTCTAATACAATGCTCTGCATGCGCAATGAATTCTGGTGCGTACTCAATTTACTTGTCTTAATGAGACAATGATGCTTGAGCACATTGTACCTGCATCTTTTAATTTTATGCATCTACATAGAAATTTCTAGAATTGGTTAACGTACTTTCGAGTATTTTTCAGGATAAACGAAATACATCATTATCATCGGTTTTTGTATTTGAATTTTGATCAACGACATGGGATTCTTACCTCAGGTTTATTTTGTCACGCTTGAAACCGCCAGTAAATTATAGCACGTGTAATTTGCGGACGGTTTTTAATGCTGTTACGTTTAATATGTCAAAATATAATAAAATCATTTTTTAAAAAGACTAAAAAATATTTAGCTGTGTTTTGTATTTATTTCTGATTGTCTTGTATTTTCCAGGATAAAAAGCTTATGTTAATCTACAATCTATAAAGTGCAAAACTTCACATATATCGGTTTACTTTCATGGTTATGAAAAAAGGATAGACTTATAAATTATAAATAATTTTCAACTTTATATCAGTTTACTTGTACTAATAAATTGGTAATTAAAAGTATTAATGTTAAAACTACAGGATTGATAATATAAGAAAATTATCTTAAGTTGTGACGCAAGTCTGGGGTTTTATAAAACGTTCCACCAGAGCTCTTGATCATCCATCTGTAGGTAGCAATTTTATATTTAGCAAATTTTTATGACCCAGCAGTCCGTCAGTTATTAAATAGCTTCTGATCGTCCTGAATTATTTTCTTGAAACGAACCTTATAACAAAACAATTTATTGTGCATTTGACTATCTTATGGGTAAGCAACGAAGGTACTCGTAGATAGTTCACTATAATTTAAATACTGAATTCTGATCAACTAAAATTTTGAGAGCCATATGCAGGGAAACGTGGATGTCAGTGCGTACGAATGCCTTTCCCGAGGGGGCTACGGTGCAGCAATCATTTGCCTGGCTGCATTACCGATGGGCTGATGGCGCAGTCAAACCCCTTTGTGTACTCATTCGAATTCCGCTCATATCGCCACGCTGGACCAATAGCGCGAACAACACTCCATATTAAATGCCCAAATAGCAGTTTAATTTATTCCGGACGTGTCCCAGCAACGGAATCGCAATAACCGGGAAAACAATACCATCGTTTATAGAGAGATGTTTCATTGCACTTCTATTCAACCAAAATACATATATAATTATTTACCTTTTAATCCCACCTTACATAATATTACACTTGATTCGAATGTTTAGTCATACTATATTATAATTATTTGAACAACAGCTATGCAACAATGATTTCGTGGGACTTCTGAACCCTGGAAGATAATATTATAAAACAAACTACAATTCCTGTTTTAATTTAAGGTCCAACTGTTTGTTTATATTCGAGACTAACTTTAAGTCAGAGCGACAGACAGAACTTCTGAAAACAGTTTCAAAGGATTCTAAATAGCAGTTTCACTTAAATGACATTTCATTTATTTTTTGTTGTACGTGTCAGTGTTGCTTTTAGCAAAAGTTGAAATAAATAAATATTTATTTATTTCAATTTTATTCAAAAATAACGTAACTACGGGTCAGAAACTGAGAAGAAACATTTGAATAAATAATAAAAGTTTAGTAAATCCCGAACTCATAGTGTTCTGTAGCACTAACTAGATCCGTTTCACAAAAGCTTTGAACAAAGATTGAATAATATTAAGCGGCTGTCTAGTTAACTTTCTAATTACAAAAGCTTTTTGCCGTTTCCTCGTTGAGCAGATTGGTGACTTAAAGCGAAATATAAAGCGGAATATAACAGGAAATTGTTTTTGGATTATGCCTTTTATTATGACAAATAGCAGACAAACGATTTATTCGCGGTTGTTTATATCAAATAATACTGAATGAATGAAAACTTTTTGTTCTTCAGTACAACTTAAACCTAGACAATATATATACTTTGCATTACAACAATGGGCGGCCTTATCGCTTATAGCGACTCTTCCAAGCAACCCGATGTCCAAGAACACTTCAGAAGAAAAATAGTCAATATTTGGTAGTATTAAGTAGAAACTATTGAAATCGACTAAGTTTATTGTAACCGTTATTTTGAATGTATTTTTCCAAAAGTTTACAGCATCGTCATACATACATACAAATATACAGCATATCAGTGGTAATTTAAATACAAAAATGAAATATAAACATATGAAGTTTCCTCAAAGAAAGTGTATCAACCACCAGAATAATATGCTAAAATGTGAAGAATTCAAGCCCAGCCCAGCCAAATTATAACATTTTGATTACTAATTTTTTTAGAGAAACACACATATTATATACACATAACAGGAAACAACGCTAATAAGTTTATGTAGAATATCTTCCAAATTTCATCTAACTCTACAAGATTCGCGTAGAACATATAAAACTATATAACCATTGGCAGATAACCTCTGTCTATCGTCAGCCAATCGAAGTCAACTGGTGGACGTAGGCTTCCCGAATCGGCGCCACTTATCCGGTCCTCCGTGTTCAGATAAACACATATATTGTATATCCCCAAACTAAGAGAGTTAGAGCCTGTCCGCACAGCGATATTTCACAGCACGATTTTTTCCCGTAATTCTGTAACACATTAAATATTATAGGAGTAGCCGCACTGGCGGTAAAAAATCGCGCGAGAAAAAAATCTGTGACTTGATGCAAATTGATCGCGAAGTGATGCGATTTATTTTCGCGCGAATATTTTGTACCGTATAGAGTAATTATGTTCGCACTGTGGAATAAAATTCGCGCGTTTCGCTCAGTCGTGCAACGTCGCTATTGAAAGTTGTAGTAAATTACCGAGTGATTTTTTTTCATTCTGTAATAGCCAAAAAACTTTTTGCTGTATTTTCGCAACTCTTGATATTTTATGTAGAAAAATACTTTCATGGGTCTTAATGCCGCAGTGGGTGAATCCAATGTTCATGACATGTTTTGATACGTCCGTTACGCCGCCTTAGCATTAGATAAATTAAAATTTTAGTTCGGTTGTCCATTTCACACGTGCGTCTCAGAACTGAAGTAAACTGACAAAAATAGTACGAAATTTTATTCACAGTGCGCACTAGGTGTAATTCCGGTCGCGGAATTTAATACGCGCGAATAAAAATGGTGCTGTGAAATATGCTGCCCGTTCTGCGGACAGGCCCTTACGCTTGTATTGTGGGTAATATAGGTATAATTATGTGCAACAGACATGTATAGGTCTAATACCGGACCATAGCGAATAACTGAAAATTCGTATAAGAAATTTACCAAGCCAGGAAACAAGCTCAATTTATCTGCGTTCCAGTAAACTAAGCGATCAAAGGCTCGAATTACTGAACCACAGAGGCCGCCAAATATACCTACCTACTAGACAGAATGATGTCAAACATTAATTAAAGTAATCGGTAAATAACTTTTTTAAGTCTTTTTATAAAATCGCAATATTCGTTTATTATTAATTTATATTCGGTTTACTAATTATTTAGAAAAACATGTAACTCAAACTACGTTGTTAGGATTTGAATTGAACGGCGCGACATTTTATATAATTTTTATTTCGACGTTTGTTTCGAGCAAAGTTGTCAATTTTCAATGAGTTATAATGTTCAAGTTATTATTATTATTATTAATTATGTGTAATAGTCGCGAAAAATTAAGATAATACTAAGAATATTTGGCTCAACTTCAGTGAACTTTGAACAACCCAATTTATAATAATTTGTGCTCTATGCCATTTCTATAACGATAGATATTAACTATATTAATATTAATTATATTAATGTTTACGTTTCGAATGTTTCATTTTATTTATTACTAGCGGCCCCGGCGGGCGTTGTCCTGCCCTGAAGAAATAATAATCTAATCTAGAACCTGATTTCAGCGAAGCCCACCGGGCTTAATTGTGAATCTAAACCAACCCGGGACTTACTTAAACACACATAAAATTTCGTCAAAATCCTAGAAACCCATTTCAGCGCCAAGTATTTTGTTTAGATTTACATTTTTAAATTAGTAATATCTTTTCAATGGAATGTCCAATTTGAATAATACAAGAATTAATCTACAGGTATTTAAATTGTCATGAATACGAAACTATTTATTTGGATAAGGATTAGGATAAGGATTAATACAAAGGCATGGATAACATAGTCTGATTTTGGTCGGCATTTCTAACAACTCTTTAAATGTATAAAAGTAATTATATTGACATAACTACAATAGTTAGACACATAATATTGCGAAGTTTTTTGTAGATATTGATATGATCTTTAATATTGCAAAACATTTTTTGAAATGAAACTTCTGTATAGACTTTATAGACGAGGGGTATTAGGATTTATTCTGTCACGAAAAAGCGTTACGGCCTCGTGGCGGGGCGGCATAATTTTAGAGTAGACTAGGCATGTTTTTTTAGTTCCGGTTTCTATTTGAATTCAGTTTCTTTTTTGATAAAATAAAATGTTTAGATACAAAATGCATTCATTACAATGTACCTAGGCTAACCAAATCATAATTTGCAGTAAACCTGCGAAAAATCGAAATGTGTGCTGAGACGCATAGTAGTAGTTAAACTTCAACGGACAAGTGGAAAAACGAATGGCAACGGACAAGTGGCCAGAAGAATCACAACAAAATTTTAGCTTGAAGTTTTACTGGCAGATTGTTAATGTACTTATCCAATTTGAAAACCTTTAGACCTTGAGACACTTTTACGTATATATGTATATATTTTTTTATGTATATATGTTTAACTTTGAAACAATGCATAGTCGTAATAATAAACTTCTTAAACTTAGAGCCTGGAATCTGCATACACATCGAGATTTTCATGTCTGTGAACCTGAAAATCAGTGTTGGACAAGCTTGGTTGATATGACTTGCAGTGCTTGATAAATGGGAAAGTCTGAGGCTACCAGCAATTTTACTCTTACTATGATATTAGCTACTAAGAACAAACGCTTATAAACAAGTGATATTGTTTTCTTATAGCAACACTTTTTAAAGAGTTTATTTTTTCAAAGAAGGTACACGTATGTAAACACTGAGCCGTGTAAAATTGTTTTAGTTTACACAATACACAAAGCCTTGTTAATCAACGGGGTATAAGCGAACTCTTCGAACGAGTGTAACTAGATCGCACAAAACTTACTTGCTATTGTTTTCCGAATTGCTGTGGTACATATATTTTTCCAAGTTTGGATTCCGAGTGCACGCCGCGGATATTCCACACTTTATAAATTTTGTCTACTTGAAAAATTGTACTGAATTTAAAAATATCATACTGCTAATTTGAATATTTTCATACCTGTAAATTTTTTAATCAAACCACTGTTTGCCATGAAATATGGTGAATAAACATAGGATATTTTATGCCGGAAAATAATTGTTCTGACATATAGATCATAAAAAAATATTTCTTAAAAAAAAACACTATTATTAAGAAGGACGGCAGTAACGTTATATCGCAGTAACACTAGACAGTTTAGGTAGTAAGTTAGTAAGATAGACTACAAACTTTCATCGGAAACCAAATTCAATTTTTTGTGTGTATATGTGTCTGTATAGGTGATATTATATAAAGACTGAATTTACTTGTAGTTTAAAGTAAAGATTGAAACCTTTTATATACATATTAGACTTTCTAATTAAGTTACTGTATAGGAGACAGAGTGAACATTACTTAATCGACTATGAACAAACAGAACCAGTTCGAAAGTCCTCCGTGCAGGAACGGAGAAAAAATCAAAATTCCTGCGGCGGGGCGGTCTGTCATAAGAGGCGACAAAACAACCCATAACCAGGTGGTAGGCATTTACCTGACTGGATGGCTACCACCCCTGGTCTAGAGATAGCCGCCATAACAAATTTGAGTTGTGTTCCGGTATCAGTAGCCTGGTTCCAGTTTATGCTTCAAGGCCGGCAGCACATTGGCAGCAGCTCTGGTATTGTTAATTTCCATAGGCGACGGTCACCACTTTCCATCACAGTTGGGTTGCCAGTCTGTCTGCTGTCCTTCAGCAATTAAAAAAAAGTTTAGACGAGCAAAACCCCGTGGAAAGATCTTCTTTTACTGTTTCTTTCATCTTATCTCTCTTATTTAATATGAATTAACAAACAACAAAAATAATTGTATAGATGGTATTTATTCAGTTATTTGATTCGATAAAATTTTACAATTGAAAATTATGGCGGAAAAAATATATATAAAAAACTTGAGAGGTGTCAAGGGACACCCGGATGGAATGAAGCTCCTTTCGATTAATTTAGGTCTTAATTTTTTCTATCTAGCCCCCTTTCGCAACGCGCGATAAGGAACTTCGTTCCAAAAATCTTAAAGAAAACTACGTAAAAAGGAAAAGGCCATAAATATAATATTTTAAAAGGATTATAAAATAAGCCACACGAGCGGTTTGCGATTTATCTTCGTAACGACTTCCGCAACGTGTTTAAATGGGTTTGGGTGGGGAAAAGAAAGGGAACTAGCGAAGACGTACAGAAAGAGAAAGTGGACGACTTCAGGCGAAGGCTTTCGACGAAAATCCATCGACGCGTGAATGTTCTGCGAGCTCAGCCTCACACACTAGGGCATCGCACGTTCGTCGTCATTTTTCATCCCGACATGCATATTCAACGGCACAATAAATCATCCTGAGCCATCCCCTCATTGCCAAACGATGTGACCTAACAGCTATATCGCACTAACAGTGAAAAATATTCACAAAAAAAATCAGCCGAGTGCTTTGCAATCCACAAATAATGAAGTGTTCCGTAAAGGTAGGCATAAAAACACACACATTATTTATCTCCAAATTAAGCGAGCTACGCTTGTTGTGTGTAAAATACAACTTAACAATCAGGGGCGATCCCTGACACCCAAACTATAACGGATAGTATATATGAAATAACGGAAAGATTGTTTACAAAATCATCTACGCTAGGACTCGAACCCGGAGTGCCTCTGCAATATAGTGAGGAGCGCCGGCAAAGACTTGGTTTGCTCAACCATAGAAGCGTCAAAAGGTGATAAACGTCTATTCATGACAATTGACTATGGAACCATACAAAAGCATATTGTCAAGATTACCCCTATACCTAAAAAACTACTCGACGATTATTGTTCAAAAAAAATTTTGTTAAAAGTATTTTTAATCTATCTTTCTATGACTTCCTTGTTCAAGTAAGTAAGAAAGAAGCCTGGGTGTATAAATGTGTATAAATCCCCACCCAATGATGAAGATAGAAAACTCAGTAAAGAACATCTTTTGTTGATATGTTTTAAGGAGAAGGATGGAGTTTATAAAATATATTTTGAAATTCATTATTATATAAAAATAGAGGGACAAGTGGACTGGTGGAAATGCCTGCAGAATCCTGGAAAGTGTAAGTAAACAAACGAAACCGCCAAAATATAGCAATCATAATTACCCACCCTTTCGAGTCGTTGATAAATAGCGTCATTATTATCACCAGCGTAGTGAAAAATGGTTCCCTTCTTGATATTTATTCAAATAGCTGGTCCACGAATATTCTTTTTGTAGAGCTAGTTGATTTTTTATTTTCTCTTATATTATGCAAGCGTTACTTTTTGAACTTCACTGTTATTTAACTACCGCACAAATGGAGGAAAATGCGCGGGGGTTCTATATTGTTTTGTTCTGTTCTGGGGCCGATTCCCAATATATACTTTTTAATAAGCTAATTTGACGATTTCATGAAAATATTAACTTTATTATTTTTAAACTCTTCGATT
The DNA here is from genome assembly GCA_012273795.1 of Dendrolimus punctatus. Classification (NCBI taxonomy): domain Eukaryota; kingdom Metazoa; phylum Arthropoda; class Insecta; order Lepidoptera; family Lasiocampidae; genus Dendrolimus; species Dendrolimus punctatus. The sequence continues at coordinate 9,870,256 of CM022536.1, forward strand.
AGACAAGATATTATTGTAAATTATATATGCATTATTTGACCTCACTGACTGCCATATAAACACACAAATGAAACTACTGGAGCTAGGACTGTGAATATGTACATGATTCTATCTATACTGAAGGTGCTTTTGCGTAATAGTAATTTCCATACTAAAGGGGTAAAAAGAGGATACAGCTGGTATAAAAATTCGTCATTTACACAGTAATAAGCACGAAATTGTATGAACTTGCATCTGGTTAGGATTAAATGAACACCTTATTCGGAGTTTTTAGAAATTCAACCTCTAAGTGGTTATAAAGGTATAGAAATTTTACTCATACTATAAATATCTTTAATCTATGCGAAAGCAGCCGCAAGCAACAGCTAGTTCATTACAAAACACGGCATTTTTTTACTCTATAGATTCTACGAAATCTTTGGTTATCTCGATATTATAATTTTTACAGTTCCTACCCCACGTAATGCCGTAATAGTATTCACAAATAGAAAATTAGGTATTTTTTCCATCATTTTTATGACTTCTTTTGTGCCTTTACCCTCAACACAATTCAAATAATCTATCGCTAATGACATCAAAGAAGAATAATGAAGCCACAATAAAAGCGTATGATGAGTGAAATCAATTCTTTTATTAAAACTTCCATATCTTAGAATTAATAATCTATGACATATCAGGGGAAAGCTTTCTTTTCATTCCAACTTTGGCAAAGAATATTCAGATTCCAGCACATATTTTAATGCAATTGTCTTTAGCAAACTTAAATTGAATGAAATCACAATTTACATCAAGTGCTTTTTAAATTTAGTTGAAATATTTGAAAAACATAATTGAAATATTTTAAATTTCAGGCATAAATTGATTTTTTTACAACTACAAAATTTAATTTATTACCAGAATTTTCTAAGGCATCCTAAAGAATTCACAATGTTTTTGGACTTCTAAATTAGTTTACATTTTTTTAATGTTATTGCTCACAACTATTTTTTAATACCGTATCTATTTGAATAACATTTCAATATTTGAGATGAGCAAAAGCACTGACTGCTTTGTGTAATGTCAAAATAAAGATTTAAATGGCACATGGAGTTAGGTTTTCAAAGACGTCCCAAATGTCAATGAACATTAATGATGTTTCATGTTAAGTTTTAAGTTAAGTTGAGTTAAGCATCTGACAAAATAATACAACAAGAGTTGATAATCGAATCTTTTTTACTCCTTAATAATTCATGTTAACCCTACGTCTAAGATGAAACTATTACGAAATCATTAAAAATTATCGTGTTTGGAATATTTTCATATCTGAGATAGGTGATTTCAGAAGACAACACATACTGCATTCTTCTTAAATCGGGGTAATTTTATATCTTAAGTTGCAAATAGAATGATCTATTTTATGTAATTCTGAAACTATTGCGTAGCGAATTGTTGCAAATGTTAAATTTACTAAGTATTATAAATGATGATATTGTTAGTTTAAAGTATTTACTTTTGAGAAGCCAACACCAGTAGGTACTTCATTCTGTGTTTAGATGTAAATTAATCGAGGAAAATCAAAACAGAGATTTGAAAATAGGTTTCTAAGAGATATAATAGAGGGTATATAACAGTAAATAATCTTACATAGCAATTACCTGGTGATAGACAAAGTTACGAGACCAGTTCAAATAGTAATTCCTCCTTCGTTTTGAATTTTCTTTTGATGCTACAAGTTACAACCTGCTATCAAAAACATTAAATAAGATTGCTTTTCAGCAATTAATAAAGAGGAATGAAGATAATATCTTATTCGTTTGGTTAAGAAAACTTGAGTGAAATTTTGTCAAAACAAAATAATTAATATCGAACTATAAATAAAGATTTTAATCTACGGTTTTGAATATAATAAATGATTCAAAAATTTGAGTTAATCGAAAATGTTCCGAAGAAAATTAGTTTGTTTAAGATAAACATAACATTGTTTAACAGCGCTTGGATTGCGTTGATTATTTAATAACTTACGGTCATGGAATGAAAATAGCTCTCGCGTAGACGGCACCGCCACCTCGCTACTACCCTGTGATTTTTTGTGTTATGTGAATATTTTCAGCCCCAATCATAACGCAATTTCTTTGCGTTGGCTTTGTTATGGTTACAAGAGCATTAAAAACACTACAGTAAAATAGTGACCAATATCCTTACTGTGAGTTTTTTTACTGCAAGATCACGTTCAAGTTAATGAAATTTTGTATGCACGCAACAAACACGAGATGGCGTTAAGCATTCCCATAGACAATTGCGTTAAGTAAAATATGATCAAGTAGTAAACAAAACTCGCACTAAGCCCGCAGATGTTTAAGTCGATTGAAAACTTTTCATCCCGATAATTAATATCATCTGCATGGAATAGATAAATAAAGGCAAATAGATGGCGCTGCAGTCGTGTTTCTTTATAGGGTCGAAGATGCAATTCCATAATAAATACGTCATTATGACAGCCTGTCATGTATTGTACTCATTCAAATCAGAATGATTTCGAATAATTAGTGGGAAATCAAAGATTTATGTTTTGTTACGTGTACTTTAAATACGTGTAGGTATTATTTTGATTGAAAATAAACAATAGTTGCAAGATAATTAGTCTTCTAAACAAGATATAATAATAAAATAATGCCCCTGTATTTTCGCATTGTCGCAAGAACTTACATAATTACATTTAACGCTTACATAAACTTCGGAAAAAGTCTAACAAAATACTATTTGTACTGAAATCATGTTTACATACATTAGAATGCTATCGATAATCTTGACAATGACGTGTAAGAAATGTTGTTCATACTAGAATTATAATAATGTCAGGTAGTTGACAATTATAAGTGATATGTATTCTACATATTTATTTGTAAAAAAATATTAATTAACTAATAACTATAAAAACTTCCTTTGCTAGGCGGCAATACGTTTATCAATCTAGCTACTTGTACAATAAAATTAACCAGGTGTTAAATCTCTATCATATGAACACACATGCTTGTTAAGGGCCTTTGCTAAATTGGCTAATGTCGCTTGACTACGACGCAGTAGAATCTCTCTTACAAAAATTCTTATTGAATATATTATTAATTATGTGTACACATACTTACACACACACGCACCCACACGCATACACGCGACACACACACACACACACACACAAACACATACACACAAACTCACGTATTATTTATTATTTTCTTTTGATTAAATATATTATAACACTATGTTCTGTGCTTAATATAAAATATTTAAGCGCAGTAACTATTATTCTAACAATACAATATAATAATGTAATAAAATATTTTGATATGTTTATTATGTTTTGTACTTAATGAACATTAAGTACACTAACTTTATTTTCAATTCAATTACAAAATTTATAATAAGATAATTTTTAATATCAATTTTACGCCATGTATAGCGTGAAAATATTTTCGATATTTACAAATGCAATATTATTTAAGGTATGGAAGAGAGGGATCTTCTGGTACAAGTAAATTTTGCCTAAAAGAAGATTCCAGCAACTGTTAACAAATTGTGCATGTGTTTTCGAAGAAATAAATATTTTCATATTTTCATTTTCATATTGCATTTTTCAATAAAGTACATATATTCATTATCTTGTTTATTCCTAACGTACGAGTACTTCGGTAACTGTAAACTTATGGCAGGTAATGAGCTGAGAGTATCTGTGCCTGAAATGGGTGGACTATTAGGCCAGCCCTTAGAAACACTGCTGAATCTGAACCGCCTCCCTCCAACCCTTCCGTCTCGAGTGGCTCAAACATTAAGTAAGAGGTGGACGATTAAGCGGCTTACTTGAGAATTACATAAATAACGAAACAACTCTGCCGTCTGCCTAACCATGTTTGGATTATGACTAATTCTAAAACAAGATTTTATTCACTTGAATAATTTCTTGAGAAATACGACAGGTGCGAAAGGGTGCGAATGCATGTTCAGCTGAATTTAATTTCCTCGTTTTAACCCGTTTTATATGATTTATATTATTTATTTATGCCATTCAATTACAATATCATAACAGTCTTACAACTAAAGCGACAATGTAAGCATCTTTATCCTTAGCCTATTGTATTAATATTGTATTGTATTCTTTGAATTTCGCTAAGGGACACGTGAGTACATCTAAATCCACATTTGTGAAGTGAATGCACACTTCACAAATGTGGTCCAATATCCGAAGACCCTTGGTTAGAGGTTCTTGTAGGAAGCACATTAGTCCTTCTTAACAGTACTACAAACAACTTTTGTTGTCTACCGCGGGTATATTTGTCAGGTATATAGAATTTTATACTCCTCAAAATACATAGCTAATTGCAATTTCCTCCTCAGTTTCAGCCAATAGTTTCCCATTATTCTTAGAATAAAGAGAGTAGGATACATTAGCGGAAAGAAAGGATACTATCCACCATTGATCTATATTTAGATTCATGGGGATTCCAGATACCAGCACTACTAGATTGCCTTTTACTAACGCAGTATATAAACGTTTAACTGCCGTAGTATTTTGGAAATCACTACATTGTCTTAAAATAAATCCTACATTTCTAAAAGCTTTTTTGTATAATTATAATTATATAAGTATAATTGACATAAATTATATGGTCATGAAAAGTCAGCTTGATCTATTTGTACTCCTAGATCCTTTACTACTGTTAACTGTGCTAAAGTATCTGCGGTAACTGTGTAATTGTTCAAAAGGGGCATTTAAGCTTTTGTGTATGTCATTACTGAGCATTTCGTTGTACTGAAGCATAACCTATTTCGGTGACTCCATCTACAAACGCTGTCAATGTCTTCCTGCAATATTACGTACTGTATTTGTGACTTTACTTGTGGCATGAGCTTTAATTCGCCCAAAAATAGTAGGTATAAAGAATGTTTCGCAATTTCTGGAAAATAATTAATTATGATTCAAAATTCGAGAGGGCCACGATTACTTACTGCCTTGACTCACTCTAAATATGTATAATAAGGTACTGATACGTACCCTTTATAATCTACATACTACTGTCTTCTTCCGCTCAGATAGCTGTTGAAAAATTCCAATAACTTGGGAGTGAAAGCCGTTGCTGCTAATTTCATAAACAGAACGTCGTTGTCAACAGTATCGAGAGCTTTTCGAAAATCGAAGTACGCAGGATCCACTTGTATATTTGCATCTAAGGCTGGATTAGCATATGTCATGAAACAAAGAAGATTACTGTCTGTCCGACCCGGGCGAAAGCCGTGTTGTGTTCCGTCAAATGTGCACGTATATCTGTGAGTATATCTTATCATGCATGATACTCTCAAATACTTTCGAGTACGAATACAGTACCGACACAGGTCTGTATCCATCTACTTCTGTACTGCTACTGCCCTCAGGAACATGAACTACTCGTCTAAGTCTCCACTGATCCGGGTACTTACCCGATGTTATTAGTCAATTAAATATGCGTTGCAATGGTTCTGCTAAGACCTGAGCACACTCCTTGACCAGGAATGGTGGAATACCATCAGGGCCAACCTAGTGCTTAGGCTTTAGTTTTTTAAGATAAGTACGAACTTCTTTGAAGGTAAAAAAATAATCTTACTATAAAATAAGTACTTAATAAATATTTACAATTTCCGAATTGTTACCGTTTTTGGCCCCTGCTTCTATAGCCTCCGAAATAATTTTAGCGATATTTTACCGTAACCGATTTAAAAAGGTGTGCCAAGTCTTGAGCGCGATAAAAAGCTTCTGGCCATCGTTTGTTATCGTATTACCATTATAATTATTCCTTCTTGATTTTATAAATGTTCAAAACGATATTGGGTCCTTTGAAAGCTGTGATTGTAATGTTTTACTGTAGTTATCATAAGCTGCTTATTTTTATTTCTTACTAGTGTTCTTTTAGGCGAAAACATACCTATTATATTCGGTTTGCAGTTTAGTCATTTTATATTTTTTATCAAGTTTAGCCTGTACCGAACCAGTACAACCTACATGCAACACGAGTGTACTTAAATTAAATTTAGGGCCGATTTTTCAATAATTAGATAAACGTTATCAATCGAATAAATTATAACCTGACTAAATTTAAAAGTGAAACAATTGAACTGTTTTACATACAAATGTCACTTCTAATTTCCCCATTGTTATATTCTACGAATGAATTTTATCTGGTAATTGAAAAATCTGTTTTAATTATAATAGGAATGTAAGTACTAATAGGAATGTAAGTACTACTAGAGATACTTTAAAATTCCAAATGTTATTGAACGGATCACATCGGTTGATTCATCCAAAGTGAAATAGGATAAAAATAAATTAATGTTAAACAAATTTCACGACGAGATGACATGTGTAAGAGTTAAAGAAGATCAAAAACAAATGTATGGATTGTGTGAAGTATGTTAGGTATATTTATATCGCGACAGAAGTACCTACACCAGAATAAAGAAGTATTGAAAATACATATATGCTGTGCCGACCTCCAATGATTGGTAAAATGTGAAAGAAGAGCTAAGAATATATTCGCCCATATTTCGAATTCCCAAATTCAAATTAACTCATTTTAGGGAAAAGATTACCTCAGCTCTTATCCGCAGTACCGTATAAAAACAAAATAAAAATGTCAATATCTTCTAAATAACAATATCTTTTTTTGCAAATATAACAAACAGGAAAGAATTATACAAGCAAAGTGATAAAATAACTTTGAACAGTGAGGGCTCGTGAATATTCCTCTTTAATTAGTTTGACATCGTTGACTAGTCGCCAATAAGGGTTAATCCTAGCGAACTTGTTACCAGAAATGAGTAGCCCAGACCACCGAAGGACTTCGAACTTTGCTCGACGTAATGTAAAACGGAAATCTCTCAATAACCGCTAACTTAATGCCATTAAACTACTGCCAATCGTATTATTTACATTTTCCGAACTATGAAGAAGTTCCGTGGAGGCGTCAGACGTCCATTAATTTCGTCATTCGGTAAAGAGACCTTAAAAAAGCCTTTTAAATACTAACAACCCATAAACAACCCACTACTGGTCTCGGACCTACCTACCACTATAGAGAAACGGACAGTATACCCGCCACGAATGTCCAAGGCGGCTTGTCAGGTTTGACACATCGGTTATCCCGATATGCTGGTTTTAGCACGATATTTTCCTTCACCACTATTAGCACGTGGTAATCGTAACAGCACATTAGGTCAGAAAACTGCCTAAGTGATGTATGCGTTCGGGTCAGGTTTTGAACTCGCGACCTTTGAGATTGGAACCCGTGCTCTAGCCAATACGCTATCACGACTTTAAGAGCAACAATTATTCAGAAATATACCATATCTCAACAGATATTGTTTAGATACATTTTTGAAAGTATTCGTAAAGTAGTGGAAAAGAATGAAATTAGATTAGACAATTGGAATTAGAAATTACGAATTTATAATAAATATATCTTATCCTCTATATATTTTAACTAGCTTCTGCTCACTACTTTATCTGCGTAGAATAGTTAAAAAAGTTTGCACTTAGCGTGATGATATAGCCTATATTATTCCTCGTTAAATGGGCAATCTAACACTGATAGAATTTTTCAAATCAGACCAGCAGTTACTGAGATTACCGCGTTCAAGCAAACAAATAAACTCTTCAGCTTTATATATTTATATAGGATAAAAGTCAAGGAGAAAATTAAGTTATGATTTTAAAGACTTCTTTATATATATCACGCGTGTGTGTGTGTATGTGTGTGTGTATGTGTGTGTGTGTGTGTGTGTGTGTGTGTGTGTGTGTGTGTGTGTGTGTGTGTGTGTGTGTGTGTGTGTGGTGTGTGTGTGTGTGTGTGTGTGTACACCACACCCCATTTTTTTTAAATTGGCTGTTACACAACAGCACTTAAATAACAACAGAAGAATATACTAATATATAATATAAACTAAACTTCTATTTTCCAACAACAAACATGTCCAACCACACTACATTCTAAAACAATCTCATGACAAATCTGATCACGGTATTAATTTAGAAGCGAAATCTACAGTGTTGTAAGTCTTAGTTGGCAATGGGCTGACAGAAACATTTAAACAAACTTGAACAGTTTTAATTGAAGCGCCCTCGTCATGGGTCGGGCTACTGGCACAGTATATGTGAGCGGCTTACAAGTATTAAAAACACTATAGGTTATATGTATATGCCGTACTAGTCTCCCAAATAAACTTGATCAACCGTCTATAGTACAACGCCTTGTGTTTTCCATTAACTAAATTAAATTCAGTTCACTAGTGCGTTCACAGATTCATAAAGAGAGTTTACACTCGAGCTTCTCTTACGAGTATAATTCTAAAGAAGTTTCAATTGGTAAATTAGAGTAATCGAACTGTGAATCCAATTAATTATTACTATTCAGATTCATAGAAAATTTGTTTGTGTAAATATAATTTGAATTCAAATTTGATATGTTTGGATCGATGTGGTTATTACATCTATTATTTTATATCATAATATGTATTTTATACAATTATAACAAGATTGTTATAATGATAACTAAATGATTTTTATACTGATTCTAAGGCCTGATCTACATTTGCATTAGTCAGTATACGATCCAATTAAGAACGAATTTCACCTATCTGTTTAGTCGATTATTTTTTTGTTATTAATTTAGTATGTTAGAAAATACATCGCGAATGGGTTGTTTAAAAAAATATTGGGAAGGCTTTGTGATTAATTAAAAATTCAAAAATGACTTTATATTTGCACATATTTAATTTATTTGTCGGAGTGAGGAATACGCGTAAACATCAAATGTTTGATTATTATTATGTGGTAAAAGAACTGTAAAAAATACTTTAACCTGTAGCTAAATAACACAAACAGGAAACGTTTGCCACTTCTGCGAAACTTCACTGTACGCGGACTACCAAACATTTACCTAATTTATTACTTTTGATGCGATTTAACTGCACTATTGTACAGTCAGCGTCGGAAATAAAGTAGCAGTTAAGATGGTCAAATAGATAAGAACATCGAAAGTGATCATTATTATCGATACAACCAAGGTAGTCTAATAGTTCGCATCAGCCTTCTTATCCAAAAACATCGGCACACCAAGAACGCCATACACATGAGCGCATTCAAGTCATCCATATAATCTTAACACACACCTAGCCAGATGTATCTAAGCAGCCAAGGTGGCCAAAACAAAGTAACAGTCTAGAAAAATGAGCTCTATTCTAAATATGATTAGAGTCAAATCGAGTTGATTGCATACTAAATCAAAATTAATTGTATTTCGAATTATGAATTTCAAATTGAATTACTTATTCTTAAATTGGCATTAAATATAAAGCACCTTACTTTTCCAATCTGTTGTACAACAGCATATCCGTATGTAAAAATGGAAATATGAACAGAAGCACATGGCGATTGTTTAAGAGTTGGTCCAAAATGGCTATTGTTTATTATTTAATGTTGAAAAATAATTTTGAAGTCATGGTACCGCCCACCATCTCTTGTTCGAACTTGTATACTGGTACGTATGTATATCTAGCTCTGAAAATATATATATGATATATATAGCTATAAACACGGTAATTTGCCGCGCTTATAACGGTTAAAACGTAATTTCATTATGTACCTAAATCGCGAAAACTTAAGAAAATATTAAGTTTGAGCTGGTTTCAAGATATGTTCAAGATTTCTGAAGCGAAAGGACGACATAGTATTCGTACAAGAGATTTGGGTTATATTCATATGTATGGAATATCCAAGGTTTATTTTCTAACTTCGGATCCGGGCATACTACATAGCATACTGCATAGCTACAGAACATTAGAAACGTACATATAATTCAAGTCACTGAAAAACCATTGAGACACTTCAACAAACCATAAACGTTGAACGGCAATTAATTATGTAAACGAAGTTTAAGATTCAACGACCCATGGAATGATCACTTGTTTAACAGCCATGACAGCAAGCTTCCACTGAGTGCTGCTTTCTGAAATTTTCCCAATGGACCAACGATCCATTATCAGCGGGAATGATTCACGCAATTTGTTCAGGGGATCACATTGGCACATCGCTGCGAATCATGACGTGATAAAGGAAAGGAAACGCGAAGCAGCTTGCGGAATGGCGAGAGAAGGGACATGAATTAATTTATGCAACGGAACGAAATTTTAAAACGAGTACGACGCTTTTAATTAAAGCGACCTAGATTTAAAAGGACGAATTTATACGAAGAAGCTCTCCAAAATAATATAAATACAGATAAAAGAATGTTATATATAAGCTCTGATGAAAATGTTTGGTATTTTATTAAGTCTGAGAACTAAATTAAATAATATCCCTTTCTTTTCTTCATCTCGTTGAGTCCTATTTACAAAGATTATTCTGCTTTTGAAAGCTTTAGTGGTTTTACTATACAGCTAGTTTTCGTTATAAGCAAAATAATGTAATATGTTATCGGTTGTCAGTTGGTACCATCTACTAGGAATAATTAAGAACTACTACTACTAGGAAGAAGAATACTAGGAATGACAACAGTCCACTAAAAATGTTACTTTGAAAATGACCTAAATTCTATATGACTAGATGACGTCACAAGCCCTTGCTCTTTATTATTTAAGACATACTTTTACACTAATTCAATGAATAACTTAAAGACTTAATACGTTTCTTTTCGAACTTTGACTAATTTGTAAAAAAATATAATTTACTATGCGATTGTCAATAGTAGTAATCTTCTTCCATGTCATTATAAATCCATTACGTCGATTATTTCAAAGCGTACTTCTCTTAAATAATATTTTTAGTCTCATGGCGCACAGATTGCTTAAGGAAAGCGTTACTAAAATACGATGTCCTCTCTCACAACATAATCTATTTGGCTATATTCCAGAGAAACTTAAACATGTTTGCACAACGTATATTTTACTTCACTATTTATATTTTTTATAAAGTACCTATGTAATTAGAAACCCCTATTGATTATATACCTCAGTCGAGCGTCTACTCATTAAAAATTCAAATTCCGTTCAAGGGACGTCATAAGACGCGGAAACTCTATAAAGTTCTAAGTATTTGATAAAACTTTTAATGATATATTTTGTTTAATCACCCTATACTTAAAGGAAATATTTTGTTTTGCAACACAAGTTAGAAATGTCTAATTAGCTTTCTCATCTTCCTACTGAGTTATATGAAACAAATCATTCCTACAACCAGTAGGACCGATTTAAAAATTACAATTAAATATTCAAGAACTATCTTAGTCCGTGATTTTGTTAGCTCGGGATTAATATATTCTAAACCCCGTAAGATATCATAATACAATATACATTAATACTTAAAATAAGTTAATTTAGACCTTAAAATCTTACTAACGGCGCCTACACTGAATGGTTTAGCATTGAAAAAGGTGTTAGACAGGGCTGTGTAGCGTCGCCGTTGCTGTTCAACCTATTCTTAGACAGTTGCTTGGACGATTTGAAAGAAAGTGAAAGTGGTTTAAGAATGAATGAGTTACTTATCAAATGTCTACTCTACGCCGATGATCAAGTTATACTTGCGTCATCGGAAACGGAGTTACAGGAGATGGTAACAATTATGAATGAGTCTTTTGAGAGAAAGGGTATGAAAATTAATGTGAACAAGACGAAAGTTCTGGTGTTTGAAAGAGATGAAAGAATGACAAGTTGTAATATACAGATAGGAAATCAAAAGTTAGGGCAAGTTAGTGAATTTGTTTACTTAGGCTGCATATTTACCAGAGACGGAAAGCATGAAAGGGATATTGAAAGGAGAGTTATGGCAGGTAATAGGGTGAATGGAGCGCTAAATTTTTTTATGAATAGCCAGAAAGTGTCTGTAAAGGCACGCTTGGCTGTCCATAAAGGAGTGTTGGTGCCGACCCTGATGTATGGTAGTGAAAGTTGGGTATGGCAGAAGAAGCATGAAAGTAGGATAAACGCAGTTGAAATGAGAGCTTTGAGAAGTATATGTGCGGTTAGCTTGAATGATAGGATAAGAAACAATGTGCTAAGGGAACGATGTGGTTTGAAAGAAGATGTAATAACAAGAGTTGAAAAAGGAATATTAAGGTGGTTTGGGCATGTAGAGAGGATGGATGAAAATAGAATCACAAAACAGGTATATGACAGTATTGTCAATGGTAGAGCTGTTGCCGGTAGACCGAGACGAACATACCATGAACAAATATCAGAACTGTTAAAAAAAGGTCAGGTAAAAAGCATTTCAAATAAACGCGCATGTATGAAGAGGTTAATGAAAGTAGGTGAAGCGAAAGTTGTTTGTCAGGATCGTCGCAAGTGGAGATCCATAGTCTCTGCCTACCCCCATGGGAAAAAGGCGTGATTTTATGTATGTATGTATGTATTAAAATCTTACTGAAATCAGTTGAACCATTTCAGAGCCTAATCGAGACAAATTTTCGGACACAAAAATTATAAAAACTGTCACTTATGATTGGCTATTGTATAAGCCATACTAAAATAATTTGACAAAAAAAAACAATTCTGAATTGGCGTCTGGCACAGTTTAAACAACAATAAAAATGTCTGGCAATAATAGATTCATGTGTCAAAAATTCCAATTAAAATAATAAGCAAAAAAGGAACCTTCTTAAAATGATTTGTAAAATTGATATTTTCCCTGTACAGATACGATGCGCACTGATGAACGCAACCACTACCGCCAGCCAGACGGTCCGTATGACGTCCGGGAGACTGAGAGGAATAGCATATCTAAAAACTGGCCTTCTTGAAATTCTTGTTTTTCCAACGTTGCTCGCTCTCGTGCCATAAGTATGTGTGAGTATTAGGAGAAAAAGATGTATCCGTCGAAACGCCTTGGCCGTGGGGTCCTGAGGCCATGAGCATCTACCAAAATTGATCGAAACGACTCATTGACTCTTCAGGTGATCAGAGGCTGGTGCTTACCTCGGCCAACGGATCAGTATGGCGATCCAACGACGAAACGTAACCAGCCTTCTGGGCACCTTACCCATAGAAGACGATGATCTGGGCTCAGTATTCTACTTATAGTCTTGAGGGACAATGGGTAGAATACAATACAAATAAGTTTTCTTGCAATATGTTCGATGATATGTAATTTTATAATAAAATTGTTAATTACTCTTCACTAAATTTTTAATTTATTTATTTTAATTTGAGCTAAATATTTACTTACATCAGTGACACAAAAATACTAATTAGTAGAATACCACAGAAAAAAAACTTGACGTTTCATACGTGACGTACATGACCACGTTTCATTAGATTTAAATATGGATTGCCAGATTTTATTCGAGAAGTAGTTGATTCTGTAACTAACCAGTTTCGAAATGAAAATCAGAGTGTCAATCTCGGGTGAACGGCCTATTTAGGTACTCGCTACGCGCTAGACTTGCTACGCTCGTGCGTTAAACCATCTTGTGTATAAATACGTCTGTTTTTACCTCTCATATCTACTACTGATTATGATAGATTTTCTTTTCTTAAAATTGATTGATACATTGGGTAATATATCAATAAAAATAATCTTGTAGAAGAAAAGGTAAGATTTTACTATGTGTATTGTAGTACCTATTTGATTAATGTTTATTCTGTTTAGTGTATCCGATCAGAGTATTTGATTTATACCGCATTAACACGCAACACGACAACAATCACTGATAGACATGATTGAATTGTACATTAATTTAATACTGATATATTGTGAGAACTATCAGGTATATCACTGTAAGTACATGTCTCGTTAATCCAATGAACATCGTATGGTAAATTGGTTAGAGTAAGCATCAAATACTATTGAGAGGGAAATGTTTACTCCCCAAATACAAACAATTAAAAAATGTTTTTATTAAGGATCACCAACAGTTATTACATAAGTTCAAGTACAATAATGTGATATCCGCGTATACACCCGTGATAGATTTTCTTTAATATTTTTATAAAGCATCTAAATAAATTGGTAAAATTGAGACCTGGCTGTTTCATGTAATTAGTTTCTGGTACCTACAAAAAGGGGCTTATAACTAAGATTTAATAACATTGCAATACAAAAACTACTTAAAGGTTTACACAGCTTGTATGAGATAATATCTTCACTGTTATTATGAAATTAAATACAAAAATATATATTTGTAAAATAGTCATTTATGCATAAAATCATCTATAAACTTTTAGGTATTTTCGATATATTATTTGGAAACAAAAGTTCAACGCTACGAATGAAAATCGCCTAGTATAAAAACGTAATCTCTAAAAGCTTGTAAATTTTATTACATTTTTTATTACACCAAATAAGAGAAAAGCTAAAAGGCTAGGAAAAGCTAAATAACTGACTGATTTTGAGTAATTTCGTCTCGTTTAAAGGTTTTAAATAATAAAACGTCAAAAAGTGAGAGAGGCAAGAATTGTGGCGCCATCTAATCATGTTGGAAGAAGCTATTTAGAATTACATTTATTATTAAGCCAATGGTATGCCAAAGCCTGGTATATTTCGTCAATGCTTGAGGGTAAAATTAATTGAGATTTATAATGTATTTTTGCTTTAGGCAGTACATTGCTAAGCTTCATATCAGCCTTATTGGACAGCCCTTAGTACTATTAAACTATATGTATGGATAGTAAAGTAGTTCTCAACATTCACGTCAGAACAGGAATGAGGATTATTCCGAACATTCCCGAGGTCAGATCAGGCATGCCGGAGCTTCTAAATTCAGCTGACCGATCAGTTATTTAATATTCAATGTAAAACATACTGCCACGTAATATGTACGTATGTAACCTTTGCTAATATCTAAGTAAAATTAACATTGTTTGGATTTTTGTTTGTTCCTTCGTCACGACTCCCAAATCAAGGCATAATCATGATTTGTTTTTAATCTAGAAAGTTTACATAGATTAGATAGTAATCACACATTTATAAGTATATAATTAAAAATAGTATTGTAATTTAATTGTAATATTAATTACGGGGATTAAAACTATTAAATACAAGGCTAAATTAGACTAGAATACACTGAAGGTCAGCTTATGTGTCTTTCAAGCATTTTAATTTTATTGAAGTTTTACTTTATTTGTATAATTAAAAATATTCAAAGATTGTTTGACTACATCTTATAATCCGTTGGGGTTTACCAAAGATACTAAGAATGATCTACTCATTAAATATAGGCATGGTTTAAATCAACAAATCAAAACCCTTGGTTCTAAGGTAAATTAAAATTGATTTACCTCACAATCTTGACTTTCAGTTTATCTTCAACGGGTTCGAGGCAATAAAAAGTTATACGTCAAGAGACTTTGACTTGCTCAATATAGCGTCGGTAGCGGCAAACGCTAGCTTTATTAAGTAACTGAATTCTTCGGCGGCTTTGCTCACGTTAAAATTGGATATACATACATACATAACTTCACGCCAGGTCCCTTGCGGGGTTAGGCACGAACAACAGAGTGCCATTCAGGCTTATTCTTACACACCTCATTTGCTTCTTTAACAAGTGGATATGTACGTATTATATCATGAAATAAAGATAGAAAGTCACAAACAAACCCACATTCCCATTTAGAATATTATATATAAATAGTCTATGATACCATTTGAATATAATGTAATTATTATAAACGTATGGAGAAACTCAAATTAATATCGAAGATTTATTGAGACTGGAGGAGTCGCATAAACAAGTCAAGGCTAACGTTCCTTTCAATTACGACGTAAATATTCAGCTTCTATTTCAAGCTCTTCAAGAGATTATCCTTAATTAATCATAATAAGTATCTATCAAAAATTGCTATCAATCACTACTAGCGCGGACGCGCGCAGTATTCCAGATCGCTACCAGCTGAATACCGTCAGTTTTTAGTGTCGATACTTATTTACTATACTTTGAATTTTCTTAGGTCTTATTCTTAAATGTTAAATCGTACAACAGATCAAAGTGTAACTTATGTTGGATCCTCACAATTTATACTGATGTAGGTAGTTTTATAAGTACCGCTGGGTTTCGGTCTCGCCATTGCGTGGTGGCGAATCTAGTCTCCAACGCACACGAGGTCAGTTCGAACGTTCCGTTTTCTCCATACTAAGAGAAGTTAATGTTTCACATTGCATTCTTCAATATCTCATTTTCAACTTTATATACAAATTGTGCTTGCTCTTTGGTATGAGTTGCCCATAATTCGAAAACCTTAATGCCACCCGAGGGCTTGTTCCGTGCACTCTCCGAAGCTGTACAGCTGCCCCAATGGAGGGGGTTCCGAGGTTAGTAGTGCTTATTACTCCATTGGTTTTTGTACAGGATTTGGCATACCTCTCACTGGGACTGGAAATCATATTTAAAGAAATATGTGGGAATATTCCTTTAAATATGATTCCCAGTCCACTTAAAAATTACTCGAACCAGCGAAGCTATGTGGGATCCGTGACCCAACATTGCAGCTTATTTTTTAAAATATGGGACGGCAGCTTATCTTAAATATGGGATCGCGACATATCTCAATACTATGATCAGATCACATATTCGAAGGAGTGAGTCAGGTGTTAGCAAAAGTTGCATAGTGAATTAAAGCAGCACAAATATAGAATCACAAGAATAGGATATGAAACATGAGGTGCGTACAATCAATTAACAATTTTTTTTAACAAAAACAAAACCTACTTTAATCTAAAAAGCAAAAAATAAATATTTAACCGCCTTCTTTCTATATCTTTAAGTCGGTGCGAAGTAGAACTTAAAAAATGAGTATATTTTGCAAAAATTTTTTTGGTTTTTACGTTTTACGGCATTGACTTCCATATGTTTTAGAAAGAAGGTGGTTAAATGTTATTTTTTTGCTTTTCAGTTTGATGTCAAATTTGTATTTGTGAAAAACATATTTTTTTTACTTTTTGTTTGCGCAATAACTTCAATAGCTTTAGAAATGTGTAGGGTACAGATATAAGGCACCTTTAATTTTACTAATGGGAGGGGTATTGCGAGGTTGAGGAATGTTTACCTCTTCTGTAACTCCTATGTCAACAAAATGTATAGTTCTTAAGATGTTAGTGTTTTTGTAAATGTAATCTCAAGCAGCGAGTTTCACAACCGATTTATTACCATCATTTATATAGTTGTCAATTAATAAATGGTGACTAGTCTGTTCTTTTTTTTTTTTTTTTTTTTTTTTACATGGGGAAATGCGTTGCCGCACCGTCAGCCGCGCGGGGATCATGCGCGGCCGGTGTGTGGGGCTCCCCGACGCCGGTTCAATACGACCGGCTGCCGGTATACCCACTAAACCCCATGGGAGCCTTCCTTCCGCCTAGCGCCGGGGTCGCGGTACATGCGTGAGCTTAACCCGCAACCCCGGCAGCGGCCGGCCGCCTCGTAAACAGAGGCGGCCTCTCCTGTGTGCGGGCCGGGGAGATGGTGGTCCCGGCCCTGAGAGGGACGCGCGGCTACCTCTCGCGCCTCTCGCGGCATTAGTGCGGGCGGAGGTCTATGTTGATCCCCAGACCTCGACGCCCGCTGCCGCCGGGAGGGGGAGGCTGCGAAGGATTGCTCCTGCGCCAACACCCCTCCCCCCTCTTCTTCCACCCCGCCCCCCCACCGCCTCGCGCAATCGGCAGCGTCAGCGGCGGGGGGGGCCTCGCGATAGGAGGGAGGGGGAGGCCGCGAAGGATTTCTCCTGCGCCATCACCCCTCCCTCTCCTTTCTCCCCCTCCGCCGCCTCGCGCTCTAAGCAGCGTCAGCGGCGGGGGGGGGGCTTCGCGATGGGGGGAGGGGGAGGCTGCGAAGGATTGCTCCTGCGCCAACACCCCTCCCCCCTCTCCTTCCTCCCCTTTTCCCGTCGCCTCGCGCACACAGCAGCGTTGGCAGACGGGGTCGGGGAGGATAGGTCGCCTGTCAGGAGGGCGGTGGTGGGGTGGACATCACCACCGCCGTCCTTGACCATCGGAAAGGAGGGGCGTTTGGGGAGGAGGTTTGGTAAGGAAGGGCAGGCATTGGGATTTGGAGGCGGAAAGGTGGGACACCACTGTCACGGAGCGAAGGGGGAATGTGACAGTGGCCGCTCGGGGCCCGGGACGCATCCCCTTGTACCGCTACCTGGTCGGAGAATAGACCAGGGCGGCACCCCCTTGGGGGGACTAGTCTGTTCTGGCACAAGTTAAGACAAGTGACTAGAACTGTAAAATCGGTTATGTTAGGTTAGACTTTAAACTGATCACTATTTATTAAATAGTTATTTATTTAAATGAAGGTTACAAATTGGTTGTGACACTTGCTGATTGCTGCACAAAAAGTTCACACAAGCACACACACACTCATACACACACAAACTCTGGATTCTGACTTGATAATCATGAGAACATATCGGGAGTATACAAATAAAGAAAAAAAATTAAAATCAGTCCACAATAGACGGAGAAATCGCATTTCATGCATACAAAAAAAAATAAGCGCCTGTAGAAGATGTACACGCATATACAAGCTTTTTTCCAAGAATTTAGCCGCACGGCGTTCTTTGAAAAGTTATTATTACTCTCGGTTTCAAAGTTCAAGTAATGACGGAGATGTCGTGTTAGGAAGAAGTCTCTTATCAGTTTTAGTGAGTTTCTCTAATTCCTTATAATCCACTCTTCAGATTCTGACATGGTGACCATGAGACCAATTTGGGAGTATAATATAAACTTCAATTTTAAAAAAATCGGTTCACAATTGATGGTGAAATAGAGTAACAATCACACAACATTAAACAACATACAGACTGAATTGAGAACCTTCTCTTTTTTACGTCGGTCAAAAAGTGTCTCTAAAGGAATCTGCAAGCTAACTCTTTGTGATCGGATGGATCTAAATTATACTTCAACAGAAATTCAACATTGCTATCCAACGTGTCCACGTATTCAGACTGCCAAAGGTTCCTTCCCATAACAATAATTGTCTAATTATATGCTATATTGAGTGTCAGATATAGACTTTGTACCATCAAAGTATATAACTAGACTACACAATAGTAGAGAGTGGATAGTCAATTCAACTGACGTTTTTTTTTATAAATTTATACAGCATCGTAGTCTTATGACGTCATAAGCGGATACAAGTAAAAGAAGTAAAATAGCGCATTAAATATTGTTTGCAAAATAATTAAAATTATTTAAAACATTTAATGAATTAATGAATAAGTTAAGTTATCTGCATCCGAACGAACACCTTCAAACAGCTCCCAGGAAAACTCCCGATTTAAAAAATATCTCACAATTTATTACATTACATTTCCTATCGATCAGTGAAAAAAATCACAATGAAATTTTAATTTTCTTTTTGATCTGGTCATTTTAAATCATTCCCTGAAAAAATCGGCGCGATTCCCGGTATATAAAGTAGCGTAGATTTTAAGTCTAAGAATTTTCTATCAATTAGTGAGAACTGCATCTAAATCGCCCCAGTACATTTTACGTGAATCGAATAGCAAGCTTTATAATATTGTATATTATGTCCAAGTCCCTATTGAAAACAATAACAGTTTTATTAAATTGATTAACATACATATACCTACATTGAACAAAGTTATTATAATTATAGGATATTCAATGTTAGCACATACATAAACGATGTGATGTAAATCAAAAACACTACGACAGTCATAAAGTTACCACTGAAATACTGGCTGTAACAAACTGTCACACATGAATTTTTATGAACGTAAAGATTTCTCGTTACAGTCCCGACCTAATGCCGTTAAAGTTTCTCCTATACTTCTGAGTAAGGAAAATCTCCCATATAGGTACATACTACATATAAAGATTAGATAGACAATACGGTTCGAGAAATCGTTATACAAGAACGAGCTCGATAGGAGTGGCTGATAAATAGAGGGTGATCGTATTTACTACTTGCGAAACCGATGGGCTTAAAAACTTGGCATAGAAAACTGCCGGAAAACTCACAGCGATGATAACCGTATTGATTTATTAACACTTCAGTATGGTAGTTCACCGTTAAATCATCTGAGACACTTTTTATTATTTTACAAAATACTCTCTTAATATTCTATGAATCTAGCAAATCCATCACTTCATTATTTTGGTACTCAAATAACTTACTTTTTTAATATATATAATATTTTCATATTTGCATAAAATACTTTGATCAAATATTTTTTTATTTAAGTCAATTTTAAACTTGATATATCATGTAATATCTTTATAAGATACAATTAATAATGTTAAAAATAAATAAAGTTATGAATCAGTGATTATAGATCATCATCATCATCATCCAAGCGTTAAACTCGGGATGCGTTCGGAGCGTTCACTCCGACGCCCAGGGTCCGCTTTTCTACTTTTTTTCCTACTTTTATGTTAGCCAATTGTTACAGAGCAGCTTATGCCTGATTCTAATATTGACAAAATGTTTCCTCGTTGTAATATATACACAAATATATATTAAGCACCAGCTATAAATCGTACAAGTGTCTAGTAAATGAGGAAGTATTACCGGGCAACGATGTTAATACGTGAGCTTGGGATTATTAAAATTAATGGCTTTATTAAAGCGACCGCACATCAAAATATGTAAACTATGCCGCACTATACATATGAATGGGCATCATGAGGTGCGACGTGGGATATGACACAGAGCCCATATTTGGTACCGACAGCGGCCGAGTAGCGCGACAAGGGTGAACCGTATTAGGGCTCCGCATTCATTCAACCCCCGCCAGATACACGTCTTTATCAAAGACGTTATTAAACTCAGCAGCTGTACATAACGTAAGATTCTGAATCGATTTGACTAAATTACCCCACGAACATAAGGTCATACACCAACCGATCATCTCTGTCCGCTTTATACTAATTAGTGAGACGTATACATAAATGTTAGGAGCCTTAAAAACAGACGAGCGTGCATGACAAGAGCTATGAATATCAAAGAAGCAAGTGAGGTGTGTAAGAATGGGCCTGTGTGGCGCTCTGTTGTTCGTGCCTACCCCGCAAGGGACCTGGCGTGAAGTTATGTATGTATGTATGTATATACATAAAATATATGTATATCCTTACAGTAACGGAATTTTATTAATTTACGCTAGAGTTAAGAAATTTTATGAATAATGATATGAATTCTTTCCAGGTCGTAGGTAGGTATCTGTCTGACTAGATGACTACCACACCTGGTCTAGAGTATGCCACCATAACAACCTTGAGTTGCGTTCCAACATTAGTGGTCAGGTTCCAGACTCCGTCAAGGGAACAGTAGCGCATCTGTAACGCCTTTGGTGTTGCGAATGTCCATAGGCGATGGAGGCCGCTTACCGTCCGGCGGGCCGTCTATGTGTATGCTAAGCTCATGCAATAAAAAAACCTTCAAAATCTTAACTTTTTAATAGTTAAGATCCATACTTTTTTTCTTTCTTCAGTGCTTTAGTGAATATTATATCATGAAATTTAGTATTATTTAAGTATATTCAGATTTTCGATAATACTGATGAATGATAATACGGAATGGTTTGATACACAGAGGGTCGAAAAAACGGATTGAGGGACGTGGCAATATTCTAAGGATTTCATTTTTGCAACAATGATTCTATAAAACTCTAAAAAAGTGTAGTTATCAAAGGAATTTGCTTATCATAGTAAAAGAGCAAGTTTAATTGCCACTTAAATAAGCTTAGTTCCCGCCACATAAGCCGGCCGACGTGCATCGGAGAGACCGAGGGCTGTGGGAAGACTAAGACATACCCCTCCACAATCTAAATGCATTCAGCAGTAAAACTCGTTGAGTGTACATAACCACGGAAGCAATAGGCAAGCTACTCAAGTATTCCATTGCACTTTGTACTAACATTTCTGAGAAATGCGATTTACATGCATTAGATAAACACAGTTCCAGGCTACGTGTCTGTGTTGATTTTCAAACATTTAGACTATTTTAAAAACCTACATTTGATATACATTGCCATTTAAAATGATTTACAGAAATATAATCAAAAGCTCAGTTTAAAAAATTCACACATCCAAAGTCATTATCGCGTTTATACGTTTACGGCTATATTACTATAAACTATATTAATATGGAATTTACAAATTCGTTTTTTATAATATTGAAATGAATGAAACTTACATATACAAAACATGTATTTTAATAAGAAAAATTCTACACAAAGACATACACACACAAATATTATTTACTAAAAATAAAGATCATTCCACTGCAAAACTACGAACTAGGCAAGCAAATAACATTTTAATCAATATACCCAGAACAAACTACGGAAAAAAGAATATAACTCATGAAGGCGCTGTACTATACAATAATCTACCGAAAAACATTAAAGAAGTAAAATCATTCTTACTGTTCAAAAAACTATTGAAAAACCACATTCTAAAGGACTTCTCTCTACTTGACTAAATTATTATTCTAATTTGAAAGTTACTTATACTAAAAGAAATCTATCCATCTGTTTGCACTGCACCATTTGTTATTGTAAAGCTATTGAGTAACTAACAGACAGACCGACTGACAAAACACGTAACCTTACTTTCAAATCGCTGTACGCGTTTTAATAAGCCGTTGCCTTAATGAACACATGCTTTGCTCCGACTTTGTCTCAAGACTACCTCACATATTATAAATAGTTCACTAAATTCACTCGAAACAAAATGTTTAATATTACAATAATAAATGGACAGATGCGCTAATAGGATTAATGTTAATTAAATGTAACTAGTTATTTCTCTGTAAGTGAATTGTAAATTCTTTTGAGAAATAAATGTTTAAAACCTTAACCATAATATTGAAATACACTTTATAAGCTTTATAACCAAACATGAACAAAGACATTAAATACCAATTTTGTATGCTGAAAACAATGACGTGTAAATCATCCCTGAGTAGTTGATGGAAGATGTAATGGGAAAACGCATTAAGCTGTGTACCTACGTATAAATTTCAGCGGCGCTATGCTGCTCTCGTATAACAAAAATGCACTAATGATATTATAACCACACCGCACATCCTCAGCAAAGGTCCTTCGATATTAATGCGAGACGATTCCGTCAGCTCGAAAACTCACCACATTAACATTATCAGGGGAAGAACGCTTATCATAAGAGGACAAAGTAAATGTGTACTGAATACAAAACGGATCCTGTCTCAATATCACAGGGAGGTAGATGGTTTCAGTAATTTATACACTTCGTATAATAAATAATATTTATCGCATCAATAACCATAATAATGAACCTGTTCTTCCTTCGATGCCCGTTATCAGAAATGGTAAATTATTTCATCCAAACAGATCGCCGGAAATTACTTTTTTTAATGGTATCATTTATAAAAATAATAATTATTTTAATTCGAATCGTGAGTAAAGTACACTGTCACAATGTATATATGGATATTGCCTATATTGGACGTCATTTGGTGAATACATAAAAATACCAATGACATTGATTGTGTTAGTTATCATATATTTTTCAATAATTCAAACTATTTCCACGCAAACATCCTCTGATTATGTAAGTTTCAGCTAGATCTATATATTATTTCTTATTTAAAATTGCAGTGTTATCGAAACTTCGTTTGCTTTCCCATGATGACAAAATATTTGTTAGTAGTATTTCAACGGTGGCACCAAGAAACTCGACTATCTTAAGTATTGACCTGGTATAAAAACTAGCTCTTTGTCGAGTTACAATTAAATCCATTCAGTAGTTTGTTCGTGATGCTCTAACAGACGGTCTTAATATTACATTTTTAAAGTCGGCTGGTCTGAAAAAGGCTCCTATCCTATTATTTAGTGGAAACTAATCTAAGTTTAAAATAGAATTGTGTGTGTGTGGTTGTGTGTGTGTGTGTGTGTGTGTGTGTGTGTGTGTGTGTGTGTGTGTGTGTGTGTGTGTGTGTGTGTGTGTGCGTGTGCGCGTGCGCGTGTGTGTGTGTGTGTGTGTGTGTGTGCGTGTGTGTGTGTGTGCGGTTCATACGCAGCAGAAGTGAAACTTTACAGAATATAGATAGGTAGATAGATAGCACTTTATTGGTCACCAAATAAACAATTTCAAAAACACACAATTACAATATTGTTATGTATTGTATTGTTGAATCATAGTCGGCCTTATCGCTAACTAACTTTCATGAATACAAAAAATATTTAGCCTATATCCGTCAATATATTATAATTCAAAAAATTCAATCGAATCTACACTTTAAATCACTATCATAAAGTTCCAAATTCAATGCACTCTTACGCACAATTTCTTTTGATCTATACGTACAAAGGAATATTTGCCTTAAATACAGATAAAGCCAAAATTAATTTGAAATGTTTGAAGTTTTATTTAAATTGAAAATTTTACAAACGAGTTATGGGAAATGTGTTGTATTTCCAATTAAATAAGTTTGAATTTTATGTGTACCTATATCTCTTTTGTACTGGTTTTTTTTCGTTTCATCACTTTTCAAATCACAACGAGATGCTAAAGAAGTGTCACTTCAAAAACATATTAATATTTAAAAAAAACAAGGTATTATTCTTAAAATTGTAGATAAATAGACTGACAATTTGAAAATTTTATTTCAGGGCCCTTATGTAATGAATTGGCGAATATTGGAAACATGTAAAGGACCCAAACAGAAAGACTGTGGTGATTTTCAAATTGGAAACGCGCATAATATTTCAGACATTATATTTCACTTAGATTTCCCAAAGGATTGCCCTGCAACAACGGTAATTTTTCATCTAAAAAATAATATGCAACAAAAATGAGTGCTACATAATTGTATTAATTGACTTTTAAGGCAAGAGTAACCATAAGCAGCATACAAAGCGATAACACCTATAAGAAATTGTGGAATTATGCGCTGAATGAGCCGTGTGAACACTTTGTCTTGGGGCCCATCCTTCTCGAATCATTTAACATGACGAGCAGTTGCAAAGTTAATAAGGTAATGGTCCTTTATACATACTCTCCTACTTAATTTATATTGAATCTTTTACGCTGCCATGTTTTACGGAAACTGGCAAGTTACTTAGGAATGCAAGGTCAGATACCACTTGAAGGAATAAGCACAAAAGAATGCTGGCTTCACATCATAAATGTTGATATATATGCCAGTAGTCTCTAAATTACGGATGCCGAAGACCATGCAAAAAGGAGAAAGAATGCAGACACTAAGCTCTAAAAGTGAGGTATGTAGCCGTATTTAACGCTACTTTGTTTCACAACATTTTAATAGCAAATGTTTCTTTAACAGGGTCGTTACGAGATACACCTGAATTATAAAGAAAAGCTATGATGTTCCTCGGATCTAAATTCTTTTATGGAACTTACTCGTTTAAAACAATGTCTTACAACAAAATAAGTAACTTTTTCTGTGTAAATGCTGTCGTGGAAGTTTCGAAGATTCCAAAAAAATAAATGTTATCACAAACATCTGTTTATTAATGTTTTCATATTTAAAAATACATTCATCACTGCATAATAGTACAGGAAATTCGACAGAGAAACTGGTTTGGGAACCTGAATCTGAAAACTTCGGGAATATGCAACTGGATATAAAATAAAAATGTAAAATGTGAGGAGACTCGACACGTTGGAAAGCGAGCTATTTCTCGCAGATTTACCTAAGTACCCGTTTTCCGTAGTTTATGTGCGTATAATAATGCGTTGGAAATAACATTTTCTCCCAAGTGGCAGTATAATAGATTTAATTATATACGTGGTCGGCACCGCGCCTCATGAGACTCATACGAGTTAATAATCTTATAATAAATTCGTCGAGGCGGATAGACGCGTGATATAACTAATTTTCGTGTCGCGATTATAACTCGCTATAAATGGTCACTAGGGAGAGCCTGGTGCTGTCACCATTACCGCAAAAAGAGGAAAAAGGGATCCACATTAAAACACGCTGAAATTTTGCGGAATTTGAGTTCGACATAAGTACACAAGGGACGCTGCCTGTGAACTTGGTATATTTCAGTTTCACACACGTTTATGGATATTTGGTGTGTTTTATGGTGATTCGCGTAATCTACTTTCTTTGATTATATTACGAAATGGAATGATTAACTTATTTTTACTTTTAGCGATACACTTAAGTTCCCATGAAACGTTTTTAGAAATCCAAATTAATATTTAACTATGCAAGTGGCTTTGTATACATGCTTGGTTCTTTCCTTCTCACGTCCTTAAGAAACGAATTATCTTGAAGTCCAGTAGTTATGAATATAGTCTAAATAACAGAGATCAACGTAATATACCCAATTCTATCTGAAAATGAGAGCAATCATTTATATGAGTATAATATATAAACGGTGTGGAAAATAGAATAAAAAATATGTCTAAAAATTACGATTTCCTGCAATAATACTTACTGAATATTACATAAATGCTAAAACGACATTGTTTGTGTATTCTATTTGATTTAGACAAAGGAAACAATTTTGATACAAGAGTTCTTTATGATATATGTAAAATCAAATTAATGCTAAATAGCGACATTCAGGTTATGTCCCGATTTATTTTTAAATATTTTATTGTGTACTAGGATATGCCCGCGACTTCATCCACGTTTCACTTGAAACTCCCGGAACACTAAAGTACCGTAGCATTTAAAAAAGGATGTAAGCCATCATTTTAGGGGTAACTGTAACTGCTCAGTGGAAAATATCCGCGGGATTCCCGGGTATCACACATTTTTTTACGTAAAAACTTGCTATCGAACAGTGAAAAAAAATGACATTAGAATTCGATTTTTTCTTTTATCTGGCCTTTTTACATCATTCCAAGAAAAATGCCTGCAGAGTTACCAAGATAAAAAGTAGCACGGAGATTGTCTTAAGTTTTTGTTGATAAGAGAAAACCGCATAGACATTATCCAAGAAGTTTAAACGTGAATCCTGCACAAACAAACAAGAAATCTAAATAAATTGCGTCGTGTTGTACGTCGTTTATATAGCTTCGATGTACACACACGGCATGTTTAGAATTGTATAATATTAAAGAAGAAAGGACGGTAAGGATGATTTGAAAGCTAACACATTCATAAATGTATAAAAAAGTCTCTAGATAATCTTTTAATGAATTGTTAAAAAAATACTGAGCAAATTACTGTTCTGGGTAAAAGGTCGAGATCTCGCCAAGTAAATCTGAGCGGTAATGGCGCGGGGTGGCACCTGAGCTTGTGGCGGCGCCCGCGCTAATTTACCAAAGCACAATATAAATTACCGCCCGAAAACAATGATGGTCGCGCTGAAACAATTCACTAGAGTCCAAATTAAGGCGTATGCTAAATGGAACGTAAGCTTACAGAGAATTATTTCACTAAACACACCTTAAGCGCTACTCTGCAATATTAGTCGTAGCGGTTACTATCCTACTTATTTATCTTACCGCACTATGTTGTGGCGGGGATGTATGAAGATTCATCAACGACGTCAGTTACGTCCCTACTCCATTTGAGGTAGGGTTGGTGAATGTGGCCAAATGCGTCTTGTTTATAGCGTTAAAAAAACGCCATTATTTACTATTTATAGATTAGCTACATTAGTCAATATACTCGTACATAATAAAACGTCATATTTAAAGTCTTTAGAGTAATTGCATTCTAAATAATGTAATTAAAAACCCTTAGCTATATCTCTATATATCTGCATGACAGACTCACTAGCAGTAACATTATCCCAGATGTAATAGAGGCATAACAAAGTTAATACTACCTACCACACGATCATGTTTAAACCAATATTGTTGATAATTTTTTATACAAAATAATACACCTCAATTATTTTCAGAATTTTCACTTCATGGTTCCAAAGTTAAAAAATACTCGCACTTCATATTTCAATTCAGTACAGAATTGTATAGCGACGTATATATAAATTACATATTACTACTTAATTTATCCATATAGACCCTTTCTTTACGTCTTTTTTTCTATATAAATATACAAGTTGTATTTAATTTTATTTTTTTATTGCAGGAGTGCAGCAGACAGGCAGACGGCGCACTTGATGGAAAACGGTTATCATCGCCTATGGACATTTGCAACACGAAAGATGTTACAAATGCACTGCTGCTCTCTTAAGGGATACCAGAACCTGGTCACTAATGCTAGAACACAGCTCAAGGTTATTATGGTGACATACATTATACCAGGGGTGGTAGCTGGCTGTGGATTGTTTTGTCGTCTCTTACGCAGTAAATTGTATTCTTTCTCCGTTCTTGCACGGATACGGTTTATTTAGTAAGTGTCAAGTGTTACTGAATATTCAAGTTTACGTATAATCTACAAACAAGCACCCACAAGGCAAAAGACCAACTCATATACTTTTTGGGCTCATAAAGTTACAATACATACTATATGTTCCACCCTACCTCAGCCAAATTGTAAGGTTTTGCCCGAATCGAAACAATAAATTACTTGTTGCAACTCAAAACGTCTTTTACCACTCAATAATATAGATTTTATATACAAATTTGAATTCTTATAAAGAAAAAACAATATATTATAATTAATTTTCATACATCACACTATAGAGTAAAGTATCCCACTTCAAAATTTCCATAAATTCTAAGAAATATTTTAGTTTTTATAAACGTTAAGTCCAATAGACGCTATGTTTATCAGATTCATATATTCAATTTCATTATAATTTCTTTTATTTTGAAATAAGTTTCTAATTTATTATGTTTGTAATCAACATAATCAAGAGTTTACCTGAAAATTAATATTCAATACCTAGCCTCCAGCACAAACAAAGTTTAACAAATAACCAAGTTGTGTCGAAGCTTTATATAATCTTTCGTCTTTCTGACTTGGGTGGTACGGTTTCTGTTGAGTCAGGCAGTTAATTATTTTTCCCGGACAATGATTTGCTAAACTCCACTCATTATCTCGGAATGAATCGACATTTTGCTAATACAGATTTTAAGATAATTTTCTAAGTCTTCGTTATCGCTATTCAAAATTCCGTCAAGACACCTTACGAGTTAAGTGCCCGTAATTTATTTTTCAAGTATAAACGTTCTCCAACAAAACTTCAGCCAATTAACTATATGCATTACAAGTTCTTCATTATTTTACTGTAGTTTTGGCAAAACGCCTGGACCATATATTTAGGATACATATTAAGCATTTTTCTCGACGTTAACAAATGATATCTCATAACATATCATAAAAGAACATTACAAAATACAATATTTCTTAGTGCAAATGTTACCTTACACTGGCAACTGTAAGCAACGCATTTATTTTTACACTCTACATTCTACGGAAAAGGAAAAAGGCGAACGAACCGACATTAAACTGAATGTTAAAACGATATATGCATAAAGATTGCTACATTAGCAATAATGGTGAATTTATGAGTCATTTATTGTGCAAGTAAATCGTTACGCATTTGTAGTGTTATTATGCTTAAAATATTGAAATCTTAGATTTCGTATTTCGTATGAATGCATATGTAGTATCTAGATTCTAATAACCGATATACAGAAGTAGGCTATTTAAATGCGTGACCCGTCATTAGCCACGCGGCCGGAGAGGTCCCGAACCACCCGAATACGCGCCCGATGGCTTCGCATAATCGACCTGTTAACGTTTCATCGTTCTACCCAACCAATCCTGTTTGCTGCCGTTTATTTTTACTGCTGAATAAGCGAAATCCGCATCTGAATGCGACGCGAGCCGGAGAGGCTGTGATCGATCGTCACGGATCCCGCCGCAAAGAAAAACTACATTAGTCATATACTTATCGGCACATATGACAAGATGATGATTATGGCACTGTGATACGGAAATAAATGACGTCATTCCCGCTACCCCAAGAATATACATACAATTTTGGATATCGCATAACACTCGCAGGAAAATAATTACTTTCCCCCTCTTCGAGTACAAAGGAATGAAAGGAATCGTTTTTTTCTGTAATTTAACACGAAACATGACAAAGGAGCGTTACATCCTGAACGCGTTGTGATGTCGGATGTAAAGTCTATTTGTTGTCGCAAAGCAAAGCGATAAGAACGTTACGGGTTGCGGTATTCCAGGGAGACCCCTGGAAGCATAAACTCTGGTCGAGGCAAGGTCAAGTAAATATAATTAAAGCAATATTTAAGTGAAAATACGAGCACAACCAGCTAAACCCAAATAAAATAATGATAAACAAACATAACTTCTTGTTATCTGAATTTGTAGAATCAAGCGTAAAAATGTTTTAGCAAATCATTACTTACTCAGATTTTTCCGCAGATGTTGCTATCAACTTACCTGAAAATAAGAAAAGAAATTTTAGGCAAATCAAGTAGTAAAAATCTTAATTTACTCGTTCAAGTAAAATTACTCAAATTTCTCTGGTCATGAATTATATCAACCAATATTTGAAGGAGATGAAGTACGCCGTTAATTTAAGGTTCTGTTTGAACATTTTCATTTAATTTGGAAATATTTAGGGAAGGGAGAATTCATGAAAATACAATACTGAATACATTTAAATTTATAAGAACATATATCATAAATAGAAAAGCAATTAAGTAAATTGTTTCCATAACTGCCGAATTCTAGAGAGATATTATATCTATTTTTAAACTCCAAAAACGACATTGGCGCGGCACACCTACATATGCATTTTTTTGTTATTAAACATAACTTTTGGCACTAAGATAATAACTACATAGTATCAGGTAGGGGAAACATATAAAATGGACACAAAACTACATTAGACCTATCCATGCCACTAAATAAATAAGAAAGTCACTTTGTTTTAGATGTTTGTAGGCTTGTGTTTATTAGCTCATTATTCATTGCTTTGATGGGATGAACAGATTATTTTTAGTGTATAAAGTTTGGTAGTTATATACTTTAAAAAAAATGATGATAGGCACATTATGGACATAAATAAAGTGCTAAACCGCTAGGAATTACATAAAACTTATATTATATAGAAAATATTTTGAAAAAAACAATTGAAACATATGTATTCAAAGTTAAAAGTATTTTCTTAGAATACAGAGAAAAAGACATGCAATCGTCTTAATATTAGTTAAAAAAATGGTCTCGATAATTTGATATTTCATGATTTTTGTCCTCCTAATGACTATATGGTATTTAAAAAAGCACTCACAACGAATAGAGCCTTGTATAAAACCAGCTGATAAAATCTAATGTGAACCTGAACGTATTTGATTGACAACGTCGACTTATATTACGTACCCTACGTCAAAGAGAGATTTAATATAACGAGTACGGGCGACAAGTAACTTTATATTAGACCGGCAGACGCGTACATCTACGAATGTTGCATTTTGCAATATTGGATTGCAATAATATTTGCTGCCATTATAGAAGCATTGCTTGTCAGTCATCATCTCAGGATTTGTAACTATAGCAAAACAAGACGTAAACCAAAATTTCTTTAAACTGAATAAATTATGAATCCTGTCATGAATATCAGCTGCGGTAGCTTAGCACACTCGTGTCCCAAACTTAAGTAGTATTCAAACCCGATGTGTATTTTGTAGATATTGTTACAATTACCACGTACTAACGATGAAGGAAAACATCGTGATGCATCTATCTACGTGCGTAAACCTACACATTTATTTATTTATGTGCTTTTGTTTCATATCCTGTATACAAACAGACAGGGGGTTTACCCCAGGGGGTGCCTCCTGCTGGACAGTTGTCCGTCTAGCAGTGCATTCGGGTAAGCGAACCCGGGGCCCCAGCCCCACTGTCACACTACCTTTGTTCCGTGGCAGTGGTGTCCCACCTCTCCTTGTTTCCAGTTTCCTTTCCTCTTTATTCCCTTCCTTCCCATTCTCCTTATCACATTCCCTTCACGCCCCAAGTATCCCTCCTTTCCCATCCAAACCCTCTTCCAGTCGTAGCGGTTCCCGCTCCATTGGGCCCAGGAGGGGGAGGACGAGTGTGTGCACCTGTATTTGCGCAAATTCTTGTGCACCTAAATATATCCTGCGTACTTGACCGCTTCCGTTTTACTGGATTTTGATGCTGAAAAGCCGTATGGCGATGGGTAGAGGTAGAGAGGTTCGGGCTGATGCAAACCGGGCTTTGTCTAATACCTGCACATAGGCGGCTCTGGGGATGTGGTAAGAACATCGTGGTCGCTTTGCTCTGCGCTTGGGGGGACAGAGTGTATTCGGCAGCACCCAGAGTGTCAGAGCAGCCCTATTTAGGGATGCACTGCTCTCCTTGCTCAGCCAGGGAAGGGGCTAGAAAAGGTGCCCTAAAAAAAGTCTCCCCATCCCTCTTAAAGGATGGTAGTAACCACGGCTGCCTCCGCATCTTTCAATTCGTGGTCAATGTCACAAAAAGAATAATTATAAAAAAGAATCAAAAATGACATTTGGCGCGTGGAACGTTCGTACACTACTGGACCGCGAGGGCAGTGCTTGTCCAGAACGAAAGACTGCCATTGTAGCTCGAGAACTTCGTCGCTACAACATCGATGTGGCTGCACTGAGCGAAACACACTTAGCTGACGAAGGAGAGTTGGTGGAAAATGGTGGCGGATACACATTCTTCTGGAAAGGAACGGCTTCTACTGAACCGCGGAGGTCAGGTGTGGGCTTTGCAATTAAAAACAGCCTGACCAAACATCTCCAGGAATATCCCAAACATATCTCGGATCGCGTCTCCACACTGCGCCTTTATCTGGACAACAATAACTACTTAAACATCTTAAGTATTTATGCGCCAACTTTAGACAAGGCAGATGACATTAAGGAAAAGTTTTATGCTGAACTGACACATTGTCTTGAAAGGATACCTATCAGAGAACAGATCTTGCTTTTAGGCGACTTTAACGCTAGGGTTGGGCGTGACTATGACGCATGGCCAAAAATCTTAGGGAGACATGGTGTTGGAAATATGAACGGTAATGGTTTATTACTTCTTAGTTTATGTGCTCAGTTTGACTTGGTGATTACCAATACGATGTTCAGACTTCCTGCTAAATACAAAACAACCTGGATGCATCCTAGGTCGAAGCATTGGCATCTGATTGATTATGCTATCGTTCGGCAAAGGGATGTTTCCCAAGTCCAAGTTACTCGCGTTATGCGAGGCGCTCACTGCTGGACTGATCACAGGTTACTGGTTGCTAAGTTAAAACTCCTCCTACATCGTCCTCGTAGATGTGAAAAACCCAAGTCTACATATTTAAACTTGGACAAACTGAATAATGCCGATGAGAGGGTAAAATATTCTGAAGCAGTGACCAATGCACTGGCTTTGTGCAATGTGACCGATGATCTCGAAGTTGACTGGGAGACTTTATCTTCTTGTGTGGTAGTTGCAGCGAATGACACTCTGGGTCAAAAGGTACGTAAGAATGAAGATTGGTTCGATGAGAATGCCGGAGCCCTTACAGAGGCAATCGACAAGCATCGTACTCTTCTACAAAAGAGATTTCGTGAAGAAAGACCGCAAAGTGATGTCGAGCTAAAGCAAAGTGAGCATGACCTGCGAAAATTAGTGAGAGAAACTAAAGACAAATGGTGGCAAGAAAAGGCTCGATATATTCAGTGGCTTTCCGACTCAAATCAGCTAGGCGAATTTTACGACGAGGTCCGAAAACTAGTCGGCACTACCAATCACGCAAAAGTTCCCCTTAAAAGTAAGGGTAATGACCTCCTTTTGAAAAACAAAGATGAAATTCTGAGAAGATGGGCTGAACACTTTAACAGTTTGCTTAACGTGGATCGATTTGCACATAGTCAACATATACGTGAGATGCCCCAGCTTCCAATAGATCCTAAACTGGACATACCACCTTCATATGACGAGCTCCTTGTAGCTTTAAAGCTTCAGAAAAATAAGCGAGCTGTTGGCATTGATTCTATACCGGGAGAACTGCTAAAATATGGAGGAGAAAAACTACATCAAACTGTCTTGAAAGCTTTTGTCAAAATGTGGGAGGACGAATGTGTGCCTTCTAGCTTCAAGCTTTCACGCATTAAACCTCTCTATAAAAATAAAGGTGACCGGTCTGACTGTGATTCGTATCGCGGCATATCGCTTTTATCACTCCCTGGAAAAATCTTTGCCAGAATACTTTTAAACCGACTTCAGAAACTTTCAGAAAAAATTCTGCCTGAAACACAGTATGGTTTCCGTTCTGATCGAGGCACCTGCGAAGCAATTTTTTCCGTGCGGCAACTGCAAGAAAAATGCAGAGAACAAGGCCAGTTGTTATATTTATGCTTTGTTGACTTGGAGAAGGCCTTTGACAGTGTGCCACGTTCTGCTCTTTGGACAGTTTTGGGTAAACTGGGATGTACGGATAAGTTTCTAAGACTCCTAAGACTCCTACATGATGACATGAAATGTTGTGTTGATGTGAATGGGGAACAGTCAGACTTCTTTACAGTTACTTGTGGGGTGAAGCAAGGTTGTGTATTAGCGCCAACCTTGTTTGCGTTATACTTTTCAGTCGTTGTTTGTGAGGCAACCCAGAACTGTACTGAAGGTATTCGAATTCGTTTCCGTACTGATGGCAACTTTTTCAGGCTAGCCCGGTTTAAATCGGAAACTAAAGTTTCGTACGACTTGATTACAGAGATCATGTATGCGGATGACTTGTGCTTCCTGGCGGAATCTTCAGATAGCCTACAACAGCTCATGTCCAGATTTTACGAGAGTTGCCGTTTGTTTGGGTTGAAAATCAGTATAAAAAAGACCGAAGTTATGTCTTTAGATACTTCTAATCATGAAAACTTGAATATAAATCTCGGCGAGGACCAGTTGAAGCAAGTCCACAAATTCCGTTACCTGGGAAGTAACATTACATCCAAATGTGACCTCGAACCTGAGATTAACAGCAGAATATCTACCGCAGCTGCAGCATTTGGTAAGCTGGATGCAAAGGTTTTTCGCTCACATGATTTAAAATTAAGCACCAAAATTTCAGTTTACATGGCCGTTGTATTGCCAAGTTTATTGTACGCTAGCGAAACATGGACTCTTTATTGTCGCTATATTCGAGCGTTAGATCGCTTTCACCTGAGATGCTTGCGAAAAATTATGAATATCCGATGGTCCGATTACGTAAGGAATACCGAAGTGCTACGTAGAGCTAATGTCTGTGGCATAGAGGCATATCTCACGAGACGACAACTTCGATGGTCTGGTCACGTTACTCGGATGGCGGATGTTAGAGTAGCAAAACGAATCTTTTATTCAGAACTTGCAAGTGGCAAACGCCAGCAAGGTGGGTAATTGCTACGATACAAAGATGTACTTAAGCGTCAAATGGTAAAGTGCAATATTGAACCCAATCAATGGGAAATATTAGCTAAGAATCGTTGTGACTGGAGATTCCGGGTTAAGTCAAGAGTGCAAGAATTTGAATCCCGTCGACGCATCGATTTAGATAAAAAGCGGGACAAACTTAAGGCCCGTCCACCTGCGGCTATAACTTATAATTTTGTAAATGGTGTTCTGACGTGTTCAAGATGCAAGCGCGTTTTCATAAATAAGGTTGGCTACGCAAGTCACCTCCGTGCGCATGAACGTCGAACAGCCAATAGCTGAAGCGATCGCCGTAGCCGAAATCGGTTAGGAAGACATCATCACAAACAGACAGATAAACTTAATGTCAGAAGAATAATATTATTCACTAAATTCATATAAAATTGATTGTAAAGTCTTGTCTGTTACGCTATGAATAGTTAAGTAAGTATACCTAAACGCTAGATTTTCTGTGACTCGTAAGAACTGATACATAAAAACAATTAAATACAATAGATATTAGAGCTGGAAACAAAAATTATTAGCATAATAATTTTGATCATTTGTAATGACATACTATTCAATGATCTTAGATTAAAAAATAGCATTATTATTTTCCATTTCCAGTAGAGTTAACGTAAACGAATTATCCTTACTCTGATCTGAGAGCATAAGATCAGCCCCAGAATTCTCAATTACGTGTTACCTATAACACAACCCAAATATTGCTTAACTTAGGTATATATATACAACCTGTGCATCTAACTGCCGATTAAAAATAAAGCAACTTAGAGACAGTTTGAGTAGTAACAAAAAAAAATAAACTCACAAAAAGAAATGGTATTCCTTTTAAAATTCGATGGCGGTTATTCTAAAATAATCCTTTTAACGCCGTGACCTAAAACGTTAAGCACGCATTAATATTCCACTTCTAATTCTAATAGTATTACTTAAAGCCACCCTTTAGCTTTTAAGTGCTAACTCTTTATTTATAACGCTGGCTACTGCCCCAACGAAAACATGACAATAAATTAGGACAGTTGAGCTTTTGGATCATCTCCACCACTTAATGCTAATTTACTGAGTTTTTACGGAGGATAACTTAACTCTTTTACTTTTCAAATATAATGTAATGTTAGAAAATGTTAATTTACGAGTAACTGCTACTTTGTATTTTTGGTGGCCTTCTTTAACTACAAACCTAACGGTCGTTCTAGTAATAAAACCTGGTTGCATCTACGAATTATATAACACAAAATCCAGTATCGCATTTAAATTCATAATTTTCCATGGATTACATGAAACAATAGTTTCCTGTCATCTAAATTTCATATTATGCGAAATAATAGATCCAGTGAAAACATATTCGGGAGGGATTTTATCTCTTCGACAAAGAAATGAAAGGAAGTATAGATGTAGATAGAAACAAAATTAGTTGAGGACACCACTCTCACGACATGGTTGCCACGAAGCTCGATACTCGGAAATGCGCTTAACAAATATCGGACAGACACTTTACAGGGATACACTCCGACTTTACTATACCCAAAAATGTATGTGTGCCTACATAATCATAACGACTGAAAATAATATTATTACTACTTGCTACAAAACAACTTGTTTTAACATAGGCTTATTACCAAAATAATTTATATGACAAAACCGGCTCGTATCCCGTTTAAAGCTATATATATTATCCACAAAATATTAATAATTAACACTGGTTAGATACAAAATAGGTATTTCTAAAACATAAATATCATTTAAACCATTTGAAAGTGTTGAAAATCAAGAAAACTATTTGTGAAGACATTAGCTGCGTAAATATTACTAAATAATATCTCACATGTGTAGAAAAAAATACAAACGCAAGACTTTATATAAATTATATTTATTAGATACAAAATCTGTTCATAATACAAATTGTAGGGCCTTTGAATTTTCGTTTACGTTCTAATATTTCATGACATACATATATCAAAGCCCTGATTTAAACGCATTATGTAGAGATAAGCTTTTAGAAAATAATTATAAATACGTAAACGAGTATAACAAGGGATCTTTCAGTATTAAGAAGTCGGAACGGTTCAAAAAGAAAATGAGAATAAACGGCTTTGCTTGGAGACAATCTACTTGGACATTGAGCTAAAAACTAGCTACTGATGCAGAAATAATCCACAACGTCGACGCTGATCCCCAGACTGTCCCTAATGACTCGCTGCAGCTAATCGGATTGACTCAGAATATAACCGTTACAATGCAATTGTGTTCAAATGTAATGGAAAAATGTTGAGATCCTGACATATATTGGATTATTGGGTTTATAGATTAAAATAAACAATTATGTTGGAGAGGACTTTTGATACCATTGCAGATGATAACATTTAGTCAAGTAAAAAAAAAGAAACGCCAAAATTTAATACATTGGTCCTATGATTAAAGAACGTTTTCAGTTCTTTCACAGTGACTTGAGACCGTCAGGAATGTTCTGCCGGCAGATGTCCGATCTACTAAACCTATTCATTCTTTTAACAGACTTATGAAGGAGCTAGCTATCTGTATAAGGTTCATTATTTGTTTTGTATGTACGTATATATTTTTTATAGCTAAATACGTATAATAATTATTGTATCTTATTATTAGTAGGTTATCTATTTAGTTCAACTGCACGCCAACGCTATCTTTGCAATTAGATCTTGCCCATCTAAAGGTTGCCTGGAAGAGATTGCTGTAGGCAATAAGGCCGCCCATTGTAGTATTTCAGCCTATTGTGTATATTTACTCTGTCATGTTGGTGTATCAATAAAGAGTATTGTATTGTATTGTATTGGTTATGTGCTTAACAGCGTACTATGAAAGGATCCATAAAGATGACAAACGTTTACAGTCTTCGTTATTTGCCTATAGCACCATACAAAAGCATTTGATCAAATATACTCCACATTTTAAAAACCGCTCAATACTCGACTGTTGAAACCAACTTTCGACCCACCATAAACTTATATACAGTGAACAAAATACTATAGAGAATTATTTAAAACACTGAATTCTATTCAGTGTTTTAAATAATTCTCTTCTACATTGATAATATGTTGTTATTCTCCTTCTTCGTTCTTATTCTTTCAGAAACTACAGGTGTTTCTAAGCCTATTCGTTTTAATCCAAAGAGGTTTGACATAAAAGCTGCGAAGTTTCTATCGATCCAATACTTGACGCAGAATCGCCTAATGGTCCGCAACGCATTTGTCATTCGTTTTCTTTAACTTGATACTCAACACATGAAGGTTAAGTAATGTATATACATCAGCAAAATTATTTACCCTTCATGGTTATCTTGAACAAGCAGGGATTTGTTCTGGGGTACGTAATATATTCTTATATATTTTGATACATTGGTTATTCTATAATTACTCTTTATTAATGATTGTGTCGTAAATGCAAAAACTTCAATCTCAGAGCTCAAAAGTTACCAACGATATTTTATTATTATGCTGTGCTATGATTTTACAATACGATGCAGGTAGACTGCGAATTTGTCTTTGCTTTGTATTCCATATGAAGATTTTAAATTACTAAAATACTATGCTAAAAATCTAAAAGTAAAATTGCTTTTTATCCATTAAATATAACAGGAATAATTGCTAAAGCGTGAATAAAAATAATATATGTGACGGTCTGAAGAAATTTCCAGTAATAACATGCGTGCAACACCTGAGCAGTATGATTAAATTCCAGATGCAAATTACTTTATTTCCGTAAGCGGACTAAGGAGGACCCGCTTTCATTGGAACCTGCATTGAATTATTAAGCCAAGAATACAAAAGAATTTGCTTTAACACTAACATTAGCCTACAAGCGGACCTCATATGTGCCTTTTCATTTAAGAAGAATTTACACCCTAGTCCAACCTGGACAGATCAATGAGGGTCAGGGGTATCATACATGGCATTCTCGATATGCAGATTTCCTCGCGATATTATCCTTAACCCTTATCACTTAGTAATAGCAGCAATGTTAAAGAAAGGTCAGGTAAAAAGCACCTCAAATAAACGTGCATGTATGTAGAGATTAATGTAAGTAAAGCAAAAGGTCAAGATGATCGCAATTAGAAACCCATCGTCTCTGCCTACGCTCGTAGGAAATAGGCGTGATCGTAAGTTTGTATATATGAATGTTATTATTTAGTAACTGACATACTTCGCACAAAAAGGCTACCTAAGCGGTACGCACATTTACAATGGGTAGTCGAACATTATGGAATTAAACGCTGGTCTTTTACTCACTGAACATTAAATTGAAAATAATCCATATATCTAAAATCATTCATCGGATCTTGGTCCAGTCACTTTACATAGAAATTACCTAAGTAAGTTAAAAACTATATAGCACATAAAAAATCGGAATTTGCGATGTCAGCACACTGCTAGTCAATAGAGACGAAGCACACTTTTTACAACTTTAGAAGCTAATAGAGATCTCCTCATCCTCGTGTTGACCTACATAAAAATAAAACTCGAAACAGAAATATTAATTCACTTTATTTATGTAGACTGTATTTATTTAGACTAATAAAATAGGGGTAATAGACGGGTAAGGCCATTGATTGTATGAGAATTCTAGTTATTGCTAAAATGACTATGGAACCCTATGTGTAACATCATACCTATAAATGTAACAGAAAAAACAAATCGTACCGACTTTGTTCTCCAATCACGATTCAAGTTCTTAATTTACAGCAAATACTTTAACAGAAAAAAGAGCAAATATATATAAAAAGCAATAAACACAAGCCCAGATTGATTGCAGCGTCAGCCCTCTAAGTAACCCTTCACGTCACGTCACGTCGCTAACACGTCCGTCCCCTAAATGGTTCAGTTATATGCGGTTTGTCTCCATTCCTTATTCTCGCTAAATTTAAAAATATGCTTTTATTTCTATAATTTTATGAAAAATCGATAAAGTGCGTGTATACCACACATAATGAAGAGTTCGTTTAGACCATTCTTTGTTACTTAACTCCGGGACCCTAAAAATTAAAACCCTGTTGATCGACAATACCACATATTACAAGCTTTTATTTAACTTTCAAGGGATGTACCCATGTATATAAGTTCTGGTAAAATCTTGCAAGTTAAATTTGACCAACTTCCCCGTTTCCGATTGAGCTGAAATTTTGCACACATATTTATATCCCGTTACAATGCAATAATATAGTACCATAGAGCTGATCTGATGATGGAGTCGGAAGATGGTCATGATTGGGCTCGTTTTACTTGGCTAGCACTCTGCTGCTGCATGATATACAGGATCTCAAAAGCTTTATTTAAAAACCTTAAAAAAAATATACTACTCACTGGGACTTCTTCAAAGCAATTATTATTGAATTTTATTGTAAAACTTGCATTATTTTTATCTTTTCACCTCATAGTTAAAATTATAGCTGGTGGTATGACATCTATTATACAAATGAATAAAATTAAAGTGTCTGCTTGTAATGTCAAAATATCAGCTTTCTACTAATTGCATATGCAAGTGTATACGGTATATATAACAAAAAATCAATTGGCTGTCTATTTGTTCCGACTAATCACTGAAATGGATGGACCGATTTTAACGGCACTTTCAGTGGCAGATAGCTCAAGTTATGAGGAGTAACTTAGGTTACTTTTAAAATTACGAATAATCCACGCCGAGGAAGTCGCAGGCACAACTAGTCTGATATAAATTTAGAAACAAATATCTTGCCTCGTATTAACTGAAATAATTAAGTTATTAAGGTAATGGTTATGATTATTCTAGATTTCTCTCGACCTCCCGGTACGTGTATGACACCTACCCTTCATTTTACGTGTTTTCGCAAATTCACAACATTACTGTCCAGCAGATTAGATGCGCTTCGAATTTTGCTATCAGAATTAATTTAAAAGTGAAAAATATTACATGTGGACGATGTCAGTTCCAACATAAGTTTTCGTTGAAAAACACACAAGATAAATAAAGTAAAGTTGTTTCGTACTCATTCTTGGCTAGTCACGCACAAGCGCTCCACACCTGTCCACGGCATTTGCCACGAGGGAGTTTCCGTCTAACTAAATATCCCTTTGTATTTTTACCTCGAAACAACTTTATTCCATTTTTATCCACTAAATCAACGTAGTGAAACATACACTTTTTATTAATATAATAGACAAGAGAGTAGAAAAGCGTACTGGTCAGAACTTTGAAAGTACGTGGTGGCTTAGTTGTTACCTAGTCCTAGACACAAATAACGCGGTTTTAAATACAGACCGGAAAAAGCATGCACCTCTTAAGCAGTTTTTCTGACCTAATGTGCATATTCTTACAATTAACATGTGGTGACGGTGAAGTAAGACAGCGTGATGAAATCTGCACATCAAAATACCAGATGCGTCAAATCCGGCAAGCCACATTGGACAAGCGTAGCGGATATATACTCTTCATTCCGCTGTAAAGTTGGGATGACTGAACCTAGCAGTGGCCTCATGGGTTGTTATTATTATTCACTATGAATAATATTATTCAGACCTTGTTCCTTCCACGGCGATTGCAATCGAGAATCGGCAGACATGAAACCCTATACCACCACGTGATTTTGCTGTCATTCTTATTATCACAATGTTGCCACCTTGAGTACATTTGGTAGGGTAATCATCGCAAATAAAGGAATTAAAAAAAAACTAAATTTTCGCGGGAGTTAAAGGTCACTTTTTCCTTACATAACGATTTCTGCCAGATTTAATAGTGTATTGTTTCTAACTGTTCTTCGGAACACTCCCCGTTGTACAGATGGTAGAGTACGCAGAGAGATACAAAATATCTCCGAAGGCGATCTTAAACCGTCTGTTCACTACAAAACTATAATAATATTTAATTAATAGTTTCTTTACGTTTCATTTGCATATGGGTCTTATTTTTTAACAGACAGCGACCACTTTTAGCAATAAACACGACCCCAAAAGACTCGCAACCTCCAGGTTGAGAAACGTTACCCTACTGTAAACCGTGTAAAAGAACTTCGGTCCAATTACCGGTTATAATATCTCTAGTAATAGTATCCAATCAATCGTCATTAACTAATAGCAGTCCACTAATGATCGTAGGCCTCCCTAAGTTGCGCCATACACCCCGGGATTCTCCACTTTCTCATAAAGCGCTGAATGACAACTATACGCAATATTATCCGATCTAATATAATCAAACAACTGACAACAATATGGCATACCAATCTGAAAAATTCAAGATTGTAGTTATCGCTGATCGTATCTCGAGTTACGCAATTGTTGCCAGTGTAACTGCCCTTTTTATTCCAATTTTTGCACAACTATGTCGATGAGTGGTATTATTTACCCTATCTAGTTAAAATGAGAAAATTTGTTTTTTTTTGGAAAAAATTATCATTTTCTCTTATCCAATGTACTGCCAAATTTTCGGATGTTCACACGATTAATCAAAGGCACTTTAACATTTGTATTAATATGGGTATCCGATGCTTTCGTTTCTTTGTGAATAAGCACCAAAATTTTCACCTTTCCGATTCCCTTTTATACTATTTTTATCACTTAAATATAAGAATATTATATGAGGAAATATTGATAAACTCGCAAGAGTGCGCTTTGTAGTCAATCACTGTCTTCGAAAAATTGGAAAAAAGTGAATTTTATCTTAAACGTTTCGTACAAGCGGCAAGGAAATTATGATAATTTTAGTATATACCACAGAGTATATACACTCACCAGAAAAATCGAAACACTACTGTAAGTACTAAACAGATGTCATTTAAATAAAAAAGAGGATTAATACAATTAAAAAATTAGGCCAATAAATATCTGGCAGATTAATCTAAATGATGTACGACAATCCCAAATTCGATTTAAATTTTCGAATTTTCATCCAATAAATGAATGTGGAGGTTGTTTTCAATGTGTATTCCGTCGGAATTTTGGCAATTAATCACATTAAGGCCGATTTTTTAATCATGAGATAAATTTTCCAGTGAAATCATTATAAACTAACCAAATTCAAAATTGAAACACGTCAACTGTTTTATTCATGCAACGAAGGTGATTGGAAAATCAGCCCTTAATCACATTTCTTTTGCAAAAATATCATATTCAGCAGGTACAGGTATACAGCCCGCCTCATGGAAACCGGTTACCATCACTATAGACATTTGTAACACCAAAGCCAAATACTCTTTTTGATCATAAAGAGGATTTCATAGTTTCAGCTACATAAATGTAACGTTTTAGCTCATTCGAGCTAGTTTTAATAAAAACAATAAAAATAATAGAAATTAGAAAGAAGAGAAATTATTTTAGGAGAATTAAAAATTGCAAATTATCCTTTTGATATATTAAAAGTAAATTCCATTTATGAGTGTGTATAGCTGTACAGTTCAGCAAACGGCATAATTATAATGATTGATAAGGCTCGTTCACCTTCTATAAACCTGTGCCCAAGAGAATCAAGCTGTGATTTATAACGCACCTAAAATACAAACGTTATTGTATATTTATCACACGTGTAGCATTTTTACGTAAACATAAAAATATTAATGTACCAAATAAATTAACGAAAAATATATTGAATGTTTATATGATCTTAGGCGGATCAGAAAAAATATTCAATTTGGTTACAATTTGGTTCGCATGGGCTTTATGTAGGTATTAGACTGTTCATTTTTGTCTTACAATTGGGATTAATCAACCAAATTGATCCATATAAACATAAACTTGAATCATTCAATACCGTCATATTCTTTTACCATCATTTTTAGTTTCAAATGTTCTTGCCAATCTTTAAAGTATATAGGTATTATACCAATCCACACAAAAACCATTCATGAAGTTCGGTTTTATAAATTATCTAGAGATTTATAGCATATACCATAGAAATTATCCCATTATTCAGGATCCTAGCCTACTTTATGATATTATCTTTCACGAACGTATATTATACACCAGATTTCATGATAATCGTTAATTTCGAAGGCCATAAAGAAGAACATAAAAAAACCAGAAACATAAATATACCATTTAGAAAATGTCTTAAAATAAGTCAAAAAAAGAATTTGTTATACGAGTACTGTCAAATGCAAGACAACAAAAGGGATAGCAGCCAAGTATTAAATGTGACAGTGTTCAAAAATCTAGATATATATCATGATAAATATCTTTTGTTTATTAAGCGAAACAGATGTCTTCGTGAAATACAAGTCACAAGTAGGGTAGTGTAAATATCTCAAAATATTTATCTTCTGGTACGTTCTAAAAAGAAAATTATTGCTCGTAAAGACGAAAATTTCACCCAAAGGCATTGTTTTACCCGGAATAGTTTCTTAAAAAAGTACATACCAGATTGTACTCGCCATAGGCGGGTTTGTGCTTTGTTTTTTATTCAGGGTCTTTTTTTAACGGAAGATAACAAAATAAGGACAAAGATTTAAAAAAATGGCAAGCACT
The DNA here is from genome assembly GCA_012273795.1 of Dendrolimus punctatus. NCBI lineage: Eukaryota > Metazoa > Arthropoda > Insecta > Lepidoptera > Lasiocampidae > Dendrolimus > Dendrolimus punctatus. Next base: position 9,915,014 of record CM022536.1, read on the forward strand.
ATTAGTCCGTGCACAGTAACGGTTCCGTAGAGGTGACGAATATTTACGATTTTTATCATTTGGCTATGAAAAATATGTATTTGAAAATGCCATATAATCAAAAATTACTCAATGGGACTCTTTCTAATTGAAGACATGCATTTTTTTCAAAATTTTCCACCACATAATTTAAACGCTAGATGGCAGAAGCGGATACACATTGATTGGTTATTGCAATTTCACTACATTTTTGTGGAGCAGCATATAAAAACACCTTCCTTCAATTTTTTATCCATTACATTATTAGCGGCCAAGCAGTTTAGTTAGAATTTTTTTTGTGCCACATGTATGTACATTTACATAGATAAAGAAATTGATAGAAGAAATTAAAAATTATTAAATTTCTTGCAGTTTAGTATATAATTTACTTTAGAAGTCGGAAATTAACATATAGTTCAAACCTGCCTCATTTAAATGAGACTCAGGTGTCTTAGCAGCTGAGACATTATGACATTTTATTCCGATGTTAATTTATTAATATTATAACAGTTCAATTAATCTTAATATATTCTTATATATAAAAGTTAATTTTTATTACTTTTTAATTTTCTAAATTAATCATATCTAAATAAATCATAAAATTAATTAAATACTAGAAATAAAACATAAATCAAACTACAGTATAAAAAACTAACCGAAAATTAAAAACTATAGGAAAAATCGGTAAAAAAACCTTTAAGTTAAACGGTTTTATTGTATGTGCACTGAAAACTCCAAAATAAATAAATATTACTATACTAAAATAAAACGTGAGCCCATAAGAAAGATATATGATATGCTCTGCCATAGGTATGATTTCAGAGGGCCCCACGTTTTTATTTTAGTATAGTAACTATTTATTTATTTTGTAGTTTTCAGTGCACATACAATAAAACCGTTTAACTTAAAAGTTTTTTTACCGATTTTTATTTTCTTGTTTTTAGTATTTAGTGAAATTGTCTACCGATTATTCCTCATTTTATTTAATTCATTCAGTGCATCATTATTACATGGTTTCTTACCTGATAATTTAGTACAATCTAATTCCTTAATACATAGCCCTTCTAGAGACTTGACCCGACTTAGAGCCATGTATTCTTGTACGCCATTTTGTAACAGCGTCCATCCTGAGTTTGAAATTTTGACATAATGACAGTATTCTGCTAGTGAAGTCTTTTTATTTGATACCCATATTGGGGTGGTTGTGGAAAAATATGTACATAGTCCGCCATATCGGAACGGCGTCCATTTTGAATTTTAAATTTTGACATAATCATCGTGTTTTACTAGTGTAGCCCTCATGATACATATGAGGTAATGAAAATATGTATCGCATTTAATCGGCATCTAGATTTAATGTTATTATTATATTTATTTCATTAAATAATGTGTTACCAAATCAATCTCAAAAGTCCAATCTATTGATTCCGACTATAACGGGGCATAATCGGTTCCACCCAAACACGTTTCCGTGGCGGCGTTACCACGTTGAATAGCAATACTTAACCTTTGAATATATAATTTCTTCATATAGAATAAGTAATGGTGGTGTCTGCTTTTTTTATAATTCAAAAAAAAATACCATTAGTTTATTTGAAATTGTAATTTACGTAAATTACTTTACTTTCAAAGAGATTTAGTAAAGTTTAGAACAAGTATAATTTTGAGGGCGTTCATAATGAAAGTCCGACTTATGTAGTACATAATAACATAGGCTATAACAAGTTGAAGCGAAAGCATTTTGGATAATTTTACTCTGTTTATTTGTAAATGGTTTTAATCCAAAAACTCTATATTGAGTCATTTAGCTGCTCATTTTGTACTTGAATGTTAGGAGCTGCTTAAGCTTATAAAATACGTTTGTCAATGGATTCAACTAAAAAACATAATGCTTATTACAACATGTGACTGTGTACACAAGTCAGCGTGTATGTTATCAAGAGGGGTTCTTTTGTTTTTTATTACAGTGTAAATTTATTAATAGTCAATAAAATCATTCTGTGTGTCCTTCAAAATTAAGTAGTAAGCAAGTACTTAAGACTTCTATATATTTTATTGGCTAGTAATATACAAGCAAATGAGTACAACTGAATTTTTAAAGACGACCAAAAAAGCTCGTGATTTACGATACCAAGAAAAATTATTATACAAAACGCTACCTAGCTGGATATTTTTGTAATATAAAAAGACATCAGAATATTTTCGTCCCATGGTAGTAATAATAATAGAAGGGCTGGCCCTCCTCCATTACATATTCTGACCTCACGCATCACTTAAACCTTCACGTCTATACAAAAAAGATGTTTTTATGCAAAAAAGCTTTATGTTTAAAAAGGATTTTATCCTATGCATTTCATTATATCTTATGTTGTTAAACTCACGTAAGTTAATTACAACCATGAACACCTTTTAAATTAGACATATTTACGTGATGGAAATGCTTTGTACGCTACGTCCAACTTAGGACTTATGAGCAATACACGAGTAGTGTGGTAATCACGACTCTTCCATCTACTAAACGCTCTAAATTTGTCTCACCAACATGTACCTTCTACCACCTGTGAAATAGTCCTAGGACATCAGCAATACCAGGCAGATCTGCGAGTATATAACACTATGAACTGACCCGGCATACGTTGTCCTACCCTGAAAAAATTAAAACCTAGAACCCGAATGCAGCGCCACCTATCGGATCTAAATGTGAATATAAACTATCCCGGAACCCAGCCAAACACACACAAAAATTTCATCAAAATCGGTCAAGCAGTTTTTGAATTTTAACCTGAAAAACGAACAGCAATCCCATTACATACATATACACAAAACATAAACAAACACGAGCGCGCGTACGCGCACTCCCACACCTATACAAACATCCGTAAATAATTATATAGTGTAATTGTAAACAATAAATTTAAAAATAGAATTGTACCAACATTGACAAAGGGTTGGTTAGTACCTTTCCAATATTAGGTGTTAATATTACATTATTATAACCGTAATGATGTCTGGTAACGTTAAATATGTATTTATGACACGTATTTACGTGTGTTACTACAATCTATAAATTTATTGTTACAACACGATAAAGCCCAAGTTGGTAACACGAAAACAAGAAAAACATAAATGCGATCATATCCGCAGCAATAAGTAACCATAAAGGCGGTATTTCATATAAAGCGAAGTGCCTTGCTGTTACGACTCGCTGAAAACGTGAGCTGAAAAGGAGGAGACAGCGTTTATTTGAACACCTGCTTACAGAGAAATATTCGAACAAATAGCTTAAAAATTTAGTCAAGTGTAAAAAGGCAAACTCGTTTATTTCCTATAAAAGGACTACTAAGACAATTTCAAGAAACGTTTAAAGGAACAAGGTACGTAGACTACCCTGGCGTGGTCTTGCTTGTGTGTACTCGTACATCTCATCTACATTCCACGGAAACTATCGCGAATCCTATTACCTAAACTTTGGACGTACCAGTATACCATATTTCATGAAAATAGGTTCCGACTTACTAGCGTGAAATTGTAATCCTTGTCGTACTGAACATACTGAGATTAAAAAAATATATACTCATCCCCGTTTTCGAAACTACTCATATACTTCACGGCATATGGTTCGTTAATAAGGCTGCGATAATTACGTATCATGTTTAAAAATCTAGTGCACATTTTCTATACCAAAAGCGAGAGATAGAAGTCTAAGAAATATAGAAGTTAAAGGTTTTTTAAGCTATTTTTTACTGAACGAATGTAATAACTACAAGTGTTTTCTATAGTAGGCAGCATGAAATATCTATCCCGCGCAACTAGAAACACTTATATACGGCAAAATTACGCTAATGATTACTATACCTTTGTTGAGGTGTGCGTCAGTTCTTACTTCGAAAAAATCTTAGTTAGTTTTCTATCTGAATGCAAATACGCACACATTGTGGTATCGCCAAGTAACCTCCTTTCGGCACATATAAACTTTTCTTTATTAATTTAAATTTTTCCTTTAAATCTGACGGCGCATTCCCTTTTTCGTACGTCACGTCAATTCACTCATTGTCATATCACTAAAATTAAATAAAATCGTTACGCTTTAAAAATAAATAAAATACCACAAATTACTAAAAATATACCGCGCCCGCTCTATATTATAAATATAAAATAATCGCTCCGCACCGCAAATATAAAATAAATTAAGATAAACTAAACATAAGCATATACAATTAAATATTATAAACACATATATTAAAATACAATAAAGTGAAGTGAAGTGGACTCAGGAACAGAGGAGCAGCTCTATTTCATTCTCATTAATCTGGTAAGTGCGTGCTCGTTCTAGAATTCCCCCTAAAAATTGTCCACACTTCTTTTCAGCAAACTTGATACAGTTCGCTTATCACTAAACCCAGCGCCGCCGCAACATATGGTCCTTCGAGCCGGATTCATGGCTAAATCTCGTTTTTCAAACTTTTCGTAACTTTCGAGTTTGAAAAATCACCGCCCCGCATCCTTTCTTTCACCGCCCGCGTGCCTTAGAGGTGTTGCCATATATTGAATATAGTATAACTAATATACTGTCACTATGCCTCCTAAGGTTCATAATGGGGATAATGATAACCGCAATTTAATAATTTTAGAAGCCCGCCTGAAATACTTATATCAATTTATAGAAAAGGTTCATGGAAAGGCACTAGACGCATTCCGTGGCCCCGAATGTGTCGCAACGCTTTTAGACAGTATTGAAACAATTGACCAAATTCGAAATGAATTCAAAGCGACTAATGAGGAATACAATAACTTGCTTCTTAAGTGTAAACCAGATTCTGTTCCCAACTTTGAAGATATGTCATCCGTTGAAGAAATGTACTGTAAGATAAAAGGCGTTATGAAACAAATTGAACCGATGTCCAATGTTGTACCGGAATCTAATGAGCCACGTCGTAAAGCAATTAAGTTGCCGCCTATCGAAATAATGTCCTTTGACGGTGACATTCGAAACTGGCCGCTATTTTTCTCGAGTTTCAAATCAACTGTACATGATAACCCATCGCTTACCGATGCCGAGAGACTGTACTATTTATTAGGGAAGCTCTCGAGCAAGGCACAAGCAGTTTTTTCTGGAATTACTCCCAATGCTGAAAATTACGTTACCATAATAAATTCATTAATTGATAGGTACGAGGATACGCGAACATTAGCCTCATCGTATTTAGATCAAATGATTAACCTTAAATTAAATGGTCCGCCTTCAGCCTTGTATTTTCAGACATTTTTAGACAAATTTATATCCGCTGCGAATGCACTAAGGAATCTTCCTATTGACAATTTAGCTGATCATATCCTACTACATATTGCTATGAAAAGTTAGATGATCATACTATTCGTACATTTGAAATGTTTTACAGGGATCAAAGGCTGCCTACGTTTGCGAACTTGACAGAATTTATGAAGAGTCAATATCGTATATATCATAACAGTCAACCTACCGCTACACATTCTGTTCAACAGCGCAATTTCTCGAATAAACTACCATATAATATCCCTAAGCCACAAGCATATGTAGTTTCAGCTACCGATTCATATAAGTGTTTGTGTGAAAACATTATTCACGATCACTTTTATAAATGTCCTGCTTTTGCCGATTTAACTGCCTTCGCGCGATTCAAATGTGTCAAGGAACACAACGCGTGCGTTAACTGTTTGAGTATCAAACACAAAATTCGAGAGTGCAGTTCGAGTTTGAAGTGTCGTAATTGTCATCAACGTCATCATACCCTGTTACATTTTGAAAAGGTAAACAACGTTAATGATGTCGCCTCTAACATTAACGCTTCAACTACAGCTGCTCCGCAAATAATATCGTCGATACCTCCCCCGCGCATCAAGTGAACCCTAATATTACATCGCAGACTTTTACGGCTAATGTGAGCCCGAGTTCATCTAATTTCATTCAATCTCCCTATACATCTACTACTCCATCGCAGATGATATCAAATGAAAGGAATCCAACGTGTATATCCGCTCACAGTCATAATGTTGATAGCAAAGGTTCCGTTTCTCCGTATACACAGAGTACTACGATTTTACTCTCAACCGCTCAAGTTATTGTTTATGATAGCTTTGGGAATGGTCATATAGTGAAATGTTTATTAGATTCTGCATCTCAGAGTAATTTTATGACTTATGCCTGTTGCGAACGTCTAGGTTTGAAATATAATAGAAATTCGCAAATGACAGTAAAAGGTATCGGTGGGTGCGAAAAATCTATTAAGGGCACTGCAAACTTTAGAGTATTCTCTCGTTTTGATAGATTTGTCTATTATGACGTATCAGGACTTGTCGTTGATCAAATTACGGATAATTTACCAACGGTCCCTGTGGATACGACGTTTTTCTCGCATATAAATACGCTTCCGCTTGCTGATAGTACTTTCAATTATCCTAGTAAAGTAGATATATTACTAGGTGCATCATTATTTCCACATTTATTATTGCCTAATACGGTTTACAGTAATGAACATGGCCTACCGCCCGCTATTCAAACAGTGTTTGGGTATGTATTGGTCGGTGCTGCTCCCGCTTTACAAGTACCCTATAAATTTTCTACTTGTTGTACTGCTGTGCAAGAATCTTTGGACTGTCTTCTTAAGAAATTTTGGGAACTTGAAGAAATATCCGCACCCGCTATTCAAAATCAAGATGATCTCGAATGTGAGAATTTTTTCCGCGCTACCACTAGTCGTGACTCTAGCGGTAGATATACAGTCGCATTACCTTTTAACGATGATGTTTATAAATTAGGCGAATCCTATTCTACAGCACATAGACGGTTTTTATGCTTAGAAAGAAAATTGGAAACATCAACTACATTGCGTAATAGCTATGATGAGATAATTCGAGACTATCTCAAAAAGGGTTACATTAGTAAAATATCTTACAATGGCAAATCATTATCTTATTTCATTCCACATCATGCAGTTGTGCGTGAAGACCGAGCATCAACGAAGGTTCGTATGGTTCTAGATTCGAGTTGTAAAACAAGTACGGGCTTAAGCCTTAATGATGTTTTGCATTCAGGAGAGAACCTACAAGGCGATTTATTTAACATTATTTTAAATTTTCGCTTATTTAAGATAGCACTTTCAGCTGACTGCCGACAGATGTTCCTTCAAATTGGCGTAAGAGAATCAGACCGCAAATTTCAACAGATCTTGTATCGATTTTGCCCTAAAGATCCGATAACTGTTTATAAATTCAACCGCGTATGTTTCGGAATGAAGTCAAGCCCATTTCACGCTCTTCGAGTGGTAAATCAATTAATTGTTGACGAAAGATATAAGTTCCCTTCTGCTGCTTCTGTAGCTTCTAGAGCAACTTATATGGATGATGTTTGTTTTAGTATAATGGCTGACTTGCCGGAAAGAGATGAAAGAGTTGCTATTTCAGCTAGCAAGGCTCTAATAGAGTTATTCAAGTTAGGTCAATTTGACCTCGTGAAATGGACTTGCAACTCTGATGTAGTTTTAAGAGACATTCCAGCCACTCATCGAGCATCCGTGGACTTTGAAATAGACAAGAACGTGCCTCATAAAATATTAGGCATGCTTTGGCATAAGTCAGGGGATTTCTTTCATTTTAAAGTTGTGACACCAGACACCTTATGTACTAAACGAACGATTTTGTCAACAGTCGCACGTCTCTGGGACGTCATTGGCTTACTAGCTCCCACCATTCTATATGCTAAACTTTTAATTCAAGAGCTTTGGTTAATTAAATGTGATTGGGATGACACTCCCCCCCGTCACATTGTAGACTGCTGGCAGCGATTTTGTCTCGAACTACCTCAGCTTAATGAACTTTGTATACCTCGTCATCTTGGAATAGTACAAGGTTGTACTGTTTATCTTTTGGGATTTGCAGATGCTAGCGAACGTGGATATGGCAGTGTCATATATTTACAAGTTATCAACGGTAGTAATATAACCACTCGTCTAGTTTGCTCTAAGTCTAAAGTTTCACCGCTCAAAACAGTTTCAGTTGCAAGACTCGAGCTTTGCGCAACTGTTCTTTTGTCGAAACTTATGCGTAAGGTTCTTGATAATTTTGAACCTCTTTATAAAATAAAGGACTTTTATGCATTCACAGACTCGAAGGTTGTTCTTTGTTGGATTAACTCCTCTCCTCATCGCTGGCAAACATTTGTGGCCAACAGAGTTGTGAAAATAATCGATAATTTACCAGCTCGCTGTTTTTATCATGTTGCTGGAAAAGATAATCCAGCTGATTGCCTTTCCCGAGGCCTATCACCTTCAAAGCTAAAAAACCATTCCTTATGGTTTAATGGACCGACTTGGGCATCTAAGGATCAGTCTGAGTGGCCTTTAAATAAGTTTGAGAGTGACCAAGTTCATGAAATGCCTGAACTCAAATCCGTCACGCATGCTGTGATAACGAACACTATAACATCACCAATTCACAAAATCGCACAGCGTGTATCTTCGTGGTTGAAACTACTACGTATTGTCGTTTTCGTTTTTCGTTTTATTAATAAGTTACCGCGCTCTCATTCTGTATGTTATTCAGACCTTAGCTTCGCTGAGAATAAAATTTTTCTCGCGTTACAGAATATTCACTTTAGTCAAGACATTCGAAATTTGAAAAATAATGAGCCTTGTTCGTCTACTTTGCAAAAATTAAGGCCATTCTTAGATGAAAACGGCCTTATTCGCGTGGGTGGAAGATTGTCGAACGCTATTTTAGAATATTCACATAAACATCCGTGTGTATTACCGCGACATGATCATATAGTTAACATATTAGTCGATTACTATCATGTTAAGAATCTACATGCTGGTCCAGAATTATTGATGTCTATACTTAGAACGCAATATTGGATTCTCGGTGCGCGTAGCGTGATTCGTTGTCGTATCCATAAATGTAACACATGTTTTAAAATCAAACCACGCCCACATTTTCCTTTAATGTCTGACTTACCTAGCCATCGTGTTACTAAAGTAGATAAGCCATTCTCGCATACTGGATGCGATTACACTGGGCCACTCCAATATACACCAGTTCGCGGTAGAGGAGTCAAAAGTCGTAAAGCTTGGTTATGCATCTTTACTTGTATGACAACACGCTGCGTTCATATAGAAATAGCAACCGAATTAAGTACAGTAAGTTTTCTCTCTGCGCTTAAACGATTTCTATCGCGACGAGGCCCAGTTCAATGTCTATATTCGGATCATGGCACTAACTTCGTAGGAGCGCGTTCATATTTACGTGATCTTTATAAATTTTTTAACGACTATCGTTTACAATTTGAGCATGAACTTTCAGAAAATAGAATTGAATGGAAATTGATCCCCCCTGCATCGCCACATTTTGGAGGATGTTGGGAGAGTATGGTGAAAGTAGTTAAGTCTCACCTTTTTAAAGTTATTGGTCAACAAATACTTTCTTATGAGGAGCTTTCTACAGTACTTACGCAAGTCGAAGCGCTCATTAATTCACGTCCACTTACTGTTATGAGTAGTGATCCTGCTGAACCCTCAGCACTTACTCCAGCTCATTTCTTACATACCGCACCACTATATTCTTTGCCCGCGCCATACACGGAGTCCGGGAACTTGCTTGATAGATATTCGCTGCTTGATAAAATAGTGCAGTCATTCTGGCAACGATGGCGCGTTGAATATTTGCATCAATTACAATCTCGCGCTAAATGGAATACACCTTCTGTTCCGATAAAGATAGGAACTGTGGTTATTATTATTGTAGATAACGCACCACCGCTTTCTTGGCCAATAGGTGTAGTTGAGGCAGTACATCCTTCAAAGGATGGCGTATGTCGCGTCGTAACTGTGAGAACTAATAAAGGAAGCTTCGTACGTTCTACCGTTAAGTTATGTCCATTGCCTAATCAATAATTTTGTTATGTTAGAAGTATTATATTTAAGTTAGCTTTGAGTTCTAATTTGTTTATTACAATTAAGAAGACTATTTTATTTTATTTATTCAAGTTCTTCGTTTATAGTTTGGCCATTTCGTATAACTTTTTTATTTCTTAAATATCAAGTTAATTTACTTGCTTTTCGGAATAATTGCTCCCTGCTGGCTTTTATTTTATTTTATGTTAAATATTCACTGTCTTTGCTTTATTGTTTAGTCATTCGTATTTTAACTGTGTATGTTTTTAAAGGCAACCCTTTAAGGCCGGGGGAAATGGTATCGCCAAGTAACCTCCTTTCGGCACATATAAACTTTTCTTTATTAATTTAAATTTTTCCTTTAAATCTGACGGCGCATTCCCTTTTTCGTACGTCACGTCAATTCACTCATTGTCATATCACTAAAATTAAATAAAATCGTTACGCTTTAAAAATAAATAAAATACCACAAATTACTAAAAATATACCGCGCCCGCTCTATATTATAAATATAAAATAATCGCTCCGCACCGCAAATATAAAATAAATTAAGATAAACTAAACATAAGCATATACAATTAAATATTATAAACACATATATTAAAATACAATAAAGTGAAGTGAAGTGGACTCAGGAACAGAGGAGCAGCTCTATTTCATTCTCATTAATCTGGTAAGTGCGTGCTCGTTCTAGAATTCCCCCTAAAAATTGTCCACACTTCTTTTCAGCAAACTTGATACAGTTCGCTTATCACTAAACCCAGCGCCGCCGCAACACATTGCATATTAAGAAATTCTTACGAAACAGCATAAGTTAACAAACCGATAAAATATGGTTTCATATTCATTAATATAAACAAATAAAGAATGTTAAACATATCAAATTTTAAATTAAATCGCATAATATTTCTGTTCAATATTTACACGAAACATGGTCTTATTGGTATATCAGCACACGAACACTAGTGGCAAACCATTCCAACTTAGGCTATATCAGTTACCTAGTACATTACAATTGCACGTGAGCTGAAAATGGTAGTTGGGAATGGGTAAATTGAAGACAACCGAGTTACCTTCTATATATTTCAACACCTGCCGCAGCAAAATGTGAAATTCAACTAAATTAACTGGAATCTTCGAGGGATTGCGAAGTGTAAAATTTTACGTTCCGGGTAAATTAATGAACAATTTCGCCAGCACAAACATTCCTTTCGAATTTAATTTCGAATGCTTTCGGAGATTAGATTCTTTGGGTTCAAGACGCACCAGCTCAGCTGGTTGTAAATAAAAATACGATTGCCGTCCTTTCTACATGCGTACACAGTCGTAACCCTCAAATGGATTGACCAATAAGTAATATGAGGGGGAACGTGAGGACGTATTCTTTGTTTGTTTTCCCTAACTTAGTTTAGATAAGATAGCGCGGGTACCGACTACCGACGGTACCAAATAATTTTATTTCTGTAAAATGCGTTGTATGTACTATGTTGAAAGATGACTGTAGGACATATTCAAATTTTGCTCAACATTCTACTATAATAGACGACAGCTGATGAAAATCGGCCAAGTGCCAGTCAGTAAGTCCATTTATAGTAAAGCATTCCGCAGTGATGGAGATCTTCCTCCGTTGTAATTTAACTACGGTACCCTAAAAAGCACGTATTCTAAAATATCCCACAACTCAAAACTGATGAATGGATTTTGTTCAAACTAAGTTTCTTGTCAAATATTTTTAAGCACTGCCTGCTTGAATTTATTCATAATTTTCTAACAAAATCGTAAGCAAACTAAGGAACATCCTTCTATTTTGAAGACCTCTTTAATAATAGCTTACCGCCTATACACAATGAATTCTCCCTCAGTTATATGTAGATATATACGTATTTATGTTTAGCACTAGTTAACGATCTAGGGCTAGTTTTTAACGAGTCAGAAATGACGAATAAATGAAATAAGTTTTGGCTAAAAGGTCTATACTAACCATCTAAAAGAGCCCTTAAGAACGTTACTTTTACCTTAGTTACACAAGATTAACAATATCGAATTAACTTTGTCCCTGGTGAATACCAAATTGTGTGAAATTACATTGCCAAAAGTTTTCATAGAAATAACACCGAGAAAAACACATTCATAAAGAAATTTTTGCTAAGGTACAAGTTACATTCCGTTAGCATTTCAGACACGTAAAACGTAGCAAGATTGAGGTCTTTGTAAAATGTGTTTTTCATTATTTTATAGCTTGATAAAACATGATGATATTAAGTTCCAAATAAAGAAAATAGAAATTTTACTATCCCAGTTCTAAAAACACGAGTAAATAATCCATTTCAATTTAACATCTGATGTTAGTTTCTTCTTTGAGTCCGAGAAACACAATACATCTTTGTGAATTTCTAAAAGCGGTCGTTTTTGATAAACTCAATTCCCAGACAATAATGTAACTTCCGTCGAGTTATGTCCCCGGCAAACGCTGTACGATAAACTTTGCTCCCAAATGGTACAACAATAACTTTCGCCTTTGGAGTTAAGGACACAGTGCATTAGTTCAAAAGTCGTATTTGCTGCGAGCAACTTCAATAGCGGCCTTTCACCGCCCCCTTCACAAGTCATTACCTAGCTACTCACGCATCGAAGCAAAATTCCTACCCGTTTACAACCTCAGTAATTAACTAAGCCTTGAAAACTTTGAACATTAGGTAATTTATCCGACAGGGCCGCGATCGCGCCGCCTTCACACGTTCCACATAATCTACATCCATGTTCATTACGAAATTAATCTTGACCGAAAGTTATTATGCTAATAACAAAACATAACTTCTTATTAGCCTTTACATCTCATTTGTATTATATATTAGAGGCATAGTAAGACAGGGCCTTCCTACTTTTAAGGGAACAATGTAGTACGAAAAGAAAGACCTACTGCGCTTCAAAGCCGAACTCATTTTGTTGGAAATATGGAAATTTACAAGATGTAATGTTACAAGTATGGTAGATATTTAAATCTACCGGTTTGAGACCAAAACTTTGTATTCGCGATGAACAGATTGAAAATGCGTTCAAGCAACTTCGTTAGGTTACAAAAGAATACTGTTTTTACTGAGGTAACGTCATCCATCATACTATTAAGGGTGACATAAGTGGACCCTCCTCATGCGAGCTCGAAGTTCCATTACTCACGAGACCACGCCTTATACTGATACAGTCTCTCTCAGCCACTATACTACTGCCCGTTGTTTAATCATTATTATCAAAGCTAGTTGGAAAAAAATGTTAAATATGCATAAAGATTCTACTTTCATTACTTACGAAAAACATACTATAATTATCTTAGCAATATTTCAACAAAAATTTCATTTTTCTTATATCATAATACATTCTACGCGAAATAAACATTTTAACTGAAATATTCTTTTCATATTAACCTTTCTTATTCTTTAACTGGATAACTGTGAAACTTTGAAGTCAATCTTTGAAGTAATAAATGTTTATTGTGTATTTCATAGAACTATGCTCTCTAGATCATAAATATTTTCCAATTTATAATTATATCATTCAAAATACAAAAGGCTCCTAAATGATTCGTTAGATTTTTAAAGAGCATTTATTAATAACATTAACATTCGATATGAAATTAATAGAACCTACAAACAAGTACAGCAAAAATTACATTAGGTTAATTGATAGAAAAACTAACACAGTAAGATTCATCGTAAAGAATGTAATTCCATATTTTTTTTAAAGTTCTCTGTGACAAGTTTATATTTACAACAAAAGTAAGTAACAAAGTCCATTACAGCATAAATCCTTTTAGTATAAAGTTGCCTATCTGTATTAAACTAGTCGATCAGGTTCGGAACTTCAATGTAACAACTTCTTGCCGACTCGATAACTGCGGAAAAGTCAGACCTCTTAAGTTTTAAAGGTTTGGCTAAATTCGGAACAACTCTAAGTTCGTTTAGTTCATGCAACCGTAAAGATTTCAATATTACAAGTTAAAACAATTTCTATTATTATTAAAGCTATTTATATTATCCGCAACAAAAATAAAATAATGTTGGATAAAAAACGAATGAAATATTGTTAGCATTTTAATTAGAACCGCTTATAAAACTAACTCTCTGTAGGCAAAACGCAAAATGATGGCAAGCGAGACCCGTCTGTCGGACGATGCTCCATTTTAATTAAACCTTGCCTAATTCCTACCCAGAAAGAGCAATATATATCTCTCTTATACGCTTATTCGATACAAATTGACGACTAAGTGCCATTAGATTAAAGCAGCAAGATTATCATCAGGTATTTAAATACAAACGAGGTAATAATATGATCCCAGCAGGCGGAGTGTGAAGTGATTTTATGACGGCCAAAGCGATTGATTTCTGGATCTTATGGCGTTCATAAAACCGCTCGTATCATCTTGACGACTTAGCAAAATTTCGCATATCAACACGCGGGACGCGTTAACAGATGGGAAATAATGTCCTAATAGCCAATATTCGTTAAAGGCACCTTAAAAATTCACTCTCGTCATCGGAATACAACATGACAAAATAGTTGATCAGCAATAGAACATAAATAAATAAATGATAGCCTTTATCCACTATACAAACATATCTTAATACATACAAAATAAACAGCACTGTTAGACCTGAGAGCACCATAAATAATTATTAACCATGGCCTTAAAAGACTGATTTAGCTTGTCTGATATTGAGTAGCATTGAGTTCAGGAAAGGGATACCGTGAAGGAATTATCAACGAAAGAAGAAATGTGTGTATGCATTAAGGAGAGACTATTACGTACTTATGTTTTCTTAGTGAACAATGAAGAATTATCTATCTATACGTACAATATACCAAACTAAATTAGCCACTGGTTTGTAAATTAAATCCAATTAAGCTCCAAACGTTTTATTTTAATTGTTGATGGTAAGTAATCTTTGGCAAGCAGTGCAGTGAGGCGCGTCCTCATCTTGAATTCCCGATGGTTCTACGTTAAATGTAGGCCACCAAGTTCCGCCGCTCGCCAAGCGGAATATTGCTTTGTCACTTGGCGACACCGCGCAACGTCCCTAAGCCCAACTAATTGGAAATAGTTGAAATAGACGACTAAAAGCAACGTCAGCTCACCGTGTTTGGAACAGCTGCATTATTATAAGCAGTATGATAAAAATGTTATTAATGAGACTCGCATTGATAAAATATTATAAATATAAGGGAACTCCTTTAAAAAATTAAGTAACCCTACAATCATGAACGAAGAAAGTAGATATGACAGTCAGTAAAAAATGTATACCTATAGCTTCTAAAGTCCACATAACTAGAAGGCGCTAGATGGCGCCATAGTTTCAAGTTAAACCATTCTTTTTTACGAAATTAGTGAAAAACTAAACTTCTGAGTATTTTTTCAGTTTTTGACACAATGAAATACCAAAAAATACTTCGTCAAATATAATTTAAGAGCTTTTCACATTACGTAGGTTTTTTACTCGACGAATCTCATTCTTGGCATTGTTCTATAATGCTTAAAATACATAAATAATTGGAGTATTAATAATAAATTAACTAAAGATACTAATTTTAATAGTTGAGATATCATAAAAAAATCGCATTCACTCTAAAACATAAAAAATCCATTTATGTTTTACTTGATACCGATTTCTAGATATTGTAGAAAGATGTTGGTTAAATATTTATTTTTCGATTTTTAGTGTGAAGTCGGTATTGCACTTATTTAAAAAAAATACATTTTTTTTGCGCAAATATTTCAATAGCTTAATATATTAAGTATCTGAAGAAATTTTACGCTCGCTCTTCTGTCTAATATGCTCTTCAACAATGTTTGCTCTCGATTTTCTTGCGATCCATAAATCAGATCCTGACTTACTGAAAATGGGATCATCTCGCGAGTTAAAAAGAACAATTTGAAAATCGGTCCATTAATTGACAGAGAAATCGCGTAAAATACCTACAAAAACATTAAGCGCCTGTAGACTGTGTAATACTAGTACGCGTATACAAGTTTTTTTCAAAGAATTTAGGCGCACGGCTTTCCTTTATAAGGGTTATGCTCAATAGCCCTGGGATCCGATCCACTCAAAAGATCATCAGAGAAGGGACTACCTTGGGAATATACATTTACAATTTGTAAAGGAAACAATTTGAAAATTGGTCCACAATTGACAGAGAAATAGAGTAACGAACATACAAAAAAACATGCAAACGAATTGAAAACCTCCTCCTTTTTGAAGTCAGTTAAAAAGACGAGTATTAACAAAAACATTCAACCATTCTATATCTCATAATTATAACACAAGAAGAAACCGGTTAGAATAAATTTCAAACAACTATATTGTTATTTATGGATATACGATGGCTATAACTCAACATTATAAACGACGTTGCTAGATGAAAATTTTAGCATCCTAAATTTTCTTTAATATCCTTTTAATCAATATAACTGTAACGCTCGCTTCGAGAATTAATATTTCAAAATACAACTATGAATAACCATAAAAACACACTTTTCAACTGCAATATAAAAACTTAAAATTCCGAGACTTTTAGAAACAATTAATACTACGTTTTAACTATTCAATAATAAAAGTGTAATTATTTTATCTAATATCTTTGTATACCTTTTTAAATTTATAATAAGGGAATAGACTTTATTACCTTTACCTTACTATCGGTTAAAATTTGACATAAGCTTCATACAAGTAATATCAACTTTCAACCGATGATATGGCAAGTGCATGAATAGAGTAATACACGAATGTAGGAACCGGCCATTAATGAAATATTTGTGCCGGAACTCGTGATCTCATTATTTATAGATAGATAGATAGATACATATATTCAATTAGAATATAAATAGCAAGAATCAACCAATTAATGAAATCTTATAAGAAAGCAATTTTCAATTGATTCAGTCCATGCCATACGATAGGCCACGTGGTGGGCATTAGTATGCGAATCGCGCTCGCACATACCACCGCCACGTCTACACACCGCCACTGCAATATGCTGAAATTGGTACGTGGTTCAATGGCACAATATACGTGCTTTTGGCTTCTCTATTTTGCCATCGATTCTTATATATTGTACAAATAATTCTTAACAAGCACCCAGAATATGTCAACGCCTGAATCAGAACTGATTGTCAATTTTATTATTTATTTCTTAGCTATACTTCTAGCTGTAAGAATAATGCACTTACTGTAGACATTTAATCAGCTTTATGTCGTCCCAATAGCAAATTCTTCTCGTTTTATGCAGATTAATAAAAATTCATATCAAATAAAAGAATTACTCTTTTCTTGTATTTCGTCAAGTAGTTATTAAAATGAAGGCGTCCTAAATACATCGTTTATTTTAAGGAAACTGTAAGTTATACGAGTAACGATACAAACAAGATAAATCCCGCTATTGTATGCACAAGAGAGGTACACATATGTATCTATAGAATGAGTAGCTTAACGGGATTAGGGCCTCAGGCGGAGTCTGATTATTCGACTGCTTGATTTACGGTGACGCGATACGGTAAGGCGCTGCCGACTAACTTACCTAATAGAGGACTACACCGAAAGCGGACAATTTATAGTGTCACACGTGCCGATACAATCAATTCCAAACGATCGAGGAAACACTGTGAAATATGAGACCCCTTGTCAACATTTACGCCAAAAAGGTTCGCAATAGGGTACGGGCACATTAACCCTACTTTCGATCGAGACGAGGCTGAAGAAAGTTTCAACGTATATTTACAAGAAGAAAAAGGCATTTAAATGCGGGCCGTGGAAGTGATTAGCCCAAGGACCGGTGTGACCTTCGGCTGACCCAACATCTGTGCGCATGTGAACTGAACGACTGTTTGAACGGCTAAAATTATGAAAAATATTATTTTCTTTTGAATAATTACAAGGAAGAACAATATCAATTTTTGATACTTAGTATAATACAAATTATTTCTGCCGTTGACAACGCCGAAAATACACAGCGTGATCGCTGCCTTTGTACTGAGGTAAATGATCAGAATTCTATTCACAAAACGACCCTCGAAATCAACGTTAAGGAAAGAAAATTTACGACCCCGCTTCCAGACCTCGGTCACGTTACAAATAAAAAAGATTGAAATACAATTACAAATGTTTTTTATATAAAAGTTGGTAAATTATAAATCGGAGTATAACCGAAACCTTCCAATTTCGTTTTAAAAGCCGCTGAATTGAATAGCTATATAGTGCTTACCAAATACCTACCAAATTAGATACCTAGAAAGTAATTTACACATGGTGTGCTTTCAAAGGCCTTCATGAAACGATACGATAACATGGAATAAATGAAATGGAAAGTTGTCGCTCTTACTAAATTTTTTATGCAAAGGACTTACCTGAATTGGGTTGGTTGTCTGAGTTTGGCCGGGCCGACGGGGCGCCGTCACGTGCTTCTACCTCCAGCGCGTACGCGCCCTGCTTTTCTCTGTCAAACACCACCTTTGTGAAGATTTCACCAGTCTGCATACTGATTTCAAAGAAGTCCTTGCCTTCGTTGCGCGGTGAATCCACAATGTAGTAGTACACCTAACACAAATAAACAGTTGGGCTGATTTATTTCAAATTTTAAATTCTATTTACATAAACATATTTTATCTTCAGGGGATCACAAGGTTTGGTAGAACAATAAGTGCTAATTTTACTTGCGCGCTTTAACGTTTGCTTTTGAAGTATATAGTAAGGGTAACCTCTTCATGATCTTTGTCAAGTTACGATTTTTAATACTTTCATAATATATTTATGTGCATTAGTAGCACAAATTTCTCCCAAAAATTTAAATTTCCTTTGCGAAAACCGGAAAATACTTTAGCCCAAACGTAGATATTACAAAAATCTAATATAAAATACATAAACAATATCAGTCCCTAAAGAAACTTCTGGTAGCCTGAGGGCGTCCCCATTTTTTTAGGTAACTGGCGGATTATCCACCATGCTTATTCATGACTAACTGACGGGCTTTACCATTAGCACGTTGTAATTGCAACAATATACTGCCCGGGCAGGGTTTGAACCCAGGTCATTGAAAAAAGACGCGCTTGGGTTGGCCACAAAGCTGCTATGATATCAATTAATCGACAAACACTAATAACTTATAAAATAAATACACATGAATGACATTTCTCAAAATAATCAATAACGTTTCCTTCGCCATGATACCTGCCATTGCCATAACTGACACGTGTCCAATTAGATTGTGTAGCTTTCACTTGGAAAAACCAGGTGAAAATGGTGTCAAACGCAGGGGATATATAAAAATGAGAATGCGAAGGCGTTGATTGTAATTTCATTGCTCCGAAAGAAAATGTTGGAAAAAAAAACGTCGCGATTCGATTGCCGAGTACTAAGTACAACGAATTCAATTTCAAATAACACGTGTCTTTTCACATTAAATTACAGGCCCTTACGCTTTTCCAAATGACAAAATAAATATATGGAGAAATAATAAAAATGGGCAAACAAACACAGACATTGTATATCCCTAAGCCAAACAAGTTACGCTTGTGTTATTAGTAATATATATATACAACGAACAACTCTGAGCCCTATCTTTGACACCCAGATGGGAAGCAATAAAGGAAAGTTCGTTTACGAAAATCACTATGCCTGGAATCAAATCCGGAACCTTTGCGTTTCAGTAAGCAAAGCGGGTAAATGTTTACATCATCCAACCACAGGGTCGATAAAATAGATCGCCAATCCATATTTTTATACTTAATTAAATTAAAATATTAAATTAGCTATAACTCCGTCGACTCAGCCACCTTATTTTAGTCTGCAAGACAAGAATACACTACTTTTCACTGACTAAGCAGTTTTTGCCAGTTACTTTTAATTAGTCTACATCCAACTATATCAATAAATAAATGCTAAAACTTTAGTAAAAGCTGATAATTATACTATCAGAGCGTCAGTCTTGAATAGACAACGAAACGAGTTAATGGATTAATTTATTTTTTAAATTAGGTGTTTTTTGAGACACTTGGTTGGAACGAAGCTTAGAAGACCCTCAAAGGCCACCAAACGCCATCTAAGGCCATCGGAGGCTATCGAAGACCATCCAAGAAATTGTATAGAAATAAGGGACGTAACTAAAAACCTTATCTAATTGCAATAAAGTTCGAAATTGTATAATAATATATACAGTGGTCATCATTTTTATTTCACCTAAAAGTTTTGTTTTCGTCTAGCACTCCGTTTAACGTGCTATCAATATTAGATTCGAGTTCGATTTCAAAAATCAGACGATTGTCACGTGAATTTCTTCCTTCCTCATTACATGCCCGGTATGGGCATCTTAGTCTTCTTGCTCTCAATTTTACAGTCAGGTGCAACTTTCAAAGATCTCCTTATCTACTCATTTCTCACCTTATCCATTCTTGTACCATAAATACCAAAAAATGCCAATAATACCACAAATCCATCGCAACCTTCTCATCTCAACTGAGTGGAAACGTCTCAGTCATCTGCTGAATCTGCAGAGGTTATAATATGATATTGACCTGCTAGTGGTCGTACATCAAAATAGATCTTGCTTTACTATACTTATAATTTGATCTTCTCGAATTTACCCCAGAGGGCCAATCGAATAGTACATAAGGTTTATTGAACTAATGTCTAGTCAGAATTTACTAACAAAGGCACACATGCATTGCTCTGTGCTTGTACAAGGCTAGCGTACATCGTTATCAGTGTCTTGGTTATGCCATGTTCGTAACATACATAGTAACTATGTGGTTATATGTACAATGTCAGCTTGATACGAGCATTAGTATATCAAAGGCTTTAACCACGTAGAGTTAGCTAAAAGCAAGTTAACACGTCTCTGTACTTTATCTGATTGTTCCAAAGCCTATTGTTTACACGATAGACAGTGTTTTATTATATTTATTAAATAAGTTAAGGTATTTATTATAACTATTTTTGCGGGATTTTTATTTAATCAAAACCACGTAGCTCTCACTCGGAAAATGTATATTTTTACTCTGTTTTTTTAAATCTCATGTGGACTGTAATCACACAACATTGCTATTTCACTACAGACAATAAAAAACAATAGAAAACATATGAAACACATGTTTCATCCTAGGATGAAACAATATTAATTTAGGTGATTTAGAGGATCGTATTCTAAATCTGCAAGAAAGTGATTATCTTCTACAGCATTTCACGCAGTTCCAGTAGTTAGCGTGTTCCGGGGGAACATCATATGTTGATTGTGATATTTAAAGAAAATAAGAAATGTTTGATGTGATAAAAAAAGAAAAATATTTTTGAACAAAATGTTCTATTTTCCATACATTCATTTAACTTCAAATTGCACCGATCATCTAACTGCATCTCATTTGAACGCAATCAATGTATACCTGTTGACTGATTTGATTGATTAGAGTAAAGTGCGTTTCACAGCAATGTAATACGGCCGGCGTAACTTGGCAAATGTGAACATAGGCTCTGCGAACTTTAGATCATGTACTCGTACACTTTAGAGCATGTACACTCCGTGTGATGAGTGGGCATAGACTCGTCAGTGAATACAATTGGTCGCCCTTCATCCCTGTATTTTTCATTGCTTTGTACTAGTTGGTCACTGTATTTTCTTCACGAGTTTACATGCGTTAAAGTTCGCAGAGCCTATGTTCACATTCGCCAAGTAACGCCGGCCGTATACCGTATACGCGTACGTAAAATAAAAGTTATACATAATTATGCACAAATCTACTCGGACAAGGTCAAACTATTGGTGTTTGCGTGAAACTAGTATATGTTTTTTTCGCACGGTGCTGGCTTGCAAACCGTGTAAACACTTAGGATACTTTTTATCCCGAAAAATGATGTAATTTTAATAAAATAGATAGATTAGTTAAATAGATGGCGCTGCAATTGCAATGCAGATAACCATCGCTGTAATTCAATAGCAAACACGTTGTCAGGTTGCCCACACGTGATTCATTACGTGTACATAAAATCAGGTTGGCTGCGACTTTTCTTTATGTTTTACTGTACAATTGTCTACACAATATTGAATTAGTTTCTTTGTTATCGTAGTGAACTATATTCATATATATGAATATATACTCTTAATCCTCTTTTTGATAAAGGATACTTTTTCTGAGATAATAAAAGCAGAGCTAGAAAACGAAAAATGTCGAACTGGTTATACTTTTAGTACGTTAAATAGATATTCTTGAATAAATCAATTTTAAATAATTTTCGCCGTAAATCCTAAAATGCGCTATGTGGTACATACAGTAAGTCTTCAGTCGCATATAAACAAATTATTTATATTGAAAATGTGTCCCATATTATAGATAAAATAATTCTCGTGGAATAAACTAGTCAATGGCATTTTAAAAACACTTTTTTTAACATAATAAAACTACGTTTTAATGGTTTTAAGCGCGGTAATTTATTTGATTTCTATTATTCCGGCTTTTCGGACACTTTTCAGTAACGGCTACTGAAAAACTGATCGCAGAAGACAAAGATGTTAAGTGTCAATGAGTATTGTTAAAGTTTTATTCAGCTTAAACCTAACTTGTTCATTTTAATTATTTTGTTTTAATTTTGTTTATGGTTTTTGTTTACTCTATGGGAGCGTAATCTAGTTTACCCCGCTTCGCAACATGTTGTGGCTTGAAGAGAAGAAGCCCCGCAAGAAACTCTTCAACATGCCTAGCACTCATAATTTTATGTAATATTAAAATGGGTGCGACGTAAACAAAATTAAATAATTTAAATGAACAAAATGGCGATAAACTAAATAAACTGTAACAATACTCGTTGTCACTAGACATCTTGGACTTCCGTGATCACGGCTACTGAAAAGTGGCCGATATGTCGGAATAACAAAAATCAGTTAAATTACCGTGCTTAAAACCGTTAAATATAGTTGTATTATTTATACTACTTTCGAAAATATTACTCTTTGTAACGTTTGAATTAGGAAAAAAATTTGCATAAATCCTATAATAGCATTTTAAAGGCGGTTAAATCTAAACTAGTCCCAAGCCTTGCTTAAAAGAATTATATTAGTTATTATTCACCAGCATAGGTTGTATTTTTCAATATCAACAGTAAAAATATAAAAGTTCAAAAATTTTGAAATACACTTCATTTAAATTCTATAACTTTATTAATTAATTAAAAAATATATAACATAGTTATAAATGGTCAACGCAACACAAAGTAATGAACTAGATTGTGTATTTATGCTGACACGAAAGCATCGTATTTAATTATTCACTATACCTACACACTGACATCCAAAGCGCAATCACAACGGGCGAAAATTGCATTTTTATTCCCTTGCGCTCACAAAAATTATAGGTGCAGTAAATTGCTCTACCGACGCATATTTCGCCGAAAAATGTATATTAAACATTTCACCAATCGTTTATTCCGTGTCCATGCATGTTAAAGTATATGATAAATTTAAGTACGACAAGTGCGCAAAAAGATAATGCCAATGAAATGAACGGTTTTTAAGATTTATAACAAAATAAATGGCGGTTTTATTACAGCAACGAGCATCTGCAAATTATATTGATATAACGAAAATGATATATATGAGTAAAAGATCGAAAGCGTTGATCTTTCGCTTGTTAAGTTAAGCGATATCAATCATTATGATAAATATATTATGACTGTTGTTCGAAGTGATAGTAGACTCGATACGAATTTACGAGCAAGCGGGGTAGATATCTACAAAAACGAAGTTTTGTGTTGAAGTGGTCTTTTAAACAACTAATAAGAAGTCGTAATTTAAACATGTTCTAATTAAGATACTAAATCTTTTTTACGCGTAATATGATGGGATGATTTAATCGATTGGCGTGAGCAGAGCGGAGTGTAGACTATATATACCCTGAATGTCTTCATGATGAGACAAAAAAAGTGTGATGATAATTTAGGATATACAGATCGAGGTTCGAGCAAAATAAATATTCTACGCATTTCACCATTTTCAAAGTTAATGAAGCAGAATAACCTTATATAGACAGATACTTTGATACACTCCGTTGTCTTCTCAAGAATTTGGCATGAAATGATCAGCTTCATCGCTTATCTAAACTAATATTATAAAGAGGAAAGATTTGTGTGTTTGCATTGAATAGGTTTCGAAACTACTGAACCGGTTTAAAAATTCCTTCACTGTTGGCAAGCTTTTTTTTTTTTGAGGCGAGGGAAAATGACTAGTCGATTTACGCACTCTCTGGGCCGTCACTAGGAAACGGCACGAATCCACGGGGGGCGGTAACGCTAGCAATTGTATGCTTTATTTTGCGTTCCGTCCGCTATGGACTACACAGAGGAGTGTGGAGACTCCGAGTGATGCCGCACGGGCGAGCAACCTCAATACCCACTAAAAACCCCCTCCTCCCTTCGCGGCCCTGCGCTTTTGTGTGTTGGAAAGACTGATAGAACATAGTTACGCAACAGTCGATCCAGCGCAATAAAGTGCTTGAAGTGTGCCCTGGGAAAACACACTCCACTACGAAACGGGGGTAGTTGTTAAATCCCTTGCTTTACCTAGTAGCTAAGGGCCCCCATCGTTCCGGATCCTAACTCAGGGAGGGAAGTAATGCGCGTACCTGCCTCTCCGGGTGCCGGCTGAAGGCCGGCGACCTCGAGAAGAGACCGTAGTACGCGCCGAAGGACTTCGCTCCCTATCCCTTTCTGCGGCCTCTTTCAGAGACATTACTGCCGATGACATAGGCTATATAATATATTCAACAAAAAAATCTTTTTAGATACGCGTGCGAAGCCGGGGCGCACCGCTAGTGTAAAGTACAGCAAACTAATCAAAGTATACCTTTTTTTTATTGCAGGAGTTCAGCAGACAGGTAGACGGCCCACTTGATGGAAAGCGGTTACTACCGCTTATGAACTTTTGCAACACCGAAGGTGCTACAAATGCGCTGCTGGTCTCTTAAGGGTTAAGGCTCTCTCTTGTCTAAAGAAGTGACCAACAGCGATCAGAAGTATATGAATATCCCGTAGTAGCCGTATCGAAAGACCCAATAAAAAATAAATATATGAGAAAAAATTTAAGTGCTACTTAAATTACATTGAGAAAATTTATCAGGCTGAGGACTTTTATACGTACGACCTATCCCTTGAAGATAACAAATTGCTAAATATAAAATTATCGTTTTTCACACCTATCTTAGTTCATTTCATAACACGTTCTTCCAAAATAAACGAGTGTTACGATAAAAATAACACACACAAGCGATAACTGACTTCATAATATAAGTAGCTGTCAAATTCAGGAGGCTTGAGGTACATAACACACGTTAAGCTGTTCTTACGTAAAAGGTTTATTTTTATATATCCATTATTTTATGTAAAACGGTACTAAAGCGATGAAACGTATTTCAGCACGATCTACCCGATCAGGGTTAACCTATTTCCTCTCACAATCTATTTGAGAAGTAACACTTAGGAAAGCAGGGATTAAATTATCTTCTCAAACCTATATTACTTATAGTATACTTTTTCATTCACACGCTTTTTACAGTTTCGTAGCCATTGTGGTAAAAACGGTACTCTGGTGAAATCATGTACAGTTTTACACAACTAATAATAAAATTTCTTCGATAGTTGGCAAGAAACTGAGCAGAACAGGGAAAAATACGCTGATCTCGTTTCGAAGGTCAAGACCCACTTTGGTTCGCTGAGCCAACGTAGTAAGTAATAATAAAATTCCTTCCGATGTACCTGAGCATTACACGAATTTAAGTACCGCGCGATACTGTACGAATCGTCTAAGTGGAACAGAGCTAAGAATTCATAGCAAGCAACGCTCTGGCATTTTCGCTTGCGAATAAAGTTCAGTATGAATATTTACATATCGGGAATCGGTCTGCACTTTTCTGCGCAAATGACAACTGCCGATTGCAATTATAAGTTGTCGAAAACTGTACGTCCGTTCGTCTAAATTTGTACGTTGCAATTATTTTTCTCATATACTACTACTATCAGTACTAGGTCTATCTGTGGGGTATCATGCTTATCAGTAGTCAGATGTCGAAAAATCATGTCATGTTTTGGAATAATACGAAGATGACGATGAATTTAGGAAGCCATGTAGGTTGTTGTCCGGTATCACCTGTTTATTCTACTCATTGCTACTGTTCACGAGGACAAAGTTACACATGGAGTGTTCTTTTTAGAATAGGTCATCATATATTGGCAGGTCATACATGAAAGGGATTATCAAATTAATTGTAATTGTCAATATGTATTTTCGTATCGCGTAATCTAAAACATAGAACCAACGATACATATAGTATAGAATCTATACATTGACTACATACACTTTTCCCAGAAAGCTCGTAAATGAAGGGATTAGGTATAGTTTGTTTGTTATTTGATTAAATGTCATGTTTGTTAGCCAATAGAAACACCAGTATTCATTGGGTTGTTCGTATCGATATTATCCATACAAGCTAATCAATTTACCTCTTCCTGTAGCATTTAAAGTATCATCATGTCTAATAATTTTGAGAAGTAGTCTATCTGTGTTAATCGTGCATGTTTGCGATATTATAACTATAGTAATATTTTCTTTACTTTTATTGTGTCTCTGTGAATATGCACTGTTTGCTACAACTCAATTAATTCTACAAAAGTCTTTCTGTAACATACTTCTGTATAAAACTTATTAAAAAAAAGAACTTGAGATATAAATAGAATAAGAGATTTATATTTGTATAAACAAAAAAAAAATTAGCTAGACGTCTTGCTGGCGAGTTTCTTGCCGCTTCTTCTTCTTAACAGCAATAACGCATTGGGAAGCGGTGTACATAGACTAGGAAGTAAAATTAAAAATTTAACCTACATGTATCACCTTCAAAAAGTGTTCTCCAGTGGAACATATTTTGAATAAAAACTTTTGAATTTGAATTAAGGCAACTCTTTAATTGCACCTAACCTCAGTACATCATAACATATTATAAATATAAATACCGTCATCACCATCGTGACGTTACCCGCCTTACATACGCCTATCGTCAAATACCTAATTAATATTATAAATGTGGAAGTAACTCTGTTACCCTTTCACGGAAAAACTACTGGACCGATTTGGTTGAATGTCAGTGCGCATACAGTGAGAGTGCATATAGTGCGTATATACTATATGCGTGCCAGTGAGAACAACATATGTAAATATTTACACATATGAACGCTGTATAATATTATATTACAGGCCTACATAATGTATTATTTATGTAACTGCCGTAAATTCTTAATTATTATTTACAAACTTAGAAACGTATTAAATGTTCTTTTATTTTTAATACTTATTTTGTATTTTTACTTAAGTTTATAGATATCTAAATTTAAATTTCGATAGAAAAGCAACCTACGCAAGATGCAGGCGCAAAAATAACATTAGTATTCAAAATTACTTAAAAGCCCTAAAACATCAAATACTATTTTCTTCGTACACTAAAAAAAATACCGATTGTCTAAAATGAAAATTTACACATAAAAATCTGCAGTGCGTGAGATACTTGTACTTTTAGTCTTATTGCCGATCCGTCTTTATAGGCTCCGTCATAAAAGAACAAAGTAATCAAAGCCCTTACCTGATTGTTGGGAAAGGTGCCGTCCTTGTCGATAGCATTGACTTGCGTGACCTTCGTTCCTATCGGCTCGCCCTCCAGCACGGTTTCTTGCTCCCTTTCAGTGAAAAGGGGTATCTCGTCGTTTACGTCCTCGAGCATTATGTAAACTGTTGCTTCTGATGCCAGTTGCTGAGCGCCGTTGTTCTGTGTTAAAAATGATTATGAAAATATAGTGTTTTTTCATCTTAATTCACGGGCCATAACAATAGCCTGCACCATTGGAATGTTTACATTGAGCCATAGGCTAATTAATACATAGCAGTCTTTTTGAAATTTATTCGTATTGCGTTGTAATTCTACCAATATTATCATAGTGTAATTCTACTAATATTAAATATATTTTCAACACATTTGCTCAAAAATGCATTTACGAAGTCTGTATATATTATTCTAAAGTTAAGAATTACGTACCAACAGAACTTGCAGTAAAATAGATCTTAGGTGAAGGAAATGTATAAGCATTCCACCAAGGAGTTTTACATTACGCAAATAAATAAGATAGAATAGATAGATAACACTTTATTGTACACCAATACAAACATGAATTTAAAGACTAAAATTATATCTACTTATGTACAAAGGGCGGTCTTATCGCTAAAAGCGATCTCTTCCAGACAACCCCAGGAATGAATTGAGATGATAATGGCGATGGTGGTATACGTAACATATATATATAATTAATGAAGAAATTTTATATATTACATAGATATATACTTAATATACATACCATACAAATACATATCTACAAAATATATAAATGAATTTAAATATCATATTCCAACGACAGGTAGTATTTTTTGATCATAATTTTAAATATCGCTAGCGATTTTGCTTGTCTGATTGTAACAGGAAGTGCGTTTCAGAGCTGTATAGCCTTAACAGTAAAAGAATTGTTATAAAAAGTTGAGAAATGCGCAAGGGTTCAATTTAAGTTTAGTAGAAGGGCGTAAATTATAAGAACATGAAAGAAATTCAAAATTTTGTTTAAGGTAATCAGGAGTACTAAGGACAAATAAAATACTATAGAGAAAAACAAGGATGTGAGTATTCCGGCGAAATCGAATCGGCAACCACTTGAGTTTTTTCGGAATTCAGAGACAGAGAGAGAGGTGAATAATTAAACCTCATTGGAAGCGCTTTTGATCAATACATTTGTCTCACTTTAATACTATAGAGAAAATGAGATGAAAGATGTAGTTTTCATTTAAACCACGTGCATGTGACGCCATTCGCAAATACGCGCATTTTCATATTAGAAACATCAAAGATTGTTGCTACTTGCCGACTGATATTTATGTTTGTTTCAATACCTCTTTTACTGTTTCCGAGGAAACTCGTTTCTAAAATCTAACATACCGCACTAGTATCATAATTAACTATTATACATCTATGGAATAAACCGCGTAATACCCTAATAATCTTGTACATCTGAAGGTTATCATGAAGATAATTTTATTGGCATTGATGCCGCTCATTATGCTGTCTGAACATTTTTACAAAGCAACTTGAGTAGTGTATATAATTAATTATATTCAGTTCTACTTAAACTAGAAGTTGACAAAATTGTTGTCAGGTTTCATACCAGTCTGATATAAATATATATGGTATGGTATAAGTGACTAAAATCAGGCTACGGAAAAATGGCTTGGGTGGTCCTGCCTCATTCCTATATTACGCATTATATTATATATTATTATATGCTTATTGCTACGTTTGACCGGCAAAGAAATATATTGTGAAGAAAGAATCGACATTAATGACGTGTAAAGGTGGCAAAAAGTTTTTGGTTAGACATGGCGAATTTTACGTCGGTTCATCTGAATTTGAGAAATTTGATCCCAACACTAGAATGTTGTCTAATACTAAGACTATTAGTAAAAGTGATAAATAAGTAAAGACTAATGATTCAGATTTAATTTGAAGTGTTTAAGGACAATTTAGATTAACTAGTCAGAAAATTAATAGACTAATTGAGAGATACATGAAACATGAACATGAATACATATAGAGATCGGAGTACATTTGGTCAAGTTACCGATGTTATACAAGTAATCGTAAACAGAAATCGAAAACTAGAAACTCACACAAAAATTAATCCAATTTACCAAATCAGAACTGAGCTTATAGTTTTGAAATTCAAATAGTTTAGATTATTTGTCTGTTCTAGAGTAGGTAAATATTGTTGAAAGCTTTCACTATATTATGCCGAGACAAATAATGGAAAGTTAAAATGAAATTATATAGAGTTAACATTCGTACTTCAATATCGTTACCTAGTTGTAAATTTTATTTATTAGGAGTTTTAATAAAGTTATTTGGTAGTTTAAATATTATGGGCCCAACGTTGGGTGCCACTTTAGAAGTTTAAATACTATAAACTCTAATTTAGGCTATGACTTTCTGATTTTAAAGTAATGGATAGAATACTCGATGTACAGATTTTCGCGCGATATCCTTCTTCACCGTCCACATAGGTAGACCGCTTAAGTTTTGCATATTGACCAGAATTTGAACCTAAGCTTTTAAAATAAAATGAGTCGCGGATTTATTACCCAATAAACTACAAGCCTTCAACCACATTTTTTACTACTTCAAATTATTTCAAAGTCATTTACACTACCGCCAAGTATATGAAAATAAGTAGCCAATTTAACCAATTAAGGCAGAAGATATTTTGTATATATAGTATAGTTATATATTTATTAACAAAATGTAAGTAATCGTACAATAATTATGTATAGCACCATCGTCACTCCTAATCGTAATATTCTTGCCACGGGTTGTCTGGAAGAGATCGCTTTATAATCGATAAGACCGCTCTTTGAGCCCTACTAGAATAATACTAGTTCGTAAGTTTTCTGTAATGGTGTACAATAAAGTGTTATTTATCTATCTATTTTCACTTTTCTGAAATGGTTATCCTGTAATTGTCTCCACAAATTACGTCATAATTATAGAAATGTTAAATATTCATTTATTATTTTTGGGTTTTCATATCAAACGATGTATTTATTTTTTGCTAGTATGCTGTGAAACAACCTACTATTGCTACATGTATGAGATTAGGTAAAATTTTAAAAGTCTTCATCATCATCCTAGCGTTAAATCTCGATTACGTTAATAACTTTCTCTTATGTCGCAAGATCTTCGCATCCTTAATAACTGACCATTGGCACGCATGTATCCCCTTCGCGATTTACTTACTTTGGACTTTAAATTACCTAACAAAAAAAACTATAGAATTAATTGAAAAATTCGTCATTTAAATGTAATTGTAAAATTTAATACGCATGTACTTAGAGGAAAGTAGGATAATTATGGACGGCGGGTAATGGCTGACAATGTAACTCCAATCTTCAACGATGTATTTATTCTCTGGTAATAAACAAAAAAAAAATTTCTTTTATTCTGCATGTGCTTAGAAAAAGATTTTTTTTCCCATGTTACTTTGCTCTGTTTTCATGAAATATTCGCTAACGAGCATGACCAGTATTTAACGAGATAGCTCCTGCGTAAATGTTCACAACATTTTCAATTAGAAATAATTTTAATTTTATTATAATAGTACACTAAATGTACAGACCCGAATACGATTTGCGCCGAATCAATAAGTACGATCTTACCTCAACACGGATCGTTAAGTTGTATTCCTTGATGCTTTCATAATCCAACGGATGGTTGACTTTGATATCCGCCCATGTATAACCATTATCGCCCCTTTGTTGTAAATAGAAGGTATGGAATTTGTTAGTCTGTGCCGTGGAACCGGGCATCAGCCGGTAAAACACGGTCGGATTGTTCTCAATACCAGAGCTGAAAACACAACGGTACATTATAATATTTCTTTTTTCGTCAAAACAGACAACGAGGGGAAAAAATATATAAAATTAAAACCACAACAGTCTAAATTTGGCACATGACGACACCGAATGTTGCGGGTATTATTATTTGGCGGGAGGCAGTATCACAAAATGCTTTATCGAAAACGGATACACAACAATGGGCCTACTTTGTATCGCGTTAAGTAATGTTTGATGGGAAAATATTTTCAAAGGAAAAATAGTAAATATGAAAGTACAAACGCAATTTGTTCACAGCTTAATAAAATAATAGGTCTTAATGTGAAAAAATATTTATATTTAAGTATTTCAATTTATAGTTTATATTAAATTGCCGGTGTCTTTGATTAATTTTTATAATAATACTCGTAAATTAAATCTGAAGTTACACAAAGTGTAGTATATACAAACAGTAATCATCTAGTAATACAGAATTTAGGAGCTTTTCAGAGTTACGTCTTTTATTGGAGGATTGTCGCTGTTAGTATGTATTATTTTTACAGATTCTAAACTGTTTTTGTTTAGATGTTAGTTTGTTTTTTTTTTACTTCATGCGGCTTATAGAATAAACCGATCATGATCTTTTCCAAGACGGGGCTCATGGATAAAATTCATATATATGGGACGGATCACAGGATGCACTTTATTTTGGATTTCGAATAATGTATTATTTAATGTGAATATTATGCTTTTCTTTGGCGAAGTATACTTTAATATACTATACTACCTACCAATGCGGAGGTAACTCTATTTGTTTATTAACTTTTCACAACTAAACAACTTAATTTAAAGAGATACATTATACCCCAGGGAAGGAATAATAAAGTAGCCTCACCTTTTGTCTTAAAACAATCTCGGAAGGGGTGAAATAGGAAATGATAATTTGCATGAACAATCCATAACTTTTCAAATAAGGAATTTACCTATAGCGGATGGGCGCAATTGTCCTAGACACCTATATATAGGCTATTGCTAAGACATAAATAAAAACATGTTTCCACATTATAGCTGCATCTTTACTTCATTCGAAAAGATGAAAATGCGATCGAAGTTGCGGGTATCATCTAGTTAGTAACTTCATATGCTCTACAAGACATTTTTCAATAAACGAAACTGCAGTGATTGCATTTAAAACGCAACCAATAAGAAAAAATTAATTAATAGTCAATATTTACTAAAGTGTGAACAAATTACCTATTCTAAGATTACGATTAGTAAAGTGAGTTAGTAATGGTTTCATCTCTATTTCATTAATTTAATGTGAGTTACGAAATATGTGTTGGTTTAGGACGAACAGATAGACATTACATGTGTCAAAACTTGCCATCGACCAGCACTCTGTGTGATGCACTATGATAGAACAGTCTAACAATGCAGTAAAATAAAGATCTATAATATCGTCCGTGGTTCATAATGCAAATAATTTCCAATTGAATACATAATAATTTACTGAAATATTAAATGCTCTTATATACCATTAATTGAGGGCTAAAAGTACGATTTAAATATTTATATTATGTAACCGACATTTTCATCTTCGACACTCCGTTGCTAAACAAAATATGAGTTTTCAGCAAACAATAAAAGCGCGACGCGACGACGTATAGCGACTCAAAAGGCAGCACGGATATGCAACAATATCAACACTTCATATTCAATATAGTAAGCCGGCAACTAACTTGTGCATTACTGATAATGCGCCTTAATTATAATAATCTCGATAAGAAATGATTAGCCATCTCTTAAATAATACACTCTTAGGCTCTTGATACCCATTATTTACTGGACCATCTATAAATCCTTTTATATTAAAAATTCAATTTTTAATTCTATTTATTGGAGTAAATTTAACATTTTTCCCCCAAATTTTTAGAGTTAGCTGCTAATCAATGGCTTTATCAAATAAAACTTGCCATCCTGCCTCTTAGCAGTCACTTAAACTACCTCTCAATATTGGTTATTTTTGACAGTTATTTATGAGTTACTTTACCACCACCTCTTATCCTTAA
Organism: Dendrolimus punctatus; assembly: GCA_012273795.1. Taxonomy (NCBI): domain Eukaryota; kingdom Metazoa; phylum Arthropoda; class Insecta; order Lepidoptera; family Lasiocampidae; genus Dendrolimus; species Dendrolimus punctatus. The sequence goes on from CM022536.1 coordinate 9,948,492, forward strand.
GAGGAGTTTATGGGAAAGCTTTTCGTTAATCAGTTGCTAAGAAGTTTCTTAAATTTAACAAACGATTATAAGTAAGGCCAAACATGTTCGTGTCAGTCACACGAACAGACATATTATCTGTCCATCTTTGTATGTAAAAATCATTTTTCTCTGAAAGTATCATAAGAATATGTAATCTAATATACTGCTACACGATGCTGTAGTGAATTCCCAAAACAAGTTACGATCAGTGATAGCCACCTTGTGACTTGAGGTTAAAAAATAGTATAAAATATGTTCCTCGGTAACTTTTTTGATAATGTTAATACTCGTAAATAGCGAGATATTAACTCCCAAAGAAATAAAAATTATCGCCGCCCTAAAACTTTTGAACTACCGACGTGGAAAATTCTGAAAAAATTGGGGCTTTAAAAATGCTTTCAACTTTTTGAGATATTTGCTGAGGTATTATTATTTTGCGAAGATGACAATACACTTATCATACCCTATGTTTAGTAAGGTATAAGTAAAATAAATAAATAAATTTTGAAGTGCCAACGTTTGGGTAAAACTTTAAGACTGTCCTCTGGGAGATGACAGTGATGGTAGAGTATAAGCATTGACCACAATACACAAGAATTACTACTTCGCGCTTCCTAATTTTTTCTTAAATGGCTTGTCTTGGTATACGCAATTTGAGGAAATATATTGTACAGTATCAGTAATACCTCACATCCAATAAGCGATATTTATAAAACATAACAATAGTATTACCCGAAAATGTATAATTAAGTGACCAAGTTTAGAAAAATAGGACTTCCGTGTCTTAACATTTTAGTACTTAACATATTATGTAAATTTTTAGATTTGGTTTTATAAGGATAAAACTGTACATAGGTGTTTCGTACGTAAATTGCATATACCAAGAATAACATTGTATTATAATAACTACCCATAATAATTATAGCATAGCATTTTCGTAGTTCTTAGTGAAAATAAAAATATCGGTTTTACATTTATTTTTCATACCCTAAGTTTTTAAACATGTTGTTAAAATATGACCCACAATCAGAGTTTCAACTACGATTATAATTACCATATGTAATATTATACTGGATTATTTTGCGAGTAACGATTGCGCGCACACAAAATATATAACACTTGTTTATTAACGTCATCTTTAAAACGTTTCGTATAGAATCGAAACTTCTCAATTACCTACTAAGGCTATGTTGCCATCTTGGGGAACAGAACCCTTGCACAATCGTCGTTGTCGGTTCGTCCACTATTCCGTCTTATTTTTATGAAAATGAAAATATTTCTTTTAAGCAACACATGTACAAGTTGTAGTCTATTGTTGGGATTTTCTTTTATGCAAATTTATTTGTGTCACAAAATCCCCCTCTTCCTTAACCTTAATATTACACTGTATTATAGTTAAAAATAGTTCCGAAATATGTTCATGCCTAGGGTATAATAATGATTATATTAAATAATTGCACTATAATTGTGTTTTATTAAGAATAGTGAATATACTATTTTTTTTATTAAGTATCGTAGAAAAATATTAAACTTTAAAAATATGTGTACACTATGTCACAGTTTTTCTCATCTATACAAATTAAATTTGGCAACAATGTATATTCTTCATATCTACCGGCACTTAATTGTGTACCAGAATACAGTCATTGTATTTATTTCCCTAAGATAGTATCAAAAGAATAAAAAATTAAAAGACACGAAAAAAAAACTCCGTCTTAGCCTAAGGACCATCCACAAATTACGTTACACCAATTTCATGATTTTTAACCCCAACCCCTATATTATATAGGGGTTGGGGTTCCCCGTCTTGTCACAGCTGGCGAAATTTGTCAGACTCCTCCGTACATGTGTGACATCACATATTTTGCAATTTTATATCAAGTAATTTTTTTAAAACAGCAGTTTCGTTTGTTTCATTTCCATTTAAATTATTTTTAATTATTCGAACGCTATGATAGAGTTAGGAATATTTTGCAATTTTTCTTTAACACTTCAAATTTCGTGTTAGATTTTGAAATATGACGTCACAAAATTTAGGACCTCTCCCACCCCTTTTCACACAATGTTGTTGTGCGACGTAATTTATGGATGCCCCCTATGACAGAGGAGGAAGGCATATTAAAAAAAACGTGTAATTGAATGATTATGTATTTTTTCAGTGTATACGAGTACATAGACGTATGGGGTATTGATAGTCAGATTTCAAAAATCACACTGGTGTTCCTTAACGGATTTTTTATTTAAGTCAACAAATAGATGAGAAGACATTAACGTCCAAAGTCGTAAAAATTGTGTGTCCTCCTCTAACTTTTGAATTATACGTTAAAAATTTCTCAAGACAATTAGAATGATAGACCTTCAAAATACTTTAAAAACTGTTGGTGTGAACTATTACCGTCTAGTTGTTTTTGAACTATGGGATATTTGGGATGCTTTGTTAGAGCTTTGATACTTTGCACTGGATGGTTACACAAACAGTGCATATCAGCACTTAAATAAACACTTGACAAGTGCGTAGCAATTCACGCACAATGAAGGGGTCCGTCCAAGTACAAGATACAAAAACCGACTGCCTTCGTTAATTAATAACAGAATCATAAAAATGCATTTATCGAAAATACCCCACACCTTAAAAACTTAATTAACGAATTTTGGTCAATTCAATTTAATTTATAGTGTTTTAGACTTTATTTCTTACATTAATATTTCTTTAGAATTTTCTAGTTTAAAGTTCAAAGCTTAGTGGAGCGATAAATTTCACAACTTTGGAAGGATATTTGATTAAAAATGTTATTAAGGAACTATGCGATAAATCTTCAAGATCAGACTTATGATACCCCACACAATTATTAGTATGCACACAATCGTGTAGGGTGCAATAATCCTCCTCCTTTCTCCTTGACATACCAACTTTTCAACCATATACTTACCCTTTTTTGAAGATAAATTAAGTACTATTGCGTACAAAGAGTCTCTCTCGTACAAAGACAGACAAATAGACATGACGACTGTATAAGGGTTCTGTTTTTTCCAAAATGACTACAAAACTCTTAAAAAGAATTTAAAATTCTTCTCGAATTTTGTTTAATTGTACGTATTTTGTTTAATTTTACTCTAACGATTTCACTACATCAGATGGCAAAATTAAATTAAATTAAATACCTAATTAAACCATTTAAATATTATTGCCATTAAGTAATATTTTTCATAAATATGTACATACTCGTATGTATACTATGTACATAAGATTATGGTTAACGTTATATCTTAGTCATTAGAATAATATTTTTATATGTTGTGTACTCGAAATCAGGCTTGTTTATAGACTGGCGAAGTTAATTTCGTATATATTTTATAACATAAAACTATACTATTTTTATCCAAAAATAATCCAAATAAATACTACCAGTTAAATTTAAAAATGATTTCAAACTAAAAACGGCCAATCGTCTATAGTATAAACTCCATACTAACTTACTTATACAATTCAATTTCGAAATATTGTATATAAAATTCGACCTAGATAACAGTTGAGTTATTGAAAACGTTTCATTTCAAAGTTATTCGACTTAATACCTGCTATGTAATGATAGAATCAGTTGAATTGAAAATCGAATAAATGCTTTAATATTACATATTTTTGTAATGCCAAAAGCTGAAAAAGAGGCAGACGGCCCATGTTTTTTCCAAGAAATATTTGCAAAGTATTTAAATTAAGCAGACTTGCTGAAAAAATATGCAGCTAAAATAATTATGTTATCTGATGTATTTTATAATATTGTATCAGTATCATATTTGGCCGGCTAAGCATAAAACAAAGACAAGCACTATAAAAGTAAAAGAAAAAATTGATTGTTAAAAAATACTTAATTTCGCTATTCTGATTGTTCTACTTCTGTCTAAACATTTAAAATATTTTAACATGCCACTTAAACTTAACATCAATACTGCATATATTTATTTATTTTATGATCCATAAATGCACTGATTTCTCAGTCTACATGCAAAAACAACGGACACAGATATTGTTGATTATGATCTGATATTGTACCTCTCACATCTTGTTCAAAAATATCTACAAAACATCAAAATACTAATGATAAAATAATTTAACTACTCGAGATTTGTACATACTTTTGAACAATTTGTATAAATTCAGTGAATCCCGTTCCACGTAAGCAGTGAGCCCTCTATATGCACGGTGGTGAAACACGGCAAGTTCGCGTGTAATGTGACGATGCATAACAAATGCACGAACAATGAAGGTTACATCTTTAACCAGTTCACCGAGTGAGAGGCAAAACGATACTTGAGAACGCATTTGGTGCACGCTCACCAAACGCTGTTGGAATTATTTTAACTTCCATTAAAACTTAATTACTCTATAGCCGTCCACTTTATATTCATTTTAAACGAATATAGTATAAATTCGAGTTTTAACGTAAAAGTTAAAATAATTCATTAGCGTAAGTACAACTCTATCCACTACACATGAGCCGTATAAGTGGAAAGCGTTATATTACAAACGCAAAGGACCTCACCGCGACCACAGATCGTTGTGCCATCGAAGAGTGATTGACAGAGCGAGACGTGGCCGCGGGAAGAGCCAAGGCATTCGTCGGCAGTCAGCGAATGGCGAGCATGCACCCGCGCGGCACACTGCGTGCAGGTGACGGGGCTGCGTGCGGTGCCCGTGCCGAACAGTTACCCACGCACCTTGCTTTTACGGACACCACTTTGGCGCCCACGGGCAAGTTCTCCCGAATGTAGATCGGCCCGTATACAGTGTGGTCCCATACGGGGGGATTGTTCGCGCGATCCACTACGTCTATCTGGACCTCCACGGATCGGGACAAGGGCGGGAAACCCTTGTCTTGGGCCATAGCCTCCAACCTGTACGTTTCTCGCTATCGAGGGAACAGTCGATGGAAACAGACAAAACCACGTCGTTAGTAGTGTTAGGGAGAGGAGGTGCGGCGGGCCCGGGGGCCCGCTGCGCCTGATACCAACCTGGCTTTCACACTGGTCACTACGGTACCCACTGTGACATTCTCTTTGATGTGAACGGGGCCATACGTGGTCATGTCCCAGATGGGGGGTTTATTGTTCCGGTCTACGACGTCTAACTCAACGTCCACGTCCGCGGAGGAGGGCGGTGCGCCGCGGTCCGACGCGCGCACGCGCAGGCGGTACCTGTCCCGCTACACATACACGCATACACGGGTCAGCTCAGCGGGGAACAAAACATAACGTAACTAACTCAAATCAATCAATAATATAATCATAAACACAATGCTTTTTGCTAATAAACAATCAAAATAATCATAAAATATTAAAATATAATACCTACTGTACGCTTTTAGATGAATTTTAGCGTTATCCAGATAGTTCGAAGTAAGTGTGAAGTACTTACTATTACTATTAAAACTTACATTCATCTCTCTTTCATTCAAGAAGCCAAATTAAAACAAGAGAGTAGTGTTGCAAAGAATCATCAAGTTTTATTAGTAACATCACACGCGGTCTCTGCTTCCAATAACGAACACTCGCTACTCATACTTACAGCTTCCAGAACATTCATCATTGTAGCCAATATGAAACGGTGCAAGAAATCAAATGGAAATAAAAATATTTATCATAATTATTTTACAAGTTCATCTGTACAATATTTTTTTAAATAAAGACAAACTGTACATTAGGTATTTGTAAATACTTTATACAATAAACGAACTAAACTAATATAAAAAGAAAGAAATGAATAAAAGCAGGCTAATGCATGCGGCTCTGCATACAAGACATGGCGGAAAGGTCACGTTGTCATAAAAATGTTTTAGTGACCTTGTAATGACTACAACGAAACGACACTCAATTTAATGAATATATTACAAACGATGGACGTTACGGTTAATCTGTACAAATTGTAGTTTTAGAACGTTGCCCCTTTCACAGAAGGAATAATGTCACAACTGGCCAAATGGTCAAATTACCACTAGAGCAATCTGACCATCATGATTAATATACAACTAACTATACAAAGTTATAGCAATATTATACTGGCACCCTGTAAAAAATTCATAATTATAACAATACTAGCGCAGATGATATTGTCAAGTTACACAAATGCTCGCGCCAGGCACAGCATAAAGAATATATTGAAGCAGGATTCGAACCGCTCTCATGGGATGTCCACTTGAATAAGAAATAAGATTAGTAACAAAACATGTACATAATACATATAATACTGATAAGTATGTATGTCCAAAGCGTAAGCTTCTCAAATCAATTCATTGATTACTCATAATAAAATAAACTTCAAAACTAGTCTGTGCGAAATATACAGAAGTGCTGTTACAGAAACTGTACATGTTTTAGAACTAAACATAGGTCTCAACGGTGAAATATTTACAGCGTAATTATCTCTGTCATAAGGTTAGTATTATACACAAGTCGTATTCATCAATAAGATACAGTTTGCAAGATGGTGCTGCGGAAATAAATCATTAACGAAGATTGAGTGCGAGCCGGCGCGCGGCGACAACGGCCTCGGCAACTCAAACTAATCGTGCTGAAGAAGAACAAGCCCCACGGCCGCCGGCTGCCGTTCAATGGACAACTACTCCTCACAGCCAGGATTAACCTCCTCACAGCAATTTACAGCAGCGATCAATTTAGAACTATTTACAAGTAAACAAACTTAAAGTAGGTGCCAATTGAATCCTAAGGCCTGTAGGTAGCATTCATCCACCAAACTTATTTATTTTGTAAAGTTGATCCCTTTCACTCATCGCGCTAATCACAAGCTCCCAGGTGTGGTTGGTTGTGTCGTTATAGCATGTATGAACTATACTTACGTCGAGGGGCTTCTTAAGAACTATCCAGCCTGATTCAGGTTGTATTTCAAAATATTCTATGTCTGCGGCATTATACGGGGCACTAAGAGTATAAACTATTGCTCCGTTATTATCGGCATCTTCATCAGATGCCGATACTCTCAAGATATTTGTGCCAATACTGGCATCTTGTTTTACGTTCTCCACATATTTCTGTAAGATATGAAAAATTTAACGAAGTTCCTTAGATTACTTTCCTGAATTTCATGCAAGTGCAATTAAAGTGCCATTCCATGCAAGTGGGTTTTATACATGATCAGATCAGAATTATAAGTATCACTTACTTGTCGATCAAATAAGGGAGGATTGTCGTTAACATCAGTTATTTCGACTGTAAAAGAGCAAACACCTTCCAAAGATGGCTCGCCCTGATCTGTAGCTTTTACAGTTATGGACACAAATTTACCGTCATCGCCTTCTCTGTCAAATACTTTATTTGTAGACACCTCACCAGTCTCTTCATCCACAGTAAATTTAGTTCCTTTTTGATTCGGTTGCTGTACTATAGAATATTTAACTTGCCCATTTACGCCTTTATCTTCATCTGTAGCGTGAACTCTAATGACAGGACTACCATTTGGTGCCCCTTCTTCAACTTTAGGGAAATAACTTGAACATTCTTTGAATATTGGCTTGTTATCGTTAACATCAGTTATAAAAACCACAACAACAGCAGTAGATGTATGAATAGTAGCATCTCCATTTACACAACAGGCTCCATCATCCATTGCTGTCACATTAAGCTCATATTTATCCCTATCTAATGATATAGCTTTACTGTGTAATCGAATCACACCAGTTATTTCTTCTATGACAAACTGCCCAGAACTTGTACCACCACCCACAAATCCGAATCGAACATTATCTCCGTCCTTATCAGAAGCCACAACAGTAGTTACTAGCGTATTAGGCCCAGCATTTTCATCTACGTTTGGCGTATACACTTGTTGAGAAAACTTAGGTTCTTCATCGTTTTTATTTTTTGTATAAACTCGAACTGTAGCCGTGCCAGTTTTAGCTGGTTCTCCCTTATCTTTAGCAGTGACTACAAATTCATAATAGGCATTGTTATTATCAGCATCTAGTTGTTTGTTGTTTGTGATGATACCATTCGAGTCAACGCTGAAGTGATCATCTGAAATTACAGTAAAATATGTGGTTAATTATATATAAGATTAACTTTATATTAAAAGTTACAAATATAACCTTCTTTTTTTCAATTTCTACGTTACAAAGATATTAATAACTAAAGTTTAAATATAATTATAGGGTAATTGCATAACACAATTTCTTTAATATACTACATACTTTTCTTACTGTCACAATATTACGAACAGGTATGACTTATTAATGTTTGGCTCCCTTAATGTAATAATTAATAAACTTTTTTTATATTACTTACCCAAAATACAATTAAAATTCTAAAGCTATTTTTGTGCCATTTATTTTTAAAATATCGTTTAATATTTATGATCAAACATAATTTCGGAGTACAAACCAAGATAGCAAGTCGGACATTTGTGAATAATTAAATAGTTTTTATGTTAAAGAATGTAAAATAACATTCTTCATGTATTTACTCCACACAAAAACAAAATTAGTAAAACTAATTAAAGTCCGAAAAACGTAAAGTCAAACTAGGTTAAACCCTGTGTGATGGTACTCATGGCCCTCGCCTCCTCTATTACTAAAATAACCACCACCTCTGAACAATGTAATAAAAGAAAAGAAAGAAGTATATATGTGGGTGTAATGTGTGAGGTAAAAACTGATTGTCATTTAATATTCGTATTAGAATAATCGTTACAAGTAGCCAATTCATTTTTTGACCTGTAGGTATTTTCTTTAGGGACAATAAAAGTCTAAAAGGTGAACAGTAAATGTTTTGTTGATTTCGGTGTAAAATAACTAAAACTTATCTATTTCGAGATATTCTTCTTATTACGAATTTCTCTATTATTATTATGCTACATGGGTGAAGTTTTGAACTTTAGACTCTTACCAAACTTAATTAAAAAACCTATATATAAGTGTTTAAACCTATGTTATCTTGTATGTCTTGGAAGACCACGGGCCATAAAAACCTATGTTATATTATTAATATTATAATTATAAAGAAAAGATTTAAAAAAGTAATATATTCACTCCATATGATCCAATATCGGCGCTAGACTGGTTTTTTCTATAGTCATCGAGCCAAAATAAATATCCGGTGATTTTTACATACAATACTCGTATTATCATTTGACCTATTCGGTCACGACATATATTCGTGTCCCAAATGCAAAACTCAATATTTTCTTAGCATTTAAAAGACCTCCTTTAGACACAAAATCACCCCCAAAAACTTCTTTATGTTGTTAATAAATATCAATTCTAAAAATCAATATAAAAATACAAAAGTAAAACAAGCAAATAAACATATACAAAACTTGGACCATTATGAAGATGATGAAACTTGGATTTAATTAAAATAGATGGACAACGCCATCTATTTTAATGTTTCAAGATAGTAAATACAGATGGCGTTAGTAATCGCAAATTGAAATTATGAACATGTTTACTAAGGAGTTTATTCACCTGAAACTAGGTATTCGATCTCAGCGTTTTTCCCCGAGTCAGCGTCCATGGCTTTGACCTTGAGTATGCTGGTGCCGAGTGGGATATCCTCATCAACGTTGTGCGCTTGATAATCAGGCAACTCGAATTTTGGTGCGTTGTCGTTTACGTCAGTCACGCGTATTGTTAACTGAAACCAAGATAAATTGTTTATTTAGTTTAACTCTTTTTTAATAGTTATTATTGAAAAATCTAGCTATCTAGCTGCTCTGCTAATCTCCATTATTTGATGTTTAATTCATGTATGGGAAAAAAGAACGTTTTGTTCAAAAACAACCTTTTTCCTTGATTTGCAATCTGATATTTCTTCACAGAAATAGATCCTTACAAGCTAAACTGATGATGACTGATGATTTAGTTGGTTGGTTTGGTTATATTTTTCTTTTGCCAGGTGGTAGGGCATTTGCCCGACTGGATGGCTATCACCCCCGGGTCTAGAGTAGCCGCCATAACAACCTGAAGTTGTGTTCGTTGTGTTACAATTCAGTATCCGAGGGATAGTGGCAGCCAAATTCCAATATTAGTTTATAGAATTACTTCCTAATATTTAATATCAGATTGAGCCGTGATGAAGCGTAGCCGGGCTATGGCTAATGTACAATACATCGATCCATGTACAACATTTTTAAAAATTACATAGATCAATTGAATACCTAACGCAAAGTAATTACGAATCACATGGGTAATTTCTGTGATTAGTGTTATTAGATTAGTAAATAAACGTACATATATGATGCTTACAGAGGCTGTTTTATAGTTTATCACGAGAGAATGTCAATAATCCACTTTACGCTAATAGAGCCTTGCCTTGCTCACGTGCCTTATTCTGTGTACAATTTAGTTCGTTATATGACAGAAACTCTCAAGATACCAAGGATATGATGAAATAAAAATTCATATCTAGTACCTAAAGCAGCTATATGCAAAACCAAACCCATTGTTTATTGCAAAGCTGGCAAGCAGGCAATCTCTCCATCTAATGGGAAGTGGTTGTCGCCTATAAACGCTTGGACATCAGGGGCTCAATTGACGGTCTCTGGTCGTGCGGGCTAAGACTGCGACGCACCTCACTACAATGCAGAGGCTCCGGGTTCGATTCCTGGTATGCTAAATTTCGGAAATCTCTCTTATTTACTATGGTCTGGGTGTCTGGGGTGGGCCCCAGAGTAGAGTAGTACGTTGTATATTTTTCATAACACAAGCGTAACTTGCTAAACTTGGAGATATACAATATGTAATACAACCATTGGAGTTAACAGACTAACAAAATCAAGCAAAACTACAATTGATACCTACACGGTAGCAGACTTTGGGATAGGATAGGAGAGATAGGATATAGGCAGGAGGAATAAGATAAGGAAGTTGGGATAGGGGGAAGGAACGGGGGCCATTGGAACACTCATTCATTGTCCGAAACACGATTGGCTTAATGCTAACCATTTCAGTTATTCTCCGTGCAGGAACAGAAAAAGAATACTAATTCCTACGGTCAGGCGGGCTATTGTAAGAGGCGACAAAACAGCCCATAGGAGGTAGGGCATTTGCCCAACTGGATGGCTACATATATATATAACAACTTTGAGTTGTGTTCCACCATCAGTGGCCAGGTACCATTTTCTCCTTCAAGGCCGGCAGAACATTGGCAGCATCTCTGGTATTGCTAATGTCAATAGTTGTTGTTTAGAAATTTTTAAAATATTTGAGAGCGTGATACTACATCGATCGCATCGGCCCTAAAGCTGAAATCAAGATAATGATTCCAGAATGGCTTTATCACATCAAAGATACCATAAAATAAGAACAAATTAACTTACAAACAGACTTTATTTATTAGTGTGAATTAAGATTTTACCAACCTCCACAGATGTAGAAAACCCGCCAGAGTCTTCAGTAGCCGTCACGACTAAAGAATAGACATGGGGTTGTCTCAGATCTTCGAAGTCCAATTCCTTTGCCAGCTTGACGATTCCCGATGTTGGTCCAATGTTGAAGGTGCCAGCCCCTTGTCCTTGTGCCTTCAGCGTGTAACGTATCTCGCGATCAGCAAATGACTTCGCCTTTACTGATATTATGCTGTAATTAAAAAAATATAATTTTTAAACGTTTTCTTTTACCTGTTTCACATTACTTTAAAATACCTAATATTTTAGTTTTTGATACTGAAAAATTAAAACGAGAATCAATGAAAAATATACATAGATATGATAAAAACGTGCGTGAGTTTATATTGAGCAATATCTGAAGTGGCAAAACCAATTCAGAAATGGATTTCAGGGAAGTAATAATGTAACCTTGCACTATTTTTGACGTTGTATCGGTTGACAAAATATAAAAATTGTAAGCCTCAAAACAATTTTGTAGTGCTCGTATGTGATAGAATTAATATATAACAAACGAGTATAAAATATAGGACAAATGTTTAATTAATATGATTTTTGAAGTGTCTATTGATGGCTAAATCCAAACCTATAAAAAAATAAAGAAAAATACGAAAAGGAGTCTCGGGGCTGACTTTGGCGGAAACTAGAGTGATATCATTAGATATTTACAGGAACAAAACCGTTTATTTTTTTATAAAAACATAATCCATATTATTTATTTATCAACCTGTAATGGAGCGTAAAAAAAATAGTTTCTGTGAAGGAATATCAAAAGTTAATCTAAAAAGAGCTAATTTTTTAAAACAAAACACAAGATTAATTTATTAAGCTTGTAATGAAAATCAAAAGAACCTATCATTGTTTGTTAAAAGACAATAATTATAGTTATCAATTATTGTCTTTCTAAACAAGAAATATGAATGCAATGATAGGTTAATAGACGAAAATATACAATCAAGATACCCCAATTGCAGCTCGACTCTTATTCTTCCTGGTAATTAAGATTCAACAATTGAATGTGCCAACATCATTTACGCAATCAATTTACAAAGAGGGCAAAGCGAATTAGCATTTAACAGAATGTTATCGTCTCAACTGTATCAGTTTAATTCAAAATGTAGAGACCTATTTCAAACGGCTAAGTTAACGCACTAAGCTTATCTCAAATTATTTAGGATTATGGAAAAGCAACACTTGGAAATGATAATCCCAATAAAATATTGTTAGTTCTTGCCTTGTTGGTTTGTCCACTTTATTCGATTTTTTTATAATGAAACCACTGACCACGGCCACTGAAAAGCGGCCGAAACGTCGGATAAACCAAAATCAAATAAATTACCGCGCTTAAAACCGTTAAAACGTAGTTTTATTATTTATAATGAAACCTCTTGAAACTCGATGTGATCGAGTTTCAACTCGATGAAACGAAAGAGCGACACTAAAAAAAGATAAACATATAAATCTACAGGGCTAAGCCTTCTAGAAAATGAGTACGAGTTTTATATTGTACAGCATAGATTAGAGAGACAGTAAGACTACTGATTAAACATAGGTCCAATATAGACCGAAATAAAACTGACAATAATATTTTTTAGACTAAAAATGAATAATTGAAAGTGATACTTAAGAACTTAATTCTGATTAGTTTATTTATAATTTAGTTTATTTCATAGGAATCAATAGCAGAATTATAAATTATAAAATTCATTGAATAGAAATGAATATAACTACCGGCATTTTATAATTATGTTTATTTTAAGTCGAAGTTTTATTGTCATTAAAGACATAAATACCTACAGTGTGAAAAATAAAACCAGAACTAAATAAAAAAGAGGTATAATTATAGATGCTTGATTTTGATTAGAATTATAATATGTTGACGGATGTAGGCCAAAAGACTTATAATTATATTAATAAAAGTTAAAGAGGAATTATCTTTTCATAAAATACATAAAATTTACTCTTATAAAAATTAACAAAATGCCCAGTTTGTATTCGACAAAAGATTAATGTAAGTATATTCTCTGAAATTTCACTTCTATTGCGTGTGAACAAATACACAATTTTATTTTATTTCACGAGTTCAGCAGACTGACAGACGACCCACCGGATGGATCGTCTAGGGACACTAGCAACACCAAAGCTGCTACTAATGTACTGCCGCTCTCTCACTAACATACCAGAAAAATTCGCCTGAGATTTCATGGATAAAAAGTAGCGCAGATTTTTGGCCTAAGAATTTGCTGTTGATCAGCGAAAACCGTATCGAAATCGGCTCAATAGATTTTATGTGAATCCCGAATAACAGACAATAAATCTATAAAAAATGCATGGTGTTCTCGTCGTGTATTTTTTTAAATAGCTTCAATGTACAGACACGGCATGTTTAGAATCTGTAATATTATGAGATTATGGCAAACTATGCACCGTGATGGTAAAAGTTCCTTAGAGATGACAAACGTCTACTATTTTTTAGTTTTATTTGTCTCTGAAATCTTTAAAATAAAATTCAACCTGAAATATAAAGTCACCCAATGGATCTTATCCAAACAAGTTCCCATTATAATAATTTGTACAATTCTACATTCTTGAAGTTGATAGTAACTAATTTGCATCAAGTAATTCAAATGTTAACGTCTCGCTGTTGATTTAAATGAAAATTATAAAAAAAATATCTTCTAAGATTCTGTGTGGCTGTCGAACTTTTACAAACTTGTAGAATAAGCAATATGCTAGTCGTGCCGAAATTATGCAAATAAACTCGACGAGAATAACATTTATCATACATATATTATTACACTTACTCTGAATCTTTCTTTTGATTCTCAGCAATTTCAGCTTCATAACTTGGCAGATAAAACTGTGGAGCACGTTTTCCACCAACTATGCTTAGCCGCTCTTCTGGTGTTGACTGGAAACGCCTCTCGTCGACTCGGCCGCTCTGTAAATCGTACGAAAGGTGAAGGTTAATAACAGCACATTTCTTAGAACTTATTGAATATAATTAACTGATTCCACGAAAGAACGAGAACTCATTTTTAAATCCTTCAAGATCAAAGTTAGGGTGATGTCGACCCGCCATCATGACTCAGCCAAACATATGGCATTATTATATGCGCTTAATAGGGCTGGGGAATCTGCAAACGTTCAAAATAGATATTACAAAGTATTAGCGTGGATCTATTGAATATATTGTTAAAAGTGCGGGACTGAAATTAAAATGCCGTTGGAATTACTATAAATTTATTATAACTATACAAACACGTATAACACTGGTACAAATATTACTGGACACAACCAATACAAACTGCACGATTCAATAACAGGCACAAAGTCCGTCATCATATAGCTTATCGAATGTACACGTCTTGCTCGTATCGTAACGTCGCTTGACTGTCTCACCCCTCCGTTCGGGCATTGTTTATACTAAACTATATAATACAACAATAGACCGCGTGGACTGAATTTTCCAAGAAAACGTAATCTGCACACCTGCGGCCATAAACGAATACAATAACAATAGGATGTTTTCTTAATTGGCAATTTTAAACACAAACTAAACAAACGAAGTCCAATGCGGTATAGGTAATAAACTGCAGGTGTGCATTGACTTTGTCGGCGTGTAACAATATAATAAAACAATAATAGCCATTTACGTTACGACCATAATTATCTATAATCACGTCATGATTATGCATAGCCGTAAAAGAAAAAATAAGATTATAAGTGGTTCGACACAAAAATGTGCTTCAGCTCCGATGCACGACCGGAGTTTACTCCTTTAGTGCGATTGTTTTTGAATAGCATGATACTATTTCATTTAGTTTGTATTAAAGTTCGAAATTGTGTTGGCATCCTAAAATATATGGCGGCTAATATGTATTTGTAGCAAATATCATGACAGTACAGTTCTACTAATTGCTCGTACAATAATGGCATAATTTGTTAGATTGTATGCAACTATGTAAGTAATTATATGCGATGCATAATTTTGACAGTTGTGAAAAAGAAACAGTTTATTGTTATAAAAGCCTTGTTCCCACGAAGATTCGCTGTTTAAAGATAGCATCACTTGAGACTCCGACTGTTTACAGAAGTCAGTGGGTGGTGGTGGTTTTAGCATAAAAATATAAAAACGGCTACTGTTTTTGGAAACTGGTTATTCAACCGTGATTTGTGTACGTGTAAAGTTAAATTGAAGTGTAAAGTTGACGACTGAAATTGTGTTTAGATGTGGAAAGTTAAATAAAACTGTTAATATCGTGCAATATATTTTTCTGAAGTTCGGCGTCCAACAATTGTAAAATAAAAAAAATACGTTTTAGTCAACGCTTGCATTGTTTCACTCTTTATAAAATTTCCACACAGAGAGCCTTATTTGAAAATCGATTTATTAGGAGTAAATTTCAAAAATATATCGAATATATTTCTCACCTGATCTTCAGCTTTCACATAGAGAACATACTCCATATCCAATTGGAACGGATCAGTGCCTCGCGTTCGGACTACGCCTGATCTCTCATCCACCTCGAATCTGCCACCAGTGCGATCTCTGACAATGAAGTAATGTATATTGTGATCTGTATCGGGATCCCGTGCTTGCAGAGTGAATACTGGAGTGTTGGGAGCAGCGTTGAGCTGGACCACAGTCTGCATTGGTAGTGGTCGATTGATGAAATACGGCGGTTCGTCATTGACATCTTTCACGTGGATAATTACTCTTTGGTTGTCGGTATCTGAAATTTTAATTGTTATATTCTATTAAATATTTATTTCGTTCGAAAACAAGTTACGATCGCTTTCCTTAGGAAGCATTGGAATCGTTATATTTACGTAAATGCTTTAAAGAATGCAAAAAAGGCCATGTTTTATTAGGATTATTCACGCAGATATTTGTAATGAGTCAATGTCCAACGCACTTAGGTCTCATTAAAATAAAAAACTCAGACAGTTTTTATCTTCTTGCAAAACGTCGACCTTATAAGCATTGTATATACAAGATTATGAGGTCATAATTTTGTACAAGTAAAATAAGTCTAATAGGACAGTAATTATTTAAATGATTGTTTAAACAGTTTATTAAATTACTTAATTAATTTAAATTACTTATTTTATGATGATAAAGTAAGATGATAAGAAAGTATTTTAACACCGGATTTCCATTGTGTAAATGGTAGTAATTATTGTAACACGTGTCATCTACTCCATCCTGACTGGCAAAATTTTATACTTCGTGGGATCGTTTCATATGCCCATGTAATGTAAGGCTTTTAAGAACAAAAATATTTCGATAATAATCTCTGCTCTCAATGTACATCCATACATGTTTACCAAATTCATGAAAATAGATCTGTGCTAATACAGTTTGTTTAGTAGAAATACTAAGATTTTATGAGAGTTACGACTAGAAAACCCTTGGTAACAATAATTTAAAAAATGTACTTATTGTAGATAGATTATTTCCGATATATATACGCCAGACAGTTGTTAGTATATAAATAGAATAAAAACTGTCATTGCATTTCATAAATCTATGTTTTATTCTTTGAACATAGATAAGATATTTTTATGTAAAAGCTAACAAGCTTCTTTTACAGATTTAGACAACTACTTTGAAAATCTAAGGCTCTTTTGTATTCCTTTCCGTATAAATGTTATGTAAATCCTTTTATGTTTAAGTCAATAGAAACGTAGATCTGTCTCAACTTTCTTTCAGAACTTGTTCTTTATAGTTTGACAAGTCTTTATACTTAGTGTTATATAATATGTTAAAATATGTTAGGCATTACATGATGCGTAAAAAGTGTCAGATAAGCACTCGTAAATCTTTAAATAGCAATAAATGAATTTATATGTTTACTGTTAAAAGCCTACAAATTATATTTAAGTTAGATATGTTTTTAATCAAATATTTTAATTATGGTTTTAGTTAATTTAAGCATTAATATAACATTTTATTGTCTAAACATTATTTCACCAAAAGACAAGTAAAACAGAATCAAAATTCAACACAAACAAATTTTAAAAATTCTTTCAGAAAATACTTACATTTTAGTGCCACTGTTTGATGTGCATGAAAAAAAAATTGAAAAATTATAATATAACCATCACCATTTATGTTACGCTTCGTCTACATCTGTATCATCGTGAAAGAAGAATATTATAATGACAATCGCCTGGTAAAAATCGGAAGTAAAGTCCTGCTGTAGGAACTATTAATCTTTTTTCGCTCGAATTTTTATATAGAAAAATCTTTCAGCCTTTTTCCTTTCATCTTTTTTTATCATTCACGGTTGACCCAGTACGTTTTTTTAATAATCTTCAATTTCAACTAAGGCTTCGTTATTTATGCAGCCTAGTTTTAAATAAAATTCGATGTGCTACTTCCTCTTTCCTCTATCCCATATTCCTCATCCATTTCCCTATGCCTTTCCCCTATTCTAATTCCCTATCCGACCCGTTCTATTCTCTTCCCCCGGTTTGATTTCATCTCTATCCCATTTTTTGTTGCAAGCGTGTATAGGCAACGGTCTAACCACTTTCCATTAGGTGAGCCGTCTGCTTGTTCGCCAACTTCGTAATAAAAAAATAAATCATATAAGTGAAAAACGAAGTTTTCAGTTTCTTATTTTAGCAAAGTATCAAAACTAAATGAAATAGAAACGTTTCCACAGGTATTAGATATCTAAAATTACGATGGACAGTTAACATTAAGGGAAGAATGTGGAACTGACCATCAAAGCAACACTTCAAAGTACTGGGATTCTCGGCAATCTGAAATCATTTCTAGTATTCTTTTCCATGGTATAATTTTGATCGATTCGAATATTGTTAATGGCACGCCATCGTAGATTGGACAAAACATTTACACGATGATTTATAAAGTAATATATGTAGCTACTTACGGCCGGTCCCTATACCTTATCATTCATTCATTTGTCTTAGTATCGGTTAAATATTGACATTACTTGCTTGGCAAGATATAGCAATGGGCTGCTAAACAAATGATATAGATGTGAACGAAGCCTAAAGTCATATTTGCAAATAATTTTATCAATGCAGTCATTACCAGAAATAGTCACTTTCGCATTAATTTTATTAGGTCTTACAAAAAGCAATATTGTTATCCTAAAGATGTGATACGAGCTTAAGGGATACAAACGACGTGTATTATCAAACATTGCCTCTAATACAGCTGTATCCATGTGGTGTCCTTTTTGTCCGGTGGGATTGCCCTAAATCCGGAGTATAAATCCGCCGTTTGCTGTAATCCTATTCCACGGATCTACTTTGGGGTATGGTTTCTCACACAACTGAACATTACAATACATTGACCCTGCGGCGTCATCTTATTAGAATTCTATATGACCCTTATGCATGCTTCAACTCAGACAATCAATATTTTATTACTTTATACAGAGCTCTATTAATACAGGGAATGTGAAAATAACATCTCCTTTTTTATAAAATTTCGCACGATTTCTTCATTTTGCCAGTGCCAAAGTCTTGAAAATATATGTACATATTTCACAATTATATCTTTAAAAAATTAGGCGCCAGATGAAATTTGGTCCCTTAAAACCCACCAATCGCAACATCTCTGCCAAATTGTAAGTCCTTGACTGACACTAGACAACGTAGTTATTGTAGTAGGTAAGAAAGGCGTTTTCCACACAATTAATATCCCAAGTACTGTTTATTTTTTAATCAAATTAATTCGATTTTGAAATTAAAATTATATAGATCATCATCAACGCCGTTTTAATTTATAAAAAAACTAATACCTATAGTGTCGGTTTGTGCAAAAGTAATATTCCAGAATACTAATTTGAATTACTGGAATATGCATAGATTTATTTAATGGATAATACAGTAATCTTTACAATTTTCGAATTTTTCATTAACACTTTTAACTTTAGGTACTAAAGATACAAAACCAGCTTCGCTCTCGTAAATTATAGAAACTTATTCCTCAGAAACTACTCGTGTTCTGTGGTAAAAGAATCCATATTCATCCCTTTACCAGAAAAGTACATATATATATAAATTTTAGGATAATCACTCATCATCATCATTCTTATTTTCAATCCTTTTTTTTCGCCGTCAGCCAATCATAGTCCACTGCTGGACGTAGGCCTTCCCAACTCGGTCCTCCGGCGCACCTGTACAGTCAACCTTGCGCATGGCTGGAGGCACTACGTTTACCGAGATGCCTCCACTACAGGAGAGGTCTCCACTACAGGACTCCCTGCTCCACCGGCCATCGGCTTATCAAGCGATAACTTTCTTTTTTCAAAAGAAATGTATCATATTTTCATCCCTGTCATCGACAGTAGTGCGGTATACAAATTCTATGACAAGCTATTCATTCCAAAAGACATTAAGAAGGAACAAACACACTCACACTTATAATAATTATAAATGAATATATTTTAATTAACATTGTTTATATTTTAGGTCAAATGTATCGTTTGTTCAATCCGCTTCAACTATTTCTAACCTTATATTATGTTTACCTGGGATCAACAATATTATGGTCCTCAGATGCTGCAGATAACTGAGCCCTACAAGTAATGTTTGCACAGGGAAGTATTCAAAGGTTGTACCAAGAATTTTGGATGTTTGCCAAAAATCTCGACGTATATTATGCTTATGTATCCGTATCTATGTTAATATGTGTTTACGTAGGCAGATAGTATTTGCTTGAGCTTGTGCCACCACAAATCTTTTCGCATTTGTTTACTTTCCTATGTATACACAATATTTGCGTTTGTACTATTCAGGTTTGCAAAATAATCTAGTTCACGTTTCCTTCACTTAATAGATAAGAAACGCATCGACATGTAAATACAAATGCAATAATGTTTAGAGATGTATTATGTGCTTGTCACTATATCTGTTTAAAATTTGAGCACCTAAACAGTAGTCTAGAATATCTAAACCTTCCGGGAGACATCCTTAATGCAGTACTTGGAACAATGCCAAAAGATAATGCCTGACTGTGCCAAGTAAAAAACCACTTTCCTAAAATGCAGTAGTGTAAGCAAAATGCATTTAGATGTCTCTTTGAACTCATATCAACATTCGATTGTCAAAAACCTATGATATATACAGAATTTCACTGTAGAAAAACAAACGAGATATTTGATGGCATCACAAGTTCCCGAAAATATTTCAAGAATTTAATTTTGGTCTCACTATCTATTAGAATAGAGTCGTAAATGGGATTCGGCGATACAGTGAAATACGGCAGGTTTTAATGTTGAGAAGGAATGAAGTGAATAGTGGGTTAGAGGGAGTACAACCCCAGCCTCCCCAACCACCTTGTTGTAAAACACTGCGCTTGCGTACACTACGGACGCGTGAAATGCTTATAACGTAAAATACTATTACTGAAAATTAAGCTCGTATTCCTCGCTACCATAGAGTAAAACCGCAATAATCGCCACCACTCAAATGAAATAGCAATTTTGAAGGCATTATACAAATTACTCGAAAGGAATTCATTGAATAACTTGACCTTGAATCAAGGGGTTGATCTTTGACCTGTGCACAGGTCACAGACATATACACGAATCGATAGTCTATTTACTTTCGTCTTAAAGATGAATCTAATTTGAAACTGTATTTTTAATACAGACAATTCCCTTAAGTACTTAAGAAAATTACCAACTGCTATATTAAACAACGAGAAAATAAAATACTGAAATTTTGTAAGCTTACCCGTGGACGTTTAAACACGGTTTAGCTAGCAATTTATATAAGTTCTATACCTCATTGAAACCAGCATAGTAAAAATTCGACAACGTAAATATTTTAGAATAGCAATAAGCGACATAATTTTATTGTAACAAAAACAAAACCCACCTTACCCTAAATACCAAAAAATAAATATTTAACCGACTTCTTTTTAGAACAGCTTGAAGTCAGTGCTAAGCAAAATACAAAATAAAGTAATTTTTATGTTTCACTCGAGACCGACTTCTACTTGTTGTAGAAATAAGTCGGCTAAATATTATGTTTTTTGGTTTTTAGTTTGACGTCGGATTTGTTTTTGTGTAAAAAAAATACTTTTGGGAGCGCAAATACTTAAGCACCTTTAGAAATAATATATGAAGCACCTGTAGAAATTGTACAACTGGCACGCGTCGCGTATACAAAGCCATCTTCATCTTCGGTGTATACGCTCTTTGACAAGGGTTGCTATCGATTTCCTTGAGATCTACAAGTCACATCCTCTTGGTGACTATTAGAGCATTTCGGGAATTCAAAATAAATTGGTCTACAATTGACGGAGAAATCGCTTAGGATTCCTAAAAAAAAATTAAGGGCCTGTAGAAAGTGTAATACTCGCACGTGGATACAACCTTTTTATCGGAAACATGTAGGCAGGCTCTCGGCATTATTTTTTAAAGTGTAGCTATCGATTTCCCTGGGATCCACTCATCAAATCCTGACTTGGTGACCATATCACTGCCTTGGGAGTATTTATTCTGACGAATAAAGAAAAAAATCACAATCGATCCATAATTGACGGAGTAATCCCGTACAATGAATATAAAAAAATTAAGCGCCTGTAGAAAATGAAATGTAATGTAATGAAATGAAATGCCTGTACCTATACGCAGATACTATTTTTTTCGGAGAATTTAGGCACACAGTGTGCTTTAACAAAGGTTAATCTCGATTTCCTTGGGATCCAATCCACTCATTAAGTCCTGACTTGGTGACCATGGAATTACCTCGGGAGTATACACATACGATCAAAGAAATATATTTGGAAATCAGTTAACAATCGACGTAGATATCGTGTCAGGAAGAAATTAGTTAACAAGTAAAGTTAATTCCTTGTAATCCACTCATCAGATTCTGACATGGCGACAATGAGACGAGTTCGGGATTATTATTTATTCTTTCGAGTAAAAGAAAAATTGCAAATCGGTTCACAATTGAGAAAGCGAGTAACTAACATACAGACGATTTGAGAACCTCCTCCCTTTTGGAAGTTTCGGACATAGTATATAGAGAAAAAATATTTCTGGACGGAAACTTAAAATGATCTATATTTTGTTTAAAATGAACAATAGTTGCGGGATGTTGTTTATTTTTATGCGTGGTGAAAATCTCAACTGTGTCTATATGTATATTGGTTAATATACCTATAGATACAGCTGTACGCTGTGACGCTTTTGGAGTTGTCAACAGAACTGTCAGTCTAAGACCTATAATTTGATTGAGGCTGAGGTGAGTCATATATCAGTCAACCTGGGTTTTGCTTATTTCATAAAAAAATAATTCAGAATTTGAATGTATATTAACGAATATTTTACATTAGCCATATTTAATAATAGAATATAAAAATGTATAACAAGCACCGTATAATCATGAGAAAATTTACAGGACAGGGGCAGACTATCATTTTTGTGGAGGCAAAGTGGATATATTATGTAAAGCACTCCCCAACCTAAGTGGGTTTGCACGAGACAAATAATGAACCGCTGAAAGTTTAATAAGTTGAAAACGTTGGAATTACTTGGGATGCAAGGTAACAGCCACTGTGATCTATGAGCAAGGCTCATACTGGCAAAATTGTCTCCAGACCAGTTTACAAAGTCCTTTAGTAGCCAATTAAAATGTGTGTAAATATTTTTTTATATATTACGAAATATTGTAATCAAGTATACTATTTCAGAATCAAGTAGATGATATGAGCATTCGAATTGAAAGAGACGGATTACACTTTTATAGATTCTTAGACCCAGATTGAAACAAAGGATGAGGGTGATTAAAGATGTTTTCTCATTATGTTGAGATATTTTTGATAATTGCTGTAGGTTTAGTTATTCTGAATGAGTTCAGCTGTGTTAAATAAGTGTTTTCATAGTATTAATTGTTGAAATTCATTCAAATAAATCAATTATGATAATCCATAACTCATTTTATTCGTTTTTCCTGTCTTATTTATTTTATTTGTACTGGTTTGACAGTGAGAGCAAAAAATCTAAACATCTCTACAGCAAATCATAAATGAGTCTTTGAATCATTGAGTTGTTTAATCCCTAAGAGATAATGAGGGTCGTGTAGACTTTTCTATCGCCGAACCCCTATTAAGCTGAAAACAACTCGTTGCGAGCAAGAAGAGTAATATAAGTGTTTAGCTGTGAATTGAATTCTCTATTTTAGGAGATTATTTACGTACAGTTCTATGATAGCATAGATCTAAAGCTTATAAAACGAGGCTTGACTTAGACCTTAAGTATCTTGATATTAATTTACCATACGCATATAATTTATTAATTGAAATGTGAATTTTAATATAATTCTAAGTTCAAAATTATTTTGGACTAACCCGTAATAAATCCTTAAATCACGTACATTCCATACGTTTTAGTTAAAATATGCACAAGGGTAAAACTTTTGACATTCCCAGATTACAGAATAATAAATCTTCACACAGATTTGAACATTTTGCAGACCAATCTATTCTTGCATGGCACGAATAGATGGAATTGGGACAATTTTATAAAATGACGTATTTATAGATTCACATATTTATAGATATGTATTTTAAATATTTATTATATTTTTTTAATCAATTAGCAAACGCTAGACGAAATGAATGGAACTCTCTACTACGAATTTCCGTTAAAACTTTTTTACCAAGTCAATAGTGGGGAGAGCTTTACTTCCATATCGTAAAAAAATATGTATTGCTCGTCTAAAGTTTGGATTAAGAAGTAAAAAGATTTTAAAAGAACTAATGAGGTGGTGTCTTTAGGGCACGTAGTTGGAATGAAGTTTCGAAGACCGTAGATGTTATATATTATTTTCCATTGCATTAAAGTTGTATAATAATATATAGCGGTCAGATTTTTCGTTACGGTTACACTTTTATCGTCTTGCTCCCATCTGCCGAGTAACGTTTGATAAGGAACTGCGTTACAAAAGTTTTACGTTGAGAGCTTGAAAATAAAAACTAACTTTCGACGAAAATTAATTTGATCAAAATGCGTTGAATAATTTTGAGATATTATGATGTGTTTTCGTTTAAATGTTTTTAGCGTTGTCTAGGCTGATGACGGCCTCTTTAGAGCTCTTCATCGTGTGTGATATGGCACGCACGTAGCTGGTATTATTTAAACTATCACATCATATAAAATTATGTAAGTACATAAGTTATCTGTAAGTGTAATTATAATAAACAAAGCGAAAGTGACAATTTCTTTTCTAGCTTAAATACAAAAACCTTAAAACACCGCAACAGCTTTGTTGTTTACCTGAAAAAGAGGAAATGAACGCCATTATTTAACTGCCACAATGAACCTTTAACTTAAATCTTATATTTTTCATATAAATCTCCGTAATAAATGAAAGCATTTGTTTACATTAACGTGGTTATAAAATTTACAATTAGCATAAATTAAGGTATTTTTTATCCTGTAACAAAAGGTAACTTTGTAATTATCAAAATTAAATAACATTTGGACAAAACTTTGTAACAGATTTCCCATATAGAGACAGGACTGTGGTAGCTTATGCATACGACTTTGGGTTTTTTTCCGTCCTAAGATGGGGAAGCAATAATATTTAATTTTCCCATTCTTTTTATTTACACTCATCATCATCCTCTAACGTTAAATGCCAGTTTCGTTCGAAGAGTCCGCTTCGGAGTCCTTGGTGCGCTTTTCTGCTTATTTCTTTAACTCATGGGCTTTCGGCTTCCTGTATTGTTACGCTGTTGGCACGCATTGATCTCTAACTCCAAAAATGCTGTATTTCTTTAACCTACCCCTGTAAAGAGCGCCGACAGAACCAAAGTAGCTGAACATTTATTTTGTTCCTATTGCTAGACGGTTGCCGGAAAACATAACCGTACTAACTTGGCGGGTTTCTTATAGCTTTCTGTCAGTAAATAAAATATAATGGCTGCTTTACAATTGTTCTTAGCAGGTTATAACTTATACAAAGACTAGAACCCAAAGTTAATGGCCTGTATATGCCGAACTATGCAATGAGTTTTGGATAAAAAAGCATCTACTATAATGTCATCCGTGCTATAGATGGGAAGCCGTACAAGATATGACGATATGATTTTTGGATTTAAACGAGTGCGTTAGATTAAGATAAGGTGGGTTAATTACTATCTGAATAGGCTGGTTTTTACTAATCTGGCTATATGAGGGCTAACGCAAGACAGTAAAGGGTCAGAAACTTGCATTTTTTTTACTTTGTAAAAAAATAAAGCAAGGAAACGGAAAAATATAATTTACCAATATCCATAAGCCGTAGTACCAAAATCGTATAAAATTGTTTTCCTAGAAATTTTGCCCGAAGTTAGGAAAAAGGGTAATTATATAGATTACGATGTGATCTTTCCGAATTTTAACTTTGCCACCTTGTAACGTGGACAGTCGTGCCACCATACTGGAAAGATGGCACCTAATAATAGTTTTATGACAATATCTCCTTTCTGACTCATTTTATGATAAAAAAAAACTGCAAAATTAAAATAGAGAAAATTTCTATTTTTTTTCTAAAATGAATACTTTTGGCACACGGGCGCCGCAAACTATTGATTTTTTTTCATTTTCTACCTTTCTGTATGCGTACAGCCCTACCATCTAAGTTGGCAGATTAGCCATAGCCTTTGTTATGAAACGCTAGTTGTGCATCTCAATTTTTTTTCATCTATTAATATCTGATACGCTTTTGATTTTTTGATTGTTCTTTTTTATATTTTTGAAAACCTGTAGATGCTTACCCCACCGCTGAAAAGAAACATTATATATAATCTTTTATGCTTGCTATCATCTAATGTTCAAAACCCAAAGTCCCCACGACGCTGAAACAAATACCCATGTAGCACTTTCGCCTCCCCTGCACTAAGAACGCAATCGAATATTAAGTTTGATTAAGTCTATTATTTTATTAATTTTGAAACTTTTTTGCAGAGCAAGCTACAAATATTCACTACTAGTATACAGCCACTTCATGATGAATGAATGAAAACGAATAATACATCAGGAGTTTGGTTTCAATTTCTAAATATTTAATATTTTTTATCATATGTAGTTCATGTCCATAATGCTACATAAACTATCATTTAATTTTAATGTTCTCGCGGCATATCCTTATAAAGATTATAATAGCAGACTTCAAATCAAGTGAGAGAGAGGTTTCTTATAATTTTACAAAAGCACAATCGCCTTGATTTCGTTGTGTAGCAATTATAACATCAAATTTCAAACTAATGAAGAAACCTTTTAATTCTTTTTTAAATAGAAATTAAAACAATTTATCATTTTAAAGTATTTTAACGTTTACTTCATGTTTCTTGTATGTCTACTAGCTACAAAAAAATGTATTAAAATATTTTCAAATGATGATGAATTACAACGAGCATTTGTACATTTTAAGTGACAAAATAGCAGACAGACTAAAGATACCCACGCGACGACAAGTGGTTATTGTTTTTTTTTATGAAGGAAATAAATTGCTAGTGCTGAAATACATTACACGGTTTATTTATTTATCAAAATTCTTACTATGATTTACAATAGAAACTGTACATAGAAATAGGCACAGTTCCTATGTAATACAGTGCAGTTGAAATTATAGTGCGCTCTGCGAGTGCTGTAAAATTGCACACTGCACGGTTACTGGACTAAAACATTGTACCAACGGGTAGTCTATTTTCCGTGCAATTAAAAATATGGCACAAGCCATTCCAATGCGATGAAATTGTCGCTAAAATTAGTAGGGACATGACATTAATTAATATTAAAATAGGTACATTGTCGCCGAGTCACCACCGTATCTTGTTTAGTGTTACATTATTCTAAAAGGAACAATTTTATCGTAGGTAACTTACCTACAAGATTTTTACAACCAGAAATGAAATATATGAAACGTCTCCACTCCCAAAGCTAATGAAAGTGGCCATTTTTAGAATAACTTTATCAAATTAAACAAATTATTCTTATACTATCTGGTTTTATTTAATTTTGTCTCCCTGATCTCCTTTATTGAAATTAGAAGGCATAGCTAATGTAGTACGCAATGGGACCCTTCGATAAGGTTTTTTAACTAAAAATTTACGAATTCATTAAGCCTCAAAAGTTTCACAGTTGATATAAGCATTGTTTCCAAATATAATAATGGAATGGGCAATAATTATATATTAAAAGTACCTAAATCAATACTCTTGCTATAAAGCTCAAACAATCGCGTGCAGCGGTCAATTTGTCCGGTCATTTGAGGGAGCTTAACGTGGAATACGGGTCCTACACTATCAGGGCAATTAAAAGTTGTAGGGTTTCATTAGCCATATAAGTACACACTAATTAATGGCGTACATGTTCTTTTGCAGAGTTTGGGTGTGCTTTTAAGTCAATTATGTCAAACGTGATCAACGAAATTCATACATTGCTTTTAGTAAAAGATTTACGACAACAATTTGTATAAGTATTAAAAAAAAGTAAAGTCTTATAAAAACGTTATATCCGTTTCTTTGTTCGTCTGTATTAGTGTGTAACGATTATTAATTACTCACAGAAATATTATATAAAATGTAGTCAAATTAAATTACATAGAACAGACTCTCCAGAGGTTCTATGTACCAACCACTAAGCAATGTAGTACGATAACTGAAAGAGCAATAATTCTTTTTCAATGTACGTTGTGTAATTAGTCACATTGCAAAATACTATACTAACGTCCATTAATCATCTTTTACTTATGTTGAGGGATGTAAAGATATTTGTCCAAAAAAAGTATGTTGAACTATGAGGTGGATATGTCTGACATATTAAGCTGGTAGAATTTAAAATCTTTTGAACTTAATTGGTTTGAACGCGGTGCATTCATAATTTTTTGTGATACGAGATATTTTTTAAGGTTGTGTAGTCAAATAAAAAACAGTGAAAGTTGGCCACCTCAACGGGACCATTCACTGTACAGGTAGTAACACGTACTTGGTTATTTCTTATTATTTAAGAGATCGTTGAAGTGTTTTTGGATTTGTATTATTTTCTGAATAAAATTAGTCGTAAAATTTGGCGATTGTATTATCTTCTGACAAGCTTTGTCTTTGATTTTTATAGAAAGTAATAAAAAAGGGCAAAGTAAGGGTAAATCTATAGATTATAGGGCAGTGCTCCGGAGCTTTATTGCCTCATTGTGATGTGGGTTTTCTTTCGGTATTCACTTTGACTCAATAAGACTAGCGATCCAATCAGACTCTAATTTGAATTTAAAAACGTCCGATAGATTTAGTTTGCATATCCACTTTTATAGCTCCGACACCAAAGAGTAATCAGGAATCCATAAGGTCTCTCTACGATGTCTGTCTGTCTGTTTTTGTATGTCCCAGCTGATTATATCACTATCCAGTAAAGCTAGATATATCATTTTTGGCATACTTGTAAAAGTCTCTTTTTACAAATAGCGAAAAGTTAACTATTGTAGCAACAAGTACCCACTGTGTGTGCGATATACTACAGAACCCGGAAAAAGTATTTAATCCAAAATACTAAATAATATCTAATTTGCTCAAATTAATTTCTGAAGATAGTCATTTTTAAGACCTAGATACTTTAATGGATATTTAAATTTATTCGAATCAAAAAAGTACACCATCTTACGAGAGTCCACTATAAAGAGAGATAAAGATACAAAAAAAAACCTTAGTACAAAAACTAAAACTAAATGAATAAGTAACCAAAATACAAATAATCAAGAAGAAAATATGCCAAAGACCGTTAAAAAGGCTGCAGAATCTTAATTATGAAACTCACATAATTTCAACTTAGAATTGTTGTCTGTTAATATTAAATTTTATAGGAATAAATACACGACATCGCATGATGAAAGTGTTTACGTGAAAGCATGCACATTGTGATAACTGAATTCTACTGCGTGATATTTTATGCATCTAGTGAATAGCCCCAATTATTCCAAATCACGCTACTATATCAAAGGGCACATCTATCTGGACAAAACTCAAGTCCACGTCACGTCATCAAACAAAAAAGGTTTTTACCTGCTCTATTTTACCACACTTTATTTTCTTTCCATATAGTACCATATAGTGACCCATAGTAGCCCGTACCGGACCGTAGTCCATATAGTGATCCATAGTGAATTTCAATTTATAAAGGTCCCATAACAATTCAGGTCAAAGTGTAATATATAATCAAGATAATTCCAGATAGTTTATACATATTAGCGACTAGATCTAATATATAAGTGGTAAAAGAGTAGAATAAAGCACCTGTCTGAGTAACACGTGCTGACAGCGAGACTAATGACATAGACGCCTCCGGTCGGGCTTATGCCGTCAACCGTTTATTATCCGAGCACTGTACCCAGCGATAACCGTCTCGTATGAACTTTACCGATACATTATTAGAATGACGAATTAAACAATAAATATTAACAAACATTGAAAACTCGAATTGTATCAGTAATCAAGTGATATTAACAGCTTTGCATGTAAGTATAAACATCCCACGTCAAAAGATTAAAAGCCGATAAGCTTCGCATTCGTTGGTATGAAATTGGATGAAGAATATTAGAAACGACATTTGAACAGTGCAGAAATAATAATAAATCCTACATTTGGTCAGAAGGGAGAAAACCAAAAGTAAAAGGCTTAACTAATATTTTATTATTTAAAACATTTTTTAGACCAATCAGTAAAATATTGAATTTTCTAAACAGTTTCTTTTCAATGTGAGACATCAAAGTTAACCAGAGTATCAGAATTAAATCAATAAGTTTTAATAAAGTTTACGTGCGTAGAATTAAAGTTGATTTATATTAGTGACATAGCACCCAGGTGTTTCTTCAATCACCTTAAGCCAAAGTCTTGAAACAAAAACTTAGCCAGTGACATGACTCTGGCCGATGCAGACCCATCCATATTGCTAGAGAGATTCTCCCTTGAACACTGCCTTATTTAACAAAGTTACAAATGACGGTTAATGCTTTACCCCGAGGACTGTCACCCGCGACTATACAGTTACGGTGGCCGGAGGTCATTAGAAGAGAGCCGAAAAATCCGCTCATTTACCCAGTTCAGCTTCTCCTTTACTGGACACTACTATCTTGCAGAATGGGATATACATCCCATCCCGTATCTCATAATATACACACATAACTTCACGCCAGGTCCCTTGCGGGGTATGCACGGACAACAGTAAGCCATTCAGGCTTATTCTTACAACCTCACTTGCTTTTTTGACATTCATAGCTCTTGTCATGCACGCTCGTCTGTTCTTAAGGCTCCTGACATCACCTTCTGCTAATACACGATCAATTTGATCATGGAAGGTGTGTCGTGGCCTTCCGCGACTTCTGCATCCATCCACTTTTTCATTGTATATCTGTTTAGTCATTCTTTATATTCGTTCCACATACCCGAACCACCGGAGCATTCCTTTCCTTACCTTCACCCCGACATAATATACCCATAATATAATCTAAAGTAAATCAACTCAAAAATAACATTTAATGAACTCTGCCTGACTCAGTATACTCACGATAAACAATATTTCGCATTACACAAACGAACCATCAGTCGGCCTATTTCTTAAAATAGCTACCTAAATGCCTATTTTGTTTACGAAAAATCTTACGCGTTTGTAAATAATATCTACAAAAAATATTTATTATTATAATAAACAATCAATGTTGAAACTTCATTGAGAAACAATGCAGGCCCTATATGTTTACTATGAACATCATCTCCGTCGTTCGTGTCTATTTTCAAATATTCATCTAGCTTGTCAACTAGAGTATTTCACAGAGCGTCGCTCGCGTAGGTTTTGGAACGATTTCTATATATACTATCCCCTTTTAGGATAAAAGTATTCCAAGTTCCATCATCGTTATACATTAAATTATAAACAAGTTTGTTTACAATCGATTCTTTAAGCTTCGTTTGCGTTTTCAGCCATATACTTTGAAAATTATAAAAATTTAGGATAATAGTATCTATGGATATTCCATTCTCTATCGTTGATATACAAACATGTTTTGTGAAACTTTGTATTTTTGGGAGGTAAAAAGAAGCCTTTGTTCATATTGGCTATACAATACATTAACTTCCAACTAGAAGAAGAAGCAAAGAATTTACATTTATATAATTATATCATACAGTGGCATAAATCTCTATACCATCTTCTGAAATTGAAATTCATCTGAACGATAGGAATTTTAGAATAACATTCGTTGGGTTATTGGATAAAAGTACCAATCAATTAGATTAATATTCAATTTGTTATAACCTAGATTTTAGAAATCATATTTCTTCACACAATAACAAAAGCAATGGACATTAGTAATGATGCGAATATGTCACTGAAAGTTCAACCTTATTGCTCCGTATGACATGGGTTCCAAGGTCAGTCAAATATGACACGACTATTTTGAGATGCGGGAAATTAGTTCAGTTGTGAAAATGGAATTGAATACATAAGGACACTTTCATTAGAGCGATGTCCGGGAGTTGCTGGTTCAATGTCCGGCGCTCTATTTTTAACGCACACACCCATGCCGGACAACGGCTAGTAATACATGTATTATTTCTACACAAACTATATATAATTCTACATCGAGCTCTGTGGTCTAATTCACTAAGTAACATGTAAGTATTCACTTCGTAAATAAACTCTACACTATTTACCCTGTTCCTTACATAACTTCAAAGTTTACAATACATGTTGTTTATCAGTCAATTTATTTAAAAAAATCAAGTTGACTATCACGTCACAAAATATAAGTGGTATTTTATTATGTTATTCTGGGTACGCTTTTTTTTTTTTTTTTTACATGGGGAAATGCGTTGTCGCACCGTCAGCCGCGCGGGGGATCATGCGCGGCGGTGTGTGGGGCTCCCGACGCCGGTTCAATACGACCGGCTGCCGGTATACCCACTAAAACCCATGGAGCTTCCTTCGCCTAGCGCCGGGGTCGCGGTACATGCGTGAGCTTAACCCGCAACCCGGCAGCGGCCGGCCGCCTCGTAACAGAGGCGGCCTCTCCTGTGTGCGGGCCGGGGAATGACGTTTCCCGGCCCTGAGAGGACGCGCGGCTGCCTCTCGCGCCCTCTCGCGGCATTAGTGCGGGCGGAGGTCTATGTGGATCCCCAGACCTCGACGCCCGCTGCCGCGGAGGGGAGGCTGCGAGGATTACTCCTGCGCCATCACCCCTCCCTCTCCTTCCTCCTCCCCCCGCCGCCTCGCGCACTCAGCAGCGTCAGCGGCGGGGGGGGGCTTCGCGATGGGGGGAGGGGGAGGCTGCGAAGGATTGCTCCTGCGCCAACACCCCTCCCCCCTCTCCTTCCACCCCGCCCCCCCCACCGCCTCGCGCACTCAGCAGCGTCAGCGGCGGGGGGGGCCTCGCGATAGGGGGGAGGGGGAGGCTGCGAAGGATTGCTCCTGCGCCAACACCCCTCCCCCCTCTCCTTCCTCCCCTTTTCCCCGCCGCCTCGCGCACACAGCAGCGTCGGCGGACGGAGCGGGGGAGGGTAAGTCGCCGGTCAGGCCGGCGGTGGTGGGGTGGACATCACCACCGCCGTCCTCGACGGCCAGCGGAGAAAATCTCGACGCTGGCGGTCGCAACGGAAGGGATGGGTGTTTGGGGAGGAGGTTTGGGAAGGAAGGGAAGGCATTGGGATTTGGAGGCGGAGAGGTGGGACACCACTGTACAGTGAAAGGGGAGTGACAGTGGCAGTCGGGGGGACGGTTGTAGCTTCTGACGGAGTAGAGTCCGGCATGGGGAATTCTTATGCTATTTTAAAGACATCTATAATTAGTTCCAAAGCCGCCCACCTGTGGCCATAACTATTATTATTATTATAATGCTTATCAAACGCCCTCAATATAATTCGCGATTATCTTGGAAAAAATAAGCTACTTGAGAAAACTCTTGTTTTTATTACACAAAGAAAAACTTACGACAATTGTAGAAGAACAAGCGTAGCTGTTGATGTAACCAAAATTGTCGTCTGCATTCACATATTGAAACTAACTCTTTAAGTGAAGCCATTCATGTCATTAGTTATAAAGAACGTGGACGGCCATTCCTCAAAGTAATTTTGATGATACATAAATTCAGCAGACAGGTAGACGGCCCACCTGATGGAAAGTGGCGACCATCGTTGGCATTTGTAACAGC
This sequence comes from Dendrolimus punctatus, assembly GCA_012273795.1. Classification (NCBI taxonomy): domain Eukaryota; kingdom Metazoa; phylum Arthropoda; class Insecta; order Lepidoptera; family Lasiocampidae; genus Dendrolimus; species Dendrolimus punctatus. The sequence continues at coordinate 9,982,081 of CM022536.1, forward strand.
TTTAGTGCTATTAATGTGCAGCAGCTCTCTGAAGGGATACTGAAACCTGCCTGCTAATGCTGGAACACAACTCGAGGCTGTTATGACAGCATGCCCTAGATCAGGGATGTCAGCCATCCAAGAGGGAAAATGCCCTACCACTTGGCTAAAAATAGTTAATATATAAGATTAAAGTACATAATTATACACATTTAATGCAGACAGTCACGGACAGAGTTCTGGAGTAACATTACAATCAAAATGAAAACCATCTTGCTAACACAAAGACGAACTCGAAAACCTGGATCAAAGGCAAATTTCGAAAGCATTCTCTACATAGTCTAATGAATTATCAAAGGCGTACTCCTTTATAACATATCATTAAGGTATTAACTTTAAATAAGCTGACATACTTGCAAGGATTATTATATTTCACAACTAAAATATGTTTCTGATTGATGTTTACACGTTTTCAGGGTTCCGTATAGAAAATCGGACTCTTTATTTTTTCGTTGTATCCATCCGACCGTCCGTTTTTCTGACAAACAGCTCGTACATGTTCCACTACTGGGCTCAAGCCTTCTACTTTTGAAGAACGGACAGTATGCCCGTCACGCTTGTATAAGGGGGTTCAGCAGGTTTGACACATCGGTTTTTTCGATGTGCAGGTTACGTCACGATATTTTCCATCACAGTTGTTAGCAGGAGGTAATTGTGGCAATATTGACATTGTCAGAAAAATGCCGTATTGGTGTAAGTATGCGTTGCAACCAGGATTCGAGCCCGCGCCTTTGACGTTACGACTCCACGACTATTGGTTCGATATAAATGAAATTTCACAGAAATGTACTCTATACAATTGGTAGTGCAAGCTTGGGCGCCCTCTTGCAAGTTTTGCTTACATAAACCTCTAAGGCTTAAGGCCACTACGATTTATTTACACCGAATTCAGCTGTGAAAGGAAAGGATAAAAAATGTTTGATAAATCTAAATGCAGCTTAGCATTACACGTTTATGCGAGCAAAATTTAAATTGTATTACGGGTTAAACCACAAAAACGAATAATTACAGGTGCTGTTGCGGCGGCGCTGGATTTAGCGTAAAGCGAACTATGCCAACTTTGCGGGAAAAGAAGTGTGGACAATTTGGAATGGGAATCGGAACGAGCACGCACTTACCTGGTTAATGGGAATGAAACGCGGCTCCTCTTCTCCACTATCCACTATCACACACACTTTATTGTACTTGGTATATTTATAGTAGTTTGTATTATATGTGTATATTTTTAAGTATTTTATATGTTTATTGTATATTAAAAATGCGGCGCGGAGCGGGTTATTTATATTTATATAGTGTGGGCGCGGTATATATTAAGTTATATTATGTTATTTTATTTATTTACAATGCGGAGATATTTAATTTATTTTATGATGACAATGAGTGATTGAAGTGACTTGCGAAAGGGGAACACGCCGTCACATTTTAAGAAGAATTTAAATATGTCGAAGAAAAGTATGAATAGGTCGAAAGGAGGTTTACATGGCGGTACCAGGTGCCATAAAGGTAACAGAGGATTGATTTTTTTATATAACTACTTAATATATAGCTGTGTAGAGTATATTGAGTATAGACGTACTCTATCTTTCCAATCCAAACTCTATCTTTAACGATTTTGCCATTTCTCTACGCTATTATTTAAGGAAAAATATTTGTGATAGACAGATGGACAGACTAACGTCATGAGGATAGTAGAAAGTTACCTAAAACAAAAAGCAATAAAACATTAAACTTAAATAAACATTTAACGTAGAGGTAATCTATTTGGCCTTGATAAAGGCTTTCTCATCGAACTTTCATACTTGTCTGTCTTGTGTTGGTCTGTAATATTCTATATTCTGTAGTTCTAACTAAAATCCAAGAATACTATTTTAAACAGCTACACAAACTCCCCTGGACATAACACGTCATGTCACGACAAATAAAAGTCACCAAGACTAACAACTCGTCAGTTAGGTGCGAACAAAGAAAATGCAAAACTTCAGCACCCGCTGCGCTGAAATCAATAATTTCCGTCTCCGGTCACCGCCACGGGCCCGACGTATCTGAGGATGGTAGGTATTTACTTTTAACTTTTAAAGATAACCTTGTTTGATAATGAGAAAACGTGAGTTCTAGTACCTCTTAAACTATGTTTGCACAAAAATTTGGTAAATATATATAACAAAAATTACTCACTTATAATTGGAGATCGTATTAATAGCCGTTTTTACATCAATAAACGCACATATAAGGACTTTATTTTTATTTATTGGTATATATTTTATGTTTAATCGAAAACTTATACTTTCCACGGGGCTTAAAACACTTTTTTATTGCCAAAAGTTGGCAAACTAGCAAAGACCTACCTGAAAGAGGAAGTGGTCAACGCTATCTATGAAAGTTAGCGACACCAGGGTCGCTGTCAATGCGGTGCCGACCTCGAAGAAACTTTATAACGCTTTTATGAAATGACCCGATATCGTACAGCAGAAAGACATCTACATACATATATCCTTAAAATAATAATCAATCTAATGCTCCATTTTCTGGAATAAAAGTGTATTATGTACATACATCCCCTTAGTCGACAGAACATATACTAAATAGGTATACCGTAGGTACACCAAATTTTGTGATAATCAATTCGTGAATGCCTTAAACAAAGTATCCCTAAATAGACATACAAACATCCAAAGATGATTTTCTTTCACATTTACGTTTGTATGGATTCGTCTATAAAATTAACTTTGTATATCGAAACTTTTAGGTGCATTATTAACAGAACGAAACATATCGAGCACCAAAGTTTAGGCGTACTCAAACTTGAATTCAGCATTCGAAACTCACCCGCAAACTGGAACAAAACACACGAGCAAGGAGAAACTTGCTAAACTCATCAGATGGCCCCTGAGCACGCTCGCTGGCTTTACTTGCGTGGAAACTTTCTTATATTGCCCCAACTTCCCTTTGCTATATCATAAGCAGACACCAAGAAAACTACTAACTACAATTTATATTAAAGGGAATAAAGATTTTTAGCCTCCACTGTGTTCCAACAACACCTTCGCCCTAAGTCGCTTAAAAAGGTAATAGTTAATTAAACAAACTTTAACTTAGAATTTATTTTGTCTACTAAGTAAATAAATACAAAGTGAAATTATTTTAAATACTGGTCGTAGCTCAGTAGGTAAGGCACTTGGATCTTCTCACAATGAAGCGGGTTCGAATTGTAGCCGGAGACCGTGCACCGTCTAGGCGTTTTGGACCTAATATTTATATTTCATACTGAAATTACCAATCCAGCTCACACAGTGGCAGGTGTACTATCCGTTTCTCTACAAAGTGAAGGCCTACAGAGCCCAGCAGTGGAACGTCTAAGGGCTAATGTTATTGTATATTTTTTATTATCAAGAAATATACATTATAACAGCTTTTCATGCGGTCTCAATTGCAAAAGCCCTCTATATTATCTGGAAATTATTACATTTTCCAATATATAATGTTCATCCCTGTGTTAGAAACTAAACATATAACGAGATTCAAAATAAAATGTACATTCAAATTAGCTCAGTTACGTATTCACTAGAAGGAAAGAAAATATTTTTAATAACATAATAATAACACCAACATTATATGAAAAAATAAAGATTCACATAAGAAAAAATTGTCCTATATTGTTATAAATACATGTTTATACATATTGTCGCGCCTGTTTTCCATAGGGACAGGCAGAGAGTGTACAATATTATTATATTATTCACTACGCTATTATAATTTTGTTACACATCATAGTTACGTAATTTCCGGGATAAAAGTATGCGGTGTTCATTATATAGCCCGTTATCAAATATACTCTACATGCTAACTTTCGTGATATTCAGCTTATTCCTAAAACGGTTTAGAAGTAACAAACATATACATAAACCCTCTAAACATCTCATCAATAGCATTTATACGTTATATGTATAAGTATATCAGTACTTATAGACGTAGACGAATGTGCTTCTAAAGTGTCATCTATCGCAAGCACTTATCCAGAGATCCCTTCCCCCTGTTTCGCAAATGTAGACGTCTCGAAAGGGTGGTTTTAAAAGAATGCGTGCACTGTGCAGAACGTCACCTCTTTCCTTCATTGAAAAATTCCCCCTGGTTTCATTTTAGATACCACATTCATCGCATGGGTATATTATCCATATCTATACTATAGTATTTATGTAGAATAGAAAAATGTATTTAGATGTGCCTTTGTTCTTTTTTCAAGTCCATGAACGTGAGGCAATTTTTATGAAATTGTATATATTTATAAGTATACTTTAGACATCATTATATTTTTGATAATCGAATGTAGAAGAAGAATTATATTTGATACTGAATTAATAAATAAACAATTAATTATATAAAAAACGTAGTTTGAGTTCTTAAAAAAACAACAAAAAACTAAAGTTAAAATATAATGTTAAACAAAGTCAATTTAGTAGTAAGAAAAGATTAATATAAATATTATAAGGAATCAATAGATGGACAGTCGCGTTCCATAATATATAAGCATTGCAAGGATTCAAAATACAATCTGTAGATCGTTAAAATATCATCATGTAATCGGTTCGATAATATATGCCTGGACACTACAATAATTTTGACCCAGGATCCAAAAATATCTGTCTAGGCTCTAGACAAATATTTATATCCTACACTTGTAGGAGTGTCATTCAAATTGTCTTTTCCACAAACATTGTATTAATCACAATATTTATGAATTAATCACTGGTCATATAATTATGATCGTATTACGGTATATTGTTGACCGGAATCTGTCTTATATAAATTCATCTAAATCTTAACCACATATTATTGATTCGTTGGCATGTAAGGATATTTTGTAACATTCCAATGTCTATACATTAATATATAGATATTAATGAACTCGACTGTACAATAAAGCTTATCGCAAACAGGAAAATTTAAGGGTGCTTTACTTGCTTCCTAAATAGTAATATTACCATAGCCCAACTGTACAACTCGAGACTTAGAATATCTTTCTTATAAAAAAGCTACCTGAAGCTAATTCAGTTGAAATGTGTTACTCGTGGAGAACGCGTCGCATTTCGTCGAGTATGTTCCGCCCAAGTATATAGGAATAAGTAAATCCAGATAACTGAAAGATCGTATTTTATGGCGAGTATTTTTCTCATGTGTTAGACGTGACGAGGACTCGATGTAGAGAATTATTATCCTAGGAAAGCCAAATGGTTGCAGGTCTCGCGGAAAATGTGCAATGCTCTGGACTGACCAAATGAAATACCTCACAAATTTTTGTAAGAGTGGCAAAGAAAAAATAATTAGCTTACAGTTGTACAAATAATCGCGGCATAAGCTAGCATGACTACAGCCAACAATATTTGTCAAAAAAGAAGAAAGCTAATTCCATGACACAAATACCTTGAGGATATAAGAATATACCAAGTACCTCCATAAGATTGTAACACATACGAACACAAGACAATAAAACGGTAGTAAAGAAGTTGTAAAAGTACGTTATTGTTTGACGCATCTTACAATAACGCCACTAAAGTGTCTTTACTTTTTATACGGGTAATGTGGGGACTGTATAAAATGGAGGTAGGAATGAAATTCTTTAAGGATATTTCTGACTTTGTGGTTTGAAAATAAACGCCAAAGCCATGACTTCTAACTTAAATACGTAGCCAGGTTACTATAACATAAAACATAAATTTCAGCTGGTTGTAAGTTTATTGCCAACGAACCTACTTTCGAGAATACTCCTGTTAATTATAGACTGGTAAAATGTTTATTATTCATTTTTTTATTAATAATTTTTTTAGGAAATTTCCTCTTCTTTTCGAATCTTTTTTCAACTTTGAAAAATCTTTATTACTTTTTGAGATATTTGCAAAAAACTAAACCCCCTTTTTTTAGTTAATTGTTAATGATTTTGAGGTAAATTAATATTTAATCAACAAAACGCCTTCGATCGTTCGGGCCCGTAGCTTGTAAACATTTTAGAATAGATAGTCGAGACTTCCTGAAGACTGCTACAATACTTGTTTTATGATCTCTGAATATATTTCTATAGTCATCTGTCAAATGTGAGTAATATCAGGATGTCCCTATTCATTCTGAAAGGCAATTATGGTTCAACGTCCCACAGGTAGCTGACCAAATAAACAGTATCAGACGAATAACAATGGTAGCTAATCAAAACTCCGGCACATTGTAACCGCAAACAAGCTTAATTTTCGCCGACCGCTGACGCTGCCCGCTTGTTAATTTTAATCTAAGTAGTATCTAGTAAAAGGTACTCACTAACTACACCTAGATAAATATAATGTTGTATGTTAAATAACGCAAATTTAAATTCTAGGAGATATCCCAGATAATTTTGATGATGAATACATACGAAAAATATTTCAGATTTTATTATAATAAAGTTATATGTGTTGGAAGGATACATTTATGGCAGCTAATGTATAGGAGATATTATGAAACTACAGTTAGTTGTTGTTCGTATAATAATGTCATAATTTAATAGATTAGGTGTCATGAAACAATAGCTACTTTATGGCAGATTTTTATTAATCTTTTACAGAGAATAAAGGATTATTTAGTAAATACGATACGGTCATATTTTCTAAATGTTTTGGTGGTATTTGTAAAAGGTATTTACAAGTTCCTGGACATTTTAGACTGTAATATATGTGTTCACGCCATGCCACAGATGGTGGCAACATAGGTTCCCGTTATGGCGATTTCTCTTTTAAGACATAGAAGAGCGGGAGGGATCGCCTCCATCCAGACGGCGTGGCACGCCACATTATCATTCTTGGATCATTCCATATTTCTTCGTTGCGCAGTCAACACGTACACACGCCATAAGCAAGTCGCGCCATTTCATATAATTTATATTTCAACTATTTGTAATTAATATTAATTTAGTATAATTAAATATTGTAAACATTTAAAACTGTGTTTATATGTACCACCCGTACAATATGTATAGTATTGTTTGTATGTATATATATATATATATACATACAAAACTATATATACAGTACGGAAATTATAAGAGGGGTGATTATGATAAATGACAATGTATTGACTTGAAATTGCTTAAAAAAGTGTTATATTTTTCTAATAAAAAATGGAATACATTAACCCTAAATTTTATCTAGAATACAAGAAATCTTAAATTGAGGTCAGAAATAAAATAAGTTTTTGTGAATAAATTTCGACACTTAATAATATAAAAACACACTACACGATTAATTCGTTCACAATAACTAAGCCCACTATGATTATAAAAAATATCAACATAACAAAAAGAAATCTTAAAATCACTCTCATCTTTTTACAATCTGGGTCCAAGAATTAAAAAAGTGTATCCGTTATCCTTTATTTGATTTTGTTTACCAGAAAAATCTGATCAAATCTAGATGAACCCATGGTGACCTCGTTTTTACCTCTCTACTACTTTTTATAAGAATATGTTTGAACGTTTACTAAGATGAGATTCTTGAACGAAGAAAGTTTTAATTGGAAGATTATACTGGGCACAACTGCGGAGATAAATATTTTTTACCACTAAAAGAACCAGAACTTTAACAACATTACGTACTTATTTTAACGACTGCTGCAACCCACCATCATTACTGTTGAAAAGATTTTAATTATTTTTACAATTAGATTATTTTTTTAACCGACTTTGAAAAAAGGAGGAGGTTTTCAATCGTCGGGATCTTTTTTTTTTTTGTTGTTCCTTTTTTTGTGTATGTTCGCCGATTACTCCCGTGATTTATGATCCGATTTACGTGATTCTTTTTTTGTTCGACGCGGAATAGCTGCCATGTGTTCCCCTAAAAATTTGACATAGTTTGGTCCAGTACTTTTCATTTTACGAACATTTTTTTGTTCCCGGTTCTTGGGCCCTACATTTTTTAAAAGCGCGGCACCATTCGTAGGTCCACCCATACATAGCTAGACACTAAAAAGTAACAAATAAAAAATAAAAACTTCGTTTAAAAAAACCGACTTCAAAAACTAAAATGTAGTAATTTTAAACTTAGTAATTTTCAAAATATAGTAATTTTTATGTTTTACTTTGCACCGAATTCAAGATGTTTTAGATAATATATATTAATAATAATAGCTTTAGAAATAAGTTATTTTATACATTTTAGTTTTTTAGTTTTTGAAGTCGGTTTTTTTAAACGAAGTTTTTATTTTTTATGAACATATATCGTTGATCTAGATACGAATAGATAGTAACAGGGATAATAATAAATAAGCCTTAATCGCCCTATAAACGTCCTAGTACTAACCTAGGGTTGTTTTTCCCGAAAACGATTTTAATTTATAAGATCGCCTATTTTATTTCTGTGTGATTATTTGGTTAATCTCGTCCCTATTAATATTATAAATGCGAAAGTAACTCTGTCTGTTTGTCTGTCTGTCTGTCTGTGCCGTTTTCACGTAAAAACTACTGGACCGATTTGGCTGAAATTCGGTACGTATGTAAATTAAGTACTGAGGATGGACAAGGGGTAATTTTCATTTTGGCCTTTTTGGTAATTTTGGCCTTTTTGGTCATTTTGGCCTATTTGGTAATTTTTCCTTTTTGGCCATTTTGGCCTATTTGGTCATTTTGGCCTATTTGGTAATTTTTCCTTTTTGGCCATTTTGGCCTATTTGGCCATTTTGGCCTATTTGGTCATTTTGGCCTATTTGGTCATTTTGGCCTATATGATCATTTTGACCTTTTTGGTCATTTTGGCCTATTTGGTCATTTTGGCCTATTTGGTCATTTTGGCCTATTTGGTCATTTTGGCCTATTTGGTCATTTTTCCTTTTTGGTCATTTTGGCCTATTTGGTCATTTTGGCCTATTTGGTCATTTTGGCCTTTTTGATCATTTTGACCTTTTTGGTCATTTTGACCATTTTGATTATTTTGGCCTTTTTGGTCATTTTTGCCTATTCCATCATTTTAGTCATGTCGGTCACTGTGGTCTTTTGGTCATTTAGACCATTTTGGCCTTTTTGGTCAAGTTTTGTAATTTATTTTGTTGACAGATAGACGGGGGATGGTATATATAATTAACGATATAAAATGAAGTGAATCTTCTTTGCGCAAATACATAAAAATAATATAACCTGTAGCACTTGCTCTATAAACAAGAGACACGCACTTATATATAATTTACAAACTTACTAAATATTTTGACACAATTTTTACCATCTCTGTAATATAAGATTGTAAGTTTTTGCGTGACTGTATTGTGAGATGCTCAATAAAGTTATATCTATCACTTACAAACATTGTATTATATCATAAAAGCTATACCAACTTTTATGTTTAGAATGTAACCCCACACAAAAATGCAACTTGCCTTCGGGGCATAATTTTTGGGCAATAGAACGAGGGTAGCTGACTGCCGATGGTAAAATTGTTATTATTGATTTTAGTGTCGAGAACAATCAATCCGTACGACGCCGCTCAGCTAAATCGACAATTTCCGCCCGTCTGCATCTCCCCGTTTCTATGTTCTGTATCAATACAATGTCATAATTTATAAAGTATAAGATAAATGTGTTTATAATTATACAAGCCAGAATAAAAGTGACTGGTTTGTGCCATTTGCAATATAGGCCCTTGCTCCGTAGTACTTTGAGGTCATGAGTATCTATAAAGTACTTTCGATCTTCAGATGAGATAGATTCAGTATTCTAGTGATAGTCAATAGGTGAGTAGAAAACACAGAAACAAACTTCTTTTTTGCATTTTTAATACATGATTGTGTAGCGGCATATACTAGATTACATTATTGTTACATACCGAGAAAGAAATGCGCACCTGGTTTATTACCCTTTCCGCATTTGGACTTCTTTTGTTTACTTTGTGTTTACAATTTGCATTTAGACAATAGCCTATTGTTATTGTTTTCATTTATGGCCGTTTACAGGAATAATTAACCTTACGATTACTTTTTTCTTGGAAAAAAACTCAGTCCACGTAGTCGAGTGTTTTATTGTACAGCTTACTATAAAACAATGCCCGAACGGAGGGGGACAGTCTAACAAGAACCACGATCAAAGAAAGACGAGTACATTCGATAAACGATATAGTGACGGACTTTGCGCGTGTTATTGAATTGTGCAGTTTGTACTAGTAGTGTCTACTTATATTTGTACCTGTTTTATACGTGTTTGAATAGTTTTAATAAATTCTATAGTAATTGCAACGGCATTTTAATTCGAGGCCTGTAGCTCGTAACATTATTATTAGCTTTACTAAATTTGTTCATATAGACTTAACAGTTTCTGAGAAAAAATATTGAAACTGACAAAACCATCCAGACAGAGAGGCATGTCAATTTCATAAGCGTTCCATTTATGCCAAAATTACCATAAGTAAAGACACCCTACAATAATTATTGGTTATGTTTAAGGAAACATAAACCATTATTATTGTAGATTTTGTTTCTGTTATAAATCTTACACTTTAGTAAATCGCAAGTTAGTGAATCTATTTTAAAATTGAGACAAACGGTCTTATTCATATTGAGTGATTTAGAGTAAGTTTAAAGGTTACTTTATGATTCTTAAATAAGCCTTCAAAGTTACTCTAAGTCAATATGAATAAGACCATAAAAGTATAAATATAGATTATTCTTGCGTGTGGAATTGCATGTGCTCACGGCCCTACAGGCAACCCCCTGCTTCACAGGAACCGGCTAGAACTACCCCATACACTGCATTGCGGATCTAGGACTATAATTCAAATTTAGAATGCGAAACGGCCGCTTTAAATCGCTCCTATTGTTATATCATTGTATGATGCGCTTAACCAAGCGTGACTTTTTTATTTTTAGTGCCATTAATTATATATTTAGCCGTATTTTTTAAACGATTTATTTAACTGTGGTCTTATTTAAAAGATTAATATTTATGCATGTCACCATAACCTTGAGTTATGTTCCGGCGTAACAGTGGGCAGGTTCCAGTCACCCTTTCGAGGCAAGTATCAGATTGGTAGCAACTCTGGTGTTACAAATGTCCATAAAACAGTCTGTTGTAGTCCAGCAATAAAAAAACATTTAATTTTAAAGATGTCGCTTATTGGTGTAGAAGTGCGAAATTTAAATATATATTTTAGCTCTCTTGGGAATAAAAAAATTCATAACAATTTTCTTTGAAATATTTTCGTTAATTATAATATCTATCGTAAATATGAAACAGAGTTTGCTTGGATGATTATATATTTGTTTGTTACATTTCTATCATAGTTTTGATTAGGAAAGGAGTCTCAAATCATAATTTGTATAAACTGGTGTTGTGACCTCGATAGCATCCCCGGAACAAAATTGGGACTCAAAAAATATTAAATGTAGATTCTTTTATTTGTCTTTAAAGAGTATAAAACTTTGCTTTTAGCGTCTGTCTCTGTCTGTCGGTATTTCCGCTAACTCCTTCTAAGTTGCGTAAAGGATTGTTAAGCGGTTTTCACCAACAATTGGATACATTTTCAAGGAAGGTTCATATATGCTCGCTTTTGTATGCAGCTTCGTTAGAGATATATATAAGTCATAAGTTTTTGTGTAAGTAAAATAGTGCTACTCGGTAGGATTTGATCCGTGGCGTAGTTGCGGGTAAAACTATAGTATAAGAATAAAATTGAGAATCATTATAGCAAACATTTGACATTTACTTATAAAATACTTTAGCTGTAATTTTCATGTGTATTTTTTAAGTGAAACTTCTTTAGTTATCGTTGTGGTACTTTAAATAACTTAAAAGATTTCAAATGAATTTTAGCTACATCAGTATATACTTAAGGTAGAAATTCTTTTATCTACGTATAAATCGACAGACACGTAGATAGACATACGTGCGTAACACTGCTTCGAGTTTTTTAATTTATGCTAGAGATTTAAATTGTAATTAAAATTCAATAATTACGAATAAGGGTCAAAATAGCTAAGAATAAAGACGTCTGTAATACTGGTACAACTCAGGTCCCGACAAAAACAAAAACCAGGTGCATATCTGAAACAAAGCACATTTATTTATTTCCCGATTAACATTGTAACTATTGTAATTCTTTTATGATCGTCTTCTTTTGTTTACTTATTGGCATACGGCTCATTGTTGCATTGTAATCATTAGCCAGGTGTAACAGATTCAAAGTACACACTGGTTCTAGGAAATTCGGTCCACGCTGCTGGACGGACATATTGCATTTGTGCAGTATAAAGCAATGGCCCAATTGAGGGAGCAGGCAGGCGCGCGAAAACCACGAGAAGTGACGGACTTTGCGCGTTTTTTTTTTGAATCGCGACCTTCTACATTACGTTTGGACTTGTTGTTTTCGGTTATATTTGTACCTGTGTTATGTCTTTGTATAGTTCTGATAAACTGTATAGTAATTCTAACGGCATTTTAATTCGAGTCTCGCGACTTGTAACAATAGGATAGAAATGCGAAAATGTGTGTGTGCAATACCCACTTATCTACTAAGCGTAGTAGATATTATTACATTTATCCGTATATTCTCTGAAGTTTCATTTCTACTGCGCGCAAACAACTGCACATACATACATTTTCTCAAAAGGCATCATTTGGCGCCTTATATTTGAAGACGGGATTAAAGTAGTTTGAGTTAATCTGTCTTATACTTTTTTTCGTAGTACTTGATAAACATTGGAATGTATTATGTAGGTATATGAAATAAAAATCTTACTATATTTTCTATCCATTTACAACGTTTTAACAATCCTAAATGTATAAGAAAAGATGTAATTTATTCATAGATATTCCGTTCATCCTTTTAACTGTCCTCTGGGAAAACTTTCCACGCATAAATGTCCGCCCTCTCTCTAGAGCAAGCAAACGAGATCGTGTACTTATATCGCGTCTGTTCGCCGATATTTTTGTAAGAATGTGCCGATATATCACATCGCACCGCCCCTCGATAACTTGCTTCCCAGTTTCCGCCGCTTGGTCGGACCGTACTTTCAGCTACCATGTGAGATATTCCCCACGACTGTCGTTTAATACAAATTACTAACTTTGTGAAAAAATACGTGCACTCTACTTAAATAACGCTATAATTCAAGGGGAGATGAGAAATTTTCCATGATTCCAATCTTGAAGGGATTAATGATCTATGACCTATTGGGAACTGAGTGGTAGAAAATTTAAATTTAGTACGTTTTAGTTTTTAGCCGCAAGTTAAAGGCTTTTTGGTTATCACCATGACTATTTTTTGAAATAGAGTAAACTATACCCTTGTTGGCAGCTTCCCAATAATTGGCACCCAGTCAATATTTCCAGATATTAAAAGTTCTAATTATATCGTCTATTATTACCATTGTATAACTAAAAAATAAAAATTAAGATTTATTAATGTTACTATTTTGAAAAAAAAATTAGAATGTCAATTATGGACTGGGCTGCCAAAAATAGAAGTTTCTGCTATGTAGTCAGTTACATTAGCTAACGTCTAAGGTGAGGTTCCATTTGCGATAATTTTACATTTATAGACCATTTCATGCAGATGTGGCTTTGGGTGTATTGCATTAGTTGTGATGCGATATGGTTTCTGATTGTGAATGACGTTAAATATTAACAGGTAACCATCTATGGTATATACACTACTGTAGCTATTAGTCAATGGCGTTATTTTTATGCTCGAAAGCCAATACCTAATATATTATCCCAGTTGAGGCTCCACCTTTAGAGAGCTGTGTTCATGATTTGGTCGTCTATACGAGTGTCATTTGTCATTCATTTTAAAAATCGTTATTTAAAGTAAACAACCTCAAAATATTATATTAGGAAATAAATAGATAATAAACAATAACTGCCTAAATAACCATGTTTGCAAGACAGACTATATACTTATTTGTGGTATACATTACATAATATATTTGTATTTTGACTGATCCTAAATTGATGGTTTTACAAACCCAGGGTCGGATACAGGAAGCCACGAGTAGACATAAAGTTTACCACATCCGGTAAAATCTTTGATAGGATATCTTTAAGAAAACAATCTTCCCGGCAATACTGCTTAAGTTTAGTGGAGCTCGTTTATTTAAGAGGTTGCTTATATAATAAATTCTCTTAACCAAATAAAAAGTTTAATAAGATTTTATGTACGCTTGTAGGTAAATGGGCAAAGGATATACCAGGGGCTCGCAGAAGTAAATCTAACAAAAAACAAAGTATCAATAATAGGCTGCTAAATTGACTTTTTACTTACTTCCAGTATATTTAAAAGAGGTATTCTAATAAATGAATCAATACAATAAAATTTAATAATGATATTATATCTTAGTCACTCTAATACCTTATCGTTAAGAGGGAGGAAATGTATCCAGCCGAGCCACCCTTGGCATCGCTTCCCTATCACGTCTGGGGAACAAGGAAAGTAGCGGGAGGAGGGCACGAATGGTACGAACAAAGCCGCGGCCGTTGACACGAATCTCCCGCACTGTGTTTATGTGTAGTGTATCCCAATTAGGGTTGTCAGAGCGTACTATTTGATAAAAGACTAACCGTGCGCAAATCAAGCACGCTCATATTCAGTTCCTCTATAAAAGCAATACATTTATGAATTCTTACAATCAAATGCAAAAATAAGTATTATTTTATTGTTTACGTATTAAACACTTGACGACTGCGATTTTGTCATGGTATGTTTCTCAATGCGGCATATGTCCATACTGTCGTTAAGTGAGATTTTTATTTTAGAATTTTTGCCAAAATTTTATTTTATTTGTGGGAGAGGGGCTAACAGCAATAACGATAATAATAATATGCGAGTAGCGACATCTCATACCAAGGTCCAGGGGTGGAAGTGATAAACGGCATAACGTCGGAAGTAACTTTGCTGAACCTGCAGCCCACTTCTCGGCACCACTTAGTCACTCACATTGCCTATGTTGCCACCCCTAACATTTGCGAAAAATTTTTTTGGGACCCAGGCAGGAAGTGGCGGATCACTCTGTCCATTTTTTCCAAGGTCCCCAAACATTGAAAAAGGCAGACGCCATAGTTTTCATAGCACCAGATCCCTAGTTTCTCTAAGAGTTCAGATCAGGAAATAACTTAAAATCGGTCATCACAATGATAGGGATGTATTATAATATATTTCGTAGCGTATAAATTACATTTACTTTCTTCATTTTCTAATTTACATTTTACCGCACAAGTTTATTTACATTTTACTTATTTATTACAATTAATAAAATTAAATTATATCTTTTTAATTCTATTTGGATCAAACTCTTTAAAGAAACAAATATTTTACATATAAGAATAAGATATAAAAACCAAATTACAAAACGCTTCGATTAATATCTCAAGAACGCTATTGGTATAGTTAAGATATAACTTTGCAAAATTCTAGTCGGTACCCGATAGAGTAAAATATATCGGATCGAGTGGCATCCCTAATCCCATTGGATTTTTTCCCTATAAGTTCACGCGTGAACGGCTGCTCGCGGATGGACCATTTTTTACATTCCAAACGTAAACAAATCAATCGAAAGTAAAGCTTTAAAATATGAATGCATTATTCCCTATGCGTATTAATATGTTAACGCGCTCTAAAATTTATCAAAACGTTATTTTCATACATTCGAGAACTAACAATATAAACTTTTATCTCAAGCTATTAATATTATAATCTTATAGTTATAGCTTATACAGACCGAGAAATGTCGCGAAGTCTCAACATACTGCGCCCAGACTACCGACGTTACGTCAATGTTCCAGTGCTATTTTTAATGTGACAATATCTCTTACATATATGTACCTATATATATCTGAACACTATTCAAATAACACTATTCCATTTTATAGTTCCGAGTAGGCTGAGGATAGCATATAATATGTACTACATATCAACTAGTTGAGTTAAACAATGCTCAAAAACGTACTTCTACTCAACAACTAATAAGTATTCATGAAAAAATGGAGATGTTATTTTATTAACAGAAGAGAGTAAAAGTGTTTCATGCTTTTTTTTACTAGAAAATAAAATATTTGTTACTACATCTTACTGTCCACACCTTACCTTGCATTGATAGAAAATACTGACATTACCTGTATGAAGAACCAGTGGTAAGTTAAATGAATAAATAATAAGATGAAGCAACCATGTGATAATGTATGATCGGTTACAGGTTAAAACTATGTATAAATAAATACAACAAATAAGTATACGTTGATACCTTTTTTTTGGCCAGGGGAAATCCGTTTGAGGACTAAGCCGCGACAGGCACAGAAGCCTGGGGGATGTTCGCGACCCGGTGAGAGTGTGGGATTCGCCAGATCGGGGGTCAAAACCGGTGCCACGCTATTGCCACTCCCCAGTTAGGGATACCCACTAAAACCCCTGGGTGTTCCGTCCTGCGCCTTATGCCAGGGCTACGGGAATAGGCTACCCGGCTCCGCAATCCCTGACAGTCGTGGACCCCGCTCACTGGGCCTCTTCCAATGCCGGGGGAGCTACTCCCCCGGCGACTTCTCGGTCTTTTCCGGGCGTGGGGCGGTCTGTAACGCGCCCCACGGGAAGAGACATGAGCGCGCGCGGAACACTCGCGCTCTTATCTCGACGGCATGTGCGGGTGAGTGAGAATCTCTATACCCTTAGAGGCCCCACCCGCGCTGCTCGCTTACGGTGGCGGAAGGTCCAGGTTTAACCTCCGGCGTCGGCGCGTCCTCCTTTGTCGGGAGCGGAGCAGAGAAGTGCGCTCACGCTCCCGTTCCGCCTCCTCTTTCGCAAACATGACGTGCTCGCAGAAGGAGACGGCGTCCCATCCGGTGCGACTCCCGACCATGGTGCGAACCACGGCCGGAAGCGAAAGATCCAGTCCGGTGAAGGCAACGAGCTCTCGGCGCTGCTCCGTCCATGCAGGACATTCCTGTAGGGTATGCAGCGCCGTATCCTCGTCGCCTGTGTCGCAATGGTGGCACCCTGACGTAGCCTCGCGACCGAGGCGACACAGGTACCTCCCGAAGCAACCGTGCCCCGAGAGGACCTGCGTCAGCCGGAACGTCAGGGTGCCGTAGTCTCGTCCGATCCATTCTTGCAGGACGGGCCTCACCGCCTCGATGCTGACGGGGCCCGCGCTGGGGCGTCTGAGTCGATCTTCCCAAACTCCCACGGCGACCTGGCGGAGCTCCGACCTGCACGCCTCGATTTCGCGAGGCGCGGGTCTGGTGCCCCTGGCCAGGGCTTCTTTACGCCACACGTACAGTGACGTCAGCACCCTAGCCTCCAGGTCCCATGGGAGGGATCCGGCGAGTAGAGAGGCCGCTTCGAAGGACACCGTACGGTATCCTCTTATCGCCCTGACGGCCACTATACGCTGAGCCTGACGCAACGTCGGAGCGTTGCGGTCCGTCAGGCGGTATACATTGATACCTAACGCAACCTACATCGCATATCCAGAATTGCTTGTTCACAACACAATACTTCCACAAATTAAACAATTAAACTGAACTGTTATGTAATGACCACTACCTTCCACAGAACGCCAAGAAAGTGGACAAAAGCCACGATTAACGCGCATTCACAAATTAAAATCCTTATGCACTGGTTTAAATTTTAGTAAAACAATATTAAATAAATCTACATCATTCGATATCTCTGAATTTGTTCCCCCTTTTAATCGTCGTGAAATTGAAAAAGTTTAGCAACCTCTACTTATTATTACGTATATATGTTATGGTTGATTCTTTCTTTCGACTTCATCCACGCTTAACTTCAAATTCCCGCGGGATTCCCGGGACATAAAGCATCGCAGCATGTAAAAAATGAATGTAAGCTATCGTTTTAGTGGTAACAGTGTCCGGAATAAGCAAATTTTTATGCATCCGAATAATTCTAAATCGCTCCCGGGAAAATTCCCGCGGGATTCCCGGGATTCAAAATATCAAACATTTTATTACGTTAATTTTGCTATTGATCTTTAAAAAAGTAGGTAACATTCGAATTCGATTTATTTTTAATCAGGGCATTTTAAATAATTCCCATAAAAATTCCCGCGGGATTCCCGGGATAAAAAGTAATGCAGAGTTTATGTCTCAGAATTAGATGTCAATCTGCCTAAACCGCATCGAAATTGGCCTAGTAGATTTTACATGAATCCCGAACAAACGGACAAACAGACAAGAAATCTAAAAAACATGCAATTCTTTAATGTACAGAGACGGCAAGTTTAGATTTTTTATAATATTATAGATTATGCATGAACTAGTATGGGCAGTTAATATTAAACATATTTTTAAATAGATCAAGTTCAGAAAAAGTCTATAAAAAGTTATCCGGTATAGAATCTGATATTGCTTTTAATCAAGCGAAAAGAAACATCAAAGAGAGATAGCTACATATTTGTAATGTACTCAGAACTTTCTTGTGAGTAAATGTAGCACGCGTTTACATTTAACGTTGAATTTGTTAATTAGCTCAGTTATTAGCATACTTGTATGTAGAGGAGAAAGCTTTTAGTAGTTAAAATAAATATTAGGAATAGTACGCCTATAGAATGTTCCAGTCAAAAATTCACAGTAATGTCAAGAACAATGACAAACCCATCAAAGCCCATCTAATATACGATAGCACCTGTCAGATACTATACGAGTGTTACCTATGTTCTAAAATCATGATGGAATAATATTTCGCCCTACACCTCATTTGCTTTCAAAGAAAAGCAAAGCAAGATGTTTAAAGCTAACAATATGGCATCAATTTCATGTAATGTCTAATGTACATAATACCAAAGACCTTTCAATTATGATACATCATATATTTTATATTCTTTCTTAGATACTAAACACTATTTGAAATTTGGCATCTACATATATACAAATATGTACTAAAATTTTAAGTAAATGTAAGCAAAAACATGGGTGCCTATGCGAGTTCAAGCGTATCGCCTGGTAAAATAGAGACTTCATCAAACACAAGACAAAAGCCGATTCATTTACGGCTCATACATAAACATGGAAAGCGAACAAACACAGGTGTTGTCAAGTTATGCTTAGTTAGTTTGATTATAATAGGATCGACAATCTCGCACGTTCCTACATACATACAATACATACTGTAAGTAGGATCAATTCTTATACAAAATTATTAATGTACGCACGTCACCGTTATCTTGGTGAACTTAGTCATTGATTAGTATACTAGGTTAACTGCATGTAAATTGTAATTGTAAATTCTTGAAGTTAGTCTACTCAAAATTGTATAAGGTTTATAGATACTTATGCCTGTGATAAAGTTAACCCTCTCAAAATTTATAAACATTTGAATTGACATTTGATTTTTCTTTCAAAAACACATTCTTTAGATTAGCTATCTTAGAATATTTTCGCGTCCATTCATCCATCATACTCGAAGAATAAAAAAAGGTCAAATAAAAATAATTGTAGAATAATAATATAAATGAAGATAAACTTCATTCAATTTGAATTTGCTGCGCAAAGTTGAATAGAAAAGCAATATACCTATTGTGAATTTTTTCTATGTATGTCAAACATCTATTTGATGTCACTTGTAAAAAGATCCATTGCAGTTAGAACAAAGAATTATTTTGAAAAACAAGGTATCCTTGACTCGGAGTGCCAATAGCATTTCTTCGGGGGTGCTATTTAATTTTTGAAATTGTGAATTAATATCTTCAAATGTCTCTCTTTTCAGGTGAGCTCTATAATTGTAAAACCACATACAAAACAGTATATCGTATTGTGTTTAATAAAAACTTAAACTCTTTTCAGAGCAACCGTTTGATTTTCAATTGACAAAGAAACAATTAGAATATAATACCAACATTATAATAATATGCGGTTACAATAGTTTTGCTTTAATATCTCACTCATTTAAGACTGTTAATAAAGGACAGGAAAAAACTAAATCCGATATTCAATAGAATATTATAACTAGACGTTGTCTGTATACATATATTTTTACATCATGACTAAAGAGTTGAGATCTAAAGATAGATAGATCATGCAGTCACAATTAAATACCCTCACGATATGTGTATATGGAGTGCCTAGTGATGATATTATCATTTTAATAGTTGATGCGGTCACGATTACAATGTTGTGGGAAAATTTGAGGACATCTGTTGTAAGTTAAAACAGAGATTAGAGATGTTTCAAAACAATATAGACTTTAAGTCCATATTGTTTTAAAACATCTCTAACCATTTATTATTCATGATTTTATTTCAGCGTAATAATTATGTACGACAGCATTTATCTTATTTTCTGGTTAACCAAAGCATCATTTCACTTACAGACATACCGTATCATGAAAGAATTTGATCAATACGTAGCCAACCAACCCACAATATCGTCAATTGTTTCAAACGCTGATAAAAATATTTTTAAAAAGTATTTTAAGAATGTTTTTGAATCAATCTTAATTTAATATTGTGCAAAATACGTGAATTATACCTATGTAGGCATACAAAGGCCCGCCCTTCTGCAATTGAAACGTTTAATGTATTCTGAGAGAAACCTTTCAGTATTTGAAATAGTGAAGTTAAAAATTTAATATTAAGTCAGAATTCACGGTCTGATTAAATATATAAAGATAGAAATTAAATATTTATTTTTAAATTTGACAGACACAAGATGCGCAGTAATATATGTAGCAAAATAGTAAGTAAAATTCAGCTTTCGCATGTTTGTGATCACAAAACTCGAGAAGAAGTCGATGAATTGACTTAAATATTTAATTCAACATTATATTTTTATTGAAGAGTGTTTTTATATAGATACTTTTGATTCTATAATTCTAATAAACAATCCAGCTTTAGGCAAATTTGTGTAATTAACGCTGGAAAAGTCGTCGATGGATTTACTATCCTTATAATTAATATCACAATGCACCAACAGAAAGCGTTGCCGGGTGTACCTAGAAAGATATAAAAATAAAAACTATCCTGTGATTTGTATGTACAACAAATTTTCTTCTTAATCTCTAAAGGGATTGGTAATACGTGTCCGCATCACGATCACAAACATTATATCGATCGCATTGGGTTTCCATGTGACCACACCGTTACACACACCGGCCACGCGCGGTAATTGAGCGCTTCGTTTCCTTCCGGAGACCTTTCCCACTCTGATATCCATGGCAACGAGTACACAGGTGAGAGTTTTTGTATGTAGGAATGTTACACGTTTTGGTAAATTATCAAAAGACAATACCTATTAGTTATCTGTGCTCAATCACAAACATTTTGCTTATATGAAGAGAGTAGTAATAAATTATCGGCAAGGCGATCAGGGTTACTACGACCGCTATGCTGTATGGACATTAATTATCTGATTTTCGAGATTTATGTAACCTATATTTTATTTCTAATATGCTATTTTAGATAGGAATGTACGATCTGAAATCTTCGTCTACCATCCCGCTATGCCTGAAGACGAGTCTCCAAGCAGTGCGTCCTCCCTGTCCTAACCTACGGGACCTACCGAGACGTGGACAGTGACTGGTTCATAAATTCCAGTCGCTCAACAGGCTATAGAGTGGTTAATCGATGTTGAGTGTTTCTCTTATGTAGAGAATTAGAAATGAGGATATTCTTAAGAGAACCAAGGTAGCCGACATAGCTCGCAAAATTAGCAATTTGAAGTGGCAGTGGGCCGGTCAAGTTTGTCGCTGCACCGATGAAGCAGACGAGTCCTGTAGTGAAGAACTTGTCTCAGTATGCGTAGTATCAGACACCCTCCGACCCGACGGATTAACGACCTTCGCAAGGTCACCGGTAGGTGCTGGATAAGGAAGACAGAGGACCTGGAGGAGTAGCGCGGACTTGGAAAGGCCTACGTTCAGTAGTGGACTGTGATTGGCTGACCACCACGACGTGCGATCTCACTTCGGTCTAATCAAAACGTTACCAGAATCATTGTAGATTATAATAAAAATGTAACCCAAGGAGTATAAGGGCTCTTAGAAAGACTATGTCAGCTAATCCTGACAAAACATGGAAAAACTCAATTGATCAATTAATCACAAAATAAGGAGATGAAAAAGAACTATATTAATTTTAAAAAATCGCTATAGCAGTATTAATACATTAGTATAGCTTTGACGACCAGGCTACTAAATTGTTATTTATAGCGATGTGGTGTGCTCTAGCAGGAACATGGCAGGGTCGCCATGTGGTGCGCCGAACAGGTTTCTAGTCAAACTCCATCATATGAATTGATTACTTAATTAATGTTAGTGCGTTGATTCCAGTATACCAATACTTCTACATACGCTCAAAATATGTTTACATTTACACACTCTAAACAGGAGCTTATTAAAAACTTAGACTGAAAGTTAAAGAAAGCTAATATTTCTATAAATCGTACAAAAATGTATATTGTAGGATAAATTGAGTATTTAGACTCCAGTGGTGCATATGCCTCCAGGCGGCCGCCACCCGATCGATGCTTGACCCCGCGCAATGTCGCCCTCGCCTTTGGGACGCCTCCTTTGACGGGTCACAGCATGCCTCTGGCCTTATAACAATATTTTCGTACGATAACGGCCGCTATTCTACTATTTAAATAAGGTTTGAATGGTTGCCCTCAGACGTCATAATGGCGGTTTTTTTCATACAAAAGCAACCACTCTGACGATATTTTAATAGCACAATTGGGGAAAAAACAGTCTACATGGCGGCACTGGTCGCCTTTTCTGACGAAATTGTAATAGCATAATTGGGGGCCCTGATATTGCAGTTTTGTATATATTAATAATAATCGTCTAGTAAAAGAACGTTTGTTAATTTTTAACTGATACACCCCCCACGTCTTCGAGAGGGACGCCAGGAGACATAGCCCCCCCCCCCCAGGATAGACTAGGCGTGTTGCTGGGAAGTTTCTTTCGCCGTTTCTTGTCTCCCAGCCATAACACGTTGCGAAACGGCAGTAAGATAGCGTAGGCCGTCGCGAACCGCCGATCCCGTTCCGCCGGGATCCTTCTTCTCGGGCTTTATATTACCCGTCGCCCGTTCTCAATTAGTTCATTGTGTCGCCCATTGGCGGGATTCATCAGATTCATTCCCCTCTCATGGCAACAGTCCAGCCGAGGTAAAACTCCCTAGGGAGCTTCCTCAAGCCAGTAACCGCCGGGCTCGAGCGCCTTCGCGAGGCGAAGGCGCTCGCCCCAAAAACCCCGGTAAAGTTGTGAGGTCTTCGGACCAACAACATAAAGTTAAGTCAAATAATAAAACAAAAGATACCCCACCCCCACAGGTCGGCTTTCTCACGTTACTTGACCTTTTGTTATTTGAAACAAATTTATTAATTATTTGAAAAAAGATTTGATATTATTTGTGTTGTATTGTCCTCCGTGACTCCATCTGCTGGTATCAGGTGGAATAACATCGCTGGTCTTAGTGGCTAACATTACGCTGAGTCTTGATCTAATTTTAGGACCTATATTCTTTCCTCTATTTTATTTTATTCTTCTCAGTATTGTCAAAGAGAGTATATATGTCCTAAATAAAAAAATCTTAATCTTTTTTTGTACAAAACTAAAAAGAATTATAATTAAGTATATATAAGTAACATTATATACAATTAACAAGTTTACAATTAGTTATACCTTCATCTTAATGATATAAAAAAAGAAATTATTTCAATTTAACGGCCTCTAGTTGATAATATAGACTATATTAATCTTACACACATCTAATCAACAGATACACCACCTTTACAATTTGGTAATATTTAATATTATAAATTAAATTTCTTCATTACTGTGATTAACTCGTAATCAACCCACTTTTGGGTTACGAGTTATGAGTCTCTAAGCAGTTAAGGTGGTTTATTAAAAATATATTGAAAAACTCAGCAGGAGAATTATTATAACTACGTATATTAACTAGAAAAGTTATGGTTTTCATTTTGGGAGCGAATTGAATCAGACATTGACTTCGGCTTGTATCTACGCTTATTCAATTTGAATCCATTTTTAGGACTGATCTTTTACTTCACTCTTATCTAAGCAAAAGACAAAGCATAAATTTGATTCAAATTATTAGTTTAAAATGTCCATCACATATTTGATATAGGTGATAGACTATAGTATAGACCGCGGGGGGTCGCAGAGCCTTACTTGGGGGGTCGCCAGCAAAAGGGAAAAGGCAATGTAAATTTATATCTCGTACTTAGGTACTTTCTACACTCAGTAGCTTTTGTAGAGTATAGGTACTAATAGGTTTCTTTTAAGGGCACTTAGTGCCCCCGCGTACCCCACAAAAAAGCCCTGGTTTTAAGTAATTTGATTATGTTCAATTACAGTTTACTATTAACGAAAATATCATAATGTGTATACATTTATTTTACATATATTTAAACAGATACTTTAATGCATAGATACAACCTAGTATTTCCATATTGAAGCAATCCTAGTCACACAATTCAATTTATTCAACTTCCCTTTCCGCCTCCCGCCTCTTAACACAGCCGGTCATTCATCTACAACATGTATACACAGAAAAAATAAACGAAAGCCCCGTAACTCAATGAATACAAAAATATATTTCTTTATTCAACACACACATTGTTCAAAATGAAGCATTGAATATGCTTGTTTCACATGTTTCGGAACGCTCTATTGTCTACGACCATAGTGGTTTTTTTTTACTTATTCCTAACTAAAATTATAAATGCGTATGTGAGTTTGCTTGTTTGTGACGTTTTCACGTCTAACTACGTAGCAGTCGTCACGAAATTTTGCATACACACAAAAAAGACAAAGTGTACTTTTGACAGAAAAAGGAACCGTTCCCGAGGGGATAGACGAATGTAGTCGGAAAGATGACGCTCTGATCACGTTCACTGACGCCACCGTTGTCATTCATTAACAAATCATCATAGCAACTATAATGACAACATAACTTTAATTTATAGCACTTATAGTTAGTTTTACGTTCGCTAGATAGTGTCACGGGTATTTTTGATTAGGTACTTTGGATTAAAAATTAAATTTGACATTTATAAGAGTTATAACACGACTACTTCGTGACTATGTCAGGAGCCTTAAGAACAGACGAGCGTGCATGACAAGAACTATGAATGTCAAAGAAGCAAGTGAGGTGTGTAAGAATAAGCCTAAATGGCGCTCTGTTGTTCGTGCCTACCCGCAAGGGACCTGGCGTGAAGTTATGTATGTATGTATGTACTTCGTGACATACATAATATCCTTTTTCATCGGTAGCCACGGGCAAAAACTGGTGTATAATATAAAGTTGAAAGGCAAAGGTAACTTAATTGGTACACTAGCTAAGGGTACTTTTCATTCAAAAGACCTCAGTTCGAAATAAGGCTTATTGTTACAATTACCACGCATTGACGGTAAAAGAAAATATCTTGAGGAGTCTTGCACATAAATATTACCAATATTTAAAAACGGGCCATCCACCTTGGACGAGCGTGGTGGGTATACCACTTGAGATGAGAAGATCTCCCATAAGTGGGACTCGTATTATAAAATACACACAGAAATACACAAAGAAATAAACCATCCAATTTTGTGGTAGATGTAAAAGATGTCTCATACATCTCTATATTTATACCAAACATGTAAATTGGTTTTTCTAGTATCAACGAAATATAAACGAATAAAAAAGTTTCGTATCTACATATTATTATTATTATCGTATATACATATTTTTTATTTTTGCAGATAATCAAATGGCAAATGGTACATCTGATGGTGAGTCGTTGTAGCCTGCTGATGAAATATCCGAAACACCAAGGGAGTCATCTTCTGGGACTTTAAGAATATATTTACACCGTTTTAAGGAGCCCCGTAATTAATGTATGGATAATATAGAATTAATTAAAATTTATTCCATCTAAATTGGATCAGGAATGAAGTACTTTAAGCCGATGCAAGGGTGAGATTAAAAACTAAACAATATCTATTATCAAAAAATACAAATCAATATTTTAATGAAAAATAATGAGTGGCACAAAAGGGCCCACAAAAGCCGTCCGTCGGTTCTGTTTATTCAACTCTATGAGCGTGAAACGCGCACGTGTGGAGTTTGGTGCGCTTAATATGCGCCCGCGCCGGTATGGTTGCGGAGCAGTCTTATTGTTTGGAATTTCACGTTCAATGTGGGGCGTAAATATTTCGACAAAGATCCAAAAGGGAACTTTTATAAAAGATTAGCAGATATCCGTTAGAATTTTGATGACTCTTGTTGTGAAGTTGGTTTCTTTTGGTTGGGTTTTTTCCTTATTAATTTCATTAAATTTAATTTTGCAATTTCCAAGGAATGAAAGTATAGGCGGAGCCTATGTGATGAATAGCGTCAAATGAAGTGAACCGTTTATTACAGCCTTGTGTGCTTAAACTTTGTAGTATATACGTGGTTTGCGTTTGTGTGGGTGTTAGTAATATATCCATCCACTGGAAACGAATCCTTCTTTGTTCGTACTAATTTAAGTATTTAAAATACTAAGTTCTCAAAACGCATTGTGTTGCAATCGGTTTCCTATTCCAAAATTGGCTTCCTTTATATATTCACTCTGAGAGTTTGGGGCTCGGTCTATCTATTTCATTTGTTTAGGTTTGCATTATAAGTAATTTGAACAATTAATATCATTAACTTTGTGAATTTTAACTATCTAAGTACATTTATTAATAAAATTAGTCCAATCAATTAGTTTTATAATGAAACTACGTTTTAACGATTTTAAGCGCGGTAATTTATTAGATTTTGGTTTGTCCGACGTTTTACTTTCAATTAGATGTACTTTGATTCTAAATTATACCATATTATCCGGGTGTTAAAAACCGGTTGCGTTCGGAATGTTTGCTTGTAGCCCGGGTTCCACTTTCTCATCTCCACGTCGCGCGGTCTTCGGCCTCTCTTGACCAGCATTGCTTGGCTTATCCAACCCCCTTTCTATCAGACGGCATGACTAATATTTGTACCCCACATAACTAGCCGGATTCGGTAAACCGTGGCTCTACCGGCGTAAGCGAGAGTTTTGCATTTTATCGAATATTTCAAAAAAACAACTGGAATAGCTATATAAATGATGGAGAACACAATGCAATATTTTTTTAGATTTCTTATCTCTGTTTGGTTTGTATGCTCGGGATTCACGTAAAAACGACTAGGCTAATTTGATGCGCTTTTCGCTGGTGGACAGTAAATTCTTATGCTTAAAATCTGCGCTACTTTTTATTGTGAGATTCCCGCGATATTTTTTCTGAAAGCGGTTCAAAATTGTTCGGATGCCTAACATTTAGCTTATTCCGATACATTTTTCACTAAAACTTTAGTTTACATTGTTCTTTAAATACTGCGGTACTTTGTTTCCCGGGAATTTCAAGTCAAGCGTGGACAAAGTTGCGGGTAGAAAAATAATAGCTTTGAACAGGAATCACATATTCCTAGTGTCCTAAAATAATCAACTGGTTTTTGAAGTAGCATATTTATTTACTTATACAAAGGCAAAATTGTCAGATAGCTTCTTTGTATTCATTAGGCTGACGAAATCTGCGGGTAAGCGTAGTAAAATTTACACGCAGTAACTTAAGTCGTAAAACGCTACACCAAAAGCCTCTTTCTTTTATTATTTAATCCTTAGACTTAATATTTTATAGAATGTATTTTTGTCCTTTTTGTTCTTATTGTCTTAGAAGGAAAATAAAAAAAGAAAATTGTTTCATGTATAACTTTTTAAACATTTCTATACATTTAGTCGTATTTTTCACATGAGTTTTGATATATGAGCCTGTATTTTAAAACAACACTCAAGCGTAGAGCGCTGCTTATGATGATCAAACGTTAATATGCTTCATCTTCTGTTCTATTAAGGTGGGTTTTGTTTATCTGGCTAATGACAAGTGTTCATAAATATAATCATTATAATTTTACACGCTAGAGCACAAAATAAGCATAGAACTCCACAGGCAAGCATCAGACAAAACTACGTCTTTGGCTGCCGCTAAACAAGGGAGTATGTCATAGTGATTACGGTACTCGAAAAGTGATGTTTAACTAAATAGTTGAGAGTTTATCTATACATATAATAAAATTGTAGAGGTCAAATTTCTGTAGAATGAAAAAAAGTGCTAAAAACCAGGCCAGGGGATGTAAGAAGTGAAATAGAACTAATTTCGATTTTTTTCAATTTTTTTGTTTCTCTGTTTGTCTATCTGTTTCTACCGGCTTATCTCCGAAACGACTGGACCGATTTTCATGAATTTTTGTATGGTGGTAGTTTTATATCCCTGGTCAACATTTAGGCTACTTTTGATCCCGAAAAATTAAAGAGTTCCCGTGGGATAGTTAAAAAGCTTTAATTACTTAAACAGCGTATAACAGACTGAAAATAAAGTAACTTAACATAATAGAAGCGAAGATTTTGATAGGGTGTGGTGTAGGTGAGAGAGTTTTATCTTATATATATATATAATACATAAAGCTGATAAATTTATTTCTTTGTTTGTTTGCTTGACGCGCTAATCTCATGAACTACTGCTCTGATTTGAATTTTTTTCAGTTTTAGACAGCCCATTTATTGAGGAAGGTTATAGGTTATAAACCATCACGCTAAGAGCAATAGGAGCGGAGCACCAATGAAGAATGTTTCAATCGCGGGATATTTTTAACTTACTTTTTTTTACTATTCCACGCGAACGAAGTCACGGGCAGCAGCTAGTATACAATAAAAGAACTGTTACTCGCC
Organism: Dendrolimus punctatus; assembly: GCA_012273795.1. Lineage (NCBI taxonomy): Eukaryota > Metazoa > Arthropoda > Insecta > Lepidoptera > Lasiocampidae > Dendrolimus > Dendrolimus punctatus. Next base: position 10,010,852 of record CM022536.1, read on the forward strand.
GGACGTCAGAAGTGAAAACTTTATATCTGAGCGTGACACGAGTTCAGTGTATTTTACCCATATCAAAAGTGCCTAAAGATGTTTCATTTCAAAAAATCAACATCCCACAGTTATTTATTTATGCAATATCACTTTGCGACTTAAATAAAAAAAATCCACTATCAATTTGTATTACTGACCTGATACTGCACCATGCGCTAAATCCAAAAAGAAGGCAATAAAATGCCACTGAGACTGAGAGCACGCAGTGTCGCACACGTGCAGCATCCGCTTGCTTCTGTGCGAAGTTATTTATAAGACATAACTAAAACTGTGACCTTCCTTTCCCCATTGTAAGCTTACATGTAACATTTACCCTACTAAAGGAGCAGGACAGTCAAACCAATTGAGATACTTTTTGTCATTTTACAAAACGCCTCATACATTTTGTAAAAGCGTACCTACGTTTATAAGTTTGTACAGGTAAAAAGAGTCAAATAAGATATTAATCATTGTATAAACAGTAATTAAAATTATTTCCATCAAGATATTTTAAAATTAAATTGATAAGATTTTATTTGCACGCCTGTCCTTTTATATGTAAAAATTTTAGATTTTATTGTAACGTGTATCTACATTCTTATAGTATACTTTGTCCCTTTGATTATATACTACATAATCAAAGCTTTGTACCACTGTTATAGATTAGTATCAAATCTATAATAATCAGAGAAACACAAAGCAAACGTTAGGAACAATACCAGTTAACATATATAGTAAAACTTTCTCAAGTTTAATACCTAATTGAAATCACGATAAAGCTATCTACGTGTAACCGTTAAAAGCGTGTCTAAATGTATAAAGCCTTAACGCCATCAACTCTCAATTTAATGACCAAACGTGTCGAGTTATTAAAAACCATCTCCATAAGATAAATATTTTTTATTTACACGTCACTGTATGGGGCTTAATTATGATATCAAAAGCTTTTTTGTTATCTCTCTCTAACGCTGGCTCGCTTCCATTTTTGTCCTGCTCCCATCGAAACCCGGGATAAATTTTATTCAGCCCATATTGCATCGGCAGCTATGACCATTAAACACGTTTCTATGCGCGGCCTCGTACCTCTAATGTTATGGTCATTTTGTATACCGAACAAAACAGCTGAACACTCAACGATAATAACTCAGTTTAAATTCGACCCCATATCGCGTGAGAGGGTAATGAATGAATCAGCAATTTTTAAAACTAACATTTTCAATTAGACACTTGCAAGGAAAAGATTTATGATCGGTTTTAACATCTTACCGACCTTTCATTTGCCTAATATGAACTAATATCGGTTAAAATTTAACATAAGCTACATACAAGTAATGTGAAGAATTATATTTAGCATGTTTTTTCCTTTCTACACACTTAGCCTCAGTTGAGACTAAGGCTGGTGTGCACCGACTTTTAACCGATGGTTAAAATAAATTAATCGCTAAAAATGTATGCACAAACAGTGATTATTTTATTTTAACCGCCGGTTAAATGTCGGTGCACACCAGCATAAGCAGTAGAGACATATATAATTCATAAGGCCACCTTACTTTATACCACACTTAATAGAATGTAAAATGAATCAATAAATGTCAAAATTTTACCAATGCTAAAGCAGGTGAATGAATAGTATTAATTTATAAATGATAGCTGTGCCCGCGACGTCGTCCGCTGGAATTTGATTTCAAAACCCCCTGATTTTGAAACATTCTTCATTGATGCTCCGCTCCTATTGGTCTTAGCGTGATGATATATAGCATATAGCCTTCCTCGATGAATTTACTATCCAACACTGAAAGATTTTTTTTATCGGACCAGCGGTTCCTGACATTAGCGCAAACAAACAAACTCTTCAGCTTTACATTATTAGTATAGTTATCCTCATATGCGAATGTTTCAACGTTTTATTCTTTGAAATTATTAACTGTTTAAGGCACAGATGTTATTTAAGGTGATGTTTCAGTATTTTAACCAGCTTTGCAAAAGGAGGAAATTCGCAATTCGTGATGTAGATATATTTTTTAAATCTATATCCCGTTAACCTAATCTAAATTTTAGACTACCTATCTGAAGTATCTCATAGTCAAACTTAATACTCTTATACAGTTATAAAACTTTAATACAACTAAGTTTTATATGTGCAGACATTTTTATAATATATTATATATATATATATCATTACAACAACACACATATAATTAGAATGCTGGGTCTAGGTTACCATATTCCATATTTTAAGGCTTCCAGAAGCTTAGTAGCCCCGTTGGGTCGCCATTCTGACCCTAATAAAAGTAGACTATGTTTATTTACAAGTATTGCTTTATTTTGTATTATGTAGATAAATTAATAGTTATATTTAAATAATTAAACAAAGCTTATTCAGGCATTCATTTTTATAATTAATAATTAAGGCTGAGGCTTCATCTAGGATGATTTAGGCTGTTTCACACAGATATAGCGATGGGTTAAAGGCGTTATTTCAGATGTGACATTGTTAATAACATTAAATATTGTCAGATAACTTATGTGGCTATGCGTTTTAACGCTTTAAATAAGACGCATTCGTCCAGAGCCTAAATCTTTAATACTAACACAAATGAAGTCCCAGCATCGCTATTTAGTCCTAATGCGGGAATGTACAGACAGTACGTGACTATGCGTTTTCGATATCTTCAGAGCTAGCTCGGTTCGAGGGCGTGAGAACTCTGAGAACATTGTAGTGATTTTGGAAGCGTCTTGCACACAAATGAAGTGCAATTTGGCTTTACCTGGAATTGCAGCTGAGATATCTGTGGAGGCTAAATAATAATATACGGGAGACACAAAACTCCTCAGTCACGAGTTGCATTGTTGCAAGTAATTTCATTAGGTGCGCGCTCGGAGTTATTCACTCTGCACAGTAGCATTGTATTGCTGCAAAAATCAGTAAACTTATTTAGTAACTAGAATATGCCCGTGACTTCATCCACGCTTGACTTGAAATTCCCGCGGTTTTCTCGGGACACAAAGTAGCGCAGCATTTTAGTGAAAAAAGTGTGTCGAAAGCTAATTTTTAAGCACCCGAACAATTACAAACCACTCTCGAGTAAAGTACCGAGGGATTCCCAGGATTAAAAGTAGCGCAAATTTTAAGTCTTATAATTTGCTGTCGATCGGGGAACACGAATTGATTTTTACGGAATCTCGAACAAATACACAAAACGATAAACACGCAAGAAATCTAAAACAAATTGTATTGTGTTCTCCATCGTTTATATAGTCTATTCCAGTTGTTTTTATAAATAGCTTCACATACACGTCATGTTTAGTATTTTATAATATCACTAGCGCTTTGTCCCGCTCCCGTGGTATATAGCGTCATGTTATATAGCCTATGATACTCCCTGTTAACGTAGCTACCGAACATTAAAAGAATTTTTGAAATCGGTTTAGTAGCTCCAGAGATTATACAACGTCACAACATCACAATTACAAAACTTTACCTCTTTATAATATTAAATATAGATAGACTTGGCCTATTGTTATTTTTCTAGCTGACAATTTTTTTCTTTCTGGAAATTAATATTCGCGTGTATTTCAATTATTATTATTTACAGTTTATTATTATTTAACTGTTTAAGTTAAGGTACCTAATTATAAGAGAATAATAAAATATACATTAGACCAAAACATCAGCTTAAGGCGTGGTTGCCTTCCTCGCTCACAACTCAATACTACGTTCCAAATCCGTGAAAATAAAAGTTTTAAAGAACTCAAGATGTTTGTGAAGAATTTGTCTACAACTTATCTTTCACGCCTACTGTGAGAAACGTTGTTGACCATTTGGGCCGCGTTCAACACACACCTTCGTAGACACTATTAAGCTCAACTTAAAAACTTTTTTCGCTGTTGAGTGTTTTCTTACCTTCATTTAACCGATACTTTTATGTTTACATAAAGTTTCTTATGTTTAATTAAATCTTCCCGTCACGCCTACTATTTTATTCAACTACTAAATAAAATAAATAAAAACTTCGTTTAAAAAAACCGACTTCAAAAACTAAAAAAATTACTATATTTTGAAAATTACTAAGCACCGACTTCAAGATGTTTTAGATAATATATATTAATAATAGCTTTAGAAATAAGTTATTTTATACATTTTAGTTTTTTAGTTTTTGAAGTCGGTTTTTTTAAACGAAGTTTTTTATTGTTTTTTATTTGTATGGGTGGAATCACGAATGGTGCCGCGCTTCTTAAAAAATATAGGTCCCAAGAAACGAGAACAAAAAAATGATCGTAAAATGAAAACTACTGGGCCAAACTATGTATTTTTTTAGGGGACCACATGGCAGCTATTGCGCGTCTAACAAAAAAAGAATCACGTAAATCGAAACATAAATCTCAGAGTAATCGGTGTACATATGGAACGAAAAGGATTTTTTTTTCATAAAAAATATTCATAAAATGAAAACTACTGGGCCAAACTATGTAAAATTTTTAGGGGACCAATTGGAAGCTATTCCGCGTCGAATAAAAAAGAATCACGTGAATCGGATCATAAACCACGGAGTAATCGGCGAACATACATAAAAAAAGCAACAAAAAAAAAGATCCCGACGAATTGAGAACCTCCTCCTTTTTTCGAAGTCGGTTAAAAATACTTTCCCTTGTAGTTACTTTCGAAGAAACAACAATTTGTAATTCAATAGAATTTCAGGTTACTTATTTTTATCTTCCATTACTTCAAACCGAATCCTGCAAGTAATTTTGAGTTTTTGGAATAAAAAAATATACGGTAGATAAGCGGATAAATTTCTACGTTTATCGACTTATAGCATATAATAAAAAAAAAAACAAAATCGGTCCGTACTTAAGGCAGTAAATATGAAACAAATAAACACATTATATTTCCAAACATTTAAACAGCGTCACCTCTGGTGCTTAGATTATAGGAATCTCCAAGTGTCAGTACTTATATTTTCAATGTGTTCAGATCATATAACATAGAAGACAGTAGTCAAATGTGACGTAAGAATACAATAATATGTACGAGTATAACAACATTTTTATATTTTAACATAGGGAATTTAGTGTAGAATGAGAAATAATTATTAAAAATAATATACGAATTGCTGAGATGTTAGGTTGTCAATTTATAAAAAGTTTTAATATCAGACCCAAATGATTTAACTAAAGTAACGGCAGTACAAGCAAAGGCTAAACATATAGCAGTGACCAAATCGGCATGACAACCACAACCCGTGTCTAACACCACATCATGTTAGCTGCAAAACATGTAATAAACTAAATGCGATTCGCCTAAATAGTTTATGCATGACGAGTACCTACCGTTCATTTTTAACGTGAATCAACAAACTAGGGCGAAGCGTTCATCACATTTCCTGCATTATAATCCTCATCATTTCGTGATTTCGTCCTGTTCTTACTAGAAGCTTACCTTAGATAAAGGTATGGGTTGAAAATCGTATTAAAGCTATGCCTGAAGAGGGCTTCAATGAATCATAAGTTATCGTATTCGTAAAAGGATTCTTGGAATAACCGGATAAGGACCCTAAGTTAAACCTACCCTTTTCTTAACTAAATTTTTCTTCAACTGACTGATTATCCACATCCACATACAATTCTTGCTTAAAACCATTGTATGGTGTTCAATTTGTTTTAAAAGAGCTATATAAAGGTTAATAAGTTGTGGTAGCATAATGGCTAGCGCATACATCCCAGACTCAAAGAGCGCGGGTTCGATCCTGGCCGGAACGCATGCACCACTTAGACATTTTTCTGATCTAATGTGCATATTGTTACAATTACACGGTGCAGAAAACATCGTGATACAACCTGCAGATTAACCGATGGGTCAAACCTGCCAAGCCGCCTTGAACACGCGTGGCGGATATCTATACTGTCCGTTCCCCTTTAATAGGAGACCCGAGTCCAGCAATGGGACATTATGGACTGATATTATTATATACAAGGTGTATACGTCTCAGACAATAAAACTGCAAAGCAACGTATTTTATCACTTAAGTCCCCGTAAAAACTTGACAGCTAGGTATATAGTTGTTAAAGCAATGTGTGAAATCTGTTTTGAAATTTAGTGTGAAGTAGATGAAAACGGTGGGAAAGTGTATCTCGGAGTCTGGAGCTAAAGCTTGGAAAATAATATATTTAATATTCAGAAAATTTTCTTATATTCCACAATCCACAAGTACGTTTACTCATAAGGTACGATATTACCTACAATAAAACCAATTAGGCGCTCACTAATCTTAACATTCCAAATAATAATTCAAGAGAATATATTTTCCCCAAAGATTAATCATTCGGTTCTCGCGGTGCAAAATTAAACAACTGCGAATTAGAGGAGAGAAGTGTGCTCTATAAAAATTCGTTGTGATGAATTGACCATCTGCGTCGGTAATTGTTCTGTGATTCACTGACGTCTCAAAATATAGGTTCAGTTCCAACAATATTTGAAACTATCAGACGTAGGAACAGTAATATGACTGTCTGAATGTCACTTTCAATTACAGCGACTGGTATGTATTGCGAACATTAGAGCTTTGATATCAGAGCAAGTGGGAGCTATTTTGGCCAAGAATAGGCAACTGTAATTCGGATAGGTTAATATGTCATCACAATAATTGTAAATTAGAACGGTTATCTTTTCGGCGCGTCTTTGTTTACTTCTCTTTAAAGCTTTGATTTTTGTTTCGTGCCTCCAATACAATCTGGTTATTTATCTTTTGTTTACTAATCGTCTTCCGTGTCTGACAGGGAGAGATTAAAAATATTATAGCAAAATAAATTGATGGATTTATTTATTACAAATTTGTTTAATAACAAATATTAAGTTGCATTCACTGAATTGGCCCCAGAAAATATGGTTTCATATTATTTTGTGGTTAGAAATCAAAAGTTATTAATTTTGGCATTGTTTACATCTATTTAAAACTCATAAAAAATATTATGCCAATATATTATAGTCCCCGATGATCTACTAAATGTGGGTTGCTGAGTTAAACCATTTATTTTATGTGCTCATCGCTTTGTTTATTATATTAAAGTAAAAACGACTGAGTAATATAACGTAATTAATGAAATGTCTACAACACAGGAGATTGAAAAAACTTAATTATTCTGAGAAACTCGCAGGAACAGGATATGAAATATTATTCTACCCCCAGAGTTATGTGGAATGAAAAAGATACGTAATTATGTAATGTATGTCTAGGATATTAACTTTTCGCAAATAATTTTGCATTCTCACGTTACTAATGCAATTATCATTAATACATTTTTTATGTTAATATTTAACTGAATCATTAAAATTATTAAATCAAAAATATTTAAGATCAAATTATGTATTTTAGCTGCACATCGTTTGTAAATTAAATTTTATGGTGTGAAACTTCTTTATTTTGTAGGTACCTAAATATAGCTTCAACCTTTTATTCAAATAAACGTTTACCTTCCAAATCGCTATATTTTTTTTTTATTATATGACAAACCTATGTGAACTAATTGATAATTACTTAAAATAAGTTTATTTTAAGTAATGAGTACATTACTTAAATTCGAAATATCGTAGACTTTTTCTGAAATCCAAAACAAACAAACAATCAAAACCCGTTTTACTTACATATATAATTATATATTTATATAAGTAAGTACAACAGGTTTATGTATGTAGGTTTATATAAGTGTAATAAATATCTATGTGTCTATCTATCTATCTTTGTTACTTTAGAATGCAATAAGTTTGATTGTGAGGGGCGTTGGCCGTTAGGGTCAGTCACATGATATTATGATCCCAGAATATCTCCCCAAGGCTTCAGGGAGTCTGTTGATAATTGCACCGACATCCCAGGACTGCACTAAATCTTAATAAAGTTCCGAACCAACACCCCCTAATCCCTTTGCAGGGTTAATAAATTAAACACACGTTAGGAGACGTCTTGCGAAATAACAGCGAGACCGTTAACAAGTGAAATAGGTACATGTCTGACGAAAATTACCTACACAGCCGTAGGATATTCAGATTCCGGTAGGTCTATATCACAGGTTTACATTAGTGATGTAACGTATGGCAAATTTTTCACATTCGCGAATTCGAACGCAGATGCGAATATTTATCTCCAATATTCGCGAATGCAACTACCTTTGAAATAAAGTGCATGCTCATTTAATTCATAGAAAAAATATAGATTGAAAATTTATAATTAAAACCAAAGATTAAATCATTACGGGTGTTAGAACATTACATAGTTATCCTCCGTGTCCCATAGCCGTGGGATGCCCTGTATCTAAAAAAAGGATGACTTGGATGAAATGGAATGACTGCTTTATTATTCCACGTGTAACTTACTTATCTCTTGTCAATAACATTGGTGAAATATTCGCAACGTTTCTTGCGAATACGGATGAGAAAACTCACGCGAATATTCGAGAATGCGAATTGAAATTGCCAATATTCGTTACATCACTAGTTTACATATTAGTGGTTATTACTCAAAAACATACTTATTCGATCATTTATTACAATATTGTTACCAAAACATTTGTGAGGGATTATATATTTATTTGATTTCGCTATTACGATCTAGAAAAATGAGGCAACACTTGAAATTCAATCTTAACATTTATTCAATCATTCATTTTAATATTAAGTAAATAGAAAAAGTAAAAACTTACTACCAACACTAGTTTAAAATTTCGAACGTGTGGTATAAATTAAAACGTAGCAGGTATCCGAAACAGCCATATAACACATCACGTACGGAGAACATTGGCTATAATTAGAGACACAACTGGGTTTAAACTTAGTTCTCTTTGAGGCAAACGGTGAACTCGCGCCCTCTGTGACCCGTAAAGCCAGATACACACTACTCGGTAGTAATACAGTCAAGACAACATGTAGCTATTACAAAAATTAGTATTGTATTTTAAAATATTCTATTTGTAATTCGGTGCTTTATCTTTAATGGCTTTTAAATATAAATATACAGTTATACCCAATTCATTTGTCAGATATTCAAATATTTTACTACACGATGGTTTCATAATATGTAAGTTTATATTATTAGTAGCTACCGATCTTTATGTCTTCACTAGTGTGCTTTTATGTTCATCAGGTTATTTTATGTTTTCCTTTGAAGCATGAATTTAAGGTCATCGCGCGTGCAACAGCGTATGCTTTAAAACTATTTTAGGAATTCGATAATAAGTTAAACTTATGTTATTGTTCTAATTAGAATAAGATTAATCACTGCTGAATTATAAGACCTGTAAAAATATAGCATACGCTAGGTATGAGACGAATTCACAGTTGAACACGCACAGTCGCAAGATAAACATGAAATCTAGCCGGTGTGGACAGAGCCTTTGAAGTTGAAACACAAAGGAACAAATTCTTATGGAGCCGTTAATTATATATAATTCACTGTACTAAAGTATGTTCTAAGAAGTTTACTCTCAATCACCTTTCGTTGAATATTTTGAGCATACGACGAACACGAACGAGCAAAAATGTTAAAAATGTTCACGTGAATCTCAGAACGAAATTCAATCGAATCAATGTAGAGAATACATCAATAAAATTAAAATGTACTGGTGCACAGTACATAATATTAAATTGGGAAAAGATTTCACCTGGGTTGATATTATTTCAAGGGCGTTTTATATTATAAAGTGTATTGTTGAGAATAAATAAAAAAGTAAATCTATTAACAGAGTTATTTTGCAACAGAAAGGTATTTTTGCTGCGTTATATTTACAAAAATCGTAAACATACATCTTTTAAGATGAGTAGTAGTTAAAGATTATAATTATTCTAATTAAAAGTTGCGTTTGTGTGGAAAATCTAACTCCTCGGTTAAATGTGGCTTTACCAGCTGCTACAAGAAATTCCCTCCCTGTTCACTAGCAATCAAAACCTACATTTTGGATGAGACTAGAAGAAAAGTCCGGATTTTACCCGATAATGATAGTGATGAAGTGTATTTGATTATTTTGAAATTTTAATATAGGTATATGAATCTTTAGTGATGAGATGTACAAACCAAACGAATAAAGACAATATGTTAGATTCATATTGGCTACTCGTACACATACAAAATCAGTAGCGAACGCGTGAATTATATGTTAGTCTATTGTACACTAATAGTACTTAGTATTTTATTGTTATTAGTCATTTGTAAAAAAAAGGTTTTAATATTTTCACTCTAAAAACATCATCACATTATTTATCTATTGAACATAAAACCTAAAAACATTTTTGACCTAATATGCAAAGAGAAGTAACCTCAATTTATACTTTAATAAAGAATGCAGCAATTATTTTTGTTCCTTCTAAATATTTGGGGGGCTAGCCAGATATAAATCATTGAAACATTAATATGTAAAATATTACACAGTCAAAACTTTAATACAAATGAGTTACTAAAAGTAATAAGTCTATTCAAAATAGTCTTTTTTTCTACATTCATCAACTTTGATATTAATAAATTTAAAAAACCCAGTTGTTTTAATAAAAACAAAGATTTTATTGAAACTAAGCAGCTGCAGCTGCCTAATTATGCAAATATTAACAAAGGTTCGCGACTTCATAATTCCTATTTTAACCCCCTGAAACAATTTTATATTGTTAGTCTTGCAAACATGTACATTGTACATGTTTCAAATACTTTTATCAGCCCTTTCTTGTCCTATAAGGGCTTATATACTTCAAGTATATTTTTAGAATGGTATGTTTCTGTCTAGAAGTCCTCCTGAACACATAATTCAAGCCGTTTGGCATAGGGTTGCATATTTTCTTTGCACAATATGTACCTATTTTTGTTGTAAATATCCTAGATCATTATTTCGTTAAGATATTCGCAAGCTATAACAATTAAAATTAAATAGTGAAGAGAGAGAGAAAAATTATCATTTGTATATTTTTTTTAAAGTATTTTTCTAGCTTTAAAGATCAGAGATAAACATAGAAAAACTTTGATCTCGGTAAAAGGAACTTAAAAATGCTGTATTGGGGATTATGCAGACAAACCTGTAAAAGATTTATTTATGTATAAAAAATATTTTTCTATTAAAATGTATAAATTTACTTTAATTATTGAATATGAATTAAATTCATTGTTCCTCACAGTAGGCAACCCACAAGAAGTTTGCCATACTGGATGTCAATCGTGGATGTGGTTAGAGGGCTCTTGAGACTGGGTATTGCGAAACTGAACAATGCGGAATGAAGTATGCAAGACCGCATTGCACACAGCCGGGCACACTGTGCGGTGTGGCGTGGCCAACCCCTTGCTTCCGTAAATTAACAATAATTATTAAACAAACCTTAGCTATACTTTATAAGCACTATAGAAAATATTTTTACGGTGCTACCATTAACAAACTATAATAAAACAAAGACTAAACGTGATTGTAATATTATGAAGTTATAGTAGGTCTGAGAAAAAAATATTATTAAATCTACGTAGGTACGTGTATTTAATATTAAAAATATTTTCAGTTCGACTATAAGTCCATAATTTTGCATAATGTGGACCATAATTTTCATTTCCATTAATTTTATGTAATATATTACAATAAATATAACCGTAGAGTTAAAATGACATAGAGAAGGATGCACAGAGAACATTAATATAAGAAGGATGTAAGGAGAATAAATGTAGAATGACTTAAACAAAGACAAGTGTAACATGTGACAAACTAATGCTACTCCAAGCATACAATACAAATAACAAATACAACTGTGTAGGCGATCCATGTTATATGTAGGCTCGGAAAGTGATAGACCGAAAAGACCTTCAGTCGGCCGAGATGACTTTGTAGTGTTACGCGAACGGATAAAGTGAGAACAGAATATCAACACAAAGAGAACTTTAAAGGTTGGTTATTGCTGAAAATTTAAGAAAAGGAAATATTGTTTTTTTATATACGGACATGCTATAAGTATGGGCAAAAATCATGTGACAAAAACACAAACTGGAATTGGTATGAGAATAAAGATAGATAGAAAAAAGTTTTAATGTATTGTGTGTGGAAGATAAGCCTTTAGAGAGCCGCAGCACATTGGTAGCCCCTTTGATGTTGCAAATGTCCATAGGCGATGAGATCCGTTTTCCATCAGGTGGGCAGTCTGCCTGTCTGTTGAATTTAAGCAATTTAAAAAACATGGTGATTTGTGGTCTGACAAAAGACGTATGTCAGAATAGAGAATATGAAAGGAAAGAGAATCCCAAATGATTGAGTAAAGGTAAAACGAATAAGATAGTATAATAATAAGTAAAGAATAATATGTAGAAGAAAATTAAATAAATTTAGTGTCTAGTTGTTTTCTGTCTTGTATTATGAGAAATACATTAATTTCATATATGCAGTACACGTTATGCTATGATATAAAGATATCTGTGTACAGAACATACAAAACTTTCGAGGATTCTATACTTGTAATATTTGGGTCGAAGCTAGATAAATTCACTTCATAAGAAGTAAAAAATATAATATTAAATACCGTTATTTACAATTCTTTTCATTTTCTTTATTGAGAAACCAAATTTCTACAGATATTAATTCTATTATTCGTATCACACCATTTATAAATGAACTTAAAACAAATAAACCTTGGTAATGAAAGTAATAGGCAAACAACGCTGCCTGTAAATAAGATCAGTGTTCGTAACGGTACCACTACTTATGTTAATTAGCCCAATAAATAGCAGCCGTTCGTTGTATTTCTATGGAATTCATAACAGTGAGTTATGCTGGTTGGGTCGTGTGAGAGGTCAAATCACAAAGTATTTTATATAAATACAGGTAGATGTTTGTATATTATATATGTATGGTATAAAAGGTCTAACGTGGAAAATATCACCTTGTATTTAAAGAGCTATTTAAAGACCCTCAAATATATACACATATGTATATAAATATATCAAATATTTCACATTTGTTCAAATTACATAATAACTGAATATTGTTATATCTTCTGCCACTTTATTATAGAAGAGTATAACATCACAAGCAAATATATAATAAGGAATTTCAGAAACTACTTAGGAACAATGTTGTAATCAAGACTAAGTAATCAATTAAGGACCAATTTTTCAATAATTAGATAAGAATAAATATAACCTATAACCTAACTAAATTCAAAAGTGAAACAATTCAACTGTTTTATTCATGCAATGGTCATTTTTAATTTCCCATCTTGTGTTTTATTCTAAAGAATAACCTTTATCAAGTGATTGAAAAATCGGCCCTTAATGTGATATAACTTTGGTTATACATATGTATATACCCTCAATAGATGAATAAAAGAAAACCGATAAATTAAAAAAGCTTTTTAAGAACTAATGTTAAACTTGTTTAAATATTACAATCAATATAATATCTAGGACGATGAAAGTAATAAAATTAGACGTAATAAAAATAAATTAGACCATAAAGGCAAAAGTATATAAGGAAATACATCGACACGTCCACGGAACAAGGTTATTTCTACGATACCTACAGGCACATGAATTTCGATGACAGTATCCGCAGGAAGTAATTGAAACATTTAATCTTCATCTGATTCCGAATTATAACAAATTGATTTGATAAAATCCATTTATAAAAAATTGATAAAAGTGTGTTTGTTAGTTTATGTTTTCCAAAAAATTGAAGACCGACCGCAAATCACTAACTTACTCTATAAAAAGCCTGATTCATCATTATAAGTATATACATAACCGTCACCATCAGTAACAATTTTGAACATGTAAAAAGCATAAAATCTGAACCTATTTCCATAAGCAAAAAATTTCATCAGCCTATAGAATTTTAATTGTTTTAAATAAACGCCAAAACAAAAGCAATTCGAAACACTTTTTCGAAGAGCTAACGAACCAAAAGAATAACACTTGCCCACTAACGGTTGTCGAATATTTTCAAATAGAAGAGGTAGGCAATTTGTTACATGCCAAATAAATCGTGATAACGTTATATTGCTTTAGCATGTAAACACATTGAGGTCTCTTTAAGCCGTTTGGGAAGAGCAAATAGTTGCATTTAAATTACAATCAAAGTGAAAGCCTATAAAGCATGAACATGTTGCTCAAGATTGCGCATTCCGCGCCCGCACCGGCACTTCGTCAGTTTAAAAAAAATCTTATATTTGATTATGGTGAATCTGTGCACATTACTCAACAATTTCTAAAGTAGGTTAATACATAATATGACAATTGTTAATAATGTTAAAAAAACAGTTGTTTTATTCCATTTAGAACAGGCAACCTTTGTCATTCGTTAGATACTAGAGGAGATATATGGAGTGGGTAAAGCTAAAAAAAGATGGTTAATTTCTGTCTTCCAGTTTGGATGAATCAACTAAATTGGTCCTTAAAAACATAAACTTGAATCATGTCATCAACTACTGTCGTGTCCTTTCTTTGAAGAATTCGCTTGATTCGTCTAATATCATGATACTTTGGTAAACATTGGTGCAGTTGAAAGAATTAAATTTTACATATCCGTATTTCCTATTTCATATGTACATATCAACAATAAGAAGTAATTAACGTCTATATTCATTAGTTTGGACAAATAACATCAATCAACAACTGCTAATTAGGTAAAGCATACTGATAGACGGTAGACGTATAGGGTATGTGTTGCTAGATGGATATGAAGAATCTTTAATTGAAATGAATTGCGGGTGTGAACAAATATTGTTAGCTCATATTGTATTAAGTACTTTCTAACCTTAGAAAAGAAAATAACCAGATATTAATAAATTCGAATAACGCTTATGGTGTTTGGCATATGTTGCAAACTTTTCATCAATATTCTGTTCAAGAAACTTAACTGAAACTAAAACAGCAGCATTTCATTATTTTCGTCTGAAAGTTATAAATTTATTATCCTGTGGTTATATCTCTTAGTCCATTGTCTAGGTCTGTCTTGTGCATACCTGTTGACTTACTAGAATTTCAACATTGTCAACTGTCAAATCATTGACTAATAAACTAATTTTTTTTTTCGGTTTGTGGCTAAACAAGGAATATATCAAACCAGCTCCTGTTATCTCAAACCCACTTAGTAAAAAAAAAACATTAAACGACGAACTAAAAATATCTCTCGAGAAAAGTCATTTCAATTAAAACCGATTAATTTTTATTAGGACATCAACGCGCAGAGAGAGTAAAAAGTATGCGAGCAGATGTGGTCGGTTGATGGGCTTGGGGTCAGGCATAGGAAGTGCGCATACGTAATTGCGGCGATGGACACAATGAGGGGAATTGGCCATCACGATTGTTGTGCGACCGACGCCCAGGCCCATTGCCATTTATTGAATAAGTAAATTCAACAAACAACATCACAAACGATCCGTAACCGATGAGCCAGTGACAACAATACCGTATCTCATTCATGATCGGCACAATGACGATATACTTTTACAGCACTTGTGTGACGTACACATATCCGATATTAAATGGCAAGTGTGAAATACAGTCTTATAAGATATATCCGTTTAGTATATTAGATGACTGAAAATTATATACCTATTACAGTAAACCTCTGTAATTCAAACGAGAAGGGAGACATCAAAAACTTCGAGTTACAGAGTTTTCAACTTCTGGAGGATTTCGAAGTGAATTTTGTAAGGAAACATACGACTTGTAGGGGGTTTAACATTTATTCCAACTGATTTGGAATTAGAGAGGTGAAATAAATAAAAATCCTAGTTATAGAGGTAAAAAACATTTTTATTTTCAAGTTAAATGCTACGTAACATTATGTATTTCGGTTATGTATTTTCGAGTTGTAAAAATTGGAAATTCAAATATTGCTGTAATATTGTTTGAGATACAGAGGTCCAATTTATTTTTTTGAGTTATAGAGGGAAAACAAGTACTGAATTTGCTTATAGTTTGCTTTTGAACGCTTAATTTAATCGCCAAAATATAGGGTATTATTTTTATAGAGCAGTTCTACTCCTCCTACAAGAGTCCTACAAAAAATTGTATTGCGCATTTTATAATAGTCATTTATTGTCGAGTTATAAAGTTCATAAACAAAAAATGTTCTAATAAATAAGCGTGTTTAATTAAAATGTTAAATCCTCAGTCTATTTTTCTCGTTTGAACTACAAAATTCTTCAATTTATTTTAATGAACATTTAAGGATTTAAAACAGAAATTTCATATTTAATTTTCGTGCACATTTCATTACGATATCTAGCAGAGTTTAGATATGAATATAAAATCGAACTCCGGAACGAAATGGTCGGCAAAACTGGATGTTAATAAAATAAGCTAGATATATAATATTGTGTAACCATACATCACCTTGGAAGCAGGGAAATATGTGTCAGACTCAAACCGTCTCGTAACTCTGACCCCTGTCCGGATGTGCCAATTCCTACGGACGACGAAGCTAGACGAACGTCGCACCCTGCTATCGTATTCAATTATCGATCAGACTTGACACGCCACTGCACTAGACACTTCGTATACGTTCACGTCTACCACAATATTTGTTGGGTCCTCAAAAAGCCTTGTAGTTACGAGATTCCTGTTTTGTTTATTTTTTTAAAACACATTGTATAACCCTAAGCTAAGCAAGTTACGCTTGTGTTATAGGTAGTATACAACGGACCACTCTGGGGCCGATCCCAGTCACCCAGACCATAGTAAATAACAGAAAGTTTGTTTCCGAAATTTACCGTGCCAGGAATCGAAACCGGGAAAGACTTAGCACGCTCAACCACAGAGGCCGTCAGATATTAGAGTAACTCTGGATCATCTTGCGATAATCTTGAATGTCTGCATCACATTGCAGACAATTTTCCTGTCTAATAACATAATTTTTAAAGTGAGAAAAAATCAGAAAATATCAGGGGCTAATTATATTCTTTTGTCTGTCTGTTAGAGCGTGACTTAAATAGATTAATTAGATAAAGAAATTATTTAAGGAGCTAATTTATATTCCGCATCAACACTTAGGGTACTTTTTATCCTAATAAATGACGTGGTTTCCGTGGGATAAACAAATATACGCAAAAGAGTTGCCCTGTGTTCGCGTTCTTTTTTGGTGCCGCCATGGAAACTTGTTAGCAAATACGGCGTCATTATGACAACGCCAACGAAGTTTCGAGGGCACTGCTCGTAACGATATAAAATCATTGAAAATACCTATCCTAAACTATCCTAACATGTAGATGTATAATTTATTTAGTCTGCATACTTTTACTTTTCAAGACAAGACAAACCATTATCAGATTATCAGATTTTTTGCCATAAATTTCTTGATATATTATTAGGTATATGTTGTATGTACGTTCGATAACCAAAATGAATGTGGGAAAATTTAGATGATTATCACGAAGAATCAAAAGTATATAAGCATCAAGTGGTCAATACTCATTTAATATATATCGGAGCTTTAATAAAGGTGGAATGTAACATCTAAAATACACAAAACTATGACGGTAAAAGAAAATGAGGGTGTTTAAAAAGGTTTAAATGCCTGTCGATTTCTAGCTCAAAGGTAAAAAACGTTGTTGGCACTGAGAACAGAATTAATTTGCCAAAAGAGCACGCTTTCCGATACACAAAGGTGCTTTGACGAGGTTCAATCGAGTGCCGCGATACGAAACTTAGTGTTCGTGATCCTCTTAAAATTGATTAAACTGTTAATAGATTTTGATGAAAACACCTAATTTTACGCCAGGTGTTAAAAGATTATTGAATTGTACCTAGTAGAAAGTATTTAAATAATTGCGACACAAAAAATTGCCAACATCATTTCTCAAATTACACATACATATAATTATTTAATTATGTTTTATTATTCTGTTTTGTGTGTCGCATTTAGAAGTAAATAAGTCAAAAGTAAATCAAGGATTACAATGGTTGTAAACACATTACGTGTATACAATATAAATTTATAATTTCTACACGAAAGTCCTTCAAATTTTTTTATCTAATATTATTGGCGTTGGCGTCGATCACACATCTTATATGACTATGCTAGCATTAAATTCCAACGTATTAGAAAGCGCTGAAGGGGTTACAGTGCGAGCAATATTAGATGTTTCTCTTATGGATGAACACCAATACGAGGAAATTGGTAAGATACCTCCTGTAATTGTATATGTCGTATAATTAGTAAACAAAATAATAGTGGGCTGGTAAAATCTGTTGCAGGACCGAGGTCCGATAAGCCAGACGAGCCTTGGAGAGGAAACAACCTTTTGGAAAACGTAATATAGAAAGCCGTTCAGCTACGCAAGAACGCCGGTAGGGGCTGGACACTAAAAGTGCATTTTACCCAGAATGATATAGCAAAGAGTACTTCAAAAAGAGCGTATACAAATATCTAAATTCTCACTGAACTGGGCACCACATCGGATCCCTTAATATCTCAGATGTCCATGGGCGACGGGCATTTACCATACCGAAATATATGACACAAGCCTGGGGAGGACGACATCCAGTAATAGACATCGAATAGCTGACAACGACTATATATTCCAAATATATCAAATGCCAAATATAGATAGATGAATCTAAGTTAATATAACAACTGTTTCACAAAAACCTATGGCAGTATGATGAAAGAACAAAAGAGAAATGTTTATATCTAAAAATGCGGCACCTGACAACAATTAGTAATATTAATTAATAGTAATAATCTCATGTTTACGAATATATAACAAGTAGCTATTAACAATAACGATGATCATGGCGCAATGGTTTGGCTGAGGTTCTACCTACTTAGATAGGTACCTACCTACCTAGGAACGTTTCCTAGAGCTCAAGCTGGACAAGCTGTTCGCGCAAAAACCCTGTATAAATATCTTCTAAATCATGTTATTAAAAGTAATATTAAAAATAATCTTTCATGAACATTTAAGATAAAGGTTGTTTTTTATCTCAACATTTTCATGGAACTCCACAGTAATTTCAGTACAAAGTTAATTCGAGACCGATAGGCGCATTTATTTTGAAATTACAGACAGACTATACAATTGTAATAAAAATATTACAAATTAGTGAACTTAACACTTTATTACGTGTTCTGATAAATTAATCCTTTGATACAAAATATTCGATATCATCTATATAGCGGATTTAATAGGAAAATTAAGAATTTAATTTTGTAATAACAGCGTGACTGTTGATACCAGCGGAATTTTAATAAAGGAAAAAAAGAAATGCGATATTAAATCAAAATAATGATAACAAAATAGGTCAAGCACATTAGTCAGTCCACGTATATTGAAGTGTTCCGTAGAGGAAAAAGTACGTCAACTGTTTGGTTCGGAACCCTAAAACCATTTAATTGAAAACACCCTACATGAAAAAACCATTGAAAGAGTTAGAGTATTCAGACCAATTTAAATTAGATGTAATTTTTGAGTTGTATTATTATGAATTTATTAAGATTTTTCTTTAAAAATATGAACGGGAATATCTCACAACCTATTTATCTAACCTTGAAGACCTGATGAACGAGTTGCTAAGAAAAAAATGATTAGTTTTTGGCAGTCCGCGCACACGGAAGGTGACAAAAGTGCCCTGTTGTATTGCGTTGTACGGAATCATAAAAAGCATTTAATTGAAAATACTGCATATCCCAAAAACTAACGAATACTGTTCAAAACAATGTTCGTTGA
Source organism: Dendrolimus punctatus (assembly GCA_012273795.1). Classification (NCBI taxonomy): domain Eukaryota; kingdom Metazoa; phylum Arthropoda; class Insecta; order Lepidoptera; family Lasiocampidae; genus Dendrolimus; species Dendrolimus punctatus. The sequence goes on from CM022536.1 coordinate 10,030,545, forward strand.
AAATATTTGTAAGCCCTAAAACCTTCTAACCTAAGTCTAAACGTTAGATAAAAGAGGGATACGATTTTCACGACTTTAGGAGCTAATATCTCGTCGCCTATTAACTCACCAATGAAGCGATCTTTGTCAAAAAAAAGCCATCTACGAAATCCTGAAACTAGCCGTGACATACCATAGAAGTGTTCCGTTTTTGCTGAAACAGCTAAAAAGAAACAAGGACTACTTTAATCACTAGTTTTTATTCCGGACGCATTATCTCGGTAAAATTTCAATAAGATGATGTAAAATGATACTTTTGAATCATGAGTTGACGAAACTAACATTCTTCCGTGGTCGTGAGGGGTACGGAGCGTGATATCAAACGCAAGACGACTGGGGCCGTGCGACAGGTCCCCGATTATCAACGCATTGTGCACGGTGGCCACAACCTGTCGCGTCAATTCCATCGAGATTAAGATTTGTATCTAATGGGCATACCCCGAGTATATGTGATACCATAATAGTCATGCTGTCTACACGATATTACCGTAGTACGTGCCTTATAATTTTAACAGGTATTAGTAAAAAATGAATCAATTGTATTATAGTAATAATTACGGTGGAAGCCTGCATCAGAATTAATTATCTATATAATATTTGTTTAATATTGATAGTGTTAAAAAATATAATGCTCGATGGTATGTAACTAAAAATCACAACGGTGCTTATAAAGTAAGAAGTATAGTTATGTAATAAAAAATCTCTACGCTAATTACAAAATCTTAAAAATACCTAAATCAATATTCCACCCACTTAAATATTTGAAAAGAAACTATATATTCCCAAAAATATTTTACCATATTAGGTACCGACGGCTAAAATAGATACGCAATAAACTTTAACAAACCTGTTCGGTTCTTAAGTACCTATTCAAAGCTAAATTTAGATATGATATCTTATTATAAAGCTCTATTAACGCTAAATGAAATCGCAAAAAATCGAGGGTAAGTGTTCAGAGCCTCAAAGTAGATTGACATTGTAGAGTCTGCTCGTGATAAAGCAGACGATACAAAACCCGAGGACGTTATGCACCAGTGCCCGATTTGCTGCGCCAGGTGCGTGTATGTCACAATTCAAGTTCGTCAAGATTTATCTAGTTATTTACAAAGTTTACATATATGTAGAGGGTTATATTCGGCTACATACTAACATGTTTATGATTTGTTTGATATACATACGTACTTTTGCAAAACAGAAACAGTTTAGTTTATCGTTACAATGACCTCGATCAATAAATTTCAATATGTGGTGATAATAATTATATGTTTATAATAAGTAATTAGGTAGGAGATTTTGACCTTAATTTATATCGTAAGTTACGTTGTAAATGTGTTTTTATTCTCGGTGCTTATACATCTTTATTATTGCGTTTCTTTATCCCTTTCATATTAACCTAATTTATGTTTAATGAAGACATTATAATCATAATCAAAGTTGTGACTAAAAAGAGTAAACGATTGCATTGATAGTAAAAATTGATAGGCTGCAATTGCTATAAGAGGACTAAAACCCGATTTTAAAAAAATATTTTGTTGCGTATTGTGGTAATGGTAGGAACTATAGGAATAGTTTTTCTAAATTGGCAGTGTTTTTTTTTTCATTTTTGAACCCAACATGTCTGTTAATCAACTAAAGTTTAAATCGTTCACAACAGTATATCTTATCTTCTTTAATTAATCCTATATATTCCGATCATTGCTTATGACTTAATACTTAAATTCAAACCTTAATTAAAATATAAGGTTTTATTTTATTTAGCCCAATTGTCTCAACTTACCTCCATTTCCGGCGTTTGTGATAGTCACCCAAAAGTCAATAGTCTTCTCAGGCCCCAACTCCTCATAGTCCCACTTCTTTTTAACTTTCACTACACCACTAGGTTCAACGGTTACCCACGGATTTTCGTCCCGAATTTTAAAAGTCTCACGATCGGTTTCCTTTTCCAGAGTAAAAACTGCACGTCCTTCTACTTCACCATCGGCTTCTGTGAACTCGATACGTTTAGTCGGTCTTACAGCACGTGTAACTCGTCGTTTATCGCGACGAAGGGTCGGCATTTCTTTCTTTTCCTGGACTACGAATTCTAGATAAACACGTCCTGGTTGACTTTTACGTGGTGGGTTACCCGTGTCGTGAGCAAGTACTTTCAACTCTACATGTCGAACATCAGGTTCTCCGGCCAATATCAATTCTCCAGTTTGCGGAACAATCACAGCTAAGTTAGTGGGTGTCAAGATCGAGTAGTATATACGATCTCCATCTGCGTCTGTTGCATTAACTTGGCCAATATTCGAAAATCTTTGCCAATGAGCAGTGCCGTTTGGGCCGTTTTCAGCAGGAGTACCATTAACCGTAAAGAAATAAACATCTTTTTCAAAACGAGGTGCATGATCGTTTTCATTCAAAACTTCAACTCGAATTGGTAGACTTGCTTTATTTGCACCACGGATGTCAGTAGCTTGAACGATTAAGTTGTAACAGTTCTTCTCTTCTGCATCTAAAGGCACTGTTGCAATTATTTCTATATCTCCATCAGTTATAACAGACCTAACTTCAGGCTTGGAAATTGTTGTTCCTCTCTCCCGAAGAGCGAAAATTGAATTCTCATCTCCTTTAATAATTTTATAAGCAATAGGACCAACATCATAAATAGCTGTAGCCCGAATCGGTGGTAGATCAATCACTGTGTTTCTTGGTGCATTTTCGGGTATTTCTCCAAGTAAGCCATTCGTGGCGGTAAAATGCAACATTTGACGCCGATCCATGACAATTAAGTGGACCGAATGAGCGGCACTACTATATGGAGTTTCTTCCAAAATAGCAAGATTTATCGGATGGTTAAGCAGCGGAGTTAAATCAGATGTAGTCATAAGGAGACCATCATTTAGAAGAGTAAAATACGACATGTATTCCGGATCAAGAAGAGTATATCGTGAATGGTTGCCAATGAAATGATGGATTGCGTGGCCAGGACGAACATCGTGCGGCAAAAGGGTGAGTGCATGCCCTTGCAGCGCCATAGAAAAGGCGCAGAGCAGCGCCCCGCCCGCCAGCACGGTGAGCGCCATTTTTATTAATCCTCTGTTTAATCAGCCGAACATTTCATACCTAAAAAGAAATAAAGCCATTTAGATAAACAAACGACTTTTTAGAATGATCATTGTTTTTAAGATTCAAACTTTTCTGTAATTGTCGCATTAAATTAATAAAATAAGGCTCATTATAGCGTGCGTTTCATGAATATTTTATTCTATATTATTTGAGAGTAAAATGAAAGTGATGGAATATCGCAGGGTAAGCGCATGCCATGAGACAGTCTGGCGTTACAACCGAGACGGTGGCAGCGACAACGGCGGGCGGCATCGACGTAGGGCGGCGAGCGAGGCGGGGTGCACACATGCTGAGCTTTATTTAGGCGGCAGGCGGCGAACGCCGGCGTCTCGCGGCCCGCCGACGCCGCCGATCAATACGCCAGTTGCGCCGCCGCGCGACCCCAACCGAGCAAATCTAGACTTTAAATGCGCTCCCGTTTACGACACGCCATCAAATATTCACACACTCATTTTACTGAATAAAAGCTCACTATATTTTCACGGAACTGGTACACATCACGTACTGCCCTCTAATGGCATTCAAAATATATCCCTTAGTATCACTTTATTAATGAAGATGATTATATTATACAACTACTATCAAAGGAAATCACGCTATCCTAGTTTCGCATAATCTCTGAACACTGATTAACAGCATCAAACTGTAATATCATCAATAACATTTTAAACATATATATTAAAATCGGGGATAAACATGTGATCCGTATGTAAACAAATTTCTTCGATTATGTGTCGCGCCGAATTTTAAACTCACTATCGCCTCTTTATAAACTCTGAAAATATAGAACACTAATTTATAAAAATAACTAAATACGTACTCTGTTAGAATAGAAAATATTATATCGATAACTGAGCGTTTGACAGATGCACAAAGCGAAACGTTACAGTCCGAACGCAACGGCGTCGAAATGCGACTGGCTTGGCTTGGTAGTGGGCATGTGGGCAGGCGGGCTGGCGCGCGCGCGTATCGAGCGTAACTCCCAAGCCCCACCGTGCACCGCCACCCTCACGAATACAACCCCTACCTGTCACAGGCTACTGAAGCTTTTGGCTCCTTAGCTCCCACTGCTATGCTCTGGCGCTATATTGGCTCACTATTAACTAACAGCACGCGTCCGTCAAACCCCTCATTTATCTATTATCAAGAAAATTAATGTTTTGTATAAGTTTACCCCTCATGCCGCAGCTCTACCTGCGGTAGTGTTAGTGACTGTGATCAAATGAGTCTTGTTTATAGCGTTAAAAATACCAACGTTAATGATAAGCTACTTTAGTGTATACATACACGTCAATATTCATCTTCATTCATAATTTCCCACATGACAACCCTTAGATACATGTGTGTGATACGATCTAAGCCTAAAGAAACACCTGCAGAACAGACGATGATGAAAATTCGGCGACTACGGGACGGCGCTAATCCGATCACGGCGTAATTTTTGATGTGTGTGGATATTATACTAGGTTCCTTAGAACAGATTATAATACAATTTATTGCATAAACTGTCACATATCGAATAAATGATAGAAAAGATGTTGTATTATTTTTAGGGACCACAGTTTGTCCTTTTGGGCGTACAATACAGGCAGTGTATAATTTTGCCTAGCCTATTGACCAGGCAAAATTATAAAACTATTCTAATCTCTAAATAATTATATAATTTTATAATATACTAGCTGTCCCGGCAGACGTCGGGGTGGACCATCCTTAACATTTAGGGGGATGAAAAATAGATGTTGCCCGATTCTCAGACCTACCCAATATGCACACAAAATTTCATGAGAATCGGTCAAGTCGTTTCGGAGGATTTTACTACAAACACCGCGACACGAGAATGTTATATATTAGAAGACATTAATAATTATAATAAAGTATATAATTTCATTGATTAGTATTATATAATTATAATTCTAATCAATAAAATTATCAATACAAATTAATATAAAATAACAATGTTATTGCACAAGCACAAAACAATGTTTCGTAGTTATATATTATTATAATTATATAAAATTACTAGGGATGGGCTGAAATTCGTTTTACATTCGATTTAGCCGAATTTGTGCACCTTGAACCGTATTCGGCCGAAATTCAGTTTAAATGCCGAACATTCGGTGCAAGGAAAAATTAAAGTATCTACTTGCACTATTTTTACTGAAGTTAATAGAAATCATATATATCATAATCGTAATAAAAAAGTGGCATCTATATACTGATGTCATCAATTCTTGATTGAGTCTTTACCTAATTAAATAGACATCAGATAAAAACGAAAATAAAATAAACTTATTATTTCTCTAAAAAACATCAGTAAGTAGTGCAACCGCTTAATAATAATGTGTAACTTGAATTTTTTTAAAAGGGATATCAGCAATTATAACTTTAATTTTGATTGAAATCATACACACATAACTTCACGCCAATTAAATATTATGAAATGATAATTTTTTTCAATCAAATTTCTAAAATCTATTGTTTTATCCACCTAATCATACTTAAAATTTACTAGAGGCAGGTTATGGCACCAAAAATTTGGTGTCATTAAGTTGACTTTGTCAACAGGTAACGATTTGTTGCTCTTGAGAAAGCGTCGCGATCTCAAACCGAAGTTCGGCCAAATTTTTTGTTAAGGCCAAATGTTCAGCCGAAGTTCGTATTCGGTTCTAAACACATTCGGCCCATCCCTAAAAATTACAGAGTTGCTTTCAGAATATGTATTACCTATAATAAATAAAAATCCCTATAAAAAATTCTATAGACTATAACATTATAAAAAACCTTTCCCTACCAGATATAACTTTCTTTTAAAATGCTTTAATGGACGCTCTCTGATGGATGCTGGAGTTTTACTGTATATTTTAATTATGTTATAATAGGATTGTTTTTATGACTTAATGTTTTGCGCATTGCCAACCTTTGTATAGCATAAACATATTCCGTCAAAACTAACAGAACACAGACAACAACAACAAACGTCAAAATTAACTATCGGAATCACTCAATTTAGGTTTAATATTTAATTAAATCCAGTTACAAAAAGACAGCGAGCTTATTTAGCGGCACTTTCAGCACAGTACGTTCGGCATTACACCTAAGCCGCGTATTCGCCTGCGAGCCGTAACCTGTTGCAATTGCTGTAACCGAAAATTATAGTGTTGACGTGGCTCGTGAGCGGCACACGCGCTTTCGTAACGAGCGGACAACCACCACGTACTCACTTTGTAACTGAAACCATTGCATGTTACTGTAACCAAAATCATAACGAGATCGTGGCTCCCGAGCGGCTCGTTGCTGGTTGCGAGCGAAGACCATTTTCGACATCCACAATAGAGTACATTACTGTGTCCACTCGGTTACAATTACGGCTCGCAGATGAGTACCTACGCGACTTTAGTCGTCAGTTTTTCCTGAAACACAATTCAGGTGTCTACAAGTTTCCGTGAACAGGTATCATCTTAGTAATCGTGCTCTAACATAGACTACATTTCCACCTGATACCAGATGCAATATCGATCAAGTTCGAACCTATGCATTATATAAAAATTGGTTTTTAATAGAATGCATATGACATACATAGACAATCGGAAGAATGTATATAATTTTATACCTACGGATTTCGTTTGGACCGAAAGTTCGGAACCCTAAAACTAATGTTTCGCAAGTGATTATTTTTTATTTCTAACTTTTATTTAATCGGTATATCATTTAAGATATATCGTCATTTTTTTCACAAGACTTATTTCATAAAACAATAAAAAAATTCTAGAAACTTAGGTTTAGAAGAAAGAGCATATTTTAGGGTTCTAAAGCCACTTTGGCCGAAATCTAACGCTTCTTTTCATAATGTTCGTTCGTCTGTTTGGGCTTCATTAGCTTAAAATTATGTTGATTATACCTACGTAATTTAAGTGCGATAAATTATTTGTTTTCTATTACTCCGACGTTTCCGATACTTTTCAGTATCCCTGATCACGGAAGACCAACAATTACAAGTGTTAATGAGTATTGTTAAATATTTATTTTGCTTACCGCCAGCTTGTTCATTTTAATTTTGGTTATTATTTACTATATCCCATATAATAATTCTAATCTAATCTAATTTACCTCCGCTTCGCAACATGTAGCTTCAAGAGAAGCGGCGCAAGAAACTGCTGTAACATGTCTAGCTCTAATAATCTATTAAACATGCCGTGTCTGTACTGAAGTTACAAAAAAAACAGCTGGAATTGACTATATATACGACGGGGTCGCAATGCGATTCTTTTTAGTTTTTTCCTGTTTATCTGTCTGTTTAGGATTTACGCAAAAACTACGAGTACGATTTCGAGGCGATTTTCGCTGATCGACAGCAAATTTTATGTAATAAATGATACTTTTTTTCCCGGAAATACCGAGGATATTTTCCCAGGTGTGGTACAAATCAGATTGCATATAAATCAACTAAGTTCCGTACGATTCACTAGAACGATAGCTTAAGTTCTATTTCAAGTGATGCGATATTTTATAGTCCGAAAATATTTACTCGGAAGTCGTAAAGAATATACTCCCGAGGTAGTCCCGTGATCACCAAGTCAGGATCTAGGGAAATCAAGAGAAACCTTTATTAAAAAACGTCTAAAGCAGAAAGAAACATTAAAGATATAGAGATCTATTACACTTTCTACAACCGTTTATTTTTTTGTAGGCATGTTCCGCGATTTCTCTGTGAATTGTGGACCGTTATTAAAATTGTTTTTTGCCTTTTAATTACTCTTGAAGTAGATTTTTTTTACTATAATCTTCGAAATCACGTATTTTCCACTAAAAAAACTGTTGCTCTGCTGAAAATACTATTTGATTTTAAATACTGGTAAAATAACTAATGTAGGTTTTCCTGCCCAACGTGGACGAAGTCGTCGGCAAATCTTAATCGTAGTATAAAATTGGTAATTGTCACGTGGCTATCGATCCTTTTTCCGGCACGAGTAGATGTTATTCTAGAAAACAGGGTTTCAAATGCACCTATTATTAAGGTAATAAAAACACAAAGTGCAGTAGAAACAGTTTATAATGTAACAGTAATATCATAGACTAGTATAAAAATAGCCAAAGCACTGAGCAATTTCATTTGTGACATTCTCAGATTAGATTTTAAAATTGTAAATAATATACATTTTTGATAAAAATCATTGTACTATGTTTTTTATTATTACCGTTGAATTATATACACAAAAATTATAAAATTTTATTACTATTACAGGCTTTTGCACTTGGTGCAGGCATAGCATAAAGTAACCAGTGCTGGAAACCATACATAAATAATAAACAAAAAGGACGTATTGACCACAATGATAATATTTTGCATAGTCAAATTCAATCAAAACACAATCTCATAAATTAACATTATTTCTCATTAATCATAATAATTTAAAAATTTAATCTTCGTCTGCTCATTTAACAATTATTGTGTAGACAATATTTTACAATAAATTAATTTACATCTGACATACTTATTCTCTTAATGTTACAGGCCCTCCTAGTAACACAAATTAGCAACTAAAGGTTCATTCGGTATTTAGTGTATTGCTGAATGTGGTGCATAGAACGTATGTAGTTCTTGCAATTCCATAGACCAACAGACTTTACTTGTTTTCAACACATACACATACATACAACATAACAAGGTAATTTTGGAACAAATATCTAGCTATGCTAGCCAATAGTCTCATCATAAGAGATGCTGCACAAGTGAAGCACACTTTATGATCCATAGTGTATGTCATCTAACAATTAACTCTAGGCTGATGATAACCTTTTGTAATAGCTTTTTATATTTTTTTTATTATTACTGGAGCACAGTAGGCAGGCTGACGGCTCAAATGTGATAGAAAGTGGTTTCTGTTGCCTTTAGACACAAGCAAACTGGAAACGGGAACCTGGCCACTGATGCCGGGAATACAGCTCATGGTTGTTATGGTGTCATACTCTAAACTAGGGTGGTAACCATCCAGTTGGGCAAATGCCCTACAACCTTCCTGCGAGACCTTTTGTCGCCTCTTATGACCAGCCACAGGAATTATCCATAGTAATTATCCATTAAGTATCCATGTGGAAAAAATGTTGAAGTAAGAATTTGTGTATTTTACCTATAATAATGTAACACAGATGGGAGCATATTGTCTTTTCACATTCTGTTTCATCTACACATTTAGGAACAAAATGCACATGTATAGGAATAATGAGCAAATCACCTAACCTAGTGTACCTATTTGAACATGATACAAAATGAACTTTAGTCACTACCTTGTGCTTATACCAACTTGTACAGTTTGACAGTAAACATGTAATGTAATTGTGGCATGATTCCAAAAGACAGTTATAACTATATATGATGTGTGAATTGTTTAGGCGAAACATTATCACTAGTATTCTTATATCTAATCTCCTTGATAGTCAATTGCTTTCCCTGATGTATCCTTTGGAGATGACTCCTCATATCATATGACCTTGAGAAGGACCTGTGACACACTGGGCACTGAGTTTTACCGGCATGTGAATCTTTATGTAGTGTCAAAGATGTTGGGTGTTTAAAGCCTTTAGGACATAGTTGGCAACGGAACTTGGCAAGTTCCGACTCTGTAATGAAAAGCAAAAATTAATTAGTATAAAATATTGTCACATTAATTTTTTTATTTAAATTTAGGCATAAGCCATGATAGCTTAGTGGTGAGCTCACTCTCAACTTAAACAGAAAGGAGTTGATTCAAAATTTAAGGTATACCACAAATTTAACCCAGGACACAATGATAAGTATAATGATTAAATGTAAAACAAAACATTGATGTAAAAAATGCATAAAGTAATAACAATGCAATTAACTAATTAGTGCTACCCTAATAGCTTGGCAATATATAATAAATCCTGGGATATTCGGAGCATTCACACCCTGAGCTGTCTTTTCTGCATGACCCATAATAAATAAAATATGCAACTACAAAATATGTAGAAAGAATGTGTTTATCAACCAAAGTATTATACATTAACTAGCTGTCCCGGCAGACGTCGTCCTGCCCGGTAAAAATAGGGGTTGATCGTAGAGGGTTGAAAATCTAGGGTTGTATGTATTTTTGTATGTTGTATCATAAAAAAATAGAAATTAAAAATTTGTCTAAAAAATAAATAAAAAAATTTAGGGGTGGACTACCCCTAACATTTAGGGGGATGAAAAATAGATGTTGGCCGATTCTCATAGATACCGGATAAGCACAAAAAATTTCATCAAAATCGGTCAAGCCGTTTCGGAGCAGTATGGCAACGAAAACTGTGACAAGAGAATTTTATATATTAGATATATCTTATCATAAACTACTATAGACTTTTGTTTACATAGTAATATTGAATGTGATCTACATGTATAAAGTCAGGTCAGTGTTTATGCTTAATAAACGAGGTTTCATTAGATAAATATTGAGATTAGAACCAGAATAGTTCAACATTGTTATTCATAGCTTAAGCATGATCTGCTTGATACAGGATAAAATATCAGGTGTCTACTGTACTCTTGGTGTTTTCATTCATTTGGTAACTTTAATATGCACTCTAAAGCAAAAAAAAAGGAAACAGGTACCTAAAGGATGCTTGGTCACTCTTACTATGATACAAACTAAGATTGTGTAAATAAAACACAAAGGCCTAAGCTACTGAGCTTATATGCAAATGGTTTGAGTTCACATCTGCAGAATTCTTATAAAATAATAATAATCTACAAACAAACACTTAAATTATATATCCCCATGTGAATCATCAATTCCAGACCATAAATAAATAACAAAGTTCAGTTATGAAATTTATTGTGCTAGGAATCAATCCTAGACTCTGCACTCTAATAAACTAGGCCAGAAAAAGTTTAGCCCACTTAACCACTGAGTACTGTGTGACATTACAATACTAAATACTAACACATACCAGAACTGCTTTTATCTGACAAATCTTCTACTGCCGAAGAACCTGACTGGCCATCTACCTGCATTTCCTCAATGGATTGTATTGTCTTAGTCTTATTGCTTACACTGTCTTCAGTTTTAGCTACTTCTGTTGGAACATCAGTATTGTCATTTTCATTATCCAAATTTTGTTTCAGTGAACTTGTTTGTGGAATGTCTTCTTCTCTAGTATTGTTGATCGTCGCTAAGTTAATAGGCTCATCAGATAATACAGGCACAATGTCTTCAATAAATCGAATACTAGCTTTTGAACTTAAATCTAATGAAGAGTTTTCTCCAATCATTAATTGGCTTTTCGAAGATTCCTCTTCAGCATTGTCAGTCAGACCCTTAACCTCTAACAGCTCAGCAGTAATTAAGAATGATTCCAATTGTTCTTGAAATATATTTACCTCACCATGATACATAAAGTTTATGATTGCATTAAGATCCTCGTATTTAAAATTTCTGAAAATTATAACAGGATGTTGACAAGGATTTTCCTTAAATATCTGCTTAAAGTAAGTGCTGCAAGCGGATAATAGCATCTTGTGGGCTTTAATTTTACCACCATCGCAACACAAAGTCACATCCACAAGATCGTTCTCAAACCGTAAGACGTTAAATGCTTCTGTCACATGTGTAACGTAATTATTCCAACGCAATGAAAACTGAGCTGCATTATTCATTATAATACAAATATAATAACGCCTTATCAATAATACTACTATTTCGTAAATAATGAGTCAGAAAAGGCGAGGTAACTTTTCCTTTTTTCAGAAATATTGACTGCTTTGCTTGTTGACATTTGATTTTTTTATTTACTGGTCTGGTTAAGGGTTCTTTCAAACCATATTTAAGCCTAATATCATATTCTAAAAATGTTTGCAACGACTTGGCCAGCCACGGACTCTGGCTTGAAAAATCATAGTCTCCTACTAAAGTAATGTACTGTGTAAGTCGTTGCTTGCCTCATACTCTTTATATTGTTTTAGTCACCCGTTACGACAAGACTGTTACTTTGCCTTTATTCGTAAGTAAGTCGAGTAAGTTTGTAGGCTTGAACCAAAGAAGCTTATATGCTAAATTATATATACTAAAGACCTCGTTGCCTAGCCATAAACATAAAAAAAACAAATATTTTTTTATTTATTTTTTAGATTATGGCTGCAATGCCATTTATGCATTGATTTTGCCAATGTCGTGTAAACAGAAAAGCCAGGTGATAAAAAATCTATTCTATTCTATTCTATTTTTGGATTAATGGCTCCAACGCAACAGCATTGATTTTGCCAATGTCACAGTAGGGTAAAAATGTCAGGTGGATTTTAAGAAAAAAAAATTTCGTTACAATAAAAAAAGGATTTGGTCGGTACTCATAACGTTTTCTGTGATCCTGTGGACAATACAGACATATGTTAGTACATTATATTATAAATAAATATTATTGTTGGATAGAAATTTACTTAGTACATATATATGATCTTTGTTAATTAAAGTTAGAAGGAAGTTCAAGTTAAGGGGACGGGGGAATTTTTTAGGTAACATGTCATATAGGGGATATACAATGTTAGGACAATCAAAGAAAATATGGTGCAATGTGCCTTCGGCTAAACCACATTCACATAATGAATGGTCTCGAATTCTAATTTTTGCCAGAAAGACCGGTGAAGTACAATGACCAAGTCGAAGTCGAATTATGGTTGATATTACCTTCTTAGGTAGATTGCGGTAGGTGAAGTACCAAGGTTTAGGCTGGAGAGTCGGCTGGAGGAATCCATAGTGCTTGCCTACGGTCTGTCGAGATTTTTGCCAGGAATCTTCCCATGATTGGAACATCTGAGGTCTAGCCAGGGCACGTAGGTCATGAGGGAAATTCTTATTGTATTTGTTCACTCCTGCATAGATAGCTTCTTTGGCGCAGTTATCGGCAATCTCGTTTCCCCTAATACCTGAATGGCTCGGAATCCAAACCAGGATTATTTCAAGGCCCGCAGACAGGCACCGGAAGAGAGCTTCTCTGATTTGTAGGGTGATATGGAAATTCTGTTTAGAATGGAAAGGGAGCTTTTTAATATCCTGAAGGCAGCTTAAGGAGTCCGAAGCAATGATAGAATTCCTAATATTATGAGATTCAATGTACAGAATGGCTTCTAGAAGCGCAACGGATTCGCCTGTAAAAATGGAACAGGTGGGAGGGATTTTGAAATTTAAGATAATTTTATATTTCGGAATCCAAACTGCAGCTCCAACCGGTTGGTCCTGAGTAATTTTGGATGCGTCAGTAAATAGTTGTATGTGATTTGGCCAACGATTATGCACGATAGAGCAAAACTGTTGATTGGCTGAAGGAGAATTTTTAGAGATGCCTAAATCAGTGATGACCTTAGGAGAGAACACAAGACTATCGAATTTGGATAGGAATAGGGGAAGCATATTTGTTTGATAAATACCAGAAGGAAGGTTAACTGTTTTTCTATAAGAATGAATAAGGAGGGGAAGGGGTTTATGGGTCCAATAATTAGAAGAAATTAAGTGTGACAGATGATCTAGCGACATTAAAAGAGGGTGATTAGACAGTTCCATCACCTTACAAAGGAATCTGTCCGAGAGGAGTTGTCTGCGTAAAGCGAGCGGAGGCTCAACGCACTCCACCTGAAGTGCATTAGAGGGGGAAGACTTCATGGAGCCAGTAATGATTCGTAGACATTTGGCTTGAATTTTATTCAGATTAGAAAGGCCTGCCTTACTGCATGGTTCAAATAGGAAACATCCGTAATCCAGATGGCTCCTAACAATTGCATTGTAAAGGAGTTGTTGGGAGTACGGATGTGATCCCCACCTTACACCGGATAAAGCTCTAATGATGTTTATATTCTTTTCGGCCTTTTGACAGACATAGTTTAGGTGGGAGACAGCTGAAAGTTTACTGTCCAGAAAGACTCCTAGAAACTTTACACTATCCAATATTTGAATAGGCTGATTGAGTACATGGATGTCGAGATCAGGGATTATTCTTTTACGAGAAAATATAACTGCCGAGCTTTTAGGAGCTGACAAGGACAAACCGTGCTCAGATAGCCATGAATGTAAATAGTATAAAGCAGAATTGATGCGAGACGAGGCATCGCAGAAAGAATGTGAAGAGGCATAGAGAGCGATATCATCGGCATATTGGAGAATCCTGCAGAAGCAGTTTACCGTCGAGTCGATGGAGGCAGTGTATATATTATACAGTAAGGGACTTAGGACTGAGCCCTGCGGCAAACCTTTCCATACCAGACGAGGTGGCAGAACTTTTCCCATAAAGCGAATAGAGATTGATCTTTCTATCAACATATTATGGATAATGTCTATTATCTTTGAGGGTATACTCAGCTTGAGCATTTTCTCTCTAAGAATATGGAGATCAACATTGTCATATGCTGCTGTAATGTCTAGAAATACCCCTATGACATGTTCATTTCGAGAGAAAGCAAGACGGATATCTGTTGTGAGAAGGCTCAAGCTGTCTGTAGTTCCCATGCCTCTTCTGAAACCAAATTGACTCCTAGAAAGGAGGCCTCTGCTTTCCACAAGCCATTCCAATCTATTTTTAATTAAGTGCTCCATAATTTTGGCGATAACTGAAGACAGAGCAATTGGTCTGTAAGAGCTGGGATCTGTAGCATCTTTACCAGGTTTCAAGATTGGTATTACGATTTGGCTTTTCCAGGAGTCTGGTACTACACTATATAAAAATATATTATTCAAGAGAGCGAGAAGTAAAGATTTTGAGGATTCAGAGGACTTGATAATGAAAGAGTAAGGGATACCATCTGCGCCGGGGGAGGAATCCTTGAGATGATCCAGGGCACAAAGAAGTTCCTCAAAAGAGAATGGGGAGTTCATGGGATCAGAATTTGCAGTCGCAGAATGATAAATGGGGGATATGGGTCAGGGGGAACAAAAATAGGAGAGAGCTTGTTTGCAAAAGCATGAAGCCAAGAAGAGGGAATATTTGAGGTTACATTATTGTCAATTTGGGATTTACGGAAAGCTTTAATTTTTTTCCAAACTAGAGAAGAGGGAGATCGGGGGGCAAGTGATTCGCAAAAAATGTGCCAGCCTTTGCGTTTTTTTTGACGTAAAAGTCTTTTACAGGCCGCTGAGACTTTTTGATACTCCAGGTAATTTTCTAATGACAGCACTCTTGCAAACATTTTTTCCGCTTTTTTACGTTCCTTGACTATAGCGGAGCATTCCGAATCCCACCAAGCTGGGGAAGAGATTTTATTAATGGCACTGTTTTTGAGCGGGATCGATTCTTCGGCTGAAGAAGATAGTGCAGATATGAACTGAGAGTATAGTGAGAGACAGTTTGAGTTTGTGATAGGAGGAAAGGACTGTAATTTGTTTTGGACTAGGTCTGAGAACTTTTGCCAGTTTGCCTGCTCCAGTCTAAATTTAAGGAGTGGGGTGGGACAAATAGGAGGGGGAGAAGAGTCAGGTAAGGAAGAAAGAATTGGGAGGTGATCACTGCCATGAGAGTTAGAGAGAACACGCCAAGACAGAGAACTGGCTAGAGATGAGGAAGATAAGGTGAGGTCGGGAGCACTTGGGTTTTGTGTGGGGGACACTCTTCGGGTAGGGGTTCCGTCATTAATGACGCACAAGTCCAGTTCATCAAGCATATTAAGGAATACTGAGGAGATTGAGTCACAAGAGACTGAACCCCATAGAGTATGCTGAATATTTAAGTCTCCAAGAATGATAACAGGGGACGGAAGAGGAAGTAGAAGGGAATGAAGTTCCTGGGTGACAGAGATGTTAGGGTGTGGGATATAAATAGATACAAAAGAAATGTTAAAGACTCGGGAAGCAACAATATTAATATTATGGGAGTGATGAGGGACAGGGATTTGAGAGAATGCGGCGTCTCTTCTGATTAGAAGAGCACAGCCGGCCCAACCATCCTCTCTGTCATCCCGGAGGCACGAGAATCCAGGCACTCTGAAGAGGGAACCCGGCCTAAGCCATGTCTCCGAAATGGCAAAGACGATAGGCTTGAATTGATTAATCAAATGGATTATTTCATGTTTCTTGTTGTTAACGCTGCGACTGTTCCATTGGATTATGTTCATAATTTTTGTTTAGAAAAGAGTTGATTAATAAAGTGATTACAGATCTGATTATTTCCATGACATTGTTCGGTGAGTTTATTCCAAATTTAGAAAACACGTTAATTAAAGTAGTAGAAAGAACTTCTGCGAGGTTATCAGTAAGAGGAGAGGGGCCTGGGGTATTATCACCAAGGGCACATCCATTAGGTAGAGTTGACGGAGGAGTAGCTGTGATATTGGAGTGGGCATATCGGTCAAATGATTTACCCAGTTCTTGTCTGGGACGTTTCTCGATAAAAACCGTTTTTTTATAAGAAGTGTATGGATGAGGATGGGAAGATAGTTGGGAGGCATGAGGCAGTGATTGCGGGACAGGCGTGGAGGGCATAGGATTTGGGGAGGGGGTATTCCAAGAGGTAGGTTTTTGTGACTGGGGTCTACTGGTTATGTCTGCATAAGAGGATCGTGTTAAACGATATTTACGAGCAGCCTCTAAGTAGCTAATATTTTCGTTGGACATTATTCGTTTAATTGTTCTTTGACGATCATGTTCTGGACAACGAAAATCTGTTGCTGAATGATTTCCAGAGCAAAACAAACATGTGCTACTGTCATCTGGAATTTTGCAGGTTTTACTTTCATGTGCACCGGAACAACGTGAGCAACGAGGGTTGGAACGACACTGATCACGTATATGACCAAAACGGCAACATTTTAAGCACTGGATAGTTGGCAGTGTATAAACGTTTACAGGGAGAGAAACATGACAACAGTAAACATAAGATGGCAGATTTTGTCCAAGGAAAGTAAGTACCACCGTTCCTGTTGGTTCCCAACTGATTTTCCCATCTATAATTTTTTTTTTATTTAGCCTCCTAGCTTTAATGACCAGTTCTGGAGTAGGATGACACTCAATCCAGGAGACAAGATCCTCTAATGTCCAATCAAGGGGGATCTGATGGATAACCCCCATACGGGTAACTTGGAATCTGGGTATGGCAGCAGTTAAGTTGTTAGATGCAAGTGCCGGGTTGGAAAGAAAAGCATTGGCGTCAGCGGGGGTTTTAAAGAAAACAGAAACTTTATTTCTACCCTCATTTTTTATTTCGTTAATGCCGGATACATTGCTGTTATAAATGGATTGAGCTATTTTTAACGAACGCATATTTGCGGAGATGTTGGTTGCCTCAGCATCTTGGCGTGAAACATAAACTACAAATGGACCAGCATCAGTCTCGTTGTATTGCAAATCCGAGTCATAACCAGGACGGGTATAAGAATGTTGTGTAGATGCTGCGGCAGGTAAATTGGGCGCTCTTTTTTCAGGAATATGTTCGGGGGAACAGACTCTGATGCGTTTGGAGCTTACTTTTAGGGGGGATTGACTTGCCATTTCGAAGTCTAACGGATTCCTTCCCCTGTCGGGAGGAACATTTTCACCCACAGATCGCGCCATTTATATAATAAATAAAGTACTTACCAATACTAGGAGTTATTTAGTAACCACCACCAACATAAATAGAACAAAACAAGACAAGGAAAACAGAAAAGCTGAGAAAAACCGAAAGAAATTTGCCAAATACGTGTTCACTCCGCGATCACACCTGTCACTTTCTAATAAAAAATCAAAATCAATTTCATAATTTGACAATTTGTTTGACGTTTCAGACGTTTGGCATCCATCCATAGTCGTTACTCGTTTGTGTACTTTTATAGAGACAATTAGAGAAATTTAGAGAATTTAATTTCGTCGGATTAATTCATTTTGTTATTAACAGTTAAGATTATTATTTATTGTATCTTGATTTATATTTATATAATATTATACAAATAGATATAATGGTAAGTTATCCTTAACTTCTTAAAATAGGGTGCCTATAATTTATATTATACCTCAATGTATGAAATTGAATGAAATGAAAACAAACATATCATAGGTACCTATAAAAAATTGTAACTATATAATTTCTGTAGAGACTAATTCAGTTATATTTTTGATAATTTAATAATATATTTTATATAGATTTAATTGTATATTTTTAGCACGGAAGGGTTAAGGTTAGAACAACAGAAGAAGAAAAAGCTAGAAAGGAAAGAGAAAGGCAAGAAAAATTGAAAATCTTCAAACATGCTATGCAGAAGATTCAAAGCAAGGTATTGTGTATTTTTTTTATTAAAATAGGCTTGTTTTGATTCATAAGATAAATACAATTTGCGAATGATAACTTTTTGTTGTTTGTTTCCTATGTAATCTGTGAATTTAGAATTAAAGAATACTGTTTTTTTGCGTGTTTAATCTGTAGGTGGTCTTTCAATATATGTAATATTTATGAAAGTATTTTTTGCAAATGTTGTTTATACATACATAACTTCACGCCAAGTCCCTTGTGGGGTAGGCATGAACAACAGAGCGCCATACAGGCTTATTCTTACACACCTCACTTGCTTCTTTGATATTCATAGCTCTTGTCATGCACACTCATCTGTTCTTAAGTTTATTATTTATAAATAGTTATTTATGACATGATTGCAGAGGAAAAACTCAGAATTGGACAAAGAATTGCTGGAGCTGACTGGGAAGGTATTATCATCTAACCCTGATATATACACATTGTGGAATATTCGAAGGGAAATTTTAAACATAGTTAGGTATGTTAGACTTTTAGCAATCATTTTCTATCATTATTGTCCCAGTAAAAAGTTCATGTTGCATCAGGATTTTTATTATCCTTTATATCATTTATTGTAAAAATATTGGCTTGAATTCCTTTCAACAAAATATACTAGTTTCCATAAAACTTGTCTGTAATATGATTTAGACAAAGAAATGTTAAATGAAAGTCAAAATGTATTGCTTTGTAATTTAAATGCATTTGTCACGTCCTTGGCTGAGTTTTACCAAATGTGCAATGTTTCGAATTGCTCCATAAGTAACTTTAACTAGGTATATGTGTCATTTTATTATAAATTCTGAGTAAATTTTATGTATTATTATAAAAGAATAGGTATTTAAATCATTATTAATTAATTATATCATTAATAGGTTAGTTAACATGATAGTCATAACTTATGCAAATATTAGAATTTACTACATTTATCTATCTATATTTGTAATCAAGCGAGCTGTATTATTTTTTATGATAATGAAAAGTGACCCAATTTATTTGACTACTAACTAGACTATTTGAAATTGAAATAATTGACTAAAGTGTCATTTACTTGTAGGAAAAATAATGAGGCTGATGAAAATTTATCACAAATGTTTGATGCTGAATTACATTTAACAGAATATTGTTTAAAAATAAACCCAAAATCATATTGTGCATGGCATCAGAGGGAATGGGTGTTGACAACAAGGACTGATCCTGACTGGAGTACAGAATTGTCCTTGTGTAATACTTATCTTAAATTGGATTCTAGAAATTGTAAGTATATATGTGAAATTGTAAGAGCTTTTTTTATTTATTTTCCAATATGATTCATTCATCATGTACATGAAACATTCTTATAAAACATAGTGATATTTTGAAAATGAATTTACACAATATTGATCTATCTATATATATAAAAATGAATGTTTGTCTGTATGTCCTTTATAGAATCGGAAACTATACATTGATTATGCGATGATCATTAGCACAGTTGTTATGTATAAGCCAAAGAAGGTCACAATTGGACCCGGTAGATGGCGCTGCTGTTGGCATATCAATTGAAGCTTTTCCAGGCAGGATGGTGTCTGCTGGGACAGCTAATGTTATATAAAAATAGAAGTAGAGGCTAGGAATTGTTATTATTATTCAAGAGTTTACTTCTGATTTGATAATAATAAGAGGAGAACTTTTATGTCTGGGAGGATGTTTGGCCCGGCAGATTCGTCTGGCTCATTGAAAATTAAAAATATTATACTTGATAATATATATAAAATTCAGACTTTCTAAAATGACATAAGTTCCCACAGTTAAGTGTCTGTCAAAAGTTATGACCCACAGGAAGTGTCTGGCAACTGTATATCTTTGTTTATAACAATATCATATAATATATGACATATGTAAAAACTAGCCTTGCTACTTTGACGTAAGTTAGCATGGTTGTTTTCCACCTTCCATTTTTAAGTTCAAACTACCAATACTAAAAATCTCATTTTTTCTAAAATCTAGTAAGTCTGGGGGACTGGGTTCTCGGTCTATCATGGCAGCTTTGGCAATTAAATATTTAATTTCTACTTCATACTCTTACACTGACACTCACAAAACGACTTGTTAAAATAAGAAAGAAGTTTACTTTCTTTTACATTATTCAAACATATTATAATTTTAGTTATATTACATACATACATACACATTATTTTTTATTTAATTTTAAAGTGCTTAATTTTTTTTGAGAATTATGCGCAATACATTTGATTTTCCAGTTCACACATGGGATTATAGGAGATTTGTTGTAAGCCAGTGTAAAGCTCCATTGAAAGTTGAATTTGATTTTACAACAGATAAGTTGTTGGAAGACTTTTCTAACTATTCAGCTTGGCACTATAGGAGTAAAATGCTTGTAGAACTATATCCAGATCTAGAAGGTACCAATCGTTTTTTAATAACTATTTTTCCGTAAAACACAAAAATACGATATAAAAAAACCACAAATGTGCAAAATATACTATTTATGTTTTACTTCGCATGAACTTCAAGATGTAGAAAGAAGTCGGCTACATTTTTATTTTTAGTTTGAATTCATTTTTTTACTACTTTTTAGTTATGCCAATACTTGAAAAGCTTTTGAAATAATATATTTAAGAAAAACACATAGCCGAATTAAGAACCATCTCCTTTTTGAGGTCGATTAGAAAATTATAAATATTCTTGTTTACTTTTAATTCTGTAATAAATAAATATGCAAATGTTCCAGGAGGAAGACCAATAGAAGATAGTCACCATAAACATGAATTAAAAATGGTCCAAAGTGCGGCATTTACGGACCCTGACGACACAAGTGCTTGGTTTTACCAAAGATGGCTCTTAGGTATTTCTTAGATATTTACTCTAATAATGTTATTTAGTGATAAGATTGAGATTTTCAAACAAATATCTAGCTAGCTGTTAATGTTATTTCAAACTATTCCCATTATCTCTGTCATATTATTGCAAAATTGGTGACTTCAGCTAGATGTAAACCTCTATTATATACCAGCGGTTCCGGCAGACATTGTCCTGCCCTAAAAAAATAAAAATTTAGAACTCGATTGCACTGCCACCTACCGAGTTTAATTATGAATCTAAACCATCCACCCACTCCAAACACATTTTTTTTATACCTTAAGTTACATTATTAGAAGTTTTAGTAGTGATCCTTAATTGTTTTTAGTAATGCATATAGCCTATGTTAATCTGGAATAATGTAGAATTGTAATGGTGAATTTTTTTAAATCATTTCAGTAGTGCTTCAGTTTATTCGGTACCAACATACAAAAATATAATTAACGCCATTTTATATAAATAATGATTCTCGTAAAATGATACAAACCTGCTGGATATGTCATAGTTAAATAAAGAAATACTTTTTTATGTAATAAAGAACGACGTTTTGGTTATTGGAGGTAAGAGATTTTCTAGGTGACATATAAACAACTTTGAAGGAGCTGGCAACCTTAATTCAATTAATTTTTCAATATTTGTATTGGCCTTAGTTCTGATTTTTGACAGTTGATCGATAAACTGGATATCTGGTCTGGGCAGACCATAAAACAAATACACCATACAATACCTAAATAAATAAGAAATGAATAGCTGTTGTGATTGGATCCTTAACATTATATTTTTTCATTTTAGGGGCAGTCAAAACGACAATTCGTCTTGTTACATATGTTATCACTCCAAAGAAGGCAACATTTGCATTCAGCAAACATGTAGACCTAAGTTTCGTAAGATCAAAAACTTGTTTGCTAATTAATAATCAAGAGATTGTTGGTGAATGGTACTCCTGTACTGGAAATATGTATGATGTTTTATGGGTATTTAAACACGGGGCATCAATAACCAATGGATTGGACATAAAGGTGTGTATTTATAATGCAAATCATATTATAAAAACTAAAACTTTTTTCGTTATTGTAATCAAGACCTAGTTTGATTTATGTATTCTTTTGATTGTGGAGATGCAAGAGAATTTATTAGTTTTTACAGTATGTTTATTTACATGACTTATTTTACAGGTTGTGTATGAAAATAATGATGGTGTAAAAGAAGAAATAATTAGCTCCAAATGCTCCGATTCGTCATACATTGGAAGGACCGATATTGATTTTGAAAGAAAATATTCCGCACCAGTGGTGGAGGAGTTGAACAATCAGCTGGAGGCTTGTAGGCAGTTGCTTGAGTTGGAACCTGATAGCAAATGTGAATATCTATACAATATACCTAAATAGTGAATATCATAAATATAAAAAAAAAAAAAAAAAAAAAAAAAAAAAAAAAAAAAAAAAAAAAAAAAAAAATATATATATATATATTAATATGCAACTGACTTGCTTGGAATTATCCAATTTTATCATGGAATTTGGTATGTAATTATACTTAATATATTTTCTATAGTAGAAATGGACATTTAGATATTCTGTCACAAAAGTGATTTTCTATGGAATATTTAAGTTTATATATTGAGAATGGCTGTAATATTTTATACAACAGTTTGTAAAAATATTTTTGTTACATAACATAACAAGAATCAGTAGAAGTTAGAGTACAGGATAGCATTCATGTAAGTTTCCTAGTTTTCCAAAAGGGTGATCACTTTTGGCATTTGGGCCATAACCTCACTACCTGTCCTATGTAAGAAAAAATGTGTGTGTATATGTGCAGTTCACACTCAGAAGAGGTCAAACAAAGTGTGACAAGGGGTGGGATGGATTCCAAATTTTGGTGATGTCAGATTTCATATTTTACATCATTGTAATATATCTAAGCTTTAAAACATAAAATTGAACCATTAATGAAAAACTTTTTATTCTAGCTTATTCTCTCACAAGCTTAGTCCTATAGATTTATGTGTTTATCTCATGTTAGTGTTGCTTTTTCGTTTCATAGTTTCAAATCGTCAAAATTCTAGAGAAATTTCAGTTCCAAACCTTTTGAACATATCTAAGTAGTCATTTTTTCCAGGGACACTTCTAACCACTACAGTATTTCTGCATTGTATAAATTCAAGACTAAATTACAAGGAAGTTATGGAAAATTTAAAAACACTCAAAAATGTTGACAAGCTAAGAGCTGGCTACTACAGTGATTTGATAACAAAATGGAGTGTAGAAGAACAACTTTATAGTGATTATAAAAGTGACAATCGTCAATTTAAAGTGAGATTCACGGAGCCAATGTCAAGTTTGCCTCATTTGCAATATTATAGTTTCTGCGAAGAGGTTGATCTGTCAAATCAGAATTTGTCTTCGAAAGTGCTGCCATCGTTAATTGTGCTACAACATTGCAAGGTAAATTTAAATGAAAGATCACATTCAAAATAGTTACTCTGGCTGAGATTTGTTATATTCATTTTATTATTTCCATATCTTTATATATAAAAATGGATGTTTGTCTGTATCTCCTTTATGGAAAATGTAATTTTGCTACCAAAAGTACCCTATGTCTCACACAGTTTTTGTCACCATTTATTGTATGTATAATTATTATAGAACATTTTTTACAGAAATTATCTTGGCGAATAATCAGCTGACGTCGCTTAAATACTTCCCTATTTTGGAGCTAGAAGAATTAAACTTGAAAGGAAATGAGTTGGACAAGAATGAAATAGAATTATTAAAAACATCAAAAAACTATAATATAATTTATTGATTAATTTATGATTGACAAATTATAAATTTTAAACGTAAAATACAATTGAGTAAACATAACAATAAAACCACCATAATCCAAATGTTATATCCAAGCATCCACATTAGAACTTGTGGATCACTTTCCTTGACACAACATTCGAAATCTCATTGTGAGACCATTAGTAAGCATCATGCTGCCTCTTGCATAAAGAACCTGGCAAAGCCAGGGTGGCTAACTAAACATTCTTTACATAACATGCCGTAAAATAACATCACAAAATAATATTAATTAAAACTACTATTTTAAAAATTAAAAATCTAACATATTCACAAATTGTTTTTATGCCAATTATTGACATAGTAGAAAATTCTTCTAACTGAACGTCTATTTATATTTTAAACCAGCAGAACTGTTTTTACTTTGCCCCTAATACTACTTGAATCAAAGATAAAAGATATTTTAATGGCCACTGTAATACTTCGGTCAATTGAGTTAGAAGATATTGATAGTTAACCCTCATATTATTATATAGTCTAGTCCTATATCTTACTAACAATTTATTTGCTTTGCTATCTGTTAAAATTTCACTTAAGTATCATACAAGTAATGTTAAAATTCAACCAATGTAAGACGAGAAGTGCATGAATAATCAGACACAGGAGCCATTAGCTAATTTAGTTCATGTTTAATTATAATTTTTTTTGCAGTTTTATATTTCAAGAGTACACATACAGGATATGGTAGAGTTCATTCTATTACCATGGCAACTGCACAGCTTGGGTCGTACTGATGAGAATCCAATTAAACATGCACTAACTTTAAACTGAGTTCTAATTACAGTGGAACAATCCTGAATACCTAATAAAATAATGATATAAGATGTGATAGCTAATTTTCGTATTAAGGTAGTATTTATCTTATTAGGATTTTATTATTTATATACTGATACAAATTGTTATTATTGCCATTAATTTTTAGTACATTGTTAATTAAAATCTATGTTTTCATTATTAGAAACTCTAATAACATTACATCACTGCTGTTAATAAATATGTGATTACATTTACTTGGGACTGATTCTTTGATTACCAGATAAAATTATTCATAATATAAAATACAATGTAAACATACGGTTGTATGAATGAAAACAAAATAGTTAAATATTTTCACTTTTGTATTTGGTTACAGTTTAATTTTATAGATAAATACAGATAACTGAAAAATCAGTTCTCATATTTTAGTCATTATTATTTATCAACTCATATAATGATGCACATACTATTTGTAAATGTACTATATCTTAGGTATAAGTATTGATTAGTTTATAATCTTATGCTAGGGCTTTGAACACTTCATCTTATAATTAATTTATTACATTATTGAAATCACATTTTTGGAATATAGCAGACAGGCTGATGGCCTGGGGTCCAATTCTACTATTACTATCTCGTCAAAATCTCTGTACACTATAGTCTCAAACATAGGTTTGCCTGATTTCAGTATTGGCAATAGTGTGGCCCTGGCACACCACTCTAAATATTTATGAGCGAAAACTAGCCACATAAATGTATCATGGTAGCGTTTCAAAATTCATTTTGGCTAATGCCAAAGTCTGTAGATAATGGTAACTACTTTCCATTAGGTGGGGTCGCACACCTCTTTTATACTCTAGCAATAAAAGAAATCTAAATAAATTAATGTTGTTGCCCGCAGCACCTTATCTAATACATCTATGTGGCTCTTCAAAGAAAAAGGTTGAATTAGAATATAAAAAGAAAAGAAGTAAAATATAAAAAGTGACTGATTATATTTGCAAATGGTTAATCATACTTTATTCAAGTGAAACAAAAAAAATAATTTATATAAATATATGTAATGTTTGGACAAATAATCTTTTATATTGTCCTTTGCAACTCTAGAAGTAGATAATTACAATACTGTTTATATTTAGTGTCTAAAAAATACTTGTTTAAATTCAATTTTATCGATTGGCTATTGAATATACCACTTGAACTACTTTGTTTAAATTAGAAAAATATATGTGCCTTATGCTATGCCTAGTCCTGTATCATTGTCATTCCTATCCTTATTTTATAGCATGATTATGTATGGCATCTTAATGTCTGGTCCAAACTGGTGATATCTTAAGGTAATTGCAAATGTGCAAATAGAGTTTATATCATTTATGATACAGATATAGATGATCACCTTTGTATATAATGGATAGGTTACAGAGCACTTTATAAACACATCAATATAATTACTGTCGATAGGTGATATTTGTTCCTGTGACATTTGCCTTTTATTATATTAAGTGGGAATTATAAAATACACAATCATTAAAAAGTAATTAAAATTATTTCTCTCTTATTTTTTATCCTTATACCATATCTTATTCAGTTTTGTTAACTTAAGTAATATATCCATTATTGGCTCTAACTGTTCATCTCTATCCCAAAATAGCTTACCACATGATTCACAAAGAATAGCAGTCTTATTGGAAATAGAGAGTTCCGATACATTATGTATATCAATAACTGCCCCAGTACTTGTTAAACATTTTGGTTTGTTAGGATAAGGTGCTGGATGATAAAAATCTTCTTCACAGTCTGAATCACTAAGAAAGTTATCATAGTCATCATTATTTTCATCATCATTATGAATGTTAGGTGCTGAATTAATTTTCGAATTCTCATATTCCTGGCATAAATGCCGAACTTCATCAACACCCAATGACTTTAAAACCTTACTGTTGCAATTAACACATAATATTAACAAATCATCTTGCTTTATACAGATATTAAGTTTTGTAAATATTGTTTGAAGATTTTCAGCAATTGTGCCTTTACCTATATCTAATATTGAAGTCTGTGGATAATTAATTGTTGGTGAATACTTCATCTTGGTCACAACAACATGACGATCTTCTGATATTGCTATATTTATCACATCATGCCATAACATTGTTACTGGAGTGACAACTGTGTCTATCCCACAATATCGTAAATAGGCCATCAGGTATGATAAAGATGGCTCTATAAGTAATTTAATGTCTTTTGTTGACTTTTCTTGTTCCAAACTAGACTGTAAACTTTGTATTACTTTAACTTTCTTAGCCTTTTTCTTTTTGTCTAACATAACATCATTACATATTTCATCAAAATTAAGGCCTTTGTCATGGCATAGCTTTTGCAGATAGTTGTAAATTTGAAGCAACACATAAGCATCTAAAGCAGCATATCGTAGTTGGGTCTCTCTTAAAGGCCTAAGCTCCCAATTGGAGCATTGTTCAGTCTTCTGCAAAGGAAGGCCAAAACATGCCTGTACAAGAGAGCTGAGACTCTTGCCACCATCACTGTTCCCTGGCAAACTAATTCCACATTCCATTAAAGCATTCCACAGATTACTCAGGTCTAATAGGCCTTCACCTTTAATCCTAATACTACCCAATCCTACTAAAGAAGTCTTCATTTCTTTTAAATCTAAATCAAGTCCAAATCCAATTTTAATTATTTCACCGTTTTCTAAAAATGCCTTGTTAAAGTTGTACCAAAAGCTCATATATTCAGGTTTATTTAATGTCATGGTATCAATGAGGTAAACTTTATTATTTGTAGCAATTTGAATTAGTGCAACATGAGACTGAGCTGCACCAAATGACGGCTTCCACTCACAATCTAAACCTACAGCATTACAGTTAACTAAGTCAGAATTCAACAGGTCATAGAATTTTTCACCACTGTCAATCATCACTATTTGAGTTGTGGCCAGATCCAATTTGTAATAATCTTGTGTATCATCAATATTTGAGTCCCAGCATTCCTCTTCGAGAGTTTCTGCTTTTGACATTTCCCTTAATGCCAGTGGTAACTGATCCTTTGACAAATTTAAGTATTCTGCCCATTTAAGAGCTTCTGCTGTATCATAATCAATCAGGAGATTAATAAATTCTGGTGCAGAACCGGCACTTTGTCTTAATGAATCCTTTACTAAGTCATCCCAAACAGAAGAACTAAGTTTATGTTCCTGGTATTTTTGATGTACTAAGTATCTTAAACCACTTGTTGTGCGGTTCTTACTGAGATTCTTACAAGTCTCTATAGGTACATTAAATTTGACACACAATCTAGCTACCAATTTCCCAAGTGGCTTGTAGTGCATTTTGTCATACTTCACTTGACAAATTTTATTTTGCTCAATGTAATTTTGTACAAAATCACGCAATTTAAAACTTTTGTCAAGAAGGTTATCTAAAAAGAGTAAAAATGGTTTAACTTGGCTTGGACATTCTGATAGGTAACAGTCAACCATATTAGGTTTATCTTGTAAAACAAATGGAAATAGTATTTGCTCAACAGGTATGTCGTCAAATAATTCCATTGAACTAACTATGTGAGATGCTTGTCTACAATTGTCATTTTTAATCATATCTTTAACAATGGGAACAATGGTCTCTCTTAAGGTAGATAGTTGATATGTCTTCACAATAAGATTAAGAAAATGCTGGTTTCTTTGCTGTATTCCTATATTAAAGGCAGGAAATTTCAAGCATTCTTCAGGACACACATTACTAGTCTGTGACCATTTGGATAAAGTCTCAATTATACAATATGGTAAAGTTTTTGGTTTACAGTCTTTATAATCCCCACAATTTATAACAAAAACTAGAGCCACTCTGAAAGGGTCTGGTGTGGTTTGGAAGAAATTTTCTATGTGACTTTCTATTGTAGAACTCTTTTTCCAAGTCCTCCAGATGTCTTTTAATTGCGCCAACCATATTTTAGTATCTTTATCTAAATTTACATTTAAACCCATTTTACACAATGATTCTTCAACGGTAGGAACTATTTTAATTGTTTGATATTTGCTTACTAGATGTTGCAAGTTCCCTTGATCCATTATGTCCAAGTATTGTGTACGTCTTTTAAAAAGAGACAAACAACCAGTGATCACTATAGATATTTTAAGGATATTTCTAATTATATATATAACGATAACGATAATTCTTATTAAAACTTTAAACAAGGCCGTGGCTTTTCTATGTCTTAATTATTTACAATTACAGTTTCGATTTTGTTTCAATACACGATTTACTTCATTACTTCACGTCAAAATTTTAAATTACCATCACAGAGTACTTTATATATACTGGTATAGAGTCAACAGTCATAATGTATATACTAACGCTCTCTATCGGTATACGGCACTATTCAACGGCAAAAAACCGTCCAGGGGGTCTAGTATTATTTTGATTTTTATATTAGACTTTTGGAAATTGCGGGAGTTAATAATTTAACTCCTGCAATTCCCAAAAGCCTTTCCAAAAAATGTTTATTTGTTAGTAAATAAAACAACAATTTAGCGGTAGCGTGATTTATTATGTTTCCTTTTATTAAAATATTCAAAGGCATACATTTTCATAACATTATTTGTATCCACATCTAATCTGGTGCCGTTACGATGATTTACTTACAAGTTTTACCGCATCTGGGCACACAACAACCTCTTTCAGAAGAAGCCATAATCCAAGTCATCAGAGAACAAATCGTTAGGCAAATCGGTGTTCAGGTTACATGAGTATGTCCAACGTGATCACAGAACACTAGTAAACGTGATAAGCGAAGTCTTTGGAGTCCAGGAATTAAACAAAGTTATCGAAAAATAATCAAAACACAAAAAAGTAATACATTCAGAAGAGTAACTCGTATCGATCGGAATGTCTTTTTGGTTTTGACATAATTGACATCTTTGAAATAAGTTTTTGTTAAATCGACAATTCATCAAAAATCCAGTAATTAAAATTAATAAGAGCTTTATAATTTGAAAAAGGTGAGGAATAGAATTTACACACTTTAAAATATATTTATTAACTGACATGGCTTGCAAAAACATAAAAACATATCAAATATTTCTTAAACAAGTATTAACACAACTGCGAATAATGAAACATATTATTTTCTTTCATTTGGTATTTAATTTGAGAACAGTGACATCTACTGTAATACGTACCTACTAATAGAACGCAAAAAATCTCTAAGAAAAAATAATTGTACTGACTGTTATGACACTGATTACCATAGAGAACAGGAGCTGAGAAGCATAGACAAAACTTGAGCCTCCTCCACATTCTCGCAAGAAACTGAGAATGTGGAGGCCTTGCTCGCGTTCTCACGATATTTTCCGCCAAACAATGAATTATAACACATACGCTACTGAACGACTGAAACTATTGATACTAAAATCACAAAGTATGGACAGATTTGAACGGATTATTCTGTTATCTAAATTATGCTAACTTTATTCACAAAACAATTACAGAATCATAAAATATATACTTAAGTCACTTTTTGTATAAACTTAAATAATTACGTATTGTAAGTAATAACTGTACTTGTTTTATTAATTAATAACTAGAAAAGACAAGTAATAATTACATAGTAAGTATGTTTGTTTATGTGATAGTTGTCAAATAAACCTTGACTTAATTTTGTTTACTTGTAATATAAATATATTTATAGAGTTATTAAGCTTTAAGCTAAATTAAGCATGGCTTTATGACGTAATATTTACCTGTCCATTCTATGTTTGTATTGACCTTTACTCATATGGCAATATAAAAACTTCTTTACCTATTTTTATTATTCCGAAACTATTTTGATAAAAATACTTTTATGAAATCATTACATCCATCCGACCATTTTTCTATATCTCTTCTAAATTCTGGGTTTAATTTCACTATAATCGTGGTTCCCGCTTAACATGTATATACATATATTTATAGTGTATCGTCTATGATTATGATGGCATAGCACGGAATGAGAAAAATGCTGTCCCAGCACACATTCCGATTAGAAGTAAAACTTCAACGACAAGTAGAAAAACGAATCGCAACGTACAAGTGGAAATACTTCAACTGACAAGTCGCAACAAAATTTTAACTTGAAGTTTTACGGGCAGATTGTTAATCTACTTGTCCAATTTGAAAAACCTGCCCACAAAACTTCAAGTTACAATTTTAAGCTAGAAAAGGTTCTTTATTTGTATCTTGGTATTAATCCTTATCAAAATAAATTACTTCCTATTCAAGAATGCTTGAATACCTTTATATAACTTATTGAATTATTCAATTCGGACATTCCATTCGAAAGATATTACTAGTTTTAAAATGTAAGTATTAGACCTCACGGCCGTGACGCTTTTTCGTGAGCGAAAAATTGTAAGACCCCGTCTATATAGAAGTTACACTTCAAAAAGTAAGTTTGAAGCCGCTTGTAACTACAGGTAGCGGCATTTTGCCGCTGTTGCGTGTGGCCGGTGTGCGCGACCTAAGGGCCTGTCCGCACAGCGATATTTCACAGCACGAGTTTTATTTGCGCGTATAAATTCGGCGACCGGAATTACACCTAGTACGCGCTGCGAATAAAATTTCGTACTATGTTTTTCAGTTTAATTCAATTCTTGGCTGAGATACACGTGTAAAATGGACATCCGAACTAAAATTTTAATTTTTCTAATGCTAAAGGCGGCGAAACAGACGTATCAAAAGATGTCATGAACATTGGATTCACCCACTTACGGCATTGAGACCCATGAAAGTATTTTTCTATATAAAATATCAAGAGTTGCGAAAATACAGCAAAAAGTTTTTTGGCTATTACAGAATGAAAAAAAAAATATCATTCGATAATTTACTATAACTTTCAATAGCGACGTTGCATGACTGAGCGAATCGCGCGAATGTTATTCCACAGTGCGAACATAGCCATACTTACTCTATACGGTACAAAATATTAGCGCGAAAATAAATCGCGCCGCTTCGCGATCAATTTGCATCAAGTCACAGATTTTTTCTCGCGCGATTTTTTATCGCCAGTGGGGCTACTCCTATAATATTGAATGTGTTGCAGAATTACGGGGAAAAATCGTGCTGTGAAATATCGCTGTGCGGACAGGCTCTAAGTAAGTGTAAGTGTCACAAAACTCACAAACTGTCACACACAGTGACTTGGTGACTTTCATTTTGGTATTTTGTGTTGTATGAGAAAAATAGATAATATATAATATTAAATATTACAAATATAATTATTCGAAACAAGACATTGAGTTCTTTTAGATAAAATATTGTAAGTTACAAAGAAAAATCATTTTTGTGTCGCTTGTATCATCAGGGAAGATGGAGCTATCTGCAGAAGGAAAGACACCTGAATATATGGCTTTGGCTGGTATAAAATTTAAACTTGGTTTGCCTCAATTTAAGAATAACCATGAGTTGAAGGAACAATTACTGCAAGGCATAAAAGCTGGGAACATGGCTCCATACTATAAAGAAGTATGTAATGATCTTGGCTGGCATTTCGATCAGAAGTTGTATGATGAAATGGCAAAAGAAAACCAAAGCAGGTTAGCCAAGTTTCAAGAAGATGACTCTGAAACACCAGTTTGGCAGGATAGGTATGTCAAATTTATTAATAATTCGACTGCTAGAGAGATGAATTTTTTTGTATATATTTGTATATAATGCATTAAACAACAAATGTGATAATACTGTGAAATTCCATTTTATTCTAAGGGTTTACCTACAATAGGCTTTGTTTGGGTGGGGTATAGTTAAGGACACTTATTTATGGTAAACTAATCCAAACTTTTTAAATATGGGTCAGAAGGCTAAGGCGGGAGCTTCACTTCACTTTACTCCCGCTTTAGCTGACCTGACCTGAAATTCACTTTATATCTCAAATAATAAATAACATTCTATACTACACCCCTTTGTTCCTATTTATCTAGTTTAAAAAGAAAATTAAAATACATTCACAGAAATATGTATACTTTATCAATTCATAATAACGTGTTTAATCTTTACAGGTTGGATTATCTATGCTCAGTTGGAGATAAGGAAGCTGCAACCACCTTAGCTACAACTAAACATGAAGATGCAACTCTGACAACAAATAGGAGACTTGATGCTATATTTGCTTTGTTCAGAATTTCATACTTCCATGGGTGTAATGTTAAAGAAATGGGCAAAGCTATAAATCTGGTAATTAGAATTTTGAATTCCAAATACTTTAGTATGTTCACTTATCCAAAGCATACTGTTTATTGTACAACAGTATAACAAAAATAGGAAATACAAAAATTATAAATACTACTAGGTAGCACATTAGTTATTGCTTCTTTCTCAGATTATTTTTGTTTGCTAAAAATTTGTGTCCTTTAAGTTTTGATGAAATAAATGAGAATTTTGAAAATTTATAATATTAATTAACACAAATTTTGGATGTGATGTCTTGTTTTTGAATGTATAATCTAACCTCATGCCATTTCCACTTAATAATCATTAAATAATAGTTTTATTCATGTTTAACAGTTGAGATCTTTAGAAAAGGCCTTTGTAATTCAACTATGCAATTGAATAATTTCAGGCTCATGAATTAGTAGACAAGGGTGGTGACTGGCGTTCCAGGAATAAGTTAAAAGCATATGAAGCGATTTACTGCCTTGCAGTTCGTGATTACAGTAAAGCTGCTGATCTCTTCATTGACTGTGTATCCACATTTGAATCTTATGAGCTGGTAGATTTTGGTAAGATTTTATTTCTTTCTTTTTTCTTTAATCATGTGGGCTGTATGTCCAACAAATATACCATTTGGGCCTTGTTGGACTATATGACAGACAAACCAACCTAATTTCAATGTGTCTGAAGCCTGTTGGGCATACTTTCAATGATTATATCTAATCAGTGGAGCCTCTGAGAGCATGAAAATCATGTTATCAACCCAACTTTTGCTAACATCAGACTAGTAGAGAGGTCCATAAACTTTGAGAGAAAAAATGCATTTGGTAAATGTTTTAATATATTTTACTACAATGAAAATAATGAAGAAGCTAGGTTATTAAATTACTGTAAATTAATTAAAAATGTCTTGGAAAACTGATGTGGTGAATGTGTCCTGTTTGGTTGCAAATCAACATCCGATGTACTTGCTCTAAAGATGTCCTACATAAAGTTATGTGAAATATATTAATTTTTTTATGATACAGCATTAAAAAATACATAACCCTAAATTTTTAACCCTCTACGATCAACACCTATTTTTATTTGTTAAATATCGATTGAAGCTTTTCTGGGCAGGACGACTACTGCCAGAACAGCTAATATAATATAATATCAGGCCATAAATGCTCATTGCTGGGCTCTGGCCTCCCATTATATATGGAATGGACAGTATACCCGCCACGCCTGTCCAAAGTGGTTTGGCAGATATGACACATAGTAGATTTCAATGTGTAGGTTGCATCATGGTGTTTTCCTTCATCATTGTTAGCATGTGGTAATTGAAACAATATTCACATTAGATCACAAAACTGACTAAGTGGTGCATGTGTTCCGGCGAGGATCGAACCCGCGCCATCTGAGTTCGGGACGCGTGTGCTAGCCATTACGCTACCACAACATTATTATAATATTAACATATTAAGTTTATATTTACATAAATGTGTTTACTTAGCCAGTAGGGATGTTTTTTTGTGTGTCTTTTGTACAGGACTCGTGCAATAAGAAACATAGTAAGGCCTGTTGTCAGTCGTCATCATTATTGATGTCAAACTATATAGTAGGGGCATGAGGAGTATAACGACTTAAATTTGTGTGAATAAATTGTTTGTTAAAATTCCAGGAACAATAATCCAGTACTGCGTACTTGCGTGTGCATTAGCTTTAGAGCGGCATGCTCTCCAGTCTGCGTTGAGGCGGCAGGCGCGGCGGTGCAGGCGCTGCGCTCCCGATTCCCGGAACTAAGGGAGCTGGTTGAATCCCTCCATGAGTGCAGATATGCGGATTTCATGAAGAGTCTTGCCTGGGTTTGTATATTGTTGTATTTGAAGAACATACTGAACTAGCTTATCCTGGCCATACTTTGTTGTCTCCTTTTTTGTTTTTTGAAACTTTAGATTAAAAGTATATAAAAACACCCGTCTTTTGGCAGTCTTTCTGTTGATTGCTTATCAAGTTTCACATACAGAAGCTGAATTTATAATATGCATAAATATAGTTCCAGATTGTGGTATACATATCTATCTGCAGTATATGTTATTAAGCAAGTGATTACGTATTATTTTTTGTTGATGTTGTTGCAACTATAATTGTCTTATTAATAACAATTATATCAAGTTTTAGAGGATAGTTAAAAAAGTGTTATTCATAATAGCAATATATTAAAAAAAATTATAAAGAAATATGAGCCTTTTTATTTTCCTCTTGATAATCAGGCCCTATCAGTAACTTTTCTTTTCGGGCCATTTAATTTTTTTTTACTTATTTCTTTGTTTTCAATTACCTGGTTATAGTATTTACTAATGTTCTTTTTATATCTAAAAATAATGATCTTCGCAAATGGTCATTTGCAGGTTGAGAGCCAGATCTGCGTGGACCCGGTGTTCCGTCCGCACTACCAGCACTACGTGCGCGAGGCCCGCATCAAGGCGTACGTGCAGCTGCTGCGCGCCTATCGCTCGCTCAGCCTCGACAACATCGCTGACACGTTCGGGGTCACCCGTGAATTTGTTGAGGAAGAAATTTCAAAGTAAGTCCAAAAATAGGTTTTAATATAATTTATTTATTTAACTACAATGAAATGAAATATTTATTCTTGCATAAATGTAATTGTTATACAGATGTTATTCTTAGAAATACATGGTTCAGTACACTTTAGCAGTTCCACGGGTGTGCAAGTAGGCAGTATCTTAATCGTCATTATTTTATTGGTTTGTTATTTCTTTTATTAAATACCTTTTATCCAATTGAGTCGTATTTATTGCAGTTATTAATTAATTAATAATATTTATTACCTTTATTAATTATATAGATATCTGTTTTTTTTATTTTGTTATTTTTATCTTTTTGTCAATTATTTAAAATATTATTTATATTTGTTTCAAATTTGTCGTTAAGGAATTTATTTCTGGAATAATATGATTTGTTTATTAATAATTTCTTCAGTCTTGTTTTAAAAATATTAAACAATGACTCTTAGGGACCTTTTAGGCTATTGGTAAATGAAATATAATAAGAACGGTGTTGTGTCAAATATACTGTTTGTATTGCATCATGGGAATAAGCTGAGTGCAAATCTTGTTTGCCGGGAATGTGTTTGTATGAGTGAGGTTCCGATGGCTCATGTTCCTCTCCCTCTGTTCTATTTGCCTATTCATGTCCTGTATCCAGTCTTCCTGTCTGATCTATCTATTCTATCCTCCCTAATGTCCCTGAGGCTAGCAATGCATGCATCTGCTCCTGGTTTTGCAAACGTCTATAGGCTACAGTAACAATTTTCACTAGACGGGCTGTCTGCTTGTTTGTCAGCTTCGCAATACAAATGAATTACAGGATTTTTATTTCTTTCATAAATTATATTTCCAGTTGTAAAAGAAATGGTCCGTGCCCCTTCTAACTGTTCAACTATGGACTGTAAATTTCGAAAAAGTCAAGGTTTAAAACTATTTTTCATTTCCACATTCTGAAAGTAAGCTTGGAGTTGCCTTATCACAAGATGATAGCACTTTTTGTCCCTGGGAAATGATTCTCCCTGCTGTCAAAAATTTAGAAAACTATGCGGACTACATGCGACTCATGTCCCAACTTATTTACAGTCACTGCTAAATCGTGGCCCAAATTATAATGAAAAATATCAATAATTTTATAAATTACTTTTCACTAAATTATTGTTTAATGTATATACATTTCATCTGAATATTTACTATTATAAAAATAGTGGTTGGCAGAATGGCACAGAAAAAAAGTACTTTATGTTTCATACTTTTTATTTGTTTTTATTTACTTTTCTCATATTTGAAGTGAAAATAGACTGTTAGTCTCGGGTGAACGGCTTATTTAGGCACTCGAATTAGTTGACCCTAAATAGATCACTGTCACCTCTTGTGTAACAATTTGCTATTGATGTAACTGTAACCAGCGACACCACCCTCCCCTCTCCTTGTATGCGAACGTCATCAACGGCCGGAAAGGCCTTAAAAAAATTTTATGACACCCTTTTTTCTTGACAAAACTGTTGAAAATGACGAAGGCACCATTCTAAACAGTTCTTCGGAACACTCCGTTATAAAATGTATTATATTACGTCATTTAGGCTGCTGCGCACCGAAATTTAACCGACGGTTAACTAAAAATGATCACTGTTTTTCCATCCATTTTTGGCGATTATTTTATTTTAACCATCGGTTAAAAGTCGGTGCACACCAGCCTTAGAAGTGTCGTTTTGAACCAGCTTCACGGCGGCGGGGCGGCTGCAGTGCCGCATCGACGCGGTGGCCGGGTGCGTGGTGACGGGCGCGGGCCGCGGCGCGGACGCCGACCGCTCGCACCTCTACCAGGCCACCATCCGCGAGGGCGACCTTTTGCTCAACCGCGTCAAGAAGCTCGCCAGTGTTATCAACTTCTAAATTAAATAAATTCTTGTGCGATTTATAATATTACATTCGTTTTATTTAATATCTAAGCCTTCGACTGCGTTCGCGTGTAGGATTTTTCGCAGTACTAAAAAAAAGTAGTCGTAACTTACTATATATGCTATAGTATAATAACATCCGCTATATGCCAGTGAAAGCCCCGTCAAAATCGGTTCAACCGTTTCAGAGATTAGCTAGAACATCCAGGGAGACACAAAAATTCTAAAAATTGTATTTTTGGAATATGGTCTGAATTATCCTCCCTGATTTTTTCACATTTTTATTTTGACATACCGACAGACATTTAATTTCATTTAGCTGTATAAATTACCTATAATAGTTGCTTTCTCTTCGGTAGTAGTAAGACGTCGAGGGCGTCAATCCCAATGTATTAAACTATGTTATGCCGATATTAGATCGATCATTGTTGTATGTCCATTTGGCTGAAACAACCAGTTTTCGGCATAAACATTCAATGTTATTAAATACCGTCATGTTCTTTCAGTTCAGGGGGCCTAATGCGCCCATTTTTAAGAAATTACAGTGAAATTAACATGTCTAGATAAATATAAGTAGGTGAAAGACAGCAAGATATTCCATTTTGTTTTGATAAGTGTCATATTCGTAATAAGAATCTCAAAGCGATCACCTTAACTTCCACCTGTGCCTTTAGTAGGTCCGTCTAACAGCAGCATTAGCTACAAGGACTGCCGCAAGCGGCGCTTCAGGTTGCGTATTTGTATCATTTTAATTCATTCCGTCATCCGTGCGTTGAATGATAAACTATCTTATACCGTTAACAAAACGTCATAAGGGGTGGTTACTATATCTGACCGACTGTTCATCTGCCTTACTATCGGTTGAAATTTGACATAAGCTTGATACAAGTAACAAATATGTGGGTGAATCATAAAGAGAAGTAAGTAAATATCTGATTAACAAATGTTTAATTTCTAAATTCAAACATTCTACAAGAGGCAAAGTGTGATAAAAAATCTGATTATTGCCATTAGGGAAAACAAATCTGTGGAAGAAATTTACTTGTTTTTGAAAACCAATAATTATTTTTGTAAGAAAGCTATTGATTGTTTTTAATTGTAAAATAGTAGTATATAGTGAAGTACAACTTGTTTACAGCTTAGATTAATTCGGCCGCGATCGCTGGTTGAAAAATCATAAATAAAAAATGGAAATAGGGTAAAAGGATAACAAAAAAGAAAAGTTTCATTAGTATAATCGATTTTTTTAAATAATTTGAATACTTTTTGGAGATTTACATAAACATTTAATAATTTACATTGATTATTTATAATGACATGACATGACACATCATATTCATGACTAATACTATACTCTAATATCTATTTGCAACTTGATAATAATCGATAGCGGTAGGTGCTATGAGAATTTAGACATCTAAAATGTTGCCACAAGGCCTATCGCCCCACAAGCATTCCTCTAATACTAACAGTGTAATGTATGATTTATAATTAATAAATAATTTAATGGGACATTTATACACAGATAACTACAGTCTCGAAAGTACAAAATACATAAAAAAATATTATTAAAATAATAAATAGTGGATTGACTGTGGCAACTAATAGGTTTCGACAAAATGCATATTTGGAAAGAATTTATATAGGTCCAAATTCACCAATGAACAATGTCACATGAATGATGTAATTTTTAGGTGGGATAATATTTGAGGCACATTGGGGAAACTAAATCATTGGTGGCAACTCTGTCAATTTATCCAAGTATTTGTAGCTATGCAATAATAATATCATTGTATGGCTACAAAATAAGAAAATATTAGATACCATTTATAATAAACTAATAGCTAATCTTCTTAATTAACGCGGGTGCCAACAATGGTACAGTTTACTCTATATATTGCATTACCAGGATCTGCATCCGAGAGTTTACTAGTGAAACATGGATAGACGGACAAATTGATTGAACTAAAAATACAAACTTCTGCATACTTACGTTTCATATGCGTTAATTTGTGAAAAATCTGCATTTGCATTAACGCTTTTCTCTTTCACTCGCGGCACAAGTGTCTTGCCGTCGCGCTCGCACGAGAGTACTGTGCGAGCGTGAAGGCAATATATTTGTGAACGAGTAAAAGGGATAGAAAATACGCTTATTTTTAAAGAATCAATTATCTTTAACTTAATATTTTTTTATATTTGAAAATGGTGTTTATATTTTGTATTACTATAAATATGTAAATATTGGAATATTACACGCAGACAAGTTAATTTTGTAAGGAAAATTTAATATTTGTAATGAGATAATAATTCATTGGTGAATTTGGAGCTGATCAGTCTGCGCGAGAGTGCCGGTGATGCTACTTATTTGTACCTATAAACTATGTACGTACTATACCATCATAACACAAGTCGCTCACATTTTATACAAAGATATGTAGAAGTATTCTAAAGCAATATAATAGCTATGACTCCTAAATACTTATAAATATGTAGACCTCAAATGCAAATACTTTTTAATTTACATGATATGAATATGTCATTAACCTCTGTTACAATAATTAAAATATAGTATACCAAACACTTATAGACAATAGATGGCTGCTTTGTATGCGTTTTAAAATGTAATTCGACGGCTCTATTGTATACCTACAGTAAAAATATACGAAAACATTGTTGCACGTAATATGTCGGACATCCAGAACGCATATAGGTATTTATATAATTTACAATTCGAGTACATTTTGGAATGTAACAAATCATACAAATTGCACTTATACACTCATACAAACGCTTTAGTGCAATTTTGTTTTGAGTGAGTTTCATATATTATAATTAAATCTATTATACAGTGTATGTACATTTATTATTATTAAGATTTA
This sequence comes from Dendrolimus punctatus, assembly GCA_012273795.1. Taxonomy (NCBI): domain Eukaryota; kingdom Metazoa; phylum Arthropoda; class Insecta; order Lepidoptera; family Lasiocampidae; genus Dendrolimus; species Dendrolimus punctatus. Next base: position 10,070,923 of record CM022536.1, read on the forward strand.
AAAACATAATTTTGGGATAATTTGTTGTCATAGCACATTTGGCTGTATCTGAAAGTTTAATACACTAGAAGACATGCATTGCGTGGGACATTTCTCTATAATACTTGTTACCAGTAAGATGATCCCCGTGATAGCTGTCATTCAAATTTCGCCCTAAGTTCTTTTATACATGATACTAACATTCATTACTACCAACGTAAATAACGTCGAAAAAGTTTTAAGATATTATCGATAAAATAAATTTGATACAAAAGTAATTTTGTTTAATATTATTCGATAAGTAATGTAGTTGTCGATAAGAACGATTTACTTAAGCTGGCGACGATGATTTGAACAGGTAAGCCAGTCTTTAGAGTACTTAAATATTATTAATTACAAATTCAGAGAGTCTATAATAATTAATTTTATTAAGTTCTTAGCTTTAATATTCTAAATAACAGCTGTCACAAGAGTCAAGAAATACTATTTGAACTTTATCGACGATGTTCCGTGCAAGCACGCCAGTCTAGACACAGCCTAATAATGTGCACTATCACAGAGTAATGACATAAACGTGGGGCTCCGTCGAAGCCCCCGATTGCCCCAGGCCCGTTGTCATGCATATAAGTTACTTACAAATAATACTAATTGGATAACACGTGGAATAACAACGTTATGTAGCACTACCACTTTGGACATAAGTAAACGCTAGAACATGCATGTTCCGAGGTGATGTATTAGTTTATTCTCACTAGGTTCTAAGTCTTTGTACAATATTAACACTTTGTCTCTGGTAGGAGACGTCTTCCAACATGTTATGCCTTAGACATCTGGTAGATTCAACTATGACCTTAGACCCACGATTGGCAAGACGTCGGCCTAATTCCGATGCCTTGTCTACACTTTGTTGAAGGTCACCGTCTGTGTCGCAGGCGCTGGCTGTGATCTTTGCTTGTTCACAATGAAGTTCGCGAGTTTGGAATGTATTCGGGCTTGTCGATTGTGGCTTTTGGCTTAGACTGTGAGGCCTTCGGTCCGCGCCGGGGGTGGTAGGGAGGCGAGGGGGTGCGGGTGGGGGTGCGAGTGGGGGTGGTGGGGCGCGGGCGGCGACGGCTGCGTCGGCGTCGGTGTGTGGGACACGTGCGCCGGCGGCGACCGGTACTCGCCCTCCTCGCGCATCTGCCGACTGAAAAAACAAAGAGAATAAATATTTCAAGCGCATACAATAGATGCATATTTAGATATTCCAAAAATCCATTTAAAACTTTCCTATGTTACGTTCTAATTATCTTCACTTGAATACTGTGTATTCATTATTATAATATCCATATTTATATTAAACAACACCGTGTTATTAAACATTTAATGGTTCAATAGAAAATTTATAATATCCTTTTTATTTTAAATACAATTATTAATGTGAACGCATTTTAGTTTTTGTATTGCAACGAGATAATTATAAAAAAAAATATAATAATTATCAACAAATAGTAAATCTGAATCGGAAACATACTACGTACTTATTTTGCAGTCACACATATATATTTTTGTGAATTGAATCGAACCCATAGATAGCTACGTTGACCCAAAGTCATTTCTGTAATAAATTAGGCAACAAATATCCTGACCATCAAAAACACTTTGAGACCCTATTGGAAATTTGTTAAAAAAATAGCTACTTAACACGAGGAAAACGAAACATGTAGGTAGTAGGTAGGTACCAAAAAAGAAAATAAATATTCCAATGGTTCTGTTTTAGTCTTGACTACTTAAAAATTTTACTCAAGGACCAAATATAGTAAATGATCAAATCAAATTATACCTAAAATAAAACAAGTGGTTACTTTAAAGAGATTCTAGTTTTAGTTTTATGACGGTATTTTCCATTAAATGATCCATCAAATTATATTTCAACTTAATAGTACCTATTTTGTGTGAACATTAAAAATGTTTAAGTAGGTATACCTTCGCTCGGCGAGTTCCCGTCCGCGTTCCGCCAATTCCCGCATCGCGGCTTGCCTCTCGTCGCCCCCTTCCAAGGACGGCGGCCTATCTAAGGGCGAAGCGGCCCCCGGCCTCCCACCAAAAGCACCGAACCCGAGGAGTCCAGGAAACTTCCCAGCGACGCCATTTTGACCCGCACTTTGTTGTATCACTGATATTTCATTCAGCTATAACAAAAGAATGCAGTTATAAATATTTATGTAATACTACAGCAGACCTAGTTGTATCTTGAAAAAATAAAATACCAGACACTCGATTGCAACACCACCTACCGGATCCAATTATGAGTCTAAACCAGTGGTTCCCAAACTTTTTGTATACCGCCCACTTTGAGCACAAATGATTTTTTAGCGTCCCCATTTTTTCACCTACTTAAAAACAATATAACGTCAAATTAAATTAATTGATTATTGAGAGCAACATTAGCGGAGAAATATTCATTCTAAACGAGACTTTTACTATAGCCCGCAAGAGTTAACTTGAGACCTAAGCGCAGTAGGTAGTACACAACGTCGCTGAGGTCTTAAGTTAACTGTTATGGGCTAATGCCCATTTTTTTCTGGGTCTCTTACCGCCCCCTTTTAGGCCCGCAACGCCCACAAGGGGGCGTTATCGCCCACTTTGGGAACCACTGGTCTAAACCATCCTGGGGCCCACTCAAACACAATTATTTCATCAAAAGTCTGGAACACGATCACACCTATTGGTTCCAACTGTGAATCTAAATCATCCGTGGACCCAGTCAAACATATACAACAAATTTCATCAAAATCGGTCTAGGGGCTTAGGAGTTCAGTGACATACACACAAAAAGAATTTAATATAAATAATTTAATAGATAAACATGCCCAATTATATTATCGACAGTATTCGTCACCACTTGCCATGCTTCTATTCTTTTTTTCTTTTCTACAAACGTTATTTACTATTTGTAGCGCTAAATCATTTCTGAAATTGTCATTTATTTAGAGACACACTTGACTGCTTTGTTTTGTATTTTTAACATAATTAATTTTCCTATATATATTTAATCTCCACTCTTTATGCCACGTTTACATTTTGCGGTTTATATCCTGGGTCAGTTAGATACCTCTTCCCTTTAGTTTCTATATTAGGTACTACAATATGTAAGTATAAGATGGAGTGTTACCTTTTGCTGCATGCCGTTGAGGAATGGTGCGGGTAGATAGGGATAGAAGAGGTCTGGCCGCCGTAAAAGTTCGTGAGGCTCGTGCAGAGGTCTCGGAGGGAGTTCCAGCGACATACGTCGACCGCGTCTCGAAGCGCCCCCACTCCACATATGGGTACCCATGTGCACCTTTTATGTAGAGAAAGAGACATTTCAATTAAATCGTAAGTACAAATGTAACATGATCATAAATGTTGTATCTTATAGATTAAACAGTTGTAATTTTTAAACTACAATTATCCTTCGTTATTATAAAATATTTTTAACGAGCGCTTTATTCTTTCTCTCGGTTAGATTTCGAATTTGTATCCCTCAGAAACTATCCCATTTTTTGAGATAAAAATATATCCCACATTCGTCCCCGGGATCGGAAGTAAGTAGGTATTTAATATTACCGAGTCTAATGTTAAACGGATCATTTTAAAAGCATAGAAAAAAATTATGACAAACAAATATCTGCACAAAAATAATTTTATATACCTAGTATAATGGATCTGTAAAGAATATATTTTGCTCCTACTCCGGGTACAGGAAATTTCAGGATATATTTACAGCGATAAGAACTGTAGGTAGATAAGATATGCTTAGAAAATTCGACAACTCACCTTAAGATTACCTTTGGTGGTAAAAGCTTTTTGGCAGACAGCGCATCGGAATGGCTTGTCCCCGGTGTGGGTTCGCATGTGGATCTGCAACGCTGATGAAGATGAGAAATTTTTACGGCACACTCCACATAAATGCTTGGAAGACGCTGGCGGAGGAGGGTGTGTCGGCCCCGTTGGCACTGTAGGACAAAAACCCAATTTTGAATGGCTCATGCACACCTATACTAAATTAAGTTGTTATACTTAAAAGAACACTATGTACCTATTAGAAATTCTATTGATGATTTTGGAAAAATCTAAACTAAAGAAACATAAAATCTGCCACACTAATAGAAAGTGGCCTATGAACATTCAAAACACCAGGTCTCAAAGAAATTTTATGACTAAACTATAATTTCTAACATGAAAACTTACATTTCCACTAAAGATTAATATAATTTATATAGTGTTTAAAATCCTTGAAGCCAACGGGGTAAATGGCGCAGTTATATATTACAAAAACCTACAAAAAGTGGTATGTACTTTTGAAAAGACTATCTATTAATATGATTGCAAAATAATTAACTAAAGAGTTATTTTTATAAATTTTTGATAACTACCCACAATTTGCACTATTTATAGGTACGTATGTCTTCTTAAAATGATGTAAGTAGAACAGCGCTTCTACCTGTCCCATTGCTGTGTTTAAGCCTCCAAAGTTTTTAGATGAATAGAGAGCATATCCGCTGTACTTATTCGAAATAGATATGCGGATTTTATACATCTGTAATCGATGTAGACGATTCAATGCGATGTTTCTTTCATAATTAGCAACAATATGCATATTAGGTCAGAATATTTCATGCGGTCAATATACGAACCCAAGTGATTGATATAGAGACGTAGGTGTCTTATTCATTAAACTAGTACAACTTTGCTCAGTATCTCATTTTATACTTATGTACTTACATTTAAATTATTTTAAAAGTGTATATTCTTTGTAATAACAAGTGTGTCGTTGAAATAACCCAGTGAGGTGCTTAAAATGTCTGTAAAAGGGGTAGCGGTTTGATAGCCGCTTCATAGTGCAATTTGATCTATAAAAAACACTATAAGTATTGTTTGTACCAAAGTTTATGACTCTAGGTTAGCTACAAAAATCGGAGCAACGTTCAATTTTACGTGAAAAAGAACTATTAATTTATTATCATCATCCAAGCGGAGCGTTCGCTCCGACGCCCAAGATCTACTTTTCTATTGTTTATTCCATTTCAGCATCCCCATTGATACCATTCAATTGATGCACATGTCATCCTTCAGAACGCCAAGCCAGCATTTATTAGGTCTTCCCCTTCGACCGAGAACCGGTAAAGGCGGCATGACTAGATATTTGTTCTCACAAAATTGGCATAGTATAAGTATTGTCTGTGACAAAGATTATAACCTGTTGAGGTTAGCTACAAAAATCTAAGAACAATGGATTTTACAGGAAATAAAATCTATTTATTGCTAACTAGTTTAGATCATATAACTTATATTGGTAGGCATCTATACATTAAATTATTTACCAGAAGGTCGTTTTGGTAGTGGTGGCATATCGATAGGTGGCGCCTGAGACATCGGCGGCGGTGGGTGGATAGGCGGTGATCGCTTCAAGTCCAGCTTGTCGGGCGTCGACCGCCTCTCGGGGCTTGGCTCCCTGAGCTCCTCGTTGGGCATCTGGCCACCGGGCCCCTTGTCGAAGCCAGGCGGCATGTCTCGGATTTTGTGCGTAAGCATGTGCTGCTTCATGTTACCCTGGTGAACAAATAATACGAAATTAATAACTATACTTTGATAAAACAATTCATAAGGCGGAATAAGTTAATTTCAAAATGACAAGAAATAAAGCTATCCCCATGCATTATTTCAAATAGGACTGTATAGGAGAATTTACGTCAATAGACAAATATACATCTTAATTCTAAGAATAAGAAATCTTATTATTTAATAGCAAGAGGATTAAATTTATATTTGTATAAGTAATTAAAATTAATTTGATTGCTTAGGAAAGTTTACGATAACGCTCCAAGTTACATTTTATGCATGTGTCAGATATACCGTCCTATTTGAAATAGACTTTATTGGGTAATAATAGATTGTAGCGATACTATATTTTATTCAAATATTGTAAAATTCTTTTGATTATTGTAATAAAGTAGGTAGACACTGATCAATTTAAAAAAACCTGGCATTAGAAATTTTTGGGTATTACAAGTGGAGTAGCGGGACACAAAGCGGGAATTTATTTGTTGTCGGTTCTTTTTACTAAACGTGCATTTGCCTTAGTATCAGTTGGAAATTTGAAGTTAGCTAAATTTTGTATCGATGGTAAGGCAAGTGAATAAATAGTAAGGTAGAGGAATGGACATTGATTGGTTGTAGATGGTGTTGAGTACATGTGAACTGAGACTTTCCCCTACATAATGCTGATCTGCGTTAAGTTTTTTACCTAATATTATAATTTCATACATTTTAAATGATTTTATATCAATTTTATATTGAAAAATAGCTCGTTAACGCTAGTTTATAATGTTGTACAGAAACCGTTATGAATACTAAAAGGATGATGGAATAATAATTATCTCATATTTATTGCGCAAACAAATATAAAAGTTGGAATAAATACAAAAAAGATAAGAATTAATTATTGAAATTTATATTTTTATCAACAGAAATCAACTTAAAGAATCGATAAAATTATGGATCAGCAATATGTTTAATAAGTTCAGTTCGAATTTATTTTTTCGATAACAGAAATATAAATATTCGTTTAATAAATTAAAATATTCGTTTCGATAAAACTACAGTTTTATTTTTAAAAGTGTTTAAATAAATGTCCAAATAACTTCGCGATGAACAACAATTCTCTCACCGAATTATGGCTTTATGCGAAGTTTTGATTGTAAAATTATATGAAACTTTATAACGTTATTTAGGACAGTTTAAGCAGCTTACTTCACGTGCCGCTCAGCCGCTCTCAGTAGCGGTAGGTGTTATAGTTCATTTAATAATAACTTATTGTGTCAATTTAAGTTGTGACATTTAAACAAACTGAGAATGTGAAGCGCTCATATTATGAATTAATTAATCACATGATAATAAACTGGTAGGTATGCGTTACAATATCAATTAAAGTTACATGTTATTGCTAAAGCGTAGGTGTTTTTTCTAGTAACAGAGCATAAAAATAATACATTAAATATTTAGTTATAAGTTAGTAAAGCTATTAAGATATTACCAAGTGCGTTATATTTTACATAAAAAATAATAAGGGTCAAACTTTAATTTAAATTTAGAATAATTTAAATGACACATAAATTCCGTTCTTGTTAAATTTTTAATGTTTCTTTTTTTAAATTACAACGCTCATGGCAATGTCTGTTTCCACTGGCAGGCTTCTCTCTTTCATACCGGGTAGACGAAGGCGTTCCAGAGATCCAAAGCAGTGGCGTGCGGCGGGCGGGGTGCGCGCGCGCGCCTACCGCACCGGCAACCGCCGCCACTGCTCTGGAACCACAAATACACAAAAAATATTATACGAACACAACTACAGTATAGATGAAAACAAAACCCTGGTGCTATGATAGATGCAATTTTTAATAAACAGGCTAAGGGTACATTGGAATCATGCAAAATTTATATTATAGTTATTATATTTCAAAGAAAGTGTATTTTTCTTCTAAAGTAATGGAATTCTAAAAGAATATAAGGTCCGTTTTCTAGAATGGTATACTGATACGAACAGTAATAGGTATAGGTCATATAACAACGCAGCCATTTTAATTTTACCAAACTATCCTCTAAGGCCAATAATATTTATTTAAATAAGATTATCATCCCTCATGGTTTTGCATGGGGGAACTGTTCTAGAGTATGAGGTTTAGGAAATATTTCTAGAATTATACATATCTATTAGTCTAGCGATGACATCATAAATTCATTAATGATATCTATCAAACAAGGCGTTCGTATAATTAAATAAAATTTAATTACAAATCATTCTCATGAGGTATCCAGGTATATACAGTTATTATTTACGATAACGACAAGCTCCTTTGGCAAGTAACTACTTGTATAAGGAGTAAGGGTAAGAAATTTAGGGTGACATGTTTGCTATGGTCTCAGAATGTCAAGGTGATGTCAACGCACCATCCTTGATATACCTTCTTCTAATTTACAGGAAATCTAATCCCGGACTCCGAAAACACTCTGACCGCAAAAAAAATTCACTCTAGGAGGGTAATGAAGTTGCAAATAAGTTAGATATAAGTCTCATATCCATATCTCGAAATGTTTGAATATTGATTAAACTTTCAAATTTTTTACGATAAATAAAGCAACACCAAAAAAGTTTAGACAGAAAAAATATCTAGGTTACTATTATTATGAATGAGATTTTATTCAAGTAATTATATTCTAAATATGATTTTTAAAAGTAACTTTCAAATGTTATCTAATTTATTAATGAATACTTTCTATCAATATCGCAGACATACGTAAATGGATTTTAAGGTATTTTTTTAAATGTAATATACATAGTTCGGTCTGAATAGGTTTTATTTATGACATGCTACCCCTTAACATGTAGTTAGATAAGACCAGTTTTAAATTGGAGCTTAAGTCAGGAGGCGATTATAAAATTGATGGTAATGCAACTGTTTTTTAAGTAAAAAGGTTTACACATTAATTAGTAATAAAACTAACCAATTAACTATACGAACGCCCACAAACACACACGCCAGGGTAAAATGGATTCAATTACCGATGATAAGAACTTAATATTACCTTATATTGTTGGAAATGGATGACAGTGGATCAAAAGGTTATATATATATATAATTATCTACTCATAATTACGATACACAACAATACTCATATAGTCTCGTCGTAGTTAGCTTTTCAGATTGTTATTGATAAAATAGATGTTACTAAAATATTGAACAGAGTATCCCACTCGAACATTATCATCAAACTAGTGTTAAATTCCGGCTATTCTCTTGGAATTGGGTTTTGGACACACATATCCACAGAGAAAATATATATCACAATTATTGTACACCATAACAAAAAACAAAGAAAAACTTTAGCCTAAAACTATTCTAAATTGTGCACACAATGGGCGGTCTTTTCGCTAAGAAGCGATCTCTTCCAGATAACTCGTGGCAGGAATATAACAGAGTATATTTGTCAAAGGTGGTATACATAAATATTATAGGATATACAGTTACTTACGTTATATATTATTCATTAATAGACATATAAGTATGTAAAATATTATATAAATAAGAATTATAATTTTTATAATCCAACAAAAATCACAGCCTCTCCATATTTCACACGGGTGTAGGTAGGAACTGCGTGGTGACTTTAAAATTCTAACGAGTCAAATACGCGTAGCTCATTAATTGTTTTTTAAACTGTGATTAAAATTAATTCTATAATGAAAAAGTTTTTTTTTTTTTAAAGTAAGATAATAGCGAGGTATTTAAACGTAATATGTTTTGTGTGTGTATTGTTTTAGATTTTATTGTAGGGTGTGTTAAATACTCAATTTGTCCACCGACTTGTAAGCTGTTGCAGATGCAAGAGTATCTGACGCGGTTTTTCTAAACGACTCCATCCATCACAACATATTCATCTCCGTGACATGTTGTAGCTCTTGCTTGGGTCAAATACAGATCCTGCTTTCTGCCATATAAAAGAACAGATATAAAGCTGAATCTATAGACCACACCAAAGTATCTCCACTCTTGTAGTATCTACCCAAAGTTAAGTTTACGTCATTCTGCGACTAAGGAGTTAATAATATTCATTTTATAAAATATACTGAGGAAGTCGCTCTTATTAGTTGCATAATGATATTAATGCATACATAACACCTTTTAGAAATAAATCAATATTTTATTATCGTTAATAATAATGTATTCAAACAAACAAAATACTTTTAAGTGGGTAGGTAGTCATTAATTACTTTTCAGAAGGTTAAAACAACCATATAATATTAATAATGTCATCTAAATGTTTCTATGAGTGCGATAAAATTATTTTCTTCATTTTATATTTTATATTAATATATAAATTGGTAATTTATATTAAAATATGAATCCGAGTCACCAAAACTTAAAATATATACTTAATAGCCAGCTAATTGATATGCATCGATGATGTTTTTAATCATCTGCTATTTTATCGAATGCGAGAAACTTTTAAATGCCACATTTTTCCTAAATAGCAAAAGATCGTGATTTTATCATTAGTAATCGATTGTGTAAACTAAACTTTTTATACTTTAGCAGACAGAGACTTATTGCAGAGGCTCGCGGATAGTGGCGATATAGGCTTAGTTATAGAGTATTGGGCGCCGGGGTGCTGAAATCGGTTTGCGTCCGTAAAAATAAAACATTTCATTTTTCAGGATTCCTAGTAATTTCGCAATCATTTGGGAATCAATTGGTCTGACTGTATCTCACAGTAATTTGTCTCAAAAAGACTTTGTCTCTATAGATGAAATTCGACAAGAAGATGTAGTCTAGTCTATATGACGTTATATAGAGGTTTAGTACATTTATTTATCGTTAATCAGATCCGGAAAAATTATGTTCTTTACATTTTTTCTTGAAATCAATCGGCTTGCGCCCCTTAGGTTGTAGTGCCTCCCATCCCTTGCACCCCCGGGTAAAATGCACTGCTTAGTTATTTTGGCGCTGGCTTGACTATTGTCCTATAACCCTGCAAAGCCGTGCATGCTCCCTGGACAAGATTCGAATCACGTCATTGGACTCAGAGCGAGTACCTTGCTACTACGACTTTAGACCGTGTAATGCGACGATTTCAAAGATTTCAAAATGTATATACACACAAAATTTATATATGTACATTGTTACATAAAAGTGACAATATATATTAACAGTTTATTGTGTTCATTGTTTTTGGCAATGACTTCATGTTGATGTTTAAATGTCTTATTCCACTTAAGGAATATCTAAAGTTATATCTTAAATAAAGGAAAAAAAAATATATTTGCAAACACACAAGATAAAAAATTAAAAGAAAATATACACAGAAATTGTATGCCGCAGCATCAGAAATGAGATTTTAAAAAAAACACAAATTCATGACTTTTTTGTTGTAATAAAATGTTTTCAGTCCCTAGACAAATATATATTTTATGTTTTTATTTCTAAATAAATATTGGTCCATACAAGTGCACTATTAATACTTGAAAAAACTGAATAGATACAACTTTATTAAAATGGGCACAGATAACTAAATAGGCTAGAGTAATGTTGAATGCTTCTCAAGATGGACGGTTTATTTGCTTATTTGCATACATTAATTAAAACTAGAAATATGCAACGAGTTTTTAGGAAATCTAATGCCATATGTAGGGTCAAATTTGTAGAACTACCACTTACATATAACTATGCAAATTTTGACCCCATTTCACGTAATTATAATACAGTTCCAACATGCTGGTGCAGGTATAAATACTTTTTTTAAATAAATAAATAACTATTTTAAAATAAATATATTACGAGTAGCATAAGGACTGCATTGTTTTCAATTGCATTGATTTATTGCGACCGTTAAGAACGGAGAAAACTTCGATTAAGTACTTAGTAGTGCTTTTATAAGAAATAGGTAGCTACCGAGGCAACACACATATTTAGTATTCAGTTTATAGATAAGAAGGAATATACTTAAGATATCAAAATCGTAATTTTATTAATTTTAGTGGCAGTTAGACCAAAACAAATGACGGAATATTGAAGAAAGTAATTTACAAATTCGGCCACTTTGGAGTAGATCTGAGAGAGAAACATCAGATAAAATTGAAATTAGATTCTGTTCAGTTTGCATTAGTATTTAGAATATTTGAAGGTTCATATGACACTTACAATAGTAGTAGAATCTTATTAATAATTTTAAAGCTACTCGAAAAATCTCAACTGTTTAATGGAATATGTTTTTTGTTGTTGTCACAATATGACTGTTATGGGCGTTAGTAAAGACTGCAATTGGGTTGAAGTTGATATGGGAACGTTATGGATTTGGCTTTCTCCTGTACGTACTTACCCAATTTATTATTTTAGACTACTACTAACTAGACCCACAAATCGTGCACAGCGATGATTAAAAAGAAAAAGTATTGTTTATAAACACTACGACTGCAAAGTATTGATGAAATTTGATCGACAAAGAAAATTATTTGGTGGACTAGAGACAATCGACTGGTTTTAAAAATGTTGAAAGTTGCGATTCGTAGCATCTACGTGCCATTGTAATAACAAATTTCCAAAGACAAAGCATTTTTTGTGCTTTTAACGAGATGTAAAATCCGACGTCTAGTCTAATGCCGTTACTCGTTTAAAGTCAATAAACTGGTGTCTGGCTATGTAGTACATAGTACTACAAGATAGGAATAATCGATAAATTGTTTGGCGCGTGAACTTTCGTCCGTAGCGGTGTCGGCGACACTTATTTTAATTTTAAATGCGCTTGTAACCAGTAGGCAATGGTGAAAAACGCCTCGGCAACACCAATACACCATTTGTTGGTGTTTGTGGCCACTTCCCACTTTAACACAAGCACAAAATTGTGCCTGTTTACTGTGGACAATGCCTTTTATTGTAGTCTCGTAATTTTCTTCGCTTTTAAATTTAGGTCCGCTTGAAATTTTTCACAAATTTTACGATAGCCAAGAAGTTCAATTTCCAAAGTGATTTTGTCTTTAGATGTTAGTTTGTGCCTTCGTCGTGGTGAGACTTGGATACTGATAGTGGGACTGGTCAAACATTATAGGTTTTTTTGGGGATAGGGTCAGAAACGGACGTAAACGCGAGGGTACCATGAAAATATTAAAATCTTAAGAATAAGCTTTGAGATAAAAAAACCAAATAACTGTAACATTAAAATGTCGTACTGCCATGTAACTTTGCTACTTTACTACTACTACTGCACATTCTAATTTAGATTTCAATTAGGCCTCATATTCATTACCATGTTTATGTTTAAATCTATTGTCAAAAATTAGATATTTTCTAAACCACGATACTTACTATATTTTGTCTCGGAAAATGCGATAAATATGCAAGATGTGTTTGAAATTTACGCGAGAGACATTGTAGGGAAAGCTATTTTAATTTTAACAAATACCTACATCTTTCATTTATTACATTTATAATTTTGAAAGGTTATGTAAACAGTCTTAATACCTACGTGTCATTTGATTTTTTGCTGCATTTTTATTATGCGGAATTTAATACTCAGATTGAATGCATTATATAAAATTTTACAGCCAACCGTCAAGAGAATGCCTCGCGATAATGAAGAGAGCAATAAAATTAATAAACGATAAAAATCAAGGTATTAATTATTCATAACGATTTCAAGGAATTACTAACAGTCGTATCTTTTAGGGCTAAAATTATATGCACGGACTATAGCCCCAAGATATTCTTACAGTTTGATTTACGTTCAAATGACTGTATTTCGTGGCACAATTTTCTGCCGAGCAATATGATTTGCAAACCCGATTTTTTATGGCGTAATAGCTTTTATGTTATTTGGGGGTTATCAGTCACATATTATTCCTAATAACTGGATTGCAAAAGTAAGTTAGTAATTCTCCAGATCACAAAAAGAAAACTGAAAAAAAAAATAAGAAAGAGATCATTTGCATTTACGTTATACAGCTATTTAGCTGTATCTATTTAGATAAAGTCTTAGTAGAGTGTTAACGATATTAAAGATTACTAAGATACATAATCGTCCAATAATTTTGATAAAGGTTAATATAGAAAAACTGTATTAAGTTTAATCAACATTATGTTATTTGAAACATTTTACATAAATCCAATCAGTGAAGACATTTAAGTTTTGAAAATACCATATTTACCTAATGCTGAAATTAATACAGTTCACTTCTCTATTTCATTTTCGGATGAAGAAATCAAAGTGATTCATGTAGGTAAAAAGTTGAGTCATTTAATGTTGTTATTTTCAGCTTTGCGCCTTTCAATCACATTGATTCAATTACGTTGAACTGTGTACATCAACTTAACCACTATTAGAATTAAATTAATAAGTTTTAATTTTGATTCTTTGTCAGTCAGAGGGATAGCAAGACATGCTTCACTCAATCATGGTTAAAATAAACTGATATACCTAAATCGAATATTCGCCCTTTTGGAAAACTAAGATATTATTATAGCGAAGAACTTTCTTTTCAGCAACACAAAAATGAACACGAATATAAAATTACTGGTTAATAAAAAGTTATGACGTTAATTGGTTGCACCTCGTGTGTTTATTTGGTCTTGTTGAGAGTTATCTGGAATTTTGGGTCATGCCCGAATGTAAATCATAGACAAACCTACTTAAGCGCTGGTGTATTTATCTGAAGAACTTAATTAAACCAAAGCGAACACAACGTGGCAGTGGGACCTTAAACTTTTAACCGTGGCGCCGTCGTAAATAACCTATATTTTATTGATAAGGCCCTTGGACACTTTCGGTAACATACGAAAAATGTTACTTTGTCAAGCATAAATAATCTTTTTATGACGAGAAGCGTAGGTAAAGGCTCAAGGATTTATATGTAATAAATATTTTACGACATGAATTAATATTCTGATCGTTTTCCGTGACGTTGTTTTTATGAGTTATCATTTTTGTGGCGCGACGCGATGGACTGCGTCGCGAGCGCAACACACGCTTGAATTATGAAGCGATCTGAGTATAAAACTTGAATCACCATAAAAATGCTTTTAACAAGCTTAATTTATTATCTAAAATATTAATTTAATCCATTTGACATATATCTATCTACAAATAAACGTATTTATAAACGTTTTTACCTGTCACCTTTTGATATGATTCATTTTTATTATTTAAAAGCAAAGGCATGTAAGAGCAATACGATCGAAATACGATTATGGCATTTATTTTTCAAATTTAATTGCATTCATAATTAGTTAAAATGTAAAATGCAATGTAATTGATAAATTTGAAAAATGACTTTTAACTTTAATTGGGCCCTATTATAATTATACTTTTTTATTGCAAGTTTATTTTGTGGAGTTTTAGGTTTCTTTAAGGTTGTTAGAGAAGACTACAAACCTTTTATTTAGGTACCTATTTTCTTTGGTGTATGTATATATGGTTGCTTATTAATTCGTTATCACGTCAACTAAGTTACCTTTTACCATTTTACCTTAGACGATTAATAGGTCGTATGAGCATTTCACAAAGCAAAACAGCCTCATTGATTCCGCACGAGGGTAACAAGTTTTGACGTCATAATTGTAACGACTAAGGTTGGTGTGCACCGTCATATAAACAATGGTTTAAATAAAATAATCGCTAAAAATAGATGGCTTAACAGTGATTATTTTATTTAACCACCGGTTAAATGTCGGTGCACACCAACCTTAGGTAAATAAGTAATTATTATTTAAACAACGGTTACAATTACTTTATTAAAATATTTTAATACCTAGATATGATAGCAAAGTATTTTAACGCTGGTTTTTTTTTAAATTCATTATTAAATGTGCCATGTATCCAATTTACATATTTGTGTAGATAATCTTTCGAAAACAACGCTATTTCTATTAGTTACTAAAAGATTCACATTTTTAGTCTTAAATTAGCAAGTTTTTTTTAATGTAACGTTTTTTATACCATTAAAAAGTATATATATTATATCATGTTTTGATCCAAAGTTATTATATAAACTAGAATATACAACATATTAATTTTAAAGTAAAGCACGAATTTATGGTTTATTAGGTACTTGAATCAGAGCAAACCTTTAGAGAAATTTACTTAACAAGTCAGCTACACAGATATATCGGGGGTAAAGATAACAGGTGAATCTAATTTGAACCAAAGGCGTCGACAAGTCTTGTAATCACTATTTTCAAAATTAATGCACTGAAACTTGAATGAAATATAACCGGCACATGAAGTTAACCGCCGTGCACAAAAGTCGGTAGTCAATGTCTCCGGTTCAACTTAGAATTCGATGCTTCGTTCCTTGCTCTGGTGTTGTATCACAAACACGAACTATTTACACACTCTCAAAAACGGCGTCCCCCGTTATAAAAGCAACCTCCATTGTGCCCCATCCCACATCATTATGTCTACCACTCGGTTACGGGCCTACATCAAACAATTTATTTTTTATTTAAAACATTTTATTATCAATGGATTTCTTTAGATGTAGTGAAAATTTGTAGAAATGTCGTAAACACATACGCCTCGCTATTTGTGTAACAATAAAGTATGAACTGGCTTAAAGCCAAAACCACTCAATCTGAGCTACGAGTACGAGTATCGCTGTGACTATTACATGATAGTAATTTTATACCTCTTTGTTATGTTTATTATATTGATAATTATACACCTTTTGACCTGCTGTTGCAATAAATGAAAAGACAGCTCAGAAAATATTGGATAACAAACCTTGGTGGAAAATCCTCGATCACAGACGGTGCACTTGAATGGTCGTTCTTTGGTATGACTGCGGTAGTGTATTTCAAGCGCCGAATTGCACGCGAACGTCTTGTAGCAGATGTTACACGTTGTATTGCCGCGCACTGCACAAACACAAAGGAACTCTTAGGAAAATATAATCTAACATACAAATTATTCTAATGGAACGCACGATTACACTTTAAAGGATGAAGGGACTTCTTTATTTTTTGAAAACAACGTTTTTAGTTGACACTAGGATTGTGTATTCGAACGCCCGATGTTTGGAGAAGTTAGTAAGAAAAAGGGGATATATTAGGAAATGGAATTACGGGCGACCGGGGCGGACAAAAACATAAGATCCCGCTATCGCATACCTGCGGGAGGAAACGCGAGTCCTAGTGGGCTGAAAGGTGATCCTCCGAGAGCTCCGAGTGCAGCGAGAGGCGTGGGCGGCGACGGCAGCGGCGAGTACGGCGGCAGCCCCGGCGGCGTCGACAGCGTCGACATCGTCGGCGACGTCGGTGAGGCCCGCGCGCTCCGGCCGCTCTCCGAACCTGTCGCCGATGGGAGGGAAGCCGTTGTGGTGATGGTTTTTAATTCGCATTCGGACGCCGAGGCGCAGACGGAGAGCGGCGAAGTTCGACGATCTTTCATATCAGAGTCGTCGTCGAACTCCCGAATGGCGGGCTCACGCTCGTCCCGGCCGCTCTCATCGTCGGTCCCGCGGGAGTCCGCCCGTCGGTCGCCGGGAGTGGTAGGAGTAGGAAACATCGGAGGTGGTATAGATCGATACGGAGTGAAGTCGTTGACATCTGATCCATTGCTTAACGCTGAAAAACTGTCAATATCTATGTTTTGCATTTGATCGAAAGGAGTATTAATGCTAGTATGTAATCGTATGTGCTGATGCAATAAAGTTGGATCAGAAAATCTTCTGTGGCAAACTGGACACTGGTGTAGCATTTGAACTGGAGGTTTAATTCGATGTACGCCCATATGCGTCTTTAAGTTGCCCTTAGTTGTAAAAGCGCGACCACATAATTTACAACGAAATGGTCTTTCACCAGTATGCGTACGGTAGTGCATTTGTAAAGCACTTTTACACGACAGTACGCGATGGCACACTATACATTCATTGGGATCAGATAATTTGTTATCAATATTATCTACTAATTGTTGTAATTTAGATGTTTCTGAAGTTCGTGTTATTTCTATTAAACTTTCCCAGGAGTTGTCGTTACTGCCCGGGCGAGGCAATATTGAATTAAAATAGAAACTATCTCGAGCTGGGTCTATGTCAACGACATTATGGATGGTATTGTGAAAAGGAGTAATACTACCCGAGGAAATACTGCTGGGTGGAGAATGTGGAAACAATGGATAGGAAGGAAAGGTACGTAGTCCCGTTGCTATTGAAATTGGCCCAGATATCGGTGAATTCTTACTTGATAAATTTTCCGGTTGATCTGGATCGGGCTTCACATGCGGACTCTCTCTGCCAATATGGTCTTCGTTGCTATACTTTGAATCCATACTGCAGTCATCGTATGGTGATGACGAAGGATACCGTTCTTGTTCAGCGTCTTGTTGCGGATCGTTTTCTTCAGGTTCTCGTTTGGGTGATACACGTTCAGTGTCTTCAAAACTAGACTCGCGTTGACTTTCTTCATCTTGTGGTTCAGACTTAAAAATTTCAGGGGCAGATCTGGTTGGGCTCGGCGCAGATGGTTTACTGAGATCAGCTGGTACGTCTTGCTCTTCACGCATTGCGAAAAGAGGATGAGGTTGAAGGGGTTTATCTCCCAGTGGTCGAGGTGGTAATAAATCATGATGTGGTGGTCGGTATAACGGCAAGCTTGGCGGAAAAGGAGCCGGTCCACCCGGAGGAAACTGTAGTGGATGGGGTGGCATTCCGGGAATGGGTCCCGGCGACAGCTGTGCTAGTAGTGGAGGGTGGTATTTATCCAAGTGTTCTGGAATCGGATTAGGATTCATCTTCACGTGGGGAAATTTGGCTGTATGTCTTTGAAAATGTACTTTGAGGTTTCCTTTGGTTGTAAATCGGGATCCACAAACGTTACATTTGAAAGGTCGTTCACCTGTATGCGAGCGGATGTGGATTTGCAGCGCAGAGTCACTTCCAAAAACTTTTCCACAATATCGACAACGATGCTTGAAAAATGGTTCATTTCGGCCTCCAGATTTTCCATCGTATGGTGACATTTTTCCGGATTTACGAAAAGCAAGTTCATCGGCAAGATTATTTGCTAACAGGCCTTGAGAGGCATTATCCAATACTTCTTGGGCTCTTTTCTGTAGCATTTCCAAAGTATTCGGTTCGTTCAGGGAAGGCGGCGGATCATTGTTTGTAATAATTGAAGACGCTAATGACGATGATATGGAGCTATAAGGTGGATGGGACATCATAGGGGGTGAAGATGTTGGAATTTTGGGAATGGATAGTGGTTCCGTTTTAGGAGTAAGATGTGTATGAGTTGACGGCAAGCTTTGGCTAGTAGGAGGAATTGGGGTGACAGGAGTTGGCTCCCGTGGCGGACGAGGCGGCGACGGAGATCGAGCGGGTGGCGCGGGGATATTTGGCTCCGGATCGCTCGGTGGTGGACTCTGCTGTGTTTCTTCTTTTCGTCTTGTTAACGAAAGTTGATTTTGAAGTTGGCGTATTAATTGAAGTTGAAATACTTGTTGATGCTGAAGCGTAAATAGTGTACTCTGTAATACGGCCAATTCATGTAATGCAGCTTCATTGTCAGCATTATTGGCCATTGCGGTTGCGGCGAATTGAGCTACGGCTACTTTAGTATTTTGTAAAGCTTCAAGAGTGACATGGCCTGCGACAGGAAAAGGAAGTCCGACTGGTGGACGTCGGCTTCAGCCACTTCGGCCTCACCGTCTTCTAGGCTATTATTGTTTTCGGCATCTTGTCGATGCCGTCGTACTTGCTCTAGTCGTTTGTTAGGTCCATCCATTTCCTCGTCACCCGAAACAACCATCTCTTCGGGGTCGGAATGCATTCGCTCTTCGCCCATTTGCAAAGCTTTCTCATCGCAAAGTCGTTTATGGTACAAAAACTCGTGGAGGTTCTCGAATTGTTCCTGGCATCGCGGACACATATGCGCCTCCGATCGTTCTCTCGGCTCGTCAGATACATTGTGAATCTCTTCTTCCGAACACGAGCCGGAGCTGTCACCTGAAACAAAGAAATCTCTTTATATATTATGTACATAGTAATTACCTACCAATTGATGTTTACAAAGATCGTGTGAAAGTGTATAGGTATTTCATGTGCCGTCTAAATATATAATATTTACGTAATACCAATATGTAGTATCAAATAAATAATCGTCGAAAGATTGTAACCGTTTTTTGTTTTAATAATCTTTTTTTTAAATTATGGCTTTGCGCGGCTTTTGTGTCTAACCAAAGTCAAGTATTTAAATAGGAACATGCCAGATCCATATAACCTGCCACTCTAATCTCAGCTAAATTGTAGGGTTTCGATGTGTGTCGCTATTACTCTCTTTCTTCCTTTCTTCTTTCTATTGAAAATTTCTACCACTATTGTTTAATTTATGGAATAAATTCCAGGCTTTATGAAAATAGATTGCACCTGTATTACCTATGTTTGTAATACTATACTTTTTATCGTTTTAGGTCCAATAACGTACACGTTGTTTTTTCAGAAATGAATAATAGTGACTAAAAACTTAAAAGCATATAAATGATCCCACACGAAAAACTTAAGTGACTGACCATTTATAAAAGCGCTTTATAAATTGTCAGTTAAGCATAGAATTTTTTTGCGTTTTTAAGAACTTTATATTTAGATTTTATATTATTAATATATTAATTTGTAATTAGAATAATGTACCACTTCTACGTCAAATGTTTTATTTTATTTTTATAATATGGTCATAGAAATAACTTAATGCAAAAGCAACGTGCTGCTTCATCTATTCAATACTAGATGTCGCTAGTAATTGGAACAAAGAATTTTCTTTCTTTAACTTTTACACTGCGATTATATTGATGATGGTATTGATGTGACTTGACTATAAGATGTTTTTATAAGCATTAGTTAAAAAAAACAGGGTCTTTAAACTTTATTTTTTATTTAATACAATTCATATTAGGGGTGCGATTTCACGATTTTCGATAATTCCACTACTTTAACCCCCATTAAAAAGATAGTTGTGTTTAAACGTTGATAATAATATTTAAGTACTTATTTAAAATTATATAAGTTACTTAGCCCAGGCAATGTTGTATTCTTATTTAGCGTACATTTAATACCAACGTTATAAATTAATGTTGCATACATTAATATGCATACATAGGTAAATTACAGTCATAAAATCATAGCGTATTATAAACAAAGTTTATAATATATCTAAAGGTCGTCGTTGGGTATTGTAAATCATTAGGTATTACAAAATATTTTGTTATTACCTATATTTATTATAAAAATGAATACCTGTTTATTTTCTTTCGATTTGATTTTGAAGGAAATACCATTATCACATCGGTACAAACGTTGCAACCGTTCTACAGGCAACTATGACCACTTTTTAACAGGTGACTTGTGTATTTATTTGCCTCTTCAGACAATTAAAAAAATGGTTAAAAAGTTTTTAACGTGTCATTGAAAGGCTGGCTAGACAGCCTCTTGTTGTGCTGAAGCTCTCCTAAAGGTAAACAGAATGCAGAATGTTATGAATATAAGATATGCATGAGATTTATAATTATGAGAGATTTCGTGAAATTATTGAACGCGACAAAAAATCATATTCTTCTCACATACTTAAATAATCATTTGTTATAATAGCTAATACCTAAAATCGCGTATAGTCACTGACATTTTAATATAAGCATATTAAGCACGCATGTCAACTTACGTGAAGTTACAGCGACTTTGCTAGGATGTGATTAATATTCATAGAAAAAGTATTTCATTCAAACCATTTTTTAACATATAATTTGATACTATGGCGCGCGCGGATTCAATTGGCACAAATACTTATCCATTTATTGAAGTAATGAAACTACATATATATAATTGTTATCTAAATTTTATAATGAAGTGGTATTAATTATAGATGCCACGACTAGTAGTTACTTCGAATACCAATTACACACATACTCACGGAAATGTTAATAACTAATTAAAAATAATTTGTTTTTATAGATTAAAATTATAAGTTGATTACACGTGCTAGGTGTCCGCGATATAGGCTAGTCCTAAGTTCGGGAATCTATGTAAGCATTATTTCTGTATCAATTTTTTACAATAAATTGATTTTGAATTGAAATTGAATTTTAATATTCGGCCACGCTCTCAGCCGAATCGCCAAATAATTGGCTAACGAATATCTTATTTTGCGTAAGATATGTATATGTGAAATTGGCGCATAGAAGTTTAGTATTGAAGCAATTATTTGTAAAGTATTATCTTAAGTTTTCGCGAATGTCTTAAGTAGTTACTAACTAGTAGGTAACTATTTTAAGCGCGATTTGAAATGTTTTTGAAGTTATGGGAGGGTAGGCCGCTTCATTACGTAACGCGTTACGGCACCAGTCTGGCTTCCCTTTCTCTCACGCATACGGCAGGAGTAGGCTGGCCTCTTCACTCTAACCCGCGCGCTATATACATAAAATTTAAGCTTTTCTCAACTTACACAACTCAATTTCAAATAATTCAACTTAGATTTTTTATTTTATTTGTCATTTTAAACGCTGGTCGGAACCGAACATCAAAAGTAAGAAATGATTAAACTCGCATTTTAAAATATTAAAACGTATAGTAAGTTTAACTATCAATTTTGAATGGAAATATGTACTTACAATTTTCAGCAATAAAAGTTTATTTTTCACGATTTGATAAGCGGTAGGGGTGCGCAGTATTCGGTCGAATAATGAATAATTAAAAAGTGGCCGAATATGCCGAATACATACATACATAACTTCACGCCAGGTCCCTTGTGATGTAGGCACGAACAATACCGAATAGCAGTCGAATATTCGTGGCATCTCAAGTATTGACATTAGGAATCGGTGTTTAGGTATCAAACTAAATAGGTACCTACTACCTATAATCAAGAGCTTGTCATTTCATCAAAAATCATCATATAGATCACTATGTATACTTATATACCATAATTATGTACCACTAATGGTGGGGCTTCATCTGGGATAATGTTACAGATATAGGCCGTTTCATTCAGATGTGGTGATGGCTGTAATGCGTTATTTATGTTGCGATATTGTTATTAATTGTCAATGACGTTAAATATTGCCACACGTACATATGTGTATGATACACTAATGAGGCTATTGGATAATGGCGTTATTATTAATGCTTTAAATAAGACGCGGCACAATGCATCTGCACAGTTAATAACTTTAACATTATCGCAGATTTACCATACAGATAGACGCACCATAGTTTCTCTTAAAAATTGTCCATTGCAGAAAGCCCCAACAAGTTTAAACATCTGCAACGTTAACATTATGCAATTCTGTCTATTATCTTAACTCGTGAAGAATGTACTAACAAAATCACTTTCACCAATATAATTTAGTATGTATGTAGACGAACAGATGGATCAAGTCAAATAATTTATTACACGATAACATACCTACACAGGTGCAAGAAAGTACTACTCGTTTTTATATTAAAGTGGCTCTGATGTAATTAAAACGACTCTCTGCTATCATAGATATTTTAGATAATGACCCAATCAGATTGCTGGCTTCAGTGTGACCATACCACATGTGCCTTAGTTACTGAATTAAACAGGGAAGAAACAAGAAGTCATATACATACATATACATGTTAAATAAAGTAATAGGATATTTGACAGTCAAATCAACTGAGATACATTTTATCAATGGAATTTGATTTTTTATCTGGGCATTTTAAATCATTTCCAGAAAAAATCCGCGAGATTCCAAGGATAAAAGTAGCGCTAATTTGAGACTAAGAATTAGCTGTAATTACCCGAATAAACAGACAAACGCGAAACAGACAAGAAACCTAAAAATGTATCGTGTTCTCCATCGTTTATGTTATCGTGTCTCCATTGTTTTCATGTATAGTCTATTCCAGTTGTTTTTTTAAAGCTTCAATACAGACGCGTCATATTTAAGATTTTATAATATTATAGATTATTTCAAATTTTATTGTGATAGTGTCAATTACCTCATCGAAGAAGCAAATGTTATATTTACTAACTTTGACTCTTGAAATTTCAATATAAATTGGTTTAAAA
This sequence comes from Dendrolimus punctatus, assembly GCA_012273795.1. Taxonomy (NCBI): domain Eukaryota; kingdom Metazoa; phylum Arthropoda; class Insecta; order Lepidoptera; family Lasiocampidae; genus Dendrolimus; species Dendrolimus punctatus. Next base: position 10,094,487 of record CM022536.1, read on the forward strand.
GCCGCGTAGCCAGAAGAGTAATAAAACTTAGTTCGGAGTTTGCGTTGTATATTATATAGCTATGATAGTGTTAACTATATGATTGTTGGCACCCCTCTCAATGAAAAAACAAAGATTTAAAAAAAATATTTTGTAGCTATACAATGAGAATCATTATTAGTATTGTATGGTTACAAAATAAAAGAATATTAATATTCATATTTTGAATAAATTGACAGGATGTCAATTATCGAGACGGAGTGCCAGCAATGGTATAGTTTCCCTATTTTAGGTATTTAAAATACCTAGTAAGTATACCTATCTTTTTTTTGTTTTCTTTCACCATATCCCAATTAATTGGACTCAGCGCAATTTGTCTTTTCCTTCTACACTATTCTATTCTAAGATACATGTTCTGTCACACCATTATTCATCATATCATCCTTCAACCTGTAAGACAAACAAGCAATAGGTACACTTCTTATAGCTTGTTAATCTTACTGATGAATGACAGTAGGTGTATGAAATGAAAGATGAAATCCATCGTCTCTGCCTACTCCTATGAGAAATAAGTGTAACAATATGTTTAAGCAAGAAATGTGTTTGTATGGAAAATTGCAATTGTTTAGAAAAAACTGATTTCTCGAGGTGCCAAAATAAATTCGTTGTTTGGCGACTGTTTACAATTCCCTACACTTTTGAACATTGGCTGAGGGTGGGTTGGGTCCATTAGGATTATAAGGATCCGGATCTTGTCTGTTGCCAACTTCTGTTTGAAAATTATTCAAGTCAAAAATTTACGAATATTCAAATTGAGGAAACTAAGCATAATATTTTTGGCACCCCAGTAGATATCTATAATAATTGGCTCCCTATTATTTGTTCAAATCATTATGAAATTTTATTTTTTTTATTTTTTAGCTATACAATAGTAACAATATTGTATGGCTAAAAATTAAAACGTATTTAATTTTTTTCAACCATCAAGGTGGTGCCAATCATCGAGTGGGCTGCCGATAATAGTATAGTTTACCCTTTAGGTATAAATAAATTCTTAACACTGGCTAGACTAACAATCCAGGCGAAGCCATGTTCTAAAAAGGATAGTGACAACTATGAGAAGTGTGTTATATGATCTCTGCTAGTTGTCTATGTGAAGAAGAATAGAAATAGATTATTCCTATATCCAAACGCTATCCAAATACCCAATCGTTTCTAAAACCGTTTATTGCGGTCATGTGTTGCTATTTGGCGTGGACTATGTTATTGCTAGAGTCAGCACCATCAAAGAAGTCCCACAAATGAGGCGCTGCAATAGCCGTATTTAATTCCACCATTATAATTATTTACTAATCCGTAAATCGATGCAGGTAATTACTGAATAATTAAATACAAAATATTATTTTTTCATTGCACGAAAGCAGCAGACAGGCAGACGGCCTGTCTGATGGTAAGCGGTTACCATCGCCTATGGTCATTTGTAACACCAAATCGTGCTATAAGTGCACTGCTGCCCTCTCAAGGGAGACTGGAACCTGGCTACTAATACCGGAACACAGATCGAGGTTGTTATAGCGGCGTACTATAGATCAGGGTGATAGCCATCCAGACGGGCAAATACCCTACCACCTGGCTGTGGGTAGTGTTTTGTCGCTTCTTACGACAGACCGCCCGGCCGCAATGTATTATTTGTCTAAAGTAAAGCTGTTTTATTTCTTGGTTACTTTACGAACAAAATTTTAGTTCCTTAATTTTCTGTGGGACTTCTTATGTGGCGCGGACTCTAGAGAACTGATCATATCGTACAATACGTTTATCCGTTAAATCTCACTTAAAAAATATTGCTTTTAAACCTGACAGTTAATATCTTGACCTTCTACTGACGTTAAAATAAACAGTGTTTTGGTCATTTATTTTATCCATTCATTAATTGCCAAATATGAATGAATGCAAAGGCACAGCTAAAGAAATTAAATTTCTCATACTTGTTGTAGATGTATGACCGGTTTCTATATAATTCTTATTAGTCATTCACTTGCCTTACCATCGTTTGAATTTTGGCATTACTTGTATGAAGCTTATGTCAAACATTAATCAATAGTAAGGCAAATGAACGGTCGGTAGAATATAGGAATCGGCCCTTAAACAATTCAAATGACAAACATTGAGATAAGAATGCTTCATGACGTCATTTCTTATACAGAACTAACACAGTTATTAAATTATACGGTTTCCAGGAACGCCTTTTCCTGAAAACTGCTTGAATTACGGATGTTTGGTAAGAAAAAGGTGGTTATTGATTAGACCATGTTCACCCTCTATAGCGACTCCATCCATGGTTTCTGGATAGAGTTTTACAATTGCCCAATTAAGTAAATTAATTCATTTTGCCAGAATGACAGGTCATTATTAGATAGATTTTAGTGCTTGGTTCGAAGTTTTAATACATTCCAGGGACAAAGATTACCCCAAAATTTTTGGATCCCAACAAAATCTTTGTTGATAAACTCAATCTGGCGACCCTGGTGCTCCATATCTTAGAAGTTTTTTAGTTCTATTTTTAGAGGGCAATTGTCATTTCAAGTAATCCTCCTTCATGTTAAAAAAACTTAGTAATTTTTTCTACTTAAAGATCAAATATAAAAACTATAATATAATTTATTATAATTAGGTATACAAGTATCTACTTATACTTCTATTATCGTATTTTATATTAAATGTGAATATATACTTATATTATAAATAGTTTAAAAACATTAAATTTGGATACAATGTCATTAATTTATACATTAATTGAATCGAAATGAAAAATGTTAGGCGTTAATATATTATATTGAAATAGGGTCATTGCACTACAACGAAGTGTTAATGGACTGCTAGTAATAAACTAATACCTATTAAAAATAAACAACGACATCTTAAAAATTAAAATGATATTATTCACATTTATGACTATTTTCCGCTCATTTCCACTTGACTACCACTTAAGATAACCAATTAATTATTGAGAGCTTATGTATTTATGGATATAGTCATCATGTTATTTCGAAATTTCATATTAACCCAAATCCATCCCCATAACCGGCCCTCTTATTCTCAAATTATAAGATTTCTAATATTTATTGCATAAATTTTTCTTATCAGCTTCATTATACTTTCACCGCTATAATAATTTAAGCCTTTATAAGCTGTTCGAAGATATTACCTGCTTGCGCCGTTTAGCGACGCATTTGAAAGTAAAATTTTTGAATATTCGTTACAGAAAAACAAACTTTACAAACTCTTTCACAGCTTCAACGGTTTGTGATGTTTTGAAATGCAAGTAAAGTAAAATGAACGTGGACACAAAACATTGACGTAATCCGGCATAATGTTGCGGTGCGGGATTAAATATCTCATTTGTAGAGATGCCGACGCGTTTAATAGTTATTTGTAAGTAGGATTAGTGATGTCTGTTTGTAGTTATTTGACAGTGAAGCTTTTGGCGACATAACTACAATTTGAGTACGGAGCGGCCAAACCGGACCGCTCCAAAGGGTTTCTCTACAGATTGCGGTGTTCACTGCCCGCGTGCGCTCACCGCTGCCGCCTTACGCAGAAGTCACAAAAAATATTTCCAATGTGTCGTTATTCACCAAAATAGCAAAACCCGCCGATGTTCAATTTGTTAAGAATTTACATTGTGAGGTGCGGTGTTGCGTTGGCGTGTGAAGCATTATTTTTATTACCTGCATTTTATAATAGCAATTTAACTGCTAATGTTGAATATTATGGTAATGTAATGTGCGTATGATTGGAATGTTACCAACATGTATAGAAAGACAAGGTGTATTAAACTCCATGAAATGTATGAAGAATTATAATAGTTGCCGAGTGTGTCATTTTGAAAATAATGCCCTATAACCCCGGTCACAGGGAGGAGGGCTTACCAAAGCCGGCGCCAAACTCAAATTCTTTTATAAAACTGTGAAATTAATGGTTATTTTCGAAAAAAATAATGTTTGAATAATTGCAAAAGATAATAAAATTCATAAATGTATTAAAATAATAATCTTTATTTTCATACATTATACATGTATGAGATGAGAATCTCCAAACTGGCGCCTGTATCTAGTTCCGTTACGTCACTAAATGCCATTAAATATTTTGATTTATATTTAGAAATGGACATTAATTAATCTACATACTAACAGAAAGCATATAATTTATACATCAAGAGTAATTATTATTCATCATTCAAGGTAAATGAACGCCAATATGCATATCAATCTTTCGTTTTAGTTCCAAATAGAACAGGTTTGGACATTCAACAAGTTTGCATTTTAATTTATTTGACAAGCAAACAAACATTCAATGTGTATTTCATAAGAATATGAATAGGTGGGTTTATTTCAATCGTTGTCAGATAAAACGGCCATAATAAATATTTTTATAGAGCAATCGTAAAACTGACATTGAGATAAGTCAACCTGTATGGCAGTCGTTAAAATTAAAATCGACAACATACTATCATTGTACTAAAATATCGACATAACTAAATATTTCGTAATAACCTAAATTACCTGTTAAACTTTTTAAATGAAATGTTTTATGATATACGGACTGACGTTGTAGTGGCACTGGTCATTCTTTAAATGCCTACTCATAATGCCCCCTAAAATACAATGCAAATTAGTTTAGTAGAATCAAGCTATATTATAGTAGTAGTATCAAATTAAATTAGTAGAATCAAGAATTTACTGATAATTCAATGCTACGTTTTAAATAAATAAATTAAATATGATTTAAATATATATGTACATAGGTATGTATAGATACATAAAAATAGCTATTTTGAAGTGTCTCTAAATGTTAAATACAATTTAAACAACTACTGGCTTCAAAAATTCTATGTGTGATATTAATCATAATTTATTTTAATTATTAAAGAAACAACTATTCGTTAGAATAAGGATTATTATTATTATTAGGTAGAGTTCTGAATTAAGTATTAGAAGTAGTTAAAAGTATTAAGATAATAATATCATATTAAAACTAATTATCTCCCTTTGAATTTAATACAACGAAGAAAACCAGAAGCGGAAGTGTTCCTATGTCACTAAAGTAATAAATATGTACAAAATTATTAAAATACATACATACATACATAACTTCACGCCAGGTTCAATTATTAAAATGATATGACGATATCATTTATTAATTATAACATAGGTATAATTGAGCCCATAAACGTCCCACTGAGGTTCAGGCCTCCCCATTTTAGCGAAACTGACAGTTTACTCGCCTGTTTATGGCGGATTGTCAGTGTTTCAGTTATCAGGTAATCTCCAAGTGCAGGTTTTGCTATCATATCTACACTGTCAATTGTGAGAACGTGCACATTAGATCAGAAAAAAAGCCTAATGCCAAAGGCCAGAATTCCAAGCCACTCACTGGAATGATATGCGAGCGCCTTAGTTACTAAACTTTCATAACTTTTTATAATCGACAATTGGTAATTTTTATTTGTTATGAAATACTCATTAGATATGATGATGTTGTGACACGTATCACGAGGAAATTGACATAATGATTGATTGATTTACTGCAAAATATTATCTATAACTTTTAGAAATGTTTAATAACAAAAAAAGAATGGCATTATTCTTGATTACAAGCCATAATCTCAAATAATAATTCAAGGTCAAAGGATTAATTATATTTAAAAATGGAAACTGCATAAGTAGATCCTGCTACAAAAATAATTCTGAAATATCTACCACTTAAACACCTCTTATGGTAAAAATTTTGAAAATCGTTTCACTATTTAGTTTAACCCAACGATAAAATTAATAACTAGCTGTTCAATTATTTTTAATATCATAATTAGGTGTCTATTATATCTAAAAAATATAAAATTTTATCTTTTTTAACTTATATATTGCGTTTAATTATAATAACCAAAAAAGAATAATTATAACATAAATAGTTTCAAGAAGTGACCGCACTATTAATTATACTATTTTTATATAATATATTTATAGTATAAAAAAGCTTTATGTTATTTATAGTTGTTACACTAAATACGAAAATATCCAACCGGGTTTTTTAAACACTACGTCCAGGAACAACAACAACCCGTCGCTAAAGTGTTTGTTTTGATTCACATTGAGGTAGGGACCCCCTAAATAGTGATATGCTATACAACTAGAGAACACTAGTTTAAAAGATTACTGTAACACATTTTATATTATTTAAGAATGAAAGAAAGTATAATTAAATGAGATGAAATTATCGTAAAAAAAATCAGTACTAAAATTTTAAAAATTTCTATTTTAGGAGCTGAGACTATTTTGTAAATAAATTTGGCTGTAATATTTTTTAGGCCAAATAAATCAAAGTTTATTTAATTCAAGACATATTGAAATATGGATTATCCTTTACATTTATTATTAGGTAGGTTACTGTCACTGTTATCCGTACAGTACCTACCTAGGTAGGTAGGTATTTGTAACGACATAATTACTGAAGTGGCAAACAGATTTCATTTGAAGTGTTTTAATATCTTCAAAGATGAACTAATCTTGCAAGTATATAACCTTTATTGGAGGTATAATTCTCTATAACAATAATATTATCTGTTCAACATTTACCTGTGCTAAGTAGATAGGTACCTATTAGGTACTTCTTTAAATACGCACGATATATTAGAACGGATCTAAGTCGGTTTGTACGGTTCAAACACTACACTGTGTACTCACCGCGCCGGTGACGAATTTTAGAGCTCACTTTCTGGTGAATGCCAAATTTTATCGTTGCGATTGGTATCATTTCTTTCCATATTACCGATAGCGAAGGATCGAAAACAACAATTTATTCTATCATAACACCGTACTAATTATCCGAAGTTCACTTTCACGGAAGTGGCGGCGTGTGTGGTGGTGGCATGTGCTTTGGTGGATGTTCGATGGTGGTGAGTTATGTACCGATGGAGACGCGTCGAACGCAGGCTGGTTTGATGCGCGGCATGTCGTGTCGCGCTGGGGGCTCAGTGGAGGCGCATGGCAGGGCGGCGGGCACTCGCCCTCGTCGCGACCACGGCACCTTGGCGTGCGGGGGTAGAGTTCACTCGCGCGCGGAGCCTTTTACTCGGCTCGGACGAAGTACGGAGTACGGAGTGCGGTGCGAACGCAACGTGCAACCGAGCGCACCACTCGCCATCTGAAGCGGGACTGAGCGCGAGGCGGTTGCGGGCGGCGGGCGGCGGGCGGCGAGCGCGCGCGCGCACCAGGTATACGGTTATGACAGGGAGGCGGGGCTGGGCCCCGGCTCATAAATCAAACTTGGGCCATTCGCACGCGCCACACGGGCCCCCCTCCCCATATTCCATATTCGGGGCGGGGCATATTTTCATAATCATAACGCCTCATATTCATAAGCGACATGTGGCCGCGGGCCGCGCTCGCCGGCGGGCGGTGGGCGGCGCTGACGCCCGCTAGATGGCGGCCGCGGCGCTCGCCCCGCGAAGCCTCCCACGCGACGCTAATTGACGCGGCTGCACTTCATAACTTTTTGTTTTTATTTCATAACTTACCAAAATGGACTGCTTTATTGCTCTCGGATAAGCTTTTGTTAATTATCTTTGAGATAAATCTGTATTTTAGTTTGCAGCTTATGTTGGTTTAAGTAGGTAAAGATAATATTTAATAGTTGACTTTATGGAATATTTAATATTACTACATAAATAGATGAGTTCGTATTTTAAATTTATTAAAGCCTCCTCATTAAGTCGCATTCCTCATTCTTGAGGGTTTATTAAATATACAATACGATATGGACTTTTTGCAGAAGGTACCTAGACCTACATACCTAGGTTAAAATTAATGTAATCATAATTTATATTAATAAAATTTGTTTATAATACTTATTTTAATTATTAAGAATTTATGTTTAAATCCCAATACTCAATTTCACGCCTGTCAGTTATAAGTTTTGTAATAACAATAATAAAAAAGATATAGGCACGTGTTTTGTTTAATGAGATAAATTTTCGAATGAGTTTTGTATGTGCACATATATAACCTCGGTAGGTATCCGGTTTTTATAAGTATTTTTATGTAAGTTGAGATCACTTCTCTACTTTACAAACAAAAGTTGTTTTTCTTATATTTGATAATTGCTTTTGCTATTTAGCTTATACCTAATATTGATAAGTTTATGAAATGCCAATCAATCATTTTATTATATATTAATATCTTCGGGCTTAGAACCACGGGTCAGACCAAGGAAATATTTTAATCAGCTTAGGCATTTTATTATTAGTGTTTCCTGTAATACCTTGGTAAGTGGGTACATAAATAGGATACTGAAATGAACTCACAACCTCGAGTTCAACACGAACTTTTATTATCTATGTCAAATACGACGTTATGGCACATAAAACGTAATTAGTAGCGTTTGCATTTTGCTACGTAATAGGTAACTATCTAATTTAATTCTTAATATGAGGTTTTTTCTCTCTATTAACATAATTTCACCCATACCTATTGTTTTAATTGAAGCAGAATTTACTACCTATTTAGAACTTTCAAATAGAATTGGTATATTCCATAATAAATTTTAAAATAACTTTCGCATAAAAATCATTTGAATTCAAGCCATTTGATTCGTTAAAGACGTGACGTCATAACTTACTAAGCTCATAAAAAACAGATTTCGGCTTTTTGAAGATGATAAAAAGTATCTCAGCTGATTTGATTGGCACCGCCAACTACCCTATTTATTTATTAGGTTTAGAGCGATCAAAGAAATTGGCTATGGGCCATAACTACTTCTTTGTTTAATTGAATCACACTTGAAATTTTAGAAAGAAAGAAAGAATTATTTAGAACAAAATACAAAAAGTAATATCAATCAATTACGCTGTCCTAAAAAGGGCTCAACATACTTACCTAATAAATTTTAAATTTCACCCGCATTTTTAAGTCGTCTCCAATATTGTAGCAGATGTATGTAATGTAGCTATGTAATTTGGTACAAAAATATGTCAAATTCAAAAGTTTTTTTGCTTCTTATAAAAAAAAATGAATGTTGTCTATATGTCCTTTATAGAATCGTAAACTATACATTTGATTATGTGATAATCTTTAGCAAAGTTGTCGTGCATGAGCCAATGAAGGTTTCTGATTTGGTTCACAATTGGACCCGGTAGGTGGCGCTGCTGTCGGCATATCGATTGAAGCTTTTCCGGGCAGGACGACGTGTGTGTGCCGGGACAGCTAGTTCTAAATAAATATTACTGCAGGAAATTGTTTTGAAGGTCATATATACATTAAGTTAAAATTTAAATCTACTTCGTATACTATGTAAGTACTTACATACATTGCTTCGCAACATATTATCGCTGCTTAAGGAGAAGACGTGGCTCGAAAATCCCCAGCAACATGTCTAGCTAAAAATATATCGACTATTATACAATCATCTGTTGCCAGGAGCCGTTAAAATGTTTAGCTCATATAGTTGTGTAATTTGCATAGTATATATATATAGCAAGGAGGAGGTTTCGAGGATTATTTTTGTCATTTTAAGTGATGACAATTATTGCCTTATTAAATGGCTTTACTCGCTTTATGTCAAGTTAAGTTGGACAAATTCCGGTGTGAAGTTATGAAAAAAATACGTTGTAAAATGTGGTTATTAAATAGAAACCTGATCAGAAACTAGTCCATATAACACCCCTATTCTATTCGATAAGTTGTGTCTTTTCATAACGATATATACTTACCACTGTAAGTATAAACCCACTGGTTCATTGCGTCAGTCCGAAAAGTCATATTTTACTTAAATTCACATTCTAAACAACGAACTTCCTACTTTTTTAACAGATGCTGTAAATTTCGAAAACGAACTTTTCGCTGCAAACCCTGGTCTGGGTGTAGGAGATCAATCATAGAAGTAGTTGCCCGTAGTAAAGGGATCTCCATAACAAAAGCGTCTTTATACTTGCTTGCTTAATTTGGGAATAAGTATAAAAGGTTTGTGTTTGTCTATGGATTTATTTTATTTGCACCCAATCTACCTATTGGACAGGTAACCTGCAATTATTGTTTACTTTTAGTAAATTGTATAATATTTAATAAAAAGGCATTAGACAAATGCTAAATAACTCACCAAATTCGTGGCAGCTTTGAAAATTAAATCATTAAACAGTTGAAATCTTTACACATATTGGTTAACTATTGCTTTGGCAACAAATGGGTCTGGCCGACGTTGTCCTGCCCTGAAAAAAAAAGATATAAAACCGAATTACAGCACCACCTACCGGGTCCAATTATGAAATCAAACCATTCAAAATATAAAAAATAATCAAAATCGGTCAATCGTTTATGAGGCTTAACCAGACTAATGATTTTGATTTGATTGATTGATTTTACATATAAGAGAAGATGATAAAAGTGCACAACATGACCTTTGACCATGACCCCACAAACCCCAATTACCTACCTAGAGGTATAGATATGATTCTAAAATCTACAATTCTAGAACTTAACGTCACCTTCCAAGTTCCTATAAAAAAACTTTTAGTTCATAGATTAAAAATTAAATTACTAACTTAAACCACTAAACATTCCTATTACTGCAATTGAATTTATGTAAAAAATACTTGGTGACCCTTAATAAATAATTTCGTTAAAAAGTTCCATTTCATTAACTGCTAATAATGTTGTGAATAAAATAATATAAAACACCACGTAGATCCTAATCGAGTTTCCTTAGATAAGTTCATTTTTAAAATTCTTTACGAGGAGTCGTTATGATAAAATGAACGCCAGGAGCCATGTCAATCGCATTGTGTATTCCAAATTAGATATGAACCGTCTACGTTTGTGTTCAGATCCCAATTTAGCCTAATATTCATTTTAGTGAGGTCCTCATAAGAACATTCGATGTAATCGATTAGTGCTGTGAGAATCGATTGATGAATTGAAAAGCAACTCATAAAAGTATCGATATGCGACAATAGGTAAACGTGAATAACTAACTGGTTTATTAGAGTTCGTTTACCTTACTGCACCTATTTATTACACCTATGTAAGTACATAAATATTGTCACGCCAGTTTCTTATGTGGGAAGACAGAGTAGAGAGAGCAGCCGATAGAGTTATTGCCACTTTCGCTTCAAGTACCTGCTTTTATTAATCTCTTCATAAACATAATAAATGTACGTCAATTTGAGTTATATTTTTAGCTGACTTGTATTATTACTTCTGCTGTTTAATCATGGTGCCTTCTGCATTATGACAGAACTAAATTAATAGACTCATATAATCACCTGATATTAGTGTAGACAAGACCATTCCAAACTAATTTTAGCAGCTACATAGGTAGTAGGTATGTCTGTTACCTACTTTAATTCCCACACAATGCAGTAAAGGCCTGGAGTGGGGACTCCCTCTTGGAAAACGGCGTAGGTGTAGGACACTTCCGTCCATAGGTACCCCTATCGCATTTTAAGTCACTTACTAACTTTTTAAAATTACCTAATAAAATAATTTTAAATAGGTAATCGATTTGTTTTGATATTGGAACGATTCCCCGAATCGAGTCGCGTAACAAAGACTGGCTGTGATACAAGTAATCAGTTGTGTTTTGCCAGTCATCGGCCTGTGTCGAGCGTGGGCTATGCACAATACTCCGATACTTTTTCCTCCATGTCATTTGCCGTTGATCTATAGGAGGGTGACTTTTTTTAATTAATAGTTCACGTAGATCTATTAATTTATATCAGTTAAGGTTGCCCATGCTGTAACAGGAAACTTAGTTTAATTTGTATTTGTTGAGATTCGCAGGATATGTTTGATTGCATTTAATTACGAAGGATGATATTTAATACTTTTTCTAACAGGTATATTGCCTAATTTCTAGGAAATCATTTTCTTTAATGTATGTGGATATAGCTTTAATTGAGTGTTTTGAAATATTTATGTAAACCAACCGAAGTGTTAATTATTATTTCGTTTGTATCATTCTTATTATCTACACATGAATGCCAAGGGACTTTAAGCGGTCGCTTTCGCAGTAAGCATGACTATCAAAGTAAAGTGGAAGTTATGCTATATCTTACAACTAACAGTGTAGGTATCTAGACACGTGTCATTTTCACTAAGCGATTCTCTAAAAGCAGCCGGTTTAGAGCGCTAGAAGTGAGTTCAGTTGTTTCTTCTTCACGGCCTAATTATATACCAATCTAATTACAAACAAATGCTATGTAAAGTCCTCATCTATCAATAATATTATAAAATTCAAAACATTTCGTGACTGCACATTGAAGCTATAAAAAAAACAACTGGATTACAATATATAAACGTCGGAAAACATGATAATTTTTTTTAGATAAATGTCTTGTCTGTTTGTTCGGTATTCACGTAAAAACTATTAGGCCGATTTCGATACAGTTTTCGCCCACTGGAAGTTAATTCTGAGACTTGAACTCTGCGCTACCTACTTTTCATCTCGGGATTCAGGTGGAAATTTTCCCGGGATTGGTTTGAATTTGTTCCGGAGCATAAAAACAAGCTTATTCCTACACAGTTTCCACTAAAACGATAGCTTACACTCTTTTCTAAATGCGATATATTTTATTTAAAATCGTAATAATTAATATAACATACACCACATTGAGTGGCTAAAATGAAACAAACAATTTACGTATTCACTTCAAGAGTTTAACGCAAAGGTTCTCAAAAACATTGCTCTTGTACCTTAGGGATTTGGAATAGGCTTCCGTCTGAGATTTTCCCATCTCACGCGCTCTATTCAGGGGTTTTCAAAAAAGGTGTCATAAAATTCCTTTAACGCCGGAATCATATTGGTATCAATTCTAGTGTTGCAAACGTCAATAAAGCTGCTCTTAAACGAGCAAATAAAATTGCTTAACCCCGGACGATGCTCATCAACAATGACGTCACGACTAGGTTCATAACGCAATTTAGGCCGATGGAAATATCAAAATTAGGCAGACTGTTCCTTTTGCGAAAACGAGACGTAGTTATACGTACAAACGATATAGAAAGAAAATTTGCAAAAATATTTCCAAACCAATTTTATATTCGGCAACTCATATGGCGACGTTGAGAAAGTGGATTATATGCCATTAGAAGCAATATTTCTGAAACAATTTATTGCAATTTCGCCACTTAATTACTCCTGATTGATCCATCACTGTTATCTTGTAGAATATCAAGAGCAACGAGGGACGGTGCTGACTCCTCTCCAGGTCGACCTTCCTACGGTTGGGTCAAGAGGCACATAGCACCCTGGACCTCCTGACATTTATTTGTAGGACTTTAATACCAAGTAATAATTGTTCAAAATTGCCCATGAAAGAGCACCTCAAGTGATAATAAAAAATTTCCTTTAAGTGAGCGGGGGGCCTGTATAATGTACTCCATGTAAGTTTAAAATCGTGTGCTTATAATTTGCTCATAACATTTAAAACAAAACTATTTTCTTGCCTTCTGGCAATATTCCATATTATTTGTAGTCAAGGTAGTGAATTATTATTATTTTAATTTTAACGTTGATCCGAGTTCATAATCCGCTAAAAAATAACTAACATCCATGTAACAATACTAAGTTTCACGTGAGCAGTGATTTATACAATTTAGTAAGGATGTAGTATAGTGAAATTAAAGCAAAAATCTTTTCGTTATAATTCGATAGGTTTGTAATGGTTAGTTTAGCTTCTTTTAACCAAATAATTCGTCTATTAACTATCATAGGGTGATATAACTCTTGCTTACAATATTATAGTCATTGTTTTAAAGTGAACATCATAGGCTATGTTGACAAAATGCGTATGTCGTAACTAAAGCAACTTGATACTTGCACGAAGTTTGATGTCGTACTAAAAATCACTAGTAAGTATCGAAATTACTTAACCCAATATTAGAGTTGCTAGCTAGAGTTTAGACAGATTTGCGAAAGTGGCGCTTGTATAATTTTCTACTTAATTTTCCACACTGTAGATATACTCGTAGGTATAAGTACTTATTATCACTCTTGTTTTCCATAGGGGTAAACTGAGACAATGGATCTTCATTTGTGACGATCCTGATAAACAACTTATAAGGTGCTTTTTACCGGACCTTTCTTTAACACTTCTGCTATTTGAACATGGCGTGGACGTCACGATCTTAAGATTAACCTACCTAAAGATGGTGCCATAAACTATAAATATGGTAAATCGTCTACATTTTAGAGTATATTTTAAATATAATATATTCCAGACATCGAATTATCATTGCTTGTTGTCATATTTTCTAACGTTAAATTCACACTGTTTTTATTAATTCGCTAATCTATAGTTTTTAGCTCATGTTATCATTATGCAGGCATTTAAGACAATGTTGAGTATGGGCAGAAAATAAAATGATCAATTAAGAACTTTTTAATTAACTGCAGACCCGGACTAGGGTTGTCTCAAGAGACTTCCTCAGACATATCCCAAAGCTACTCTTGCTTTATTTAAATCATCTTTACAAAATAATTATGTATTTCTGCTCTAAAATATAAATATTTTAGGATCCGTGGAGTATAATAGTATGCAAATTAGATCAGAAAAATTGCCTAAATTATACATTGAAACGATATGAGGGTGCCTTATTCAAGTTGTTGGACTTTAATCAATTATATATATCAATGACAATTCCATGTGTATTAAGCTTTATTATTTATCTGTGCATGAACGAAGAAACAACAGATTCTAAGTATTTCCTGCAGCCGGACGGCCTGTTGTAAGAGGCGACAAGATAACCCACAGTCAGGTGGTAGGGTATTTGCCTAGAGTATGCCGCCATAACAACCTTGAGTTGGGTTGCGGCATTAGTGGCCAGGTTTCAGTCTTAAGAAAGCAGCATCACATTGGTAGATATTTGTTGTTGTTACATCTTTTGTGTTACAATGTCCATAATCGATGGAAACCGGTTTCATATACATAACATGTTATTAACGGTTTCATATTCATAACATTTTATTAAGTATATATTTGACAACCCTAACTACTGGTTGCAGTTTTTAATACTTGCATTCGAATAAACATTGTTGAATATTCATTTGTGGGACATTCCCTTTCATGGACCGATTGTTTCCATATTCAGCATTGTGTTTTGTAATTGATTACATATAAATACGTAATTAATAATTATAATCGTTAAAATTATTTATGTTTAATACCAACCATTTATTTAAATTATATTATAATATTCACTTAAGTATTTTACAAGTATTGACACCTTATAATATCCTATAAATATGTAAAAATTAAACAATGTCTATATTTATATGTACGTATATTCAGAAATAAAAAAATCAGGTAACTGGCGGTGGGGAGTGTTCCCAAAATGTTGGCCGCATCTCCACGTTGTATGTCAGTGCTAATGCGTTGTTCAAAATACAAGCCAGAAATACAGCCTTATGGTCATGCGAGACTACTTTCAATAGTATTAGAAGGTCTCGATACAGTTGATAAGCCTCGCGTCCCCACGACCCCAGTCTCAACCTCGAAAGCCACAAATATGTATCCTTTGCCAGTGGATGCGTACTTGCGGCGTTTCAGGGATTCTGCCAAGCTTGGATAACTGACCACAATTTAACAGTTCTACGTTTGAAAAAAAATTAAGATTAAGAAATTATTGATTTAAATAGTTACGTGTCTATAATAGAATCTAAATGCAACTAGCCATTGGCTGTTGTTTTTAACCTCAGTTGACTAAATAATTCCTGTTTATGATGACACCGAATCCCTTATGAATTGAATGCGCGCTTCGTGCGCGGCGTATCGATAGGTGTTATTTCAGATCCATCAACGGCGGCTGTTAAACAGAAATAGCTTCCAGTAACACAAGTCACATTAGATTTAAATACACAAATTTTTGAAAACGTCTGTTTATTTAAGCTAAAGCACGCGTCTAGTGATGGTCGTCCCGCGCGGCCGCCCCTTCACACGCTCCTAACAAGTTTGTTTAGATTATACAGGTTTTTCTTATGTTTGTTACTTACAAATTAATCGTTTGCGGTGAGTAGTTATAGTTGTCTATTTTAACGACTGCTCTAAATACTCGATTTTGGAATGTTGACACCATCAATCGTAAAAAATGAAGCTATCAATCTAAAAAAAATAATTAACATTCCTAACACACATAGATAGCTTAATTAAAATATTGAACTTCCTATATCGCTTCTATCTTAGCTTTTCCCAATAATTCGATATTGCTAGAGCATGTCTCGTTCTTTCATACTCTATTTTACCAAATCTCTGTCACATCACAAATCTTCATGTCATCCTTCACACAATCCATCTTTGTCATTTTAGCCTATCCTTATTCCTGTCTATCTTTTTCTTTAACACCCTATTTATCATATGATTTTCATACCTCTTAATTGCATGTCCATACCACCTTACTCTTGTTGCATGCAATTTTCCAATTGAAACTATGTAAATATACAATTTTAATTACTTGAAAGCGTAAGTACTTTTTATTTTTTATATAATATACTAGCTGTCCCGGCAGACGTCGTCCTGCCCGGTAAAAAATAGGGGTTGATCGTATAGGGTTGAAAATCTAGGGTTGTATGTATTTTTGTATGTTGTATCATAAAAAAATAGAAATTAAAAATTTTGTCTAAAAAATAAAAAAAAAATTAGGGGTGGACTACCCCTAACATTTAGGGGGATGAAAAATAGATGTTGGCCATAATATTAATGTTGATGAAGGGAAATGTCGGTAGTATCCGATCACCCCCATTGGAAGTATGCGAGATAGTATAAGTTTCATACCTACTTTTAAAGTAGTATAAAATAAATATTTTTTATTTACAAAAATACATAATCAATTCTGAAACAATGTTCCCATAAATGAGCGAGCGTTTTAAATACCATGTCATAAACTTTTTTTTAATATCTTGTAGAAATATTTTTTATAACTATTTAAACTATTGTACTTACTCTACAGTTATGAAGTCAATTTTATCTATATCAAGATTTTCATTTATAAAAAAAAGTTATACAAATTAATAAAATGAAATATGAATGAATGGCTTATTACAAAACAGCCGTTGTTTGGGTGAGTCGGTGGTTGGTTGGTGGGTTGGTTGCGAGCGAATGGTGAATGCCGTGCGGACGCGTTCATAAATTTGAATATGGAAGTGAGTTCTAATGGCGTCGCTGTTTATTTTTACTGCACCCCCAGAGCCGTACGCCCGAATGCGACGCCGAATTTATTTCCATGCATTTTAATATCTCCCTCTGAATAGCTATTGCCATTTTCACGCGGTTTTATTGCAAACTCTATAGGCGCGTTATGTTCTTTGTTTTGTTAGGACCGCTTTACGATCGAACGCGATGGACGATATTGGCCGATCAGGCCTCGCAAGGTTTTTGGGGAGTATAGGTTATAATTGGTAAAGGAACGAACGCTATACCCACAATGCTTGTTCAAAGCGAATTGTCAGGTTAATTTGGATGTACTTACAGATTATCACACTATGTTTCTCTTCGTTACCAGCAATACGGCTGTGAAATTTCAATTCCACAGTAACTACAGTCCACGGTGGCGATCCCTGCTACAGTCACTTGCTAGTTTACGAACTGTCACGTCACACGCTAGGTTTAGAACTGAGTTTTTATACACCTTTGTAAATCAAAAAGCACTTGCTAGGTTTTGGATTTATAATAATTTCGCCTGTGCTAGATAGTGTTTATATATTGTGATGACGAGCACAATAGATGGATAAATACCTAAAAAAAAACAAATTTAAACAAAACTCGTTTTCAAAAAAATTACATAGGTCTAGGTATAGGTACTAGGTCCAATCGCATGTCTCAGCCCCAGGACTTGAAGCTTGAAATTGAGCTACCACAAATATAGACAGTAGTGACGTCATTCGGATATTGAAATGTTTGTATTTTCTCAAAGGAATTTAAACCACTGCAATTGCATGATTGACGGGATTTTGTCCGTGAAATGAAGTTGAATTAAATTTTAAGAAATTTATGAAAAAAGTTGCATACAATGTAGTTAACAACGTTAAAAAAGCTTTTGAGTGTTTCAAAAGGAGCAAACTGAGATATCTCGGATGCATCTTGCGTGTCAGGGTTTATTATGTCCACAACTTCAACGTCCGAGATGAAGTTTTAATGACTTAAAAAGCTTACAGTATCTATATCAAAAGTCCATTGTATGTACGTGCGTTGGTTACCCCTAAAATTTGATGATACTGACTGAAATTGACAGAACTCTCAGAACCCCTATGGGTATTTGGTGTGGTGAAATTGAAGGAACTAAAAGTGGCAGAAGCGCCATTTTCTAGAATATAGTTCGTTAAGTAGCCAGGAAATAAATTTACAGCGTTAATTATGAATTTTTATATTTATTATTACGTAATTACCTACATCGGTTGACGGATTAGCAAATGATTACACTGGCAGGATTAAGTATACGGCGATTGTAGTGCCGTGTCTGTAGGACTTCTTAGTGCGGACTCTAGATAGGAAGTTACTTGTCTGTAGATTTTTTGCATTTTGTTTATTGCTTATCTGTTGTCAGCTGTCCATCTCAAACATACCCACTCTCTATGGAATTATGTACAAACGTTGCAAGAGCTTTCAGCTGTGTTCTTCGGTGTTTCGTAGAGTAGTGACCAAAACAGAAAACGTTCTTCACCTCCACGGAATCCTTTACTATGTATAGTCTGACTTAAACTTAGCTGATGTTTTATTTGTTCAAATCATTAAGTATAAGTATTCCTGCGAGTAAAGTCGTGAACAGATATATTGTACGTAAAAAAGTATTGTCGACATAGGTTATTTACAACGTGCACTTATGCCTTCAAACGATGACAGCCTGAGAGGTGAACATGTTTGCTAAATGCGCATTGGCATATTTACAGAGCACGGTAATTGTGCACATTATACTCGTACCATTATTATGAGTTGTGATGTTCTTGTTTTACTTTTCAACTCATATTCTCCTCAAAACTGGTTACTGTCATTATATACATTGGTTTAAAAGGGTCTCCTAATTTTCGCTAGAACACTGTGAGAATGCGAGAAACAAGCAGTGATACGAATTCTCTTGCTCTTGTTCTCGCGTTATCGCCATGTTCCCGCGAGAGTGTGGCCCGCTCATAAGGTTTATTTATTTACATGTTTTTTTTGCTTCAAGTTCTGGTAACAAAGGCCTTTAAATCAAGTTTTATTTGAAATTTATAATTTTATTTTAAGTTTATGTGTACGCTGTATTTTTTTGGTTAAGTTAACTATTATTGTAATTATTGTAACAACAAGTATGAGTCATAAAAAAAATTCAGTGCAATAAAATAAATATATTAATTTCACTTTCCAAAAGTGATATTTTTATTACAATTTATCGTAACTATTATCTATCTTATATTCATGCCTTTTACTTATTCGTGCTATTTATTAATTTTATTATAAGAAGTATTTTTCTACAAAAAGGGAGTGCAGTTTAATAATTCTAGAACCGTGATGTGACTGCGTCAATTTTATTTAAGCTCCTTTTAAAAATTGTTTTAGTGTACACATTCGTCGTTTATAAAAAGGCCTGCAGAGAACTTAGTCAAAAATAAATCTTATGTTAGTGGTCAAGGGGTGGGTGGGGAGGTCTTCGCTCTTGAAATATAAAAGTGTCCGGGGGCACTCAGCGGCCGGACGCTCATATTTTGTTATTTTATTTATATTAAAAGTAATGGTTTGGCCGCGCGGCATAATGCTCTAGACGGTTTGTGCGCATTTTTCTCTTTTCTCTGTGTCGTATATTTTCACTTAAATGACGTAGGTACGTGACCCCTCTCATCTTTGTTACTTTGTATTGATGCGGTGTATGCGCTAACGGCTTTAGGGTTTTATTACTCAATACATTGTCCGCTAACAGCTGAAAGTCACTTTCTATTAGGTGTGTGTTGTCACTTTATGACAAGAACTTTAATGCGCTTAACACTTTAGCTTTATTCTGCAACATCGCTTATTCCTTCAAAGGCATTTGGCGTAAATTAAAAGAAACTTCTGTATGTTCAATAGTTCAGTCGAGAACCTATCGATTAACGGCCAGTTCCTATATTTTACTATTTATTCACATGCCTTACCATCGGTTGAATTTTGACATTATTTGTATGGAGCTTATGTTAAATTTTAACCGATAGTAAGGCAAATGATCGGTCGGTAACTTACCGGAACCGGCTTTGAGATAAATGCTTCAGTACATGTTTTATTGCCAGCAAAATTTACATGAAGAGATCAAATTTTATTAGGATGGTCTTATCTTATTACGCTGGTTATAAGGACGAGATCTATGGGCAAGTTAGCATGACTGTAAGTGCATGCTACCAGTTATGCGCGAGTATAAGCGGGGTGCTGTGGAAGGTTGAGCCGTACTGAACCTACAGCCGTGGGGTGAAGGATCTGTTCGGGTGGCTTGTAGGAAGTGGCGGTGGCGGTGTCGCTCTTCCGGGGAAGGCACTATCTCGGGTGCACCGGGAGGCGGGTGGAGCCACCCCCTCGTAAATAACGCGCGCTGGCGAGCCGGCGAAGCACCCGTGCCAGATTCTACAGCTAGAAACAGTTAAACGCTCATAATTTCGTGCTGGTTAAGCTTATCTTTGTCTCGTGTACGAAATTTCGTTTCGCTGTCCCCCTCGCGCATTTCCGTGGACATATTTTATTTGTTGCAGCGGAACGTGTGTTGCGTCCGGGCCAAAGTTATAATTGTCGTTCGACATACCATTGCAGCTTCTGCATAAAGTTGCTCGACGACGGTTACATTGTTGAAATAACTTCATCAGCTTAATGCCTTAAGTTTCCATCTCAGTGAGGGATCGCTCAGAATTATAAGGAAATCTTGTCTGTACTTTAATGACTTATCGTTCCACAGAGGGGTGGAAATCTGTATCTAAATTTTGTATTTTACGAGTAATCAATAATTTTAGCAACTTTGATTCATTTTGATCGAAATGTTTTTGGCTGGAAATGTCATTTGTTTGGTATTTGAATTTTCGCATACGTGTCATCGTTCGCGTATGCTTCCGCTGATATTCGAGTGTAGCGCCGATAGTGGGACTGCGATGGGGCGGGGGTTCGGGTGCCGTGGAGCCGGGCCGTGTTAAGCCGGTATCATCCGCCTTATCGCGGCGCCCGACGGTTTCATAATAATTTTAATACACGGGGAGGCACTACAGTCGGATTTCCGGCGCATACTTTTATAAGCGGTTTTCGCCTTTCCCGAGGATCCGCCGCGTTGTCACCCTCGCGATGCATACCTTCAATCTCAACCACGCGGTTAGGTGTCTGATACTGAAAGCGCCCGGGGGATTTTTACTTTTGTTTTGACGATTTATTGCCACATTTTTGGCTTGTTTACACATTTTATTCAAATAGGCAAATTTATCGCTGTCTTCATTTATTTACATATGTTTGTTGGGGGTCTTAGTTTAGTTTTGGTTAATGGCTGTTATATTATTTCTTATAAATTATTTGATCAGGGACTGGCTTATATTCTCCCGGCAATAAGGCGTGGTAATGCAGCCAGCCTTCTGCGTACACTCTCCGCTGGCAGTGATCAACTAAATAATCGATGATTATGTTTATATTTGGGTAATTTATATTTGTTAGGTACATTCAATTGTATCTGTAGGTATACTTCAACTTAAAATTAATAGTATGATGGTGTATTTATTGTTAAGATTCCTTAGTTGCAATTCTAATAGATATAGAATATGTCATCTATTGCGGATTTGATAGTTCCTCCAAAATATTTTATATTATTGTGACGCGCGTATGCGATACAAAAACTTACCCTTAATTACCTTGAGATGTGAGTGAAATCAACCAATTTGCCAAAATGGATATAACAAATGACAGCGGTAAGAGAGGCGGTTGAGTAGAACATTAATAGAGAGGCAGGTAACGTAGGGCTTGCGGTAGTGTTGCCACCTCGAGAACTACGAATGTATTATTTTCTAGACAAGCTCGAAATATTGGAATTGGAATTTAAATATTATTTCAAAACTATGCAAAGTGTATTTTTGTTTTTTTATATGAATATACTTTTATATTATTGTCATTACTTTGTGCAATGAAATAAAATATGTTCTTTTTATTATAATTCGACTTACGAGCCAGTACGTATAATTAATTATAAATTATGATTCCAGACTAGAGACTAGAGAGTAAAAGTGAAGTGGGATCTTTTGTCACTACGCCCGCAAGCTTTAATAACCAATTAGTAAACACAACTACCCGCAAATTTTACAATAGTTGAATAATAGGTGTTATAGGCAATACTCGCAATGCCTTGAGAAAAAAAAACAAACGTACAAGCCAAATAAAATACCTACCAAAATGATTGTACCTGCGTTCTTATATTGCAGAAGGATCGAAAAGCTCTCGAAGTCTCAAGTTTCCCAACAATATTTAGTTGGTGCCGTGCGTTTCCGCGCGGTTTGCGGGCAGCGGGTGGCAGCACTAGCCTAACGAGTGTTTTTATCCAGGGCGGGCGGATGATGGATGGGTGCACTTCCGGCCGCGACGTCCGCACTTCCGTCGCTCCTTTTGTATATTTATCAACATTAATTTCAATGTGCTACAAGATATATTATTCGACTGTTTTGCTTATTGTTCTGTCTTTTTTCGAGAGGTCATGAGAAGTTTCTAATCTATGCATAGTATAAGGAAATTAAGTAGGTTAATTTAAGTGTAGTACAACAATTTGTTATTGCTTTATGTAATTAGATGTTTAGGTTTACGATTTTTTTACGGAGTTCTGAAGCAGAGGTAGCGAGCTTCTTTGGTGCTCAGATGAATACAATAAGTCTTCACCTGAGATTTTTGTGTTGAAAATGTCCATAGGCGACGCTAGCCGCTTTTCATTAGGTGGGCCGTCTGCCTGTCTACTTTACTCGCATATTCAATTAGGCAAGACTGTAATTATATGAACATACATAAAAAGTGGTCTGTACTATTGACCAGACCCTTCTGTGCTTATGTATGTCGTCGGTGTTATTTATTTAATAACAAATCTAATATATAAAATTCTCGTGTCACAGTTTTCGTTGCCATACTCCTCCGAAACGGCTTGACCGATTCTCATGAAATTTTTTGTGCTTATCCGGTATCTATGAGAATCGGCCAACATCTATTTTTCATCCCCCTAAATGTTAGGGGTAGTCCACCCCAAAATTTTTATTTTTTATTTTTACCGGGCAGGACGACGTCTGCCGGGACAGCTAGTTTATATATATTTGCAAGTTACACTTTGTCATAAAATATTATATTAACTCACAAACAAGTGTGTTGTAATTTTATGTGATTAGAAAGTATCTAACTCGGATTGGTGGGTTTCAGATGTGGGTAATCTTAATGAGCAGGTACGCCGTACGGTCGCGATACTTTTCTGTCATCGCTATCAGATCGTAACTGCAATATGCATATTACCATTACTATAAAATACTTGAAACACATTTTCATACGAATGTAACACCTAATCTAATTTCTCATGATCTTATTCTAACTAAGAAATGATTAGCCCTTTCTTAGCCTTGATTTATTTTTCTAATAACACACATCCAACATTAAGATAATAATACTAAATCAGTCACAATTTATCGGTATTAAGTGCTCGGAAAATAGCTCGATGTATTCGTAATATGGGTTCTACTAATGGAGACGGACGTGTCTAATCGCTGCGTTATTATAAGGGGCTGCAACCACCTCATTCTGCGGTGTTCTTGATATTCGGAGACAAGACGTTTGCTGTGAGAATTATATTGATATTTCCTTAATCCTATTAACAAATTGGAGCGTCGTGTATTGATTTCAATATAGCCTTTAGTCAACATTCAATAAGCTTATCCTATGTCCTTCGTATAAATATTACAAACGCGAAAGTTTGTAAGAATGTATGAATGGATGTATGTTTATGTATGTTTTGTTTCTTTTTTACGCAAAAACTACAGAATAGATTTTGATGAAACTTTACAGCAATATAGCTTACACATCAGAATAACACATAGTTTTATAATTAATAGTAGATTTATTTGTACTTGTACACTCACGGAATTAAAATGTTCGTTACTTTAAAGTTGATTTTTGCTTGCACGAGTACAAGAACAATACTGTCAACATTTTAAGTAAGCAGCTGTTATTCTGACGTTACAAACAGACAATTTTATTTATTTTTATGTATAGACAGAATCGTGAAAAAAGAAGAACCATATTTAGGTATACGTCAAAAATGTTGGCAATGACAGACGCTGAAATTAACATTAAAGAACAAAGAGGATATATTGACTACGCTTTTCATAAATATTAAAACGAATAAAAAGGTTTTACACCTCTAAACAATCTTCTTAGACGAGATAGAAAATAAAAAACATCTTTAATCAAAGTAATTTTGCTCTTTTTTGTCAACAGCTAAACAGAACTTTTTGTGGAACTGTCTGTTCTGTGACTTAATTCGAAAAGGTATCATGTGCTCGCGGAATTAAATTGCAGCCATGAACAGAAATAAGTAGGCAATCTTATCAAGGCATAATCTCCAGGCTAGAAACTATCAGTTGAAACTAAATTTGTTCAGCTATCAAAAGAGTTGAAGGTTCTGAAAAAAAGATTAAAATTAATTTAATTAAAAATGGCCATGAATACTTTTCTATTGGCAAGGTATCATAGGCGTGTTAATAAATCAATTTAATTTGATATAGAATATGTCTCATCTCAAAATGAATTTATTGTCAACAAATGATACATAAATAATGCTTACATACGTTGCGGTCTAGGAACAGCCTATATCACGGGACACCAAGTATCTACGCATGTGACTGACTAACAATTTTATCTCTAATATTAAATAATTTGTATGATAATAATTATATGTTAACGTGTGAGTGTGTGTGTGCGTGTGCATGCGCGTGTGCGTGCGTGAGTGCGTGCGAGCGTGCGTGTTTGCGTGTGTGGTGTGTGTGCGTTATCAGATGGGTGAAGGTCGATCTTCACCCTCTCCCCTGCTATACACGGGATGGGATACATGGATAGGATAAAGGGATCAGACAGGAGGAATGGGACAGAGAGTATGGAGAGAGGAGAGCAATGATATATGTATATATATATATATATATATATGTACATAATTATGTAATATACAAGACTTTCGACTTATATATCTATCAATACTAGAAACTTCTTTCTGGATTCCTTTCTACTCGATGAAATGGTCAATGCCAAAGCATGGATGATTATCATGATATAAGAAGAATACTTTCTTTCTCATTTAAATCGTTTGTGAAAACTAATTATTGGTAAGGATCATGTTTTGTTGAAAAAAACCCAAAACTGCTTGAGTAACAACATCAGTAAGCTGGAAAATACACATCGTGGGATAGTCCGTGTCGTGAGACCGCTGTAACTCATATGACTAACAAACAAACCATAAAACAATTTAAATAGCCGTTTATGCAAATAAGAAGATGAATACATAACTGAGCTCATAACGCGATCACAACGTACGGCGCAAAGCCTACGATTATAGATACGTATATGCAGAAATGGCTTAATTGAATTTATTGTCAGGTACACATATGAATATGAGTGGAACACATTCGTTGTTCTAGACTTAATGATGGTGTATTATGTATTCATTGCGCCTCCATCAAACGGTGAGAACCTCGTAACATAAATTTTGCGTATTATTTACGTTGACAAGCGTGCATTATGAAATTATAATGTGTTGTTTGATATGCGGGAGAGGCGCGTTCGCGACTGCAGACGTGTCCATCGTATTGGGCACGTACGTCATTGTACCAGATAGCCGCACCGAGGCATGCATTGTGCTTCAATGCCAACGAAATTTTCTCATATTCCAGTATTTCGACCTGGTTTATTTAGTTCGTCTTAATATTGTTATGCGGTATTGGCTGCGTCCCGAATCAGTATTGCAGTTTAATCATTTTTCTCGATTTCAGAATATGACTTTCCCAGTGCTAACTTTTCATGAATCGTCATGTTTAAGATAATCTATAAACGAATAGGCACTACGTGAAAGCATGATCCCTTACTCATCAACTCGGTGTTGTTAGTACCTGATTATTTAACAAGGGAACTCGCTAAATCATATCTGCCTAGACAGTTAACATCTACACAAACACATTTACTTTAAATTATTTTCGCAAATAGTATAAAAAATAAACATAATAATCAAAATTTACATTATGTTAAAATCAGTATATTACTTGAACTGATTAACATTTTTCTATAAAGAAGCATTTCTTATACAAAAACAAGCAATATTCAGCAAATATTATATACAAATTAAATATATGTAGATCTTTTATATATCTTCAGATATACAAATAAAATGCATACAAATGTAGGTATAGTATAAAAAAATAATTAAAACAATGGAAAAATTAAAATAATAATTTTGAGCAGTCCGTCAGTATATACGTACCTGGAAAGTTTTGCATAATTTCATTTGTCGTATGAACTACTTATTGGTTTATACAATTATAAGTAATACCTAAAGGTATATTCTGCCAGCTAAGATTAAATACATTGGCAAATAGAAACAACAACATTGTATCGTTCACGTAAATCCAAGTAGGCTCAGAGTAATCTTATATAATATAATAAACCTGTTTTCTAATCTTATCCGTTCTTTTACTTTAGTAATGATAGAAAATTGTCATTACTTGTATGCAGTTTATGTCAAAAAAACCCGTAGTAGTACCAGTACAATGTCTAATGAATGAATGGTAAAATATAAACCAGCATTAGAGAAAAAGAGGGAATAAACACACTTTTAAAATTGATCCATTCACCTAAATACCCAGGTGGAAGACGTCGTAGAACTACCCAATTTCGTGTTATAGATTCGCGCGAGTCGAAATAAAGCGAGCCAATCAATATTAACACGCCGCAAACAGCGTAAATTGTTGCCTAATGCCATACACGCACACATTCGCACGACGGCCGTCCGTAAACTAGCTCTATATTAGCCAGGGTGTTCTACATTTTGTCGTTGAAGAAGAGTATTATGAGTTATGTGTGACTATCGCCTAGTTTGTATTGTAACTCTGAGGGACTCCTGAATCCTAGATGACAGTATGACGTGACAGGTATTTTTTGAAGTGAAACTTCTTTATCGGCGTTAGAAAAAAAAATACCGTCACATTTTTCGGTTACGCGTCACATTCTTTCCGTTACGCGCAATCTTTTACTTGCCCCTACCACGGTCGAATCGACCTTTCGGGGCTTTATTTATTTAACCAATTCAAAGAAGTTTCACTTCTTACGCGTGTACACTAGTACACGCACATTTTTTTGATTGCAGGATTTCAGCAGACAGGCAGACGGCCCACATTATAGAACATTGCAACACCAGAGGTGCTACAAATACACTGCTGCTTGGGAGACTGGAACCTGGTCACTAATGCCGGAACACAGCTGAAGGTTATTTTGTCGATATATTTTAGACCAGGGTGGTAGCCATCTAGTCGGGCAAATGCGCTACCACATGGGTTGGGATTTTGTTGTATTTTAACTTTATGTAAAACATGTTTTTGGAAGCAAATGTTTCCCACCTATCGACTTAAGTAAGGTTTCCGTTTTTGTAAATGTAAAATGATTACGCAAAATTGCGCTTAAAAAATGTTAACAATAACAACTTTAATTTTATCCCAAGTTTTATATTCACTGAAATTTTAATGATAGTCTAGTGTTATTTTTTATTAGATATAATCTTTACACAGTATAAAGCAAAGTTGCACTGTGTCGGATATTTTGCCGGCACAACAATAAGCTAACGGTGTTTGCTAAAAATGCGGCGTACAAATTCTCAAAATATGCTATTATTTTTTGAGATACATGTAAACAATTTAAGGACATCACTATTTTTTCAAATAAACGTTTTCTTTCTTTCTTCTTTCTATCTTTCTAAAGTAGCTTTTCGCGTCTGTTTCCAATCCAAAATCCAAATCCAATGGATTTTTAAGCAGTTTTCACGATCAGTTGCATAATTTTTCAAGAAAGGTATATGTATGTACTAACTTTTAGCCCACGGCTTTGTTTGCGATATAAAAAACCTTATTAAGTTTTTATGTAAGTAAAATGAGGTACTCACGCGGTTAACTCTATTATAATGACAATTATATGATAATTCATTCAATATATTTAACGTTACCTCAAGTTATGGTTCGAATAAACTGCATGATCGACACAAAGTATATGGACATTGTTATTACCGCAGTTGATGTACAACACCCTGTACACGTGTATATTACACATTTACACAAGAAGTACACTCGCACTGAGACGGGCTCTTCATACCGACTGCTGCGTACGCACGCACGCACACTACACACAACGCCCGGCCTGTAATAACTCGGAACCACAATAAATCAATGTGATTAATGTCATTAAGCACTGTGTGCCGGCCTCTCTATATTCCGTCAATATGCACTGTTTTACGACACACCGCGCCGCTATAATTAGTCAGCTTTGTTAGGATCGTTGACGAATGTTCCATCCCGACCCGACCCCAACTATCCTATATCAGATCAACAAAAATATTCATACGATCGTCTGGATCACCAAACATACGAGGATAATCACTCTGAAAAGCAAATGTGACACGTTAGACAGAGATCAAAGAGAATTTATAACGGAGCATTCATAAACACGTCAGCGTTGCAAAAATGATCTCTGTTATTTCTCAATGTGGATGTATTCCTGGTTTGAACGGCAGGCAAAGATTGATAGCGATTACCATTTCTCGGCCAGTTTCTAGTCACATGTTTATGATCCGCCTGTCTGATTGATAGGACGTAATTATAACGATTAGAACGGCATCGCAAATCATGGGAACTGCGAGGACAGGTTGTGCTAGTCGACATCCTTATCGCCACTTCAGATCTCGATTGTTGCTCGGCCGTGCGGTCGTACTGGCTGCGACAGTTTCATACTTTATTTCATTTCTTGTGCACGGCGAATGATCGGTGCACGATGCGTGGTTACACTATTGCGAATGTATTCAGCATCGATGCCGTGCTCCATTTAGATCGCAGATACGACAATTGGTTGACTGACAGGACCAGAGATCAGGCTTTGTTTGATTTGAAGGAAGGAATGTCCTTAGTGTACCGTTAGAGCTCGTTCCGATGATTGCCCTAAATTGATAGGCTCCTGGCCTGTTTGATTGACTCATGAATGTTATTTTCGCAAAACAGCAAATCAAATACAAATTCGCTATTCTAGAACAGATCGGCTGATCATGAAAACTATGTAAACAGAATCTTTGCTGACCCGATTTGTCGGTGTTTAGAGAAATGTGAATTGTGTGATATATGTTTGTATTTTCAGTAGTGAGGTTAATTTTATTAAGTGAAATGTCGGCATCTATAAAAATAGATTTTATAGGATAATTTGTTGAATTGGACGAGGTGGCGGTGGCCATTGTGGCGGCCGTATGGATGCCGATGACCATTTCGGTTGCACGCTTGTGCTGCAAAGTTTGCAATCAAATAAATATTTCGGCACAATTAAGAAAACGCCAACGAGGGTAGCACTCGTGACAATCGGCCAACTGCGCGCTATGGAGTTACTTTACCTCCTTTAATTTACTTCTTCTATAAATTTTCTTAAATATTTTTTGCTCTTTTTGTTTGTTGTATCTGTGAAACTGCCTAGTTGAAAAAGCAAGAAAGATAACGGCAGACTAATTTTACCTTTATTGCGTCGATCTAAATACTATTTATTATACAATGCATAAACGTTTCCGTATTCCTTTTTTATCAATCGTATAATGGCAGTTTCAAAATTAAATCAATGCATTACTAGGAATCAATAAACTTTGCTCATTTCTAAAAAATCTTTAGAAGTTTACTCTTATTCTTGCTCTGATTTAATCATTTAAATTTAATGGCAAATGATTAAAACATTTACATACTGAAAATGAATTGGATTTATTTTGATAGTACGCTCTATTTTTAACATTTAATCAATTTTGATACTTAACGTAATGCGATTTACATTGTAAATCTGCTGTGACTTTAGACCTAAAATTTACAACATTATGAACTAATACAAAAAAAATAACCATAATTTATTAGTGTTAGTTTTACTACTATAAATTCAAGAATCCGCGAAGAAACAATGACGCTACCCAGAACTTTCTCACTACCTTGCCCGTTGCCCCTGCTGTCGTCTCGTACGCACGAAGAATTTGCGGGTGCATTTTATAAAAAAACAGTTACTATTTATTGTTAATAAACAATTGTTGTGTTCTTACACTCAATCACCACTTTAGCTGCTAAGTCGTATTGGTGATTACATGGATCGAGACGATTTTTAGTGAGAAACGAGACATGAAGCACAACTGTATCGAAATTACATTTATTTGCAACTACCCGAATATGGCTAGCAGGCGTACCCGCACACTGCACACTTAATGCAATTGTGCATACGTGAGAATCTTTATCTCTACAAGTTATATTGCGTTTTACTTATAATTTATTAAGATTATAAGTAGAATACTTAAAAAGGACTAAAATATATAATTGTAAGAAAACCCCGTGGTTCACACGGGTTTTTCTTTATTCTAATAATATCTAATAATAATGCATAATATGTGACATTGAATTGTAGGTGCGACTCCATGGTAGTCCGCGTGCGTGCTCTTCGTTCTGCCCACATCCGCTGAAGTATTTTGTTTATTGCTAATGCGATTTTATTTTTTATTGCTTTTTATTTATCTTTATTCAGCGATTGCGGTTTATTGTATTAAAATAAATAAGAATTCTTGACTTTTTAATTTTATTCGATACGGAGTACACGACAGCGCCGCGAGGAGAGAAAGAAATAAATTTTAATAAGCGTTTGTTTTTTAAGGCGTGATTCTTCAGTTAAAAGCGATTTATTTTTTATATAAACTTGAAGATAAACCGTATTCATTAGAGATCGACTGGAAAGGGACTCAAATAAAAATAAACGTGGCCAAGTTGGTGTTGTCGCCGAGTTATTGTCGTTAATCAGCCCTTCTCATGGAGGCATGTTGATTGGCCCAGCTTCGGGGAAGATGACCGCCATTGTTCTCTTTATTAACATTAGCCTTAATTATACCAATCATATTGTATTCTTTTAAGGTGCCCATTATATATTTTTGCAGCAATTTCTTTTCAAACGTTTAAAGTTCATATGTAAAATTTACACAATGTGACAAATAAAACAGATACAAATGTACACAATATATTCTTGAACTAAGCAAATTATGTTTGTGCCAATGGTAATATACCATAGTCTCAGCGCTATGATGGTTTAAGCGTTTGCCCGCCTAGTCCAGAACGCCTCGAGTAACCTAGAAGGTCACGCGTTGGATATTCCACAGGATAAATTAGGTAAGCATATTTTGCTTTATTTACTCTTGTCGCGATGTCCGTTTTATATTACTGTTACAGAAGTATAACTTACTGAAATTTGGAATATACAATGTGTATGTTTGTATGCTGAATTTCTTGTTATTTATAGTGTACTTACATCTATATAAATATTTAATACATGCAGACGAGTGTAAATAACTAAAATTTTGTTTGCTTTAACCATATTTGAATGAAGAATATGTATGTCTAGACGTTAGTTATTTGAATTCTCATATCACAAGTACTGTCATCAAGAATGGTGGTACGCCAAGTTTTTTATGTGACAATGTGTCAATTAATTTAAAATAACTGTTACGTATAAAATATTAGTAGTTAAATGTCGAACGTGACCATGGATTCGTTAGTGTTGTAGTTTTCCATACTTGTCTCATTCGACGGAAGTACATAAATAATGTTTATCGATCGATCATCGCAGGGAATAGTGACGTGGCCGTTAGATTTATGCCTTCATTGTCAGTGCCGTAAACTAGGTCTCCATAAAAAAGGACATTTCCTATTTAAAATTTATATCAAAAGACAATGGTTGACAAAAACACGGCGCCCGTTCGCGATGTAGGCCCGGCCGGGCAGAGTACCGGCGCCAACTGCCAAATCTCTATCGGCCCCGCGTAAATTACGCCTTTTTACCTGGATTCCTGTTTTGACATATTTAAGGCATTAGTAATAATTATGAGTGCTCTGGCCGAGCCCGTAAGTGATGCCCGTATGCGAGCCAGTAAGTTTTGACACTATCTTAATGACGGACGTCTGGTGACAATAAATATTGAATCGTTATCGCTTACCTATCCGAGCTTTGGTACCAGTGGGGCTTAAATCCTAAAATAGACCTCCCAGATTGTTAGCTTATACGTGATTTTCATTCGGGATTCAGTATTTTCCTTGTAGATTGTTCCATTTATTGTTCTGTGTTTTTATTGGCTGAATTTGTTGCTAAAGAATTACTTAGTTCTTTCTGATTATTTTGCCGTCGAATTCCTGAAACTTTATAAATACGAAAAGTAGTAGTACCTCGTAGAATAAATTTTCTTAATGTTTGTCAATAAAGTATTTTATTTGGGTGATGTTTACTTATAATAAAAATAGAAAAAAATAGTCGGCGGACAAACACATACAGTATATCCCCAAATTAGCATGTTACGCTTGTGTTATGGGCAATAATACAACGGACTACTCTGGGGCCGATCCCAGACACCCAGACCATAGTAAATAACGGATAAAATTCAATTCCGAAATTTACCATACCAGGAATCGAACCCGGAACCCGGAATGCAGTTGGCATTGCAGTGAGGTAGACAGGCAAAGGCTTAGCCCGCTCAACTACAGAGGCCGTCAACTGATACTTAATATCGTTCAATTTTTAAAATTTACACCATTAGACTATAATCTCACCTGATTTTTAGTGACGCTGTGATATATAAAGATATCTGTTGATATGCGATCGGCTATGGTTCTATAGCCAATCTGGAAAAAACTGATCTAAAAATGTCCTTCCCTTTTTACGTCTGTCTGTCTATTTATCCGTGTCTTTGTATGTCTCGTTTTTTGCAATTTACTTATCTACTCAAAATATTAAAAGAATCTTTTTAGATTTTAACTCGTTTGATTTAAAAAGTGGGCTTTCAACAACACAAAGTAAGATAACTGTGACTTGTTCACCAACCACATACGCTTTGGGACCTAGCTTTTCAAAGTTCCATTTCTATTAGGCGATTGTGATTCTTACTATATTTTTTCATATTTATATAATAAACTATAGGTACTAAAAAAATACATTACAACACACAAGGGTACAATTCTAGACTTCAGATCTATTATATAATAGTATATACTAAAAGTCCTCTAGCTTTTTGAATTTTACACTCCAAGGCTTGTTCAGTATATGTTACTTATAATTCAATAAAGACGTAGTGAGCAATAGGTGACTAATTGCAAGCATTGGGGTGGTTTGTGTATAGTAAGGGTCGTGCGCATCTGCTGATTTTGTCCTCCCACTCATTTCTGCTGTTAACGAGTGTCGTTTGATAGTTTTAATTGCAACCCGATATCTCTGCACTTTTATGTCACTGACAAAGCACTTGGGTAATTACTGTTCGGGAATAAGACTCAATCTATACCAATAAATAAAATTTAAGGTCCTGTGTGTGATTTCAAAATAAACACCAAAATTGAAATGAAAATTAATTCTATATCAGGCCTGATCAGAAATTACCGGTTTTAGATTTTTCTGTACATTTCACGTTGAAAGTTGGTCTCGAATAGGCTCCGAAATATTTCAATGTATTTTAATAAAAGTTTTAGGCATAAAACAGATTTTTATCTAAAATTTTCGGTACCCATTTCATTCAGATGTCTTACAAAATACATGAAATAGTATGATTATAACATCTAAATGTTTCGCGAACAATGTTGTAGTCAGAATTAGTTCTCAATAAAATTATTTATTGAATATGATTTTGACTGATTAGATTCGACAATTGTTATTTTTTATAATATCTATATCAGTTTAGTAAAACTATTTGAATAAAAAGTTAGTATATCCTAGTGCAACAAACTCTCTATTGTTGGTAGACCTGAAGGTTTAGATAACTTTCATAAAATCGTATTACGTATGTTAAGTGTCAGAATAAAGTGGAAATTAGTACTATTCATAACATCAGCCAGTATATTTAGAAACGTGTAAATTGCATCAAGTGATTCACTAAAGGTTCTTTAGGCCCTGATATAATAGTGTAATGGCAATGCATTGTAGAGTTTCAGCTAAATATTGTTTCGTTACAATTACCACTTGCTAACAACGGTAAAGGAAAAAATCGTAATGAAACCTGCACACCGAGATAACTGATGCATCAAACCTGCCAAGCCGCCATGGCCAAGTGTGCCGGGTATACTGTCCGTTCCTCCTAAATAGGAGGCCTAAGCCCAGTTGTGGTTATGGGTTGATATTATATATCATAAATATTGTTTTTATAAAACTATCTGATATGATTGTTTATAACATTAACTCTAGACTCTAGACTGTTTATAATATTAAGATTTTAAAATATAATTGTAAAATTTTTCTAAAATTTTGCAAATGATTATAGACTACAATGAAACAGAATCCATACTAATATTATAAATGCGTAACTAATAGTGTTTAACCGTTACCTTTTCACAACAAAATTGTTGAAGGAATCTTAATTAAAAAGAACATAGTTGTATTGAAAATTTGTATGGGCCACTTATAATCCTTCAAGTTGTTCGAAATAATCTAAAATATTCAGTTTCGTATTAATTTGCTGTGACCAGACGTAATGGTAAAATATAGTTAATAATAATAATACTCTGGAATTGAAGACAATATCTTTACATATAATGTAAGTGGATGGACACCTATTTTACTTACCTAGACTCTGAGATCTCCCGGCCGAGCTATAAAACCTTTCAAAAGGCAAACTTAAAGGATCCTGCGTAAATATTATGGGTTTACGATGGCTCATTCAGTCATTAGACCGAGTCTTTTGTTTATAACCACGTCGTAGAGTTGTCGCGGACGAGATAAGATCAGTTACTTCGGATCTTCATTATTTATGTGAATTTTGACAGAACAGCCACGGCTCTGGTTCTCACTAAAATAGCATTATTTATGGCGAGTCTCTTATGCACATGGCCATAAATTAAACCCTGGAATTAAGACAAAAGCTAGCGACGATAAGATCCGCGATTAGGGGCACCTTATTGTTTTGCCTAATGCAATACTGACGCGTTTAATATTTTTCTTCGTTATCAGTTTTACTTTATTGGTTGTTTTTTATTTCTGTGCGAGTCAATTAAAAGACGCGCATCTTGATTGTCTATATAAAATATTTCTAGCTATATATTACTATAGATAAATAAGTTGTATTGTTTCCTTGGATAAATTTATGATTTACTTAGGGATATCTCTTGATTTTTAATAAAGAAATAGATTTTTTTTAAATACTTTCGAAGTTAATGTTTCGATACTTTCATGGTGACTCAGATACAAGGTGTCATAGATCAGATTCGTATAGCATTGAATGTATAATAATATCTGTGATAAAAGTATTCTATTTCTATCATTTTGTTTGTTTATAAAACATGGATATCAATTTCATATTGAACGGGATACTGCGTGAAGAATGAAGAAACTCGAATAAAGTCATTTAGGATATATCTAACTATTAATAACAAAAGTTCAATCCATACCGTACAGATATACGACTAAATAAAATTACCAAAAATAAACATCCAAAAGCTATTGACAATAGACACGGAAACAAAATTTATATCGGATAATAGGCTTCACATAGACAAGGGTGGATGAAATACGGTTAATGATAAAGCCGCAAATGAGATTTGCCGGACGTCTGGCCACTCAGAACCATAGGTCCATTGTCACAGGACACTCTCACCTTATATTACACAGATCGGTTAAACACGGCGTGCGTACATGATACATGCTGGTCTATTTTTGTACTCGATGCACCGTCATATAGTGAGAAATATTATTGTAGGTACTCTGATAACAAATGCGCTTATGGTAAAAATTTACTTTAAGTTTAGTAATTGCAAGAATGTATTTTTATAAATTATTTTGGGATTAGTCATTAATCGTAACCTCAGTAATTAAAATATTTTATTATTATACTTTAATAATAAGTTTTGGAAATCAAACTCGATGTTAATGGACTGTATAATTATTATTATTGAACTTTTCACATGAATCGAAATATACATAGAATAAGTACAGATTATACGAGAGAGTAGAATTGGGAATGAAGAATTATGAACAATTGAAAATGAGCAAGAATGAAGAAGAATGAACATTTTTTGCCTCCAAGGCTGCTCCTATATCCCGCATCCCGTCCGTTGCTTAGTTGCTACTTGCGCCAGCTTCGGGCGTCGGCGGTATGCGGGGCGCGGAGAGTAGGTGTGCTCCGGCGGGCGGGTCAGGGGGGCGCTTTCTGTCCGCAAAACATACGTTATTTTTAATGCTGATTTCATATATATTCCGAATACTGTTCTCATGAAAACTGAACGTACGGAGATTGTTGATAAGAATATACCAGTTTTCATACAAATAGCCCATTTCTAAGGCCGCAAAGAAGGAACAAAGAAATGTTCGTACAAAGTCATATAGATATATTTAATAGATTTTTGTTATTACTACGCACGTCGTCGCGTTGTCTTCAAATAAATAAGTACAAATCAATGAATTCATATTTTCTATATCCATTATCTATCCTAACATCCTGTATGGCATATGACGGTGTAGGTGGTGATGATCCAGATGGACGCGGGTCAGCAGCTGCGTGGTAATTAAGAGGTGCCCGTTCAAAGTGGCATGCGTCGGCGCACAATGCGGTTCAATTGAATGAGAGTAATCTTTGCACCCACGCGTCTTTGTGCGCGTGGGTGGACCGCTGACCGGTCACTTTTCAATTGGTAAGTTGCTCTACTTTAGATATTAATAGGGCAAGGGACATACTTCTGAAGGGAACGGAAAATGGACTTAACATTTTCACTAACTCAAGGATTATGAGTTTTTTGACTTTTAGAAATTTTTGTTCTTAAAAGTTTAAATCTTGAATGATGTATATTTCAATCTTATATGGGATCTTAGAATAAATTAAAAAATGAAATAATCAAGTACTTTGTGTAAATTTGTGTTTCGTGGTTGGCATTGAAAATCACCGGTGTGTCCAAATTTTGACTCCAGTACAGCATATGTATTGCTGAGCTTCTTTAGCTGGGAAGTCAATGTAGTATTTCTTTTTTGTGAATCTTTATGTCGTTTTTCATGTTAATGAAATCTTTTTCTTTTTTTCAAATAGAACTCCCACTTAAAATCTCTTAAAATATAGTTTTAATTATGTCTTTGTGTATATATATATATATATACATACATATATATACTAGCTGTCCCTGCGTCCTGCCCGAAAAAATAGCGGTTGATCGTAGAGGGGCGAAAATTTAGGGTTGTATGTATTTTTATTAATTGTGTATCATAAAAAAACTATATATTTTTTATCTAAAAAAAATAAGGATGGACTACCCCCTAACATTTAGGGTGATGAAAAATAGATGTTGTCCGATTCTCAGACCTACCCAATATGCACACAAAATTTCATGAGAATCGGTTAAGCCATTTCGGAGGAGTTTAACTACAAACACCGCGACACGAGAATTTTATAGATTAGATATTTAGGTACAACAATAATAAATCCCTATTATCCCTATTAATATTATAAATGCGAAAGTAACTCTGTCTGTCTGTCTGTCTGTCTGTCTGTCTGTCTGTCTGTCTGTCTGTCTGTCTGTCTGTCTGTTCCGTTTTCACGTAAAAACTACTGGACCGATTTGGCTGAAACTCAGTATATATATATTTTCGATACCGAGGATGAACATAGGATACTTTTTATCCCGAAAAATGGGATAGTTCCCGGGATAAAATGATATTTGTCTGTTTGTTTGTTATGCTTTTACGGAAAAACTACTGGACCGATTTGGCTGAAATTCGGCACGTATGTAAATTAAATACTGAGGATGGACAAGGGATAAATTTCATTTTGGCCTTTTTGGTAATTTTGGCCTATTTAGTTATTTTGGCCTATTTGGTCATTTTGGCCTATTTGGTCATTTTGGCCTATTCGGTCATTTTGGCCTTTTTGATCATTTTGGCCTTTTTGATCATTTTGACCTTTTTGGTCATTTAGGCCTATTTGGTCATTTTGGCCTTTTTGATCATTTTGACCTTTTTGGTCATGTTGGCCTATTTGGTCATTTTTGCCTATTTGGACATTTGGCCTTTTTGGTCATTTTGGCCTTTTTGGCCTTTTTGGTCGTTTTGGCCTCTTTGGTCATTTTGGCCTATATGGTCATTTTGGCCTATATGGTCATTTTGGCCTATATGGTCATTTTGGCCTCATTGGTCATTTTGGCCTATATGGTCATTTTGGCCTACATGGTCATTTTGGTCTATATGGTCCTTTTGGCCTATATGGTCATTTTGGCCTCTTTGGTCATTTTGGCCTCTTTGGTTATTTTGGCCTATATGGTCATTTTGGCTTATATGGTCATTTTGGCCTCTTTGGTCATTTTGGCCTCTTTGGTCATTTTGGCCTCTTTTGTCATTTTGACCTTTTTTGTCATTTTGGCCTATATGGTCATTTTGGCCTCTTTGGTCATTTTGGCCTTATTGATCATTTTGACCTTTTTGGTCATTTTGGCTTATTTGGTCATTTTGGCCTTATTGATCATTTTGGCCTATATGGTCATTTTGGCCTCTTTGGTCATTTTGGCCTCTTTGATCATTTTGGCCTATATGGTCATTTTGGCTTATATGGTCATTTTGACCTCTTTGGTCATTTTGGCCTCTTTGGTCATTTTGGCCTCTTTGGTCATTTTGGCCTATTTGGTCATTTTGGCCTATTTGGTAATTTTGGCCTTATTGATCATTTTGACCTTTTTGGTCATTTTGGCCTATTTGGTCATTTTGGCCTATTTGGTCATTTTGGCCTATTTGGTCATTTTGGCCTGTTTGGTCATTTTGGCCTTTTTGGTCATTTTGGCCTCTTTGGTCATTTTGACCATTTTGATTATTTTGGCCTTTTTGGTCGTTTTTTCCTATTCCGTCATTTTAGCCATGTCGGTTACTGTGGTCTTTTGGTCATTTAGACCATTTTGGCCTTTTTGGTCAAGTTTTGTAATTTATTTTGTTTACAGATAGACGGGGGATAGTATATATAATTAGCGATATAGAATGAAGTGAATCTTCCGTGGGCAAATACATAAAACATTGTAATATAATATAAGCTGTAGCACTTGCTCTTTAAACAAAAGACACGCACTAGAGGTTAACCCGTGGCGCAGCCGCGGGGTAAACTCTAGTATAATATAAATATAAACTTTTTTTAAAAAAATATGTATGGTTCAAGTTATATTTTTTTTCGAGTAGAGCATATTTCTAGCTGTTATCGATTGTGACAAAAGCATACAATTATTGCCAAAATTGCTTTAATGATAAATTGGTGACCGTTCCTAATGTTGACGTCCAGTGGGGCAGAGAGTGATTCAACCCGGAATCGAACCCGAGCCGTCATAACGTCCTCGAAACACAATGGCCGCTCTTTCGATGATTTATTTCTTAATAGTCCTGAATCCTAAAATACCGAAGGTGGTTTGATATTGTTGGCATAATTCTTTTAAGTTTTATGCTGCACTGTTAAAAGTATTTCGTTTCACCTGGGTTTGATATTTTGCGTAAATGTTATAAATTAACGATTTGTATAAAAAAAATTAAGTAAGTCGGCTTTTGCAAAGGTCGAAATCTATATTATTATAAAACTCTAAACATTCCGTGTATGTATATTGAAGCTATTTAAAAAAACATCTGGAATAGACTATATAAACGATGAAGAACGTGATGCAATTTTTTTATATTTCTTGTCTGTTTGTTCGGAATTCACAGAAAAACTATTGGGCCTATTTCGATGTGGTTTTCGGATCAGCGACAGTAAATTCTTAGACTTAGAATTGCGCTACTTTTTATCCCGAGTATCCCGCGGGAATTTTTCTGGGAATTATTAAAAATGCCAGATTAAAAAAGAAATCGAATTCCAATGCGGTTTTTTACTGGTCGACAACAAATTTTATGTAAAAAAATGTGTGATACTTTAATATCCCGGGAATCCTATGGAAATATTCCTGGGAGCGGTTTGAAGTTGTTCGGGTGCAAAAAAATTAGCTTACTCCGACAGTTTCTTTTTAAGTGTGTGAATCCCGAGGGAATTTCAAGTCAAGCATGCACGAAGTCGCGGGCATATCTTAGTTAATAATATAACATAGACTAAATACTAATGACGTAACTTTTGCATGTCAAAATATTTCTTTATAAAAAATATGTTTGATTTAATAAAATATATATTAAAAATATTTACAATATTAAGTATGAAAGTGTCTGTATGCCATTTTAAAATAAATACTTGCAAGTATGTCTCTCTATCTGAAAGTTTGTTCCGAACAGGTACTTTACTGCTTAAAAAATATAGATATAATTTTAAGAAGCAGCCATTTTGATTTGTTTATATGTATTTTTACAAAAAAATGTGTTTTTGCATTTATTTTAACATATTATCATAACAGATATAAATTAATATTTCAATAACAAAGTGTGATTTAAAGCTAAAATGGTGATAAGGAGTTTACATTTCAATTAAATATTTTTATTTCTAAGTCTTCGCCACTAGTATACATACATACATAATAAAACTACTTTTTAACGGTTTTAAGCGCGGTAATTTATTGATTTTTTATTGTTCCGACTTTTCTGTAGCCGTGATCACGGAATATAAAGATGTCAAGTTTCAATGAGTATTGTTAAACGGCTACTGAAAAGTGGCCAAAAAGTTGGAATAATATAAATCAACAAATTACTGCGCTTAAAACCGTTAAAACGCAGTTTTATTATAAAAATTGTTTTTAAGAAATGTTTAGTCTTATTACTTTACCACGTTGTGGTTCATTTAGTACAGTGGATATCGATAGGCTGACAACGAAGTATGAAGTATATTCATACCATATTCTGTCATACTACTTCTGAACTATATGTTCTTACAAGTCTGCCCATTTTACAAGCCTACCAGGTATGATACACGACGTAATAATTTCGAACGGAACCATTGTCAATAAAAGTTGTAAAGAAAACTAATAGCGACTCTTTTGCTATATGTTACGACTGTTTTACCGTTTTTGCTTGTTTTCTGGCGCAACAAACATTTGGTTCCAATTAAAAAATATTTACTTTATACATTTACAACTTTAATAGCATTTCTGATGAAAATATATTTGCAAGTTTTTAATACCTTATAATATTAACATTTTGATTAAATCACAACCCGTAGAAGCGTAAGTGCTTTAATTGATTAAATTAGGCTATAGAAAAAAATAGTAATTATAAATTAAATAAAGAGTTATAATAAATATATTTAATAAAAATAATACATGGCAAGTGGAGATTAAATAACTTCTGGTTGTTATCACTTGTTATCTGATTCATTCTTCGCTTAATAATGATAAAAAAACAATTGACAAAAAGCAAAACTCATTTCAAATGTAACTAAATAGCCAAAAATAAATAATTGAATGTCGGTTAAAAGTAAAACATGAAATTGACTAAATTTTGCAAATTCTTGCTGTTTTTGTATGTTTTGCTTGGCAACGACTTCAAGATTTATAGACAATATTTATTTTGAGCTTTTTAGTTACTTTTGAAGTAGATTTTGTATTTTTTTTACATTAGTTATGCAAATGCTTGAGCAGCATTAGAAAAATTAAATAAAACACGTTTTAGGATAACGCATAGTTAATTTCTCATTCCTTTCACTTTATTGTTAATATCATTATATTTAACGAAATATGATTAATAGTACATGTTTCACTAACAATGTTTAATTTTAAATTTACGTACAAAAAGACAGCCGTTAAAATACCTTTCTATCATTTTACTTGTACAGTATCACGATAAAACTATTTTTAATTATTGTATACATAATCATTAGTAAAATAACAAGTCTCGTTATAGTAGGTAACAATGTCACAACTTACCACAGTAATACAAAACCAAAAATACTTTGATGTATTGCAAGATGATATAAAAAGTATCCCAGTTGCTTAGACTAATTAAATTTTTTTCATTCTTAAATGGGTCATTAGTCACTAAGAATGAAAAAATGAATAAATATCATTTCTGAAACTTGTTCTGAGCACCTGAAACCGCCGAGGGCGCGTAGGGCCCTTACTCACTATTGATATCAATATGGGGGAGTAAGTCTAATATTAAAGTTATTTATTGTAAATCGCTTCCTTTCCCTTTTTCTTGAAATAACATCTTTTATTTACGAGACATTTCATAAACATATTGCTAGTCATAAAACAAACGAGGTATTTTCTTATTTTTTGGTTAGAAAAAAAAACAATTAGTATTATCTAAAATGCTGCCCCTATTTTTGCAAAAAAACTCTGCTGACATAACTTCTGTGACGTCAATAGTTGAATAACATATTAAAAGTTCTACAACTAGATTGATCGACACTAGCTTTTGTATTTAAAACGTTATAACTGTTTATCGTTATATGTTTATCGTCGTATGTTTATAAATTAATTAGAGATTTTATACATAGGTAATACCTATATGCAGTACACTTGTTCCTTGAGATTATTTTCTTCCACCGCCTGCAGGTTGTTTACCACATATAACTTACCAAATCATAACACTTTTTTTTGAAAAAACTCCCTGGTCATAGTTAGAGGTGAGTAATGAGTGAGTAAGCTTTTGCATTTAAATCTTGTCTTTAAATAATTTCAAGTTGATATTTTAAATCTAGTAGAGCTTACCTCGCTCAAGAAGCTTCTGTATTCAGTGAGGTAATGCTCTGTCAGCCTTCTCGCTGCGCTAGCCAAGGACACAGCCGTTTGGTGAAGTTGGACCAAATATATTAAAATATAAGAGCACAGAAAAACATACTCTTCTATTTGTCACCAACAAATCTTAACCGACCTGATTTTATAGGTCTAAAGCAGAGACAGTATGATACGACCACGTATTTGTTAGTGAAATGCAACGGCGGCACCAAAGTACGCGCCTGTAACTTAGCTTATTTGGGCTGTTCTACGGAAACTGGTAAAGGGATGAAAACGGTGCAGAAAACATATATACCTCGTACCTGTCTGTGTCCGTTAAATATTATATTTTATCTTCAATTAAGGCATGCTTATATCAAACTCCGTAAAAACGTATTCACGTGCATAAACGTGGGTAAACAAGCAAAACATACGACACTCAAACTCACATTCATCTTAGGCTTTAATGTTTTTAACATTTGTCTATCTGTTTATGTAAGTCTCTCGGTCTTCTTTGGTCATTAGAGGCAACGGGGAGATTGCGGCCTGGAGAAAAACTCATAGATCCTAGAGGATATTGTTTTATTTGCATAAATGTAAAATGTTTAATTTATGTAAGTTTAGAATAGATGTATTAATGTTATTAGGTACCATTATTGTAACATTAAAATGTAACAATATCATAAGTATTTGCGGACAAAACAGTGACAGTGAGCAGACGTTTCGTTCGGTGACAATGCAAACGCGAGGGGAGCGAGTTCGCTCGCGGTATGAATAAAGATATTCCCGTTATTTGTAGTACAGATGTCATGTAATTTCATTGTGTCGTACAATATTTAATGTAAACACGCGGGGAGACTGTCGGGACTAGATAAGATCTCATAGTTTCGATGCACGTCGCATAATAAATAATAAAAGCAAATTTTTATGACATTAATGCAAAAAATCACGTCACAGATTTATACGGAATTATTTGGGATTGCACAAAAGAGATTAGTTGCCCATTAGAGAAGAAAGTATGAAAACTTGATGTGACAGTACTTTAGATGTGTGTTAGAGATTACCGACAGTTTATGGATTTCAAAACGAATTGATAATAATGATATTTTTATGTGTGAGATAAATGAATGGCCATTAAATATCAGACGTCATTTGTAGTTAATGTGAAAGTTTGTTTGGAAATGTGGGATTTTTACGATTCTGACACCTAAAAAGTAAAAAAAGATACTCGTAAGGTCTCACTCTGATGTATTATGTTTAGGACATTGGGGAATATTTTATACACTACAATTAAAATTTGATATAGCCTTAGTAGTTTCTGAGATAAAAAGCTGCGACAAAGAGTCTCTTCAGAGTTAGATCTGTAGACTTCAAGCAAATTCAAAAAATGATTTCCAATGGGACTTTTTCCGAGTAAAAACTTTTAAATTTGAACTTGCAATACATGAATTATTTTTA
This sequence comes from Dendrolimus punctatus, assembly GCA_012273795.1. Classification (NCBI taxonomy): domain Eukaryota; kingdom Metazoa; phylum Arthropoda; class Insecta; order Lepidoptera; family Lasiocampidae; genus Dendrolimus; species Dendrolimus punctatus. Next base: position 10,138,800 of record CM022536.1, read on the forward strand.
TGTCCTTATATTTTTCGTTTTCCTAACAAATAAGTTCGCTCTGTCTAATTTGAATTTGAATGACAACAATAATAACCTATTAGTATTCGAATTATATCGTATGATGAAACCTTTTTCAGTTCACTCATGTAAATATAAATAATAATAAATGAATCGGCAGAGTATTTACGACTTTTAAATTAAAGGGTAATCTCGATGTGTAACATTCCATGTTTTTCTTCATCATCATCTATACTATAATAATATATCTATCTAACATATTATAATCATTCTGAAAATGGTTCGAGATTGTACAATAGTTTAGTTTTAAAAAATCAAGGGATTCTAATTTGGATCCGCAGATTCCAAAAATACAATTTTTAGAATTTTTGTCTGTCTGTCAGAGCGTCATGTGAAAACTACTGAACGGATTTAAATGAACTCGATATAGGGCCAGCTTATACCACGACGCGTAATTTAGGATACTTTTTATTTCAATAAATGATGTTATTTTCATGGGATAAACGAAAATAGTGTAAAAAGTGGTGCTGCGATCGCATTTTTTTGGTAACTACTGAACGTATACTCGCATGAATGAAACTCGTATGCTGGCTTATAACCCGAGTTGAAACTTAGAATACATTTTAGAATAAGATTAGAATTACAATTTGGACGGATTTTAAATAATTGGCACTACATCCGTGTTTTTAATTAGGTTTTGTCAGTACAAATACCTACGTTGTCATAAACATGTCATTCATTGTATTACTTCAAATTAGTTTGGCTTCGACTCGCCTCTATGTTTTGCTGGGCAGTTGTGTAGACTATAATATATGGACTTAGTTTCTTTATTATATGGAAAAAAATCGAATTAATTTTCGTCTAAGTAAGTAAGCAAGCTACTGCCTAGAGTTTGACACGCGTGGCAAATTCTGGTGTAGTAATAAAATACACGGAGGCTAGAAAAGATGACAAAATAATGCCTGGACTATAGGCCAGGATTCGAAATCACGTTACTGCAATGGTATGCGAGTGTGTTAGCCACTGAAACATTACGACTTATCTATTAATTTATGTGCTAATTAGTAGAATTGGATAATGTCAAAAACATAACTCCTCAATTAGCGCGCTTGCTGTAAATTAGATAACAAATTTGAATGGTTGAAAAGTTTGTCAATATTTAATTAGCACTAACTGGCTCATGTGTCATGCGACGGAAAGCTTCCATACAGCCTGAATATTTCATGAATATGTCTATCTAACTTTAACATTGAACTAATAAGTGAACCCGCCCAACCGAAACTTAAATTAGCAAATTTTAACTTTCGAAATTAAACCGCGTAAAATATTAACGCGTCGCTCTCGTCACGGCCAAATTTCCGAACCCGCGTCGAAACATCGATATGGTGTTAATAAAATCATGTCACTCATAGGCAATCGGGACAAACCCAACGTACATGAGCCCTCCATTAAATGATAATCCTGCCAATTTATCGGCAGCGCAAAAAATATATGCTATTGTGTTGCGACTTGTCGAACATGAAAATTATTTTATATAAACACATTGAATATTCCGGGGTCGCGACCTCCCGGCAGCGTCGGGCGAAACTCAGAGATTACTCGTACGAGCGCGTCCCCATCTTCCTCGCTCGTCATCTGCTGACATATTTTTTAAATGGGGTGACGGCTAATGGAATAATAATAAACTGGAATTTACTTTTTGGTCATCACACTGAATCAAAAACAGAAAGGGGTGTGAACACATCCAGCGTAGCTGGGCTTCATTGTCGTCCAACAGACCAATACTGTGTAATCAATGGTTGGATAAAATGAAATGGAATTCATAGCCTGAGCTATTTGTCGCATGTTTGACAGCAATAACAGGGTTCGCCGCGCATTAAAGCCACCATATGTCGGTCATATCAAATTTATTTCTATTATTTTATTGGTTTGGTTGCCGATGATTGCTTTCATTAACTTTATTAGAAGTCACAGAGTGAATTTGAATTTATGGGACGGTCAGTGATATCGGCGATAGCTTGATGTCCATAACAAAGTGAACAAAGCAATAAAGGTAATAAATTGACTGTAATGGTATCGCCTAGTTACTATTTATTTGTATTACTTGATACAAATAGGAATCCTTTCATTAGAGTATCATATCAATAAATAACATTGATGTGTTGTTATATAAGTTTCTTAGTTGTATGTCAGTCAATACCAAAAGACGTTCGGCACGTTTGCCCTCGCATCAAAGCGAAATCTATTAAGAGGAGGACAATAGACCCATCAGTGGTATGAGCTTAAAATCATCCATTTAAATAACGTTTTTAAATAAATACTGTGTAGATAATAGGCACAATGCAATATTTTGTCAACTGCCGACTCCGGCCCGCGGAGAGTGCATCGCTGCGTGAAGCGGAAAATCCTCGGGACATTCGAGGACAATTTTTTGCGGGTTAATATCCGCACGACATTGTCAACCGGCTATTTAATACATCATGTAACACAATACTTTAAATACGACTAGATTTGTGCAAAATTTGAAATTCTTACGCACAGTGGTTTTCTATGCCATCTATTGGATTAAAATATCTATGATTTGGACGAACACTGATATTGCTTCGTAGCTGAATAAGGCAGGGTACAAATCTCTTTACGAATTTTATGCTGAACTAGCTCTGCCCGCGACGTTGTCCGCGTGGAATCTGTTTTCAAAACCGGAAACATTGGTGTTCCGCTCCTATTGGTCTTAGCGTGATGATATATACCCTATAGCCTTTCCCGATAAATGGACAATCTAACACTGGAAGAATTTTTCAAATCAAACAGCAGTTCCTGAGATTAGCGCGTTCAATCACACAAACAAACAAACAAATTCTTCACCTTTATATATTAGTACAAGATTTAAAATGCATATTTATACTCCATTTTAGGTGGGTTTATTATAGGTATAGGCCCATCTGATGGAATGTGGCCACCGTCACATATAGTGTGTAACAATGGAGATGCGTGGCTTGTCTCAAAGAAATTGCTTAAAAAATTAGAAAGGACTTTCTTCAATAACCCTATTTTATAGTGCAAAGAGAAAACCTCTGCGGAAAATGTCATCCAAACCCTTATAGAAATCTTTGTCTAAAGTTCAGACTCAGTGTAAAATTAAAATCTTGAAAGTTCAAAAAATCAGAATGTACAATTGTACATACATAATATATAACAGCATTTTTCATTTTTTGTCATCAAGTGTCGGCCTATTTCATTTATGGACTTGTATAGCTCCACCGTACCCCGATGGCTGTAATTCACTATTGAGACGTAATAAAACAAGATATGACAAAAATATCAGATTCCATAAAGCTTTGGTTTCGTGACACGTGATATTATATTACATATTTAATTTTAAGGGACATTATTTTGTCCTTTGTTTGTAGTTTCCTTTGAGGCTAGTCACGCTTAATGCTTTCTGGTTTTAAAATGAGTATTTGTTAGTGATGGGGCTTTTTTTTAATGTAATTATTTTTATATATAAAATGAATGTTTGTCTGTATGTCCTTTATATAATTGTAAACTATACATTGATCATGTGATGATCTTGAGCAAAGTTGTTGTGCATGAGCCAAAGAAGGTTTCTGAGTTGGTTCACAATCGGACCCGAAGGTGGCGCTGCTGTCGGCATATCGATTGAAGCTTTTACCGGGAAGGACAACATCTGCCGGGACAACTAGTGTTATATAAAAATTAATGTTTGTATGTCCTTTATAGAATTGTAAACTATACAATTGATCATGTGATGATCTTTAGCAAAGTTATTGGCATGAGCCAATAAAGGTTTCCGAGTTGGTTCACAATTGGACCCGGTAGGTGGTGCTGCTCTCGGCATATCGATTGAAGCTTTTCCGGATAGGACTACGTCTGCCGGGACAGGTAGTATGGAATAAAAGAAATTGTTTCATTAAAGATTTTAAGCACAGTAACTTATTGTGTTATTCCTACAAAATGAATAAGTTGGTGGTAGGTTAAATATAACTATAACAATAATCATTGACAATTGACATTTTTGTCTTACGTGATCAGGGCTATTGAAAAGTGGCCGAAACGTCGGAATAATAAAAATCAAATAAATTAGCGCGCTTAAAAACGCTAAAACGTAGTTTTATTATGTTACTAGTCGCGAGAACTTAAGAAAATATTATAAAGTAACGGCTTCGCTTAAGTATAACTTTCAAACCATTACTTTGTAATTGTAAAATAAAATTGTTGTGTAGTTAATTATACAGCATTTTTTATTATATTCGGCGTACAAACACCCATATTGTATATCGCCAAATTAAGAAAGTCATGCTTGTGTTATGGGTAATATACTACGGACTACTCTGGGCCGATCCCAGACACCACCAAACCATAGTAAATAACAGAGAAAATTACCATTAACCAGGAATCGAACCCGGAGCCCTCTGCGTTGCAGTGAGATAAGCTGTCCTATGCTTAATCAACTCAACCACCGAGCTTGTCAATGAAATTTTAACTAAAGAACATTTATTTCGCGTATACAAACGATATATACGGAACTTCCCACTGAAGGTTTTCATTATATATTTTAAAAGGGACTACAATGTTTTTAGACAAGTAACCCGTTGGCGACGTCCCTGGTGTTGCGAACGTCCATAGTTAGTGGTGAGTGGTGACCGCTATCCATGCGGAGAGTTAGTCCGTATGCCTGCATTAGGGAACAAACTTAATAACTTATAATGTGGTACTTGTAATATGACAAGAAAGTGCAGAGCAAAGAGGGTCGTTTTCAATAAGAAGGAAATGCCACGACCATTATGAGGCATTAGGTCGCTTGACAATGGTGACGTATTTTTTGTTAGCCATCGTATAGGCTCTTAAACAAAACATGTGAACTCAATTCGAATACGTAGCACAATACCACATTCATTTTATAGTTAACCCATTTTAATTGAATGACAATATATTAAAACTTTTCAAATTTAGACTTTATGAATTTCAAGTTAATGGTTTTTGAAATTATCGTCAGAGTTAATTAAAAATACGCTTTAACGGATTTTAAAATTCATGTTTACTGAATTATAATTGACAGTTATTAAAAACTGTGTACAATTGATTTTATAAAACTACTACCTGATCCGGCGAACTTCGTACTGCCTATTTTCTGAATTCCTAAAAGACTTTGTTCCATGACACAAAAACAAAATCACCAAATTCGGTCTAGGTGATTAGGAGGAATCTAGAACCCGATCTCAGCGCCACCTAGCGGTTCTACCTGTGAATCTAAACCATCCGGGGACCGACTCAAACACACAAAAACAAAATCACCAAAATCGGTCCAGGAGATTAGGAAGATTCTAAAACCCGATTTCAGCGCCACCTCCCGGTTCCAATTGTGGCTGTATACAATCCGGGACCCACTCAAACACACACGCACAAAATTTCATCAAAATCGGATGTATAGTTAACGATTCTTTAAAGGACATACACACAAACATTCATTTTTATATTCTAAGAAGAAGATGTATATTAACATTAATCGTTCACGCTAAAGCGTTGATGTATACATCAATCACTATGAGATCAAAGTGATCAAAAAGATCTAAAACTGTCAAAATCAGCTTTTAATTGGTCTTTATTTATTGAAAATATAAGAAATTACGATCACTTCTGCTATCTATATTGTCTATAATAATGTCAGTTATTCTTAAAAAGCTATTATTATTATTAGTCTCTTCAAATATACCTTTGATTCATTTTTTAAATTATGTTACTTTCCATTAGAATACTAAGTTACATGAGTAGAAGCATCCTTTCAGACATTATAAGCTTTTCTTGAGTGTCGCAACGATGGGCTGGCTATGAGGCAGCAGCTAAGTCGCGAACTTACTACTAAGAAGTAATGAGGACAAACAATTTAAATCTTTCTCTGAAGGCTCATGAATCATGATCTAATCAAGGACATAATTTTTGTTTAATCATAAAAAAATAATTGAAGTAGACTTATGTTTATTGGAATTCATTGTGTTAAAATGTTTTGGCAATTTTTAAACTTTTTTATACTTTACAATTAATATACATTGCACACAAAATGATTTGCTAAAGTAAATTCCTTCTTGCTAATGTCCGATCAGTGGTTGAAATTGAATCCTTATTTATTACGTTTTAATAGAACATTTGAAAACTATTGGGCGCAATTTCTAGGTACTTGTGCGATTCTTTGATTACAGGTTTAACTGTTTTACATTCTTTATATAAAATTAAAAACAACAAATTGTTTGATTTAATTTAATATATTAGTAATAATGATAACAATTCGTTGCCTTGTTCTTATTTTTGAAATAAAAAAATTGGATGAATTTTCTAAGTGTCAGTATCTACCATAGCTTTCATGTATTTTACACAACTCTCCGGCGCAAATAGAGGTTTCAGTATCAGAGGTTGTTTTTATGTATGATTATGATATATCTTTATGTAAATGAATGTAAAAATATTGGGAAACAAACTTAAAAAGTAAGATAAATTAGTTTTAAATTTTAGTTTTACACATTTCAACTCTATATAATTTTAAGTATGCCGAATCTCATAGTCTTCCATGCGCACAATACCTACTACCTTATAAAGGGGTACAAAGATTTCTCTTATGTACAAAATGATGTTTTAGATTGGACATCGTAATAATCGCGTGACTTTTGAATCTATTTCTGAAATATCTTTTCTATTTTTTATGTTATATTTGAAATGGTGTTGCCCCAGCGGTGCGATAGGCTTGTTAGTTTAGCCTGTAACAAGTTGTTATAACGTCGTCGCTGTCGATATTACGTGTTACACGCGTGACGGCGTTGTACTCGTATCACGTGATCAAGCACGCAACGGACTCCGCTCTTCTTATATCCAAATGCAATTATAAACGCGAACGGTCTCATATTTCCTTTTTTAAATTAAATAAATTTCAGTAAAATGTTAGTATGTCAATGTCACAGTGGCTGAGTCATCATAAGGTGCTGTCATTAACAACATGAACTTAAATGGTAGTAATTATTAATATCGTGTGTTTTTGAAATTAATTAATGTATCGATGTTACTGATATCGTAAACGTTTTGGCCATAAATATTTGATAGTAGTAATTTTTTATATATTGAAAAGTAAAACTGAGTTTATTTTATTTTCAGCACATCTAATTTTGTTTTAATACAGTAATGTACAATACAGTTATGACGCGACAATGAATGCCCCATTAAGTCTTAAGTGTTTGAACGATAAATTACATCTGGCTTCTGTGATCAAGTGGGCCAAATTTTGGCCCATTTAATTCTCTGCAACGCGGAATTTTAGTAGTATGTCTCGATGGGTTAAATTTCGTGAATGAACTTTCCAACATTTTACTCTGGTCTGGATGTTACTGTTTCGATTTTAGTTTTGAATATTGTTATGTTATTATGAATTACGATACAAGTGTAAATTGTAGGTATCTTACAATGTGTGCATTTGTCTGTTGAGTGTTATAATTTTGGAATTCAATGGCACACGGTAATTCTTGTACCTCTGGTGTTGCAAATGTCTGTAGGCGATGGTAACCACTTCTGGTCGTTGGTCTATCTGCTGTAGTACTCACGTGCTAAGTCCACTGTTTGAGCGAGACGTAAGCGGGTTAGACAGTAAATTATTGCGACTTCTATTTATACACTATAATATTTATATTTATTATGCTTTTAGTATGATAAGTTAAAAATAATATAAAAAAGTGCAAATTCATGTAGGTGTGGTATTGAGGTACAGTTGCGTGTCGGAGCGGAGGCTGCGTGCGGCGGACACATTCGCGTCCGTGCCTCACATCAGCTCCCTAATTAATATAAGATCTCAATTAAATTGCGACACATAACGAGGAGCGGAATTTTTACAGGCACACTTAATATATTGTCCAGTGTTACCCAGTTGAATAAGGGATCATTTATGATAGCCAGCGCGACTGCGAGCCGTGCCCAGTACGAGGCCCGGACGAGACACGGATTTAAAACTCAACATTTTATGTAATTGTAGTTCTGTTAGTTAAATCATAAAATAAATGGTATACAGGTACACTTAATTTCTTCTTATGTTATATAAATTTTAAGCAATGAATTTTTTAATTGTTATAATTAGTACTTATTTAGTCGTAGTAGCCAAAAGACATAAATGTAACCTCGCTCCCATTGGCTGGAATTCAAAACGTGGCCAGACACGAACATTTGAAATGGGTTAAGCAGAGAGCTGTGCGTTGTACAGGAGTTCATATAAAAGTTACTTTAAAATAGAAGGTTATCTATTTATTCAAGTATTCACCGACGTTCCGGCTTCAGTTCTATCCTGGGAGCACTTTCTGTATAGTAATTCATAGCACACCTCGCGACGCACGCGTCCCGATCGGGTCTCGATGGCCGTGCAAGGTGCCTATATAGCAAATACACAATCGCAAGCAACGCTCGCGCCCGCTACGTTCTAGCATAAATCAACCATAAGGCAATATCCACTCAGAATCTGGAGAACTTGTTTGTCGATGTCGCATGCGCGGGAACCAAAATAGAACAAAATTTTATTTAAAATTTTATGATCCGATGATACGAAGGTGAAATACTCGTACATTCTTGTTTGCATCAAAATTAATTAGTTAAAGGAAAACAGTTTATAAAAATGATTTTAAAATAGTTAATTCTTGACACGCAATAAAGTTAGAGAAGTATATAAAGACGATGATATAGATAAGTTCTTTGATAAAATACGGCGAGAAGTTTGTCGTTTATTGGTGCTATAATGAGTATCTCAGATCAGCTCCGGATCTTATTTATTTAAGATGTGAATGTGATATGAACTAATTATAATTTCGTACGAATATATGAGTGAAGGTAGGCCAGAAAAGATATGCATAGATAGCACCATATAAGTACTTATGCCGATTCACATAAGCGTCAAAATCATACCAAGTGGAGCTCTATTGTCTCTGTGAAATAGGCGTGATAATCTGTATGTATGTATGTTAATATTATATTATTAATCTGTATGTATGTATGACGGTAATAGTAAAGAGTATGCGGAAATCTGCTTATCAAGGTTACCGATGTATGGCACATAACTGATCCGACTTGAAGAAGTTTGGATTGATGATTGAAGGATTGATCCCACCAGTGGGACGTTTACAGCTTGCGTGCATTTCTTAGAATTTACAAGTTCTTGAAAGCTGGGTGCCTATCATCTCTATTATCAAGCAATACTTAACGCTTGTGTCTACTTAAGTTATAAATATCCGAGTCCTCAAAGTAACTAAATTAAAGCCTGTTCAAGTAAATCAATAAGTGATACTTCGCCCATACGGTGTAATAACTATGTATTTTAAGAGATCAGTATCGCGTGTAAAATATGTCGATTACAAGGAACATCATTTAAGTGCAACAGAATGTAACCTTACATGCTCTTATAATAAATTTTAATATAATACGTCATGTATTATTTAAAAAAATGTTAATTTTAATATCTCTATAACGCTCTTATATTTTTTATTGATTTTGTGGCTTCTATTTATTTACAATAATACCGTAAATAATATAATCTAATACAATATAAGATAACTGCCAAGAAGGCTGGCTACGTTTAGGAGGATAGAGGATTTTTTATATTTATAACTGACGCAAGGGGTACGATTAAGTTAGACACCTTTTACGTATATCTATACGAAATCAAAGCAACATAGTTTCTTTGTATGAAAGACAAGCAATTTATTTTTAGTCTCAGTAGACACTACATGTTAAATTTTGTTTTATTATCACGGTGAACAGGATCTCTTTCTTTTCTTTTGCCTTCTCCCAATTATTTAGGATTGGCACAATGTCTTTTCCTTCTACACTCCGCCATTCAGACATACGTCCTCTGTTACACCACAAATCATAATATAACTCTTCACACAAACATCAACAGACTTTTTTGGTCTATTTTCACATTTGTACCCATCAAGTTTGCACTTCCACATTCTTTTTGTCGGTGACTTACTTCCCTTCTCATAACATATATCACCTTAATCTTCTTTCTCTTAATTTTACAGTCACGGGTGCAACTTTCAAAGATATGTACTATATACTCATTTCTCACCTTATACATCCATCTTAACATTCTTAAATCAGCTGAGTAGACACATGTGATACATAATCTATAAGCCATCTATTGCTAATACAGAAAGCTTTCTTAATAAAAACCGGAATTGTTTTATTGCGCCCCCTCATGTATGAAGTACTCTTTTTCCATAAACTTTTACCTAGATAATTTGCTAAAGCTAGTGAAAATGAATCAATCAATCAATAGCTGGAGTTGGCAGGTTTTATCTTCATATATCATCATCATCATCATACACACACAGTTGTAAACATTACTTTCGCACTATAAGAACTACTTGGCTTTTTCCGGCATGGATGAAATATAAATTATAATCGGCAGACCAACACATATTGTACATCCCCAAATTAAGCAAGTTACGCTTGTGTTAAGGGTAATATACAACGGCCTTCTCTGGGGCCGATTCCAGACACCCAAAGCATAGTACATAAATAACGAAATAAATTCATTTCTGAAATTTACCATTCCAGGAATCGGACCTGGAGCCTCTGTGTTGGCAGTTCGTTAGGCCGGCAAAGCTCAGCGTTCATCCCCACTTCCTTGAGCCGCTTCGCTCTTGTACGCAACGGTTCTCTAGAACGTTTCTCTTGCGCACCGTGGGATTTGGAATGAGCTCTCCCAGCCGTGGTTTTCCCACAGTGCTACAACATGGGGTTTTTTTAAAAAGGGTGTCATAAAATTTCTTCGAGGCCGGCGGCGCGTTAGTCACACCTCTGGTGTTGCAAACTTCCATAGGCGACGGTAACAGCTTTCCATCAGGTGGGCCGTCTGCCTGTCTGTTGTACTCCAGCGGTAAAAAAAACCCCGCTTACCCACAGACGCCGTCAATATAGATCGACGATATCGGTAAGATAGCTGAATTAATAGAGAAACTTGCTTTATAAAGCTGAATATGACGCCGTTGACATTTGTAGCAGGACCGATGACCTATGGAGCAGGCCGGTCCTAGAGTGAATACTGCGTTTTGGCAAGCGTAGTTTAGTACGATAGGACAAGGAAAGTGGAGGACAGGGATAAGTGGCGTAAACTTGCAGAAATATCCCGCAATGAAGTACAATTGGATGACAGCAGAGATATAAGAGTAATAACCTGAGCCACGGGCCATTGCTATATATGAATTTAAAAATAAAATAATCAATGGTCCAAGTTGTAAATGGCCAGTTTTTAATTTAATTACACTGACTGGTTACGTACTTTATACTCGTTGTCGGGTGCTTTCGTCGCGTCCGAGGCAAGGTCTTGACCAAGTTTTGAATCGTAATATTTTCGTTTCAGATTACCGGTGCCGATAACGCGTCATCTCACCTTATGACAGATAGGAATTTAGACTGCCGTGAAAATTAATTATGTCCACAACTAGATAGTCTTAAAATGAGTACGAGAATATTATTTAAATAGTATTTATTATTTATATAGGACAAACAATACATACATAACATATAAACATCAATACAGCTTTGGTTCATAAACGCTAATTTATTAAGAACTACGTACGTATTATTTCGTTCCCGTTATGGTAAAATAAAATATTTAAATATTATGAATTATTTTATTGACATACCTACATAGTTTATTTTCAATTGAATAACAGAAAATCGAAATAAACTGTGTATGATTTATTAAAAGATAAAGACAGCAATTTAATCAGGTCACTGACATATCAAGGATGTAGTACAATTTTGCCCAGTTGTGTATACAATAAGCTTCGACTCGTTGAGCTAATGTGTATATTTTATTGTTACAAACATTTTCTAAATATCGACGATGATGGACGTTCGTGGCAGGTACACCGTCTGTTCCCTTATAATAGAGAAATCTGGAATCAGTAATCAGGTGCTTAGGTGTATTATTATTATTCTTTTATTCTGTTAGATATTTTTGTTCTTATTAAACAAATTTACTTTATTAGATCTTAATTTCACTTTATATCCGTTTCGCCGAGTCCGTACCTGTGGAACATTGGTAGGAGGCCACACGCGGACAGATGTGGTAAGGCGGGGGAGGGGGTGTAGAGGTGCGGGGTGCGGTTCATTCATGTTGTTAGATCGGACCGCTCATAACTTAACTTTTAATTTATTCGAATCTACCTCAAATCCAGTTTCGATGGAGGCTCCACTAATTATATACCATTAAAAAGATTTTTCTTCGTCAGAAAAATCATACTTTTATCTTGCTTATTTTTTCTTACGAGTAGCTATGTTTCGCAATTAAACCGCTACAGATTAATTTACTGCTTTACTCTTGAATCGTAATGTAATGTATAAAGCTAATATATTAAGTAATTCAATGTATCGCCTTAATTGTCAGTTCCACTTTGTGCTCTTATATACGTAAGTAACACCTGTGAAATTGATGTAATAGTTTAAAGTATATACATTGATAAATACGAAGATAAAAAGAAACTTATCGTCTTTCATCTTTGACTGATTTATTCTAAAATAAAAAGAAGTAATCAAATAAGAATTTGTTGAAGGTTTTGTGATGTATTCATAATTCAAAAAGCGACAACAGGAATAAAGAATCATTCGTGACTCTTTCCTGTTGGATTTAAGTGTTATGTACTGGGTAATTGTCGTTCAGATTATTCTTCTTCTATGCATATACTCATTGTAATTTAGTGTCTTCTTTGTCCATTCATAAAATAGCTAATAAAACTCAAGAACTATCTGTGTTTGTGCTCACGTAACAATGGGAACGCGTGGAAGAATATCGAGTTTCATTAGTACCGTCAAAAGTGTTGTCTCCGAGGGTTTGAATCAAAGTTTTTTTCTTCGATATTTATGTTTGTCTTTAATTTTTACTCCTTTACCGGTGTCCATTTAATATCGGACGGAGCCAGTGTTAACGATCACTAAATAAAATTTTATTTCATCGCATCTCGCGTTGCTTTTTGTGTATTCAACACATAGTTGGTTTTATTTTTTATTAATCATTTAAGGGGAAAACTCACTTTTGAATTATACTTGACTATAATATGAAGATACTAATGCGATCATACGATAAAATATCAAAATTATCAAAAAAGTCAATATTGTATTTAGCAAAATATTAATCAATATCCCGTCAAGATTTAGAACCTAGTCATTTTTTCTTTCACCATATTCCAATTAATTGGGGTCAGCACAATATGTCCTTTCCATCCACACTCCTCTATTCTGACATACAACTTCTGTCACACCGCATATCATCCTTCCACACAATCCACATCATATCATCCTTTATACAATCCACCATCTTGTTTTTATTTAGATTGCTTTGATTGAATAACCCAGTATTGTGCGTTATTTTCTAAAATTATACATATTTAGGAAAACACTAGTTGCTATCTTCAGTGTAAAGTATTGGTTGAATTAGGAAGTGGGTTAGGAGACTATTTTGATTATTACTAATTTTTCGGCTATTACTAGTCAAGTCTGTCTTTCAAGTTTACACTTGGAAGACAGGCTAGTAATAAAGTTAAAAATGAAAAAAATGCAAATTAAGCGCTGACATTTGATAGCTGGCTCGATAACTTTCGAATTTCAACTTTTTCGTTTTGTTTTGGTCTCTTTATATCTTAAAAAAACGCAAATTTGATAATAATATCGAAATATTCATTTTTATAGACATAATACTTCTGCATTGTTTATCTTGTATAATTATTTTTAGTCTTACTTAGACGAACAAAATAGGTAGACCGATACCTGAAATCACAGAGTGAAGCCGATTTTGGATCACACCGCAGCGCGTTATAAAAAAATAGTAATAGGTATAATCCAATTAAAAGTTTGCGGACATAAGTTTGTAAAAATGCTTCACTTCATTTTAAGCTTCACGTGGGCTCCGTCTGTATTTCATTTTATATGAATAAATTTAGAAAATTCTGAGATAAACATCTGGGGCAAACAGAAAGACATACAGACAGAAACTTGAGGAAAATAATAAAGGTTCCTTTTTGTCTTTTGGTATCGGTACCTTAATAACTACCTGCCCTGCATACGACCCTACAATCAATTGGGTAACTCGGTAAGAACCGGGCTCGTTACTTATATCATCAATAAGCAATTACTATTTTAATTAATGAAAATGTTACCCATTCAACATTTATACGAAACATCCTAAAGACCACCGTTAATAATACTCACCTATTAGAGTTCTGTTATGGGAGAAATCTTCTCTATAGCCATTCACATATTTCATTGTTCTTTCGAAATAAGGACGGTGATAATCCGTAATTAAAGCATTTTAAGCACAATTAAGAAGTTATTTCATCATTGGGAGTTTTAATTGGACTTTTTAATAACCGTTAATAATGCTAAGATGTATTTAGAATTACGTATGCGGGTTAAAAAGTATTTGTGTGATAATGCGTAATATAAGTGTAAAAGTGAGTTTGTTTTTCTTCTTTAAATGACTCAGGAATTAAATTATAATAATGGAATATGTATGGCCCATTATGATCCCTCAGAACAAAAGCAATTTATAAGGTTACGAGATGCAACCCTGTGGAAAAGATTCCATTAACAATATTACCAAAATATTTTTGAGGGACAAAATTACATGAAACGTACTTTTTGTAGTGGTAGAACTTTATAACGTACGTTACGTTATTTAATTGCAGAAAGCTAATAAAGTAAGACTTGTGTCAAAACCTTGACACAAAAGTTTGACTTTTGCAAATTGTCAGTTGCATATCTGCAATTAAAAAAAAGGTAGATAGGTAGGTAGATAGATATAATTGAATAAATAACAATATTGTTCGCAAGCATATTGAATAAACAAAGAGAGTCTGACATATAAAATGAAGCGGGCAACAAAGGTCGCTAAGATTTGTGCGAGCTATCTGCAAGAAGCGCGCATTCATGTAGGCAGATAGGGCGCGAGGTGGCGATGCCGCGGGCCGGCCGCCATCGCGCCATAACCACACTCGCCGCGCCGACATCTACGCACATTAAATATATCCATTTAATGATTACAATTTCTCGTTATAATTTATTTAGGACGAAGCATAACAAGTTTTCGAATCAAATATGTCGCCCATAAAGATGCTCTCTCGAGGGTTGTGCCTCGGCCCAGTCAATTCCGTAACGAACTTTTGTCTCGTACCAGTCCGACTACGAAATGAGCCCTCGTATCATATATGTAAGAATTAAAACCGGTTGTTGCGTCTTAGACTAGAATGATCGTTTTGAAACTGCTCAAAGGCAATAAGTGCAGAGTTAAAGGGTTTCATGAACGTGTGCCGCCGACAAATGAAATATTTCTTCTCTGGAATAAATTAAAGTCGATAATCCAATTTCGATCGGTAAGCCGCAATGAGCCTTCCTATCGCATCCTTAGAGGGGTACAGATAGATCGAGATCAACCGGAGAGTGTGAATGAGAGCATTACGATCAAAAAGGGAGGCGGAGGGTGCGGTATGTGGAGAGGTTGTTGGATAATTCTTTATTCTTTATGAATATGTGAGCTCGTTATCTTTGGGCTGACGTGGCTCGAGACATTTGCGCCGGTGCCAGTGTGCGTGGCGCGAGGTGCACACAGGCAGCACACCGCGCGCAGAACTCCTTCTAGTGCTGGCACTAAATAATACATAGGTATCGACAGCGCCGTCTGCAAAGAGCGGCGGGTACACGACCGGATCAACATACGGCATCGACGGCAGATTGAACGATAGTTCCCGAGGAACTGGTTATCGTTATGGGCCGACTGGCGGATGAAATTTATTGGCAGCGCGTTGGAGAAATGTAGCGGGCGGAAGGGGCTTGCGATTTTAATTAGGTAATGAATGTCGATGCAGATCTGCATATCGCTTTAACAGCTAGATTTATCCGTTCGTTGTCAGTCCGTGTTTCAAATGCTAACTAAATTCCCAATTCAGAGATTTAACACGAACATGCTTTACGGATAGTCTGTGGGTAGATTAATAGATACGCACTTGACAAGGTTTTATCTATTTGTAATCATATTTATCTCTTAGCATATTTATCAATATCAGTAAGCACAGGTACATGGATTAATTTTATTTATATTTAACCAAAATATAAAAGAAAATACTGGGTATATGAAAACCGAGAGTAGAAGACGATACAAATGGTGTCTGCCGTATGCATTTCACACTCGATCTTTTAAATGGCAGAGAAAATGATAAAAATAAATGAAACAAACAGAGGTATGAAAGGGGATCTTTTGGACGGCACATTTCTCTTCAAAATTGACGTTTTTCAGAAGCGGTCGGTTTTTAACGTTTTAATTAGGGGCGCACATTACGGCACGCCATCACGTTCGCCCCTCGCTCTTTGCCTCACATTTTTGTATATTTCCGTCTATTTGGGGAAAATTTTATTTTCGACCAATGTGTGCTATTTTTGTGTCGCGTGCAGCCGGCGCGCGGTCTTCCCGCTAAATCTCTGTGGGAAACTTGTTTAACAACAAATCTTGTCTCCTATGTTTTGATTATTATTTATTTCTATTAGAAATTGTGATTTATTCAGTTGTAATATGAATGGTATGAGGGTAATATTATACAAAAACATGTTTTGGTGATTATCAAGAAGTCCTTTTTAATATTTTTTTGTAAACATAGTGAAGTTTCTTAATCACTGGAATTTCAGCTAAAAAAATGGATATATTTATAAAATAATAATGTACCATCAGTGACTGTACAGGAAGCGAATAGCGTGATGGATAGTGGTGACGAACGACACCTTCCTTGTGTTCAGAAAAAACAAGTTTACTACATTAAAACTTATAGTTGCTGTGTATTAACGTTTCTTCTCAAAATGTTGACATATTCAAAATTGTTTTTCATTGAATATATTCACCAATAATTTTAAATGTGGAAACGAAATAAAAATAATACTTATCATATATTATAGGAATTGCATTGTCTTAAAGATTAAGAAAAATCATAATGAATATTAAGTTAAAGCACTTAAATTAAAGCACATATAAATTGCCTAATAATTGTATATAGCTTAAATAAAGATTTTATTTTTTCCAAAACCAGAGCAAAATCGGTTACACATAGTACTCCATATTATGTGTTCAGAACCATCATTATATATTTGCGATCAACGGTAGGTATATGTATTTGATATTTCGCGAATACCTTCCTTATATTCATCAAGACTCAGAGCAATTACGTGTAATCTGTAAAATCAATCCGTCATTCGTAAGAATAGAATTTATATCCACAATCAAACTGCTCTGGGTCAAACGTATTCTAAACGCAAGTAACCTTGAACACGATTGTGGTACTGAATCATTGTATAACCTAAAATTTCGGTGCTGGTAGTATGTGACGTTTTTGTCGATGTTCCCAGTCATGTCACGTCATTTGTCGTCGTTAGCGATGACGCATGGCGGCGCTGACCCCGCTCCTGACCTGCTCCATCACTCTTCCATCAACGGAACACGTCACTGTGTTACTAGACTCATCTCAAATCATCTTTTTTTAAAATATTTATGGCTTGGCAACTAGGCCTTTAAGCCAGCCCAAATCATCTTAATAAGGATCATACATAAATTACCTTAACATCTTTAGGTGTTATTTTTAATTTATTACTGATTTATTATATCGTTACTTCTATTCTATTCTATAATATATTTGTTATTTTATTTATATTTATATCCCGTTCCTATATATTATTGTTCGATGATTTGCCTTACTATCGGTTCAAATTTGACATATAGCTTCATACAAGTAATGTCAACATTTTACAGATGGTAAGGCAAGTGAATGCATAGTAAGATATAGAAATCAGCCATCAGTAATTAGGATAGATTTATTACTTTAGGGAAAAAATATCGCTGAAGCAGTAAATCATAAGCAGGTGGCATAATAAAAGAAAGTTGTCACAATCTTTTATTTGACTTTCGTTTCTTAGAATATTTGCACTTAGGAAATTTTGCAAAGAATTCATATACCTCCCACAATGGTACGTGCACAAAGTCCAACAAATTTTATTTGTATAATGATCTTGTATTGAGTAACGACTCCTATTCACCCAATGTTTTCTAAAACTGATTTATGACGATATGCAACTGAACAATCGATACTTTTTGACTTATGATGTCATGCAGCAAGGTTTTACTGCTACCCTTTCAGAGCATTTCTGGTCAAACCCTTTGAAAAAGGGGGTAATAAAATTTTATTATTATATCTGCAAACCGGACAAAACAATTTGAACGTGCACCCCGCAGCTCATCGTTGTCGCACTGCCAATTAGTCATGAGTCAGAGAAAAAAAACAGAGATTTATTTGAAATTTAAAAACAAAAATGACATGTCTCGCGATTTATGACTCGGCCGCAGTTCGCAAGAACTTTTTGCTATCGCCTTAAAACGTCAATAAAATTTTAACACTTTAAGGGTCGTGTCTAATACTGATAGCTTCATCGTAAATAGCAACTACAATAATTCAAATCGTTGATGTTTCATTTGGATAGGCAGGTAGTTAAAAACTTTGTTCTTATGCAAATTTAAGGTCGTTTTAAAGTCGTTCTTTATGCAAAATAAAGTGACATAATGAAGAAAATAAAATTTGATGAAGTTTTTGAACTGTAAATCTAGTAAGCGAAAGCGTGTAATACGGTAGTGCCGGCACGCGTGTATAGACATTTGATATGACATAACACTATTTTTGTAGTTGAAAAAGGAGAGCACGGGATGCACTGGGCCGCGATGGGATGCGCCCGGCTGCATGCAAATGGTGCGTGGAGATGTGTGACGTAGACTCAGTACGCTTATTTGCTTGAGAAGGCTATTGAGTAGCTTTCACTTCATAATTTATAATGCGTTTTGATTTACAGTTATGGCTTATAACAGTGGAGTGTTAGTTATACAACAGTTCATATTATATAAGTAGAGAATTTACAACAGTAAAGAGCATGATGAAATTGCATAAATAATACGTGGATTAACATGTTCTCTATTTCAATACGCTCAATAATCCCTATTAATATTATAAATGCGAAAATAACTCTGTCTGTCTGTATATCTGTCTGTCTGTTACGCTCTCTCGGAAAACTATTTCTAAGTTCAATATCTAAGATGGACATAGGATACTTTACATCCCGGAAAAAGGATAAAATTTGGGATAGATTTATGTAAAGATTATCGCAGAAAGTAAAAAAGTTTTGGTTTTTGTGATTTGTTATTTTGGTCGTGTTGGTAATTTTGGTTATTTTTTGGTCATTTTAGTTTACAATTGATAGACGAGACTTGACACACAGGTTACTACTTTCTCACGGAAAAAAACTACTGGATTACTGGATTGGTTTTCTTGTAATTTTGTACATACGAGTATATAATTCTAATACCGAAAATGGGCATAGATACTTTTTATCCCGGGAGATGGGATAATTTGCGATATAAAATTAAGTGAATCTTCTAAGGGCAAATAGCATTTATATAAATTTTTATTACAATGTAACCTGTTACAATGTTTGCTCTTTAAAGAAGAGGACCACACTAGGGTTTCACCCGCGGGGAAAATTCTAGTTTGCTATAATAGCATAAAATTCTATCAATCTATTCTAATATACATACAAATATGAAGGTCAGAATGTTTGATTGTTTATTTCCAAGATTTGAACATGAACCAATTATCATGAAAATTATTATCTAGGATCTGTTTTCGATAACGGGGGTATACATTTATAAAATATATTACACACGTTTATTGAATCGACTGCTAGTTAAAACCGTGAGAACTGGATTGGGCATATTCTAATTTCCAATTTCGTTATATTACTATGAGTCTAGATTGAGTATCGGAATTTTTCTAAATCTTTAAAATAAAATAACCAGTTGAATCCACTCCATTAGTTTATTCCCGTCTGTTTAGCAGAAAACAGAAATGCCTTTAATTTACCGCGTTATGCAAACTGAGAAATTCACTTCATTACCCTACGCATACGATTCCATATTCGAGAGAAATACTCGTAAGTTTTTGTCGTCACGACACGGTGCGGTGGCCGCCCGTTGACTCCGCATTGTAATATTGCATCCTGCGGTTACGTACTATTTTCTTATCTCTCCCTACACAGACTAAATGCTTCTTAATAAACTAGTTATTTTTTGCCAAACATTCTGTGATAAGTGAAAGTGAAGTAGTGACCGTCCCCAATGTTCTGA
Source organism: Dendrolimus punctatus (assembly GCA_012273795.1). Taxonomy (NCBI): domain Eukaryota; kingdom Metazoa; phylum Arthropoda; class Insecta; order Lepidoptera; family Lasiocampidae; genus Dendrolimus; species Dendrolimus punctatus. The sequence continues at coordinate 10,159,045 of CM022536.1, forward strand.
CATTATAAATAGTAACATTGTTATGCTAATGTCCATCAGTTTTACAGCTTTTCGGCAAAAGGATGGAAGTATTCATTGTCACTTCTATACTCGGCCCCTTTGACATGTGAAACATTCTGAGAATTTTGAATATATTAATGCTTTTAGTTGTTCAGTGTTCAGCATTATGTGTTTTAGTTTTATGGCTAATTCAATTTGAAAGAATATTTTAACTGTGGGTATACGTAATAATTCAGGATAGGTATCTACTTTACAAATCACTAAATTAGATGTTCATGTAGGTACTCCAGCTTGTAAATCTAAGACTTTCAAAGGTTAATGTGACGTATCAGTTTAAATATAAAGACACATAGGTATAATATTTGTTAGAAAATGATTGAACTCTTACTACATGGCTAAAAGTCAAGTGGTGTTATAAAACCATGCCAAACTGTTAAGAAAATAAAGCAAAACCTAGATTCTATAGAAGAGTTTGAAATTGCCAGGATCCTTATAGATTATTGATATCTAAGCCGGTTACCAGGTAGGATTAATTAATTATATTATTAATCTTACCTGGCAACCGGCTTAGGAGATTCTCCTGTGCTAATGTATATTATTATAATTGCCACATGACGACACGGATGACGTTGCATGAACAAACTATTGTGAGAAAAGCGGCATTGAAATTGCTGATGTGCAAGAATCAATGAATGAGAGTAGATAGATAGATAGATAATTCTTTATTGAACACCAAAGTATATACAAATAGAAGTGGAAAAATATAGTAGAAAGGGCGTTAGTAGGTATATATCTTCTTTTTTCCTGGAAGAACAAAGTGTTCTTGTATGTTACTAAAATCGCACGTTAGTATACAGTCAATATTCTGAAGAAAGAAAAGCAAATTAATCATGAATTGAGTTTTGCAATGGGACCAGCATAGCCTGAGTTAGACTATTCCGGTGGACATTAGTATAGTCAATTTATCGATCTATTTTTATTGGTATGTATTGAGTGTAGTTGGCGCTACGTGGAGAGTAGCGGGCGGCAGCGTTCCCGGGGCCCATCTAATGAGCAACCGTGTTCGCCTCAATTGCGCACACCACTCTTATTCACTGGCAATTTATTTCATTTTTGCTTCTGATCGCGCCTTATTGAGCGCCTTTTAATCTTATTACCTTCGTGGGTCTATAATACGCGTCCTGTTACTTGCAAATGAGATACACGAGGAACATGTCGGAGCTGGACTTCCACTGGTGAATCCTGTAAGAATAATTAAAATTTCTTGGTACGATATTTTATGCGATAGTATAAGGTTTATTCATATTTGTTTTTACTATTGATTTGCATAATTAAAGTCGAAGCAGACGATTACGTAGTTATTTTTATGGTCCATTATGATAATGATACTTCTCAGCCATAACATTAATTCGAATAAATCGTTAAAGGTAAATCAAATAATTCATTATGCTATTCGATATAGCCGAGGACTTTAATGTTTTGCGAGTTATGGTTTATTGAGGATACGAAGACACTCACCGAGGCAATACTGTTATGAGAAGAAGAATCATTATAATAACAATCTCTGAATCTTTGCCAAATGGTTGTCGGATACGACACTGTTAGGAGAGTGGGCCGATAGCATGAATATTTGTACTCAAAATATAAATAATAAATTTTTGTTATGTTCGTTTTTAGAGTTCCACGGGCTAATAGCAAAAATGGAATTTTAGCATTTTCATAATAGCCGTATACTTCCGTCCTGTTCGTCTTTCTGTTTGTCGTAGCCGTTTTACTTGGAAACAGTTGCACTATAGAGTTCAAACAAGAATTGCATATCACGGAGATGAATATGCTGCGATGGATCTCTGGAGTGACGCGGAAAGATCGGGTCAAGAACTCCCGCATCCGCGACAGTCTTCATGTCCGTGACATAGCAGACAAACTGCATGAATGTCGCTTACGCTAGTACGACCAGGTTTTACGCAAACCGGCTAATTATGTGGGGAACAAATGTCTAGCCATGCCTCCTCCGCCAGGTCCCGGTCGAAGGGGAAAGCCCAAGAAATGTTGGCTTGACATCGTGAAGGATGACATGCGTGCCAATGGTCTCAAAACGGGGGATGCTGAATACCGCGCGCGTATATGAAAACCGAGAGTAGAAGACGATACAAATGGTGTCTGCCGTATGCATTTCACACTCGATCTTTTAAATGGCAGAGAAAATGATAAAAATAAATGAAACAAACAGAGGTATGAAAGGGGATCTTTTGGACGGCACATTTCTCTTCAAAATTGACGTTTTTCAGAAGCGGTCGGTTTTTAACGTTTTAATTAGGGGCGCACATTACGGCACGCCATCACGTTCGCCCCTCGCTCTTTGCCTCACATTTTTGTATATTTCCGTCTATTTGGGGAAAATTTTATTTTTCGACCAATGTGTGCTATTTTTGTGTCGCGTGCAGCCGGCGCGCGGTCTTCCCGCTAAATCTCTGTGGGAAACTTGTTTAACAACAAATCTTGTCTCCTATGTTTTGATTATTATTTATTTCTATTAGAAATTGTGATTTATTCAGTTGTAATATGAATGGTATGAGGGTAATATTATACAAAAACATGTTTTGGTGATTATCAAGAAGTCCTTTTTAATATTTTTTTTGTAAACATAGTGAAGTTTCTTAAATCACTGGAATTTCAGCTAAAAAAAATGGATATATTTATAAAATAATAATGTACCATCAGTGACTGTACAGGAAGCGAATAGCGTGATGGATAGTGGTGACGAACGACACCTTCCTTGTGTTCAGAAAAAACAAGTTTACTACATTAAAACTTATAGTTGCTGTGTATTAACGTTTCTTCTCAAAATGTTGACATATTCAAAATTGTTTTTCATTGAATATATTCACCAATAATTTTAAATGTGGAAACGAAATAAAAATAATACTTATCATATATTATAGGAATTGCATTGTCTTAAAGATTAAGAAAAATCATAATGAATATTAAGTTAAAGCACTTAAATTAAAGCACATATAAATTGCCTAATAATTGTATATAGCTTAAATAAAGATTTTATTTTTTTCCAAAACCAGAGCAAAATCGGTTACACATAGGTACTCCATATTATGTGTTCAGAACCATCATTATATATTTGCGATCAACGGTAGGTATATGTATTTGATATTTCGCGAATACCTTCCTTATATTCATCAAGACTCAGAGCAATTACGTGTAATCTGTAAAATCAATCCGTCATTCGTAAGAATAGAATTTATATCCACAATCAAACTGCTCTGGGTCAAACGTATTCTAAACGCAAGTAACCTTGAACACGATTGTGGTACTGAATCATTGTATAACCTAAAATTTCGGTGCTGGTAGTATGTGACGTTTTTGTCGATGTTCCCAGTCATGTCACGTCATTTGTCGTCGTTAGCGATGACGCATGGCGGCGCTGACCCCGCTCCTGACCTGCTCCATCACTCTTCCATCAACGGAACACGTCACTGTGTTACTAGACTCATCTCAAATCATCTTTTTTTAAAATATTTATGGCTTGGCAACTAGGCCTTTAAGCCAGCCCAAATCATCTTAATAAGGATCATACATAAATTACCTTAACATCTTTAGGTGTTATTTTTAATTTATTACTGATTTATTATATCGTTACTTCTATTCTATTCTATAATATATTTGTTATTTTATTTATATTTATATCCCGTTCCTATATATTATTGTTCGATGATTTGCCTTACTATCGGTTCAAATTTGACATATAGCTTCATACAAGTAATGTCAACATTTTACAGATGGTAAGGCAAGTGAATGCATAGTAAGATATAGAAATCAGCCATCAGTAATTAGGATAGATTTATTACTTTAGGGAAAAAATATCGCTGAAGCAGTAAATCATAAGCAGGTGGCATAATAAAAGAAAGTTGTCACAATCTTTTATTTGACTTTCGTTTCTTAGAATATTTGCACTTAGGAAATTTTGCAAAGAATTCATATACCTCCCACAATGGTACGTGCACAAAGTCCAACAAATTTTATTTGTATAATGATCTTGTATTGAGTAACGACTCCTATTCACCCAATGTTTTCTAAAACTGATTTATGACGATATGCAACTGAACAATCGATACTTTTTGACTTATGATGTCATGCAGCAAGGTTTTACTGCTACCCTTTCAGAGCATTTCTGGTCAAACCCTTTGAAAAAGGGGGTAATAAAATTTTATTATTATATCTGCAAACCGGACAAAACAATTTGAACGTGCACCCCGCAGCTCATCGTTGTCGCACTGCCAATTAGTCATGAGTCAGAGAAAAAAAACAGAGATTTATTTGAAATTTAAAAACAAAAATGACATGTCTCGCGATTTATGACTCGGCCGCAGTTCGCAAGAACTTTTTGCTATCGCCTTAAAACGTCAATAAAATTTTAACACTTTAAGGGTCGTGTCTAATACTGATAGCTTCATCGTAAATAGCAACTACAATAATTCAAATCGTTGATGTTTCATTTGGATAGGCAGGTAGTTAAAAACTTTGTTCTTATGCAAATTTAAGGTCGTTTTAAAGTCGTTCTTTATGCAAAATAAAGTGACATAATGAAGAAAATAAAATTTGATGAAGTTTTTGAACTGTAAATCTAGTAAGCGAAAGCGTGTAATACGGTAGTGCCGGCACGCGTGTATAGACATTTGATATGACATAACACTATTTTTGTAGTTGAAAAAGGAGAGCACGGGATGCACTGGGCCGCGATGGGATGCGCCCGGCTGCATGCAAATGGTGCGTGGAGATGTGTGACGTAGACTCAGTACGCTTATTTGCTTGAGAAGGCTATTGAGTAGCTTTCACTTCATAATTTATAATGCGTTTTGATTTACAGTTATGGCTTATAACAGTGGAGTGTTAGTTATACAACAGTTCATATTATATAAGTAGAGAATTTACAACAGTAAAGAGCATGATGAAATTGCATAAATAATACGTGGATTAACATGTTCTCTATTTCAATACGCTCAATAATCCCTATTAATATTATAAATGCGAAAATAACTCTGTCTGTCTGTATATCTGTCTGTCTGTTACGCTCTCTCGGAAAACTATTTCTAAGTTCAATATCTAAGATGGACATAGGATACTTTACATCCCGGAAAAAGGATAAAATTTGGGATAGATTTATGTAAAGATTATCGCAGAAAGTAAAAAAGTTTTGGTTTTTGTGATTTGTTATTTTGGTCGTGTTGGTAATTTTGGTTATTTTTTGGTCATTTTAGTTTACAATTGATAGACGAGACTTGACACACAGGTTACTACTTTCTCACGGAAAAAAACTACTGGATTACTGGATTGGTTTTCTTGTAATTTTGTACATACGAGTATATAATTCTAATACCGAAAATGGGCATAGATACTTTTTATCCCGGGAGATGGGATAATTTGCGATATAAAATTAAGTGAATCTTCTAAGGGCAAATAGCATTTATATAAATTTTTATTACAATGTAACCTGTTACAATGTTTGCTCTTTAAAGAAGAGGACCACACTAGGGTTTCACCCGCGGGGAAAATTCTAGTTTGCTATAATAGCATAAAATTCTATCAATCTATTCTAATATACATACAAATATGAAGGTCAGAATGTTTGATTGTTTATTTCCAAGATTTGAACATGAACCAATTATCATGAAAATTATTATCTAGGATCTGTTTTCGATAACGGGGGTATACATTTATAAAATATATTACACACGTTTATTGAATCGACTGCTAGTTAAAACCGTGAGAACTGGATTGGGCATATTCTAATTTCCAATTTCGTTATATTACTATGAGTCTAGATTGAGTATCGGAATTTTTTCTAAATCTTTAAAATAAAATAACCAGTTGAATCCACTCCATTAGTTTATTCCCGTCTGTTTAGCAGAAAACAGAAATGCCTTTAATTTACCGCGTTATGCAAACTGAGAAATTCACTTCATTACCCTACGCATACGATTCCATATTCGAGAGAAATACTCGTAAGTTTTTGTCGTCACGACACGGTGCGGTGGCCGCCCGTTGACTCCGCATTGTAATATTGCATCCTGCGGTTACGTACTATTTTCTTATCTCTCCCTACACAGACTAAATGCTTCTTAATAAACTAGTTATTTTTTGCCAAACATTCTGTGATAAGTGAAAGTGAAGTAGTGACCGTCCCCAATGTTCTGACATTATAAATAGTAACATTGTTATGCTAATGTCCATCAGTTTTACAGCTTTTCGGCAAAAGGATGGAAGTATTCATTGTCACTTCTATACTCGGCCCCTTTGACATGTGAAACATTCTGAGAATTTTGAATATATTAATGCTTTTAGTTGTTCAGTGTTCAGCATTATGTGTTTTAGTTTTATGGCTAATTCAATTTGAAAGAATATTTTAACTGTGGGTATACGTAATAATTCAGGATAGGTATCTACTTTACAAATCACTAAATTAGATGTTCATGTAGGTACTCCAGCTTGTAAATCTAAGACTTTCAAAGGTTAATGTGACGTATCAGTTTAAATATAAAGACACATAGGTATAATATTTGTTAGAAAATGATTGAACTCTTACTACATGGCTAAAAGTCAAGTGGTGTTATAAAACCATGCCAAACTGTTAAGAAAATAAAGCAAAACCTAGATTCTATAGAAGAGTTTTGAAATTGCCAGGATCCTTATAGATTATTGATATCTAAGCCGGTTACCAGGTAGGATTAATTAATTATATTATTAATCTTACCTGGCAACCGGCTTAGGAGATTCTCCTGTGCTAATGTATATTATTATAATTGCCACATGACGACACGGATGACGTTGCATGAACAAACTATTGTGAGAAAAGCGGCATTGAAATTGCTGATGTGCAAGAATCAATGAATGAGAGTAGATAGATAGATAGATAATTCTTTATTGAACACCAAAGTATATACAAATAGAAGTGGAAAAATATAGTAGAAAGGGCGTTAGTAGGTATATATCTTCTTTTTTTCCTGGAAGAACAAAGTGTTCTTGTATGTTACTAAAATCGCACGTTAGTATACAGTCAATATTCTGAAGAAAGAAAAGCAAATTAATCATGAATTGAGTTTTGCAATGGGACCAGCATAGCCTGAGTTAGACTATTCCGGTGGACATTAGTATAGTCAATTTATCGATCTATTTTTATTGGTATGTATTGAGTGTAGTTGGCGCTACGTGGAGAGTAGCGGGCGGCAGCGTTCCCGGGGCCCATCTAATGAGCAACCGTGTTCGCCTCAATTGCGCACACCACTCTTATTCACTGGCAATTTATTTCATTTTTGCTTCTGATCGCGCCTTATTGAGCGCCTTTTAATCTTATTACCTTCGTGGGTCTATAATACGCGTCCTGTTACTTGCAAATGAGATACACGAGGAACATGTCGGAGCTGGACTTCCACTGGTGAATCCTGTAAGAATAATTAAAATTTCTTGGTACGATATTTTATGCGATAGTATAAGGTTTATTCATATTTGTTTTTACTATTGATTTGCATAATTAAAGTCGAAGCAGACGATTACGTAGTTATTTTTATGGTCCATTATGATAATGATACTTCTCAGCCATAACATTAATTCGAATAAATCGTTAAAGGTAAATCAAATAATTCATTATGCTATTCGATATAGCCGAGGACTTTAATGTTTTGCGAGTTATGGTTTATTGAGGATACGAAGACACTCACCGAGGCAATACTGTTATGAGAAGAAGAATCATTATAATAACAATCTCTGAATCTTTGCCAAATGGTTGTCGGATACGACACTGTTAGGAGAGTGGGCCGATAGCATGAATATTTGTACTCAAAATATAAATAATAAATTTTTGTTATGTTCGTTTTTAGAGTTCCACGGGCTAATAGCAAAAATGGAATTTTAGCATTTTCATAATAGCCGTATACTTCCGTCCTGTTCGTCTTTCTGTTTGTCGTAGCCGTTTTACTTGGAAACAGTTGCACTATAGAGTTCAAACAAGAATTGCATATCACGGAGATGAATATGCTGCGATGGATCTCTGGAGTGACGCGGAAAGATCGGGTCAAGAACTCCCGCATCCGCGACAGTCTTCATGTCCGTGACATAGCAGACAAACTGCATGAATGTCGCTTACGCTAGTACGACCAGGTTTTACGCAAACCGGCTAATTATGTGGGGAACAAATGTCTAGCCATGCCTCCTCCGCCAGGTCCCGGTCGAAGGGGAAAGCCCAAGAAATGTTGGCTTGACATCGTGAAGGATGACATGCGTGCCAATGGTCTCAAAACGGGGGATGCTGAATACCGCGCGAAGTGGAGTAGAAAAAGTAAGAAAATTGACCCTGGGCGTCGGAGTGAACGCTCCGAACACAACCGGGATTTAACGCTCGGATGATGATGAGTCCCACTTGTAACTTTTTTCATAGTTAACCTATTTAAAAAAAACTCAGTACTTTTAGGAATGGAGTCTCGTTAGATATCTTCTTTGTGGTCTTAAAATAATAACAATGTGATTTAATAATAAGTTATAATTTAGGTCAATACGTGGTGTTGTATTGATACTTTTATCAGTATTGTACTTTGCCCTATGTTCTTGTAAAAAAAAATGATGTAGTGACAAATCATTATTTATTTCTAGCTCGTAAAAAGTGCGCTCCATGACTAACTTTAAAATATAGATAATAAATTCTTAAATTCCCAAATTGGCAAAACTTTAATATCACTTTCAACAAATAATTGTTTGAATCGTGTAGGTACATTGAGTAAATATGGCGTATTTTTTAATAGACGCCTTTTAATTTTTCCTAGTCAAGTGTCAAGAAAATGGCACATTCTTCGCTACTACGGAACTTTTCACTGTCTGTGGATCAACACGCCCTCCGCGGTTTTTCTCTTGTAAATCATACAGCAATGCATGTCACTTCACCGCGCGCTGTTTCCCAAATAAACTATATTGTATAAAGTCGTTGACCTTGGCATTTGATATAAAATATTTTTAAATTAGAATGTATTCCTCGATATATCTTTGCTTCTTATAAGTTTGTTGCTAATCTATACCAGCCTTAATAATATATATTGTATATTTATAAACATGCTGTGTCTGTACATTGTAGCCATTAAAAAAAAAAAACTGGAATATACAATATACTCGTAAACGATGGAGAACACGAGGAATTTTTTTAGATTTCTTGTCTGTTTGTTCGGGATTCACGTAAAAAGTAATTGGCCGATTTCGATGCTGTTTTCATTAATCGTCAGCCAATTCTAAAACTTTATATTTGCGCTACTTTTTATTCCAGGGATCCCGCGGGAATTTTATCCGGGCACGGTTTGTAGTTGGAAGCAAAAAAATTAACTTATTACTTTAATTAAAAAGATGTCTTACATTCCTTTTTAAATACTGTGGTACTTGGTGTCCCGGAATCCTGCGGGAATTTCAAGTCAATCGTGGACGAAGTTGCGGGCATATCCTAGTAATATATAACAGTCCAATTAAACTAGAATTTGATTTATGTTTAAATACGTCATACACGATGTAAATTACCCAGTACGCGTATTTAATATTTCATTAATAAATATTAAAGCTATCGGATATTGCATGTTATCCCTCAATGGCAACTAATATTTGGTTCTACGTTCTACTATTTTTTTCAATATTAATTAATTATATTTTATAGTAAGATATAACACTGGGTATAACACCGGGTTAACAAATTCATATTTGCATACACTTAAGATTTATAGAAATATTATATTAGTCAGTTTGTCCGCTGTATATAAAACCTTTTGAAAAGTAATATGTATTTAAGGACACAACCGTCGAATGTGACGATGTAATTTTTGCTTGTTTTTTTATTAACATTTTATTACGTTTTGGAACACTGGGGTAGAACCGTAAATTAAATGAAAGATCCGTCAGTTCGGGAAGGAGTAAATCAAGACGGACGGATTGCCCCTAATAAAAATTATAAGAGGCACAATAGCTCGAATGTGCGCCGGGATCGTCAGGAGCTGTAAAATCTTGCTATGTTTGTTTATGGTGCACTAAAATATGTTATAAACTAGATAAGTATAATCTAAATAAACTAACGTATAATTAGTATCATGATATTTGTGTTAAATTCTCTTGAATTTTTTTGTTGATCTTTTAGTAGACGAATTTTATGACAAGTCTATTTGGTTTTTATGAAATATCTTTTATATTTATTGTTGATAATAAATATTGTAGTCGTACATCGGAGATCAAATAAACGTATAGGCAGTCTTATAATAATTTTCAAACAACGAACATTCAATACTTGCTCTCCGTCTCGAGGTGTTTTTACGAATATTTTGTATTGCGTTGTTATATTTTTTTGGAGAATGTTTTGGGAGCTTTTATTTATTGATTTTATACCTGGGCTAAATCAGGAAATGTGTATAAGAATAATATGTGTATAAGCAGGTGTGCCAAACCCCTTTGCTGAAGTTTAAGGCATTTATACATTATTAGGATCTATTGATGATGTTATATAAGAATTTTCGTCTCTAGTGGCATATTATTAAGTAATGGTTAGTGTTTTATGACCTATTTGCCTATGCGAGATAATGTGAAGAAGAAACAAATAAATATAAAATATGTAAATACATATTAAAAATCGTGCTACCCCTTTTAGATTTACCGATATTATATTTACGAATTTGTCTGAACTAGTAAATAGGACTGTTTTGATGTCAATTTAAAAAGTTGGGAACCTCATTCCATCAGATGAGCCATCAGCCAGTTTTATATTGGCTTAGACAAAAATAGCTCGCCTTTACGATAATCAGTATTTCAAAACACCCGATCATCTAAACCCGCACTTTAATTGATTTAAAAATAATATATTAAGTATTTATTTCATAGGCGTTAGAACATAATTGTGTTACAAGTAAAAGGTACAAAAAAGAAATAATTGTCCAAAGAAAAGCAATCTGTGAATCAGATGGTTGCCAAGACGCCGTACTAGGATGAAATCTCAGTCAGTCAGGTCTTCATCTCCTTTAGGTGGAATTGGTTGGGGTATCGAGCTATATACTCTTTGCCTCGGCTTCTAGGATGAAATCTGTGAAAAAATTATCACGAAGAAATTACTTGTAAAGGCTAATTTGTTACATAAAGAGAAAAAAATAAATCCTAAGATAGTAAAAGTGTGAAATAATAGGATTCAGATTATATTATATTTATATGTCTGTACGAATCTGTGCCATACATACCATGTGCGCCCGCGAGTGTAGGTGTGTAAGATTACAGAGTGTATGGTACTAAGAGTAGAAACTGCTAATTTAATCAAATATACCTACACTAATTTAATAATTGATACTAAAGTAGAGGTTTATTTTTCATATTGCGATTAGTTATCGCTGGGGCAGATATATAATTATGGTGACGAGTGTTCAGTCCTAAGCCGATTTAGAGTTTAATATTATTAATATGAAGTTTAAATTGATATTCTGATAAATAAATTTGGCCAAGCGGCGCACATTTAGGGAATGTCGATTGAACTCGACGTGGAAGTTTTGTAATCATAGTTCGTTAACGTTATTTCAAAAATAGTCTATTTTCATCAGTTTACTTTTGTATTTAGAGGAAGATGCCCCATTTATTACATTCACAAATGTAAATGAACGCTTTCGAGGTACTCGTTTACGTGAGAATATTTGTATTTATTTTATTTATGGCGGGCGCAGCGCGAGGGCGATGTGTTTAAATATCTTTAGATTTTAAATACGAGTTTACTTTGAGTTACTCAGGATTCCATTAGGTTAATATTGGTTACCTTTTATACACGATACAGTTCACATAAATTGTCTAACTTTATTTAAGGTATGATTCTTTATTCATTAGATAAAGGTTACTTTTGTGTTATATTTCTCTCTTCTTTTTTATCTTCGCCCAATTATTTGGAGTCAACATGTCTTTTCTTTCCATACTCCTCTATTCTGACATACGTCCTCTGTCACAACATAAATCATCATGCCACCCTGCACAAAATCCGTTCTTATCTTTTTTGTTTACCTTTAATTTTTTGCTCAAAATAATGTTATATGAACTAAATTATAATCTGACTGAATATAAAAGAGAAACACATAGTTGTATAAGTACTACCAAACCAAGGAAGTTACGCTTATGGTATAGACAATATACATACAACGGACTACTCTGGTGCGGATCCCAAACACTCAGACCATAGTAGATAACTACTGAAAGTATTTCATCCATACTAATAATAATGAATATACAATTGTGTAATGTAAGTCTACTACTTCAATATTTTCGGAATCTTCCACTTTGTAATTGAAAGGGTGTAAGAAAGGAATGGTGACCATTTCATATCTATCCAAATTTTATCGGGGAGACATTGGTATACCGGGTTCTTCAACAAACTTGCGTATATAAGAAGCTCGACCACGACGTACACACAATGATCAAATTGAAAATATTTTGAAGTAAGGTTACGTTAAAAGCACTTTAATTAAGCATGCATGCATGAAGAGATTAATGAAATTTGATGAAGCACAAAGCGTTTGTCAGGATCGTAGCAGGTGGAGATCCATCGTCTCTACCTACTCCTATCCCAATGGGAAACGGGGGTGACAAATATGTAAGTTGAAAATTGTTAAAGCAATGGTGTATTGCATTATCATTTCAACACTATACCCGATAAATAGGTATTATATTGTTATGTTTACGATTAAGTGTATAGATTTTTTTGTTTTACAGACCTCGCAATTTATTAACTGTTATATTTACAATTTGGAAATTTTGCTTATATCAATATAAGAGAGACCGCATCACAATCAACAAGGTGCACCATTTTTGGCTTTGATTCAGTATTTCATCTGGAATGTACACATTTTAAAATATTCAGTTTATTAAATTTAATAATAAAAATTGTTTAAATTTCATACATTCGACGTTGTTCATCGTGCACGAACAAGTAGGTGGTCGAAATATGTTTTATATATGCACGCTTTATATATTAGCGTGTGTGAGGATAGTGAGTCATAAAATCCAGTTGAGTTATGGCTTTATAAGATGTTCTTTCTGATGTCAACTTTAAAATTTACAGTTGTAAATTATTGGTATGTGCGTGTATTCCTGACGATTACCAACGCGCTAACGAATTTATGTCTCACTTGTATTTAAACACTTCGCACAGATTATATCGTCTGTTAAGGTATTTCTGGGTGTTTGTTGAATTTATTTAGAACGCTTTAGATATGATATTGATTGAAATTGTATCGGTCTGATGCCTCTGTTTTTAAAAACATGTGGCATATACAACCAACAAGACGGCGGCCATACCTAGGAAGGTTAATTCTATGTCTGTCGTTATTCAATATCAAGATATGAAAGACAAAAATGTTAGGATCACGGTCGCCTAAATAGAAAAAAAAATGTATTTATTTCAAAAAGTCTATACATGTAAGTTGCCGGGGTTTCCCAGAAAGTAATCAAATGACACTTGTGTTGGGAAACCTCGCTCTTCCTATGTTACATTATTTTTTAAGACTATTAGTGTGCATGTGTGCATGTGTGTGTGTGTGTATATGTGTGTGTGTGTGTTTGTGTGTGTGTGTTAGTTTAAATAGAACACAAATCCCTACTAATTACTACTACACTAAGCATGTATCATATTCAGGCTAATATAAGCAAGAGGTTTTCCACTTCATCATAATTAAGGGTAAGGAGCCATTCGGTCAAACGTATCAGAATACGTTTACTTGCTTTTTTTAGAGAAAAAGCCCCCAAATCTTACAATTTCACAATTAACCCAAACCAAACTAAGTAATAATGCACAAGTATGGTGGATATATCAGGTAGGCTTGTGCCTAATAGTGGGACGTATATAAGATGATATTATTATCATGTTCTGTCGGTTTGCATTTTTTAATTTTTTTTATTACAGGAGTTCAGCAGACAGGTAGACGGCCCACTGGATGGAAAGCGGTTACCATCACCTATGGACATTTGCAAAACCAAAGGTGCTACAAATGCGCTGCTGCTCTCTTAAGGGAGACTGGAACCTAGTCACTAATACCGGAGCACAACTCAAGGTTGTTATGGTGACATACTTTAGACTATGTGCGTATGAGAATAAGGACTTAAAATATGACTATATGTTCAAAGTATGTACCTATATTTTGAAAGGAAAATATCATAATAACAACTAAATATTCACTATGTGTTGGCAATAATAATAACATTTTTTTTAAATAAATTACATATTCATATCTTCAGAAATTTGTTTCTAATTGTAACCATCGATGCTAGATAATTCAGAGTGTTCTAGTACCTACGTATAATTTAAAACATTCTTACTCAATATTTCTGCATTTCGTGTTTTACTCAATTCAATTCAACACTAATGTAACAAATGAAAGGAAATAAATGTTTATTTATCATATGCTCTAGTTAACTGCGAGTTTGTACGAAACTAACACATTTACATCTTCCTATAGATAATGATTCTGACATCGGTACATCAACACTAGTCGCACTCGTCTGCCACTTCGTAAAACATAAATATTATCTTGGAGAAGGCCGTTCTCGATCGAACTTATTTTTCCGTCTGCCGACAGTTATTTCATATAAATTAATGGCGCGAGTCGTCACGGCGCAGACGTTGAGCTCTATTTATAAACTGACGAATGAGACGCGCTCAGCGCACGCGCACGCATCTCGTCATATTCCAATTACAAATAGCTGTCATTGTCTTTACATGCTTAACATCTTCTGCTTTATTAGCTAGATTAATTAAAGAATTTCATTTACTTTATGTTATATATAAATAAAATGTAAACCAGTTTAACAGCATAAGATTTCAGTTTAGCTTTTATTTACGTTGTGTAAGAGTGAAAAGGAAAATTTTTACGTAGATATGTACGAAGCCGGCGTCGCTCATAAAAATAAAATTATGAATTATGATATTTGGAACAAATGCGGGTATCTCTTTTCCTCCTACAGCTACAGTGGCGGTGTGAATGAGATGTAGGGCGGCGCACCGCGTCGCGTCGCCGTCAAAAGGGTTATTATATATGAATTATGATGACGCCGCAACTCCGTCGGCGGTAATATCGTTATGAATATGCTGGGCTCCGCTCGCTCATTGGTTTGAAGCACATCCGCCTCGATTGCGCGGGAACGCCTCCGGTGGCCTTTTTTTATTCCTTTATTGACATTCAGTTATGCACAATGCGAGTGGCGATGCACAAACTGTAATATTTCGACTGGTAGAGAGATCTGTCGGGCGAACGGGCGACCGAAACGAACATTTGGGATGCAAATACGGCTGACAGTCGTATGCAAACGAACTTATGCTACTCATGCGGTATAGGCGCTCGCTATGAGACCCACTCAGACGTTTCCTGCATTATATCAATTTGCATTTCAGCGGTGGTAGATTACATCCTCATATATAATACGAATAAATACATTTAAAATAACTATCATTTTAAGGCACTTATATGTCTACTACTACTGGATTACCTAATTATAGTCATAACTGCCATGTATGTAAAATAGGTATTGTTTCCTTTAGTATACTTTTGAGCATTAACAGTTTCATTATAAAACAATACAATATTTTTATATACTATAGCAGTTTTGTTTAAATTTTGCCGTTAACATGCCAAACTACTCCTGTCTATTTAATGTCATTTGAAAAGCCAAAAGATATTTGGAAAAAACACTAGCAAATGTAAAACTGTGAACCGCACTTCTACTAAGAAATTCTATTCTATACCTCAGTATGTTTTTGATCCAATAATATTAAAAACTGTTTGAATTAGTTCTTCGAATTTGAATCTCTGAAACAAATACAATCTAGTTAGATTGTTTGTAGTCTCTCACATTCTTATAAGAAAGTATTTTGTAGGTAATATTGGGAAGAGTATCAGGTCTAAAGTATATATATCTAAGTGTACTTCTCAATACTGGGCTTTGTTTTTCCTTTATGTAAGTTATTGATATAATTTGATATTGTGATTCAACAATTTCTTCTAATAGGTACCATTTGCCGTCGGCAATTCTCATGCAAGCGAACATAATGTTAAGTGATCATAGTTGAACATTTGCACACCAATCTGATACTTAAATGTGTTTAGAAATAATAAGAAATGCTAGAAAACAAGTCTAAAACAAATGACAACGCGAGAAGAAACGTGAATGGGTTCCCGATAATCCCATTTTCTTTAACTGCTTAATCCACAGGACCACTAACTAGAGTGCTATGACGGAAACGTTCTAATTTAGCTTAACAAAACAATGTCAAAAAAAAACAATAGATAATTGAGGGTAATTTGAATGATGTGATAAAGAACAGTGTGATAAAGCAACGTCGTGGATTGAAAGACGATATAATAACAAGAGTTGAGATATGAATATTAAGTTGGGACATGTAGAGAGAATGGATGGAAAGTGATTGACAAACAAGTATATGACAACAGTGTGGGTGGTACAGTTGGTGCTGATAGACCGCGACGTCCTTACTACGATTAAATCCCAGATGGCATTCAATTTTTGTATATGTCTTCTAATTTGTTTGTCTCGTGTGTGTCGCATTTGAAAGGAAACGTATTCTGTCTTTCTTTTCTTTCGATGTCTTAAATAATGACCAGGTAAAAAGGGGTCTAGGGGTCTATAATAAACGTGTATGTATGAAGAGATTTATGAATACTATAGATGGAGCAAAAGATCGTAGCAAGTGAAAATCCATCGTCTCTGCCTAATCCTTTGGGAAATTGGCGTGATAATATGTATGTAAACATGAACAATAATTTGAGTATCTAGCGAAATACAGAAACATGCGTGTCGAGAGCCCCGGCTGCTGCGGAAGCGAGAGCGGGGTATCACTGGCTTTGAGCCAACAAGGTGAATGCCACTAGTGCCACGCACCGGGTCGCGCAACCCACTTTACCCGGCGCACGGAAATATATCCTGCCCTCGATACCATCATATCGTTATCTGGTTATCCACTTGTTCCCCAGAAGATGCTATAGATGTATTTCGATAAACATTACAGCAACTAGATAAACATAAAATGTAACTATGTAGGTATGCCGAAGCTAAACCAGTTCCTTTTGTGTTATAGGTAATATACATTTGTGTTATACAATTTGTGTTATAGATAACCCTATGGTCGATCTCTGGACATCCACACCATAATAAATAGCGCAAAGTTTGTTTACGATATTTGTATGCTAGGAATCGAATTCGGAATCTATGCGTAACAGTGAATTCAACGAGCAAAGGTTTATTAAACCACTCAAATATAGAAGTTATCAATTGTGCGCTTCTTGACCTGTTCGAATGGTACGACGTTGGATATAGCAGCTAAGGAAAAACAATACTACGAATGACTATCACGCAGTAGAACTATAACTTTAATCAGTTATACGTACTTGATAAGCCCTTTCGACTATTTGGATGTGATAGAGCTATGAAATCATTATCTTAACTAGAGCTTGTTGGGTCGGCTCGATCGATGTTATACCACGTCCTCACAGGATATCGCCGTTATGGTTGAGCTAATGTTATAGTAAAATATTATAATTATGAAATGCATACAAATCCATTTTATTTTATCATATCTTATCTACTGGAGCCAAGGTCTTTTCTTTCACTATTTAAAATTTTATTATTTAAAATATTTTTTATACCGATTAGTCAAAAAATAAAATTCGCAACTAACACCGCTGTTAGTGATGTTATCAAATTTTAAATGATGTTGCTCAAAAAAAGGTCGAATATTCGACAAAACATTGAAACAGCGAGAGAAGAATAATCTCGGGCGCCATCTAGTTTATATTGTTTCAATTTTGAGTTACTTTATTTACTTGACTATTCTCGTTCCGAACATTCTTCTTCCATGGTTTTAAGTAACTCTTTGTTAATACAAAAAAGTTTGTTTTATTAACTGAGATTAGAGTATAGTAGATCACTATTTTATGGTTTCATTATATTATGCTTTCATAATGAGTGACTGGATCATAAGCTATGTACTCGTATGATATGCGGTGTTTTGTTACATGCATGAAATAGCCCAGTGAGTTACTTGTATTGGGCATCGAGCACAGTGCACCCGTTACCACTTCCGAGAAATTTGTGAATTTGTCCAAATTAAAATACAAAGAGTGGTTATAACTAATAAAAAGCATTGCGCGAAAATAATTGTCCATTGTTGTCGGAGCCCCCACGGCGAATCGTCGTCTCCAGCTCGGACCTGATGTGGCATCCCACCTCACTATATATGGGCCAGGGAAGCTGCTAATTAAGCAAGTATACAGTAATGCTTATTATGTTCTGTAATAATTAACTATTATATTTTCAGTGATCACCATTCAATGCCTTGTAGGAATAATTACAACACTGTTGCCTGTACAATGTTAATGAATTCATTTTTTGTTATGTACAATTAAATGTAATCATCACTCATTTTGTCTGCATTAATTAAGACTAACAATACTTGTCAACTATAATTAATAAAAAGATGTGTTCTATAACGTTTTTTATTTATTTAATCGCCAATAATTAGAACCATATATAGATTTTTTTAATATTTTCAACAAGTCAGCAGATGTAGTGTTATAGGAAAGTAACTATTTATATATAAAATTTATATTGCTCAACCTTGTTTTTCTGATGAACTTGACCCTCAACATTTCAGACGTGCTTGTGGTGAGTGAATCCTCCAAGCAGGCGGTTTCTTCAAGTGGAGTTGCATTATGATATTTTCTTTTAATATCAGCATATACTAGATAATTGTGACAATCTATAGGTACCTTAAGTCCGAAAATATACCTAACTAATATTTAAGTTACTGATTCACTGAATTATAATTATATCAACTTATGTAACATACTAGGATATGTCCGCGACTTCGTCCACGCTTGAATTGAAATTTCCTCATTATTCCTGGGACACACAGTATCGCAGTATTTAAAATAACAATGTACGCTATCGCTATAGTGGAACCCATGTCGGGAACAGCAAATTTTTATGCATCCGAATAAATTTAAACCGCTCCCGGGAAATTTTCCGCGGAAGTCCCGGGATAAAAAATATCATACATTTTATTACATTAAATTTACTATCAATCACTGAAAAAATACAGTTGAATACGATTTATTTAAAAGTGGCCATTTAAAATCATTTCCGGAAAAATCCCGCGAGATTCCCAGAGTTTAAGTATCTTGACAGTGAAAACCGCATCGAAATCGGCACATCAGTTTTTACGTGACTCCCGAACCAACAAACAGTCAACAAATCTAAAAAAAATCATCGTGTTCTCCATCGTTTTTATGGTCTATTCCATTTGTTTTTTTAAATAGCTTTAATGTACAGACACGGCATGTTTAGTATTTTGTAATATTATAGATAGATTATTAAACGCGATTAATAGATAAGATTTCTTTAGGTTCTTGCGAGTCTATCAAGAAATAACAACTAAGTAATGAAATATCAGGTTCAAATAAAAAAATCATGTTTAACCTGCGCTAAAACTTTATATCATTGTACTATAATTATTCAAAGAGTATAAAACAATAAATCTTATATGGTCTTAAATTAGGTACATACTAAACAACACGGTATCTATAAAGAAAGAAATCACTAATCTTATAAAATTGTAAATAAATGTATAAAATGTTTTCATGAGATAATGAAACTACCTTAATCTTACTCAATATTGCAAAGATAATAAGATTACATAAATACAAATTTAACGTCTCTAAACGTGTTGTTTATATGTTAAAGATAATATGAATTCGTTAATAAAATTCGAATGTAATTTTAATATACATTAGTCCACCTATTTACGATTACGCGACCAATAAGAACGTGTCTTATTAAGTTTTCCCTTTGGAATTGTAATTTAAAGCGGCAAGTGTTCGGAACGATTCTACTAAGGCAATACTCTGTCGGAAGTTAGCAAATTATCACTGGCTCGTAAAATTAACGCTTCTTATCGATCAAGAAAATGATTTTGGAATTTAAATATACGTAGGAAATTGTGCATTTGTGTGAACGAACAAAGGCGAAAGTCGCACGACGTTTTCGATTGACGCGATGAAACTTATTTAAACGGTAACAAAATGTTTTCAATTTTATTGCTGATTTTATGTTGAATTCTTTAAAGTTGTGTACAGCTGGATGCTTGTGTGTCGCGTAAACGTGTTCATACTCACACAAATTGGACGCGTATCACGCCAAACGGCAAATGCCCTTCTGGGTGGATATAAATAGGGTGCAAATCCGCCTATGTCGCGAACAAAATCTGAAATTTGCTTGCTGGAAGTGGCAGTTCAGAGATAAGATCTCACGATGCCGCAATAAAAAGCGCCCGTAGCTCGTCCGTTGTGTAATGTGCATTCAAATTGCATTGTGCGAGAACTAATTCGCCTTAGGCCGATTCGCATGTTACGATAAACACATGTTTCAGTTAAGGTGTTACGCCATAGTAGACCATGTATATTTAATATACGCCCGAGCCATGGAGCAGTAAACGAATCGAATTCGTTGCTATTCCAGAACATAATACATAAACTCGCCATTAGCCATCCGAAAGGACGTAATGGTGCCTAAATGGGTAGGGAACGAGGTTAAATCACTAATTTACCGTTATTTATTTTGTTAATTTCCGACTCCCAACGTGCACTACGTCTCCAGAAAATATAGTTATTTATTAATCACAAGAAAAGAAATAAGAGGGCACTTTAGATAAAAGTCATGCGAATGTTATTGTTTTCGAGGTGGTTTGAGGAGAGACAAACGTGGCGTACGAGATAAGGATATGACAAAAGCTATTGTTCTGCAGACCAATTACTCGTGGTCCGCGAATTACCTAAGCCTCATATATTAATTAACCGGCGGCAAACAGCGGAAAGATTTCTCTAGTTATACGCTAGCACAACAATTATTCGTAAATCACTTTACTATATGTTGAAATTTACGAGACCCCATCCGCCGATGCGCCGACCTCACCTCTAACACCATCTGTGTTTTGCACGAAATCTAACTGACAGCAGATGAATGTAAGGTTTACATTGTTATTGTTGGGCACTGGATCGTAGGAGCACAACATTTCGTAGCATAAGAGAATATGCATAGCGATTTCGTGATGAATATTCATTTCCTACGGGCATGAAATTTATTGTGTTTTACATTTATATTCAACTCAGTCGTCTTATGTAACGGTAGCGACGCGGGATTAGCGAATTGTGAGCGTTCACATTACTATTGTGTCGCACGATTCTTACTCGTGAGCGGTTAATTTTAAACGTCCTTAATAAATTAATGAAATCACTGCGTGACTTTCTAATGATGTTGTCGATGCAATTGCATACCGTTATAAAATGAGATAGTCATCAACCTATTATTACCTTTTATGGGAATTCATTCCAATAGGAGAGGCAATAATCACTATAGACTTATTCTTATAAGACTATCATCTATACGAATGTTATATATTAGTATAGATAGATATATAGTGTACTCTATTATTATTAAGTTACAGCTACAGCAAAACTGCTACATCAATTTGGACAATATGATTTTCGATAACAGGAATGAAAATGCGATGATATTATCACGTATAATGGTATAGTTTCCATGGGATATCGGCCCTAAATATACTTACACAAACAATGCAATTTTTTTAATTCAATTCAATTTTCTATACTTTTGCAAGTATCGCACCTGTATGGATATTTTTAGTATATAGATTATGTGGTGGGATGATGTGTGGTAGCTAAAGTGTGCCTGGGCGCAGGGCAGACACTTAAACAATTTGACATTTGAAATAAAATTTGGGGCGTAGTTAGTCATCGGCGATCGAACTCTAGTATCGACACACTTGGCACCTGTCGAATATTTAGCACATAAATCCATAGCAACGGTTTGATCGCGTCGTCCGACTGATGGATTCTGAGCTATATTTAATCAACACGGGCGCGACAACCCGCCGCATTGTTCTCGCGATTGGATTGCAGGGCCGTCTGTCGACTCTTATTTTATGAGGTGCCGATGGAGATTCATCATTGCATATACAACATAGTAATGAGCCTACTTCGGTCAACAGGATAGTAACGTTGCACGCATTTCAGGTAACTGACCGTAAGTTGATGACATAAATATGCAGGACTGTAAATGAAATAAGTAGACAACGAAAGTGTTTTCGTTTAAGAAATACATTTTTGTTTCTAAATATGAATTTATATATGGATGAAGTTTGAAATATCGCTATACAATAATTGTGTAGTGAAATCTCAAAGGAGGCAACAATTAGAGGGTAGTTGCAATATTAACTTGTACGTAGGTATGTAATTAAGGGATGGATTTTTTTCAATGTATTGTAGGTGTAACAATATGGACGTGTGAGGTATCGTTAGATAATTCTTGAAAAATCGTATCCATATGTTTGTTATGACTTTTCAGCGTCCTGCAACCAAACGTAAGCATTATTTATTTACAATTATAAAATAACTACTTCTGCACTTCGGGGTGAACTATTCTGAGACATCCAATCAGCCAGATAAAGTGAAGAATTATTATTTTCAATAGAAATTCGTTTGAAATCTGTTGTGTATTTTAAGTTAAATGTGCTTTTAGGGTTCCCAAATCAAATAACAAAATAATTCACGTTCGTGCTCAATATGGGAGCCTTCACTATACATGAACTTAAAATAAACTGGACGATTCTTTCATTACTATTTTTGAAGGTACTTCATATATTAAGTAGGTAACATGGCGATGATTATAGAAGTATAATTGTAACTTTGTAATGCAGAATTGAGGCTTGAACGGGCGGACAGCAGTGGCGAGTGTCAACTGTAGCGGTTAGGCGTCGCGTCGGTGCGGCGCGGGTCAGCGGAGCTGCGAGCGGGTGTCGCGTGATTGCAGTGGCCACGTCAAACAATTGATTAGTCGCATAAACTCGGTTTGGCGCGCGCTAACGATGTATCATCCCGGTTGATAATTAAATTGTAAATTAGCTAAGCTGATGGTAGCTCGCAGCCTGTCAGTTTGGTGCGGTCGAGCATCGAACGCATCGCAGCGGCCGACCACTTGCGGTTCTAAATTTGTTGTTACTTTCAATATCATTGAGTATCACAAGAGTTCATGAATCTACTAGTTCCGAAGTTAATGTGTGTAGTTGATTATAGATACTTTAAATAAATAATTTTAAATAATCGGTAGACCACACATATTGTAAATCCCCAAATTAAGCAAGTTACGCTTGTGTTATGGGTAATATACAAAAGACAACTCTGGGGCCGATCCCAGACACCCAGACCATAGTAAATAACGGAGAAAATACATTTCCGAAATTTACTATACCAGGAATCGAACCCGGAGCCTCTGCGTTGCAGTGAGGTAGGCCGGCAAAATCTTAGCCCGCTCAACCACAGAGGCCGTCAGACTTTACAATATAGATAGGCACCTATAATACGTACACATGAGGAATATGATGTGTTAATAAAACATTTTACACTGTAGGTACACCTTATTAAATAATATAATTCAAATTTAATAATGACATAAAAATATAAATTCACATATTACTTAATATTAAAATCTTCACTGTAATTTTCTATAACGTTCAATTAATTAATTAATTATAACTACCATAGATACTAGAAAAGTGACGGAATAGAAAGTATGCGAATATTAGGTAATAACTCAAATAATGAAATAGCAGCAGGTACTTGAAAGACAATACAAAGTTTTTAAGACTCTGTATTGTTTCGTAATTTGACTATTGTGATTTAATATGTATGGTAGCAAAAAATACAGAGTGTAACTTGTTTTATTTCTTTTTTAAATGAATAATAGTCGTTAGTAATAGGTAAAAAAATATATTCAGGCAAATGTTAAAAAAAACAAAGGTACAAAGCAAAAAATAAATTTAACTCTGCAATCAGTTGGAAAGTTCCCTTTGATATAAAAGTCCATGTCCAGATACAGATATAAACTAAAATTCGATTTGATCAAGCCTCACTCACATGCGCTGATTGCAAAAAATTCAATCTTGTTTCATTGAAATTTAATTTAACATGTAAAATGAAATGCTCTCGTTGGATATGAATCGATGCCGGCCGGACTGACTGCTCGCCTATGTTTGTGGACACGATAGTGCCTTGTGTGCATATTGTAATCAATTGTCGAATTGCGTCTGTTTAAATTCGCAGTTTGCAATTTTGACGTGCATTCATTAAATTATGCGTCGAGAACCAGGTAATGAACTAGAGATGAAAGCCATGTGCAAAATGTACCGGCCTCAAGCGGGATCTACGTTTTATACGAAGAAGATTGAAATTTGGAATGATTATGTTACATAATGGCCTAAAAAAGGCCTACTTTTGACTCACACTTTTCCATTTTTAGAGAACGTAAAGTATACCAGCCATGCTTGTCAAAAGCTGACTGGCTTGTTTCAAACAGCAGTTATCGCGATGTACAGGTTACATCAAGATATTCTCTTTCAAGGTCTGCACGTAGTCATTGTAACAATATACACATTAGGTTAGAATATTGGCTAAGTGGTGAATGCCAGGATTCGAATTCACGTCGTTAACATGAGACGCTGGTTGATTAGCGACTAAACTATCTCGGCTTTATTTGGTTATAAATGGTATAGAAAATACTTTATTCAGTATATAGAATAGTACTCCGTCTTTAGGTTTCTCGTGTACAATAAAGACTTATTTATTTACCTTCATTGCCATTTGAGAAAAAAATACTGTGACATTATTAACATAATTATTATATTGACAAACCGACAGATATTAAGAAATTGTTATTAGAAATTGAAAAACAATTTGCTACAGATTATGACTTTACAATTTTTTTGTAAGACGCATAGTTTCCGAGATATCGCGAAAAAAGTGTTTTCACCCCTTTTTCCAAGATGGCGACCGGGGGACAAAGGTGGTGACCCCACAAACTTGAGGTTAAGCTTCTATTGACCCCCCACACATGTCCCAAAAATAAAATTGCGTCTTCTAACAAATGCAATATTCGGCCCTTAAATTGTAAGATTTCAATGGAGTATCTGTTCTGTGACTTAGTTTGAAAAGGTGAACATGTGCTCCGGGAACGTTAAATGAATCATTTTTAAAAGTGGCGAACACTTTCATACCACTACTGTACATATTTAACATCTGCTTATATTTCCAGATGACTTCAGATTACACACCGCCAGCTACATCCCTGGTGTACCCGCGACACTGCACAGTACATAAAGTATATTAATAGGAGTTCGTCGCACTTATCGCAGAGAGAATTTGCATACCAATGCCTTGTCAATAATCGTTAATAGATATTTCAGAAGACAATGCAACTGGCTAAATATAGCTTGTCGTGACTAACGTCCCGTCGGTACGCCTCAAGAAACCGCTACACACATGCTCCACTGTGTTAATCTTATTATGGCTACAAAATTTATTTGTGATCGACTCCCTTTGGCAGTTAACGTTTCATTTCACTATCAATAATGTCTCAAGACGTGCTTGTTCTTTTTTAAATTTAAATATCGCTCACTTTAATACTTTCAAATATGGATATGTATATATGTATTTGGCATTCCTTTTTGTAATGAAATATTATTATAAACATAAAAAAAACATCTAGGCATAGACACTTTAAATATTATTAAGCCTTTTATCATATAATACCTACAGGCTCACATGATGAGGGGGTGAGGTCGCCTCAGCTAGGGCTGCGGCGTAGGCCACAACTGATTTCCGTGGGCCTATCATATGACTACGAGAGAAGCACCGGTGTGTTGAACGGGCATTCTGGCGGAGTTATCCGTTGAGTCTCACACTATCCCACTGTTATGTCCCGGAGCAGTGGTGTGTTCGCAAAGGGATTCACGGCGTCAAAAAAATGGCAGAGAGAGACAGCTGAACATCCGACTCCCTTTCCTCACTACCAGGAGCAGGCAGCACTAGACGATCTCAACGGCCACCGGCTGCTATAAATGCACGGCCTCGGATAACAGCTCCCGGAAGCATACATTAGCTGTTATCCACATCAAGGTCACAAAGGTGACGACAACGCAGCAATCGCCAAAGCGCAGGTGTTTCTCGCTCCTAGACGGTGTGTGATGCTACACTGCTGTCTAGTATACCTTGTTTTTCCTTAGATCATTTTCGTATATTACATGAACAGGGTTTTTGCAATGAATTACACTATTTAATAATGTTTAAATGTCTTAAACAACTTGAGCCACATCTAGTTAGGTATTTCAGTGGAAAATGTTTTATATTAATAATCTAAAGACACAATTTAACTAACATTTTATCGAAACATTTATCTTATAAGGAAAAACAAAACATAAATTAATTTTTCAGTGCCACGACGTCAGCTCAGCTATGGTCTTGCGATCTTGGCTTGAGTGACTGGAGGATTACTTAAGTGGTTTTACTACACCACTTTGCCTGTTCCTCCACAGGTAGTGGGGTATACGTAAGCATTCTCAGTTTGATAAACACGTATTATACTAGTAACACTCAATCAGAAAAGACATAGACATAAACCAAACTTTATTGTTCACCAAAACAAATATTACAAAAAAAATGCACAACAAGACAATAGTTACTTGGTAAAACAAAAGGCGGCCTTATCGCTAAAAGCGATCTCTTCCAGGCAACCTGACCTAAAAGAATTTTTTAAATTATCTATAATAATAATAATTATTAAAAGATGTCTAATGAATCAACGCTGCGTGTTACCTATTAGATTAAATGACCCAAGTGGTATCCACGTATCTATGTAACGTAGTCAAACAGTAGTTAATTATTTTATACCTTTGCGATTACGCGTTTGTATTGCATCTGATGCAGGCTGCTGCAGGCCTTATGCATTTAGAGCATTAATCGTCTATATTTATCTTCCGATAGGTCCAAAAAAATTCCGCACGGACCCCATATGCCGGCAGCCGTCGGAAGTCGTAACTCACAGTTATGAAGCGAACGACACCAGTTTCATAAACATTGTTTTTCTTCGTTTCGCCCCTAATATTTATATTTATCAATCCATCTACACATTTATCTATAGTCGAAAATAGCGAGCATCGAGGGTGCCCAGGGGGCGCGCCGTCATTACGATTTATTGTTTTCTTTGGACATACTTTGGGGCTCTGCGAGAGTCCTCGGCCGGATTTCAAGATTACTTATTGTTGACCAAAAAATAGCTAACATGTCCCTTGAGTGCGTTAAATGTCCACAATTTATTGTTCATCTATCGCATTAAGTTAATATTTTTGGTGCTAAAGACATAATATGAAAACGTCATAAATTTACTGACCCGGCAAGTCGTGTTCGCTTTGACTAAAGCTAGTATTTGTAAACTGATGTGTATGTTATGTTTTGCCATGAAAAGAACACTAAATTGCGTAAATTAATCTATTAAATTTCAACCCTGTACGGAATAAAAATTCTCATATCACCACCACACATACTAGGCCCACATATGGCCGCGAATTCGTCCACGCTTGACTTGAAATTCCCTCGGGATTCCCGGGACACAAAGTATCATATGATTTAAAAAAGAATGTAAGCTATTGTTGTAGTGGAAAATATATCGCAATAAACTAATTTTAATGCCGAAAAACTTCATAGTGTTAACGAGAAGATTCCCGCGACATTACCGAAAAAAAAATCATACATTTCATTACTTAAAATTTGCTATCGATCAGTGACAAAAAAAACTGGAATTAGTTTTTTTTTAATCTAGTCATTTTAAATAATTATCAGAAAAATTATCGCGGGATTGCTAGGATAAAATGTAGCGCATATTTTAGGTCTAAGAATTTTCTGTTAATCACCGAAAACCGTATCGAAATCGGCCCAGTACAAATAGACAAACAGATAAATAGACAAGAAGTCTAAAAAAATTGCATCGTGTTCTTCATCGTGTTATTGCTTATATAGTCTATTCCACTTGTTTTCCAATATTTTAATATAGCTTTAATGAACAGACTCGGCGTGTTAGGATTTTATTATATACTAGCGGCCCTGGCAGGCGTTTTCCTGCTCTGAAAAAATAAAAATCTAGGACCCGATCCCAGCGCCACCTATCGGTTCCAATTGTGGATTTAAACCATCCGGGAACCCACTCAAACACACAATAACAAAATCACCAAAATCGGTCTAGGTGATTAGGAGGACTCTAAAACCCGATCTCATCGCCACCTACCGTTTCCAACGGGATAAAAATATAGCATGTCCGTCTGCTGGTTCTAAGCTACCTCCCCACCAATTTTCAGTCAAATTGGTACTGCCGGTCTTGAGTTATGAATAGTGTAACTAACACGATTTTCTTTTATATAATAATATAGATAATATATGTCAAACCTCTATTTCATACAGTTTAAATATTACTCTATAAACGTAGATATTAGATAAGTATAATACAATAAAAACAAAATAATGCGCATTTTTTACATGTTTTCGGTTCCTCGAAGAATCGTCTGACTCACCTTTACCGCTGGTATTGCTAGCTCCAAATCATTACTAATATTTTACTCAGATACGTGTTATTTTTGTATGGCCGTTGTATAAATATTATAATCTATTTTTAAAAGTTCGCGCACGTGGCCGCAATAGCCGACGTTTTCTAAGGATTAGTTATCGTAGCACCCGTATTAGGGTGAGAACACTTTAAATTATTCTTTTTAGTAATCTCTTCATGTTTAGTAGACCAAAATGAGCCGTTGAGATTCGTATAATTAGTGTATAATTATGATGATTGTTCAAGTTTTTTAATAACGTAGAGTTATTTTTGATTGAAAACTAGAACTTTTCACGTACCATCGGTTGTGTAAACAGGAATTCCGTGTTTTGATGATGATTCTACATTTTCATGGTGTTCTTCCTTGTATATACAATCACTTGTTTTTGAATTATCATTATTTTTGCAGTAGTTCAGCATACAGGCAGGCGGCCCACTTGATTGAAAGCGGTTACCATCGCCTATGGACATTTGCAACACCAAAGGTACTACAAATGCGCTGCTGCTCTCTTAGGGGAGACTGGAACCTGGTCACGTATGCCGGCCGGAACACAGATCAAGGTTGTTGTGGTGACATACTTTAGCCATCTAGTCGAGCAAATGCACTACCACCTGGCTGTGGGTTGTTTTGTCACCTTTTACGACAGGCCGCCGGGTCGCAGGAAATGGTATTCTTTCTCCGTTCCTGCACGGATATGAAATAAAATACTTTTATCAGAAGTTCTTAAACAATTCTTAACATTGTCACGTAAATTACCATAATCGTCATCGTAGACATAGTGTCCCCCGAGGTTTTTACGCACTTACGTATATACGCTGAGGATGGAAACTAGTGAAAAAAATTAAAGTGGTTAAACAAAAAAAACCTTCGAAAGACAATTTCAAAACCTTACAACGGTATTCCAGTAAAATTGACATCTCAGCACAAAAAAAATATCATTAACTTGCAACAATAAGCCATTTCAAAACTATTTATGAAGCTAATTGGAAGTGACATTATATTTTGATATTCTACATGTTTTAGCAAACACAATACATCAGTAAATGCAAAGTAAGCCAATAAATGCACTAAAATTAATTAAAAAAAATAATCTCAGTTACTAGGTTCTGAAATTATAAATAAACTTACGGTAAACGTCCTGTCCTGAAAAAATAACACTCTAGAAGTCAACTGGAGCGCCATCTATGCCAGGACCCACTAAAACACTTTTTTTACACCTTGGGTTACATTATTGAAATTTTAGTATGAAATCCTAATTTTTACTAGTAATAAAAATAGCCTATATTAATCTAGCAAGATAATGTAGCATACCTAATGGTGAAGGAATTTTCGAAATAGGTCCAGCAATTTTAAAGTTTGTTCCTCACAAACATACAAAAATACAAGTCTTTCCTCTTTATAATATTAGCATAGATAAATAATTGCCTGACAACAGACAACACACACATTGTATATCCCCAAGTTAAGCAAGATACGCTTGTGTTATGGTTAATATACAACGGACTTATCTGGGTTCCATCCCAGACACCTAGACCATAGTAACGGAAAATTAGTTTTCTGAAATTTACAAGCCAGGAATCGAACTCGGAGGCTGCGTTGCGCAGTGAGGTAGGCGGCAGAGGCTTAGCTTCTCAATCACAGAGGCCATCAAATTGCACACCTGATTTGTTTGGATATGATCTGTTAAGTAGTTTTTAGATATCCCCATATTTTTAATTAATTGTTTTATTAGGATTCCGTAAATAACATAAAAATTGAATGTGTGTTACTTCTACGAGATCCTTCATTCATGTGTAACGAGTGACTGACACGTCCTGGACGACTTTATTTTAGTTATTTTATTACTTTTTTAAAACGGTTATTATACTATGCTGATTTTCGGGTCCTTCTTCTTGGAAGAATATAAGATAGAGATATCAAATCGCGTAGTTTAATAAAGTCGAAATCTTTAGCTAGGTCACGCATACCTTATGTACCGAGTTCATAAATCAGTGTAGTGTAATCAACGAGGTTAATGTAGGTACTACACTATATTATCATCATTGCAACATACCATATTTCAAGCTGGGCGTTGAACTAAATTCGTCTATTTCTGAAATATAAATAGCGATTTAATTTTTTGGTATACGGGTGATATCAGTTAGGTACTACGTAATATCATTAATAGTCAGCATCGAGTCGCATAGCAACATTTGAATCATAAACAAAATGTCAAATTATCGTTACAAAACTGTGTCATCGTTTTTACATACGACTATAGTCTGCAGCTTGGCTTTCACACTTTGTTTGAAAGTATGATGTAGTTGTATACATACACACACAGACACACATATATATTATGATTGTAGTGGGTTAGTTACTTTGAATAAATTAATGGTTTGGGGTGTTTTCATATTATTAATTGTTGAAATTCATTCACAAAAATCGATTGTGGTATTCGATAACTTATTTTATTTGTGATCTTATTTTTAGATTTCTCGTCTTCCAGATAGAATTTAATGTTTCCAATATAGTAATAAAAATATATAACGCATTATAAGGAATATCCTCAACTCATTACATTTATTTGGCTCAAAGTCCCCGTTATTTCTTCTTATTTTAATATAATATTTGGTTGAAAATAATAATACAAAAATAATATCAATTTATCGTGGTTTTACCGTGAAAGCGTAAAATAGAAAGAGTTTTTACTTTCGCATTTATAATGGATTTTATTCTGAATATAAGTTATTAATGTATTTAAATTTCATCAAAATCCGTTCAAAGTGAAAAATAACATATGTACAAATTCATCTATACCCATGATCACAAACATTCTCATTTATAATATTAATATGATAATCAAATTTGATGTGTATTAATTAATACTAGTGGTTGCCTGTGGTTGAAATTCGACTATAATAATTTATTGTCAAAGACTATACTTCTATAATCACAGATTTCGCCAAGGCTACACTGTTAATTTGACTTAAACAATAAACAAAAGAGTATATATGCGTGTGTGTGTCAAATACATAGTAGTGTGTGTAATGGTTTATTATTTGATAAAGTATTTATTTTGCATATAATTTAAAAAAATCTCTAAAAATAAATTCTTCGCTATATAAATTTCATACTACTCCTTCCGCGTAATCTTCGTAAAAAGGGGTCCAAAGATTTTGCTATGTTTTTGCTTCACGTATCTATAGATTATTAAAACAAACAAACTTTTTGTTCCAATATCTGTATAAGCACAAATGTATCCATTCCCAGTCTGCGTCAGCTGAGCTTTGGGTGCGCGCGCGCCGATCGATCTTTTACAAATACGACCTTTGAGTCGTTGAACTTCACGCTTTAACTTAGGTAGGTGATTATGGAAATACAACCTGAGGTGTTTATTCCTTACTTAATCGCCGTAAAAATCATTACATGCCGTTAAAATTTGCACAAGTACAGAAATCAGTGAAATAGATCCTTGTGATTTGATTTAATTCGTGCCTGCTTCTTCTTTCGTCCGTGACTAGGATTTTGTATTCATCATCATCTTCATCTATCAGAAGACTGAACCTTACAAAATTTCGAAATGAAACACAAGTAAATTAAAATTGCAGTTTTCATATCTAAGGTTTTCATAAAATTTTGTTTAGACGATGCGAAACCTATTGGAGACAAACATTTAGACAAATTGAAATTCTAAAAATTATAATTTATAATAAGCCATCACATAACTGGCAGATTACAGTGAAATATTGGCATTCATTTTGAAATCGGAGACACACATACAATTTTATTTAGCCGCAAAGATTAAATTTATACCTCATCTCTCTGCTTGTGTGCTCCGTCCACTCCACGATCCTTCGCGTCTTTTCTCAGGTAGCCAAACAAGTGTAAGCCAGCGATACGCCTTGTCCTCGTCTATTATCTATACATCATACAGCCTTTCTTTGAAATGACATAATTTGGAATATTGGTACAGAGCAAGTGCTATTTAGACCGTTTTTAGCCTAAAGTGTACAGTTACAGTGAGCTAAAATTAATAATATCCGTATGAAATCCTCTTTGAATTAAAACTTCGGGCTTACTTGCGTTCTATGAAATAGTAAACACTGAGCTCAGCAATAGGACATTTAAAGGCCGATGAGGTAGAATATAATAATAAATACGACATGTGTGCTAATTTAAAATATCAAGAACGACTTATTTTCATACAAAACTGTGGAATGTAAACTATTGTGAACACGTGTTTATTAACTGAGATCATATTCATCTGTTAGTGCGTAACCCTAAAAATACACATGTGTCAGTAATAAATAGACTTCATCAATAATTACGCAATCTATAAAAGCTACTTACGATATAAGCTGTTACTTGAGTAATTAAGATAATCGTTTAAAATAAATAATGTTAATTTGTAATTGTTAAAATGTTGAGTTTTTATATTTTGTTTTTTAAAGACCACGGCCCTAATTCTGCAATTACAATAGCCTTACAATTGTCGACCACTGGCGTCATAGTGGTTTGTTTTTTCATATAAAATAAACCATTAATACGCCAGTGGTCGACCATTTAGACGATATTGTACTTGTAATAACATAATTGCCAGGAAAGAGATAAATAAAGTGACGAGTGAAGTTTTTCTGAAAGCGAAAAAATGTAGAACAAAGTAGTATCTACATAAGTGGGTAGTTTTGAATAAATCAGTGCTCAACCAACTTGCATATTCTGTTTCACGACAGTGACAAAAAAATCACAGTTCACGTAAAAACTACTGAACCGATTTTGATGCGTTTCACGCTAATCGACAGCAAATTCTTTGCTTAAAATCTGCGGATTTTTTTATCTCGGGAATCTCACGGGAATTTCAAGTCAAAGCGTGGATATATTCGCGGGCATATTTTAGTAAAATATATATAAAAATATATAATATAACTAGATTGAGAAAAATAGCAGTACAAACAGTTACATTAACTATGTTAGGCTAAGCAATCAAAAGCAAGATTCTTGCTTCTTCGGCTTGCAGCACGACCCTTAATTATTTAATTGGGAGCCCAAACTCAACAGTGAGGCGATTGTGGATTAGTATTAGTTTGCTAACATATTCTAAGTTCCAGACGGAAGAAGTCTCAGACACAGTTATTAATATCCAAAAGTGAAGTTCCCATATTTTAATTAGCCAGAGGCGTCTGCGATACGTCTTGTACAAGATCAAGAAGCAATATTCCATGAAATAATGCAGCGACAATCTTTTCAATTCTTGACATATTTATGTACAAGTAGGTGCAACACACGCGACATCTGGCGCGGCAATTTATGAACGTAAGTGCCTATTACCATTTTAAATATTATTTTTAGGGAATTTCGTGTCAGATCTCACTCGTCGGCCGGTCGTATATTAAGATGTGATCCTCTGATTAAGTCGCCTTAACATTTGTGAAGTCGAGTGCTGTACGGTTTTCTGTTAATTAAGGAAACATTCAAACGTGGACACTGCGCTACAAAAAATCTTGTAAAAAGGGACAAGGATATCATATTTATTGTAAGGTCCCATCATGTGGCACCTTTAATTATTATGGTTATGTTTATAGCTGTAATAACTTATTGTTAATAAACAATATCAGTTTTCGTCACCCTATTACTGGGATTATTATAACACCCTATTAATGTATGATGAAAGAATGACTAAACAGATATAAAATGCAAAAGTGGATGGATGCAGAAGTCGCGGAAGGCCACGACACACCTTCCATGATCAAATTGATCATGTGTTAGCAGAAGATGATGTTAGGAGCCTTAAGAACAGACGAGCATGCATGACAAGAGCTATGAATGTCAAAGAAGCAAGTGAGGTGTGTAAGAATGGGCCTGTGTGGCGCTCTGTTGTTCGTGCCTACCTCGCAAGAGACCTGGCGTGAAGTTATGTATGTATGCATGTATTACTGGGACTTAGGACTTTTTGGTTTTAACCGAGTAAAAATGGTAAGCCGTGGAAGCTTAGTGGTTAGCGTACTTGCATCCCAAACTCAAACGCACAGGTTCGAATCTTGGC
This sequence comes from Dendrolimus punctatus, assembly GCA_012273795.1. Classification (NCBI taxonomy): domain Eukaryota; kingdom Metazoa; phylum Arthropoda; class Insecta; order Lepidoptera; family Lasiocampidae; genus Dendrolimus; species Dendrolimus punctatus. Next base: position 10,193,625 of record CM022536.1, read on the forward strand.
TAAAAAGCATACATCAATTAGGCAGTTTCTAACCTAATACGTATGTTTAATAAAACTACGTTTTAACTGTTTTAAGCGCGGTAAACTAATTGATTATTATTATACCGATTTTTTTATTATGTATAGTCGCGAAAACTTTATAAAATATTATAATATGTATCTTTGCATAGGATAAATTATAGTTGTCTTTCTCGTCTGTCTGTTTGTCTGTATATCCGCCAATTCCTCCTAAACCACGCAATGAACTTTTAAGCGATTTTCCGGAGCAGTTAGATTTTTCACTGAAAGTTTTGTAACAAAACAAAGTAACATAATGAAGTTTTTATGTAAGTAAAATAGAGCCATTTGCTAGGGTTTGTTTGTTTTAATTACCATGTGCAAACGGTGAAAGAAAACAATGTAAAGAAACCTGCACATAGAGATAACTGATGTGTTTTATCCACCAATCCGTCTTAGACAAGCTTGCCGGGTATACTGTCCGTTCCCCTATAAATAGACGATCCGAGCCCAGCAGTGGGACTTTTATGAGTAGTCTTTATTATATTATTAAAGAAATAAGTTATAATATACAAAACTCTACATTATTAGGTGGCGCCACAGGTCGTTGTCTTTCTCCCGCTTTTTGTCATTTTATTATTTAAAACAATATTTTTATGTCCAAATCCGTCATGAATTGAAAATAAACTTATTGAAATTTCAGTTTTAATCAATACATTGTTCAAACAAGAAGAATACCTAGCATGATACCACTAGTCATATCTTATATATAAAATTCTCGTGTCACAATATTAGTTACCATACTCCTCTGAAACGGTTTGACCAATTCTCATGAAATCTTGTGTGCATATTCTGTGAATCGGAGAACATCTATTTTTCATCCCCCCTAAATGTTAAGGGTAGTCCAACCCTATTTTTTTTAATTTTTGCATATTTTTTTTATATTTTTTTTATGATACAGCATTAAAAAAATACATACAACCCTAATTCAACCCTCTACGATCAACTCCTATTTTGTATTCGTAAAATATCGATTCAAGCTTTTCCGGGCAGGACGACGTCTGCCGGGACAGCTAGTATAGTTATAAAATTTACTGAGCGAAACTCATTTTCAATATTGTTCATCCTTGGAAAATGAAAATAAGTCAGATATGCTATGTCTTTAATACCGTGTGAAAGTGTATAAATATAAATGCATTTCTTGTAGCTATGTGCCAAGATCTTTTTTCCCTTTGGTAAATCTTACATAACAATACATACACGTGAAAAGTAATTCGGTTATTTTTTGTGTCGTCCTTCTTTAAGCCTTAAATATAAAAAGAATAATAAAATTCAAATACATATTTCTATATTAAATGTAACATAGGTAACGGAAATATTGGTTTAGGACTTTTATGTACGAACAGAAACATGAAAATAACATTAAATCCACAAAATATGAAAACTAAAGGAAATAGATTCAAATTAAATACTTTAACAATTACGACGTATTGGTAACAATTATAATTTGATGTTTCTCGTTAAAACATTTACACATAACGTTCATTTTGAGACTCTTTTCCCAAATCATGGTGATGTGTCTAATAAGAAATAAAGACCCGGCATCTTTTAGACCAGGTCTACACTTACGTTTTTAAATCAGTGTAGGACAGAGGGCTTAGTGACAGTTTTTTATAGAGAGAGAGAGAGAGAAAGAGAGATATAGTACTTTATTGCACACCAAACTATTTAATTACAAAACAGACCATATTTACAATATTTTCTAGACAATAAGTTCGCCTACCTTATCGCTGAAAGCTATCTTTTCCAGGCAGCCAAAATAAAAATAAAAAATTGAATTAGGCGATGCAGGTGGTGCAAGAAAAAGGCAATAGATTTATAAATTTTCAAACTAATTTAAGAAATAAACATACAAATATATACATAGTCATATATATACGCATATAAAATAATATATTTCAAAATACATAAGTTATTATAACAAATGTATTAGCATGACTATATTGTGTTCATCAGACATATATAATTATGGGTTATTTTTATTATCTCTTGATCACGTTTTGGTTAACCCAATTTTCTATGGGAATGCTTAGCGCCATCTCGTGTCGCGTGATGGGAAACCAATATCGTGCCATACGCAAATTCATTATCTTGAACGTGATCGAATAGTAAAAACCTCACACTAAGCACACAGGATTCAAATAACACAACGATGGTTTGTTTGTGACAACCGCAGTAAGCCAATTAATAGTTCAACAGAATTGACTATGAATGATGCTTTTGTGGATGTTTCTAACGCAAACAAAGTTGGGTGAACCATGTCGTTAAAGTTTATGAAACGGAAGCCGTCAAATGATCCGGCATGTGCGCCAGCCGCGTCACTCTACTCTCGATCTGTCAATAGAAAAAGACCGGCGCGTGCGCAGACGTCATGCATGCTTTATTCCATTGATACCTTAGACATGTTCATAGCGTTTTCGACTTATCATTTACCCTTATTTATTAATAAACAAATAAACTCATATTTTTCATTAACAAGATAAGCAAGATACTCTTGTGTTATGGTTAATAAACAATGGACAATTCTAGGACCAGTCCTAGACACTCAGTTCGGATAGTAACGTAAATTTTGTTTGCAAAATTTACCATACTAAGAATCAAAGAAAAGGCTTACCCACTCAAACTCAGAGACCATAATGTTAATTATAATATTTAATTAATTTTTAGATTTTAGTATTCTTGTTATTTCTCAGTGATCTATTAATAGGTTAACAAAGTGACTTGGTTCTCTGGGACTAATGAATAAATCTGCGCTAATTAAATAATATATGTTACAATAAATTTTAAAATTTCGTTACATACAAAACAGGCTTTAAAATGTCATGACATAAATAATTTTAATTACTCATTTAATATTAATGCGTTATTTGACTCGCTTGTACTTGTAAAAAAATATTGTGTCATAGTGTTTTACATTATAAAACCTATGCGGGTGCGACGATTTGCAAAATTATAAAAAGTGACACAATTGATTGGACTGTCATCTTATTCGAGTTATTCTATAAATCCGATCACCGTTTTATTCGCTTTTAAAAATCGCTTTGAACGATGGCAGCTTCGATATAAGAGCTCTGTGCCAGACCTGGTCGAAGGCCTTAGCAATATCTAGACTGACTGCCAGTGCTTTCCCTTTGCTCTCAATGGCTTCAGCCCAACGGTGGGTTAGGTAAACCAAGAGTTCCCCAGCTGAGCGACCGTGGCGGAAGCCGTATTGCCGATCATTTAGCAGCTGGGAATCTTCCAGGTAACCCAGAAGCTGCGCGTTGATAATACGCTCCATCACATTTGAGAGCAAAGAGGTTATTGCTATAGGCCTATTATTCGATTTTGTTTTTGTATCATGAAACAGTCTTTTAGGAATTCAGAAAATATGGCGGTACGAAGTTCGCCGGGTCAGCTAGTATAATATAATATTCAAATTTGTCATATCTAGTGCAATAACACAATATGAATAATTGACTTAAACTCGACTACAAACATTCTAACCTTATATGAATATGTACTCGTACATATTATATAATGACCATTTAGAATCTTGATATACAAAAAAGAATAGCGGTAATTTGGCTACTAAGTGATAAAAATTGTCAAAATATATAAAAAAAATGTCAAAGATAACAATCTCAGACATTTTAAATATATTCCAATTCTTTTAAGACTGATTAATATTCATTTAATCCATACGATGAAGCTATGAATATCATTTTTATAAATGAGTTTGTTTTGCTAATGGACATTAATTTTATATTAAACCGTAAAAGCTAAAACGAGAAAATAAAGCAATAAACTGAGAGAAAATTAATGGCAAAATAATCTTCAAAGTGCGTGTTTGAACGCACACATTGAAGAGTTCCGTAGAAGTAACAAACGTTCATTGATTTCATTATTAAGCTACACAATCCTAAAAAGCATTCAATTGTAAACACCTCATATCTCAAAAAAATCCAGTATTGTCCAAATCAACCTTCGTTAATAGTATTTTTAAGCTCTACTGCCAGGGTTGTTCCAGCATTTTGCACTTTATAATTCAGAAGTTAGATGGAGAGGGAGGGTATAATATGTTTTAAGTGAATATGTTCTACCCCCACATATTGGTTTGACTAATTCCACTACTAATATTCCACTTGCGTATGTGTGCGTATATCTACATTACATACAAAAAAAGTTCATCGCCAAATTACATGTGGATAGTATGTAAGGGCGACCCTTAAGTTTTTTCATCATTTTAATACACAATTATGTAGCGTCTTACTCACATATTCATCGTGACACGACTAGCCATTACTCGTACAGCGCTAGCGTAATGGCTAGCGCACGCGTCCCAAACTCAGAGGGCGTGGGTTCGATCCTGGCCGGAACACAGGCACCACTTAGACAGTTTTCTGACCTAATGTGCATATTGTTACAATTACCACATGCTAATATCGGTGAAGAAAAACATCGTGATGCAACCGGCACATCGAGATAACCGATGTGTCAAACCTGCCAAGCCACCTTGGACAAGCGTGGCGGGTATACTGTCCGTTCCCCTATAGTGGGAGGCCCGAGCCCGTGGGACATTTGTGGTCTGTTATTATTACTCACATATTCATAATAGTTATACGAGATTTATAAACTAATTATTAAAAGAATGTTAATCATAATCACATTATTAACATGATAATGAATTTGATAACATTTTTCGCTAAGAACCTCAGCTAGAAGGCCCAGATTGCCATACACAATGCGCTCACGTATATAAGCGAGAGTTGGGTATGGAACAGAGAGCATTAAAGTAGAGTAAACGCGGTCGAGATGCGAGCACTGCGCAAAATCTGCGGAGTGACACTCGCGGACCGCGTTCGTAATACCGAAGTTAAGAAAGAGAGTTGGTCTGAAAGAGAGTGTTGGGGTGAAGGTAAGGAAAGGAATGCTCCGGTGGTTCGGGCATGTGGAAAAAATGTATGGTGAAAGAATGACTAAACAGATATACAATGCAAAAGTGAATGGATGCAGAAGTCGTGGAAGGCCACGACACACCTTTCATGATTAAATTGATCGTGTACTAGCAGAAGGTGATGTTGGGAGCCTTAATAACAGACGAGCGTGCATGACAAGAGCTATGAATGTCAAAGAAGCAAGTGAGGTGTGTATGAATAAGCCTGAATGGCGCTCTGTTGTACGTGCCTACCCCGCAAGGGACCTGGCGTGAAGTTTTATACATACATATATAACTTTATGCACCTTTCTAAACTATTATGAATAAGGGGGTTGAAGAGTGAAACTTAGCCAAATTTAATTCACATAATCCCAGAAGGTTCTGAAAAAAGTCTGTAACTGACAAAGGCAGATGAACAGACGACCAGATAGAGAGACCACACATGACAAATATTTAGAGGTTTGGTTATATGAACAAACGTAATTAATTACCTTTTTTTATTAAAATAGCAGTAGCATTATTGATTCTCTTGGTTAGGAGGAGGGTTACCAACCGTAATACAATATATACAAGTCGTGCACAGGTTTGCCGATGATCACCCCTCCAGCTTCCTAAGACTGGGACCGGGCTTGTCTAAGTAGTACTAAGAATTAGACGACCGCGGGTCGCGGTTGTAGGAAGCGGGAGGGGTTATCATCGGTTAATCTTCTGCGCACGACTTATAGTAAGTAACATACTATATTTTATCCAATTGTACTATATAACATAAAATGTAATATAGTATACTACTACATTTTCATCGCAAATTCAATTGTCGCGCTTTTTGTTCAGATTCTGATGATTATTTTAAAAATAAACGATATCTGCTAGCCAAAGCAAAATCTAGTATAACACAAGGGAAATTTAATAGAGAAATAAATAAAATATACAATAAAAAATAAATGTGTACTCCTTAGCCCCAAAAGTGCTTTTTTTAAACAAAAATACTTACTTTACTTCCATGAAAAAAAGGCGGCTACCCCAGTTGATAGAAACAATAATACTACTGCTATTAATTTGTTGTTAAAATACACAAAATGTATAAACAGACCCAAGTATAAGTCTATAAAAATCTATCGAGAAAGTGTCGGTTTGTTGAACACGGAATAATACATAAGACACACGAATAAAAATCTTAAATTCCCTTTTGACGGGTCTCTAAGTATAACCATGGGCGAGGAGATATAAATGCTGTCCACAGGCGAATATGCGGCAATCCCTCACACAAGTGGGTAAGATGACTTGAATTTTTAATGTTACACTCAGACCGTTGCAAACCGTAACAGTTTTCTTGTCATTGGTAGAGTGGAGATGTGAGATAAATTTTGCAGAGTGGCCCCATCTTTTCGTCTTACATCAATCTTTAATGTGAACACGGGGTACTCTTCATACGTGGCGTGTCTAATGTTATTTGTATACAAAGTATGACGCTTTTACTTTGAAACCTAAAATAATTGGGCCCTCTTATATTGCGAATAATAAAGTTTTTATGTACCTTTTTTAAATATTTTAGCAATTGGTTGTGAAGTTAGTTTTTTTATACAAATACATAAATTAATTGCTTTAATAATTTGTAATCATTAAAACAACAGGTAGGCAGCGTTCACCTTGAAAGCGTGAATTGACTTCCTCGTAGTCACCGATAATAATGACAAGTCTAAAACAATAGTTTGTATTAGTTTTTATATTTCGCCTCAGCCGAAGGCCATATTCAACAATACACAAAACAAAGTTGATGCGATTGGTCTCGCCATATAATTTCAGTACTCAAACGCCATGTCAGCACGAGGCGCGGTCCGGAATCGATTAAAGCGTTCCATTTCCGATGTTTTTGTAAACAATAATTATTGGAAAACTGATCAAATAGTGGAGACCACTCGTTTCCGTCATTGTCATAAGAATCTATAAAGAAAGAAATCGATTCATAGTGCTGTGGATAATCACAGTGGATACAGTCAACTGTGACCGCTTCCTCGATAGATTTTTATTTCTTCTTCGATAATTTGTTTTTACATTCAGTGACGGTATAGTTTTTCCTTATCATTGATAGTCGTGCTCTTGTTGGGCACGACGAGATGCCGTCGCACCTGTTCCGATTGCTAACACCGAAACACCGGTGCCTTAATTATTAACGATTGTTTTTATACTATTTCATATTGCGATAGGAAAGTAAACCGATTGATGATTACGAAAATCTTTTTGGTATACTTTTTAAAGAATATGCAATGAAGCGTTGTATCATTTTTATTCGAACAACAGTAAATACCCGTTCCTCATCGACACAAAATATTTCACGAATATAAAATATTAACGAAGACTTATTAAGCACCTATTAGTTATTATTACTTTTCAACGGAAATTTTATTATGTTACATATTTATGAAGACAAAATATGTGTATAATATAATAGAATAATGTTTTATTTATAGATGGATGTGTAATATTAATGTATCAATAGGTCAATTATAATAAACATCAAAGTGTCAGTGAGGGGCTCGCGCCAAGCAAGATGTCACGGCAGCGGCAATGGGTGTAAATGAACACGCTGCTAATGGACTATTAACCTCCTGCCGCTAATTATTAATATTTTATTTTTATGACCCACCCCTGTCCAGGTTTAACGACTTATATCCGGCCCATGTATAGAAACGATGTTATTAGTGTTAATATTTGCTTAGCGTTGATTGAAAGGTCAACGGTTTTGTCAACGTTATTACGAATCGCGTTATTAGCTATCGTCAATATAAAGTTATAAATAATGTATTATATTTCCAGATATGACGACTTTTATGAATAAAATATCTAGTATAAATATTAATGTAATATTAAATGTTCTGGAAACTTAATATTAGCCGATCTTAAAATATTAATGGTCATTATTATTTTTTGTGATAGTCGTAGCTTTAATGGTACTGACTGTTTATAAATTAACTCATAAGTAAAGGACAAGTATGTCGGGATAGACAGTTTAATCTAAACATATGTCAATGTTTGAACTATTTGACATGTGTCCTAAATCATTTTCATGCATGATCCGTCAAACTTATCCGAAATGTCAACGGTTGACAGCAGATCGTGGCATCCGTTTCGACCTACGGATAAACCATAACAATATGGAGCATACCAGCTTACAATATTCAAATCCGATTTTACTGTTCACAACAGTAGGTCAAACTTTCAACGATACTGCCGAAGTAATATACATCTTTGCTTACCCAGCGTGTTTTACTCATAAAATTTTAAAAAGCGTATGTTATGTTTCTTTAAGTTTAAATTTCAGCTTTATGAGTCTGTGTTAGTGTAGAATTTAGCTTAGCATATCAAGTCCTAACTTTACTAACGGAAGGAACGACTCAGTGTGTGGCTTTACATTTGTGTTATTAAATGATTTATGGAGGTGGATTACCGAGAGCGTAGTTGGTTGGACAATTTTGAAAGGTATTTTCATCGTAGTTGGGTGCGATTTTCATGCGTGAAAGTGCCTGTTAATCATGCACAGTAGCCCCGTGTTGATCTCCACGTAATTGAGTTAACTGACGCCCTGATGACTTATTTGACAGAGAGAGTCGTCTGTTTACAGTTGTATATTATCATAATCTATGAAGGATTTGTCAGCTTGTTTGTTATTAGATAAAATTTAAAATATATACTGAACATCTAATTAATTTATCTTTGAATTTAAGGCTATGAACAATATATGGATAATAATATATGGAAAATTACTATAAGAATATTAAATATATGCATGAAACTCTGATGTTATTCATTATCTGACAACAAATAAACATTGCGAATTCACTTGTTATTAATAGTAGAGCCCCTCTTTGAGAAACACTTCCAACCAAAGATGATCACGCACCAGTATAATCTGTAACGGATATGTAAATTTTAAAGATTTTTATATATTTTAAATTTGTAATTTTATTTTTATGTATTTTATAATATATACATTTTACAGTATTAATTTTGTAATATTAATATTTTGTAAGAGATATATATTAATGATAGATAGATATATTAATGGCATTTAAAATACAAAACAGTGATCAAAATAGATTATCTGACTAAAATAAGTAACAGAAATATTACAGATAAGGTTCTCAGTGAATCAGTTCCTGCTATCGATTCATCTGTGACACATAATGTTCCCACATCGAGATATCAAATTGATAAGTGAGCCACATTCGCGTCAGGCGGGCGGAGCATTATGAAATTGGCTGTATGTTACACGCCGTTACTTTTGATAAAATATAACCCGGTCGGCCGCTCATATCTGTCGGACGAGCCAGAGAGCATTTCCCAATGTGCTCACGTCTCTCTCCACTCATAATTCCTTATATTACTGTAATAATTCTTTATTAAAGAGCACCACCAAAACTCCTACATACCAATAGACTGATAATGGTCATAAACTAGTTCGGAGTTGTTGACCTTGGTTAATAAATAATTTATACAAATGATAAACGACTACTCAAGAAAATATTCTTAGAATGTTTTTGTCGGAATCTTTATGGGAATCGAATGGTCGTGGTTCTAATATGACGATCAACACAACCATAATTTTAATAATATAAATGTATTTATGTCAAATGATGTTGATTTAAATAATTGTTAAAACTCTATAAATGTGCATTTTGTATTGATTAAAATAATTTTACAAGACCAGAATACTAATGATTACTACTTTAACAACAGCATTTGAATATATTGTTTAAGATTTCACTGTTTCTACTTATGAACTATATAATATATGGTTTGAAGAATTATAAACGGTACGCTGTTTTGTAGTTGTTGTGCTACTAAAATATTTAGAATTCAGGATTACCAAATCATAAATTTAAAATACTGAAAGCAAATATTGGCTTTTTTTATAAAACTATCGCTTCATGCATGATAAAGGTTTGATGTATATTGGCTTTTCATAAATAAACTTTTGCTTTTTACATGAATTTTTACATGAATGGACAATTCCGGTCGGCTTATGTAGGTAAAAGGTTTTATATTATATTACCAGATATGCCTTAAAAATGCTAGACGTATCGCAACCCTCCTAATAAAGAACTACAACCTAGGATTAAAGTTCAGACGATATTTAGTCGTTTCTTACGGTTATACGAGTATCTAGTAAAAAATCAAAATTAAAAGAAAAAGATTTTCAACAGTGGCTAAGTAGCTATAGGTGGGTAGGTACTAATATAGCTTTAATGTTTTTTCTTCGATGCGATATCAACATTTTCTTTATCTACCTATATTTAGTCCATTTGGTTCATTATGGTATTTATAGTATCCAAGTATAAAAAATGTATCTAATGTCTAGTCTATCTAGTTTGTTTAAGATTAAATCATTTTTTGGGGTTTTTTAGCCAAATAATAAGATGGATATTTCTAATATAGGTATAGTAAAATGATTGTAAAATGGTAGAGTACAATAGTATTATAGTTTCATTTCATAATACAACGAACTAAGGCTAGGGTTTATTTTATCTTTAACCGGCTCTCTTGCAAGATGATGTGCATTTCGAAGTTTCATCATAATTATTGTTTTCAGGTACATAAGTATGAAGTCGTAATTCACCTGTATTGATACATAAATATATATTTTCAACCGTTGTCCACTGCTGGACGAAGGCCTTCCAATTATTTTTCTTTAAAGAGTTTAGTCTTCAAATAATCAAAATTTATAAACCAAAGAAGATGTAATACTTTATTATGTTGTTCTGGTTCGATAGTTTATATGTAAGCCGTGGTGGATTAATAAATAAACCATCGAGTTACAAACTGGAGCTTCAAATAAGATGTGCTTTCAAACACAGGCTGGGAAACGTGCACTATTTAGGTAGTGTCTGACCTAATATGTTTATTGCTAATATTACCTGCTGACTGTGAAAGAATACATTGAGATATGTCAAAGCAACTAATCTGCCAAGGACAAGCGCAAGAGGCATATGGTCCGTTCTCCTATTAAATGAGGAGATGTATTTATTTGATTAGCAGATTTTTGTTAATATTCAAAGAATTTATTGTAGATTGTTGGAAGGAATGAATTTATCCGTGCATGAACGAAGAAAAAACACAATTCAATACGGCTGGATTGCCTGTCTAAGAGGCGACAAAACAATCCATAGCCATTTAGTAGGGTCCATAAGATGACCTAGATAGCTAGCATCCCTAGTCTAAAACATATTCTACCACATATTCTACCACTGGCATACCATCATATCAACCTTGAGTTGTGTACCGGCAGGTGGGTCGTCTGCCTGTCTGCTGGACTCATGCAATAAAAAAGACTAGCTGTTCCCGACTATAGTTATCAACTTCGTCCGTATGACACTCGGACTTTATATTCATTCCTTCTAAACTCTACAACACATTGAAATTGAATGAATTGAAATTCATTTAATTCTGTTGAACCATTTCGGAGCTTATTAGAGACCAATTTTCAGACAGGCTGACGAATAAAAATCCTAAAAACGTTAATTTATAACACATATCTATTTAAACAGAAATTATCATTTAAATAGTGGATTTTAACCGATTTCCAAAAGGAGAAGGTTCTCAATTCAACTGTATGTGTTTTTAAATATTTGTTGCGCGGTTTCTACGGCAATTGTGTACCAATTTTCATTTTTTTGTTAATTCCAAAGAGTACATTCCTGAGGTGATCTTGTTGAAATCAAATCAGGATCTGATAAGGGGCTTCCAGAGAAATCGAAAACAACCCTTATTGAAGTGCGCCGAGCGCCAACACTTTTTGAAAGGCAAATCTTGTATACGCGTGCTAGTGGTATTCAAGCAACTAAAAAGTGAAGAGCATTTTTTTAAGAAAAACAAATCCGACTTCGAGTGAAAAGCAAATAAGTAAATATATTCTACCACATCTTGAAGTCAGTGCCAAGTAAAGCACAAAAAAAAGAAAAAAAAAGAAAAAATGCACGGACTTCAAGATGTAGATTTTTGTAGTTTGAAGACGGTTTTGTTTTTGTTAAAAAAATGAAATCACAATATAACACATTGACTTATTATTAAAGGAAAATAAATATGAAGGAAATATTGTAGTATGAAATGTTTCTAGTAATACCTCTCACTTCTATTGATGTATATCTGTTAGAGGTAATATTGGGTCAGGGGCCGTCGATGTGAAGCAGGAGATTTATGCCCTCATAACCCGCTGTTCTGAACCGACCAAACGTTTCAACGTATTGATTTCATTTCTTACATTAATTTTTAAAAAGTCATTTCAAACGAAGAGGCAATATATCTGTTAGTTTAAGTTGTACGTGAAAACTGGTAATATGTGAAAAGGTTCGTGTGATGCTAAAGATAATTTTTACTCTGCGTATGTATTTTTTGATGTAGCAATTGAGATTGTCCATTTTCATAAATTTTGGTTTTTGAACATTATTTTAAGGTATATGGTTGACCATGATTTTTATGTAGTTAAAAAAGTAGTATTGTTTTCTTAATGTTTTAAGCGCGGCATTTTAATTGATTGATTACAGTGTAAATAAATATCAAATAATATGCCCATTGAAAGCTGTAGAAAGGTAGTTTAATGATGGGTGTATACTTAACAAAATATTTATCTAGTATTTGCCTGCATTAAAATAAAATGTCTGTTTTTACATGAATATCATTTCGTTTATTTATATCACAAACATACAACCGGTCTTTGTGAGCTTTTAATATTTTTTTCGACTTGATAAATCTTAACTATTAAAGTTACATGTAAAGGCTAAAAGGCTAAAGAATAATCCTACAATCACATTGTGATGGCGTCATCGGTCAAATATTTAAAAGTATTTCTAATAGCAACTACAGGATGTAATATGAAACCATTCAATTTAAAGAAGTCACAACACTCTATTTTACCTAATAATAATGCTAATTGCAAGATTTGCTACTATCATATTTGAAAAAGACGATCGCACAATTTTAGATATTTTAAATGAAGACGATCGTCATATTCTCCTCTTTTGTAATATATAACTCATAATAGGCATATGGACACATGTTACAATAAATACTAATATTTTCACATATAAAAGAACACGCATTAAAATAACATCTTATCGTCGAGAGAAATAATTTTAATATCTTTTCAAACAAAAAATATTGCGCAATTTGACTTCTTTTACTTCTAGCTACTTGTGAATTCATAAACAGGTTAGTGCTTCTCTTTACTATAAATGATTATTTTCAAAAACATTTAGCCTTGATACATCATAAACTTTACTATAAAGTAGTCGATTGTCAAATTGTTCTTATTAAATGTCAACCATATTAATTTATTGGTCTCTTATAGGAATGCGGTATTAGATAAGAATTTTAGTCAAGCAATATATAAAAATTATGAATTATTAAAACGCCGTTTTTAATTAATAGAAGTATTAATTAGATATTTATCTTTAAAATAAAATCCCATTATGTGGTTAATTTATAGCTTAGAAATACATAATTTAATTTCGCTAATGTTTATTAATAGTTTTATTTTTATACTTAGACTATGTTTTCCCACGACTATGTCCACGTTAAATAATGTCATTGTAATAGTTATGATTTAACTCCATACAACACAGAAGGAAATATTTTGCTATTTAAAATTAAATAAGGTTATGATACAAGATAGTAGCAATTACCTATGTGATAGTAGATTGTAATAGTAAGTAAATAAAGATCGGTCATGAGCGTGTAAACCCACGCACAATTAAGGGTTCCGTAGGGATGACAAATATCTACTGTTTTAATCATTTAGTTAATAGGGAACTATGAAAATAACTCGAAGGTACCCAATAACTTTCTAAATTTTCCACGTCAGTTAAGAAATGAGTTAGTAGTTAGTTGTCAGGTCTAGACTGGACGTAGGTCTCTCTAAGTCGGCGCCACACATTCCGGACGACCTTCTTCCTTATCCAGCGCCTACTTCGTCACTCCATCGGACTCTGGAAACCGTCCGACACTACATTTACCAAGACGCCATCTTCACTCTAGGACTCGTCTGCTCCATCGGCCATCGGTCCTGCGTCATACATAAGCGGCCCATTTTCACTTTAACTTACTAATTTTGTGAGCTATGTCGGCTTTGACTCTTGTATCCTCGTTTCTAATTCTATCCATAATAGAAGGAGGCATATATACTTACACTCTTCAAGATTGTTTGGGACCAAATATATCCTATACTGCTATTAAACATGATCTCAAAATCCTTATGAATATTGGTATCTGATGTAAGTTTTTGATTGACTCCAAACGGTAGAATTTTTGTGGCAATACTAAGGAAGGTGTGTGCGTAGACATTTAACCGACGAAAATAAAAGAATTGCTGTTTAGTTGTATATTTTTAACAATTATTTTATTTTAACTATCAGTTAATTAATTTCTATGCATACCGGCCTAAGTCACACTTCATTAAACTGTCAAGACTTTTCGCAGAATCACACAATACTTTTACCTACTAAAAAAATCTTGTCCACCTAAGCTAACCTGAACATTCGCTAAACAAAGTTTATGTATGAGAATATTTAATCTTCTCATATTTAATTTGCTTTAACTTTATATCATTCTTAATCGAAACTTATGGTATACAATAGTTTTTACACTGACTGTATTAGTAGTGGTGCGATGACACTAAAGCGTTTTGTTTCAAGCCATTGGTGGGCTCCTATCGCGAGTAACTAAAAAGGTGTCGTTAGTAATGGTTTTTGAAACATCATAAAGATGTCATGGCGGCTGTTACCTGATTGTGGCTATCGCGAGGCGTAATAGGGCGCACGTAAACTTACACGCAAGATACTCCATGAACGTTTTACACTACACATTTCTGATCATGTTTTCACTTCGGTATGAGAACACCGAATTCCTTAATGATAAAAATGTAGGCAGATACTACTCACCTAGACAATTTCAAAAATTATTCAAAACGATAAATATAAATTAGACTACCCCTATACCGTACATTAGAAATGAAAATAATATTAACGTAATATAAAATATTGATACTGCATATGATTACAGAGAATTAATAGGAATCTTTATAAAAGGACGAATACATTTGCTACGTGTGGGATATTTTGTTTGTTGACTGTACTTTCTAACTTTTTAATCACTTCATAAGTCACCGGTGGAGCATTGTGTATGTTATCTGGTAATTTTTGATAGCCACCAGTCACTTAACACACGAATTGTCTTGGATGGTTGTTTATTTATTTTAATGGCGCTACGGCCTTAAAGAGCATTCCACTAATCAAGGCAAGTGCACTCTCAAATGAATATGACGTGTACTAAACGTAATTGATAGCCCCCATATCAGGCGAGACGATGCGCCCTGTTTAGATATACAAAAGCCGGTATACTTTTATCACTTTTTAATAAAACATCACGTAGACAAAGAACTATATTAGAATGCAGACGACTATCGTAAAACTAGTTCTTATTTTTTGTTGATGTTGTTATATTCATAATACAATAGAAAATGTCATTGGATGTTATAAAGTAACATCGCTGCCTCATTGTAATAATAACAGAATATCGATCGTCCGGATCCCCAGCAATATTTCTGCTTGATTACCCACTAACATCAGCAGGCGGAAATTTTAATTTATGCGCTGGAGATTGTTTGTTTTTATGTCTTCGATAGTTTTTTGTTATGCTAACAAAAAAATATTGTGACAACACAATCAAACGCGGAAGTTACGAAAAATTAAGTTTTGATTCAATAGAGGTTATGATTGCGTTCATTTGTCCAATATTACAACATAGATGATTATATTTATTATTTGAGCAGTGATTCATTTTGTGTTATGCTGTTTGAGCAGAATCCGAAACTAATCGAGTTCATACTTCAATAATTGGTCACGCTAAGAATTCTAATCAGATAACAATGATTAGGCACATCTCAACGGCCGTTGCCAATTTTTTCCTTCAATTAAAACTTATTAAGTTCTGAATGATTCCATTAGTTAAATGTCAGATATATAAAAACATTTTTTTGCGTAATGTTAGCATTACCGTGGAAGAACCATGCTGGAATCATTATCTTGATTATACCTCTTAAGTCCGGCTCAATCGGTGTTGTGTACCACGCGCTTACAGAATATTGGCGTGAAACCGTTAACCTTGAGCTTATCGTGTTTCGTACGATGAGAGAGAGTTCCAATGATGAAGTTTCTCCTACACTTTTTAAAAAAAACTCCACTCCCTCTATCCTATTCCATGGTTCTATCTGACCTTCTATACCATCTCTCCTTTTTTGATGACGCAGGGGTATGTCTTTTCTTGTGACACCATCTTCGGGCCAGGAAGATTGCTTTACACCGAGGGATGTGCGGGATTCTTGAACGGTCGTATGCCCAACGCGACCTCCGAATGGAGGCCAACGGGGATGGCGGCCCTCAAACCTAAACCTGCGCCCCTAGCTCACACGCTTTTACAGGACGACACAGGAATTCGACCAATAGGTACTGCATCTGTAGCATACCATCCCTCCTGTCCAATCTCCCTTTTGCGATCCTCAAGGCCGGCAACGTCTTTCATAGACGACGGTAACTAGTAAACGACTTTACATTAGATGCGCCGTCTGCCTGCTAGCTAGGTTCACAATGAAAAAGTAATACGATTCTTGATGAATTTGTGTATGTTATTCTTAATGATTTTTATTTAGTTTTCAATAAAACTACGGCGATATCGATTGTTCACGCATCGAACGGAAGTTGAAATTTAAGCCCGTCCGTGGTGGACCTCGGACAAGCGTGACTGAACCCACAAATGCTCTACCTCACGTTTGTCTGTACATTGTTCTCTATTTGAATGAAGTTGAAGGAGGAAGCGGTTTTATGAACAATAATTAAAATATTTTAAACAATACGGAACGTTATACAGAACTTTGTTGTGTTAAGGTCACCGTAGGTTAGTGGTTCAGGCATCTGTGTTTGATTCTAGGGCCTGGTTCAAATATTGGCAAGCAATATTACTGACGTACGGAGCCATTCTTAAGTCGTTACACGTTAGGAGGGGAAGGGGGTCGACGAATTTTGACATTGTATAATACGGATGGGAGAGATTAATTTCGTGACGTCATTTCACCTTTAAAAGATGAAATTTGAACTATTAACCAAAAATATCAAAATATTTTCAACTTTGTCTGTATCTGATCATAGTGTTTAAATTATTATTAAAAAATAATTTAAATAGAAATAAAACCTAGTTTTATTTATATTTAATAATGTTTTGATGTAAAATTGCAAAATATGTGATTTCACACTAAGGATGGATGTGTTATGTGACGAGCAGCGACAGAGACGGGGAAGGGGGTAAAAAAAATTGCATAATTTGTGAATGAACCCTAATATGAATTTTTTTTTAAATTAAAATGTCCTGATTTGAAGTGGATTGACACTTTGGTCAAGCAGCGCGTATACTATGCGATCCTCTAAGAATAGAGAGGCTCGAATTTAGCACTGGGAGTTTTATGTTCTGATGTTATATATACGATATATATATTACATACAATTATAAATAACAACTTTATGTTCATAATGGTCGGGCAAACGGACAAATTAAGCTTGTCTATTTTTAAAACTATTTCTGTGTCTCTGCAGTTGTTGATAAAGTGGTAGCCACATTAGCAGGGGACAGGCGTGGCGAGACGACGCCTATCAAGATCTGTGTTCCAAGAACAGAGGAGTCTGGTACCAAATATCATGACTGTCGTCTTACAAATGAGAAAATTTCGCTCTAATTATTTATGAATGTGTTATCGTCATATCTTCAGAGCTCACGATCCGGCCGCCGTGCGCACGACACGAGCAAAAGCGCAATTAGCAAATGTGGCTTTCTTTGTTCTCGCTCGCACATTGCCATCGCTTTGCATCTTTTACTATAAGTATGTACGTTTGCGAGAGGAGTTGTCGATGTATCGTTAATAAACCTCCATTACTTTCATTAAGGGCTATCTGCGGACAGTGGCCGTATCGAGATGTCGGTCTGCCGTCATGCCAGCGACACATAACAAAATTAAAGCGATGACGCTATCGAAGCGCGCGCATCGGCCGCTCGCTTCCCGCTCTTTGCCGATATCCGCGCGCTGCGGATACCAAGGGCCCAATTCTGCTATATCAATATCTTGCCGTTGCGAAGATATTCCGTTACGTCAGTGTAAAAAAATCGTATTTTACTAAATCCTCGCCATCTTCTCGATATCGTCGCAGCACAAAATAGTGGAAAACAAATAGTATTACTAATAGCAAAATTGGGGTTAGCCGACATGAATATTGAAATTGAAAAGCCACTAAGAATTAGCTCGTTTTCACTTGTAAATATTTGTAGAGTAGCGTGCCTCGGGCATACCATTGAAATTCACAGAATACCAAAATCAGGCAAAACTACGATTGAGACGATAGTGTCCGGCGATTTTGACATGTAATTGAGAATTGGGGCCCTAGCTCACTTAAGCGAAATGCCAATGAATCGATAATATATTTTAATCGATACTTGTATCCTGCGAACCGAACTAGCTGTCATCGGAACAACTAATCCTAAATCTCGTTATGCATACGACTTCAATACCTAAGCAGACTTTATAAATTGCATTTCAGATTATCGTATGATCCAATCGTAAATTAAGACAAGATACATAATTAAGGCAAATAAATAAAATGGTTGGCATTTCGACGGGAGCACGTTCGATTCTGTTTGCCGATATGTTGTTCATTTTGAGCTATCGTCCCCTTTAATAAAGTGCAGTTTGATTCGTTACATTTAATTGCGATTCAATCGCCAACAATATTGGAGAAGTCGAAGGAGTGCGGAGGCGGGACGGGCTCTGAATGTCACGACAAGATTTTTAATTACGCCGAAGATATCATCTAAGAATTACGCTCTATATTATACGAGACACATCGGGAAATTACAATTCAATAATTACTTTTCTCGAGGATTATTTTTAATTACTGACAGCTTAACAACTGTTAATCATGAATGAAGTGAGAATGTGATTTTTGATATTGAATTAGGAAAGCAGCGCCAACAGAATGGTTTAGTAATCTAAACGATTTTCGAATCCACCTGAACATACAAAAAAATTTCATCGAAATCAGTCCAGTCGCTGATGAGGAATTCAGTCACATACACACGCATAGAAGAATTTCATATATAAAGATTATGATATTCAAAAGTTAAATCGTAAGGTGTTATATTTTAATGCCTGTTCTTTTATGTGTATTTTTTTAAAATTTATTTTAACACCTGTCCTCATCCTTATTACTACGTCCTGACGGTAAAAGTAAGCGTTCTTCAGAAACTTACATATGGAGCTCAACAGTGGGAATCTCATGGACTGATGTAAATATTGTATTATTTCACCATATAAGTAAAATGTAAAGATGGTTGGAGGCCGCAGGCGCAGCCGTGGCGACGGTGTGTCGAATATGATCCGGGGTTTATTTTCGTTCTTCTAATGCGTCTTCGCTGTCGTCCGGAGGACAATTAAAAATACACAAAAAAAACATTTGTTTCAGACGTTCATTGTCTCCGTTATTAATAAATTCATTTTACTGAGTTGAAGTCGACGTGTATTTTATTCGCTTTAAGTGGTTTCACATTGTTTTATATTTATGTGCGGTTATTTTAAGCGGGGACATTATAATGCAGTTTGTGGGGGAAGATGGAAAACGGCTCACTCTTGCTCCATTAGGGATATTTGAGAGTTCGAAAGTGCACTCATAAATTCACTTTTGTAGGCAATAATATTATGTAAGTTAAGAACTTGTATTGTTAAAATTATAATAGGCAAGTTTTGAGCATGAGCCTATTTATGGAAGACTATAATGAAAATGCTTGAAAAATGTTAATGTTGTCTAGTTCTATATTTATTCACGTGCGATGCTATGTAGTATTATATTTTTGTAGAAACAGGGTGAGACGCACGTCCTTACGCTCTCCACTGCATTTACTTTATTGCTCTGATATTTTACAGGTAGTGCTCTTAACTTTCATATGTCCCGCTTTTATAGTCTGATGTACGCATTATGGGCTAATGTCACGTGATACCCTGATTTGCTTTAAAATGACCACTATTGGGTGAAACGTGTTAATAGCCTGTTTTACTACACTTCCCGAGCTTGCTTTTTATACCTATACTTACTAGGTTTTAATTAGTGGGCGTATATTCTAATAACGCCCTTTTATCACAGTGTTAACATAATTGATTTGGTTTTAAGTAATATTTAGGGTTGTTTTGGAAATATAGGTTATTTTGTTTATTTTTCCACTCAGAGTTTCTTCAGTTTTAGCTTTCCAGGCTACTTGGTGTACATGACATGTAAATTATTCCGTCCTTGGGATAAATGTGATGATTATTATATATATAGTATAGTATTGTTTTAGTGTGTGCTCATTTACTCGTGTAAATTTGGTAACTTTATCTTGAAAACTTTTACAATCTCTGGGATAAATATTCTATGTCTGTATTTATTATTATGGAAAGTAAATAATATGTAGGTACCTACTAAATTTCATAACATCTAAACGGTTTATTTCTATTAAGAAAGAAAACACCTGAGTATAGATAAACAGATGAATTTTAATGTCAAAGTTGAAGGGCATAGCTAATTTTCGCCTGCATACAGAAAAATAGACCAAATCGTGGCAGATCCTACGTGCAAAAAGTGAGAATGCTGTTACATTCTACTTCCTTTTTTCACGCTATCACCAGAGTTGTAGGATAATGCGTGAAGTTAACGCATTTTGATGTAAAAAGTTACAATGATGGTTAACCTTTATGTAAGATGACGTAAATTATTACAACAAGTTGGTGAGGAAAGTTCAATATTCACACAAAGAAGAACATAAGGAGGGATTCCTCATGAATTTCCCATCTTAAAAGATAGAGGCTACGCAACAAAGCGAAACAAGATCCACTCTACTAATCCGACAAAAGCGAGCCTTGTTACCCTTCAAATTTATTTATAAGAAAACTCTCGGACAAGTCGTTAATACCTATAAAGTAGGGGCAAGAGAGGCGAGAGCGAGTTTATAACTCACGTACCGAACTTTACTCGCCGACACATAAAATAATAGGTGTAAAAACTTACACGGGAATGTACTCAGTGAGCGAACGAGCCGCGAGATGGACGACGCGCCGCGGCCACGCTCCCTGCCTGGACTCTGGGCTGCTCGTTCTTCGCCATCGCACTGGCGACCTTGCGAAATTCCTTTTGTTTCACTTTGGCTTGCAGGCAAACTGTTTAACGGGCCACTTCAAGGTAGATAAGTGATTAGATGAAGGAGTATGCACCACGTGTATTATCCCCGCAAATTGGTAATGCGCTAGAACCTTGTCAAATTAACATTCACGTGACGTCATCCGCAGCTCGACATGTACGCGTACTCGCCGGCCAGTGATGCTGACAGTACTGAGTGTCCGGCTACAGTTACGTCACCAAAATGGCGGCCAGGCGCAATAGAAATTTGCGGGGATAATAGTGCATGATTTCCATGTTTCGAAGAAGTGTGTATGAACTCCCAATAAACGGAGAGTGTTGGGATGATAACGTGGTGATGTAGGTACCAAGTCATAGAACTCATTCCTGCACCGCATCTTACTATAGTGCTTCGATCGCCTGTTTTTTTGAAGTGATAACTTCTTATGGGAGAGTAAAACGCTTCGTTACGTAACGCGTTACGGCGCCAGTATGTCTGGCTGGCTTTCCTTTCTCTGACGTTAGATTAGTTTAAGTTATCACTTCTGTCGGGTGTCTCGAGATGCACACCGTCTGTTCTTTTTAATTCCTATCAAGAATTAGTTCATATCTTTCGTACCTAATTTACTGTTTTCTAAAACCAGATTTGCGCGGAGGTAGCCATGCCGATAACACGGGATCCTGGCAACGGCAGAAAAGATCAATGTGGTGTTTTAGCGGGTATTTTAAACTGAAATTAGCATGAAAGACATGCTACGACTACCATGTAAGAGCTATTCTTTTACTATATTACTACTGCCCTCAACTGATCGAGTACCACACTCCTCTACCGTGATCCCTATATGGTGGGAAACTGCAAACCATTTTTACTCCACAAAAACGCTTTGGATAAATAAGTCCATTCGCATGATAATTTCATTTGCAAGGCCGTGAATAAATTACAAACAAACCTCTATACAGTGTCACTTTCACGAATATGATTTATAATTATACTGCCAGTTTATACGGAAAAAAGTAGGCCTTTACTTAGTTAACATTTCATCGGTGTCAGTGCAGGACCTTTTAACAAATTATGTTTTATTCAAAATTGTTACAAATAGTAATACTTGTTAATAATATAATTTGACGAAAAAAATAATATCATGTAAAAATTTAGAAAGAAAGAAAGAAAAAGCATTAATTTAGAAGTACAACACAAATGAAAAACCATACAAGCATAAATAAATGTACAATGTAATATAATGCAATAAAAAAAAACAAAGAAAGTGTAGCTCTAAATTGGTCCTAGCTCAGCATGTTGCTGGTTAAGTTAACCAGCGCTGATCTTCTGCTAGGGCCATTTAGTTATAACGAGCACGGGCGCTGACGATTTGTATACTATAATCGATCTACAATGTAAAATAAAAGAACAGTCAGTATGGTTATACATGATGACTTCTTCTCAAATTTTAAAGTTACCGCAGTCTATATTATTGCTATCATAAGTACAGTGGCGGAAATAATGTTCGCCAGTTTTCAAATTGATCTCATTTGACGTTCGCGAGCACATGTTACTTTTTCAAATTAAGTCACAGAACAGATGTTCCACAGAAAATTATGTTTATTTGACAATAAGGATTAAAATTACTTCTGCTTATCGACTAGTCTAATATGCAATGTGATGTGTGATGGAAAGTGGTTACCGTCGTTTATGGACATTCGCAATACCAGAGGTATTCCCAATATGCTGCCAGTTTCGAAGGAGAAACTGGAACCTGTCCTCTGATGCCGGAACACGACTCAAAGTTGTTATGGGGGCATACTCTAGACCAGGTGTGGTAGTCATTCAGTCAGGCTAATGCTCTACTACCTGGCCGTGGATTGTTTTGTCCCCTCTTAAGACAGGCCGCCCGGCCGCAGGAATTTGTATTCTTTCTCCGTTCCTGCAGGGAGATACTTATACAAGAAGAGGATCTTCAAATTTCATCTGAGATTACAGTCTTTAATACTAATCATAATTTATTTTAGATTTAAAATCGAGATTACATGAAACGTTAATCAGGACAAAAGGGACGTTACAAGAAATGTATTATCTTACATTGATCATGGAAATGAGCACCTTTCGAGCATTTCGTATCGCCATTAATTCAGATATCACTGCGGAAACAAACGTCGGTTTATCCGCCATCTGTGGCGCATGCGCGCACCGGTAAACGTTAACCCCGAGGTGATATTATTTTAAATATCCATTGCATATATTATTATTATTATTGAAAACACCCTTAAGCGAGGGTTTGTAAAGTCCATTTCTTATATAGAATTGTTGTTGCCTAAGCGTAAGATGTATGACATGAATTTAAATTTGGAACAGATATTGTTGTTAAGCCGCGGGCATCGGGCACGTGCTCAAGCGCACCTTGCACATTGCTCTCTTATGCATAAAATTAAACAGCAATGAATTTAATATGGAAATAAATAGAAATGAACGAAGAACTACATTGTTTCATTTATAAATCAAATTCACTTCAGTGTAGGTGCGGTGACTTTGTTATACATTAATAATGACAATAAGCGCAGCCAGTAACGAATTAAAAATATGTTTATTATTCAAAACTGTTTTGACTTTATAAATATTTCGTGACCCAGACGATTGACATTTTGTTATACATAAAGGACGGTAGTGTTAGAAGGTTTGTTGCTATACGTTTTTCATTCGAATGACGTTAGGTCACACCTGTTCAGGATATATACACCACTTAAACAGATTATCTTACTGACTGTTCACTGTGCATATTGCTAAGGTTACCATGTCATGATAGGGATGAGATTACTATGAAACTCTCTCTAAAATTGTAATTACAGTTTTCACGATGTATTGTACTAGTGTACTCAATATAGTAATCTTTAGTGGACAAATGCAAACCAATAGATGGCGCTATGCAATAATTGAGATCACGAACGATTCCCGACACGTTCAAAGAATATATACAAATTTCCATCAATAATGTATGGGCCTCAAGATAGTAGTAGAGCCGCTGGAGGATGTACCCTTGGGACGGAGGAGCATCCCACTTCACTCCTTCATCCATTATCCCTAAAAATCATATGTTAGCCTGATAGGTCTAAAAATATAAATGATGCTGTTTCAAACGTTTCAATCGTAGCATATTTCCAAAGCCTCTGTCCTTCCCATAACCCAGGTCAATCAGCTACCATAGACCCTACTATAAATTCAATTTAATAAGACACAAATACAACTTTTGTTTCGTTTTTGAATCGCCAACCAAAGAAATTTAAATAAAACACTTTTATCAGATTCGACAGGTGGAACAGTTTTTCTTTTTTAACGTTGCTGTAGGTTCAGGATTAGCTGGTAACTAATCGATTCCCGATACGGAAGGGGAAGTGTAGTTTTATTACCTTCGTAATGATTTGCTGCTCCAATCCATTGTACAAAGTGAGTTCTTTTTTTTGTTATTACTTACTATATTAATTATATTTAATACTAGGGTTCGCGGCAGACATTTTATTGTCATGAAAAATTAAAAATCTAGAAACCGATTCCAACGCCAACTACCGGTTCTAATTGTGAATCTAAGCCATTCCGGGACCCACTCAAAAGTACATAAAATTTCACCAAAATCGTAGTACCCGATTCAAGTAAGTGTTTTGCAGATTGATAGGTTATATTATTGAAGTTTTGGTAGGGATCTGGATGGCTACCACCCTTGGTCTAGAGCATGTCACCATAACAACCTTGAATTATATTCTCCGATTAGTGGCCAGGTTCCAGTCCCATCTATGAAGTCGACGGCACATTGGTAGCTCCTTGTGTTACTTAAATGTTCATAGGCAATGTTGACTACTTTCCATCACAGTTGGGCCACAATCAGCCTATCTGCTGTACTCCAGCAAATTAAAAAAAATAGAAGGACAAACGGACGCACGGAATTGCAATTAAATAAGGATTCCTATATTGCCAAACCGGTTACGGAACATTAAAAATAATATTTGTTAACTTTTTTTTCTTAAAAGATGTCTGTGCACGCAGTTGTAGTGAAACTTTCATTATAATAAATATAATTCCTTTAGCCTATATCCGTCAACATATTATAATTTAAAATAAACTTCTTATGTTTTAATCTAAAAATTATTATCAGTTTTATTTCGGTCCAAATTGGACCTATGTTTATCACACGTCTTATTGACACTCTCATGCTCTCGTAGGCTTAGTCCTATAGATTTATGTGTTTATCTTTCTTTATTACGTGGGGAACAAATGTCTAGCCATGCCGCCTCCGCCAGGTCCCGGTCGAAGGGGAAGACCTAAGAAATGCTGGCTTGACGTCGTCAAGGATGACATGCGTGCCAGTGGTCTCAAAACGGGGAATGCTGAAGACCGCGCGAAGTGGAGTAGAAAAAGTAGGAAAGCGGACCCTGGGCGTCAGAGTGAACGCTCCGAACGCAACCGGGATTTAACGCTCGGATGATGATGATGATGATTTGTGTTTATCTCTTTTTAGTGTCGCTTTTTCGTTTCATCGAGTTTTTAATCACGATTATTCTAAAGAAGTTTCACTTGAAACAAAAATATTGTTAAGGCTTGTTTTATAGCCTCCTATTAATTCAAAGCGAGATAATTCTGTAACAAAACTACAGGCATCCGACATTCAACCCCATATCTTTATATTGATATTTAAAGTATCGTTATCGCCATAGGAGGTATTGAATTAATATTCATCATGTCTTAATCAGACGGCTTCGGCCCACCCACGCATGTATGTGTTACAGGCGTACGTTTGCCATTTTCTCCACCATCAGCGTGGCCATCGTCATACTAATTTAGCTTAGCTCCGGCTACCAGTACACTATGTGCAATAAATATTTAAGATTAATCTGATTGGGGACCACTGCTCGTTTGAATACTAACTGTTCGCTCCGTACCGTTTATAAAACGTTGTTCTCTTGAATAATTATGTAGGCGGAATGAGATTCCTGATTTAATTATTGGAATTGATAAGTTACATGGTTTAATGATAACTGTGTCTATTAAAACCGGGTATGTTTTCTTTAGGATTATCGCTTTTGACATGAAATCTTTACGTTGTTAATGGATTCACTCGTAACCAAACCTACAAGTAAATTGCTTTATTATTCCCTTATAAATGTACGAAGAATAATTCTTAGTTATAAGGCTTATAAAATTCTTTCGAGACGTGCAATGTGTTGCTTAGCACCACTGGTGTTGCAATATCTATAAGCGACGGTAATTGCTTTCCATCAGGTGACCTGTCAGGGTGCCTGTTGTTCATACTCCACAAATAAAATAAGTGCTTGGATTTGTATAGATTTCTTAACAAAAACTTTGATACGATTATTTAGTAGTTTTAAATCCAAGGCCTTAAAATAGAACATACAAAAATCCTAATAAATCACATCACATTTTTGTATACTTGTAAAAATATGGTAATATTTTTATTCCCGTAATTCTTCAATGTTTGAAGTAAGTGCTGTTTTCAATCAAAATGAGCAGAGCGAGTTAAAACAGGTGAAAACAAATACAATATGTAATTAAAACTTTAGAAACAATTGTTTTATCAACAAAACATGCAAAACAAAGTGATTCATTAAAATAGCATACCTATCGGGTTACAAATTGTGTATCTAAGATCGATACCGTCGTAATGAAGAGGGCTTAGCATTAAATACATTTGCATATTAGAATGCACTCGCCCATCGCCGCACATTGTTATGGATTGGATCAGTACTTTAGTAGTCGTAGAATTTGTTGCATCTAGTTTAATGAAAGAAGATTAGACATTTTCAAAATATGATAACCGAATATCACAATTTCAGCGCGGGTTTTGTGACTAGGATTAAACTTTAATATGACTGTTTTTTCTATAGCGTAAGGTCACGTATGATTGTCAGAATTGACAAAGTAATGTGTGTATGGGATTTGAAAAACGCCAATTAAAATGATCAGGAGTAACATATGTTAAGAAGTATGGTCGTCAGTGAACATCATTAGAAAAGTAGACATAGAAGTAAAGCGTTTCGACCGCATGGTTATTATGCTCATCACTATATCGGTGGTAACTGCTACATTAGCCTAGCTTCTGTGCTGTTAATATCAACTTATGAATCCACCTTCTCGTAACATTTTTGAATCAGTCAAAGAAACTTTAAAAATAAGCCAGTCCAGACCCTGATAGAACCCAGGAAGAAAAATATTTATTTTACGAGTCATATGCCTGCAAAAACCAGTATTATCTTTTTGTATCTGCACTTATAGACAAAATTTATTACAACCGATTATGTTGTTTAATTTCACACGCGAAACTGATTATATTTTAAATAATTTATTAGTAATTAAAAGGTAATTAACATTTGATTACGAAGCTAATTTATTTCTAAAGCAATTGGCTGCATCCGGCAACGGTGTGGCCAGAATGCTGTTGTTACTAGCAGAGCCTGATCGACCACCATGGTGTAAGTCGGCTCTCTTTATTCTCTCGGTTTCTGCAGTGGATTATATCTAAAAAGAGATTTGGAGTTTAACTTTTTAAAGATTTGGTACCGATGGAACAAGTTGAAATTCAAAAGATAGAATATATAATTATTATATAGAGGTATATACCTTGTGGTTTTGTGGTGAAATAGAAGACGTATGTCAGAATAGAAGAATGTGGGAGGAGAAGACATATTATGCCGACCCCAAATAATTGGGAGAAGGTGAAAGAAAAGAGAGATAATATAATTAGAGGGACCTTATATACCTTCTATGTGTGTTTCGCACCTTTTGTTTTTGAGTTATAGTGAAAACCGTTCGAAAAATTTATATGAAACCAAACTAATATATTATTGTAAGAATAATTTGAAGCAATCATTTTTAACTAGGTATTCATGGCGCTAACTTTTTCAAGCTCCAACACGATCACAAAATAACGTACTGCCCGTGCTAGTACATTGTCGTCTTCAAAATAATAGATACACGGCTACGTATTAAATGGTTATATGAGTGTATTTACGTTCGCACAGAAGCTAGGTCGTAGCCGATGCGCTGCTAGATAGCGACACCAATTAATATGCAATGCCGTAGCACTCGTAAACCAGTCACGAACATATGCCAATATGCTGGTGCAGTTAGGCAGAGGCTATTTGTATAATTCGGACGATTTACTCGGCAGTTTAGCGCCATCTTGCTCTCACCGATTGCCTTACAATATCAACGTCTTCCTTATAATGCTCGTAACTGATTTGCTGGTGAAACTTACTTAGTATTTGCCTCAGGTACGTCTGTATACCAGCAATGTGATTATCTAAACGAGGATTAGGTTTTTCTATTTCTGCACTCAAAAATAACTCTTAGGGCTTTTAAAGGATGTGAGCGGAAGCCAGGCTGTAAGCGAATAGCAAATATTTTACAATAAATATTTTTGTAAAACTGATTTATAAAATTCATCTATTTCTTACATTCACATAAGAGGGATAAACAGATTTTTTTACTGTGCATTAAAATTTACACGAGTAGCGTTAAATGTAGATAATATAGGTGTAATTAGATAAAAGGGATGACTGTTAATTAATTGTACTTTAATAACATTTGTTACAAGTATTGCCACCTATTATAGATAGATAACACTTTATTGTACACCATTACAGAAAAGCTTACGTACTAGTATTATTATAGTAGGGTACAAAGGGCGGTCTTATCCCTAAAAAGCGATCTCTTCCAGACAACCCGTAGACAACCCCTATTATTCTAGTATTGTAATAAAATTTGCGGGTAGTTGTGTTTAATAATCGGATATAAGAGCCAATATAAAGATGCACATATCATAATAGCTAATTACTGTACGACAATCATTACTTATAGAATAATTAATTGTACTTTAGATAGGCCGTTCTTTCTTCAAAAGTCAAATAAAATCGTTGGTCTTGTATAAGTTCCACACTAATTCCGCAATAATAATAATACTGTTACGAATTACGAGACTCGAATTAAAATGCCGTCAGAATTGCTATAGAATTTAATAGAACTATACAAACACATATAATTACAAATATAACTGGACGCAACCAGTACAAACTGCACGATTCAATAACACGCGCAAAGTCCGTCACTATATAGCTTATCAAATGAACACACCTCTTGTTTCGCTTGTGCCTATCGCTAGACTGCCACACCCCTCCGTTCGGGCATTGTTTTATCTAAACTATACAATATGTCTCGACACAATACTCGACCGCGTAAACAATAGTTTCCAAGAATCACACCTGGCTAAAGACTATCATAAAATATTACAATACACAATAGGCTGTTTTTATAATTACAATTTTAAACACAAAGTAAACAAAAGAAAGGTAATAAACTGCAGGTGTGACTTGTTCTTTGTCGGTCGCAATAATACCTTTTATCCTAACTGGAACTGCTTACGTGATATATTGAAACGAAACAAATAATTAACTGCTAAGTTTATAATAAGCTAATCAAAGAAAATTATTAAAGGTATTAAACCCAACAGCTGTGGTGCACATAGTAATCTGAGAGAGAAGTTTGTAGTTACTAAGTACAAGTAAGCGTTATGGTAATGCAATATCACACATCGACACGTCTTCACCGGTGCCCTCTATCGGCGACATCGTGGACTTCGGCGCCAGCGCATAGCGACGCGCATGACCAACGTCTTTCCATGCACTTCAAGTTCACATTAATCATATTAATCATTTCATTCATGATTTAAACATTATTATTAAAGCATGGGTTAGAATAATTGAACTATTCATTGATTAGTTTGCAATGGTTGCCGAATGAAAGTAGGGTCTTGTGTTATTTACAAAGTTTAAATCACTACGTTACGCAAAATTCAGGTTTAACCGTCAAATTGTTAAGATATTTTTCTTTAACTAAAAGAAAACCGACTACAAACCAAAAAGCAAAAATTATTATTTCTTCAACATATTAAAGTCGGTGCAAAGTACAACATAAAAATTACTATAATTTGGAAATTCGTTGCTGTTTTTTTATCTTTTACTTGGCTTTAAGATATTATAGAAAGAAATCGGTTAAATACTTATTTTTTTGTTGGAAGTCGGTTTTGTTTTTGTTCATAAAATATCTTAACATAAAATTAGTTTTTAGTTGGGGACCATCTCGGTAGTAATAAAAAAAATATTTCAAAATCGGCCCACAGTTGACGGAGAAATCGTATAACATTACAAAATGATTAAGTATAAAAGTAGTATAAAATGTAATGCTGGCGCGCGTATACAAGCGTTTTTTCGAAGAATGTAAGCGTTCTTTAATAGGGTCAATTTTCTAGCCTTCCTCTCAATTTCCCTGGAATCCACTCATCAATGTTAAGATGATGACAATGGGAACATGCGGGAGGATATCCTTTTGACAAAAAATCTACAAGTGACGGAAAAATCCAGTAATATAAACATTGACACGACGAATACAGACGAATTGAGAATCTCCTCCTTTTTGAAGCGGTTAAATTAATTTAAATTATTATTATTAAATATAATATAATATAATTAAATTAATATCCTTGTCGGTTAAAAATAGTGTTGCCTCTCTCCATAATTTATAAATTAAGAGTTAAAATTATACGTTAAAATAAATAAAAGCGGATAAAGGTAGTTATTGTTTTGTATAAAATACAATCACGTAATTCAAAGTATTTAATTAAAATTGTGGGATATCCATATGAGCTGCTATAGCTGATATTACTTAAAGCCGGGATCTCAAGTCCGTAGAATTTTTACTTAATTTACGTTCTGACAAAGTACCATCTTACATAAGTTAAAATTATATATCTAATCCCATTTGATGTTAGACTAATGTGGCTAATGCCAGACTATAAACTTTCATATATATATATATATATATTATTAATATACCTTTTTTTACGAGGAGAACCCGATTTAGGACCATCAGCCGCGCGCCCGGTGTGTGGATTCGCCAGGTCGGGGTGGCACTAGCACCTCTAGCCAGAACTAAAGATGCTATTGCCACACCACAGTTACACCCACTAAACCCATCGGTATGGCGTCAGACGTCCTTAATGTCAAGACCACGGGTGTAATACCATCCACTGCCCGGTAACTTGCTGATACGCTTATGTCATGAATAACTTACGATAACCATGTCACCAATCTTCGTATATTATAGCAGATCAAATTTTTTGTATATTAAATTTACCAGGTTAAGTATTAATTGCTAGACCTTTGCATTCTAGTGTGCCAAATGGCCAACGCCCACAGATAGAATATATACTCACAGGTAAGATATCCCTGTAGTAACAGAGGAATAATAAACTTTTCTGCGGCCAAGCGCCCTGTCGCAAGAGGCGACAAAAGAACTCACAGCCAGATGATAAGGTTTTTACCCGTCTGGATGGCTACCACCCTTGGTTTGGAGTAAGTCGCCATAACAACCTTGGGTTGTGTTCCGGAATTAGTGGTCAGGTTCCAGTCTACCTTTAGAGAGCGGCAATACATTGGTAACACATTTAGTGTTTCAAACGGTCATAGGTGATGGTAACTGCTTTCCAACAGATGGGTGGTCTGCCTGTCTGCTGAACTCATGCAATACAAAAAACATAGTAATAGCTGTATAGAAACTCCACTAGTCAAGTGAATTATATGTAATATTATATATTATAATAGGATTCATGCATTATAAAGAGACGAGTGATAAGTCAAAGTATTATGTAATGATATGAGTTGCTCTAAGAGGACCTGACATACGAGCTCGCTTCTTTTTAGTTTTTATATTCAGTACTAAAAACAATTTATTGTGAAATAATATGAGTTGCAATTGTTATGCTGATACAAGCGGGTGAGCTGCCAGTAAGAGCCAACTGTATAAGCAGGCAGGTAGTATTTCCTCGCTGACGTTAAAGCTCGCAACGCACAGCATAATAATTAGTCATTAGAAAGTAGGCAGCGAGGGAGAGGGGCGGTGGGTGGCCGAGGAGGGGGAGGGCAGAGGGCGGCGCTCGTCTGTTTCAGCTTATCTGAAATTACATCTTTTATGGGTATCCGCGATTATTCCGCGCTGCAGCGACTTGCGGCGCGTTAGTGCCGCCTGGAAAACAACTCGACATTACCATTGGTGTTCTACATAATCCCTACTATTGCCTTTTATTATAATGCCTCTATTTTCGCTCCTCACTTGTCCTTTTACCTTCTATTAAGTGTTTCCCTTTCCCAGACGAAATCCGTTTGTAGCCAAACCACCACATAGAAAACGTAGTAGTAGGTGTATGGGATTGGCCTCGTTGAGGAAGCACTAGCACCCTCAGAGGACTGATACTGCCATGTCATGGTTGCAGATACCACTAACATCAGGGGTGTTCCTCTTCACGTCCCATGTCTGTGCTGTGCACGGGCCTCTTCACGGGCTGACCCGTTTATTGTGAGGCGGAGAATCAGGTCTCTTCTGCTCCCCAGGGTCTTACCACGAGGTAAGAAG
Source organism: Dendrolimus punctatus (assembly GCA_012273795.1). Taxonomy (NCBI): domain Eukaryota; kingdom Metazoa; phylum Arthropoda; class Insecta; order Lepidoptera; family Lasiocampidae; genus Dendrolimus; species Dendrolimus punctatus. Next base: position 10,226,296 of record CM022536.1, read on the forward strand.
GGACGTGCACACTCCTCTCAGCCTTTTTGTGCGGATATCCCATACCCCACCGGTATAAGTGATTCCCTAAATTTAATGCTAAATTTTATACAAACATTCAGATTAAGTTCAAGACTCCTAATATTTTCATTCTGGTTTCAGTTTCAGTCTGAAACTTCTCAATTAATTCAGTTCCGTCACAATAATCCGGTATTTTATATAAATATATATAAACGATTATAATGAATACATTGTAATATCCTTGTTTGTTACACAAAAGCGCTGCTCACAACAACAGACAAACAGTTCGGTGGAGCTAAGTTGAATTCATAATCAAGTAATTTATGTGCACGGCGAATAAATTAGTCGCTCCAGCCCGCGCGCCGCCCATAACTTACCCCAATAAATTGCCCAAAGCGGGCCAACTTCATTTTATCTCCAAATACTAATAAGTACTCGTACAACCTACGTACACGGCTAACGCGGCTTTTATTTCGTTTTTATTCTTACCGTTTCGTGAATTTCCATCGTGATATGACTGTTTTATGATGGTGTTACGCGATCACTACGCGATAAGAGTTACGCCGACCGTAAACAGCTAAATTGGTGAGGAAAACTTAACAAAACCGACCAAGGGTGTGTTTCAACATGCAGAGTTACAAGTTCTGTAGTAGAAAAAAATGCCAACCGTATTTCCTTTTTGCTACGAAACCTTAACAGTGTGTAACCGAAAATATTCCATAATACAGAAACTATTCGAAAGATATGTTTTAAATTTTTTTCATTAAAGACATTTCTTTATTTTTCAATTTTTCTATGTTAATTTTTTCATCATTTTTCACTCAGTACCTTAAAATCCACAGGCGCTTTTTAAGATTTTAGAAAATAAATGCTTTTCGAAAATCTTATCAAGTACGTTTCTATCTCACACCTATATGGGTACGGGAATATTAAGCTTCGTTGTTTTTTGGAATGAAGCGCTAATTTACTTTCTTTTTTCAATTTCATTACGCTATTGCTTAGCGATTCATTAAAGACACCTTGCTTACAGAATTCATTTATATAACTCTAATAAACAAATACTTTAAGGGGCCGAAGGGGCCGGCTAAGCACAAAAGGTCGAATATGGGGCGTAAACGAAACAACTTTTTGCTGGGAATTACTGGTAAATAATATGCCAAAGAATTAGCGTAAATTTATTCATAATTTTTCTATAGTTATTTTAAGTTAGAAGAAAAATTCACGAAACTATCTCCAAATCATTGACATGTAACCGTTTTACTATTCTAATTTTTATTAAAACAGGATAAAAAAATCTACATCTATACATAAAAGAAGATAAATAATATGGTTTTATTGTTTTTTTGAATACTACTTTATTTTTTCACAATAAAATAATAATGCACCTGAAAAACAATCGCGTCTATAGAATCCGTGCTATCTATCGCATATGAATATCAACTGATCGTCGATGTTTTATAAATACGATATCATAGCTCTATATATGAGGTCTTACTGTTTATCATTAGGTATAGATTTCTATTGTATGCCTTCGTAGTTCTAGACGAGTTTAGTACAACATTTCATTGATCTTAATTCGTTTCAGGATTTCGTAAACCTAACAATATTTCAATACGTTTTCTATTATTTGATTTTGTGAAATTTTCTGCTATATGTTCGGAACTCAGATTCTAATAACAATGAAATTTATATGGAATCAATATGAAACTATTGTAAATACAACATATAAAAAATTAACAAAATATGAATAACAATCTGAAAAAACGAAACATTTTTAAATAGTTTTGACGAGTTTTTTGCTATATCTTCTATACCCAATGTTCGATACCAATAAAATTTATACCATATTTTATGAAAGTAATCTAAATCCAACGCAAGAATCATCAAAAATGGTTAAGAAACAAAAAAGTTACGACTTCAATCATTACATCGGTTTGTACTTTATTTTATGATTTATTGCTATATCTTCGGAACTCAAGATTTAATATCAATGTATCAAATTTGAAGTTGGTTAACAAAATAATCAAAATCCATTCAGAAAGTACAAGTTATAGCTAAACATACATAAAATATATATATTTACAAGACGAATTGAGAACTTTTTTGAATCTCCTTTTTTTAAAGTCGGTTTATAATAATAGTCTTTAGTAGTAGTTATAGTTCAAATTTTATCTCAAAGAAATCTCATGTTTATTTTGTTGTGTAATGACGTTAATATTATATGAATTTTATTTACAATTTAATTTTAATAACTTTTAAGTAGTCTGTAGGTAATGGTTAGGCACCGCCCTAAGTCGAAGGGCGGGTTCGATCTGAAACGCATGCACTCTTAGTATTTCTGATTTATGTGCATATTTTACAAATAACGGTAAAAAACATCGTGATCAACTGCACATCGAATAACGATGTGTCAACTGCAAGCTTGGACAGGTGGGGTATACTGTTTTATAATGGGACATTTATGCTGATATTGTTATATTTATTATTTTAAGTGCAAATTTTGTGTTGTAATTTTATATGGGTGTATTGCCTGAAATAAAGGTATTATTATTATTATTATTTTCAAGACCACGGGCCATGAAAATGGCCCGGACTTTTGGAGGGCTTGCGTGGGGCCATGGGGAGGCCAACACGTAGAGGCCCCTTGACAAATTTAATGTAAATATGTGGCGTGACAATGACCGGCGATTATCCCTGTCTACACCATATAATAATGCACCCAAGGACAAGCCCCGGCCAGTGTAGGACTATTGTGGGAAATGAGGACAAAAAGTACCGGGCTATTGGGGTGAACTGTTAGTGGTACTAGCGGTCTGGAAATATGGGGACTATGACGTCTGCCCGTCGCAATGTTCAGGGAACATGGAAAAATGGGCAGACGGTGACTCGTCACTCCCTGCATGGGCCCCTAAAAATGCCATAAAAGGCAGGGGCAACATGGGTGTGAGTGGCTAAGGGGTGTAGAGAGGTGGGCTGCAGGTTCACCGAAGCTACTTCCGACGTTAGGCCATTTATCACTTCCACCCCTGGAGCTTGAGTCTTAGCTCTAGCGATCTCCACTCCGTGCCAGCTGTTAAGCAAGACGGAGGCGGCTTGTCTTGGCCCCGGATCAGGTACGAGGTGTCGCACTACCTAAGGCTCGCCACAAGCCCCTGCGGGTTATTATATTATTATTTCGCTTGGCGCTGTTATACTCTGGGCGGCGATAGCCCCCCGGGCGCGGAGAGCGGTACAGAGGCTCTTCCCAAGCTGTCAAGGTCGTTGGCATAATTATAAGCCTTAAAAAATCCATAGTCCGTTTTACTGAACCCCAATCTTGTAACTAACAAAGTTAAAATAGATCTAAGATGTCTACGTTACATTTTAATGCTCTTAATTCGCATAACCACCCCCTGGCTGTTGATTGCTGGTATATTACAAGGTGATATGAACCTAAGGGCATTCAGCATTAAGACACTAAATGATCATAGCTTGGAGAGGTGGCATAAGTGTGCAGCATTTGTTGTGCCGGAGGTGAGCTCACGTATCAGGTAGCACCTGCTTTGCATAAGGCGTCATGTCGAGACCCCACATTCAAAGTGTAAATTTCGCGATTAAAAACATAAAATTGTGCATAAACACCTATGTACAAAACGCGCTACGATAAGAATAATAAATTAACACATTTACTGTAGTATAATTTTATATAGAAGGTCGGTTGAAGGTGTCCTTAATTTAATAGTTATTTGGCATTAGAATTTAATGTCTGATAGTATATTGTATGCAATAACTTAAGGTGCTACATGTGGGTGTGCAATATATGTATCTATTACACATCAATCGAATCAAGTACATGTTTTGCATACAATAGTGCTAGCTATATGATATACAAAAATTCTGAGAAATTCTTATGATAGATTCATTAAAACGTGTGTAATGTTGGCAATAAGTTATTTTTAAGACTTAGTAATATTTGCTACAATGTTTAAATTTAGCTTATAGTAATATAAGAGTAATAGGGATAATTACGGTAAAATCACGTGACAACCTTTTTGTTATCTTACAAAATGTCGCAGTCACCATGATTTTGTAAAAGTGGAATGAATTATGACCTCACATTCTAACTGATCATTTGACTTTTTAGTTATTCTTCAAACCAAGGATTCCCAAAGTGGTCGATATCGACGCCCTTGGGTCGGAATCTAGTTTTCCCAGGGAACGACATGTACAGAAACTATTTTTGGGGTCGATGAGGTCTACAAATCGACCCCCTATTAATTAACACAAAAACACTGTATAAGTTATGCTACGTGTACAAATATGTTTTTTTTATACCCACTTAAGTATTCTTATGTAATTTGTATTAATTACATTTGATATTTATTGAATTTTATGTATATTTATTATGTTAAATTTTTTTGAGAAAATGATGTCAAGTTTACTGACGTAACAATGTGCAGTTTTTAAATTAGTAAGTATTTTGTAACAATACGAACAAAACTAGAGATTAGATTTTAAAGAAATTCGGCTATCAGTTCATTTTGGAAAAGGGTTCCCTTGCCCAAAATAGTTTGGGAATCCCAGCTTTAAACCATAGATGAGAAAATTTAACCATGATATTTTGAAAGTAACATGAAACTAAAGTATTTTAACTTATTTGCATGTTAAATGTATTAGAGTTTATTGTAACGTGTCCTGTTATATGCCCGATTGTTATTACTACTGTTATTTGCCGTTCTCATTATTTTGTTTACAAAATATTTTTAACCATAATAAGAAATAATTCCAGCCTTCCAATGTCGCAGTTTTGGGATCCCCATTTCAGCCTAACGGACCATATGTATTACCGCCAAGGTGGATTGGCGGGTTTTATAGATCGGCAATCTCGCAATGCGTGGTCCCTTAAGATGTTTTCTTTTACCTACTATCAAATAAGTACATAGGGCTGCCTAAGCGTTGTATCCGGCCAGGATTAGAACTCACGTCATCAATGAGGTGCGGCTGCCTTATAAACTAAGCAATAACTTTCACTTTTTTCAACTGTAGACTTCTTAAGCCTTATTAAGTAATTTCAAGAGTAAAATACGTTTGCAAATTTATATTGCTTTTGCCTTATTAAATGTAAACGAAGACAATGTAATATACAGCCTTGAACAAACTAAAGTAATTAATTTTAAAGGTGAAAATGTAATTTAAATTTTAACACCAGATATTTAAAGCTATATAATAATAAACGAATAGCTTGTTTTATTAAGTTTATACTGTATTCATATTAGTATTTCATATTTATATACATATGTACATTAGTTACAGAATTTTATGGAGGATCTAACGGTCAGCTACAATAGTACGTTTGAAGGATAATTGTTCGATTTTTAATATATAGCGACTATAAATAAAAGAAAATGTTGCTTCTATACCGTATATTTTCTAACTTGTTTCTACAGAAATGTATACATAAGGAAAATTAAAAACAAAATAATGCAATAAAAAGTTCAACAGATGATATTATTATAATTCAAATGTTTTAGGGTGTTCATGGTTTCAGTGAAATAGGGTTATGTAAAATGTTCTAAAAAGGTGTCTGCACATAAAAGTCATAAAAAGAATAAACAAATGGAATAGACTATACAAACTACTGGGCCGATTTGGATGCGATTTTCGCTGATTGACAACTAATTCTTAGACTTAAAATTTGCGCTAGTTTTTACCTTGAGAATCCTGCGGCAATTTTCCCGGGAGCGATTTGTTGTTGTTCGAGTGCATAAAAAAATAGCTTATTCTGACACAGTTTTCACTAAAACGATAGCTCACATTCTTAATTTCAATGCTGCGGTACTACGTATCCCGGGAATATAGTAGAATATAGAAGTTTCAAGTTAAGCGGGGACAAAGTCGCGGGCATATCCTAGTATATAATATATTTTATACTAAAATTTAATTATAATTCGTTGAAATGGAGAGGCCCAAGCCCAGAAATGATGAGCTTATAAATAGTCGTTTGTAACTTACCTATGTACATTCTAGCTGTCGAAAATTATTCAACAATTGATTCTTCTTAATAATTGGTTTATTCTCAAGGTCGTAAAAAAGCAAACAAAATAAAAATAATTTATACATTAACATGAAATTATGCTACAGTTCAAGTGAACTTCACCCTTATAATGTCCCTTCCGTGGCCGAGTCCAAATCGCCCAATAGAGCAGACCATAAAATTAACATACACCAAAGCAAGGTGTCACGGTGCAGGAAGCATGGGGCAATTTGTAAGCTTTGTGATTAATAAAGTGTAGTAAGTGCGCCTCGAATACGACAGATTAGCGGGCACTTTATCACATCTATTCCGAGTTAACGTTGCGTGACGGATCTCGTTTCAAACTCATAAAGAGTCCAAAGCAGAATATACTTGTAGATAACGTAACTTTACGTCTCGGGCCCTTTTTCACTTGCCAAGTTTACGCCAAGTAGCGCCGGAGGGTGGACTCACTCTATTTGTTTAAACCTATTTTATAATTAAATTTTCACTTTATAATCGAGTCAGTGAGCAAGTTACTATAAGTTTCTTAATATTACTTGAACTAAGCCTTTACTAAATATAAGTTAAGAACATAATTAAAATTAAGTTTTCACAACAGTTCAGCTTATTTTATTTTAATCTAATCTTCCGGCCATTTTTCGGAAGCCGTGTTAAACGTGTCATGTAAAAGGGCTGAAACATTTCTTGCTTATGAAAATTTTCTTTCACCAACTATTGAAACAGATCAAAAAGCCATTATAAAAGGAAGCTATTATTTCTCAAGACATGTCTAACTATACCTACAGGTGAAGTTCAAGTAGACCTCTAAGGCTAAACCCAAAATTATACGATGAAAATCAGAACGGTATCATTAGATTTTTGAAAAATCAATTATGCTAGTCTGGAATGAAGCCCGGACAACAAATCATTTTTTTTTTTATTTTTTTTTTTACATGGGGAAATGCGTTGCCGCACCGTCAGCCGCGCGGGGGATCATGCGCGGCCGGTGTGTGGGGCTCCCCGACGCCGGTTCAATACGACCGGCTGCCAGTATACCCACTAAAACCCCATGTGAGCCTTCCTTCCGCCTAGCGCCGGGGTCGCGGTACATGCGTGAGCTTAACCCGCAACCCCGGCAGCGGCCGGCCGCCTCGTAAACAGAGGCGGCCTCTCCTGTGTGCGAACCGGGGAATGACGTTTCCCCGGCCCTGAGAGGGACGCGCGGCTGCCTCTCGCGCCCTCTCGCGCCCTCTCGCGGCATTAGTGTGGGCGGAGGTCTATGTGGATCCCCCAGACCTCGACGCTCGCTGCCGCCGGGAGGGGGAGGCTGCGAGGATTACTCCTGCGCCATCACCCCTCCCTCTCCTTCCTCCTCCCCCCGCCGCCTCGCGCACTCAGCAGCGTCAGCGGCGGGGGGGGGGGGGCATCGCGATAGGGGGGGAGGGGGAGGCTGCGAAGGATTGCTCCTGCGCCATCACCCCTCCCTCTCCTTTCTCCCCCTCCGCCGCCTCGCGCTCTCAGCAGCGTCAGCGGCGGGGGGGGCTTCGCGATGGGGGGAGGGGGAGGCTGCGAAGGATTGCTCCTGCGCCAACACCCCTCCCCCCTCTCCTTCCACCCCGCCCCCCCGCCGCCTCGCGCACACAGCAGCGTCGGCGGACGGAGCGGGGGAGGGTAGGTCGCCGGTCAGGCCGGCGGTGGTGGGGTGGACATCACCACCGCCGTCCTCGACGGCCAGCGGAGAAAATCTCGACGCTGGCGGTCGCAACGGAAGGGATGGGTGTTTGGGGAGGAGGTTTGGGAAGGAAGGGAAGGCATTGGGATTTGGAGGCGGAGAGGTGGGACACCACTGTCACGGAGTGAAAGGGGGATGTGACAGTGGCGGCTCGGGGCCCCGGGGACGCGTCCCCTCGTACCGTTTCCTGGACGGAGTAGAGTCCAGGGCGGCACCCCCTGGGGGACGGACAACAAATCATAGTGTAGCTTAAAGGAACCAATTTCTGTGAAGGAATGTTGAATGGAAAACAAAGGGTAACCTGATCTGTTTTTCAAAAATAATTATTTAATTTTCGACAAAATTGGCCCCTAGACTCCTTTGAGTGTTTTACGCTATTTTTTATTGTTTAGGATTTGGCCTTATAGGCCCAAATATTATTATTTGTTCTAGTTAATATGTGCATGAATTTGTTAAGAGCTCACAAACGATTTTTCTACCTCGTTACATAATTATAGTGCTAACAGTTTACAAATAAAATGATTGTGACTGTGACGTACCATACATAGTACTTACATATAAACATACATATAAATGGACGAGACTTGACGATTAAGTATAAGTGTACCATTTCTATCATTTGCCTTAACTAGTTCAATTTTGGTATTTAAAAAACCTAAGTAGAGGAACCCTAATGAGAATTGTACATAACAGAAAAAAACTTTCTACGAGGTTCACAGCGAAATGTTACCGTACTCGTAAAACAGAACAACAATTAAATGTACGACACGGTTATCTCAGATATTTATTACGATTAAATGTTGTGTAACATGGAACTAGGTAAAGCTTATTATGTCGAAAACAATGGAAAACGCCGCTGTCAAGCTCACATTTGGACAGATTGATGAAATTGCTTGACCCTATTCGTAGAACAAATGCCAGATTATACATGACCTTTCGTAACTAATAAAATGACAATAAAACAAACGCTGGTGTTTATATCTAAATTAATAAGTTAAATAGACAGATTATCATATAAATTGTCATATCTTTGCCAAATAGGTAGTCAGAAACTAGATATTCCTTTTTTAGATATTACTATATTTGTCCCCAAAATGGAGGTGTGGATCTTCTAACTTGCGATAAAAACAAGTCACATAAAGCCAATTACCAAAAATTTTAAGAATAAATATTGCTTGTTATTTATATCCATGTTAAATAACCTGGAAATATTTTAGACTTCTAGTAAAGTCTATTAGGTATTTCCAAGACATCCACGATATTTTTGGTAATAAGCTGTACGTAAGTTACTTTTTTTGTTAAGAAGTAGAAATAGTTTATGCATATGCATTACACACCGTTCGCGGGAAATGGTCACTATTGCGATATTGCTAAATACTTTAAAACCACGGCGGTACTCCTTCTATTGACTAGCATAGCAATTCGCCCACGACTGTGCGACCACAGAGGCCGAAGGTAGTTAGATACTCTCCGACGTTATCTCGTCCTGTGTTTACGGAAGAAAGACCGAAGATCCGGTACCTCTCGAACCTACCGTTGCTTCAGAAATTATTGTTTCACAAGAGGAGACGTTGGCGCTTAATTCGATTTTCTTACCAGCCATGGTCTGAAATCCAGCCCGAGGTTCTCTCCGTTCAGTATGTGAGTGACTATTTAGCCACGTCTTAATCGCAAAAGGAAGGCGGCGGCAGGTGAATTTAAAAAAGTTTGAGAATAAATAAATAAGAATTTGCCGTTTTGATAAAATTATTCTTATTTGAAAAATGAGTCACGCTTCCCGTTTGCTGTTAACCCTCAACTCGTATTATAAACGTATTTGCTAAGGATAATACAACCGCCTTGAATTTACATAACATTTTCTGTCATTTGCTTATCGCTTACATGACATGTGCCGTGCATTAAACATGAATATATTTGACAAAGTTCAGCAAGTGCCGATGCTGGATGCCTACGCAGGAATGTGCGCTCGAGGCGGCTGGGATCGGGCGAACAGAGAACTGCTGGGCATTTGAATAATCGCGCTCCTTTCAAAGCTGCGGGTATTACAATAATATGATAATAATTTCACGCGCGAGCGACTCGCGGCGAGTTCGACTCTTCACCCCCTCGTTGCGGCGCATGGGCTCCCTGGAATGTATGAAAAAATATACCCAACACCTCTCATAAATGAATAATATTGAGGCTACATAACTAATTTTACGCCGATATCGGCTTCTTTCATTATCTATACATTCTATGGTCGACCCCTGTTGCTCTATAATTAATTGATACTACAAACGTTAAAAATTGGTGAAGTGTTAAACACAGCACGCAAGGCTGAAATGTATGGGAAACGTTTGGAATATTTTTGTCACGTACAATGAAAGTGTAAAGGCTCGAAAATTCCTTATTAGATAAGATTGATTACTGGTCTTTAGTTACTTTACTTGATTAAAGAAGAAGTACAGAATGTCCGGGAAATCCGGGATGAAAAGTATCCCTTTTCCACCCCCGGTATTAAAATCCTATATAAACCTAGTTTCAGCGAAATTGGTTGTTATTAACCGACTTCGAAAAAGGAGGAGGTTCTCAATTCTTCAGGATCTTTCATTTATGTATGTTCACCGATTACTCCGTGATTTATGATCCGATTTACGTAATTCTTTTTTTGTTCGACGCGGAATAGCTTCCGATTAGTCCCCTAAAAATTTTACATAGTTTGGCCCAGTAGTTTTCATTTTACGATCATTTTTTTGTTCCCGTTTCTTGGGACCTATATTATTTAAGAAGCGCGACACCATTCGTAGGTCCACCCATGCATAGCTAGACACTAAAAAGTAACAAATAAAAATAAAAACTTCGTTTAAAAAAACCGACTTCAAAAACTAAAATGTATAAAATAACTTATTTCTAAAGCTAGTATTATTAATATATATTATCTAAAACATCTTGAAGTCGGTGCAAAGTAAAACAAAAAAATTACTATATTTTGAAAATTACCAAGCACCGACTTTAAGATGTTTTAGATAATATATATATTAATAAAAATAGCTTTAGAAATAAGTTATTTTATACATTTTAGTTTTTGAAATCGGTTTTTTTAAACGAAGTTTTTATTTTAATTGGTAGTTTTTCCGTAAAAGCATAACAGCATACGACAGGCAAAATCACTCCCGAGTTTCAAAAAAGTGGTAAAAGAATATTATCTCTCACTTTAATTAATATCTAATTGTATGTATTTCACACAATCCACAGGCCCGGTTTGTCTGGAAGAGATCGCTCTAAAGCGATAAGGCCGCCCTTTGTCCCTGCCTTGACATGAAATTACTGTAAATGATTTACTTTATTGTATGTGGTGAACAATAAAGTATTTTCTATCTATCAAAGAGACAAAATTATTTTTATCCCGAAAATATTATACTATTTACAGTCAAGTATGGACGAAGTCGCGGGAACAACCTAGTAATATTATAAAATTCTAAACATGCCGTGTGTGTACATTGAAGTGCTACTATAGGTAAAACTAGCTATTACGCTTCAGTTCTAATATAATTGAAGATAAAATATACACTCGCGTTATCCACAAATTTGCTGTTTAATAACGCGAACAAACTACTTAATTATCTCCGTGCATTAATTACCAACACAAATTTTATATTAATGCTCACTTGAATACAATGTTGAAAGAAATAGAGAACAACCATTATCGGGGTGTGAGTGTGAAGAACATAATCAAACAAGTAATGTTATAATGAAGAATTATAATACATTATTACACAATAAATTGTGTGTTGTTAATTAGTTATTCACATAATTGTTATGTTTAGATGTGGTATCGGTGGCGTTGTTAAGTCACGTCTATAATATTAATTTGTTTAAAAACTATAGCACGGTTGGTGGGCACGCCACCCGGTGTTAAATCGCTTTTATGTGTACAATTTTGTTTCTTTTAACCGCGTTTCCTGGAGACCGATTCGGCTGTTTAAGCAACCTCGCAAATAGCCTTAAAAAAGTTATAGTAGATCAAAAATATTAGGGAATTTTATGTCAGATGTTATTTCAACTAATTGTAAGTGAAATCACGTTTTGAAAAGTACTAGGTAGACGTGTGTAGATAACTACATCGGCAAATACCTAGCAAATAATCATCACAAAGACAGCCATTAAAAAAATGCAATTCTCTAGGTTTTCTCCATATTTCACAGTTCGTGTAGTTTAATTTGATAATAAAGTTTAAAATTAGATCGAAGTTGTCGGATTTTTATCTTGTCTAAGAAGATCTTTTACACATGTAAAATCTTTTTATTGGTATTAATATTTATGTTAGGTGTAGTGATTATATATCCTATTTATTTCTTATTGTTAATGTCAGCGCCTCTCATTGTCAACATTGGAATGTTGTTATTTTATGTTTCTATATTTTATAAACATAACATTTATCAAAAGGTCAGCAGTATTGTTTTATTTTATTATTACAAGTAAAAAGGCGACTTTAAGGCGACGAACACTTTCATTCCGCGACTGTATGTACTCGAAAAACACAAAGTAACATTTAAATTTGGCATGTTGTTTGTTTCATTAATTAAATAATAAATAACATTGTGCGATCTGGGGAACCCCGTCAGGAACGAAGTTCATTACATTAAAGGTCGCCTAAAGAGTGTATAACGTTTTTCCTTACGTGACGACTTCCTCCATTCTTTAGTTCAGTTATATTGTATGCCGCATAAAAGAACTTCGTTCCTATTAATTTAATATCACTAAATTCATAAATTGTTAAAGGTCCAGTGCAGGTAATGAGTGTCCACTATTTTAATAACTTGGCTATAAAAGAAAAACAATTATTTGAGCTTTTCAAATTCTACCCATAAACTCAAAGGCTAGACTTTATATTACCTTGGAATAGTATTATAATTGACTATTATTATTATTGACTTAAATAAATACATTAATTAAAAACATAATAATGAATTTGGAACGTCTGTCTAATACTCCATACGCCACTCTGAAAGATTAATAGATTTTAGCGATTTCACTCAACTATTGTGCATTATAGACAAATACCGCTTCCTTTAACGAATGCCGTTCTTAAGGACTCGATAACTTTCTAAAATGGTGTTTATAACAAATATAGACGATATGAACCGACAGATATGAGAAATTACGGAACCCTAAAAATAAATTTACAAATTCATGTAGTAGGAGTTAATATAGTTAAATTAATAAGATTATAATTTCATGTAGTTATTTCAATTCATTATGAAGTTTACATAAAACGTTTAAATCATTAAGGTATACTTAAATTACGCCTGTTAATTGTTGTATATGTTTATACTTTGTGAGTATCTCCATTAAAACGCAATTTCATGCTTCAAGTGAAATAGTATGTATTTAATTTGATAAATATATTTTGTGTGTGCCGCGATAAGCTCAAACAAAGTATATATAATTTATACACTTCCTTTTGATATGATAATGGTTAGCCTTTGTTGTTACTAATACACATTTAAAAGGCGAATATCTACAAACCTATAATTAACAACAACTTCATGCACCAGTAAATGTAGACATTAATTTCCACACTAGTTTATCTATTTGGGTGCACAACCGCCTTTATCTGTCATCATTCTTCGTGTTCTTTACAATCAAATAAGCTTAACGTATAGAAATTGAAGAATGCATAATATATTATAATATAATAAGCACAAAGTTGAATTTTGTACAAGCAATATAAAATTCAGGGACGTTTCGGAAGCGCATGCAGGCGGGTAGAAGGCGCCTTACGTATTGCGTTTACTCGAAATTATTTTAATATGCAAATAAGAAGATGTGAAGGAGAATTGTGTTTCGACGTTGTTGGTAAAGTCGGTTACGCAGACGTATTCTTTAAATTAATGGCAGTCGGAGATTAGAGTACTGCTTACTGCTTTACATGGAGCGGGCTTACAAGGCGCAGGCCTCACTCATTTGTACTGAGAAACAGACAAATGAAAGCACATAATTACTAGCCCGCCCGTTCTAACTGCAACAAGGATTAGAATTTACACGCACGCGTTAACAAGCACGCGTATGGCATTTATGACTTTTATATTTAAATACTAATACGTAACTTAAAGCCACCTATTTCTAACAGGATGTACTGAGATTTGCGATAGCTTTGGCATGTGTTTGTGCCTATTTATTTTAACTTTGCATTCCTAGTACTTTTTTGTTAGAATGAATATTAGATTAATTTACATATTTTACTACAATGTGCTTAGACTATATTAACATTACATTATAATGGCGTTTTATCGTAAAATGCTTAAGTATTATAGTTATAACAATATCAGCGTATGTCTCTTTATTTTAAGGTAACGGATAAAATACCCTCTGGGTTTGTCTAATGCTAGATTTCTATATCTTACTATTCGATCATTTAACAAAGCCTATACCATAAAACTACACTAAATATAAAACTATAAGCTAATTAAAGACTATACTACTATTGTATATAGACTTTCGCTGCCAGAGGAAAGCGTGCCCAGAGAGCAGGCTACATTGTCATGCAGGATGGCCACGCTAATTCGCTGTGCGAAGTATAAATCAGCCTTCTAACCCTGGGTGGCATCCAAGAGTTTTCTACAAATTTCTTAGTAGAAATTTTCTGCGTATCGACCCTACGAACCTAGTGTCTCAATTCCAAACGGCACAAATATATATCCTCTTTCTTTTTATATTACATTTGCTCAAGTTTATAATTATTCATTTGTCAATATCATACCTTAAGTAGAAAATATATATTACTCGTAGATTTTGCGTATTTTATCTAGTGGTAAGGCTGCTGGAATAGCCAACAAAAAGTTTTTATTAATTTGGTGTGGCATGAAATTGGCCACCAAATATACTAGATGTATGAATTTAGAACATATATGTATTTTTATCTGTATATTTTTTTCCCTCCATTACTATTAAAATCATCATCGTATTACGCACATGTACTTTTCTTTAATAATTAAAATATTTACAGTCCACAACAAATTAATATTTAAAGAAGTGTTCAACTAAGGAAAATAAAAAAAATATAGTAATAGTCTAAGGCTTATTGGATTTCTCCTACTGGTTACCTCGATGTGCAAAATCACGATCATGGCTCATCATCGTAAGAAAATATCATAATTACCTCAAGATATTTATTTACCTTCTGCACAAGCTACACATTTCAGACGATAATTGTAGGCTTCCTGGATAGAACTTAAACCTATATTGTTAAGTTGAAATACGGGTATATTGACAACTAAGCTACTATGACTATAGGCAATGAAGTATCAGTATTATATTTAAGCCTATGTTATTATTTTTCTCTAGATTTTATTTTTTAAGCACATGTTAATAACAGCCAAAGAGGACGGCCCTTACAGTACAATGAATAAATCGTGGTGGATGAAGATCACGTGCCACATGTGAGAGTAGTTTCGCTGATATCCTCCAATACCTTATTTCACTTCTTAAAGGCTAATAATGCTAAGGCTTGCGGACTAATGACATCAAGAAAATAGCTAATACCGATAACTGACAAAAGCGGAATAGAAAAAAACAAAGCACACTATGAGCTCTAAATCAGAATGGCATGAATTAAAACAATTACGCTGTATGTATATTTAGGTATGTTTTAGAATTAAAGTCTGAGAAATCAGAATTGTTGAACCCAATTAGCGTATGTATGGCCAGTAGGGCGGCACGAAGCAATCCAAACGCCGTCAGTAAGACGCGAATATGAAGTGATGGATGAATTCCACGGCTGTTTTACATACAATGGTAAAAAATGTATAAAGAAATCCAACTAACGGACACGAAACTATAAACGCTAATTAAAACAGCAATGTTAGTTAATATGCTGCATTGTAGCTTCTTTACGAAGTGATAACTTTTTTAGAAGCATTTATAACCTTGTGAACGTATGTTGTGTTTATTTTAATACTCCATAACTCTCCTCAACAATTATAGTTTTTATATCAACACTAGATAAGCGACAGATGTCTGTAAGTTTCTTGGTATTTGCTTTATTCTTATGTTCCCACAGATATATTGGCCAGTTGCTGAATTGTTGCAATAAATCGGTGCTAACCGTGTATTCTCGGATATGTTTGTGTTTTTCTCGTCAAGAATCGAATTGTAATTATGGATCACCGATTAACATCTGTCGACTATTAAATAAAGTCAGATTATAAGGGTTCAATCAATGTAAGTAATTATTGTTATCCGTCGGATGTTCTCAAAGCGCGCCTTCGTCAGACTCGCGGGACTCTGCAGCATAATTTTCTCATGATTCGTGAGGAAATCAAACTCTCTTACCCGTTTATTAGGCAGTCACATTGACGTGACTGCCTAATGTGCCTATACAACTATCTACTATGTAATTTGTCAAGTTTTAGTCGGTTTTATCATGTATGGGTTTAAAGGAAATTGAAGTCGAAATCATTCGCTTCTTTGTACTTGTAAAGTAATTAATGCACACTTCATTAAATTTAAAAAAGCTTACATGAATGTCAATCGGAAATCTTGTATTTTAAAGAAATAAAAACGATAAAGGATGATAATATGCTATATTAATATCCGGTTTCTGAAAAACACCTATAATCAATTTCAATAAAACTAGGTCCCAAATTTAGACGTAAAGGGACGAAAAAACAGAGAGTATTAATATGGTTTTAACATTAAGGATGATTGATATTTTATGGTCAAGAATAATCATCTGCTTTAGAATTCTTTTATTGAATAATTGGATAACAACGCTCTTTATGTATAGATTTTTTCCTTGCGTCTTAGATAAACTAAAGCTTGCTTTACTTTAATTTTGAGAAGTTTCCTTCATTCAGTCAGTTTCATTGTTCGAAGGTTCGGGACTTTGCGTTACATTCGTTCATTAAAAAAAAATTTTTTAGCAAACACTGATTATGTTTCAACAACAGTCAACATGAGACATATTAAGTTGATAAACTTTTGTATCATTAGAAAAAAATTAAAACAGTTTCTTCCCTTCTTGAAATATGACTTCTTACTGTTTATGGGGTCTAGTATTCAAATTTAAAAAATAAAATTAGGAAAATTCAAAGTTTTCAAGGAAATGACCACCAGACGGGACCCGGGCTGGCTCTGCCAAACAATTGTTGTAACAACTATGATATTGAGACTATAATTGATTTGAGTACCAATTAAAAACCTCGAGAAATCATATTATCATACTCACTAAATCCATTGAGATATCTCACACAAACACAATTCTGATTTAAAAATAATATTTTACTTACAAGTAAGTATTAACGTTTTATGAAAATTTTACAGTAAGTGCTGCAAATGAATTACTCTTTAAGTTCCTGCCAAAACCTTAAAACACTACATGTTGTTTAAGCAAGTGAAGCCGCATTTTGTCATTTTACAAAATTCTCGATGACGTAGGTCATGGCTTCAAATTTAAATGGGGTGTTACGAAGTGGACTGTCTGAGCGTCGGTGTAGCGCGCAGCGCCGGCTTTCGGTCCTCTTGCAAAAACACATGCTAACAAAACGATTATAATATATTAGTTAGCCTTTAATTGCACCGATATAATTACGCCAGTGGGCAGCGCATACGTGACAATATCCAGACCGTTCAGCGACGCCGCCGAGATATTAAGAGGAATAACTTGAGTGAGCCGATCGAATGTTTCGCGATAATGAGCGGCGGTCGAGATCGAAGTGTCATTAGGAAGTCGTAACCACCGATGTGTGCCCTATAGCTATGTTAACCTTCTCTTACGACGCAGATTAGTCTTTATAATTACACGCATCCAGCATCTAAATACTTGGCGTATTAGGTAGCAATAAACGAGACCTGCCGTCGGTTAGTTTTTTTCAGATACGATTATGCAGTGCTGTATATGGTGAGATTTTTATATAAATTACAAGGATATGCCCGCGACTTCATCCACGCTTGACATGAATTCCCTCGCGATTCTCAGGACACAGCATTTAAAAAGAATGTAAGCTATCGTTTTTGTGAAAACTGTGTCGGCGTATTAGCCTAATTTTTATGCACATGATACATAATTTTATTGCCTTCAGTTGCTGTGAAAATATTTGTTGAATTATAATAAATAAATCCATAGACTATTTAGATTCAGCCAAAACCTTAGAACCCCACCCAAGCCCACCTTGGCTTCATAAGCATATATCTAGCACACATCTTGAAACCAGCTCAATCAATCATTTAAACAATAATGGCCTTACTTATAATCGTTTGTTAAATTTTAAGAAACTGCTCAGCAACTGATTAGTGAAAATCCGTACCCACAAACTCCCTCTTAAGGATAAGAAGTAGTAAAGTAACGGCAAAAGGCATAAAATTGGTGGCGTTATCGTAGCTTAAGTGCTCATTTTTTAAGGAAATGCTAAAAGTTTTATAAAACAGCAAAAATATAAAATCACTACAGTATTATTAAATTACTTATTTAAGAGATGGCTAATCCTTTCTCAACGAGATTATAATAAGTAAGCCCTAAAAGTCCCTGTTGAGAATGACCGCCATTTAATTCGTTTCAAAAATTCCAGGCAGTAAAAAAAGTCGTGGTAGCGTGATGGTTAGCGCACGCGCCCCTAAAGCAAAGGGCGCGGGTTCTATCCTCACCGGAACGCCATGCACCTCTTAGTCAGTTTTCTGATCTAATGTGCATATTGTTACAATTACCACGTGCTAACAACGGTGAAGGAAAACATCGTGATGCAACCTGCACATCGAGATAACCGATATGTCTAACCTGCCAAGCCGCCTTGGACAAGCGTGGTGGGTATACTGTCTGTTTTCCCCCGATAATGGGAACCCGAGCCCAGCAGTGAGGACAGTTATGGGCTGATATTATTATTATTTATATTATTATGTAATAATTGATAACGTGAGAATCCCGAAATGAAAACATTATCTCATAATCTTGTGGGTCATGACATGAGAAAGTCGATACAAAGGTGTAGAATTTAAAACAGCTTCGAAACGGATGAAATCTGTCGTAATTTTTTCAAATGTTAAATTTTGATCCCCAATAACACCTTTTATTACAGTCTTTGCAAATTTCACTGCTGCCTCAAAAAATCCACCGAAATGAGACGCAGATGGTAGATTAAAGATCCACCTTACCCATTGGTGAGCAGCTTGATCGCAAATTGAATGTTGTTTTTCTCGAGATGCTAACAACCTACCTTTGTACCTTTGTACTCCTGTTAATTACCTATTGCTGGTTAGATAGTTTATACCATAATTCGACCTATTCACACTAGGTAAGCCGCACCTAGAGACAAATCGTGAGACAGTAGCCAAAAATCCTTCCGATGACAAATGTCCAACTACTTCCAAATGTAGCGCTTTAGTTGCCGAAGAAATGAAAAAACAAAGATAAACTTTCATAGTTTTCGCGCTACATAATCGTGATGCGCGAATATAAAATAGGCCTGTAAAATTTGAGTTTAAGCAGAGTGAAAGACTTCTGTTTGATTTATCTTATCTGCTGCAAGTCAGCCATCACCAGATCTTCTGGTTTAGGTTTCACCCGAAAACAATAAAATACATTTATAAATGTTACTACGGATAGCTTGGTGTGCTGAAATTACCCAATACTTCTGTTGAAGTGCAGTTGCACCTATATGGCAATGTAACTTATGATGATAATCTATGACTGATAACGTTAATTTGTGATATTTGGATAAAAGTATACTGATGCAAGTATATAAATGTTACTTTGATATTATGTTTTACATCAACAACACATATATACAACACATATTGTTCCTTTTTCATTGCCTCGGAAATTACATTATAAGTAATCATTGAAAAAATCCTAGCCAGCGATTAACATTTTTTATTAACTTTGTATAATTATTAAAGTAGTTTTAAGTATGTACAATTTGCATACCTGGCCGGCAAAACCATTGGCACCTTATGAACAACATGTCATCTTACACATATACACTATGTTTTTGAGGAAATAAATTTGTTTGAATATTTCAGTAAAACATTATATTTTCTATAATTACTGTTATATTAGAAGACAGTTATTAAAACGAATTTGTTGTTAATAGAATTAGAAAAAATAATTAATAGGTTTTCAGACAGTTACGTTTATGGTAGGTAGGTACGTAGGAATGTATTCAGCTGTTCATTCGCATTATATAATACATGCTTGTATATCTCCGAAGTTGAAAATGTTTTTCTAATTTACCGAATAGTTACATAGCTCTTATTATAATATTTAGACGGTTGCAGTTTTAGCTCTTATACTTTATTTAATATGTTTTGATATTGAATTCGCTTTTAAAAGAATTTATTATCATTAAAAATATTTAATCGAATGTTGGTAATGTATGTTGTTATATATTTAAAGTCCTGAGCACACCTACGTTCTTGGATAAAATTATGAATTAATTCTGATAGGGCGGCACCTCTCAGTCGCGCGACATACTTCGTCCAGATAAGGGAAAAGCGTTGCTGGCTTATAAATGACTCTTTATTAAACGTGAAAGGAGCGACGTCGGCTAATGGGCCGATCATGCGCTCCCATTAAAGATTATTTAATATTCAAAAGCGGCCGACGATAAATCACGATCGCCCGCCATGCTTCTTTAACTTTGACTACACTCTGCACTTTTGTTCTAACATTCATTTATGTTATATCTTGTTAATCATTTTTTAGACCACTGAGTACATAGAGAAGACACATATCTACAAATATATGTATACTATATCTGTGGAATGTAATTTATTACTAATAAATATAGATAGAACGTAGTTGTCGCTTTGAAATGGTACCAGTCCAACATAAATGGTATCAGAAGCAGTTATGAGCGTAAAAGTGTCGCAAATTGGCGGTCGGCGTCAACTAGTTATGCCTTCGAGTTGTTCGAGTGCCGTGTGTGGCCGTCTTGATAACCATCGGAATATCTCCGCGGGAATGCCTCTAATCGTATAAGGCGGTGATGCCATAACACTTGTTCCATCAGATGTTCACAGCGATATCAACTATTTGATCGCTACGAGTATAAGCTTTGGCGGGCACTTATTAACACTACCAATGATCCTTTAACGTCCGCTCTCCTGTGGCGAATCGGTCCTTCTTAGACTTAATTTTTATCTAAAGTCTATTAATGTGCTCCTGTGGACCATTTTTTATATGAAAAGTAAATGATTTTTAACGTTAGCTTTTAATACATAAAACATGAGTAGAACTAGTATTTTGTGAAAAACCTATGAAGCTTTGAAGAAAAACAGAACTCATGAACTAAAACAAATCTCTTCCCCTCATAAACTTATTGGTACCTACGTCGGTCGGTAGAAGTTTCTATTTTTTGTGAACAAATGGCAAAACAATAATTCGTACCCTTGTGCGACTGAGCTAATAACAATAAAATAGAAAGTCGATCACGAACGCGGACCGGCGACTGGTTCAATCAACGCGAGTCGGATTTATTTTTATGAAAATTGGCATAAAATCGAGTGGGTCAACGGGGGCGACTGGCCCCGCGAGACCGCACGCCCGCCCGTTTACTGCATATCGTTTCCTCGGGCCTCGGCGAGGTGCGGTGCGGCTGGCGACCGGGCTCGCCATGCCACCTCGACTGATCCTCTTCGCTCAGAAATATTGCCAGTGGTCATAACTTTTTATATGCAGCGATGACATTGCAGAAAGTGTCGGATGACCTGTGGAATTCTTAGAGCAGTTTATACGTGTAATATTCATTTTTGGCTATATTTTTCAATGTTTCACATATGGACGACAATGTTATCATTTAAATTACTTGGGTAGATACATCATGATATAACATTGTTTGATTTCCTCATCAGATAGGAACTTAGACCTCAGAAAAATAGCAATTTCTGAGTTTTTAGATGTGATTATTTTAATTTCTATAAAATTTATTTGAGACCCACAACATATTACTTGCGACCACTCCGGTGTTTCAAAATTTCATAGGTTAATGGTTACAACCACCTATCAATAAGTCATCTGACTGTTTTTGACAAAAGAATAATCCTAAATACATACATACATATTATCACGATTGTTTTCCATGGGGGTAGGCAAAGACTATGGATCTCCACTTGCAACGATAAAACTAATTTCGCTTCACCTATTTTCATTATTTTCCCCATATGCACGTTTATTAAATCCTAAATAATCTGCAAGTAATTATATTATAGGCAGTTAACTTATAATGTATGTACCATCCCAGTAATCATAAGATACCGGCTAATATAAAAGAAGAGAAATATGGTGAGCTAATAGCATTTACACAATATTGTTTAAATCTCAATATATTTGCGGACAATATTCTTTAAACTATGCAAAAAAAAATATTTTTAACACTTAAATTGTGGTTACCTTCAGCTCTATATAAGTTGTCTTTCAAATGCGATGGTGTGTTGATGTGAGGAGCGAGTGTTGGACTCGTAAAGACGATTCTGTATTACCGAGGAGGCGACACGCGGAACCCTTACTTCAGGGTAACCGAGATTGACCGTGCATCTTTCCACTTGTATCGGCGATTGTGTTATTGGGAATCTTTTTTTTTAAAAAACAACATTTTTACGCCAATCTGTGAGATTAAATTTGAAAAGTAATATTCATTTGCAATTTTATACAATGGCAAATATATGATTATAATTAAAGTAGCATTAACGATCTCTACGAGACAGGTTTTACCAAGACAGTGTTCATTAAACCCAGTTTAGACCTTCCTCGACCTTTGCTGGTTACCTAAGTTATGGACAAAGTATTCAATAAATTATACAGGAAGCAGTGTCATATAATCATTATTAATATGTAAATAAAGATTTACAAAGTACCTGACTTTTGATCTACTTCTAATATAAATGCAAATTTATTAATGTGATTTTATTTACGTTTATGAAATTAAAACCTTTATTATCCTTTGTGTACTAATTATGCGAGAATTTAGTGAAATTTCTTTTGGCTCGCAGGCTTGATATTGATCTTTCATTTCTAATTGATACTTCTGCTGCAGCGGACTCATTACTATCCCGTTAAGTTTTTAAAAATCTGCTGGCGCCCTTTTTGAAGAGGTCAATATTTAACGCCTTGTGAAACTGCAAAAAGGAATATATTACACATATGACAAAAAGGATCGCGCGCTACGTACAGTGAATATTCCCAAGGGTTCACAAAATGTAGATGAAGTTCCAGTCGCCAGCAAGTTAAATAGTGATAAAATAGTGACAGTAGTGACCAACTGAAACTAATCATCAGAAATTTCCGTTTTACAGACGGTAAAATGCAAATGGATCATCAAAGGCTCTTCAAAGGCTAGAGATTCTAGAACATCTACTAAGTCGCAACGTGTTATTGCTGTTCAGAAGAAGCGGCAAGAAACTCCCAGCAACACGTCTAGCTAAAAATGTTTTTCTTTATATTTCTCTTATTATATTAATACCTTGAGTTCTTTTAAAAAAAAAATTATACAGAATGAATTTTGAAGAATTAATGGAGTTGTAGCAAACAGTGCATATTTAATAAGATAGAGTCACAAGAAAGATTTCCATTTCATACAGAAATTATTTTGACTACAAATGCAGACATAAATATCAAAGTTCAAGCATTCATTGTTTAGCGTACACTGAAGAAACGAGGCGACATAAAGTTTTACGCGAAACATAAATTTAGAGTTATTCTCACGGGATGATAAGGTGGGGTTGGAACGGATTTGACTAGCACTGCTTGGCCCAGCTGACGTTTATTTGTTTACCAATTTATCTGGCGACCCCACTTTTGTATTTTTGCTAGTAACCCTAAAACTCAAGGAACTATATCACGCAGGACGACTCAATTAAGCAAACTTTTGTACCAAGGAACTACAAGTTTTATCTAAGATGTCAAAAGTCAACTGTTATTTGGGTAATGGCCATATTTTAAAATTTCCTTGCGTTGGAGTTGAAGGTGCTTTTGGGTTGATTACTTACGTAAGGGCAGGGTCGAATGAGTGAGAGAAGAACCGGCATATATAGTGTAAAGTTGGGCAGATCTACGGCAAGCAATGGACTGCAATTGGCTGAAGATGAGTGTAAATAAACATCATCTCTAGATAATCGACGTATGAAAACTGTCAACCCATTCTGGATACGTATAACGGAACGTAACATACTACGTGAACTATTTTTAAAAATTTACTTCCTATTCTATGTACACCGCTTCGCAAAGTGTTATTGCTTTTATGGAGAAGAAGCGGCAAGAAACTCCCCAGCAACATGTCTAGCTAAAATGTTTTATTCTTTATATTTCTTATTCTATTTATATCTTATACAAACATACATACATACATAACTTTACACCAGGTCCCTTGCGGGATAGGCACGAAGACAGAGCGCCATTTAGGCTTATTCTATACACCTCACTTGCTTCTTTGACTTTTATTTATTATCTTAAGTTCTTTTTTATACGTTTTACACAGAAGATGTTACAGAATTAATTTACGAAGAATTAATGGAGTTGTAGTAATCAGTGCATACACAGTAAGAAACAAAGTTGTATAACAGGTTGGAGTGAGCTGCTATGTAAATGAAGTTTTATCATTATATTGTTTATTGTAACAGGAACTTAATACACAAAACAAACGTCCTTTTGAAGTGATAACTTCTTATGGGAGGGTAAACCGTTACGTAACGTGTTACGACGCCAGTCTGTCTGGCTTCTCTTTCTCTCACGCAAGTTATCACTTGTGTCGGGCGTGCCCAGACGCACACTTATTTTTCTTTTATTCACTTTTATTTTTTATCTCAATCATCTTCAACGAACACGTACCTCGTTTATACAATTAGTATCAGTGTCTAGTTACTTGACAACTGAACTGCACTACAAACTTTAGTTTTCAATCAGCTGACATCCGCCGGCAAATATATGTCAGTGTTGCCACCCGTGAGATTAAAAAGAGCTAAACCCGGCATGCCATATTCAGAGATAACTGAAAAAAGCACGAGATTTCCCTATAGGGTATTGACTACGTGACGGAAATCTAAGAAACAGTATAATACAGTATAATCGCACTTAAAAGTCTAAAAAAGTTTTATTGATGACTAACAGTCACAAAACCTAACTAAACATTAAAAGAGCTTCCAAGAGAAAATCCTATCGCGTCAGGCATACAAAACTACGTTAACAAAAGTGCGGATATGGGATTTCATACGCGACTTTTTCAATAAATCTCCCCTGCCTAAGGCTAAACCCAAATTTTCAATCTTGACGGTTATCATTTTACCAAAGCAAACCTCCCATAATATTTGTTCGTGGTAAGGATGAGGCGAGTCTTCGAATTTCATATTTATTCGCGGAAGCAAACACCGCGCGGTCGGCACCCGCACTCACGCCGGAACTGATATTATTGTGCATTCCGTATAATATTGTTTGCTGTTTGGCACATTCGTTGTTTGTTCTCGCCTTTCATGAAAGGGGAGCTATAGACGGGCAAACATATGGTTGATGTACGCCACTCTACGCTTTTGTATGAATTTAAATTTCATTTTAAAACAAAAGTTTTCGGTGAATGTTATGTTGTTGGAACGCCTTTGTCAGGTTTCGTAAGGTGTCCAAAAATTACATGCTGAACGTCTGATGAGTGATACGTGTCAATGTTCTCACAATAAGTGATACCGAAAGCAGTTCTAAATGGAGAAGAAAACATTATATACACTAGAATAATGATAAGACATCGAATAAATGTATTTAATCTTTTTATCTTCCTTTCCTTTTTATCTTTCTTATTAATCTTATTTTCTTTTCCGGTATTAAAAATAATTACATATTTATCCAATTTAAATTTAGAGGTTCATTCACATGAGAAGATCAGCATGAAGTTCATTCATCAAGAAAAAATTACAATTAAACTTTCTTTTAACGTTATGTCTACCATCATTTTTCTGGCTCTATTACTTTTATTCTCTACTCTAGAAATTTTTCTGTGTACAATAACGTTCAGGAGAGAATTTCCTGTCATGGTTTTCTCTAAGCCTACGATGTCGAATCATGTAAAAGGGCGTTTTAAAGTATCTTTGAGGCCACTACTGTCTCAACATTACTCCTGGTGTAACGCCCATAGGTGAGGTGACCACTTTCTACCAGGTTAGCCTATAGAAATATGCCTGTTTTTGATAATAAACATCCTAACAAAGACGCTTTTACATTTGGATCGTCATAGATCTGGACTTTGATATAATCTATAAGTACACGTCGGTGGAACTATAAAGCGTTAAATCACTATACGTGATCATAGGAGCGCAAACATTGTATACGTTTCAGAATATGAAAGCGAGCAATCCATTAAATCGAAGCGGGACGTGAATGGCGGCCGGAGTCTTGGAGACGCGACTTTGCCTCTGATAACCCATAATACGCTGATATTTTTGCGTTGCTCATATGTTGGAAGTAATGGATCGTGCGCGCTCGCTTCCTGTGGACATGCCGCTGAGTGTTTAGCAGGAGTAATATTGGCCGTATAAGTTATATTCAGACACTGTACAGTCCAAAAAATATTATAAATGGTAATTAAAAATAATTTTGAAACCTGTTATAGTTCTTTCTTTTGATTTCCTTCTTTAAACAAATAAAAAAAATGTTTTCCTATATTGTTAATCGAAATTAATAATAATTAATTATCTGATTCTGCGTTATATGAAATACACAGTTAAAAGTAAAATCAATAATTATAACACCACAAAGGTTGGTTGCGCCGAGGTACACTTCCTTGTAAATTCTTCCTCCCCATCCTCGCCATCAAGAGTAGATTAAGAATTTAAATGAAGAATGCGCTAAACAAGAGACATATTCAAAACTGTCTGTGCTGACACCGCAATACGCGTACATATAAAATTGCTGAACATAAATAAATAAAATTAATTATAATTCATTAATGACATAATCCTAAACCCTGGACGATGCAGTGCGCGGCGACTGTGCGAGGTAAGTCTTCCTTGCTTCTTCTTCCTGTCTCTTGCTTCTCCCACGCATCGCGCCGGTAATTTACGTTGTATATTGACAAGCATGATAACTGAATTGATAACTCAAGAAATGTAGAATTTTAAAAAATATATAATTTCTTTACGCGATTGGCGTAATGAAATTGGTTTTGATAATATAATCGAAATCTTAGTCTTTAGACTTGGCCTTATCCGTATATTCATACTAGATAGTTTCGGATTCGCACGTGGCATAGCAGAAACACTGTATTGCAAAGATGGCACTTGAACATATAAAGTTGACAGTGATATTAACTTATGATTACTACCAGTGAAAGAAGTGTCGTACTAATATTTAATGTCGTTTACTATCCGTTTTCAGTCACATCCATATTAAGCTTACGCAAGAATTGTAAACCATAATATATTATATTTGGCATATAAAAGGCTCGCTTATCTAAGGGGTTTGACTGGAAACGAACATAAAGGGTGATCCTCTGTGACAAATACTGTGATATACCGCGCGACAGTCGTAAAGGAAATATTTTTATAAGATGAAACATTATTATTTTTGGGGGTGCAGGGATCAGCAGTCACTCTGATAGCTTTGGCAATGTTCGTTGTCATAATTAATACTGCCAAATGTGGACTGTGATTTTCGTATACGTGTATATTATGTTATGTGTAGTATATTATGAATATTATCCAAGCAATTCAATGTCTATAAATAAAAATTAGGTACAGGCTTTTTGTACGCAGTTTAGGTCAGTCTGAATTATGTCACTTACTTATGATAAATTTGTTTAAAAATAAATAAACATACTTCAGAAAATATACCAAAAATTTTATGTCCCGGTCATACAAAAGAAAAAGTTTCTTTATCCAAACGTGTGGGAGTGTCTTCTAACACGTGTGAAGTGGTGTACATATACTAGGAAGTAGATTTAAATTTAATTTATAGGTTTGACGTTCAAAAATGTAATCTAGTGGAACTTATTTAAAATAAAAAAATATGAAAATTGTTTTTGTATTTTGATTTAATTTTAAACTCGATGAAACAAAAAAGCAACTAAAAGAAATAAATACATAAATATATAGGACTAAGCTGAGAGAGAATGAGATAGAATACGTTATGTTTAATAATTTAAACACTATGCTCATACAGATACAGTAGGAAATGTTTTGAAGTTAATACTTCGAATTTTGTGTCTTGCAGCTTAAATATATTATAACGATATAATAAATAAAACGTGACGGCACGAAATTTACAATGCCTCCCACCCCTTATCACACTTTTTTCACTTCTACTGCGTGTGAACTGTACTGCATACACACATTTTTTATATCTAATTGACAAAAGTTTAAGAAAATATTTCTTTACTATTTTGTCTTACAGCGTGGAGAAATCCTTTGGGGAAAAGAAAATGCTATTAAACAATTTAATTATTACAAAAAAATCTATTACATTTAAGTTTTAAAGTATTTCATAATTATGTTCTCAATTTACAAACAATAACATAGGCCGGTAATTACTAGTCAGTGTTAAATAATTTCTGGCAGCATATTTAAATCGTTATTAGATATTTGAACAATGCACACAAAGAAAACTAAACTCTGAACAGGAAACGGTTAAACGTTTAAAGACGTTAATAAAACAAATTAATGTGCGTTAACCCTAAAATTGGACAAGTTCAATGCAGAGGTCGTTAACACTATAGGAAATTTATCCCTGGCAAGTATTAACACTGAAATCTGTTCGTTGTATTGTGTGTCATTAAAGTTGTGTCAGATCACCGAGGGAAAGTGGGCTCTATAGGGTGGTGCGCTAGGGCGGGAATATGGCGCGCATCCCGGCGGCACCCAATCAAAACATACAAGGAGCATATTGATTCCGAGAAGTGTCGCTGTTAACGTGAAGGCTGAAGCTGAATACATTAGCCGGCGGCGTAATGAAGTCTCGTTGCTTGTAAACAAACAGCGGGTGCGGAGCGGCGTGGCCCGGGGCGCGCGCGCAACGCGCTCCACCAACACTCGCTTACAGGAATTCTATTTCGACGACAGGCGTCATGTGTTAATTAACTGCTCGCACCTACGATATTGAGATATCGCCTGAGACGTCACTGTTGTTATTAGCCGACGAGGAGGCTTATTGCTTACCGTTTCACACAGACACTTGAATAACTATGTTCAAACGTTCGAGTTAATATCGCTCCAACGGGGCTTTCGGGGTGCTTGATAAAGGATAGTTAATTTCCTAGAAGCATACGAGCAACAATATTGGTTGCTTTATCGGCAGACTACATTTAAATTCGTTTGTCTATGCAGTGATAGCTCAGGGCTCTATACACCACATACCACTTTTATTAACTGAATTTTAACGACACGAATACAATTCTGATAGGAGAAATTTCATAGAGAAAGATCTCGTAATACATGACAAAAAATATATAAATCTCTTAACTTCAGAGTACATAACGTGGATATTTATTTGCAAATATACCTTTTTTGCGTGAGGGATAAAAATTTTAATATACTCAAAAACAAACTAGCTCAGATATTTATAATAAGCCTGTGTATACTAATTTACATATTACAGGTTTTAGAATCATTACATTGACGTACATTGATAGGCATTTCCAAGTTATGGCTGCTCCACATTCGAAAATAAACAAGCTTATTAAAGAGCAGCCGTTTGGAAACCACATAAAGTGGAAGCGCCAGCTGCCGCTCACCGCGCCTTTATGATGAAAGAGGTAATCCTTAAAACCCACCAGCCACTGTATCACGTTTCCTGTTATGACTTTAATTTTTAATGGGCCTTTGTTGAGAGCATTTTATTATAAAGGAGCGCTAACAGCTCTAAATGCGTCCGTATTGAAGTTTTGTTAATACGCCGCGTGTACATTGGACGTTTTATTATCTATCTTGTGTTTTTATTTTATTTTACGGTTGTTCACACATTGTTGATGTAAAAATAGTATGACATCAGGATTATAATTTCAAACTTGAAATATTTAGTTACAGAAATCATGTGATTTTGTAAAAGTCATATTATTATACAAATCCGACGATTTTCTGTAAATATAAATTTAGACGAGTACAGTAGGTTAAAGTGGATCTTTCACAATAGTTACATTTATTTTTACCATGAGTTTTTTCATACTTCTATCACTTGTAGACTACATTTTTGAAATAATGCAATCCCACATAATAAAACTACGTTTTAACGGTTTTAAGCGCGGTAATTGATAAGATAAATACCTTAATGGTTCGTCTCACCACCATCCTAGTCAGTTAGCTACCGTGGGCAAATCTTTGTTTCAGAGAGCACATAAAATCTGTGACGGGAACCACGTGGCTGGAGAGCTTCAGCACGTCATGCGAGTCTTACAACGCAATCAGCTGAAGACTCCACACCAACGTCACATAGGTCCCAAACCACCTTCAGTTGAGCGGTGCCCTGTTACCCTACCCTTCATCAAGGGTGTCACAGACAGAATTGGTCACATCCTCAGGCGAGCTTCAATCAAAACATATTTCAAGCCGCATAAAAAGATAACCCAATTTTTGAGACCTGTGAAATGCAATATCCCACTACAGGATGCAGGTGTTTACAAGCTCGATTGTGAGTGTGGATTATCATACATTGGGCAAACAAAGAGGAGCATAAAAACATGGGTAAAAGAACACATTGCTGACCTAAAACACACAAGGTCTACGAAGTCTGCGATCAGTGAACACACGCTGGATAAACCCAACCATTACATCAGATTCGATAACCCACAAATCCTCGCGAAAGAGAATCGTTTCATACCAAGAATGATACGTGAGGTTATTGAAATAAAAAAACACCCAAATTTCAATATAGAAAATGGTTGGCAGGTACCACCTGTTTGGGATCCGATCATCAAAACTATCAAACCCAAACCCTGCAAAAACCAACTGCCAGATCTCAAGACACTGTGAGCTCTTTCTGCGCGCAACGAAACACAAACCAACCCGACTGATAATTTCTTTTATTTTTTCCTTCCACCCATTTTAATATTATATAAAAAAATTTAGAACTAGGCATGTTTGCTGAAGAGTTTCTTGCGCCGATTCTTCTCTTCAGCCACAACATGTTGTGAAGCGGTGGTAAAATTAGATTAGGCTCCCATAGAGTAAATAATATCCATAAACAAAATTAAAACTAAATAATTAAAATGAACAAGTTGGCGGTAGGCTAAATAAAAACTTTGACAATACACGTTAGACAAATGTCATCTTTGTCTTCCGTGACCACGGCCACTGAAAAGCGGCCGAAACGTCGGATAAACCAAAATAAAACAAACTACCGCGCTTAAAACCGTTAAAACGTAGTTTTATTATGTGTACAAGTCGCGAAAACTTAAGAAAATATAATGCAATCCGACGTTTACTTATAAATTCATATCATGTCATGAGACATTGTTAACGTATCTATGCTCCTGATTGATTTATCTAGTCAATTTTTATGTACTAAGTTCATAAAGATACAGAACGTGTTGTTATTTTAAAAATACCAATGCACGAAAATTTAGATTTTTATTTGAAGTCAACTTGGCTCAGACACATTTGAGGAGATATATATTTGCTATATAATATTTAAGTATCAGTCGTATAATTTTGCATGTCGGATCGGGATAAGGCTGTCACTCGTAACATTGCACGCATTTCCTATGACAAACTCGACACTCGTATCATGTAAATGGAAACATGCGACGAATGGGATCGTAAAGTTTGCTATTTATTCTGTTTACGATAACCGCAGATTTATAAAATTTTATCACATGTCGGAGGAATTTCGATATTGCGCGCGCCGATGTGCGGTTGTGTTGTACTCACACGATGTTTCGTCGACTTCACCGTGGTATCGACAGTTACATTGACACTTCTAGTATAGAGACTTTTCGCTATAATAGACATATACTGAAGATGGGCTGTTTTCATAATCGGCAGATACACACACAACATTGTAAATCCCCAAGCTAAGCAAGTTACGCTCGTGTTATGGGTAATACAATGGACCACTCTGGAGCCAATCCCAGATACCCAGACCATAGTACCTAAATAACGGAAAGTTCGTTTGCGAAAGTTATCATGCCAGGAATCAAATCCGTAGCTTTGTGCTCCAGTGAGCTAGGCTGACAAAGGCTCAACCCACTCAACCATAGAGGCCGTCGAATAGTTATTTAACTACACTTTGCTAGTCACTACACTAAACAATTACAAAAATGCATATTATATAAACGTCCATATCCTTTGAGATCCAGCAAATCATAATTATGCGAATTTTAGGTAAGGTAAGGTATGTTTGTGTGTGCCATATGCATAAATCTAAGTTTCTGTACAATTTTCTACCGAAGAATATTCTACATAACACAGCAACAACAGCAATAAAATGTAGCCTGTTGTAAGAAGAAAGTGACAAAAAACTCCTTAATAATGTTATTCGGGAGTTTCTTGTCTCTTTTTCCGAAATCTTAGTTAGGCCTAAGCGAAGATTCTGGAATTTCATTTTAAAATTATATTTTTGTCTTTTATTGAAATTTATATGTTCTACAATGTCTTTTCCAAGCTTCCATGGGATTACAGATAATGAATTACATGTATGTACAGAGCGGCAAAATAAAGTATAAAATAATAGGGTTGCTAACCTTGTAAATTTGTCTAAACTCTAGCAACTCCAATATTATATATATTCAAGAGTAATTTCGACACTAACTAGTGATTTTTAGTACGACATCAAACATCGTGCAAGTATCAAGTTGCTTTAGTTATAACGTGCGTATTTTGTCAACATAGCCTATGACATTTACTTTTATAATAATGACTATAATTTTGTAAGCAAGAGCTTTAACACCTTGTTCTTATTATCGGAACAATTATTTGATAAAAAAAACGAAATTAACTACTACGGACCTATCATGTCGATTGTTCTTTGGTAAATATATTGTCGAATTATAATGAAACAATTTTTGCTTCAAATTCCACTAATCCATGGTAAACAAATCACTGCTCATGTGAAACTTCATATTGTTATATGAGTATTTACTTATTTTTAACGCATTTTAGACTCGGATCAACGTTAAAGTTAAAATGGCATGAATAAATTTGCTTTGTTTATGACTCAGTGACCTTGACTACAGATAAAATAGAATATTGCCAGAAGGCAAAAAAATAGTTCATTGTATGTCTGTGTATTTTTATTTTGTCTTTATAAATTACACTAGAAATTAAAAGAAATGCTAGTGTATTATTTTCATGACTAAGACAAATTAAACATCCTAAGCCACAAAGATGCATAAGTGTGATATAGCGATAAGATTCGAATACGGAATCGGTGGGTGTCTATAACATTCTTCATTTTGAATCGTAAAATAGATCATGGAGAGTAATTAAATGAACACATTATGAATGTTTATTTTTTTGTATCGTTAATCCTATTTATATTTGAAAGTAACTATATGAATTAAAATATAGGCGTTTAAATGAGAATGACGATACACTAGTGCGAATTAGTCATTCTGGCATCGAGTCAAGCGAGCCAAATTAAATTATTGCTTCGACTTAAGATTTCGACTATTGTTTAAGAATGATTATCAAAATCCCCTGTGTTTTGTTAATTGCCAAGAATTGTAAATCGTCACACTCACATTTTTGACGGCGTGCGATTAAAAAAAATCATTTTCAACAATTTGTTGAGATTAAGAACACTTTGAAAAATATTATGTTGTTAACATTCCGCTCGAGATGATGTTGATTTTTGGCACAGGAACATTTTTATATGTGGCAATTTTATAGTCGTCAAGTCTAGAGTCATATTATGAAGACATAATTGATTAGTAGGACAGCTGTTGTGGGAATTCTTCGGCCACTTAACATTGTTCTAGAAAAACAATCTCGTGTACCTTTATGACGCATAATTTTTAGGGAAATTGTGCACAAAATATTTTAAGTATTTATAAATATCTTACTAATATGCTACTTCATATAAAACTTTAGAATATATTTAAGTATACTTTATACATTAGTGTTTGCTTATAAATAATATTATAATAATATATAGCGCTCCGATAAGGTGTATTGTGGATACCGGTATAGCCCAGAACAATTTTACTAATAATACAAGAAAACATCAGTTAATGATTTAACATCAGTTTACTAAAAATTCAATTGTAACAAATAAAAGTTATATTTCAAATAATAATTAATAATAGATAATATGTACACATAAACATAATTAAATAATTATATATTATGTAAAATCTAACATGTAATTTATGTAGGTATGTTTGAGAACGACAAAGAGTATCGTTATATGTACCTAGTACTGACAAAATCGATAAAATTATAATTCATAAATGAATAATACTCGTGTATCCTTACAGCACTGATTTGAATACAAAATGAAATATAAAACATAGCTAAGTCATGAAGGAAGAACTTGTTTGTATTACGATCACTAAGCTAGTAAACACGTCTTAATTTCTCGTTGAAATGTGGGCTATTAAAATAAAGTTTTAAAATATGGAACGCCAGATTTTATTTACGTCCTTACGATTTATGTTATATGGCCGCCTGACGTGGTCTCTTGTGCAGCGCAGGACGACCGAGGCGCGTCACGGCTGCACCGCTCGTGCTGCATCGGCGCGGGCGCATCGCCCGACACGCGTATGACAGAGTGCTGATGGTTATATTTTCCAGACGATTTATTACATTATAAGAGTAGCAGTGCGTGCCGTTAATACGCTCTCAGCTACATAAATAGTAATGATTTTATTTTGATGTCTTACAAGACAAGTGACGACGTGTATAATTGTCAGGACGTGCCTCTTAATATCGTTGCCTATTCTTAGTTAAAATAATATTAATATCTTTATAATTTATCGTTCACCGTTTAGGGCGACGTAAAAGTTCATATTTAATTGAAGGTGAGGAGACTTTTAAATAAAACGCGATAATCATGTGTAACAGTTTTGGGTAGGTGTGCTAACAAATCAGATGGTTCATTGCACATAATTTTCTCAACACAATTGTCGGCACCTCATTGTTTTGAATTTTTCCGGCGCAGCTAAATCAAGCTCTTAATTGAAATAATATCACTTTAGTGGTCGCAAAAAGACATTACTCTGAGTCGAGAACAAAAGCTGAATTTTGTGTTGAAACCGCAAAATATTGTAATGTGAGATTCGTATAAAGGTATAATTATTTTGTTGAATCATTCCACTGAAATGGGGCGATGATTTTGAAAACAAAACCTCACCTGAGATTAAGCTTTCATTTATAAGCACACTAAACATACCTTACAAAGGTTTTGATGTTTATAATTAAAACTCATTTTCAGTATATTATTTCGTGGAATAAATATATTCGTAAGGGTTTTCCCCCGCTTACAATTTATAGTACGCATATGCATAGTAAGTAATATATAAAAGTGAAAGATATTTATACTTACTTTTATAACTTTAGATAATTGCAGTTTTAGTTCCTTCAAGTTTGTTTGTTTTAGTGCTACAGTTTTGTACAATGCTTTTTTGTAGTAATACTTAATTAATATATGAGTTTCAGATACGTAGTTTAGGATAAAAACATTTAATATTTTCAAAAATTTTGACATGTTAGGGAAGTTCTTTGGCGTAGATTGCTTAAATTTGGAACTTATTAACATAAACATTGTTTTAACCGAATTCAAAAAGGAGGAGATTCTGAATTCGTATGAATATTTTTTTTTCATATTCATTATTCGATTTCTCCGTCAATTGTGGACCGATTTTCATTTTTTTCTTTTAATCGAAAGGTTTATACTCCCAAATTAGCCCCATTGCCACCGTGTCAGGATCTAATGAGTCGATTCCACAGAATTAGAGAAACTCACAAAAATTGTTAACCAACTTCTTCATAACACGATATCTCCGTCAAGTGTAAATCAATTTTAAATTGTTTTCTTTACTCGTAAGTGTATACATACTCCTAAGATAGTTCCGTGGTTACCCAGTCAGGGTCTGATCCAAGGGATATATAGAGCATAAACATAATAAAAGAACGCCGTGCACCTAATTTTTTTATAAAAGCTCGTATACGAGTAAGCATTTTCTACAGGCGCCAAATTTTTTATATGCATGTTACGCGATTTTTGCGTCAATCGTGGATTGATATTGAATTTTTTCTTCGTTTGTAAGTGCCTAGCCCTAGAGGTGGTTGGTTTGGCCATGGTCACCAAGTCAGGATCAGATGAGTGACTGCCAGAGAAATTGAGAGCAACTCTTGTTGAAGAGCACTTACACCCAAGACTCCAATTTCTACAGGTCCTTAATATATTATTTTTAAAAGTATTTGCGCACCTAAAAAGTATAACAAAATCAAAACCGACTTCAAATTAATAACTTATGTACTTGACAAAAACTTCGAGATGTTGTAGAGTCTGTTAAATATTTATTTTTCGTTGTTTAGTGTGAAGTCGGCATTGTTTTTGTTAAAAGAAAAATTCTTAGATGCTATACAAATTAAAAATGAATGTAATACTAACATAGAAATAAGCTCATGGGTCAGTGACAGCGGTCGATCGTAAACGGCGTGCAGGGTGGCGAGGCATATTTCATATCGCGTAATGGAGAATTTACAGGCTGTCAGAGCGAAATGACTCCCAAAGGCGGCCGCGACTCCTTGCCACGCCATGGCACGTATCACACAGACAAAAACGCTAAAGCAATTTCTCTACTTTGTTACTACTTGTCATGGATATTCTGGAATATATTGTCTGTTAGAGTGTATGAGTGAAATAGTGCTGATTATGTATACTAAAAAAATCTGAGCTGTGCTATCATTGCTCAAATGTGTTTGTTTGGATATGTACTTCCAAGAATAGGATAAGGCAAAATTTTTAGCATAGAAATTCCTGTTCAAGAGTTCCCGCGTGCTATAGAACAGTGTCAGTGCGAGCAGAACTACTTGCTAACTCTTAGTCTCATAAAATTACTTTATTGTCAAGGTAAATTTTAAGGTATGCCACTGAGACCGGCGACCGAAATATGAGCCAGGGACGGGAACATACTTATGTATTTATTTGTGTGTTACAATAGCTGTTTATGTCTCAGTCGCGTGACTCAGTCTCTATCCTTATAGTTCAAGAAGATGTGGGTAATAATAATTGAAAAGTATAAAACGTGGATGACTGGAATGCACTGAAATACCACAGAGATTACAAAAATCTACCCATTACCTTACTTTTTTAATTGCGCATCTTGCAAACAGGCAGATGTCCTATTTGATGAAAAGTGGTAACCGTCACTTGTATTCTTTTACAACACCAGTGTACAAACCAATGCGTTACCAACCTTTAGGATTCGTTAGTTGGGATGAAATAGGAGGGATGAGATAGAGGGGTGGGATAGGGAAATGTAATAGAGGTAGCGAAAAGTGACCATTTGAACTTTCACTCTTCCCAAGATACATAATTATTCAAGCATAACCGTAACACGCCGCTATTCTGTGAAAGCATGCTATCACACTGATCGAGCCGGCCGTAACAATCAAAATAATGACTCTACTAAGGCTTTATCACGTCAAAAAACGAGTGCTAATTTAGAAAATGCGGATTTAGTATTAAGTATTATTCTAATGAGATTTTTTTAATATGTATCGTATGACGCAGCAGGTAGCAAATGTTATTTTACCCATTAAAAGTACTTATTACTTTTTACGTTACGAGTGTTTAAATTTGCTTTAGCACCACTGTCCGCGTGCGAGCAAGTGACCACCATTATTATTTATACGCCCGAGAAAGTACATTTATAACAATATCACAGCGGACCGCGCCCGCCCTCGGAAAATGATTTTCCCATTTTCCGAAGATTGCAGGTGTATTATATTTCATGATCGTTATTTATGGTGAGACTTTTATTACGAATGCGTGCGATGTCTCTATCCGTTTTTTATTGCCATCGAATTATTTGATGGAATTCTTATTTTGTGACAAATACAGATACGACTATTTATTGGCTATCTTTTGTGATATGTGTATCGGATAAAAAGTCATAGCCTATTGGTTTTCTTTCGCTGATATATTATGTCTTTTCGTATTGCTGATTTTGTTATTACGTGTATTTTTTCAATAATAATACATTATAGAATTAAAAACATTATTTAACATTGTAGTAATAGATAGCATTCTTTTTCCATGGCATTAGGTAGTTATATTGATTGTCTTATTATTTTAAAGTTAACAATAGTTTAGTTTTAGTTTTTCATTCGTGGTTGTATAGCCGCTAAGAAATGATTTGCACTTCGTTGTTGTCGTGCAGAGCAGCACATTAGCTATGTGCGAAACACGCCACATAAGCGAAAATTTCTGTGGTTGAGCGGGCTACGTCTTAGCCGGCTGAACTCGCTGGAAGGCAGAGGCTCCGGGTTCGCTTCCTAGCATGGTAAATTTCAGAAACGAAATATCTGGTATTAACTATGGTCTGGGTGTCTGGGATCGGCCCCAGAGCGGTCCGTTGTATATCACCCATAACACAACTGTAACTAGCTTATCATGGGGATATACATTGTGTGTATTTGTCTACCGATTATTATTATAGTACGTAAAATATTTTTACGGAAGATTATTATTTTCTTGATAATTAAGGTAGAAAGTAAAGTTTCCAAGTTTCAAGGGTCTTAACATGTGGTAAGTAGAAAATATTTTTATTATTTTAGAACTACATTAAGTATTTACGTAGAATCACATACGGCTGTGAAGTTAATAAAAGCATTTAGTTTAAAAAAACTGGTGTTTCCTTCCATTCTCAAGTGCGTACCCACTCACACGTAAGTAACAATATTCAAGAATACTTGGCAGTAGCTGGACAACATACATTAAAAAAAACCCAGAAAACCTCTAGAAACTGTACATATAGAATAAGAAAACCTGGAATTAGATACTCCATAAAGTGGAAGTATTTTAAGGAACGTTTATTTATATTAAAAGCCTATCTCTTATAATGTATTATTTTATTTGAAATTAAATAGGTATAGGTAAATGTGAAAACAACACAAGGTGTTATCAATGCATAACTTTGCAAATGACCGATTATTCCCAGTAGATGGATATATCCGTCAAAGGCGGCACCCTCGGTGATCACGGGCGAAGTCCGAGGTTGTTACGAGGCTCGAGGGACCAGCTGCGCACCGATCAACTCTGTCCATAACCAATAATCGTAAATAAACATAGGCCGCGTCGCCTTGCAGACCCATGCGATCTTGGCCAACATAAAATTATAAAAGAAATCACAGAAACTTTTGGGACAAACGTTACATGCGTGCTCTGGGGACAGGCAAAACACCTATGCAGATATTGAGGTGAATTTTTCAAGTGGGCCAGGACTAAATCGTAAATTATACGGAATGGCTAACAACACACAAAAGAGTCTCGAGACCAATTTTGACGGAAAGTAAAACAGTATCATTTGATTTTTGAAAAATCAATTACTTTTGTCAGGAACCGAATTGGCTGATTTTGAAAAAATAAACACACTGTATTGTTATAACTAAATCTTACTGCATTTAGCTTGTAATGAAAAACAGTTTGTTTTTAATAGGAATCTATGAATTTATATTCGAAACGCACTTTATTTCATCCTGATTAA
The DNA here is from genome assembly GCA_012273795.1 of Dendrolimus punctatus. Classification (NCBI taxonomy): domain Eukaryota; kingdom Metazoa; phylum Arthropoda; class Insecta; order Lepidoptera; family Lasiocampidae; genus Dendrolimus; species Dendrolimus punctatus. The sequence goes on from CM022536.1 coordinate 10,265,612, forward strand.
TCAAATCAGTCAATGGGTAAACAGTAATTGCGTTCAAATCAGGTGCGGTCAAATGACCAGTGCATTTCAATGTTAAATTAATGTGTAGAAAAAAGAACATTTTGTTAAAAAACAACCCTTTCCTATGGTTTGCCGTTTGATATTCCTTAACAGAAATTGATATTTACATGCTTCTCTATGATTTGGTATAATAAATAATACAGAATGTGTTTATTTTTCAAAATCAACCGATTCGATTCCTAAGAATTTTTCATAATAATTAATTTTTCAAAAAAATCGAGTAATACTACAATAGTTTCGTCAAAATCGACCTCATGACTCCTTTGAGTGTTTTTCACTATTTCATATAGTTAGGGCCCTTAATGCCCATTTGAAAAATTGAACCTGTATATAAGTATATTTACCATTTTAAATACTAGTTCATTTTATTAGATTAAACAAAAACCTAGGTTCGTTCCCATACTAAAAAGTACATATATAATACCTTTGTCGTAAAGGGAAAAAAAGATATAAATATTTATTCACTTTAATAATGTCAACTAAATGTGCCTGCAATTTCACTATCACGGGATTACTGATATACCTATTCGCATTTTCTAACCACGTTTTATGGAAACCGGCTGCCTTTGTTGAGAAGGATTTTCTTACTATGCACTAGGCCTACGCCCTAACAGAAGGGACATGCGTAAGAAACGCTGGCTTGATCCTTTACAAAATCATCGATCCATACACACAATCATATATAGATTAATAGATATAAGAGTATTATACGAAAATCGCGCGGAGTGGAGGAGAATAAAGCTGACTGCGAGTTTCAAGTGCAACCGAAACTTAACGCTAGGATGATAATAATATAAAAGACAAAGTGAAAGGCAGTAAATAATATCTGCTCATTTTCAATAAAACATAGCTCGCAAATCGGCTGAGTTCGACTATCTTTTATTTTTACCTGATGCTCGCGATCCCGTGCATCTCTCCCTATTAAATTTTGTTTGCATTTATTTTAAAGGTGCGACGCTCGAGGAGACGTGGTATGTGAAAAATTACACCTTCGTCCAATATTTATGGGTGATATTCGGCAGCGGTTCCTTTGTGGGATGAGGGTGTATAAATAACACCTCTTATCGCGTGGGAGCCTACCCTAAAATGGGATTTATTTTAATTATACATAGAGGACAGTCTTTGATCATCATCAGTGTAAAGTTATATAATTAGTAAAATAAATAATTACGTAATTACTTGAACATAGTAACGGAACGTCTTCAGTGCATATAAAGCATACTTGAATAAATTAAATTATTTACCGGAAATTTGTTACTTTTGAGAATCTTAAGCTATAGTAACAAATTATATAAGAAAAAAATGATTTCATTCATGAATACTTGATAGTGGTTAGAGACATAAAGCGTGTAGAGCAATATTATAAAGAAACTGTAATGTCAAGTTGTTTCAGCCATTTTAAGCTATCTAATATATGGCGATTCGTATTTGCTAAAATTAGACACACTGCCGACTTCAATGCTTTCGTACGTATAAGTTTCGTAGTTTAATTCATGAGTGTCTGCACACATTTTATTTCGGTTTATAAATAAATAAATAAGTTATAGCGAGTGTAACATTTGTTATTTTTAACTGCACATAATCGCTGAGTATGATCATAAATTAGTTCTATATTTGGTAGCGGGTTGTTTTGCATACAGACAAGCCGTCTGCACATGCGTGCGACATCAATCTCAATTCCGAAATATTTTTCCGTCTTTAGCACGGCGCATGGTGCTTGTACATTCTTTTTGTAACTAACTGCAAGCTTTATAAGCCATCCATGAATGTTTAGTTACATATGTAATACTACTCGTTACAATTTTATTCCCTGTTTGTTTTCAACCGTTTTGTAGTTTGCGTACATTGACGTCATATTCTTCACACGATTTATCATTTTACAAACCATTCCATTTCCTACAAATCTAGTGAGAGATTTTGTATGACTGTAGTGATACATATAATCGTAATGTATCCAACGGCGTTTTGATATACATAACTGTTTAAAAATTTGTTAGAATTGACTGCCGCTGAAGACTACAGGATATAATTATGGCGCTTTTTCAAGGCTTGCTTGAGGTCGTGACACACTCTTGGAAATTTTACTTTAAATGTGGTGTGATACTGAACTGTATGCACCACATATAAAAACACCCAAAGACAAGAGTAGGACTTACTATTCATTAAAATTATTATTAGATAATATTTTAAAGCAAACAAGATATTAACAAATTTCAGTAATCGCATGATTGTAATATGTAGTATGCGAACAAAATTTTACTCAATATTGTAAAATGTGCCATACAGAATATCTACAAGGGTGTATTTCCTTGATTGTATTCATAAGAAATATCTTAATTTCATTTTTTAAACGTCGGACCCGTTAATTATAATATAGTTATAGTTATTTTTTATTACATTCATAATTATTGCAGTATTAATTAAATAATGTGTGATTCATAATCGCAGTAATAAAAATAGTACTTTTTGCTAATTTATTTTAACGAGTTTATAAGCTTTGTATAACTATTATGAATAGGTAAATAAAATGTGTGGATTATCTTATTCCAAATATGTTTATATGGCAGAAAGAGAACAATCAAGTACTTTTCCGGGTAACTTCTCAGAGACAGATGAGCGCAGCTTACTCACTGGAATAAATTCTAGATTATTATCTATTTGTGGTTTAAAATACAAGCGTTTTCGGGACAATATTTTATAAAAGAAGTATTATTTTTCGAAAGACCTAATTAAACCAATACACATATTGAGACCCAAATCACTATAGTTGGTATATATTATATATTCACTATGACAATATTTTAGCAAAATCAAGTAACAGGGCATCTTCTTTTTTTAAGGGCGGTCAATGTTTCAATGAAAGTATAGACGTATAAAGGGACTTTAATCTATTAACTGCTTCTTTATTGTGTACCTTCAGAGCCTTGAAAATAAATTTATACTCAAGGAATTTTGTATACATACATTGATGGGCGTGAACTTGGGAGACTGGTTAGTAATCTCCTTTGTATTTACTTAATAAAAACCAAATTATTACTCCAGCAAACATACATTATAACTTTATTCCAGTAGAACTATTTACAATCTACAATCACACACCTCATAATCATAAATCTAAATCAAAAGTAAATAACCTAATATTTAAATAGGCAGGTATTTGGGTAACATAAATATTTTTAATGTAAAACCTTTCAAACCATATTTTCTTTAATTTAATAAATTAAGCTATAATTGAATAATTTATTGCTCAGAAAGCTATGACTCAAAATGAAGACTGATCGCTTATAACTTAATCCATAAGATTACCAGCTGACTATTGGGGCAAGTTGGAGAGAGGGGAAAATGATTGACGGCACCCAGAAATTTCATTTTGTGGCTTATTGAGGACATGTCGATAAGGCATCCTTGTTTCCACTATTGAACTTGATTGCCTCCTCGAAGGCCTTTGTGTTGATGCACTTATGTCACACCTAATTTCATACGTTTCGTGGATTACTTACTTGTGAGTGATAATTCAAGTATTTTATTTGATTTGGTTTTATTCGTTTATTTCATTGAGGGATTTGGTTTACTTGTACTTAAACATTAATGTAGTGTAAGATGTGAGTTTATTTATGATTTTCCGCGAGGTACACTGCGCAAGGTTCCGTCCCGGTGATGAATATGCACTATTTGCTATTTGGCTAAGAAGTCCAATCAAGTATTAAATAGAAAATATCTTGCAAAACCGAAACTATTCAACGGATCTTGTTGTAAACGTTCATTGAAAGTATGATTGAACTCTTCTACCATCTTTACTTATTCCAGAATTTATTATATTTATAATATTTATTTATATCTTTCCACTTATTACTGGATGACTTAAATAAAAAAGATATTAAGAAACATTGCTTTAATTTTAAAGACAAGTTTAATGATATCACGCCGCATGCACCTTACAAGTCATGAAAAATGTAATAGTTATTGACAAAATAGTTTGGACAGACAGACAACTTGCCGGGCATGACGATTTTACAAGGGTTCCACTTTTACCAACCAATGACTAAGAAACAAAAAACAAATCACGACATTAAAATTGTTATGCTTATTCAAATGTCATATAACTTTGCATACAATATTTCTTAGGGCGAAATGGGAACATGCCGCTGACAGAGGAATTTAATAATGACAAAATAATACAAGCTAAGTTTACGGTCAGCCCTTTCTACTGTCCATCATACGGATTGCCATTCATGCCCATAATATTTGTGAGATATTTGCCAACCACTTACCATCGATTAATTTATTGCGCCTAATTTTTTTAAGTTCGTATAGCTTCGCGTTTGGCCGCTGTCTCGTCTGATGTTGAATGATGACACGGCCTAGGATGAAACACGTTTACCTAGAAGAACCTATTCACTCGTGACTTAGGCTCCTATAGATTGTATTTGTCAGGAAAAATAGACTTCGGCAAATTATTCCATTCTTCGGAAATGTGCATCAGAAAATATGAAACGAAGTGCTTGATTCTTACTGGCGGTGTTTCCACCATTTTGTATTTATTTCTGCACTTAATTCTCCACTGACTTTAAATGCTGTGGGATGAAAGTGATAAATTAGTGTGAGATTATAATAATTATACTTCCTGATCGCGATACAAATAATAATCGAATTGATTCAATACAATGCGGAGAGTTTCTCCGAGTTAATCCCGGACATGATGACAAATGCATATCGCTTCATCTCGGCCCCGGAGATTAATGTGCGAGAGAGCCGGAGCGCCGCTAGACAAAACCCGCCGCCTGCGCGTACGCGACCAACAATTCACTAATTCGACCTGCAACGCGACTCGCACCGTGCAACAACCGAGTCTGTAAGCAATGTCGCTTATTAGGGTTCCCTAGACATCTTGGCAAAAAGGAACCCTTGTAAATGCAAATCGTCATTTCCAGTCATCAATTTTTATATTAAAATTTTTTTCTTTCAGAAATTACTTGGTCTGTTTAGATAACATTTAGTTTAAAGATACCGTTGCTTAATAATTATACGAAATCGCGAAAGAAACATAAATTATAAATATACCTAATTGAGGGTTGAAAACATTTTAGAATATATAGGCGTGTGTAATATCTTTACTGAACGATCATAAGAATATTAATGATAGAGTTTTAATTAATTCAGAAGATTTCATTGAAGAGTCATAGAAATTGTGACCTCCCTCTAAATTTTGAGTTACGAATTAAGTAAGTAAAATAAGGCAGTAGAACTTAAAATAAGACACATAAAATGTGAAAGTGACCTAATTTAGGCACAATATGGTTTGGTGTACGACCGTAGCGAGGGCGCTAATAATTCGCGTGCCTCATTAGCAGTTCAACTGATTTAACACTCTGCTTTTAATTTCAAATATGAGGAAAGTAAATAAAAACTGATGAGTTAAACAAGTAACTACTTTCGAATAAATCAGGCGTTAAATCTAGATCTGAATCTGATGAAACGTCATCACGTACGTCATATGTGAACGTTAAGTACATTTTATTCTGTGCCATTCTATCAGCCAGTATTTTTTTCACTGACGATATTTAGCTCAAATTTATGTAAATTTAATAATATTTTGTGACCAGTAATTTATAAGTAATGTATAAAATGATGTCACAAAATGGTTAATCTGTTTTTGTTACAATTTATGTTGCCGGTTTAACTTTGGCTCTAAAAAAATCGGACAAAAGTAGCATATATTATCGTCCCATATTATGGTTCGCATAGTTTTCTAAATTTTAACCGCAGGGAGAATCGTTTCCCAGTATTTTAAAGTGCTGTTTTCATCTCCGTGATTAGGTAACTCCTAGAGTAGGTACCTACTCTCAGAATATGAGAAATAAAAAATATATTTAAGTACCGAGACTTGGTTTGAACGAGGCCCGTTAAATAGTTTTGGGTTACTCTATTAGATTACTAATTATCATGTATTATATTATTAATATTATATTATAATATTTAATTTTCAATCAAATATTTTTCAAACTTGTTTTTCTATGGCCAAATGGCATAAACAGTGGATGTTTGTCATAATTATTAATCTCTTCATTGTACGTAGATTAACACGCACTTGACGGATTTTATTTAACTGTCAACCCATTGAAAATATCCAACGCAACTCCGTCACACATTCTCAACTAATATGTCTCTACTATTATATTGATTTAAAGTCTCAATTAGCTCCTCACGATCCCCCATTGAGATTTTATTCGCCGACCATTGTGGTGAGCACAGACAATAACGACATGATCATAATGTAAGAACTATAGTTTGATCTAAAATTAAGTGAGATGAAAGGGAATTTAAAGCTTGTTACAAAAAACATAACTAAAGTTTAGCATTGTGTCTGTACGATGCTTTGTTGGAAATGAAACTATATTAACATGAGAGCATTCCGCTCGATTAATGTCATAAATGAGAGAAATGTCGGATCAAAAGAATAGCAGGTGTGCCCTATTACTATAATTTGTCATTTGTTCTCATTCCGCTTCAATTTTCTTTTGTCGTGTATGCACCATACAAGTTATTAATATTAAAGCATACCTTTTAGTGGTCTTTTTAATATAGTCATCTTTTAACGTTATTAAATAAATTAAATGGATGGAATACAATTCGCTATTTTTATTTTATTTCAAATCTTATATAGATATTGTTATGAGTTTGCGGGACTCGAATTAAAATGCCATTAGAATTATTATAGAGTTTATTAGAACTATACAAACACGTATAACACAGGTACAAATATAACCAAAAGCAATAAATCCAAATGTAATGCGGAAGATCTTAATTTAATAAAAAGCGCAAAGTCCGTCATTATTTGATTCACGAATGTACACACGTCACGTATGTAGCGTAGTTGTAGCTCAACTGCACCTCTCTCAATCAGACCGTCGTTTTATACTTCACAAATACATATACCAGCAACGTTGATATAATTTTCTGGAATTAGCTTGTACTTACAATCCGCAACACATGGCTAATGATGCTTCTGAGCGATTACTATAGGACAACAGGCTGTTATTTACAATAACTAGAAACGTATGCCAATGAATAAGTGAACAAAAGAAGACATCACACATGGATTATTACAATTAGTTCAAATGCCGACGGGTAAAAAAATATGCTTTTACAGATCTGTACGCGGAATTTGTCTTTATCGGAGCCTAAGTTGTAACAATATAAGTTTTTTTTTCAGAACATCAAAGAGACTTAGATATAAATTATATTGTTATATGTATACACAAAATATATAAGACTTATTAGAAATGTTTACCAATGATTTATGGAACCCAAATCACCGACTCTTGAGAACGTTCCCAAAGGCAGTCGAGTGTCCATCCACAATCTTAAAACAATTATAAAATAAATAGGTACATGACGCTAATTTATTAATATTATATGTTAATTATATATTAATTTCAAAATAAAGTTTGTCTTCTGAATAGTTTTAAAAAGTAAGAACTTTTGTTTTGATAATCCATACAATTATTGTAATTTTATAGCAATATGAGTTGTTTCAATGCACATAACGAAATAGCATAGTCATGGTGTCGATAACTGTTAAGTTGACTAATGTGTCTATTAACCTTACTTAATACATTCATTGCACAATGTATAATGTGCAAAAATGCAGTAATTATAAATTTATAAGTGTTCATATTACTTAAAAAGAATCTTTTTTTTAAATTATTTACTAGAATGGAAGCTAGAATTTTTAGTGTTATAGAGAATTCCATAAATAATTGTTGTCAGCTTGTACTTACCTTAATGTCTACTTGAAGCCGTGAACGTGGTGATGAGTGATAATTATAGAATACTAGAGTTTACCCCGCGGCTGCGCCGCGGGTTAACCTCTAGTACGTGTCTCTTGTTTAAAGAGCAAGTGCTACAGCTTATATTATATCACAATGTTTTTATGTATTTGCCCACGGAAGATTCACTTCATTTTATATCGCTAATTATATATACTATCCCCCGTCTATCTGTCAACAAAATAAATTACAAAACTTGACCAAAAAGGCCAAAATGGTCTAAATGACCAAAAGACCACAGTGACCGACATGGCTAAAACGACGGAATAGGAAAAAACGACCTAAAAGGCCAAAATAATCAAAATGTTCAAAATGACCAAAGAGGCCAAAATGACCATATAGGCCAAAATGACCAAAGAGGCCAAAATGACCATATAGGCCAAAATGACCAAATAGGTCAAAATGACCATATAGGCCAAAATGACCATATAGACCAAAATGACCATAAAGGCCAAAATGACCATATAGGCCAAAATGACCAAATAGGCCAAAATTACAAAAGAGGCCAAAATGACAAAAGAGGCCAAAATGACCAAAGAGGCCAAAATGACCAAAGAGGCCAAAATGACCAGAGGCCAAAATGACCAAATAGGTCAAAATGACCATATAGGCCAAAATGACCAAAGAGGCCAAAATGACCTTATAGGCCAAAATGACCATATAGGCCAAAATGACCATATAGGCCAAAATGACCAAAGAGGCCAAAATGACCAAAGAGGCCAAAATGACCATATAGGCCAAAATGACCATATAGGCCAAAATGACCAAAGAGGCCAAAATGACCAAAAAGGCCAAAATTACCAAATAGGCCAAAATGACCAAATAGGCCAAAATGACCAAAAAGGTCAAAATGATCAATAAGGCCAAAAGGACCAAAGAGGCCAAAATGACCAAAGAGGCCAAAATGACCAAAGAGGCTAAAATGACCAGAGGCCAAAATGACCAAAGAGGCCAAAATGACCAAAGAGGCCAAAATGATCAATAAGGCCAAAATGACCAAAGAGGCCAAAATGACCAAAGGGGCCAAAATGACCAAATAGGCCAAAATGACCAAAGAGGCCAAAATGACCATATAGGCCAAAATAACCAAAAAGGCCAAAATGACCAAATAGGCCAAAATGACCAAATAGGCCAAAATGACCAAAATGGTCAAAACGATCAATAAGGCCAAAATTACCAAATAGGCCAAAATGACCAAATAGGCCAAATTACCAAAAGGCCAAAATGAAAATTATCCCTTGTCCATCCTCAGTATTTAATTTACATACGTGCCGAATTTCAGCCAAATCGGTCCAGTAGTTTTTCCGTAAAAGCATAACAAACAAACAGACAAATATCATGTTATCCCGGAATCTATCCCATTTTTCGGGATAAAAAGTATCCTATGTTCATCCTCGGTATCGAAAATATGTATATACTGAGTTTCAGCCAAATCGGTCCAGTAGTTTTTACGTGAAAACGGAACAGACAGACAGACAGACAGACAGACAGACAGACAGACAGACAGACAGAGTTACTTTCGCATTTATAATATTAATAGGGATGGTTTGATAAATGTACAGCTTATGAATAAAAATGTAACTATTACTTGTTTCTTATCTTTACAATTAATGGTCACAGAAATATTAATGCACCGTTTCTTATGAGTTATTCAGGACAAGGAATTGCAAGGTGCTATTTAACACTAAAACTACTTGTAAAAGCATGATGCACGTAATCTACTAAACCATTATAGAAATATTTATTATTATTTTAGGAATACGCATTTATTACTGAAGACTTCCAATATGACAAAAGACTGTAATAAATACATGTTATATACGTTATCTACCCAGTAAACCAACACAGTTTATTTCTATATGTTTCTACTTTTCAGGCTTTTTGTTATAACCTTTCATCAGTCTGGTCACTTAGTTATTACTTTTCTTTAAGTCTTTGTCTTTGCCTGAAGCAGGCAAACAGGTGGACGGCCCACTTGATGGAATGTGGTTATCGTAGCCTATAGAAATTTGCAACACGGGGGCATTGCCAACGCATTGCTGGCCTGTAAGAAATTTTATAACGCCCTTCTTAAACGACCCCATATTGTAGGGCAGAGGCGGAATACGTCGGCGGGAAGTTTCTTCCAGATCATCATTGTAGGCGGAATAAACGTTCTAGAGAACAGTCGCGTAGTTGAGCGTGGGAGCTCCAGCCAATGGGGGTGAGCATCCCGTCGATGGCGAGCGGTGCGATTGTAAAAATGATGCGTTGGCACCAGATCAAAAAGTTCTTCGGAACTCTCTCAATTCTACAGGCGCAGAGGTACGCAACTATCCGAAGGCTAAGCGATTCTAAACCGCCTGTTAGTATAGGATCGTCGACTATATGACCGGCGTGACGCTGGATGCAGTCGAGAGGGTCAGTCTGGTAAGCGAATGCCCATAAATGTGATCAATATTCCATATGCGGCCTAATTTGTGCTTTGTAAAGCGCAAGTCTTTGCCGCAGGGTGAATATACTGCTTAGACTGGTTTAGCACACCAAACTTTTTTGAGGCAAGTCAAAAGCAAGTAATCTAATGTCGTGGTTTCGAAATTAATTTTCTACCTATGTTTAGGTAAAAGAAAGAAAGTTAGAGAAGCATGGGGGATACTGTCTCTTCCCCTTATAAATTGATATGCTCTAATCCAGCATTGAGACGTGTGCTGAGTAAGATTGTATTTTTTTGGCAGTATGAAATCATTATTAGAATTGTGAAAAGAACTCTGAGGAGCTGCTTATGTAAACAAATTCAACTATACAAAATTAGACAGTAATTTAAAGAAAAGAAAAGGTCTGATCGATTGTCATTAGCCATGGACATGTAAATTGTTTTATTATTGTTTCCCAAATGAAACAAACTTTAAGGACCGTTAGGTGAATGACAATGACCAAATATAATCCAAATCTAAACGCCACAGGTGAGTTGACGGAATATTAATGCGTGGCTTGATCCTGTTGGCTTGTGAACTGAGGACGTGATGCGTTGTTATTAACACACGCCTGCATTAATGATCACATAAATACACTTACTCCGTATTATACTTTCACATACCTAGCGAGCACTAGCACCCACTAGCTATCACAGATATTCGGATCCGTTAACCGGGTCTTTCCTGCGATCACGTATTCGCATACTGTAAAATATTTCGAGTACATAACTCGCTTACAAGCATCACATTTTTATACACGTGAGTCGAATAATTCCTGACCGCTCATAGTGGTTGCAACGCCGTATTTAGAGTATGTTTATAGTTTTAAATTACACAATATTCATGTATATGGTATATGTTTTATAGATATCGAGATAATTAATCGATCGTTACGATGCTGGATGTTGTGGCGCGGGACATACCGCTGGGTCTTACTAAATGCCTCTTATAAATCGGTTTGTGCGCTCCCGCCGCGCTCACGCTTGCCCGCCGGATAAATATTGACATTTATGCACATATTGCTCCATATACGTTTTTATTGTTGTAAAATATGAAGCTAGAGCGCTGCGTTTGTGTGCCTCTTTAAGTCGATATGTTTCGTAAGCACACATAAAAATTTGCATAATTGAATGTTCCTCTCCGTTGAACAAATAACACGGGTATTTAGTTCCAAAATTAGTTTGTTTATGGCGTCACTTAATTTTTACAGAAACAACAGGAGATACCCACGCATGTCTCGATTGTTTAATATTGTATAAGTAACGATAACATTCAAACTACAAATAATGACAGTGTGTTTAAGGAAGTGCTGGTACAGCTCATCTGTATTCATCAATTTTCCTAGAAGGAGGCGAGGTTTCCCACGTGGTGGGCGGCATGTGGCGACGGCCGCACGTCGATCTGATAAAATGCCCTCTAGACAACTTCCAGCTGCTTTATCTGCAGACGTGAAATCAATTGAGCCCGCGGAATTATCGCATTGCAATGTTCGAACTCTGCCTAATTGGACATTTCCTTGTAAATACATCAAGCATCGCTTACGCTTAAATACACGTTTATTTCTAATCAATAAATCTTCCGGCGAGTAGATCTGTAACACGAAGTCGTGTCAACCTCATGAAAACTATTATTGTCGTGTTTTTAAAATGACGCGACGGCATAACAACAGAAATATAAAAGTCTTTATATCACAATTAATCACCACTTTAGTTGGAATCTGAAACTTTTTTGGCATGGAAACTTATTTAGAACTTTATGCGGGTGGCAGTTGGGTTTATATTTAAGCATGATGGTATATCATATGCGGTAGCAGGAAATGCCGCACCGGCGGCGTGTCAACAAAAAATCTAAAAGCATGCATTATGCTGTTAACTGCGATTTAACTCATCTCAATATCCGAGACGACTTTTGTTGTCAGACGCCACTTAATTTTATCACAACAATGCACAAAATAAGTACACATTTTTCATTAAATCATTAAGAAAATAAAAATATATTTCTGAATATTAGGGGTATTTGTGTTAATTATTTTAGTATATTTACAGTATTGATTTTAATTTTCTCTACCAAGCTAAGGACTAGCTTTCTAAGTTTCCTGAGTTAAATCAGTAGCAAATAATACGAAACCAAAAGTCGCCATGGTTTAGTGGCTAACGCTCGCATCTTGTTCTAATGACGTGAATTCGAATCCATGAAGTATTGAGCCTGGGCCTCTATTTTAGGAGAACGGACGGTATATCCGTTATGATTGTTCAAGGTGAATCGACGGATTTGATACAGCTGCACTGCGTGGTATGCAAATTCTCTACAATGTTTTCCTTTACCTACAGTTCCCCCCAACCTGTATTAGAACTTATGTCATTTGAATGAGACGTAGATAGGTACCACACCTATTGTACCACGTACCTAGTACAAATGTATGGAAACAAAAAAACCTAAAGTCTATTTCAAAGAGGACGGTATGTTTGGCTGACACATTCGTAAAATGTAACTTTTAGTATTATCGTAAACGTATAGTCAGAAGGTACAGCTTGCCCTACGCAATTCGGTGCTGGTAACTACGCTCACGTATGGAAGCGAGAGTTAGGTATGGAAGAGAGAGCATGAAAGTAGAGTGAACGCGGTCGTGATGCGAGCACTGCGCAAAATCTGCGGAGTGAGGCTCGCAGACTGCGTTTGTAATACCGAAGTAAGAAAGAGAGTTGGCCTTAAAAGAGTGTCGGGGTGAAGGTAAGGAAAGGAATGCTCCGGTGGTTCGGGCATGTGGAAAGAATGAATGATGGAAGAATGACCAAACAGATATACAATGCGAAATTGGATGGATACAGAAGTCGCGGAAGGTCACGACACACCTTCCATGAATTAGAATTAAATTATCATGTATTAGCAGAAGGTGATGTCAGGAGCTTTAAGAACAGACGAACGTTTAGGACAAGAGCTATGAATGTCAAATAAGTAAGTGAGGTGTGTAAGAATAAGCCTAAATGGCGCTCTGTTGTTCGTGCCTACCCTGCATGGGACCTGGCGTGAAGTTATGTATGTATGTAAAATCATTATTTTCTATTTGCGTAATTTCTCCTATTTCCTATTTGAAATAGATTTTAATAACTCTCTTGACATTCATTAATATTCGTCATGTAATTAAAAACTAATCGATTTGTTTGTTTTGACACGTTCATATAAAAGTAAAGAGTAGCTCTAATAAGAAAAGCAAACAATTTTATGGTGTTTACAAAACGATTGGATTGCCTTCTAGTGACGTTGGACGCATTATAAATGTATAAGTCGACCTCTTTTAATATTTATAGCGACACCAACTCGGTTTAGATATGAAATTTAATGCTCCAGTGGTAAGTCTTCGACCAAATTTCATTAGATTAATAGGGCATTGTATAACAATAGAATCGATACGGTGTTTTGTGAATTAATAATATTTCATGGAGAGTGAATTTATTGTATGATCCTTAACAAAATTAGTAATATAGCGACTTTTAAGTATTTTTTTTAGTTATTTCCTATAAATACGAAGTGAATAACTGTTATCACGAAAATTGACGCTCTTATGGTAACTTCAGCGTTCAGCTGCTGTGTGTCAAACATGATGAAACCTCCTATAAGGATATTAATTTTTGCAAATGTTCAGTGGTTTTGTTGTACTAGTATATCTAATTATAGTGTAAATTTAGTGATTATTTTAATATTAAGAGTCCGACTGGCGTTCTCTTTCTTCTTCTTTCATTCATCCAACAGAGCGATTTTCATAAACTAGCTGACCCGGCAAACCTTGTTCTGCCATAAAAAAACACCAAAGTGGATTGATTGAAAATTGGCGAAGCCTCTTCAGAGGAGTTCGATCACAAACACCGTGGTTTTGTATATTAGAATTTAGTAAATTTAAATGAGCGCCAAAAGGTATTTGAACTGTAGATCACAACTAGGTACAACGGCATCTAAATGAAAACTATATCAAAATTCATTGTTTCCAAAAAATACAAGATTCATTCAAATTCCACCGAACATGACACTAAGTAATATCTTCAATATAAAACTAATGCTTCATTTGAAAGTATAAAGATGCGCGTTGTTTTTCATGGTTATTATGATAGTCTGGTACGGTATTCATAATAAAGTTCTGAATATCGAATGTGATGAATAACGTCCAAATGTGTCCTGTAAAGGGGACCTTATAAATTAATCTCACTAGTGTCAGACCACAGTGAAACGGCAATTAAACGAAGAAGTGAAATTACCACACAATGTGTCGAGTATATCATCAGATGACGGCCGTGGCTGAGTTAAGCATGCTCCAAACGTAGGCTATCCAGTCCTTGTACACTAGTTGTTTTATACTTATTACACACAGGATGTTCCAGTTTCATTCACCTTTTTTATCGTTTAAACATTGCGATAAGTAAACATTTTGGCAAAAAAAAATCGATATGTTACTTTATCTAAGTACCTTTATCGCAGTTATTTTCCCAAAATGACTTTATTTTATAAACAAAGTATATATATGGATAAAATTCTGCCGGAAGAAATAAAAATTAATGGAATGGCAAAAAAACATTAAAAAAATTGGCGTCATCGCTATATATGTAGAAATTGAGAGATAAAAAAAGTTCAATGCACATAGGTTGAGGTAGCGTTAGACTGGTCTTTAAATGTATTATATAATTATGTTTGTTAATAATTGTTTTATTTAACTCAATAATACGTGAGGAGATATTCGCCTTCAACGACTGAAAAAATGTGTCCTTCCTGTAAACATGGAACGATGAGTTGAAAAATTCTTTAAAAGGAAATGTATGTTCTTATTACTTGTGTTAAACGAAATTTATTTTAAATGACAGTAATATTACCTGATTATTTGAATTTCTAGCTGCCCAACTTTTGTTTGAAAACATGAAATATGTATAGGTTAGGATTATAATGACTGGCTATGTCACACTTTTATAGAAAATATTTGATGGTATATGACATCAAAATAGTTCATATCTAGGTTATTTACAATTTCCGGAAGATATAAAACACGTGGCTATTTGAAAATGTGTTAGTTTCCGAATATCGATTATCATTGCCACCGATAACTTACCATTAATCCAACGTAGATGAAATCGCGGCAAAAAGCCAGTTCATTAATGTAAGTGAAATAAACATTACAAATTATTGCTGAAATACTTATATATGCTTTTATTCATGTCTACGTCTGTATATAGCATTTTTAGGTATTCTATTTATATCTTATAGTGTTTTCAAGACCATAAAATTACTTTGGGATGTCGTTAACAAATTCCTACAAAAATTATTTTACCGTTAATGTTGACCTGCTGCAATATACTTCTTTAATTACTACGCCTCGAATGAATAACAGTGTTTCGCAATTCCCCATTTTCAAACATAGGAATTCGTTTAAAATTGTTTCAGCCACCTACAAGATTCCAACGGCTGAAATTATTCGGTTCTTACTTCCTGACATTTTCATCTTCTATACACGTTTCTTGAGTGTTTTATTGAAGTTATGTTGAAAATTTAGGGCGAGGAATATTCATCAAAATAGACATCATCTCCAAGTCTTCATTGAATTCATTAAACATTGTTATCATATCTACTATTTATTTGCATATTGAAGAGCCGCAAGTTCACTTAAGTAAACTTCAAAACTATATCCAGTGAAAAAAACAGATTATGAAATATCCTATGAAAATTTCTTGAATCTGAAATACCAATGAATATTCCAAATTTTGCAATAGTTATAGTATAATTTTACCATTATTTAATGTAAATTTTGAATTAATATCCAAGGGAACAAACACTTTTTAAATAAAAAGTATCCATGTTTATCTTCGTTACGCTATTTATCTTCTTGCTTTACCATCTGCAGTGACAATATATGTCAAATTTTAACCAGTCTTCAGGCAAATAGGAGATAAATACCAATCTTCTTCATACACTAGCTTTTAAGTATAGGAGAGCGTCGATTACCAAACACCCTATATTGAATTCGCAATAGCTCTATGAGGGCGCTTATGACGCGACGGACGGCTGGAATGTGTTTAATGAGCACTGCAATAACTTATACACTACACGTTCATTTACGCTTTTTGGAATTTCATTCATTCACCCTTGTTTGATATGAAAAAGAAAGCGTTAAATTAATTAGCGCCTGAACGCACCGACAATGATCTACGACCGCACCAAGATTTATATTCGCCCAAACATAGCTATAGCATACATAGTTCCTACTATTGAATTAATAATAAATGTATTCTGTACTACCAGAAACCTCGTTCGCGTGGCAATAGCAATGACGTATTTGTTAGTGAATTGCTACGGCGGCATTTGAAAACGCCACCGTAGCTCTTTTTGGCTATATTAGTGCATTGTATGTATATATTGATATTTTATTGACTGAAATAGAAAGTAATCTAAGTGTCGACCCGGAATGTGGCTAGCTCTATGTCGTGTTTAAATCCATTAATTAGTTTTCACATGATGCTCTAACAGGCAACCAGACAAACAATTCTAAATGTTGCATTTTCAAAATCTACGGGTCCAAACCAGGTCCTCAGATGTTTCTGTCATTTTTAAATTCACTGTACAAATTTGCAAGTATGTAATAGATAGATAATATTCCTATTATTACTAGCTGACCCGGCGAACTTCGTATCGCTTAACCAATTAACTATAAATTAAGCTATCCTATCTTTCAATTGGAGCCTGTGCATTTGATTTAATCGGTTAAAGTTTAGGAGTCCATCCGACAAACACACAACATTTAATAATTGAAGAAAAATCCAAACAAGTACAAGCCAAACCACATTGAAATTCCTACAAGGCATTGACCATGTATTTTTTAGTAAAAAGATTTTGTTAAAAGTTTCAACAATTCGAAAATCGTTATGGTAATGGCTTTTTATCGCAGCGGTTACAGATTCATAATAAAATTATGTCCATGCATTTGTAAAATAATGGCGTAATATTATTTTGAAGTTTTCACGCGGCGATCAACGTGGCCTGCTCCGCGCGTCAGATATTCATATCAGCCTAATTTCACTTTCAATATGTATTATATATAAGACAAATGTGTATTTTAAACATTATACTTCATTTGAATTTAGGCCTCTTCAAATATGGCTGTCTAATTATGTAAACGATATTTTGACTATCGTCAGACGTTTATAGTCACGTTTATGATTATTTTATACTGAAGACTTCATTCTGAATAAGTTTTGGTTACTAATGTTTAAAAATCATTTTAGTAAAAGTACTTGAATTGCAAATATCTAAAACCCTATTGTTTGCGAACGGCTTACCTTATTTTCTAAACATTTATTCCAAATCGATTTATATGTGATACTTGAGTTGCAAAATTTGTTTACTGATATCTTTTACTATTGAAATTTTTAGGTTGTTCACCTACAAGTATGAAAATGAAATACGTCATATCTCAGTATATCTGTGTATTACAACTGATTTATTCAGGAAACGTTGTAGGTACAATCGGGTAGTTGACACGTTTTAAATGAAATCTCTAACAATGTTCATATAAAAAGCGAGCGTTTAAATATTATGTTATCAACCTAAGCTTTAAATATTATTATAGTAATATTTCAATCAATGTTTTAACAATAATTAATACGTTATATAGATCGTAAAATTAATGATGTAACTTGCTAAGCTCGTACAAAATCTAAGACGCTTCAGCTATCTTTAAGATGATAAAAATATCGTTTGATTTTACTGTCAACTACCCTATAATGATATAAGACACACGTTTAAAATTCTTAAATATATAGGTCTACTATATACAATTAATATTGAAAATAAATACTCTAATTTCACGTATTTTATAATTTTCACAAATATGTTATTCGGTTATAACATGGGTCGGCCCATAGTACCTTCCACAACCCCAGATTCCCAGCTCCAGTAGCAGTTCATCTCGATGGACCAGTGCTTTTTATTATTCCCGTTTCCTACACTGATTAAGGCTTTCTTAAAATGTATTGTATGCTTACAGGATCAAAAAAAGTTGTCTTTAAAGTTAAAATATATTGTGTAATAATTCGTAAACATAATCACACATTTAGTAGACGTAGTAGACGGGCATCTTATTCCCAGGCATGCAGTTTATATCAATGATGAGTACACGTAGTTGAAATTGTTTAGCAGTTATTAACCACTAAAATGCATTAAATGGATGTTTTGTATGACGCAAACAAGGATATTATTGTTATAAGTACACTGCCCGCAGCTCACGTATGTCCATCTTCGTCCAGAATACTAATATCGTTACGTTTCGTCGGCCGATATTGACAAACGAATACATGCCCGAGCAATATTCTCGGATCTTCCCTGCCCCTCCCTCACGTAAGTACTCATGATGTCAGCCAAATCGATGAAGGAGTAGTCAGAGGTCATAATAAAATGGATACCCTACTCATAGGCCTGCGACCGAGTTTACATGACACGCACTACTTTTATTACCCTCATGTTTCTAAATGGCCCTCATTTTGTTTGAAACAAATTATTTATATTTTACTACATGGATGGATCGTTTCCCAATCGACTGTTGACCTAAAAAGCATTTGTGTAATGCATTGAAGCGGCAACAAATTGTTTGTTATAGATTTTATCAGCGAGTCATGTCGTCAATTGTCACTAAATGCACGTACGTGTACTCCCACGTCACCATCAGACCGCCTGTGCGTAACCAGCCTATTGAAAACAAATAAACTCCTAAAATTAACTAACAAATGAAAATTTACGGACGAAATTTACTGGGAATCAAAACTCGGGACTTCTGCGTTCTATTGAACCAGAGAGTCAATTTTGGATAAGTAATTAGTATTTGTTAATACTCACTTTTAAGCTGAATGACTAGCGGGCATATATTTTATGCGGTTGCGTATGCAGGTAGACATGTTGCGACAGCCGGAATCAAAACCGCAACATGCGGTTCTGTAGAAGCCGCAAATCGAAGAAAACAGTGCATATAACAAACGTTCGCCTTACCGGCAATGGGGAAGCACTTTGAAGCACCGGTCCGGTTCAACGGCAGCCGCAGAGTAGAATAGAATAGAATGGAAAACACTTTATTATTTACCATATAAACAATTACAGAATGAATAATTACAATAAATTAACGGTAAACAAAAGGCGGCTTTATCGCTTAAAGCGATCTCTCCCAGGCAACCTGACTGAGAGGATACTTTTAATAACTTAACTCTAGGTACAATTAAATGAAAAATAATTAAAGTAGCTGAGCGCTTTCCTACATGCGGCCAGCCGGACGTATAACTAGACTACGGCGAGCCGCATACTACTTATAAGCGCTTACTTGACAAACTGGATTAAAATCATAATTAACAAATGCTATTATGGCAGTTTTAAATTCAAGTAACAATTCCTCTTGCATAATGAATACAAACAAAAGCCAAGTATTAAAATAACTTACTTTTAACCAACTTTTCACTTCCGCTACCAAAACTTATTATAATCAAATTGGTAATGATTGCCGGAAATTTAACATTAAGGACAGGTAGCAGGAGTCAAAACCAGACATTTTAAATTAACATTAGGATTAAAATAAAACTTCAAAAATAAATCAAAGATGTAATGATGCTAGCCTTCTAGACACCTTACCATAGAAGAATGTCACCTAAGCTCAGTATTCCTCATATTGTTTGAAGGGTAGAGAGAGTAGAGCACGTAACTAATTAAGTACTAACTACTACTAGTAAGTAACTACTTAGAATAGAAATAGGTATATTTGACGTACAAAACTTTATATACCTTACTGAAATATTTACAATTCCATTCAGTATTTATTATAGACCAAACCTTTAATCATAACTGACTTTTTGAAGTAAAACTTTTTTTAAATTGTTGTGGTTTGAACCTCAATTAAACGAAAAAGCAACACTAAAAGAGATAAACACATTAATCTCTAGGACTTATCCTGCGAGAGAATGAGATACGATTTTTACATTAAGCAGCACAGATTAGACATTAAAAAGACTAATAAATTAACATAGGTCCAATTTGGATCGAAATAAAACTGATGAACAGTGATAATTTTAAATTGACGCTTAAGAAGTTTATTTTGAATTATAATACCTGCAACATAGTGATGTTTGATATTTCTACGTAAATTTATGTATGTGTATATATATATATGTATGTCTATTTAGTATTAAATATATGTAAGTAGCTGCATATCCTCTAATATTTATGTATAACACCTTTGACCAATATAATAATTATGTTTTTTTTATTCATGCCACGGGTTGTCTGGTAGAGATCGCTTCTTAGCGATAAGACCGCCCATTGTGCACATATAGAATATTTTTAGGCTATAAGTTCATCTGTGTTTTCTGTAATGGTGTACAATAAAGTGTAATCTATCTATCTATATGTTGACGAGTGTTGTGAATTATAATTAGATTAATAAAAGTTAGAGAAGAAATATCTGTGAGTATATCTTTGAAGTTTCACTTCTACTGCGTCTGAACTACACAGACGCACACACATTTAAAAAAAAATTAATGTCATAGATAAAAAATATTCTAATAGCAAAAGATCAAATTAAGATGTGATAAAACAATTATGAAAGAAATCTACAAGTAAGTCTTCCGTGGCCTCTCTTATTTATAGGTGTCACGAATTTAAACTATCACAGTCATATAATATGCAACAATATACATATGCAACAATAAGACGATCAAAACAAAGTTCAAAGTGGTGTTTAAAATAAACAATACTTTTCATAAGGAAAAGTGAACAACCCATTTAGATACCGGCAATCCTCATCAATATCAATTAAATTAATAAAATGGTTATAAAATGCACCAAAGACAATAAATATACGCTATTATTGGCCGTACTGTAATCGTTTTCAATTGATTGTTTACTTCAAATAGGTCCAAAACTCGAAACAATCATGTGAATCAGACACTATACGGGGTGTCCTACAAGATGGAATACGTAAATTCAGGTAACAGTTTTTTAAGTTGTTTAGTATATTCGTAACAGCACATTGGCTGCATAAAAATAAACTAATTTTTAAAATACGCCTGATATGTCAAAACTTATTTTTGAAAGAGATATGTGAAAAAGATATTTTTGTCATCATTTTATCGCTAAAGCTATTTATTAATACAAAAGGCAAAAACAAGTGTGAGAGGGCATTAATTTCAGAAACAGGTTTAACACTTAGCGCAGAGATTCTTTATTATCCAAAAATGCATAGAAAAAAATTAGATTGACAACTTTTTATTGTACACCAAAACATAAATAAATAGAAATAGAAAAATGCAAGAGATAATAAAACGGGAGGCCTTATCGTTAAAAAGCGATCTCTTCCAGGCAACCTTTGGTGGGGATTAAAACATTTTTAATAGTGGTGAAGTTTATAATTAATACACAATACCTAAAAGTACAAAAACAATATAAATATATACATGACATACGTACATACACAAACTTATTATACACACACGTATATACATACATGATAATATAATTAATTAATACTTCCGAACCTGATTTTTAAAAGACAGTAAGGATTTGTGTTGTCTTATAATTCAAATAGGTAGCTTTTTACAAAGACGCACAGACTTAACGGTAAAAGAGTTATTGTAAAAACAAGACGTATGTAAACATGTGTTTATTCTGTATTTCGTTGAACGACGCAAATTATGGGAGCTAGATACGAACAGAAGTCAGAAGCGTTTCTTGAGTAACGAGGAGTAGTAGATAGAAACGATATACTGTAGAGTGAGAATATGAGCAGGTAAGGTAAAATATCAAGAATATAATTCTTATAACTAACTAGATCGCGTTGTGATCAATAAAACATGATCTTTTAACCAATAGTTTTTAACAGAGTTACAACTGAAAAAGTTACATTGGGTGACTACATGCGATATTATTCTTAACAAAAATAAACTCATAAAATTAATTAATTATATTGCCACTCGTCTGCTACTTTTTAAATATAATTCTAATGAAAAGCTATAAAAAAAATTAATTAGGTAGGTTAAATATTCAGTTTCAGTGGAAGTATATCTTTTTCTAAATGCTTTAGGAATTGTGCTTCAGATCATTAAATTTATTTTTGTGGTCAGTCTAATTTATTTATGTTCATCCAAAATAGAGTAACGATCCAATCAATTCGAGAGTTAATGATTTTAAAACACGAGAATACAGCACATTGTCATTCACTAAAATAACATGTGAATGTTTATGAGCCGTTGAAAGTAATCATTTACTCGCACCACAAAAATGCATAATTTCATAGTAAATTTATCCTCGCAGCTGGTTTCAAAATGAAACAATGTCTTATTAAAAACAATCAGCAACGACCTTACGCTAATGTCACCTCTGATTTCGTAAACGGTTCATAATTTTATAAATCAGGTCTAATTTTGACAATAAAATAGAATGGCGTTATTCAAGAATACCTTCCAAATTTTATGCAAAACTAAATCCACCATTTATTGTATATTTTATGTAAACGTGAAACATTCAAACAATGTCCTGTTCAGATGATTATTGTTTCTTCTTTATCTCCTTCGATATTTTCGATAATGTGGATAAAAATAAGTATTTTTGTATACAAGAAGATGGCTAGTTTCGATGATTTATGGAATTGAACTTTATACGAAGAGGCCTGGACAACACTTGTATCTAATAGTTAACCTCATTACAACATCGATTATTAAGATCTGAGAAGTAAAGCAATTTTTAAAGCATTAAGCAACGATTGTATCTTGGCAAACTGCAAGTCCCGTTTAGTCAGTTTTAGTATTTTAATTGCTAACAAAGTAAAGATGAGCATTTGTTTTAAAATTGTATATGGAATAAGCTACGGATACAAAATCAAAAACCACTGACTAAGTTAGTTCAGTAAAAAATAAATTGCAGAGAATGTATATCTATGACTAAACATTTGCGGCCTCTAGACAAGCCCTTACGTTTCATTAGATTGCATAACGATTTTTCTCAATTTCTTATTTGTTCCTACAATAATAATTACTAAAATAAAATTAGCTTGAAATTCGTCTTTAAATTTTATAAGTCATGGTTTGAGCACACGCTATGGTATCAGAATGTCCGGTGGTCATACCCATGCTCACAGCTGTTAAGATGTTGATTTACGTGGGTATAGAACGCGGCCAATTATCTTATTACTGGCCAATTTATCGTCCATTACATTAACATATGGATGGTAGAATATACAATGAGTCAAACATTTCTAAAAAATATTCATGTTTTAAAGAATAACTAAATTTCGCACATCCTTTAAACACATATAGGTACATACATATGTGGGAGGATATGGATGTTTTTGATTAACCCCTTTTTACATTATGGTCACTTCCACGCCAGTTATCAGGAAAGTAGATATTCGAAATACACTATGTTCATACTCGCGCTGCTCATTTCCCTAGCCTAGCCTTGCTTGCTGGCGTGGAAGTAGCAATACCGTAAGCTACATATGATGATACTTAGGACTAAGTTTAATATAAACATAATGTTTCCAACAAGAAACTTGTTTACAAAAATGTAATTATAGTTTTATTGAATCGAAAATACCGTAAAGATCTGAGTGTTGCCCTCCCAGAAATCGTAGCTGATATCCCTGTTTTATTGTATCATGACGTTAACGCCAAGATATTAGCAATGTTGCCTATTTTTATTGTTGTCTTAGCTTACAGATTTTCAAATCGGTAGGAAATTAGACATATCGTATGTTATTTATGGCAATAATTATGTAGAGTAATCAGTAGAGTATCATTGTAACCGTCGAATGCAGTCCGAATTAAAAACAGTCATCAAACACGGCTTTGGTCGTGTATGTCATTGGTTTCTATTTCGGAAAAAATCTCGTTTTATCTGCGATATAAAGTATTCTACCATCTCCTGTATCTAAATTATGTACGTGTCAATTTTCGTGAAAATGAAATTGTCTCTAGAACAATAAAAGAAGAAAGTATACCAACATTTTTGCTTGTATTGAATGACTTTTATAGTACACTCGAGCTGAAATAACTTTTTTTTATTTTGTAACTTTGTTACTAATAACAGCCTTACATTTATCTGTCTTCTGTAATATGTTCTATGAATTTTTATATTTTATCCTTTCTTTCTTCTTTTTACTGTTAATATTTTGTTATCTCTTGTATTTTTATTGATAAGCTTATAAATGTTTTCTGTGGGCAATGTCATTGGCTTAAATATTAATACCTGATCTTATTCTATTATTATATGTATTTGTATGTTATTTTGAAGCTGTTCCTTATTCCTTTAAATGAATAAAATAAAATAATCTGATAAACAATCACTCAATCTAAACTCAGCTATAAATTTATTAATTTATAAATAAAATAAATTTTGAGTTTTTGTTATTGTATAGTTATTTTTTCTCTCTTCTTGATATTGGCTACTGAATGTTGTTAAATTTCGACAAGGAACATAAGATAATTAAGTATTCCAAAAAGAGACAGTTTTCGCGGAATACGAATAAAGAGCATGTGCGATTGAAGTCACGTGGAAAACTGTAGTATAGTCTAGTGTATATCAGTACATTAATATAGACACCAATACATAATTACATTCTGAAAGTAGAGAGTCTTAAGAGAGCCTTCGATATAATTAATATAATTTCGTACAAAAACGAAAACAACAATGTGGTTGGTTCCCTTTCGTGATGAGTGTCATCAATAATTCGCTTATTCCACTATGTGCGGGTCAATATTTTCTCATGAAACTCGACGTTTTGTCACACAAAATAAAGTGTTTTATGGCCGAACGCTGCCCGCTAAATGTTTTACGGCAGTAACAATAAAGAAAAACAAAAGCATATTGTCTGCTCATCCAGTACGTATTTTCTTACGAAAAAGAATGACAACCGCGCACTTTTATTAATATTTATTGACCGTGTCCAAAATACTTGCGCCACCTCACTGCCACTAAGTATTTAGTACCAAATTAATATAATACGGTATTGCCATGGATGTTCACGGCGTCTCGCGGTTGTAAATACTGTCAAATAACATCCGCAACTTCGAAATGCTTTCCTTATCTCTTACTTACTTTATTATGGAAATATAAAATTCACAAAACGGACGTACCCAGAATATTTGTAATTTTCTTGATCGCTTTTTCATTTGTTTTATTACAAGCTTTTATATCATCCATTCCTACTTATATTACAAATGCGGAATTTATTTTGTTTGATTGTAAGTTTGTATTTGTTCCAGAAGGATGGAAGGATGAATCATGACTTTGATAATGAACTTTTTAAGAATACTTTTTATCCTATATAGTTTCTTTGAGATATACGGATTCAAAATTTACTTAAGCAAGGTGAATTGATCAATTGTTACATTATTGTTATTTTTTAACGTAATGACATAACTTGGTCTACGTTTATTTAAAATTAAAAATCAAAAGTATCACTAACCTTTAAGTAATATATATTGAAAGAGTTTAAAATTTAAATAGTTATAAACTAACTAAAATACTTACATTAAAAATCTGTAATTGGTACAATCAATACAATCAGACCGTTATTATTGGGCACCCTACTTAGAAGGCTGGCAACATTATTTTATGATATTTTTAGGTGGATGTAGATTCTTATTCAAGGAACATAGTTCGTCAGAATCGTGATATCTGGTATCCAATATGTAAATTTGGCAATGGTATTAGACATAGGAATTTTTGTCCCGATAAATGCGATAGATAGTTTGTATATAGTTTCAATATTTATACATCTGAGCAAAGCAGCAAAAATATTTTTACGTTTTACTAGGATTTGCCCGCGATACAAAGCACCGAAGCTAAAGTTTTAGTGAAAACTGTGTACGAATAAGGTAACTTTTATGCACCCGAACAACTACAAACCGCTTCTGGGAAATTTTTTGCGGGATTCTTGGGATTCAAAAATCACTCATTTTATTACGAGTATATAAAATTTGTTATCGAACAATAGAAAAATCACATTGGAATTAGATTTTTTTAGTGTGGCGATTATAAATTAATCCTAAAGAAATTACCACAGGAATCCCAGTAGCGCAGGCTTTAAGTCTAAGAATTTACTGTCGATCCGCGTAAACCACACCAAAATCGGCCCAGTAGTTTTTACGTGAATTCCGGACAAACAGACATGAAATCTTAAAAAAAATGCACCGTGTTCTCCTTCGTTTCTATGTTTATTCCATTTTATAATAAGTATAGATTTCGTAGCGATTAAAGTTACAAGTATGCATGACATCTGCTGACGATCATATTTCATCAGCCGACTACAGCGGCCAAACGTTTACTGACCGCAATCTAGGAACAATTGGTCCTTTATGCATTTCTGTGAACATTACTGATAATCTCGCAGTTCGTAACCAACGAACCTAAACATTTTCTCATAAGTCGCTAAATAATTCCATATTTGTTATAATACACTGCTTTCATACATGTAGTATGAATGGCAGAGTTGGTGTCGAAAGATAATTACATAAACAGACATGGAAGAGATTAATGAAAATACGTAGATACCGTGTGCTAATTCCATATCAAGTGGAGATCTATGTTTCTGTCTATCTAATGGAAAACAAGCTTGAGAGCAAGTATCATAAGATATACATACCATAAGAACAAATGGTCATAAGAATTCCAAAAAGTTCGGTTCAAATCACATTTATAACACTCGTTTCCAATTCATAAGTTTACTTACATACAATAGCGATATATGTATTTAATTCATATTTCTATTTTACTGCGTATAATTATGTTGTATAATGATCTAATTTCAACATAAATATTTGAATATTTACTGACTTATTCAGATTTTATAGGCACACCGTCGCGGGTTGAAAAGTTTAAAAATACGTTGACCTATCAAATTATCATATTCTGTTAACATCGAAAGCACGTCCAATAAAAACGTAAAGGAAGCATATCATAACTGTTCGAATGAAATATGACCGAAATAATGGTTGATATTCAAATAGGGGGTCTTCCGCTGTGTGCTGGGAACGGGCGGTGGAGCGGCGCACTCCTGCGCAGCGCGCATTCTCATCCACCATTCTCCCAACACTCGTATTTTACTGCTACAACCAAACTGAATAATAACACGCTACATTAGTTTCCCATTATTGCTTCGAGACAATAAAATTTGCCCAATTTTACGAGCACATTAATAATTTTATGAATGGCAGCAAACGGTTTAAGCCTTTAAATGCTATGGAATAAATAAAAAGACTTGTTCGACGGTACGATTGATGTGTCATATGAAATTCAAGGTGCGAAAAGTGTGTTTCGCTCTGAGGCGATAGTTTGCAGTGCGGTAATGGCAAGGGCAAGGTTAGAGGTAATGGAAAGGGGTAAATGTAACAACAACAGGCGGCGGAAGACGATCTCGTTCCCAGGGTATCGTTTACTCCCACACCGGACGCAGTTCGCGGGCTACTACCGACACCGAGATTCGATCAATTAAACTGGCAAATATTAAAAATTTAATAAACAATCTTTATACATCATTAAAATATTTCTGTTTGTAATAATAAATAGAATTCTAAAATAAAACTAAATTGAGTTTTGAAATAAATGAATGAATAAATGAAAACTCTTTATTAATCACCACTTTAAACCTAGACAATAATGTTTGAATGATTAGGTATAATTAACAAAAGGGAAGCAGAAATCAGCTGAGATGCGTTCTCTTGCAAAATGTCGCAGTCTGCTAGATTTGTTCGAGCGCACAAAGTTGTGACGTCATAACTTTGTATAAGTTAAAGGAATTGTTAACAGATAAATTGTTGTTTAAACAGTAATAACAATCATTTTTCAGGACAGCCGCCATTTAGTTTAAACAACTCACTGCACTTGCCAAAAAGCTTCTTATTTTTGACATGTCTGTCTATTTAACATCGCAAACGAATCCGACGACACAATGGCTGCATGTTCGGGAAGTAAGCCATAATTGAGAAGATATATATACACATACCAATATACAAAAAGAGAAATATGTATATATCAAGAATTCGTACTGAAGTTTGAACAAGAGATGGGGTTACCATGACTTAAAAACCATTGTTCAGCATTAAATAAAAAAAAACAATTTCTCTTTATATACAAATTCTGCATAAAGTCTAAAATTTAGGATTTATTTGAGTGACACATTAATTCTAAATATTTTATATTAAAAATTATAGCTAGACTTTTGGTAATGAATAAAAAATGTTTGTTTTAGCTAGCACACTATAATATTGGTTGCAGGATGGGAATTCATCTTTATTTATTTTGTTATACAGATATGGAGTATGGATAGCGTTTATAGAAAAATGATCCTTATCATTTTGAATCTAGACTGAATATCTATTGATATCGCGCATCACTAGCAAGAGGTGAATTACAAGGATGTGCAAGCAAGGGATTGTTTCTATCAAGTTACGCGAAATGAAACCACAAAATCAACGGTGACCGCAGAACAACGGAAGCCACTACGGAGGGTTCTCCTCGCTCTCACGTACATATTACCTGTGACTTATTTAGTTTTGTACTGGACTAATTATACTATACTTATACTATAATAAATCTGTAAATTGTTCGAGTTTGTACATTGCGTTTGAAAAAATCAGGGCAGATAATTCGGACCAGGAGGTTCCGGAAAACAACATTTTTAGTATTTTTGTTTGCCTGTCTGTCTTTTGGAGCATACACAAAAACTAAAATACGGATTTAAATGAAACTTGACCTGTCAAGTTTCATTTAAATCCGTATGTGTGCTAGTGAGCTAGCTTATAACCCAGGGCGTAACTTAGGATACTTTTTATCCCGATAAATTACATTTTTTCCGGTGAAATAGACGTAAATAGTAAAAAAGATAGCGCTGCAAACACATCTTTTGGAAAGTAGTGAACGTATATGAATGAAACTCATCGTAATGCTGGCATATAACCCATATCAACACTTACGATACGTTACACGATAAAAGACCTTGTTTAGCTGGAATAGACGGATTAGCAAAATAGATGGCGCTACAATCGCGTTTTCTAATTCACTAATAAGTACTACGTAGTCATAAACAACACGTCATTCATTATATTACTTCAAATCAGGTTGGCTTCGACTCGTCTGTATGTATTGCTGGGCAGCTGTATAGATTGTATGGACTTATTTCTTAGTTATTGTAGTGAATTTAACACGAAACAGTTAAGTTGTAGGTCTAAAAAAATATAGAATATATCCTCCTTTACCTAAATATTTTATTGAAAATAACAATATCCCATTAACAATCATTATTCATATTTAATCATTTTGTTTTAGTTTAATGTTAGTATAGTATAAATTCCTTTGCCTGTACATGCTTTATAACAGAAAATGAGAGTGCTACTTTTTCTTCTGAGATAAATTCATTGACTCTTTCACGCAGATGCAGCGATGAGTTTAATTCTTTATTTGTGATGTAATATTGTTATTATTTGTGTTATGGGTAATATACAATGGAATTCTCTGGGGCCCATTCCAGACACCCAGATTATAGAAACAACGGAAAAATTAGTTTCCGAAATTTGCCATAGTGGAATCGAACCCGAAGTCTCTATGTTGCATTGAGGTAAGCCGGCAAAGGCTTAGTCCACTCAACCACCGAGGCCATCAATTACTTATTATTCCTGGTACTAAGTACGCCTTATTATTATGCTAGGACCGCACCTGTGATAATGTTAAAGTTGTTGTTGACTGTGGCCAAATGCATCTTAGTTATAGAGTTAAAATAACGTTGCTAGCGAACAGCTACATTATATACAGGTGAACTTTTCAAGTGAATGTTCAGGGCCAAACCCTAAAAGTATTGAGGCTGAATTTAACGAAAACTAACGTGGTATGATTAGATTTATAAAAAAATCTGCTGTTTTTTTAACTAAACTAAACACACCTGTATATTATACCAAATCATAGTGTAGCCTGTAAGGATAAATTTCTGAGCGGGAATTTCAAACCATGGGAAAGGATTGTTTTTGAATAAAATGTTGACCCCCCCCCCCCTACATTAATTAATTATAAAATTGCGCTGGTCATTTGACCGCACCTCATTTGAACATAATCAATGTTTACCGATTGATTGATTTGATTGAATGGGATAAATAACGCGCGCTTCGAACATTAATTTATAGGTACCTATTCAAATTAGAGTAATTTCATAATTTCCATAATGCATAATAAGAGGTGAGGTTTATATATTTTAATGAAAATATAAATTTTATTCAAAAGGGTTGTTGATCCTTTTCCTTAGTGTGCAGCCTAATATTCCTTCACAGAAAACGATCCTAATAATCTGCACTATGATTTAATCTCAATTTACGACCATACGTAAATTAAACATTTTCTTTTACTCCCACACTCAGCCTTCGTAATCGTTGTACACATTATGTAATGTTATCTTCAGAAAACCTATGCTAGTATTTTATATTATATTTAACCACTAAGCTACTGCGACTACTTAGTGTTTATATTGAAAAATAGTGTCTACACGAATACAGACTTCCCGCAACGATCTTATCTATTCATAAAATTATTTGTATACTAAGAATTCTTACGTATTCATATTTCATTTCAAAATAATATTAGGACAGTCTTATTCTTATAATCTATAACTAGTTACAAAATGAAAATTTACCATTTTATTACAGTATGTCTATTAAAATAAGTCTTGCATAAAACAAATGCTAATACGGTATCCGAGTCAAATTGCAGTCATAAAAGTGAGGATCATTTATGGCATTATTCGGCGGCATATCGAAACTGGTGCTGTCTGTATCAGGTACACTATGGTGCAACAAAATTGGGTAAAGCATTAGATGTATAATTTGATTATTCATGTAAAAAAAAACTAGCAGAGGTTTCTATTTGTGACATTAAAACTAGTATTTTATTTGGAAACTTTAAATCCTTATTCTATACAAACTATTTCATATTTTCCACGAGCGAATTCTTTATAACAAATTTGATACAAATCAATTATAATATTTTAATTAAAGACATTAAATAATGGACATACGCAGATTGAAAAGAATAATTTAAAATAACAGACATGTACACAATTAATAAAGATTTAAATAAATAAAGGTCAGACATATTATTAAAGTTGCATAAAAGGTATTTAATAAAATAAATAGGTACTAACTATTTAAACAATGATGATTAAGATCCTACTTACTTGCACACCAGTGAATCTGGTAAAATGTTCTGAAGAAAGTATTTTTGGGAATAACATCTGTATACCAACAACTATATTTATCCAGGTATAAATATTTTATTTTATTTCATTAAAAAATATCGTAGGATCATGTTCATTAAAGTGTATTGCTACCAGATATACTCACACCATGATGCATGAGTGAAATAAATTTGACGTGCAAATGAATTAACGTTCGTGTTTGCATATTGATATGATTTATCAATGGTATTTTGAATTCTATATTTCCTAATATAGTATTAAAACCTATATCTGGATTATAATCTTTCTGTGTACGTTATTACATAACAGCTTATATATTTAACATTACGTATAAAACGTACGTATTAAATTTATACTCAAGTATTTAGCAGACAGATCCATTTTTAATAAGCAATACAATGAACTAAAAGCCGCATTTAAAAATTACTAACTACTGCATATTAATGTTTTAAATTACTTACTAACAGAAGTATTATTAACCTAAATATGAACGCCCACTTTCTCGCGCTAACAGTGTACACGAGGAGTTATAGGTTTCATTTGCGGGCGATAGACGACAATTTTCAATTTTCTTGCGCGTGCGTCCCATTTGAATATTTTAATTTGGGGGGCGGTGCGACTATTTCAATTTATTTTATGAGTCCCGGGCCCAGAAGGGGTTCGCGCGACGCTCTCACCGCTTCAGATTAGTAAATATTTGATAGCTTTATTGCTCGGCGTGATATATTTATACATGCTTTTAAAATAAAGTGTACGCGGAGTCATTGAAACCCTACAATGAGCAGTGCGAAGGGTTTGTTGTTTGTATATATGATACATTAGAAATCAATAATAAGCAATTCAGTGTACAAGTTACAGGTCACCTCGTCGTAATGATTATATATAAGTAGATACTGTTTAAATTCTGAGGGAGATGCACCTTATTAAAATTGAGTTTAAACTAGTAACTACATATTTTGTGACGAAAGTGAGTTATACATACATGTGTACCTATATAATAAAGAAGTTCGGAATTCTTTCCTCTAATTACATTGAGAAGGAGAGTTGTCTCAGATGTTTATTTGAGAATAAGTTATAGGTATAAAATAAATACCTCTACTTAAAATCGATATGCCCGTGGGATATACTTATATTATTTCCAGAAAAGTATCTTATTTACCGAAAATAGTACATACCTACCTGTATAGCAAATTTTAATTTCAATTCCAACAACAAACTTTCAAAAAATTATTTTCTAATTTATATAGCAGTGGTATTTTTATTACACTATTCAGTACAGATCTATACTTAATTTTTTTTAAATATTTAAATAAAACAAGTTTAGTTATATTATTATTGAGTAAGATTAATTCAAAAAGCACAGCAACGAAACAGCCAGTGAGGGTTGCTCGCTTATGTTTAATCTCACACAGCTATGTTTCATATAATAGAATTGCGAGCTCGTTATCTGCTCAGATTAAAATATTCAGTATTTGAGTGATTTCACGAGTGACTGAGCGGCAAAGGGTTGACTACTCGTTTTGCCCGCTTTGAACACTTGTGGGGAGAGGCGTGTACAGGGTTAAGAGACTACCTAACTATCTATTTTGCATATAAGGAAGCGTCGTAATAAATTAATAAAATATACTTATATACATGTTACAGACATACATATTATCACGCCCGTTTCTCATAGCAATACGTAGAAACGATAGATTTCCAATTGCCATCTTTCCATTCTTTAAGACATCTGCAACTGCAACTACTATACCCACACTATTGTCGTGCTCTTCTTTTGTCAGTATTTTTATTCATTCTGTCTACAGGTTCAAAACTCCGTACAATTCATTCCTTTTTTGCAATTCTCAAATACACTAACATATTGCCTTTAATAAAAAGGTCGTGGTATTAAACAAAAATGATGGCTGAGTTGTTAAGATATCGTTGCTTTACTAAAATGAAGTTCATTTAAATATGTATAGTAACTTATGTTACTTATATAAATAACTGCAAATAATAAGTAGCTCACCAGGTATATATCCGCTCTTCCATAGTTTTATAAAACGATGACAAAATATTTGCATAAAAATCGTTTACGTAACCAGCCATGGATCGGAATACACAAAAGAGTTACAAATATCGATTCAACGTGAATCGATCTGTCACGGTAATATTGTATACTGCGGATGCTGACGACAGATATTGCACTCCACCCATGAACAGTTGATTTTATGAGTGAAATTAGTTATTCACCTGTTGTTGCCATTTATTATAGAGAACACAATAAGATCGGAAACGAAGCGGAGCGACGGGACCACTGGGTCGTGCCCTCTATTATTTGCTCATATTTAAATTATTATACACTAGCTGATATATATGATGAATGTGATGGACTGTACCAGGTACAGGTACAGGTACAGGTGTGTTCCAGGTAGTTGATACAAACAGCAAATTCTGAAAACGCTAATTACGTGTATTGATATGCACAATGAATTTATTCGAAGACAGATACTCCCGGTAACGGTTGAAGCTGTCAATATTATGGATCGCGCGTTCCATTCCACGCTGTATTCTTGCTGTTCTACTAATGTCACTAACACACGATTTTATCCGCATTTGTGTTATTATTTTCTGGATTAAATAAAACGCAATTAATATGTATAAAAACGTGTGTACTTATTTATTATGCCTATGCATTTCGATATTCTGATGAATTGTGGGTTGCCGATATAAATTTCCGTTCACTTTTTCACCCCATGAAGATTGTTTTATAATACAAAATTTAGCTTATGTCAATTCAGTCATTCGTGAAAAGACAACAAATAAAAAGCTACTTTCGCATTATGAATTTTTACTGCTTTTAATGCGGCTTTATTTAGCGGTAGTAAGTATTAAATTTATCATACTTTGATCTCTTTTATACTAAGTGCACATATTCATACATCTATATAGGTAAAACAAAGTCTTATTAGTTACACTATTTATAACTCAAGAACGGCTGGTTCGATTTTTATGATTTTTGGAGTTGGATAATAAGTAATAAAATATGATATTCATCAATAAAAAAATATCATTGAAAACATACAGTCTAGTCATTGGCTATGATAATCTTTCCTGGCCGGTTTCGGCAATGGTGACTGCATTTAAAATTATTTTCATTTGTCTGATTTAGGTGAATAGTTTTTGTGTGTTTGGGTCAAGTGGATCCAGGATGATTTGAACACCCTTTAACGGTGGGACCGATTTTGATGAAGTTTTGTTTTTGGTTCCGGTAGATGGCGCTGCTATTGGTTGTAGATTTTTTATTTTTAAGGACAAGACAACGTCTACCAGGTGCAGATGATAAGTAATATATCAATATTCATAATTATCAGTATTTGAACTCATTCATCAAACTTTAGGTTCAAGACCCGTTAAAAATCTGTATTCGAGATTAATATTTAGAACTTTTTTATTTAATCCGTTTATTCCCAAAATTTCTTGTAGTATCAAAAAAACGTCCAAATAAGATTACTTTCATATATTATAAATAAGTAGTCATAAGTATACATTTATACATTTTATTTTATGTATTGATAAAGATATAATGCGATGACGCAAATAGCGTTTCCAAGTAATGACGCTGAAGTGAAGCAGTTTTGACGTCTAAAAGCGGACTTGCAAAAAAATCATAAATAATTCTAAAGTTTACTGAAGGCAATAAAGCTGAATGCACAATGACATTTATAATTGAAGTGTTTATTTATTTTAATTTTAGATTAAAATTAAATTAGAAACTTTGATGGCTTTTCAGATCGGTGACTATGGAGTACAAAATAATAGTATGAGTGTGGTACTCTAGATGTAATTATTGCAAAACTAATTTGACATTAAGCCTAAGAGTATATATATAGAAATCTAACTGCTACGTATAGTAGGTACTTTAAATATCTTAAGCTAACACAATTAATTGTAAAAGATGTTATAGATAAATTTGGATTCGTTTAGTAATTATAAAACGTCTTATAGTCGCAGACATTGCGAAGTTTTTCTTAAATGACATGGCCATTCTATTATTTCACTTTGGTGGAGATTGCTGCCAAGGTATAAAACCTCTGTGTTACATACGGAAAAATATGTAAAATCTGACCATGTTCGTAGATGCATCTGCGAAGGTATTCTGTTTTCTGTATTGACAGACTTTAGAACGTACATGGACTACTCATTCTTAACCTTGCTAATCATGAAGTAATAAATTATTCTATGTACATGACGTAACGTTTATCTTTTGGTGACTATTAGGTACATCAAGACAGTGGCGATGTAATTCAGTTTTGCTCATAATATAATTTTATAGGTTTTATTCGTTTTAATATGTACGCATAAATAGGGAAAGTATATGACTTATTTGACTACGGGCGGAACGCAATAATCGTAATATCTATTACTTACTAAAAAATCAAAATACAGTTTCTGTCCGTGATCATAAAATATTTACTAATCTTTATGCAATAATCCAATACAATAATGGTTTTACGATGTTGATGGTGCTGCCCCGGTTCTGCAGTCCATCAGGCATGTTCGCACAAGCACCAGTAGATGACTATTACGCTGTTCCTAAGAAAAGAGCTGCCTCTTTGCTCTGCAGGATTCGATGTAGCTCTAATAAAATCCTAAAAGTCCTGGCTGACAGGATTGATGTGCCTGTTTTCAATTGTTGTGCTAGCAAATGAAAAGCTAGCACAAAAATTGTAACAAAACTTTCGACTGTAAGTTCTACTAATAATATATCAGCTCATAAATGTCCCACTGCTGGGCTCGGGCCTCCCATTATAGGGGAATGGACAGTATAGCCGCCACGCTTGGCCAAGGCGACTTGGCAGGTTTGACACATGGTTATCTCGATGTGCAGGTTGCATCACGATGTTTTCCTTCGCCGTTATTAGCACGTGGTAATTGTAAGAATATGCACATTAGATCTATAGAAAACTGACTAAGTGGTGCATGCGTTCCGGCCAGGATCGAACCCGCGTCCTTTGAGTTTGGGACGCCTGCACTAGCCATTATGCTACCACAACTTCTAGTTAGTAGAAGTTCTACTAACAGCAGTTTTAAGTATTTCTATTTTGTGTGATTTTACTGGCCAACATTTAAATTGAATGTTGAGTAGATTCGAAATAAATAATTATTATTATATGATATGAAAAAAACTGATTCTAAAACCTTTGTTTGCTGAAACTGTCTTGAATAGGGTACGAAACAGCTCAGTAGTTCTTTATGAAAGATAACCTTAAATTTGCGTGGTTCAATGTTTCATTTTGACATCTCGCCAGGTTCAGAAAATAGTAAATATCACACACTATTAATGTGGCGGCCAAACCTAATTGTGCAATATGAGTAGATATGCTGGCATGCGTATGAGCAGTTTTTGCAAGGTGTTAAATAAATTAGGCAGCTGTTTAGCGTCTTCCTTAATAAAATTCGTGGTGTACGTGACAATCATATTTTTTTACTGTATCTATAGTGTGACAGCGCAACGATCCCGCAGCGTGATAATATTCGTTTCAAACAGGTTCACTATTGTTAAAATCGATCGAATCGATCGTCACGTGCTTAATGGTGGTTAAACTTCTATCTTATCTTTCTCAATCCATAAAAAAGTTAGTTGGAATCAAACAGTAATTACATTAACGTTGTAAGAACTAACCCGGATTGTAAAACACTACGCCAAACTCATCATACAACTCATTTATGTGTGTATTTCTACGGAACGTCATATGCAAATCGTTTCATATTTCAGTTTTTGGGAGCAATTCTCAAGCTCATACTTACATGGCGTCATGTTGATGAATGTTACCTATAGATTGTACGCCATTTGATTATAGTCACCACATAAAAATATTGAAAAAAATAAAAATAAAATTGTAAACAAATTAACATTATTAAAACACAACCAAGTTGTAAAAGAACAAAAATATGACAGAGACAACGATCATATTCGTTCACAGAGATTTTATTTGATACGCGGTAGGTATATGAAATAAGAGCTCAAATAATTAATGACATACAACAATCGCTATAACAGACGTCAGTTAAGACGAGTATTAATATCTGATTCAAGTTTTTATACTAAAATATCTCCAAAATACTTTAAATTACGTATTTAGTTAAACGCAGATTTGCTCAATCCATACATAAATTAGGCAAACCCCACTGTACTTAGAGTTGCCTTTTACAAGAAATTCAATTCATAACCGATTTTGGTGTCGTTGGAACGTCCTCTATTATTTATTTTTTCGGGTCATTGAAATTGCTATGATACAGCACGTAACACGGTTGCGTTAAACGTTCGTGGAATTTGAAATTGTAATATGTGTAACGATTTCGAGTCTTTTTGTTATCTAAAGACGCGATCTTAGCAACAAATTTTGGTTGTCATAGTAACATTACAATATTCTGGGCGTGGCCTCGTTCTAAAGAAACTTAAAGTATTTTAATCACACTTATATAAGACGTTGGCGGATTACACTTATAAGAAAGATAGATAGATGATAATTTATTTCTTCCCAGATCTACAAATTCAAAAATGCACATTTACAATATTGTCACGGTAGAAATAGGAATAGTTTAACCTAATTTGGCGACGTAGGTGTTGCATATTATTAAGTATATCATAAACAAACATACATAAACTACATATTTTATAAGTTGAACAGGTACATACAAACATTTATATTATATGATTTTTTCCATAAGAAACACACCTACCAAGCTTGCTCCATAGCCCATTGAGCGACTTTAACTTTGTATAGTAGCCTCACGTCAATGCAAATATCTTGGCATCGTAAGTCATAGTGGATAAAGCGCTATATTCGAAGACTCATCTTCGTAATTGCGAATAGTCGACGAAATTACTTGCAGAAGCTTGCTTCAGTGTTAAACATTATGAAAGTAGCATTAGGCCAGGAAAGGAGCCTAAGTGCTGTTTGCCCGTTTGAATGGCTACCACCCCTAGTATAGAGTATGCCGCCATAACAACCTTGAGTTGTGTTCCGACATTAGTAGCCAGCCAGGCCGCTATTGAATAATATATAATTCCTGCGGCCAGGCGGCCTTTCGTAATAGGCAACTAAACAGCCCCAGTCAGGTGGTAGGGCACTTGTCCGACTGGATGGCTGCCACCCCTGGTCTAGAGTGTGCCGCCATAACAACTTTGGGTTGTTATGGCTGCCTGGTTTCAAACCTGTTTGCTCTACAACCAGGTTTGAAACCAGGACATAAGAAGCTGATGCCTTAACAGCTGGAGTACTACGATTTATGTATAGTAGTAATAATATCAAATTTAAGTTAAACGCTCTCTTGTTAACAAAAACATCAAAATTTTACACAAGATAATTTGATTCATATTATATAATTGAACGGCAGTCGATATCTATCCATGGCTAATCGATTAAACTGCGCTACTGGGAATCGTAAGGTTATTCATTGGGATTCTTTAACTCAGTCAAAAGATATTTAACTTACTGTCCAACCATTAAAGGCGAAACTTCGTTTACCAGGAACACATGAAAATGCTTTATAGGGTATTTTAATACAATCGTTTTTATAGAGTCGACTCTTAATTTATTCAAATATAATTGTACGAAGTTAAAACTCGTGTACGTAGTATGCTAAAATATTAAGTAATGAAAGCATAAATAATTTGTATACAAGTTATTTAACAGATAACCACTTAAAGACATTTTCAAAAAGTCGAGAACAAAAAAAATCTTTAGTTTAAAACATATTAATTTACTTTCCTATAATTACAATTTTGTTGGAATAGGTATAAGTATTTATTATAATAAAATATTGTTTTAGTCCATGCTAATTGAAATATATGACTTCCATAATGAATTGCGCAATTACGTTTTTGTAATTTATAATGTGATACAATACAAGTTATTTGTCTTAGATTTTTTATCCAATACAATGGTAATAAAAAGAAAGGGAAAAATTATCGATTTGAAAATAATTCTCAATCAAACCTTAAGATAAAATTTTATTTGAATACAATTTCTTATATCATTTTTTTACTTTGCAATACCACAATTTTTAGTTAAATGGGTATACTTGAGGATTTGGGTAATTTGCTATGATTAATAAAATTAGTATATAATCATAGTAAAGTGCATTCTTTTAATAGATATTAACCACCCAAAACGGCAATTTCAAAGCGTAACCCCTTCTTCAGGAAAAAAGTACACGTGAAATCTGGTTCAAACAGAGGCACGTAACAGCAGAAAGCTGCTTGATGGACGGATCGACTCAACCAACATCATCATCACAATAAGCCTAAATGCCGAACTGTCTCGCGTCGCCATGCACCGTGACCGTGCCCTTGATGCACAACTGGTGTTGATACTTTGTACATTTCTTTCAATCTTTTGACTGCCTCTGTGATTGAGCGAGCTAAGCCTTTGCAGGCCTACCTCACTGCAACGCAGAGGCTCCGGTTTCGATTCCTGGTATAACAATTTTCGGAAACGTATTTTCTTCGTTATTTACTATGGTCTGGGTTATAACACAAGCGTCACTTGCTTAATTTCGGGATATGCAATATGTGTTTGTCTGCCAATTATTATATTATTATTATTAGATATTCAAGTATTTTGTTTGCAGACATGTTTAATATAAAATAGATAGTAAGTAATATAAAAAAACCCGATAAATCGATAAAAGATTTACTGTAATCATAAATTAATTAACAATAGTAACGAGTCAATTGTTTTATTACCACTTATTGTTACACAATAATAATAAAGATATCAATTTATTTTACAAAAGAAAATAATAACATTTTAGTACAGACAATTTTTAAATAGTCTCAATATTTAAAGGAGATTACTCTATGAAATTTTTTCAAAATTAATCTATAGGGAATATAAAAACAATATTGCATAAATTCAGTAGACAGATAGACAACCCACCTGATGGAAAGCGGCTACCATCGCCTATGGACATTTCCAACATCTAAGACGTTAGAAATGCACTGCTTAAGGGAGACTAAATAGATTTACTTGTTTCAAATATTGTGCAATATTTATTTTAATAATATTAATACATAAATAAATTTAAAATAATAATATGGGAGAATTCAGGGTAGAGTAAAGGATTAATTTTAATTACATATTTTGGAAAGTGAATCGGACTAAATATTGTCAAAACAAAAAACATATAAAAACGGTACATAATCTGTGACATCTTGGTCATTTGGAAAAAACTTACTTTTTGATTTGCAAGGATTATAATGCTAAGTGTTTGTACGCTCATTAGTATAGTTTTACGACACATTAATTTTATTGGCTAAATACTATATTCATCGTCATCATCTCTGCCTACTCTTATGGGAAACAAGCGTAACTACATGTATGTATTGTACTAGACAACTAGACCATATAGAGAAAACTTGTGTCAGTTGAGTCGTAAATAACATGTCGTTCCAAATATAAAAATAATAATTAAGTATCAAACCATTTTGGTCGACTTTTATGGATTGGTCGCTAAAGAAAAGTTATTATTTTCTGAACTATGGTCATTAAAATTTTTGATTAACAACGTTTGATCCGTGTCGATAAGATGACACTGCAACTCTCTAACATTGTCCTTTTTCTTCGAGCCGTAACTAAATGTTTTGTATATTTTTTATCACTACGAACAGATATTAAAACATTATCCTTCATAATGCAAGGAAT
Organism: Dendrolimus punctatus; assembly: GCA_012273795.1. Taxonomy (NCBI): domain Eukaryota; kingdom Metazoa; phylum Arthropoda; class Insecta; order Lepidoptera; family Lasiocampidae; genus Dendrolimus; species Dendrolimus punctatus. Next base: position 10,306,887 of record CM022536.1, read on the forward strand.
GCGTTCAACTTTTTTCAAAGTTTTATAATAAGTTTTTAAATTAATATTTTATAAATAATGTATCAATATGCAATATCGATCGATACGTTGTTCATAAAATATTAAATTGAAAATAAATGTGGGGAAATTATGTGTCAATATGTGAATTTTAGCTTTCAAAAATATATCTCATGAATGTAAAAAGTTTTACTAATTTGAAAGTATAATTTCATATATTAAAAGAAAATAAAAAAGTCATAAAGATGCGATATACATATCTAACAGGTCTAATGGAGAATTATGTTTGTTAATCTATAAATAAAATAGTTTGCGATCCCATCTGTACTATCTTGAAAAATGTTATAGATTCTTTAATTTTGCATTAGTGTCTTATAACGTCATAGATATCTAATAGTTAATGTGAAAACTGATGTATTGGATATTTTTATACTATTCTAAGTTATATTAAGACGTTTCTTTTCCTTATTTCACGGGTTTCAAAGGAAACTAATTATAATTCAATTGATTAAGTACCTATATATTATCTATAACTAATATAGTAACAAGATATTTTTTTGTGTTAGTGTCTAGGATACTTTTGGTCCCAGAAAATGTAATAATGGGTATCCTTAATATTCGGAACCTAAGTTTACAAGAGCAAAGCCATAGTTTCAAATATTGACCCAGATATTAAATTGTAGTAATTACTTATGATTTTAATATCAATGAACTGGCATCCGGGCCCATTTACTTGCGTTTGGAGTAACAACAATAAGTGCCCCACCTCGCTGACCGGCACGAGTCGACACAGCGATCAACCATTCATCATCCATTATTCACGGCCTAAATTGCACAACTTTAGAGCGCCATTTCTAAATGACATCTAAATCTGTTACTGTATTAACATTGTGAATAAAATTCATACAATTAATCTACATAAATGTCCGTGAGCGTCCGTCCATTAGTCAAGTGGAGCACAAAGGGCACACGCTCGTCTCGTAAATCAGACGCATGTACTCGTATTGAGTTGAGACTGCTTGCCTAAATCGCACTCAATAACCGACGTGTGTGTTGCGCCAAGGCGGCCGCTCGCACCACTCCCAGCCGATACAGAACTTTCCAAACATTAACCGACCCCTACATCTAACATTTGACATTAGGCTAGTCAACTTCTAACTGAAATTATTTTCCATCTATTCTAATTTAAAATTATTTTTAAAAAAAATGGTCGAATGCATATGAGACCACGTACAGTGATGAGTTTCGTCTTTGATTATGTACGATTTAACCCTTAGACGTTATAGGTTTTGACGTTTTTTTCACTCGGAGTCTCTATTAGGGTTGCCAGACGTCCCGTATTTTAGGCTTAGTTTTAAATGTCCCGGCGGGACTGACTCTGTCCCTTTTTCAATTGATCTACGCTAGACAAAAATATTTACGGACGCTACGTTCGCAACTTCTCATACACATCAACTAGGATTAAGGAAGTTCGAGTGAATTTATGGTTTAATTTATACACTTTAATTGTTAATAATTTAAAAAAATGATCGATAACATATTTCCAAAATTTCCACACTACTTTCAATTGTAGTAATAAACATTTTATCAAAATTTTATAAACGTCTCACCGAATTTAACCATAAATTCGCTCGAACTTCTAAAAAGTCATTAAAGGGTTTTCCGGTACCGAAATCCCTAACATTTTCCGAATTTTATCCTTCGTTTTTAGTATACATAGCTCAAACTGTTTCGTGGAAAGGGGTTTTGCAGTTGGCACTTAAGTGGACTGATGTAAGAAATAAATGTACCTACCCCTAATTTAATAAAAAGTGAGCCGATGACCGTTTTTTATTACGATTATAATTGTACTGATTTTATAAATATGTTAAAACCAATAGAAATATGTTAAAACTGACTTGCTTCTTGGAGAAATATCAAAAAAATAAAGAATGTCACTTATAATTTTGTTTTTTATTTGTCCCGGGTAAAATACTAAATTCCCGTATTTTTTTGCCTATTCAAGCATTTGCCCCTTATAGGCTGAAAAAATACCTGGCAACCCTAGTCTCTATCTTCACAATTACATGTATTTTTTTAATGCGCAAGGAGAATACATTTTGTACCATGCTGAGTCCCTCTTGGCTGTGGGGGTGGGACCGGACCGCGGCGATAAGCGTCACGCAGCGTGTGCAATCAGTCACATGGATAGCAGCCACTTCAATTTTACGAGGTTTCACTGCAGCATTATATATTAGTGTAACGGCTTAAAGAATACCTCAATGTTAAATATAAGTCTACACTTAGTATTACTTAAGATAAATGATTACGACATGACGATTTTATCTACTACTGTCCCTAAAAATCAACCATTTCTTTGTGTACACATGCATAATTTACCATTGCTTTCAGTAGGTTAAAGAAATGTGTTGGTCAGCATGGTCTGGCCATAGCCAGCTCCTATATCTCACTATTCATATCATTCGGTCGGAAAAATTCATTACTTATACAGAACTTGTGTCAAATTTTAACCTGATATGACAGTAGGTGGTAAGACTAATTAATGTTTAGTAAGATATAAGAACCAGCCTTTAGCGTGATTTAGTTAAATTGTAAATAATTATTCAACAATAACATTTAGACCATTAATTTATTAAATATTACATGTTATTTGAAATGCACATTTAGAAATACAGCATGAACTTGTAGACTTCATTTATATTGAGAAATAATTTGTTCAACTTGGCTCTTAGCGTGATTTATTCAAAATGTAAATAATAATTTAACACCGCTCTTAAGTCATTAAGATATTAAATATTACATGTTACGTTGGTGTTGTGCGCTCGGGCAGCGCGAGAGAGGCGCGTGCCACGCCGGGGGGGCACAGCGGGTGGTGCTACCGGCCCCAGCACGATGTACCGCCGCGTTCACGGGACCCAGCTCGGCCATGTCTTGTACACTATTTGTTATAGTCGCCCCAAACCACCGTGGCTGACACCTCATAGGTAGTTTAGCCAAATCCAATTTATTTTAAATCGGAGCAGAAGTCAAAACCAGCGATTTAAGGTTGTAGACCAAGACAAACAAAAAAACAATCTTTTTAAAGTTAAGTTTTAATTACTTACATTTTTAATAATCCAACTCCTAATTTTATAAAACTCATATTTTATTTTTCTAATAATAATGTTTGTTAATAAATCTATTCATTTATCAGTATATTTAGGGTCCGGATCAGGTGCAAATCGGGACGCGTCCCCAGACCCCTGAAAATCGGGACACCTGGCAACGCTACTCATAGGAGACATACACATTAGAGGCTCTGCCGTCTAGTTGTACAAATCTGAATGACATTAACATTATAGTAGGTAAATAATATCATAAAATAAATGTATTATTACATTTTTGAATTCAACAAAGTATGTAAGAAAAATTACTTTACTACTATTTACTTAAATACAGAATAAATAATAAATGACAAAAATGGATAAATGGCTAAAAATGTGTAAATTTTGCAGTTAGTCTATTTTCAATATATATTAATTATCTATAAGTATACCAGCTTCTATAGTACATATATGAGCTTTAATCATCTTTCAGAATTCATATAATTAACTGTCTTTCTTTAAACGTGCCGCAATATGTAGTGCTAACTTTATTGGCAATAATAAATCTAAAAATCTCTTACATATTATTGTGTTATAAAAATTAGTATCATTATTCTACCCAGTAACGAGATCAAGTTCAACTAACTACTTTTCAAAGTTACATTATACTTTATTGAAACATTCAGACTTTCAGTAATATCAAATGGATTCGCTCAAAGATCATAAACAAAAGAAGCTAAAACATACCTCATTTATTTATAACGACATCCTGTCCATAAAACATAATAGACACAGTAAAATATCGAGTTACATCAAACCGCTCTAAAGAGAACTTATCTCGTTATCTGTTAAATATTGTCGCCGCATCTCGGGCGGCAAACGCTCGGCCAGAGAAGGTGACGAAGCTGAGTTTCAAACTCACGGTATTAAAATAACGATGGAAATAAAATAAAAGAGTACTTATTTATGCATAATAATGTTTTTGGGTGAATAAAAATGAGGGGATCCGTACAAATATCTAAATAAAACAGTGAAACTTCATAAAGCAGCCGGGATGCTGGGTTCAGAGTTAGATGCCGCGAGGAGATTGCGGCGGGCCCGCTGCGCCGGACCTGGCTATCATTTATATCATTTCATTGCGGCTGTTTACATTTCATTCATAAACCCGATTGTCCTATCGTAAAGCCTAACCGTCTTTTGTTCGCCAATGAATTTGATAGCGGCTTAATATTTGCAACAAAATGTTTATACTCAAAATATTAATGGCAATATTTTTTAACATAAAAATGAAGATAAAACACATTTGATGTTAAATTTAAACATCGAAAATTTGCAAAGCTTTCAAATCGAGGGTATTAACCATAAAATTCTCTGAAGGCGTTGAATATATTGCAAAGTATTATTTTGGGTATACTTATTTGAAGACCCATACATTAATGAAATTTAACGTATAAGATCCGGCATTAAAATATGAATATAAACACTCGTTGATATTGTGAACGACACCGCATTCATTATTTTTTTATTTTAATAAGCCTTGGCTTGTATGTGTCGCCGAAGCTCGCACGTTGCCGCTTATTTATTGACCTATTAGAGATAACATTAAGATCAAGATGCACGGCCAAGGACCTTTGTTATAAAAATGTCTGCTTCATTATTCTTGAAAAAATATAGCGTGGCATAACGTGGATTCTACCATCTAAATTAAATTGTATTGAAATATAATTATGAACTTTATTAGCCTAATAGTACCTTCTTCCTCTGTGGATTTACCAACGCATACTTTGGGTCTATACGACATGGGACCGTTTGCCTTGTCCAAACCTTATTTTCATCTCGGACCTCTATTGAATCTGATTTTCAAAATTAAATTAATATTCTGAACCAAACTCGTAAAAATAAAACATACAAATTCATTTTTCCAATTTAAATTGATTAAAATTATAGTCACCAAATAGTCTATTCTACTCATTGATATGTAAAATTGTATATATCAACGATTCTACTCTATTTATTCATTAAGCATAATTTCAATGTTGCCTACTTAAATTATCTTATACTAATATATAAAACTGAAGAGTTTGTTTGTTTGCTTGAACGCGCCAATCTCAGGAACTACTGAACTGATTTGAAAAATTCTTTCAGTGTTAGATAGCCCATTTATCGAGGAAGGCTACATATTATCCGCTAAGACCAAATAGGAGCGGAGCACTAATGAAGAATGTTTCAAATTCGGGGGGTTTTTTTAACTTACTTTTTTTTGCTATACTAGGCGAACGAAGTCCTGGACAGCTAGTATGTATATAAGTTAAGTAGACAATCTAATAAAGTTCTATCCGTGCAGGGACGGAGAAAAATACAATTTCCTGCTGCCGAACGGCCTGTCGTAAGAGCGAAAAAACAACCTACAACCAGGTGGTAGGATATTTGCCCGTCTGGATGGCTACCGTGCCTGGTCTACAGCATGCCGTCAAAATAACCTTGAGTTGTGTTCCGGCATTAGTGGCGAGGTTCCAGCCTTCCTTTAGATATGACAGCACATTGGTAGTACCTTTGGTGTTTCAAATGTCCTTAGACGATGGTAGCCGCTTCCCATCAGGTCCGTCTGCTTTGACATGACCATACTAACTGGCCGCCCTTTTTAATACTTTAATCGTAACTAAGTATTACATTATAAGTAGTTTAAAAAAATAGGTACTATAAGCATAGAGAAGAATACTAGGATGATAAAAATGGTTTATTTACAGTAACAGTAAATAAGAGGTTTTTAAATCCTTTTTCACTTTGTGCATAGTAGATAGTCAGTAGGTATGATGGGAATATCCTCATTATTCTATCAGAGCGTCAAGACAGATGGTGGCATCCACTCGTTATAATTTTTCCCAGATTTTTAAACCAAATAATTTAAATCAATACTCATTTATAGCTTTTCAAAGGACCGTCATAATGAAGTTTAACCATAAGAACAAAGCCCTGTCGAATAATCTGATTTTAAAGTTATTTTAAATTTTATGGCTTTACGTTTCGATAAATAATCGAAAACTTCGACACGGTGCCATAACTAAAAATGCTTTTATATATCGTTCAGCTTATTTGAATAACTTTATCGATAAGATCTACACGTCTTTACGTTGAACCTTGAGTTAAAAAATGTGCCTTTTCGGATAACTTTCTCATATTTCGTTTCAATATCTTGGGATTACTTAATTCTTTACATAATTAAACAGTCTTGGAATATTGCCAAGTAGGTACTTGTAGTATTTTAAGCATTAACATTTAGGTTAATTTTAATGCTTAAAATACTGGACTAAGTATGTGTTATACATAAATAAGAATTTCTAAATAGGTAGAAAGATAAATAATTTACAGCTTACCAAAAGAAACAATTACAATAAATATAAATTTACCTGCAATACTTTCTTCAGAAAACAATAGGCGGCCTTATTGTTTAAAACGGTCTCTTCGTAGCAACTTAACTTTAGGATTTTTTAGGCACAGGAACATGGAACCACATAGACACAGCCGGTACTGAAATCAATCCGCTTTGGAAAATCCGCTTGGTGTGTATGTCATCTATTCCCCTAAAAATGTAAAGGCTCGATTCTGTTTTCAATTTACCCTCTATTTCTTTCCCTACGGCTTTACGTTGCTCTTAAGAACAGTATCCCTCGTCATTACAAATAAAAAGTATTCATCATTATATAGGTTTATCTGTGCAGGAACGGAGAAGAATACAATTTCCTGCCGCCGGGCGGCCTGTCGTAAGAGGCGACAAAACAACCCACAGTCCGGTGGTAAGGCATTCGCCCGACTGGATGGCTACCACGCCTGGTCTAAAGTATGTCGCCATAACAACCTTCATTGTGTTTCAGCATTAGTGACCAGATTCCAGTCTCCCTTAAGAGAGCAGCAGCGCATTTGTAGCACCTTTGGTGTTGCAAATGTCCACAGGCGATGGTAACCGCTTTCCATCAAGTGGGCCATCTGCTGTCTGCTCAACTACTGCAATAAAAAAAATCTACAGTCGTTCTGGCCTTATATGTACTAAGCGGCTGGCGGTTTACGGCAGTCCGAATCGCCACCGCAACACGCGGTTGAGTAGATACCGGCCGCATACTGAACCGCATTGTGCGTATAGCAACCGCACCGGTTCGACGGCAGCCGCAGCATAATGCCTATATAAATCAGTTTTATATGTATATATGAACATAATATGCCTGCAGACTGCGGCTAGTCGTATAATGTGTTTAGTCGCTTATATACTTTGTATTTTTTTACATTTTCTAGGGCTGTAAGGAACTAAAAGAAACACTTTCAGATAAACTCACTGTTACATTTACATACTTAACGACTAGGCACCCTGCATCATTCTTTTGATTTTAAATATATAGTGTACTACTACTAGTATAGTAGGTAATGTAGTAGGATTGAAATAAACACAAACACGCTTTGTTGATATTCGTTCCTATTGAATTGGCTTCGCTGCCACAATAACATGCATTTATGAACTCACTGGCAGCGGAAATGAGCAATAAACCGGTGACTTTTTAATACCTGTTTATGACTTGATATCTATCTAATATGTGTAAATTAGCCTTTTTTAACCGTTTAATAAAATAAACATTCTATTTTTTACTCATATTTAAAATATCAACAATATATTTTCATATTAATATGCATTCATTTCTACTTTAATAGTTTGGTATTTCCAAGAAAGGAGCATCGTAATTAATTAAGGAGAAGCAAATCTATAATGCCATCATGTTATTAATTTAATTCAACTTATATTACTACAATAAAAGCCCGTTAATAATCAAAAATTATGTCATTAAGACTGTAAGTCAGGTATACAAAGTTTTACAACTTAATTGATTTTGCATAAACCGTATCAGTTTTATCAACACAAAGAGGCCTCGAGAATCCTCACGGTGATCTTGCACAGACAAATATTTTATGTGTATTGTATCATAATTCCTTACGATGAGAGATGGTTTGCAGCAAGATTTTCAATAGACAAACGTTTATACGTAAAGCTTTATGATAATTGTTGGTATAGACTATAGACGAAGCCGAGTGAAACTGACGACACTAAACGGTCTAATCATACTACTGTATCTTTAGTGTATTTGTTGGACTATGGAATATTGTGAATGTCGGGACTATGCAGCACAATAGGCTCTGCACAGTGATAAGGCGTACCTACCCGCAGTGCACTCGCAGCGCTTGTCGTTATTGTCAGATCATCATCCAGCCATTTTCCCATAACAGAAAGCATAACAGTTTTATTATCATCTTTCTACAAGCAATATTGGCGTTTTGTTGAATTTTAGCGTTGACAGTTAAATAAAATTTATAATGTTGATTCACACAAGCCTGTATGTGCACGCACACACACGTTTCCACACTTGTTGTAATCGAATATATTTTTTTTGTTGTTAACCTCTTAATTTAAAAACGTAGAACAACCTGATTCCCGAATTGGTTTCGATCTATACACTTGATCGAACGGAATCGAGCTATAACAACTGCAACACAGTACTGTACTAGAGCAGCTGTTTGTGATACCAGAAAATTTTCTACATCTGTTTTAAAGTATTAAGTAAAATTCTTATTTAAGTTAATCATTTCTTGATTTTTCATTCACTTCTGTAAACTGAAAGTTTGTTCCACCTTCGAATTTACTTATTGGGGACAACAGACTATGCTTGGCGCCTTAACTAACAATATACTTATAAAGAATGAACGAATAAGCCTCCTAACAATCAAAAACAAACACACAACGGAATCTATTGCCGATCTGCTTACAAAATAATCGCTAAAATTCTTCCAAATACATTTAAAGTCGTGCACTAATTATAGTATCTATGGAAGGAAACTGTTTTAAAGTAAAAAATATACAAGAGTACAATGAACAAGTAACAAAAGATTTAAACATTAAGCTATAAGGTTCATTTCGTACATTACATTGATACTCTTAAAGAATATTCGTTTTCAAAGAAAGTTCGACTTCCACCTATCCAATGAAAAGAAAACGTAGGTATAAAACAGACGTTTTAAAGAAAATTAAAAACAAGGAAGTTTTGCAGATTGCGCCTGGTGCCTAATCTACTCTTCGTATAAATAAGAAATTAAAACAACTCCCTGGATATTTATTACACTGTTTTTATTACTTTTTGGATTCTTTTTAGAACGGAATTTAAAATTAGAAAGGTGTTTCTCTTTGAGACAGATTTATCTTCACAAATAAGAAAGAATAAAAATAAATAAATAAGACTTCTTATAGTAGTTGTTTGAAATTTATACTTTTACGTATAACTTCTGCAATCTTATTATGACAGATTAACAGCTAATTAATAAAATTACATATCATGATCCTCAAACAGATATTTTCGTTCGTTTAGTTGTAAACTTTAAATAGTTATCTTCAAATTAAAAATAAAAGTAGTTAGTTACATGTATAATCATAGCTTGCCAAGTGATACACATTGGTATCTATCTATAAAGCAATTATTGTTAGATATAATAAAACTTGATCCGCTAGATTCATTTTCTATAAATGAGAAACCTCGCCAACTGCAATCATACGCTCATAAAAGAACAATATAAATTTATATAATAATAAAACTATTATCTCTGGGTGGTCTCGTTTACAAAATTATGGATAAAAATATTATAAACAGCTAAATGAAAGTACAATGACTACAATATTATCTTGACTGTTTACCATATATTTGCAACATATTTTTATCCGTGCAGGAACGGAGAAAGAATACAATTTCCTGCGGCCGGGCGGCCTGTCGTAAGAGGCGACAAAACAACCCACAGCCAGGAGGTAGGGCATTTGCCCGACTGGATGGCTACGACCCCTGGTCTAAAGTATGTCGCCATAGCAACCTAGACTGTGTTTCGGCATTAGTGACCAGGTTCCAGTCTTCCTTAAGAGAGCAGCAGCGCATTTGTAGCACCTTTGGTGTTGCAAATGTTCATAGGCGATGGTAACCGTTTCCCTTCAAGTGGGCCATCTGCCTGTCTGCTGAACTCCTGCAATAAAAAAATATTGACAAATTAAGAAGGTATCAGGGAATAAACTAAATAAAATAATTCAAAAAAAATTGTCTTGTAATAAATAACTCTTAATTACCAACATAAAGTGAACTAGTAACACGTTAGAAGTATTTAAAAATCCTGCTTGATATACTCAATAAACAACGACTCTTGTAATTCATGTACAATTCAAATCAATCGATTTACAGAAAAAAGTTTGGCACCTGATTGGATTTACGTTTCTTTTTCCGATAATAACTCCAAATCACCTAGTAATTGCACAAGACGTGTCTGATCTTATTTCTTTATACCCAACATCATAAATATGTTTGCAGCAAACTTCCTAAAATATTACTAAGATTTCTAATTAGTAGGCATTCTTCAAACAGCACACACATATCTTGATGTAACGAGGCTACAATTCAATTTGAATTATTGAAAGGTAACGTCATATTAATAAATTTCCAAGTGTACTGCAGGCAAGCACGTATGTTTAATGTATGACGTAGGAACATGTCATGTCTCTTAGCTAATTAATGTAAGCTCTGCGCAGGAGTTAATTAATTGTCGGCTACCCATGAAGCGGGCATGAAACATTTATACAATTCATAACAGAAGGCTAATTATGAAACATGGACGCGACTGCGCTTTGCACCACCCGCGGGGTCCAACTTGTTCACAGATCTTTTCTTAAACAAAAAAATGTGACTACTGGATGTTCTTTTTTATTAAATTAATTACGATAAATGTTTACTTGTATTATATGGCGTAGAATTCTACTGTTTTTCTGAGAATCTGATTAGATCAGTGTTGCAATATTCATATTGATTTTTTTATTAAAAATAAAAACATGGGTCTAAAGTGAAAATTTAGCATAAGACACTTAGGACCCATCTTCCAGACACGCCTGTGTTGCTAGCACAGCTGCCGCACGAAAGGAATTTCTGAAATGCGGCAAATATGCATCTATTGGAAATGATTTCGGTGTCGGTCGGGACTCTGGTGCCATAGGTTCTGAAGCCTATCGGGTTTATTGAGACTTATAATCTCGCTTGATAGAAGTCTCACGTGACCCAAAAGCTGTCATAGATGCGATCAACGTTTCGGGCACGTTCCCACTCGACATAAATTTAGGATACTAGTTGTAAATATTTAAGGAAAATTGTACACAATTCTTTATTTTAAATTTTAATGATACAGAAATATATATTTGTAACACCAAAGATACTACCAATGTGCTGTCGCTCTCTAAAGGCAGGCTAGAATCTGGCGACTAATACTACAGTTTGTTATGTCGGTATACTCTTAACGGGTGGTATCCATCCAGCCATGCAATACTTTTAAGATTAATTGGTATGTCAATAAATAAAATTGTTGTTATACCTACATTATATAGGTATAATTATCATTTCCAATATTTTTCTTCCAGGTTTTCTATGAATTAATTCGCTTTTAAATATGTTTTTTTTGTACTCCACTATCCGAGGACACAATAAAATCATAAAACCGACTGTAGATGATACAAATAAAATTTTCTGATTTCAATATTAATCGAGTTTTTCTTTTTTGCAAAAACTTTATCTTTAACTTCTTTTCTTGAACCTCTTAGGTGTGCACCGAAATTTAACCGACGGTTAACCAAAAATAATCACCGTTTTTCCATACATTTTTGGCGATTATTTTATTTTAACCATCGGTTAAAGGACGGTGCACACCAACCTATATAAAAGAAGAATACGTCTGATACGGTATAACATATTGTATGTGTCCCGGTAAAAGCGTGTCCGCGAATATTCCGAAAAACCGGAACCATAAAATTTTGTTGTTAAAAAGAAGTAAAAGCCTGCAACATCTGCACATATATGGCATCCGTTTAATATTTATCAGCGAATTAGTATGACTAAACTAACGAAATCAATTAACTCATTTTTTGTGCTCAACGGGTTTGCTCGTCGCGCCACCGCACACCGTTCCAGGATTTGCACTGACATCCTGAATCCACAGATTAACAATATTATTCTGTACAGAAGGAACACTGTCATATCTCCATCGTAACAACAACTCTGAGAAGTATTGGAGATCGCTTCATGCAAATGAATTTCTATTTCTTTCAAACATCACAATCCTTAGAATATACGTACCCAAATCACTAATATATTCATATCAACACCCAGTAAAACACCTAATTCTAAAGAATCGGCCACGAGCGTGTCAATCACGTACATTGAAGGGAACCATTGAGGCGTCGAATATTCAACATTTTTATAATTTAACGAAACCTTATTTCAAATTAAATTCCAGTTCAAAAGTTTGTATTCAAAACTCTTTAATTCTTTCAATGACATACATGTGCCGCTTCTCAACGTCTGTCGTTGTTAAGGGAGCTGAAGCGGTAACTCCCCAGCAAAACGTCTTGATAAAAAAAATGGTTTTCATCATAATTATTTATCTATCTCGGGCTTTTTTTTAAAATACATATTGATGTTGTATTATAATATACTTATACTTTTGAAAAAATAATGGAGTTGTAACAAACAAAAATATTGATACCGTCGCAATAATGAGATACCTACTTGTATTCTGCGACAAATCTCCATAGATTGCTTGCATATTCCTAAAAGTATATAATGTAATGTGAAAGTATCTAGAAAGGTTAAAAGTTAAAGGTTAAAAAGGGACAATATAATTTTAATTTCTTTACTATATATATAATAATAATAATAACTTTAACTAACTATTTCACTACATATTGTGTAGCACATACAGTTATTTAGTATTTTCTGAAAAAAAGTTGAATGTCTTTATACATAGATAGATGGATTTTTTATACGTGCAGAAACGGAGAAATAATACAATTTCCTGAGGCCGGGCGGCTTTTCCTAAGAGTCGACAAAACAAACCACAGCCGGGTGGTAGGGCGTTTCCCGACTGGATGGCGACCACCCCCGTTCTAAAGTATGTCGCCATAACAATCTTGAGTGTTCCGGCATTAGTGACCAGGTTCCAGTCTCCTTTAAGAGAGCAGCAGCGCATTTGTAGCACCGTTGGTGTTACAAACGTCCATGGGCGCTTTCCATCAAGTGGGCCGTCTGCCTATCTGCTGAACTCCTGCAATAAAAAAAGACGGACACAAGATTTTAAAAGACTCCAGTATTAATAAAATGACTACGTAACCTTAAAAAGCCTTAAAGTAGCGTCACACAGTTAATATTTGACAGCGTGATGGTTCTGTACAGGGTATATTATTGAATCACAACTAACGGATTTGGTAATAAAACTGTTACTTTTGGGACAGAATTTAGAAATTTGGAAACCGTAACAATTGCAAGAAGCGATAGGCGCGTGCCGGGTCATTTTATACCGTTTGTACAAACATCACGTGCCCATTGCGATGGATTTGTTCTAAGTTGAATTCTTGTAATTCAAAAAACTATATTTTTAACAATAAAATCCATTTCGAAGTTGTGAAACGTAAAATCGACGCCTATTTCGTTTGCAAGTCAAACTGTAACGATAAAATCTGCCTGCTGGATATAGGCCTTCTCAAGTCTGCGCCACATATCCCGATTTCCTTCATCCTCACTCAGCCCTTGCCGGCAACGTTACGCAGGTCATCGGTCCACCGGGCTGGAAGCACTCTACGCTGGGTTTACCAGACACGGTCTTCTCTCCAGGACACGTTTGTTCCGTCGGTATTCCGGCATTAACTCTTCACTTCAACTTGCCATTTTAATAAGTTCAATAACAAAAGAACATGTCCTAAGTTTGCGTACCACAAATTATTTTAAAGTGGCACCTAATAGTTTTTTCAATTTAGATTAATTGACACTTAGAGTCATTATTGTGCTTTTTATCGTATAGGTAGAACGCTGTCAAGCCCAAGCCTGCCATGGGAGCAAGCAAGGTGGAAAAACGAAGCGGAGGATCAAGATATGTGAACTAAAACTTCGAGCGAGGTCTACGGTCGATGTCATGCCGAGCTTAAGGGGGCTATAACAGGCTAATGATGCTGAGAGGGCTTGGATTCCATCACTGTTAACATAAATCTTAATAATAGCCATTTTCACATTTTGTTACTGGATCGATCGACCAATCCATTTACCTTATCTATGGTATATGATAGTTGTTCAAGCATAACTTGTCTAGCTTGTATAAATACGTACAACACAAACATAATTGTTAATTTTGCTATATACAAGGTGCATATTTACATCTTTTTTTAGTAATAAGTGCCAATACTCTTAACATACTAAGTTGCGTTACAAAACCACTAACAAAGCGTGTAATAAAACAAGTCACCTAACTATAAAACCAGTGACAGTCATACTTAACACAAAGTCACTAAACAAATACACTACTCACACAAAGAATTTACTAAACCACACTATCTATTCAGAAACATTATCCCAACAAATAGTAAAATATCCAATAAAAGCATCTACGGTGTTAAAGCGCATGCAAATTCAAAACTTTATCTTAACTTACAATAACGACAAGGATGGAAACTTCCCACCTCTCGAGGCATGAGTTTTGCAAGGCCGGTGGAGCTGGACACCTTACATCAAAACAAGTGGAGACGACGATGGGGGGTGAGCGGGTCGGTAGTGGGAGGCAGGGGGGGCGCCGGTGCCTGTGGGGGCGGGTCGAGGGCGTGCAGTCGCAGCCTGCAGCGTGCAGTGCAGCCCGCCGCGCGTGACCTCCCGCCTTGCACTGCACTGCTGGTCTGCCGCGAATCTTATAATGCGATATATTAACACCAACTCACCAATCTACCTTTATTACTCTAGTACGTAGAAGAGCTATTAAAAACAATTGTTAATGAGAAGCGAGTTTGTACAGTTGATTTCGTTACACACGTAGAAATATAGTAATAACGATCTTTAGCACTAAAGGGAAACGCAAGATATCGGGTGTCAGATTGAATGAAAAACCCGTAACAGATCCTTAAAAACCCAATCAAACAGAATATGTTTGTTATAACTAGGGTGAGATATGTATTGTATTCATAGTTACACACCATGTCTATTATTTGGATATAGTTAATTATACTATATTCGAATAATTCAAATTAATTGTGTATTTCTTTTAATCATTGATAAAAAAATAAAACTTTCTATAGTTCGTATGTATTACAATTTAGAAATGTTAGGAAGCGAGGTTTGAAATAACCTTTGCTTTTAGAGATAGTAACGCCATCTCTTGATGAATAGCTAAAACAACAAACTGACTAAAATATATGAAATGAAATTAATTTTTGTGTAGTTTGTTCGTCGTAGTAAGAAAATTAGTATACTACATTATTTATAAATACTTTTAAAAGATGTGATTGAATAGAAGTTCGAAATTTGACTTTTTGGGCGACAACGAATGCTGGTACCTCAAACCACGCGGTCGAATGTTGTTAAATGTTCGTTTTTTGAACATTTTACCCATAGTTATCTAGACTCAGAATTTTAGGGCATTGGAAGCAAATATCTCATAATCTATCTATTGATTTAAACAAAGTTACTACGAAATACTGTCGCTTCTTTAAATACTCCACACCTACATTGATTTTTTCATGATATTAAATATGTAATATGTTTACCCCTTATATTTTTATTTACCCATTTTTTCATTGTGTAAGAAATATGGAATACCTGTTTGTGGTCAAATGTCATCTACATTGAAATAATCGTTTTTGAGATTCGGATTTGAGACTGTATTGTATATAGACAGACGGTTGAGTATGACAATTTTATAGGAGTATCGTTGTTTTTCAGTCGCTACTGAAACCTAAAAGTAGAAAAATAATTTAGTAATCGGGAGACATTCAAGTTAAATACATACCTAGTCACAAATGTTATCTTATAAGCGAACGTAATTTAGACTAACCTTACGTACGCCCTCCATTACGCATTCATGAAGTGAATCAGCGCGCTTTTGCGCTGCAAATTTTGGAATAATTATCAGACATTAACTCAGACGGAAACGGGTGAAATAAAAGTGCATTAGGAATAATTACGACATGTGTATTGTAATTCATGAGCATGCAGTTTGTTTACAACTATGACGATGCACATTATTACAAATTGTAATTGTTACATCCGCGGATACAAGAGTAATTTACATGCAAATACATCGACAATAATACTAAAATGTACATCCTGTCGCGCCACTATCGATTTGCATATTTTTTTTAATAATAACATCAGGAAAAATAACAAAAGCGGCATTTTGTTAAACGGACGACAGACAATTGTTAGGATTTCCGGCGTAAAAAGGTAAATTTTATTCATAAAATTCAATAATCACGTCCTCATAATCTACGCTCGATGACAATTATGTGAATACAATGAATGTTTTATTATAGTGATTTCCAAATTAGCGCGTGGAATATAACATTCCATCGTCAACTAATTTCATATGTAGGTTATAATTGGACGTTGTGTGGCATACCGGAACCAACCCGTAAATTACCTTTAAAAATTATTTGAATCTTAAATGAGGCTTTACAGTTAATGATAAGATAGATTAAATTATATAGTACCGTATGTGTGTGAGTGTGTGTGAGTGCATGCGTGTGTGTGCGCGTGTTTAGGTGTATATGTATATATACACAGAATCGTTTACATCTGTTTAGTTGTATGAGTTTTCTGTATGCACCTATTTAGAAGTGCAATCCAGATTCTTATGTTATTAATGTAATCTTTTAATTTTTTTCGGTTGTAATTTGTTTTGTGCATAAATTGAAAAAAAAAATACACCGAATGAGTCTAAATCGCGAGTTTTAGGTATATCTGATAAAAATACTATTTGTCAATCATATTTCGTATCTGACATATTTTAGGATAGATCCGTGACCGTTCTACTCTTCTTTTTGTGAGCAGTTATATATCTCAAAACAGTCATACCCATTTGCGTATCTGTGTCCAATTGTATGCTTACCCTTAGACCCGCTTGCATAACGATCGCCTTTAAATAAAATTAGTTAATCATATTAAACTGCCTAAATACGTTTTAACAAAATTTATTGACAGTTTTTTAAACATATTTAGCGGCATTTTTTCGTTGTGCAAGTCGTAATTGTATTCAAGGGTGTTAAATACGTTTTTTTATAAATTTAAACAACCGGCCCTTAATATATTTTGCAAGCATTTATTATACTTTTGACAGCGCGATGACGGATCAATTAGAAATGTCCTAATGCGTTACCGACTCGGTTTGTTATAACAATCGACTTCATTTATAAATAAATTTAACATATATGTATATTTTTGCTAAATATATTATATACATACATACTTACATAACTTCACGCCAGGTCCCTTACGGGCTAGGCACACCTCACTTGCTTCTTTAACATTCATAGCTCTTGTCATGCACGCTCGTCTGTTCTTAAGGCTCCTGACATCATCATATATTATATCGTGTACAAAATAAGGTTAAATTTTCAGTCTAATTTATTTATTACATATCCAACAGCTTACTAATAACTTAAAACAAACAACTCTATTGAATGTTGCCAATTACAGGATACTTCACGCTTTACAGTATATTTCTGCAAAACCAAGACCTCAATAAACAGTTTGCTTATGTTAAGCTCTATATAAATGTAGTATATTTAATAAAATAAAATAATGCCTGCTGAATTATAATTCAGTACTATATAGTATATAACATATACTATATAGGGTATAACCTATATAGTATATAATATTTTCTTAAGTTTTCGCGACTTGTACACCAAACCTTGTAAACCTAAATAAAATAAATTACCGCGCTTAAAACCGTTAAAACGTAGTTTTATTATATATAGTATATGTTATATAAATAGTAATAGTGTAATAAATACACAGATATTCATATTATATATATTTATAATAGTCGTATATATAATTCACTAATCACTAATGAACATACATATCGTAGGCTTCATAACATATAGGTGTATACGCAAAAATGCCGTGTTTTTTGTTTACCAAAATTATGCATGTTACAATTATGGAAAACGGTTACCTTCGCCTGTGGCCATTTTAACACCAAAGGTGCTACCAATGCGCTGCCGCCTTCTAAAGAGGGAATGGAACCTGGCCACTAATACCGGAACACCAGACCAGGACTGGTAACCATCCACACGAGCAAACCAGCAAACCACCTGGCTGTAGTTTACTTTGTATCCTACGACTGCCCGCCTGGTTGCAGGACATCGTATTCTTTATTCGTTCTTGCACCGATAATTACTTACAAACTTTATTGGTTGTACACCGCTGTGCATAAACCGAATGCACTTGGACAGTATTATCTAATCTGACACATAAATAATGAATTGAACCTGCGACAAGACATCTATATTCACCGTCCCCTAAATCCGCTTAGGACAAAAATACTATGAATAGACCTTCGTATATCTAATTATGTATATGAGTTCATTGCTTATTCATTTTCAACGATAAGATAATAAGTTTAACAAATTCATTAGTTACATATAACAATGCCACAAGCTCACCTACCTTTATGTAAATGATAAGGAAACTTACAGCCCGTCTCGCAGCCGTAAAACGCTATCTGCTTAGCTATTAATTTGGAACTAGCGA
This sequence comes from Dendrolimus punctatus, assembly GCA_012273795.1. Lineage (NCBI taxonomy): Eukaryota > Metazoa > Arthropoda > Insecta > Lepidoptera > Lasiocampidae > Dendrolimus > Dendrolimus punctatus. The sequence continues at coordinate 10,325,587 of CM022536.1, forward strand.
CATGTTTTATGGTTCCAAATATAACATTTAGTAGAGTGTCAAACTGTGTACCAACAACAATATCGTGATATGATCGCGGCCCGACTCGTCACCTGAACGGAAGCGGCTCGTACTCACCTAACACAAAAACTACATTAATTCAACAATTATAATTATAACGTCGTCAATCTACAAAAGCTGATATATACTGTAATATTATAAACAGGAAAGATTTGTATTTTCAAATTTTTGTTTGATTGTAACGAACAAACTCAAAAACTACTTAACCGATTTTAAAAATTCTTTCACCATTGGAATGTTACATTGTCCCATATTAATATAGGCTATAGTTAATACTAGATAAAGTGATTATTTAGGAATCCCTACTAAAACTTTAATAAAAGTAAGCGTTTTTGGCGGGAACTGAAAGGAAATGTGCTGTGCAGTTTTATTTTCTAAAAATGTGTAAAATTACTCTAAAATGAACAAGTGTTTTTATGAGAAATGTGAACTGTATAATCAAATGTGACCTTACGAGTTGTTACAAGAACTCCGTTGAATGGCTTTTGTTGATAACCTACACAGTCAGGCTTATAGGCTTAAGAAAATGAAGAAACTATATTATAATCTAAGATCTGGCTTAAACGTCTAGCTGCCAAGCCATAAAACTAAATAAAAATCAATAAAAGTTGTAGTAATAATGTAATATGTGTTTATGTGGGTTCGGGGATGGTTTTTATTCACAATTAGACCCGGTAGGTGGCGCCGGAATCGGATTCTATATTTTTATTTTTTCAGGCAGGACAGCGTCAGCCGGAACCGTTATTTTAATAAGGGATAGCTAAAGAAACTGCGATACTTTTTATAAACGTCTAGAATGTCGCTTGCTGAAGCCGTGGTAGCTTGATGGTTGGCGCATGCGTCCCAAACATTTATTAGGTATATTCAGAAAAGTCAAACAAGAAATAAACTGTCTTACATTACTTACATTTACTGATGGTTATTCCTCATCGTATCCTTACTTCTTTCTATGTTTACGTTATAGTTATGAAACACTCTACCAGAGTCCATGTTTGCCGGGAAATACAACGACGGGTGTCTTCAAATCTCTTGTCTATATGTAAATAAGTAACTGTGTTCCATCCTCGACCGCTTCATCACTGAACATTAAGCATGTTCATGGTAATGCGAACCTATATAAATTAAAAATATTTAGATTGTATCATCATTATATCATTCACATATGGTGCAATTTTTTTATACAGTGTATTGCGCAGCCATCTGTTATGCGATCAAATTTTCTATTTACGTATCGATTGAATGGTATTTCTAAGAAGTCGGTATTAAAAATTACATTGGTGAGGTGTTATCATGTCGACAGGTAACGAAAGAGCTAAATAAGCAGACCTCGCAGATACATTTCAACGGCAAATTATTTCTTGAACAGTAAATCTTATTTGAAATAAAGTATTCGTGTATTATAAACATTTGAATCTGAATAAACATACATTCAGGTAAATCAGAATGGTAAATGACTAAATGTAATATAAATATCTGAAATAGTAAAACTGGTAACGCTCGTTCGAATCAAACAATCTTTCATTCCTTTCCACAAAGCTTAGCATTTTAAAATGAATTCGGTGAAGATCGTAAAATATTCGATAAACAGGGCGTATGTGTTTGCTTTCGCCGAGTTTAACATTGCTATTAAACAGTCGTGAAATGGACAGAAATAATCGGGCCGATCCGTTATATCGCATCATTCGTATGACGCCGGCGTCTGCAGACTCTGCCGGCCCCACCTCGCCTTGCCACGCCGCATTGCCATGCCGCACCACCGCCGGCACTTCGTTACACGCACATGACGTTTACCTTATTTCTCTTACTCCATAAACATGCATAATTGAGGAATTATACGAAACTACATAGCAGCAACGACATTTAGTACTGCTTTCAAACTATAATGGTAGTAAGTAACTATTTAATTTGCTTTCATCAGACTTACCAGTGACATGGAAACGTGCAGTTAGTTCTTCATTATCATGTGTTTTATTTTATATTCTGGCATATGGACTTTATCAGCCACAAACCTATGTTACATCTTCATACACTGCATCTATCTGCATTTTTATATTTTTTCATCTCCCAGGTATATGTAGGTATGACAGATATCCCATACGATATTTATTTACGATTTCGGTATACCTATCTTTATGTATAGCAGCATATATATTACTTCAAAATTTCGTCTACTAAAACGCAAATAGTTTTTGTGAAATATAGTTGTCACGTGTAAATAAAGAGAAAAATGGACAGTCGGATAAAACAATCTGCTAGATACAGAAATGAAACATATATGAAAACTTAAGATACAATTCTTTTCTTACTCCCTAAAATTTATATTAGAATCACCTGAACCATATCGGAAGCTATTTGGCATAAGCTTTCAAATTTACACAAAGAAAAAATCAAATAACAATTTATGGTTAGACATCGTGTAAATAACAGGTTGTTTGGATGTTAAATTTTGGCATGTATTTTCAAATCAAAAACAAATACGTACTTTAATTTCATTAATTGGTATGCTGATGGAACTCATATTCATGGTATGATTAATATGGTAGGTATATATGTGTGTTATAAAATATCGTCATAACATATACATCGTAATTATATAACTCAGTAGCTATAGGCTATATTGCCAGGTTAGTTGCACAGTATTAGGCGCAGAACCTCCCGCGGAGTTGTGCCCGCTTTGCAACTTTTTACCTGAGCAGACGCGTCTTGTGTCTTTTTCGCTGTTTGTCATTGGAATTTGTCGAGGACCCTCCGCGGCCGGTGGCAGACGTCTTGTGACATGTCAACAGCAGTACGTGCGCTGCGTAAGAGGCAATTAACCAACATGTGAGATACCTCACGTAAGGAATCACCTCGACGGGAAGGGACTGTTTTCGGAGTAAATTAAATTACTCATATAGAGAATATCCAAGAAATATTGCAAGTGTCTCTTACACTGGTCAACATGAGTGTAGCCTAATGACACACCTGCGCAACGTTCTGCTGCGGAAAGCTCGACTGAATACGTTAGCAATGTTTTTAAAATAACCCATTATGACAGATCACCGGATTTTTCCGCTGCGTTACGCCGCGTACAGATTAGTGCAGATCGTTTCGTCGCGCTCACCGAAAGTTCCGCAGGTGTGTCGCTACACATAGGTTTGCTTCTCAGTGTTATTTTCTTCTTATGTACCTGCTCTATGTGGGATTTTATTAGTGACTGTGGCCAAATACGTCTTGATTATAGCGTTAAAAATGACACCGTTAGGAATAGCTGCATTAGTGAATATACATAATATCTTACCTTTCAACATAACGTCATAAACTATGAATAACAATGTCGCATAACAAACGCATTAAACCCATCGCACACATCTCTTGAAACGGTTAACGGTTACTAGCATTCCAGATGTCGCAGAGACATTATTGATCTATACTAATATTATAAAGAGGAAAGATTTTAATTTGTGTATGTTTATAAAGAAAAATCTCAAAAACCGAAATAAAAATTGCTTCGCCATTACAATGCTACATCCCTACGTAATATAGGTATATATTTAATTTAAATAATCGGGTACAATTTTTTTTTCAAGGCAGGACAAAGTCTGTCGGAACCGCAAGTAAGTAAATAAACGAATAATTAATGATAGATAGATACTTTATTGTTCAGCAAAATAATATACAGATACAATGTTTTAGGAGACCTACTTACAGGATATTCTTAGCCAATATTAGCTTCTAAATTTTGTTTTTGGAGACATTAGCAACTTACATGTCGTATAATAAATAGATCTTCCTTAACTGTGAACCTTTAATTTTAAATATATAAAAATGCGATATACCACCTACGTAGGACTTTAGTTAAAAGCATTGTATAAACAGAAGTGAACATTGTTACCAATAAGTATAATATTGTGACAATTATGGAAGCGGCAGGCGAAGGTGTCGCCGGAGCGCGAGAGACAACACGTGTTACCGATCACTTGCATAATGTATGACCCAGGGCTAGCCGGGACATTAAAACCATACTAAATATAATTTTGTTCTAACATTAGATCTTTTTAAAAGTAGTGCAAGTTGACTAGTAATGTTAAGAATGAAATATATACATATACGAATTCAATTAGGTTTATTCATGTTTCGACTTTGCAAAATAATTTTCGCTTCTTGCGTAGTCGGAAATAGCTGACTAATTTCATCATCTAATATATAAAATTCTCGTGTCACAGTTTTCGTTGCCATACTCCTCCGAAACGGCTTGACCGATTTTGATGAAATTTTTTGTGCTTATCCGGTATCTATGAGAATCGGCCAACATCTATTTTTCATCCCCCTAAATGTTAGGGGTAGTCCACCCCTAAATTTTTATTTTTTAGACAAAACTTTTAATTTCTATTTTTTTATGATACAACATACAAAATACATACAACCGTATATTTTCAACCCTCTACGATCAACCCCTATTTTTTACCGGGCAGGACGACGTCTGCCGGGACAGCTAGTATTAATATAACCTCGCAAATTGGATTTAATCTCCTTCGTTAAAGACTAAAACTAACAAATATACATACTTCGTGTAGGCACTTATATAAATCACACTAGACCACAATTCATGTGAAAGTTTCTATACTATAAATTAATGTGAAATATCGACAAGATTTAAAATTCCTAATCCGCACTGCACTGAATCAGATTCACCTATAAATGTGAAAAATAAATATCTATGAATTTTAAAATAACCTAACCTGCACAGCGATGAATAAATTATAACATTAAAATAGGGCTTGTCTGCAATACAACAGGGAAGCGCGGAGTCAAATTAACTGAGATAATTTTTATGAACTTACAAAATCTCGCAGCTTCATAGGTTTTATATGAGAGGAACTACTTTTGTAAGTAGTACTACGAAGTCACAAGTAGGTACAAGTAAAACAAATCAATTAGCCCAATTGTTCTTTTTTAAACAATAATAAACCATATTTCTATTATGATATTTTAAAAATTAAATGACAAGATATTATTTTAACACCTGTTCTTCTTATGTATATTAGAATTTATTGACTTATGTCCGCATCTCTATTATTTATCTAAAACAAAGAAAGGAGTAGAAGAGTAGCCAAACGCCACCTCTATTTCAAGTAAAGTATCTCAAATACTATATTACCGTACAAAATTATTATGTACCTAAGTATCAAACGGAATAAATATCTATAGTAAAACAGTCACACAAAGTTGTGAATTTCAGTTCAATATTTACCTTACTGTGTTCAAAATAACAAGGAAGCTAGCGCAGGCCACTAGAATGTTATATTCAATAATCTAGTAATTGTAAGAAGAAAGTAAATAAGCACTAATGTGCACCTGTTTAGCTAAGAAGCCCTCGTTTGAACAGCTAATTGTAAAAAAATACATTTTTATCTCTGGCTGTGATAGTGGATACACAAGCGCCCTCTGAGGTGCTGTAGACTATGCCGGCAAATTATGTGCTGAACTAGCTCACTGGTACGTGGAGGCTCCAAGTCTTGGCAAAAGGCGACTGGTGGTTTTCGTACTCAACGTCGGCTGCGCTTTGATCCAGAGTGGCATGAGATTAAGGGTAATTTGAGTTTATGAGTATACATAGGCCTTAGTCACTAGACCTATTATTTGGTTAGGAAACAAGTTTTTGGGGTCCTCAAACAATTTTGAAAGAATAATAATTAAGTATTTGAATAATAATTGATAACAAAGTGTAATTGGTTTAGGAATACAGTTACGCTTAATGTGTAAACACGCGAACTGTATTTTTGTTCAGTAAACAAGTTTTGGGCTAGTTTATTGATATATTTCTTTTTTGCTTTTATATTGCGACGAGGGTTCTCAATCTGTTGTGAAAATCGCTGACCACTGCCATGGCACACTTACTTGGCTTGTGAGCTTTAGTTGAATGTTGCGACAAGCGACTAGAACGATGACATAGGGTAGGTTAGGTTAGACTTTAAACCAAAGCGCACATGCTGAGCGAGCAAGGTAAGGGTGCCGCGGCAGCGGCTGGAAATGCTAGAACAGAGTGGTCACCATATTCGTAATATAACGAAACGAACGAACGAAAAATGAATATCTCAAGAACTACATGTCTCCTGGACATGGGGGTTGCAGAAGGGAGAATTACTCCTCCCCTTCCTCTGCCACTCCTCGAATACATAAAATTCAGTGACCGTTAAGCTAAAGTTTAACCTCAACGTCAACAAAGACAAAATTTGTACTAAACAAAAGTAGATTTTTACTTATTGTTTTTTTAAGTATATTTTAAGTACCTCGCTAACCGGAGAAAAATAATGATGAATGTTTTAAGAATCGATACTCGCTTACCATATAATTAATTTCAATAACACTTTTATCTGATTATTTACTGTAAACCAATATATTAATAAGAGTCTAGATATATTACGCGTCAAAATATCGATGTACCTGCTGTTACTTAATACTTTTTAATTCTGTTAGTTGGATAATCGCTTATTTATTCGATTTATAATCGACATCTGTTTTTTTATTTTTTAAATGGCAATACAAACATCCAAGCGTTTACTATGACACTGTCAAGTGTCATGCCTCAGACAGAGCTGTATGGACTCAATTCCTTTGTCTGACATTGTGACGAATACAACACTAATGTATAAATTATTCGTTAACAAAACAAATATCGTAAAATTACTGTTCATATTGTTCGAATATAAGTAGAATTTAACATTTTTTTAAATATTTCCTATCAAGTTACCGCCAAAACTCTAATATTATCGGAATGAAGGTTATTTCAATGTCAAACCTTTATGGGAAAATTCTGTTTTAGCCAAGTTCTTGCATGCCAAACATAAGTTCTAATGAAATAAGCTTCATAAACACATTGTAATCATGTGTAGGTACCAGCAGCTTCTAAGAAACCCGCTAGTTTCCTTTCTTAACAAACTTTACGTTATTTATACAATATGTGTGTTTGTCTCCTATTATGATAAAAAATTGCCGTACTTCAGCTATTTAAAATAACCCGTTTTATTATAGCTCCATTTTTTCTTTAAATTAACTAATCTACGGACTCTAGTTCCGTACCCTTTTTACAACTTTATTATTATTACAGTTTTTTAATTCATACACGCTTATTGTTTATGTGTTATTATGTGTGACATTAATTTTGTGATTTTTATGTTGTGTTGTGTACCTTAAGAATAACTTATATAATTATTTAATAAGTTATTATTATAATAATTTACAGATAAACTAAATTATTATATTAAGAAGTACCCACAAACTAAGGTATGACAATGTTTTATTTCCAAATGCCGATATGATATATTAAAAATAATATAAAAAATGCATTGGTTAAATATCCCGGTGGTAGCCCTCGAAATAACAGAAAGGGAAGCCGCTTGCCTTTCCATTGAATCAAATTCATATATTTTGAGATTCAGTCGCCAATTTCTTTTGTACCGTAAGCAGAAAAACATCCTCATAATGACATATGTATAATGTATAATTGTAATAAAATAAATTAAAATCATGAACAATTCAGTAAAAAAATCATATTGAAGTTGGATTTTTTTTATCTGGCCATTTTAAATAATTCCTAAAAAATTACCTCTGGATTCCTGGAATAAAAAATAGCACAGAGTTTAAGTCTAAGAATTAGCTGTCGATCAGCGGAAACCGCATCGAAATCGGCCCAGTCGTTTTATGAATCGCGAATAAACAGACAAGAAACCTAAAAAAATGCATCGTTTCATCGTTATATGATCTATTCCAGTTGGTTTTTTTTAAAGCTTTAATTTGCAGACACGGCATGCTTAGAATGTTATAACATATATTTTTATCCACTTATGCGTTAAATATTTCCAATTGTGGTTTTTATTAAGTGTACTAATTTATAAAGTTATAAATGAATATTTAAACAAAAATGTATGTGTGCAGATTCACACGCAGTAGAAGTGAAACAAAGGGCGACAAGGGGGGAAGGATTATAAATTTCGTGACATCACATTTCGTATATTATATTGAAATTTTAAAAACACGAAATTTGAAGTATTACGATAACCTTCAAAACATCTCTAACTCTATGAGTAGAGTGTTTAAATTATTCAATATAATGTATTCTATCTCATCCTTTCGCAGGCTCAGTCCTACAGATTTATGTGTTTATCTCTTTTTAGTGTCGCATTTTCGTTTCATGGAGTTTCAAATCATAACATTCTAAAGAACTTTCAATTCAAAATCTTATTTATTGCTAAAGTAAACATAAGGTTAACAGAGATGTTTATATATTATATAAACTTCTATATATTTGCGAAATTTAGTAGATAATATCATCAATTTACTACGTGTTATAACGATTTTGTACTAAGAATTGACCAAGTCCATTCAGAGCATTCTGACCGTACATTCCGAGGATTGTTTTATTGGATTATGCGACGAGGCCGCGGAGCAGCTATAACTATTCAGTGTCGTCTTTTGTGTTATGGAAAAACTTGTTCTTGAACCCATGTAGTGTGAAAGTATCGTTTATTTTTGCAGTTTAATGTTACATATGTACACATATTATCGCCAGTGCAGCGCGGCTGTCATCGCTTCGCAGCTCTCGCCCCGCGAGTCCCGCGACGCCTGATTCCACACGTTGTTAGCACAGACAATACATAGACATAACATTGTCATAAATAACTCAAATACTATTTATATATATTGGAAGCTATTAAGACTAAAACTATGTTACTCGTTTTAATCAAGCACGATTGACATTATTTAATGTAGTGTGTGACTTTTGTCGACCTTTTAATGGATCCAATCTAAAAATAAATATGAACATAAAATTGTGCCTAAATTCGTACGTTTTATATAGGTACCTAACCATCGCGTAAACCTTAAGAATAACTATTTCAAATTATTTATACATTCAGTTTGATCAATTGCTTTGATACTTATACTTTTAGATATACACTGTGTAAATAATATTAGTGGAAGGGAGTGGGAATTCGTAGAACATGAAATGATATTTTTGTTTTTAGGATATGTAAAACCTACCGAACCATGAGCAGCCTTATTCCGTCGTTCAACGACTAATGTTTATTTGGACATATTTATGGCTATAGTTCCGCTTTTTGTGCGGATGGAAATATGTGTGGCGGATCGCACGTCTGCGTGAGATTTTGGACACCTCTCCGTTTACTAAATTTAATATCGTCGGCTTTTAAGCAGACGACGAACCGCAAAAAGAACCTATAAAACGTCCATTGTGTCGGCGACACGAACGGCAGTTCGCGCCTACCGACCACTCATGAAAATTATTTTGTTTTTATCTCAAAATGTATGTTTATGATAACACCTGTTTCTCTGATGCCTCCGCGATCGGTGTCACTCGAAGCCTGACTCGATTTTTTGCCAATTTAAAGACTATAAAGACGCCCGCATCGCCGGCTAATTTAACCGCTGCTCACCGAATTACGCATTCGTTTACTCTCCTGTATTGAAAGCCTATTCGTTGCATTATAAAGTTATAGCTAAGTAATGTCTCTTTTTGTTTATAAAGTATAAACGAAAACTGCTATTACACATAATTATCATAATTGACCTATTTGCAGTTTTTGTCAAAAGGAATTGCAACAAAACTTTCAAGGATTACAACAGGAATGCTACCTTTTTTGTTTCATAATTTTATTTATGTCTGAAAAACTATACTTACAAAATAAAAAAATCTTTAAGCGAAAAATTGACTCCAAATCGCTGCCGGCTGGCTGGGAGTGTACACAAAATCCTAGACGTGTTTCCGTACGTAGGCAACACTAGTGCGTTGCCATAGGTGCAAGCCAGATTTTTGGTCACGCGAGACCTCAATGTTACCTTATATTCGATATTTTATAGAATTCAGAAGATATGAATAAAATATTTGTTATCTCGCGTAAAAGAAGTCACGAGCACTAGTTTAAAAATAATGCTCTCGTGTTTATTACCACGTAGTATTCTTATAAGATTGTAGATATTAGTTATGATATAGTCAATAAGTTGTAATTTATAATTGCGAATGCATCCTGTTATGGCGAGGCCATCACGATTTGAGCATAAAGGTTTCAATAAGTCGGAGATATATCATATTTGTTTATAATAAATCAATCGCATAAATCTTAGTTTATGTCAACTATAATGATGCGGTTGTCAAAGGAGGGCCGCCGCGGCCATGGTCCAGCTTTTTGCATAATTACGGCAGTGGAATGTCGTCCCTTTAATATGATAACAAAGAAAGATGACCGACTGTATTATGATATTCATTTTATTTCGGTTTTGCTAAAACTTGCATGTCAGCCCATAAACGTTCTACTGTTAGGCTCGCTTCGTTTTAAGGAACGGTCGGCATACCCACCACTGTTGTTTAAATCTGGTTGGCAGCAATATGCGAAATATTTCCAGTCTCGATGTGCAGGTTTCATCATGATCATTTTTTTCATCGTTACCGCGTATCGATGTGTATATTATTATAATTGTAACAATATAAAAGATTTTTTTTATTTAAGACAAATTATATAAATACAGTATAATAGCTAACAAATATATAAACTACAATAATATAATTTTGTCCCAAAAGGGGCATCAGTCTCAGCGTAATGCCGGTTGGCTAAAACCAGCGCTGATCTATGATAGATATGTCCAATAGATCAAAAGAACTACCTAAGCGGTATATTCTTTGCGACCAGGTCACCAAGTCTACTGTTACCTCGCAATCGTGGCAAAACGACCGTATACCATAATAGTAGCTTTTGTTACAAAAGCAAAGCCTTACGGCACAATCATGATGCCAGTGATTGACCATTTTGGACCGATTGAAATCGCAGACACGGCAGACAGCGCAGAGGCGGCTATATCTGCGATAGTGTTACAGGTACAGGCCGGTCACGCAGATATGACACTGGGTTTAAGGCGTTATTTGAGATGCGACATTGTTAATGACGTTAAATATGAACAGATAACGTACGTAGTATATGCAAATATGACTATTTGTTAACGACGTTATTTTTAATGCTTTTACGCATTCAGCTACAGCGTCAATTTTTAATATTAACGTAGATGTGGCCGCAGCATACGGCTACCACTTTAACAATACGCATTGACACTTGACATCTTTGTCTTCCGTGATCACGGCTACTGAAAAGTGGCCGAAACATCGGAATAATACAATTCAAATTAGTTACGTCGTTTCATTACTGTTTTTCATACATTTGTGTAATATCTGACATTATTTATTGTATCTCAGTTATATAAAGTACTAGTACATTTTTGACCCGTTTATATGTTTATTTACGGCAAATATAAACTGTTTCTTGTTTATTAAATATAAAGGCTCTATAAGCAACATCTAAATTGAAACAAGCTCTGAGAAGATGTATATAGGACTATACCATTGTATTTATTATTTTGATTGTATTATTGATTTTGCATATCTTAGAACATGTTTAAAGAGAAGAAACATAGATTAGTTAGTACACTGGGCCCTATAAATCTGTTGACCGGTTATTGATAAGAACAATGAAAACGAAGATAATGAATCCTTTCTTACTGACGTTTTTATATTTATGTACTAAGACAATACATACATTAAAAATATCGCACAATTTGTCTATATAGTGTACGGACTTTCATATCTATACTTTATTAGAAACATTGTACTTACCTATACTCTTCGTAATAAAATACTCCAAAAAAGTTTTTGTATAATATATGTCTAGAGCGTTATATTATTCAATATTCTTTATAGAATTGTATTTTAAATTTCTAAAGGAAATATGTGATTAAGCTACCATTTTTAAAATCGATCGTCGCTGTTCAACGATAGCAACGGCGCGAATATATCCCCATGAATAGAGTTTGTAATATTTATTTAATTATTAATGGGTGCGGTACCTAAATATATCTCCAGTATCTGCCGATTAAGGCTATTGATATTAAGACACGTATAGTCTTGTGTCGATTTAACTGTTGTGTCCTATTTTAAAAAATATGTATCTTACTAAATATTGGGACCGATTGATCAGTATCCTCAAGTGATGAATCAAATAAAAGGATTCTATTGCCAAATTACAAAAATACTTATTTTAAATTTAAATTTTTCTTAGGATGCTCTCCAGCCTGGTAAATCTACGACTTGCCTAAAGTGTCAGTTGAGCCTAGACGAGGAAAGCGGAGAACCGAGATATGTGTCACAAACTAAAAAGGCCACCAGCAGCTAACGGCTGACGACGTTTTCTTTTTCGAGTCATAATATTAAAAACGTACAAAAAAAATCACCATTAATAAATTTATTAATGCATACTTTTCGTTTACATGTGCATCAACTACCATAATCGAGCTGATAGGCAACAAGATCTGCATAATTAGTAATGCTAATATTATAGGAGAAAAGTAGTCGTCCCATGTCATAGCTAATAAGTGGAAAAGCAAACTAACATGTATCACAGTATGCAGTGTCCGGGTGGACGGGATGTTAACGGCGCGCAGGCCATACTATACCTTCCTGTTTTGTTGCACACTTTTTATAAAGAACATAAACTGCATACACTTGTATTTATATAGTCTTGATACTCATTACAAGTCTTGATCGAACTCTATGATTTATTCAGATAAGTCTACATTGTATCAATAATTAATGAATTCATAGAATATGCAGATCAAAAAGCGTGTATGTCATTTCTTACAAAGAAAATATTTTGCTAATCTATAATTCATGTAATCAATTTAAATATCTGCTTCGTAGTTAACCTGCATTATATGCTTCTATTGAGCATCATTGCCTTGTTAATTAACAAACCTAAGTTGCGACCGAGGTGTCCATCCTTGTTATAGGACTATTGGCAAATATATCGTCCGATATGGCAATAATCCAGCATGTCTTCAGGTTATCCATTGTACCAGCTCCGGCTCAAACCCTTGTAATATTCGGAAGCCGTTAATAAACACCCTGGCGACCTCAATTAGACCACGATCCCGTACCCATTGCACTGTAGCTAAAGCCTGACTTTAGCTACTAAACTTTTAAAACCTGGTGAAGTCTGCATGTGTAAATGTTTCTTCCAGTTACAAATCCTTAATCGTCTGTCATTTAAGTAAACAATCTAAAGCTACATAACACTAAAATGTAAACTACACTAAATATCTATAACAATGTTTTTGAATCCGACTTATCTACTAAAATTATTAACATATGGAGTTAAAAAAGGCAAATAAAACTCATTACTGAGAAGTTCACGGTCGTGTTCCTTTTATAAAAAGCCTTTGCTTTCCCTGCAAAATTGACATTCAAATCAGATTAATCCAATCAATGGAAATTTATGACGCACCCGAGAGCGAGCGAACTCCGTGCCATTGAGAGATCCGCGAAAGGCCTCGCTAATCAGTTCCCAACCAAATGTATGTAGCCTATCGGTCGGGCTGGTACGAATACTTCAACTCCTATGTATGTAAAAGTTCATAAGATTCAGAATGTAGTAAACGAAATATAAAAAATTCTATCCAACATTATTGTCACACTTATGCCAGATAATTATCTTGACTTGTATGAGGTATTAATATAACGAAATATTTAAACTCAATTAATTGTCAACGATTTCAATTTCAAATTATCAGGAGTTTGACTAACATGCAAATTTGAACATAGGTGTTTTATATCATATTTATTTAAAAACTAAAAACTGCTAAGTGTAGAGTATATATATATATTAAAAAAACTATATTTTATAATAACTCTATATTGTAAAATCATTATTTTTGGGAGAAACTTTATTTGTACTTTGTAATTCATATTGTTATCAAAGTGTGTAGTACTTACTCTCTTATTCATACTGAGTTAGATTCAGTTTACGGCTTCTTTAAGGTCCTTAAAGAAGCTTACATACTATATACATCCTTAAGTTTACATACTATTACATGCTATACATGGCACTAGATAAGATAATATATAGGTATGGACATAAGGCACACACTGCACATGCACTTTCTCACAACACCAGCATGTAACAGATACACTCTACATTAGTATAAGTTAAGTATTAAAATTAGAAATATATATATACATAAGTTAAAATATATATAAGTTATTCTTAAGGTACACAACACAACACAAAAATCATAAAATTAATATCACACATAATAACACATAAACAATAAGCGTGTACAAATTCAAAAACTAACAATAATTAAGTTGTAAAAAGGGTACGGAACTAGAGTCCGTAGATTAGTTAATAAAAAAAAAAGAAGAAGCTTACAAACTTACTCTAACTCAATATGAATAAAACCTTAGTTTTTAAAGTATAATCTTATTTTTTTTATTAAACGTCTATTTATTTATCATAAACATTAAAATGGTACGTTAAGTCGATTGGTATTCGAAAATTTGCCAACGTCATCCAAAATCACACAAATTGTGTTTTTGCAGCAATTACAGAGACGTGAGGAGCGATCGCCTTCTTTGCAAACATGTCTTTGATTTATTACGTCTGTCCGCTTTTGGCTCGCAGGATCTGAGTAAAATATGAGCAGGCCCATCAAATATTCAGCCTTTTTCGGACTCAGGAGCGACTCTTAATTCTCATTATAATAAAAATACGATAGTTCATACTGAAACATAAAATGAACAGGTTATCTACGTCGGTATGCCAATCCCATTTTGGAAGTTAGTAATAAGCTGACTGTAATGTTTTGATACTTATAATTTTCTTAGTAGTACCTGTATCATATAGTCTCGGTGTTAATTTAGCCAAGATAAACCGAAACTCTAATAAATAATACGATACTTATTTAAGATATAATTTAACAAACATTTATATGCTAGTTTTAACATAATCACCAATTCAATATATTTTTAGATTTAATTTTAGCGCCAAAGATCAAGAATATACAAAGTTTCATAGTATCAAAACCGTTTATTTCATTTAACTCATGCTGGCTATATTTCATCAGGACTTGTTGTCACATGATCCGTTGGAAGATTCATCTTTAATTGGGTGAACCAAGTCAGGCTGTTCCATTTGATTTCGAACCTTTATTAAAATGGATCCCAGGATACAATCGTCATACCTGCGTGTGTTTAATGGCATAAGTCGAGGTATAAAAAAGGTATGAAATACGGACATATCTGCGATTTTAGCAACAATTATAAATTTAATGTGTTAGGGTCTTACTTAAAATAATCTCGTTAAGAAAGGATTATCTATCTCTTAAATAAGAGACTCTTAAGCCCCTAACCAATGGCTGTTTCAAATAAAATTTGCCATCTTGCCTCTTAGCAGTCACTTAAACTACCTCTCAATGTTGGTTATTTGTGACAGTTATTTATGAGTTACTTTACCACCACCTCTTATCCTTAAGAGGAGTTTATGGGTAAGATTTTCGTTAATCAATTTCTGAGCAATTTCTTAAAATTTAACAAACGATTATAAGTAAGGCCATTAGGTTTCGTTATAAATAGACTTTCTTTACGATATCACACTGTTAGGTGCGGGATTCCCCAAACGACAGCGAAAGTGGACTGATGGGTTTCAAACGTCGCTTATCTTAACGTATCAGATGTTTCGTCAGGATGTTTTCCTTTGCCGTCAGCACGTGGTAATTGTAATTTAATTATGTGATTCATACATAAAACAAATGGCCTTAAGTGAGCTGAATTCACACTCGAAGATTTCTGCTGTGAAATAAAGTTAAAATATACTCCCTCGATGATATGCCACTCGTTTTAAATTACAATTTTCCTTTAATGTTAAAATAAATATTATTGCAAGATTCCCACCACATTTTTGTTGTAGAAATACCAGGTGTGCCAATTTTCACACCTACATATACTAGCTATATACTAGCTGTCCCGGCAGACGTCGTCCTGCCCGGTAAAAAATAGGGGTTGATCGTAGAGGGTTTAAAATCTAGGGTTGTATGTATTTTGTATGTTGTATCATAAAAAATAGAAATTAAAATTTTGTCTAAAAAATAAATAAAAAAATTTAGGGTGGACTACCCCTAACATTTAGGGGGATGAAAATAGATGTTGGCCGATTCTCATAGATACCGGATAAGCACAAAAAATTTCATCAAAATCGGTCAAGCCGTTTCGGAGGAGTATGGCAACGAAAACTGTGACACGAGAATTTTATATATTAGATATATATATCTGATCTATATCTTCAGTAAGTCTTGAAATCATCACTTAAACAGATCAATGGCTAGACCATAAAGGATCTTTTTACCGTAAGTATACGTTTAACCTTTATGCACCGAACCTAATAAAAGTCCTGAAGCGGTGCATATATCCCGCTAAAGATTTGAATCCACGTCATTAGAACAAGACAGCGGTACTTAGGGATTAAGCTACCAGGACTACTATTAAAATGACGTTCATATTTTTGTAAACATCAAGTATAATTTAACCATCGATTACTACATCCTTATTTGATGCATTCCGCATTTATATTGAGAGAAGGCTGTCGAGGCGCGTCAAAGAGCACCCATTTACTCAGCTGTCATCGCGATCACGTCGGCTCATTCGACGTAATTAAAATCAATATTTATGGCCTTATTAGGTAAGACTTAAATAAGGAGCAGCGTATTTTTCTCATTGATGTTTGCTGCCACTCCTTGAACGCCAATCATGATCAGAAAAAACTGAAAATACTGATAAACACTGACATAATGCTGCCATGTAGGTAGATAAAAAGATTATGATTTTCATATATCTATTTATCTCGTAATATGTATGGATTGTGTAATGATTCATATATTTACATTTCTAAGCATTTAGTGATGTTATTTGTATATAGAAGTTGAACAGTACAAATAACGTTAGTAGTGCTTCCATAAAGATCAGAATTAAAATTTTACTTAAGCGTAACCATATGGAAAAATATTCATTGTCTCTACAACTCAAGTATGACTTGAAATAAATACGTTCAAACTATTTTAATAATTAAATTTAATGTTTGAACATCTTCGCTGATATGAAATTAGTATATAATATCATATTTATCGTGTTTCGTATATTGAATACAGAGCATAGAATCCAAACATTACGATTTAAGGCACATATGTAAGTAAGTAGGAATATGTAATCTAAAGTTTTGGATCATTAATTACCATTAGAGTTCATTTAATTAGTGTAAAAATTAATTGACAGGTTAGGTACATACATATATTGCCTATAAATATCTCGAAGCGCAGTGGGGCGTCTGTTACTTGTATGCTAAATGCAACATAGGATACATACATGGGCATGACCAAAAGAAGCCTTCGATTACGATATCATATGTAATGAACGCAAATTAATTAATGATTTAAATCATTGAGTCAAATCGTAAAATATTTTACAAAAGGCATTCATAGCTACGTTTAAGATTTAACATCTTTGCAGGGTAGATATAAAGAATAACTTGCTGCTGCCGGCTGGAATAATAAAGATGGAGAATAGGCATATCTTGTCATCAAAAATAAATTGTATAATAATGCAATACTAACAGATCAAAATCGCAATAAATGAAAAAAACATGTTAAGTGCTAGAAACCTGCTACAATACCAGCCATTTAAAATCATTTTTATAACTAGATTTTTATGTAATTATGCAAATAACTAAAAATATTGAATTAAATTAAATAACGATGAGTTTTGGCGTATGCAAAATTTTCCATCCTTGGTAATCTTTTGCGTCGGAAGGGTAATTATTTTGTCCATTAAGAAGGCGTCATAACATTTGTTCAACGGCAGCACGCGTTGGCGACACTGCGTATTGCGAGCACCTATAGTCAACGATGGCCGTCACTTTTTTTCAGATCTATCAATCAATTAAAAATAGAATCTTAACCGTGAAAAGAATTATTTTTAATTACTTTCGCGATTGTAATATATTTAGCAACGTATGATTATTACGCGGAACGTCAAAGGTGCTTTAACTAGGACGGGTTAAATATATGACTGTCGTAAATTGCATGTCACTTATTCAATTAAGAATCGTCGATTGAATGACATAAAACTTCTGAGATGTGCAATAAAATACTTTGCAATTACAGACCGAGAAAGCGGAGGCCCTGTTCCTGCCGCACGCATCTGCCCCCCCCCCCTTAATTCATTTTTAACCACACATTTAAGTTGGATATATGATATTATTGTTACTCTTTATAAATAACTAAATAGATACATAACACTTTTTTATTCAACAACATCGTTATAAATATAGATGGGCACAATAGTAAAAGGCGACCTCGACTTCACAAGGAAATTCTTAACTTTAAATTATTATAAAATATCCATATTAATTGTCTAGGTTTAAGTTTATCTTGTTTAAGATAGCAGCAATACATTTGTAATCATTTTCCATCAGGTGGCCTACCTGTCTGCTGAACTCATCTAATAAAAAAATATGGTGAGCAATAAAGAGTTTCATTCATTCAAAAAAAAAATCTTATTGCTTTCATCTTATTTAAATACGTAAGGACTTTTCATTGTGCAGGTCAAAAACAATAAACATTTTTCAGGCCTTACTTCTCATTAATATGACATTAAGTTATGAAAATTCTCCGTAATTGAAAAAAGTCACATGAGCTTCTTTATTATCATTAATTATGACAGATCACCATATATGAATGGTTTACTTGAGCTGTGGTGCGGTTATCGGCTTCGAAAAAACCAATATGAATCCCTTAAACTACCTTAAAGCATTGCCAGTTAAAGGACGTTTTATCTATAGTTCCGATTTTAGTATTGTTTTTCAAATGCTTTTAAGTGGGCTAATTTAGCACAAATTAAGAGCCCATCGCAATATCTGGATTTTATAATTATGTATAGGTATAAATTCGGTAATATCTTTATACAACATATTATAATTACAAATCTATACCTACCAATATATACAATAGAAGTCATTTCCGTCTGTAATAAAATAAATGCCACAATTTAAGTAAAATGAGCGTTTTTAAAATGTTATTTGTCGATGCGTTTAAAAATTAGTTTGGAATGGTCTCCTAAACGACT
This sequence comes from Dendrolimus punctatus, assembly GCA_012273795.1. Classification (NCBI taxonomy): domain Eukaryota; kingdom Metazoa; phylum Arthropoda; class Insecta; order Lepidoptera; family Lasiocampidae; genus Dendrolimus; species Dendrolimus punctatus. The sequence continues at coordinate 10,344,635 of CM022536.1, forward strand.
CAATGAATTTCAATGATACATGCTAGGGATTGAAGCCAAATTTAATCTTAAATTTTGGTATAATAATATGTTTCATTTGGATATAATCAAGGGTCTGACAGATATTTTATTTTATTCAAAAACCAAACAGTCTACAACTATGTTGTACGTACTATTTATGAATTAAACTTATTAGCCTCATGCGATGGCAATCACAGCCACAGCAAGTTTATTATAAGTAATAGTAACAATAGAGAAGTTTAATATTTCGTATTGCACAATAATACCATGATATTGAAAGCAAATAACGACCTTGGATATTAAGTTGTAAGCATTAAATCCCGATATTTATCTCACATACCAGGTAATACCAGTTCCATAGGACCACACCTATATAGAGCAACTGGTCGTTTGATAAAAACATATTATGGCATATTATCGCAATCGCGATGTCCTTAACGACTAGATAACAAAGTGAGATAACGTTGCATTTTTATCATTCACAAATTGCATTCATTGACACCAAAATGGATTTAATTATTTTTTACATAAATTGGTGTTAATTCTTATTTGCTTATATTGAATAAGTCGTCGTAGCGTAATGGCTAGCGCACACGTCCCAAGCTCAAAATGCGCGGGTTCAAATCCTGGCCAGAACGCATGCACCATCTAGGCAGTTTTCTGACCTTATGTGTATATTGTTACAATTACCACGCCCTAACAACGGTGAAGGAAAACATTGTGATGATACCTGTACATGGAGAGATAACCGATGTGTCAAACCTGCCAAGCGCAGTATACCCGCCATGGGCAAACATGGCGGGTAAACTGTCTGTATACCTATAGGAGGAGGCCCGAACGCAGCAGTGGAAAGTTCATGTACTGTTACTACATTATACATATTTATAATTATGTTGAATGAGACATACGTATAAAATTCTAAATACGACAAATTTGCTTAGATCACTTATGAAATCAAATATGTCATGGGCTATTGATAAACCAGCCTATTGACATTAGCCTAAGGAGCTTAAAATCAATTCATATGTGACCGTAACAAAAAGAATTAAGCAGTACATAATTATTATTTTAGGTAAGAGGTTTTTTTTATTGTTAAAATCTAGCAAACCGGCAAATGGCCCACCCGATGGGAAGTGGTCTGCAACATCAGAGGTGTTGCCGGCCTCGAGGAAATTTTATAACGCCCTTCTTTTAAATTACCGATGATAACTCCGCGGCGGGAAGTTCGCTGCAAGGTACGATATCAGGTTCGATGAATCGAATCGAGTATTCTTAGTAGAGCCAACTTTGAAAGAGACTAGTCTGTGAGCGAATTCACATTTATTATCTAGAAATTAGAGATAGGTTACATTTAGAAGTTGGTAAGGTGGTAACTATCTCAAAAAATCTTTACACAACAATTTGCCAAGTAAGAAGCAAGGATCAGTACTAACAACGCTCACTGTAATATTATTTAAATCATCAAGTATCATTCTGTAACTAATGTCATATCTATAGTTATATCCTTTCCTCTATAAGTATGAGTGTCTCTTGAAGGCGAATGTTGTGCAAGGATCTGCCGGTTCCATGGACGACCATGTTTAATTGGAGCTATTAGAACAGATGGCTTATTCATTTGTAGAGCACTCGGTCGTTGTGCTCATGTCGTAAACTGGCGATTCGTTCCCGTTCTGATGTTATTGTAGCATTTTGTCTATGCTCCACCATTTTATTGGTCCATTTTGTTGTCTCTGCTATGGCTTTTCCGCTTGCGTATACATCTGCGTTTATGGCTTTCTAAATACATTGAATGTCTTCAATTACTTGTGCAAGTATGAAGAGTTTATTTCGTGTTATAAAACTCATATTACAAAACCTTTTAATATATGTTCATGTATATATGGAGTATATTGTAATACAAAAGAAGTTAATTCCATCTTGGAATCACGCGTCTCTCTTGATTACACATACTAACATGATTCACACATGATTCCTAGTGAGTATTTTTTGTATTAAGCTATCTTTCAATTTCAATCATATTATTACGGTGTTATAAATAAAATGTTAAATGTTAATGTTAATGTTATGTTGTTTCTTAGTCCAAACTAAGAACAAGTGAGCATAATGGAAAAAAATAGGGTATTCCATCAACATCAAAGACGACAGCAGTAATAATATAATTTTATTACTGCTGTCTTCTTTGCACTTTAAATACAAATTTATAAAATATACCATATACCTATACAATGTACCTAATTTATAAAATGGCTGAAAATTTATAATTATGATATTTAGCAGTGTCTGTATAAATATACAAATTATCTACAGAAATAAATGAAGAAATTAAAATTAATAGGTCGTTAAAATTACAGATAATTATTTTTGACAGAAAATTATTAATCTCTAGAATAAAATGTTGCCTCTACCTTTCTACTATATTTATGACACTTTAAAATTAAATGGTCATCAACATCTACCGTAAAGCCGTTTGTCCACCGCCGCCGTCACCGGATCGTCACCGAGAACGAGACATATTTCGGGCCGAATTCTGGTTTCATCCGCTAATACGTGAACGATACATCACAGGAGCGTTTTATGTACGTCACGACTAGTTGCGGCAGTATGAATATGAACACAAGTTTTAGACAAAACAAAAGCCGGACGAACGGCGCGGTGTGACGGTAGTGTGTGGACAAGAACAAACGTGTTTTGTATTGCCGGCACATCGGGCCGTCATAAAACCGTACCGAGTTCTAGCGGTCACGCCGAACTACTCGAAATATCGGCGGCCGGGATGACGGTTCTCGGGTGATGGGCGTGCGGTGCACACATGGCCATAGTAGATGTATGTACCTATCGCTAAATCGGCGCCGTGGTGTCGTTCTCGGTGACGGCCCGGTGACGACGGCGGTGAACACACAGCCTTAGACTATAAGTTCTCATCTCATCCTTCATATCAACCAGGTACTTCGAAAAGTGCTACAGAGTATCAAATAAAATAATTATTTAAGTCCTGTGTGATTCGCGTACAAACATTCCTGTTGTGTATCGTCGTCATATATCGTCAACATTCCATTCCAGTGTCGCAAAGGGATCATATTTCAACAAAGGAACAAATTGATGATACAATAGTTTATAATGCTGAAAGCAACTCAATTTGCATTTTCAATGCAGTTGATTCGTTGATAAAAAACATGTTAACAGTGTCGCGCCTCTTCAATAGTATGTTCATTGTGGTCTATGGGGATGAACAAATCCACATTAAGCATTACGGTGCCATGAAATAATTGTGACATATCATAATCTATCTATATTATACTATAATAAATCTGAAAATGGTTCGAGTTTGTATACTGCGTTTATTTTTTTAGCATTTTGGTCGGAGCATGACGTGAAAACTACTAAATGGATTTAAATGACATTCGACATAGCTGAGCATGAGCTACTTTATATCCTGGTGCTTAACTTAGGATACTTTTTATACCGATAAATGTCGTCGTTTCCATGGGATAGACGAAAATAGCGGAATAGATAGCGCTGCGATCGCATCTTTTTTGGAAACTACTGAACCTGTATGAATGAAACTCGACACAGTGTTGGCTTATAACCCGAGTTAACAACTAGTATACCTTTTATCCCGATAAAGAACGTTATTTCCTCTAAATAAATGGATTAGCTAAATAGATGGCGCTTCAATTGCGATGCAGACAAACATCGCTGTAATTCAATAAAAAATACGTTGGCAAGTTATCTAGATGTCATTCATTACGTATTAGGGTACTTAAAATCAGGTTGGCTGCGACTATTCTTTATGTTTTGCTGTGCAGCTGTCTTCACTATATTGACTCAGTTTCTTTGTAATTGTAGTGAAGTCATCAAGAAACTAAAGTATTGAAGGTATATATAAAACACCTAATTAAATTTTTAGGTGAGTAACATAGAGCTACTACCTAGGGTTTTTCAAGCGATGTATCCGCGAAGTAAATTCTAGTTTAATATAAAATAAGAAACAACTAATAAATCAAAATATGTTTCATCATTTTCGATGTACCTAATATAATATATACTTAGTAACATCTTGTTTCATTAATATAGCAATATGTAATGAGATTAATATATTCCATTATAATTATAATCTAATTAAGTGTTGATGATATATGAATAAACACGAAATATGCATATGTCAGAATTTGTAAAGCTTGGTTCTGATTTAGGAATATCAAGAGTAGACCAAATTTTTGTTGAAGTCTAACTACTACGTCTATTCCTGCAGCATACAATCTGCCACCACTATATATTAAAAAATTGATAGTGAGAAAGTATTTTTATCACTTTCTGATGGTGGGGCTTCATGATATTTTTATTAGACAGTGTTATTAGTTTTTTATTACCATTTCTAATCTGTTGTGTGGTAAACTAAAAGCGAATGGAAATTTCATAATAATTAAATAAAATAAAAGTCTAATAGGTATCTTCTGGTTTTTTATGTAAATTGTTTAGATTATTATAAAAGCATAAATGGCAAATAAACTAACTATACTGAAATATATTCATTTTTAATACCGGTTATCTTAGTATAGTAAACTTAAGTTTTATAAAGGAGACGAATACGCTTTCATACATTCTTGGGCCCAGATTGTATAAAGATATAATAAAGATAAAAGTGATTTTAAGATTTCTTTTTATTGTTTTCATATTTTTTATCGTTGTAGTGGATATAGTTATTTTGAAAGAATTTTGATCCGTATATAGTTGTTAATTCAGAAATTGGCCCATAATAATTTAATCAACGATTATTTAGTTCCTATGGCACTACTGCATGAACCGATTCTGACTTATTTGAATTCAATTTTACTTACGTGCGTGGTAAAAATAAATAAAAGTGGACGAAGCTATGATACGAGGTGGGTTGCGAGTTATTGGTCCCCGTGTGCCGCCGCGGTCGTTCAATTTCTCTAATTAATTAACGATCCCTTAGATAACGCGCGCTGACAACCTTATTTGTGGCGAACAAATCTTTCAAACATAAATTCAAGTGTACACGCTCTAAACTTGTAAACTCTATGCACGTCTACAGGTACGCGGCTTGTAAAAGATAAATTTATATTTCTAGCTGAAAACCACGCTCTCAGTTACCAGTATTCGCCGAAAACGTTAGGAGCGGCCACGAAAGCCTAGTTGTGTGGATTGTATGTTTTGGGTATTACCCAAATGTATGTTACACTACATTCTATGACATTTTTATTGCGTATTCACTGTGTATTTAGATATTTGCGATTAGAAAAGTTGGTAATTACGGATTCACGCGGCGTGTTGTTGATCGTTCTAGCACTAAATATTCGCGAAAGATTCACCCAACAATTTGCATTGGTCACATAAATAAAAGAAGCAAGCGACCTCATTAGGCGACATCGCAGCCGCACGCCTCACGGCGCAGCCCTGCTGGCGCGAAACACCACCGCTGTTCAACCTGGTGTCTCCTTTGCCATCCGATCACAGCCGTTCGCTTGTAAAGAATGTTTGCCTGAATTTCAATATAATTGCTTAGAGCTCTACTAAACTTGATTATATTACCCACTCACTGTTTATTTTTTGTTAATGATTTAATACAACCCTGAAATATTCAATAATAGATACCTGTACTACCGTTGAGTACTTTTTTATAGTTCTTAAATTTACTTACATTTTTAAATTACATACTTACATTTTATTATAAGTATTTTTAGTTATATGACTAAATTAGGATATGCCCGCGATGTCGTCGACGCTTGACTTAAAATCCCCGTGAGGAGTGAGACCAAAGTATTAAAAGCATTTAAAAAATTATGTAAGTTATTGTTTTAGTGGAAACTGTGTCGGATAAGTTAATTTTTATGCATCCGTGCAGCTTCAAACTGCTCCGGGGAAAATTCCCGTGGGATTTCCGGGATAAAATATATCACACATTTTATTACATTAAATTTAGTAGATCAGTAAAAAAAACACATTAGAATTCGTTTTTCTAATCTGGCCATTTTAAATCATTCCTACAAAAATTCCTGCTGGATTCCCCTGATAAGGAGTCGCACAGAGTTTAAGTCTAAGAATTACGTATCGATCAGCGAAAACCGAATTGAAATCGGCAAAGTAGTTTTGACGTCAATCTCGCACAAACAGACAAGAAACGTACGATTTACGTACTAAATATATTCTTTTTGCTATTATTACTGGGACCGCCTATTTTTAGTAACAAGTAAGAAACAAATGGCACCAATTTCTTGTTAAGCTCATCTAAAATGCTTTCTATTAAATAAATTTATTTTACCGATTTCACGTGTGAATGACACTGCAATGTATAAATGTCAACAAAAGCAGGCTTTAATCGTGTCTCATAATAAAACTTTGCGGGCAATGGGCCACACAGTGTCAAAGCATATCGCTGAATTGGGCAACTCTCAACCAAGCCGGACCATCGAATCAGAATGCAAAGGATGAAATTATCGGTAGTGGACCGCCTATAAATCAGTTGCACGCTTACCATATTATCACGATTTATTTTATGACCATGGGAACGAGTGTTTGCGGCTATGCTACCACAAACCTTCTTACATTGTAGACCGACCGCGACGCTCAAACGGACCCATGATATCTACATGAAAATGAACTTGCAAATCAGACCTTATTTATTTCTAATATCATGATTTAATTTACAAACTCAAGTAATTATAATAGATAATTACAACGTCGGGTTTTTTAAGTTAAATAATAGATCTACTTGTAAATTATCGTTTACCGGAATCCATAATCATTTTAATAATTACTTTTTTTGAATGATTGTATATCCATTTTATTGTATCTCCTGAACCAGATCTGAAACTTACACGAAGACAGCCACCTAAAAGCAGTAGTATTTAAATAGATCAAATTCATAGTCAGAATAAAATTTGCAAATTCTTATTTAGTATTCAAACCATGACAATTGGAACTTTCTCTTTATTTTCCCATGCCCAAATAATTGCAGGAAAACAATGTAGATAAACTCAAAATAGCCTCCGAGAATATCATCGCAAACACGCATTAGGAATAACAATAGTCGATATTAATTCTCATAGTGGTTGACATGTCATTGCTTAAATAACTCGACAAGTAACGAGCTAATATAATATTCTATAAACAGTGTGATGAACGCGCAATACAGACGCCGATCGACGATTCTGTGAAGTCGTTTGGAAAGCAGGCTGTGATTTGCAAGGTCACGCGTATAACACGGATGTTCCCGATATTGAAATGTACAGACGTGCTTTATTCACCTACATATCAACACTTGCAATTTGAAAAGATCCAAGCCAAGTGGACAACTCCAATCAAAATAAACCTTATAAGCGGCGCTCAGGCTACCGTTTCGATCGGTGAAAAGAGCGTACTCAAATGTTGCCCAATGCGACAGTAGTATGAGAAACAAATACTCATATTGAATACGAAGCAGATGAACGGTACGACACTTCGTATGGTAAATTCCGTATTGCGAATTATTAAATTATTTATGCCGCATATCGCGGTGCGCCGCCACCGATCGCTGAACCACAATATCGGGAATCCCTATTCGCTACTAATGCAATAATTTGGCGTATTTTGCAATCGCGTATTGAATATTGAATAGTTTGTAAATAGTTTATGTTCTGAACGTGGATTTCAGTGTAAGTGATGCGGCGCTGTGACTCGTTGTGAAATTGCACGACACTCGGATAACATACGTTAACAAGTGGCCGTTTCGTATTAAATTTTATGTCCTCGTTGTGTTTAGATTTATAACCGATATGCGACGTATCACTTGATCTATTTCTCTTTGTGTTACGGCACTGCGGTATCAGGTGTAATGTTGAGTGCTGCTGTTACTTTTACAATGCTAACAACTCCAGTACCGATGAGCACCAAACTATGTTCATAACATAGATCTAAATATCCAAACCTAGTTTAAAGCTTACAATCACGAAAGGATTCTCAAGGATCGAATCCTGCAAATATTATGTTCCAGTGCGAATATTGATTCATATATTTCATTATGATAGTAGGTAGGTAGTAGTAGCTTAGGCAAATTGCTGCCTGAGTCGATTACTATTTAAAAAAATGTTCATGTCAAAGTCTACACTAGACATAATGTTAGGGTCACTGACATGGAACAGAGGGCTTTGTTTTAAAATCTTAAAGTTTTTACCACCACGTTCATTAATATTTATCTCACAACGTATTTTTATTCTATATTCCTATTTAAAATCTTCAAATTATTATTTATTATGGTTTTATATAACACAGTAAACAAATGTAAAAAACTGTATCACGATACATTTTTCATTTCTCTTCGCAATAATTTGTGTGATCTCTGGTAATTGTATTTACTTTGTGTACTGTTAAGGCAGTTGTTCTGATCTAATTTCCATATTATTATAAATCCAATCGAAGTGTCTATAGTAAAGAAGAACAAACAAACAACACCTGCACATCAAGATAACCGATATGTGAAACCCGGCAATTCGCCTCGAACAATTCTGGTACGTTTACCATCTGTTCCCATAAAATGGAAAAGTTCTAGCCCAGTAGATCCAATAGCTGATATTATAACGACGATTAAAAATCAAGCCACTACTTATAATTTGTTAAAACAATTTCATAGTAGATTTTAATCGTCAATTCAATTGAGTGTTTGATTTCTTCGAGTGTGACAATATGGTACTAACAATACATGTGTACCTACATATCCCTATTATGATAACTTGATGGATCGCGTGTGTACAATTGCCCGTCGAAATAGAAATGATTTAATTTCGTCGACGAGTGGTTCCGAGGGAATCCCTCAAATAGGTAACAATAGTATCAATACAATGTTGTAGAAGAGTAGATATTGTGCTTCACGTGATTTTAATTATAACGCAATCGTGAATTTCAGTACATAGATAATATACGAAGGACAAAACTTATAGTAACTTAAAAATTCTGCTAGCAGATTACCTATGCTGACTAGACCATAGTCCTTATTATTTGTAGCTAAGAAATTCACCATACTAATTATTTGCAGGACCTAAAAATACTCTACTTTCTGTCTGGGTACACACTTTTGTTACACCCCCTGCTGCACGGAATTACCTGCCTAATTACACGTATTAACACATTCATGTTTTAGAAATAAATATTTTTATCGTTTATTTTATTGTAAAATACATCAAAATTGACTACCAACTTTAATATATCCATCCACATTACCACATAACCGTGGTGCATAGAAAAATTATAGGAATCGTACGATGATCACAATGGATAGAGACGGAACTGTTATACCCTCACCTTTCGTAAACCTCTTTTACTCATAAACTGTGTAATTGCCAAAAAATACCTATCACGTAAAAAATATAAATAATTCACTATTTTAATCGTACTTCAAAAATATATTTAAGTAGGCATAATTAGCTCATTCCTTTTATGGGTGGTTAAACTGAATCGTTAAAATAATAGGTACGATAAGCGATCAAGATATTGTCGAACATGATAATAAAAAGTAAATAAAACTTTATGATATTTATCATTTGTATGATTAACCTGTGATTATTACTCGGCGTGACGCCGATGTAGTATATCATCGACAGGCGGCGTGCATCGCGTGACCCACCTCCCTAGTGTTGACTTAATGGAGTGCTCGCTAACAAATTTAAAACACAACTTGTTATAAGTTATATGATTTACTGTTAACAAAATGAGGGGACTTTGAGTGTGCTTGTATTTTGCAATAATTATCATATTTAAAGAAGTGATTTTATTAACTGTTTCAATTAGTTTAGTAAACTGAAATATAAAAAAGTAATGCAATAAAAAACTCAGAATCTACTATAACTAACTAACTCCGTTGGCTTAGCGACCTAATGTGAGTCCTGGCCTCCGAAACGTGAGCAAGCCACTTTCCTCTGTCCTGCGCAGTATCTTGCCTGTTGTGGGCTTGTAGTGCGGTCAGGTCTAGGTTTATATATAATGTACTATAAATAAATAAATAGATTACAAAAACTAAGTCACTGTCTCCTATGGGGTGGATCCAGAAGGCTAGAATTTATGTTTTATTACCTACGTATATATTTCGTTTTAACCATTTGAACTATTGAGCGGTGACAGACGATATGGAACGAAGATCAAGAAGAAAGCTGGAGAAAGCACCTAATGTAACCCGATGTAAGTAAATGCAACAAAGGGAGTTCAGCGAAGTAATCCATCATATGAGGCAGGTACTTACTGGCCATGGCTGTTTCCAGGGCTACCTATATAGGATACGAAAAGTAGAAATAGACAGATGCCCATACTGCGAACAAGCGGATACAGCGGCGCATATTCGTTTACAATGTGTGATATGGGAAGAGCCGAAAAGACCAGCCCAGACAAATTTAAATGCAACATATCGACAACCATAATATTGGATTTCATGCTTATAAAAAAAGAAAATTGAGACACTGTCAGGGATATGATGAGCGAAATTATGTCCAGAAAGGCTCATGACGAATTGGAAAACATAAATCCCTCGCTTCCCCACTGCAGTGAAGTAATGCCTCACTTTAAACTACTGTAATGCGAGGTCAAAAAAGATGGTATTTAGTTTGAATATAAAATGGTTACACGATATTGATATAACCTAAATATAATAATAATATAACGGAATAGTAATATACAAATAACAAGTTTACAAGGGGAAGCTACTATTTATTATATTGCCAAAATTTATAGGCAATATCAGCTTACAATTTATTGACTTATTTAAGTCCTAAAAATACAAAATTGCATTATAAAGTGTTCCTTTTTTCAACTTTTTTAAGTAGGAGCTCACACGATATGTGCGAATTCATTCAAAAATAATTAAAATTAAGTCTTTTCACTCAGTTTTTCGTTACTTGTCTGTTCGCCGTTAATTGATATTTTCTTTAACATGTGAATTTATTAAAAAGGACAAAAACAAGGAACAAAAAATAGAATATCGCAGGGGTCTTATAAGCCCCGAGGCGCCGCGCCGGTTCTGGGGGCCGTAATTGAAAAATAAAAGGCCGTAATAATAGAATTTACATTACGTGCTTTCCAATGACAAATTTTTCCGTCTGTCTGTTTCTGTCAGACGAGTGGCATTGACTCCGCGTGTACAATTTTATACCCAACCTTTTATTTAGGCTTATTAATAGTGAATGAATAAAATATTTTTTTAATATTTTAGACTTGAATACAATTTAAATGAATGATTTTTGTTTATGTCATAGAAATTAATTTGATTTTTAAATGTGATATAAACACTAATGTACTTGTTAAATTTATTGCCACGAAAGAAATTAAATTATAAATCTAAACAGTTGTAAAGAATATAAACACAATCTATTGTAATGGATCTTTCGGTATAATCGCATGTATCATATTAATAACATGGGATTCAATCCTGGCATAGGACATACTCTAATTGCATTGTTTTTTAAACCTATTTTCATATTTTTTATAATTACCACCTGGTGTCCAATCGGCAATCCGCCTTGGTTACACGTAGCGGGTACATCATTTGTGGCTTTTAAACGTCGAGGCCTGAGACCTGCTGTAGAATATTTACAACCTGGATATTATAATCTAAACCAGCACAGAGTACAGATAGCGTAAGAAACTCTGAAACATCGTTGAATTACTTAGGGTCATTTATTAGAGCCACTCGGCATCCGTTGTGAATGCCGATAAACGTCGCATGATCTACGAATGACTGAACAGTCTGTAGACGATTAGGTTTATACATAAACTACTAGCAGCGGGTTGTCACCGAGTGGTTCACTCAACGTCCACGCGTGGTTACATACGTGGCGATCCCATGCTTGTCTTCTTTATTTTACGTGATATAAATATTCGCCCATATAAAAATTGGTCACGGCCAAAATAATTGATTAAACGGGTTATTTAATTATTTGTATGCAGGTGTTGCAGTAAAATAAGATTGTTTCGTGCACCGGTGAATATTTCCGCACAATAGATTGGTGTCGAAGCTCCATTCTACTGGATATTCGTGAAGTGAGATGTAAATATGCGTTCGCGCAGGTCGTAGCACATAGCCTAATGTGCTTAAGAAACCTCGATCGAATTCTTAAAATATCCTTAATACAGTAAAATAGAAGTTACATATTTTTTTGTATTTAATTAGATAAGTAAATTGGTATAAAAGTAATCATACATCTTATACATTTGAATTCTTATTATAATTTGACTATTAGCCGTTTATAGATATTTAAATCATCTTTTCTTCAAAAAAGATTAATAGAATGAGAGCACTGTTACTTATGATCACCTGTGTCCGCGACTACGTCCGTGCGGATTTTTTTCGCGGAATCCTTAAACTAAAAAATGTAGCTTAAGTTGCTTCTTATAAGATCAGCTATCTGCCAGCAAAAATCCCGTCAAATTTGATCCAGCCGTTTCAGTGATTAGCCGGAACATCCAGATAGACAGACATTATCCTATCCGTGCAGGAACGGAGAAAGAATACAAGTTCCTGCCGCCTGGCGGCCTGTCGTAAGCAGCAACCAAAACAACCCACAGCCAAGTAGTAGGGAATTTGCCCGACTGGATGGCTACTACCCCTGGTCTAAAGTGTGCCGCCATAATAACCTTGAGTTGTGTTCCGACATTAGTAGCCAGATTCCAGTCTCCCTTTAGAGAGTGACAGGGCATTGGTAGCAATTCTGGTGCTATATATATATCTATAGGCGTGGTAACCGTTTCCCCGGTTCAGGTGGGCTGTCTGCTGGTCTGCTGAACTCATGCAATAAAAAAGACAGAAAAAAGTGATTTTTTGATATAATAAAAAGCTATTATTATTATATATATTATATTATTATTTTGATATTATTTGTTAATATTTTTTTCTATACAACTATAATGACGTCTGAATACATTTCACATGTAATCTGCTTACATATATTACAATTATTTATTTTCACATTTTAAGCATTTTAATGATAATTACTGCAGCATGAAACTAATCAAAGATAAATAACCTTTTTGTTAGCCATTTACTGTGAAAATCAGTCAATAATATAATTTTCATATTAACGATCCTTATTTTATTGCTTCGTAAACATTTTTTTTAATTACTCATATATTACCTACAAATATTGCGGCTAATTTCTGTTGAAAGACTCGATGTCTTTAAATCCATCGCGTTGTCTTATCAAACGTTTAATACCTAAAAGCAAAATTATTATAGCTAATAGTCGTTGCATACTTACTACGTGTTATCATCCGCGAATCAATCAAGCCTGGTCCGGCTCGTCTTGGCCGGAGAATTTATAGTCTCTTCTGCCTTACATATATTTGCATATTATCTTAATGATGAAGAACCACCTCTTCACTACTTATCGCCATACTCCAATTAATGTTGGAAATATGCGTCGGCTTCTCGCAACGCCATGTTTTATTAACCTTTCATAATGTACGCCCTTTATCACTCGTATTAAATCAGCTTTAATGTGTAACAACGCTGCATCAAGCAATATATTATAAGTTACCAGTAATCGCTTTAATATATTAGTAAGATATAATTCCGCTTTAAATATTTACCTTTGATAATGACTTGGTATGTAAATCGAATATTGGATGGCTTTAAATCACAAATTTTTTACAATTTTGTTACCTGACCGCATTAACTATACATTTTGCTTTGAAGATTATTTTCGTGCATTGCAAACAGGATTATTGCAATGAATTACACTATTTAATTTTGTTTAAATGTCTTAGATACTAAAGTTATATATTACAGTAGCAAATGTTTAATATGAATCATCTAAAGAAACAATTTAACTAAAATGTTATCCAAAAATTTATCTTGTCAGAAAAATAAGGTATATATAAATAAGGTATACTTGTATATGTCTTGACCTGGAATTGCTTTATTTATTATATACTTATATAAAGTGTATCACTTATAAGCGATGTTTAACCATCAGTTAAATATCTATCCACACCAGCCTAACATTTACTTAACCAGGTTTTATTAAATAATTTCTCTCGTATATTTACTTTGGAAGGTATCTACTTGAAATATTTAAAACATTTCAATAAAAGTAATCTTTTATCTGCACTTAAGTATGCAAAATGTGTGTAAAGGCGGCAAAAAGGTCCCATAATTATTGCAGTCGGCATTATGTATGTATTTGTAGTGGTGAAAATAATAGGATGCGTGAGCGCATGCCTGGCTCCCGAGCAGCACCTAATTAACCGGAGACGTGACATAGTTGCATTATAAGTTTTTAAATCTTTTCGACGGCATGGGAAAAATAAACACTTAATTCTATGAATTAAAGTACCTATAGAGGTAGATCTCAATATATAAGAATAACGAAATTATTGTAAATTTTATGACTTTGGAACTTTTTGTATTTTTTTAAATTCAAAGTAGGTTCCACTGGAGAACATTTTCGAAGGTAATACGTATAAGTCATAATTTAAATCTAATTGCTATTCTAATCACACAAATATCTTTCCATCGTCGTCGTCGTTTTCAGCGAATTAAAGTCCACTGTTGAACGTAGGCCTTCCTAGTCCAGCGACTACCGGCGACTGTACGCAGGTCGTCAGTGCCTCCGGCTGGAGAGCATTGAACACTAGGTTCACCGAGAAAAGGTCTCCACTGCAGGAATCGCCTGCTCGGCCATCGGTCCTGCGACAGACGTGACCGGCTGTACCTATATCTTTCCATGTATTGAAATAAAACAAGTTGCATAAGAACATTATCACGACTACTCAAGATCTAGCTAAAGACACGACTATGTATATACCTCAGTTACATGTAGGGTGCCTAGCCATATTTGTTTGTTGTTTCGAAATTTGGCTACATACATCCTTGGCTAGGGCATATAAACAACATATTTTGTTAAATATTATCTATACAGACCTAGTAGTTTCTGAGGAAAATAAGGAAGAAAAAGGCTACAGAACCCTAAAAATAAATACCTACCATTTATACACACAGTATAAGGTGTAAAAATAAATAAAAATATTAAAAAAGCTATGGGTACATTCAAAATCTCTGAGATTTATAATTCGATAAAAATATTTAATGAATCGTCCAATCCTTTTGAAGTTGTAACCAAGGCTGCATTTCTTTCAAGGCGGCGACGTTTTATCCATAAGCGACGAATCTCGAGCATGTTTATGGTGAACGCTAGATTTTGCATGCGCATCAAATATAGCTACAGGCTGATTTGTATCAAATTCCCTTAAGGGCACAACGCAGAACTCATGTACTCAATTATTCATAACTAAGTCTACATGTTAAGATTATTTTTTTATTATTCTAGATCAATATACCATTCATTTTAATACTCGTAAGTAAATTTCAGTTAAATTAAAGATTTAATCATTGTAATAATATTAGGTGCTTTGGAATTTGCCTACTATATACGTAATCTCAGCTGTTTAGCAAAATGTTTCCATGAGTATCTTTCTTCCACATTATACTATTTGGCTGAGATCTGATTTGATCGTTACAAGGGTTTGACTTCCGTATAGTGCCTATTTTTACTTTAAATTTATTTTGTAACTTGAATCATCATGAATAAATACTTGACACAAGCTAAATCCAAAGGTCATCTGGAAGAAATTGCTTTCAGCAATAACGTGCTGCCGTCGTACTGCCTTATATAATTAAAGATTATAAAGTGTACGTATTTCGAGATATTTTAATGCGGATGTCTTTGTATGAGTATACTTTAAAAATAGTGTATAAAATATATCTAATTTCCTTATGCTCAAATATTCTAACCGCCTGTATATACGTACATGGTCGCGTCTGGCAGTTGTATGGTGAGCGTGGTAGCAGCCACCGATCATCGAGTGAAATATATAAATCGAAGCGTTATCATCTTCGGCAATCACCGCGGACAGGCGAGGCAGGCTGCAGACACGTGAAATAAATATCCATTTCCATACTCAAATGTAAGCAGAGAGACGAGGCCAATGTCAGCGTCAGCCGCAGACCATCACCTGACAACCTCACACTCACATACGATCTACAACTCCTTATTATTATTTGAGCGAGATCTATTGATTCGCGGGGTGTGGAACTCTCGATTCGATCGGACAAAGATCATTTTGTTCGACTGGAACGACCGCTTTTGAACAAACCTGACGTTACAATGGCGGCCGGTGACGGCAATGATTTAAAATCTGTTAACAGGACGATTCTCTTTTTAACAATTTCCATAAATGGGTTCATAGATTATCGTCGTCGGTATTGTGAATTAGTTAAATGTAATAAATCATGAGTGTTCAATTTATTTGTTACATCTCCCGTACATTCCAATGCAACTACATCTCAAACAATGACATACGGGTTAATAACAAGAATGAGACTGAAATCCCCCGTAATGAGGTCTCGGTTCATTGCTCCCTATATGGAGGTATTATCTCTATCTCGAGTAATTATCTCTTATTCCGTTCGAGTAGGTACAGAATATAGTGGTTCATGAAGATATTTAAGTCAAATATATGCATTTAATATTGCTGTAAAATTATACTTATAGATATATTACGTCCATTTTTTATTTACAAAAAATATATTACACAATATCAATTAAAACCAAATGAAATGCTTATTGACATAACATTTTATTGCCCACCGAATTACAAGTCTCTAAAGAGAAAATTGTCTTTTACTAATTTTAGCATTTACAGAGTTGTGATAATAACTTCTTTAACACTTTTCCTTGCATTGGATTAAATTCATCGAATAAAATTCGACATTTTACGAGATACACCGTCGAATCGATTTGTAGCTACAGCATATTCGCAGCGTAAGGAGGATAGGATACTCGAGTAAATTGGCGTACCCGTGCCAATCATCGATGATAAAATAATGGCTCCTGTAGAGGAAGCGCAGTTATTCGCGCCGCCACCCGCCGCCCGCGCATGGGGGCTTTTAATCAACACTTTATTGTTTAATGACCCTTCGTCCAAGTCTAAATTAAAAGGGTGACGGCTCAAACCCTATTGACGGATGAGTAATATGTGAGTGGATTTGTATTGAATATTTGATGATAGATAATAGCGGTTCGGGAAATACGGACTCATTTCCACATACACATAATGATATACAGTTTCCGTAATGCAAATTTGTCTATGATTATATTTAAAGCTTAAGGAACGAAGAAACTTCGTTTACATGATATTCCCACATTAACGTTCCATTGTTGGTCAGTACCTTGTCATTTCAAAAATACCTTCTAGACCAAGGTAGACCTATGAGTATCGAACATAGGGAATTTCAAGGTGGATCTCAATCTCAATTAAATCACGATGTTTCTATTCACCGTTTCAAAATATATAGATAGTCTAAATAGGAAGGTGAGGGTTGTGTGAAGGATGACATGATAATTTGTAATGCGACAACAAACGTATGCCAGAATAGATGAGAATGTAAGGGAGAAGTAAGACATATTGTAATAAGGAAAATAATTTCAGGACTTTTCAACAGTAAGTAAGGATGTAAGGTAATTTTAACAATATTAAGTCAGAAACTTGCCTAAACGGTGTATGTTCTGCACCAGGATATTAAGATGCGGGTACATTAGATATTGAAACTACACCATTTCTTCCAGCTCAATTGAAATTAGGATATACGTTAATTGTATTTTATGTAAGTAATAATTCTTTCATACAATAGATTTCAAATTCCAATTTGTTTCAAATTAATATTCACACCTCAATATAAAGAATTGATGTTTTTGTAACTACTGCAGTAAATAATTGAGACCATACTATTTTATGGTCTGTATTTACTAATTATACTTACTGAAGTGAAACTTTTACGTTACACATGTACCTACAGCATGAACTTTCGAAACCATATAAAAATATTTTAAATTGTATAAACTTGTAAGTTTTACTACATACGTCGAAGGAACTTGAACTAGGGGCACATGAGTTGTCGCGTCTCACCCCGGCTTAGCTAGCATTACTTACTACGTAGCGGATTAAAAATACTCTAATCGCTACTCATACTAAGATTGTAGTAACGTTCATTTCTTGCAATAAATTCACTAAAAGCCGTGCTCAGAATGCCGAGGAATCATTATTACTTGAAAAAGCGTTTGAAATTTATAGCCCAAATATGTAACATTTTAAATAACTCGCAATATTCTCGCGTCAATTTTAAAGCCATATCTTGCGAATATTATCTTGTTAGAGGTTCTCAATACCTTGTAATAACACAAATAATACACAAAAATATTTCAAACAATTAAGGAAGTACTACACGTGTAACAATAATTACATAATCGCACTTTCATAATTGCTGCTGCGTTATTATTATGCTGCTCCACTATTGCTATGTTCGCTTGTTGCGGATGACAATAATACTCGAATAACTTGTATTTACTTAACATATTTTTATTTAGTATAATTTAGTCGCTTTTCCTAATATGCCTGAAGGAAATGTCCCGAAATAAAATTATAAGGTTAGGTGGACTGATGATTCATAATAATGTGACGATATAATATAATGGCATACAATGATAAATTGTGGTATTAATTTACTTTCGCCACATCAATCGCCTTTATCTTATTTTATTAATATTTTACTATTTTATTGATTCTATTACACAAACAAGCATACTGTAATACCATATAATTTGAAAGTAAACAAAACCACTCTATAGTTCTATGTAGAGTATTAAAGGCATTTGATCCCTGACTTTTAATGCTTCACCCCCGGCATTAAAATTATGTGTATATTTGTATCACGCTCGCAATTGTACGGCCTCAATGAGTACGTACACTGGCTGGCAACGAAACGTATACCACCCAGCAAGGACTTCTATACAAATTACTTAATGTGTTATTAAAATATAGTGAAACGTAGTCTACACTATAAGAGTCGTTTGCGCCATTCGCTCCTGCGACAGATATGGCCAAGATCTTCCAATTCAATATAAATACGGAATACTCAAAGGATTAAAAATAATGTCTTGTAGAAACTGGCTGAGAGTCATCTCTACTCATACAGCCATGTCTAATGGATGTTAGTTGTGAGGAAAAAACGTCTACCCATGCACCAAAAAGTGCTTGATTGACATTGAAAGGTATTATAATACGTGTCTATGACCTCGTAATGAGATATAACAAGAATATAATAATAAATGCCCACACTAGGCTCCGAAACAGATGTTTTGGATGCAATCAGCATTTGACTTTAGGCTAATGTGGACCTTTCCAATGTCTTTAAGAAAGTTAATATCAACGAAAGTCAAGATGATAGAATAAATATTTAAAGTTTGATAACAAAAATAACAATCACCCTCCAGCGTTAATTACTTGGAACCTGATATCAGTCATTAGAAGATCCCTAAATTATTGCGCGCTGCAAAATTGTTAATTATATCTCTTAAATTTCTAAGTAAAATTTAGCCTAGAGCTACAAGAGGGCAGCAAAATGATATGTTTATAAACATTTTACCGTTAAGCGGTAATTATACTTTTTGGAGCAAACTGCTTCGTTCAGGTTTGTCATATTATATTTCTTAGGTATACAGATATGAGTCTTGGAGGCTCAGTGTGCTTGACGTACACATTTTCATTGAAATTAAATATGATATATTCTAAACACAGAGTTGCGCTTTGACAGTTTGATATAATATATATATATATATATATATATATATATATATATATATATATTTGTACAATTACAATGCTGATGATGAAGAAAAATTTCGTGAGGAAACAGACAAATCGATATTAATGATGTGTGAATCCATACAATCTGCTTTATAAAAATGTAAAGAATATACCATTTTCATGAAATAGGCAGGCCATTTTCTTCGACCATCCCGCAAAGCCTGAAGACAAAAGTCTTCGAGCAGTGTGTCCTCCCCATCCAGACCTACGGGGCTGAGACGTGGACACTGATGGCAGGACTGGCAAGCCTACGTCCAGCAGTGGACTGTGATTGGCTGATGACGTACGAACGAAGGAGGTCTGATCTCATCGGATATAAAACCCACATATAGCTAAAAAAAACAGACACATAGGAAATTTTGGTTTAAACGTGAACGTGGTATTTGAAAGTGCCAAGACGTTGCAGGGAATTTAATTTGTTCACGACGCATGAACTTAAGATAGAATATTAATTACACAGTTCATAAAACGCGAGTTAAACGCTTAGGTAATGCGTTAAAACGGATGCCCGTCACCCCTCCAATTAGACGGATAATGACGGTGTTCAAGTTATTAATTTAATAAGTAGGGAAGGTCGGGTGGCACGGCGTCAGGTGTCGAATACACTAATGATACTGTCAAACACACGTCATCGACGCACGCGCCTCATCGTTCTTGTGATGAAGACGCTTTGGGTTTGATGATTATTAGTTTAGACATCACATATGATAGTTATGATCCTAATTATACGAAGGAGAACCTAAGTCACCCTTGGACCAACATGATTTAAAGGCAAGTTACCGCAAACTTGGCGGGAGGCATTTCAGTTGTAAAATCAGTTTTGGTTAATGTGTAGCAAATATTAGTTATCACAAAATTATTCTTTAGAGTCACCTTATAGTATGATTATCTTCAAATTATGTAATTTAAATAATTATGTTTTACATACATACATACATACATAACGTCACGCCAGTCCCTTGCGGGGTAGGCACGAACAACAGAGCGCCATACAGGCTTATTCTTACACACCTCACTTGCTTCTTTGACATTCATAGCTCTTGTCATGCACACTCGTCTGTTCTTAAGGCTCCTGACATCACCTTCAAATAATTATGTTTTCACAGATATAAACGAAAAATCGTTTTGAAATCGCCCCTTTTTCAGATTTTTATCAATCACATTAAAAAGTATATTTAAACTATGTATAATATTTATAAATGTATATATCTTATATATTTTTATATGTGTTTCTTAAGAGTATCTTGTATTTAGTTTATTTTTGTTAATCTGTTTATATATTTTGTATGTAACTTTTTGTATACAATAAAGAATATTTACACAAGCAAAGAATACATTTGTAAGATACATTTTTCCAGAGTTAAAATTTTATGCAAATCATATTACGACTACAATTCGCGGGCGATATTAGGATAATCCACCATTAACATCATGCGATACATTATTGCCAACGCTTATACTAATGCCCTATTGAAACTAAAGTTGTTTATTTTAGATTTAAATTATACTTTTATTTTAGATTTAAATGATTCCAAGCAATAAGAATTTACGCAATTTTAGAATCTAAAGGATGTAAAGAAATTTTAAAATGCTTTCATAAAATTTTAATTCTCTAATTCATTCCGCAGCAGGCTCTCACAGACCGAGTAATTACCTTAAAAGGTCTTAAGCACGAATGTTATGACGGTGTTTATGAAAAGTATTTCACCTTTGGAGCGAATCACTGAAAATTTCTTTTTCCGCCTCTGAATCTACTTACCGCACAATAACTTTTAAGTCCAATACGAAAAGCCGAGTGTAGAAACGTAGCAGCTTTATTTGTTTGGAAGCCTATTAAAATAATGTTGTGATGGAGGAAATAATAAAGGTGAATTTACTTTCACGTTCTGGGCTTTTTGACATGATGATAATCCGAAGGGAAGAAGTCGAATTTAATAGCGAGTTAAATGATACGTGCCCTGATTGGAAAATGTATGCTTATTCAGTTCGAGCGAGGCCCGCGCCCCGACCCTCCGCACGGCTGATTTGAAATGAATGGTAATAATGGCCGGGCATCCCGCTCGCATCGTTTTGTATGATTATTCAAGATTAATTATTTGTTGGAATTTCGTTGGCTAATTTTTCGGAACGGGATTTTTCCGCTTTGAGTGACGTTTTAATTTCAACTCATCACGAGGGTGGTTTCGTACAATACGACAGGTATATCCACATGCTAATTATGAATGAGTTTCAGACGTAACTTCTATAAGCAGTAACAATTGTTTGTTTTAGACGCCTACGCATTTCTGTTTAGGATATAAACACATCAACATTTATTCATTATTTTTATGAATAAATGTTGACTACGGTTAACCATGATGAGGTTCTAATTCACAAATTCCTACACACATTGATTTATTCAATATGATATGTATCATAAATGGCTTTCCTCTGTGTGACAACGTCGATTGCGACGTATCGGTATTGAATCACGTCACGGCAGTCCCGAGGGCCACCCGCTGATGCGAATATCAAATCGCTGCCACCCCTTGACTCCATAATTCTGATCCATTAGACGACAGGGGAAAGCTACACCTATGTCCATCACGTGTCACTGCATCGCACACGCAGCATTTAGATGAAATTATGATTTATCCAAAACAAATCTCGACACCCTACTATAATAATAAAGTACGAACAACTAATATACCTCATCAACTGTATGTGATGCCATTTTCTTCTTTTGCCATTGATTTTGCTTTGTTTCTCGTCTTGCGAATGATACTCGCTACTAAGTACTAGAAAAACAAATGCTATTTTTGTTTGGCACGCTAGCATGTTTGTAGTCTCAACTGGACTCTCCCAAGGGGCCTGAGCTGGCACATTCTGACGACTGAACTAAGTAGAAAGATAGAACAGAATTAAGCCGGCCAATTATCCCGTATTGGATTTATTGGTAATCTCTGCACGAATGGGCGCGAGGGTGCGAAGCGAACCAACTTTTGATGATGCCTCCATCGGCATTATGAACAAAGTTGTTGCAATTTTTATGTAGGTGGATTTATTGTTTACTTACTTCTCCCGTTTCGCCCTCAATTGTGTGCAGACAGATAAAACTAAGCTCAGTACGGTTTATTACGAATTAATCAATCTACGATCGACATAATGCTGTTTTGGATTAGATAAACTTATCTACATCAATAACATTTTGTAACGAAATCTATTCAAAGTCTAAAACTAAATATTAATAAATTGTTTTGAAACTAGCTATGTTCAGAAACCATGCAAACAAAAAAATAACGTAACAGTATTTATCCATGCCAAGGCAAAAACACACTGCTAAGTTGTAATAATGAGGTCGGGCAACTTGGCACCTTAGTCAAGTTATATTTCAAATTTTTGACACTACCTTTTCTTCATACTCCTTTGTCCTCTCGTGTCTGACTTATAATCGTGTTATATTAAGTCTATTAAATGTTTTCATATTCTTAATAAGCTCTTTTAAATACCTTACAAACACTAGAACATTGCTTATCCTCAATATACTACATTATGTTCTACAATAATAACAGTGTCTGCAATGCCATTCTGCTTTTCAGTAAAGAAATATTCTTATCATACCAACAGAGGGAGACTTGAATGAATATTGCCGATTTAAGTTTTATTGTGTCCATCCCCAGCTGACCCATATCGCATCTTTAGTCGGCATGCGGCATGAGGGAGGGTCATAGTGAGATTTATAACTTCGGCCCTCTGTGAAAAAGGGCCAAAGCTATAGACATTGACAGTTCACTCAATCCTAGATATTACGGCTGGCCGGCGATATTTATGACGACTAAAATATTTGGTGTATTGATTGTGCCACCAGTGCTTGTAAGCTTTTATAACCGTATTATAGTTAGAACAACAGCTTTACGAAGTTTAAGTCCTCGCAGCTTAGTAGTTCAAGCAACGGAGTCTTATTTCAGTGATACAAATTTGAACCCTTGCCGACATGCATGTAATGTAATTTTTCTGACCTAATGAAGATTGTTACAATTACCTCATACTGACATCATGATAACCGATGTGTGGAGTCCGGCAATACCCCTTGTCTTATATATCGGCCTTTTCAATACACAAGGAAATCTAAGGATTAATATTATATTATTCAATTCATCAAAAAGATTACGTTATAACTCAGATAAATAAACATTGGTTTATACCAAATTTTAATTTCGCTTCAGATTATCATGACATAGCACCTCAATATCGAATTTTATAAGAAAAGGCATATAATACGTAGCCATGTGCTAACTAACAGCAGCTATGCAGATTGGACAGAACTATTTATCTACAATTTGAATTGCAAGTCTATCTTGTAATCTATTTAAACCGGTATTTTATAATTTACCCTGAAAATTGAAGTTTTTTGTTAATTATTTTTAAATGAACTAGTTATAATGAAAATTGTTTTACTATCACACGTTGTTTTGACATTCATAAAATATGATCATTTCAGCTAATTCCGCAACTTAAGTACCAATTCCTGAGTAAAGCGTCGTGGAAAACCCTAGTTGATTACTGTATTATCCCCGCAAATTGCTATTGCGCCTGGCCGCCATTTTGGTGACGTAACCGTAGCCGAACACTCAGTACCATTAGCATCACTGGTCGGCGAGTACGCGTACATGTCGAGTTGCGGATGACGTCACGTGAATGTTAATTTGACAAGGTTCCAGCGCATTAGCAATTTGCGGGGATAATATGTTCAAAAATTAGTGCAAAGAACGGAATGGCCGGGAGTTACCCGTCTTCACAAAATCTCAATGTTCGATTTAATACGCGTAATATATTGTCAATATTTAAAATTTAAATATTTCTAGAAACAGTATTTTATATTGCTGCAGTGTAGCATACAGGTCGAACTGTGATGGAAAGTAGTTGCCGTCGCCGATACACATTTGTAACACCAAAGTTGCTACCAATGTGCTGCCGGACTCATAGATGGGCCTGGAACCTGGCCACTAATCCTGGAACACTACTCAAGTTTGTTATGGCGGCATGCTGTATACCAGAGGTGGTAGCCATCCAAATGGGCAAATACCCCATCACCTGGCTGTGGGTTGTTTTATCGCCTCTTACGACAGGCCGCCTGGTCGTAGGAATTGGTATTCTTTATTTTCCTGCACGGATAAAACCGCATATCGTATACTTGTCCATCATATTCAGTCAGTAAAAATAACTCTTCAAAGAGTATTGAATTACTTATGTGAATGTATGTGCTTTTTGTACCAAAATGTTATATCAAGCACAACTGTCAATGTTAGAATTGATCAGTAACTGATGTAAAAGCAAAAATATGTTTTCACTATATTGATAAAAAAATCTTAGTGATCTGTCATAGCCCGTCACTCACCCACATAGCCCCTCGGGCATTGTATAAAAAGTTTTGTCCTCCTGCATACTAGCGGTTAAAACTGTTTCAGTGCCAAATACATTTTAGAAATTTCACATAACATGAAACCGTCTCGTAAATGTAAAGTTAAAAAACAAATTACTTAAAAAATATTAGGTACATTTTGAAAAAAATAAGATTATAGGATTCAGAATTTTCTTTGTATGTATCAAAATAGCCTTTGAATATAAGTATTTTCTTGCAGTTGCTTGGCTTCCAATGTTAACTGTATCACAGGTTTGATCCTAAGACGGGGACTCTGCAACCATCTGACTGTCTGTGTGTGTGTGTGTGTGAGACATCTCTCTGTGTGTAAAATTTCTCTCTCCCCCTCTCTCCCTCCCTGCCCCCCCTCTATCTCCCTCCCTGCCCCCCCCCCTCTCTCTCTGTGTGTGTGTGTGTGTGTGTGTGTGTGTGGTGTGTGTGTGGTGTGTGGTGTGTGTGTGTGGTGTGTTGGGCTGAAATTCTAATTTTACTATTAAAATTATATTGAAATCCGTTGAGCCACTTCGAGTCCTATTCGAATCGAACTTTCAGACTATTCGTACAGGAACGTAAAAAGTATTCAATTTCCTGCGGCCAAATTGCCTATCGTAAGAGGTAAACAACCTACAGCCAGGTGATTGATTATTTACCGGTCTGGATAGCTACCACCACTGGAGTTGAGTTGAGATGTTTCCAGTTTATTTGTTTTGTTGAAGATGAGTTCCAGCATTAGTGACCAGGTTTCAGTCTCCCATTGGAGCTATCGGTAGAGTACCTTTGATGTAACAAATATCCATAGGCAATGGTAAACGCTTTCCATTAGGTGGGCCGTCTGTCTGTATACTGAACTCATGCAATTAAAAGAACAGACTAACTGACACCTATTAGATATCCCGTATCGTATAAATAGCATTTTTCACTTAAGTTTCTAACTTAAGTGACATATGCTATTTATACGTTTATTTTGAAATCATAAATAAACATCACAAAATTAGTTCTGTCGGAATGAATACTTTCAGAACATGCAGTGAAAGATTTTGAGCAAATGTGTTGAATATATTTTTGATATTTTGAAATATTAGATGGCTAGTAGTATGTACGACCACAAGTGTTCGATCAAGAAGGCATCACACCAAATATGAATATCGACAGCTGTTCCCGTGGGCTTCTCTATCCACGCCAATATGTCAACTTTTCTTTTTATTTGTATCAAACTTTGATCATAGTGGTATATTTTGAATCAACGGTTGCAGATGTATTATTATATAATATAATTATTTGTAAATATTAAATTTCGATTTACTTTACATTTTTTTAACAGTCGCGAAGCGGAAGCCTTTACACTTCATCATCGCCATCCGGATTCATTGTATCGTTAGACTAGTCTAAAAAACTCCTAACATTTCCTAATTATATTATATTTTTTTTATTTAAGTGGTGAGTTATGTCCTTGCAAAGTTGTTTACCCCCTTTCCTCTCTGTAACTTTGCAACAACTACTGCGAGAAAATTTATTATGGTTTATATTTACAAGGAAATCTGTTTTAATGATATCCATTGAGTAGTTTTGGAACTATGGGTTTATTTTGATAACATACACTTTTTTTAAATTCTTTAGACGAATAAAAAAAACAACTAACGTTCTTTACTTCTACGCAACTCTTTATTGTGCGTGGCCGTTTTAACAATTTTTGTTTTCTAGGATTACTTATGATATGTACCCTTATACTCACACCTATTAATAAAAACATTGTTATGGAACAATAACCATTTTTTATATACAACGTGTTTCATTTCAAATGACAATAAATCATAACTTTAGCAGTCTTACTCCATACAAAGTTTTTGGTACTATCAAATCAACCGTAATGTCAAAATTTAAAAAAGCAATTTCCGAACAAATTAATTACGATAAAAAGACAATAAAAACAGAACATCTTGTAAATATTGGTTCACTGACCTTGGTAAGAATGAACATCTTCCGCGTTTAATGATGAAGAGACGAGCTGGCAACATGATACATTTGGTCACTAACCTACCGATTTAGTCACAATAACAGATACATGTTGTTGTAAAATTCTGAAATGCAAAATGAGGTCCTGTGGCTAAACCAAAGAAGCTACCTTGATTCGTTTTTGTATTTGGGTAGAGTACGTCATGACGAAAACGTGGTCTGATTTATTGTCGTAAGGTCTGAAACACGCTGTATAACTTACTGACTACCACACATCAAAATAAATAGTTCATGAGACGATTATTTCTGTTAATTCTCATGAATATTTTACATTATGGTAAAATATCGCAATTGTCTTTCTAGTAATACCTATGGATCCTAAAGACGTGTAGACAGTTTTGAAAAAAAATGTATTTTATATAACTTAATCTTAAACAAATCAAATTATAATTAATGTCTTAATCCTTAGATTTTTGCATATGTTGAATTTGGTTTAAACCACTTTATAACGGTTACTGGGTGCAATTTTAATTTTACTTTAATCTCACGATTCTGTTTCTTTCCAGCAGCCGGGGTCACATGCTTATTTATATAGATGTCTAACTTAGATGGTTTATATTGAATTAATTTTGTCTACCATCAATTTATTTCATTTTACCTTATTAGTTTGGAAGAGAATAACAATTAGTAAAAGCATTTCTTTTTTCATGGTAATAGTTACAACGTAATATTATTTAAAACCAACTTACAACCATTGTTTGTATAGTGTTTGTATTTGTATGTATAATTAGGGTGGCGCAAAAAAACCGACTATTTTTTTTTAGTCTGGAGTGAAAAAAAAATTAGTTTTTGATGTTTTAAGAGACCTCTCCAAAGGACAGCTCAAAAAAAAAATTTAAGATGTCGCTCCAAATTTTTAAAAATCGTCAAACGATTTTCGAAAACGAAATATTTTTTAAATGTTCTTTCTTGTTACGGTAAAATTTTAGAGACCAAAAAATAATAAGTTACTGTTCAAAATTAAAATTTTGAAAGGTCGCTCATAATTTTTTTTAATGCATTACTTTAGATTTTTTCGAGCGACCTTTTGATATTCAAATTTAAATTCCATACATTTATATATTCCATTACGAAATGATTCCCATTAGCGGTATTGTTAATTATAATTAATAATAAAGATTAGATAATGTTATTAATTGGCTACAGCGACTGTCTCTTTTGTTTCAGATATAGCCGCTGCAGTTGTAACGATGGTATCATCAGCATTTATGTCTCCACTAACCGAATC
Organism: Dendrolimus punctatus; assembly: GCA_012273795.1. Taxonomy (NCBI): domain Eukaryota; kingdom Metazoa; phylum Arthropoda; class Insecta; order Lepidoptera; family Lasiocampidae; genus Dendrolimus; species Dendrolimus punctatus. The sequence goes on from CM022536.1 coordinate 10,372,957, forward strand.
TGATGTCTCAGTTTTCGCTACAGTAGAAGGTTCTGATAATTGTACAGTAGACGCTCGTGGTTTGGAATAAACTTCTATAGCCGTTTCTGTAGAGTGTTTTATAACTAATATGGCAGCTTCTTTAGGATCTGAACTCATTTCGGTAACGTTTTCGGCACTACTTTTAAGTTCTTGTAAAATCGCTTCACGTGTCGACTTTTGTGCCCAAGCTGGAACAGTGGTAGTCGGTGCTCCGGACTTATATTTTGTTTGCATACCATCTAACGCAAGTGTATACTTTGCTTTATCGCCGTTCTTATAACAAGTGCAGTCACAATTTTTGTCTGCATAAGCTATATCGAATTTCAAGTCTAAACATTTCCTTACGCAAAGAAATGCTTTTTCAAAATTTTGACAGTCGTCAGTTTTGTGAAAACCGTAGCGAAGAGCGGCATGAGGGTCATCTACAATTAGTAATTATTATTCATTAATTTGGTACCATATAGTATACTAGAATTAAAGAGTTAGCTTGTGGATATTTCAAATCCATATCCCGTAGGAATCATCCCATATTTAAAAAGTGACATACAGTCATCCCTTTTATCGAAATTACACACATATCAATTTTAATCCATTGATTGTGCTACACCTACACAGGATTTTCAGGAATAACAATTATTCCATTGTCGTACCCGCCATCAAAAGTAATATGTAGGTAAACCAAAGGAGGACGCCTTCTAAAATTTGGTCGAATCGCACGCATCGGCGTTAACCTACCATAAAATATCTGGAATTGGTTCTTGACAGACGATGGGACTTCTTGTTACATTTCCAGTAGATGGCCCCCAGACTCAAGAAAGCAGTAATTAAAAATGCAAATTATCGTTTGTTGAAAATCTTTAATCTCCGAAAGTTACAAAGTTAATAAACAAACACACCCCCTAAAAATCAATTTAACTTAAATATATATGATATGCATAGATTAAATAAAAACTTTTTCACAGAAGTATTAAAATGTTACTTACCGTCTCCACAAATAAAGGTAACAAGTTGCGATGTGAATATAAAGTAAACCAAATTCTTCATCTTTAACAATGGCAAATCGTAGATTATTTGCACTTTTCATAAATACTAAGTACCGTTTTTATTACCAAACTATCAAAATATAATTTGATGCAATTATAAATGCTTGGAGTAATTGAAAAACATTGTACTAGCGGAAAATTAGATTCTTAAATGATAAGCTGTACTATTGGGAAAGATATATTTATTTATAGAGATTAAGCCCGTTTTATTTTGATTGGCTTAAAGGTAATTGTTTCCCAGTAAGTTTGTGACAGCCTCTAAGTTAGCTGGTCCCTGAAACCCGTAATAGGATCCTATAAATATTAGCGTAATCAAAATTTGCGTCAGAAAATAATATTGATAATCCAAAACAAACAATTACTTTCTTGCTATATATTATAGAGTTCTGTATTGTTTATAGTAATCTTATAACATAACACATATCGTATACTATCCGACTGGCTCCGTTTTATAGGTGATAAGCAAATTCTTATTTTGGAGGCTAATTAAAAAATAAAAAAACATCTAGATTGAAAGTAGATGAAGACCATTCCATTCTAGTAAAAATAAACCTTTATGTGCGATTCCGCTGTGCAATTTACCGGATTTTTTACCAATAAATTACACAAAAAGCACAATGTCCATTTTGGCTCCACCCTGAAACTGATGAAACTTAGCCTCTCTTTTTCCAAAATCGTGTATTATTTTTTATGTTATTTTAGTATAGAAACTACAATTAGGTAATTTTGTTATCTACGACCAACACCGATGATTCTTATCTTGACTTTTAGATTTTTATTAATTGACATTTTTACTCTTTAGTTTAAGATTCACTGACACCAAATATTGTTGACTCTTGAACTCACCTATGTACCTCCAAAAAACACACGATTGATGTACTAATAATAATCTTAATATCATCACTGGCTACAAAATGCAAACATTTTACAAACAAAATTCAATATATGGAATTGACAGGCAGAAAAGCGTAGTGTATATTAATACCGAACAGCGCCCTCTAATTTTGAATATTGTAACTTAGAATTCATATTTATCTAAGAAATATTGCTCCAGAAAAATTAAGGTTTCTCTTAACCTATTTCAAGGCCTTAAAAATTTTAAATGTATGTAATAATTATTCAAATTTTCCCCGAAATAGTGACAAAGCTGTAAAGGCTTGTGTATTTTGTAAAAAGCAAACTCGTGTAACAAACTGGGAGATGGCCTTTAGGAATATAATAAAAAAGAAAACATTTAATAAACATATCTGTATTATTAATATTGAATGATTATTAGGCTACAGTAGTTAGACCAGCTCCACCTACTTCGGTAGGTGCTGTTCCATTACCATCATCAACTACATCACCTATGCTTGTATTATTACCCACATTCGTAAAATTAGTATCTTGTAGATTAGTGTCTAGTATTGATGGACATGTGATATTTTCTGCAGCTGAAATTGTAGTATCTTCCAATGGCTCATAAGTAGCTGGTGATAAAGTACCTATAATATGGTACAATTTTGGGTCATAGGTGCGTGGTCTCTTACGCGTAGTTCCATTCGTCCTCCATTTAAAGAATGGCAAAATTGTTGATGTTTTCAAATCGTGACAAGTGCACTTGCATTTATTGTTGAGTCTATATATTTGGAAGCCAATGCTTTTACACGCAGACATACATTTAAACGTTTTAATGTAATCGGAGCAGCTGCTATGGAAACTTAAGCCATAATGCTTCCTGGAGTTATCGCTGATACCTGTAATTAGATAAATCGATAAATATAATAGCCATCATATTTCATTATCAATTAAATTGGTGACTAGTTTAATATATTTTATTTATATACTAACAACTAAACACAGAAACGGCGATAATAAAAATAACAGGTAAATTAAAACTCATTGCAACTGGTGTAATTAAAAGCGAAAACTTTCAATAAACACATCAGCATTGAGATTTTATTGATCATGAAAATGGAAATTATTATTTCCATAATTAATTTTGTAATAACATTTTGTTGTTAGCAAGCTGTATTAATAATATTAATAAATTACTCTACCCATGTACTTAGATGTGTTAACGTCCGTTTTTATCCGATATTCGGCATATACATATAATATCAGCCCATTAACATTCCACTGCTGTCAAAATAGACTTTACTTTGGTAGCGAATTTCTCTCCATCTATTGAATAAATTTAATTAAATTGATATAAAACGCAATTAACAATAATTGTTATGAACTTTACAGATCTATCTACAGATACACCGTGCGCTTACGTAGGTAAACAGCAAAAGTATTTTGATGACACAGTTACAAGTTATAAGGGTCGCTCTAATTTCAATGCGACTACTAGATTACTAAGTGATGAAAACGTAAAATACTGAGAAAAATTACTGTGACGTAGTCACAAAGAAAGACGCACAGACGGAGGGATGGTCATGACAGTTTTCTATTTTTTCCGGGAAAAGTAAGAAACCTTTAAAAATAAGGTAAATTAAAAATACCAAACATCTCACGTCGGTCTTATAAATAAATTTAAATATGTAATATCCTGTAAGAATGATGACTGCCGATTTGGAGTAACAATATTGTCTATTCAACATCTCTAGCCTTGACGTAACATTGCTGATATAGAAGAAATTTTGAATAAAATTTGCTGTAAGTTCATATGATTAACTGACCGTCATTAGGCTTAAGCTCATATAGACCAGAAACCCAATGCCCGCCCACCTACTGATTTGATAACACACAAAGAGAGTATACCAGATTCATTTTTTGACTTAAAGAATTAAACTCTCATAAAATTGTTGTGATCCCCAAAGAAGTCTAACGACTAATTAATAAATCAGGAATGTGTTAATGACGTCGGTGCACACTGGAGATGGGCCCGGAGACAAAATTCTCGGAACCAACTTCTCTATGGCCACCCAAATGATGATTTCATTATCTATATGATTTTGATTGATGCTGCAAAAGAAATTTGCCGGCAGTCGCATTCTTTTCATAACAGACGTATTTGGTTTTGTTTATTACTTGGAACCAATCGACTGTGGCGCCACAGTTTTTGATCCTCTTTCATGATACTCCCAATAGATCAAAATTGTTTGAATAATAAACTGACAGCATAAGGGATATTTCAGTTTATACATATATCGAGTACGTAATGCTTAAAAAATATTTAAAGTATTTGGCTATACCTAATAAAAAAAATAGCCATTAACTTCCCACTGCAGGGCTCGGGCCTCCCTTTCTAGAGGAATGGACAGGACTTATCCAAGGCGGCTTGACAGGTTTCAATCATCGGTTATCTCAATGTGCAGGTTTCATTATGATGTTTTCCTTCACTGTTAGTACGTCTTAATTGTAACAAAATGCACATTAGACTATTAATAAAGGTTTTTAAAGTGATGGATTTTCAATACCGAAAATAATTATATGTTGTACTTAAAAGTACCATATTAGACTGTGATTTTTTTTAAAAGCAACAGTTAAAAAAGAAACAAGTTTCGCAAGTGTTACCGGCACATTTGTTGATTTCGCTATAACGACAGGCATATAAAGTAAATTCATACAAACATTCGGACGTAGTTTTTATCTGGACTTACATCACCCTTTGAAACTTTGCATGTAATTTAAATTGCCTTTTTTCAACTCATTCATATGCGTTAATGCTAGTTTTGACACTCTTTATTTCACAAATGTTTTCGTAAAATTTCCTTGTGTTTTTAATAGGTACCTACTTAGCTAAAAAACGATGTAATAATAAAAATCAGTTGATAAAAGCTTGATTATGATATGATGATATGATTATAATTTAGATATTTTATGATGTGTTACAAAGTTTTCATAGTACGACAGTCAGTCTTAGACAGGATATCAGTTGTGGCCAAGCATGCGGCTTGCCATCCGTAGACGAGCGCAGGCGACGTCAACGAGAAAAAACCTTCCATTATCATGAATGGCATTCGATACGGGGAACATTTATGACGGAGACATAATTTTGTCATCGGACTTCACCAGGCTCGTAAATCAGACTCGAATACCGATTCATAATCACTCTCATTAACCGACCAACATGGTCCTCAATCCTCATTTAATAATTAGTTTATTACTCCCCGTAACCGATTTCTGAATGTAAGAACGGTCGTAAACTTTGCTTGTTTATGTGTAAGCGAGCAATAAAATAGGCGTTCGGAAAAGAAAGACAGCCCATCCCGGAGTAAAGGTGACAGGTCCCCTCGGCTTACGCCAACTACGGTACAAATTGCGATATTAAGCACAGGGCGTGATGAAAAAACACTAGCTGAATATAAATTAGGCAGGAGGAGCGCCATAATCAATATAAACGATGCTAAAGAAGATTAGAAAAATCCTGCAAGAAAACAAATTTCACAAGACCAAGAGAAACTGTTTCGCTTTCCCACTTTAGTTTTCATGACAGATTTTATTTTTACTATCATTCATTATATTGAATACACATGATTACTATGCAATGTTTTCGATGAAATGGAATTTTTAAGCTCGTATTTTAGAACAATGATCATGCGTTAGCCGCACTTGAAACGGTAATCGGTAAAACTAAAATGTCGCTCGGCTCTGGAACGCCATATAAAAAAATGATTAATTTGGACGGATCATAGAAAGTGTTGGTTGGCGCATCCGATTTTTTTACGTATGTATTTTCCATTTTTATAAATTAATGAAAAACTTTCCGAAAATGTTGCCCGCGTAATTATCAATTTTGCATTCCGCAGGAATACATATTTTCCTGAACAAAAGTATTCCATTAAAATTTCCGGTGTCTAAATAATATGCCAAATTTTATGATAATCGCTTTATGTTCATGAACGGTGAGGAAAGAACGAACAAAGACAAATAAACTCATTTACACATTTATAAGTAAGATAATAGTATTCTGCCATATTTGAAATTCGCCTACAGCATTTAAATTTATTTTACTTTCAATAAGGTAGTTGACAGTCAAATGAACCGAAGCACGGTCTATCTTACAAAAAACATGATAGCTTTCTTGATTGTTTATGAGCACGCCAAGTTAAAACATTGTAGGTAATTCTAATTAACAAACAAATAACTTATTAATTACATTGTACATTATTTAAATCTGATTAAATAAATTGATGAATATACAAAGAATGTACCTAGTTCTATTTTTGAAGTTATTAAAACACATGAAATATGTGTCTTAATTAAATAAAATATTTTGTCTTTATCGCTTGCCTTTGATTAATACACCACCAAATTATACTTAATTGTTAATTATACTTTTAACAAATATTCGTCTTGAAACCTACATTTATAAAATACAAGAACATTTGAAAAAATGGCGTATCCACGTTAACCTTGTTATACGTACCTCGAAGAAAAAGGCCCTAAAAATCGTGTAAAAAATGCAAAGACGAAATTGAATTTGATTCCGATACATAAATTTTACTTAGGCTATTTGTCTCTCTCGGATCAAGCGGGAAAATAAGGCAATGTTAATTAAATTTGTTTGTTCAAAACAAAGTCGCCAACTGCCTTTTAATTGTTTCTTTTCTCATTTTACTTCGCTATCTAAGCGCTTTATATGGACTATGAGAATTCTTAGCTTGCTTGTATCACGTCTTTTGCAATAATCACATTTTCTTGTTGTCTCCATGGTTATTTAAAGTAAAAGTCTATCAAATAATCTTGAATAGACTTCCTGAAAACGATGCAGTAAGTTATGCACATCTAGTCTTAGGAAATGTTATTAGGGGTAGATACCGGTCTATCTCTGATGGGAGGTTTTTTAATCCAGTGAAGTCAGGATCGCTACACAGAAGAATCGGAAACTATGAGTTTCCAAGTTTCCATCCAAACAAAAGGACGAGATGAAACACTTTCCCTAATGTTTGATCTCGTCCTCATGTTAATGACGGATTCTCCCGAATCAGTCATTATAGATAGACAGACACTTTATTGTACACCAAAACGAAAATAAGCTTACAGACTAAAACTATAACAAATTATGGTCTGTAGATAAAAAGTGGTCTCTTCCGGACAATCCTAGCAACTTCCCTGTCCCAGTACAACGTATATCGCTTGAAGTCCACAATTGATTTTTACAGAAAATAATAATGATTTGTTTAATATACAAGAACATATTGTTATAAATATCATACTAAGAAAAATGCACTTGAATTTGTATGGAGAAATGAGTCACATGTGATGCATTTCCTTATTATAAAACATTCATATGCGTCATATATGACTCATTAGACAGGGAAGTTGCTAGAAATGAATTGAGATGATAATGGTAATGGCGGCATACGCAAATTATAGTACAACTTATATGTTAGTAATAAATACACAAATGTTATGTAATATATTAAATAAAATATATTAAATAGATTATATGCATGCTGGCCAGGGGCTGTTACAGCTGCTATTAAGGTTTATGCAGGTGGCAAGTTCTTTAAGATCAGGAGTACTTGGAACGAATAAAATGGTATAGAGAAGTTTATCAGTATTCCGACGAAATCGAATTGGCAACCACTTGAGTTTTTTACAGAATTCAGAATCGTGGTCATATTTGCATAGGCCAAAAATGAACCATATACAGAAATGTGCTCAAGGTGGTCCTTGAGTAAAATCCAGATAGCTGACGTCAACATAATCATGGATGGGAAGTAATAGGGACTTAAAACTAAAATTGTTAAAATTTACACATTAGTCAGATTTTTTTGTAAAGCGAGTATAATCTTAGCAAACGTTGAAATATCGTCACAAGAAGAGGCGCAGGTATAATAATTAAGTCATTGAGCCATCTGACTTCCATGATGGATTAAAGTTATATAGAAAATCGTTTAAAGACGTTCCTCCAAGTCCGACAGACTTGCTTAGACTATGGAAATATATTTCAGTACACATTAACTTGCACACATGACATCCTTAAATATACATACGTATACACTAAACTGTAAAGGGTGTTTTGTTCCAATCTTTGTGTACCTAATAAAATCCTAAATAGTAACGATACAAGTAAAGCAATACAATGCATCGTAATGAATGACTTTCGAAATGAGTTAAAACAACAGATATAACGTTTTTTTATGTTTGTTATGTTTACATAAAGATTCTTTGTGTGGGGTGTTTTATGGTTTTCTGTTCAACCGATTTGTATACGAATGAAAATAGATTATAGCCAGTTTTTCCCGTTATTAGTAGCCATAAATCATTGAGCATCCGTAGCCGCCAATCCTTAAAATAAGAACGGGATTGGAAAAAATCATATGCCTTTTGTCATTGCTTTGAGCGCGCCTACATAATACCTATGTTATACATAGCGTATCTACCACTACGATTTCTGTTACCTAATTATGAAGCATTTATCAATATGACAGGTTCTTCCGTACACAACAGTAGATGGCAGCCTCTTGTTCCCCTCTCGGCTTGGCAGAATGTACCAATCCAAGTTAATGCTCTGAATTCAAATCTTCCGTATCGCATTAATCCGGCCGGGGGTCGGGCCGTAATAAATTCCGTATTATACGCCCGACACGCGTATTAAAATAAACATATAAACATGTTACACCCTCGCGATGTACATCCGCACGTAAAATTGGTTATCATAACTGTTGTAAATTGAAAGCGCCTAATAGATTATTTATATTACAACGGATTGGAGTATGACTTACACTTAGATCTGAGCTCCACGCTTTATTGACATATTGCCTATCATTTAATATCACTTAAAAGCAGAGCATTTTCATTTTGTGATAGTATATTGATTCAAGTATAATGAAAATCACTTGCAAGACTGGGCTCAAAATTTTTAAATTCATGAAGGAACTTATATTTTTAAATGTCTCAGCTAAAATATGAATCAATTGTTACAATTATTTTAGTAAAAACTAGTCTTAACCTCTCTTTTATAAACTGTACTCACACTTTTTCGTCTCCAAAAACATACGTTCTTATCTCTTATACGTATTATGTATTTTTGACCTATTAAATCGAGTCATAAGTCTATTTTTTACTTTCTTTCTTTTTACAGTTTATACCACTCTAGTAGTAGTATACTAGTTTAAACTACACTATACCTTGGGTCACATTTTTTTTATTACAATTACTTTATATACCAAGACAAAAAATACAATACTACTATAACGTCAAATCACATTAAATTTGTTAAGCATAATTATGTGTCATATTCAAACTTAATTGTTTTTTCTGTAAACACACGTTTTAATATATCTTAATGAATCTTTAATCAGTCACGAGTCTTATCGACTTAAAAAAGATATTATGTTATAGTAAAGCCAGCTCCCAAGATTGTGTACAGGAGTGCTCCTCATATAGTGAGATGGCATTTTATTATAACAAAGGCGCAGGTCCCCGCGGAGGACACCGTAGGGACTGTCGGGGCAAGTGTATAATCTGCACGGCACATTGTCACCAAATGCACTCTCTTTCACTACATCAATTATTTCCAACGTGTCATACTAATCAGAAAAATATAAAGTAAAATGATTTAATGCTTCGAATTGTATAACATACCGAAATTGCTCTTAGAATATATTACGAAGGTGAATCAAAAAGTATTGAAATCAATATTAAGATTTAAACAAAAATATTTATTATTAATTATTTAAATCTCCCTTCATCCCTCCAATGCATTGTCTTTAGAATAACGCGTTTCGACCTTCTTTGTTCCTTGTGAAAAAAATGTTTTCTTGAGTCTCGAAAAACTCCTCTACGGCACCCATAACTGCATCATTATCGTGATATTTAGTTCCGCAAATTTCTAATTTTAATTTTGGGAATAAGTAAAAATCACTTAGAGCTAAGTCCGAAGAATATAGTGAGTGATCGAGGAGATTGAAGACAGCACAGCGGATTGCGTTGAGCGCCACTATTAATCGATTAGCGGAAGCGTTATTGTGAAGAAACAACACACCCAACAACGGTCTCCTCGACGATTTTTTTTAAATCGCTTTACGCACTTGCGGAATTAAATTTGCGTAATAGGGTCCAGTAATCGTCTGGCCTTTTGGCATGTAATCAATAAAAAGGATTCCACTATCTCAAAACACTGAGGTCATAATTTTGCCAGCGGTAGGATCAACTCGAAATTTCTTATTGGATGGAGAGGATGGTCGTCTCCAAGACATGCTTTGTCTTTTGTTTCAGGATCGATATTGTGGACCCATGTTTCATCCATGGAGACAAGGCGACGGCAAAAATATCCAAATCACGCTGGATCATTTCGAGATTAAGCTTAGAAATCTCCAAATGTCGCTTTTTGTTTTCTTCCGTTAACATTCGTGGTACAAATCTTGCCGACACTTTTTGGGTCCCGTTAATCAATTAAAATTGAACTCTACCAAAAGATATATTTAGAATCTCAGCTATATGTTTTATAGTTATTCTTCTGTCTTCCAAAAGCAGACTCTCAACCTTTTTAACATTTTCTACCGCAACAAAGGTTGAAGGCAGCCCAGAACGCGGGTCTACTTTAAATCTTAATCTAGGTCTTTTAAATTCAGCCAACCAGTAAGCAACCGTAGAATAGAGTACAGCATCATTCCCGAATGTCCGAATTTTCTCCCTTCATAGACATTTTTTCGAACTGAGATATTTTATCACAAACTAACTGACAAAAAAACTGACAGTTGGCATAAATATTGTCTGATTGACACTCTTTAATTTGAATATCGAACTTCTCCCAAAAAGGTTTTATATATATGCACTTCTAAGAACTTTTTGATTCACCTAGGTATGTAGGTGCTATTCCCTGGTCACCTTCAAATTTGGTAGTTTTGGTGAAGAATTCATTTTTAATAATGAACCTCAGGACCAAACTTAGGAATAAGCATTGCACCTATCTTTTGTGGTACACAACGGGTAATAGACATTAGGTCAGAAAAGCTGTCTAAGCAGTGGAAGCTTCCAAAGCAGTTCAAACTGACGTCGGTGAAATGAGAAGCACGTATGTTAGCTACTAAGTTATCACGAATAGACGTAGCAAACGATCAACAATATAATATAGCTTGTATAAAAAATAAGACCATAACTTCACAAGGTATTAATACATTGTGTATTAACAAAGTGTGATTATGCAACACCCTTTCTCTAGGAACCGTTTAATTCCACGGTATTCCCAAATCGCGCTTATAATTTATAATAACAGGGAGGTCCCTTTGCGAGGAGACCGTTTTGTAGATAGGTATCTATCAAATTACGGCACCTTCCCCTCCACGAACACCCATTGTTGTGTAACACGGAAAATATTCATTTGAATATTTACTTAACATGGATAATATTTTAATCTTCCCCTTTGAATTATACGTTTTCCAACGGAGACAATTTCACGCTCGTTTTATGAAAACGTTTTATCTCCAACGTTTTATGCATCGGATAACGATCCTTATGACATTGCAATATGAGTTCATTAAGGTTTAATTTCGCTTGTACAACAGCGCAATATCAATTTAACAAGATATTCCTTTTGTTAATATTCGCACACGCTTTATCAAATTCTCTAGCGGGGGTGACAATAAGCCGCTGTAAGTACTCTCTCTGACATATGGATAAAAGCTTTCATTTCACTCTTAGCTCTTTTGAGTGTAATATAGTAGATACATATTATATTTATACATTTGTATATTTGATTAGAGATTTGAGAAATGTTATGTATTAAAATCATTTAATGTATAAAGGACTATAAATAAAATGACTTCTAGTGCCAAACTAGTTTAGTATAAAATATGTACTATGTATCTGATTGCACTTGTAGTCGTATATTCTTGTGCAATTAATTTTATTATGAATTCATAGACAGATACTTAAATTTATTAGTATAGATAAAGTTGCAAGCTGCGGTTTTATTATTGATTAATAATCATTAGTCTGTCCAGATGTCCACCACAAAGTAGTAATTTATACATTGCTAGAATCTTTTTTGGCAAAAAATATGTGAATAGTTAAGGATTTGGGAGTCTGTTGCATATTAAGATGATGAGACAAGGCAACGGGTAGTGCGCTGCTGTTTTGTCAAATTGCATCATAATTCCATTGTGCAAACTGTTAACTGTCTCCGCGCCGCCCTCCTCACAAAAAATAGGAGGCGCAGGGTCCTGCCCTCGGCTGTTTAATAACATAATAGCACAATTCCCTCGCCGCATGATTCAATTTGGATTTCCTCCAGCCTCCCCCGTGCAGTCTAAAAAATGACAACTTCATTATATTGTTCGCGCTCCCGGGGGCGACTTGTTTGCCAGAAGGATTATACTGATTAATTCTGTAAAATATTAATACACGTCACACCCGGATTGCACACTTGCACTCTCCATAAAAGGACTTATTGAAATTTAAAACTGAGTGCCTCATTGTTTGTTGTGATTCACTCCTCTCCTTCAAGTATTGCACAAAGGTGCTCTATATTAGTTCCTTAACAAAATTACTGTATTATAAACAGTCTAATATAGTCCAGTTTTGTATCTTATCTTATACTAATACATAAACCTGAAGAGTTTGTTTAATTGAACGCGCTAATCTCAGGTACTACTGGTTTGATTTGAAAAATTCTTTCAGTGTTAGATAGCCCATTTATCATTATCACGCTAAGACTAATAGAAGTGCACCAATGAAGAATGTTTAAAAAACGGGGGGTTTTAAAAACAATTTCCACGTGAATGATGTGGCGGGCACAGCTAGTAATTATATATAACCTTTGTATAACCATAGTGTCTATCTCTCCGTCGGCATATAGGGTCCGTCTCTCTATAAATGTCACATCTATTATTTTTGAAAACCAGTGGTAGAACTATTGATACAATTTGGTAGGACAGTATAACTTACCGCTGCTATAGTCTAACGTAAAATCCTGAAAAGCTAAATATTAAGGATGTCCACTATACAACTAAACTCTACGGAAACGTGATTGCGCGCGGAGTGTATTGCACATGCCCAATTTATACATATATAAGTTAAATTATTTTCTTTTTGTGAGTATTTAAATCCATTTGCACCTGACCCAAAAATGTCAATTCTAGTATAATATCGTAATCATAAACGGCGCTTACGATAAAATATTTTCAATCCGATTTTATTATCAAGCGGTGCAAAATATAATAGATCTACCTGCAAAAAAATCCTTGAAATATTTAATGGACCTAATTTCTCAGAGCTTTTACAGATGAATGCGTTGATTAATTTTCTCAGGTAAAGAATATATAGAGATACATCATCAAAAGATATGAGGTGCAATATGGGCTATAAAGTAGCGAGTATCCCTTATTGGCTGGCCAGTATCTTCCGGGCCTTTGTCTGCGCAGAATAAAAACTTCATCTCGCTCCCCGAGGAATTTAATTTGATGTAATGGAAGTGTTATATTGACTTAACAGGCCAGAAGCTCCCCTCGCACAGTTACAGTTATTAAAATGGAGAAATTTATTATTAGCATTTCGTCGTTCCACTATTTACATTTTAATTTTATTTGTTCTGTGATTCCATTAGTCACGTTCTAATGCATTAATTCAATAAAGGATGCCATAAAGCGAATGCGAATTTAAAGCCGAGGTTTCAAATGTAAGTCATACGCAATTAATCAAAGGCACAAATATGTTGTACTATAAGTGTTTTATGTATATCATTTGATTAATCATCAGTGAATCAAATATATAAAAAATACATTGTCTTCTTGATTTATTCTTACCTCTAGTAGTAGTAGTAGGCTAACAAGCAGATGGAAACTAATTACTGCCGCGTATGGACCTTTGCTACTCCAGAGCCATCGCCTACACACTGCTGGCCACGTAGAAAATTTACAACGCCTTTCTTAAATAACTCCTTAGCGCAGATAGAAAACCTCGACGGGAAATTCTATCCAAATAATTATTGTACGAGGAATAAACTTTCAAGAGGACCTTTGTGTAGTTCAGCGTGGTAGCGAAATAAAAAGTAAATGACCATACCCGTAATGATGAATTATGTTTTATAATTCTACGTATTACTAAATACAATAATCACAAATGTGAAGCTTCGTCCATGAAATCATCAGATCAGATTCGCGAGACAGTATATACATACGATCAACCCGTCACATAGGATACAAAAATATCAAATACAATGCAAGGTAATGAAGAAGGAACTACATAAGTACGCCTATAAATAAACACTACGAGATTTATATATTTGTGTAGGAGTTTGGATGAAGTCAAGTTTTAGATTTTGAACTGAAATAAAATTATAGTTATTGATAACTAGTTTCCCCTCGGCTAAGCCGCGGATCAAGCCATAGCTAGTAATATATTTAACTTAAAACTAATAAACTAAAAATAATTAGGATCTTAAATATCGGGAGCGAAGTCGCGGGCAAAGGCTAACCTCCTTGCAAATGATCTAATAAATGCTAAAAATCCCTGAAAAAATTCGTTGTTTAGGAGTTAGCGATTATACAGACAAACAGATGCTAAAAGCGATTTTGTTTTATACTATGTAAAAAGACAAAGAAGTATCATTACAAGATAAAGCAGGTACGTATAACACATTTTTTACCATCAAATAGTTAGTACCAACATAAAATGAAAATTTTAATATATTGTTACTAATTTTATATTACTCAATAAATGTTTCGTCAACTGGCAGAACCGAGGGTAATTGTTGAAATACGTGTAATAAGAAGTAAGACATGCACTTAAAACGCGGCCCCGTGTGTACTGTATATCATTTATAGTCCTTTTGTCGCCTAAATTATATTTACAGAAGTGAGCAGACAATTTCACGCTCTCTTCTCCAGCCCCCCATACTACGGACACTAATCAACGAACGAATGGCATAATGTGGAATGGCAAATTGTTATTTATGTCTAACAAAAATTTCAAGTAACTTGAGGGATTTTTCGTTAATACACATTAAGGATGACGACAATAAACATTAAGGACGCTTCGTAAGCGTAAAGTTCGGTTTTATAATGAAGCGCTAAAAAGACTTACTAATGGCCTCATGCTTCCTGATTTACAGGTGAGTTATTTATTGATAAATCTTAGTGCGCGCTTAACTTTTGAAGCTTGCGTGCACCTTACTTGAGCAAAACTTACAGGTGTTTGAAGGGAAAACTTATGAGAATTTACGTAATAATAAAATAGCATGTCTCAATAATAAGTAAGTTTTCAGTAAAGTGCTATACAGTACCTGCAAAATAGATTTCTTTTTTAATTTAATTCACCGATTCACCCCGATGCTCTTCGGACATCTTAAATACATATTATAAAGTTTGTTTAGTACTATTATACTTATAATTACTTCAGTAGTAGAATATGTATTACCAACTGAAAACATAATCATGAAAATTGAAAAAGGAAATTCCGTAAATATGTTTATGATATTCCTCCCTAACCCAACGGTTGACCCCCGACCCGATAGAAGGGTGAGCGCACACATGAGCGTGAAAGATTGTCCACATGTTCGGTAGGACACCCTAGAGCGCGATCGGCCGCGAGCGCCGCATCTTGTCGTATACCCGATCAGCTTATCTCTCCAACGCATCAAATTATTCACGCCTGCCATTTCTGCCAAACATTCAATGTATCAAGCATTTTCACGTTATAGTACTCTAGTGTTTATTAAGCTAGTGTGACATATTTTATATAGATACGTATCGACATCACCCCTTAATCTATATTTATCAATCGACACTAAGGCTGACACCTCCTATATATCCTTTCAGAATAAATCTTGAAGTACTTATTTAATTAGTGCATGCACTTAATAAATCCGTTATTCGCGCTTTGCTTCATCTTTTCTGGTGCGCACTGCCAAAGAGTGGAATGAGTTGCTGGAATATGTTTATCCTGACAAATACAATCTTGAAATCTTCAAGTCACGAATAAATAGGTATCTTCTAGGTAAGCGCACTCCATTCTAGACCGCGCCATCACTCAATATCAGGTGAGATAGTGGTCAAATGAAAACCTATACATCCATAAAAAAATCCATTCAATGCGCAATAAAAAGTAACTTTGTTTGAATATATTTTCTTCTTTGTTCGTAGCCTTGGGAATAAAACAAATATCTATCATGAACAAATAATCATCTTTATACATAAAAATGAATGTTTGTTTGTATGTCTTTTATAGAATCGTAAACTATACATTTGACCATGTGTTAATCTTTAGCAAAGTTGTTGTGCATGAGCCAAAGAAGGTTTCTGAGTTTGTTCACAATTGGACCCGGTAGGTAGCGCTGCTGTTGGCATATCGATTGAAGCTTTTCTGTCAGGACGTCGTTTGCCGGGACAAGTAGTATATTATATTATATGTATTACATAACACATTGTATTGTAAAATACATCTATATCCCGTTCTTCCTGTCTGTTCCCTCCATCCCAGGGACTCCCAGTTTGGGATTTTGGGCAACAGACCTCTTTTCCCAAATTAACTGATACCTCAGACCCCCATAGCCAAATTACTCCAACTCATTATCTTGCACGAGCTTGCCCACGCTTATTGAGTCGAGTCTTTCATCTTGTACGAACTTGCTTATCGACTTATTGAATTTTTCAAAAGTACAACAATAATATATATTTCCTACTCAAATATTAGTTATTTTTATAACAAGTTGGTACAAGTAACACAACTTATACAGCACCTATCTTGAAAGGCTTAAGTTTCTTTCTTTGTAATTTAATAACTTGAGAACGACTTTACCGATTTTGATGAAATTGTGTGAGTGTGTTTGAGTGGGTCCCGGGATGGTTTAGATCCACAATTGGAACCGGTAGGTGGCGCTGAGATCGGGTTCTACAATTCTCCTAATTACCGGGAGCGGTTTTGGTGATTTTGTTTTTGTGTGTTTTAGTGGGTTCCCGGATGGTGTAGATTCGCAATTAGAACCGGTAGGTGGCGCTGAGATCGGGTTCTAAAATCCTCCTAATCACCTGGACCGATTATGGTGATTTTGTTTTTGTATCATGAAACAAAGTGTTCTAGAAATTCAGAAAATATGGCGGTACGAAGTTCGCCGGGTCAGCTAGTGTATATATATATAATTATATATACTAGCTATATGCAGTTTGATTACAAATCTAAAGTTTAAGTATGATCTCGACTTAAACATCCTATTTATGAAGATATACGTCCCTACAGCTATAAAAGTCGCGTGGCTATTTCCTGATATTGACAACCAGATAAATTGCAAGATTAAAGCTTAGTAACTGGAAAATATGTCATCGTAAGGGGCGGGATGGTCGCAGCAATGGAAGACATGATCTCGCGGAAACGGATGTGACGACAGTTCCCGGGAGGAAGCGATGCATGGTGCCGGATGTACAACTTCCGTTGTGTATGCCGCCTTCACTTATCGCAGCAGGGTGCGCCAAAATTACCCGGAGTTCATCGATTCTATTAGTATGACAATATTACAACCAAAAAATACTGATAACATCTAATAATAATTCGTAGTGTCAGAATTATCTATAAAATGGCACTGCTTAGATGTTTGTTCCGTATTTACGACGTCATCAAGTTAAGTCATAAGACAAAGAACTTGAGATATAAATAGAATAAGAAATATAAAGATAAACAATTTTTAGCTAGACGTGTTGCTGGGGAGTTTCATGCCGCTGCTTCTCCTTAACAGCAATAACACGTTGCGAAGCGGTGTACATAGACTAGGAAGTAAAATTAAATTTAACCTCTGTATGTATGACCTTCAAAAGTGTTCTCAGGTGGAGTGCAACTTATTCTGAATAAAAACTTTTGAATTTGAATTTAAGTATAGAGTATTTTTGATAATGGGCTGAATGAACACTAGATCTTTTAATACCGCAAAGTAGGATTAGGTTCCTCTGTATATAATTCGAAACTGAAAATATACCTATACTTTAATTAACAAGCAAATGGGAATATACTTTACGGGGGCTCAAAATTCAAAGTAATGTGTTTGTTTTAAATATGAACATTTTTGCAGATGTTATGCTCAGTGACAAAAGTTACATGTTTCACATTTGACAGGCGAACACAATTACATTATGCAAGCAAAACCGCATGGAAAGCTGTAGTCTGCTTATGTAAAAGTAAAAATTCAATTAGCCTACTTATACATATACAAAGAAGCAAAGAATAATATTCCAATCTTCAATTTAAAGATATGAATCTAAACAACCAAAATTGTAACCAGGGCTAATAATAACAACTGACATAAAAACCACAAACCCATCGTGGATAGGAAGTGCGCTTTATTAAGAAAGCCAGTCATTTTTACCACTAACTCGGCGATTTCATTGCGTGTTACCAAATTAATTTGTTTTTGAATAGGCAATTTTAAGATTCTCACTGCGTGCGTTCCCTTAATTCAAGTTTATTTTTGTAATATATAGTAAGCTAGCCATTAACTATGACTTTACCCGCATTTATTTTCTTAATATGCCAACTTAAAGAGTACCTACATCTAAAGCATATCTTATAATTTAAACCGTCAACCACATTCAGATATGAATTTCTAAAAGCTGAAAAATAGCCTCAATATAATTTTCATGTTCGTGATCTGTAGATTATGGGTTTTCGATACAAAGTTTCAGCTCTTCCAGCTTTTTTTAAATCAAAAGTTAGCCTATGACCTTCACCATCACACAGTCTATCTCCTTGCCAAGTTTCAGATCCGTTCAGCTGTTTAGTCTTAAAAATGTAATAAAATAGAGTTACATTGGAATTTATTGAATATTGGTATTGATTGGATGATATGTTACAAAAAGTTACAAGATTAATAATATACTTTTATTTCACCGTATCCCAATTATTTGGAGTCTGCACAATATGTCTTTTTCTTTTACTACCGTTTCTTTTTCTGCCATACCACAAATCATCATCTTTCGCACAGTCCAGTATATCTAATTTTTCATCTGCCTTTACCTCTCTACCCATCGGTCTTGTAGTCCAAAATTCTTTTTGTCAATATATATTTAATATATCAAGACTATTTAATATATTAAGACAAGAAATTAAGGAGCATACCGCCATCTAGTACAAATAAGTGTTTAGAAAACACCTTAAAATTATTTTTCGTTACAAATATAGACAAACTAGCTGCCCGCGACGTCCGCGTGAAATAGTTTAAAAAACTCCAATTTTGAAACATCCTTCAATGATGCTCCGCTCCTATTGGTCTTAGCGTGATGATATATTGCCTATATGTAGCCTTCCTCAATAAATGGGCTATCTAGCACGGAAAGAATTTTTCAAATCAGAGCAGTAGTTCCTGAGCTTCAGCTTTATATATTAGTATAAGATTTAAAGTAGGTAGGCATTCGTTAAATAAAATAATCAAATGCCAATGAATACTAATATCATTTTATTTTGAATAAATATTGATTAGTGCGTTTACAACTAGAGCTATATTTACGTGAATTGTAATACAATATTTATTGTGGATTTCATTTGGATTTAATGCTAATATACGTTTTGACATGTCTTCAATGTTTTTAATGTTGAAATTATTCTATTTTCTTTTCAATGTAAGTTATCGAATTACAAGACGTTGTACTCATATTATAAGAAAAATACATATGCTTTTGATTCACTAAACAACGTGAATAAATAAATTGAATGAAATATAATCACAACATCGCTTTGTTTTCACAACCTTAAAACTTTAGTATGAGAATCCCCATTGATTACTAGCATTGTGGTAATTTTAAAATTCACTGCACTTTAATATTAAAGTTTTGTACAGACATTTGACTTAAAAATAACTAATATTGGACAATTGTTTATTTTACCAATAACAAAAGTAAAAAACCACTTTTAAAGTTTATGTCAAAAATTTGAATCCTGACTTAACTTATTTACAACCAGCAGCACTACTCTCTTAAAATCGTTTCTTAAATTCAAAGAAACTGCTCAGCAACTGATTAATGAAAATCTCACCCATAGACTCCTCTTTAGCCGAATATGTTGGGTACAACCTGCGTTAATCATTCAAAAATTCGTTTATCTGTGCTCCTCTTAGGTAAACAACAGGTAATACATGTTTATAAGTGAAAAAAAGATATTAATGGATTAGGGTCTGATTCTGATTTCTGAAAATATTCTATATCCATCCTAAATATGGGACTTACATATAGGTATATATTGAATATCAGCCAAACCAGCCCAATAGGTTTTCCGTGAAAGTATAATAGCCAAACAGAGAAATATACCTACTTTTATCCCGAGAACTATCCCATTTTTCGGGATAAAAAGTATCCTACATTTATCCTCGGCATCGACAAAAGAAATACATATACTGAGTTTCAGCCAAATCGCTCCAGTAGTTTTTCAGTGAAAGCGTAACACACAGACAGACAGATACAGCTACTTTCGCATTTATAATATTAATAGGGATTCTTGAATCTGTAATGTAACTTTATTCATAAGCATGCTTTAAGAAAAATCCTACAAAACGTTTTTATAGTATAGTCTATACAGACTAGTCTATAATATTTATTACCACAACGCAAGAAATAAAGGACGTAGCCTAGCTTGTTACTGTGAAACGAAAAACTGGAAACTTGTTACATAAACACTAATTATATTCATTTAAATGATCTTCACAGCGTTGCCCATGAACCGATTATCATATACTTTTATATACTTTCGATATCACCGTTGAACATGGGGTCCGATTTATCATTCAAAACGAGATACTATTCAATTACAATCCAATCATTCAACTTCGCATCCATACCTCACAAATTTTCTGAGATGAAGCGTATTGTATGTTACCAAATGTACAAAGTGTAGTAGTGAAAAGAAAACAATTGAACATCCTATGAAACTTACTTTCACATTTACATACTGGTACAAAGAAACTTGCCATAAATGCACTTCAGACCTAAAGGCTTAATAAAATACTATTACGCAAGAAGTGCACCAAGCAGAACTGAGGGACATACGCTCACGATGGTCGGACGCTGTCCATCCAACTGACAGCGCCTGAAGGCCACCTTCGACGTGCTCAAGCGGAAAACAGAGCAATTGGATTCATTACGTAGGTATGTATGTAATAAAATAATATATCCGTGTACTCATCACGAAAATTAGGTATGGCGAGTATCTGGGAGTAATTGTTTGAGGCGTTATGAGCTTTTATACAGTACTTCTTGCATGATATGAATAATAATTACAGCTTATAAACGTCCAACTGCTAAGCTCAAGCCTCCCATTATAGGGTAATGGACAGTATACCCGCCACGCTTCTCTAGGTGGCTTAACGAGTTTGACACAGCTGTTATCTCGATGTACAGGTTTCATCACAATGTTTTTCTTCACTATTATCACGTGCCAATTGTAACAATATGCACATTAGGTCAGAAAATTGTATAAGTGGTGCACATGCCTTTCCAGTCAGAATTCGAGCCCGCACTTTTTGCGTTTGGTACGCATGCGCTAACCTTTAGGCTACCACGACTCTATCTGAAAACAAAAACAAAAACCGACTAAAAAGTAGTTTAATTGAACTGAGCTAGAATTTATCAAAGAAATTACTTCTTTTTAGAAAAATAGGTAGGTACTTGAGAAACTCTCAAACTTGTATTATGTTTATGTTAAATATTTGAGTTGTTACAAAATACAAAAGCCTCATCAATTAGCCGGGTGTACAGCTCCACTAGGCGATCCCAAAATTTAAAAAATCACAAATAAGTGTTTGAGTCACGTTGAGATTTTAACAAACAATTGTTAGTAACTAAGAATGCATTAATAAAAACAGGCGTTTTCAAAGAAGCTGTAAGGAGACCGTCATCAATAATACCATTCTTAATTTAAAATTATTTCTGTCAAAATGAACAATTGAACTGCATTAAGGATAAAGACTTCCGCGTTAGATAATATCGGGGCTTAGGAGCATCACGACTATTCACGACTACTCGGATAAAATAGAAGGAAACATTATTACAGCGCACTATCATTATTGTTTTATTTGCAAAATTGCTCGCCCGCTTAATGCTCGGGTTTGCTATTCACACGGCTCTGAACCCATTGGCGTGTACTTAACGACACCTCTTTGAATGACAAGCCCCACTTCTAACGTAATTGTTTAGTCAATTACAATTGTTGCAAATCGTACGCAACCTTTCCGTTGAAGCGTATTATTAAGTTTTAATATGGTCATTATGAAACACACGTTTAAAAGTTTAAGCCAAGGCTGCGTAGCCTTCATCTACAATTGCTAAAGCTCTTGCTGATGCCTGGTATTTGCTCTTCAGTTTTACCAAAAACGTATAAACGTGTATCTCCTACTTAAAATGTTTTATATTAAGATATTTTTTGGTAAAAAAAGCATTAGCAAAATAAAATTTATTGAGCTTAAATAAATCTTCTTTACATAGTATAAAACAAACTCGCTTTCCGCGTCTATCTGGCTGTCTGTATATCCGTTAACTTCTAAACGACGCAACGGATTTTTAAACGGTTTACACCATCTGTTAGATAAATTTTCACTGAAGGCTTATAAGAAAACAAATAACCTAATTAAGTTTTTTATGTAAGTAAAATAGAGATACTTCCTAGTTAACTCTAGCTACTTATAAACTTTCTTTTATTAACTTTTGATGTATTTGGAATCGATAATTTATTACATGTAGGTTTTCCAATATACCGTGCACTTAGCCTAAATACTTAAATACATTATTAATTCAGTCAACTTAAAGTAATATAGTGTGTTAAATTGGCTTTTTATATTCATTGAAATTATATTTAAATTTCTGCATAAGTAAGTTTAAGACTGTCTCTGCGAGTTATCCCAAGCCAGACATAAAATATATATATTTAAATGTAATATCGACTTAACAACAATGTCTTATAGGATCCATAAGATTCATTTTCTAAAACCATAATCAAAATAGGGAAGTGGATTATCAAATCAACTGAGATACTTTTTATATAATTATAGAAAGTCGTAGCCCCGTACATTTTATACGAGCGTGCCTAGTTATGACGTCGTAAGTAGGTATAGGTTAAATGGAGTCAAATAAAGCATTAATTATTGTTTGAAAAATAATTAAAATCATTTCTATTATCATATTTTAAAAGTTAAATGATAAGATGTAGTTATTCTTCTACAGGTAAAATATTAAATTTATTTTGATATGTCAGCTTCTGACTTAGGCATAAAAGCAAAACTTACAATGACCTTTAATAAATTCAAACAGGAAAGTTTAAAAGTAAAAATAACAATAACTACGTAAAAACAATGCTCTAATCAGAACACGATTTTGGGAACAAATGATCGGCTGGCGCGTTTCAACAGGGGGATGCAGATTGTCTGTGTCGACTGTGTAGGATTCAGGCTGATTCAGGCATCCACCTGCCGCAAACGGAGGTGGCTCGTGCCGATGGAAATATGGGCGAGGAATGGGTATATATAACGCGGTGCACGCGCCTCGCAACCCAATGAGTTCTGAAACGGGCAAAACATTCAAATTGCAAACCGCCCGCGCCTGCCCGTATCAAATGTTGTTTTATAGCTAATTCCCAAATTCGGTTATGGCCTATAAACGATCCACTGGAATAATTTAAATGCGAACCCGCCTGTATAATGTGCGTACTTTGCCCCGAAATTAGGTATTTGTATGTGAAATGCGTTTTGAAATAGGATTCCCTGTCGACTTTTATTTCTTGCGCGGATACTAAACGAAATCTCTAACTTATTCAGTCTCTCAATCATTGACATTTAGAAATTAATGCAATAAAGTTATATCAGATTAGTTACGGTGTAAATAGTTAATATTTTACTCTTGTATAGAAAAATATTTTCTCAGATACTTAAGTATGTATATAAAATATCAGAATCCTTTATCTATTATTTATCACATCTTATTGTGTTTTCATAAGCGGGCCTGGCAGTTGTTGTCCTGCCCTGATCAATAAGAATCTAAAACCTGTTTTTAGCGCCACCTACCGGGCCCAATAAGAGATATAAACCATCCCGACACCCGCTCAAACTTGTGCAAAAAATTTCATCAAAATTCTGGAACCGGATTTCAGCGCCATCTACTGGATCTAATTGTATATTTAAACCATCCTGGGACCTACTTAAATACACACAAAAATATATTCAACTATTTGACCTATGTTAAGCCGTTTTCAAGTTTTAGCGAGACTAAAGAACAGCAATTGATTTTTAAATACAAGAAGATGAGAACATGATTATATGTCATAAGTAGCTAACTAATAATTGTATGCTCTTTTAGGTTTTTATACAAATATGTTCTATTGTTTAAAAGTAAAAACGTTAAATCAATTTTATATTATCACACTTATTTTGATCTACGAGGCCAAAGAACTTTATAAATAAACTAGCTGTCCCGGCAGACGTCGTCCTGCCCGGTAAAAAATAGGGGTTGATCGTAGAGGGTTGAAAATCTAGGGTTGTATGTATTTTTGTATATTGTATCATAAAAAAATAGAAATTAAAAATTTTGTCTAAAAAATAAAAAATAAAATTTAGGGGTGGACTACCCCTAACATTTAGGGGGATGAAAAATAAATGTTGGCCGATTCTCATAGATACCGGATAAGCACAAAAAATTTCATCAAAATCGGTCAAGCCGTTTCGGAGGAGTATGGCAACGAAACTGTGACACGAAATTTTATAGTAGATCTATATGATCTAGAGGGAATATATATATTAAAAAAAAAAAAAAAAAAAAAAAAAAAAAAAAAAAAAAAATTCGATTCATAGATAATAACAAAAAATTCATCAAAATCGTCAAGCCGTTTCGGAGGAGTATGGCAACGAAAACTGTGACACGAGAATTTTATATATTAGATTACAAATCATTCCATTAAAACTTAATATTATTCGAAATTCAAATAACAATAATGCAAGCTCTAGCATAAATAAGCTCGTAAGCGATATGCAAATCGGCTTTAAAAACTTTAAAATAAAATATTCGTGGGAACACTACTTCAATACTACTCATAATAAGAAAGTAACGCAAAGTCACTCTTAAAGAGAACAAGCTTACTACATTAGCGCTTGGCTCGTAACTTACATTTCTTTGAGTTAAAACGTTTTAAATATAATAAACGACTTGCTTTAAAAGGTTTTCCCTTGTTTCCGAGCTAATTTCCAGACGGACATTTCCTGCTATTCAATATGAGCGATTGTTTATTGAGTCCGTTTCGCAACACAATTGAACTAATTTAGGTAGGCGCTCGGAATAACGGCACTAGCGCTGTATTTACAATTAAATCCATTCTGTTATTTTTTACTCTTTGTTTTCGTATTATATATAGTATATTTTAATAATAAAAAAAACTAAAAACGATTAAAACTTTTGTAAAGAAATGAATTAAATTATTATGTTGCCTGCCCCGTAATGTATATAAAATTCTCGTGTCACAATGTTAGTTACAATACTCCTCCGAAACGGCTTGACCGATTCTCATGAAATTTTGTGTGCATATTGGGTAGGTCTGAGAATCGGACAACATCTATTTTTCATTCCCCTAAATGTTAAGGGTAGTCCACCCCTATTTTTTTTTAGATATTTTTATGATACAGCATTAAAAAATACATACAACCCTAAATTTTCAATCCTCTACGATCAACCCTATTTTTTATTGTTAATATCGGCATATGGATTAAAACTTTTCCGGGCATTACGACGTCTGTCGGACAGCTAGTAATATTATAAAATTTTAAACATTCTGTACATTGACGCTATTTAAAAAAAACTAACTGGAATAGGCTATATATAAACGATGGGGAACACTATGCATTTTTTAATGTTTGTTGTCTGTTTGTTCGGGATTCACATAAAAACGTGAACGTAAAGTTTTCGCTTATCGACAGCAAATTCTTAGCCTTAAAATCTGCGCTACTTTTTCTCTTGAGAATTTCAGATCAAGCGTGGATCTCAAAAATCGTAGATATTAAAAAAATAACCATTTGATTTAATCAAAATAGGCGTATAAAAAATACAATTACACAAAAAAATACATTTAAAAATTGCCTGTTTATTGCGGAATCACACGAAACTACATATTAGGCAAATTTGCATTTGGTTTTCGAGATGGAGTATTTTTTATCAGTCAAGTGGGTGTCTGACCATGCATAACCATGGTATTTTCTCGATTTCATTATACTTCTGCGAAACTACATCTGTTTACATTCTACATCTCACTTCTTAAGTTTTATGAACAGTGATTGCGACTTACATACACAGACAGACATGGACAGACATTACGATTTCATAAGAGACTCATTTTTACCAAAATAAAACGCTGAAAACTGCAAGAGACTAATAATCGTTATCAATACTACTATAAAAGTTACTATATCTGTGTAATCAGATACTAATGGACATATATAGTTAGATTGGTCACATATTTTACTGAAACAGATTACTGGCGCAGAAACAGTTATAACACATCGTAAGTAATTCCACTTGAAGCACCATTCAAATGTATATTATCATTCAGATAACAGCTGGTGATATCGCCGCCGAAATTCTATTTGCCGGAATATTAAGGCACATTATCCGTCTATATTGAACGATCGGCATAACGGTGTCCTAATGGACGAAATTTAATCACGACAAATCGAATGCCACCTATTTATGAAGTCGAATGACTAAACAGCTTTTTAATACGATTCACACGTTAGCAGTTATAGTTAGTTAAGTTTTTGTATCGTCACATTTCACGGTGAGATGTATTGAACTCTTATTATATTAAATACGATGCCACATACCGGCCACTGATGGGATCTATTATTGTTGATCCACGGATGTATATTCAATCATCACGCTACTTCAACTTCCACCTGATGGATTTTGTACGCTCATAAAAAACATAACATTCGTTACACTGCTTAGTAGTCATCTGTTTTTTATTCTAAATTGGTTCCTAATATTAGATTAGGTACCTACGCACTACAAAGAATCACTACTAAATCGCTTTTATACGTAAATACTATCAAATGTTTTTCTGGACAATCTAAAACAAACTAAATAAACTATGTAAAAGTGTTCTGTTACAACAAAACAAAATGCAAAATAAAACACAGAACGGAAGATTCTTAATTATAGCCCTCTTTGACAATCTATACAAAACAAAAAGAAAGTATCTGCGAAGTAGCCAGCGCCGTATGCATTGTATAGAATAAGTGCAAAGTGCATACAAAATCGTGATGCGGCCTTTTAATCGGTTTCACGTTCGTTCCCGAGCTAGTTTTTGTATTTGAATTTCACTCCGCCAATCTGTGGGTTAATTTGGATTCTTTGAATTCACGCTAAATAAATACAGGCCATAGCTCATCCGCATAGAATTCATTTCGGTAGATTAAGGGAATACGCTGAGCTGGATAGCTAGGAGCGAGTGAAATAATAAGAAAAACAGAATGGTTCATTTTGTTTTGCTAGCTAACTCCAATTTACGCGACTCGGTGGCCATTAGCATAAGTCCGGGGAGCGTGATGTGCGCGCGATTCGCGGACGTTGGGCGTGACGGGCCGCTGCATTCGCGCGCCCTGCGCCCGCGCACCCGCTGCACTCTCCGTGTAATTGCGTTTGCGCGACACATTTGTTTACTATTGTAAGCCGTGAAGATGCCATCGCGCCGTGACACTAGCGCGGCCTCCTTCAAATTAGCACGCTAAACGCTTTCAAACCACTTGCTTGTTTTATAGTCCCATTTTCACCAGGAATACTTATAGCCACGAGTTTTGTTGGTGTTCATGACGATATTATAAATAGAACGTTAGAAAAACAATGTTAAATTGAAATTTAAAACATGCATATTTTTTTTTTTTATTACTTATGTTCTTAATAAATAGTTCTTTGCATTCAGAATCCACTACATGGTTGATATACTTACAATACTAATATTCAGTTACAAAATTAAATTTATAAAAATGGCTAAGGTGAAACTATATAATATTATGATATAGTTATATTAGAATAAGGTGTGCCGATGTAAATAGGGCTGGCACTGTATATTTCAAAGACTAAATAGGATGCAGTAGCGCATGGCATTGGAATCGATTACAATAATATATAGATCAAAATAGTTTTCAAAATTTACTATATTTTGATTCAATAAGCTTTCATATTATCGGATAAAAAAAGATGTTTGATCGTTGACGGTGGTAGTGAATCACTACGATTCGCTTAGAAAAATTATTATTATGTAAAACGACTGATAACAAGAGTGGTTACCAAAAAAATATCATAAACTCACTATTTAATTTTACTTACAAATATTTTATTACATAGTCATGAGTGTTTTTTTTAATGTAAGTAGTGTTATACTGTATGTAATGTTTTTTTTAAATACAAAGGTTTTTGTTGACAAATTTCAACAAAAATCTTTTTGGAGTTCATAAGTTAAACTTAAACGCGCTAATTCTATACTTTTATTATTTCAACTATTGAAGGCTGTGTAGCCAATAGTTTTGTTAGAAAATCATCTGTTGATAACCTACCATAAATTGAGACGCCAAACTAAACTGTATTAAAATCTGCTTAAGCCTACTTTATACAACATCACACTTTGCTTACACGTTACAGTACTATGGAAGCCTCATGAAAGCCAGTATTTAAATTACTCATACATCATTTGTATGCAGTTACAGACAATTCATCGGCTTCACTGCAGGACTTTACTAACTTCATTTTGGCGATATTTTTTTGTGAGATATAAGTATTTGTTAAATAAGAATGGATTAAATGAATATATATAATATTGTAGTTTCATTTTATGTGTATTATTTTGAGTATCAAACTCAGTATATGAAACCTAATAAATAGTTTGTATGTGGATACAATTTCTACAAATAATAATTTTAAAAAATCTGGTTACAAGGTACTGCATTGACACCGACGAATTATGCAATATTTATCTATATTAAAATAATAAGAAAAGTATATTTATATTTTTAATTAATTTTCGTGGCAGCCCTTAGTAAAGATACAGCAAGTACCGGCGCACGCGCTCGCCCGCGAACCGTCATTAGAATGTAGCATCTCAAGCGATTTTCCTACTTTAGGCATGGTAATGGCAGTAAAAACTACCACTAAGGAAAAACGCAGCGCATAAAAATATTGTATCCTTACTGACTATAAACCATAGCCATTTCTGAAAATCATACGGAGCGAGCAGCAAAAGCGAGTTGCCTCACATATTTTGCCATACACAGTCGCAACTAACGAATGCAAGAAGATTTTAATGTCGCTAAAGTGATTCTCGCAATACACCTTCATCGTCTATATACGATTCAGGACGAAATGTATCAAGAGTAAAAAATAGATAGTATTGAGATATTTTCCATTATTAGGATAGTTATATCGATTAATATATTTCAAATGTCAGTCTGTTATGTGAAAATAAATACCAAAACTTAAGTGAAAACTGGTATTTATACGATGCCTAATTATAAATAACCGTTTTAAAAATGATTACTTTTTCAAAGTTTGCTTCTTATAAGCCCCGAAAGGAACATTCGGATTTATGTGAAACTTAAGAGAATAAATACAGGAATTTTAACTGAAATGCTGACAGGTTCTCAATGTGTGAATATTAAGCTAAAATCCCTCACCATTGAAGTCGCAGTCGTAGCTAGTATGATATATTGTTATAACTTAATTTAGTTATAAAAATATATCATAGGGAGGACAGTATAAAACTTTAAAACACGAAATTTGAAGTATTATATACTAACGAAAAACTTAAAAAAATTCCAACTCTATCTGTATGAGCAGTGTTTAAATTATTAAATATAGTGTATTTTACCTCATTCTCTCGCAGGCTTCGTCATACTGATTTATTTGTTCTTGTCTTTCAAGTGTCGCTTTTTCGTTTCGTCGAATTTCAAATCACAACAATTCTAAAGAAGTTTCACTACAAAAACCTTGATCTTTTTTCCCAGGCAGACCTCAAGCAAAACGATGACATTCTATTACAAATGAATTTATGATTTCAATCATTAAATACTTGTTATATCCGTTACACAGCTACGTCCCGTTTGAGCGCATCTACCCGTCGGACACGGTAAAAACAGCAAAAAGTAGTATTTCAAACTGCAACAAAACGGGAGGCGATCATTAGATCTATACCATAACCGATGCATCCTGAATAGGTAGGTGGTGAAGCGTGCCCGGTTCGTGTCGCACTCTACTATCTCGTTACTTGCAATTTTTGTTCATTCATCTCATGAAATTTATCGAATAACTAAGCTTTTTCTCGGTGCGTTTACCGCAAACGCACGTGCCTTTGCTATGGTTTTCTTTTCTTCGTTACAATGGAGTGTTGTATTAAAGTTTTTGTTAACAGTAATGGCTTATAGCCTTATTCGCCTTTCATTATTTAAGTGAGTTCTAGAAACCGCATATTTTAAAAAAGTTTTAAAATGTGACAACCATAAAGCTTATGATCAAATTTTTTGGTGTGTCAGAACAATAGAAATTAAAAAGCGGTCGTTTATTTAGTTAACTAATTAAAGAGGCGTTAGTAAGATGATCACGATTCACGGCTGTTAAGCGCCGAACATGTGTAAAGTGTTAAAAAACTAAAATAATAATTAGTCGAAATAATGCGGTGGCGTGAGAACGTGCGGGGTGGCCGCTCGGGCAGTGGTCGGCATACAAATTGAAACTGTCAGATCGGCCGATCGGTGCAGTCACTGTCACGCCGACTCAGCCGATACTAGGATCACAAGACTTTTAAAGAATTTACGGGACATATGCTGAAATTCAACCAAGTCACTACTAATTCCTTTAACAGTACATACACTTGTTCATACGTAGCAATAAACAAATGACTCAAAAACGAATACACTGACTTGTAATATGCACTTTAACTCTGATATATGTAACTATATATATTAGAAAATTTGAATAGATTAGTTTCCCCGTTATGTATTTCTAGTCAAATACATATCCATAAAGAGTTTATTGCTTTGAATAATGATTATATTTAAATAACTATTATTCATTCAATACTATGATAGTAAATGTTTCTAACGTTTTCACCAAGGACGTATGAAAATATAAATGTATATATATAATATCTCAGCTATATTTTTCTTACTTGGTACACGAAATCGCTCCTTACAATAATTAACTATAATTACCTGTTATATTAAATTTGCAATAAAATTGTGGATTGTTTGATCTTTTTAGGACGTAAAGACGGTCAATAAAGAAAGTCTCAAAAATAAGTATATTCTGGTAACACTAGCCGATACTCTCACGGAAGCGATTACAACAGCTAAGACAATGGCCGACAAGACATGCATCTATTACCCTTTTTAGTGTTGTAACAGAACAGTACCTTTTAAATAGGGCCCGATAATGAACGACATCGGTTTCAATGTCAATATTCACGTCTTGTTTAAAATTTCAGTCACATATATATTAGAATCTCTAACTTGAATTTGTAGCAATTAAACTTTTTTAAATATTTTCTTTGCCACATTGGGAGTTTATGGTTTTAGAGATCTGATTATTATTAAAAATCGGTCAAGTGCGAGTCACACCACGCACATGATGAAGGGTTCCGTGTTGGTAATGAACGCCCACTATTTTTATCATTTCGCCATTTGACAGTAATAAAAGTGCAAAATATCCCACAAGGCAAAAAATACTCAACTAATCAAATTTGAACTAATTTTCTTTAAATTATTTTTAAGTGCTACCTTTAATTTTTACACAATTTTCTGTACTCTATATTTCAAAAATTATAAGGGGACACATTTTTTACAACTGAACGCGATTAACTCGCCACCTATATTGGCTAAAGTAAAAAGTCACTACCTAAAATTATGATGATTTTACCATAAATGACCACAAAACGATGTATATGAAAAATTAAAAATCAAATCCTAATTACACGTTTGGCAGCTGTCCTTATTTTTTTTTTTTTCCGTGATTTGATCGTTACGTGATGATTTCATATATATTCCGTTTTTGCAAAAAATGGGTACGTAGCCTATTGATTTTATAATATGTTTATGCAATTTCACTTTATTACCATACCCTCTATAACATTTTATAAAACGAGTCGCCATGCTGCATGTATGATACCTGACCATTATAACACTAAAGCATCCCAACTCTTATAATGATTTTACCAAAATATTTCAATAAAAAGGTTTAATGCAGAGTATACCAAGCTTTCCTTCCTAATTACTTGATATCTCTATCAATAATATAGTTTTTTTAAGTGATACTTCATATGGACGAGGATTTTTTCTGTCACAAAAAAGCCTTACGGCCTTGGTGAAAGGCGGGATAATTTTAGAATAGACGTGGTGAGAGACGACATAATGTTAGAGAATACTGGATGTTTTCTGACTGGATGTTCTAACTGAAGATCGAATTCAGTTTTTTTTGTTTGATAAAATAAAATATCTTTAAACAAAAAATGCATTCATTAAAATGTACTTAATCTAACCAAATCATAATTTGCAGTAAACCTGCGAAAAATCGAAATGTGTGCAGTTGTGCACACATAGTAGACGTGAAACTTCAACGGACAAATGAAAAAACGAATCACAACGGACAAGTGGAAAAACGAATGGCAACGGATAAGTGGAAAAACGAATCGCACCAAAATTTTAACTTGAAGTTTTACGGGCAGATGTACTTAACCAAATTGAAAACTTTCCAGTTTTTCCACTTTTCCGTTGCCATTCGTTTTTCCACTTGTCCGTTGTGATTTGTTTTTCCACTTTTCCGTGGTTCTATGCGTATTTTAAAAATAAATGACAGCTGGTATTTAAACCTGGCCTAATAATGTATACATATAATAAATATGATATAATAAACAAAATATTGTAAATATAATATAATAAATTAAATATAGTAAACATAGTATAATAAATATAAAAGATACGACCGATTTTAAAAAATTTGCCTGTCAGTCCGTCCGACAATTTGTCTCGAATAAGCTGTTTTTGTTATATGTTGACAAAATATGAATATTAAATCCAGTTCCGCACGAACGAGCTAGCAGTCACAGATGCTTGTAATATATTTACTTAAGGCGCATACATAGAATAAAAAGCCTTTTATTTTTTATCTTATATCTTTGAACTTTTAATTCTTCTCCAGTACAAATTGAATAAAAATATTCGAATCTAAATAAATAGTTCTTAATGTTTTCATGCAAATCAAAATATCATTTGACATGCTGTCAAAAATAAGTGCACTATGATTTTAGGGTTGAATTGCAAGGTTTATTATATGCCGACGCGAGCGGCGGGCGTCGGAGACAAACAAATGACGTACAACGAAATGTACTTGCGCGCCCCAAGCCGCGGTGTACCCCATGCAAAATAAAACACGATTGACATCTCCTCCTAATACATAAAATATTCAATCGGCTTCAACTTTAAAACGAGGGTTAAATACTTAAGTGAAAGGATTATAACAATAATGAACAATTTCGGGAATGTTTTTCATATATTGTAATGCCGGTCACCAAAGGCCACTGTATTAACTTCTTGACCTATTACGCTTGAACAAGTATCATATATTTTAATTTTAGTACTGTTCTGTAAACATTATCTACGCAGTCCGGATTGGAATATCCCGTATTCTGTCTCCTAACCGATGTTTCACATTTTAAATACATAGCGCAAATTGAAATAAAACTTAATTTCAATGGCTAGTTATTTAAGCAACATAGCGTTTACAGTGCCACCCTTCTCTACCAATAAAATGAGGTGTTTTAGAGCTGTTTCCAGACCTAAAAGTTTTTAAGGTCTATAAATAAAACAAGAACATTGATTAAATAAATATAAAACATGATTTCAAATTACTTTTCCACTATTATATTAATTACTAGCGATTTCGGCAGATGCTGTTCTGCTCTGATAAAATAAAAATCTATAACCCAATTCCAGGGCCACCTACCAGGTCTAATTGTGAATGTAAACCATCCCCGGCCCACTCAAACACTATGTTTTTTACACCTTGGGCTACACTGTTGATGTTTTAGTAGTTATACCTAATATTCTCTAGTAATAAATATATATTAATCTAGGATAATGGAGCATTCTAATGGTGAAATAATTTTTAAAATCGGTCCAGTTCATTTTGACTTTATTCGTTAGAAACATTTAAAAATTCAAAAATACAAATCTTTCCTCTATTCCTTAAAATTATTCTCATAAAACAATACTAATTAATTAAATTATAGTTAGAGACAATTATAGTCTATTAAAATATTGTAATTTTATTAAAATAAGATTAAAAAGTATTTAGCTTTTAACTTTACTACCGTCATATAAATATTTCGTTGTTTTGCTATATAATCTACGAACTACATATCGCATATGTAAAGTTATGTTCTAAGTTACTTTTTATTAATACTGCTTTCGAATAAAGTACATTAGTTAAAGTATTCTATATCTGAATGGCGAAGTTATTTGTTAATTATATTTCCTAAATTGAGAGCGATGTAGATGAGATTCGTCCACATTGCTAGCTGTATACTTAGGAATGATGGGATAATGATCACATCACCATAGATTAGGAATTCACACTTCACACGTCGTAATAAGAGCTCTATATTATAAGAACTTAAAATCATAGATAGCGGGTTATCTGTTTATGATGATTAGGTGTCGGGTCAGTTGCTAGGCGACGGAGTGGGGGCAGGCGGGCAGTGGTCAACGCAGGGGGTGGAGGGTCAACCGTTCCTCATACTCGGGTCATTGTGCGAACCCCGGTCCCTCCAACCCTGATAATTATTCTCTCCATACTAGACCGTGTTAAGTTTAATGTTACTTTATGTCTCAGCTGCTTTTATGTTGGAATCTGTATTATGTAAGATACCTACGCCAAGTTACTAGATAATTTAGAACTGTACTTACTACAGAATTAATACAACTACTTAAGTTACATGGAATACATATATAGAAAAGGTCGATTATTTATTTAAATACTACAAATTATTATATGCAATGTATACAATGTATATAATATTCTTTAAATCGTAGTTGAGGATATTTTTAAACCCTAATTTATTCTTTGACAACCCGGCCGCTTATTATCAAGTTAACTCAACTTTATTTTTTATTTTTTTATTGCAGGAGGTCATCAGACAGGCAGACGGCCCACTTGATGGAGAGCGGTTACCATCGCCTATGGACATTTGCACACCAAAGATGCTACAAATGCGCTACTGCCCTCTTAAAAGAGGCCCTCTTATTACCTTTTAATAGTAATAAAAACAAATATTACATTTATAATATTAATAACGCCTCGCATGTTTATTTTTGACAGCTTTAAAACTTTCGCATATAGGTATATTAAATTCAATCTTAAATCGTGTAATTATGTAAATACGCTTACATCACTCAAAGAATTAGCGAATTAGGTTGTATTCAGCGTGGTAATGCTGCCTGCTTTCTAGGTACACTGTCCTACCACAGCAGTCTGATCGGGCTAGACTGATTTTTGTTTATAGTGTATACTATAATTGACGGCCTCTGTGGTTGAGCGGGCTAAGCCTTTGCCGGCTAACCTCACTGCAACGCAGAGGCTCCGGGTTCGATTCCTGGTATGGTAAATTTCGGAAACGAATTTTCTCTGTTATTTACTATGGTCTGGGTGTCTGGGATCGGCCCCAGAGTGGTCCGTTGTATACTACCCACAACACACTTAATTTGAGGATATACAGTGTGTGTGTGTTTGTCTGCCGATTTTTTTTTTATTTAATTATTAGGTATTTTTTATTTATATGAATTACTATCTTCTGCCCGCGACTTCGTCCGCGTGGAATAGTAAAAAAAGTAAGTTAAAAATCCCC
The DNA here is from genome assembly GCA_012273795.1 of Dendrolimus punctatus. NCBI lineage: Eukaryota > Metazoa > Arthropoda > Insecta > Lepidoptera > Lasiocampidae > Dendrolimus > Dendrolimus punctatus. The sequence goes on from CM022536.1 coordinate 10,408,785, forward strand.
GATTTTGAAACATTCTTCATTGGTGCTCCGCTCTTATTGGTCTTAGCGCGATGATAACCTTCCTCGATAAATGAGTTATCTAACACTAAGATTAGCGCGTTCAAGCAAACAAGCAAACAAATGCTTCAGCTTTATGTATTAGTATAAGATAAGATTTAATTTGTATATATATTTTATTTTTGCAGTATAATTTACTTTAAAGTTTTATTTGTAGGTTATTTATTTTACATTTACTGTTTTATTTAGTAAACTTAAATACCTGATATGAAATGTTTAATTGTAGGTAAATAGATATCAATCACCTGCATTAACAATTCTATTGAAAATAAACAATACTCAATTCTATACGTATTATAATTTATAATGATTTGGGGGTTAATTAAAAATACAAAATTGGAATAATTTAAATCAAGGCAGTATTAACATCATTCCTAATTCTTTTGTTTATGAAATCAAAATACAACCCGAATGTCATTGTTGAAATGGAATATTGGGTGACCGGACGTGAGGTCGCGCAAGGATAAAACTAACGATGTACGATGACCCATGCTCAAGTTGATTTCGTTTCGTGAACATCCGAATGACTCCGTATTATGTTTATTGTAGTCGAAAGTTTCTTGGCCAATTTGGCATTATAATTGTAGGTACTGTTCAAGGTACATCGCTGACACTGCGGCTTTCTTAAGCTACTTTTATATAAATAACACTCACTGAGTTGCTAACAGTCGGAACATACTGCCTCGACCGCCTCTGTGGTTGAGCGGGCTAAGTCTTAGCGAAATGAACTAGCAGACTCCGGGTTAGATTCCTGGCATGGTAAATTTCTGGAACAGATTTTCTGTTATTTACTATGGTCTGGGAGTCTGGAAGGCCTCAGAGTGTACTGTTGTATATTACCCATAACACAAGCGTAACTTGCTTAGTTTGGGGATATATGAAATGTGTGTTTGTTTGTCTACCGATTATTATTAACGAACTGCCGATTATTTTTACGGTAAATGTAACCTTGCCTACCAGGTGACCTCAAATCGATGTGCAGTTTGAGGTCATCTGGAAGGCAACGCTAAACTTGCCTTAATAAAGCTTGGTGTGATAAACCGGTCTAAGCAGTATTTCACCCCGCGGCAAAGAATTGTACTTTATAAAGCACGAATTAGGCCGCATATGGAATACTGCTCACACTTATAGGCTGGAGCACCCTTACCAGACTGATTCTCTCGACTGCATCCAGCGTCGCGCTGTTCGTATAGTCAACATGCATCAAGTGGGCTGTCCACCTCTTTGCCTGCATCCGGCAATTAAAAAAAACCATTATCCACATATATATATATTTTTCTTTAAATACATACTATTATTTTTATTGTCTTATTATCTAATGTAAAATTTGAACCGATAATAAGGCAAACGAACGGTCGGTAAGATATAATAATCGGCCATTACCAACAGTTCATTACTTTACTAGTAATTAAAATTTGACATAACCTCCATTCAATTAAGGTCAATTTTTTACCGATAGTAAGGCAAGAAGTGGATGCGTTCTAAAGTAAAAGTCAGTAATATGCCCCAATTTAGTTTCAGAATAGCCTTTAACTACCGTCACGTTGATACTATAATTGTTATTTTTATAAGTAAAAAGAATCATTGTGACAACATTGAACTACCATTCCTACACTGTTTTATAGCAGAATAGGCGTCCAGGTACAGGTCCGATCAGAAAGCCTAAAGGAGCCGCTTTAGTGAAATTGACGCTTTTATTTTGATAATTGTCATATTCTTCATACGAATCTGCTAAACATGTGGCTTTAGGCCCTCAGTTATCGAGTTAATAACTGGACTTAAGTTAATAACCGGGTAAGTTGATTAAAAACAATCAGAAAAATACAAGTATTTTAGTCAATAAGTAATTCGATCGTTATCTCGATTGTAATTTTTATTCCATTACAATTCGGTTTCTCACAGATTTTGAAATCGCCACTACATAAGTATAAATAACCACCGGTGGATTTTCACGATAAAAAATGTCACCAAATCCGACTCATTTATGCTTTAAATGAACGAATTCAATAAACAGATCGTAATCGGACGGCACGGTCAAGGGGACTCATCCGATTCTATTCGGAGACTAAATAGCTAAGGTTTATTTTGTGGTAGCGAGCTTCTAAAAATGGCAGCCAATTCTCTGCGCCAGTTCGTCGTAACAACGTAACATCACATCTGTTCGCGTTTTCTGTTAATGCTAAATGGCTTATTAAAAAAAAGTTATCTTTTCAGTAAACTTAGTGTTAATCCTCTTCAGCCCTGTGGACCGAAATCGGAAGACTGAGATAAATATATAACTTGGGATGACCTATCTCCAACAGTAGACCACATATCACTTATACTCTACAATAGACATAGATCGGCTGCCAAACATGACACTGTCATAATATGAAATCATAAGTAGAGATACCACAAATGGCTTGAAAAACTACAAAAAATGATATACCTAAATGTTGTAGGGCATTAAGGTCGAGATTTGCTTTGGGTAAATAAATTACGTCTGTCCAGTTCAAAGGTGTGTTGGGCACTATTAATTGACTACCAAATGTAATTGGTACATGTAATTTCTTCTAATAAGGAAAAATAGTTTACATTCACACACCTGTCCAATGCCAAAACTTTATCAACTGTAGTTTGTACCACTTAGCAAAATATCTGCAAAACTGTCCATGCTACAAAGAAATGGATTTCTTAGTTACTGCTTATAATAGTGTTACAAGTCGCGAGAATCGAATTAAAATGCGATTAGAATTACTATAGAGTTTATTAGAACTATACAAACACTTATAACACAGGTACAAATATAACCGAACACAACAAGTCCAAATGTAATGCAAAAGGTCGTAACTCAATATCACACGCAGAGTCCCGATTGTAGTACATACGTCTTGCTTTGCTCGTGTTTCTCGCTAGACTCACTCTCCCCTCCATCAGGTCATCGTTTTATACTGCGCAGTTGCAATGTCCCCGTATATAAGTTGATTTAATCTGAGACACCTGGCTAATGTCTGCCATAAAATATTACAACACAACAACGGGCTGTTTTCTCATCACAAATTTTAAACACAAAGTAAACAAAAGAAGATGACCATAAAATAATTCAAATGTTATTAGTTCAAATGCCGACAGGTAATAAATGTGCTTTGTTTCAAGTATGCAGATGGATTTTGTTTTTGTCGGGACCAAGCTGTATCAAAAATTTGTTTATAATAATATTTTAAAAATATAGTAGGTAACTATTAATGTGCCGTGAAAGGTTAATGGTTGACATACTTACATCCTAAATTCCAAGGCGTTAATACTTTTCCTGTGAATCCCCCGAGAATTTATATGTGTGTGTAAATATAAAGCATTTTTAACAATGTATGAAACAAACATCAAACAAAGCCTGATTACTGATTAATAATTAATGAAAGTCGTAAAAGTATTTATACGTAATACATACATGCATATTGTGTACATACATACATGTCATATGTATAATATAAATATTTAATAGCGTCTATATTATTTGTCAATAGGTGCATTGACTCTAAAATAGCGTGTACTATTATTAAACAGAATTCGATTTAAAGCCGAACCCTCCTCGTCGTTTGGAAATTGACATTTATTCTTCGTTTTTCATTGTTGCTTGCATTCGGATTCGATCTATTGTTAATTAGCTTAAACGGCCATGTGCTTTGCAGTGCTGAACGAAACTTGCCCTACGATCTTTTATCAACTACAATATCCAATAATATGTTTATATCCGTAATTTAAGGATTAAATTATTTGAACAATAAGAAGTGCTTATTATTTACAATTAAATATTATGTTGTTGAACATAGTTTGAACGTGGTAGGTACAGCCATGCCGGAATCATTATCTAGGGCCGGGCTGCTCGGTGTGACAATACGCTCTCACAGAATATCGGCGTGCAGCTGTGAGCCATGTGGTAATATTTTTTTATGTATTTTTTATTGCAGGAGGCCAGCAGACAGGCAGACGGCCCACTTGATGGAAAGCGGTTACCATCGCCTATAGACATTTGCAACACCAAAGGTGCTACATGCGCTGCTGCTCTCTTAAGTAAAATTTTAATTTTCCTACGATGAGTGTGAATTCCAATAGCCCACTTACTCCTCTTTTTACCCCATTTATCCCATCTTAAAGTCTGGCAACGCGTTGGCTTGACCCCTGAACCACTTTCCATACATAAGTTGGCTCTGCCTGTTTGCCAGGTTCGAGTGAGAAAAACGTGAGGCAGAAAAAGAGCCTAATATTGACTATATTCTAAATCATACAAGTAATAGTGCAAAACGATAAATAAGAAAGCATACTTTAGTACTGGCCAAAAATATCTACACCAATGTAGAAATATCGAAAGTAAGCAAAACGGAATTACGAGGCGTGTAGCGCCATCTATCGTCGAGTAGACAAAAACTCTTATGAACTTTGAAAGTGTTCATTTTATGTTTTTTTCTGTCAATGTAGCTATTTCATTTAAAATGTTTTCGTAATCATGCGCCTATCACCGATACCAGAAAGGAATAATATTGATAGCAAAAGTAGAACGCGGCTTTTTTCGCATGTATCTCAATTATCTAAGATGCCCAGTTTACACTTCGAATGTGTTGTTAAAATAGTGGATAATCACTTAAATCTTCTTCTTATATCTATTCTATAATAAATCTGTAATTGATTCGATTTTGTACATTGCGTTTAAAGATACGAAAAAATGCTACTTTTTGAATTTGTGTGTGTCTGCTAGGCACGTAAAACAACTGAACGGATTTGAATGAAACTCGAAACGGAGCTAACTTATATCACGGAGCGTGGCTTAGGATATTTTTTATCCCGATCGTCGTCATCGTCAGCCATTCACAGTCCACTGCTGACGTAGGCCTCCCCAAGACGGCGCCACTCATACCTATCCGCTGCCTTTCTCATCCAGCGCCTACCGGCGACCTTGCGTAGGTCGTCGGTCCATCGGGCTGGAGGGCGTCCGACACTACGTTTACCGAGACGCGGTCTCCACTCCAGGACTCGTCTGCTCCAACGGCCATCGGTCCTGCGACAGATGTGACCGGCCCACTGCCACTTCAACTTGCTAATTTTGCGAGCTATGTCGGTTACTTTGGTTCTCTTACGGATATCCTCATTTCTAATTTTATACATAAGAGAAACACCCAACATAGCTCGCTCCATAGCCCGTTGAGTGACTTGGAACTGGTGGACCAATCCTGCCGTCAGTGTCCACGTCTCGGCCCCGTAGGTCAGACGGGGAGGACGCACTGCTCGAGACTTTTATCTTCAAGCATTGCGGAATGGTCGACGAGAACACTTGACGAAGCTTGCCGAATGCCGCCCAGCCCAACTGAATCCTCCTATTGGCTTCCCCCTCGAAGTTGTGTCTGCCTACCTGTATTTTCTGTCCAAGGTAGACATATTCCTGCACAAATTCCAGAAGAGAATTTATCCCGATAAATAACGTTATTTCCATGAAATAGACAGATTAGCAAAATATATGGCTCTTTAATAGTAATAAAATTTAGATTAATCATCATGAAATCAGGATTCATATTTCATAATCTTGTTTTAATTTACCATCTATACGTCATTTCCTTTGCTTTTGTAATAATTATATATTTTTTAAGCATAAAAATGTCAGTTTAGTTCGCTGACTTTAGCTTATACCACTTTTGATCCGGATAATGTTATATAGGTATGTTAGTTATAGACCGTTTCACACAGACATAGCAATATGTTAAATGCATTATTTGTGATATGATATTGTTAATGACGTTAAATATTCACATATAACGTACGTGTATACAATAATGTGTTATGACATTTCTTCACAGAATTTGATCCTTATAAACTATACTTTGATTGATGCTTTAATTAAACAGCATGTCTATTTTTTTCGAAATTAGATGGTTACCTGATACCTGACCAGGGTAATTGAATTTTCGAAAATCTAATTATACCACTTTAGTGTTATTAAAATCGGCCCCGAGGCTCATTTCAGTGTTTTCCGTTACTTCGTACAGTTTGGCCCTGAAACATGAAAAATTATTCTGTATAATTATGAAACCAAGCAAAGGCGGAAGTCCGATGTTCATAATACATAGTGACAGTGACAAAAGATGTGTATCAGTGTACCGTATGTAAGTAACGTTATTACATAGGAGAGTTATTCGCTCCCCGTCAGAGCGGGAGTGCCTCGATTAAAGCAGTAAATACTTTGAGATTAATTATCTCGTAAACAGTCGCAGCGGCGCCGGCGCCCGCCTCGCGGCTCAAATCGCTCACCTACGCCGTGAGCGCGATACAAATTCAACTTTTCCAATTAAATTTCGTGAGGCATTAATAATTATTTGGGTACATCAATTTGTTTCGTCGCACGTAGCGCCGCCTAGCTACCGCCTTCTGAAAACCGACTACACATTGCTATAAACCTTCAGACGCGTCTCAAGATTAATAAATATTAATTATAAACGATATTATATCCTTATAACAGTTTAAACGATAATATAAGGATAATTAAGAAATATTAATTGGAAAAATCATATTTATTATCTTATTTTATATTCCTAGAACTGCAGTATTATAGACCAATGCATATTTACTTAGATACATAACTTTCATAACAAGTTTAGTCTTACTGCCTCTTTTTCAAAAGATTACTTGTGATATATCACATGTAATCTTTTGATCAGAATTCAGATAATAAAAGATATATCTTTTATTACTTGAAACATTCAGACGTCCCATCTGATGGAAAGTGGTCACCTCTGTCTATGGATGTTTGTAACACAAACGCGTTGCCAACGCATTGCCACTTTACCAGCTTTGAAAATACCTATCTATAACTATCTCTACTCTCACTAACTTATGCTAAGTATTTCAAACAGAGTGCTGACTTGTATTCATTCAATCAACTAAGTACATATGAAGCTGTCACCTTATTACATTCTTAATAAAGCCGCATATCTTAAGACACAGCGTCGTATCATGTTCACCTCGTCTTCATTCCAGAACTCTAACTTTGGAATTAATTAAATTAAACTTGAAAATGAAATATTAACACTTTAACGTATAAAATTTAATACCGTTAAGTTATAACGTGATTATTCAACTCCTCGGCAATTTCCAAAAACATCTAGAAAATTAAATTGGGTGCCTCCTTTGAGGGAAGCTTCCGCTTTTGTGTTCTTCAGGCGAGTGCGGCACCGCACCGGGATGAGCGCGTCGCTGGCTCCCGGCTCGCCACTTCGCACTCTGAAATTAATTTTCTTCGTCTTTATGTAATTTAATTATAAACATTTCAATATGGCGCTCAGGGAATTTCCGCTTGAGAGTGAAGTTAAATAGAAACGTTTGATACTTATCTCCTAATACACTTTCGAGATGATTGCGCGATTTATACATAATTAATTATTTTATTACAAATTTACAATTTATTCATTCATTAGAAGTTATTTGAAAATTTAAATTTAATTTGTAATTTGAGTGGAGTATTTGGGTATACATATATTTATTACTAAATACACTATTAAATTGTATTAGGTATAATAAAGATATCGTTAAGTATCATATTGTTACATACTGACAAAGACCGTACATCTGGCATGTTGTAAAAACGAATTCATATATTTACTTCGTGTTTAAACTTTAAAAACATTTATTGTTACCGTACTTATTTTATGGCTGTAATTAGTGTCGAACGACTTAATCCTTGTTTTTATTGCATTGCGTCGAAGCTTGCCAGATGTGCGTGAACCCTTTGTCGGTATTATACAGTTTAATATAAAACAATGCCCTCCGGGATGGGGCAGTCAAGCGACGATTACGATTTGCGCGTGTTGAATTGCATTGAATCGTGCAGTGTGAACTGGTTGCATCCAGTTTTATTGTATTTGTTTTATACGTGTTTGTACAGTTCTAATAAACTCTATAGTAATTCCAACGGTATTTATTTTAATTCAAAACCGTGTAGCGTAACAATATTAAATGTATTTGCTAAGTAGGTGATCAAATATAAAAAGCCCGCAAAACGCGACTTCGGTCATCCGTCTATAAACTCGTAAGTGTGGTTGTAGTTTGGTATCATAACACTGGCTATGTAAATATGTACACAATGTCAAATTTAAATATTACTAAAATATATTGTCACTCTCCCATTCTAGAGCATCTTAAGTCTAGCTTCTACAGCGAACAAACACCTAGATCGTTTTATTTTCAAATATTTACTTCAAGTATGATGTGGCATACGTCTTTCATTTGAATTAAGTCAAAATAAAAGTGTAAGTGCATATTGGAATATTAGTGAGCCTACCTTCACTTACTCAGAAAAGTGGTATGTCCGAGATTTCTTTGATCTCTGAAAATAAAACCGCAGCCGCCCGTGAAACGTCTTTGATTTTTGCGAAGGTTTTCTGCAGCTTCCGTTAACGCAGTATATGTAAATATAAATTAGAATAGTGGGCAATACGTTCAAATATTTTATATTTTTAACTTTTTTCTAAGGAAATTATTTTTTTCAACAAATTTTTGTTTAAATAATGTGTTTTACCTATAGTTAAATTGAGACTTTTTCAACATAAAAGCACCTTAAGGTACACCCACTTTTGATGTTTCTTAAATTGAATATAACATTTCTTATCCGTGCAGTAACAGAGAAAGAATGCTATTTCCTACGGCCAGGCGGCCTGTTGTAAGAGGTGAGAAAGCAACCCACATCCAGGCGGTAGAGTATTTACCCGACTAGATGTGTTTTTTTATTGCAGGTGCCTGTCAGTAGACAGGTAAACGGACAATTGATGGAAAGTGGTTACCGCCGCCTATGGACATTTGCAACACCAAAGGTGCTAGCTACAAACGCACTGCTGCTCTCTGAAGGGAAATTGGCACCTAGTCACTAATGCCGGAACACAACACAAGGTTGTTATGGCGGCATACTCTAGACCAGATCCAGTCGGGCAAATGCCCTACCACCTAGCAAAATCCCGTGTATCGGCATTAGTGCCCAAATTCCAGACCACGGTAGCACATTGGTAATACCTACTGGTGCAAACGTTTATAGGCGACGGTAACCACTTACCATCACAGTTGGGTCGTCAGCCTGTCTGCTGTACTCCAGTAATATAAAAAATAGTGTTATTGAATCCAAATATGTGATTACCAAAATTATCCTCTATGGAAAAACAATTTACTTTTAGATATTAATTTTGGCAATACTTTTATATCATTGAATGAGAATTAGATGTATTCAATGACATTCCATCTGCAAAATTAAAAGTATCTATTTGTGCGGAGTGCACTTTTAACAGATGCCGGCTAGTGGTGTTCGTGCAATTTTGCTCTTAAACCGTTCACGCTCCAGCGACGAGAGGCGACATCAAACATACGCGGCACCACCGAACCTTTTGCCAGCTTATCTCCCATTCACTATCTCGCAAAATATCTACAACCGGCCTTATTGTTCAATGTTTATTAAATTTCATTTTACGTTTATACAACAACACTTTTGTCGGTCGTTTTTTGTCACGGTTTGGGACATTTTACGGGTGGATTAGCCCGTGATGTCTACTTCTGTTGAAAGGCCGGCAGCGACGTCTTTTTATGCCTCTACAGTATTACGGTTTGCTATTACACTGCATTATGTCATAACAGACAAGGTACTCGACGACTTTTTTCATATTAATCTGTTTTTTGTTTGACAATTTTATATTAAATTGAATTCTGGTTTAACAAAGATACTGTAAACAATTTACCTTTTTATACGTCGATTAATATAATATAGTTATATGCAATCATTTTTTATAAGTACACATCAATGATTTAAGTGTCGAACTTAAAATAATTGTTTGACGTTACGTTTAGTATTGTTTTGTTCTATTTAGAGTTATTGAACACATACGTTCTGGCTCAAAACCTAATAGTTACTTTTCATACATATACATTAGTTTTTATTGTTGATCATTAAAAATGATTTTTAATGATCAAAAATAAAAACTAATGAATATTTTTTTATCAAAAAAGTTCTTCTGCTATAAATTTAACTATTGTCAGTGTTATTAATATTGAGTTAGAGGAAGTTTGTAGGCTTATCTATACTTATAATAAAATTGTAGAGGTCGAATTTCTGTACAATTAAAAAAAATGCTAAAAACCGAGTCAGGGGGATGTAAGAAGTGCAATAGAACTAATTTAGATTTTTTTAGAATTTTTTGTTTCTCTGTTTGTCTGTCTGTTTGTACCGGCTAATCTCCGAAACGACTGGACCGATTTACATGAAATTTTGTATAGTGATAGCTTATATCCCTGGTCAACATATAGGATACTCTTGATCCCGAAAAATTAAAGGGTTCCCGTGGGATAGTTAAAAAGCTTTAATTACTTAAACAGCTTATAACAGACTAAAAGTAATTTCACTGCGACATAACACAATAGAAGCGGATATTTTAACAGGGTGTGGTGTCCGTGAGAGAGTTTTATCTTATATATATTAATAGATATATAAAGCTGATTAGTTTGTTTCTTTCTTTGTTTGCTTGAACGCGCTAATCTCAGGAACTACTGGTCTGATTTGAATTTTTTTTCTGTATTAGATAGCCCATTTTTGAGTAATGTTATAGGCTATATACCATCACGCTAAGAGCAATAGGAGCGGAGCACCAATGAATGAATGTGTGTTTAAGTGGGTTCCCGGATGGTTTAGATTTGCAATTAGAACCGGTAGGTGGCGCTGAGATCGGGTTCTAGAATCCTCTAATCACCGGGAGCGATTCTGGTGATTTTGTTTTTGTGTCATGAAACAAAGTCTTTTGGGAATTCAGAAAATATGGCGGTACGAAGTTCGCCGGGTCAGCTAGTTTAAAATAAATCGTCAATAAATGTTTAACATAAACACATATTAGCTATAAACTAGATACATTAAGTTTGTTATAGTATTAAAATAAAATTAAAATGCCATTAGAATTACTATAGAGTTTATTAGAACTATACAAACACGTAGAACACAGGTACAAATATAACCGAAGACAGCAAGTCCAAACGTAATGCAGAAGGTCATAATTCAATAAAACGCGCAAAGTCCGTCACTAAATAGATTACCGAATGTACACAAGTCTTGCTTCGCTCGTGGTTATCGCTCGACTGCCTCTTCCCCCCGATCGAAGCATTGCTTTATATGTATAAATCCAATATGTCTGCCCGGCCGCGTGGACCGAATTTCCTAGAATCGGTTTGTACTTTAAATACGACACACCTGGCTAATGACTGCCACAAAGTTACAATACACATAAACAACTCTATCTCTACTCTTTTACAGTGCAGGCTGCCAAACTTTGGAATGCACTGCTTCTTACTGTCAGAGCCAAAAATCGCCTACTTTAAAGAACGCACTCATAAAACACTACTTTTCCTTAAACAATTATGCCTAATTCTTATATAATCGACTATTTAATATGTATGTATGTATTACATTTATAAAGTAGTTTATGTATGTATTACATTTATAAATTATGTAGTTTAAGTATGTTTATTTATGATATTTAATGGTGTGCACCACCTACATCGCCAGATTAGATTAAATTATTCCTTAACTTAAGTTGCCTGGGAGAGATTGCTTTCAGCGATAAGGCCGGCTTTTGTTTCTACCATGACAATATTATAATAATTGTGTATTGTATGTTTGGTGAGCAACAAAGTTATCTATCTATCTAAACAAAATAAGTCCACATGCAAGGTAATAAAATGTGTTTTACAGGGTATGCCGGTGTGAATTTGTTTTTTTTCGTCGTCTAGGTCGTAATAGTATGTATAACCATATAACAATTAATTTCAATGAATAAATACTTACATACATTGTATACTGGGACCAATCTAAACACTCAGACCAGAATTAACACCATAAGTTAATATACGTAAATTAGGAACCTCTGCGTTTCACTGAACTAAGCGGACAAGCGCTTAGGCCCCTAGACAGAACCTTTCCATTACTAATACATTTACACAATTTTAATCCACCTATATGTCAAATGGACGCTTTTAAAACATACGAAATCATTTGTATAAAAACCGAAATGAGTGTAATTTTATTAATTACTATGATATGGCCGCGAGTTCGACCACGCTTGCCTTGAAATTCTCGCGGGGTTCCTAGGACACAAAGCACGCCAGCTTTTAAAAAAGATGTAAGCCAAGGTCTTAGTGAAACCTGTGTCAGGTTAAGCTATTTTTAATGCACCCTAACAACTTCAAATCGCTCCCGGGAAAATTCACTCAGGATTCCCAGGATAAAAAGTAGCTCAGATCTTAAGTCTAAGAATTTGTTGTCGATCAGCGAAAACCACATCAAAATTGCCCTAGTAGTTTTCAAGTAAATCCCGAACAAACAGACAAACGGACAAGAAATCTAAAAAAGATGCATCGTACTCTGTCTTATACTAATATACAGGAAAGCTGAAGAGTTTGTTTGTTTGATTGAACGCGCCAATCACAGGAATTACTTGTCTGATTTGAAAAATTCTTTCAGTGTTAGAGAGCCCATTTATCGCGGCAGTCTACAGGATATATATCATTACACTAAGACCAATAGGAGCGGAGCACCAATAAAGAATGTTTCAAAATCGGGAGGTTTTGAAAACAAATTCCACGCGGACGATGTCGCGGGCACAGCTAGTCGTTTATATAGTGTGTGTGTTTGTGTAGTGTATGTTTTATAATATTATAAATTGATTCAAAATGTATTTATTAACAAACCATGAATATACTAGCAAAAAGAATTAATATAAAAAGAAATATTTACTTGCCATTTAATTGACCTAGCAAAGCAAAAAACTTAAATACTTGATTAAATAGCAAAGCTTCACCTCAGATTAAACAATCCAGCGGTACATTGGTACTAAAAGCAATAAGACTTACAACTCCGCCTCTACCAAAACAATCCTGTATCTCGGTGTCTTCACTAATGGCGCAAGTTCGACAGTCGAAGTTAGTTGGAGTGTTCTACGGCTGCAATAAAGATAAATCCAGCAATAATATGTTCGGGTGGCCTCACGTGTACGATGGCTTGGGCACGAAATTGAATTTGCATGAAGTCTTAAGTCGACACCGATTGAGGCGCGAGCCGCGCCGCCCCGTCTCGTTCGGTGGCCGATTACGAGTTCATCGGTTAAAGCTGATTTACATTGGTCCACCTACTGACTTCAAATTCGAAGGAAGCCAGCGCTGACTTCGTAGCGGCATCGTGTAAATTGATTTAAAGTCAGATCGCTGACTTCAATATTCCCGAATGAATATTTTGAAGTCAGTAGCTGGATCAAATGGTCAAGATGTGATTACCAGTCGGAGTCTGCAGATGCTTCTAACTGTGTTCATCGCACCCGTCTGCTAGAAACAAGCGTATTGTTGTCGGTTTTATTTCTCGTATTAATATGTATTGTATGGGAAAATGATGACTGATTGAGCTATAGCTTATGGAGTTAACTAATTATCAAAAAAATATATAATATTATATATATATTAACTAAGTACTTAAGATGTAAAATAAGAAAAAAATATGTTACACTTTTTCAACAAAGTTTAAACCAGCGTATCTGAATATTATTGAACACATAATTTAGGTCGATTCGATAACAGAAATGAACAAATAATATAATCAAAATTTACTTAAGCAAAGGATTTAGGGATAGTTGAAAATTCATAATAGGGATGCAGATACAATATGTTACAATAAATTCTAATATTTTTACATGTTATAAAAGAACATACGTTAGAATAACATCTTTACGTCTAAATTTTAAGATATAATTACAGAAACACATTTAATAACTTTTCTAACAATAAAATTAAAGCGTTATATGAAACCTTTTACTTGTTACTACTAATGCCGTCATGATTCGATGTGCTTGTACAAAACCTATTAGGCTATGACTTTCTCTAAGGGCCGATTTTTCAACCACCAGATTAAAGCTCGTCTATAAAATAAAAGACAACATTGTAAAATTAAATATGACAGTTGCATGAATAAAACAGTTGAATTCACTTTTGAATGTAGTCAGGTTGTTAAACCTATATACAACCTTTATCTCGGCATTGCTGGCGGGATAAAGAAATACTAAAAAACATATTTGAAAATTTGACGTGTGTTTGGAACGTTATGAAAAATGTGCTTGATATTAATTCGTGATTGTAAAAATATGTACTCATTTAAATTTACCTAAAATATATAATATTCTAACAATATTCAATCCGAATTTCCTTCAAGTACCTGAGAGACCTTGGTACCTACCAGCCTTTTTCTCCGTGATCCGGCTCGAAGGACCATGGAGAAAAGGCTGGTAGGTACGAAGGTCTTTCAGATACTATAAGGAAACTCCGGATTGAATATTGTTAGAATATTATATATTTAGGTAAATTTATATGAGTACACAGGTTGTAATTTATTCGACAGATAAATTTTATCTGATGATCGGCAGTATGTTTATAAAAAATATCTTAGTTGATTTCACTTTCCCCTCCCCTATTCACTAATGGCCGATTCCTATATATCACTATTACACCAATCACCTTACCGTCGGTAGAAATCTGACATTAGATGTATAGAGCATATGTCCAATTTAAACCGATAGTTAGGCAAATGAACGACTGGTAAGGTATATTATTACTACAAAAGTGTTACGTTATGTATAATCTCCTTATATTCAATTAATAAAACTAGATCATTTGAGTCTTGATACTCCGAAGTATTGTCCTAAAGCAGAAGGGCATAAGTGACGTATACGTAAGCAGCAATCTTCCAGAGTAGAAGGCGCACTAATCCAGCTGCCGTAGGGCCAGCACCGTATGAAAGGACGTTCCTTATCCCTTGATCCCGTTGTTTACCAGACATTAAACAGATAACAAGTCCGCGCCCTGATACCGTCTGAGCAGATTAAAGCCCCGGTGGCCGTAATCCGAACTTCGATTAATTTCATCCAATACTTACTCAGGGCATGCTTAATTGCTCGCACTGTAAATTGTTATTTGTGAAGGTAGTGGAATTGGCACAAGTAAAATATGAGCTCGTACGAAATTTATTGCATATACTTAAGACAGGCTTACTATGTGAGTAACTACTATTTAATTTTATCTAACTATGCGCATGATAAAGCCGTTTCTGAGATACAGGCGTCTTATTCAAATTCTTATTTATTTCTTCTTATTTTAATTAAGTTCTGCTGTAGAACATTTTTCATCAAATCATATGGACTATAAGTGATTTTTTTAAAGTGGATATCTATGATTCCAATATGAACTATAAGATATAACCAAAAATATGCAAATGTGTCTTGGGGCTTATTTTGAAAAAGCTAAAATAGTATCATTAGTATTTTCTTAACTTTTCGCGCCTAGTGCACATAACTAAAACTACGATTTAACGGTTTTAAACGCGGCATGAGAAATGGCCAAAATGTCGAAATAAAAATCAAATATAATGCCACGCTTAGAATGTAGTTTTAATTTCATTATTGTACTATTAAATCACTACATTTTAATAGTCAAATATCCTATCAGGATCGAGTGGTCTGATTTTGATTTAAAAACACAAAGTCATATTGTTGCTTGTATCGTTTAATATATGTGAAGGATTGTTAGACGTCAAGCTGAAAGAAAGGGTTGATTTTTATCAAAATTCCAATATTATTATTATTAATAATAACAATACTATTAAGAAATGTCAAACTAAGGAAAGCATCTGAATGCCGCTAAATTGTGGCATATTTAGTTTAAAATCATTTTTTTTTTTACTGAATTTTATACCCATTATATAAAAAAGCGGAAATTTATAATTCTAATATGTAGGTTATAAATTAATATAATTTATGCTTTGTTCGAATATAAAACCTTTTTTTAACTCGGAATTGAATAATGGTCAAGTACACCGATTTTTTATTTGTGTCGAAATTTTACATTAGTTGTTGATAAAGTATTATTTTGTTCAGAAGATGTTTTCTTGTTCTTCATTATTTATTCAAAAATTGTAATATTAATTTAAAGTTTTTGTGTATAGCACTGTGTTCATGAATCGCGCCTATGTGAAATAACTAGCAACGAATGACACATTGGTATCAGTGTTAATTGTATTTCATTAGAAATCCTCACTCCATACTAATATATAAAAATATGCATATTTAGTTATTCCGTCTTCCTTGTCTTAAGAAGGAACAGTAATATGTTTAGTTAAATGTATATTCAATACGAGGATGGATAGGCCCAAATATCCATCCACGTATTTAAAGAAAATTTTGTTCAGGAAATGGGGTCGTTTCTAATGAGACACGTTCCTATCCGAAGCTTGCCCAAGATACGTGACTAAACCAGTTACCATGAAATTTACCATATGTATAATATTTTCGATGAAGCAATACACTTTAAACTTTTATCCTGCAAAGTGGAATAATTTCCGCGGTATTTGAAATTTACTCGATGAAAGATTGATCATGTTTTATACGTCGCGGTGGACCGGCGTCAACTCTACCATTCGCAATGCACTAGTTTCAGGATTTTTATTGTTTTATAAAAAAAATATAAACTCCTAACAACACATTGCATAATTTCTATTATACGTGTTTATTATACGCGTCCTAAAAATGTAAGTTAACAAGAATCTTAACGTTGTATTTTTACCCGATTTAACGAGTAGAGCATATCTTATACTTAATTAACGGTATCTCATTATCATTCAGTTTGAATATGCACAAGCCCCTAATTACTTGCCCCTTGGAGACCAACGAAACGTATTCTAATATTTGTATAGGGCGTCTTAAATCACATTTACGTACCCATGTAACGAGCAACCAGGTAAGTTAGACGATAAAATTTAGTTTACACTGATCGAATTCTAGTCATGCCTCGCACTGGAACAACAGTAACCGAATGCGTTATTCCATATTAACGTACATATACATCTTAACACTTGGCTTCTACATACATAGATAACTTCACGCCAGGTCCTTGCGGGGTATGCACGAATAACAGAGCGCCAGTTAGGCTTATCACACACATTCACACACCTCACTCGCTTCTTTGACATTCATAGCTCTTGTAATGCACTCTCGTCTGTTCTTATATAAGGCTCCTGACATCACCTTCTGCTAGTACACGATCAATTTGATCATGGAAGGTGTGTCGTGGCCTTCCGCGACCTCTGCATCCATCCACTTCCATCATTCATTCTTTCCACATGCTCGAACCACCGGAGCATTCCTTTCCTTACCTTCACCCCGACACTCTCTTTAAATAAAAACTTAATAACGTTTTATGGTCCTGGCTTTTTAAACGGGCCTTATTTACTAATTTAAATATAAGTTACTACTCTTGCTGCGGCAGTCAAAATGTATTTCACTAACACTATAAGACAGGACTCGTGTAGCAACTAGAAAAGTTACAATAACTAAATAATTGGAAATTTCCATATAAGCAGGCAACTCTTGCTTAAAATCAATCAATGTCTTACATCTATTGTTAAGTGTAACCAAAAATATCATAATTCTATCTAATATAATAAATAACACTGCACAATAAATCATCATCTTTTAACGTCTCACCATAAAATCCCTTCGGAGTATTTTTTATTTATGTATAAATTTACTAACAAAAATGTGTTGTGTTTGAATACAAATACTTACATAACACTCACAATACTTATTTTAACATGTCCATAGTTATCATTATGTCAAATTGGACATAAATCTATTATTATTATTCATTTTTCTATAGTTAGTATGTCAATAATAAAAACATTATTAACACATTAATGCGACATTTGCACATAATTATATCATGGTTAAGAACTAAGTATACTAATTATATTATCAACTGAATATACTTGTTTGCGAAGAAATGCTTTTTTTACGTTACATTTAAAATAATGCTTTTCGCATCTTAAGGTCAATGGGTAGTTTTTTAATTAATTTTAACTGCCTGATATGTAAAACTGTGCTTTATAACATTTAGAGACATGTTGCGGTCATGTGTTTTTACTATTTTTACTTTACTTATTTACAGAAATGCTAAAAGTTAATCATAATTTTTACTAAATTAAAGGTCCTCAGGCACACAGCATAGCATACCCATACCTAATTATATCGATAGAGGTTATTGAAAAAATATTCTAACCCATCCTTACATTCATAAATGGCCCGATGCTGGACTGGGGCCTGTCCATTCTAGGGTAGTGTTGCACATACCTATCTGTCGCATTGAACCAACTCATTTCACACATCGATCATCTCAATGAGCTGCTTTTTCATGAAGTTCTTCTTCACCGTCAATTCTTATCAGAGAAACTGCCTGAGCGGTTCACATCCTCTGTCAGATTTTGGAACCACATCTTACGTTCTTATTTATATTGAGTTAGAGTAAGTTTGAGCGCTTCTTTAAGAATCGGAAAGAAACGTTCAAACCTAACTCAATATCAAATACTCATAAGACCGTCAACCACTAACCCATCACGACTGTAAGAGAACGAACTTTAATTTATTTACTAAAATATCTTTCAACTTGTGACATAATAATTCTAAATTTACAGCATTATTAATAATGAACTTTTGAACCGCAGTTGACTGAATGACTAACTGAGAGCAAAGTCTCAATCTTCAAACACAAATATAAAGCTAATTAAAAAGTTTTAAACTAAATTATGAGAGGGGTTGCGCTGATGGACTCTGTACCAAGATTGTCGCGAAGATTTTAATCTAAAGGGGTGATATGCCGAGGAATGAGCTGTTTCTGTGCCCCGCCGCATCGTGTGCGGAAGAACATCGAGCGGGAAACTTTCGTAGTACCGAAGCGAATGTTTGTTCTAGGCAGTTGTGGCAACAAACATCGGTGTCACACTTGGAGAATGCGAAATTTAAATTACATATTCATAACAGGCGTTGCGGATTTGCTCCTTTTGTAAATCTCAACTGTATAACTAGTAACAGTTATTATTACTGGCACGCAGAACAGTTATCTGTATTGATAATGATACTGTACTCGTTTTTAGGGTTAACTTACCATATTGAAAAAGCTTTTTGTTCATCTGTCGGTCTGTCGGTCTATGTAAGTCACGACTATTTTTCAAAATATTACTCGTTTTGTATAAATGACATTTGGGCACGAAGGCATATTCTATACAATGGCGTAGCTAGACATGTTCGAAGAGGCCCCAAGCCCACGGCCTCGCACTTAAAGAGGCCTCGCGCCGGCACGGCCCTTATAAGTGCGAAGTTGAAATTTTATGTACCTAACTAACACTAAAAATTCTTTTTTTAATTACTACCTACATATTTATAAAATGTATTAATTATATACAGTTTGTATTTCGATTATTCAATTCATTATTATTATATTTTGTAGTTAATTAAATTAAATAATTATATGTATCGTTAAAAATGAGGTGCAAATCCTAATGTTTATATTTCTAACAGAATTAAACTGACTAATGACCATAAGTACTGGTTCGGCTTAAAGAAGTTTTTCGTAGTTAAAAATGATTTGAGAAATATTATGAAGGAGGGCGGATCGATTGTCTGCTTTAGGAATTCTATCCATTGAAGCAGAGTTTTTAAAAATATACTACACATCATTACTAGAAGACTTCAGCAAAGCAAACAGTGGAAAAGTATTATTTTGTAAAAGATTAGGTGAATCACACAAAATATCACAAAAAAAATTTTGTTTTAAATATTCATTCAATCAATTCATTATCATGAATGTATGTTTGTCGTGGGTGCGCTTTTGTATTCACAAAAAGATGTTAAGATTTCTGTATTGGTCTTGGGAAAAAGTACTGATAGAAAAGGGCCTCGCTGATGCGTCTTCGCCCTCGTACATATTAGTCGACGCTCCGCCACTTCTATATGCCACATAACAATGATGCCATCATACATATGACAGAGGGATGATGTTTCACTCTATAATTTACATACCTAGGCGTGTGAGGTGTAGTTAGACAGGTTTAAAAATCATACCGATGTTTCTTACCGACTTTTCAAAGTTACAAGTATGTGATGAGATATTCACATCAAGTTGTAAAAAAGTGCTATCTCTAACTTATGAACTACCGGGTAGAAATTTCTGAAAATAATTAGATTTCAAATATTTTCAATTAAAATTAGTTTGAACAAGAATTGAAGCCGTTTTGGAGATGTTTGATATTTTTATTTAAGTATAATCCTTACAATTTATAAAAATAAAAACATGGACATTGGTCACTTTTATGGAACCCTATCTTAAATCTCTTACTGTAAATTAGCCAAAATTACTTGAGTAAAATATATTCTTGGCTAGGTTGTTAGAGGTCTTAAAACAAAAGCATACGCCTTCCAGACTATCAATTCAAGTCAAACCTAAATTACGACAAAGACGAATCAGCTTATAAAATTTATAGGCGATCGAATGAGATAATATGGTCGACGTTAAGAACAGCTTAGACAGTTAGGAAATTTAAATGTGAAGTAAGTTTTGCGAGATTGCGCGGTATAAATCAGCGCGAGCGGCGGACGGCGGGCGGCGGGTGCGCGGAGTGGCGCGGCTCCGGTTCGTCAGCCCAGCCCGCTGCGGCGATAAATCCGCGACTCCCTCGGGCTTCTTAACCGTTCTCCATCTTCGTGTATACACCAAAGCAGGCTCGCCGCTAGTTGTGCAATACAGATAGTGCTGCCCTCTGTTTAACTATGAGCACCTGCACTGAACTTGCCGAAAAGTGAGTGTTATTACAAAAGGGTGCAAAATGGAAAAAGTTTACATACGAGTTCATATGACACAGGGTATAGTTGACAACAATCGTCAGGCACCTGTTGAATAATGTTTGCTAAACTGGAACGCATTTGGTACCATCGTAGTAATATTTTGCCAATTCGATTTCGCCGGAATACTTACATACTTTCTTTTCTCTATAGGTAGTATATTTCATTTGTCCCAAATACTCCTGATTACCTTAAAAACGTTTTAAATTTCTTTCGTATACTCGTAATTTACGCCCTTATACTAAACTTAAATTGAACACTCCTGCGCATAACTCAACTTTCTACAACCACTCTTTTACCGTTAAGTCTTGTTTAGCTTTGAAACGCGCTTCCTGTTGCTATCAGACAAGCAAAATTGCTACCGATATTTAAAACTATGACAAAAAATAGTTGGAATGTGCTATTTAAATTCATTTATAAACATTGATATGTTTTGTATATACGTATTTGTATGGTATGTATATTAAGTATATATCTATTTAATATATATAGTTTCTGCATATATATATCTTGTATATGTGTATATTTGTGTATACAGTATAGTTATTAATAGAATGTAAGTAATCGTACAATAATTATGTATACCACCATCGCAACTCCTAATCAGAATATTCTTGCCACGGGTTGTCTGGAAGAGATAGCTTTTTAGCGATAAGACCACCTTTGTACCCAATTAGAATAATACTAGTTCGTAAGTTTTCTGTAATGGTATACAATAATGCGTTATCTATCATTTATGTATTTATTATTAAAAGTATGTAAGTAGTTCGTAATATATGTTACGTATACCACCATCGCCATTATCATCTCAATTCATTCCTGGGGTTGTCTGGAAGAGATCGCTTATTAGCGATAAGACGGCCCTTTGTACGTAACTAGATAATATAATTTGTAACCATAAAATCTAAAAATGGACTAAAATAAGAATAACATTTATCTTTATTTATCCCAGACGACTTAATGTGGTTAATACTTTCACGTTTTTAAGGTGTTTTGTATTGGTTTTAGTAAAACAAAAGGTTATCAAGATAAATGCATTTACAAGGTATAACTACTTTCCTGTAAAGTATTGTTACTGATTTCTTTATAATAGTAAAAGTAAAAAAGGAACTTTGTGCACAGTCCCAAATTTATTACATCAACTTATTAGTATTTTTTAATAGTGCCATGTATAACTATTATGTTTTAAAGATAAATTAGATCTCAAACAAAGTAATATTTTGTACCTTACTATTATTAATGCCTTACAATTTATGTAAAAAAAATAATTTAAAAGGTGTGCTAAAGTAATTTTTCGATACAGTATAAATGTAAATCACATATTTATTTAATAATTATTATTATGTTTAATAATTTGTTATTAATATATTATAATTTATACATCAGAGACAAATTGAGCGTATATCGAAGGCTTCATAACATACAGGCGTATTCGCAAATTTTTTTTTTTTTTGTTGTTTACTAAAAATCATGCATGTTAGAATTTAGGAAGTTTTACCAATATGCAAGTATACCTAAAAAGAAGGGTATTCCATATTTCGGCCGTATACAATCAACTAGTTTTGTTTTATTCACAAATTTGTCTCTTGTGTAAAACTGCACATTTGTCTGTACGCCTATTTATTATGAAGCCCTCGATATACTTCAATTTAAGAAGTTTTTACTTTAGATCTGACACTGATCATATTCATTCAGATATTTGAGTTGTTTTTTATGGTATTGGAATTAATTTAACTTTTTGTAATAGTAAGGGTTTATATAGGTACTCATGTACTTTGGATATATTTAATGGACTTGACCCATACATGATGTTGTTAAGTGAGAGCCAAACCAAAGATATCCAATAACCAAATCTTCGAGATCTGTTTTGATTATCAATCAACCATGATTGATGAAGAAACCAGTGGTAAACTGAAAATGGTGAAGACTGACGTATATAAATACCTGCTAAATGCTATTTACAATATTTAAAAAAAAAATATTCATCATATATTAACCATGGCCTTCCTGAAGACAGCACCTACGTTAGAGAAGATTGCTAAATTGGTCAACGTAAAAATTGACGTATTTCAATATACGTACTTTTAAAGATATTTTTCATAAAATATTTGTATATTAACCACGTGCGTGCCGCATACTCCCTATGTTATGAAAGATTGTCATTTTGGAGAAAGTGAAAAAATTGACGTATATATACGTCCTTTTATTAATATTTTCAATACGAATATCCAATAGGAAACCACGTGCACTCAGGCAGAACTCGGGAACTTATTACTTTAAGTTTATGTTACAAATCGGCCACGAATAGTCTAGCAGGATGCCTTTAGGCTATAATGACTTCAATTAATGTCCTACCTTCGTATGAAAGTACTAACGGAATTGTAAGAATGTTTTCTTTTATGACCTTATTTTAACTGTGAGATTCGAGTATTTTTTCTAGATATAGTATGAAGAGAACATATTTGTGCTACATAGTAGTTATTTTGTGTTCACATTCACTTTTATGTTATTTTCTTTAAAATTACGAATATCATGTGTGATGCCGTTTTGACACAAAAAAAATAATAACATGTACAGGAAAAGCGATTGCAAGATGCTAATATATGTAACCAGTTCTAGCTTTAAAAATGGTGATGTCAGAGGCATAAGCATTGGTACTACATTAGTAAATATTACATTATTGAGGATGAAGCGGTATTTGTGATTATGATAGATACCTATTCCTTGTATATCCTGGAAGAAAATATTGCTGTAACTATCAAATAGTTTGATCAAAGCATGAAGTCACTGAGAAATAACAATCGTACCTCCTAATGCTGGCAGTAATTGTTAAAAGTTTTAGACATTTGTCTCTTATCCCATCTGTCAACTTGTGCTGTCTGAAGTATTTTCCGCGAACACCGCCCTAATTCTTTTTTCACGGTACATTTCGAGAATCTTATTTTTGTAATTACAAAAATGTCTAGTACGGCGACGTTATCCTTAATTGCTGGACATAAAAATTCCATTTAAATTTCCCTTTTAACGATCGGGGAGAAGTGTCTAATTGTATAATACACTCGTTTGCGTATTTTTATTGTCGGTACAATAATTAGAACATAACGTGACATTGCCTTTTTGAGCAGGTTTCTAATTAAACTTTTCCGGGGACTTTTGTTAAAATATTGCGAGACACGGTCGTTGCGTTCAACAAATGAAAGTATTTTAAAACTGATATTGTTATAATATGTATTTTATAATAATGTGATATTTTATGAATTTTTGGAGGTCTTCAGGTAGAAGTGAAACAATGTTGTGTGTTTGAATTGCAGTTCAGGAATGCATGATGTAGGCTCGCTCCGCGCTTACTAAAGTACTACAAAAATGCAGACGCTTAGCAGCTAACGGAGCGAGCTATGTCCCCGCGGTAGGCGGCGCACGGGCTTTACGGGGGTGAGGTCAGCGGGGTGATTCTGTCCGCAACAATTTGTGAGCGGCCGCCGTGGTGATCGGACGTCTGCGGCTACAGGGCTCCCCCTCAAGCGAAGCGTACCGGTGGTTTGACTCGACGTCCGCTGCGGGTGTGAAAATTTTCTGTGCCAACTGCCTTTTTCAAGGCATCCGTATGGTCACTACACACTGCCTTTTTCAAGGCAACCATGTTTCCGCAACGATCTTTACTCCAAACTGCCTTTTTTAAGGCATCCTTCTGGTTTCCAACTGCAGGGTGAGTTGGCGTAGTACACAGCTTCAGGACGTAGGCGGGCTTCAGACGGTCGATAGAGACGTTGGTTTCTCTTCCAGGCAGCTTAATTTTGAAGAATTTATCATTTCGTTCCAGGATTTGGTAGGGTCCTTCGTAGGGAGGCTGAAGTGGTTTCTTTACGGCGTCGACTCTGACGAATACGTTTTCACATGTTGCTAGATCGTGATGTACAAATGTCTTCAGATTATTCTCGTGTGTAGTGTCTGTGGTTGGAGTTAGGTTTCTGATAGTTGCTTGAAGTTTATGAACGAAATCTTCGTGTAGTGGTATAGTTTGTGGTTGGGTAGGCGTTATAAAGGTTCCGGGAACACGTAGGGCTGTGCCAAAAGTTAGCTGCGCGGCGCTCGTTTTTGTGTCTTCACGCACAGCGTTTCGTAGGCCGAGTAGCACAGTTGCCAGTTCGTCCGTCCATTTTCCGCCGTTTTGCAAACGGGCGGTTAGTGCTGTTTTAAGCGTGCGGTGCCATCGTTCAACTATCCCGTTGCTTTGTGGGTGATAGGCGGTCGTTCTGGTTTTCTCTATTCCTAGTAGTCTAGTTAATGATTGAAATAGCTGGCTCTCAAATTGTCGACCCTGGTCCGAGGTAATAGTTGTAGGGCAACCAAAACGAGCTATCCATTGGTCGTAAACAGTCTTGGCAACTTGTTCCGCTGTTATCTCACTGAGTGGTATTGCTTCGGGCCAACGAGTCGCGCGGTCGATCATCGTGAGTAGGTATCTGTGTCCTTGCGCTGTTGTAGTAAGCGGTCCAACTATATCTATGTGTAGATGTTGAAAGCGTTCGGTTGGCGGGAACGATGCGGGTTCGCTGTGTGTGTGTCGTTGTATTCTGGCGCGCTGGCACGGTACGCATGTTTTTGCCCATGTTCCGATATCGGTGTTCATAGATGGCCAAAAGTATTGCTGTTGTATCATCTTGCGTGTAGTTCGTATTCCAGGGTGACTAATATTATGCAGCGCGTTGAATGCTATGCGACGATAGTCATCAGGTAGATAAGGACGGATGTATGCTGTTGATGTTTCGCAGTATATTGGTTTTGTTGAGCCGGGAATTACGATCTTTTTGATTTTTACGTTGGACGATTGGCTGTTGCAGATCTGGGGTAGGCAGGTGTCCTTTTCTTGTGCGTTAGCGAGTTCTTCAAAATTAATTAATGTAGGTACGTCGATTGTTTCAATGCGTGATAGTGCGTCGGCTACGGGGTTGTTTTTGCCGCTTACGTGTCTTATGTCAGTTGTGAACTCGCTAATGAAAAGTAGCTGGCGGGCGCGTCGTTGAGTCTCGCTGTCGGATGGCGGTTTGTGAATGGCGTATGTGAGTGGTTTGTGATCTGTGTAGATGATGAGTGTTCGTCCTTCGAATAGCTTCCTGAAGTGTTTAACGGCCATGTAGATTGAAAGTAGTTCGCGATCGAAAGTGCTGTATCGTTGTTGGGCGTCGGATAGTTTCTTCGAAAAATACCCTAGCGGTGTCCACTTGCCGTTAGTGCGCTGTTGAAGGACGGCGCCGGCACATGTATTGGATGCATCGCACATGAGCGTCATTGGTTCTGACATTGATGGTGATGGGTGAGCGAGTAAGGCTGCGGTCTGTATGCTGGCCTTACACGCTTCAAATGCTTCTTCGGCTTCTTTTGTCCACTCGATCTTCGTTTTGTCCCGCTTTTTGCAGTTATGTAGGTAAGTGTTGAGTGGTATTTGGAGTTCTGCGGCCTTCGGTATGGAGTCACGGTAAAAGTTAATCATACCGAGGAATCGACGGAGCTCTTCGATGTTTGCTGGCCGGGGGTAGTCAGTAATGGCTTGAACTTTTTCTTGTGGTGGTTTTATACCTTCGGTTGATACGTCATATCCCAGGAATGTCAAATTTTTCTTTCCAAATACGCATTTTGATGGATTGATGGTTATACCATAGGCGTCAAGTCTTTGTAGGACTGTTTTCAAATGGTGTTCATGTTGTTCTTCATTTTCTGATCCAATGATGACGTCATCGATGAACGGGAATGCAAAATCGAGTCCATTGAGAACTTGGTGGATAAATCGTTGGAAAGTTTGGCCTGCGTTTTTGAGCCCTGGTACCATTCTGGGAAATTCGAAAAGTCCGAATGGTGTTGTGATGGCAGTCTTTTGTATGTCAGCTTCTTGGACTGGTAGCTGATTGTAGGCTCTGTTTAGGTCGAGTGTACTGAAGATTTTCTTCCCGTGTAATAAATACGTGAAATCTTTAAGTCGTGGTACGGGGTATCGGTCGTCTATAGTAACTGCGTTGAGACGTCTGTAGTCGCCGCATACACGTAAATCCCCATTTTTCTTAGGTACCACGTGTAGTGGGCTTGACCATGGACTCTTGCTGGGACGACATAGGCCTTGCTGCATCATATCTTCAAATTCTTTTTTGACGGCCATGTAGCGGTGCGGTGCGAGTGGACGAGTGCGGCAGTGGAGTGGTGGGCCATTCGTTTCTATGTAGTGTTCAACGTTGTGTTTTGGTGTTTCTTTGAAGCACGATGGGCGAGTAATGTCGGGGAAAGCGGCTAGTATGCGATGGTATTTTTGTTCCACGTCGATGCTACGTATTGTAGGTTCCGTTGCGTTGACTATTGGTGCCTGTACTGAGAGGTTTGTCACCTTATCAATAAGGCATCGGCTTGCAACATCGACGAGTAGCTTGTGGTGCTTCAAAAAATCGGCTCCGATAATGGGCTTGCTCACTGCTGCGATGATAAATTTCCACTTGTAAGGCCGACGCAGTTTCAAATCCAGTTCCAATGTCTTTTCGCCATATGTTGGAATAACTGTGTTGTTGGCGGCATATAGTGAAAAGTTCGTAGGCTTGGCTTTGATGTTGCCGAACCGCGGTAGTACCGATACGTTTGCACCGGTATCGATGAGAAAAGATAGCCGTGATTTGCGGTCATAGACGAATAGGCGGTGAGAAGTAATGTGGGCGTCGGATTCCGCCGCATCCAACGCTGGGCTTAGTTTTCCGCCGGTTTCTGGTAATTGCAGGGATGTGTGCATTTTCTGGCTGCATTTCCAAATCTACGATGATAATAGCAGATAGTTTGGCTGGGATGGTTTTGATTGTATCGCTCTCGGGAACGTGATCGTGATGAGTTACGGTAGAAAGGTCTCGTTCAGTGTTGATTAGTCTTCAGCTCAGCTATTTCTTGGGTGAGGCAGTCGATTTTTGAGTAAAGCTCGCTGAATACATTCGTAGATGATTGTGGCTGTGGCGGTGACGTCGCTCTTGTAGTGACTGCGAAGATCGGGTTTGTTGGTGTGGAGTTTTCGACGACTTTGTCGGCTACCAAAGCAAGCTCACTAAGTTGAGACTGCTTGGCAATATTTTCACTGATGGCCAGTACTGCACGTGCTGCTGGTGGCAGATGACTGATCCACATTAGGCGGAGCGCTGATTCGGATACTTTGTCGCCAGCTAGGTGTTGCATACGTCTTAGTAATTGTGATGGCTTCAATTCTCCAAGTTCCACTTCAGAGATTAGTCGCTGTAGTTGCCTTTGTTCAGATTCTTCGTATACGTCGAGGAGTCGCTTCTTGATGGTATCGTATTTGTTGTCAGCGGGCGGGTTTAGTAAAATGTCACTTATTTCGTCGATATCCTGTCGTTCCAGTTGTCCAACGACGAGTTCGTACATTGCCTTGTCGCCCTTTTTCTGTGCCGAGGCGATGGCTTCGAACTGGACAAACCATAGCCTTAATCTGTCGCGCCAGAGTGGTGGAATTCTTGGTGTCACCGCGAAGCCGGATATTTCCTCCAGTTCATGGCTGGCTGCTGCTTTACTGCAATTTTCCATAGTGTCTGAGCTTGATCGGCTAAACAGACGAGCAGAGTTTTCTTTCCTGCAGGAATGTCTTGTTGACGCAATTGCTTTCCAAGGCAGGAGTTTTGCTTCAAGATGATCCTTTCTTCAGAAGGTGGTTTTCTTGCGGGGTCACCACTTTGGAGGTCTTCAGGTAGAAGTGAAACAATGTTGTGTGTTTGAATTGCAGTTCAGGAATGCATGATGTAGGCTCGCTCCGCGCTTACTAAAGTACTACAAAAATGCAGACGCTTAGCAGCTAACGGAGCGAGCTATGTCCCCGCGGTAGGCGGCGCACGGGCTTTACGGGGGTGAGGTCAGCGGGGTGATTCTGTCCGCAACAATTTGTGAGCGGCCGCCGTGGTGATCGGACGTCTGCGGCTACAAATTGTAATAAAAAGCACGGAGGCCCTTAAACGATGCAAATACTCAGCCTTCGGAAATGGCTACATATTTTCGGCTTTTGGGTTCAAGACCTCGGGACCATGGGAGCTTGAGGCGCACAAGCTTTATCGAGTCATAGCCAAACGTCTGGTGGATGTCTCACGTGATTTTGGTCACTGATTTATACCTCGGGCAACGCATTAGCGTTGCCATTCAGCGAGGCAATGTGGCCAGTCTTTTGGGCACGTTTTCGACTGACAGCGGTCTGGTACTAGATTTTTTTTGTACATATAGTTTACTTTTGGTTTAATTTTTTGTATACTTTAATTTATTTATAATTTAGGGTCAATTTGTTATCAAAAATGCACTAAAAGCTATGCGTGACAGTGGTTTTTATATTAAATGGTCACGGCGTTACTTTAAATCTGATATTTATTCACTTTGATATTACTCCTAAACAGGGCTGTCACTGTGGGGGCACGCAGTGCCCTTTAAGGAAATTACTAAATTTACCATAAAACTTAAAAAATAAAATGATTTGGAAAAAATGAAAAAAGCAATTTCGGTAAACTTTCCAAAAAAAATGATTTTTTTAATAGGTCAAAATTATCCAAATACAAAATCTAATCTATCGTTCCCGAACAGATTCTACATCGCCTCATATGAAATATGCGATGCTCTTCAAAAGCTGAGTGAGCTTAGATTTCTTAAATCGTGATTTAAGCCTAATGAGTGCTAATCCGAAAATTGAAAAAGGGGATATATAAGGGGAGATATAAAAAATATATAAACTTACAACATTCGAGAATTAGCGTGTCCTCATTAAAGAAGTGACAAAAAAGGCCAGCTTCTAAGTATTGATTAAAATTTAAACTCTTGACATTTCAATCCGACTATATATACTATCGGTGCCTTTATACAAATAAGTTAGAAATAATTCCAATAGAACAACCTTTTTGTCACGTGATTTTCATCCCTGTTTATTTCATGATCATACAATCTTGGTCTTCTTTCACACAATTTTTAGTCCGCTTACCCATTTTTGTAACACCACAGTTCCATTTCAACATTCTATTCATTCTATTGCGATAGTGTAAATAATTCGTATTCTACTAAATCCAAAATATCTCCTCGATATTGTCGCGGCGGGATGATAAATAGTAGAAATAAATTGATATTACCATTAGTGGAAATAGCTTCAGCCGAAATGGATATAGGATGGATACCAAACTTTTAAAACATTTATTTCGTGATTCTTCGCTTATAAATATTTATATAGTGGCCACAATACGCCATTAGAATTAACAGAATATCGAAATCAGACAAGTCTTTCATAGTGCTGATAGTGTCCGGCGATTTTAATTTTGGGCCCCTGTGTTGTCATATGCTTTATTTGAAAACCGTACAGAGATACGTTTTAACATGACTATTGTCTTTCCTAGCATTCTCTTTCCATAGTAGGCAGATAACAAGTTAGATTTTCACTAAACACTAAACCAATACCCTTAAATGTATCCCAATACTACTTTTTGTTTTGTTAATATGAAATAAAAACAAAGGGATCTGCAAGAATGTTGCCATACTGACGTATTTGATAATAATAGATTGGCTGTGCCATTGATACCCAAATATTTGTGCGGGGTCATGACCGCCGTGCCACCCTCGGTCTACTAAACAACCCGCTAGTCTAAAAATTCATTCTGCCTAAACAAATATCCGAATTATTCGACACACGTTCGTGTAATTAAGGAAATATTCACATCTGACACTATTATCGCAACATATAATAAACTAATTTACTTTAGAAAATAGGGATGTAGGCACTTCTTATCATCTAATTTTTAACACATCGCAATTTAATTTTTTTTAATGTGAACAAACAATATTTATTGTGTCATTTAACTAATTTTACCTGTACCTACTTATGACTTCATAAGTAGGCACGCTTCGTACACAATCTATGAGACCGCGACGTTCTCTAAGTTTACATATAAAAAGTATCTCATTTTTTTTAAATTAATTTACTGTACCTTCCCTTACTGGCTTTTTTAAATCCTTCAATCAATCAATTTATTTATTCGCTTAAAAACATGGTACACATTAAGGATGTTAGGACATATACAAAGTTTCACGTGTATTCACTTATTAGTTATGCAAATAAAAGTGAGTAAAATTAATATTATATTACAAATTGTTATATTTTATTTATTAAATTACCATTTTTATGTCATTTAAATTTGATTTAATTAGATAGATAGATAACACTTTATTGTACACTAATACAAGCATGAACTTAAAGACTAAAATTATATCTACTTATGTACAAAGGGCGGTCTTATCGCTAAAAAGCGATCTCTTCCAGACAACCCCAATTAAAATATTATTGTCATAAAAAAATCATTGTATACTAACATTTGATAATTAACCAATTGTGTAAAAACTTGCCATCAAAATGTTTTGCGTACTTATATTATGTGCGATTAAATATAAAAATATTGCCATTGAAAATTAGTTTGAATTATAATTATCCGTTGAGGAGTTTTTGTAACCAATAAACACAAACACTAGACATTCGTCAGGTGTGCGGAACTAGAGTGATTTTAAACGCTGGAGAGAAAACAATAGACAAGAACAGCTCAACTGATGAAGGGATTGTCGTTTCGTGATTTTGATAACGGAATACATATATAAAAATCTGGAAAATAAATTAGAAAGCTAAAGATACGATATAAGTAAGTAGTAAAGTTTATATTTGTAATAAATTTGTATTGATACTATGTAGTACCTACATAAAGAATTGTTTTACTTTTTATAACGTGAGTTCAGCAGACAGGCAAATGGCCCGCCTGATGGAAACCGGCTACCATCACCTATGGACATTTGCAACACCAAAGATGCTGCAAATGGGTTGCTACTCTCTAAATGGAAACTGGAACCTAACCACTAATGCCGGAACAAAACTCAAGGTTGTTATGGCAACATAATCTAGACCAGAGTGGTAGCCATCCAGACCGGCAAACACCCTAGCACCTGGCTGTTGGCAGTTTTCTCGCCTTTTAAGACAGGACGCCGCCCGGCTGAAGTAGGTTGTATTCTTTCTCCATTCCTTCACGGATAAAGTTGCTTAATAAGTTAATCAAATCAGTTCCAGATCGGCTTCATTTTGGTAATATCTTTACGTAAGGTACGAACCAGGCAGTCTGGCTGCGGCAGCCGAAATATGGTATCATACAGCGCTTCTGTGAACTTCTGTCGTGTCTAAAATACCAGATTGTGAGATTTGGTGGACGTTCAAAATATCTTAGTTTGACTCTAATGACTGAAACTGAACGTATGTCGACGAAAATTAATCCAACATCTGAAGCTGTATACCGAGTCTCTGAATGCTGTTGTTCTGTATCGTTCTGAATTGCACGCTGACGAGTTCCAATTCGTAAAAAAATCCATTCCGTATGCCTGCTGCTTGCTCCAAGAATAAAAGAAATATTTTAGACTATACTAGCAACAATCGATGTAAATCAGTTTCCAATATAATGATCAATATAAAGGGGAGGTGAAAGCTAATATTCATTAAGTGTATAAATTATACAACAGCTAAATTTACGCTCAATCACTTATGCCCAATATAAATTCCGGCTTTGTTCCTTGAAACGCTGTGTCAACCTATCCATCAGTGTAAAAATTCCCAGTTGATCCCCTTAATTTAATCAAAAGATCGCTTTAGCCGGTCGTGGACAAGAAAAAAACGGGATGACGTAACGTAACGACGACACGGTGATATAAAATTTTCATCAAACCCAGGCGGGGGTGAGGGGTTTGGGGTCGGGGGCGGGCAGGGTGCCCGTTGTAATATCGAAGTCGAAGCGAGTAACCAATAAATTACAATTTGACATAAACAAAACCCCCACTCTACCTAGTGCACGTTACTGCGAATAATTTATTACGAATAGGTAACACAGTCATTTTTATATTTCTACAAAATTGTATAGCGCCTCCTTGCTTCAATTATGTGATTGATATCTTCAAAATTTAAATTTTAGAACAGAGTTATTAATTCTCAAAAAATAATTGTATACAAATGAATAACTTTTTTTCTATCAATCTGCAATTTTTTATTTAGAAAAATGAAATCGGAAAGAGCGATTTTAATTATCAAATAAAAAAAACCAATTTGTCAGACTTATCACGTTGTTGAAGTAAACAGGCGATTATATATCGTACAATTTACGAAACTAAAATGTTTATAACATTTTAGTTCTTAATATTGAATAGAATATTATAGAAACTTTTCAAAAATCTTTCGTCAAAATTGGCCTCGAGACTCTTTTGAGGATTTTTGGCTATTTTATACTATTTAGGATTTGGCCCTGTAAAATCTTTCAAATGTCATTTCATGTGGAGTGAGATTCAGACCCAAAATTTTACAACGTTAAGCAACAAAACATAGATTGTGATTTTAATTTGTGTCTAAACTTTTCACGTGTTCTGTATCTACTGTCTACACTATTGTCTAGTATAAGTAAAGTATAATTTTTATTCTAGAAAAGATTGCAGAATAAAAATTATACTATAGTCATCACCTGTGAAGTAGCAACATACCTAGCACAATTCATATTTCATAAATTGCTGTTAGTTAGTCTCGCTAAAACTCAAAACCAGGTTGACAAATTTTGTTGAAATTTTCTGTGTGTTTGATTGAGTCCTGAAATGGTTTAAATTCGCAATTGGAACCGGTAGGTAGTGCTGAAAACGGTTTCCATGATTTTGATGGCATTTTTTGTTTGTTTTTGATTGGGGTCCCTGGATATATTCAGATTCACAATTGGACCCGATAGATGGCGTTGCAATTGCGTTCTAGAGTATTTTACATGGCAGGTCAACTTTTACCTGTCATTTAGTCTATAATATATATAATGTTCAAACGAACACACTTTCATGTTTATTATATTTTTATTTTGACATAATAGATAAATATAAAAATAATTCAAGAGACGAATAAACATTGCATGTTCCCCCCTCCCAAGCTAAGCAAGTTACACTTTAGGTACGTTATAGGCAAAAAACAGCGCACAACTCTGGTACTCATCGGAAAAGCTCATACTAAGCAACAGAAAGTTGGTTGATAAGATTTAGATTCCTAGGATATTATAAACCAAAGAAGCGTATTGTCTTTGGTTTGGTATCCCCAGTAGGCCTACTCCAAGGACATCTTGCTTATAAGGTAATCCTCGACATCATAATATTTTTAATCACCTATTAGCTAGATACTCTAATCGACTTTACTTCGATGGTCCAGGCTGTGGCTCAGAATCTAAATCAACGTCAAATGTGAAAGTTTGAGGAATGACAGGAGTTAAAATTGGAGTCACAGTTGGAAGTTCATCTTCAAATTCATTTTCCTCCATTAACTTTGATATCTCCATAATGTTGCTGCATGAACGCCAGAACATACATAAAAAACGCGCCTGCGGACTCTACCTCATAGGTGGCGGGGAAAACGGGGGACCTTTTCCACCTGCTTCACATTCGATAAGTTAAATTTGGTAAGTTCTATGGTAAAGAAAAGAGTTAGGAATGAATAAAAAATTTATCACTTTTTTGCTTATAACCTCTTTAATTTTTAATTTAGGGCAAAAAGTTATATAAACATATTTGTAGGCAAAACAATTTGCTACAAATTATGACTTTACAAATTTTTTGTAAGACGAATAGTTTCCGAGATATCGCGATAAAAGTGTTTTCATCCCTTTTTCCAAGAGTGGCCGGGGGACAAGGCTGGCGACCCCACAAACTTGAGGTTAAGCTTCAATTGACCACACATGTCCCTAAAATAAAATTGCGTCCTCTAAAAAATGCAATATTCCGTCCTTAAATTGTAAGATTTCAATGAACTACTTACTATACATACAATATATTTGTTCTTTGTTAACTGTTAAACTGTGCTCATTGATTTAAAATACATTATCATGAAAAACATACTAAATCATTAATTGTAATAGATAAAATAGTTTTATCAGTGCTATCAATGTACTACTAATTCAACAGAAGTTTATTGAAAGCCGGTATAGTAGCGGCGACTTCGCAGGCGGCCCTGCACGATGTAATAAAATTTGCATACTTTTAATCAAGGGCCGTGTTGTGGAGAAGTTTCCCAATAACGGAGCGCTGTGATCGATTTGATGCCCATTTTCCCCATTGTTTTTGCATTATAATAGCCTAGCAAATTTATTATCATCGTCCTCATTGTTGAGATAGTTGTTTGTAAATTTATGCGCTATGTTTAGCGTACAACAACAGAATTTAAAACTTCTATAACCCCGGGCCACCCCAGTTCTGTGTAACGGTTGGTATACTCTCTATATATATAATTGATAGAGATGATAGACTAAGTTGGTATGGGCATATAATGAGGAGGGATGAAAGTCACGTGACAAAAAGAATGTTAAACTACAAGATGGATGGGTGTAGATGTAAAGGTAGACCAAAAAAAAGATGGATGGACTGTGTGAAGGATGATATGATGATTTGTGGTGTGACAGAAGATGTATGTCAGAAAAGAAGAGTGTGGAAGGTAAAGACATATTGTGCCGACCCCAATTAATTGGGATAT
Organism: Dendrolimus punctatus; assembly: GCA_012273795.1. Taxonomy (NCBI): domain Eukaryota; kingdom Metazoa; phylum Arthropoda; class Insecta; order Lepidoptera; family Lasiocampidae; genus Dendrolimus; species Dendrolimus punctatus. The sequence goes on from CM022536.1 coordinate 10,444,152, forward strand.
GGTGAAAGAAAAGAGAGAGAGAGACATAATAAATTGAATACTAAATACTTATTGTAATTATAATAACATTTAATCATAATATGTATATGTAGTCATGAGGACTACCAATGGGTTGTAACCAAAACTAGATATTTTTTACCTGTCAAAGGCGAAACATGTAACTTTTTTATCCGTGCAGGAACGGAAAAAGAATACAAATTCCTGCGGCCGGGCGGCCTGTCGTAAGAGGCGACAAAACAACCCACAGCCAGGTGGTAAGGCATTTGCCCGACTGGATGGCTACCACCCCTGGTCTAAAGTATGTCGCCATAACAATCCTTAGTTGTGTTCCGGCATTAGTGACCAGGCTCCAGTCTCCTTCAAGAGAGCAGCAGCGCATTAGTAGTACCTTTGGTGTTACAAATGTCCATAGGCGATGGTAACCGCTATCCATCAAGTGGGCCGTCTGCCTATCTGCTGAACTCCTGCAATAATTTTTTTTTAAAAAAAACTTATCATACCATCTGCAGAAATTTTATTATGTATACAAGTCGTGAATACTTAAGAAAATATTATCTGCAGAAATGTACAAGTTTAAAACAAATAAATTACTTTGACTTTGGCTTTAAGATTATCCGAGGCATATTGGCGAGTTCCACACAACGGTTATCTAGATATAGAAATCCAAAGGATGGTTTCTTACCCTGTCAGCGCGTGGTTATTATAACAATATAATATATACACATTCAATAAAAGCAAAAGTAACATTTTATTGGTATTACAAAGAAACATCGATTTTACATCTATTAGGATAAACAGATAATTATTTTATACAATATTTTTAATTATGTTTTAGCTTACGTTTGACTCAAAACAGAGACACGTTGAGCAATTGGATGAAGAAAATTAAGAACCCACAACAAAAGTGAACTTTTTGCCGCCGCTTCCACTGCACCCAATTTTACCATTAATCGTGTTTAGTAAGTGGATATTAGCGGCTGAAGTTCAAATGCAATCAAATGAAAATAGAATTGGTAAAAAAGCAAAGGAAACAAGTCGACAGGCGTCAGTCTGCCGGGAGGTGAGCGCAAAGCGACTCCCGTGCCACCAGCCCTCGAACCACGCCACCCGCTGACCGTACTTACACGATTTTAAATTGTACATATCTGAAATTCCGATCTGTCGCGCACCCACCCCGCTCTATGAAATGAAACAAAATAAAACTGAAACGAAACGGTGCGCTCGAAAAAATCAAAATCGAAATAAAAAAATAAAAGGTTTTTCCGACGTGGCTAGGGAGGCGAATGCAATGTTTGCGGCCGTCATGCGATGCAGTCCGCAATAAAAACACTCACACTCCTCCCACATATAAATATGTGCGGCGGGATTGATTGAAATTGAATGTGTGTGGGCGGGGGAGGCGCGGTGCAGGAATCGAAGGTGAGCGCTGCTAAGACTGTAATCGGTTTTGCCCGGGGCCACCGCCACCGCCGCACCGCTCACAATTAAACTTTGTTTGTACATGTGTCGCTGGAGATTAGCTGCAATGCTCTTTTTAAGTGGACCAGAAGCAGCCCCGGGTGCAATTTAAGAACTTAAACTGCATTTTGGTCTGTTACAAGTCCACCCACCTTAGGTTAATTTTATATATTTAAATAAATATAAGATATTTTTTTAAACCCGAACTACCGGAGTACCGAAAATACACCAAGAGCAGGTGTGACATCACTGTGAAATTATATTACGAGAAATTATCACAGTGACGTCACACGCGTGCTTGGCGTGTTTTCGGTACTCGGGTAGTTAGGATTCAAAAAAATAATTTTTCATTTCACATAATCTGAAAGTATGCTTGGTGTTGTCTAATCACAATAAGGAAAACAGCACTTTTCGTCCCTGCGAAACGATTCTCCTTGCTGTCATAAAATTTAGAAAACTATGCGAACCACAGATTAATCACGGGACTCATGTACCAAGTTTTTTACAGCCACGTAAATCACAGCATAAATTGTAATGAATAAATGTCAACAGTTTTGTAACATCATTTTATACTTAGAAATTACTTTTAACTAAATTATTATTTAATTTACATAAATTTGAGTTCAACATTTATTATAATTAGTGAAATAAAATATACTGGTGGGTACACCGAAAAAAATTACTTGACGTTTCATATGTGACGTACGTGATGACATTTCATTAGATTTAGATATAGATCTAAGGCCTGATTTTATTTGCGAAGTAATTGTTTGTTAAACTAATCAGTTTTTATTTACTTTCCTCATATTCGAAATGAAAAGCAGAGTGTTAACCTGACGTGAAAAGCCTATTTAGACACTCGAATTATTAGCGCCCTCGCAACGCTCGTGTTCCAAACCATCTCGTGCCTAAATAGCTCACTTTTAACTCTCGTGTAACAATCTACTATTTAATTTGATATAACATTGAAATTATAGGGAATAAAATAAAAATTGTTTGTTATAAAACTTACACATCATTCCATTTACTTATAAAATTATTCAAATATTGCCCAATACAAACGTAGCACATACACATTTATTGGTGGTAACTGGTGACACAATATATTGTTGCCACCATAGCCTAGCAGACGGGCAGTACGAGTAATCACAGTGAATGTTCGAAAGATGTAAATGGGAGGATGCATTGAGATTAGAGTACGCGCCGTAGCGGTGGCTCCACCCGACGTCCCATAAATCATCGGGTGGGGGACCTGATTGCCTCCAATTATGGCATTAGCTTTCATGCCTAATTTTATATCGCTAGTTACCGCCGCCATAACAGGTCAAGAACCCTCGAACATAAATTGGAATAGTTAAGGTTTGTGAGGGACATAAATAGAAAATGGCAGAAACCAGCGTAACAGGTTATAATTATATAAATATAAAAGTGGCTTTGTTTTTATGTCTGTTTGCTCCCTTTTAATGGGCACGGGAATAGTCCGATTATTATGAATTTAAATGTATAGGTGTACCTGCGAGTATATACTTTCTATAACACGGATGAACTTAGATATGTTTATAACCAAGATGATAATATAGTGTAATTATTTTCGAATGTCACCAAATTGTTAGCCATTAAAATAATCCTATAAATATTGTCTAAGATATTAATCTCGATTACAAAATGTGATTATGTTCAAGCAATTTATGATATACCTATGCACGTACTATTCTTTGTATTACATTCACAAATTATTTTGTTCTTTAGCTTAAATTAAATTTAGAATACCTCTGCGGTTTTCCTCATCTGAATTTTCCTCCATCGGAATAAGGTGTACGCCCATGGATCTTGCAACAAAGGAAACATGTTTGATCAAATTTCATTAAGTCGATCCATTTGCAATTTACAAAGCTGTGAAGAAACAGTTTACACAAGGATAAAATTTATGGAAGGGAATAAATAAACAAACTCATGTTTATTTACCATTGAATACTAATATTTCCTTAGACCCGGTTCAGCCAACATAAGCACCACTTGAACTCGCCTATACTTCGTCAGTAGGCATGCAACCGCCTCAATCGATCAATCACTCCCGGCATAACAGTTAGAACCGTGAAATCTTCAGGGGCAAGACAAAGATAATTCCCGTTTAACTTCCGTTTCCAACTTATCGAATAATTTAACTGAACATTTATTTTTGCGCGCTCATCAATCAAGCGAGCTCGCACTCCGCCGATAAGCCCCGCCTCGACGCCGAGAAATGACTAGGCATTACATAAATCCCCTCGGATGATGAAAAGTGAAGTCTAACAGATAAGAACCTACAAAAAGTTACGATGAGAAATGAATCGCGATTTATATTCGCCGCTGGCAATTCCCGCAGTCGCGACTGCGCTGCGGCTACGCGAGCCACCGCTACACGTTCTTCAGCGCAACGTGGCCCACTTTTGGCACACCTCGATGAGTTCTATTCTAATTTCATCACAATAACAGCTATAATTAACGAATTATGTAATTTGTAGATGGAGTATTTTATTTTGTTTAATTTTCACATCGCACAAAACAAAGTGTTTTCCCGCGTCTCTGTGTCTGTAGATATACAGAACTAAGTACCTAGTAGCTAAGTCCTCTTAAACCACATAACGAATTTTGAAGCCGTTTTCATCATTAGTGACTAATTTAATTTTTTACTGAAGTTTTGTATAAGAAGTTTTTATGGAAGTAAAACAGAGCTATGTCATAGGCGGCGTAGCCGTGGGGAAAAGTCTAATGAAACAATAAATGAATTTCTATTATAGATGTTTCATATGTTATAAAAATCTTAACAAATATCTGAATATGGTGCCGCAATAGAAAGATATAATACGAATGGTGAAAAATAACTCTATAAAATACAAAGAAAAAAGGCAAAGTGAACAAAGTTTAATCGAAAGTTTTCTCGGGGCGGCCATTATTAAGATAAACAGTACAATACATAAGCCTATCTCGACATTTATTTTATCACGGGTTCACATCACGCTCCGCTATTCCCTGTTATGATACGGCCCGTACCTGAGTGGAGCTGAAAGAAAAGCTATAAACCTGTTCGGAGCGTTTCTTCCGGCGCGCCGGAGCGTCGCGTACGCGTGTCGACTGGCAATCGCAGCACCCGCCGCCCGCCGCCAGCCGCCAGCCGCTTGCACCCCCACATCTCTGCCGACCATATTTTCCACTTTATGTGTGACAGTTGAGGTAATATCGAGACTCTCGCCGCTCTCTGATTGGACGAAAAATACACATTAAAGGAACCTGCCGTTTGCGAGCGAGCGATTCGAAGCTGTATTCTCGTGGAAAATGTCGGAAAATATTGTATTATGGGGGTAGAAAATTGCCACCCACTCTCCCTCTCGCTCGACTCCGACAAAAACTGTCGAGTATTTGTTTTTGATGAAAACGATTTATTATTCTACGTGGGTTGGAGGCAATAAAGATAAGCCGGCGAGGTGGCGGAGCCTTATTACGGCTAACCCTCGCCTTTGTTTCCTTATAAAGAATAATAAATGAGGCCGCACGCTTATTTACCAACTTCCTTAATTATTTATTTATGCTTAAACATTGTTAATATTTGCTGGATGCGTGAACTGTATTCGCAACACTCGGCTAAAAGTTTTATCAATGGATGCTTTCAAAACATGTTCGTTACAACCAGTACTATAAACAATATTTGACAATACACGAAATAGATACATAAATATAAATACTGGCAGTATACATATGCTATAAATTTATCGGATGCAGTTGCAGATAGGGATCACCATAACGCTAAAGCCTCAATTTGCATTAACACCCCCATGGTTTGCCGCGTATAGGGTCCGTAGACGATTGCTTCGAGCTCCAATACACGTAATAGCCAAACTGATACTCAGTAACGAATAATTCTTATATCAATTAGAAATCTACCGTAATTAACGTCCTTGTGTAATATTTGCAATTATTGTTTTAATTTATTATACACTTCTTGACCTTCATCGAAATTTAGTTAATGTATATATAAATATGCATATCAAAATAACGTGTTATTATATTGCATATTTGAAATTTATGTGAACAGTAATATTAGTATAGATTTATACTGGTTATGGTTCACATATTATTAATCAAAAAAGGGTGGGACTTAAAGTATGGCGCCATCTATTTGATGCTTATGTATATTAGTTGACAGCAGAACTCGTGCTTTTTGGTTGAAAAAAAATGCAATAAAAAATGTTTTAATCATATATTAAAATGAAACGTCCTAAGTTGAAAAAAAGCCATTCAAAACGAAAAAAAAACATCAAAATCGGTTGAGTAGTTTCGGAGTTCATCGCGGTCAAACACTGTTACAGGGAATGTTTATATATATAGATTTAATTTAATTAGATTTATGTAAAGTCTCACTAATGTAAAATTTTATGACCATCCATAAATAATTGAATTCAATAATATAAAAGGGAAAGGACTAGCTAGGAAAAGCCAGTGACATATTACACAGAAATAAGATGCCCCGCTGAGCACACCCGCTGCTACAGAGACCAATTTGCCAGATTTATTAATTTTATTATGAACATGTGGTTTTGTTGTCAGACACTGTATGTTTATATTATCATCTGTTATGGTTAATACTCAATATTATTATTATACTGACACGTTCCAGTAAAACTTCGTTTGCGTTGCCACGACCATGATGATTATTTGGTTTCCGTGGAATAGACTACTATAGCCAAAAAGATGGTGCTGCATACACATTTTTTCCGCCATTGGCATTCACTAAGACACAATAATGGCGACGCGAACAAAGTTTCGCTAGCAGATGCTAGTATTTAATAAATCGTTAAATATTTTAACTAAGCTATCTTATTAATAAATAAAACAATCCTTGCATAGTAAATTTCGGAAAAAAAATCTCCGTTATTACGTTATTACTACTATAAGATATTGTTGCGGCACGATTCACCAAAGGAAGGTACACACCAGTCCAGCCGAGTATGGAATCATCATATCAATCAACTCGCGCCGGTGTGTACACGAAATATCAAAATTTACTATAAAGAACGCTCATTAGTCTACGGCCAACCGCCAGTATTCGAAAAATCTACTACGGAACGAAACAGAATTATTGTAAGCGCAACAAAAATAATTATAAATCGTATAACATTAAAATATATGCATTTATCGCGCAAAAGGTGCTTCATAAGACTTACTACACTTCACATAATGTATACCTTTAACAAAGCATATTGCGTTTATTTAATAGATAATTAGATAGATGATTAGAATGTAATGCTCACGACTTGGAAACTCTCCTCGGTAACATTCAGACTAAAGAGCGAGTATATGAAACATACTTATTTTTCCAAAATAGTCCTTACTAGAAATAGCTGTAGTTGTAGAAACAGTAAATCCTTAACCAGTAGATCACATTAATTAAATGTGTTAATGTCAACTTAAAATAGAAATTAATGTTAACTTAAAAAAGAAGGCTCATAAAGTTCTACCGATTTTGTTCAAACAAATTGGTTTAACAGTTCGGCTCTCGTGTCCCGTGTCTGGGCGACGTTTAAAAATTTAAATATCGACAGGCCAACCCCCCTTAAATTAAATGAGCGTACATCTGAAAAATGTTCCAATAATGCCCTACACAAAACGTCACTCTTCCCTATCTATTTATTGTATTTAGGACATTTCAACACTGGTACGGAATTCATAGGTTTGTTTATGCAAGAAGAAATAATCTATATCAATTTAAAATTGTCTTGTCTTATATGACATATCAAAATTCTAAACATTGAAGCGATTTAAAAAATATCAACTGGAATAGACTATACTATAGTAGAATTATTTTGTCCGTGCAGTTTGGGTCATAAATCATAGCTCGGCCTCAGCCCGGCTAAGGCGATGAGCATGTTGCGCGAGTGCAACGCCATTATCGATAAACACTCATTCTTATCAAAGAAAGATTATCATTCTTATAAAAATCATTTTTTTTAACTGTTAATTTTAAACTTAGATATAAGTATTTATATTTATTTTAATTGTTACATTCTAAACTTTTGTACTTATAGTTTTTTAATACATAGATACCTAATTAATAATTTATTTTAAATCATTATTATTCTTATTTAAATAAATACGTTGTTTTATCTATTTTTTCTTTCATTTTTATCACTAACCCACAAAATGATAAAACTAAATACACTATCGATAACGCTTATCGACAACAATAATCCGCGTCAATATGCCCGCACATAAGGCCCGTGAGTGGAAGAGAGAGCGAAATACTCGCTTCACCGCTCCGATTATTTTATGACCCAAACTGCACGGACAAAATAATTATACTATACTAAACTAGTATTTTTATATAAATCTAAAGTGCTTAAAAAATTGGAAGTTCCTTTTATGACACTCGAACATTTGAGTTCATTTAATTTTGTCTATATGCCATAGTTGTAGAAACCGGAATAGCAATTTACACCAACGAAATTGCACAGACTATCGTAATAAAACAATATTTAGATGTACAAAATATTTTTAGTTTGGTATTTGTTTATATATAATATTCCTATATCTTTCTAAACATCCATTTTCCTTACTTTTGGTTAAGATTTGACATAAACTCAATTGAAGTAATGTCAAATTTCTATCGATTGTAACACTTCATGAAATAGTAAGATATAGGAAGCAGCCATAACATAACTGTATCGAATAGTTTGCATCTTTCTCTTTTTCTTTCCATATTTGATTTTGTGTTTTAGTTAAGGAAGTTTGTACAAGCATTCCGTTGTGCCAAAAGGAGTATCTACTACTAATACAGTATAAATTAATCAGAGATTTTCGCCATTAGACACGAAACCCACATAAGAACGTTTTAGCCAAACTGGCTATGGAAAATACCTGTTTTTTAAGAAGATTCTCAAATGTGGCTTATTTATAATATAACTAGTGTTGACCCCGCGGCGCACCACTGGTCAAACTCTAGTACGTGCTCCTTGCTTAAACAGCAGGCGTTAATGCAGGTTACATTATATTAAATTTTGATATTAGTGCTACCACTTAATTTTAGATCGCAAACAATCCCATCACCCAGGATAAAAAACGATCCAAGATTCCTAATACTTTTTCCATAAAAGCTAAACAGACAGGTTGAGTTACTATTGCATTTTTTATATATATAAACTTGAGAAGTAATTGATCTTCCATATGAACTTTCATTCCCTATATGTTTAAATTAATCAACATAGGGCTGGCTAGCTTTTATCCTGGGCCACCATTTAAAACACTGTTTATGGCCGCAAAAGATGTCGTGTCCTTGGGATAAATAAATATGGCCAAAACAGTGAGGGTAACGGTCGGTTTTTTATTGCAATTCTCTAACAAATACATCGCCATTATCACAGAACGCGAATGAAATCACTGACACGTGCTAGTTTTTTTATAAACTCATAATATAGGTAGACCCTTAAGCAAAAGAAGTAATAATATCCACTGCCTTGCTCTGGTCTATTTATACAATAGTAGATTGTTACACAAGACCTGAAAGTGGCTTAGTTAGGCATGAGGTTGTTTCGCGGGCGAGCGTAGCGAGGGCGCTAATAGTTCGAGTGCATAAATAGGTCTTTCACCGAGGTTAACATTCTACTTTTCATTTCATATACAAGAAGAGTAAATAAATACTGATTGGTTAAACAAACAACCACTTCATTAATGAAATCAGGCGTTCAATCCATAACTAAATCTGATAACTCATTTAATACATCACATATGAAACTGAAGTAAATTCTTTGTCTGTGGAATCAGGCAGTACTTTTTTTGACATTGGTAATAGTACCTTAGCTCAAACATATCTAAATTAATGATAATTTGGTGACAAGAAATTTATAAGTATAAAATGATGTTACAAAACTGTTGATATTTTTTGTATTGAATTTATGGCGCGATTTAACTGTAGCTGTAAAACAAATTGGATATATGTCACATGTATTATCTATGGTTCGCATAGTTTGTAACTTTTGACTGCAGGTAAAATCGTTTCCCAGAGCGAAAAGTACTATTTTCATCCCAGTGATCAAGCGACTCCAAGCGTACTTTTAGAATATGAGAAATGAAAAAACTTACAATTACCTGCATTGCATAAACCCATCCAAAACACCCCCAAATGACGCGTAGCGGATGCGGTATAAGTTAACTCGTACTATTTAACCACCCGTTCATACAGCCGTGATGAGCACCCTCGCTTTTGAGCGACAGGGACAAGTAAACGATCTTTCAACAAAATTGAGTAGGATAGAATTATAATCAACAGAGCATAACTCATAAATAAAATACAATATGGTGAGCAAAACATTGAATTATGCCGGTATTATGTCACATTTGTCCTTTGTGAATTAGTCGCTGTGCGCACATCGCTAGGGGAACAGATTGGACGGTTGTCACTCACTGTTGTAAACTAACCTTGCATAGTGCCGGATTTATGGCTTCACTATCAAAATGAAAAATGTGTTTACTCTTTATGATAATTCGCTATCAGAACACATTTCTGAAATCATTTTTAAAGCTAGTTAATAGGGACATTTTTGAAATAAGTGTATATTTCGTAAAACATTACTAAACAACAAAATAATAATATCAAAATTTCTTCCTGTAAGGGCACTTGAGTACTTGGCTGCTGATGACATATTGAAAAACACTTGAATTTGTAAACAAACAATGTATGTTAAACCATAAGGGGAAAGCGGCGGTTTCGATTCAGCGAAATCATAGAAAAGCACATAAATTGGCGAGCATTAACATTTCCTTTATCCTACGTGTCGGCGTATGACGCGGGGGCACCCGCGCTGCGCTGCGCAGCCACCGGGGCCGCCCAAGACAATAAATTTACATATTTCACCCCTCAAACAGACCTTTTTTGCCATTCCACAGAATTACGCACATATGGGAATATTCTGTTGAATACATCAGCAGTAAGGAGAGATACTCTCAGAATAAAATTATCTTCCACCGAGCCACATTTGCAGATAAAGAGCCGCCACGCTTTGACGCCAGCGATATGAGCGCCGAATTATTTTTGACACAGTACCGCGCACTACTTCAAATTGTAGACGACGAATTCGTGTGGGGAAAAAACAAGATATTTTTCGTAAAGAATGTTATCTTGTCTTTATAAAGTATATAAAATAAAGCTTTCCGTGTCTGTCTGTCTGCATATGTGCTAACTCGTAAACCACGCATTAGATTCTTAGATAAATTTTCACTGAAGGTTTATATACATAAACAAACTAATTAAGTTTTGTGTTATAAAATAGACCTGCTCTCCAGGGATTGACCCGCGGCGTAGCCGAGTGGAAAACTCTAGTATACACATAAATATTTAAGTAGATTAACACGCTGTTTATATCATTTAGGTACCTGAGGATGTAGTATTTATCACCTCATTCATGAAAACAGAATTCGCAGTTAGATAGAAGTGTATGGAGATTCAGGTACAGCACATTCACATATGGAAATGTAATTTTGCGGTAGGAGCACCCTTCAAAGGGTCAAATCAAAATCATTTTCACAGTCCAGTGAAGCAGTGTACTGTCGACAACGCAACAGAACTGCGGATGTAATTTCACGTTCGCAAATCGATTTGAACCTCAAGCCTGTTTAGTTTGTTCTATCAATAGAGCAATTAAACACTAAAGTATGTATATAAAACATCAATATAAGACCATAACAAGAGACAAACATTTTTACTATGACCAAAGTTAAGATATCTACTTATTTAAAAGGAATATATTTGTTTAATATTAAAAGAAAAAACATAGGTAATCTATACTAGTGGTCGCCCAGTGGTCGAATTTCGACCAAAAATTATTATTAGGGTTCTGTTGTCAAAGACTATATATACTTCTATAATCACAGATTTCGCCAAGGTTACACTGTTAATTTGACTTACCTACAATAAATAATTGTATGTATGCGTGTGTGTATCAAATACATGGTAATGTGTGTAATGTTCTTTTTATATTGATTTGCTGTACTATTATGCATAATTAAAAAAATATTAACATTCTACTTTCCTTATCTATATATAAACTAAAAGAGTGCGAAATTTCATACGCCTCCGTCCGCACAATTTTCTTATAAAGGGGTATAAAGTGTTTGCTTCACTATTATATTATTTATTGTCATGCAACAAGAATTTTTTCGCACTATATTATTTTCTTTATCGGACAGTACTACAAAGTACTTCTACAGTGTGTTTTACACACATACTTGGTCCTTGTACATTATTGCCGGGTACCGAAAGAGAACGTAGCTAGGGCTGCTTATACATTTTTTACAAAATCGCCACACTACTCTATATTTGTGAATAGCGAAATAAACAAGCTAAAATCTAAACAGAAAATCAGAAATTAGGAAAACTGTTGGCTAATTGTCCAAATATTTTTAAAGCGTTAAAGTATGAAAATGTTTGGGTGTTTAATAGAAGAACAGATATTATCTATATATATATATAAGCAAAGTTTGTTTTCTTTGGACTACTGGACCGATCAGCATGAAACTACAACCATTCAATACGGAATTAATCGAAGATGGTTATAGGCTATATATTTTTCAAATTCTATGAGCCCTTTGTCATGTTTTCTCAATTTGTTTGTTTGTTAATTTATTTGCTCCCATAAAACAAAAGACAGGCATCCTTGGTTCATTTGTTTTCTAGCTCATAAAAGAGGAACATGATTTAACATAACCTCTATATTTATGGCGGTACGAAGTACGCCGGGTCAGCTAGTATTATTATATAACAGTTTGCGGGCAAACAAGTAGACACTCAGCTCCACCTGATTGGGAGTAGTTACTGTCGTCTAGAAGTTTGCTATATCAAAGTCGTCCCTAGGGCGTTCAAGGGTTGTCAAATTAAGATGAAAGATCAAATAAAAATTTCACACAGTAGACCAATGGTCCTCAAACTATTATTTCTCACAGACCCCCTATCAGTTTTTCTGCATTCCTTGGGTCCTATCTTGTAACCAATCTCAAAAAAAGTTGCAGGTTCTCAATTCTTCGTGTAATTTTTTTTAATGTATTTCTTCAACCATAACTTTTTATTTCTGAAAGAATTTTGATATTTATTTTTGAGTTGGATACTTTCTAGTTGGTCCGTAAAAAATTTATAGCTTGTCCACTACTCTATGATATTTTATTACTCTACTAGAGTTTGCCCCGCGGCAGGCAGTAGCTTTATTTTACTTATAAATTTATATATATAAACTTAATTCGGGTTTTTACATATATGTAATAGTAAAAATAATAAAAACATATACTAATAACAAAGAAACTTAGTCCATATAATCTAGACAACTGCCCTGCAATACATAGAGGTGAGTCGAAGCCAACCTAATTTGGAGTAATATAATAATAATACTCCTGGAGAAATTCCTGCGGTATTCCCGAAATATAAAGCATCGCATCACTTAAATAAGGACCTATGCTATCTATTTAATGAAATCGTATCGAAATCTAATATTTATGTAATCTAACTAATTTGTGCCATACCCGGATAAATTCTCGCGAGATTCCCGGGACACAAAGTATCGTAGGGAGTATCACAAAGTATGTAAGGTATTGTTTTAGTGAAAACTGTATCGGAATAAGCATTTTTTTATGCACCTGGATAACTTCAAACCGCTTCAGGAAATATTCCCTCGGGGTTCTCGGGATAAAAAGTAGTGCAGATTTTAAATCTGAGAATTTACTGTCGATCAACGAAAACCACATCAAAATTGGTCCAGTTGTTTTTACGTAATCCCGAACAAATAGTTTAAAAATGTAAAAAAAATGCATCGTGTTCTCCATCGTTTATATATTATATTTCAAATTATTTTTTTCGATTCGATTACGATTTTATTTATAAACAAAAGCCATGTATATACAAGTAAATTTTATTAGTGTATAAATGTTTGGCAGCCCTAGATAGTACTTTAGAACGTGGACAATCCCCGGCAGGAGCTAGACGGACGACACTAATACTCATTAGAATTACATAGTGGAACGAAGCGTCCATCCAACGTCCGCACATTCTGTTCCCGCATCCTCGCATGATGACCAAACCTGTCATTAGTTTTGTGCTATTATCCACTGTTTCTCTAATATAATATAATTTTATTAAAAAGTTATTTTGCATTAAATACCTCAACTTGAAGTTCGTCGCGGGCGAACGAAATAGGTTCAGCATGGAGAATTATATGTACATTTTAGCATTATTCACTTATTCAGAATAGGTAAATTAAATCCTTAGTATAAACAGCTTATTAAACTAATTCAAAACTTTAAGAGTTTTATAATTCAAAACTTTTTTAATCGAATAAACATGTAGCATAAAATGTATGTAATTATAAAACTGGTGGAAACTCCAGTACTATTCAACTGAGAATACCATATAGGTACTCGTACATGTAAATTAAAACTTATTTTTCAATTCTTACATTCTGAAAGTACACTTGGACTTGCCTAATCGCAGGGATAAAAACAGCACCTTTCGTCTCTGGAAAACGAATCTCCCTGCTGTCAAAAAAAAAATTTAAACAATTTCGTAACATCATTTTGTACTTATAAATACTTTTCACTAAATCATTATTTCTTTTACATAAATATGAGCAAAATATTATGACAAAAAAAATACTAGCTGGTAGAATGCCGAAGAAAAAAGCCTTGATTTTTATATGTGACGTACAACGTGATGATGTATTTTATTAGAGAAGTAGATAGTTGTTTGTTTACTAATCAATTTTCATTTACTTTCCTATATTCGAATGAAAAGTAGAGTATTAACTCGGGTGAAGACCTATTTAAGCACTCGAATTCTAAGCGCCCTCACTACCCTCATGCGCCAAACTAGCTCATGCCTCAATAAGTCACTTATATCTCTCCTGTAAAAATCTACTATTATACATGACAAAATGTACTATAGAAATAAACACCAAGTGTATCTATTGCAAACTACATATTGAAATTTTTTGTAAATTCTCTAAAATATCGAGACAATTATAAGCTTTGTCTATTGATATTTAACACTTGTCAATCGTGATTTCACAAAAATGCACCTCAAAACTTTTGGAATAAATCGTAGTATTCAAATCAGAAAATATGCATCAAACCGCCGAAAATGCCCGCAAAATTGTCGTCAAGTGTGAAAATATAATGTTATTATTTCTTGTTGACATTTGTCAAATGTTTTACTTTAGTAATCCTGCGTACGAAATCAAATGAAAGAAGGAAGTGCCTATTACTTCATAAACTTAATTTGTTTCTTGTAATAAATTGGTATGGGAAGTATAGCATTCTGTGCACGAATTCCACCACAATCGATAAGAGAGATGACCGCTGGCCGCGAGGCGAGGGCACGCCGGGAGCGAGGGGCCTCCGATGGGGAGACTGTTATTTGATTAGTCTTGCCGAGAATGAGCTCGCCTCTACTTAATGGGGTGAGGGCTTGTAACCGGACCACGTATAATTTCCACTGTTCCACAGTTGCGATGCGGACATACGGGAAGTCAACACACTACACCAAAATCGTTCATTGAGAAACAATAAAACAATTGTAAATAGTTATGCGCTATCATGGAATAGACCCGAAAGGCGTTCATCCCATCATCGCTTAATAGACACGCATTTCGACATAAATGAGTTTCGCTTTAAATTAATTAGTAGCACATTTTCCATTATAAGGACAAATGTAAAAGCGACCGCTTAATAGCGCGGTGGAAAACTCGCTAGTTTTCGCTCGCGAGAATAGGGCTGGAGAGAAATTGCGGATAGACATAATCAGTCTTCTGGCTTTGAGGCCGCCTCAACCCCCTAATGTGCCACACACCTCTTCACCTGATGAATAGGCTTAGCTGTACACACATTGCCGCTGATCCAATTCAATAACACAACATACCCTCAATACGTAATTTGTAGATGTTTATGTTAATTAATTCTTAATTGTCATGCAGCACTTAGTCATCACGGTTGTGTTTAGTGATTTAGCTTGCTTCAAGATAAAAAGACACCACAGAACTCAAGATAACGGCGTGTGAGAATGGTCCGCAATGACTGTCCGATCTTGCAAAAGGCAATTACAATAAAGTTCCCTTCGCACATGGTCGTTAACTGGGCGGCATGTCTTGAATTCACTCCGTCGCATCAGCTTTCGCATCTGTTTCATCTAACCGCCTCAATAAATGCCCTATTTAAAACATGACAATCTATTATTTAATTTATATAATACGACACTTATTTTACACTGTCGCCTATTTTTGTTTTAAAATAAATTCTACAATAGTAAAAGGTTGTAGGGATATGAATTTTAATATTGGCGTCAAGGTGAAACTATAGTAAAATGTTACTGAATTATTTTGAATATATTTTGATTATATAAATATGCCTGTAGGCGTTTCTAGAATCTCTCTAGAATTTAACTTTCTATCATTATAGACTTTAAAAGGCAATAAGAGTATTTCAGTGAGCAAATGGTATTGCTACATCTTTAGCACGACAGCAGACGTCTTCTGTATGGATGTGATGCCACCCTGCGCACCTTAACTACCAGTGAGCGCGCACTTTACGACCGGGGGATTAACCCGTGTAACGAGATTCATTAATTCTTGTCGTTAAAATTTGTCGTTCTCGATTAATAAGGAAGTCCCACGTGGCGGGACGTTATTATCACTCGACCGCAGCAGGGTGTCGCCGGGCGACGCCAGGGGCTGCCTTGCCGCGAAACTTCCCACTCCGCCCGCTTTATTTACACTATCGAGTAAATTAAACTCGCACTCGAGTGTTGGAGAAAACTTTAACAGAACTTTGTGTGTAATAAGTGGTGCAACAACACGAGTGGAAGAGCAAACGTCGGACGCGGTCTCCGCTCCGTACTTCGCTCCCACTTAACTCTTTGGGACATATTTATTCGACCCTCCGGCGACCGCTGAGACACTACTCCACCCGGACACCCACGAAAATTAACCTAACTAATCAAAGCCGCTACTAAGCAACACCTCTTTTTGTCTTAAAGCGGATATTAGACGGTTTATTTATCTCTTTCAAAGACGAATCCCTCAAAATGCTCCATATGAACAAAAAACATCCCATGTAATTGAATATCGATGATATCCAATTGACATTGTTATCCTTAGTTCCGAGTCTATCAACCAAATTGATTCAACTTGGTCGATCCGTCTAATATGAGCATTTACGTTCAATCTGCGCCCATTATGTTATGAATGTTTGCCGCAACCTCCATCGATCGTGTGCCTCGTTTTTATAAATTTTTGATCGGTCTCGGAAACGAATCGAAACAAAGGAAGCACTTCGCTTTCTTATTAGCGCCCGTTTCCTCTATTTGTATGTAATTTTTAATGCGGGGTCAATCAGGGAGCTATATCGTATATCTCCGTCGGGCCGAGACCGTAACGATAATGAATCGGCGCTGTAAGAGCAACGGACCGCACTCACGAATTATTAATAGCCTGTGTACGCGCACAACACCGAACTCCTATCTATTAAAATCCATCTAATAGGCACCTCCTTTGTCTCAAAAATAAATTAAGGCACAAAATGAAATGATTAAGTGGAAATTCATTAATGATTACACGTTTTAATCATCCTCGAATATATAATAGTTGCAAATCCTACTTACTATCTATAATATTGTAAATTCTAAACATGCCTTGTCTGAACATTGAATTATTTTTAAAAAACAGCTGGAGTAGAATAGACTATGTAAACGATGGAGAACACGATGCAATTTTTTTTTTATATCTCGTCTGTGTGTCGGTTTGTGTGTTTGTACGGGATTCAGGTAAAAACTACCGGACCGATTTCGATACAGTTTTCGCTGATCGACAACAAATTCTTAGACTTAAAAGCTACACTACTTTATATGCTGGAAATTCCGTGGGATTTTTCTGTGTATGATTTGCAGTTGCCAGATTAAATGTGATTTTTCCACTGACAGATAACAAATTTTATGTAATAAAATATGTGATATTTTTTATTCCGCGAATCCCGCGGGTATTTTCCCGATATTGGTTTGTAGTTTTTCGGGTGCATACAAATTAGCTTATAACGACATCGTTTTCACTAAAACGACAGCTTATATTATTTTTTAAATGCTGCGGTACTTTGTGTCCCGGAAATACCGTGGGAATTTCAGGTCAAGCGTAGTGGAAGTCGCAGACACATCTTAGTTGACTATATTATTAATTCATAAAGTACGTTTTAGCATGTCCACGCTGACCACATTTCCTTGGGCATAAGATGACCCTCTCTTTGTGGCGACGAAGAGGGTTGTCCACTATGTATTTGTCTTGCCTGCGTAAAACCCTTTACAAGAACATTGTTGATGACTAGTCCGTATATCTTATAACGTAATAATGAAACTGTTCAAGGATTTTCAGGTCCGTAGGTATGTGCTATATTTCTGTTGACTTAGATAAAAGCCTGCGTCATAAGTTTATTGTGCGATTCGAGGCCCGTGCGTGGAGGGAATTGATAAGGCAAGCTCGAACCTTTGCGTCTATTGCTTGAAATTTATTGCTGTTTTGGGTTTTTATTGTTCCGTTTTACGGCCTCCTCGTATATAAATTGTACCTATGGATAGAAGATGAATTCTTTCATTGGCAAATGCCTAGAATTTTATGTAGATATAATATTACGTAGACTTATGCAGTTATGTCAATAAATTTTCTTATATATTCTATAAGTGCGACATGTAAAAAAACTGACTCTAAGTACAACTTGATGAACAAACAAATATTTCTTTCAAAGAATATCGGCCTTTTCTCCGAATGTAGAACTATTTTCATAGAGGTCCATCACAACGACCCGAGCGTATACGATATATCACACGAAATTATGCTTGGGCTGCGTTCTCAAAGCGGGCGGAAGGGGGACAGCGCTCAAGGCTCGCTGACCCTCGGCCCGTAATGTACGGTCCGGTTAGGTACACGACTTACGGGAAATAGGTACCTATGTAGCGTCCATTCCCCGCGTCCCGCACCCTCGCCCCGTGCATGAAATGCTTATTATACGCGGCACGTACACCACCGCCCCGCGCCGCAGCGGACCCCCGAGGAGGCTCGCTCGCTCGCGCACACGTCCCGCCCGCCCAGACAGGGACGCACTACCGATATTATAGCAAATCGTGGATTGTTATGTCCGGCCCGACGGAGGTCAGCGTAATATATGGCCACGGTATTCCGGACACATATATTAACGCAGAACTCGACTCATACGAAAAGATCTCGCTCCATGGAAACAAATGACAAGGAACATTTTAGTGAGGAAAGTCTACTTACTAAGTACTTATGAAGTAGACTTACTTAAAAAGTGAAATTTATGTTATCATTAGATCTTAACTACATAAGTACAAGAACTGTAATTCGCAATATCTTCTCTAAATTTCAGTCATGCAATTTTAAATCCATATTAAGCAAAAATTCTCCGACTTTCAAATTCAAATATCCTATTTTTATTCAAGCAGTGGCTAATATATGGTATATATCAAATTTCGTGATAATTGTACATGCTCTGTGTACAAATTCCTATTTTACCAATGGTATATAGATTAGGTCATCGATATCAAACTTGCTGCAACGCAAAGTGAACGCTGGTTGTAGCAATATGAATGCTTATAAAATTTAAAGCTGCTGTGTTGAAATATTTAAAATTAAACCAATTTTCATGGGGATCCACTAAACATTATAAAATTTGATAAACTATATTTCCGTTCATTGAACAGCATAAAAACCACACAAAAAACGACTTAGGCATGCCAAGTTTCATGATGATCGATAAAACGCTAGATTTTCTTCCAAATAATAAAACAAATTACGCGAAAATATTTATAACTAAATGTTCTTTCTTATTTTTTTATGAATTATATAAACGTCAACAGAGAGAAAAAGTTTAAATTCAAAGACTGTCATTTTTTATTTATTTTATATTATATTAGTATATTATTTAATTTATGAGTGTGTATATAAAATATATGGTCAAGCGGATGATGAAGGCAAAGACGTTGCAAATGAAGAATGATCACCGCATTGCAGCAGACGTCCATCGGAGCGAGAGACGTACACTAGGGGCCCACTAAGTGAACGATGATGATACATTTGTTACACAAATTCATCCGTCCCTATATTAGGTTTAATAATCATAATCATACTATTTTTGATATAAATGTATTTTTAAAATGTCGCTATATGTCACGACTTGTATGTATGTCATTATGTATTTTACTCTACTCTCTGTGGCACGAATAAACTTTAGAGGTTTTTGTACTATAATCGAATATTTTTTGTGTATATCTAAAAATATATTGAAAATAAAAGTAATGAAAACTTGATATTAAGTAGATAGTAGTAGAGAATTAAATGCCGGTATTATATCTACAATTATAATATAGACGATTAAAAATAAAGAAAAAATTATACATTCATATTAATATGTAGGTAAATGAGAAAGCAATGTTGCTTTACCATTTGCTTAACGTAAATAAGTTTTGTTTTTATGTCGCTTCGTGGTTAATAATTTTATAGCTATACTTATAAAAAACCATAATATCTCTCTTCATAATCAAGATATGAAAAGATGTTTATACACTATGCAGGTATTTTAGGTACCCGAGATCATATTCGAAAAATACGATATTCCCACAGAAAAAAACATTTACTCAAACTTCAGCGAAAATCGTTTCCTAATTTAAACTACCTTGTAACGGCGATTAAGCATCATCAAACACATTTTAATCTGATCACTTCGGCCACATATAAATGAAATTAAAATCAAATTGAAGTCAAATAAAAACCGCGAGTACCTAAAAATATAAAACATTTTTTATATTGATTTAGTATTTAATAATTGAATGTAGTTTTGTATTTCCTTTTTCTACCAATCTGGTTGTTAGATCATGTCTAACATGATTGATCACATAAAAAGTATCAATAGATAACCATACGAATAATAACCATTGACCGGAGAAATAGGGCTTGAGGATGTTACTTAAAGTTGATTAGATGATATTATATATGGTATAAACTTTAAATCAGTTATATTTATTTTTGTTGAATCTCGTTCCGAAATATTAAATAAATTAAATTATGATGATTTGACTTTACTTTTCTTTTGTTAGTATTAAATTTTATATTATAGATATATAAATAACCAGAACAATCAACGGTGCTTCGCTAGCATAATATTTGTAAACGTAGGTATACAGCGGACACCATCGCATTTTGTGAAACAAAGGTTAGTTAGAAGTTTAGTACAGTCATACATGGTAATAATTACTGCTATATTTAAGGAAGAAGAAGGAAGACACCTATATGTAAATCCACCGACTCATGGATAAGTGGGACGTTTTTATCTTTCGTTGCCTTAAATCGGTAGGATGTTTGAGGACTGAAATTAGTATTAATATAATCTATTAGCGGTCTCATCAGACGTTGTACTGCTCCGCAAAAACTAGAATCCGAGTCCAGCATCACTTTCCGGGTCTAAATGTGACCACTCCGGAAGCCACTGAAACACACATAAAATTCATCAAAATCATAGAATCCGATTCCAGCGCATGGTGTTTTGTTAATTAGTTGTTGAACTAATATTTTTCTTGTTGAGTTCGTTCGTTACTTATCCTCCAAGTGTGAGGATCCACAGCAGATTGTGAATTTGCTTCTTCTTATAAATACAATCACGCCCCCGCGATAAATGTCTAGGGGCACCGTCTAAACGAATTTAAATAAAATCGGGTATTAAAATCTCCAGGCGATCTCACAAAAATATACCTATGTCAGGAAAGATTTGAACGGAATAAAAATTCCTCAAGCTCGTCGCATTATCGAGGGGCGGTGCTTCTGTTTTCTTTTATGGCTGTCGTAAGGTATAATCTTCAAGAAAAATGCGATATTTTAATGAGATAAATTCCTTAACAGAATTTGCTTTGAGAACCAAATTATTCAGTTACAATTCCGTTAAAGCCGAGGAATATCGATAAAATGAGAGGTAAGTTTAAATATAATTTATGAGTTAAAATGTAACATTTATGAATAATTAGTACTTTTTAAACGGCTTCACTGGCGTCAATTTTTGGATCAATGTTTATCACTGTCATCAAAAGTTCACATATAGGTTATCTACCTACACATACTAAATTTCAAAATAATCGATTCATACAGTGTCGTTTGGGTGAATTTTGAATTGCGCGGAATCCCTCTCTTTTTTTAGTTTAAATATAATATAATAGTAATTTTTGCCCTGGTAGCTGACGGGAAAACTCTACTTATCAATAAATAAAAATTTATTTCAGTTCGACATTAAAATAAATATATATAGGGGAAGGTGGGGGGACACCGGATAGTTAAGATAAAGACTTGATAATTCAATCACTATATTGTTTATTGAAATATTTAATATCATTAATATTTAAGTTCACCTTAGGCATAACTTTGGTATCAAAATATTTGAGATCAATCTTAATAACGACAAACTAGAAGGATTTTCATCAAAAAATATAAATCCGAATTCACCCCATACCTATGGGTCAAACCGGATAGGCATTTTATATTAAAGGGGTGAATACGGATATAATAATAAGACCAATTATTTAAATTATTCGCAGTTTTTGCTTACAAAAAATAATCATTCTTGCTTAGAACAACCAATGCAACTTTTAGGAGTCCATTTAAGACAAGCAGAGTACATTAGTACCATTCATCTGTGGACTTAGTTCAACTGTACTTTTCGAAACACTTCATCTTTCGATTTCCCGTCTCGGATTTTCTTTACACCATCTCCTAAGGGACTACTGTATAATATTGTGACGCTAAAAGATATCCTATTCTGCCTTCAAGCACCGAATTTATGGCTAAAAGCATGTCTGACTCCAACCATTTCAGCATATTTGACTTTCTCAGATTATGTTCGTCGCAAGTTGACGCTCGCACTCTGTAAAAGTTGAAAAAATAATAACTAATTAACAAGATAAATAAAACAAATTCTCAAAATACCTACATATAAATTGATCGGGGTGAGACCGGATAGCCGAAATCACCCCGTCCGCTTGTACCCCTCAGGTACAATGTTTGAAATTGTAATAACTAACAGGTCTTCTTTACACCCATAGCAACAATTAATTCCGTTTCAGAAGGTTAAATATGTATTACTTCTTGAAAAATAAAATTGTATATGATATCACACCGCTAAAACTGATAATAACACTTTAAAAAATTCAAAATTTTAAATAACTTACCTATGTTTTTTATTTTCGTTCATAGACGCACGCGCTGAGATGTTACCGTCGCCGTCTTTTGCACACTCTGAGTGCAAGCGTTCGCGCATATTTCTGTGGTAGTTAGAACAAGACATCTATACGGGGTGTGATGAAATAGCAACTATCTGGTTTTACCCCCTATCCGGTTTCCCCCCACCTTCCCCTACACTTCATTGCTGGCAAATAAGCATATAATTTACAGAAACACTTTTTTAATCAATATTACAATATCAATATCAATATCAATAAACTACCTAATCATCTGCTTCCTTGGTTGTAGCAATTCTTTCAACAAAATCTAGAAGACAAGAATTTGGCGTAAATTCTTATTGAAATTACTTATACTTACTATACTTGTATAGTATATCAGTAATTTCATGTAACATATTTACAATTAAATGAACATACATCCAAACAAAATCAACTTTCCAATATTAGTGCTTACTACTACTTAACTTACACATGTAAATACTTGTAACGCGTCATTTAATTTATATTATTCCAAATATTGATAAATAGAGAATGTCGTGGAAATTTAGACATACAACCTGGTTTCGACATGAACTATGCAATGGAATTCAGTAACTGGATAAAATATAGGAAATCATCGATAAAAATCTTCGTCTAAACAGCTCGTTTTTCAAATGTCACCGAGTATTGCGCACAGTATAAACATGGAGCTTATAGGGGTGGCGTGTTGTGGCGTGACGCGTGCGGCGCCGTGCCGTTGCTGTGCTCGGAGCCGTGCCACGTGGCCGCCACGCGCAACACGTCTCTAATTGCCCTTCCATGGATATTGTGACAATATTGGACAATCTAGTGAAAATAACACCGACCCATTGTAGGCCGCTTGAGCCGACAATAATCTCTCATTTTAATAGATAAGTGTAGGCGGAGCGTTGTGATTTGTTAGCTTACGACTGCAGTATTTATGTTACCCCGAACAATAATAAAACATTAAATGAGGACGAACAAAATGACATCTAAAACACTAAATTACAAAACAAAAAAGCTATCTGTGGTCGTTTCATTAAAATTAAAAGAAGTTAAGTCACGACACAAGACAAACTGCCGCCTGGAGAAATAAAGAGAGCAAAGCAAATGAGAAGAACTCATTTGGGCGGCCTCTGAATTGTGTTCGAGAGGATAATAAAAAGGGAAGCCATCAGTGACACGCACAATAAGCATCAACCTCAAGAATATCATAGATAACGGCGCGGAGCCGGCGCCGCACGCCGCAGGGACCTCATTAGGAGGCCGCAGGGAAATTAAAAAGAAAGCAAGATCTCGGACTCGATTGCGACCCAAGAAAAACGGCCGGCCTTCCTCTCATAACATTACATACAGCCAACGCCGATTTTCCGGGCGATTATTATTTTGTGGTGCGTAAGAGAGACCCGGAAAAGTACTTAATGCCAGAAAAAGGCTGAAGCTCGGTGCAATGATGCGCACCATAATTCATTACGGAGTAATGACTAATGAAATGAAAACGCTACAAGTTACATTGAAACCCGAATAGCGTACTGGGTTTTTAAATAGATTTTCAATATCCAATCACTACCTGTATTAATGGGTATCCAACTTTATGAAGTCCGATTCATGTCTAAAATAACAAACAGGAAAGAAATAAAGTTAATTACCTTCGCTAAGAACAAATTTCAAGTCTTTGAACTTACACAATTTGCTAGAGAGAAACCTATAGAAAATCTTGCATTTATGCAAAACAAAGGCAATCAAGCCCCGGACGAACAGAAGAAATGAGCTTCATTAATGAAAACTTTAATAATGTAAGATGCAAAAAACTCGACAAAAAATACTTAAGAAAATCTGACGACATAAAGGCTGTTGTAACCGGGGACTCGCCGTAAAATCATTAAGATGCTAATAAAAACTTCCTTTTGTAGCGCAGGGACGAACTCCGGGGAGACGACTAAAAATATTCAAATAAAAACTCAATCGAGAGTCTGGAATGGGAAACGGTGGCCATGATTATTCTTCAAAACATAATGAAGAGAATTAATGTAAATATTCTTTTCGCTCGCAACTTTCCGCCCTCAAGAAAGTTTTATTTTACGGCGCGTCGTTTAACAACCGTCCCTACTTATTGACATTCAATTCGGGGGGAAATTGATTTATGAAGATTGTCGCCTTAATTGTAAAAAGATTTTTTCTGTTGCACATTGTTAATCTGGAAAACACGGCGCCATCGATAATGTTCCGTGATGTTAAATTGGATGCGGCACTTGTTAAAGATGCACGTTTTGGAATTAATATTTTATAAGGGCAATAGGTTGCGTTGTATTATTGAGTGTACCATGGCAGGCAAGGGTGGGTGGCGGCACCACTCGGGCAGGGCGCAGTGCAGCTGCAGCCTCATTAGCCCGTCAATGCACTCCGAAGCGAGACAGCGGGACAAGCGGAACAAATGTCCGCAATTTTTGTTCATTATTCAAATTAACCAGGTCTAATTTTTTCTCATAAATGTTTTAATAATTCATATCCAATGAAGACCAGGTTTATTATTATGACTGCACTTGAATTTGTTTAACAGGTTCACTTATCACAATTTTCACGCCTTTAATTTTTAAAAGGAAATGACATTAAAAAATATGCACATTACTTATCATAGAAGTTTTCTACAGCGTTATATAGAATTATAGAAATATCTGCTAACGTACATTATCATTTTTAAACATCCATTCGAGTTATATTAAATTATTATTATAATTGGTTTAAATATAATTAAATTAGGTGCACTGGTTCCCAAACTAAATCAACTACGTCTTCGAAACATCCTTTCTAATTAGTCCAATTATATTCGTAAAATTATTATTCACATTTACTTGTAAGTGTGCGTGCATGATTGATTAGGCATATAAAAAACAACAGTATCGAAAATGTTGAGTATTTTAGGGTCGGATATCTTTTATATTTATTTTCAGCAATTGTTCTGTCCCATAATTATTGACAAGTGTTAAATTCATTCTTTTGACAACACATTCTAGATGAGTGAAAGTGTTCATAAAATTTAAAAACCACTGTAATTGTATCTACAATTCCACATTAAAGTAATCCATAAAATTAACATCAGTTTATTGAACACCCGATTCTAGGTTTTTATCAGGCGAAAACAAAAAATACAAAGGGTAAGTAAACCGGCTCACCTTTTATCTTTTCGTAATTTTTGTTCGGATTTTGTGAGATAACAGACGTAAATAATTGCAAGCTCTCTAGGAAAGTGGTCTCAGAAAGGTTCAGGCGAGGTCCGGGGCCTTTTTACGGTCGATAAAAATATTAAGTCGCTGGAATTAAATTGATAAATAAATACTATATTTGTAGTAGGTATTATACGATTTCTATTATTTTATTACGTACTTACTATCTTATTTTCCCCTATACTATTTACACCTATATATTATAATATTTGGTACAAATACAAAATTAAAATTTAACAATCCTGTATTTGCACATTATAACCTATTTTCGAACGAACTACTTTCAGTAAGTACACATATACAACGAAATATGACAATTCTAGGTAGTACGTGTTTTAAAAATTAGTAATTGGTAGTTAAGCGTACAAACATTTTAGATTGTCGAAAAAATATTTACATGTAGATACATATAACTGCTGGTGAGACAAAGAAAAAATTCAAGAATATGTATCAAATAGAACAAAATAGGGTCACAACGTACATAAAATTATTTCCTGAAAATGTAAAAATAATCCTTAAGAGTTTTATCGCATGACAATAATCAGCACCTACGACTCATCTAACTGATTCTAGATCACGTCACATTTTAACAGCGGTTAAAACTATACAGCGATTATAAAACCCTAACAATAAAGACGCCTAAAATAAAGGTCGATTGCCTTTGAAATCAGATAAGCACACATTTGGGCGCTTGGGGTTAGGGCAGAGAGCGCGTCGGCCGGCGTCGCCGCGACAGTGCCCTCACAACCTGCAAACAGACATTATCCCAAGTTACACACATTAAAAGTTCCCGAATCGACACCTAATATGCAATCACATACTTTATACAAAATTTATCGTACCTATTACAAGATTCGCATTAAACTACCCAGAAAATCTTTAACCTAAGCTTTAAGCTTATAAAAGCTCGGCGCTAATGGCCGGATACCGGAAATTGCGCTCTCATATATCTCCCAACAGATTTATGAAAGTACCCACACATGAGCCGGTGTCTCTTGAGCACACATACACGTCAAGCGTGTAAGTCGAGTACACACGCTCACACAGAAAACGCTCGCTTGTCGCAAAACTTTGACACTTATTAATTTAAAGGATCATTAATTTCCAAGTAGTGTCTGGCTAAATCTAACTTAACCTGAACTATCGTCGTCATATATACATCCCTATCACATACACGGTAATATGAGAAAGTAGGGAATATGTATGTAAAGAAATCATTTTTCTAAATAAAATGTTTATAGAAAGCAGGTGTTTTATAAAAATGTTTATAAAGTCTAAGTTATCTCCAGCAAAACGCGCATAGTCAGAATTATAAATATACTTTATTGTATAATATCAACATAAAGTTTTATTAAAGAAAATAACAGGTTTTATCACTAAAAGCAATTTCTTATAGACAATCTTAAAATGGCCTTGAAACGCTCGAGTAATAAAGATGGGTCTGTGTTGCGTAATTAAAAGACATATAAATACAAAACAATAATAGATAAAAGTTTACGCAGTAATAAATATTGTCATAAATATAAATACAGTAATACATATTTCTCTCTTCATGCCAAGGTTGTCTTGATCGCTGTCAGCTATAAGACCGCCATTTGTACTACAATTCTAAGCTGTTTCTGTGTATTGTTTCATTAATTTACTTTACTTTAAAGTATATTCTATTCTAAATATTAATCTGTGTAAAGTGTGTAGATTTTTTAAAATTCACCCGTAAATTAATTTTCGTAAGGTGCGTAGAATACGAATAAGATTTCCTTGCTACGCGGGTTGCAATGGGAGGCCTACGTCGATGTCGCGTAGTAGATAATCCGCGTCCAGCGGTTATGGTCTCACGCCTTACTCGTAGCCCGCTAATATAAACGTAATGGTCTTTCCCTGTTATCTTTAATGCATCAACAGATCTGCATGCATATTAAAGTACAAGATTTGCAATCTATTTTATAACTACAACATACATTGTTGTAACATCAATTTATATTTCCAAATCTAACGTGAACAAAATAAAACTTGTAATTTTAGCCAGTAATGGAGTGAAATACAAAACAACCACTCCTCGGCCTAAGTCAATTGTGGAAAAGAATATTACGTATATTCGCGAGTGGAAGCTGTTTTTTTAGGATCGTAATCTTTGCCGCGTATCCCGACTGGGCCCTCGCCAACACGTACCGGCCATTGTGACGTGGAATACGTCTTCCGCGGCGCTTCTTATATGAGCGTTACAAGTGCTTTCTAAATAATCTAAGTCCAGCTGAAGAGAGCGTATTGTATTGACACAGTGGAGTGGTGGCCGGCCGTATAATGCCATGTGTGTGTGTGCGTCATGTAGGTGCATGCGCCAGCCCTGTGTGCGGCCACGCTTGATAGAATAAGCAAGTCGTCCGGCGCCGAGGCCGGGGGTCCGCGCCTCGGAGGCCCCCGAGCCCCCCTAAGTATCTTCAAGACTGGACCTCCCCCTCCCTCCCACCCACTACACGTCTTCTGTAGCACTTCCCGCGGCCGCATCGGTCTCTAATGGCCCTTTATGTTATATTCCATGGTTATTTTATTTCAATGAATGTGCATTGCAACATTCAGGTATTGTCAATATTATGTTGTCTTTAATTTTTAAATTCAATATGCAAGTACAACAGATAGTCCATTACAATATTGTTGATATTTGTCTCTATTTTAATTTGGGGCTTTTGGTAAACATTGCATTGCATCTTATTATGTACTAATTACACAATAATATAGAAAACAATTATTTACGAAATCTAATACTGGACTGATACAGTGGCTTGTGGAACGTTGTTTAATTAAGATGCAGAAAGTCCCAGTTTCGATTCCTGGCAGAAAATCTTTAGAAATAGGTTTTCCGGTGTATATCTGATCTGGGCATTACTTGTTTTTAGCATTGGAACACACAATCTATTTGTACAACTGCTTATAAAAATAGTAAGAAAATAATTGGATCTCTGTATATACCAAACGAGTTGAAGCAACACAGACTTCAACCAAATTAAACTGAAATTGATTTTGCAATAAGTTTAATGTCCCATTAATTATCTAATCTTACAAAAAACGAAAGGTGCAAACAAAAGCTACGAGTATAGTACTGTATATAAATATGCAATAAATGACATTCTATTCTATTCTATATCCGACATATGCAGAAAATCCTTCCATTTGCAATAATTCAAGGATATAAAATACAAAAGCAATATAGAGTGAGTTTGTTAAGTTGCTTAAAATGTCAGAAACAACGTTAGAATGGAGCTGGCGTGCGCCGCTGCGAGCAAATCATATTAACGAACGTACGTCGCGGCGTATTCCGTCCACTAGTTCGACTGAGCCATACTGTGCTATCTCTATATTAAACTATAAAGTTACAAACTGTATTAGGACTAATAAATTTACCAAAATAAGTAATCACTATACTACTACAGCATTAAAGAACTGCAAAGTTACAGAACAGTTAAGTTTATATGCTACTATTTATAAAAGCGCTTATTTATATCGAAATTCATAGGTAGATCAACATTTTTATTTAGTAAAAGGTCAAAGAGCCATCTACTATGCTAAGGATAACAATCGTGTCATATAAAGAAATCAAATAGCTAGCCCATAATAGAAAAGACTGAAGACTCTACCAAGAAGAACGTAATTTTCAATTAAAAAGAAGAAAATTAAAGAAAATCAGATATGAATTTCACTCCTTATGTTATAAATAGTTATATGTACCTACATATATGGATTTACTTACGTATATATTATATCCATTCCACGGGAAATTAAATGTTCTGGAATCAAAAACATTCTGTATTTATTTCTACTATAAAAACACATACTCGTACTGTTCCGTGCAAGAACGGAGAGAGAATACAACTTCCTGCGGACGGGCGGCCTGTCGTGAGAGGCGACAAAACAACCCACAGCCAGGTGGTAGGGTATCTGCCCGTCTGGATGGCTATCACCCCTGGTCTAAAAAATGCCGCCATAACAACCTTGAGTTGTGTTCCGGCATTAGTGGTAAGGTTCCAGTCTCCCTTAAGAGAGCAGAGGCGCGTTTGTAACGCCTTTGGTGTTGCAAATGTCCATAGGCGATAATAGCCGCTTACCGTCTGCCTGTCTGCTATACTCCAGCAAAAAAAATTTATGACAGTGGAAGAATTTTATGTTAGTTGTTAATTTAACATTAGTATGGAATGTATTATGATTTTTGGAAAAAAGGTACTGCAATATACAAGCTGGCTTTAGAACAACTAAGCTCGCATGTACTTCATGAAAGATCAAATTATCTTTAAATGATTTTCTGCAAAACAGGTACGTTTATGTTATCCACCTTTTGTATTTCCACATAACTTTCCTGTTTCACGGAAAACTCTTATATTGAAAGTAAATTGAATAATACAATTCAAAGCGAGCTCCACCTCCGATCCATACAGTTTTGGAGCTAAAAGTTATGTCGGAATACCTCTAACGGCGAGTGCGGGCGCGGCTGCTATGAGTAGATTTACAATAAATACACCAAACAAAGAAAAAGGAATCTCACTGCGGGGAAAACTTCGCCTTTTGTACCCTACTACACTGTTACGACGAGTGCCTGGGCTCCTCCATAAATACACGAACGTCTTTTATAGGGTAAAATACTAGTTTCATACTAATACGTTTCTGATTTTTTCATTCATTATGTCTTATTAAAATATAAATCGCAAATCAAATGAGATTCAGATACTTTCTAATATATAAAAATCTCGTGTCTGTGTTTGTGATCGTACTCCTCCCAAACGACTAACTTACTTTAATTGGGTTTTTTTTTAAATATATTTGATATGAGAATAGGTCGTAAAATATTTTTCACCCTCCTATGGTTTATTTTTATTTTTAGGGCAGAACAACGTATCAGGTCAGCTTATTAACTATAAAGTTATCACAACTTAAAATTTCATCTATTATTTTTTAAGCATGTACAGGTGAGGCAGTTTTCGTAGCCTCAACTGCATACTGTTCGAATTTTATAGAAAAAATATTACAAGAAAACCTGCTTATTGATGATTGATATATGAATCCCGCCAATACACTTTAAAAAGTTTACAGGGCACTTCTTTAAAGTGGGAATATCTGAGCCAGTTGTAGAATGTTAATGATATTTTATATAAATAAGACAAAGTAAGTAAGAGATCACGGTACTGCATAAGTTCTACAAGTAATAAATTTATATACCACATAAGAACATGTCTGTCACGTAACCAAATAGCTTCGCAATCATTTTTTGGCTTGTGGCTGTGTGATGTCAACATATCACAGACAGCGATGGGTAAATTGATATGTGGCAGATTGTGCGGCAGTGATAGGTGGTACGGAAGCGTACGTTCGACTGAGAAGAGCGTGTCAACGGCAGCGGAGGCGCGCCTCGGGCTATGCTACCTGTCTCCGATATAATTGGACTTCAAAACTGCGCGCTTGTGGCAGATCCCCAATACTTCCGGATCACTGGCTCGCCGCACACTACCGCCCCCTATTTATTTTGTCTGCGTCGTCTTTGGTGCTGTCAGGGCTCTACCTTTTGAACGCTTTTCCATCTAAATTGATGGCACTATTACACTTCCGCTTTGTTAGATGCATCTTCAGATTAATTCTCTGATGTAACCGATATTTAACATTTCCGCAACTACTATCAATATTTATAAGCCATCCGCCTCTCATTGTAACGACGTGGATTCGAGTTCGGGTCAATGAATATGCATCGCTTAGGCAGTTTTTCCGATATACTGTGCATATTCTTACAATTACTACAAACCAACGGAGAAGGAGCATATCATAATAAAATCTACACGTCAAGTTAGCTAACAATCGTGGCGGTTACATTGTTTATCCCAAGCCTAACAGTGAGACGTTTCTAATCTCTTATTATAATTTTTTGTTATGTTATCATACTACGATGCCTGCGGGATATAAAATCGGTCGCAATACTTGTTATATAAACGATTTGCACTTGAGAGCAAACCTCATCCAGCAATCTCCTTTAAATGTAAAACGGAGCTCTTGAAATCAGCTCATGCAAATAGAAGTGTCGTTTTCGGCCACTCGAGTAGCAAATCAAGAAAGAAACCCCGACTGGCGGTCGAGCGTCGTTCACGCCTCAATCAACCGCCAGTTACGGGTCTTTGTACGAATAGTGCCCCCCCCACTACTTCACCGCACAAATCTTGAAACTTTACCTACATTCTTAAACTTTATTCGTCTTGTTAGCTCGTTTTATATAGGTATAGCGTTTTCTTAGTAATATAATAGTGTAAATGACAAATGCATATAGAAATAAAAATTACCCAAGTGCGTTTCAATGTCCATGCAAAGTCATGTTTTTATCATTTGAATACGAAGGTTTAATCTACCTTGTTTTACAGTACCTTTCTAACTTAAAAACGGAATCTTACTATTATAAACTGAATGTGATTTTAAGACAATACCTATACAATATATAAACTATACATATATATTAATATAAATATAATAATATTTATTATTTTTATTGTATATTCGTCAATTATTCATAAAAATTGTTACAATATACATAAACAGACTGGCGGATATGATGATCTTACAAGGTTTCTTCTATGTCAAGACTATATGCACAGGATGCATATGTGCATATAACAAGTCATATCAAATGGTATGTCAGCACTAGTATTGAAAAGTCTCACGTCCTGAGCGAGGGCACGCGACTAGAGACCGAGATACCAAATATGAAAATAAAAGAAAATAAGCTCTCGGTGGCCGGTCTCCTCCAATCGCGCACCTCGCTTTTATTACATCCATAAATTCATCATATCGCGCTGGCGGCGGGGCTCGCCATTGGCCGCGAGAGCAGGACCTCGGCAGCCTCTCGCTCGCACCTCCTTCATATTAATATTGAATTTTTCTCGCCCCCCGCCCGCCACCCTCACGGGAGGCTCTACACTCGCTCGCCCCCGTATTGTTGTTATCTTTAATGTTGTGGAAAACGCGTTTTCTTGTGTCGTTAACTTTTATATTGCACGAGTGATACTTTTACGGGGTTGATACATAACTTACACTCGCTTTAGATTCGGATATCATATGAATGAGATAACATTCGAAAATAATTATTTCACGTCTAGCACACTAAGGCAATGGTATGGCATGAGTACAGTAATTAGACTGAAATTTTCCTTATTTCCGGAGTCTACACAAAAACAAGGTACATCATAAATTAATCATCCCCTAAAAGGGGTTGGAATTCTCCCCTTTATGTTTTCCTTTAGTGCATTGTCTGCCTGCCGAAATTAAAAAGTGAACGTCCCGTCTCCGCTTTTAAACTGCGTTGACCTTTTGTTGGATTCATTATTTTGTTGAGATTTGATACTTGTTCTGAGCCATGAAACTTATCAGTAAATCAATTTGCATCATATGGCTACATTGTTATTATTACATACTAGCAGTCTCGCACACGTTGTCTGCCTGAAAAAATAAAAATATCACCTAAGGGTCTAATTGTGAATGTAGAGCACCCCAGGACCCACTCAAACGCACATAAAATTTCCAGAAAATCGCAAGCAAGCATTCAAGCGCAAAGTATCTTGTTTAGATTGATGGTTTAAATTATTGAAGTATTAATAGGGATCCCTAATTTTTATATAGCCTATATTAATCAGGGTCAATGCAACATTTGAATGGTGAAAGAGTTTTTGAAATCGGTTTAATGATTTTTAAGTTTGTTCGTTACAAACTTTATAATATTAGTATAGATTACTTAGAATTTGTATAACTTCCATATTGATTTTGCACCCCGTCGATGTACATAATAAGTTTAAATAATAGTAGGATAATCATCAAATTGCTACAAGATATACAATACTCGTGTGAATTACAAGATATAATTTAAATTAAACGTCTCTAGTAATACAAAATGACAATGATAAGAAAACCATCTATTCTATTCTAAAACCATATACTTAACGAACGAAATAGAATAATGGTCCTTAGCTATATGTTATTACAAGTAATTATATCGATACAAAGAAATGCTCTTGTATTATTATGTGACAGAGCCGTGTGGAATCATCGCACCATTATTTGGACCTGTTATCATACTGGAATCATATATTGTTAAGCTCTCAGGGCCGGCTCGATCGAAGTAAACACGCTCTCAAAGGATATCAGCGTGAAACTGCTAGCTTGTGCTAATCGTGCTTAGTGCGATGAGTGATGAGTTCTGAGGGCCTACTTCCCCCGCCACCTTTTTTATAACTTGAGTCCAGCAAAAGGTCTTGTGTTGTGTTCCGGCATTAGTGACCAGGTTCCAATCTCCTTTAAGAGAGCAGCAGCGCATTTCTAGCACCTTTGGTATTGCAAACGTCCGCGTCTGCCTGTCTGCTGAACCCATTAAAAAAAACAGGTAAATGATCCCCTGATAGAAAAGGGATGCAATCGCCTATGGGCATTTGCAACACCAAAGGTCCAAACAAATGCGCTGCTGCTCTCTAAAGTAGACTGGATCCTGGCACTAATACCGGAACACAGCTCAAGTTGTTATGGCGGCATACTCTAGACCAGGGGTAGTAGCTATCCAGTCAAACAACTACCCTACCACCTGTGGTTGTTTTTCGCCGTTATTACAGTCCGCCCCGGAATTGTATTATTTTCCGTTCTGCACGCATTAAAATCCCAATCCCAACCCCCTGTTACAATCCTATATCCCATCCCTTGTAACCATTATCTTCTGATTATTTTTCTCATCTCACTCTCCCCTCTTTATCGCATCCTAAAGGCTGGCAACGCGCTGGCATCGTACCTGGTGTTGCAAAACTCTATAAGCGACGGTAACCACTTTCCATGAGCTGGGCCATCTGCCTGATTCCCTGCTTCGCAATTTAAAAAAATACATAAATTCTTTTACAGCTTACAAATGTAAGTTTATTTGATGTATTTTGATTTGTCAGTATTCATGACTTTCCAATTTTGAAAAACAAGGCTGACTCTTAGATATATGGAAGGTAGCATTGTAATTCTTAAATTCTTGAAATACGATGTAACTATTGTACAAAAACTCAAACCAATCGTAAGTTTATATTAAATAAAATAGGATAACAAAAAGAAAATACAGGGAATATTTCTGAATTTCCTCCCTTATATTTCAAAGCTCAAAAGAAATCGCTTGCAATATCTGTCTGAAAAATATATCGGATTGCTTTGTCGCAGCTTTGGAAATCGAAATCTATTTTCCTTCAAATCTAAGTGAATCCCGTGCGGATTGGAAATGTACCCTTTACCTACCGCCGGGCGAGGCAATTGATATTCCAACAATACAATGTATGAATAAAATATAAACTGAGTTCCTATCAGCCGTGTACCGTGTATCGCTCCATGGGTTTTTACTAAATCTGTACCCACTTTAACTTACACACTTATTTTAAGCTCAACACAAAAACGCCTCCAAATTAATACCTACTATTTATAATCATAATAAAATATCGATTTTTAACACTAAATTATACCAGTGTTAGTACACTGTACTAACACAGGTATCATATTACTAACACTGGTAACACTAGTAAACAACTTTGAACTCAATAATATCGTGTCTCGAAAAAATACATTCCATATCAGTCGTTTTATAACTTATCAAAATCGCTTATCATAATCCAATAATTGTACTAGTACGAGCTTATATATATATAGATTTAACTAGGTAGATTGGTATCGTAATTTCCTTTATTGTTCCTTACCACGGGCAGTAACAACCCCAGCAGCTTATTCTGTATTCCTCTGGTTTACATCAAGGCTCGAAACTTCTGAGTTTACGTATACGTACTTGTCACTAGTAAATAATATTAGATTACTAATGAATATAATTGGGCAAAATATGCAATGAAAACAAATAACATAATTTCTAGTATGAAACGGATATAATTACGTACTGGAAAAAAACACTCCCATAGTTTTCAAGTTTGTTTTGCTTATAAATATTTGCACTTATTATAATTACTATGTACTGATGGTAAAAGAAAATGTTGGCAAAACCGATATCGAGATTACATATGCACGTATGAAACCCGTCTATCTAATTTGGATAAGCGTGGCGACACCAGCAACGCTGGGGTTACAACAAAATTTAACAATCTTGTTTACTATTGATAATATGCATGAATATCATGCATATTATCAATAGCAAGGGATTACCTGCATCCATATTTTGCATTCTATTATTAAAATGTGTTTTGATGTTTTTTATTCGTACGTTATAAGCCCAATAATACTCGTCAGAATAGATTCTAAGTTTACGAAAGCAAAGCCGCACGGAAAGCCATAGCTTAGTATAAGGGAAGAAATAAATGCTGAGAATAACACCGCGGAGGTTATTCGCGTCCCCTACTCATTTAGCTGTCGGAGAGTTATTTAATACCACGAGTGACCCCGGCCCCGTCCTTCCGTGGAAGCTGTAAATGTATTGAACACATCTGCCGGACATTTCAAAGGCACAGTAATAAATTAAACGATTTAAATTAACGACAATACGAAATAAGAACAGACAAATCCACGTCGAACCTTTTAAGGATAACGCTCGAGTACTTACTTCTCATAATGTTCCAATTACCTTTAAGATTGGCAATTATCCTAAAACACTGCTTAACCGTATGAAAATGTTTTCATTTGCAAATAAATTGTCTTCTTTTAACATTAACTTGAAAAATTACGGGATGCAGAGGAGAACAAATCTAAACAGAAAAATAGTCTTATATTTAGTGTAAGTGAAGCCCGCGCCCAGTGTCCGTAATCTTTCAACATCTTAAATAAAATAGTCCGGCGTAGTGCTATATGGCCGGTATCTTATGAATTAAATATGAGCGCTTTATTCGATTCCCGAGTCCCTCGATATCTGATAATAAAAAAGAAATTTATCGCGCACATACGAGCGGCGGAGTAGCGGAGGCCTCATCGGCCGCTATTTTTTACGGCAGCCGGCCGCCTCCTTCCATCGACAATCACTTCATAGCGACCCCTGTCCGAGCGTTCGATGACAGAATTATTTATCAGTTTGAAAAATGACGGGAAATTGAATGTAGTCGCAATGTTTACAACGCATTTTCTGTCCGGAGTCCTCGGGGGCTCCTTCCCCCGCGTTCCGATGTCCACTTTTCAAAGAGACCGCTCGGACGAGGGTCGAAAAAGTGTCCCCAGAGTAAAAAATACAAAAATGTATATATTGTTACTTCGTTCAACAAATGTCACATTACGTGTGTACAGTGGATTACAAAGGAAAAGTGTATTACGACGGTCATGGAGAACGGACGTGTTCTACTAATGCTTTATTCATTACATATCGATCTATAATTGTTTTTCGCTATGGGACCACATTACTCTGTATTCTATGATGCAATCTATTTGAGTGACCCGGAGCATGTGGCAATACACACATGCCTACTATGAAGGGACATTCGACTACTTCCGGGCGCACGTTTACTACCGACATAATCCTATGTTCAATTTTGATCAAATATATTGCAAGTACCATAACAATATTTACTCCTTTAATGGATCTACAATCATTTAACTTCATATTCTCTAGCTATCAGATTTATGTGAAAGTGAAATTAATGTGAATATTATAATATTATAACGTACTATAGAAGTTTGCATTTTTATAATAGATCATTAGTTGATTCCTGTTTTCTCTTCTGATCTTTGGTATCGACCACAAAGTTGTCTATTGTAATTAATACTAGCGTAACTTGCTTAACTTGGGAGCATAAAAATATATATATTTTTATATGCCCAATTCCTTTATTAATGTTATCACTAATTTAACACAATAACAATAAAAACACCTAAAATCTAACAGCAGAGGGCTTTGTGGTGAAGTCTAATATGAGCGACGACATATCGATACCCGACTCCAAGCAATCTCCGAAGGCTGCCTTCGTCCTTACCTTAACTAACTATCAGGTAATACTTCAGCACACCTTACAATTAGTCATATCCTTGTTACCCCTCGCTGTTCACGGCACGATGGAAGTCCTATTTAGTGAGCGACAAGTCATCATCTGACTACTTGACTGACTCTGTTCCATTCGTAATATGAGATCTTTAATTCCACTAACAGCACATCCTAATAGCTCAGGTTGTTCGCCATTTCTTACAATAGTTCTCCATCAGACGAGGTTTATCCTTAGAAGTATTTCTATACAGTGTATATAGAGGTAATCGTCGGTCATTGTCGTACAATTACCGTAAGGGCCTTTACTTGTTAGCTTTTCTATGGCGCCATGAAAGCCTCTCAAAAGTCCGTGATATATCATGTTCCGTGATCTATATAACGACAAACCTGGATTTGAGTAAATTATATATTTTATTAAGACAACCGCAGCAAATGAAAATAATCAATCTCTTACAGTAATTATTCATACAAAACACTTTCTTAACCCTTGTATTCATACAAGATATAATTTTTTTAAGACTGCGAATATATAATTATAAAGTAAAGTCATCAAAGTCAGTATTATATTCCTGGGGAGTTTGCTACGCCACTCTCTCTCCCCTTCAACAGTAACTAACATTTCTTTGGAGTGGTGGTAAATTCATGACTTTCAATAATTAACCTGTTAGATTCTATTTCGAAATAAATATGTACATTCCTTTTCACTAATATGTATCTACTTTCTAGCTATAACTACATATGTACGTATACCTGCCTACCTACACATGTAGAAGATATGTATCGTACATATTGTATGATATAGATAGTAATGGCATATAGGTGCGTGTGCGTATTATAGCACCCATGGCCGCTCGTAAAAATGTTTTATTCACCCCATACGGCCTCGTAAAAGGCGTAATAACGCGAGAAGGTATCGTGGAAGCAATTACTGATCTGTTATAGTTTGTTACAAAGGCGCTCGTTTATTATCGTTTTATTATCAACTCATTTGCTGAACAAGGACGCAGTTTAATTCAATACGATTTTATTACATTAAAATTCTAAACTTGCCAGAAATACTCGAAATTAATTATTTAATCGCCTGCTGCGAATCGCGAAGCCTATTTGACATGAAGCCTGAAATAGTAAATAATAAAATAATACCCGTCCATAAATATCCCACTGTTGGGCTGCGATCATTTTAAAAATATACGGTATAATCACGTCACTTATTTAAACCGGATTGGGTAGTTTCACAAATCATTTCGCCATCAATTTATCCGCGCAGGAACGGAAAAAGAATACCATGTCCTGCAGCGGGAGGTCTATCATTAGAGGCGACAAAGCAACACACAGCCAGGTGGTAGCATATTTACACGTCTGAATAGCTTCCACACCTGGTCTAGAGTATGTCGCCATAACTTGATTTGTGTTTCGGCATTAGTGGCCCAGACCACCTTAAGAGAGCAGCCGCGCGTTTGCACCCTTTGGTGTTGCAAATGTCTAGAGGCGATGGTAACCGCTTTTCATCAGGTGGACCATCTGCCTGTCTGCTGAAGACGTGCATTTATATTATATCGATGAGGATTTACGATGTCTTTTTCATAGTCAGCACATGGTAATTCTAATATTATTGATCTGAAATCCTTATTTTCATGATAATTAAAATTTATCTTGAAGCCTAGAGGCTGCATTTATAATATATGAATTAAGTATGAAAATACTCCAGATCTCACAAAATCTAAGTATTAACTAAAGTATTTTAAACTCTATGATTATTAATTTATTGAGCACGTTTCGCTTTACAGTTCAAAAGTTAGGGCAGCATATTTTTTCACCTACTCCCTTAAATATAAACGTCATTTTGGATCACAGTTATATTTTTTTAATTACATGAGTTTAAATACGTCAAAACTATCACTAAAAAAATCACCTCCATTACATAATAAATTGTGTCATTTTACTGGATTATTTTATAGAGACTTAACATATGGAATACACATTTCTGTCAAAAATGACAAATAGATAAGCAAACAAACAGATGTATGGACGATTTTATAAGTGTTCCCGGCTTGGTCAAAGTTGGTAGAATTGTTACGGAATCTTAAAAGTAACTACAATGTACATGTCTTTTACTCTACTCAAATTAACACACAAATGTGAAAGTTTCTGAAATGTAAAGATCAACTATTAAATCAAAATTATTGCTTGGTTCGACAGAAGCAGAGATGAAGGTTGCGCAACAAATCCTTATCTACGTTTCAGGTCACGATTCTGCAAAATCGACGAAAATAAAATCAAACGTCCGTCGCTCAGAGCCCAAATGGAAAATGTGATATTGGATAGAAAAGCGCCCGAATGTCATCATAAGACTCGGCTCACTCACAATTCCATACCGCCAAAGCCGGGCGGGGTATCGCGTTTCACTCGAGCTACACCTCGTAGAATATACGTGCTGTCATTTACGAAATAATAAAACCGCACTCAAATATATACTAACTATTTTTATCATATATATTATCGTCATCTTAATTTTAAGTCCCGATTATGTTTGGAATGATTCAAATACAACCTAATATTTTTAAATTCTCGACGTATCTGTTTCTCATGTGAAATATAATTACTTATTTTTATATTTAACATT
The DNA here is from genome assembly GCA_012273795.1 of Dendrolimus punctatus. Lineage (NCBI taxonomy): Eukaryota > Metazoa > Arthropoda > Insecta > Lepidoptera > Lasiocampidae > Dendrolimus > Dendrolimus punctatus. The sequence goes on from CM022536.1 coordinate 10,484,678, forward strand.
GCTCCAAAAATATTTTCGTTTTACTTTATCTTAACATTACACGAATATATAAGATAAAATAGTTAACTACTATAATACAGAAACATCGTACAAATATTCCAACTTAATCAATTTTAAATACGTACATTATGACTGAACAGGCAATGTGAATATAGAATTATTATGTACTGTCTGTAAATATGTCACATGTATAAACCAAACAAAAGAACCCCATTAAAATCATAACTGAATATTATAAGTCCGCCCGCCCAACAAGGAAACGAGTCGCTTACATAGGGCGCCGTCCGCCTACAATATCATAACGGTCCACGATTGGCCGATATGAGTTGATATAATATCATAACGAGCGTGGATTGGCTGAGGGGTTAAGGCATCCCCCGCACCCCCCGTGACGCCGTCTCATTAAAGGTTAGTGCACCGCGCGAGGTGGCCGGCGTCGTTATAATAAGTTTTACGGCGTCGTGTGGTATCCCGTGCTTCAATAAATATGTCGGGCGGCGGCCGGCTCCCCGCCCGCCGAGTATGAGCGGTAGGAAAAGCCGACCGCCGACCGCCACCCAAGCTGGATCAATAATAATACTCGCCCATATCTGCAGTGGACTGGATCTGCTTGAGAAAGCGGCCCTCGCCACCCCGCGGTCGTACCACGTACCCACACCCAACGCTAAACAAACAATATAAATCATTTTCTCGCAGCTAAGGCCGCGGCCTCACGGCCTGGCTTCCCTCTACTAAGAGTCTCACGGTGCTGGTAGCAGAGCGCACTCTTCCTTAATATAATAATTCCTCAATATATTAACAAATGTTATTCCCACTAAAGACTTGGGAATAATCTCTCGTTTCTTTCAACTCTATTTATACTAGGATGGACATATACCTATATAGTAACTACTCTTTTTAGGGAATCAAGCATCAGCAGTGATCTGATGAATAATGGAAATTAAAAATAATTTATTTTGTATAAAGGATGGATAAGGAAAAAACTAAAAGGAAAAGAACATCAAAATGAGAGCGGTGTCAAAGATCAGAACTTAACTCTTGAAGCGCTCAGTTACATAACCTCTTTTTAAAACACCTACGTGCTCACAAAAGAATAAAAACTTGTAAATCTAACAAAGCAGTCACTTACAACAGCATCATGGGAGTTCAACGACACAATTAGCTAAAGCTCAGTTTTCCACTGCTTTTTTTCCGAAAGTAAGTTATTCCAAAACATATTGGAAGTTGCTGAGTAAAATTAATAACCACTTCATTCATCTAAATAAGAATAAATAGCTTTTGAACTTGAAAATACGCAAACCACCTAGACACTTGAAACGATAAAAATCTAGTGGCTTTTATTCACGTACGTTATAAGAAAAATCAGTAAATAAAACAATATTAGAGTATAAGTTCGTCTATTTGGTCGGCCGGCTCATGTTTTTCGCTTTACAAACGAACCGACTAAAACACCAAACACGAACCAGACAAAACGCAAATAGGTTCTGTATCCAAATTCATTTCATTAACACAAGAAGTCTTATCTCTTGTAGATTAACATATAAACTAATTAGTGTTAGTATTACTCCGAGATATTAGCAATTTAGAATGTTATTAAAAAGTAATTATATTTAAAGTAAACTGTTTACCCCCAATAATAAACGAACTAGACCACCATAGCAAAATTTATTATCTGCCACCTAATTTAGACATTTTCAAAGTAGGTATTTAAAAAATCATATTATCATAAGGCGCATTAATTACAAGAGAAAAATTTGCAACATAAAATATGACAAGACCTCATGTAAGCTAGCAATGCATGCCAATGATCAATTTCAATAAATTGAAATGAATTATAACTGATCAGCTGGGACTCTCAGTTTTTGAGGGCGAAGATTATCTCGATGTGCAAGTTTCATCACCCTGTTTTCCTTCAACATCCAATACGTGTTAATTGTACAATATATTGTCAGGAATAAATCCAAATATTGTTTGATTCGCGATTTTGTGTCTCGAGAACGTTACCTATGAAGCAACCCCACCGTTGCTAAATGAAAGCTATGTATCAATTCACCGAGCTGTTTGTATGAAAATTTCTATTTAGTTTTAGCTTTGATTTTAAAGGTAGGCCCCTGAAAAAGTGTTCTGCGAGCGCCTAGCAATTGTGCATGTTGTGTAGTGCATATCTCGGCATGATGCTGCTCGTTTACCTAAATTTACGAATGCCCAAAATTTTTAACATTATTTTCATTTTACATTTCTTGCATCTTTCATTTTGAGGTTTTATAGTAACGGTATTAGCTAATTTTATAGTATAATAATAGGATATTTTTAACTGATAAGCGGAAAACTCCTTATTCTAATTAAAGTATTTTCAATGATAATTCCTGGATTAAACTACTCCAGTTTTTTATTGTCTAAGATTCTTAATCGGCCCTTAAGTAAATTAATCGATTGTGAATTTCTTAGCGAAAGTTGATAGAGTTTATGTTATGTTTGCTTTTAGTTCAATTTATTACCACTTTAGTGGTCAACTGGTCAAATTAGGTATGCGGTATCTTTATTATGAATAATATAGGTACAATCTTAAAGTTGAATAATCATAACTTGATTGCTGGTTAATCGAGCCACACGGAACAATGCGGAGCAAGGGAACTTTGCACAATTAATCAAATTGAGTTACCGAGTGGCAATATCGCAGAGCGAACGCAATATTGCAGCGCGTGACCGCGTCTGCAATACGCGCTCAATACATCGGCCGGCGCCGGGCCCGGCACGTCCGCCGCCCGCCGCCCCCGCCCGTCTTCTAGCCGCCCCAACCCCCGCCCGCCCAACTGACCACCTAGATATTTAGCTAACAATGCCTCGGCATCGTAGCGCCGCACGACTTACGCCGTCCCGCTCCTCCGAGGGCGCTGGCGGCGCGCCCGACAGGGAGGCCGCGCGACTCCGGTCATCGCTATATTTATTGGCGACGCTCATAAGTACGCGGGTCAGGTTATAAGTTTCCACGAAATGAATGGCCGAGGCACGTAGGAGGCGAGCGGCGAGCGCCCGACGCGCGCTTAACAAGAAAGCACCTCCACCAGAAAACTTGCCGGGGTGGCGCCACCCCACGGACGCTGGCATTATAATTAAAAAACAAAAGAATACAGTGCCACTCAGCCTCTCACCCGCCGAAGCTGCCCGCTCGACTTCAATTCGAAAAATGCACCAACTGACGATTAAATTCAAAGGAGTAACAGACTAATTTCGCCAGCCATACTACCTACAACTTAGTTGAATAAGAAACTTGTTATGATTTACTTTAAGATAGTTTTTAAGACAATTTATAATAACCATAACTATTTTAAGTATATAAATTAAAACGTGCTTATTTTCACATATTGATAATAATATCATATATTTAATTCGTTAAATTTAATTTAATTAATCATAGTAATCCAACAAGAATTTAAATTTGGTTAAAGAAAAAATCATATTCTTTCAGTCATACCTACGCTAGTCACAAAAATGACTAATGCTTCCTTTTGATATGCGTACCTTAAGCCTGTGGCAGTTTAAATGAGACGACTAGTTTGTTTTTTGGAATTCTAAAGCATTATTGTTAGAAAACCCCTTCCTGCACATAGGTGTCTTCGAATGCCAAACGCACACCACGTGGCTAGATCTATAGGCGCCTATTCATTACAAAATCGATAAAGCAAATTAGTTATTTTGTAATAAATTTGTATTGACCAACACAATTCACTCGTTAACAACAAACCGACTAGCGGAAATGGAGGTCCCATCCTTCGGTGGCATCTAAATTAATCTTATAAATAAACCATCAGTCCCATGTGCTGCGAGTGGGCGCCGGTGCGCGGGTCATCACAATTCATGCGAACCGCTTCTATTTCAAATACCATTACGGATTTCGCAGATGACCGCACGGTTTTATAATGCGAAGGCAACGTCGTCCGGCGACCTCCTTCCCTCCACCCCCTCGCACTCCCTTCCCCAGCCCTCGCCTTCTCCCTTGACCATCGACCGACAATTGTAAATGGCACATAAAATAAATGAATGTGCAGCGGGACTCGCCTCTGCAGCAGACAATATAAATTACGACCGGACGATTATATTCCGGCGGGAATGAAACATTTTCCTTCAGATGTACACTTTACATTGTGCGCCGGGAAGGCTGCTACGCCGTAAATTCACGGACGCCCACCGTCCGCCGGCCGCTCCGCTCTCGTTAGCCGTGCGTGTAATTGCGTACTGTTTTAGGAGCCACTTCTATTGGCTGTTACGGTTTACAAACCCAAATGCACGATTCATAGCAAATACATGAAATACTGTCACACTTTATGCCACTCCACCATTTCTTCTCATTTACTACCTATCTAGTAAATTTTTGTACTTAAATACAAGTATAATAATTAGTACGTTAATTACCAAGCTAAGCAAGTTACGTTTGTATTGTAGGTAATATACAATCCAGATCTAATAATAATCAGATAGGTTCATCCATCCAGATCAGGAAATAACAGAGAAGTTCGTTAAAAAAAATACCTTATCGGGAATCGAATCTCAAATATATCTTCCATTGTATGTTCCATTTATTTTTGTGTTATATAGACTTACGGTTTTAAGTTTCTTACACTTTTAAAGATTTTTTGTTCTTTTCTTTCTTTCTTTTATCTAAAATATCGTTAACTCTTTCGGGCTGATCGGATGAAAACGAACGACGAAAGGCATTTGAAATAAAAGCCACTTGGCACTGCGATCCAGTAAACAAGGTGGGAGAATACACACCAATCACTAATCAGCAATATTAAAAACGGATGTAAAGCCATTGCTATCCTATATAATGTAATAATAGTATGAATAATCATAGGCCATAAAACCACTTACAATCAGCTCGGTCGTTAATCTGTCTGCTGTAATCAAGAAACAAAAATAATCTATCGTTATGATTAAAACAATTTGTGTTCATTAAAACGACATACCCTGAAATAGGAAAGAGAAACAAGTGTGAGCAAATTTCCAATATCATCTCATTGATTTCGCTAAGTGAAATTTATAGATTAATTAGAGCGACCGATCGCTCCCCGATCACATAATGAACTTTTCCAATAAATTATTGCACGAACTTTATTTTTATGTTCCTTTGTTGTCCCCATAACGTACGATTCAACTATTTCGTGTTTCAAGAACATTATACATAACTTATTTTATAATTCTACATTTTAGGATTTCTTTCGTTAATGATTTAAGAGTTTTAGAAGCCATTTTTTTTAAACCGCAACCTTATAAAGTCTTTATATCGATTTACTTGCTACACACACACATATACACACAGCTCGAATTTCTAATTTGGCGACAAGGTATATTCTTACGAAATAGTATAGTACTAATGCAATAAAACAAAAAATAAATACTTTATTTATCGCGAAAAATACAATTATGCTTTTAATTATTTATTACGTTAATAGATGAGGAGTTATTCGCTTAAAATGACGTAAAAAAGTATGTCTTTCTAGATTTTGTATAATGAGATAGAAAATATCTAATCTAACTATTAATTGTAATTAGTTTTTTTAGTTCTTTATTTTTATTACTACGAAACCCTTGATTATATCTTAAACTGTTCTAGGAGGTAGACCTAAACATAACAGTAAAACTTAAACATAAATATTAACAATGCTACACAGAATAATCACAAGTGGAATGAGTCATTCGATATTGCAGACCAGTCATTTGGTCAGTGTCGCAAAACTAATGACACATAATGTCGACCGGACTGCGAGGGGATGCCACTCCGCAGTGGTATTTGCAGCTATGCCGGTTTATTATAGTTGTTGGTAATGAGTGCTAAAAGATATACGTTTATTCTAAAATCAGTCAAGCTGTTTGACATTCTGTTCAGGAGGTCTCAACAGTTAGTGGCGATTCCCTACCCTCCATACAAATTATTTACCTTGAAAACATTGAAAACTTATGTTTAAAACTAGCCTGGACTGCATTTCGTTCGTGCGAATTTTCGCAAGTTAGCCAAGTTTGGCTTTATATCTTTCTTCTGAACCCTGACAGGTTCAGAAGAAAGATATAAAGCCTCGACACATCGACACATCGAAATTAAAGTTACTCGAAAATATTTTTTTTATTCCATTGTTACGAGCTACAGGACACGAATTAAATGCCGTTAGAATTACTATAGATTTATTAGAGCTATACAAACACATATAACATAGGTACAAATATAACTAGTCACAACCAGTACAAACTGCACGATCCAATAACACGCGCAAAGTCCGTCACTATAACTGTACAGTAAAACAATGGACCGCGTGGACTGAAGTTTCCAAGAAACCGTAATCTGGATACCTGCGGCCATAAACAAGTACAATAACAATATAATGTTTTTCCTAATTACTAATTTCAAACACAAAGTAAATAGGCTAAGATCCCGCTATACATCGAACTTCACCGAGTGTTGATTTGATGAAACCTATTTTATATTTAATTAAAGGTGTCAATAAATATATTGCATATGGGTTGCCTAAAAAATTTCAGCCCAGTATATGATTAATTAATAATTATAAAAATAAACATTTCACCGGTTTGTTTATTAAACAAATTCTTTACCAATCGAAAGTATGAAGCCCATAGAACATGCAAATGTTAGGTTACCTATCTTTTTCGGTCACAACTCTCGCTATTTGATCTTGAACATGAAAAGGATTATACCTGGCTACACAAGAGTTGTGACCGGAAAAAAATAGGCAACCTAACATTTGCATATTCTATGGGCTACATACTTTCGATTGGTATAGAATTTGTTTAATAAAGAAACTGGTGAAATGTAAAAAAAATAAAAAAATAATTAATCATATACTGAGTGAAATTTTGTAGGCAACCCATATGCAATATATTTATTGACACATTAAATTAAATATAAAATAGGTTTCATCAAATAAGCATCTCGGTGAAGGTCGTTGTATAGCAGGATACTATACTAAAACAAAAGTAGTCAAAATGCGGGAAAGGTAATAAACCAGGTGTACATTCACTTTGTTGTCATATAACACTATTCTATTTTTGGGCGATTTGCCTTAAACACTGCTGGCGCTGATTTGGCCAATAGAGTAATCTATATAGCCGATTCGAACCCTATTGACAACATTTTTCGGACAGATTGATAAAACTAAAATGCTAATCCAATCATTTATAATGAGGCATCGTCAAAATATCGGGTTAGCTTAAATTTTGCCGTTTAGTTTGTACAAACGGACACTTCGTTTTTATATATTGATATTGATTGATAAACTCACCAAACAAATTGCTATTTTTCTCCGACCGATAAATACGAGTATGCACATTTCCAAGCTGAACAAGTTGCAGATATGTTATGATTAATGAATATACAATGGACCACTTAAGGGCCGGTCCCAGAACCCAGAACCAAGATACATAACAAACAGTTCGGTTACACAATTCATCGTACCTAACATTGAACCGGAGACTTTTGCTTTCCAGTGATCTAAACGGGGGGGCAACGTTTAGGCCACAACGGTCGTTAACACTAACCAGGTGAGTTTAAATAGTTACTTTCTCAACTTAATACATACTACGAATACGACAAGTGTCAAAATAACGAAGAACCTGTTGCCGAGTCTTACACCTACCATTATATTTAAACACTTGTTCGTTATACAAATCGATTGTCCAAAAGTGGCCATGTTAATAATGAATACGGAAATGCGGCCAGCATTTTGGGCATTCTCCCCGCCGACAGCGAGCTGGAGTCTATTTTTTACTTGTAGATTTATTTATTTTTTGAAGTCTAGTTATATTTATATTTTAGTTTATTTTTAGTGTTTAATTATATTTTTTATGTTAGCTTTACTTCAACAGTTTTATTATTATAAAATAATGTAATATATCAGCTCATAAATGAGCTCACTCTGCTGGAGTCGGGCCTCGCCACGCTTGTCCAAGGCAGCTTGACAGGTTTGATACGTCGGTTATCTTGATATGTAGATTGCATCACGATGTTTTCCTTCACCGTTATTAGCATGTGGTAAGTAACAATATGGACATTAGATCAGAAAATTGACTAAGTGGTGCCTGCGTTCCGGCCAGGATCGAACCCGCGTCCTTTGAGTTTGAGACGCATGCGCTAGCCGTTACGCTACCACGACTTATATGTTCACGCTCAGAAAACTGTGATAAGTAAATGTAAACCGTCTATTTATAATATTGGAGAACGCAATTAACGCTTTGCGTCCTGGTCCACTGATCCAATAAGATCTAGAATTACACACGTAAACCCACGCACGCAGAAAATAGCCGTTAATAGCACGTTACTCCTTCTACCTGACGGTTACGAGCAGTTATGTTTACAATTAGAACAGTTTTACTATGTGTTACTGTAAAAAAATAAATTTTTGATTAAACACATGAAGAAAAATGATTTGCTATCCAATTAATTTCAAGTCTGAATATATTTGAACATTGCGAATTTAGCAGACTAACAAGTTTGAAATGTCTATAGTTGAATATTTTAAAAATCAACACTTTTCTTACTTCAAAGATTAGTACCAGTCAATAGGGATGCGGACACATTTTACAATATATTCTAATATTATCTGTACTAATATTATAAAGAGGATAGATTTGTATTTTTTGGATATTTGTAACGAATGAGCTCAAAAATTAGTGCACCGATTTCCGAAATTCTTTAACTATTCTATTTTAGGGCAGGACAACGTCTACCGCTAGTTTACAAATAAAAGGACAAAACATAACCACAACAACCAAAAAATCAACAAAGAACATCCAATCGTATTTGTTTCATAATGTCATCACACAGATAATTTTTATTACTCTTTAAACAGTAAAGATTTCGCTATTTAACTCATTTTACTTATACAAACTGATGATCAGTGGCCAGATCACTGACACAAGTCCAAAGTTATTATGGTGGCACATTCTAGACCATAGGTGGTAGACATTCAGTCGGGCAAATGCCGTACCACCTGGCTGGCAGTTCTTTTGTGTTTCTTACGACAGGCCGCCCGACCACAGTATTCTTTTATATAGCTCGGCTTGGAAATCCTTCCAAATCATGATATTTAGGTATGAACCTATAAGGGCAGTCCTGGAAAACCGGCTACTACATTCATAGATGGACAAAGGACATAACGATAATAATTTGTTAAAAACGCATTTTGTCATTGCATTTTAAGGGCATACGTGTATGCAATCCATTGATACGTTCACTTCACAAAATATTATATACCTCACTTAACAAATCACACATCAGGTAATTTTATTTCTTTGACTTCTCGATCATTATGTCCCGAAATGTTCCTTAAGGATATATCGCCATGTAGTTGCCCAGGTCTGACGTCCACAACCCGAGTAAAATCCTCCCACTGGTACCACCACATGGTAGATAGGTTCTCTGTGCGTACGTACAGAGCACACCTACTTGCAGCAAGCGTTGGAGAAAGTTCCGATGCTTTAGGTGGACCATTTTCCCGTATTAAATGTTAACTTATTAATATGAAATTACGGAAGGAACTTAATTGATATGCTTTTATACGATAAAAGTTTCAATAATGACGTTTAAACAACTCAGAACCGGAGTCAGAAATGAAATTGATGAACTTTTCTCGCAGCAATAATGGCTTTAGCACGTATGTACCTTCCGGCATAATTCCCAACAAAACTTCCTTATACAGCCTGCTACCCTTTAAGGTTGTCAACACATAGTTATTTTTATATTTTTAACTGTAAATTTTCTTTTCAGTAAAATTAACAAATAATATTCGGCCAAATGCTATGCATCAGTAGTTTTTCTTTTAGTCCTTTTGGCTATTTTATATATTTTTAAGACTGTGTTGAGAAAATAGAAAATATCTCAGCGTGGGGCTCAGATGTAAGTGCCGCCAATGTGGGTTCCGTACCGTGGTATAGATAAAGGTAAAGACGGGCGGGTGTACTAACGTAATACTTTATGTCTATATCGGTACACCAACGAGACTGCAGAGTGAATGAATGAATGAATGAAAACTCTTTATTGTTCACCATAACTTAAACCTAGATATTTAATATAAACATATTACAATTAGAACAATGGGAAAGATGCAAACCTCTGATACAGTTACATAAATGTTGTACTTACATAACTGTATGGACGTGTGTGTCCCTACACTCAGAAGTACTCATAAATAAAATAACGTATCTTCTACTTCTTATGGAGGGTAAAACGCTTCGTTCCGTAACGCGTTACGGCCTAGTCTCTCTAGCTTCCCTTTCTCTCACGTTAGATTAGTTTAAGTCATCACATCTGTCGGGCGTCCTGTGATGCACATCGTCTGTTTTTTTCCCTTCTAGTTCAATAGTTAGAACTAAAAGAAACATATATCAAAGTTAAGGTGACAAAAGTTTTACAACTTTGGAAGCGAATACGTTAACTAAATAAAAATATCAAAATAAGAATGAATTGACGAATTAATTATATAAAAAAATAGTTACATACTCTATTACAATTTATCCGTTATCCAAATCCATATTATATATATATATAAGCAGTAGATAGTAAGTATATAATGAACAAATATTTTGGTATAGTAGAATACTTTTTCTACAAGACTCGGCTTAATTTTGTTATACTCAGTTTCATATTTAAAATAAACAGTAGGTAATTTTATATGGACATGTCGCGCAACCCTATCTTCGGACAGTGGCCGGCTACGCGGTAGCATCGTACGAAGAAGGGAACGTCCATCCAATATAAGAAGAGAACAAAATAGGTTTATGTCGGACACTTTGACCATTCACCCGTAAAGGAACATCCCTGTATGAGTGGCGAACCCTATACTATAGATAGAATAGACTCTTACACAAACATGTATTCGATTAATATTTATATTTTATTAAACCAAATCAATCGGTAAAAAACCTTTGATATGTTACGCATGGGAAGCCGTATGCAAAACCTGATTTAAGATATCAATAAACTTATCTACATGATATCTATACGATAGAATATCTTTTCAATATTGCAAATTCTAGCCCTTAATGGTGAGGTAAGTATTTAGCTCTAAAATCGTTATCATTATGATTACAGAATAATTCCAATGCATTTACATGTAACCCCTCCGGAAGTGAGGATCGAGAGTATTAAATATTAAAATAATTCGCGTTTACATTCACGCCGCCCACTTCCTTTACCACTTTCCTACTTGCTTGTGGAAGTGGGTATAATATAAACGAGGGATAATATATTGCTTAAATCAACTACCTAACAAGTAAAACCCATAGCAATATCTAATCCCCGATTAGCATAATACAGTACATAGGTCTGAACATAAACACCCATCAAGTATTTAAGAACATGCATAGATATACTATTGTATATCGAACTAGATGCTAAGTAAGCAAACAGATATTATTAGCTGACACAGACGGGCAGCTACCGGACAGAGTGCAGTCTCTAGAGATAAACCTGAACTATCAATTTTGCGTGACCCATTACGTATGTGTATCTGAGGATGTTATTTCGGTATGAATCGAACTTGGGTGATGTGATGGTTTACACATCAATCAGGCTTAGATTGTATTTCCGTTAGAGCTACATGCATACGTTATATACAGTAATAAAAGCTTGAAATTGAAAATTCGTTCCAATCAAGTGAATGCGTAAAATAATATATGTTGAAAACTTGGGTAGCTAATCAACCGATGTGCAATACCTAGTGCAGGAATGAAACTGACGCGTGTGGCGGCGACCGCTTAATCAGCGTCGGACCGCCCGCCCTATATTTGCGTATGCAAAGAGACGCCAGCCGCATTAACGATGCCATATAGCCAGCGTAGCGTGCACCGATTGGGCAAACACATATCTGCATTATAAACAGCGTCCGAGCTCACAAACGCGCACTGTGGTCGGCCTTTACCGGCGCACGGCTAATCAACAAGCTGACCTTAGGCATCTGAACGAACAGTTAACAGCCACCGCACTACACCCGCTCTTTATCAAGCCACGATGGCCGAACACAAACTTAACAGAATCGATAAGCATCATGAGATAATTTAATAATCGCCATCGTTTTGTAATAAACTAGCGGTCGTTATCCTGCCCTGAAAAATAACCTAGAACCCGACTCCAGCTACCGGTTTCAATTGTGATTCTAAAATATCCGGGGACCCACTCAATTACACAAAAAAATCAGTAAAGTCGTTTTCAACGTATGTACGTATGTATATGTCTACGGTTCATTTTTTTATATAAAATAGATTAATCATATTGAGTTTTTTTAAGAAAGACAAAAAAATAGCCCAACTTTTTTTTAACAGTTTTTAATTTGGCTAATTTCCACCCGAGTACGTTTGAAGGCCGGTTCAAGAAAAACATAGCTAATAATATTATTTTGTATTACTATGAAATTTCGATTCTTGCGCACTTTACTATGAAGTTACCTTTTTCTATTTTTAATTTAAGATTGAACATTGGTCTCTGATTTGCTGGAAATATACATTTTTTAACTGTTAGGTACAATTTTGTAACTTATATTGATGTAGTGTGCTAATTATTTTACGAGTAAAACTCCAATTTACAAGGACTTAGTTACATAAAAAAACAAGTCGCAAATCTTCGTACAAAAAAAAAATTTAAAGCCGTTGCGGTCGAAATTTCCCAAATGTCACAATAGAATTAATAAGCTAAAAATTCCGGTGAAACATACATGGGAGTAATTCGGGTACATCTTCATGTAAACTAACTACTCTTTTAAACGTCACTGTTCTAAGCAGCTTATATAAATAGGTATGTAATTGAAAAAGTTCACCTTACATTAAGCAATATCGAATAATCCGTATACCTACATGTGAGATAACCAAAAAAGTATGCAATATACAAAACGTTGAAATCGTAAACATTATTCAACGAGCTAGAAAATATCATAACAAGCTCGCTATGCGTTCTAACAGTACTCGTGCATGTGCAGTGATACGATTGAAACTTTCTACTTTCCACACTGATACCAGTCGCACCCACATTCACGGAAAATCTTAATGCATTTCTCGGACTCTTCTCCACTGAAGCGGATAAAGAAAGCGGTTCTTAACATTAATCAAAACAATATTTGTTCAGTTAGTAGTTTCAATCGTTTTAACTATATAGATCCATTACGCTGTAGTAAACTAGCTTTTTAAATCGTCCTCAAGTATTATTGTTCTTAAGACAAAATTTATTATCATCATCTATATTTTCTGTCAATCGATATCCACTGTTGAATTCAGGCCTCCCCAAGTTTGTATCACACATCCCGATCTCCCGTTTTCTTCATTCAGCTCCTGCGCATGTCGTCACTCCATGTGCTGGAGGACGTCCTACAACACTCTTTACAAAGCACGCGGTATTTAATTCAGGATTCGTTTGCTTTGTCAGTAATCGGTCCGGTGTGTCAAGTGCATTCGTGACCCTTTCTATTCTATTTAAGTCAAAATATGCCTAGCTGTTCAACTACGTTTTTTTTACAGTTTTCTCACAAACTTAATTATTATCGAGGTCTTATGTGAAAATGAAACCAAAATGAGTGTGACATTTTTATTTTTATAATAACTTAATATCACCTTAATAAATAATTTATATTTATATAATCTCTAGTCACGAATAAATAAATTACATTAAATAATTTACTGACATTGAAGACTAAGAGTGGACGACCAATTCGTCTATGAGGCCATATCCACATAATGGACATTACTTTGGTATGAGGTTACGTTTGTAATTGGAGTGAGCCGGAGCCGCGGTGATACTTCAGAATGTAGCAGGAAGACATCCTACTCATTCACTGCGATCTGTTCAGGATAGTGGGTATATGGATCCACCGCGTCAGATTTTGCTGGCCTCACCACATACAGATCCCGCCTTCGAATTAAAGACTAAAATTAAAATATTAATAAATTAAATATAAAGTAATTAATTTCAAAAACAAAATTGATACTCGATACCAAGTTTCATATTTACCTATGGTGCCCGTCTGCGTGTACTTGGAAGGTAGTTTCTGCAGGGTTTGCGTCGTGGCTGAATAATTTCCTGAGAGCTATGATTCCAGCGATCGTCAACGCCACTTTACTGGCGATGAGAGCCTTGCCGGCAATGGCAGCGAGGATTTTCAACGCCATACCGCCTACGATGCTCACGGTTGTAAAAATACCGAGCAACAAATAAGGCAGGACTTTCTTACCTAGAAATAGAACAATAAAAAATTCAGTCAATAAAATTATATACATAACTTTATTATATTTTAAAAATTGTATTGATATTTAATTACCTCTGCCTCTACCTTCCGATGCAAGATCCATTGAAATAGTATGTGAACTCAAAAGCTGCTCGAATCTCGTGCGTAACATGGTGTCGAGCTTGTCTTCTGTTGACATACCAGGGAAGAAGCGAGGTTCCGCCACCGCTGAGGGTGAGTCAGCCTGCTTCACCAAAGACAACCCATCGGCTAATTGTATATTATCCTGTGTAACGAAAGAATAACATTAAAATGCGCCACCAATGCCACTGAACACTATTAGATAATTGTGACTCGTAACCTGTTGCACTGCCCTTGTGATTGCCTTTAATGCCTTGCCCTTTAAACACACCGACATATCATTTTTGCACTGCAGTCGTCATAAACTTTTTGTAAAACTGTAAATTCAGCAGAAGGCCACCAACTTTCTTCAGCTCTCCCACTGTCGATTTCGTTTTGTGATGAATCTTCCACTTCCATCCTTCCAGATCTGCGGTGACCGTGAACATGTCCTGATGCGATGGCCACGCAGATAGCTGATAAGACGTATATCCTGAATACGGCACACATGTTTACTTTTTTAATTGAACACAATGCACTAAAACTAATGACAGACTTGTAAGAGGGTGGTCCACCAGCGACTGACAGGCGGTGGAGCGGGTGTGAGCTTATAACCGTGCGCCACTTCGCCGTCGAGCACCACCAAACATCCGCTATTCCGCACCAATTCTCCGCACGCGTACTTATGTAACTGAACTTGAAAATGATCGAGAGCCATTTTCCAAGCCAATTTCTCCAATAATATGTACTGCAAAATGCGAGGCATATCTGTTAGGACTGCACTATTTTAATAGATAAAGACTACAAATTTTACTCATATGAAAAAGCGTAATTAAGAACCAACTTTGCGTGAGGATCATTCATGCCCACCTTTCACTTGTAACCAATCAATTTTTGCCTGTTCGATATCGTTGAATTGAAGCAGAGACATTACAAATATGTCTTATTATAAAGTCACAAAGTATATTATCCATATGAGCATAAGTTTTAAAACAGCACAATTTGAGGATATAATTTTTGAGGAGTTAAAAAGTGGCATTTTAAGTCTGAATACGAGTATAATAACAAGCAGGAACTGTTATTTTTCAATAACGAGGAAAGTAAAAGTGGTAACGAACCATGACGAAGAGTTATCAATTTCATTCTAAATAAATAATCTCAGGTTTAACTTCTAATAAATATATTTGCTACTTCATTATATTTGCGGGTAGACGAAGGAGCATAATCTTTAATTATAGGTTTAGGTTTGCAGGTGCGAATCAAAAACTAACTTGCGAACTAACTGAAGGGAAGTAGTTATTTTCAAACAATTGTTGTTAATTTTTTTTAAGACCGTAGATCATAGTCCTGGAAGAAAATAATTATTATCTCGAAGCCCATCTCAAGGCTCTAGGGTGCGCAAGAGAAACTCTCTTCTAATTTGAACCAGGTAGGTGGCGCTGCAATCGGGTTCCAGGATTAAGTGAAATTATTCTTGTGTGTGTTCAAGTGGGTCCCGGGATGGTTTAGGTTCACGATTGGATCCGGTGGCGCCGATAAACTCCTCCTAAACGGTAGGACCGTTGTTGATGTGTTTTTTCGTGTGCTCAAGTGGATTCGAGAATGGTTAGATGAACAATTGATCCCGGTAGACTCGGCGCTGGATTCAGGTTCCACAAGTATGAGGATTTTTTGTTTGTGCTTGAGTGGGTCTCAGGATGGTAAATTTAGATTTACAATTGAAGGACAAGACAACATCTGCCGTGTACAGCTAGTCTACACAATTTATCTTTACATACACGTCTGTACCCACCATTACTGTCCATAGCGAATGGGGATTGTACACTTTTTTTCAATCTGGCTATTTGAAAAACCATTTCGAGGAATAGTGTCCCTAATCATTTCTGTCTAGTTAAAATTCAAAAAACGTACGATCTTCTTGTATTTTGTAAGAAATGCGTTTGACCTTACTAAATCCAATCAGGTGGGCCGTCTGCCTGTTTACCTGCTTCAGGTGTAAAAAATAATCTAGCTGTACATTATTTGATTTAAATTATGTAACATGGATTTTCCCTAAAGACCACTTAAAAAAAATTAACGATAACTATAGAAAATAATAATGGTTGAACACGAAATATTATAAGCCTAGCGACAAAATACACTAAAATGATCACGATACGTAATGAGTAATGACAGTGATATTTAAATAAGTAGCACAGATTACTATGATTAGATATAGATAAAATTTGCTTTTATTGTTTTTGTTTTCTAGGCAAAGAAATCAATGTAAACTTGTGCCTTATGACGTCATCGGAGAAATAACTTTAAAATCGCATTATAAAAAAAACTAGCGCTTAAAATACAAAAATATTCAAATTAGTATATTAAAATACCCTATTTTACGTAATAAAAATATAAAATCAGAGGGTAATTTTTTGTGAACAATCCCCATTGGTGGGCTTCACATATTAATAATCTTAAAGTGCAAGTTTCTTCGCGATGTTTTCCTTCATCGTCAGCACGTAGTAATTTTTTAATTGTACAAACATCGATATAACGATATTCCCGTAAACTGCGTAATTTATCGTAGTTATATGTTTTTATTTCATTTTACTAATTCTGGTAATTTTGCAGTGCAGTCCATTATTTTTTTCAAATATTTTTGTAACTATATAAGTCTTACCAAACACTTGAAACTTCCTGTCAAAGAGTACATTGAATATATAGAGACTTCCTGTTGTCGATAACACTCTTCTTTTTCTTTAAACAGGCAACAGACAAAACAGTTATAATAATATATATATATGGTATATCCTCAAGCTTAGCAAGTTGCGCTTCTGTTATGAGTACATAATATACAACGAATCATTCTGCAGCTCATCCTTGACACTCAGACCATAGTAAATAAAAACTAGAAAGTCTATTTGCCCAAGAGTAAGCTCTACTGCCAGATTTCGAACCCATGTCATTGTATTATAGAGAGTGCACTATCCATAGATCCACTACTTTTTACTACAGAACAAATCACGTCTGTGGGGAAATTGAAAGATTCATCCATTCATTAAATTATTATAGTATACAATATTTTATGCATGAAATCGAACGAGGAAAGCGAGAAATATCTCCGATCATGTGGCAACAGCGTGAAAGCCATCATACTTTATCCATATCACGCCAAATGCTTGCCATACCGGATTGTGAACACATTAAAGAATAAATTTCAGTAATGAATACGGAATTCTGACAGGAAATGTATGGCGCGTACCTATTGCGTTTGACACGAATATACGTGCTTACCATAACTCATTACACAGTAGGAAGTGGATTTGTGCCTTAAATAAAATATATTCTACTAATTACTCAATTATTTAAAATAAAAAAAAATATTGCAAAGCTGGCAAAGAGGCAAATGGCTCATGTACTGGAAGGTAATTACCTCCGTGTTGCGAAGATATTGATGTTCGACTCCATTGTGGTAGTGCCAAAAAAATCGTCTTCTACTAAATCCACAATATCCTAATATCGCCGAAATTAATATTCAAAAGTTGCCAAACATTAAACAGGTATTTCGCGAATTTTCGCTTATAAATATTTACAAAGATAGGATGGTACGCCATTGTAATTAACAGAATACTGAAATCAGGCAAATCTAGGACTATAGTGTCTGGGGATTTTGACGAGATATAGTAATAGCAGAATCGGGACCCAGGTGCGTAGTTAACGTGTTGTCAGCCTTTAGAAATGGAGAGGGGATAGGTAGGATAAAAGGATGAACTAGGAAAGGTTTGAGATCAAATGGGTGGGATGGCAGGATCAGATATAATAAGTGGGATATGTAATAGAGAGAGTCATCGGAACTGTCACTCATTAAAACACGGTTAGCTCAGAGCTAACCGTTTCAGGCCGGTATTCTGTGAGACCGATCGAGCAGGCCTTAAGAGAGAAAATCATGACGATGATTCCAACATGACTACCACGTCAAGAATTTTTTACCAAATAATATGTTTTAAATAATAAAACGACCTGAACGATTCAACGTGCAGCGTTTTGCTGACGCTGTGGTCTACTTTAGGCTACTTTAATATTATATTCTTATTACTATTAATTACTCGAATTTGTAACGTATCCATGATGACAAATAAAATTGAAATGCGATGAAATCTTAACGCTAATCAATAAACAAATGACTATTTTTTTTAAAGGGCTCTAAGTTTTCAAAGTAAAATTAATTTGAAATTATTTATTAACTAAACAAAAATATTTATTTTAAATGACCAGTACTGCTGAACGTACCTAATATTTAGCGGTCACCATTTTGCATATGAATGCTATCGAGCGCTATTTTCTGAAGATCAAGCCCGTCAATGAGGTAGCTAAATGCATTTTGAAGCCATAAGTATTTGAAATACTCTATCTACAAAATGCCTCTGCGTGAGGAGTTCTTGGCCGTATCGGATAAGATTCGCTTGCCTGGTTTTGTGGAAAATTCTACTGTAGTTTATGTCACCACGTCAGTCACGTCACTGTCACGTAAACTCACGTATCAGTCAAACTCAATTGGAAAAACGTAGCATATTTAACTTAAGAAACACTAGAGTTTAATTGTGTTTTAGTAAGGATTATTATAGAAAATGAAAGAAAATAGTTTAGACTATCTAGGCAGCGATCCAGGGGCTGTGAAATTCGGTAATTTCATCAACTATTATTCCTTTCACAACGTGGAGAAGAGAACGGAAAATCTTCACCCTGACATGTTCCCTTCATCAACTGGTTCTGAATTACTCTGCTTAGACATAGGCTGTAACACTGGAAATCTAACACAGCAACTCTACCTTTACTTAAAGAATATGTATCTAGAAAAAAACATTTACATATTAGCCATAGACATCGACCCAAAACTGATAGAAAGAGCACAGGACACCAATAATGAAAAGAACATAACATTTATAAGTGCAGATATTATGGCAGAAGAAGATAAGGAGTTGGTAATAAAATATCTTACTTCTTTTAACCAACAAAGATTTCACATCACATTCGTTTTCTCAGTGACTATGTGGATTCATTTGAATAATGGTGATGATGGCTTATTAAAATTTCTCCAGTATTTGAAAGACATGTCAAAGATACTTATAATAGAGCCACAATCATGGAGTTGTTATAGAAATGCTCAACGAAGGATCAAAAAATCTGGAAGTACATTTGATTTGTATAAATCTTTGACAATAAGAAGTAATGTTGACACAGTTATAGAAAACATTTTAATAGATAATTTTTGCAAAAAAATTTATGAATCTTGTCAATCATCATGGAAAAGAAAAATACAAAGTTATAAATGTACAGATTAATATTTATTTATTGTTGGAATAGTCTGTGAGAAACTTAATAGCATCCCCAAATTGCTGCAGAAGGCTAAGCAGTAAAGTTTTGCTTGTAAAACTGTCTATTATGTAATCATCTATAATAATCACAAAATAAGAAGCCCAATTTGACACTTAAAAAAGTTAATAGACATAACTTGAATGAAATCAATAAAACTGAAATCCAATAACAATTAATTTATTTTATATACATATTTTTTTACTGATAAATTTCATAATATTATAAAATATATTTCAACCATTATTTTCTTCCAAGTAAAGAAATAAATTATTTTTCTGTAATGTTGTATAAATCTTTATATATACTGAGCCTTTACTGCCATTTTATGGTAAGGGTTTGATATAGTGAAGTCCCAAAAACAGTATTTTTTTTAATTTCAGTGTTGCCACCAACAGGCAATAAACCATGTCATTAATTCAATTTGATTGTAGGGAAAAACTATACCTCCATATTTATTTGAAAACCTTACATTATAATTATGAAAATTAAAATACATAAAGTATTTTTTATAATAAAATATTACTACATAATTGTACATATATATAATAAAAATTTCAATAAATGAATTGTGATGCATGTGCCATGTGGTATGCACAAGGCGATGTGAGGCAAAACCTTCATATTCCATATCAATTTTGTGAGGTATTTGTGTGACACAAAAACTAGTAAACCTAAAATAAACCAAATGATCACAGACATATAATTTTGAATCAATTACTTGTGGTAATCTATTATCTTGCTTAACAATCTGGAGGTTTCAATCCCTTAAATGGTTCTTATGTGAACTGTCACATTGGTTCTATTATTTTGTGATTAGTAAAGGTATCACTAATAGTAGACATGAAATTTGGCATGGCTTAAAGTACTAACAAATAACCAACAACAATGTATCTAATAATACTAATAGGGACTAAGTTGTAACTTCTTCTGTGCTAGATTCAAACTCCAACTTGACCTCATTGCCTAGATTGTCCACATCCATTTCTGACTCTTGTGCATTCAGCATATTGAGTGTAACCTGTGTGTTTAAAAAATTCATAAAATATATTATTTAACCATTAAAATCATAAAATATATGATTTAACAGCATTCAGAACTAGTTATTGTAGTTGTCATGCTTTGATTTGTTTTGTCTGACAATGTGGGTTAAATTTCAACCTGATAATAATAAAATATATCTATGTGGTGACACCACAGGATGTAAAATAAATTTAATCCTGTTACTATTTAGTTATAATCTGTTTAGAATCACTATTTGTTTTTTTCTATTTACATTTCTCCCATACTGTCTAATTTGAAATAGACTACAATGAATTTGACAGGGGTACAGAGTTACATATGATGTAACCATATTTAAAAATTGATATACTTATATATTCATGAACACTGATATTTTAATAGACATGTGAATCAGTATTTGATTGTTAAAATAGCATTTATTGTTTTTAAATTCAATACCAAAAATGTTTAAATGTATATATACAGTTTCACATTTGAAACATGATATTCATATATAGGTGTTTTTAATGAGCATCATATATAGGTGTTTTTAATGAGCACCGTTGCATCCCTAGACAGAGAAAGAATATGCCAGGTAAAATCTAAACACAAATTATTTTAATGTGAATTACAATTAATAGTACAATTGTTAGGATCTTTGTATGATTGATTGGCACCCTATTATTTTATTCAAAACATTAGGAAAACTTAATATTTTTTTATTTGGCAGCCATACAATGATAATGTTATTATTATATAGGTACAAAATAATATTTAAAAATTTAAACTCTTGAATAAATTGAAAGGGTGCCAGTATTTGAGTGGAGTGTCAACTAGTATGCTTTATTATCTTATATTATAAAATAAAGTCACAATGTAAGTAAGTATACTACCTGCTCGGATATAGGTGTATTATGTTGAGTGTGTCCATTGCGGCATTAACAGGAGTACTTGTTCTTTCTTCTGCCAATTTTCTTTTCACAGGTGTCTTATTCTGTGTACTGAAACAAACTTGGATAAAACTAAGTTTCTTAGACTCCAGCTCTTGTATTGCTTTAGCAGCAATAACTTGAAGTAAATAAAGTGATTGTGCTCATTTTCAACTACTTTATGTTAACAATTACAATAGATAATCACTTTTTTACATTGCATATAGTTTGCAGTTAAATAAAGATTCAAAGCTTATTTATACATGTCAGTTCACATGTTCGGAATAGATGTGATTGAAAAACATCCACTATTGGTCACAGAATCAATAAAAGAATTTAGTCTATAGTACCTTGAAAATTACTGAAAAGTTCGTGAAAGTTTGTGGAAAGTTCCTTGCGCAAGACGGCCAAGGACCTTTCCACAAAAGAGGCTACTTAAGTTTGGTCAGGATTTCTAACATCGACACAGGTAAATAAAATTGAAGTATCTCTTTGTATTGTCAAAATAATAGCTTTTAACTATTGCATATGAAACTATATACAGTACTTATATATAAATATTTTTTGAATAAATCGTCTGTCTGGGTATTCTAGCTAATCTTTGAAACAACTGAACAAGTTTGACGAAACTTAACAGTTAACTGATGTCATATGGAGTAACTAAGGCAACTATTTAAATTTTATATTTTAGGGTTCCATGAAATAAATCCATGTGAACGAAGTCGGGGGCACAACTATATCTAATAATAAAGGTTATCGAAACCTGACTGATGTCTCGGCTATTGGATGCAAAAGCATTGTCATGTCTGCCAGCCTGTTAAAAGCCGCACCAGCTTCTGTGAATATTTCTCCAACCTGAAAATTACCATAATTCAAACATTGACAGTGTAAGAAGCCAAGTTAAACAGTCTTAAAGTTATTTTTTTTTTGTAAACAATAACTTTCAAAAGGATTATGCTGGTACAGTCTCACTTTATGATACAACTGTTATACTTTAGAACCTCCAATGGTGATGAAGGATGAAAAATACCTATGAATGGCGATCAATATAAGTTATTAAAGACCATGCAAAGTGGAGTATAAGTAAGAAAGATGACCCCAAGCTCTGTAGAAGACTAAAAATTAAATACTCTGAAAAGAAAGAATTTCATATCATAGTCCAAAAACAAGAAAACTGAAATCTTTCATCCTCAATTAACATGTGTGGACACCATCGCAGAGACTACTATGGATACTACGCATCCAATATCCATCCTTATTTTTGTATAATCACATAACATCCAATGTGTAACGGCAGATACAGTGTTATTCGTCTCAGAGAGAAAAGAACAACAGATACTTATTCCGTAACGTAGGGTTAGTCTGCGGATAAAACTATATTTGTCTATCATTACTCCTTTTGGACAATATTTTTTTCTGCAATCGATATTCTACATAAAACGTACAGAGAACAATAATAAAAGGCAAAGAATGTGTAATGGCTTACTTTTGCCGCAGAATTGTTCATTACGGAAACGATGTAATGTTTATACTTTATTTATTGTTTACAAAATTGTCAAGCACAGACTACTTTATATATACTGGTATAGAGTCAACAGTCATAATACATATACTAACGCACTCTATCGGTATACGGCATTATTCACGGCAAAACCATCCGGGGTCTAGTGTTGTTTTGATTTTTATATTAGACTTTTGGAAATTGCGGGAGTTATAATTTAACTCCTGCAATTCCCAAAAGCCTTTCCAAAAAATGTTTATTTGTTAAAAATTTGTTAAATAAAACAACAATTTAGCGGTAGCGTGATTTATTATGTTTCCTTTTATTAAAATATTCAAAGGCATACATTTTCATAACATTATTTGTATCCACATCTAATCTGGTGCCGTTAAGATGATGTACTTACGAGTTTTACCATATCTGGGCACACAACAACCTCTTTCAGAAGAAGCCATAATCCAAGTCATCAGAAAACAAATCGTTAGGCAAATTGGTGTTCAGGTTACATGCGTAAGTCCAATGTGATCACAGAACACTAGTAAACGTGATAAGCGAAGTCTTTGGAGTCCAGGAATCAAACAAAGTTATCGAAAAATAATCAAAACACAAACAAAGTACATACGTTCACGAATGTAACTTGTATCAGTCGGAATGTCATTTTGGTTTTGACATACTTGACATCTTTGAAATAAGTTTTTGGTAAATCGACAATTCATCAAAAATCTATTAATTAAAGTAAAAAAGAGCTTTATAATTTGAAAAAGGTGAGGACTACAATTTACACAATTTAAAATATATTTATTAGCTGATATGGCTTGCAAAAATATAAAAACATATCAAATATTTCTTAAACAAGTATTAAAACAACTGCGTATAACGCAACATATTATTTTCTTTCATTTGGTGTTCAATTTGAGAACAGTGACATCTACTGCAATACGTACGTACGTAATAGAACGCAAAAAATCTCTAAGAAAAAATAATTGTACTGACTGTTAAGACACTGTTGTCAAGTGTCAAATAAAACAATCATACAGCACCAAACAATTGAAGACGTGAGTGGATGAAGGTGATATGTCGCATATTCGGTTTTTTTGCGTAGATGAAGTAAAGGTATAAGGCATATTTAAAAAAATAAATAGTTGAAAAAGGTGTTATGTTCAGTTCAGTTTAAAATAAAAGTAAAACTTATCTCGATTCACTCAGAATTGGCATTATGCGACTTATCACCTTCATCCACTCATGTCTTCAATTATCGGATGCGCCTGTAAGCCGCGACTAATAAGTATTATTACAAATTCGTCTTTTGGACGCTGCAACATTTAAGTGTATGGAATGACGTCGTCAAAAATATTATTTTTAACAATTTAATTTTAAAGTTAGTATAATTTTATAATTAATACGCTGCGGATGAAACACTGTGGACCGAGTGTCCTATTTTAGTGTTAGGAAGATATACATTACAACGTGCGATTCTATTGTAATAGTGTCAAAAAATAACAATTATCAAATTCACAAATTTTTCGATCTTCTCGTGTCGGGTAATAGTAGAAGAAAAATGGTATTACATTTTTCATTTCTTGAAATGGAATAAAGTATTGATTGCACTATAAAGATGTTCTAGGAGAATGGAGATTTGAATAATAAGCGACTTTTGCGATTACTCTCTTAGTACTGTCCCATTCGAATGCCGATTGATAGACTATTTAACAGTTATGAATATAATAAAAACCAAGCAGAGGAATAAATTTAAATCTTTTAACTGTTATGATAAAAATACGCAGTGATTGGAAGTTGGAAGGAAACCCAGCAACGAATATGAAATTCCAGTAAGCGTTATAAAAAAAATCGCTATCAAAATAACGTATCTATCTGAAACCGAAGACAATGGTGCATACAAAAATAATTCTTCTTTTAAAGAAGAATTATTTTGAATAGCTGTTGTTAATGAATAATTGTATTGTTTCTAATCTTGAATTGTTAATTTACTAGTTCTATGCTGATTTAACTCATCAACATCATCCGAGCGTTAAATCCCGGTTGCGTTCGGAGCGTTCACTCCGACGCCCTGTTTTGTGACCATTGGCACGCATGACACCCTTCACAACGTCAAGCCAACATTTCTTGGGCCTTCCTCTTCGACCGGGACCTGGCAGAGGCGGCATGGCCAGACATTTGTTCCCCACTTAATTAGCCGGTCTGCGTAAAACATGACCGTACCAGCGTAAGCGACACTCTGCAGTTTGTCTGCTATGTCACGAAGAGGAAGACTGTCGCGGATGCGGGAGTTCCTGACTCGGTCTTTCCGCGTTTATTTTATTTCTGTGCTGATTTAACTAATTGATAACTAACTAATAAAAAAATAAACTAATTGATAGTATTTTAATTCGAAATAAGCAAAAACGAATTACTATTATACATACTGTGTTCTTTCGTAGGAAGTAAAAATTTGCTTAGCGGAAATATTAGCTATTTTTAGAATGGGCCCTTTTTTGTGGTTTTTTGCTATGTTAGCCGTAGATAGAGAAACCTAGTTTTAGCCGTTGAATCTGGTCGGTCGGAGCAAAGAGTACATTGAACCAGGAGTTAGTCAATTTAGTCAAATTGTTGGCAACACTGACATAACCTAAAAACATTGTTTTTTAAATTTTAATCAAGTTTAAAATTTTAATTTCTTCTATACGATTATACCTTAATTTTATATTCTGATAAAAGTGTTAAGTACAAATTCTAAGTGAGTTAATTTAAAAGACAAATGGGTTTCGCATATTATATCAAAATTTAAAAATGTATAGACCATCACCACATAATATGGGGAACCCTCAATGGAGATCTCCCAGTGGTAAGTCAGATCCTTGGCGGAAACCCACATTTGGCCAAAGCAGACCATCCGCTAGTAATTTTATTAATGGGAACGAGGACCATTGGTGTGAAACATGTGATAGGGGTTTCCCTACTTTTAATTCATTGGAAAAACACAAAGGACAGCATCAGGTAATCTTGACACACAAGAACCTTTGATAGGCTTTAAGC
Source organism: Dendrolimus punctatus (assembly GCA_012273795.1). NCBI lineage: Eukaryota > Metazoa > Arthropoda > Insecta > Lepidoptera > Lasiocampidae > Dendrolimus > Dendrolimus punctatus. Next base: position 10,510,834 of record CM022536.1, read on the forward strand.
CTTCTGAACTATATTAACAAAGTTTGGGTCTGTTCATAATATGTGGGTCCCAATTGCAGTGCCACCTTTTGTGGATTTAAATTTGCAAGGGACCCACTCAAACAAACACAATATTTTTTGTCCTAATCCTGGAAACCGATTCAAGCAGTCAATTGTCATCAACAGCACCCCTCCAACCATTTAGGAAAAGTTCAGTGACACATGTACAGAAGAATTTTATGTATAGAAATATATATATATAATATTCTCTGTTCTTTAGATAAAAACAAGTGGTGACAATAAATATAGGCATTATGAACAAAAATTTCACCAGTCATGTCACAACACAGTCTAGAATGCAAACCAGACAAAGTATGTTGCTTACATTCAAACTTAAAATTGCAGAATTATAATAATGTTGAATTTTGCCTACTGGGTGATCACTAGTTATTACTATTTCTGAACACAAGAAATGTTTGAAATTTTTAGATACAATGAAATTTTTCCAAATATTATGTACACATGAAAACTGCATATTTAACAGAATAATTCCAGAACAAGATCCTTACTTTTTATTTCATCCATATGACACTTAACTTAGATAGGGTTATTTTTGATAATGTATGACTATGTTTTAGTATCAGGCTGGTTATTTTAGGATAAAACATTTTTTTACCTTAAGAGTATCATTACAAATTCAATATATTTTTTTCAGAAATGCAACATAGATGGATGTCAATTTATTGCACATCCAAAAGTCATAACCAGGCATATTCAAATGCAACATTCATCAGGATTATACAAAAAGATAGCAAAATTGGATAACCCAGAGGAAATACAGAAATGGAGAGAAGAGAGGAAAAAGAAATATCCAACAAAATCTACTATCGAAAAGAAAGCTGCAGAAATCAAGGAAAAAATTGATAGAGGAGAAAAAATGGGCTTAAAGCATAGTAGAAGAAATAGTGATTATAAAACAGGTAGGTTTTTGAAGTGTTAACTTCTTACGGACAGGTAAACCGCTTCATTACAGTCTGTCCTCCTTTCTCACTCTTACCCACAGCACTAGCCATATTTCAGACAGACACTTTCTATATATTTATATACTATGTATATTTATTATTTTGGGGTAATCTGGAAGAGATCACTTTTTAGCGATAAGACCTATGTACATAAGTAGATATAATTTTAGTCTTTAAGTTCATGTTTGTATTGGTGTTATCTATCTATCTATATTTATGAATGATTGCTATATATATTTACGTATGTGATTAGGTATAACATTAAGTAACAACCTAAGTTTTTCTCAAGATTTCAATATTAAATAGTTCAACTTAGACTAGTTTAAGTTATCACTTCTGTTGTGCGTCCTGAACATGAGATGCACACATTTTTTTAAATTAATATCAAGTGGTAATATACAGTTTGAAATTGCCAAGAAAAGAGTCCAAGGTTTCAAATGACTCAGAAAAACACATATTTAATAAACTATATTTGAAAAAGAGGAATATCTATATAGACTTCAAATGAAAATTGGGTTTGTTATCATTTATGTCCTAAAATTATAGTGCCTCATACAAATTGTTGCTTAAAAGAAAATATATAGCCTTTCAATCTCAATATGATATTTAAAATTATACATTCAAAATATATAAACACTGATCTGGCCATTATAAATCAGACTTTAAATAGGTAATAGAAATGTCATAAAAAAATTTGAATTTCAGGTATTGGGAATAAAAGAAGAAATGAATTTCACAATCCGAATAAAATGGATTTTAAAAGAAAGAAAAGTAATACAAATTCTGCTCAGAATTCCAGTTTTGCTAAGCCTAAACCCCCAACACACAGAATACCCAAAGTATTGCCTACCATGCAAGTGAAAAGGAAATTACAACCATTTTCAGGTATACAGAATATAGTCCCTGAAAATTATACAGAGGATGACGAAAACAGTTTGCCTGCCAATGACCTAATAGAAGATGATGATTTTGAAACAATTAATGTAGAAGCCAATGCACAGAAGTATGATAAACCTGGAATTTGTGGTGCTCTTTCTTCACTTATGTGTAATTATGGGTCTTCAGATGATGAAAGTAATGGTCAGCCAAACGACAAATGTATTATTGAATCTGAGAGTAAGAAAATAGACTTATTGAATGCCATAAAAATTACTAACAGCATTGAAAATACTGTAAATATTTATACTCGTAAAGGTCACACCTCAGGGTCGGAATCTTTTGCTCAGAAAAGTATAAGCAAAAATGCAGATAACAAAAGTGATGATGATAGTGGACCTGAAGAAATTAAAACCAATAAATCAGCTGAAAATGTAATAAACAAGGAAGAAGAAATTATGGATAAGAACAAGTTGGATTGCTCATCAAAGAATGTTAATAAAAAATTGCCGGAAAGAAGTCACATATTCATGAGACCAAAAGTAAAATTACCATCAACACTTCTTACAAAGTTGTTACACAGAGAAATGCAACAAGAACGAAATATAGTTTTACAATGCATTAGACATATAATAAAGAACAATTATTTTGAACATATTAAAAATAATTAAATAAATTGAATAAAGATGTAATGTAAATTTTCGACCCACCTTGAATTAGTAAGTAAACTCAGATAGTCTTTATATAAAAGCTTCTAAGCAATAACTAGCGTGGAAACCATATTAAAACAAAAGAGATTAACAGCTCTTTTATTTCTATTAAATTATAAAGTATACATGAGTGTGAGTGGAGCTAAAAATATCTCGATTTTCTAGTGTTTTGAAGGACCTGCACCTGCACCTGATCAAGGGACAAAATTAATAAAATTATTGGAAACTAGGATAAGCCCGTGACTTGGTCCACACTTGGTTTGAATAAGCTAATTTTTATGCATCCGTACAGTTACAAACCGCACCTGGGTAAATTCCCGCGCTTAAAAATATATCATTTTATTCACATAAAATTTGCTACCGATCAATAAAAAAATCACATTGGCATTTAATTTTTTTAAATGGCCATTTTAAATCATCACCAAAAAAATTCCCATGGGATTCCCAAGCGAAAAAGTAACGCAGATTTAAGTCTAAAAATTTGCTGTCGATCAGCGAAAATGTATCGAAATCAGCCCAGTGGTTTATATAGTCTGTTCATAAAGTTTAGGAAGTGACCCTAACGGTTGGAGGAGCGAGATGGAATGCTCCTCCATCTTAAGGGAAGACCTTCCTACAAGGCTAATGTTGCTCCTCGCAGGCCTAGGCCCCATCTGTTATAGTTGAAATTTTGTATGTTTCGGGAAACGTTCGAGACATCTATAATTGTACAACGCCATCTATTTGGCTTGTAAGTGTTCCACTACAAAGGTGTAACAGTATTCCAGTTGATTTTTTAAATAGCTTCAATATAGCAAACACGGCATGTTTAGAATCTTATCTTGAATAACCGGTAGGTGGCGCTGAGATCGGGTTCTACAATCCTAATCGCCTGGAGCGATTTTGTTTTGTTTGGGTTCCCGGATGGTTTAGATTCGCAATTAGAACCGGGTAAGTGGCGCTGAGGTCGGGTCCTAGAATCCTCCTAATCACCGGGAGCGATTTTGTTTGTGTTTGAATGGGTTCCCAGATGGTTAGATTCGTAAAAAGAACCGGTAGGTGGCGCTAAGATCGGGTTCTAGAATCCTCCACTCAGGTTGAGTCGGTTTATTACATTATATACACTGGCACTTAATTTAAAATATATTTTCCAGAAATCAATTATAATAAAATTATCCAGCATTTTTTGTTTTGTGGACCATCTGGCGCCCCTTTGCGAGTAGCGACCGGTGCGTGCTGAGAACCTACTGAGAAACAGTTATACCTTTATTTAAAAAACCAAGATGTCTTACTATACTTTAATGAGGAATAAATATTATTAAATTCAGGTAGAGTACGAGCGGCATGTTATACAGCGCACAAATAGTGAGGAGGTTGTTGCCTCACCGCCCGTATTTTAGATTAGAGCCCAAGGTCCGGAAGCTCAAGACTATCTGCCTAGCGTAGCACTGCTTCGAAATAGATTTCTTCGAGCTTGTTAAACAGGCGACAGATCGATATAAGTCAAATGGACGGTTGTTATAATATAGTATATAAAACTTCAGTATTTCAGTTATAATAGATTCGAAATATGGTAGATGTGCGATTATCATGTGGTACTGCAAACGAAGTGTAATATCACATTAATTAAACTTTCGTTAGCCTGTTAAAATTTATCAAACTCAAAGTATGTAAAGTTAAAATTCAATCCATAGTAAAGTGAATTTTACAAATGCACAACATACCAAATGATTAATTTAAATTCACATTGTCATATGATGATTATTTTATCACTGACCAAAAATACCAGTAAAATGACGTAACAAGACTAAATTGCTTCAGTTTCTATTATTGCACTTGCACATAGAGTTCTCGTATGCTGTATTGTCTTATCAATCAATGCAAAACTCTTAAATTGATTCTCAAGTTCAGTAAGTCATTCTAATAAAAGTCCAGTAATACAATTTATCCTTTATTCTTAGTCCATAATAACAATTAAGACTGGGCAGCAGCCGGCGCCGCTGCAGTGGCCGCGGTCTCTTCGCGGATACGGTCCTTCTTGAGCGTGCCCATGAACGCGGCCTTGTCAGCCGGCGTCTGGAAGCGACCGTGACCGAATTTGGACGAGGTGTCGATGAACTTCAAGTTGATCTTCTCCAAAGCCGCCCTCTTCGTGTGTACCCTCAATGACTGGAAAATTAAGTTTTGTTTGTTAGTTATCTATTTTGACTTTAGTTTAAATATATAAATTTAGTTTAGTTTAGTTTAAATTGAGACCATTTATTTAATGACCAAGATTAAGTTTGTGATACTGATACTCAGCTTTCCAAGGTAATTACTAGAATTTGAATTAATTGCCTTGATGGTTAATTATACTTATTTAAGATGTCACTACTGCCGATACACGGAACTGATGATTCATCAAATTTCTGATAGGTTTGCAATAACTTCTGTGGTAACTTTAAATTATCTTAACTGTATTGGTCTATTTTTTGCATATATAATAATAGAGAAAAATTATGCATGTAAACACTTTCAACACTTTTAGTCAGAAACATTCATTTCCAATATTCTTTTACCCCTCTCAAAAGAAAGAATTTTCTGTTATGATGTATTCAATTTAAAAGAACTTAAAACAAAGCTTCAGGATCAGCAGCAGTTACTGTGAATAGTTAAGATTATAATTGATATTTTATTTACTTTATTTTAATACTAATAAATATATCTAATATATATACCTTTCTCAAAGTAATGACACGCTTCTTGGGTCCCATGCAGCAACCCTTGAGCATGATAAAGTCATTGTTAACTTCGCCATAGTGAGGGAAACCACCCATTGGGGTGATAGACTTCTCAGACAAATCATACTCGGTGGATGCATTGTTCTTGACGACTTTCCCATCCTTGGTGTGGATACCTGGTAAAATTAATATTTCATTAAATTTACAAATCGTAAAATGGTTTTCATTTTTATTTAAGAGCCTAAGCAAGTTTCAACAAACAGCATATTCTGATTTATTTTACTATGTTTTATAAGTCACTGTTATATTACCTTATAACAATATGATGGCCTTATCTTTGAAAAGTTATATTATGGATACAATGATCATAATATTTTATAACTTTTGTTACAACAAATACAGCTTAGCACACATGCATGATTTATATAACAATATAGTATAGTCGAGTAATGAATATTGGCATTATCAGTTGTAAATAAATTTGATTTATCTACCTTGTCCAATACGGTAGATTTTCTTATTCATTTCCGTCCTGTGATGATAGCCCTTTTGACCAGCACGGGCAACAGTGAATGAAACTCTTGAAGGATGCCATGCTCCAATACAGGCAACCTTGCGGAGACCCTTGTGTGTCTTACGGGGCAGCTTCTTGGTATGCCAACGAGAAGTAACACCTTAAATATTAAATTTATTTCATAGTTTTACTCAGTTCATATAGATAGATTTCAGATTTACATACAGCTTTACAGCGACTGTCATTTTTGATGTATAAAAATATAACCTGTGTTAGTCCTCATAAAAGTGACTCGTCAATCAACATAAAAAAAATTAAATGTGAATGTATTTATTCCAAAATGGAATCTTAGAGACTACATATTGAAAGTCGCAAGTCTACCACTGCTTTCAAAGCAATTTTAGTTATTGAAGAAAAAGTAGTGCAACAAACTCCACGGTAAGTAAAACATACATTGACTGCAACAGTGAAACCATTGTAACATTTATGTCAAATGTAATAAAATAGGGATGCAAAAGATAGATAAATAAATCCATAAAAAAACATTTATTTATATGTAGTGTTTGTGATTACTTAAGATTTATCCATATACTTATCATTAGTGTAATCACAATAATGATCACGGCCAATTGTGTCCAAAACATCAGAATAACAAAAATCTAATAAATAACATTAAAATGTAGTTTTATTATGTATACAAATCACGAAAACTTGAGAACATACCCACAAATGTTACTATAATCGAGCAATTCTTGAGGTATAGAATAAAGACATACCGACAGAGAAAAACATTTTAAAATGGAATTTAGGTCATAAAAGGAGTATGTCTCAAAAGTTTTGCTAAAAATTAATTAAATATACAGACAGAGAATCAGATATATTATAAAATCAGCATGTACATGTTCGTTTTAAAATCCAGTGCTTTAAGTATTGTGAAAATCTCAAAATTTTTCCGAATCATAAGGTATGGCATAAATATTGACCCCATTACTGTCATTTTAGTATGGTTAGGCAATACACAAATATTTCAAATCTGATTAGTCTGAAACCTTTTGCAATTTGCAAATGAGATTTCTTACCTTCGAACCTACTAGACAAACTTATATACAGCTTTCTCGCATCACTGTGATTTAATTATTTGTATTCCATGATACTTTTTGTATCTATTAGAAATCTTAAACAGAACAGTGTTTGTGATATCTTTAGAAATATTACCTACTTATTCCTGGAGTTTTACAGGCAGTTCCAGGATTTGTGTATTCTCATACTAAAAATCTTATTACCCTACTGGAAATACCAGTTGATATTAATATTACCAAAACAAATTCTGAACTTTGCTAGCTCTTCATCCTGGACAAGTTGAAGACAAATACTAGTATAGTATAAAGTAATAATCTCAATATTATTGTTATTATACAAGAATTAGAAGCATGGATTGCATGTTGCAAGTAAAACACATCCAAAAGATCATTGATGTTTGTTAGATATATTAATGTTTTCCTTGTCAATTTTTGCAAATATATAACATCATAATTAAATAGGTCATTTCTTACCTTTGTATCCTTTGCCCTTGGTAACACCAATGCAGTCAATCATCTCATCCTGAGCAAACACAGAGTCAACAGGAATAGGTTTTTCAAGATGTTCCCTTGCCCATTTAACCTTGTCCTCAATAGTACCACCATTGACTTGGATCTCCATAATATGTGCCTTCTTCTGACGCTGCTTCAAAAGCTTCATCTGAGTGTGAGCAATGATCCTAACCACACTGCAGTAACGGATCATTTTCTTGAAATCCTTCTCAATGGATTTGCGACCAAGCTCATCTTGCCACTTCTTGCTTGCTTTAGTAAAGGCCTTCTTCTTGCACTTGTACCTATTCAGAGGAGAAATGAGACCAGCTGCTGAAAGAAAAACCAAGCAGCCTCATCGTTGAGCGGAGACTGCATGGCTAACAATATGCCCCAAAGCATATTTTATTGTGGCTCTCATGCAATGATAGGAGAGCTATTTAACATTTATTAGTAATTATTCTTCCTGAAAATAACTTAAAATTTACAAATTTACTGTGGTTATAAGGTATAAAGAGTTTTCTTTGTAAGTCTAATTTCATTTACAAATCCTTTAAAATATAAGCAGCATAAACAATATTAATTACCAGTTCTTGTAAAATCGACGGCGGCAATCTTCTGCCATGTGCTCAGCCCATACAGTGAGTAGGGCACGAAGACCATGTGGAGTGTCAATGTAGCCAACCACACCAACACACACCATGGGAGGGGTTTCAATGATTGTAACAGCCTCCACAATCTCCTTCTTGTTGATCTCTGTAATTAGGCAAAACCTTTATTTATGCTTGCTTCGAAATTATTTCAAGCTGTTCCAAGGCTAGTCTCCCTCATTCAGGACACACACTGTATATAAGTCACTCTAGGCGAGTTCCAAAAATTTATACTAGGAAACATTCCAGACTGGGTATGTTCAATACCAGGATTTTCCCTATTCTACACCAGTTATCAGGCCATACTTTTCTCAATGTTCTCAATCTCAGGTGCAAAATAACTTTCAAAAAAATAAGACTACATAATGTGGAACTAGTGCTAGAATGGACGTAACATTTATGTAATACTGAACAGATGGTTAAAGAAATAAGTACTTACTTGAACCAGGACGGTCAGGTTCGCGAACAACGTGGGTCATACCCGCCTTATAACCTATAAACGCAGTCAAGTGCACTGGCTTGCTGGGATCATCCTTAGGGAAAGCCTTCACCTTTCCACGATGACGACGGGACCTTTTCTTGGGGTAGAATCCCATAGACCCATGGCGGGGTGCCGAAAACTTTCTATGCGACTAGAACAATTACACGTCAAATTTTAGTTTGATTAAATTTAGAAGTATTTAAGAGTACCTATTAATCAAAACCATCAGTCCGCCCTAGTAAAATCTTCACATTGAATCAGGTTCTAACCGTTTAATAAATACTAGTTTTGTTCATCATTTGGGTTGGAATACAAAAATCAAAAAATGTTGTTTTAAACTAAATAACTTCATTTACATATACGGTTATGAATCGAAAATATAATGACTACATTCTTAATTGATAAGTATTTAGCAGTTTTATTATAAGATTTAAATGATATTCTAGGATTTAAATTTATTTTATACAATTGACGACTCACCATATCTCCTGAACTGTCGCAAGAAAAATGGCAGAGAAAATGAATTAGACTAGGGAAGCGGAAAATAGCAATGGTCGATTGTTACTAAAAAGAATCGAATAGTTTGATTGTTCTGGTTATTGAATTACAATCGAGAAACATTTAGTGTTTTTCGATTGTTATTGATGTGTTACTATTTTGTGCTCGTGGCTCATTTGTCAATGGACCTGCGTTCGATTGTTTATAATTACTAATCCGCACAACAATCGAAGATTGTATAGGACAATTGGTAAAATATGTTTTACTACTATGAATTAAAACATCCCAAAAGCAATAATATTTGACTTGAATTGACTGACAGCTACTAAAACAATCGAGTAATCGACCGACGCCAACCGCGGCTACCCACGCCCCGTTCAGTCCGCGCTTGTGGTGCGTCTGCGCTTAATTTTATTATCACGCCGTGCGCGCGCAAATGTATTCATTATTTTTATTTACATTCGATTGTTATTTACCTATGATGAATGAATCGACAATCGAATACGCGCTTGCACTGTTACCAGATGAAGGGGGTATCGCTGCAAATTCAGATTTTTTAGACGTCGATGGGAGATTTGGGGTAAAGAATCTTTGGTGGGGGGACATCGGGAAAATATTTTGATGTCATCTATAAAACATTTCTCATCACTACAATTATTATATCTCAGTCATAATACGGTATTATTACTTTATCTTAGAATTATTCTCTGTAGGGAATACTTCTATTCAATAGTTCATTTTAATAATTCAATTCATTCATTCTTTCATTTATGTTATTAATTTACTATGCCGTCTCTATTCATCATCGTATCTCATACTTCATAGGCTACTCTCCGTAAGAGACTCACAATGACCACGTTCACAACCGCGTTTTTCTGGTTCTACTTATTTGCTGGCGCACAATCGTAAACTCAAGTGGAACGGTTATTTAACCCACCTATTGATACGGGTCTTTGTAAGCGCCTCATGAGCAAAAATTATGACGTCATCAGTGACGTTTTCGCTACGACGGTGGTTTTTCTTTTTTATTTCTCCTTTAAAATAAGTAAAAAGTGTTTGGGGTTTGTTCTCAAAAGCTTAATTTGGGTTTTTGAAAAAAAATTAGGGTTAATTGACATGGTGATCTGGCAACACTGATTAGTTTAGCCAGTCCAGATTTTTATTGAAATACTTAACTACTCAACCGAGTTTTAGATCTTTTACACTGTAGTGTTTGAGACTTGGTCTATTTTCATAACGTTCTATTGTATAAGTGCAGATAAAAGATAAAATAATACATATATTATGGCAGCACCAATGGAAAGAATTCAAGTATTAGACGATATCGAAAAAGACATAATAACTTGCTTACAATGCGCAGGTATTATTAGTTTTATAAGGTTTGTTTGTATGTAATATTTCATTAATTTCTTATTCTTTTTAACAATGATTTTCAGCCCAAGCTCTTCTTGAATTGAGCAAGGAAAAATCAGGACAAAAGCAAGCAGAAACAAATACTTCACAGTTTCTAAGGACTTTAAGTCAAGTTGAATCGAAACTTAGTGATCAAATAAACTATTTGACCCAAGTTTCTACTGGACAGCCCCATGAAGGATCGGGATATGCATCTCAAAAAGTTCTTCAAATGGCTTGGCATCGTTTGGAACATGTTCGTTCATGGGTCAATGAATTAGACAGATTGAAAGCTTCTCATTTAGCTACAGCTAACAGATCCACTTCAGCTAATGTACCTAATGGAAGTATGACAACATCCAGTACCAGCACTTGATATTAAGTTTGTCTGATTTCCAGATTACATGGAAATTGGCAAAACTTCTAAACTTGTATATGCTGGTAAATATTGATATGAAAACATTATTTTAGTTCTCAATTTATCTGTTAACCTTAATTTTATTTATTATAAATAATATAGCATACTCATCGGATGGACATCTGATGAATAGGTTATTGCTAGGTTACATAATAAAAAAACCAAGTGAAATGAAAATGGATTTTTATTAAATTTATAAATTACCTTCTATCACCACATGTTATGTTCACAAAATATAGACATTGAAAGTTAATTTCTGGTTATAACATATATAAAATACATATTTATAATAAAACCTTAAACACAGATTTTAGGACTGCTTAGTTCAGTCACTTTATTTAATATATTTTTATAATAAACACATTAAATTAGGTATATGTTTATAATATTTTTACTCTTAAATTACTTATCTAATAACAGTCTTATTCATAGAGAGTTAGTATATGTTTGAACATTTCTTTAAGAACCATAAAGAAGTGTTCCGACTTACACCAACTCTATGAATAAGACTCCTATTATACAAGTAATTTAAGAGTAAAAATATTGTAAAGTATACATATTACAATCACAATTTTAAAAGCAGGTTTGTGTATTTTCATATAATACAGATAACTAGCAATAGTATATAAATACTACACAGTTTTTAAGTCATGTAATAAGACAGGTAATTTATAAAATGTAGAACATGAATACAAATGTAAGAAAAAAATAAGTATTACAGGGCATCTCTATTACTTTCCTATTTTTGGACTTACTATTGATAGAAAATATTGGTACTTGTATGGAATTTGTTAAATTGTAACCAACAGTGAGGAAAGTAATGGGGTAGCAACATATAGAAACCAGACCTAACTCGAACAACACAGGCTATAAAGAAACACTGATACAGATTAGATATTAGATGGTTCATTTCTGTCTCGCAATTTAGATGAATCAACCAAAGTGATCCATATATATATTAACTTGAATCATTCAATGTCAATGAATATCATATACACCCTTTAAATTCTTTGCCTTTTAACAAAATTGATTCAATTTAGTTAATCAGTCAAATATCAGATTTATGGAATGAACAAAGAATTCTTGTTGTCAGCTGTATCTTGTTTCAAGTTATTGTCTGTGAATATACATTAATTTACACATACAGTGCATAATCAAGTTTAATTAAGAAGCAATTATGATGGGTGTTTTGAGTATAAAATTAACATTAATTTTGCTGTATGTCAAGAAAATAGTTCAACTGCCTTGGCAGAGGTCCCATAAGGCAAACTGATCTCACTATCAAGCAAAATGCATTTTTAATATGCATAATCGATTACAAAATAAATAAACAATTGCTCTAAAATAGTGTAACAATAATACATTAAATACAATTACACTACTCTCATTAATATGAATCATGTAACTCAAAAGACATCGAAGTGTGACTCTTAGGTACAATCTATACACATCAATCAATCACTCCTCTTTTCAGCTCCTTTGGTTAGCATTGGCCTTTGCAAATTTCTCTATGTCATCTAATGACCTCTTGGCTTTTGTTGATATATCATCCATAGATCGCCTGGCTGTTGAAGTAATGTCATCTAGAGACTTCTTTGTATGAGATAGCAACTCATCTGTGCTCTTACATGCAGAGTTTGCAAGTTCCTTTATTTCTGAGTCTAATTTCCCTATAACCCATTCTATTGCTTGCCTTCCCTTACCAGCATTCAAAGATATTTTATTGGTCAATAAATCTTCCATGTAGCTACTGAGAGGAACTCCCTAGAACAAGCAATATGCATTAAAATATTTCTAATTGAATTTTATTGTAATTATGATAGAAATAAATACTTACTTGGACAGTTACCACAGCCTCTTGTGTTAATAGTGTTTTCGAGGTATCTGAGGGGTGTGGTGTATATCGTACTGTTTCATCAACAGCAATGTATCGGCAAAAAGTTAGATTTGTTGTTTTAAGTGTCATTTGTCTTTGGGTGGGATTCACTTCAGACTTTTCACTGGCATAACAGATTTTTGCTGTCCAATAAGCTGCAATAAAAATACTAATTATTAGCTTTTGTACCATTTTGCAAAAATCAAAATATTTATTCAATAAAAATAAACACAATAAAGAAAACTAAATTGAAAATAAATGCTCATTCTATGTAACAATTTTGTGTTAATGTTAATTTAATAATCTAATTAAAGATTCTATTAAATAAGAACAAATGCATTTAAGTGATGTAGTGAGGAAGTAGATACAGCATCATGTGACATTCTAAAATTAATATATTAAGACAAACTAATTACAAATCTCAAGGTCACTGAAGTGATTCCAGGTCTCCCGAATTTCTTGGTAACTAGATCAAATTCTTCTTATTAAATAACTTAGTTTCGAATTAATAAGTTCGTAACTTACTGCTTGTGCCCACCGTGGAAAAAACCATTTCGAACTGACAAGTCTATGTGTAAGTAATACTCCATCAACGACCTTCCGTTCGACAACATCAGTGCCTATGACAGCAGGATTCATCGGATTGGGGTACTTTCTCCATGCTGCTTGAGCAACTGTCTCCCACGGGTGGCTATTTAACAAAACATTAATAAAATAGTAAAGTTATTATACTTTCGAAATGTTGAGTTGCGTCATACAGTTTCACGGACTTACTTGAACGTATGTTCCGATGTCCAAATTTTCATGTTTCTAAGCGTTAATTTTTTAAACAATAATTTTGAGATATTACTTATCTCATTTGATTTGTGATAATGTTCTTATCTTTTACATTTGACCACATTTGTGTATACACTTTCCTCTGTCCCCGATTAGAGTGAACGAAAGTCGAAAATTGTAATGACAGTTTAATATAAAAATTGATAAGAAGAATGATTTTTTTTATGCATTTATGGCTTGGCAACTAGTCCTTTAAGTCAGAAGAAGAATGAACAAAACGGCTTACAGAGTATAAATATAATATTCCACTTTTTTTTGATGCGTAGAAGGAATGAATACATTTCGTAACATGCCGAGTCCCTTTTTTTTTTTTTTTTTTATTGCAGGAGATCAGCAGACAGGCAGACGGCCCACTTGATGGACAGCGGTTACCATCGCCTATGGACATTTGCAACACCAAAGGTGCTACGAATGCGCTGCTGCTCTCTTTAGGGAGCCTGGAACCTGGTCACTAATGCCGGAACACAACACAGAGTTATTATGGCGGCATACTCTAGACCAGAGGTGGTCGCCATCCAGTCGGGCAAATGCCCTACCACCTGGCTGTGGGTTGTTTTGTCGCCTCTTACGACAGGCCGCCGGGCCGCAGGAAATTGTATTCTTTCTCCGTTCCTGCACGGATACTTACGACAGGCCGCCGGGCTGGCCCTTTGGGCTGTGGGGGCAAAACCAGATGGCGATAAGCGCCGCGTAGCGTGTGCGAACACTGGACGGAACCAACTACTCCGCTAAACCTAAATCTGCGTCCCACACCCGGCGATTATGTGGAATAACATGAGATGACTAGCGAAGCTACACCTGTTGTTCAACTGCGTAACAAGCTTAAGTCACCCCGGGATGCAATGTGACCCATTTGAACAATAGAGGTTGGACCCGCCGCATCACCAGGATTCGTGGACCCCTGCGATGGAATTATGGGAAGAGATTTTTCCCACACCTGTGTCTCCGACTCCAATCTGACGACGACGTCCAGGGAACGCGTGCACAGCTCTTTCCTTTACTCTCTCAGTGGCTTCCTTGCGGATCATTACTACCTCGCGAAAGTAAGAAACCGCTGATCAGTGATCCTTGCGGTGGAGTTTGGCCTCCACCAGTCTCCTCAGTGAACAATTGGCCCTACGATGGCTTCGAGCTTGAATCTCTGAGGTTGTTATGCACCGCATTTAACCAGCACTGAAGGGAATGCAGACACGCCACAATCACAATTACTTATCCAAGCACCCGTGTCCGGTAAGTTTCTTGCGTCATCCTAAAGGTCAGAGTCCTGCGCTTCCCTGCGAGCCATCGCAGTAGGTAGGGACGAACCGCCTCTACTGTATCAGTGCCGGTTCAGGAAATTCTAAAATCTCTTTGCCAAGTTTTATCCTAATCGCCTCAATCTCTGCCCGGCAAGCTCGAAATCCGCCAGGGGACAGTTGCGTGAGAATTATACGCCAATGATAAAGTATTTTCCACAACCTGCCACTGCGTAGCCCCTGTCCTATTTCGATGCTGGCGAGCTGTGCACCAGAGCTGGTACTAGCGACCACGGCCTCCACGTCATCGAAATCCCTTACTCAATAGCCCGATGAGGGTATTTAATAAGACTCGCTTGTTACTGCCAAATCGACTGGTCACTCCGCCAGAGCTTGCAAGCACAAGTCTTGAGCATCTGAGGAGTGGTTCGCCTGGAATAAGATTAGGTTTCTATTGGACATTTAAGTGACAATATGCACCACCTCATTGCCCTGGTTGGTGTCTACCCTCGCGGGGTGAACTTATCTTTGACAATTGGAGGTTGGCAGATCCTGGCCAATGTTGGATGGAACGCTCTGTGTCCCGTCGCCACGCATAGCATGCAGTGGGGACTACGGGCTGTGCAGTCCGGCACTCTGTGTCCGCTCTTTCCGTAGCGGAGACACTGTGTTGTATGGTCCTTGCACGAGTCCGGGCATGTCTGCGAGCTGTAATTGAGGCCGAAGCATCGGTAACATCACATCGGCCGGGCTTTTTTGGCTTCGGCTTTCGCCGCGCTAAAGTCAACCAATAGTTACCCCGCTCGGTGACCTTAGCCGCTGAAAATGGGCATATCGGGTACGATAAATCCATGCCCCTGACCCGTTTCCTATTCGCGTGACTTCGATGTTGTCACACGAGCAGTTGCCTGCGCGAGCAATCGCGTCACACAAGATTTCTTGGGTCACTGAGTCGTTGAGGCGGGAGATATAGAGGTTTCCCTCTTCACCGGATGAATGATTTCAGCGATCCCAACTAGAACCACTCGAAGGTCCGCCTTAGCTTTGCTCACATCCACATCACATTGTGTATTTCGTCGTTTATGACATCAACGCCCGATAATCCGTTCGGCTAAAGGTTATCATTGTAACATTGGAAAGTAAGTTGAACGGTAAACACCGCGGTCGTGAACATGGCTTTATAAATCTCATTGGAACGTAGATATAGTACCTAGTCTGTGATTGATAATTACCTCCACCTTCCACATTGATAATAATTTATCAAACTCTGGAACATAGAGTACATTAGAATAGGGGAATATAGAGGCTACATTCCACCAGGGACTCACAAAGACGACGTTCAGGACCGCGCTTTATCCCGTTCCACTTGCTTGCCGGCATTACACACATTACCGTAAACCTAAGTGGAGCGACTTCGAATAGTTCTCCTCTTGACATCTAAATGACGTGTGTGATCGAAAGTAACGTCCTCATTTTCGATTACTCAACGCTCACAACGACCCCTGTCAAGAGGTGGGTCGATTAGCCGTTCCACTTGGGCTTATAATTGTATTGGAACGCCGACAAGCAAATGGAACGGGAAAAACCGTAGTTGTGAACGTGGTCGTTGTGAGTCCCTAGCGAAACTTAGCCATGGTAGTTTGCAAAGAGTACATTGAATAATATAAACTATAAAGAATAGTGTGTCGTTACTAACGAGTCGTCAGAGAGTTATTGAGAGTATACTAGTGTTATGGCTTAAAGGCCTAGTTGCCACGCCATAAATGCTTTAAAAAAGTTCTAGTGTTCTGTGAGTTTGTGAGTGGACCAGCGTGACCAGATTTAGTAGATTTCTACTTTTTTGGTAGATTTTGAGGTATTGGCAACAGAATTTAGTATGTAAAATTATTTGGTATATTTTAATAGAATTCACGCTTTTCAGTATTCTAGTACTTTTGGCATACATATCGGATAAATGCGGGATATTACCCCGTCATCGAATGGATTTAACTATTTAATTTTCATTGATCATTGTTTTCGTTACCATTCGTGCCGTGAGAATAGAGTGTGGTAGACTAGTGCAAATTCCTTTATTGAGAATTTTTATAATCGAGTTATTTATTTAGTAGTTCTTGTGTATGTATATTTAGTTTTTAATAAAACGTAAATATACATACACAAGAATATAGCGATGAATGAATCCTCATTTAAATGTTGGTTATGTATATCTAAGGTAAACACTACGAGTGCTCATTATAAAGCACGCAACTGTGAAGTGTAGACTGGCGTCTTTGAACACATGGCTACATCAAAGCATATAAAAATATGAAAGTATATTCCGGCATTTCTCTGTTATACAAGTTACTTACGTTAATGTGTGGAATGTAATGTAATTTTTAATCCTATTTTAATTTTAATAATTAAACAAAGCAATGTTTTTATAAATTAAATTCTAAAATTTATTTTTAAAAACATTGTTTTCTTTAATGAATGGTGATTTCTTTGTGGCTTTTATTATTTTATCGTTTAATCAAGAAAACATTCATGTTTTTACGTTGTAACACAACAGCAAATAAAATTTATCGATTTTTAGTATTTTCTTGTTCTCTTTTGATAGAATTCAGTAGTTTTTAACCTCCACAAGCAGTAGATTCGTCAAATAATATCTGGTCACACTGGAGTGGACTGTTTGGGGAAACTGGGGAATCTTAAACAAGGAACTTAAAATATTCTGTTACGAGAGATCTTGAGTAAGAACAGTTTGAATTATTTGTGATATACTGAATTATTCTTGACTGTAAGCCGAAAATAGTAAGTAATGTACAATATTATAAAAAATCAATTTAAGTTGAGATTATAAACTAACCTAAAATTCGAACTCTGTACGATTCGATCTTTTCAAAGTTGATTTCTGATTAGATTCCGTATTATTTTTAGTATTAATCACGGAATATGACCACAGAAGCAGATGAGAAAGCCCTACGGTATAGAAGGGCTCAAAGTGTAACAGCAGCTGAGGAAATCACCGAAAAAGAAAATAAGGTTCGAAGGTCACAAGCAGACAAACCGTATGTATAACTAAAATTTAAATTCACAGAGGAAAGTAATTGTTCGTTCCTGTTGTTTCTTTTGCATTTCACACAGCATTGACATCCCTTATTGTAATATCATTGGCATTGGCATACATATCACCCTTCTTGACCGTCTTAGACTTATCCGTTTTCCTGGGACCTGGTAGAAGTGACATAGACCTTAGGTGCCCATATAATGTTACCAATTTCTCTAAAATATAGTTTTTTTTATTCAAAGTTCAAACCAAATATTTCTTCTTTTCAGATGTCACAAACCGAGGGATTCCCTTTTTTCATGGAGTTCAGAATTTGCCAACTTTACAGGCCTTGTGAATTGGGGTTTCCTCATGCTCTCAATTGGCGGTGTCCGTTTGTGCCTTGAAAATTTCTTAAAGTATGTTTAAACTTTCATCATCATTTATTAAAAAATAAAAAAATATTCATAATGATACAGAATTTTAACTTTACACATAAATTAATTTTGCTTATATTATTATAACTAACTTTATTTTATTAAAACACCACACACCATTTATGTATCGTGTATCAGTCAATTAAGTTTTAAAATTATGACTTTGTTACAGGTATGGATTTCGTGTCAATCCTATTGAATGGATAATAGTATTGACTGGATACAATGAGGGTTATAGTTATAAGTTTCCATCTGTTATTTTATTAATATGTAAGTATAATTTTGCTCACTCAAGTTACTCATACAAAAACAATGAGAGTACAATGTTTGATCTTATAGTATTTCAGTTGATTTCACTGTCCACTCCCTGCCTTATTTCCTACTCTATGTACACTACTTATCATTGTGTTATACATCAGTAAAGTAATCTTCAAGGCAGCATTCATTATTTATTAGTCATTCCTAATTTCCTACATGATATAGATTTAATTTAGTTTAACAAAGGAAAAACTATACACACAAAAGGCTGCTTGCATATCTGCTTTCTCGACCTTGAGCAAAATTCAATTAATTTATTATATAATTTTGTAATTTAGTTAATAAGAAGTTTGGATTGAACAAAACTTGCTTAAGTTATATCTACGAAATAATCATGACTAGGAAATCATCATAAAAAGTTCTTCACGATACAGACAATTCTAGATGAGCTACACCATCAGGACATCCTACATCATCACATCCTATTGTCTATACTAATATTATAAATGTAACTGTCTGTTGCACTCTCTCAGTAAAAGCACCAAACCAATTTTAATTACACTTTATATATTGATAGTATAGACAATTAGTGAAATAAACATCATCAAATAATTGTTACAGTCAGTGTGGTCCCAGCAGTTTTGAGTCTTCTTATTGAAAGGGGTATTGCAGTGGTAAGTGTAATTTGTTTGGTTTGTAATAATTTCAGACTGTTAACTGGGCTTAGGCTCTCTAGTATTAGGTACCAGTGCAGTTACGCCTGCCATAGGTGTAATATTTATGAAAAATGAAATAAACTGTACTAATCTTGTAGGTTTTGAACTTACCCACTGAACTAATATATGAAATATGTTTTTCCAGCACATAATTCCAGAAAAAATTGGAATAACATTACAAATTTCAACATATTATTTGTTGTTATTTTGCCTGTGGTTGTATTGAATATGAGAGGAGAAGATTTTAGTTTTGGTGAGTACCAAGAAAGAAAATAGACAAATATTTTATTTTAGTTTTTTTTAGCTTTACATGATTTATGTATTTGATCTTAATTAAATAGATGCGAGACGAAGCTGGATCCATATAACCCTCCACCTCTAGTTCAGTCAAATTGTAGTTACTTAAGTGATGCCAAATAATAAAATGCTTGTAGCCAGACAAATTTCATGTTGCAATTGATTTCTATACAGACAATTATTTTAAAAACTTAAATTATTTGAAAAGCTTACAAACAATAATTATTATATATTTTTGTTCATTTTAAACATAAATACTTCAACAAAACATCATATGTGAACCCTTGCCCAAATCAAAATGATTTGTTTCTGAAAATTTGTAATTTTTTGTTAATATAATGTAAATGAAAACAGAATAACTTTTCATTTTTATCTTCACACAGTATTAAATGTTTCTTTATTTGTTGTATTTTTAATAATTGTATTCTAAATAATTAAACTTGATTAATTATTTACAGTTGGTATAACAACAGTCTGCATGATATACTTGATATTATTCCTGAAATTATGGAGCTACTGTCAAACAAATCACTGGTGTAGAACCACTCTTAAGGGAAAGTTCGTAAAAAATAAATTAAGGAGGCAGAGTTTATCCGCACCAAATTGGAGTAAGTAATTTTATATTTTTTTAAATTTGTGTATTTAGCCATGCTCGGTCAAAGAATTGCGGTTTTATCTTAATTTTCAGGGATATAAGTATGACAGAATTGGGATTGTTCACTTTTTTCAATCTAGCTATTTGAAAAACCATTTCGAGGAATAGTGTCCCTAATCATTTCTGTCTAGTTAAAATTCCAAAAAACGTACGATCTTCTTGTATTTTGTAAGAAATGCTTTTGACCTTTATTTGACCTTACTAAATCCAAGCAGGTGGGCCGTCTGCCTGTTTGCCTGCTTCTGGTGTTAAAAAATTCTAGCTGTACATTATTTGATATAAGTTCTGTAACATGGACTTTTCCTAAAGATCACTTTAAAAAATTTAACGATAATTATAGAAAATAATAATGGTTGAACACGAAAAATTATAAGCCTAGCGACAAAAAACACTAAAATGATCATGATACGTAATGAGTAATGACAGTGACATTTAAATAGTAGCACAGATTCCTATGATTATATATAGATAAAACTGACTTTTATTATTTTTGTTTTCTAGGCAAAGAAATCAATGTAAACTTGTCCCTTATGACGTCATCGGAGAAATAATTTTAAAATCGAATTATAAAAAAACTAACGCTTAAAATACAAAAATATTCAAATTAGTATCTTAAATACCCTATTTTACGTAATAAAAATTAAAATCAGCGGGTAGTTTTTTGTGAACAATTCCCATTCGCATCTAGTAGAACTCTTCAGCCGATACTAAATAACGGACGATTCAAAACCCTAAAAGTCACATTTGACTACATAGTTTAGTTTATAATTATCAAAAACGTGTTTAGGTTTTTTTATTTAATTATAACTTTCATAGCATAATAAAATACACATTCGATTAACCTTATATTCTGACTCATTTAAAATAAATGTGTGTTGTTGATTCACTGTTTTTATCTATAAAAACAAGTGTACGAAGAGAGTTCAAGACCAGAGTTCAAGTAATACTGGACGTATGATACCAACAATGGTACAAGAAGAGGTGTAGAATGTAGAGCCAATATAAAAAATGAAACATGAAGCGAAAGTAATAATAAAATGGCTTTGTTAAAAATTAATTCTTATGATGGTTTTGACTTAGTAAACTTTATATTTTTTATTGCATTAGTTCAGCAGACAGGCAGACAGCCCACCTGATGAAAAGTGGTTATCATCGCCTATGTATGTACATTTGCAACACCAATGCGCTGCTGCTCTTTTAAGGATTCTAATAGGGATAGGGAATCTGGCTACTAACACCGGAAGACAACTTAAGGCTGTGTTGCCGCCCGGCCGCAGTAAATTGTATTCTTTCTCCATATCCTACAAAGATAATAAATTACCTTAATTATAGTTAAATTGTAATAATTACAGATGACCTTGTCAATGCAGAACATGAGCGTAAGTTAAAATCAACTAAAGACTCATTTATATGCGCTTAGTTCAGGCTTTGTTCTTTCTATTTCATTTTCCTTGTTTTTTACATTTTCATGTTTTTTTGGTTTCGTAATATGCTTTCATTTGAATGCTAATAGTGGTGGAATTTTATACTTATGTTCATATGTAAATAATTGTTGTAGTATATTGAAGCTAGCTCCGAATTCTTTTAGTTATTCATTTTGTATAAAATATGCTCAATGCAGTGACTTAGCTAAAGAGTATGCGTCTGTCTTACTTTTCTATATTCATACTTTACTAAAACATGTCGCTCCTTAACATTTTTCTTACTTGAATCCAATATGTATTACATGCTAATGATAAATAGTTATATAATACTGTTTAATAATGACACGTGAATAATGCAAATGACCCAATCTATAGAAAAATACTTTTGTATTAAACCTAGATTTACAAGAAAAAGTTATTTTTTCATAGTATTATTTTTTATTTTCCCATACGTATAATACGCTAATAAAATTTAATATTATTTAGTTTTTTCGATTACGGCTATCAAAGTCGTTAATTCATAAATCGAACATAAGTATTTACATTTTTTTTCGAAATTGTTTTTTTTTATGAAAGAACATGTATAGGTTTTTACTGTATAAATATAATAAGTTTGATTCTACCTGTATCGATAAATAATTGTTGAAATCGTTACTAAGTGCAAGGATTTCGATAATGTCGTTAAATAGACTGATTACTTGTAAGAAATCAACAATTGTATTATATTCACGTGTATCATTTTATCTCATCTGCATGGTATTGTGCTTTAAACCTCTATTTTTATCACGATAAAATAATTGTATGACATAGCCGGTGTTCAAATATTTTGTTTTTTGTTTGAAGTGTAATGAACTTGAATTTTATATTTATGCCAAGGTTAATATTGTTTAGTGTACAATAATTTCTGTATCAATGATTTATTTTATAACGAAGCTGGCAAACAGGCAAATGTCCCTAGCTATGGACAGTGGATACCGTCGCCTCTAGATGTTTGCAATACCAGGGGCGTAGCGAAGGCGTTGCCAGCCTTTAGCACGGTATAGAGAGGGACTAGGGGGTGAGAAAGAGGGATCAGACAAGAATGGGATACGGGATTGGACCAGGGCGATGGGATAGGGATCATTTGATTGGGGGAGTGAACCATCGGAACTCACTCATCGCACGAAACTTGATTAGATTGAGCCGTAATCATAATAAGAGCTATAATTAAAATAACTATTTTAGTATGGCTCTACCACACATAAAATTACCTATTGTCTATTTAAAGAAATATAACGAGAAAGAGGATAATTTCTAGTATAATAAATACTTTTTGGACTGGATTTACCTGTTGTAATGGAATTAATTATTACGTTTAAAGCGCGTACTCCCACAACGCCCAAAATGCTCCGTCTGGCATTCCACATGGCGACCACGGTCCTTATGACCGTGGCGAAAACGTACTAATGACATCATGATTTTCGTTCACGCAGCGCACACGATGACCCATGTCAAGAGCCCCAGCTCTTCGACCCATTGAATAACCGTTCCACTTGAGTTTACGATTGTGACGCCGGCATGCAAGTCGAACGAGAAAAACCGCGGTCGTGAACGTGGTCGTTATGAGTCTCTTGTGGAACGTAGGGTTTAATTATACAAAGGCCGCACATTTGCTTAGTAAATTCTGTAAAGTAGTAAAATCCTTAAAGGTTAATAATTTGTTCCTTTGAAAAATTTCCATAATTACACAATTTAAAGTCTTAGATTTAATAGAGTTGTTCGCCTTCTTCAACATTTAGATTTTTAAATATTGTTTGGTTTACAACACAATCGAATATTTCAGGCTGATTTCTAGTTTCTAATTTGGGATCAAATGTGATAAAATAATTTGTGAACATCTCTCACGTGTGACTTTATTTCGGACACGTTTTCTACTGATAAATTGCACGTGATTGTTGTTTTTCTTTGTTTTTTGCGTGATAACCTGATATCGATACATTAGTTTGCGACCAACTCTCCTTGTTGTTAAAACGAATACTATGACGTAATTTTAAGCATCAGAAACCGATTGTTTTGTTTTATATACAAAATCGCAGTTTTAATCAATAAAAAAGGTATCCTGTATTAAAAAAATTATTTTTTACTTGTTGAGTTTTTAAGGTATTTTTTAAAATTTAACTTTCAAGGAGCTAGATTGCGAATTAAAGTAAAGTGATATGCTTTAATTTTACAAGTAAAATAAAATATGCTCGCGACTTCGTCCACGCTTGTCTTGAAATTACCGCGGGATTGGACGCAAAACACCGTAGCATTTAAAAAAGCATGTAAGCTATTGTTTTAGTGAAAACTGTGTCGGAATAAGATTTTTATGCACTAGAACGACTACAAACAGTTCTCGGTAAAATTACCCTGGGATTCCCGTGATAAAAAATATTACATATTTTATTACATAAAATTTGCGATCGATCGGTGAAAAAAGCACATTGGAATTCGATTTTTTAATCTGGTCACTTTAAATAATTCTCAGAAAAATTACCGCGGGATTCCCAGCATAATAAGTAGCGCACATTTCAAGTTTAAGAATGTTCTGCCGATCAGCGTAAACTGCATCGAACCGGGTCAGTAGTTTTTACGTGAATCTCGAACAAATAAACAAGAAATCTAAAAAAGTTGCATCGTAATCTCAATTGTTTATTCCAGCTGTTTTTTTTAGGTTGAATGTACAGATACGGCATTTTTAGATTTTGCCAATATTATAGATATAGATAATGAAACTTAATGGAAACTAAACAAAAGCATATTATATTATGAATAATATTAGTGACTAACGAAATATTTTACATAATATCCTCCATAGTTAAATTTCTATTTTAGTCTAACTAGTCTGAATTATTAAAACAATATTATCGTTTTATAAGAAATAGATTAATTAGGGTGAAAATGTGAAAGTATGGCTAGCAGCTACCTTAATTTTATAAGAAAGTAGATAGAATGGCATTAAAAGATTTAAAATTTGCCATAGTTTGTCTTTTTGTTTTGACTTTGAGAAAAAATTAAAAGTTACATTTGATAATGTATAATGCATGATGTGTTCGCACCAAGAAGGCCAGTTAGGCCAGCTAAGATTCTGGTAGCAACTGTAATCTTTGTAGTGAGGTAGCAAGTGTAGTTTCCCCATTAGGCGCACAAAAAGAGTAAAAAAATAGACTTAAATTACCAAATTTGACTACTGCGCATATGACTGTTTTTTCATGCCATCTGTTTATTATACTTGGTCTAGAATAGGTTCTAGTTCCAGCTTTGTTACCAGATCTCTAAATTAGGCCTCATATGCTAAGTATAATGAAAACCATTGCCGAAAACGAGGTATCAAACTAATAACACGTTTTAATAATCACCAGAGAGTTACGAAGAGGATAAAAACGGTAAAGCAGCAGCCGCTGGACTCGTCAAATACCCTGATAACTTGCAACTCAAAGATTTGTTTTACTTTTTATTGGCCCCTACCCTCTGTTATGAGTTGAATTTCCCACGCACTGCACGGTTAGTTTGCATGCTTTATTATTCCATACATTATTATTTGTATATTTAAAAAATATATAACAACAAAATATGTACTTGTAAATATTCTAGTTTATTGAAGTGAAACTTCTTTATCAACGTTGGAAAAATAATTACCGTCACATTTTTCGGTTACGCGTCACATTTTCCGTTACGCGCCATCTGCTTCTTGCCCCTGCCACGGTCGATTCGACCGTGATAGGGGCTTTATTTATTTAACCAATTTAAAGAAGTTTCACTTCTTACGTCTGTACACTACACTAGTACACGCACACATTTTTTTCATCAAAGATATTTATGTTTCAACATGTGACTTTTTGAAGTAGGCCTCCATGGCCGTATCTAAAACTATAAGATACAGCGAAAAATACTCAGTAGTCGCGAGGCGGATTTTCAAGAAAACTAAAACAGTATCATTAGATTTTTCATAAATGAACTACCCTGGTCAGGAAGTTAAACGGCCGATTTTGAAAAAAAAATACATTGTGTATTATTACACCAAATTAGAGTCGGCTCTAGCCCATGTAGCGCCCGTGTGCAATCTATACCGTGGCGCAATCTACCACGCTCAAAATGGAATACTTAGTTATATGTCGGGGTGAAGGTAAGGAACGGAATGCTCCGGTGGTTCGGGCATGTGGAAAGAATGTATGATGAAAGAATGACTAAACAGATATACAATGCAAAAGTGGATGGATGCAGAAGTCGCGGAAGGCCACGACACACCTTCCATGATCAAATTGATCATGTATTAGCAGAAGGTGACGTCAGGAGCCTTAAGAACAGACGAGCGTGCATGACAAGAGCTATGAATGTCAAAGAAGCAAGTGAGGTGTGTAAGAATTTGCCTGTATGGCGCTCTGTTGTTCGTGCCTACCCCGCAAGGGACCTGGCGTGAAGTTACATACATACCGTTGGTTTATTTTCACTTATTTGATGTGGAATTTCATTCTCTCCCAACTTGGCCTGTACCGATAATTGAGACAAAAATACACACAATACCGACACTGCACCAAAACACACTAGTTCGTAGGGATCAATTTCTGTGAAAGAATGTTAAACTTCAAACCACACCAAGAAGTCAAACTCAGAAAAAGGGTAGAATTTTTAATGAACCAATGGATTTTTCAAACCTGTGCGTTTTAGTCTTCATCAAAACCGGCCCCGAGACTCCTTTGAGTATCTGTCGCTATATCTTATAGCTTCAGGTTTGGCAAGGAACAGGCCCACTGTAGAATAAATAATAATAATACCTGTGTTAAAGTCTTTATACATAGACCAGAGCAAATTATGGAATTTTTGCCAAATTTAATTTGCCGAAAATCTAATTCCCCAGACCTATGCGTCACAAGCGAGCCAACGCTTAAGGAGCTCATTCATTAATCTTGCATGGCAATCCACCACTGGGAATTTATTGCCACTTTTTAAGGTCAATTTCTCCTTGATTATAGTATTCGTAAGCGGTTTGTGGTGAAGAGGTTGCTTGAAGTGATATTTGGGGTGAACCTAGTTTTGGCTTTGTTCCAACAATGGATGATCCCATCAGTCACCAATTCAGTGGAAACATTCACTACCATGGATCCTGTCAGAATTACCGAGAGACTCTTAAAGCTTGCTGTAAGTAATCTTTATGCTTTATGGTTTTGCAGGTGCATGACTGCATAGGACAGATTAATCGTGATGCAAACACATGCATATTTATATACAGTATTAAAACTGAAGTATTTTAAATAAAAAGTTTAAATTAAAAAGAAACTTACTTAGACTTTCAAATTATTACTGATTTAATTTAAGAAAAATATAAATTAAACAATAAAATGTTTATTGAAACTTTTAGCTGAGATTTTTTTTGTAAAAACAAACTGGCGCTAGACTGGTAGTGCCAACTGTGTCCATGGAGTTTATTATGAGATGCCGATTGTTACCGATTGTCAAACAGTGCTACTATTGAAGAATACTAAGAATCTTCAATAGTAGCACTGTTTCTCCCAAATTTTACCACACTCCCTCCTAACAGTAATGTTGAACCCCTCTATGGGACATCAAACCAAGTTGTAGGTCTCAGTCGTATTTCAAGTTGCAGAGTCCATGGTTTTTAATTTAATCTATTAATTCATAAAATTATCGAGTGTGTGTGTATGTATCATTGGAGGCGTACTAGCTACGCCTCTAATGATGGGGCAAATAGGGCACCAGCCCTGGGCGCGGAGTGTCTATCCAAAATGGAAGGGGGTTGCAAAATCGCCAATTACTACATTTAAAAATCAGATGATACGACAATAAGCTATTTCATACTGTAATATTTACTTCGTGATTTCATATCAAACAGGCACGTTCGCGAATGAGCGAGAAGGATATGATGATAATTTAAGAACGGGCGGAATTATGATGCCTGCCTTAGACGCCATTTTCTATTGCTACTACCCTATGAATCGTAGCCACAGGCACCACTGTAGCCATAAGATAAAACATAAACAAATCTCATCAAACATCTCACAAAAAAACAAATACCAAATTTGTTTTTATTTACAGATACCGAACCACTTGTTGTGGCTCTGTTTCTTCTATTTGAGCTTCCACTCTTTCTTAAACTTGATGGGCGAGCTGTTACAATTTGCCGATAGGAATTTCTACAACGACTGGTGGAACGCCAATAACATATCAGTATTCTGGAGTACTTGGAACATGCCCGTGCACAGATGGGCAGTTAGGCATGTCTATATTCCTATCACCGAAATGGGATATAGCAAGTTCGTCGCCAGTATTGTTGTTTTCTTTATATCGGCATTCTTTCATGAGTATTTGGTAAGTATAACTCCATTTGATTAATAATTACATATTCATTCTGCGAGCATGTTTCCTTTTCAAAGTAAGTCCCAGAACAGTTGGTTCCACAGAAAATTACATAGGTTTAAAATTATTTAGATCAAAGCCATTTCTATATTGTCTAGAAGATTGTCTAGATATGTAAAACCTTTTTTATGGTTTTAATATTTATGTTAAGCAATTGCAAGATTGACAATGATGATAGCATTGTCAATATTGCAATTTTCTTTTTTTGTTTCTATATTTTATAAACGTAACTTTTATTAAAATGTTGGCAGTATTGTTTCTTGTACTCGTGCAAAAGTAGAC
This sequence comes from Dendrolimus punctatus, assembly GCA_012273795.1. NCBI lineage: Eukaryota > Metazoa > Arthropoda > Insecta > Lepidoptera > Lasiocampidae > Dendrolimus > Dendrolimus punctatus. The sequence continues at coordinate 10,539,079 of CM022536.1, forward strand.
TTGAAGTGACAAAGATTTTTATTCCGCATATCTTCTGAACGTTCATCCTTGCACTTTCTTGAACTATTCACTCTTCTGTACACAATTGTTTTCAAGAATGTTTGATTTGTGCTTCTTAGGAATAGGAAATTAGCTCACAGTAATATTTTTTTCAATGATCACTCCTATATGTTTTTATAGCCTGTCTGCTGTACTCCAGAAATAGAAAATAAACATTAGGTCGCAAATATGTTTACGAAATGATTATATCGGCTTTAATGTTTTATTACGTTCAAGAGCTTTGTTTCCGAAACTGCTGGTCGAAAAGTGAAGTTTACTACACTAGATTTAGTGTGAAAGAATGCTAAAAGTTCGATCGATGCAAATTATTTCTGTGCAATTTTAGTTTCCCAAAATGTTATAATCTTGGTCAAAAATGAGCAATACATAGTTGAAGGAAGGATTTTTTAACCAGAGAGATAAAAAATGTTTTTTTGATATAAGTACCATATATCCTTTCATATGCATTAAATAAAAAGCTGTTATTTTAACATTACAAACAGACATCTCAGTTTCATTTATTTGAATAGATAGTGCAAGCTTAACCTGCATAGCTTGGTGATATTTAATTTGTGCCTTTGTCGGCCGAATTTATAATAAATGTTTTATGTTGAATTCCAGGTGAGTGTACCGTTACAAATGTTCAGAATTTGGGCGTTTTTGGGGATGATGGCCCAGCCACCCCTGTCGGTGATATCTCGTGTGGCTGAGGTGAAGCTGGGTCCACGTTGGGGCAACATGATTGTGTGGAGCTCCCTCATCCTCGGACAACCACTAGCCATTATGATGTATTACCACGATTATGCTTTGTTGCATTTCAAACCACAACAGTGAATGTTAGTAAAATATTTATTTAACATACCTCAATTGAGTTTTACACAACCCATAATTTCTGATCGGGAGTTAGTGCAAAAACAGTAGACCGGTTTCCGACATGGAAATAATCTATATTGAACTTTATCCGTAAGCGGAAATAGCAGTATTACTTCCTATGTAGTCTTAGTTCTTTTCGGTTCAAACACTGTTGCGCGCTTCTAAAATTGGTGTACTGCGCAGGCACTGGGAGGAGCTATTAGTTGTGTAAAACGGTAACTATATAACAATAGTTTTTGTTTATAATTTTCAGAACTGGTAATATACATTCAAAATTGAAAAATTTAATGAGGTTCCTAATAAGTAGTCCGGATAATTGATTTTTAACTTTATAACTATGAAACTGAAATATCGTGGAGTATTCGAGGCATTTATTTTATTGTTGTTTAATATTTTAAAAAATTATTAGTGGCTGCATGCGGTTGTTTGTTTACTGACGCGCCGTTTAAAGTAACACGCATGAATTTGTTCTTAATGATAAGTGAGTTATTTAAATGTATTTTTAAATTTATGCTTTTATACATTACCATAATGAACAACTCAATGATCAGTTTTATTATGTAACAAGTTGTGTTATTTATAATTAAATGTATTTGATAAAAGTATTTTTCACAATATTTTATAATGTGTAGATGTCTCATATTTTATTGTAATATTTTTTTGTTGAATACCTTCTTATATTCTTATTAAATAGTAAAACAAATATGGTTATGTTTTATACAGATTTATGGTTATATTTATGATATTTTATAAGTTATAAAATAGATAATTTCTTATGTTTCAAGTGGAATATTTTAGAAGAAGGAAACTTGTTAATTGTAAAGTAATTTTATATACCCATTATAATATTATTATATAACGCTTTATTACGCACTTACTACAATTACAAAAAATCATATTTACAATTCATTACAGTTTATTGGGAAAACAATAGGTGTCGCTTAACATTTATACATATACATAACAACATTATCTTTTTTCTAATAAAAACATGTATTGTATAACATAGCGATACAGATTGCGGATAAAATAAGATACGATTATATTTTTTAGACTTACATAGTTATGTACAATTCATGTACATATATCTATATTTGTTCCAAGACTGATCAAGCCCTGGATGGTGCAATGTGATACTTTTACCAAGCCATGTTGATGATGCTAAAGACCAGTGTATATTAATTACCAATATTACAATATTTATTTATATTAGTTTCCTGAAAGTACAAACAAATAGTAGCTTTATGCATGTTAAAAGTTTTAAACGGGTTTACTATTACATACACATATCTTCTAAATGTGGTAAGAGGATATTAATGATTTAAAAAACTAACGTACAACCCGCAAGAGTTAACTCGAGACTTTGCTCGCTGACGTAAGCGCGAGGCACTGACGCGTCGTTGGCGAGAGCTGAGGGGACGCATTCCGCACACGGCTCAGGTCTCAAGTTAACTCTTGCACATAATAGAGTCTTATAATGTTAAACCAAAACAAAAAATAGTAATTATTTTTTCTCTCTAATCCTGTTTCGGACATTTTTTCCTGTATAAACAATATGATACATTTATGATACTAATATCCACTGATAAATATACAAAATATAATTTAACACTGTGGTATATCATGACATCACAAAACTTTGAAATACATATTTATAAATGTACCAAATATTATTTTTTGAAAATATAAATCGGATTATATAACAGTTATTAATTGTGTGAAATTGTATAATTTTATATTTTTGTACTTTATTTAAAAAAAAAGTTGTTTTAATTATATACGTGTTTGAATTATTTTTACAACCTTTCTGTATAGTAACTATTAACCTTGGCTGTTACTGAGACTATGCTTTCGAATTGATCGGTCTTTGCTCTATGAGCACTATTAAAATAACAATTAGTGTAATTACATTATTTGAACGGTGGATACTTGGATAGTGACATTTGTATTAAACAAACAAAGAACAATTTAACATTAAAAAATATTAATTTGTAAAAAATGCTTACACCTCTGTTGGTGTCAAATGCACATCATCAGTAATCAGAAAAGAACGTAACGTTCGGGCGGTATGTAAAACAACTGTGTCCTCATTTCACCGGCGGGTTTCATACTATAAAAAATAGAAAATATCTAAAACTATTGTCAATACTATATATGTGCGAAGTGTAGTGTCCAGTAACTTTTATTTAATCAATAGTAAAACTTAGGTTAAACAATACCTTGGACAGTAGCAAGCAAGGAATACCTACTTACTTGCAATAGCAAGTAAATATTCCATGCTCGTTTAAAAAGTATAACCAATAGATTATATTAATCTCTACATTTCTTAAGTTATAGATCTTTCTTCTTTCTAAGACAGAATAACTAATACAAATTACAATAGTTGCTTTAATTATTGATCTGCTACTTGTATGTGGCTCTTCCGAAGAGCCCGAATTTGTTGATGTAACGATGTGTATGAAGCAACGAAGAAAAATTGTTAGAGGGCGTATGTTCTACAAATTCTGGGTTGGTTTTTAAATCCTCGTCTAAGTTAAATAATGACATTTTTGAATGACGCTAGATGGCTCTTAACCGTAACGCAATCCTTGCATATAAACTATTAACATCTAGCACAAGTTTTATCTATGATCTACCATTAAAAGGACACAACTAATTAAGTACTCAAAGTACAGAATACTTGTAGTTTCAAACGAATGTAATATTGCATGTGCATCTCTCACCTTTGACTTGGCCTGCACATGTGCGGGGTCGACGTCCCTTTATCAGATCGCAGCCAAGTGCAAGGTCACTTACTTGATCAGTTCTCTGGAATCTAAACACGCGTCACTGTCATAGATCGAACTACTTTGTTGGGAAGTGTTTGTTGACATTTTAAGTGTAAGATCTCAAGATTATTACAGGATGACAGGAGATAAGTTAAGGAACATTTTCCTGCGTGGAAAATTATTCCCACGGAAATGTTACATAATTTCATAATATTTACATATTGAATTAGTCTTTATAAGCAACTGGCGGTTCCGGTAGACGTGGTCATGCCCTGAAAACAATAAAAACCTATAACCCAATTCCAACGCCGCCTACCAGGTCTAATTATTGTGAATGTAAACCATTCCCGGACCCAATAAAACACTAATTTTTTAACACCTTTGAGTTACATTATTGACATTTTACTAGAGATCTCTAATTTTTTATAGTCATAAATGTAGTCTATATTAATTTGGAATAATTTAGCATTCTAATGATGAAAGAATTTTTGAAATCGGTACAGTAGTTTTAGAGTTTGTTATTAACAAACATACATAAATTTAAAAAAAATCTTTCCTCTTTATAATATTAGTATAGATATACGACTGCTATTCGTATGTCAAAGTGAGAAGGGAGTTTTTAGAGATAACTGTCCATCCTACGCATCAATCATTAACATAAATAGTGAAATAAAAATTACATTAAACAATAATATGTAATAAACTGCCAATTTTGAAAACATATTTTTTAATCTGCAGAAAAATATCCATTTTACGACTACCAATAATACTATACTTATAACTAATTACCTTAGCAAGGTACGCTTGTGTTATGGAAAACATACAGCGGACCACTCTGTAGCGGATACCCAGACCTTAAGTAGATAACGGAAAGGATCAATTAGTTTTCAAACAAAAGCCAAATAGTTGGTGTTTGTCGGTTTTACGGAAACATTCGCTATGATTAGATTTTAATTTTACATACGTGAATGTTATAAATGAGTTATTTATAATATTCAGATCCTTTATAATAAGAGGAATGTAGTCAGTTGGTACAGGATCGTCGTCCGCGTAAGTACACCGAAGTTGCCGGATCAATTGATGAAGAGCTCCCGATATTATGGCTGGAACGTGTTTCGCCGCTGGATGTAGCCTCTCATCCGCCTGCGCCCTAAAACATCGTGCCCCTCTTTTCATTGTTTACAGGACAATAACAGTATTGGATATTTTTTCTTTTTTATTATTATGAAACTCTTGAATATTCATATTCCAAAAGAGTTCCATAGTCTCCAAGTACATATTGTCATAGAAGAAGAATCCAATTGATCATGGTATTAACATCAATCAGAATTAGCTACAACCAATTAATAGCTGCGACTTCGTCTGCTTTAATTTTTGTATCGCTTAAGTGAAGTAAAAACAATACAAGTTGTGACAGCATAGTGGCTAAGGTAACCGCGTCTAATTTCAATGACGGCGGACATTCGAAAAGTGCCACTGATTATATATACTTTAAGAGTTACTATAGTAGAATTATTTTGTCCGTGCAGTTTGGGTCATAGAATAATCGGAGCGGTGAAGCGAGTATTTCGCTCTCTCTTTCACTCACGAGCCTTATGGGCGGGCATAGTGATGCGCATTATTGTTGTCGATAAGCGTTATCGATAGTGTATTTAGTTTTGTCATTTTGTGGGTTAGTGATAAAAATGAAAGAAAAAAATAGATAAAACAAACGTATTTATTAAAATAAGAATAATAATGATTTATAATAAATGATTAATTAGGTATCTATGTATTAAAAAACTATAAGAACAAAAGTTTAGAATGTAACAAGTTGTATTAAAAATAATTATAAATACTTATATCAAGTTTAAAATTAACAGGAAATAAGATAAATTAATGATTTTTATACGAATGATAATCCTTCTTTGATATGAATGGGTTTTTATCGATAATGGCGTTGCGCCCGTGTAACATGCTCATGCCTTAGCCGGGCTGAGGCCGAGCTATGATTTATGACCCAAACTGCACGGACAAAATAATTCTACTATAGGTGTCAACTTTCAAGAACAATGAAGCGAAACCTGTACTTCGGGACTGACCAATAAGTGAATTCCACCAAATCGTTTTGTGGCCGGTTCTTATATCTTACTATAATAAGCACGATTTGACACTTAAGAAAGACAATAAAACATTTTTTTTATGGTATTACGTAATTTTACATAATATCAACAAAATTGTAAGCCAATAGCAATTAACTTATATAGTTGATAATACAGATAATTAATATTAATAGAAATTTAACATTACTTGTGTGGAGCTTATCTCAAAGGAGAATGCCCATTCTTGGGCTAGCTTTTTTTCTTGCGTTACAATGAAAACAATATCATAATTGTTTGTTTAATTTTTAACATTATAATTTCCCATCGAAATCTACTTTTTGTATGGCGATTCCATTCGTGACATAATAAAATATAATACCGATATACTTGCAAACTACGGTGGTGGAAATAGGAAGTCGATTTGATTTGTTACTAAACAAATTACATATATTGTTCCAGACAAATGGATTTTTTAAATCGGTCAAGTCAAATCACTTATATTTTTATCAGTTTTGTAAAATCTATTTATCAAAATTCGTATTATATTAAATATTTATTTTAAATATGAATAATAATTGATTGCCACTCTCACATTTAAATATTCTGGTAATTGTTTAATTATTCGCCTATATAGTGCTTTTCGTTAACCACACGGACAAGTATTCATTCTTTATTGAGAATTATCAAGGCCTTTATTTGCTAAATATGGCCAATTATTAGGACGAGGTAGATTAATGACCTTAGCTTATAAGGTAGAATTGAATCCGAACCCGACAGTAACGCGGTCGGTAAGATATAGGAACCGGGCGTTATTCAAGCACGATGAGTATATTGACGTAATCCCCCCATTCTTTTTTAACGTCTACAGACTTATAACTAGATGATTAAAACTAGGATATGCCCGAGACTTCGTCCACGCTTGTCTTGAAATTCCCGTGGCATTCACGTTACACAAAGTACCGCAGCATTTATAAAATAATGAAGTATAATTAGTCGTTTTAGTGAAAACTGTGACGGAATAAGATAATTTTTATGCACTCGAAAAACTACAAATCCCTCTGGGCAAAGTTCTAGCGGAATTTTCGGGGTAAAAAATATCACATATTTTATTTATTTATTACATAAAAGGGGTTTGGGTAAATTGGTTCGGAGGTTGGCTTGATTTTTTTTATGAGCGGCCACTTTTTTAACTATTGCTATTTAGTAGTTCTATACTTGAGATACAAGAATATTAAAAAAACTTGGTCCTAAATTATATCGGACCCGAGATATTTAAGATCAAAATCGTGCTGCGTGAACTTAAAGTACTGTAAAACGGGGTTAATAGAATTCACGGGGTGATTAGACACATTGGGTTTTGGGTAAAAGTGGCTTGATTTTTTAAGTTTGCTGCCAGCGATTACATCTATACAGTAGATAGTATACAGTAATACCTTTGGTAATCAAAATCGCTTAAGTGAATATGTGTTAGAAAATAATCTAAACAGAAGGCGGGCTCATTTTCAGTCTATAAATGCCGCTGATCTTGGCGGAGATGAGTTTGCAGTTTTAAGTAATGATGATCATGATCATTTATGCCCTGGGCACATATCAAGTTGAGCAAGCACGTAGCTATTATGGTGAACACATAAAAAACGGAACCTATTTAATTGAAATATTTAAAGAATCTAACCTGGAAGATTTCACAAAAGTTAAGTTAGATTGTAACGACCCATGGCATTTGAGAGGAAGAATCCAATCCAGGCATGTTTCGAGCCGAACTTACTATGTCTATATTTTGTGAGAACGAGGGCTTCAGGTTCGGGATGCTATTTTAGGCCATTATTGCTCTTGCATTATTGGAAAGCGTACATTAGGTTGTTGTTCCCATGTCCTGTCAATCGTCTGGTATTTGGGATGGGGTATGCATCAAAACCATTTGTCTTTTCCTGCTCAGTTCCTAGATACAATAGTCAGGCATGATGTAGAGAACGAAGCGTATGAAGAACCCGATATCGAAAACTAAATAAAGTGCACATTTAAAGTCATTATAGTGAGCGTTTTATTAAGTTTTCTTTTTTTCGCGTATGGTTATAGATATATAGGCTGTAATTAGTGGATTAACAAATATTATTGTAGAAAGGTTTTATGTATTAAATGTAATTGTAAGTACAACTACTTTTTATCATGTGTATAAGTACCTATATTCTAATAACAAACATGTTCAATTAGGGTAATAGTTCACTTTAATTACATATGTTATATTATTTCAAAAGCCATGCACAAAACATGAATCTTGCAACAACAACAACCTTGCATAAAACTGATACCTTAAGTTCACGCAGCACGATTTTGATCTTAAATAGTTTGGCTTCGATGTAACTCAGGACCAAGTTTTTTTAATTGTCTTGTATCTCAAGTATAGAACTATAAAATAGCAATAGCTAAAAAAGTGGCCGCTCATAAAATATCATGCCAGCCTACGATCAAACCCCTTTATATTTTGTCAATTTATTTCTAAATGCATGACTAAAACCAATGAAATTATTATATAATGATAAAATTAACGATAAGACACACTTGAAAATAATGTAAACGTTTATTCAGACATAAAAATAATTAAAGAGAATCGAATCCAAAATTACGAAACGTGTCTATCGACCTCGTTTTACGGTACCAGTTTCATGCAAGGTTATTTGTTGCAAGATTCATATTTTTGTCATGGCTTTTGAAATAATATAACATATCTAATTAAAGTGAACTATTACCCTAATACTACTAACGAATAAACTGCAGATTAAAAAGTTTTGTGCATGAAAACTCAAATCTAATTATGTTTTAATTGGTTCAATTTTTTCACATATTTCGGCTCCGATGTATGTTAGACAAAAACGTTAAAACAAAAAGTGTTTCTATTACTGTATACTATCTACTGTATAAATGTAATCGCTGGCCGCAAACTTAAAAAATCAAGCCACTTTTACTCATACCCCTTTGCTATCGTATTTGACTTTTTAATTTGGCCATTTTAAATAATTCCCAGAAAAATTCTCGTGACATTCCCAGGATGAAAAGTAGCGCAGATTTGAAAGCTAAGAATTCGCTGTCGATCAGCGAAAAACGCATCGAAATCGGCCAAGTAGTTTTTACGTGAATTCCGAACAAACAGACACAAGTTTTTTTTAACATTGCATCGTTTTCTCCGTCGTTTATATAGTCTATTCCAGTTGCTTTTTTAAAATAGCTTTAATGTACAGACACAGCATGATTAGAATTTTATAATACCTATTATGGATTAGCATTCAACAACTTAAAGCGTAGGCAAGCATAAGCAAACTGGCTAACGCAACTTATAAGTGGGTAATTAACAAAGCCGGGTTAAACATCAGTAAACGTGTCGGTGGAGGGTTAATCATGAAATAACATTTGGCTTTTGGCGTGCGAGGAACGCGGCGCGGCGCCCGCTAACAATGTTGACTGTGGTGAGTTGGTGAGCAAACAGCGGCGGCTGCGTCAGCCCACGGCCCGCCGCACTCGGTTCCTCCGGTCCGTAGCCGCGCCCGCAACCCTATCTTTGTTATCATAATTTAATAAGTTACACTACATATATGTATGTAGGCATCTATACTTTTAAAACTAAAGTATATTTGTATATCTCACAGTCAATAGCTGGATTTATTTCTATCACAATGACGATCCGTCTTGTATTTTTGTGTCATTATTCTCTGTGTAAATTACCTATATTTTTAAGAAGTGAAACGACTGACTTCTTAGGAACTTAATATTTGCGCTGATGCTGTGCGATTGCAAAATAATAGGAGTAATAAATGCCATTCTTCTTCTTTCATGGTAATACGATAATAGATTAGTTCTAAAATACGACAAACAGAAATCTTCTAACTGAACATTTCACCTTTGGTAATATATACTATGCAGGTATGTACATGACTATTATAATAGTCTCTATTTGCATAAACGAATATAATAATAATTATTAGGTACAACATTAATACATACATAATAATAATTGTGCACGTAATTTTGTTTTGAACTTTTCACGTTTAATCTTTCCTAAAGGCCTTATGATTAACTTGACTGTCTTGAAATAAAAGGCTGTCGTGGTTGAAGAAGACATATAGAAAAGTTAAATGTTTTCCCCAAATAAGGACACGAGGTAGCTAAATAAATCATTAACCATGAATTTTTAATAAGTTTGTGTGTTTTCGATAATAAGGATTAATATTGGAGACTTTGTTACGGAACATTGGAACATATTCCTCAAAAGTCGAATCCTTTTGTCATATTAGCGAAGACCCATACAAAACATAATTCGGTAAAAATGTGCTTAAAAGTTAATGATAACTCATATTTCATGGTTATAATGGGCGCTTCGTTTCAATGACTTAGGGGTTAGAGTAACAAGGAAGGGTTAGAGTGTTTAGAGTGGCGGCCGCGCCACAATTCGGTGATTAAATGTAATCGGGATTCGGGATTACGCTGAATTGTAATCCCCTCGCGGTTGGCGACGCGTGAAATCACTGTTCTGCTGTTAGCCTCCTTACGGCCATAATTGCCGCGTTGTGTTGGCCTTGTATCACACAATATTACTGCTACATCTGGGATAATATAGTGGCAGTGACCATTTCACGCAGGTTAGCAATGTGTTTAATGCGTTATTTGTGACGTGACATTGTTATTTATTCTTAATATAATGACATTTATCATTGGCAGATAACGTATGTACTTTATATCCACTATGTAACTATTCGTTTTGTCATTGGCAAAATCAATGCCACGAGCATTGCAGCCAGGAAATTAAAAAAAAAAAAACTATCCTTTTTTCGGCGTTATTTCGAATGCTATAAACAAGTTACGTATGGCTACAGTTTAGTAGAATAATGTAATTTAATATTTGCACGCCCTATGGGTAATGGCATGTTGAACTAACCATTATTTAACACCTGTTTATCAATGTACCATAAGTCTGAAGTATTGTATCAAAGATTTGTGGATAGTTTCTCTTGCTTGTGCCTACTTTATTTCGGACTCGAGATAAGGTGCACCCAACAGTTGTTGAACTACAACATATGAAGGTCCCAATATGCTAATATAAAATTTTACTGGCGTAACTAGGTAAGTTAAGTTTGTCTTTGCTACTTTGCTGCTTCTGTTTTATTTTTGACTAGTTGTGCATGTGACTACGTTTGCATGGAACTAATATTTATAAACATATCGAGCCCGATATCGAAGTGAAAAAATGATGATGACGAAAAAATCGTATTTTAGACATTCTTAAGTTATGGAGTCTATTCAAGAATAGCTTTTGGATAGGTCGACAAAAATCTAAAAGTTCAAATTTTGGCATTCTTTTGGCAGAAAGTTCATTTTATTTGTTGTTAGTAAAGATTTTCTGATATGTATGTGTGTCTGTGTGTCTGCGTATGCTGTGTGAGTTTTACCAAAAATATTTTTTTTTATATTCCATGTGAGTGGGTGTGGCTTGTTCGTTTATATTCTTGATCTTGGCCAATTTTTGCTGAGATGCAAATATGGTATAGGTAATATTCTGATCAGTTTTGTTTCAATATATCATTTTTAAGATACGTAGCGGAGAGTTTAAAATTACCCTGTGAGGAATTGAACCCGGGACGCCTGGAATCAATCAATCAATACAACATAACTGTCCCACTATTTATTATTTGTAAACGATCAATATTTTTAATACCCAAATCATAAATTGTTTTAAAGACCGTTAATACAATTTTAGCATATGTAAATATAACTAGATTATAAATTAAACTGGATATTAAATTAAGCTATAAATAGGTTTATACCTATGACTATATATATTACTATACTACATACCTATTACTATATTATAACCGTGTATCTTTACTTATAAAATAAGACAAATCTAAAAGTAATAAAATATGAACTGCACTACTAAGGCTGGTGTGCACCGACTTTTAATCGATGATTAAAATAAATTAATAGCTAAAAATGTATGCATAACAAGTGATTATTTTATTTAAACCGTTGATTAAATGTCGGTCTACACCAGCATAAGTTATTTAAAAAGTACCTTGATCCTAATTTAAAGAAACAATATTGTACAACGTTGGTGTTTTTTAGAAAAAAGAATAATATAAATTATAGGTATCAGTCCATATAAAATGCCATCTAAGCGTAATAAGCGGAGGAATTCTATGTACGATGTACGTATTTGTAATGTATGTCATATCATGTTAAATTTATATTTTCCGATATCAGCGGCGTTAGCGAACTTATGCTCATAAAAATAAAGACCGAAAGTGCATGCGCGCGTCATGTATCGTCATTGGATTGGAGGGCGGAGTCTCGCGCCGCCCTGAGCCGCGGCGGCAGTCCGCTCCAGGCCGGCGTGCACCCTGCACAACTCCATGGTGGAGCACGCGCTCGTGGACTGCTCACAGGCAGGCGCTATGCAGACACTGCCGCCGCAGCCGCACCCGCACCGGGATCCGGATGACGAGCAGCTCGCGGACGAATATGTGCAAAATTTCGAATTGGACCACTTAGAAGACCATCATCTCGTCAAGCGTGAGCCCCTGCGCGCGGGCTGGCATGAATTAGTGGAAACCCCACCGGCCTGCGCTCGCGCCTGCAGACCGTGGCCTGATGCGGGCCCCTATCCGCAACCACACGTCGCTATCGCAGTCGATCCCAGTACGCCGCCAGAAACGCCACCGGCAGCCGTCGGCAGGAGTCCGTGTCGAGTTCTAGTCGACGATGTTCTTTGGCTACCGCACATGCGTGAGCCCCTCGATATGCGTACAGTGCCCTGTGGAAATTTTGATGAGTGGGATCGGCGGGAGTGGCGCGAACAAGATCATCATGTGCAGCAAGTTGCGCTACGGCCAGCGAGTTCATGTTCTGCGATGTCACCCAGAACGGGGCAACACCAATCTTATCAACCGTCATCCTGCGGGGACGATCTCATTAGCGATGATTTGCTAATGACGCTTAGCGTACGCGAGCTTAACAAACGCTTGCATGGTTTCCCCCGCGAAGACGTGACGCGACTTAAGCAAAAGCGCCGTACTTTGAAAAATCGTGGATACGCACAAAATTGTCGCAGCAAAAGACTACAACAACGACAAGAGCTAGAGTTGACTAACCGATCACTTCAGGACGAGCTTCATCTGCTGCAGCTGCAAGTGACTCGCTTGACACACGAGCGCGACGTGCTGAAGCAACGGCTGACGCTGATGGGTCGAGAGCACACGGTACCCCAGCACGCTCCGCCGACGCCGCACTCCTCGCCAGAGTTCTTCTCGGAGCTGTGACGGCAGGGTGCGGCGCCGAGGGCCGCCGCTTCATCCGCCGCGTCCTCCTCCTGTGCCTGGCAGCGCTATTAAGCCCAGGCATTGCACGATTGCGATCTGTTCGCTCTAAAATATCGTGCTTTTGTTATGTTTGAAAATGAATTATTATCAGTTCCAGTTTTATAGTTATTTTTATTATGGTGGAACAATTTAGCTGTGAATCCCGAATGGAATAGCAGTCGAACACCGTGTTAAATGTATGGTTGTGTCGTAAGATATGCATAGCTTCGTTAATTGTATTATTATACTAAACTATTTGTAAGTTCAAATGACTCAAAAAAACTAATTAATCGCGGAATTGTAAATAGATACATAATTACGAATATTACTTTTAGGAGGATCTGTGTTTTCCTAATAAAAAATATATGAATATAATAATCTTTTATTTATTTTTTACGGGGTTTCCGTAAGCTTCAAGATCGGCATTTCGCAAAAGCTATACTTTTCCGGAGTAAAAGTATCATAATTATAGTTATGAAAGTTCATACCTATATATATCCCTTTCTGTAATCGGGTTATTGTTTTTTCTTGACAGTTTCTATTCGAAATATAACGCAATCTGTTCCATTTTCCCACAAGTTCATCTGCGTTACAATTATAGATTGATCAAATTTCATCACAATCGGTTTACTTTAAAGAAGAAAAAAGTCTAATCCAAATAATAAAAATAAAGTTGCATCAATAGATTGATAATTAATTGTCTTTGTTGGTACTTTGCCAGGTGCGGAAATAAATAAATTCTAAGAAGTCTGTAATCTCATTGGATGAAATGAGGATTAATTATTAACTTATATAAAGACGAAATCTTTTAAATATCTATTAGTTATTGTATTCTACCTATAATTACTTAAAACTATATTGTAAATACAATAAATTATTAAGCCTAAGTCACACAGTGTTCTTGGGGCAAGGTGCCCAGAAGACTGGCTACGTTGACTGTCGTACGTAATTCTATGTCCGATGAAGGTATCAGTCCTCTGGCCTCTGATCACCTGAAAGATCTATAAAGTGATTGAGAGTATTTTCTTAGGTTTTCGCGACATGTACAAATTACCTTTCAACAGTTTAAACGTGTCATTTGATCACAGTTACTGAAAAGTGGGGGAAACGACGGAATAAAAGTCGAATAAAATATGACACTTAAAAACATTAAAACGTAGTTATATGGTGCGTTTTTATAGAGGCTCTGGGCTTCAGAAACCCTTAGTCAAAGTGTCGTTTTAAAAATACAAGTACCTCTGATTCGTAATTTTGTCTTTTATCAAGGATGTTTTAAACTAATATAGAAATAACAAAGAATACACTACACTTTCAAGTACTTTCGATGGTAATATAATAACATAAACTGAGATTTGATACGTAATAAACATGTTGTGTTTATTTTGCTTTACATACTTACTATGCCCGCCAATGCACTTGTACTTGGGCTTAATGAAACACACAAAAATGTAGGACAAAAATTGTTTTTAATCCCTAATATTTTCATTACAAACGTTAAGACGGTTCGGAGAGTGTTCGAATCAAACTTTCAGATAGACGTCAGACAATCCAAAATTCGTTCAAAGACGATCATTTATGAATAGATATCGCATAAATAGATCTTACTTTGTGGCATTTATTTTGAAATTACATATAGACACTTCATTTTATTGAAATGGTAGTTTTGTATAATCCCAATTTAAGTATTAGTCAGGCGAATAAAAGTATAGACGTACTCTACGTGAATAAAAGCGTGAAATGAAGTGAAGCTTTTTTTTAACCTTATGTGCGTAAACTTTATAGTGATCGCGTGATTTGCATCTTGTGGTTAAAAGTAATGTATTCATAGGAAACTGTTTCATAGTTATTTGCCCTATTGGATGATTTAATACTAAGCTCTCGTAACGCACTACAGGGCGATCGGCTTCCTATTCCAAAATTGGCTTCCTTCAGCCGGGTTCGCTCTGAGAGCTCGGTCTACCTATTTTGTTCGCCTGAGCCTGATTAGACCAACTTGTTATAGATGACACAGCTTAGAACAATAATTTTGCTCTTGTTATTGTTCTGAGATATTTTATAAAGACTCTACAAGCTGACAGTAAAGAAAAAGGATTGTAAAGAATATTGTTGCCGAATGCATTGCATACCGAATGTTACGATTTGCAAAACCTACTAATCAGGCTCAGATAGGTTTGGTGAATATAGTATTCGAACTTCTGAAATAAAAATTTACTTCGTCTACAACTTACTTTTTTACTTCTTCCATAAGAATTTGGTTTCATAAGTTTGCTTTGAATGAACATTATTTTCAAGGTCACATGATTTTCTTCACTATCAGTTCTAGCTATCGCCCATGATGTTTCTGCAATAATAAAATATGATTTTGCCCATTTCATTGTAATAATCTACACAGATAAATAAAATTCAAGTGTCTGTTTGTAATGTGAAAATAACAGCTTTTTACTAAAGGCACGTGAAAGTATATACGGTATTTATAAAAAAAAGTTAATGTTTGTCTGTCTGTCTGGATGTTCCGGCTAATCACTAAAACGACCTAACCGATTTTGACGGGACTTTCACTGGCTTGAGTGTTGATGTTGTAAGGAGTCTTGGGCTATTTTTTATTTTTACGGATCCGCTAAAAAAAACACGCGGACGAAGTCGCGGGCTCAGCTTGTTTACAATAATAATTAGGGAACGGACATTCAAATAAACTGAGATCATTTTTATCATTATAAACGTCGCAGCTCGAAAATTTTGTACGAGCGTACTTATTCATGGCTTCTTAGTATCTACGTACAAGTAAAAAGACATAAATAGCGTATTATTACAACTATAATTATTAGTTATTTTTTAAGCAGTAATAAAAATTATTTATATCATGATATTTTAAAAGAAGACGATAATATGTTGTTTTTTTTAATATTAAATAGGTTTGCGTTTGACCACGATCACGTCCAATGCCAGACGATGATGCGCTCGAAGATGGAGCACGCCTACCTAGATAGTACCTATTCACATGAGACTTGAAGATACCCGGATTGTACTTTTCGGGAAACACGGACTCTGGTAGTGCATTCCACAATTAAGCGGTACGTAGAAGGAACGTTGTTTTGACGCCTGTTCTTTTATATGCCCTATATAACTAGCTGCGTCCGCGTGGAATTCTTTTTCGCGGAACCTTAAATAAAAGTAAGTTACTCCTTATAACATCGGCTATCTGCCAGTTAAATTTTCGTCAAAATCGGTCTGGCCGTTTCAGAGACTACTTGGAACATCCAGACAGACAAACAAATATTTTAGAACTTGATAATTTGGTATAAGAACGATATTCACATGCATTTAGTAAAATGCTGTTATTATGATATTACAAATAGACACTTCAATTTATTTATCTGTATAGGTATATAGATTAATTATGTTACAATTTATTTATCTCCGCATCCCTGTTTGTGATTTCTCTTATGACCCCAATTATTATTATTACTTTTTATTATTTTATTAACTTATCGTGCTTGATTTGTCTATGAAAATATTTATATAAAATTCTAATATGCCGTGCTTGTACATTGAAGCTATTTTACAAAACAGCTGGAATGGATTCATCATCATCATCCGAGCGTTAAATCCCGGTTGCGTTCGGAGCGTTCACTCCGACGCCCAGGTCCGCTTTCCTACTTTTTCTACTCCACTTCGCGCGGTCTTCAGCATCCCCCGTTTTGAGACCATTGGCACGCATGTCATCCTTCACGACGTCAAGCCAGCATTTCTTGGGCCTTCCCCTTCGACCGGGACCTGGCGGAGCTAGACATTTGTTCCGCACGTAATTAGCCGGTCTGCGTAAAACATGGCCGTACCAGCGTAAGCGACACTCTTGCAGTTTGTCTGCTATGTCACGGACATGAAGACTGCCGTGGATGCGGGAGTTCCTGACCCGGTGGGGGGGGGGGGATGGATTATATAAATGAAAGAGAAATTGCATGCAATTTTTCTTTAGATTTCTTATCCGTTTGTCTGTTTGTTCGGGTTGCAGGTAAAAACTGCTAGGCCGATTTCGATGCGGTTTTCACTGATCGACAGCAAATTCAATAACTTAAAATCTGCGCTACTTTTTAAAATAGGAATCCTGCGGAAATTTTTCTGGGAGCGGTTTTTAGTTTTTCAGGTGCATAAAAATTATCTTATTCTGATACAGTTGACCCTAAAACGATTTATATTATTATTTAAATGTTGTAGTACTTCGTCTCCCGAGAATCCCGCGGGAATTTCAAGTCAAGCGTAAGCGAAGTCGAGCGCATATCCTAGTTTTAAATAAAACAAGA
Organism: Dendrolimus punctatus; assembly: GCA_012273795.1. NCBI lineage: Eukaryota > Metazoa > Arthropoda > Insecta > Lepidoptera > Lasiocampidae > Dendrolimus > Dendrolimus punctatus. The sequence continues at coordinate 10,556,484 of CM022536.1, forward strand.
GTGATGATCAAAATCACGTTTATGCTGTTCTCTATGCCTTTAACAGCATAATATAAACGTGTTACTGTTAGCAACAGTTAGCTGCTCAGCATTATACAGCTAATTTGGATAGGCCATAGTTTGACTTGCACTGCTTCTTATTTTTTATTGTACACAAAATAGTTACAAAAAATTATACAATAATGGTGATGTACAAAGGCGAGCTTAACCCTAAAAGAGTTTTCTTCCAGCAAACCTATGGGTCTAGCGAGAGTGGGAGCACTAGAGGCAGGGTTGTGTACATAAACTTATTATTATGTTAATCTCTGAATCGGCTAAACCAATTTTGACGAGATTTTCATAGGCAGATAGTTGATGTGACGGCCGGACTGGAACCTAGCCCCTAATGCCAGAACTTAGTGTTAGTTAGTGTGTTAGTTTAGAGACTTAGTGTTATTATGGAATTGCGCTCTAAACCAGGGTTGGTAACCCAGACGGACACGCCTTACTGGCTGACGGTTGTTTTGTTACATCATAGAACAGGTCTCCCGATTGCAGGAGTAGGTAATCTTTTCTCCGTTCCTGCACGAATAAAAGTCTACAGTTATTATTATTATTGCCGTACAGTTTCCCGTTTAATCACAATCTCGCCTGATGAGCGAATATATGATTAGAATGGAGCATGCTGACATAGAAGGTACCTATTACGCGGGACTTCAAGAAACAAAGATAGACTCCGGTAGTGAGGTCCATTCTTTTACGGTGCGCATGATGAAGATGATGAACGCCAAGCGCTCTGCTCGCATATATGAACAGAACTCCAATCCTTACAATACATATAACCTAATAAACGACATTAATTTTAATAAATAATATGTATAATAATAGCGATAATATGTGTTTGTAATTGTGTTCTAAGTACATTACGAAAACAATGAAAAATAATAAATCAGCAGATTTTTCGGGTCCAATGACATTAAAAGGCGATTGTGCAATTTTTCCAGTTAACAACAACATGATCGCGATTGCTCAAGACTTGCGAACAAACGAGGTCGAATGCAAAAGACGTTCTTCGTATTTTAATACCTAATTAAATCGCACAATGAATCATAATAATCACTGAACAACTTTCTATACTACAAGAAACGTATTTTCAATAATTTCATGTGGTAGAGCCATGTTGGAATCATTATGATCTTGGACTATCTAGCTCGCTGGACCTGCTCAATCAGAGTTCCGTTGGCCCAGTTCCCCTATGTCTCTATCCATCTCCCCTTTGCCAGGTCAGCAAAGGCTTAGCCTACTCTACTATAGATTACATTATTTTAGAATTTATTGTAAAACGTGTCAAATACGTACATCACGTCTTAGGTGTAGTCAGTTACAGTATCTTGACATATAACTTTTACTTCATCTATTTTCATTAATCTCTTTATATTGTTCTACTGTAATACACGTTTGTTATAGGTGCTTTTTACCTGGGCATTCTTCAAGACATCTGCGATTTGATCGTGTTAAATACGGCGTGTAAGTCGTGTTCAGCTTCAACTGTACTCGTGGAAGTTTCCAGGTGTCAAATTTTCATTTCTATTTTTATTATATTCCATTAATTTCCAATTAAGGCTTCCGTAGTCATTTTATCAAAAAGCAACCCTTATGTTTTCGTTAAATCATGTCGGCTGACGATGTGTATCACCGACATTTTTCTCGGAATCTATCTAAACATTACAGTTCAATGTAATGATTATCTAATATATAGACTACTAAGTAATCTCTAGTGAAATACTAAAACCCGTATAGATTATTTGAGACCGCCAGACATGTAACTGAGAATGGACTGCTTTCATAACCGTGTGAGATATCGTTAGTCACATTTCCAAAAAATATGATAATTTGACTTTGGAAGCAAATAAAAAGATTATTAGAATGTAATATTTGTTTTTATTTTTTTGCGACTTTCCGCGCTTAAAACGTTAAAATGTAGTTTTATTATCATTACGATGATTTTTTATTTGCTTTTAAAATAATCCAGAAACTGTAATTTGTATTCCGCTTCTAACTTTCAAACTATGTAGTCGAAAAGTCTGAATAAATTGAATATTATGGAGTTTGATAAAACTTTGAATAAGAATTACTTTGAAGAAAAAAATTGTTGGGTAGGTAGGTGGCAGATATAGAGTATTTTTTTATTTGCTGTGTGACTATATCTACTTATACAACAAAAACAAAGTCGTGTTAGTTACATCACGCTCAAGAACGGCTGGACCAATTTTTATGATTTTTGTGTTTTTGAAATAGTCTTCGTCCGGAATAGGATAATAATTATTAAAATTTTATTCATCAATAAAAAAGATTATAATTAAAAAAAACATCAGTCACAACATCAGTCTAGCCATTAATTTGTCTCATCCGGCCTATTTCGGCAATGGTTACTGCATTTACTAAATTCATTTTCATTTTTATGATTTAGGTGAATTTTGTGGGTATTCAAGTGGGCCCGGGATAGTTTAGATTCACGATTGGACCCAGTAGGTGGAGCCGCTGAACACCTCTGAAACGGTGGGACAAATTTATTGAAAGTTGTTATGTTTTTTAAGTAGATTCGAGAATGGTTTAGATTAACAATTGGTCCCAGTTGATGGCGCTGCAATCGGTTTCTCGATTTTTATTTTTTAAAGGCAAGACAACATCTGCCGGGCGTATCTGCTAGTAATTTTATATATTTTAAATTAGCGCACTCTATAGTGACACCCATTAGATATGTTAAAATTATCTTTAGAAGGTTGTCTGGTAGAAATCGCTGTTAACGGTAAGACCGCCGATTGTGCTATAGTTGAAATGATTAATTCTGATGTGTACTGTTTTCTGGCGTGCAATAAAGAATATTCTATTCTGTTCTATTCTATTTTCCGTTCACGGTTTTTTAGGTTCCGTACTCGTATAACAAAAGGGAAATTGACATTTCTCACGTCTACGATATGTGGATGTAGTATCAAGCACATAGCAAATATTTCAATACAATTACTTAGTAGTCAATAATACAGGAAATTATATTACATAACTTTGATAAGCAACAATGTTGCAACACGTCTAGTATATCGCAGTAATAAGAATTATTAAGGTGTCATATTCACTGATAGAGTAATTCAATAGTCTTGCCATTTCCAATAATTATTGTTCGACGATTGAATGAAGTTATTTTATTTAATATTTTTATTCTGTACTTAGGTACTTCTGTTTAGGAACGTTATGCAAATCGAAACTAACACATAACTTTCAAACAGAACAATTCCAATCACCTATTAGAATGAAATTAAGTTAAATATCAAATTTTGCAAAGAGAAAATTGATTTAGGGTTCGGAATTATTTTGGCAAAAACGAGACCCTAATAAAATCATTATGGTGATGTTTAAACATCTCACAACCAGGCACGCTGGTTACCCTGACCCGTAAGAGAAATTAGTACATACCTACTTAGTTATTTTGTTTATTTAGATGTTTGTTTATTGATTCAGAATGTCTAAAACAAGGAGCCAGTGTGGTTTTAAAGCGTTATGGACCCAAGATCAATTTTATGGAGCTTTTAAACTAATGGATAAAGGCATCCGGATTGTATCCCTGTAGAAAAGAAGAAAGAATACAACTTTCTGCGTCTTGGCTGCTTGTCGTAAGAGGCGACAAAAAACCCACAGTCAGCTGGTAGGGTAGTTGCCCGTCTTGTTGGCTATCAACCTTGGTCTAGTATATGCCGTTAAAATAACCTTAAGTTGTGTTCCAGCATTAGTGGCCAGATTCCACCAGTCTTCCTTTAGATATCGGCAGCACATTCTTTGAACACCTTTTGTGTTACAATTTGAACACCTTTGGTGTTACAAATCTTTATAAGCGACGATAACCGCTCTCCATCAGGTGGGTCGTCTGCATGTCTGCTGGACACATGCAATAAAAAAATGGAATCCTGTTAGAGACGTCACGGTGAACATTTATTTTGGTACCATATTTGGTATTTTGATACAATTTTGAAGCGCAGTCTACCAGACTAAAACAGCTGTAATTAATTTAATTTTTCATATTTTCATTGTGTATGTAGTACCTTTATTTTTTCTTAACAGAGCTTAGGGTCTCAAAGTATTTTTGCTAGTCTAGATTGCCTTTACAAAGGTGTCTAAAATGTAGTCAACGTTATTTCGTTAAAAATAAATTAGTTTAAGTTACAAGTCGTCTTATATATTTTATCACCATTTAGTCGGCAGTAACTATATTATTTGCACACCATACAAATTCTAATTATTCGAATCCTGTAGACTTTAGCCATAACTATGGTTTATATGTCAACACTGTTGTATCGTAGAATCGTATTCGATTCGTAGCATTGTTGTACAGATACAGAATGCGGGAAAAGCGTCGGGTACGGGAAGCGCGGGGCGTGTCCTGTGACGCCACGCCCCGCCAGAGCGAGACGGTTTCTTCGCCGCCTACCAGCCTCAATTATTACCACCATATCTTTGCCGCTTCACAAATACAACAGCGCACTTTCACCCAGAAAATAAAGACTACATTCTCCTAGCTTTATAATTTCTCAACAGTATCACCTCTGAGCACAATCGTAGTGCTCTCCGAGAGCCTTCTCCACTCTCCTCCACAATCCATCGGGCGCTTATTACCAGCTATATAGCTGTACATAAGTCGAGGCTGTCATGCAAATGGAGGCCTGTTAATGAAGTCGACGAGAATTATGGCCATTGTTATGCGGCCCAGCCAGCGTAATGGGCCATTTTGTAGGCGTACATCATAATAATATATGGGACAATTATTTCTACGATGCTATTGGACTGCAGTTCTGACCAAAGATTTACTGCGGCAATGTAAATAAATAACTTAATATGCACATAGATATGCTTCATTTGTTTAATTTTAATTCATTAGATAAAACCCATATATTTTATTCTTACAACTAGTTTTATAAGTTGTATGAAGAATGTCAATTGTAATTTATGAACAACGTTTATTCGCTGTAGCTGAAAAATTAGCCTTTAAAGAAACGCGTAATAATTGTTATTTGAATTTTGCTTTCCAAGTCATATTATTGGAATTAACCTTTATTATTTACTTTTGAGAAATATATATTGAAAGTCATTGTTCTGTATATTTGATTATAGGTAATATCGCAGAGCGTTAAATATTTTCTCATCGTAATCTATATAGCTAAATACGGCTAGCTAAAATACTCTATAGCTGAATGCATTTAACCGAATTGATAAATAAAATATTCTTTAAGTCTCAATACTGAAAGATCGTTTTCTTATCCTCTTAGCTCTAAGGTATAAAATACTAGATAGGTTACCTTTAGAAAATCAATTTGCTGTAAATTTATGAGGTGTTTTCTAAAATATTTATTCAAGTAGGCAATGTTGTCACATGCAGTTGTCCAACATTCTTACAATTACACCTCATAATTGGAGTGCTTCTAACGTAATAGTGCGGTGACATCGTCCAGGGTGGCCAGGGTGGCCAGGGTGGGCACGGTGCGACGTCCGCAGGTGGCGGGTGCGCGGCAGGCGGCGGCGGCGCAGCGTTGTGATGAGCCAGCAGGCGCCTCTGCGGGCGACGCGGCACATTTTTCTAGTGGCAAGGTCGAGTTGAATTGCTGCCTGTGACGTCAACATTCCATACAACACTTTCTTTTTCCAATAATATTAATAATCTCAAATGACTTCCGCCACAAGCCACTAATGAGTGAACGGGCTCATTCTGGCAGCAGTTGACATTCATAATTACAGTATCTAATAAACATTCTATTCTTATACCTAAATAAAATAAAAACGAATTAATAATGTTATTAAAAATCTTTTCAAATACGATCTTTATTTAATTTTTAGCGTTAATCTATTTTTTAGATGAACCATTAATGTATCAGTGTGATTAACGCGGCCTGCAATTTAGCTTAATATAATTTCAGTAAATTAATTTGGGATGAGGTTTGAGGTGAGGTTGAGTAGATTACGCGATGTGCATTACTTCACCAATGCATCGGAAAAAAACCTGAACGTCACTATAACCTATGTGTGAAACGCGCCAATTTGTCTTGAACAAGCGTGGAGGGTCAGTTCTAAAATTGGGAGGCTCGAGTCCATAAGAAGAATACTACTATTTCATATAAACACCTGTAAAACTGTTATTGTTTGGGAAATGCGCTCCGTTCGAGTAAACGAAAAGGGCTGATGGTGTGTAAGCGTGGCCGGAGTGCTTACTTGCGCTGAGCCAGCATTATGCCAGCTCGGCAGGGTCGCCGCACCACGCGGTCGATACTCCCGCACTGGGTAGTAGGTCGACTATTACGACCGCACCATAATTCTAGATTGATATTAAGCATCAGTGCCAGATAATTAAAAAATAACTAAGTAATATAGACTAGCGACAAGGATTTAAAAAAAAAGACATAAAATACGTTTCGAATGACACAGTCAAATACATAGGTAAAATAAATTTAATTAACTCGTCATTTATATGTACTTAGAAAAGTGGAAACCTTAATTATATAATATGGTATGGAAATGAATTTCTTTTCAAAAAATATTTATAAATATCTATATTTAGAAACACGTTCTATTTTTCGTTGAAACCATAGATCAAATGGGATTTATTTTTACACATTTTCGAGTTGTAAATTTGGAGATGTGTAAGATGGGAGCAGTCATTTTTGCAATTAATAAAAATAATAAAAATAAAATCGAAATTATTTTTCAATTACTAAAAAAGCCCTCTAGTTTGACATTTAAATCGGTTATATCTCAACACGTATAACTTTCTTGTTGGGATTCCTAGCTATTAGGTATGTATTTCCTGAAAAAATTAGCTATGACACAGAGTGACAACCGAGTAATGCCGTAGAATCTTTTTTCTTTTAGCTATCAGAACTCTAACTACTAACGACTATATATAAGGACCACTAAGTGAAAGTTCTTCCTTATTTGAAGTAAATTATCACGATTCTTTTTGTAACAATATACATACATACATAATTTCACTCCCGGTCCCTTGCGGGGTAGGCACGAACAACAGAGCGCCACACAGGCCCATTCTTACACACCTCACTTGTTTCTTTAACATTCATAGCTCTTGTCATGCACGCTCGTCTGTACTTAAGGCTCCTGACATCACCTTCTGCTAATGTAATAATTATGATAGTTGAAATTGTTGATATGTAATTTGCACACGCATCCATCACAAGACTTGTAATAAAATTAAGAGCAGCATTAATTACAGTCGTGGTCGTGGTAGCTTAATGCTCGCGAGTATCATACTCATGGGCAATTACACTAACATGGGTCCGAATTCTGCCTGGGGACCATGCACTATTTAGGCAGTTATATCATATAGGTAATATGTGCTTATTGTTACTTGTGCAATTATTACAATAATAAGTGCAGATGGCGAAACAAGACATTCCGAGCAAACCTCTATGTCGATATTGCTAATTATGATACACGCCAATTACCTTGGAAAAGTTTGGCGATATACCGTAAGTTTTATCTAAAATGGCGTATAGTACCTACGACTTACTAGAGAAAGTTATTTGTAAGTTGTTATTGCATGATGCAAATCATAAATACATTTTGAAACTTTCAGTCATTGTCTATAAATAAATAAATTGTAAGTAATTCAAAATTGTAGATAAACAGGTAATAGAGTGAATGTGGTAGTAGCAGCTGAGCGGGTGAATAGTCGGGCATTGCTGACAGAGGCTGACGAGGGCTGACTCTGCACTGCAGAGTACCGCCACCGCTGCAGGGTCACTGGCTCGCGCCGTCGCGCTATTTTACAAGTGGGCTACGTTTGTTACGAACACCTACTTATGCCATGAGACTATTTTGATGATTAATTTTAAAGAAAGTATGAATTGAAAGTGTATCTTACTTTAAATTTGTAGCCTGTTTCATATTGTTATACGCCGACAAAGTAAATGCACACCTGGTTTATTACCTTTCCCGCATTTGGACTTCTTTTGTTTACTTTGTGTTTATAATTGAATTAAGGAAAAAAATACATTCTTATTGTACTTGTTTATGGCCGCAGGTGTGCAGATTACGGTTTCTCGGAAACTTCAATCCACGTGGGCGATTGTTGTATTGTACATACATAGGGGGTGGTGAGGCAGTCACGCGAGGATTACGATACAAGCAAAACATTTGATAAGCTATATAATGACGGACTTTGTTGAATCGTGCAGTTTGTACAGGTTGTGTCCAGTTATATTTGTATCTGTGTGATACGTGTTTGTATACTTCTAATAAATTCTAGAGTAATTTCAACGACATTTTAATTCGAGTCCCACACTCGTAACAATACATTACTTGTTGAGAACATAATAGCTAAATAAAAACTTGAAATACATACTTATTTGTAAAACAGTTCTTTTGTCAACCCAACTTCATGAGATCTGACTTATAGCTACTTGCTTAGAGTAGGCTAATAATGGTACTTCGATATGTTATAGATGGAGGTTCAACACAGGATACTTTTTACTTTGAAAAATGAGAAATGCCTTTCAGTATACGCAATCGATTTAAATATAGCCAAGTGAATCATCGGGAAAGCTTTAGTACTAAATTGTACAATATTTATTTGTCTTATCGTTGTAATGGTACTTTAAGTTTATTTACTAAATAATCCATAAAGTCTAAATTATCTAGGTAAATATCATAATAAAAAGTTTATTCGTAAGTCATGTTGTTAATCATAATTTGTAAAAATCCAGTGTTTCGGTGTAGTATAATATTATAGAGAGAGTTGGCGAAGGCGGGCGGCGTGCGAGGGTCGGGAGGCGCGCGCGGATTGCTAACCAGGCACTATTGCCAATCGATAGGTCGTTACTTGAGCTGAGCGGGCGGCGGGCGAGCGAGCGTGCCGCCACCGCTCCGCCTCGAGCCGCCGCCGCGCGCCGGCCGGACACGCGCGACTCATCACTTTAGATGCTGCTGCGTCAGGCCACTCTCCTTTTCTCGATGTCCTTCAAATTAGCTTTGTAGGTCAGGTTTTCGTCGATCCAGCTCCACGTGGTGTTGTTTTCACGATCATGGTTTTCTATCACAATAACAAACCACGTGATAAGTTTATTTTTAACCAATTTCAAAAGGAAGAAGTTCTCATCCGATTGTATGTTTGTTAAATTGTGAAATAGAGAGTAAGCCTCGAATATTATGTATTTTATTCAAGTATTTGCCTAAATAAAAGTAGAAAATAAATAAATAATAACCTAACCAACTTTGAAAGAATTTAGTATAAAAAAGTTAAATTAAAAAATTAACGTCCTCAATAGTACCTAGATTTATTTTAATAAAAAACAAAACCGACTTCACAGTAAAAATCGAAAACTAAATATTTAACCGACTTTCTATAACACCTTGAAGTCGGTGCCAGGTAAAACATAAAAGAACAACAACAAATTTACTAAATATACTAATTATTATGTTTTACTTGAGATAGACTTCAAGTTATAGAAAGAAGTCGCTTAAATACTTATTTTTTGGCTTTGCCATCTCTCTCTTCAGTATATATCTGTTTAAGAAGGTTGTTCTCGATCCTCGCGATCCACAAATCAGATCCTGACTTGGTGACTATGAGGCCATTTGGGGAGTAAAAAAAAACAATTTGACAATCGCTCCACAATTGAGGAAGAAAATGCGTAACAGGCATACAAAAAATAAGCGCTTATAGAAAGTATAACAATGCATGCGTATCCAGCTTTTTCTTGAAAACTGTAGGCTCACGGAGTTATTTAATAAAATTAATCTATTTCTCTGAGATCCACTCATCAAATACTGTCTTGGTGACCATGGGACAATCTTGGGATTAAGTATACCTACCACTTATGAGCAAAGAAAAAAAAATGAAAATCGATTCATAATTGACGGAGAAATCGAGTAACGAATATACAAAAATATAACATACAGACAAATTGAGAACCTCCTCCTTTTTCCGGGTTAAAAAGCAAAAATAAACATTTTCTACAATATATATATAAAACAAAGAAACGAAAGCAAAATTGCGAAATATTTCGCAGATTTGTTGTCGTCGAAATTTTTATATTTATTTCACATCGAGTTTAAAATGTTGTAGTATTTCTTTTTTCTTTTTAGTTACTCTTAAGTCGGTTTCTTTTTGATTTTTTTACAGTAGGTTGTTGTGAAGTCGGTTTTGCCCTATATAAAAAACAACTGCTTTTTTTGTGTCACAAAAACCTAAACTTAAATTATACAAAGTTACCATGCACCATAAATGTTAAAAGGATTATTCTTTTGAAAATATAACAAGTACTTAGCGAACGTGTGAATATCTACTTGAAATTAGCACGTATTAACTACATATAGGTAACAATTCTTATCAATGGTTTCATGGAAATAACGCTGTGCTAGACGTAAATAAATACTCCATAGACTGTTAATTCAGCTAACCTCCCTGAGAATTTAATTCAACACTGATATTTTTTATATAAGTAGATAAAGCATATGAAAGCAAACATAGGTACCTATGCGATGATTAAATCTTGTCTGCAAGAAGTATCTCTCATAGTTTTAATACAGTATTTGACTATCACTGACATGTACTCAATCGAAATCGACGTAATGTTCGATTTCGAGATTCTGAAATAAGTACTATTTAATTTAAATGCCAGTATAATTTTTTCTTTGTATAATAAAGCTGTATAAGCGGTTAGTATTAGTAAAAGTGGTTAGCCCACGCGTCCGAAACTCAAAAGAAGCGAGTTCGATCTAGTTGGAACGCAAGCACCACTTAAGCAGATTTCGGATCTAATGTATATATTGTTACAATTACCACGTGTTAACAACGGTGAGGCATAACATCGTTATGCAACTTGCACATCGAGGTAATCGATCTGTCAATCCAAGCCAAGCCAAGTCACCTTGGACAAGCGTGGCGGGTATACTTGTCCGTTCCCCCTATAATGGGAGGTGCGAGCCCAGCTGTGGGACATTTATGGGCTGATATTATATATATATAAGGTAAAAAATTAAATTAATCTATTTGCCTCCATAGTTGAGGAAATTATCCCGTTTGTTAACTTTAGCACAATGAAGTCGAACAATCTGAACTAAATCAAAGTAGGACTAAAAAAATATTTGTTTTCAACAAAAAAATAATTAATCATGATCCGTAATGTTGGAGACATATGTTAAGGTTCCGTAGCCAAATGATGAAAATAGTAGATAGATGTTTGTCACCTCTACGGAACCGTTCATAATTCGTGATTTGACAAACACCTGACCGTTTTTTTTGACATAAAACTGCACAGTAAAATATTTCTTTAAACTGCCCAAACCACTGTTATTTCTAATTATGTATTTGAGACATTTTACAATAAATTCTATAGCAATATTATGTATATAGAAGAGAGTGCGTTTTGCTGTCAATTTCACTTTCGAAATATCATAAAATGAATAATTTTAATTACTATGTAAATAACAAACAATACGCTGTTTGAAACTCGCGAAACAATATTTAAATTATTTGGTAGGCTTTCAATATTGATTTTGGTTAACGCCATTTCTACTTATGGTATCTAATGCAAATTTTGTCTACTATTATTCTGACGAGACGATGTCGACAAGATATTGTGGATTGATTAGAATATGAATTTTTTACACTCTGGCAATGGAATCGTACTTAAATAATTTCGCAACACCAAGAAACAGCAGAATTGACCGGCCTAGACTATATTATTACCTAGTTATAAGATAGTAAAGTTCATTATTCTATTATTTTGAATTAAAAATTATAATTCGTATAAAAATAAAGTGTCTCATATGATTAGGCTGTCAAGTGTCAAGTACTCTATTTAATTTCAGATCTTAATTTAAATCTGCCATAGCAAATAAAACATTCGGTTCTAATTTATTTACACTGAGAAAGGGGTTATGGTCTTCTTACGAACCTCTGTTTGCATATGCAAAATTGTGACGAGTACCTTTTACATTCGTCTTCTCTTCGTGCATGTGTTTTATATTCGTTTACTCCGGTCCACGGAGCTTGTAATCGGCACCGTGTTTGCATTCGCGAGGGGAACCCTGCTGACTGAGCCCGCAAATATATGTCGTAAGATTTAATAGACATGTAATGGATATCTGGATGACGTTTTAAGGATTTGTGCAAACCGAAATATGTCATTCGTTTCTCACTGTGATTGGAATTTTTATTTGCTGGATTTTTCGGATCATTCCATTGTTATTTTCTTTGTTTTGTAGTGAAATCTCTGGTATTGTATTCTATTCCTTCGTAGTTCAGATCCTTGTCGCGTTTATTGTCTCTGGGTTCCCCTTTGCCCCACTTTGTAATATGTTACATTTGGCCTTAGTATTTATAGATAAGGATAGTGTAAGTAATATAAAACGTTCATAGAAATCTATAATATTATAAATTTCTAAACATGCCGTGTCTTTACATTAAAGCTATTTAAAAAAAACAACGGGAATAGACTATATAAACGCTAGAGAACATGATGCATTTTTTTAAACTTATTGTTTTTATTTACGTAAAAATTATTGGGCCGATTTCGATGCGGTTTTCGTTGATCGACAGCTAATTCTTAGACTTAAATTCTGCGCTACTTTATATCCCGGGAATCGAAATTTTAGTGTCGCTGTCACAAGTTTCACAACTATTCTAAAGAAGATTGAAATGTGATTTTTTACTGATCGGTAGAAAACTTAATGTTATAAAACGTGTAATATTTTTTATCCCGCGGGAATTTTCCTGGGAGCCGTTTGTATTAGTTCGGATGCCTAAAAGTTAGCTTATTCGGCACAGTTTTACTAAAACGATAGCTTACATTCTTATTTAAAGGCTGCGATACTTTGTATCTCGGCAATCCTGCGGGAATTTCAAGTCAAGCGTGGACGAAGTCGCCGGCATATCCAGGGCCAGGAGTTCCATAGGACGGGGTTTTCTCAGTTTGGACTCCTTTTTCCCTTTGCTCCAGTTTATGGAATTTGTGTGTCGTATAAGTAAAGTAAAATAAAGATGATTATTATTATTATAACATATTTATATAGTAAATAATAAGTATATTATATATAATATGCTGTCTTCCCTCGTACTACGCCTGTAAAAGTGGTAGTAGTCGAAATCTGCGATCCTCTTTTGAATACACGCGTGGTTTAAATATGATTTAAGTGAATTACGCCGCCCTCGAGGTGCCTGCCAGTGGAGGCACCCCGCTATCTTTCCGCTCTTGTTTAACGCGTCGTGGGCGCCGCATCAAAGACTTTTTCATGCTGAAATGTATAGAAATAGCTTTTTCGAACTTTTAAAGTTTAACATTTTACTTTTTAAGTTTAACATTATACTTATCAGACAAAAGGATATAGATAGAATGTTTTAATTTAACAACATATTGTACGGAATTGTTTTCAGTTTCAATCTCATTATTTATAACATTATTTTTGGTGTCGAATAAATTATTAATTTTTAAATCGGATTCCATCCGACTTTGTAGTAGATAGGTAAATAAATCGTAAATAACAAAAAATATGGACTATTACTACCCGCACGCAGAAGGTTTGCCGATAGCCTCAAGATGTCACGCGTCAATAGTCGGTAGGGTTGATAAAAAGGTTACATAAATAGTTGTTGCTATAAATTTGATTAATTTATTGTTGTATATAGGTACTTCACGTAAGTATGTACAATAATAGTTAGTAGACATCGGCAAACCTTCTGCACGCGGCTATGTAGATAGTACATCGTTTACTAACGGGTCGCGGCTGTCACTATAATATTATACAAATCCAACGTATAAATAAATTATCAATTAAAATAATATTATAATTTTGCAGCGAAGGGCTTGCAAGATTTTTTAGTTAACTTTTTGCTTTTTACATAGTTCGCGACATAAAAATTGTTGAGAGACAATGTTGTAGTACCTATGTACGGACAAAGTCCAGTTACAGTATAAAATTATATCTTTGATTTTAAATTTTGATTATATTTGCGAAACAGAAACGATTGTAATATCAGTACACTTATGTTCTTTCATTGGCACATCATGTTACAGGTCGTTGTAGTTTCAATACATACACGTGTGTGATTTGAATTATATATAATTTTATTCCTATGTTTGTTAATTTTTTTCACATTATGTATATCTTTTGTAACACGCTTTTTTTTTCTTTGTATGGTCAGTACAATATCTACTATTATTTGTCTGCAGATTTAATTTTTTAAACGGAAAGTAAGTTGTATCAGTCATAAGTTCTCTCCGTATATGCTAACCTCGTATTGAGCAGAATCACGCGAACTCGTTCGAAATCGCGCCGCCGCGGGGCGTCACCGCAAACGTGATTGTCGGCAAACGAACCGTCGCAGTCATGCTGTTACTGCACACCTGCTCCATTACTTCATATGTCATTGATATTTTCCAAAAATCTTTGAACTTCACTTCAGAAAAACTAAAAGACAAGACTATCAGCCCATTAATGCCGTACACAGACTTGCAAAATTACTAAACTCATATGTTATTTTCTATTTTAATTCTGTGATCATGGCAGCTACTGAAAGATGACTCGGACATGGAAAATGAAATAATCTCACGCTTGTAACTGTGAAAACCTAATTTTATTCATATAATAAGTCTTCGTAAGTAGAACATACTCGTTACGAGTAAGTGTATTTAGCACGATACTACTGAGCAACAAAGTTGCTGGCCACCTATTAAAGTTTATTATGTCGATATTTAATAAGTATCAAGTTGCAAACGACATCCTGTTATGTGAAGAATTACCTGGAAGTATAAGTCCAGTAGCATATGATAAGGGAACTAATACAAATAGTAACCTGTATTTATGTAAGGAGGCATACACTTACGGCTATTTCCCAGACTAAGACGTGCTGATATCAAATATCGTTTAGCCAGACTTCATTAGAAGTACTAATCTTTGGTTACTGTACCGGATATAGCATCTACGAACCCTTAACTTGTGTCTGCAGAAACAATTCAATGGCCTAAAGCAATTTATTTATACTGGCATGAAAGTTTTCGATTTCACTCGCAAAATCTTCAGATTATGATAAATTTTGGATAGTTCTACACCGGGCTCTGAAAAACTTAATCTCAATAATTAAGTTTGGGTTAATCTTTTAAAATAGGTTTCTGATACCTAAACGCAAGAAATGCACTTTTATTTTGTTTTTGGGTCACATCTGATTATTTCTTAAACTATTTATGACATGAAATTTAGCAAACATTTAAGCTAGGTGGTAGGGCATTTTCCCGACTGGATGGCTACCACATCTGGTCTATAGTATGTCGTCATAACAACCTTGAGTTTTGTTCCGGCATTAGTGACGAAATTCCAGTCTCCCTTAAGAGAGCAGCAGCGCATTTTTAGCACCTTTGATGTTGCAAATGTCCATAGGCGATGGTAACCGCTTTCCAGCTGACTGCCTGTCTGCTGAAGTCATGCAATAAACAAAATAAAAAAACTCTTTTATATGACAAAATTGTAAACGGGTAGTCTTTTTAACGACTTCAAAAAAAAGGAGGAGGTTCTCAATTCGTCGGGATCTTTTTTTTGTTTTTTTTTATGTATGTTCACCGATTACTCCGAGATTTATTATCCGATTTACGTGATTCTTTTTGTTCGACGCGGAATAGCTTCCAATTGGTCCCCTAAATATTTGACATAGTTTGGCCCAGTAGTTTTCATTTTACGATCATTTTTTGTTCCCGTTTTTTGGACCTATAGTTTTTAAGAAGCGCGGCGCCATTCGTAGGTCTACCCATACATAGCTAGACACTAACTTTTTTGTGTTTGTTTGTTTATTCGGGTTCACATAAAAACTACTGTGCCGATTTCGATGTGGTTTTCGTGAATCGACAGCCAATTGTGAGATTTAAAATCTGAGATACTTTTTATTTCGGGAACCTCGCAGGAATTTTGAAGTGGCCAGAGTGGAAAAATCTAATTCCAATGCATTTTTTTCACTGTGACTGTGTCTCTATGTTTAAAAGACATCTTTAGTAGAACAGTAGGTAGTAGTTGTGCATGCCTTTAATAACATTATTTATACCGGGTTTTTACGGGAGTTAGTCTGGGATTAATGTTTATTATTAAAATCAAATCAAAAATTATTATTTGTTAAAATCAAAAGGAGATTTTCAGTAGTGTAATAATAATATATGATTATTATTATTACACTACTGAAAATCTCCTTTGGATTTTAAATATTGCAAAATAACTGAAATCTATGTTACCTGTCCAACGTGAACGAAGTCGCCGGAGAATTATAGTGTTTTATTAAAAATGTAGTGTTAAAGCGTAAAAAAAATTCAATAGCGAAATCGCGTGTATTGTCACATGGCAAGGCTCTATTTTGTTACTAGACTGAAAATGCATGAAAATTACTCTGACCTAATATAGCCGGTATTTGATGTAGTTGTGCAAACCGGACATATTTATCTACTATTTTAGCAAAGAGCTATACACACAGAAAGGTTCGAAATCTCGTGATTATGATTATGTGCTGAAAAATCAAACCAAAATATCACACATTTTTTATATCAAACACATTATTTTTATAAAACACGTTTATTTGGCTGTTCTACATAGCTTTTTATAAATATAATATCTTAATTATCTCAAAACTGTCATGATATCAGCCAATTGCGGTATGCAAAACTATGTGAGATTGGGATGAAGTGCTTTTTTCTAATAGAAAATTAATTAATTATATTTGCGTGCCTAAGCTGTATATCTAATTAGATCACCTACTCACGACGCAGGAAGTCAAAAGCTGTGCTGGATGCATTGTAAAATTGCTTAACGTGACAATTTGCAACTACGCCTTCCGGCCGAGCGCGACCCCGCCGTTTGCTTGCGTAAGTGTCGCCATAACAATGATATGTTGTTTGTTAATTTGGTTTAATTTATTTAATTCATTTGCAAACATACAATAATTAATTTTATATCTTTTATATTTAAAACACAAAACTCATCATATATAAATCAAGTAAAGTAAATAATTTATAATTATAATAAACAATTTGGCTCAAACAATTAGGTCAAGAAAAAGACTACAATTGTAAGAAAATTATATAAAATGTCTGCTTAATGTAAACCAAGGTTAAATTTGAAAAATATGTAAGGAAACAGACATATGACAAAATATAAAAATGTAACCACAATCATGAAAATGAATATTTATTTCAAAATAGAATCTTACAGATTACTTACAAAATACTAATAAATGGTAGTTATAGTAGAAATGCATAATTAATTACCAACAAAATGGAGAAAAGAAGTATAAATAAAGTGTAAGTCATTAATCTTAAATTTTAATTTTATATAAATTACCTACATATGAAAGGATCTCCATTAGTGAATTGTACAGTTGTACTGCTGACAAGTGCGGTATAAACTGTGTTTTATATAGTTTGTATTAATAATTGGTAATGAAAATAGGGGTTTACCGTGTGAGCTCAGATACCTCCAGGTCTTCAACCCTTATTAGAATCCAATTCCTTAAGATATTTCGAAATCTTTTCCACAGTGAACTCAATAATGAATACAAGAGAAACTCCACTATGACTAATCTGGTTATCGTGAGAGGCTTGAATCTGAATTTCAGAAACAGACTAAAATAAGCTATTAAATAGAGTGCGCATTTCTTTGAGGACGACTGAGTATTAAACATATTTTTTCAGTCAAGTTAGATGAACCTTTTTTTAGATGAACATCCGCCAAAAAATATTTGCTTTAATACTTAATGCGGTTAAGCAGTCAAAACAAATTATTCATAAAATTTTGTTTTGTTCCCCATTTTATTCCCCCTTTTGCTATAATTACAATCACATCGATAAACATCATAAAGATTATCTAAAAATTCAGCACTGTATATACTGGGTAATATTAACCAAGTTTCACAAAGGCATATTATATCGAAATCAACAGATATTGTTTCTAAAATAAATATTGGTTTTTGATGGCAGACCACGCACACTGTAAAAATATATGGACATTTTTAGATCCATTGGATAAATAAAATAAAACAACATATGATTAGCGTAAATAAGAAATCTAAGTATTAGTATTAAAAGGTTTAAAACATTCAAAATGTAATAATTCAAAATATTTACTGCTGGTTGACCCTATCATATAATAGTCTAAAAAATATTGAGAACTTATCAACAATGATTACAACACAATAATAAAAACAATAGGGTATTATTGTTATTTCAAATTTTTAAAGTCCTATAATTGTGTTACAGGACATGGTATTTGACCGACGATAAGCAATTTTTTACCCATACTACATAATCTTTTTTTTCTAAGCTAACTCTCATGTAAGTTTTACTTTGTTAGAACTAGTCAAGTGATCATTGAAATTAATAAGATTTACACCTGAAAACCCAATTCGTTCACTTATAACTTTAATTTTCTAAGTAGGCATTCTTCTACATTCTTCGTATAACGAGTCAGGAATCGTACAACAATTGGTTTGCTTTGTTTATTATCTTTATTTCTGAGGGCAATACGCGTTATAAAAAATAGGTCAGTACTAGCATTAAAGGGATTTATTTATGAAACGCGATTATTATTGTCGCGTACCGACATATTTTGTAATTTATTAACAATAATTAAGTCGGTACCTTTGTCTGTAACTATTAACATGAAGCTAAATGTTTGTGCGACGTTAGTTCAAGTAGTCACGCTTTATGATATTTTATCCGAACCTTAAGTGGAGTTACAACGATTGATGTATTGCGCCGGCTGGACTTGAAATTCCAAAACATTTCCTATTAGTATACTGTTGTCACGAGCTGCAGAGTAAAGTATTATAAATGATATTATAATTATATATCCTATTCAATAATAACCTTTCTACAACAAATTGAAATCTTGGATATGTACGGTCTGCCCATAGAATTGAAGCGTTGCTTATAGGCGACGATATTCCACTGTTTTGTCATTTGGCTTCAAAACCTTAAAAAGTATTTAACAGAATTTACAAATTCATACAAAACCGCGTTCTCATTAGTGAGCTGTAACCACAAGGAGCTCTCGTGTGTACGCGTGAAACGAACTACGCTCGCGACGCCCAACGAGCCCATTTTGGCGACGTACTCACCTGCGGGTCGTGAGTAACCGAGCGGATACAGTAACGAGGGTCTAGTGAACTATAGTGCATACATGGCTCGTGAGTGTACTGCCAGCGCCCTTACTTGCAGAATTTACCGGTGATTGTGACGTCGTCGCACAGTGGTTCGAAATCCTTAATAGGTGGTCAAAACGTGAAGATGACGTCGATTACCACAAAATCTGATATTACAGGGATTTACCTAGGTTGTTAATTATGAATCTAGAATCAAAATTCCGAAAATTCAGTACCACTATTAACCTCTTTTCTTACTTTATGCGGTAAATTGAGCAATTAAATCGCATCTTTTGCTAAAATTTGTTTTTTTTTTCGATTTGGTAATATTATTATCAGAAGCCGTAACTTGACGTGTTTCAATACGCTGCATCTTGCAACAGATCGCGGTGCGCCGGGGCACCGATGAAATATTCAAGTAAGAATAAGTTGCAGTAAGTAGCAGCCAATTTTTGAATATGTGTTAGAATAAGTTTTTGTTGACTTATCAAAAAAAATACTAAATAGTGCAAAATGATTTCTGCATTTTTCCCGGTCGAAGGGGAAGGCTCAAGAAATGCTGGCTTGACGTCGTGACGGATGACATGCGTGCCAATGGTCTCAAAACGGGGGATGCTGAAGACCAGGCGAAGTAGAGTAGAAAAAGTAGGAAAGCGGACCCGGGCGTCGGAGTGAACGCTCCGAACACAACCATGATTTAACGCTCGGATGATGATGATGATGATGATTTCTGCATTTTTGTAGAACGATTGCTTACTGGCTATGTAAAAAAAGTGTATTCAAGTTAACAAAAGTTTGGAAGGAAACAATATTTCTTCAAAGCCGTGCTTAACACACTTGATTGTACATACATACATACATTCATACATAACTTCATGCCAGGTCCCTTGCGAGGTAGGCACGAACAACAGAGCGCGATTTAGGCTTATTCTTACACACCTCACTTGCTTCTTTGACATTCATAGCTCTTGGCATGCACGCTCGTTTGTTCTTAAGGCTCCTGACATCACCTTCTGCTAGTACATGATTAATTTGATCATGGAAGGTGTGTCGTGGCCTTCCGCGACTTCTGCATCCATCCACTTTTGAATTGTATATCTGTTTAGTCATTCTTCCATCATTCATTCTTTCACTTGATTGTATATATCATTAAGAATAGATTCCATCCATATTCAAACATATCAATCAGTTTATTTTCACGATAATCAAACAGTCTTAAAACCATCTAATTTATTACGACTAGGAGAGCGTGGAACGTTACGTCCAAAAAGCGCACATTTGAATAAAGCTGCAAAGTGTTTCACAAATACTTTGGCCTTATGCATCGCATTACCGAAGTCGATAACTCTCATTAAGACGATACAAAACTTCAAAACTTATGTATCATAAACTATTTTTAACGTCCTTTAGGGGATTTTAAACCACTGTGCGCCGACAAACGTCGACTGGCTGCGAACTGCTCGCGTTGTACTCACGAGCTACGTTAACATTATGATTTTACAACTCGCAGGTGAGTACGCGGCTTAATATATCTCAAAATCTTTTAACATTTTTTTAAAGTGTTCGCGACTATTACGTATAATTAATACTACGTTGTAACTGAATTATGGTGTGGCATTTTATTAGAATTTTATTTCGACAATACACCACCCTGATCACAGAATAAATAAAACAAATAAATGCCGCGCTTAAAACAATTAAACATTTTAATTTGTTATAAATATTTTAAAGCTCTACTTATCATCAATATTTTTTAAGATTTCCACCCCCTAGTTCACAATTCAAGAAAGTGATGATACGAATGACGAATCGAATACAAATATAATAGAAGGGACTTATCGAACATCTTTTGACTACAAACACCAAATCTAGATTTTAAGTTTCAATAGTAAGAATTTAATATGGTAACATTGGTCAGTCGTCACACGGTTCAGGACAGACACCGTGATCATATTCATTTTAAAACAATGTTATATGGCGGCGGGATCGCATTGCACAAGCCCAAGGTGAAGCTGTTTCATAACATTGACACCGATCCTTTGATTGCATACCTACATTAACAAGAATGTGAATTATTATGGTACAACATACTACATACATAACTTCACGCCAGGTCCCTTGCGGGGTAGGCACGAACAACAGAGCGCCATACAGGTTTATTCTTACACACCTCACTTGCTTCTTTGACATTCATAGCTCTTGTCATGCACGCTCGTCTGTTCTTAAGGCTCCTGACATCACCTTATTATGGTGTACAATATATTCACTTATTCATAAAGTTGATTCACAATGTTTGTCGAAATACTGAAATGCAGCTTTAAAAAGGGTTTTAAAGTGGATAAACAGAACTGTTGACTGCTTTTGGTAAAGGTTTACTATACAACCAGGGCCGACTTTCTCCGGTGACCCATGGGGTGCGTGGCACCCGGGCGCTAGACCTTGGGAGCGCGTTAGATAGCCTAGATCTTATATCTACTGTGCGTAATCTGCAAGTTTTTAGAATTATTTAATATAATTTTAAATCGATCACTAAAAACGTAATGTATCGCGTATTGATATTTACTAACTATACTTATATTGTTTTACTAATTTAATTTTTGTCACTAGATGCAGCCGGATTTTCGCACATCGCCACACAATATATGTAGTTAGGACGTAGTTACGGACGACCCTGATTATGCCAATCTGACAAAAGAACATGTAAAAAGCGGACAACATTGGTCGAAGGTCTGTACCTAGGCTCAATATTCTATTACCATACACGACTATCCAAAAATGCATATCAACATTTGTCAACATTTCTATTTCGAAAGATTTAAACAATTGCAGGTATATTGTTACATAATTACTTAAATATAGCGAAACAAATGTACAATCAATTTGTGGTGAGACATAGGGTGGAGGGTTAGTCTCCATACACTAATAGCAAGTCAAGGTTCATTGGGTAATCGTTGCTGTACCAAAAACGAAAACAATGGAACACTAACGATTCACCCTGCAACGTTTTGGGATAATGAATGCGTTGTAAAAGTGGTTTCAACTGATTAACTTTAGGCCCTGCTACACCTCCACCTGCGTTATTGTTAGTGACTGTGGCCAAATGCGTCTTGGCTACGTCTGTTTGAGAGATACTAACATTATACCAGGTTAAGGGATATTGGCATAATACTTGGGTATGTATTTTGAATTTATGATATTCTACAACAGCCCAGCCAGGTGGCAGGGAGGGTAGTTGCACGTCTGGATAGCTACCACCTCTGGTCTAGAGTAGGCCGCCATAACAACTTTGAGTTGTGTTTCGGCTTTAGTGGCCAGGTTCCAGTCCCCCTTTTGTGTCACAAATGCCCATAGGCAATCGCTTTCCATCGGGTGGGCCGTCTGCCTGTCCGTTGAAGTCATTGATGTAGCAATTTATTGTTACATCAATGGTTGAAGTCATACAAAAAAATCGCTCCAATTTATGCAATGAAACTGAAATATAATACGTTCTCAATTATGTGTTTTTTATGTAAAAGCGAAATTTTACAATAGTAGGTATATATTTAAGCGTTTTTGTCTTTCATCTTCAGTTATAAGTAGCCATTGATGATTTTCTCGTTCACAAAATTAGTTATCGGAACTTTATATAAATTTGGAACTACACAAAGGCTACCTTGTTTATTTTAAATTCCGATCGTAAAGTAACTCTGTCTGTTTCAAATGGTACCCTTTATGTTATCTTCGATGTAGACATTTGGCACACGTAATTCATGTATAATGTCAAGCCAGTGTTATAAAGAGTTAACTATTAGATAATTGATTGTTACGTTACCCATGTACTTGAATGTAGGCGTTGAGCCAATGCGCACGTTAGTTAATCCAATCACGTAATTGGACTTACGGGTAATGTTATTCATTGACCGGTTAATGACTCTTACTTTACGCTCAATGGCTTCAACCCCTATACATGAGAAAAGACATTTTTATTGTTTAATTTTTTATTCGTTTTGGACGTCGTTAATATTTGCACCTACAAATATTTAAATTAGAACGCAACAGTTTTAAATGATTTAACTGTCTAAATGTTTCGCAGTCCAAGGACAATGAGAGTTTCCGTGGGATGACGAACCTGTGGAAGAGGCCTCGCGAGGCCCACGCCTGCCAGGGCTGCGGAGACGCTAGGTTATATACCCGTGGCCTTGGCACAAGACGAAGGACGGAACACCTAGGGGTTTTATTGGATATCCCTAATTGAGGAGTGGCAATAGCATGACATCAGTTTTGACTGGGCATGCTAGTGCCACCCGCGATCTGGCGAATCCCACACTAGGTCGCGAATTATCCCCTCAGGCTTCTGCGCCTATCCCGGCTTAGTCCTCAAACAGATTTATCGCGGTAAAAAAAAGGAAGACAAACCTCCCCTGTGTCCGTTATTAGGCAAGAGAACCATAGAAAAGCATTTAATCGAAAAAGTAGGTATTTTTGAAGCTATTCAACTGTGATTTTTTTTAGAATGTTCGAACTCACAGGTTATTTGTTACAGGGAACAATGTTTAAGGTTTCAGGAGCTTATTATGTTACTAAAGTACTAAGTATAGATACTAAGTATCTATTTATTTCATTAAAAGTCATTGCCATGGAATATTGTATCGAACTAATGATTTTGCACACGACTGCAGACTTGTAATTCATTCAAAATCAACGCTTATAGTGCGGCCCATATTAAAGGTACTCTTTGGTTCGGCCGTTCCATAAAGTCATATTTGGCATTTGTCAAATTGATTTTAGTTATTTATTTAGGTTTATGGCTTGGCAGTTGGGCCTTTGAGGAAGATCTTAGATTACATATCGTTTCTTCACTTTTTTAAGCCTTTGTACTGCTCAGCTGATCTGTAGGTTATCAACTGAAGCCATTCAACGGAGTTCTTGCCATATTTGACTATACAGTTCACATTTCTCACAAAAACACATAATTACTAACAAAAACTATCCATATCGTACAACTACATACTGTTCATATTAGAGAATTTTACGCATTTTTATAAATCGAATTTATCGATTACGAATCGATTTACTAAAACGATTTATATATATATATATATATATAGTAGATACGATATATTTTTAGTTAGTTTAGTTGTAGCTAAATATCGTAAGCAGTGGACATTCGACGAGACATGTGGACCGAATGTCGGTTTTTTAACCGGCTTCAAAAAAGGAGACAGTTCTCAATTTGTCGTGTAAATTTCTGTTATTTTTATTTTAAAATTTATCAAGGTAAGCAGTACACATAATTAGATAAATTACAAAATTTAAGATCGCGATGTCAGACTAGTAAAGTTGACGAGACGGAAGGGCTCGTTTGTGAATCGAGTGTGGGCGCGGCGAACTGACAGTGACGACTCATTAGTGACGGATACGACCCGACTGGGACCTAGGGTGATCATTTAACTACTTCACAAATGATCACTTCATTGCATGTAATACGCCTACCACGCACATGTCATTGTAACAAAAACATTCTTAAATTAAGTATTTGTAATAGTGTAGTGTATAGTACAAATGATTAAATCAAACTGTTGAGGATATGTAAAATTGCACTGCGAGAGATATTTTATTAATATATTAAATTTGCACCATTACATTAGAAGGAAAAATTGTATAGTACGTGGCATTTGAAATGTAAATCGGCCAACAAACACATAAATATGTAGGTAGGCACTGTAGCGTCAGCCCAAGATTCAGAGTGGGTGATAGCTTTATAATTTCTTTTAAAATAGTATACATTTCTTGTATCTTTGGGCCGATACCATTCGGTCTGCGTTTGTCTTAGGCTTTAGCCTCACCGCAAGTGGTACGGTTAGCGACAAGAGGCTAGTTGATCGCTTAGATGACTTTTCCTACCGAACCATTACATTGCATTTAATGTGCGCCGTCTCACTACTCGCTTAGCGGGATGCTTGGCGCCTCGATATACCTTAGCGGTAAGCTATGCGAACAGATGCGTCGGTTATTTGCTTGGATCGCTGGGATGCAACGTAGGAATAGCATCTGTCTATAAAAGGTAGGCATTGTGGAATCCATCCCATGACATACATAAAAATGTAGGTGTATCAAAAAAATGTAGCAAGAAGTTGCCAATAAAGTAAACATATATACGGAAAGTGGCAGAGTATAGTATGAGGTATGTATGATAGTATGGCAGCTAAGCTATGTATCGAAGCATTTCGACCATTCAGCTAACTTCACTTCCACCTTCAAGCGTGCAGGGAGACCGAAGCCTCAGAAGGCGTTCCACGCTTTTTAATATTAAAAATTGTTTTTTTTTTCTCAATACATGGCGACTGAAAATAATATATCTCAAACTAAGTAACTTACATTTGTGTTGAGTAATAATAGGTATACAAAATACCAACTCTGGGGTCCCTTTCAGACACCCAGGCCATAGTAAATAACGGAAAACTCGTTAACAACATTAGCCATTCTGGTTATGGCACCCTGGACTTCTGCGTTCGAGCAGGATAGACCGGCAGTCTTAGCCCGCTCAACCACAAAAGCCGACATGTAGTTTTATATGTTGCTTTTAAAAGATTTAATAACAAAAATAAAACGTGAATGCAAAGGATTTATTAGAATTCACGAATATATTCCTAACACCCCTTTATATTGGAACAGTCCCTTCGAACAAGTGACGATCAAATTGCCTTCATTTTAAGCCCTCAACACCTTTCACGTTGCTTTCTCATGAAACTAACTACAGGGCATCGGTAATCGGTCTTATCGTTTACATTTCCATGTAACAACGTTTATGGAATAGCAATACAATGAGCCCAATCCATTACGGGATTATCTTGCAAAGCAGCGTAATAAATATAGATATCTGTCTCTAATTGATGCAGCGAGCGGAGACAATATTTACTGGGCTACTCCCCTGGTACTGCCGAACGGAAACTTATAGTTTTCTTGAGGCGCCCACCGAATAAAATACGGCTGGTCAGGGCATAAATCAGATCGCACCGCGCGGCGCACCCGGCGCGTAGACGTCGCGCTTCGGTCGCCCGCTCGCCCTGCTCACTGCACACATTTCGCTACATTTTAATAACAGGACTCCTCTGCTATAAATGGCCACTGACAGATTTTATTTCAGATCATATATTACGTCCAGTCGTGCACGTGGACTTTTTATTAATATTGGGACCTCCGACCGTTACAGTTTTGCGTAAAATCCAAATTTTATGTTAACTTTTTTTCTAATACATATGACACTTTTGAGTTAGAGGCCATAGGCTTCAAATTTTCTTTAAGTGCTTAATCCGCTGTACTCAAACTGCGATCCACCGAGCTTTTGTGAGTGGCCAGCCTGAAATCTATTTTTTGTATAATATAATGGTTTACATTGGTAATATTAACTTCTCGTGTTGCAAATATCCACAGACGAAGCAACCAGTTACCATAAGATGAGGCATCCGCCAGCCTGCTGTGTATACTTCTAATATAGTAAAGAATATCTTAATAAAGGGATATTACGTACGGGGGCACATCATCTAATACGTCTTTGTAGTCACTGTAAAAATAGGTTCAATATAGTGATTGTTCTAAACCCTAAATGATAGGTTCATTGAAATGACTTGGGTGTGAATGTAAAATATTTGCTATAACTGGTTATGTGTGTTTTGAAATCAGAAAATAAATGTTCCAATAAGGACGTGTGATAGCTATAGGTGCTATTGGCGGGTGTGGTGGAGGTTTATGGGCACTTTTATGGCGCCGACCGCCAACAATAATGGTGTCCGCGGCTCACGAGGGTGTCGCCTAGCCATGTCACAGCTGTTTTTTACACGTTCTTCGAGAAACTTACTTCAAAATGCAGGATTACGGAAATTCATAGAGGCTTCTAAGCTGTTATTTTTTGTGTGACTATTTTGACCATGGTTGACAAGTAATGAAAGTTGACAACCCGCTTCATGCGTACTACTTTAAAAGAACCAAGTAAACAATATACTTACCGGTCCACACATTAATACTTTATAATTTTTGTAACGATAAAACCAAATTATCAGCTGCCTCTTCGGTTCCAGGTGTTTGTTACTTTCTCCTTGTCATACATAACAGATTATTTGAATTTAAGTTTCGTAACTTCTTAATCTTGTAAAATATCATATATTATATATATTTTCGTTCCTTCGCAGTTCATTATGTATTTAAAACTTATTATATATTTTATTTAGTTTTAGAAGCTAAGAAGTGCCATTTAATATTTAGACTATTTACATAGATTAGGTATTAAAAGTTTTATGTCAATACTGAGTATCCTCAAAGACATTTGTAAGTCTTTGAGAACATTTGTATGTAGAGAGCTGGGATTATTATTATTTTTATAGCACGGTAATGCAGACAGTTTTTTTATCGTTTAACCAGAATTTGTTAGTATTCTAGTATGTTGTTATAATGTTTTTTTCATTAACAACACTAATAAAATTTGGACATGTCTATGCATTTCTTGTTCTAGAGTGACCACTGTTATTACAATAAAAATATTAAAAACCGCATAAGTAAGAGTCGGAGGTCGGTGGCAGTTCGGCGCAAATGTCGCTTCGGGCACTTATATTATTCCTTAGTAGCGGTGGCCAGCGAGGGCCGGGGCCCCTGCTCGTATTATCTCAATACTTTAGATTGTCACCGAGACATTCATGGACTGCGATCGTTCTCGCAAATGACCGGCCATTTGCCAAGATCCGATTAGTCACGATTGTGTTTATACCCTATTATTATAAAAATCTAATCCCTTTTACAGTAATAAGCGTCAGTGAAGCGTAAATTGATCGCATCTCATCCCTCACTCAGAATTTGAAAAGGATTGAGAACGGTCAAAGGACATTACAGATCTCTCCAATGAGTTTAAAGGAATTTCTAAGATTGAATACGACTAGCAAGTCGTTCCTGAAAATTAATATTTGAGATTATTTTACTTGAATAATCATAAGCTTCGCAGTCAATAGTGAATAGTATCAAGTGTATAAATAATTGAAATAAAAAATCCTTTTACAACCAAAATAAAAACTTTGTTGCTATGGAAATTTTTATTTCTAAATTCGGTTACTTGATTCGATGTTATTTATTCAACGAATGCAATGCAGTGGTAAATGCAACAGGAAACTTGGTAAAGTGCTAAATTGCAGTAATAGTATACCTGACTACCCGACTAAGGCGGTTCGCAGTATTGTTTTGAAATATCAATGTAAAATAAAATTACGGGCATTTAAATTCAATTGATTTGATTAAAAAAAAAAAGTATTATTATTGATTAAATCGTAAGTTTTCACTTCATCTAGGATAATATGGTTTTCAATTACAATACTGATAACTGTAGAATAAAGTTAAGGATACAGGAGCAGAGGAAATCTTCTACAGCAACGTTAGTTTGTCTGCTGTTCCGTTCGCAACTATTACACTAGGGGCCGAAGTTTTCAATTACCAGATAAAAGTTATTCATAGAATAAAGTATAACATGTTGAAATTAAAAATGTCTGTTACGTGAATGAAACAGTTGAATTAATTATCTTTTGAATTTAGTGACATTATAAATTAAGTATTTTGTATTTTCTGTTGTTTACAAAATCGGCCCTAAGCTGTGTGTGTATAATTTTGAGATCTGTACCAAGTAAATAATAAAGTTACACTCTGGCTTAAACTTTTAAAACAAATCGTATTATGCCTATGTTATAAATAAAATTATCA
The DNA here is from genome assembly GCA_012273795.1 of Dendrolimus punctatus. Classification (NCBI taxonomy): domain Eukaryota; kingdom Metazoa; phylum Arthropoda; class Insecta; order Lepidoptera; family Lasiocampidae; genus Dendrolimus; species Dendrolimus punctatus. The sequence continues at coordinate 10,585,348 of CM022536.1, forward strand.
TATAACGGAATATAAATAGTAGGAATACTATAATAATACTCTAAACGGATTTTGGTTACAGCGACCACTATGTAGTGTGAATATTAGAGCTCTGATTTTCAAGTCGGTCGTATATGTTAAACTTATTTATTATAAGACGTAGTGTTAGGCTTTATATAACCAACAAGGGTATGCTCGCGACTTCATCCACGCTTGACATGAAATTCCGCGGGATTCCCGGGACACACCGTAATATAGCTAATATATCTTATAAAGAATATACTGTCGTTTTAGTGAAAAGTGTGTCGGAAGTAGCTAATTTTTATGCACCTGAACAACTTCAAACCGCTCCCGGGAAAATTCTCTCGGGGAGCCCGGGATAAAAAGTATCACACATTTTATTACATAAGATTTGCTATCGACCAGTAAAAATATCACAACGGAATTAGACTTTATTTACCCTTTTAAACTGTTTCTAGAAAATTTTCCGCGAGATTCCCAGAATAAAAATTACAAAGGTTTTAAGTCTAAGAATTTTCAGCGAACACCGCATCGTTGTCGGCCCAGTAGTTTTTACGTTTATCCCGAACAAACAGACAAGAAATCTAACAAAATTGCTTCGTGTTCTCCGTCGGTTATATAGTCTATTCCAGTTGGTGTTTAGAATGTTATAATATTATAATTTTAATTAGGAATGTGCCATCACACTGCGAACAGGTCAACATACCACTACAATAATAGGTTATGCCAATAGGAGGACGGCACGTTTTCCGTCACATGCACTAACGTCAAGTTCTTGTATTCGTTTTCCTTAAAAATAACAACAGCAAAAAAGGGGTCCCGTGACCAAATTATAAATATGAAAAATATTTTATAATTTGCCAATAAATTTAGTAGCAATCAATAGTGGGATTGATGAGAAAAGGGGACTGCGTTCCGGTCGGTTGTGTTTATCGGATGACCGATTGGGGAAGATGTCGTTCTGCTCCATTGTGCTCGGCAATAATCCTACAAGCAACCTGTACGACGGCTATAGTCTTTCGTATTGTTAATAAAATGCCCTAAATTTTTTCTATAAAATAAATATGAATTATTTTAAGCATGAATATAGTTTCTGAAGGATATCCAGAAATTTTAAGGGTTTAAGACATGATCACTACCTACCTACGATGATATTCTGTATTACGTCTTCTCTTGCCTGTGAGAATGTAGTACAAAAGAAAAAGCCAACTTAAAATGAGACAAGTATGTAGTCAATCCGTTGAAGGGTTTACGGATAAGTGTTGGACGTCTCATTTTTGCCATTGGACTAATCTATATCTCAAAAATTTCTCAAAAATCTTGTTCAAACTTATTTTGTTAAAAGTTTTTAAACTCAATCATTTTGAAGTTTTGTAGGTATTTCCACATAATTTAATAAATCGAAAGCGAATATCTTCTCACTCATTGACGAATTTAGAAAGTCACCAATTAATTGTTACCATAATTTGTACCACAATAATGTACCAACATTGAATAAATCATCCTTCAATTATTGTCGGTATGTATGGAGGCTACTCCTCATTATTTTTGCAATTTCACTACACCATCACTTACGGCCAATTACTATAATTAACTTGCTATTTATTTAATTTTTATATTACATGGACACCCGAGGTGAGAGGTGACTAATGTGCTGCCGCTCTCTAAAGGATGACGGCACCTGGCCACTAAAGCCCGAACCCAACTCAAGGTTGCTATGGCGGCATATTCTAGACTATTTACTACGGCATAATACTATTCATTAAGTTGCCCTACCAGTGGTTGAATTTTAACATTATTTCTATGGAGCTTATGTCAAATGTTAAACGCTAGTATGGCAAATGTACGGTCTGTATGATATAGAAACTGACCATTAGTGACATATAGGCACCTTGTTACCAAGGTTTACTTTATTTTACATATTTAAGATCATAGCTTTTTAAGTAAAAAAATAGACTGCATGATGGACACGATGTATTTTTAATAGCTTAATTTTTGCCAAAATGACTAAGGCTGGTGTGCACCGACTTTTAACCGATGGTTAAAATAAAATAATCGCTATAAATGTATGCATAAACAGTGATTATTTGATTTTAACCGTCGGTTAAATGTTGGTGCACACCAGCATAAGGAACTCAAAAACGTAACAACGGAAAAACATTCACATATTTTACAGGTCGTCAAAGCCGATCATCATAACAGTAGTCTATAAGCTTAAGCACACATTTCAAAAAGTGTTCCGCACGTTTAAAATGACATTAGCGTCATACAGAGACGTGCTTTGGAAGCAGTTGCTTGGAGCGCCTCTTCGTATGGGCTACGCTTCGATGAACCCTGATCCTATCATAACGCAATCGCATCTCGTTCTTCAAGTCAATATTACAAGGACTTATATCCAATAATCCCCAAGAGTTTCAACCCTAAATAAACGCACAAAGGTTTAATAGAAAACTCTTAGAATCTTGTTAAAATAAATCTCAACATATTTACGCTGATAACGTACCAGCAAAGAAGTGAAGTAGGTACGTGAACTCGATCAGAGACTATAATAATCTAAAGCCCGTGTTATTCTTTCATAAATGTGACGTATGTATCCACAGATTGAAAACAATCCTCCCTCTTTTATGGCACATATTAGGAATTGAATTTATGAGAATTACAAGCCAAGAAATATTGGAATTTTCGTTCACAATATCTTCGATATCATATATTTTACAGCTTTACTTACTGTTTGAAAGGAATCGTAATATTAAATACCTTACTAATAAACTATAAGAGTGCCTTTGCTGGTGTTAGAGGGATCAATCACATTTAATCAATTTAGTTGAAGGGCAGTAAAGGACACGGTGTTATTCAAGGACTGAATGTTTAAAGTTTATGTTTATACGTTGATTCACCCAAATTGAAAGACAGAAATGAACCTTCTAATATCCGCTTTAGAATCACTTAACCTTCGGAAAGTTCTTCTATATTTGTACTCTGGCGACTGTGGAATGGAGAGTGTTCTAAGGAACTATTTGATTTGTCGTCACCATTTCACTTTTACAACCATACCGCTCATGGCGGGATATTCACTCTCTTTTCCTTGTGCTACCAAGATGAATGTACAACAATTGCCTAAAAAAATAATTACGTGTACCATAATGAAAACCTCGGAGCGATTCCCACCGAGGATTTCCTTCTGCTCTACGACTTAGGGACATTTAAAAAAGGAGGCATAAGTTTATTCGAGGGCGACAACGCAGTGGTGACAGCAGTCGTGGTGCAAACGACCACTGGTGGTGGTGAAAGCATGTTACCATCAGGCGGACCGCTAACCTATATAGGCTATGCTACAAGCTAGAAAATTCCTATAATTATAAAGATGACACTTAAATTCAAGTATAACATTATAATATAAGACAAAACGACACATTATATATCTTAACATCCACTTGACAATTACTTCTATATGCTTGATAAAAAGGTAGGATAGTTTGTTTGTGAAATAATTTAACTCTCTAATTTAATATTGACCGCCACCTTTTTATGTTACCAAGTTACTAAGATTGTTTAGTTTGTGCAGCTATTAGTTTAAAAGTATTATAGAAAATATGAAAGAAATCCACAAAAACCCATAAAATATCCCCTAAGCTTCCGCTCACAAATAATCCCTTTAGAAGGGAAAAAACTTCAAAAGTTAGTGCGGGCGCTGGGGGGTCCTGAATTTTTGATCTCTATTAAATTGTTTCAAATCGTTTAACTTGTCGCGGCTCAATCAGTGCAGGGGTGCCGAGACGCCTTCGCTTCACGCTCCGCGGTGCTGTTTCACACTCGCTGCCTCGAATATTCAATGTTCAGAACAAGAATATAGCGTTTGAGATAGCTAGAAGCAGGCCAAAAATGCCAGGATAACAAATTTGGATTAACCATATTTTTAGTCCGAAATAATTTAGCGATAACTTCTTACTAATCCAAAGAGATAACAGTGAAGTAAACCTATTATAAAAAACATCCGGAATACTCTATATAAACGGTGGAGAACATGTTGATTTTTTTTAGATTTCCTGTTTGTTTGTTTGTTCGGGATTCGCGTAAAAACTGGGCCAATTTCGCTGGTCTATAGCAAACTCTTAGACTTAAAATCTGCGCTAATTTTTATCCCCGGAATCCCGCGAGAATTTTCCTCGGAGTGGTTTGTATTTTTTAAGGTGCATAAAAATTAATCCTTAATCCGTGCAGGAACGGAGAAAGAATACAAATTCCTGCGGCCGGGCGGCCTGTCGTAAGAGGCGACAAAACAACCCACAGCCAGGTGGTAGGGCATTTGCCCAACTGGATGGCTACCACCCCTGGTCTAAAGTATGTCGCCATAACAACCCTTAGTTGTGTTCCGGCATTAGTGACCAGGCTCCAGTCTCCTTCAAGAGAGCAGCAGCGCATTAGTAGTACCTTTGGTGTTACAAATGTCCATAGGCGATGGTAACCGCTATCCATCAAGTGGGCCGTCTGCCTGTCTGCTGAACTCCTGCAATAAAAAAAAATATAAAAAAAAATTAGCTTATTCCGACACAGTTTTCACTAAAACATCAGCTTATGTTCTTCTCTAATGCTGCGTTATGATATACTATACTATGTCAAAAAAGTAACGGGAAAAGATAATAATACACAAATTATTATTAATTATTCATTGAAATTTATTTTATCACCTCCAAAGTATGCTCCTTCAGAAACGATACATTTACACTAACGAATAATCCAATCACCAAAACATTTTTTGAACACTTTTTCCGGAATTGAGTTTAGTTCTCGTCGCGAATGCTCTTTTCTGTCTTCTACCCAATGAAAACGGGTGCCAGTTTGAGTTTAGGAAAAAGAAAGAAACGGCTGAAGCCATATCTGATGAACAAGGTGGCCTGATGGTATTTGTACAGTTTTTGATCAAAATTTCGTTCACAATGATGGCCTTGTGCGAAGGCGCATGGTCGTGTTACAAAATCCAGGCATTTTCTTTCCATCTGACTTCTGTCGTCGAAATTGCTCTCTTAAACACCGCATAATGCTCAAATAATATACTTTATTTACCGTTTGACCTTCTGGTAAGAATTCCGAGTACATAACACCGCGATAGTCAAAGAAAACAGTCAACATGATTTTGACTTTTGATCGACTTAGGCGTGGTTTTTTCGTTTTCGGTTCAGTTTGAAAGCGCCACTCCGAAGCTTGTTGACTAGTTTGCATGTCAAACTCGTAAACCCACGTCTCGTCACGAGTAAGAATGCGTTTCATGAATGTTGGGTCGGAATGAACTCGTTCTAGTGTGTCCTCAGCGATTTTTATGCGATAGAATTTTGGAGAAAATTCATGTGTTTTGGGACGAGCCGAGCGGCAATATGTATACCTAAGTGATTATTCACTTTTGCGATGTTAACTTCAGTTGAAGACGTTGATGGCCTACCGGGGCGAGGCAAATCTTCCAGCATTACCACGACCGTTTTTGAACGCTTTTTACCACTCATAATCACGTGTTTTTGATAAAGTCGATTCACCGTAAGCCTTCTATAACATTTTCAGTGTCTCCGAACACAAATTTCCATTGGCGATGCAAAATTTTAAGACACACTCTTTGTTCGATGTTTTTGTCCATTACGAAATTTGCAATACACACTAAATAAGATCTAACTAAAACAGCACTATATTTGATTTAAATGACCGATGTAACTCAAACTTCGAGACAAAATGAAAAACACTGTGCCAGTCTAACGAAAAAAAAATGAAATTGGAACCATAAAGAAATCATCAGTTCCTGATACTTTGTTGACATAATGTATGTACGTACATTGTGAAACTGATAATAATTATCTTTAACTTTTAATATAGAACTAAAATTAACTAAGTAAATATTATTTTTTGGTGGAAAATTGAGTGGTTGTTGTTTGCTGTGAAAAAATATTTCGGAAACATAAATGTATTGTAATATGTCGGAATAGTATTGTTATTATAAGTTACATATGAGGTAGTATTCAATGTGTAATCGGAAGTCGTGTAACCGGATGTCAACGTAGAAACATTTAATAATAGAGTAACCGGAAGTTGGAAGTTATACGGATGGCGGGAGTTAGTGTTATTGAAGTGGCGCCAAAGCATTACCGGATGGTGTCAGTGCGGCGTGCTAGGAGGACCTTAAATACGCGGTGTTCGGACAGAAGAAGGGGAGTCTTAATCCGACAGTCTACGAGTCTACAACCGTGATCCTACGTCCATCGGTTTAACAGAGCGGAAGCTCTGTTGGACGAAAGGTCCATAGTATATTGTGGCCGATAGTTATTGTTCGATATTGGCAGTATTATTTAAGGGCAAATTGATGCTCGACACCTGACAAGCGAAGAAACGACTCTTGGAGTTGTCTTAATATTTCTGTGTATTACTGTGCTGTATTTAACATTGTAATTGTAATAATTCTAGTGTAATAAACTTTGATTATCTCATTTCAGATTATTATTGTATTATACTTCGAGTGTGATTCGCTCCCGGCGGGAGTGAATCTGACAGATATATTTAAATTGATCTTTTTATCTATGATTTTGTTTATGTACAGAATTTCAATTATTTAGGGAAATGTGGCCTTCAAGTTAAAACAAGAACAAAAAAACTCGTCGTTTTTTGTAACTAAACGACCTAATATTTGCTTTAAGATTATTCTTAAATTTGGCTATCTATACTAGCTACATATAAACAATGCAACTGCATATTTTTTTACAGAAGAATGATAAAAATATTAAGATTATATTGTGTAGAATCAATTAGTATTTTATTTGCAATAAAACCGAAGAATGAGCATAAATCTTTAATAGTTACAGGAGACAGAGGGGAGGCGCATCACGGCAAAACTGATTTATTCACTAGTGATATTTTATAGCGCAGTTTGTTTCGGCCGTTATTGTATTAGGGCGGCTGTTTGTTCCAGCATAGACCTGAGTCCACTATTAACTACAACCTGAGAAATTACATTTTTTTTAAATCCGATTGCCTTTAAATGTTTTGATATTTAAAAGGTAAAAATATTTAAATTTAGATATTTAGTACTTGCCATAAGAAGGGATACACAGTTTTTTAAACAACATGTTTAACACATGTTTGCACAATATTCTAACAAAAATAATGCTTAATTGATTTTGCATTCAATACGGGAACATGTTATATTTGCAATATTTATTGTGCATTAAAAAAAACTATCATGATTTCAAATACTATAGAATGTCAAAGCAAAAAAAACTGTAAAAGCTTAAAATTAATTTTATAAACTTCATAACAAAAGCCCAATAAAAAGTATAAATGTAACTGGATTGCCCCTCATTTTTTAAATTGCGTGAAATTAAATTTAGAATATACTCTTTATCCCTTTGGAGTCTGACAAATAGCCGGGAGCGGCGGCACGATTTAGCCACGCTGTAATTGGTTTTTTAATGCGGCACTCGCGAAGTACTACCTTCCGCTTTATCAAGTGAATACATTATCAAATTGTTAGGTCGCGGTTGTGGGTCGGTGCGACCCCTGCGCCATGAATAAGAATCAAAGCGCATTGCTGGTATACCGCAACGCACCCGACCGCGTTCCACGTCCCATGGGGGTTGATTAGTAATTCCACAATGCGAATACGCATTTTAACGGTTAATAAACATAAATCAAACTACGATGATCACAGTTATTATTTTAGGAAATTAATTAAAAAGTTACAGCTGTTTAATTGGTCATTATCGATACATAAATTCAAGCTCGTATTTCGGCTATATCTCGTGGAGACTTTTATTTTTCGAGGAAAAATCTCTTTATCTTTTGCACCAACAGTGTGTAGCATTATTTCATGAAGAATCCATTTTCTCCTAAGGGTGCAAAAAGGCACATTAAAATTTAAAAAAGGCATTTTCATATTTTTGTTTCATAATTATTGTATTCTGTTCCTATTTTTTATGTAAATGAACAAATGAATCTTTATTTCTCTGAACACAAGATATTTACACATTAGAAGGAAATTATATAAATTTATTTCACTTTATTTGACCTACTATTATTAAGCACATGCAAATATTTCGATACCTGTCCATATTATTAGGCTATACGTATAATAATAGACCGCATTCTATAAAAGATCAGTTATGTGCAGCATTGGACAGGCTACTTGAAGAGGTCGGAGATAGTACATTAACCTTTTTATTCCCGCACATTAGTTTTGAGTTCTTTTTATTTGATCCTTGTTCAGAACATCGGCCGAATACACTTAATCTTAAAAGATGTTTCAAAATAATATATAATATCAGCATACTTAAATATCGCGAAGAAACTTCAGAATGCTGTTGGAAGCCTTATATCTTCACGGGGTCTATTCATGTTAAAATATAGAATCATATGTCGAATTATCAATAAAATAGATGACGAGGGTTGTAAAAAATATTTTAGACAGATACGACTGGTAAAAATATTCAAAGAAATATCAGATTGGCAGTGAGGTAGTGCTCCATTGAGGTACGTTATCTCGTCACCCCGGTCACGTTTCGCGTTTACCTCCGATCCTGTCAGTCAGTTACCTCCTGTTCACCCCGGGAGCAATGTTAAAGAGCCAAATTGCCAACAACGTATAATTCGCACTCGTAAAATCCACTGTCTATTTTATTGAACCATTATTCTCGCGAAGGGCAGATCTATTGTGACAGTAACAATTATAGTTTTATTTTCTCCTTTTATAGTGATCACATGCTCGGCCTCTACAGACATTACTGTGGAACATGTAAAAAGCGTGGCGTAACTATTATCCTTCACATAGAATATCTAATGCAGGCGACCTATGCGACGCATGGGATGCTCCACTCCGTGGTTAAGTGCCCCATTCGCGTGCAAACGACCGCACTCTTTAAAAATAATAAAACCCCTTCAGCGTGTACCTACTTCTGTTAGGTATCGATATCCGCGGTTAAGTAGGAGTTAGGCTCGATAAGAGCTTTTCAAAATGATTAATTTCTAGTTAACTTTATTTTTTTTCTTGATGAGTTTTAAGATAGATATATTTGTGCTTAATTATTAAATTTATTGACATTTCGTTTGAGCGCTTGGTTCAATATTCCAAAGAAACAAATGCAGAAAAATTGTTTACCTACAATATTTCTGGCCTGCTTGAAACGTCATAGAAAAAGCATATATATATCGTAGCCAGATCTTAGAATTGATCACTTCATGATGTGGCCAACTATTTCATTAAATGGTTGTGTTATTATTGCTTTCACGATACGACCAGCTTAAACTAACCATATCGTATAAACGTCAACGTTTGATAATATGTCAGTCCACATTTGACCATATCATCTATCTAGGGTTGCCATGATATCTGAATATGAAAGGCTTAATGAAAATTCCAAATAAAAAAGGCCTTATATTTATTTACTTGTAAGAACGAAAAGTCGAGTGCGGTAGATTTGAGGCACTTTTATTTATTATTTGAGACATGAATATGATATTATGAATTTTGGATGGTAATAAAAAATAACCACGAAGGCCAAGGTTCGCTTCGCTAAGCTCCCATCTTAGCCTTCTGACCTATATTAAAAAACGTTCGAATTTGTTCATAATAAATAAAAGTGCCGTATAACTAACCTCACCCAAAAAATCGCTTAATATTGTGGCTTTGTAAACAGTAGGATCGTCAACACTCTTCTTTAAAAAAAATTAAATCTCTTCACTCTCAGTTTCCATGTAGTCCTAATTTGAAATCCAATAATAGTCCATGGATTTTCGTTTTGTGTTCACCCTACTTTCTTATATTATTATGTGGACATCGGGTATTTTTCATTTCATGAAATACAACCCTTTCATGAAACGGTCGGCCACATCATGAAGAATGTCTTCTCGTATTAGTATAGATGTAATATTAAAAACATTATTTTACACGGTAGACTTTTGTTCACTATATTTTATAAATTTAAAATTACTTCAAATTGAATTGTTTGTAATTTATTCATCTTGAATGGATCTCCTATGTCTATAATAAATAGCGATATGTTTGCGTCTTCGCTATGTGTGTGACTCTACCAGAAATTTGCGCCGCTACGAATGGGGGAGGAATCACAATGTTTGTGTAACTCACTAGCTGACCAAAGAATGTTCCGCACTGCAAACAATACCTAACTAACCGTCGCTTTACACCTTCACGTCCATTTTAACCTCATTATTATAATGCTGTTCATTTTATTTATTATATAAATCTATATTTATTTTAACCTCACCTGTTTATTTTATTTCACATGTCAAGATTTATTGGAACGAAGTTCTTTATCGCACGTTACTCGGCGAATGGGGCTTAACGAAAAAAGTGTTAGCGAAAGAAAAATGCTGACCACGGTATACTTTTATACAATTTCCAACTTTAATGTAATGAAATCTAAAATAACATATATTAGTGCAAAATACGGTGTTTTGAAAATATGAAGTCTTTACTATACAATTTCTTCGATGGTCCTCGATGGCCTCTGATGGCTTGTTTATATATGAGTGTGTGTGTATTTAAAAAATCTAGTAAGTTTCTGACCGTCGACTCACAACGAAGGCGCTAAAGCATGTGGCAGAGTCATCGAGGGTAATGGAGGTGAAAGACATCTTCTTTAGGAAACCATCAACCATTATGATGTAAACGGAACTAGACCGCATGGGAAAAGCGTATCTATTCTACTATCTATTCCTTTAAAATAGGCAGGTCTCAGTCCAGCAGGAGGACGTTTATGACGTCATGTTATTATAATTTGAATATGTACCTAATACATGTCCTTATTTATCTTAGTAGTACCTATTTATGTTCCTTATAACTGGTTAAAAATTACCAATAACAATTGCGTGAAAGCAATTGAGTTTAGTTCCTGAATTCTGAATAAGTAAGTCTTCTGTAGATCAAATTCTCTGTCTTATTTGGTTAACGTTAAAATTCCGTTCAAAAGAAACGCGGCCCGTATTTCCTTTACTCGTTCGAATTTCCGTGTGACGAGGCGCTTCTATCTAGTTAGTGAGGTGCACACGGGGAAAAATGAAATATAGAGGCAATCCAAATAGATTGTTATCTACCCACGTGTTTACCGGCGACGGCGCGGCACGTTCGCGCTAACAAGACCCCCGCTCTGAAACACGGGACCCGACCGGTGACAGTGAGGCCCTTAGCGCAGTACCCTAAAACCAAGGCAGCTGATTTGACGACAATGCACGTGACAGGTGTCCAGCGAGGTTTTCATTCTACCCGATAACGAGGGCAAATTAAATATTTCTCTTTGTATTTATTTTGGACACTGAAATATCGTACAAGTGCCTCTGGCAGTCTACGTGCCGTTCATGTTTCTATAGAAGACGAATGTCCATTTTTCATAATCCTTGAATCTAGTTTACTATAATATATAGCTGTATATACAGTCAACTTTTCTGTCAGATTCCCATACAGGTCCTGAAGGTTCTGGCAAAAGTGACACTCGACATACAAAGTCAGGCGGACAGGCGAAGGGAAAAGAAGATTGTATCTAAAAGGGTTTTGTTTTTTGGTAACAGATTATGGATACCTAAAATTGATAAACTTTTTCCCTTTGCAGTCCCTGTCCACTGCTTTCTATCTTATAAATGCAAAAGTACCTTCGGATATTATACTCGGTCGGTAAAAATGCTTTAATGTGCCTTTCTCTGAAGCAAGATTTCCAAGAAAGAACACGGCGACCAGGATGTGAAAACCTCAGTCACAAAAGAATCAAGCAAGATCCTTATACTAAGAGCCGGGATTATTAGTGAACGCCTTTAAAGAAAACTGAATATCGTCTTTCTTAAGAAAATTCTAGATTTTTCCATGCTACCTCTATTAATTTCTCTAGCGATAACTGAAACTATAAATGTCGTTTAATTGCATGTATCATAGCTGGGCGGTCATTGATTTGGTGCTATCGGTGAACTCGGGTGACTTACTGCCGATCCCCTCCCATCTCGCGCCCATTACCTGCGACCGGCCACTACCTTGGGACACTTTAAGGTGCATGCACCATCGTTGAAGGAGTGACTATTATGTAGCTAATGTAGCATAGAGGTTAGAACTCCTCATCTGGATGTCTTTTACTTGATCGTAGTAGAAATCGCCTTCAAAGCAAATAAGAGTAATTCTAATCTAAATATAATATTGATTCGAAATAGGTAATATTTCGTTATAGTTATTACATTAATTGTTCCATAATGTATTAATTTATGTTAAAGTTAACACTTGAATATAAGCTTTCATTAGATATTCCTTCCCTGATAACCCTTCGCTATCATGTTTTGGAAAGTCCTCACATTTTAAGGGTGACTGTAACGAAGACTTTTCTAGGTAGTATTTAAATTTCAAAATTGGATAAAACTTATACACAAATTATATTGAAACAAACACTGAATTTTTGTGAAGAGACGGAAACACCCATAACGGCTAAAACTATTATAATATATTGAACCGCGCGTTAGGTACGTTTCGTCCCGTTTTGAGGCATTTGTAATAATCGCGAATACGGGGTAAAATTGTATTCTATTCATAAAGGTATATCTAAGCCCGTCGAATGGGAACAAATAAACTAAATATACCCATGTTTAGATGTATTGAAGATTCTTCCATGGTAAAGATATTAATAAATTAGGGGGCTCACTTCTACATAGAACGATTTCAAAAATTTAATTAAACGAAAATGAAGTTTGATCCCATAAATTAATATTTATATAACTTTTTCACTTACCCGAAGAACGAACCTAATGGTGTAGTGTACACAGCCCTTAAGAAAGTAAGCTTTAATGCACCTCATGATTTCCCACCATCTCGCTATAGGTTTCGTGACTAATTGGGCGTAGGCGTTGTTCGTTGGCCTTTATTGCAGTTACTTTATCAAAAGACGTTTCTCTTATATTTTACGTTTAGCTACTACTAGGTTTGCCAGATCGTTGGCGTGGGATTTGGTCTCCATATATCTATTCATTCCTTCTGCATACTGAATGCAAGTAAAAATCCTATTATTTTTATTTGACATCACTTAAGTCTTTTAGGTCTATTTGAGGCAAACTTCAGACTGACACATAAATATTATGTCATTTATGTTAAGGCCTAATATAAATAGCAGTTTCCAGTTACATACATTTTGGCATTTAATTTAAAATCATAGAGGGACTTCCATTGGTATAGATTTTAATAACTGTAAATCCGTCTATATTTATATGATTTAAATCTTTATTTGATATAAATGGTGTGTATTTTATTGCTTTTGGCTCCTGAATATTTTTTATTTATTTATTAACCTACAAACATCGTTTTCATCACAGTTTCACCAATACGATAGTACATTATAGATGTATAATAAACACATTCAGTCTCAACATAATAATTTAATACGAAGATACATTTATGCTTGCCGAGTATAAATTAAAATCTCCTATCATATGTTATAAGTATATTGTTCATATTACATTGATACTTACTCGTTAACGAAAATTTATCCTGATTAAACATTCTTCGTTATTTTTAAACTATTAGTTACATATAATCTAACTATGGTTCTTCGTTATTAAATGTAGAATACCAGTACAGAAGGTTTAATACTCATTGTACTAATGCATTGACTTTGGTTTGTGTTTACATAAAGAGTCGATGAGACTACAAATAAATGAAATTAGGTTAAAGTTTCACTGCCATATCAGAATGTGAAATGTGAATAATGTTATTAGACTTAATTAATTTGCTTTATTTTATTGTGCCGCGACTGTTACACAAAACGTGATAACAGTCTTACAAGACGACATTAGCATAATCTTGAGAGCGGGCGCAAAACAGATAGCGCTAAGGTGCTTAGGAAAATTAACTAAGAGCTTTCTACGAGTCTCACTGCGCCCTCCGTCGCCGTAGCACTGTCGTAGCAAATAAATGTTCGTCTTATCAGTTTTATTGACGTAAATAAAAAAAATCTCTCTTTCTTATTGGGTGTACTTATAGTATTATTTATGCATTAATAATAATATATGAATAAAATAATGTTCTTTGAACTATACATAATAATTTTCTCTCTTACTAAATAAACAATGTTGCTCATAACCGAAAAAAATATACTCAAATATAGTTTTCAATATTAGTATTTTATCACACATATAGTCTCAAATAATTAGCAGAATTATACTGTCGAGAAAACGGATGAAAGTAAAATGACAAAATAAGTCTATGATAGCAATGTGAATGGTTGGTGCTGTTGGCTGTTAGACCGGAACGTACACGCCATAATCAAATAGCAGAAGTGGCATAGATAGGTAAAAAAATATCTGAAATAAACGTGCATGTATAAAGATCTTAATTAAGTAGATAAAGCGAACGTTGTTTCTTAAGATTGTCTAAAGTGTAGGTCCATAGTTTCTACTCTCGTGAGAATCAGGCATGATAATGTGTATATGTATGTTGTCATTGTGCAATGCCATTTAAAATACTTAGAAAAATCATTGCCGCCTGCTTTTGCTTTTTACTCATAAAAGGTTTGTTCTCGAAAAATACAATCCTCATGATGCAGTATTTCACTACAATAATGGAACAGATGAATTTCCTACCATAGAACTCACGCAGTCTAATGTAGGCGTGTATTTCCGATCAGTAGTGATTGGATTAGGTTTGTCTTGCGTTGACGAGTCCCGCGGGAATCCCGCTCAACGACCCAGGGGCATCAAGGGCCACGGCGATGCATTGACACGCCAACGACTTTGCTATTACCACCATCAAACTTAATATAAAAAGCATAGTTATATCAACCATTCACACGATAGTCGTAAAACGTCGAAAAGTTACTCTGTTTTATACTGTTAACATTTATAGCGTTGACTTGGCATAGTTCCCGGCACGGATCTTGAACAGTTGACGGTATATTATGGATCACTTTATGCATTAATCGTAGCTAATGTTATGTGATTTATCAATACATCGATAACATTATGTTTTGTCCCTTTACTCGAAGGGATAATGCCTCATATTTCGAAAAAGTAAATAAATTGAACGTGTAGGCCTAAGAGATCGCACAGGAATCGTGCCGCGAGCTATACATAGAGTAACAATAGATATGCGATCATTACACTCTATGCGAATACCTATCCGACGTGTCCAACTTCAGTGTAACTATTTAAAGAAATTATTAGGTGCAATTACGGAGCTTGTTGTGCGTGATTGGAATGCGTTTGGAGAAGGGGCGAGGGTCCGAGGACAAATTCTTACAAATTAATACATCTATCTAGGAGCCGACCCGCGACCGACACTGCGATACGTGTGGAATACATTATTACCCTATGTATGTTGTAAGCACTGATACGATTATCAAAGAACTATTTCCATCTAACTTTATGTAGGCCCACTTTTTCCCCTTCCCTCTATCCTAGACCTCCTGTCTCATCCTTTATACTATCCTAAACGGTGGCGGCGCGTTGGCTTAGCCGATAGTGTTGCAAACGTCTATAGGTGACAGAACTAATTTCTATGAATATATAATAATAAATTCTAGACCGTCTGCAAGCTCGCTAGGTTAGTAAGACTACTGTAAAAACACTACTGTAAAAAAATCGTGCGCTATTTTTCCTGATTTTTACAATACAAATACTCTTTATTGTAGGTACACCAACATTACATGGAAAAAATACACAAAAAACTTACTAAACGGAGTACAATGGGCGGCCTTATTGCCAAAAGCAATCTCTTCCAAGCAACCTTTGGATGGACAAGATCTTATTACATAGATAGAACGTTGGCGTGCAGTTGAAATAAATATAATAATAAAATTATTATAACACATATATTATACATAGTTATAAAATATATACGTACATAGACATACGAAACAAACAATAAATAAGTTATATAGTTAAATAGTGCTCCTTCGCGAGTCTGTTAAAGGAATGGATAGATTCAGCAGCCCAGATATCAGCCGGCTGAGCATTCCAGAGATGCACAGCCTTTAACACAGTTGTGCTATACATTTAAACTGAAAAGGCATTGTATTTTGTATAGGAATATGTTGTTTCCTTCCAGACAATACAGAGCGTCAAAACAGGGAATTCGATTCCTAATCTCCGCGAATAATCTGCGACGTCAGCGTGAGTGCAGCAATATGCGTCCGCCCGCGCCGCGGCGCTTTGCCCGCGGACGGTTCGCACTCCTTGTTTCGAGAGCAATCGAGGCGCCAATAAAAAAGGCGATCGTCGCCCCGAGCCCCGACACCGACTTATTTACAGAACACCCTGCTTGCCGTCGCTATTTATTTTATTGACTGTCATTTGCCCTGACTTTTATCGTTATCCACTTCCCGAATAAAACATCAGCACAGGTAACAATGTCTTATGCCCATGCCAATATACGTTCGGCCATCCTAAAAAATGAGTTTGTTTGTATGACTCACAGAAATCTCCTAGTGATCGATATAAATTGAACTTAGTTTGTTTACTTTAGCACGTTAGTTCTGAAAATTACTGTCTCTATAACTAAATTACAGATAAGTATTACTGTATTAGCATAAAAGAACTCTTCATGTTCATTAGAATTGAACAACAAGGATAATCCCAATAAGTACCTATTTTAATACTTAAATGGGTACATCGTTCCGTATTATTCGTTAGATGTCACTAGTGTTGATTCATCGTAAAATTATTCATGTTACATTAATATATGAAAACTTATAGATTAACTTCTGCTATTCTGTTTATATATTTATGGAAGTCTTATTACAAAAACTGAATTTTATTTCAAAAACACATCTTATTCACCAAAATGTTAGGTGAATGTTTACAGAGTAGTCTTTGACTGGGTTATGATCATTCCTAGTTATGATACTACCTAAAAAAATTGCGATCAGCGTGTATTTAATATAATGAAAGTTTATAAATTTTGTCCAGACAAGTAGTTCCCCCTTATTTTGTAGGGCGCGTAAAACATTTGTACAAATAGTGCCATTTATTTTATTAGGAAGCAGTTATGACAAAAGCAATGGCAGGCCAACAGGGCAGCTATGAAGCAGGCCGGGCAAGGGGTGAGTCCCATTTTCCACACATCATTGCATTGGGCCGCAGATTTATTTGCATGCGGGCCGCTGACCAGGATCCATTACAGCCATTACGGAGCTATCTGATCAACCGGCACGAGAGTTATGGCGCTGTTGTCTTTCTTAACTACATAAAAAAATCGAAAAGAGAGGAGAAAATCTGAATATTTAGGAATAAGCACTAAGGGAATTGGTCACAGGACGGGTTATGGTTTCCGCTATAATTCTCTTTATTTTCAATATTTAGGGTCGACTTATTTTTTCAAACAGGCCTCTATTGACATAGAGCCTGTTTGAAAAAACATACAAACATCTATTATATTTATTTCAGATTAGTTAGGAATTCAAGTTAGGTTGCCTGACAGAGATCGCTTTTAGCCAAGACCGCTTTCTTATATTACCAAGAAACTAGGTATTGTAATTGTTTATTTTGATGAGCAATAAATACACTGTCATCTATCTTCTTTATCAATATATCATCATCCTTTTTTTGAGATCTTTAGATTTTTTTGGATATATCGTATCTACTTTATGTATGCCAGTGTTTATTAGTTGTATCGGCACATAAAGTTCCCACTCCTGGTCGTGGGCCTCTCCATTTTAGTGGAACCGACAGTATATCCTCTACGCTTGTTCAAGGTAAATCGGTGGATTTCATAAATCCGTTTCCATAATGTGCAAATTTAACGACGTGACACGTGATAATTGAAACAACATGTACATTAAAAATTAATTGCAAGGATTCCAACTACGTTATTAGATGAAATGCGGGTGCGTCAGCTGCTACCATAAACCTTATAGGTGAAAAATAATAATAATAATAGGCAAATAAACACACAAATTGTATATCCCCAAATTAAGCAAATTACGCTTTTGTTATGGGTAATATTCAATGGACTACTCCGGGTCTGTCGCAGACATCCGGACCATAGTACCTTGATAATGGGGAAAAATTGTTTCCAGAATTTACCATGCCAGGGTCAAACCCGGAATCTATGCGTTGCAGTGAGGTGGGTTGGCAAAGGCTTACCCCGCTCAAACACAGAGCTCGCCTGAAAATAAAAAAACAACTATTTTAAACTTATCGATTTGGTAATGCTGGGAAATGCTCAAGGTAATCTTGAACATTTTCCAGTTCCATCATCTTATTACTTGCTCAACTTAACAGTAGACGGTTATCTATATATCGACTGTCAATATAAAAGTTATCTTTGATAGAAAACTTGAGTCAAAGTCGTGCAAAGTTCTCGGGGCGGGGGCTATTCTGTAAGTTTCATTCAGATTTATGCCACGCGTCTGGTCCATCGGCCGATTCACTTCAATACGGATAATGAACGGGGCGGAAACTATAAATCTACTTAGTCGCGAAACTTGCGTAATAGATGAGATTCAACAAAGTATAATAAACATTAGGTCGTTTGTGTTCGAATGTTTATATAGATGTTTAGCCGTAATCAGCCGGCCGGTGTTCCGTTTACCATTTGAACCGGCTTAGTGAGGTTTCCGCTTAAGCGTATTAATCTGAAATTAGGTCACCGTTAACACCCTAGTGTTAAGTAAGAAGGTCAGTGGTCTCTTTGGTGTTATGTTATACGTAATACGTCATAGTTAATAATAACAGTTACATTCCTAACATTTATATAACACAAGTTTTCCCCGCGGTTACGCCGCGTGTTAAACCCCGGGTAGCAGCTGTATGTTACTCACATAAAAACTAAATTAGGTTTTTAATATATGTTATAGTCAAACATCGAAGCTCTGGCGCTCCTAGGTTTGACTAGTCAAACCTCAGGTCTGACAATGTATTAGTCAAAGTCCAAATAAATGACGTTTATCTGCTTTTGTCTAACGAATTTTTGTCTAATTCGACGTTTGACCGAGTTTGACACAGTTGCTTCTAGGATCGCCTAGGCAAAGCCCGAAAGTGATTATTTTACTTTTAACGTTTGTCTAAAAGGTACTTCTAGGCTTTACTAAAAATACTTTAGTCAAAGCTGAAATTGGATTTCTTTTCGGTTTTTGTCTAAAGGCCTTCGGTCAAACCAACAATTCCCGGAAAAGATTGCATATTTATCATATATTAGATAATGCCGAAAACTACAGTTTCTTAACGCAATTCGCTACAATAACAAAGAAAGTAAATTCATATAGTCTAAACAGCTGCCTATCAAAACATAGATATGAGACAAAGCCAACCTGTTTTGAAGTTCAATGTTCATGACTTGTTTCCTCTTACAACGTATTTGTTAGTGAACTGAAAAAACGCGATTGCAACGCCGACTATTTAGCCAATCTGTCTTTTTTATGGAAACGACAACATTTATCGGGATAAAATATATCCTAAGCGTTAACTTGAGTTATATAAGCCAGCACTATGTCGAATTTCATTCAGTAGTTTCCAAAAAAGATGCGGTCGCAGCGCTATCTTTTCCGCTATTTTCATCTATCCCATTGAAACTACATCATTTATCGTGATAAAAAATATCTTAAGTTATAACCCAGGATATAAGCTAGCTTTGTATCGAAATGCATTTAAATCTATTCAGTAGTTTTCACGTGATGCTCTAACAGACAGACAGACAAAATTCTAAAATTGCATTTTCGGAATCTCCTGGTCCGAATGATACCCCTGATTTTTTAAAATTTTTATAATAATAATGTAGGTACTACAAACTCGAACCATTTATAGATTTATACCTAATTATGGGTACATAAAACATAGGTAAAAATATGTAAAGTAATTTGTTTGAATAGTCGTTAATTCCTTTTTAATAACTTTTAATAACGAATTTATAAACCTTGTATAGCTATTATGTATAGTCTAATTCTTATTTAGGAATGTAGACTACTTCGCTATGTATAATGGTTGTTTTAATGAGAAGCAACGTAAAAAAGTCCCAACAACAAAAAAATGGATATTTATTTATACGAATTATTTCTTTAACGAGAAGTGACATTTTTTCTAGTATATGATTATTATCTAATTATGCAAACGGACCACAATACTAGTTAAGATATTCTTGACGTGTGGGGACGAACTTACCGAACGCTTTATTGGTTGTATGCTCTATGTCAATAAAATAGTGCAGAACCTCGCTGCTGACTTTTATCGAAATACCTAGGGTATTTTATTTTTACCTGATTTTATTTATAAACAAAATCAAAAACAGTGAACTGAAGAACTATCTTCTGAAAATAGTTTAAAAAATATTATATTTAAAAAAAACAAGATTTAGAATTAAAGTAGGGTACAGAATAAGCTTGGAATGGAAATTGAGAGCTGAAACAGAGCAGCGGTTCAATTTAAAATCCCTGGCACCGACTTTGTTTTTTTTAAAATAATAAACGAACGTTTGTACTTGCCAAAACATTAAAAAAATGTAACAAAGTATGCTATCGCTCCCTATAAGCTTAATAAATAATTATGAAATAGCATGGTATTTAAGTTTATTGCATTTTTTAATGATGCTAGGTTTTGAAATTGTAGAGCTGAGAGGTCTGAGGGACTTGAAGACTGGGACCAGACCAATTATAATCTATGAACGAAACTGCTTAGTGATTATCGTTGCTCGAGATGTTGGCTTGAAGCTCGGCGAAAAACAAGATGGAAATAATATGATGAGGGCATCGTATTTTTTATTTTTTGTTTGGTTGCAGTATCCAGTATAACACAATTAAAAATTAACAAATAAAAAGTCATTAAAGGACAACATTCTGATTTTATAAGACCTGTCTAACAGAACGCCTGTTTATGTATAGTGAAAAAAATACGTTCCATTGTGACAGATATGTATGGCGACATGGCTATTGCTCATACATATTTTTCTCGCCTTTGTTACTCCAGTACGCAGCGGCGTAAGATAGATACACTAGAAACACCTTCCTGCCAAATTTTATTCATATACAGGGCTTCATAATATAAGGGCGTATACGCAAAAATGCCATTTTTTGTTGTTTGCTAAAAACTATGCATGGTACAATTTATAAAGTCTTACCAGTATGCCAGTGTACCTAAAAAGAAGAGTATTCCAAATTTTAGCCTTATACAATCAACTAGTTTTGTTTTATTCACAATTTTGTCTCTTGTGTAAAACTGCACTTTTGTCTTTACGCCCATCTGTTATGAAGTCCTCGATATAATCTTAGTAGATTTTGAGGAAAAAACCACTATTACATACACAGACAAATAGACAGACGGACAGACATGCTATTTGTACAACGAGTTTATTTTAGCTAAAATGTCTCTGGAGTACAATAAATATTTTATATTTAATGTTTAAAGTTCAAAACATTTAAAAAATAAGTTTCTGCAGATTAAACATTATTTTGCTATATTTCCAACTTCGTGATTTATTCTGGGTTAAGAATTAATGTCGTGCTGATTTGTGCGAATTTGAATTATTTATTGTTTACGATCATTGTTTGTAAAATGCCTTTAGCATATGTAAATCTGGTAGCAATGGTTTCCAGAATATTCGATACCTATTTTTCACTTAACTTTTGTTCATTGAACCGCCGTGGATTGAAATATAATATTATACTTATAACTAGCGGCCACGGCAAACATTGTCCTGTCCTAAAAAATAAAAACCTAGAACCCGATTATAACGCCACTTACTGGTCTAATTCCACAACTTTCAAGTTGGACCCACTAGTTTGACACAAAAAAATCATTAAAATTGATCCAGCGGCTTAGGACTTGAGTGATATATACACGTGCAAGATATTTATGAAGATGATGATGATGATGATGACGACTTTTTTTAAAAAACTCAATGATTTGGTCAGAAAAATATTTCAAAAATAGCGATTATGGACGGGCATCACTAACAATCATTAGTATACGGTGGACGCGACAAATCAAGCCGCGAGCTGCACTAGGGCGGCCCTATATCGACGGCTCTGATTTATAGGGGCGTCCTGTTATCGCACCCACCACCGACTGGTATGTTGATACCCATCACAAACTTCTGTAATATGGCACTTCCAAAAGATGACCTTCGTTGTTATACTCTTATTTTCTCATTTGAAATTTAAGCTTTATTTATTTTTGACGGAATAAAATCTCCAAAACGTTGTATTTAGGATTCCGTAGCTATTTTACTTCAAAAAGAAAGATTTACACCATCGTTAGGTCCGTCCCTTGACTCGTCCGTCTGTTTTTGAATATCACAATTATTTTTAGGGTTTCGTAGCTATTTTAGCAAGAACAGATATAACCCTCATGTTTCCGTCATTCATATCCCACCGTTTCAAATATCAAGTTGTTGACATTTGAAAGTTAGGTAATCTACATAACCATAATAGAGGTATATAATGATACCAGAATATTAAGAATCAGGTAAGTATACATATATACATGTGTATAATTATTGATGAATGATTTTTTTTAGTGTATATTGGTGGATGAACATCGTTAATATATTTTTTAAAAATCGTTATCATTTTTCAAGTCAAAATATTTGAGATTAAATATGTAAAATTCTAAAAAATCAAAGTGGTTTGTTTAAAAATATTGTTGATGAGTTTTTGTGATATGGAGTGCACATCGGACGCTGGTTACCCTAGAAAACCCTACGTGCAATAGAGATGGAGTATTACATGTTTCGTCGTCGTCGAATTCGTCGATTCCTAGCCTTGAAGTGGTCCGGTACGTGTTATGTATGTGTTAGGTAAAATTAAAATAAAGGTCGAACGCACACCGTGTTAACATTAAATTTAACTACTCTTTACAGAGGACGTTTAATCGACTGTTAATGGACATGGACCGTGGTAAATCTTTGATAATCCGGTGCAGAACAAATATTCGTAGTTGAGAAGCAGATAAGGTGCGTCCGGCGTGGCACGGCTCGGACGTGGGGTTCTAATGCGCCATTTGTATGATGATGTCGGCCGCGGGGCAAGTGGACCACACTCTGTCCCCAGGGTTCCTCACTTAAATCGCCACAAATGAAGGTATGTGAATAACGTCACTTAGCCGCTTTTGGTGATTTTGTAACTGCAATATAAATAGTCTGTGAATACCAACAATTTGGTAATCTTTATATACGATTTTAACCTAAGCATTAGATTAGATAGATTACAGCGAAACTAAACCCGATTTTCCTTTTTTCTACTTCCACTCCTAACATTTTCTAAACATCTCTTACGTTCAGGAAGCAACGGTACGTTTTATTTATTTATTATTTTAAAATAGTTTTCTGCGACACTGTGCCTGTAAATTACTTGGAGAAAGTTCTTCACATGCTAGCATAAAACTTTTTTTTGACGTAGAGTACTTAATTAGGCGTAATATCAAACTTTAATTTCTAAACACAACCGAATCTTCTGAGTTTCCATCATCTTGAATTTACTATCGTATAATCGCAGAACGTCGGTAAAGCAATTTGATTGGTATTATACTGAATCCTTTTATAATTTAGGTATTAAGCTTTAACTAAACTTAGGTATTACATTGCAATTTTACTAAAATCTTAATTTAACTAAAATCAGACGACATTCAAAGTCTACAGACGAGTCTGTAGCCAGGATTACAAACGATTTGTATCCATTTATTTTTAAATTGTGAAGTTGGTTATTGGCATCCCAGCTCATGCAATGCAGTTACCGTCGCCTAGAGACGTTTGCAACACTAATGACCAAGCCAACGCATTGCCAGTCGATTGGATAAAGAGGATAAAGAGGGATTAAATAAATATTCATAGTATGGGTCTTACTTACATAAGTACTATACTTTTATATATTTTTATTTTTATGTATCTTGAACTATGAATTACAACTATACTATCAAATATAAAAAAAAATAAAAAAAAAATGCTAAAGTTAATAATGTCCAAAACTGTCATGTACTGAACGTTCCAAAGCTGGCGTTACATGTATGCATGCTAGTCTTTGCGCAAATAGAGCAGCTTTGTCGGTGTGAGTTACGAAGTTGGACTTCGTAATTTTAGGCATCGACCAAGATATAGTAGTATATATATATATATATCTATTTGTAATGCACATGAACATTGCAGCTTGGCTAAAGGAAGGTGGTACGTACTAATTTTGATGCTTAGATGTGATATTATATAAAATGTGTTTTTATTAATAAAATTATTAATTTAGATAAGTTGCATAGAGTGTTCATCAAATTTTATTTAAAATTTTAAAGTTATTCGAGTATTTTTACTGCCGTCTAGTATCTACGTGAAAACGACACGGAAAGCAAACATTGGCGGCCGTAATGTTCATTGTTTATGTTAAAAAAATGTGTGTGTGCGGTCAGTTAATTTGCATGGCAAACGCGCGCTTAGAATGGACCGTCACGCGCGCTCACTCACTCACAAGACTGGATAGCTATCGTCCGACCACCATACATTACATCGTGTGAAAATAACAAAATGCCCTCTCTCCATTATACTGCACCGCTTGAATTAATGTGTAGTAGTCATCATCCTTTGATTAAAAACTAAGATAGATGTTTATTACACAAAACTGGTGCGCTGCTAAAGAATGGAATACTTATTGGAGCCAATTTTTCCAGACAAATACAATCTAGGTGAAAATGAATTGGTATCTTCTAGATAAGCTTACTCCATCCTAGATTACGTCATCACTCATCATCAGGCGAGACAGTGGCCAAAAGCGACTCTATACGAACATAAAAAGACCATAGACAAATATAGGCAAAGTTTACTTTACTTAACTTAATCTATACCATAAAATCTAAACTAAGCCGTGGTAGCGTAGAGGTTAACACACTAGCATCTCAAACAAAAGAGGCAGGTGGGTTGGTGGAATGGACCTAATGTGTATACTGTTACACCTCAGCCTTACTTGTAAGAGGCCGGACAATATACCCGCCACGCTTGTCCAAGGCGGCTTGGCAGGTTTGACACATTGGTTATCTCGATGTGCAGGTTGCATCACGATGTTTTCCTTCACCGTTGTTAGCACGTGGTAATTGTAACAGTACGCACATTAGATCAGAAAACTGACTAAGTGGTGCATGCGTTCCGGCCAGGATCGAACCCGCGTCCTTTGAGTTTGGGACGCGTGCGCTAACCACACTAATTACGCTACCACGACTTCTTAAGTTTATTAAGATTGAAATATAAATCAAATAGTAAACCAATAAATTCGATCGCCACTATTTAAGTTTAATGACTTATTAACAGACTCTGAGTGCGGTAGTATGAGCTGTTCTTTGTGTGTGTTGAAATGTCTTGTGCTAATGTACGATTGCATTTATGTCATCCATAATCCATAACTGTTTATCAAGAAATGAGGTATATAATACCTACTTTCAAAAACGGGATAACAAAGCAGGTAGTACTATACATAGGTACTGTTTATTCCAAAAACGTGATCTTAATCACGAAAGTTATTTATGGTGCTATTTACAATGAATGTTCAACGTTTAAAACCACAGATTTCATTACTTTTCAATTGATTAAATGTTTCAGAGGAGATTTAAGTTACATAATCAATAGTGCTAGATCGTGATTAATTTAAATGTTGTAAGGCACGGTGTGGTGTGGATGAGTCGGCGTTCCAAGCACGTCATTAGCGGTTATCACTTCATTCCGGATGAAAAAACTTCAACAGCCCTAAGCGCCACTCACGTGCGCTTTTGATTTATTAATTTTCACCTTCATAAATATGGTAAAAGACAGTTTAATGAACTTAATATTATAACAGATTAATTTAACAAAATATTTTATAAAATGAAACCACTATGCTTCGATTCTTATTAAAAGATGATCTAAATAAGATAAAAACTGCATAAAAATACGTATATTTTTGCGAATCTACGTAAAGGTAAAAATTTACAACGATCTAAGAATCTAATTACATTGATGACTGACCGCTCAGGTTTACTGCGATCCTATACGGTTCTGTATTTTTTATTGTAAGCAAGGTCTATTATGGTTGTGTATCTTATAATTAGGTGTATTTTTAAATACCGTATATAAGAGATATTAGTGAATGCAGACAGTACGCTTGGATATCGTGTAACCCACGCCCTCCACTTTGCGAGGATCGTAGTGTCAGCAAACTGTGCGATCGATAGGCTTAGGCACCAAGTCCCTTTGTACATCTTTGCCA
Source organism: Dendrolimus punctatus (assembly GCA_012273795.1). Classification (NCBI taxonomy): domain Eukaryota; kingdom Metazoa; phylum Arthropoda; class Insecta; order Lepidoptera; family Lasiocampidae; genus Dendrolimus; species Dendrolimus punctatus. The sequence goes on from CM022536.1 coordinate 10,611,498, forward strand.
ATAAATATTATGCAAATGTAGAAGTTAAAAACTCGTGAGTAAAATAAATAAAGTGCATAATATGTTGCAGACTCTCTCTCTATATCTCACTTTACAGACCACAACATTATTATTATGTGATTTATTTTGATATATTCCTTCGACAAGTTATAACGTCAAAACAAAGTGTAGGTAGGTAATATTTACAACACCATTGTGTTTGATGTGATAACTACAGTAGTTGTGGCCGAATTTATGTAGACTTCATAGATAATAAACTTCTTATAGCTATTTGTAAAGCTAGAATTCGCAGTTTAAAAAAACTCAACGTAGTTTATATTATTATGTCTTGTGTTTGTTTTATGTAGATGAATATATATATATTTAAATAGTCGTCAGCCAACCGTTATCCACTGCTGGACGTAGGCCTCCCAAGGTTGTACCACCTTTCTCGATCCTGCGCTATTGTCATCCAGCCTCCATCGGCTACCTTGCGCAGACCGTCGGTCCATCGGGCTGGAAGGCGTCCTACTTCACTCCGAGATTCGTCTGCTCCATTGGCCATCGGGCCTGCAACTAATGTGGCCGGCCCACTGTCACTTTAGCTTTGCTAATTTTGCTAACTATGTCGGTAACCTTGGTTATCTTACGGATATCCTTATATTTTATTTTATCCATAAGAGATACTCCCAACATTGCTCGCTAGAGCGAGTCTATAGATAGACTTTTATCTTCAAGCATTGCGGACATGCGACATCAAGACCCAACAGAGATTTCTGAAGTTGAACTTGTTTAAAGACGATCCCAGTTTAACTGTTTGGATAAAAATAAGTAGCAAGAAAATTGGTTCATATTCATTTTCATCGAGATCCCGAAGAAGTGAAGATCGATAAAATAAAAAACATATATTTCACCAACAATACCCATTTTCTGCAATAAAGTTTTGTAATTTTATGTTTATGTCGCCCTTGTCCTCTGTTTGACTGTCCGCCGAAACAGTTCACGCTTGAGGCTTCTAGCGACTCTACAATTAAAAGTAGCTCTGAAGAACCAGTGAAAATCATTAATTGAATCATTCAATGTCGTTATGTTGTTGTTTTATTTTTGCGCCTTTCCACCAAATTGATGTAATTTCCTTGTAGTCAGTCTTTTAAAAAATTTACAAATTCCCGCGTTGTTAATCTATAAGCATAAATTAGTTTTTCAAGAACTTTTTAAAATAAATAATCATTTTGTTTCTTTGTTTTATGAATATTTTTTAAATATAAGGTTGAATACGAAAAATAACAATCGGTCTAATAAGTTTTAGTGGGAACTTGAAGGTGTATGTTATTATACAGATTTAATAACAAAAAAAATATATTAAGTATTAAAAATAAACAGCAGTTATTGAAAACTTGTTACAAGAATTGGTGTTTGTGTTAAAAATCTTACTTTTTAGTGAAAAATGTGCTTTTTCAAACTGCTGTGAAATTCTTTCGCTTTGTGTCAGGCAAAGACCTGTAACATGGCTTAGAATTCTGTTGAATGACTTTAGCTCCTTGCTATTTCTTAATTCATGGTTTTTTATAAAGCTCGATCTTGGTTAAATGTTCGAATCATGCAAAGACAAATTTAAAAATAGGCTAACAAAGATTTGTCATTTTTAAATGTCAAAAAAACTAACGTCAAATTACTTTCATAGATGTCAAATTAAATGTCAAAATACTGTGATGCATCTGTGAATTGTTTGTTTGTAAGAAAAAATAATTAGAAAGTATTTCCAAGCTTTTAGCTAATAAGATTATATATAACTTACACTGGATCGCAACAGAATCTTAAAGTCAATTCAGAAGCATTAAAATCATTGTCGCGTTATTCATCTAAGTGGTTAGCCTTGAAGTAGATGTCACCTATTAACTTATATGAGTGTTGTTTATTTTACAATTTAGTTCCTTTAGTAGCAAATGAACGATTATATGGCTTTGATATTTGACTTATGTTTTACATCGATCTGGAAGAGGCATGATTTACCCACGTATTCGGGAGAAAGGTGCAGGTTTAGTAGTACTGAGTTGGGTTTACTTCTTTTCCCTGTGCGCCGCATCCACAGCACCCTGTGACAAGACTCGCAGAGTGTTCGCCGAACAGAGTGGTATCATTACTGATGGACCTAGCAACTCTAACTATACACAAGTCAGTAACTACAACACCAATGAAGCTTTGCATTTTTAAGACTATTGTTGCACTGTATACTTTGTTTTAGGACTCTCACTGCGAATGGCTCATTAAGGCTGCTAATAAAAGCCAATTTATAACATTAAGTTTCCTTCGTATGGGCACAGAATGCTCTTATGACTATGTATTTGTTTATGATGGTGACTCATTTGATGCTCCACTACTTGGAAGCTTTAGTGGTAAAACTGAACCACAAAATGTCACAGCATCTAGTGGTTATGTGAGTATTTAGTTTTGAACTTTCTGGCTTGATCATGGAAACTATCCTATTTTTCATGAAAATTAATTTACACTTTCACAAATTTTGTATCCATATCCCATTATAGTAAGTATTATCAAAAGTATAATGGGGTTGGGTTTACATATATGTCCCTGGATGATTTCCTGGGTGATTTTAATGGTTAATGTGTTTAGGAATATAAGAGACTTATTCATAACAACTGAAATTGGTTTTGAGTGAAAAAAATACATATTCAGTGAATTATCGAAGTTTGAAATTCACGACAATGATCTGGTAATTTTGTCGCCGAGACGTTTTTTTACGGGATTTGTCGAAATAGGAGCCTGTATGTATCCGAGAATTTAAATATGTGGAGTTTTAAACAGTCGATTAGGTTAGGTTTTGTGTAGACCAAAGCGCCAGAAGCCAGAACCGACTGGTAACCATTCACTATTTATCTTATATATTAGTGGAAAACAGAAGTGAGGTTAGATTGACAAAAACATTAATAACTCAGGAACTACACATTTCCGACACATAGGAGTTGCAGAAGGGGTGAGTTTTCCTCCTCTCCCTCTCCTATCCCTCGCTCATTACTTAGATTCCGGGGACATATATGTAAACCACACCCATATAATGTATCAAATTTCATAATAAACAAAGTCCCTTCCTTTGTAAATTATAGAGAATGTTGGGTCAGTTTTGTGTATGAAGAAGGAAGCTCCTTAAGAAAGTTTCTGTCTGGAATAGACATAACTTTGTCCAATTTAAACCTATAACGACATAGTTCTACATATTCTCTGCTTAGAATAATAATTACAATTTTTATTATTTCAAAGAGTACTGAAATCTTTACTATGGATATTGTAAATTATGTGTGTAGAGGTATCAAATCACACTGCCTAAATTAACTCCAAGAAGTAGATCTTAATCAGACCAAGCAATTCTGCATATTGTCGTAATTCTTTCTTCCAATGTAGATGTAGGTGAGCTTATAGGGATTTTGAAATGAGCTACCATGATTTTATTTCACAGTACTACTAGGGGTTTTTGATAAGGTGTCTTAAACTACTTTAGATTTTCAGTATATTGCTTGGTACCTACCTCTTTTACATACCTTTAGTGCTCCAAATAATCATAGGCAGATCTCTCTCCCTCTGGAAATCTCCATGAATAAAAAAGTGAAAAAGGAATATTATAATAAATAAACAAAATTATGTTTACATTTCACATTAGTATATGGAAAAACACTGTTAACACTGTTATATATTAATTTTTACTGATTGTATTTCAGATGTTAATACTACTGTACAGTGACACAAATTATGTGTTAGATGGGTTTCGTGCAAAGTATGCCATACATAACTGCCCCAACAACTGCACTGAGCGTGGGTTATGCATATCCAATAAGTGCTTCTGTGAGGGTACCTGGGGAGGCCCTGACTGCAGTGTTGAGCTGTGCCCCAAGTCATGTTCAGGAAATGGTCATTGCAAAGGAGATAAATGTTTGTGCAAAAAAGGGTATGTTTTACTTTACTTACTGATTTACTCTGAATTAATAGTATAGTAAAAAATTATAAAATTTGAGTAAATTAAATACAATAAAAAGTAATTACCCATAAATTTATATGTTAACTTAAATATTTATTTTCTTCTTCTTTCTTTCTTATATATTTTTGAAGTATAAGCTATATGGAGATTAAAGTGAAGATTATAATAATCACATTCAAATTTTGGAGAATTCTATGAATACCACACTGGTCGCCGGCGACTGGGAGTCCATACACACTTCCTCGACACCTGGAAATTATCCACTGTATGTGGCACTTGCTCTTTTATACCATACATGAGCAAGCTGTGGAATGAACTCCCTCTTGCGGTTTTCCCAGAGTGCTACAATATGGGGCTCTTCAAAAAGGGTGTAAACAGATTCTTAAAGTCTCAACGAGGTGGGCAACACATTCGCTCCCTTGGTGTTGCAGATTTCCATGGGCGACGGTAGCCACTTGCCATCAAGTGAACCTGTCTGCCAGTTGCGTACAAGCAAACATAAAAAAAGAAAACCTTGAAATCTTATTTTTATGAATAAGATAACCTGTGTAGTATTTCTTAAGTTTTCGCCACTAGTACACATAGTAAAATTATGTGTATAATTATTTAACAGTTTTAAGCATGATACTTGACTTGATTTTTAATACATAACAACATACCCATTAATAAATAAAATTCAACATGAATAGTTTTGCTTACATCAAAAAATCAATCTTATGAGATTATTTTTTTATAAAAGAAACTAGCGGACCCAACAGACTTCTGTTCTGTCAAAAAGATTTGGAATGTGGCAGTCTTTTGTTCCTACCTATTTTATAGCCGGGCAAAAAAAATTCCTGAACAGAATTATTGTCACCCTGGTGAAAGGGCGGTGTGTGGGGTTCAGCTCGGGTGATGCAAGGTATCTACATTTGCACGAACTTTGGCCACCCTTCTGATAACACAACTATAATGTAATCAAGCTCAACAGAAGCTATTTCAGCAGTTCACTCGAAAGAGAGACCCACAATATCTTTATGTTCTTTATTGTATTGTTTAGAAATATTAAAAATATATAAAATAATTAAAGAACCATCACATATGACATTTTCATTGAGGTAAATAACCATGTAAGAAGTTGATCCAAGTGTCATAAAAATACAATTCAAATATAACCAAGATTTGTTTGATCTGCACTTAGAAAATTTCATACCATAATCATCATACCAAATGTGCTAATGTGCATAATAAATGGACTCAAAACTGTTTAAAATTTTGAATATGAGATTAACTTGCTAGAGTTAGATCGACCAGAATTTCAGAAAGATTACTTAGTCAAAACAAAATTAGGGCCACTTACAAATTTCAGAATTATGTGTCAGTTGGTTTTTCGCCGATACTTCATTGTACCCTATTTTTAACAAGAACTTGAAGGTCATTCAGCATATTGTTCTGCTGGAAACACCTTAGTTTTGCCGACGTAGTGCATAGATCGACATCTTAAGAAAACAATGCCGCGAGTTCGACGCCATATGGACACGATATAAATCGTATCGGACTATTAATCAGGATGCAGGAATCAGTCAGAGTTAGAGTAACCACCGCCCAGGAAGACCGCTACTTACGCTTAACTGCATGCAGATAGCGCACAGTCAACTTCCGTTCTTTGCAAACCCGCTTGCGCCAGGCCACAGGCTTGCGTGTTAGTGACCAATGATTAAGAATCAGTTGCAGGAAGATCGACAATTCTCCAGGAAATGAGTGGTGCAAATTCCATTAACAAGCGCTCATTGTGCAAACCGATTAACATTTCACAAGTAAACATTTGTACTGAGGTTTGAGTGTCAAACACACACGCACAGTGCTTTTCACTGATGTGAGAAAAATAATTTTTTTAGTAATGATCATCGCCTTTATTTACAAAAATGACAGTTTTGGGGGCCTATTTGAGCGAACTAAGCTGGTAGTTCTTAACCAAGGCATAGTAATAGCTCAGCGATACATCGACCACCTCATGGGACCGCACGTGGTGCTATTTGCACAACAAGTAGGGCCCGGGTTTAAGTTGATGCACGACAATGTATGCGCGCACACTGGGAGAGCCACCAGAGAGTCCCCAGAAGAGGCTTTTATTGAAGTATTGCTGTGGCCAGCAAACAGCCTGGACTTAAATCCTATTGAATACATGTGGGATCTTTTAAAAGGACGCGTGAGAATGACCAATCCGCCTGTGAAGAACGAGAGACAACTCATAAACACCTTAAAATCAAGCAGGGAGCAAATCCCTCAGGAAAAAGTTTGGCATATAGTAGAAACTGCCTTCTAGGCTTTAAGAATGTTTAAGGCAAAAAAGAAGGCATAGCAGATGTTGATTAGATCTAAATAAAGAAAAAATCTATTTATTTCATATTTATCATTTTTTTAGTTTAGAATTTGTTTTGGTAAAAACTACACTTTTCAGTGAATTTCATGAAAAAACAAATCATTGTCATAATTCTACTATTTACAACCCCCAAAACCACTTAAATTTTTTAAGAATATCAGACATACAATGGGGCGCTTATTTTGTTTTGACTAGACTTTACGTATCTTATATACTTGCGTTTTGGAGTTTTGTGGTCGGTGTTTTTGACCCATTTAATGTTGACAATAAAATTTAGAAAATCGACTACTGTATAGCTTATGGTTGTGCCTTAGTTGTGTTGTTTTTTGCTCATGTTATGAAGTAATTATGCAGGTATTCCGGTGAGTCATGCTCCCTAAAAAAGAGTGACAAAGAAGGTAACAGTTGGCATTGGCTGTCAAGATCTGAAAATGGCATGACAAGAAGAGCGGCTCACACAGCTGTTTACGTAAATTACACAGACTCTCTGTATGTATTTGGAGGATATGATCTGAATAAAGTATTAGGATTACTCGAGATATATAAGTAAGTATTAAACCGACGACAGGCTGTGATGGCCGGTTTGACAGATTATAATAGTGACGTGAAATAGATATGCCATTTCATTATCGACATAAATATAATGAAGTGCGAGTTGCATCTATAATTTTTTAGTGTTATAAGTAATAGCTACTTGACAAGCTTAAAAAAAGGAAGACATAAATCTATTTTTAATATATTTGAATAGACTATAAATATTGTATTGAAAATGATTATATGTACATACCTAATTTGGACACAACAAAGAACTACGTACAGAAAGAGACGGAAAAGATCCATTATCAGTCAAATTCTTGCATATTTGTATTTGCACCTTCGTCATTGTTATCATCACCTGCGTTTTTATAAAATCATTTCCTAAAATATTATTTATTCTCACAACTCTTCCATAATATTCCCTTATGCATTTAACAGTTCTATTTACAACTTTTTCCACTTTTCTTTAGTCAGTTGTTAAAATTGTACAGTCGATAAATGTTATGACATATTGCACATCACTATTGTTCATAAAGAATACTACCAAGTTTGCTTCAAATGTAGTCATTAATTTATGCAAAACTCCATGAGCCAGCAAACCTCAAACCGGCTATCATAGCCTGCCGTAAGGGTAATGATCATTTTTCAATTTGTTTACTACAATGTAATCATCTTAAGGGTCCTGATTAATGTTATATAAATGATTTGAAAATTTTGCTAATACGTATCTACATCTTCATTTGTATGTCCTTGTAAACTAGGTATTTGTCGATGGAGAACACCATGCAGATGCTTTATTTATATTTCTTGTGTGTTTTTGTCGGTCTATCCGGGATTCATGTACAATGATTTCGACGCTGTTTTCGCTGGTCGACAGCTAATTTTTACACTTAAAATCTGCGCTACTTTTTATTTCGGTAATCCCGCGGATGTTGTTCTGGGAATTATTAAAAAATGGCGAGATAAATAAAAAAATAAAAATCGAGATCTATTGTGATTTGTTCATTGATCGATAGCAAATTTTATGTAATAAAATGTGCGATACTTTTTTAAATCCGGTAATCCCGCAGGAATTTTCCCGGGAGCTTTTTGGCTTTTAGCGGTTCGGGTGCATAAAAATTAGCTTATCTGACACAGTTTTCAGTAAAACAATAGCATAAATACTTTTTAAATGCAGCATTTGAAAAAGTATGTAAGCTATCGGGCACTTTGTGACCCGGGAATCCCGCGGGAATTTCAAGTCGAGCGTGTATGAAGTCGCGGGAATATCCTAGTAACACATAAAAGTTGTGATAGTTGCCTAAGGTACAAAATATATAAAGCCTACTCAAGTAGAGCTGTTGGGAATACTCTAGTAGAAGGAATATATTTACATTTAAATGACTTAGTTAATATTTAGACGAGTTTAATAATTCTATCGTATAATTTAATTCAACAAAGAAATACATTCGCAGGCTAATTATAACTACTTAAGATGCTCGAAACCAGTTTGTCAATATTGTAGGTAAATATTTTTGAACTACACACACGTCTTAATGTATGTTGTTTACAGATTCTCAACTAGTCAATGGTATGATGAGTATGGAAAAATAATACGTAGGTATCCTACGAATGAAGAAAATGACAAATCTCTCTTAACACTGTTCAAAAAGGTGATTTTTTTTCTGAATGCTTTATTATACCTCCTTGAGTAAAATTGAAAGTTGTGGTAGCGTAATGGCTAAAGCACTTGTCTCTCCTATTCCAATGACGTGGGTTCAAACTCAACCTGGGCCACATGCACCATTTGGGCAGTTTTTTAACATATGTAGTGTGCATATTTTATCCGTGCAGGAACGGAGAAACAATACAATTTCCTGCGGCCGGGTGGCCTGTCGTAAGAGGCGACAAAACCCACAGCCAGGTGGTAGGGCATTTGCCCGACTGCATGACTACCACCCCTGGTCTAAAGTATGTCGCCATAACAACCTTGAGTTTTCTTCCGGCATTAGGTACCAGGTTCCAGTCTCCCTTAAGAGAGCAGCAGCGTAGCACTTTGGTGTAGCAAATGTCCATAGGCGATGGTAACCTATGTCCATCAAATGGGCCGTCTGCTTGTCTGCTGAACTCATTCAATAAAAAAAATATTGTTACAATTCACCTTACTTTCTCAAACTCAAATTATTTTTGCTACTAGTATTTGAAAAATCGACTTATACACACTATCTGTTTTATTTTATAACTTATTACGCAAGAATTAACACCTATATTATGAATATAAACAAAGGCACTAAACGAGTTTTTTCCTTAAAAATCACTAAGATATTAGTTTGAGAAAATAAGGTGACCACTTGTTGCGTGTTGATGTCAAAGGAAAACATTGAGGAAAACCGGCACGTAGAGATTGTACAAACCCTGTCAATTTGCCTTGTAAAAGTTTCATGGTTACTTTACTATCCTTTAAAATGAGAATGCCTAAGCCAAAGGGTGATGATTATTGACCGATATTTTGATTATTATTACTTTAAAAGTAATTTAGTTGCTCAGTCATGTTATATGGTGAAAGATATTTTATAACTCTTCAAAAAATAAAAACTTCGTTCTTCGTATCTAAAACATCTTAAAGTCGGTGCTTAGTAATTTGCAAAATGTAGTGATTTTTACTATGTTTTACTTTGCACCGACTTCAAGATGTTTTAGATAATATATATTAATAATAATAGCTTTAGAAATAAGTTATTTTATACATTTTAGTTTTTGAAGTCGGTTTTTTAAACGAAGTTTTTATTTTTTATTGGTTACTTTTTAGTGTCTAGCTATGTATGGGTGAAGTTACGAATGGTGACGCGCTTCTTAAAAAATATAGGTCCCAAGAAACGAGAACAAAAAAATGTTTGTAAAATGAAAACTACTGGGCCAAACTATGTCAATTTTTTAGGGGACTACATGGCAGGTATTGCGCGTCGAACAAAAAAGAATCTCGTAAATCGGATCATAAATCACGGAGTAATCGGCGAACATACATAAAAAAGCAACAAAAAAAAAGATCCCGACGAATTGAGAACCTCCTCCTTTTTCGAAGTCGGTTAAAAATAAACAAAATGATTGACGGCCTTATTATTTTAAGCAATCTCTTCCAAAAAAATCTAATTGTTTATATGTTAGAAACCGGTCTGCGCTTTTCTGTGCAAACGAAAATTGCCGAACGGAATTATAAGTTTTGTAAAAGTGTATATACTTATCGTAATTTATTTTTTCTAAAGGGTAATATTGAAGGAATTGAGGGTAGTTGGCCGAATGGTAACAGCACTTCTATATTTAACATAATCCTATCAACATTTTCGAACCATGACAAAACGACTCTGCCACTCATGTACTCTCACTCTCCGACGCCATACACGGAGACCTACTTACGTTTTACCGAAAGACCCGACCTCCAGTCTATGAAGACAAACACTACGAAACCAGAGCCTAGATATGGTCACTCGGCTTGTGCCTTTGGAAATGGGTTTGTTCTTTATGGAGGAAAACTGTCAGATGGGAGTCTCTCATCGGAACTGTGGTTCTATGACGCGATAGACCATCAATGGACTTTGAGGGCAGTCAATTCTACATTTGTACCACCCGGACTCACGAGACACACTCTTACTGCTGTTAGAGATGAACTATATCTGTTTGGAGGGAGTACAGTTGATGGTGAATTTTCCTCAAGGTAATATTGAATTATTACATTTTATAATAAAATAACATCAACCAAGGGAATAATAAAGTTTGTATATGCACAATTCAGGGTTGCCACAGGTGACTATCGTCTGATTCTTTAAATTAGGCTAAAGTACAATAAAAATAATTTTATCGAAAATATTCCATATTATAACTACTAAACAAATTCTGTTTAAACCAATTTTTCGATATCGTCTTTCTACTTCCCAGAATGTATAAAATTAAATTGACTGATCCAAATACGGAATATTGGGAGTTGGTTCAAGTGCGGGGTGGCAAGGAGTTGGATGTGCGTGTGGTTGCGCACACAGCAGTTTACCACTCATATTCGAATTCTATCCTCGTCTATGGTGGAGTGGTAGCCAGTGTTGCCAGGTAAATATTTATAAAGTTATTATAAGAGTCTTCTTCTCATAGTAATGTCCTCTAAAGTTTTTTTTTTTATTAAATCTGCGTAATATTGACTAAACCAGTATCTTCCTGTTACAGCGTGATTAAAAATGTTCTATCCATACAGTTAGAATCAAACTGTTACAAAATTGCAACTTCTTTAAAATTAAACTATAACAAAATATTAAAGCGTTTAAGTATTACGTTAGATGACGTAGTTGGGCGGGTTATCAATTTGGTGAGGTTATCTGGAAAAGATAAGATCTTTAGTAATGAGACCACCCTTTGTGCGCAACTAAATATAGTTTTGACCCGTAAGATAATTTTGTATTAGTATATAATATAGAATCAAGAAAAGAAAGATCACGATTTCATTAGTTTTGTGTGTACAATAAAAGAAGATAAGAGAGTTCAATCATTGAAAGTATGCTAACAATACTCGAACACTAAACACCCTAACACTGAGTTTGGAGATTTGTTCCTTCCTCACGGTTTTAGCTGCTATTATCCCCGCAAATTGCAAATGCGTTGGGAACCTTGTCAAATTAACCTTCACGTGACATCATCCGCAACTGGATATGTACTCGTATTCGCCGGCGAGTCATGAAAACAGTACTGAGTGTTCGGCTACGGTTACGTCACCAAAATGACAGCCAAGCGCAATAGCAATTTGCGGGGATGATAACTACCTCATTTCTAAGATGGTCTTGGGAATATACTGGTCATCGTGTGATTTGCTATAACACTTATATGAACTTGCAATAACGGCCTCAAAATAAGTAAACTTTTTAATCCGCGATAATTTTCACAGGATCCCAAATACGAATAAAAAAAGCTATACTTACATAAAATATTAAAAATTGCATTAACGTATGAAATCCAAATCAAGGTTCAATCAATATTTTCATACTTTATTTACGATATGTAGTCGAAGTCCTGTCATGTGGTAGTGACTAAGATGCTCGCGTCTTCTTTTCATGACGTGGTTTCTAATCGTAGCCCAAGACCATGCATTACTGGGTTTTTGTGACCTAGTTTGAATTTTGCTCCAAATCGTATTGGCGTTGAAGGAAAAAACCACGACCGATGTGTGAAATATACTAATCCGCCTTAGACAACCGTGGGAGTATACTGTCTGTAAGGGACACTTCTATATGCTGAAATTGTACTCTATGAAGGTTTTAATTTATGGAGCGGCAATTTTTGTAGGTCTTAAAAAATGCGTCACTGCTTGCATTTCTGCCACTCGTAAATATATGATTATGCAATAAATATAATATCATATCATGATTATTACATTGTAATATTAGAAGATAATTAAACTGCAATTATTTTATTCAATAACACATTTTGAAGTCATTGACCGTGCTAATTAGTTCCGTGTAATAATATCTTTATATTTTTTCACAGATTTTCAAAACTTTCAGACCGAATGTTCGCGTTCGATATAGACTACAAGCATTGGAGTGAAATTCATTATCCCAGAGCGCACTTACGAGATACTTACGTACCTCGAGAAAGAGCTTTTCATACATCGACGATAATAGGTAAAAATATGCTTTTACTTAGACAGATATCATATTTGTGTTTTGTAGACATTAAGGTTAAAAAAATCCTAAATACAATCGTCTTCTCCGGTTGTCCGTCTGTTTATATAGTGTACTGTAATTTTTATCCGAAGGTACATGTATGAATAATTTCAGAAATATGTTTTCTACATGCCACTGTACAGTGTGTAAATTCGGTTGGCGACCACTATAAGTATTATACTTGAATCTATACTAATAAATATAATTGAAGTGTCTGTGATTTCAAAGTATATTACGAAATAGAAGTGAAAACTAATATCTGCTACTTATACAATACTTAATCATAAAAAGTCGTGGTAGCGTAATGGCTAGCGCACGCGTCCTAATCTCAAAGGTCGCGGGTTCGATCCTGGCTAGCACGCATGCACCACTTGGGCTGCTTTCTAACCTAATGTGCATATTGCTATAATTACCATGTGCTAACAACGGTGAAGGAAAACATCGTGATGCAACTTGCACATCGATATAACCGATGTGTCAAACTTGCCAAGCGCCTTGGACAAGCGTGGCGGGCATTCTGTCCATTCCCCTACAGTGGGAGGCCCGAGCCCAGCAGGGGGACAGTTATGGGCTGCTGTTATATATATATAATCATAAACGAACGTTTTAGAGGGTTTGTCATAAAGGTATTACAATAAAAAAAATATGCCTTACAATATAAATCAAGCTTTAATTTTTTTGTGTATGTTCTATTTCAATTGACGGGTTTAAAAGGTTAGAATAAACAAAATTTGAAGTCCTTCGTAAGAAAGTCGCCATTACAGTAGTATCTACTTACTCCCATTACCTACATAGTATTTACTTCGTTAATATAATCATTGATTTACATCCTTTCAGGCAATTATCTAATAGTTTTTGGTGGTTATTCACATCGGCATAACCGCGAAGAGATCTGCTATGATGGCCAAATGTATATCTATCATCTCGGTTGCCATTCGTGGATACCTTTGGATGTTTTAGGGAGGACACGTAAATTCTATCCGAAAAGGCAAGGTGTTTTCGCGCATGCTGCAGCCCTCAAACCTCCCTCCACTCTGTTGATTTCTGGGGGCTATCATGGAAATGTAAATGGTTAGTGAACATTTACTAACAGCTGTAAAAGTATCAATAAATCTGTAAAACTCAATTCCCGTCTGAGATCATAATTATTAAGTCTGGTTCACATCTGTGATTTCATGCTAAAACCCTTGTTAGGGAGTGTATTTTTATATTTAAATTTGGTTTAGGACGAAAGGGTAAAACTAGTAGGATTCTAAGTTATTGCCTTCCTTGTGTTGAGAGGTGGGAAGTGACAAGGGACGGGGTTTCTGCCGGAATTTACCTTCTGGCCAATACCTATGTATTGTCAATATACAATAATATGTGTTTATAGTTTCCCTACATTATGTGGAGGTGCAGCTTCCCGTGAAAAATTTCAGTACATTTGCACTACAAGTTTTAAACATTTATTTATTTCTTGAGAAAAATAACAGTAATCGTAAGATAAATATTAACGATAATTTCAAAAGCTGAGCGAGAAACCTAACGATAATGAGGAAAACACTAGGGACTCCGTGCATGCTGATTCTTTATCAGTTGCATTTCCACATAAATATAAATTTATCGAACAATTAATGGTTACTTCACCATAGATAACAGGATATTTTTATTGTGGCTTCCCTAAAGACAAATATTTACCTTATGTGATTTCTTATACTTGAATGCTATTTTTGAAATCAAGTTAGAAATAATGGATTGACGTCGAAATGCATCGATGGTAAAAATATTACATCGTCGGAAACAAATTCTTTTGAGTAAGAAAACGTTAGATTTCCATATTATAGGTTTCCAAGACTTCTCCTGACTAAACGTATTGATCAATTACATGCTTCTTTAACATCGAACGAAGTTGCACCTATTTATTAAAATTTAAATTTTGTTATATTTATTTTTTGTATTATAATTTCCTATTTCATATTGTAATATATTTATGATGATAGATGAGATGAAAATATTTATGTAGGTGATCTACTAGCATACGTAGTTCCGAGCTGGCAAGCAGGTATTACTAATGAACATCCAGAATCCGCCTGCCAACGGCGGCGCACTCAACCTGAATGTCTCGCGGACCCGGAATGTGGATGGTGTTCTGCTGATGAAGTTAGTATTATCTCCCAATGATTATGTCGTTTCCCTTGATTCAGCTTATGTATTCTTTTATTGCTAGAGTATAGCAGACAGGCTGTAAAGCCTACGATGGAAAGTGGTTACTGTCGCCAATGAACATTTATAACACTAGAGGTGCTCCCAATGTGCTGTCGGCTGGCAATCAAGGTGGGCAAATTAAACTCAATTTTGTTATGGCAACATGCAATGAATCAGAGTTGGTAGCTATTTAAACAGAAAAATATCTTAGCACCTGGCTGTGGCTTTGTTGGTTGCCTCTTACAAAAGGCTATCCGACCCAAGGGATTAATATTCTTTGTCCGTTCCTGTACGGATAATTATTTTCCCTCAGATGTATTTCAGTCCTTTAGTCTCGTCACTACGCTGAAGTTGACAAATATCCTAATTGATACAATATTACTTCTCAGATTTGTTATGGAAGAACTATTGGCTCTAATTGTACCACAAATTTGCAATCGATCCGCTGTGGTGGCATATGCCCAGCACTCGGAGATTGTCACTCGTGCCTCATTCATGGACCTCCATTGGGATCTTCCAACAATACTCGGAAACCTTTGCCTTCTGTTAGCACCAAGTTAGGCTTACAACAATGTAACTGGTGCGTTCAAAATGCCAGATGTCATCATAAGGACGGTTTGTATTTCTCTAATACATACATGCTATTTGGCTTTAATCTTAACTAAATGAGAAATGTATATTCCAATATTTCTCAGATAACTATGGTGCCTGTGGACAAGATAATCCATCGGAAAATCCCGGATGGTGGGGTACAACTGGAACTGAAGTAACTACCCCTGGCGAATGTAAAATATTAGATAAGCGGCCTGGTCTAACATTTTTAAGATATCAGCAACCGGCAGATTGGAACCACCCGGACGGTGTATCGGTGGTCAATGCTACTACTGTGGATTGGGGCACAGGGGGAGGAAGCAATCACATCTTCAGTGGACCAAGTGAAGCTCGATTGAGGGGATGGTTGCATATTCCTCAATATTGGAATGGAACCGGCGAAACGTTGCATATTTGCGCCGGCTATTCTAATATATCACTACTACTAGGCGACAACAGTGGTTCAGTGGCCAACCTCACTGCTCAGGCATCGGCATGTTCGCTAGTTCACTGGCCAGCGTTATATCCAGGAAAATTATCAGTCGATATGCATGCAAACGATTCTTTGCACACAGGATTATATCCATCCCATCATCATGCAAAAATGGAATTGCTGCATAACAAGTCCCAAGAAAGCTCTAAGGTGAGTATGTGATATAACGTCGTAAGAGCTTTTGACAAAATTTTTTAAATATTTAAAGAGGTAAATAATTAAATGTAAATTGTGTTGCAGGTTTTTACATTTGAATTTTTGGAACCTTATTCAAACGGCCGATGTTCTGACTACGATAATTGCTTGCTCTGTCTCTCGGATGCAGACTGCGGATGGTGTGAGTTGACGAATAGGTGTGAGCCTCGAAACACCGATGAAACAACCGTGTGCGCAACCGACGGTGAATGGCGGTACTTGACCCTTCAACCGGCCGCGTGCCCCAACTGCTCTAACTACATAAGTTGCGAACGTTGCGTGGCAGGCAACTATTGCGAATGGTGGGCGGACGAGGCAAGGTGTGCCCGCCGCGGGCGGGCGGGGGGCGCCGTCGTGGAAGTAGGCGAGTGTCCTGCGCCCTGTCGCTTGCGCCACGATTGCGAACACTGTCTGGACGAGCGTGGCAGGTGTGTGTGGTGCGAAGCCACTAGGCAGTGCTTCAGCTTCAGCGTTTACACTAGCGAGTATCAGTTCGGGTTATGCCGCGAATGGCTGGACCGGGCTTCGGTTCCAGCAGATGACACGTCGCGCAAATCCAGTCAATGTAAATCCTGTCGACGCCACACACAATGCTCATCTTGTCTCCGAAGTATGGGTTGCGGTTGGTGCTATTCCCACGAAAACCCGATTAACGGTGCATGTACTGAAGGAGACTTCACTCGGTCGCGAATAGATTGTGCTTCGATGCTCAACGTAACGACAACAGATGCAGGTTGGGCTTACGCACAATGTCCAGATGTAGATGAGTGCGGTTTAGGCCTCCATGACTGTCACGAACATGCGGATTGTAACAACACCCATGGCTCCTATACTTGCAGATGTAAACAGGGTTACATAGGGGACGGAAAAAAAAGTTGCGTGCAGACATGTTACAATAACTGTATCCATGGATATTGTCTCGGCCCACCGCAGTATACTTGCCAATGTGATTTAGGCTGGACAGGTGCAGACTGTTCCATCAATTGTGGCTGCCACAATCATTCTACCTGTCGAAAAGGAGTCGGGCGTTGTGACGAATGTCAAGATTGGACAGAAGGGGAATTCTGTGAGTCTTGTAAACCTGGCAGCCACGGAAACGCGACTACGGGACAAGGGTGTCGTCGTTGTGATTGCAATGACCATGGCGATGAGTCCCGAGGAATATGCGATGTTACTACGGGTGAATGTATATGCAAAGACAATACTGAAGGCCAAAACTGTGAGAGATGTAAACAAAAGTTCTACGGTGACCCACGACACGGTGGTAGATGTTATTACCAATGCGAGCCGAGAGGGATGCTTAACGCGTCACAGACCGATGGAATTGGTTCTCACAAAATTGACCCCGATTTAAAAACTATTGGACCAGCACAGGAATGTTTATGGATAATATCTGCTGAAGGTATAAAAGATGCCATCATTCAATTCACTATAGACACCTCATCATTTGATGTACCTTGCGATGAAAATGCAGTATATGTTTATGATGGGTTAGGAGGTGTTCCAGATTTAAGTAATAACCAGCAGAGTCAACTCTTGGGTGTATTTTGTGATGGCGCTTCATCAGGTGCAATTGAAGCTCGAAGTGGAAATTTAACTGTTCACTATAAGCAAGGTCAATTGGAGCAAGGTTTTGAAGGTGTTTTCAAAGTACTCGCATGTGATGGACATTGCACCTGGCCAAGAATTTGCAACAAACGCCATTGTTTGTGCAGAGAGGGATTCGGAGGACCAAATTGTGAATTTGAAATATGCCGCAATAATTGTAGCATGGCTATCAATGCAGGTGTATGTGACCCAAGTTACGGAAGATGTCTCTGTAACGAAGATTATGGTGGAGATGATTGCTCAATCAAACTTGATAACACACAATTGGTATTCACTGAACTATTCAACTCTGAGTATTTGTCCGATGGGTTGGATCATTTGAGGAAGACTTTACCCAGATTTGGACACAGTTTGGTGGCGGACAGACGTGGCTTATGGATGTTTGGTGGATATTCACTGTCACACGGACCTTTAAACGATATTAGATTTTTTGACACGAAAAACAACACATGGATGCAAGTGACAGTAGAAGCGACACCGGAGGCGAAAATGCCCGACGGTCGATATTTTCATGCGGCAGAAATCTATCACTCTAAACAAAATATTTATATCTATGGAGGTTTGAGTTTGCAAGAAAAAAGTGGTCAGAATAAAACACTTGGAGACTTTTGGCAATTTAGTTTGAAAGACCAAAGATGGGGGAATATTAAAAGTAAAGAGGAACATCCACCGCCTCTTGCGGGGCACACCCTGACTCTACAGAAATATCTGGATTATGAGAGCTTAGTGCTGATTGGAGGGTTTTCATTAGAGCAAGGTTTTATGTCGGACATGTGGGAGTTTGATCTCGACAATGAGAAGTGGATAAAATTAACTTGTGAAGGGCCGAAACCCGTTGGGATAATTGGTCATAGCACCGTTTATCATGTTGCTTCCCAGAGTTTGTATGTGTATGGCGGAATATTGTATTCTTACAATGGGACAATAATGTCGAACAAATTATTTTCTTTCCACTATCCAAGTAAGAAATGGAGTGAGCTGCCAACTTTTCCTACATTACATAATTATTATGATAATCTGCCTCAAGCTACATACCTGCACTCTGCTATTACAACAAATGACTATATGATTGTTTTTGGCGGAAGAACTGAACCAAATCACAGATCAGACACTTTAATAGCTTATGTATACAGTTGCAACCAGTGGGTTAGATTAGTTAAAGGTCAGTTAATCAAATCATTTATCTATTATTTATTTTGCTTAGGATTCACTTACTGTTTCTTTGAATAATGAGTAATATTCTAAACAAGTGTATAAGAGTAACAATTTTATTTGTAATTAATGACACGTATATCCGATATTTGATTTCCAAATGAGTTAATTTTTTATTACCTTTTAATTTGAATAATAAATATAAAGTCGTTCAACAGGAGTGAGCATTGTAGGCCATCCGCCGCCGCCGACCATCGCCCATGCCATGGCAATTGATGTAGAAACGGAGAACGATGGTTATATTTACATAATAGGCGGTTGGACCGGTAGCGCTCATTGTCAAGTGACTCGAATATCTTTACCCGAGGACCTTTGTTCTCTATGGAGCTCGAGCAAAATGGAATGTCGAAGTCACATGGGATGCAGTTTCTGCAGTACTGGGAATTATACCAAATGTTACTCTGTGAACGAGCCTGGTTGTGAAGGTAGCGACCGTGTATCGACAAATTCTGGTTCTGCATGCGATGCTGAACTGGTGTCCCGGCGTTCTTGCGAGAATTTCACCACTTGTGCCTCGTGTTTGGCGGCGTGGCCATTGTACCCGGAGCAAAAACCTGCCTGCCGCTGGTGTGAATCGTGTGCTGCCGCTGTTGGTAAGATCATAATATATATGTTTATTTATGATTTCTTGTTATTGTATTCACTATACCTTTTAATTTAAATAAATATGTTCTTTAAAAGTGATGACATCCATGCCTATCTTCAGATCGGCAAATAATGGATTTTTGGTATATCAACAAAAAACTTAGTACTTTTTTAAATCGTCCTAAAAACCTTATTCAGACTATTAGTAATAAATAATATTACTATTTATATTGTAATCTAATGTTACGAAAAGAAGCCACAGACACTAATACACACACAAGAATGACGTACACACATATGTGTCTATACTTGTAGTATCTAAAACTAGTTTTGAAATGTTTTTAACTGTTTGTTTGCTCATTTGTTATCTTGATTTACAGGTGAATGTGTTCCTACTGATGAATCATGTACCAGCATGAAATGTACTGCTGGAACTTCATATATCAGTGATGTAGATCAGTGCCCAGAGCTAAGGTGTGTCGCGTCCGATTGTGAAAAATGTGTATCAAACCAATGCACTTGGACAAGATTAGTCACTAGAGAAGGTAATGGTATATTCCTCTTATCGAAATGCACTTAAATGTGAACTTTGTAATATACTTTATTATGCTCATTAGTATAAATAAATACAGGTCAAATAACAAAAGTACCAGAGGATTTTATCAGGCTATACAACTGGACATGCGCTTCAATAGAGGAACCTGGAAGAACAAGTCTTCGGCCTGCAACCAAAGAAGAGTGCCCCAAGCGCTGCCATTTGTATGAAGATTGTCAGTCTTGCCTGAGTTCGGAAGGGGCCGAGGGCGGTTTCTCGGAGTGCCATTGGGCCACATATTTGGGGAAATGCATATCACCAGCTTACCAACCCGTTTACTGCGCTGGAGGAGTGTGCGGTCTTGTTCTTACAAAGGCTCATAAAAACAAATGCCCGGCCCCATGTGGAACATTCAAACAGTGCTCCGAGTGTTTGCACCATTCGCATTGTGGCTGGTGTGCCCTGGAAGGTGAAAATGGCGAAGGCGTCTGCACTGAAGGCTCCATCGATTCCCCCCTGGTTTATTCGACGCGTACCACCTGCGCCGCCGTTTACGAAGAGGTGCACCATACCAACATCACAGATACAAATACAACGTTCTCTTGGCACTATACTCGTTGTCCACCGGAAAATGAATGTGAAATAACCATCATCAATGTAAAGCGGATTCAGAGGTTAGTTATCGCTCTGTAAATTTGGACTAAGCATTGTTTTATTACATAATAATATTCTATAATAAAAAATAATATCACAAATTTATAGCAAATAATCAATATTTTATTTTTGTAATGTTTAATTTATCTATTTAGTCTAGATAGCTATCTATATGTATACTACTGTATTTGACATCTTTATAACCACTATCTGATAGACTCATGGCCGGTACCAATATTTACTATTCATTCAGTAGCCTTACCTTCGGATGAATTTTGACATTAGATGTATGGGTTATGTCAAATTTTAACCAATAGTAAGGCAAATGAACGCTTAGCAAGATGAAAATATTTAGGCAACAATGCCTACAAAGAACCTCACAGCCAGCCTCCATTGACAGAATCGACAAAACTGCATATTAAAAAACTAAAATTGCTCTTTTTTGTCTGTGTGTAGGTCTCCAAGTAGTGTTAGCCCAGGACCCAAAAAGTCACGGTCCAACCTGACTACTCATGTCTTAAATCTAAAAAAATAACTCATGATAACAACTGTATAGAGTATTAAGAGAGTTTGATTATGAAATGTAATTGTAGGTGTGCTACGACCTGCCCTCGGGCTACGAGTGCCAGTGCGGCGAGGGGCACAAGCGCGCGGCGGGCGGCGGGTGCGCGGCGGTGTGCACGCAGGGCTGCGTGCGCGGCGCGTGCGTGCAGCCCAACGTGTGCCGCTGCGAGTTCGGCTACGTCGGCGCCAACTGCACCATCCAGTGCCAGTGCAACGGCCATTCCCACTGCGAGGGGCCGGACCGCCTTACCGAGTGCACCGCGTGCCACAACAACACAATGGTATGCATCGACATCATTCTAGCATCAGCAAAATTATTATTTTGAAAATCTTAAAAACTTAAAAATTATAAATTCAAGTACAAATTCAGTTACCTTGTTTTAATTAAGTTTCGTTCTTCAAGGCGTTGGATATCGAACTTTTTTATTTATCTATGTATTTAATTTATTCTGTACAACTTAACAAAATGTTAAGCAGAAGTGCAATAAACAACCTCATCATTAAATAAGAGTGATTGCAGGTAAATTAGCTTCAAATGGTTTTGCCTTTGTAGTAGTGTACGGTCAGCACATCAATAAGTAAACTAATACTTTTATATATATATATATATATATATATATATATTAAGTATTAGTTTATTTTATAGGCAGGTACTTAATATGAAACTAATGACATTAAATGATATTAAAATAATAAAATATTAATACTAAACATAATTTTAAATACTAAATTGTTGGTCCCTATTCTGAAGTATGATATTTGCTGATGTCTGATAGTGCAGCGATCAATGATATTCCGGTCAATTTAGCAAAGAATTGAGCGGGAGGCAAAATACTGCTCGGATTGCTTTTACACTCATTTTCAGAATATTTGTACAAATTATACAAAACTTCTTTAAGTTAAGTCAAATTCGGAATCATATTTAATTAACAAATTGTATATCAAATAACAACGATTAGCAACAATAATAACACTGAACAAAACAAGAATGACCACAATTAAAACGAATTAATTATCAAACTAAAACAAAATAGTCAGACCTCACAACACTCCATTGCTAAAATGTAAATAATTATTATTTATTTAACTTTAACCATTGACTTTCGATTTTAAATATATCTTCTTCTTCAAAATGTAATGAACCATTTTTTTGCTGATTGTACAAGGTAGTTTAAATTAGACGTTTAGAATTCTTGTAAATATACAAATACTACTACAAACGAAAAACTTCTCGACCCTAATTTATCTATACATTCTTAAAATATTTGTATTAACATATTTTTTTTTCAAAATCATTAGTGTTTTTTAGTTTTTTTTATTGCAAGAGTTCAGTAGACAGGCCGACGGCCCACTTGATGGAAAGCGGTTACCATCGCCTATGGACATTTGCAACACCAAAGGTACTACAAATGCGCAGCTGCTCTCTTAAGGAGAATGGATCCTGGTTACTAATGCCGGAACACAACTCCAGGTTGTTATGGCGACATACTTTAGACTAGGGTGGTAGCCATCCAGTCGGCAAATGCCCACCTGGCTGTGGGTTGTTTGTCGCCTCTTACGACAGGCGCCGGCGCAGGAATTGTATTATTTCTCCGTTCCTGCACGGATAAAGTAGAATAAGTAATTAGTATTACACGTGTGCTATTATTGAATTGCAGGGCGCTCAATGTGAAAAATGCAAGCCGAACTTTGTCGGCGATCCGGTAAATAACGTGCAATGTGTTCCATGTTCGACATACTGTTACGGTCACACATCAATATGTACTGGTGATACGGAGACGTCCACATCCCGGGAAGTGGGTTCGCTGGTTGACCCTGAGGAGTTCTATCGAGATGGGGGGCCAGCGGCCAAAGCGCGCTGCGTCCGATGCGCGAACAACACCGATGGACCTCGCTGCGAACGGTGCATTGAAGGGTACTTCAGAGGATCAGAAGATTTTCGCGACCTGTGCAAGCCGTAAGTTTTATTTTATTAACTTTCACGTCTCGGGCAGTGATATTCTTTTGTAACAATGGACTTGCGCACACAGTGTCTTATGCCCGGTATTCATATACAATTATCTATTACGTTACAAGAATTACATTACTCGCTAAACTTAATTGCGCTTCGAGTAAAGCTTGCGCAGATCTAGTCAAGTAACGTTTATTGCACATTACGGTGTGTGGTGAAAAAGATATGGCATGAGAGTATGTGTAGCGGTCGAGCAAGAGCACAACACTCCCGCTCTGTCTGTGACACCTATAACTATAGGTTATTATTATTATTATGTTGTGTTCTATGCAATAACGTGTACGAACTTCAAGGACGCATTTAATTTTTTATGGTATGTCGTTTCTACCCTAAGGATAACCCTAAGGTTATAAACATGTATTGTAACCTTACTATTTTTATATATTAGTTCTTAATAAGTGGATTGGGATATTGGGGTCACTTGTTGGGTTTTAGTTTCTTGTAAAATTTCGGTTAAATAAACAAATGTTTTATAATAATTATATTCTTACTAATTATCATACCTTATACTCATCATATTATTTTATATCATCTTTAAAAGTCCAATTTACTTTTCTTCAGAGTATAGTTAGGATGCCAGTGAAAGTATTCCAATGAATGGTTTACTGTTTATGTACCGTATTCACCGATGGAGATATGCAAATTTCATCGTAAATTGTAATTTACGGACAAATTAAAAGCTACGTCAAATCAAGTACAGAAATCAAACAGTAAAAACAAAGGCCCTAAAATCTCTCCCAAGGTTTTGTAATACCAAAGATTTTCAATTGTAACTCTACGACCTGCCATATAGATGAAATACAAGGAAATTTTAGTAAAAACCGATTCTTTTGTAAAATATTTATGTCATTATTTCAATAAATACGCTTTATCTTATTAGACAATGACCTTGTCCCATGTTTAATCATATGTGTCACGTTAAATTCAAATTATCATTTGATATAAGATTATGAAAATCGGCCAAGTCGACGAATGGATACGCAGTGACAGGGTTCGTACTGGCCACGCGCTTCCTCGGTTTTGAACGTAATTTAAAACTTTCAAGGCATTCAGACAAGTTTTAACTTCAGTGCAACAAAGTTATGATTTTTCAAGGCCTGTATACACATCCCTTATACTTATTAATTTTCATCGTTTAGTGGTGTATGACCGTGTATGGTGCACACTCCATTCTTATTGCACTACTGTGTAGTGGAAATGTATTTAAAATACATCTTTATGACAAATTTTATCCTTAAACACAAAATAGATTCCATTGTTATATTTTATTCGATAAGACATGATAATATATTTTGAATTCTTGGAGCTGGAACCCTGTATGTCAAATTACCATGAATGGGGAATAAACAGATAAAACCGACTGAAATTGGTCAGTAAAAATTGAAGTTCCTACGAACATTGAATATCGGCTATCGCACTGTTAAGATATAGAATCCGCCGTTTATTATTTTAATTACAAAGGAGTTTTACTGACTAGTAACTATTAGTGACACTTCGCATTTATTTTGCTGCTTAACTACCGCAACAGAAGCATTTTCATTGATATCCGCTGCGCCGTTTCGGAGTTTTCGAAGAAATCTTTTAGACCAACAACATATAAACACTAAAAACGGTTCGTAATGATTAGGCATTGTTTAAATAGAAGTTTTCAGTAAACTGACGTTTATATTGACAACACAACCGTATCCGCTTTTAATTTAGTTTGGTATAGATGTCCCCAGTATTGCATAGATAACTACGCGGCGATAACCGCGTTTTATCGGGTGGATACAGACCTATTTACTTGCCATACTTTTAAATTTGACCTTTGAATTTGATTGATTTTCACAGATGCGAATGTCACGGACATGGCGACACATGTGATCCTGTCACCGGCGAGAAGTGCAATTGTGGCAATAACACCGAAAGTGACATATCATGTCAGACGAGTAAAAATTCAGCTCAAGAATGCTGGCGATATCAATGTGTCAAATGCAAGGACCTATATATGGGCGATCCTAGAAACGGACATCAGTGTTACAAGACCATAAATATAGAAAACAGGCTTTGCTTTGACGGCAAATCAATGGGTAAGAGTCGAGGTCATTTTTTTTACCTCTAAGGCTGTTTTTTTATAACCAGTATGCAAAATTTAATGTCGAGCGCTCACTGTTTCGGAAACTTGTTTCGAATTTAGAATGTTAAAAATAGGTGATATTACATAAACATTATTTCTTTAAGAATTAAACTCTTTCACTTTGTAGTATCCTGGTATTTAGTATCTGTAATTTCAAGTATAATAAGTATTTAATACAACAAACTTTTTTTCTTGTATCTTTGTATTTTCTTCTTAGTGTGGTTACAGTGATAACATAAGAAAAGCTATTTCATTGTTATTTCTTTAGATCCTTAATTATGCTTAGGGTTTAATATTAATATTAAACACAAGCATACAACGAAAATTAAGTTCTCTCTTGTTTTTCACATAACTATATAATTGAGTATTTTTATGAATTGAAATTTTGTAATTCCTTATTTCAGACGAATGCAAAATAAAACCGAAACCCTTGTATCCAGGACAAACAGTCTTCGTTGCAGTCAACCCACGTTATATGAACGTCGACATTAGAGTAATAGTGGACGTAACGCAGGGCGCGGTCGACTTGTATCTCAGCCCCAACGACAGTTCATTTGTGGTGTCGGTGAACGCTTCTAATGGCGCTCATTCCGTTGAACTAGACCCCATGTACTATAAACACGAACCGTTCCGGAAGATGCCTTCTTTTGACGACCACATTCCGGAGAAACCTCGAGTGACTTGGTACTACGAGAAAGCGGAATACACATTAGCGGATTATACAGCAAAAGATCTAGCTACGTATGTCACGGTTGACAGAAGAAATATATTGCTTCGCGTAAGGAATCTGCGTAACCGTCTCGTGCTCACCTTGCCCTACAATGTTCACGACTTGGCGCACACCAAATTCTACGTTATAATCAGGGCCAGGCATTCAGAAGATGGCGCGGCGAGCTTTGGAATAGTGTTTTTCCGTCAAGATCAGCTTCACATTGATTTGTTCGTGTTTTTCTCTGTTTTCTTTTCGTGTTTCTTTTTATTTTTGGCCGCGTGCGTGGTGGCGTGGAAAGCGAAACAGGCGGCGGATGTGCGAAGAGCGCGGAGGAGGCATGTCGTAGAAGTGAGTATTTTTTGTTTTTTAAATAACTAATTGGTAAACGGTTACTTAGGCGAGATTTTTTAATTCTTGTATGCTAAAAAGAGGCGCCCAAGATAAGGAGATAAATTTTAAAACTAATAATAGCATAGAATAGAGATTTCAAAGATCATCCATCTGCATATTTTCAACATACATTCTTGACTCAGAACTAAATAGATGTCGACTCCGTATTTTTTTCACCCCAGATAGACAAGGCATTGTCATCGTATTAAATCTTCAGTCTAAAACTGCTGTCGATCAGCGAAAACCGCATCGAAATCGGCCCAGTAGATTTAACATGAATCCCAAACAAGCAGACAAACCATAGAAGAAATCTAAAAAAATTGCGTCATGTTCTCCGTCGTTTAAATAGTCTATTCCAGTTGTTTTTTAATAGCACACGGCATGTTTAGAATTTTAGAATATACACTAGCTGCACCCGGCAGACGTTGTCCTGCCTTTAAAATATAAAAATCTAGAACTCGATTCCAGCGTCATCTACCGGGACCAAATGTTAATCTAAACTATTCTCAAATCCACTTGAACAAACAAAAAATAACATCAAAATCAAGCCCAGCGTTTAGGAGGAGTATCGCGGCGCCACCTACTGGGTGCAATCGTTTATTTAAACCATTCCAGGACAAACTTCAAAATGTACAACAACAAAAAGAACACCTAAATTCTGGTACCCGATTGCAGCGCTATCTACTTGGTTCAAAAATCTAAATCATCCCAGTAGAAAATTATAAAATACTAATATCGCTATTAAAAAATAGGGGTTGATCGTAGAGGGTTGAATATTTAGGGTTGTATGTATTTTTAATGCTGTACCATAAAAAAATTAAAAAGTGTTTAGGGGTGGACTACCCTTAACATTAAGGGGGATGAAAAATAGATAGTAGCCGATTCTCAGACCTACTGAATATGCACACAAAATTTCATGAGAATCGGTCAAGCCCTTTCTGAGGAGTATGGGAACGAACATTGTGACATGAGAATTTTATATATAAGATATCTCAGGTAATTTCATTGTCCGCTCCCCTATTATGCCAAGTACTAACCGTTTAGCATTGTTGCCTATTGATATGTGTAACAGCCTTGCAGAGATTTGGGTAAGCAAGTACCATATGTACGAAATATTAACTATTTGGGCAGAGTTTCCCCTTTATTGTTCAGCCTTTGGTGTGAATATTCACACCGCACAGTAAGCAATAAACAATAAAGGGGAAACCCTGCTCAAATAGTTAATATTTCGTATATATGGTACTTGCTTACCCAAATCTCTGCAAGGCTGTTTTACACATATCAATAGGTTACACATGTCTAATATATGGTGGCACTCGTTCGTAGATGCTGCACATGGCGAAGCGGCCGTTCGCCGCGGTGACGGTGCTGCTGAACGGGGCGGGCGTGTCGGGGGGCGGCGCGGGCGCGGGCGCGGCGGGCGGCAGGCGCCGGCGCGCGCCCGACCTCAGGCCGGTGGCCATCGAGCCCACCGGGGACGGCCGCGCGGCGGTCACCTCTGTGCTCGTCAGGTAATGTACAAAATTATATGTCACACTGCTAAGCTAAAACCCCATTAAAAAAAAGAACTAAAGAACTGCCGGTATCCTCCCACGCCACACTTGTCCAAAGCAATTTGGCAATTGGTTATCTCAATGTGCAGATTTCTTTCACCGTCGGCAGGTGGTATTTGTCACAATATTCATAGTAGATTAGAAAACTGGTTAAGTGTTGTATGCACCTCTGTGTTACAATAAGGGCGGAGAGATTTACATTATGTCAGGAATCGATGGGAACGCATTAGCTCTCCTGGTGTGTTACTGTTGACAATCGTCGACAGGAGCCATTTGAATTCGCTATCACCTGTCCATTTGCCTACAAGCATACATAAAAAAGTGAAGCCATAGAAGAAGCTCAAGTATTCCCATATAGAGTAAACTATAACTTTGTTGGCACCCCACCTAATGATTGACTGAGTGTCAGTTTATTCAATATATTAAAAATCCTAATATTGAAACGAAGATCCTTATTGCACGTTACTCAGCGGATGCGATCTAGACGAAAAGTGTAACCGAAACGAGAAATACTAACCGCTATATATTGTACACACAATATCGATCTATACATGCGATAAAAAATAAAATCTAAAATAAAACAATATCCATGGTCATCGAAACTTCTTTCCAATCAGGTATCCCAAAAACACCTCATCAGATTTTATTTTGTTGCCATGAAATATAATTATTATTATCATTGTACATGGCTACAAAATAAAAAACTGGCAGTCGTAGGACGGCACGTCAGAGATGTATCTGAGTGTGACGGTCACGCGATATCAGTGCTTTTTCCCCATCCCAAAATGTGTTTAATGTGTCTAAAGAAGATGTCACTTTAAAAATTAAGATTTCTTAGTGTTCAATAAAATAATAGGGTTCCAATCATTGTACTAGGGTGCCAGCAATCAGGGCTGCGGAGAGGCTGGGCCATATACCCGTAGCCCTGGCACAAGGCGAACGACGGAACACCCAGGGGTTTTGAGTGGGTGTCCCTAACTGGGGAGTGGCAATAACATGGCACCGGTAATGACCGGGCATGCTAGTGCCACCCCCGATCTGGCGAACCCCACACTAGGTCGCGAATTATCCCCCCAGGCTTCTGCGCTTGTCGCGGCTTAGTCCTCAAACGGATTTCCCCTGGTAAAAAAGGGTGCCAGCAATGGTATAGTTTCGTCTAATACCACTGTGGTGTTTACAATGTCAAGCCCTCAAGTGAACCGGCTGGCTTAAAGGCCTATAGTAGAATTATTTTTCCGTGCAGTTTGGGTAATAAATAATCGGAGAGGTGAAGCGAGTATTTCGCTCTCTCTTCCACTCACGGGCCTTATGGGCAGGCATAGTGATACGCATTATTGTTGTCGATAAGCGTTATTGATAGTGTATTTAGTTTTGTCATTTTGTGGGTTAGTGATATAAATGAAAGAAAAAAATAGATAAAACAACGTATTTATTAAAATAAGAATAATAATTATTTAAAATAAATTATTAATTAGGCATCTATGTATTAAAAACTATAAGTACAAAAGTTTAGAACGTAACAATTTATATTAAAAATAAATACTTATATCTAAGTTTAAAATTAACAGCAAAAACGATAATAATGATTTTTATAAGAATGATAATCTTTCTTTGATAAGAATGAGTTTTTATCGATAATGGCGTTGCGCCCGTGCAACATGCTCACCGCCCTAGCCGGGCTGAGGCCGAGTTTGATTTATGACCCAAACTGCACGGAGAAAATAATTCTAATATAGTTGCCAAGCCAAAAATGCATTTAAAAAAAGTGAACCGGAACCCTGTGCGCAGGTTGCCTGGCGGGTCGCGTGCGCCGGTGCGTCTCGCGCTGGCCTCCTCGCTGGTGCTGGTGTCGCGCGCCCCGCCGCCGCGCCCCCGCCCGCGCCGCGCCCCGCCCCTCGCCCGCCTGGCGGCGCACACCTAGCTCGCCGTCCTGTTCCACGCGCGGGTGTCGCCCGCTCACTCCTTATGAAACGGATTCGTCGGATGTTGACATTCGCCGCGTTGTGCTGCCCTAGTGATATACTCTATTCCAATCGGTGACAGTCCTTCAAGTGTTAGGTACGTGGTTCCGTTATTTTCCACTCTTTATTGGTTTGTATTCCGCTGCATAACGACGTATCTACGCAGTTAGTTGTATAACTTAGTTATAAGAAATCCTGATGTATAGATTTTCAAATAGTTTCCGCTGCTAGACCATTTTCTGGCTTGATTAAGTTACCGATTATCTGTTTATACGATCCATTGTTTTCAGGTGAGCCTTATTTGTAAAGTTGCCATTGTAGAATATTTAATACATAACACATAAAATATTATATTGAACATAGAAAGATTAGGTCAAAACATTACTAAGAATTCATGATAATGACTAAATTATTATTTAAAATCTTCAAATGACGCTGCTTGCCTGTGGAGCTATCTAGAATTGTTATCAAATACTATTGGAAAGTTTTGTGGTTAATTATGAATAGTTTATTTGTGATTGAAGTTATTTTATGCATTAAGTTTGCTTGTTCTCTACTGAATGTTAGAGGAGTTTTTAGAATCTAAATTGTGCAAATTATTTATATCTGTTCTGTTATCTAATGCAGAGATTTTATTATGTAAATTTTTGTAAATGCTTTGTATAAAATATGATTAATATTTCTATATGAAATATGGACATAGAGAGCAGTACATAAATATCTATTGTATATGCTAGAATAATATTTATGCTAACAATATATATGAAATAACAACAGCTTAACTTTAAACTAACACTTCTGTATTTATATTTTTAGAAGAAGCAATATTGACTTGTTGTGTATATGAATTACTTCAGATTTATTCCATTTCACTACGATTACACATGGATTTTATTGATTAAAATTAGTTTAAAGATTGATTAAATTAGGATAAAGATTAGTTTAAAAAATAATAATTTACATTTATGCTTGCTACGTTTTAAACAAGGTATTTCATATTATAAAAGTATTTTCTAAAATTTTACATCTATAGTATTCGTTTATGTATTATTTTGATGTAAAAAATCACCAGAGAAATTAAATTTCATAAATAAGTATTCAAAATTTTGAAATTTTCAATGAGACTATGATATTGCTCATAAATTTTGAAGCTGTCATATTTTTTTTATAAGTTACTTGTATGAAGTATAAAGGGTCTTACAGTTACGCAAAAGATTATGAAAATTATTCTAATGTTCCTAAAAATCAATGAATCTCTTCATTTAATGTGATTATTTTTTTAAGTAGTAGTCAATATTTGGGCAGATATTAACCAAAACAGATGTTCTATATACATCAGTCGCATTTTAGTAAAAGATTTATTGCATCTCGTAACATAATGATGTTTCATGCTAATTTGTCGTTTTGATGAACATGATTTTTTCAAGAAATATTCGTGAAGTGACACATTTAATCATAGAGATTAAAGAAGAACGATTGCCTAATTTGTATCAACTAAATAATTAAATAACGATACTATTTCTTGCCTATTTTTTAAATTATTGTAATTGTGATGATTTATATGGATCTTGTTTTCTTATTTTCGATTTATATTATTATTTTTCTACTACACGTATTTTTTTCTTATGATTTGATAATTGTTGAAGCAATTTAGTAATAGTTAAATACATATTTGAAATATTTCAAACCCAACAGTGAAAATCCTTTAGAGTGACTTGTGAAGTGAATTATTGAAATCTATAATATTATAAAATTCCGTGTCTATACATTGAAGCTATTTAATAAATCTGCGTTTCTTGGTGCCCCGAGAATCCCGCGGGAATTTCAAATCAAGCGTGGACGAAGTCGCGGGCATATCCTAGTTAAATCATATTATTATTTTAGTTGATGGAATGAGTATAAAACTTTCGACTATCAATTTTGTTATATTTTCAAATTAACTTTAATATAACAAAGTCTTATAAGACACGCTTGTTTTGAAAATTTAATATACATTGTGTGTTTGTCTACCAAGTTAAAAATTAAGACCGCAATTACAGTTTCATGGCCGATTCATATATCTTCTGACTCCTGACTCGTTTAATTGCCTGACTATTTTATAAAACTTGACATTCATAGTTCAATACCAGTAATGTCAAAATTCATCCGAATGGTAAAGCAAGCGAATGAATAGTAGTAACATAGGAACCGGCCATTAGCGATGTGCTATCTTTAAGTTTTGAATTAACCTATATTAAATTATTATGAGTTCGTTTTTATGAATGATCTATGTATATCATTTTGAAAACAAAATTAAGTTGGTGATGACTTAAGAGCAGCCCGCACATTGACGTTTATACTCATTTTACAAGTACTAAACATTATTAGAAGAGCTACACGATCAGCAAGTACATTCATTGCTCATTATAGATGTGTGATTAATAATCAGGAGTTTTGTTAATTTATATATATTTTAAGAGGATAAATTTTAGAATATTAAATATGTAAGTCGGTACTGAATATTGGCGTAGCTATTATTTTAAGTTAATTGTAAACAAATTATACTTGATCAAAAGTATAATAAAGTCCAAATTACATTCCATTCGTGTATGTGTACATATTATATGTAATGATATATAACGTGTTGTCAAATTCTGAATCAGGTGTTGAAGAGCTTTAATATTTAGAAAATTCAAATTGCTCATTACTGGAATCTTTGATTGGTTGTTCAACAGATTTTTGGGAAGTACCTACCTTTTGTATCCATAAATAGTACCTATTAGTTTTCTGTAAAACAATTAGTGATTTTTAATTATTTTATTTGAGTTTCTGTAACTTTTATATTTAAGTTTGAATCCCAATGTGCAACAATAATGTTGGAAGCCATTATATATTACGAGTATTTTTTATTTACCTTAAGTATCAATGTTGAGAGTTATATGTATATTGGATCGAAATGTTTTGAATCTTATTTCAAATAATTGGTGATATGAATGAAGTAAAACTAAAATAAGGTGTTTCGATTGATATTATTTCTTAGTCATAATAAGTGTTTTACTTGCTCAAACATTGATTCTCTATGAAATTTTTGTAAGCAGCTGCTTTCTGAAAATGTATTTTTTGAAAATCAGATCTAAATATTCCTGCCATTTACAGATCATTGTTTCTTTACTTTTATTTAATATTATAAGTAATTTTATATTTTTAGTTTTATTCATCTCGTAAACATTAAATAAGCACAAAATAAATAAAACTAATTTAGTCATCTTAGATACAATGTAAAATTGAAAGTGCTCATGACATTCAGATTAATGGAATAAAATGGCAGTATTAAGTTTAAGCAATAAATATGTATATTTGTTTAATCTAAATGTATAAATGTTTATAAAGTAATAAAATATACTGTTGGTTGTAGAACAAATTTTATTAAATTTAGGTTTTTAAAAGGTGTACACAAATGGTATTTATTTTCTTACATTTCCTTTTACTATTAGTGTTGCCAAAAGGAAAAGTATGATACAATATTGCTTTTTTCAGTTTTCTATTGTATTTAAATTATTTTTAGTTATATTGTATTTTGAACTCCTTGCAAAAGTATTGCTAAGTACTTGAAGATAAAAAATACTTTTCCTTTGAATTGAACCAAGCACTTGTAAATATATCATCTGTAATATCTAATTATTGAAACTACAAACTACTACTGTGAAGACTTCATAAGCAGCCTGCAATTATAATAAAAGTGGCAAATAGGTATAGTATTATTATAAAAGAAAATCCACTTGTGGATACTTCGCCAGATGGAGATCTCAGGGGGGAAATGTGGGACTCTGAACAGGCAGGCCAGAATACCCATTAAAACCCTCAGTGACCGCCTGTCGCCTGTATGCCAGAGTCATCAGATGTGAGAAAGCTTATTTTTTGCGACCTGGCTAGCGTGGTCTGCCCTGCCAGGCAGACTGCTCCTGACTGGATAGTGGGTGTGGCACACATGGCCAACTGACTTGCTCCCTACTCAGCGACCTTGTGTGCATTTAACAGCCTATTGTCTCTGCTGAATGCCACCCGACGCACATTCACGTCTGCTGGAGATTGCTTCCCACTTGGTGGTAAGTAGTTTCATTCATCTGTGGAATGGGTAACACAAGTGGTTACCTATGTGAATTCATTACAAAACTGTAGGTATGACTGGCAGGCCACTCAGTCAAGTAAAGCAGCAAAAGGATTTTTTGTGTATTATGAATCATTTTTACAAGGTTTTATTTTAGTTCAAAATGATCAAATATCACTTTCATTTACACAGTTCAAGGTGAAACTAATTTTCACAAAATGAATTGAGTTCTCCATACATACCTAATACTAATATAATTAGCTTTAGATCTAGCCGTTCAACATCTGTGCAAGTCAAATCACATAAATGAAAGTTATTACAATTCTATGATAAAAATACAGCTTACATTAATTAAAATCATATACTATAGCAACTTAGAAATTAGGCAGACTATTTCTGAGTGGATCTACTGGTCTTTTTGAGTGAGCAAATGTGTCTTGATCTTTTGCAATAATTCTTTTTTCACTGAATCTGGAACTATGGCTCTTGCTTTAGGTGTGACTTTTGTCACCAGCGTTTCAAATGTTACATTATTACTCTCATTTTCTTTTACGACATCTCTACAAAGCATTCTAACTTGATCTCTCCAACCACATTCTATCAAACGGCGTCTAAGGAGCTCTTTGAATCTGTAAATTACAAATAAAGTGATTCAATCAACTGTTGTAATACTGCTGGTAAGAGCTAGCTAGGGGCTGAATAATGAGAATCGAGATGATGGAAACGAAAATGTTTACAGACGTGCATAGCAATACCTTTCACGATCTCCACTAAGAATTAATCGCTGATGAGCTATTGTATTATTTACAGTCATATTAATTAGATTTAAATCGGAATAAAAATTAGAACACAAATACTGAAAATAATAATTAAATTGTTTTATTTTGACAAATTGATGGCAATGGCATACGCATTTGACGTATTTGCCGCATGTGTGATTTGATTTTGATGTTTTTGTTCGTTTGACATTAAGGCGCACTACACTCGCATAGAGTTCTTGCGAGAACTTCTTGTATTCTCGCGAGAATATGGAGGGCCACACCTTAACGAAGTTCTCATATTCACTCCTCGTTCTCGATGACGTCACGATGAACGTACATGTGGGAGTTGCTGCTTGCGGTATTTTATTGCTAGTTAAATGATGTTGAATATCCCGCCGAGGTCAAGAATCGTATAGCGATCCATGTGGTTGTTATACTAGGATTTTGGCTCTAGTCGAACAGGTCCTCAGAATACGTCCCATTGTACCCAGAGAGACGAAAATTCTATTACTAAAAGGTAGCTGTAATACTGGGAAAAGATAATAAGACTCGAGAGCATTTGTGCTCGTTCGATGGTTCGCCAATTATACAATATATATCTATTTAGGATGAATGAATTTAGTATTTTTGCCTGCGAATGCGACGAATTCGATAATAAAGAGTTATACGTCTAATGTCAGTTTCAATAATCAAACTTCTCAACTGTCATTACTCAACTGTCAAAAAAGTGTAGTTTTAGTTACGGTAGCTTTTCATTTTCAGAGCAAGAGGCCAATTTATTGAATAAGAATTCTTATTTTATTGTTTTTAATATTTACTATTACTAAATCTTATTAATACGGTGTGACATGTTTGTTCATGGAAATCTGTTATAAATTTGAAAATAATTACATACCTAGGAGATATGGCTCATGTTATTGTTCTCGATTCCGACGAAGATGTTTTCGTTTGTGGTTTATGTAAATCTGTATTTAATTCTTTAACTTTATTCATTGATCATAAGCGTCAAGACTGCGTTAAAGAAATAATTGTAGCAAATATTTCACATGGACCTGTGCGGTTAGAAACCTGTACCAATAACTTACATCCTAAAAATCCTAGTCAGGCCGCCTATACGTACGCTCCTTCACCAGTAATGCCTACACAAGAAGTAACTAAAAATGAGGAATTATTGAAATGCAAATTATGCATTAAAAAGTTTAAAAAGACTAAATCTCTATTAACACATATGAAGTCACATAAAGAAAAGCATCATCAGTGTTCAATTTGTGGAAGATGTTTTGCCCAAAATTCCCATTTGCAAAGACACATTGATTCACATAAAGTCTGGCCAGAAGGAATCAGTGAAACAACTCCAAAGACATTGGATTTGGATTTATCAAGTTATTCATGTTCCTATTGTAACATTGTGTTAGCAAACTATAGTCAATTTCGAGTGCACTTAAAAACGCATTTGAATTTAAAAAAATTTAAATGTGTACAAAGCAAATGTACAGAATTTTGTGATTCAATAGACAGTTTATTTGACCATATTGCTAAAACACACCCTTCTCCTGTATATACTTGCCATATTTGTTATGTAAATTTCACTTCATTGGAAAGCATTGCTAATCATCAGCAGTGTCATCAAAATGAAAGTGTTAATAATGAATCACAAATAAAACGATATAAATGTTTACTATGTGATGCAATATTCAAGAGCTCTGAAAAATTGTCTCTTCATATGGCAACAGAAAGTCACAATAAGACATGTGTACATTGTAACAAAATATTTGCTAGTGATAAAAGACTGAGAATGCATCTAAAAATTCATGGAAAGTTAAAGCCATTCCAGTGTAATGTTTGTAATAGCAGTTTCTTACTGAAGAAATATTTGATGACCCACATGCTGAGACATGAAAAAAAACAATTCAAATGTGCAATTTGTAAAAATATGTTTAAAAGACGGGACCTACTTCAGAGGCATATGCGATTGCACCAGATGAAGTTGTTTCAATGCCCATTCAAAGATACTTTGGGTTGCAAGAAAGAGTTTAGTAGAAAGGATAAACTGCAATTGCATGTCAAATGCCATACTAAATATATTCCATCACCGAACAATCTAGAACCACAAATCCTAATATCTAACAAAATAGGTCTGATGAGACACCGAAATCAGTTCCAATAAACACAGTATCTTCCATATTGTAAAAGTATTAATTTACTAATATAGCACAATAATAGTAGGTAATATGTATATTTTATGGTATATACTAGATTGGATTAATGGATGATAAATGTACAAAAACGATTTTTAAAACATTAAAGAGAAATTTTAATTCATTTTAATTTCCTAACTACTCCCAAAAATCACTGCTAAATTGGCTTGCCATATCCTTTTGCTTTGCTTGAAATTATGAATATAAAAAAAGCAAAATTTCAGTTTTTAAATTCAGTTTCATGATTTCCAATCTAATGCCCCTGTGATATAATATACCATACTTTTGAATCATATTTGTATATACTAAAAATCTTTCTCTTTCAGTCCTACCAAGAACTTTATGACTGTATGATGTGTGAAGTAACCATTATCTACTTAAATATACTCAACTGGCACTTGAAAGGTTTCAAAGGTACTAAAGTTTTAATTTAATTAACTGTTTATTGGCAGTTTGGGTGGCTTAGTTCCATTGTATTAGGTGAATAAAACATTACAAAATGAATAGTTACTGTGTGTTCTTGTTAATTTTTCAATTAGTAACTTCATTTTATCTTGTGCATGTGAGTTTATTTTTAACAACCATTTATCAATCACTAGGTATAATGAAAAAGGATAACTTGCATAATTTAAGATTAAGTGGGTTTTTTATTAATACTGGATGCAAATTCAGTTAGGCGCAGTTATGCAAATATACCTACCAAATATATCTATTTTAGTTCCTACTTTATTCACTATCTTGCATACCTGCCGGTTTAAGGAATTAAACACAGGAATGCATCTGGGCAAAATGAGGCCACATGCCCATTGTAAAATCTGAAGCTTGTAACTTCTGTTATTACTGTAATAGGGCTCCAGTCTAGATTCATATAATATTTTGTCAGCTCAATGATAGAATATTACTAAGATTTCCAATTACGGTTTGGAGTTTCATATGACTGAAGTGTAGGATCCTAAAGAACCACATTATCTTATTTAAGCTGCTAACTCAATAACTAATTTCAAATTATTGGACAACAAAGTAGGGATTAAATGCAATGAGTGAATTTAATTAATAATCATTGTAAAAGATAAAAATTTGAATCCCCTTTTATATCTACTAAGTGCAAGTGGTATTTAATGAATTCTCCTTGCTATTTATTACAGCTTTACAAGGTAGGTGATGTTATTCAAATATAACACAGATATAAAAGGTAGTTTGCAGAGTGCAGGGCAGTTGTATGTTGTTGCAACAGAAGACTTTCTCGATAGGACTTGAAGTGAATCTAATTATAATTACAATACATTTAATGATCTAGATTAATTTCTAACAATTTGGACTTTTTATGTCCCTGGCTCTTTCATATGTGCTGTATATGATGTTTGTGATTCCAATCAGAATTTAATTGAACCACCTTTATATGTAAATATTATTTTGAGGATCACTCTTTTGTATTGGTTTATATTACAAGAGCAAAAAGAGGAAGAACATAATAAGTAGCTAATGCTACTTATTATGTTCTTCCTCTTTTTGCTGCTTTTTGTTATGTTCTAGTTTCTTTAAATCGAATAGAAAGTTTCCATTGATTTATTTATGTGTTAATCCATTGCAGGCTCGACAGTTTCGTGTTACAGATCAGGTTTATTTAGACATACAGTCAGAAGATAAATTCTTAGGTAGAGTTGTCATTGGCTTATTTGGTGATTTGGCACCAAATGCTGTTAAGAATTTTAAAGTTTTAGCTACTAAAGGTATCAATGGAAAATCATATAAGGGAACATGTTTTAACAGAATAATCAAGAGGTTTATGGTTCAAGGTAAATTTAATTAAATTTTAGTTTATTCCTTGTAATATAATGATGTTAATTAAGGTCATATAGTGTTTGCTATTATGTCTTATTTAACAATTTTCTAGTTAATAGTTAACTATTAGTCAAGGCACTTTTATTTTTCCTTCTAAAACTAATATTTAGTTTAAATCTTATGTTAAATATGTAGTTATCATAATAATTTTAATTCCATTTATAATCTCCTGGGACTTCATAATTTTGAAAGAGTTTGCCTACAAGACTTCAAACAGTTAAACATAATTTTCTGTGTAACAGTCTGTTCTGTGACTTACTTTGAAAGACAATATATGCTTGTGAGAAACATTAAATGAATCAATTTCAAAGTTGGCGAACTTTTCAGTCCACCATTGTATATTGCACACACTGCCTTTAATTATTTTACTGACACTTAGTTGATAGTCAATTGAGACTCTTTAATATCTTACATAAGAAGTAAGATATTCAAGAGTTGCAAGTTGTTACATCATAACTGAAAGGAGTCAAAATATGTATTTATTATATTATTTAAACAGATATCACAATTATCTTTTCATGATAATTTAAAATAAGAAAATTATTGTATTTTAGCGCCTGTTCTTTTATATGAAAATAATGCCAGAACTTATTGTAATATAATATAATAATTGTTATCTCTACAATTTATATTTTTAATTTGATTTAGTTAGCAAAATATTTTTTTATTACAGGTGGGGATGTTGTATCAGATGATGGATCAGGCTCAATCAGTATATATGGAGAAACATTTGCTGATGAAAATTTGGAAACAGAACATAGTATGGCTGGTTTCGTGTCCATGGCCAATAAGGGTCAGTGATGATTTTTAAAATCTTTATTACACTACCGATTCAGCGATCTAATACAGATGATGAACATCGCCTAGCTCAAAAACTCGATTTTTCTTATTATCTTAACCCTAATTAATAGAAAGGGTCTGAAATGAAGTATAGTGTAATAGCAGCTCAATACTAATTTTTTTGGGAAGGTAATGGTTTGTTAAGAATAATATTATTTTTGCTTCTAGGACCTAATACAAATGGTTGTCAGTTCCTGATAACAACAACGGGAACTCCTTGGCTGGATAACTTGCACACTGTGATAGGGAAGGTGATTTTCTTTTCATATCTAATATTTCTCTATAACAATCTATGTAGCTTTAATTTGGCAAACAAAAACATTTACACACAGGTAGTAAGGG
Organism: Dendrolimus punctatus; assembly: GCA_012273795.1. Lineage (NCBI taxonomy): Eukaryota > Metazoa > Arthropoda > Insecta > Lepidoptera > Lasiocampidae > Dendrolimus > Dendrolimus punctatus. Next base: position 10,651,479 of record CM022536.1, read on the forward strand.
AGTCGAAGGCCAGGAGTACCAACACACACGATCTTATTTAGTCGGACGTTTGTCTTTTCCACTTTAATTTAAATTTTCCTGTTTTTTGGTGGGAATTAGTAATAAATAAAAATATGTTGTATAAATCAGGTAGTGGAAGGACAGAATGTGGTTCACATGTTGGAGCACACGCCGACTGATGTCGACGACCGGCCAATGCGGCGCGTCTTCATCGCGGACTGCGGCATTATACCCACGCAGCCTTATTACATATCAGATGATCCTTATGAGTAAGTCACTCATATCCGATAACCCTTATGAGTAAGTTACTCATATCAGATGACTCTTATGTGTAAGTCACTCAGATCAGATGACCCTTATGAGTAAGTCACTCATATGAGATAGATAGGTCTTTATTGTTCACTACGAGAGCTTAGAAATAAGATGCTTGCCAGGCATTATAACACCAGCTTTGTTGATAGCAAATTTCTTGAGAAAAAGCTATCCCGCGTTTTTACGGAAACTTCGAAATTCATGTATTTTCATACTATAAAATAAGTTGACCTGCTGAAAATACCGCTTGATTTTAAATACTGCCAAAATAACTGTAATCTACGTCACTTTGCAAGCGTGGACGAAATTACGGGCAAAACCTAGTATTTAATAAAAATCAAAATAAATAAATTTTCAATAAAAAAATAATTAATACTTTTAGACACATATTTAAAATCTATACATATACATATAATAAAATTGTAGAGGTCTAATTTCTGTACAATGAAAGGCTAAAAACCGAGTCGGGGCGATGTAAGAAGTGAAATAGAACTAATTTAGATTTTTTTTCAAATTTTTTGTTACTCTATTTGTCTGTCTGTACCGGCTAATTTTCCGAAACGATTGGAACGATTTAAATGACGTTTTGCATGGTGGTAGCTTATATCCCCGGTGCCAACATATAGGATACTTTTGATCCCGAAAAATTAAAGAGTTCCCGTGGGATAGTTAAAAAAATATAAATATATAAATAAACCGCAACACGCAGACGAAGTCGAGTGCATCAGCTAGTTTTTAATAAAATGTCATAACGTTTGTTTACAGTCTTTGGGCGTGGATCAAAGCGTCGGCAGTGCCTTTAACAATGTCGTTTTCCATATTGGCTTTCTTTCATTGGATGATGAGAAAAATGGAGATATAATGTGTAAGATATCCTGCGTTATTATATTAGGTATTGTAATACGTGCTTGTATGAATACCTTGTAGAGAGTCGTAGAGCTGTGAAGGAATAAATAAACATAAAGCCACTTTCACATCTATAGGTTAGTATGAATTATGCAATTGTATTTAAAAAAACAAGATATTAGTATACTCATATTTTTATTTGTTTAACAGGCTAAAGACCACGTAATTCATTAAAAATGTCTTATTATTAATTAAAATTTAATAAAATAATAAAATAATAGTTTGAGGTTTTTGTAATAATCATAGATGAAGAGAAGGTACGCAGTGAGACGTGTTAATTAATAAATAAATCGATATATTTATTTTGCAAACTAATACCTAGTTTAATTTATTCAATAGGCCACGTCATGTTTACGATTGCTTTTAAATTAGTAATAATAACTGCCAAAAAATATTTTTTGGAATCGTAAGTTAGTTTGGAGAGGACTAACTAAATTGGTGACTAGTTCATTACTGAAATATATTTTATAAATATTTAATCAAAATTTTTCAGTTAAATTATATAGGTACATGTTTAGTATAGCAAACCTATGTAACTTCTTATTAATTTGACAACTTAGTGCAATTATTTGTTGTCCAAAATACATATTGTTCTAGATTTCGGTGTTAAAAATTGAGGAATTAGGGTAATTTAATATAACATTCGTTTATTTGCATATTTAAAGCTTTGTTTTTAGTAAACTTGTTAAGGTCATGTATTGTTTAATGGATAATATTATATTCTTATGATTTGTAATTTATAATTATAGCAATGTCTTTATCTAATTTTCGTTCGTGTTGTCTTCTAGCTCTACTTCAATCCACCAAAGAAAATTGTTTTCCATAATTCACTTCATAAACAGTTCACTCAGTATTTTCACTGGACAGTATGGGTTTTATAAGAACTTCAAACTTATTTTTTAAACCCTAAAGTGCCCTAAACTAACGCATTAGTTCGTCTTTTACACTGGCAATTTCTATATAAACACGTCTGTGATCTTGTGATTTTATTCGTTTTTAATAAATAACATTAGAGATGACTAATATTACGTTGTACCGACACTGAACAGTTGGATACTCTTTACCCGCTGAGTGTAGTGGTTTCATATAAAGCGCGATTTTAGTTGACCCGTGCCCCGTCTCGTCGGGCTGTGTAATGTGGCTCATTCTATAGCAGGGGCGGATTTAGAAATTTGCCGCTTTCAGGCTATTCAAATTTTGCCGCCCTTACCGACCTCAACAAATCGATACCCTAGCTCAGAATCATATCATTATTTTTATTGCCAATGAAATTTTAACTTTATGATTTATGCACTATCGTCTTAATTACACAAACTTTTCTTCCTGTTATTAGTAGATTGTAAAGCAGGAGATCGATGGGTTTGTTTCTGCCATAGCCAAGAGCGACTACTCAAACTGTAAAGACATTTATCTAATTCTTGAACCATATTAATGTTGAATTGTTTGTGTGCTTAATAAGAATTATATGTTTGAGAATTTAAGTATGAGATAACTTTTGTAAGATATAAAAAATATTGGCCTTAAATTTGCCGCTCTAGGCTCCAGCCTACTCAGCCTATTAGTAAATCCGCCACTGTTCTATAGTGAGGTATTACGCAGTATTGAGGAGCCAAGTGATGGTTGTGATTATTGCGGTGAAAGTAATCGATGTGAAGGGTGTTGTGGCCGAGTTCGGGTCGGCGGTTGTGCTTTGGTCGGGCGCCCTCTGCAGCGCCGCGGAGCCGCACGCCTTCGAGCACGACTCCCACTCGCGACACACGTCGCACGCCGTACTCGCTATTGGTTGGAAGAACACACGGGCCCTGTGACCTGAACATATAAACATTCATAATTACACACATACATAACTTCACGCCAGGACCCTTGCAGGGTAGGCACGAACAACAGAGCGTCATTCAGGCTTATTCTTACACACCTCACTTGCTTCTTTGACATTCATAGCTCGTGTCATGCACGCTCGTCTGTTCTTAAGGCTCCTGACATCGCCTTCTAATACATGATCAATTTGATCATGGAAGGTGTGTCGTGGCCTTCCGCGACTTCTGCATCCATCCACTTTTGTATTGTATATCTGTTTAGTTATTCTTTCATCATACATTCTTTCCATATTCATAATTAGTACTAAAACGTGCTGTGTAGTGTTGTCGCCTACAAAAAGTTCACTTCAAATGCGCGAGAATAGCATTTATTGCTCTACACGTTATAAATATTGTACACTCATTCTTTCGCTCTCCGCCAATACACAAGGCAAAGCAACTTAGCATTTTGAAGTGAAACTTCTGCGTTGGAAAAAAGATTACCGTCACTTTTTTCGGTTACGCGCCATATTCGATCGTGGTAGGGGCATTATTTATTTAACCAATTTTTGTAAAGTTACATATAGTAGATCATTTTTCGAAAAATAAGGTCACAAAGAAGTTTCACTTCTTACGTGTGTACACGCACACATTTTTTTATTTCAAAAATATTCTTATGTTATTTGTCAATTGAGTCGGTAACGTAAAGGCTTTCGTAAATGAGCAGACGGAACGGAAGAGGATTTAGGGATCACCCGATTAGGTGGAGAAGCGAGATGGAGTTCTCCGTCTCAAAGAAAGATCTTCCAGCGAGGGACTGTTATGCTTTTTATGCTTTATATTTTTGGAAGTTTGTACATATTCTTTGTACGTGTCGGGAATCGTTTGAGATTTCAATTATTTCGCAGCGCCATTTATTGGCTTGTTAGTGTTTCACTACAAAGACACATTTAATCAAAATAAAGTACATATCGTTAATTATTATATTCTAATGCTCTGGGTCGACTTGGAAAAGATTTTCCTGTGCAATATAAATATACGTTTATCGATATCTTGCAGGGTTCAGAAGGTAATACGTAAAGAGACCAAATCGTGCGCGAACGAAATAACCAGGCCACAGCTAGTCATAAATATAAAATTAGGGTAAAAATGAATGAAAATTAATGATACAATAAGCGGTTTTGTTACCGCTATTACCGATTTCAATCAATCAAAAGAAGTTTGATAAGAACAATGGCACGCTGCGTCATGATTTTACTGTTATATGACGGATTTGATACCTTAGTGACCGAGCAATTGCCTTATTATCGGTTTACATTTGACATAAGTTCCATACAAGTAATATCAAAATTCAACCGATATGGAAAGAGAATGAAATAGTAAGATTTAAGAACCGGCCATTAGAGTAGTGCGTAGTGGTTTCTGTTTGTACATACTGGAATCGTAGAGGTCCTCTAAAGTGGTCCAGCCCGGCCTCTGCCTGGCGGTGGGCTGGGCGCGGGGCGCGGCCAGCGTGGCGCAGCGCTCGCTGCGGCCCGTCCACACCCACGACACCACGCGCGACCCGCCGCGCTGCAGCCGCGCCGACACCACGTGCGGCACAGACTGAAAGCGGTACAGTAGGTATACTCCAGGGCTGGATTTCGTACTATAATTATAGTATTTGTACTACAATTTCATGCTGCGTACTATATATACTATCCATATCTAACGATAGTACGAAAGACATACTATAATTTCAATACCTTGCCTATATGACTAATAAAAGTAGTATTTAAATACCATTCGATGCTAACCCAACATTAGAAAAAAAGTTCATTGATTGAGATGTAATCACATTGTCTAATCTGTAATCGAAGAATACAGATTATAAATCGTCATCTGAACTATTTACGGGGAGTTTCCATGAATTATACTTTTTCTTATAATATTCTGATTGTTCGAACAGTAAGTTTGCGTATTGCTGAAGAACTGATAAACTTGGAAGAGGAAAAAAAACGTAAAGTCCTATTGATTTAATGTTTAGGTATTTTTAATTCAAAATAATAAAGTTTACTATAATTTCTTACAAATACTATCTTTTTAAATTTTTTATGCTATCGTTTTCAGCTTACCCAAATCCAACCCTGGTATACTCTGACGTTTAATTACCTGGACTAAAATGTCAGCTGTGATCGACCCTTTTATTCATAAGGGAGTTGTGTGAATAAAATCAACTCGCTACTAGGAGTTGAATGCTCCAGAAATTTTATAGGACTTAACTCACAGTGGTGAGGGGCTTCAAGCTTGTAACATAAAAACAGGCCGGCCGCAGTTAGTGATCGCAGAATAGTACACGTGTGAGCCTGATTTGTCCTGTACAAAATACATTTGTACTGATACGGCTCTAAGAAAATGTCATCATCCGGGCGTTAAATCCCGGTTGCGTTGGGAGTGTTCACTCCGACGCCCAGGGTCCGCTTTCTTGATTTTCCAACTCCACTTCGCGCGATCTTCAGCATCCCCCGTTTTGAGACCATTGGCACGCATGTCATCCTTCACAACGTCCAAGCCAACATTTCTTGGCCTTGCCCTTCGACCGGGACCTGGCGGAGGCGGCATGGCCAGACATTTGTTCTCCACATAATTAGCCGGTCTCCGTAAAACGTGGCCGTACCAGCGTAAGCGACACTCTTGCAGTTTGTCTGCTATGTCACAGACATGAAGACTGCCGCGGATGCGGGAGTTTCTGACCCGGTCTTTCCGCGTTACTCCACACATCCATCGCAGTATATTCATCTCCGTGACACGCAGCTCTTGCTTGTGTCGCTCAAGTACAGGCGACGCTTCAATGACACACAAAAGGACAGGTCTAATGATGGATTTATAGACCTGCCCTTTTAATTTAACCGGCATTTTGGGGTCACAAATGACACCTGTCACTCACGCCACTCTGGCCCAAGCTGCTCTGATACGGGCCTTGACGCCGTGGTCGATATCCCCGGATGAACTAAGTACAGTTTCCAAGTACTTAAACTAATCCATGCTCGACCGTATCTTCGCCTATGCGCATGGATGTGGGATCTGTAATGTTGCAGCCAAGTACTCAGTCTTCGCCACATTTAGTTTCAGACCGCCGTTTTCTAGCGACATCTTCCACACATTTACACGTCGCACCAAGCGCCCCCTGTCCGAATCTGTTAGCGCGATATCGTCAGTATATATCAGCTCTAAAGAAAATGTGACACTTCAAAATTTTTGCCCCTCTACTAGTCACGCCTAAAACGTAAGAGGAAGGACGGAACAAGGCTTATGCTACAGCAGTACAATAACTAACTCATCGTCTACAAAAACCACTCAATGTTATAGAGTTGGAGCCTGCTTCCTGCCTCAGCTATTAAGTTAGAGGTTCTAGTAGCCAATTGTTCTTAAATGTGCTAGAACACATAATTTTTCAGCTCTTATAGTGTAACGTAAGTCTGGCTCCATTAGACTCTTCATTTAAAACAAGTCTTTGTTATGGTATATGGTATAGCAGCTCATAAAGGTTTCACTGTTGAACCCTTGTCTCTCCACTTGGTAACGGACGGACAGTACATCCGCCACGCTTGTCCAAGCAGTTTTACACATCGGTTACGTCGATGTGCCAGAGTCATCAAAATGATTTCCTTTAGCGTCTCGTCAGCACATGGTAATTATGATGATAATGTGCTCATTGTCAGTCACATAATTATAAGTTTTTAAAAATAATACGTATTCGGTAAATAGTAGTCTTTAGAAACTTTAACTCCAGATCATGGTTTTACTAGCGGTGTAAAAATCAATTACTTACCGTTAATTCTGTGAGCGTGTTTATGTCAGCTAAGTAACCTGATGGTAGCTGAACTGTCAAAAGTGCCAACCCGCTCTGCGTCTCATTCCCTTGTGCGACAAAGCTGTGAAAACAAAAGACTTTTAAATAAAATCGATCCGTCAGAGACAAGTTCAATTACCTTAAAAACTAACGTTCGCTGAAACAACGAACATTTGACTTGCATGGAATGTAAATACTGGTGTGCGCGTGTGTGCGTGTGTTTAATTTAAATTGTTTCTTATAACTTATATCGACACGGAGTAAATCCTGTTTAAAACAAAAAGATTTAATAAACTTATATCGACACAATTTAGTGAAAAAATCGGTGACTGACATCTCATGTAAATTATACCTACCCAAAACAAATGGAGAGTTGCAATCTATCCTTAGTAGAGACCTGGTCCACCCGCGGATCCAGCGTGTATCGCGGCCAAGGCGCAGTCACGTTGGTGCTGCCCACTGCCGCCAACCCCACCACACCTATTCCCCGACCCTCCGTCACTGCATTCGCTGACCGGCTACTGCGCACCTGCACACAGATGCCCGAAATAAAACGCTATAGCAGACGCATAATCTTCTGCCCATAATGGCGTAGGGCAGTAGTAGGGCATGACGACGACAGGGTATGACAGGCAAGAAACTTTGAACCTTTTGTATGATGTATGAGACAATAATAATATTAGTCACAATTCTGGACTCAAGCCTCTCCATTTGTAGGGGGTCGGACGGTAGATAAAAGTGCCACGTATGCCCAGGGCGCGTTGCTGGGTTTTTGGAATGAGAGGCGTATAAGTTAGTCAGGAATTCATAACAACATGTAGAGGATCTTTTATCATGTTTATTTAAATAAAATGTGATGCTATATTTATATATACCTACTACAGGAATGCATGCAAAAATAAGCTCAGGCCCATATAGGACTATTTACAGAACAAGATAAAAGAAGCGTAGGCTGTTGGGATGTGTTGCTAATAGAGCTGAGGATTTAAGGTTATGAAGGGTAACTACAGTTAAGAATTATGAAAAATGTGGAGTTACTTTCAAATTAACTGCAAAACAATTAAGAAATCTTGGTAGATTCGTGATATTTTGGAATGAAGAAATAAAATATTAGTACATAATACTGTTAGAAATATATCAACTTACAGACTGCATTTGTATGATGAAAGCATTGTTCTCTCCGATCTGGAACTGCCGCGCTTCGTCGGAGCCAGTCACGTTGACTGACACTCGTAGTTTAGTCGATGTTTTTATCGTTTCCGCGAATTGTGCCAAAGCATCCACCTGTAATTGTTAGATCAATTACTTATGTTTTGATTGTATTTTCTATATAACAAAGTCTTTTTTGATTTTGAATTTCTCTCAATCTAGAAGATTGCCAAACTAACGTTGATTAAAAACATATGCACAGCTTAGACAGTTTATCGGTTCTGATAAGCAAAGGTATTGTAGTAATTAACGATCATGTATCGATGATGACGAATTGTTAAAATATCACATCAAAATTACTGGTGTGTGAATTTCAAAAAGTCTTTGTCAAGTCTGATTTCGTTCATTACATTCAAATGAAGCAAATGGGGAGAACCAAGTCTACCCAGCTTAGTCTTGATATTACTTATTGTACCTACTATAACTAGTTACAAATAGTATTATGAAAGCATACCACTTCGGGATCAGGATCGAATGGACGATACGCCTGTAGGAGGGACCGGACCACCGGAGTGGCTTCGTCCAGGAGCCTGTTGGCTAACATCGTGCGCAGCGCGTGCGCAGCAGTAGAAGCCTCCAGGTTGTTGCCCTTCAACCACGGATTGCGCCATTCTGATCCCGATAATTGACGCGACCAGAACAATGTCGAACCTATAAACCGAATGATATTTTAAGCTCTTTATTCTCCAAAAAATTTATTTAAATTAAGACTCAATTTTTATGTTTACTTTGCCTTGTCAGGTATTACCGAGTTTCTGATAACCTATGATATCGGCAATATTTATTAAAATTATATAATTTTGCGACGGATGGTGGTATTTAATGTTAAATGTTACTTTGTAGATAATAATTTTTGGCACGTTTACTTAGCAAATTCAGATTTAATATAAGTTGTTAGATTTCAGTGAACAGACTCCGCTAAGGCATTTTATATCTCTGCCGTTCGGGTTATAAATGTGCAGAAGTTATACATATTGCATTGTGTACAAGGAAGTGGGTATATTTAAATCTATACAAAACAATCGGTTATGATGTTTGTTCATATCTGCTTCACGGCCTTGAAAATGAACCAATTATCATAAAATGTTAGTGTATATAAAGTATATAAAATACTTTATCCTGGAAAATGGTATAATTTCTGTGGAATGTTATTAGAGATTTTTGTCGTAGTCATTTTGATGCTGATCAAGTTTCACAATTTTGTTGTGAAACTTGACAATTGCATGGTTTACGCAGGGACTAAGATGTTATTTAGAAGAACGTGTCAGGTAGTCATAATACAATAATTAAAACATATCCTACCAGTAGTGTTAGCGTATTTGTCCATCATCTGCAACGCCAGTACCCCTTGAGAATGCTTTGCAGCTGTTAGAGCGGCACTTACTATAGCAAGTGTAAATGCGTCTAGGGAGGGATCGAGTCCTTTTGCTAAGTAATCTGTTGCTTTGTGATATTGTTCTTGTACAGAATATCAGCCCCCTATACAAAGAATATTGAAACTTAAAAATCGCACTACAGTGGTTAGATGAAAAAATGAATTTGTTAAAAATGTTGTATAAAATTATTAAACTGACGGACTCATAAACTGCATCAAAGTTCAGGATTACTTTGAAATGTTTTTTTTCAATAAGTATGCAAACTTTTTAGATTAAATTATATAATATGGAGAGACTGCCTCTTAATCTCAAAAAAAGGAAAATTTAAAAATAGAATTGCAGTAAAACAAATGAATATAGCCGGGAAAGAAAATTTACTCGTAGTATCAGATTTGCGTGTTATTTATAGCAAAGTTTTAAATTGATTCTCATTGATTTTTTATTCTTTTGTCAATTGAATTATTGTTACCAGCAGAATTGTTGGGTTAGTTTTTTTAACTCATCGAGAGTTTTTAAACCATAATAATATGAATACTTCGTCCGAACAAGTGGCTCAAATTGTAGCAATGGTGCGGGAGGGCTTGGATCAACGAACGATTGGTAGAAATTTAAATTTAAACCAGTCTACGGTTTCTAGAATATACAGAAGGTTTGTGGAGACAGGTTCTTACAGAAGGAGACGTGGTACAGGCAGGACTCGAGCAACCACCGGTGGTGATGACCGATTTATTGTTACAACTTCCCTGCGAAATCGTTTCCTCGCGTCTGTTAACAT